>LR990883.1:986207-5786207 GCA_905163395.2 Endotricha flammealis
ATAGTGCTACAATGGTGTTTATGAACGTGTCCGAAATTGGAACTACGACTCCCGTTCATATTGTATGTCACTTTTTGACAGTTCGCCTTTGACAAAATGTATGAAAATATGCCACAGTAACGCCCTCCTACAAACGTCACTCACGTTCTTAAACATCCTTGTACATCTGTAGGTACTTTGAATGCATGTTACAAGATGTACGGTGGCCTCGAAGATAGGAGGACCATTTTAGAAAAAAATCGCTTGCACATCTTGTAAGCGGATTTTTTTGTCAGCTCAGTCCTTTTCTTTGTTACCAAACAGGGTTTTTGTTTATTAGAGCCACATTGTGTCCACTAGGATGTTGGTTGTTGCAACCAAAAATCATCCTAAAGATGGTCCTGCTATCCTCGAGGCGACGTACAAGGATATTAAATTTTTATGAACGTGAGTGACAGTTGTGCGAGGGCGTTACTGTGGCATATTTTCATACATTTTGTCAAAGGCGAACTGTCAAAAAGTGACATACAATATGAACGGGAGTTGTAGTTCCAATTTCGGCCGCGTTCATAAATAGCTTTGTAGCACTGTATATGAAATGTCTCAAGTTTTTTTTCCCAAAGCTACCAATAAAACAGATTGCCACCTTTGACTCATCTATGGTGCAAATCATTGTTAATATATTTTTGTCATTGCCTTGATGGAGAAGAAATAGATAAAAGTTTAACTGTGTTACAAATAAACGTAGTATAAGTTATACAATGTTTTGTCACTCTCACACTTCATGACGACCTCCGTGGCGTAATGGTTACCACGCCAGACCGCTACCCAGGAGGTCCCGGGTTCGATCCCCGGTCGGGTCATGATGAAAACCGAACTTTTTCTGATTGGCCCCGGGTCTTGGATGTTTATCTATATATGTATTTGTTGTAAATATAATATCGTTGAGTTAGTATCCCATAACACAAGTTTCGAACTTACTTTGGGGCTAGCTCAATCTGTATGAATTGTCCCTATATATTTATTATTTATTTAATTCTCATCAAGAAAGACAGTGACGCAACAGTGAATAAATTATATACTCATACTACGTTTATTTGTAACACAGCATATCTTTTAACAATAACTTTTTGCGCATCAAACTCAATAGCACAAAATGTCTGTCGTCTTCGCCCGTTACATTAACACAAATTTATAATACGTCGCTTAAACAACAATACGAGCGAGTAAGTGAGGGAACGCACGAGCAACTTTGTCTCCGCAACTATTTTGTCTCTTACATCAAGTCTATGGGTTAGTATGAAAGTGCGCGCACGTAGCGACGCAACACCCGGGAGACTTTTTTGTCTCCCGGGTGTATTAAATTGCCGGGAGACAAAGTTGCTCGTGCGTTCCCTTTCTAAAACTTAACAAGTGTCCAGAGACAAATACTGATTATATTTTATTCAACCTGAAGATTTTACAAATATTACCTAAGCGATATTGTTGTATAAACGACGGATAGATACAGAAAAAATATTAACACTAAAGTTTTTTTTTTTTTTTTCTCCAAACAAAACAGTACATTTTTAATGTGTTTCTGTCTGCCAAACTGTGCAACAGTTTGGATTAGATTTTCACCTCGGAATTCATTAGAATTCCGATTTTTAATGTACTTCTAATTAACCCTGTACTTAATCGGTGGAACCCAAAGGGATATAAAAGGAACTGCAAAATACTTGAAACTAACTTTTAATCTAAGAGTCGACAAAGACGGACTACTCGAGAAGTTAGTCATTGATTAACATACATTGATGCGGGTTGCAGATCAAGACCTAAGTTAAGTTAGCGTTCGTACAGTCAACAAAGGAGTTGACTGACCCCCCTCTGTATATATGATTAAAGATTTCTAAAGAAAGAAAGAAAATACATTTATTCTGTACAGCACATGAGACACAAGACAACAACAGCATTTTACACATACAAACAGACAGAAACATTCACACAAAACAGTTGCACATTAAATCAAATCAAATCAAAATATTTTTATTCAAATATGCATATTACAAGCACTTTCGAATCGTCACTTTTTTTTTTTCCTACCACCAGTTCAGACGGCAGATTTGTGCTAAGAAGAACCGGCAAGAAACTTAGCACTTGCTCTTTTAAAATGGTAATGACATAAGTTACAATTACGATAAATAAAAGTAAACATTCAAACAAGAATAAAAAATTAAAACAAAATACAAGTACCTAGCCAATGAAAAAGTCTTTAAGTGCCTCACAGCCGCACAGAAAAGGGGTAAAATTCAGCATGATGCCAGATAGCTTGGAAAAACCTATATGGCGCTGATTTTCATTTGACCCCCTTTCCTTAATTTGACACTTCGACGCCGTTGCAATTCCTATACCTATTCCTAAATTAATAATGAAATAAAATAAAATATTTTATTTATATTTTTAATTTTTCAATAGTATTCATATTGTGCTATGTAATTACAAATTTTCAAGTAAATTCCCTTCACGCAATATTTAGAAATCTTTAATCATATATACAGAGGGGGGTCAGTCAACTCCTTTGTTGACTGTACACAACGCGACGCATGTCTCCGATATTCGGCGATTTTAGCATCCAACGACGCGAGTGTACGTACGAAACTCAATGGACTTGTATGGCGGTAGTCGCTTGGATACTAAAATCGCGAGTATCGGAGACTTGCGTCGCCTTGTGTACGAACGGGCTTAGTTATCAGTTAGTTTTACATACATTACGCGTTGTGGTCTGCACCTAAGTTTGAAAAATCATTTCAGCTATGCAGACTAAGCTAAACTAAATTAGCAATGACTTAGCTTAGCTCCTGGTCTGCAACCCGCTTGACCACGATGGACGATGAGAAAAACAATGTTTTTAGATCTAGATGTGCCCGCAGCATAGGCTAATTTTATCCCGGAAAAACATCTTAGTACCATGGGAAAAAAGTTTATTCCCTCGATCACGCGGGCGAAGCCGCGGGTATCAGCTACTTAGTTTCTTACTAAATTGAAATATTTGGTCTCAACAATACCAAAAGTGATGCTAGCGCCATCTTTTGATGATTTTAAAAACAAAATGATTATACCTACTGGGAAACTGCTCATTAGGGCGGAATTTCACCTTTTTTTCTTTTTATGTGCTCCCACACCGGTGTTATATAACTTTATTGGACAAATTGTAACATTCAGTGTAGCAAAAATCGTGTTTTATAATGTTAGGTAATGTTACAATTTAGGTCTGAACCTTAGAGTATAGATAAGCAAGCTATAGAGCGCGCTTGAGCGAGTATGAACGGTAAGCACGAGTATGAACAAACAGACGAACTCAAAACAGCAACAACGAAGCCAGCAACGAACGAAGCTGTTAGCCACCACGCTGATTGTTTCTCTCGATGTTATTTACTCCGATTTTAAGGAATCATTGTGAAATGTGCAGTGCTGAGCTGTAAAAACGACGAAATGGTAGCAAACTAAAAATTAGCACTATAGAACATCTGCTTACGCTTTGCACAATGGTCGAAGAGCGCGCTCTATAGCTTGCTTATCTATACTCTAAGGTCTGAACACTGTAGGTCAATTCTTAGGCCGTGTGTCCACCGCACGCCCGACACCCGAGCGCCGTCATCCCGGCCGCCGATTTATCGCTTAGTTCGGCGCTACCGCTAGAACTCGGTCCGAGATTATGACGGGCCGAAGTGGCGGCAATACAAAACACTTGCCGGTTTCTCCACCGCCACCGTCACCGGGACGTCACCGAGAACGTCGGTGACGTCCCGGTGACGGTGGCGGTGAACACGGTCTCAATCACGGATCGCCTTTGAGCAGGATCTTGATCTCTAGATCTCTTGACCGTGTGTCGTTAAAAAGTATATTTTTGTTACGCGAGAGGTTCTTCAGTGAAGTATGGATGTTCAAGGCAGTCCAATGCCGTCAGACGTTTAGCTGGATCGAACACCAGCATACCCTGTAATAAATATGGGAATCCTGTTATAGTTCCCGGCAAACAACTTGAGCAAGAGTTGTAGTGGTGGGGGAAACTCCGCGCATCGTACACTTAACTGACCAATGTGTGACGCGCATTTGACACGTTCCTACCTGAACTAACCAATCGCGCGCGCAGAATATATTCCCCGCCGTCGCGCCCCGCACCCCACCACCAATAGGACCTAAAAAACGCTACTGCGCAGGTTTATTGCTCAAGGTGTTTGCCGTCAATTATACATTACACGATACATTGCGGCGATGTGTGTCAGAATGTTTAATAAATTGCCCTTTGATATACAAAAATATTAATTAAAATTTTATAAAACTAGTAAAACCCGCGCAACTTCGTCTGCGTATATCTCGCTTTCCCGTGGGAATTTTGAGATATCCTTTCTTAGTACACCCCTATACGTCGTAAGGAACCTACATTCCAAATTTGGAATCTCCAGACCCAGCGGTTTGGGCTGTGCGTTTATAGTTTTTTTTTATGACATACAGTAGACAAACAAGCAAGCGGGCCACCTGATGGAAAGCGGTCACCGCCGCCTATGGACATCAGTAACACCAGGGGCGCTACCAATACGTTGTCCACCTAGGGGGGTTGGAGGAAGAGAAGGGAAAGAAGGAGGGGGAAAGAAGGTATAGGGAAGGAGTTGGGCTTTCGGATCTCTCACTCACCGAACGAAACGCATTGCTGCTTCACGTCGATATTCTGTGAGAGGGTGCTACTTCCCCGGTCGAGCTAGCCCATTTCGTAATAATTGCTAATTGCTAAATTCGTAATAATAGTTAAATCAGTCAGGACTTTGAATTTTGTATATAATATACGACGAATAATTGACGACCTCCGTGGCGTAATGGTTACCACGCCAGACCGCCACCCAGGAGGTCCCGGGTTCGATCCCCGGTCGGGTCATGATGAAAAACGATTTTTTTCTGATTGGCCTCGGGTCTTGGGTGTTCATCTATATATGTATTTGTTATAAAATATAATATCGTTGAGTTAGTATCCCATAACACAAGTCTCGAATTTACTTTGGGGCTAGCTCAATCTGTATGAATTGTCCCTATATATTTATTTATTTATATAGATAATGTGGACAGTACATTATTTCATTGCGTGATACATTGCATATAACATTTCTTATAAGGCCTATTTAGACAATGCCAGTTTATTGCCAGTGGCATACAATAATGTCAAAGCTATAATCGACATGCAAAGTCTAAACGACAGTTGCTTACAATTAATAAATAAATAATAAATATAAAGGGACAATACATACAGATTGAGCTAGCCCCAAAGTAAGTTCGAAACTTGTGTTATGGGATACTAACTCAACGATACTATATTTTATAACAAACACATATATAGATAAACATCCAAGGCCCGAGGCCAATCAGAAAAAGTTCGTTTTTCATCATGACCCGACCGGGATTCGAACCCGGGACCACGCTCTTGAATGTACAAGAAGCTGACGTAGTCTAAATGAGGCCTTAGGCTTTAAAAAACTATAGGTAGTAATAGGTTGCAATGACGATAATGATGATGTTACACACCTTGATGAGCTCCAGCGCATGCGGGTGTATGCGGGGCATGATGTCCGCCAAGTTTTGGGCGCGGTACGAGGGGAAGCTGTCGGGCAGCACCGACGCCTGCGCAGGCCACTCCGAAGCGGCGGGGCGGCCGATCAGTCTGCCAAAATTGTTTATTTACACCTTACTCATCTCCATTTTACTTCTTTCCTCTCCTCACTATCCTAAATAACACTTTTTCATTAAAATTTACGCGACTAGTTGGCGCTACTTTGGCACGAGGTCTTCTTCTTTCTTAATTAATGGCGTTTCTGTCGTGTCTTAACGATTCAGACATTTCGCCAATGACGAGTATTTTAAATGAACAGTTTTTAACAAAAAAAGAACACTTTAAAAGGGCAACGTGGTACGATGAGGATCCGAGGCCGCCATCTTGACGACCTTCGTTGACAAGGCGGCGATCTCGAATCTGGCAAGAGATCCCATCCATAATTCGCGCTGTCAAAAGTGACAACGTCAAAAAAATCTGACACTCGAATTGTACCTGACGTCTCAGTGCTGCCGCCTAGTGGGTGTCATTTCAGAAAACCCTCATTGAAATACTACAAATAGTGCTACAATGGTCTTTATGAACGTGTCCGAAATTGGAACTACAACTCCCGTTCATATTGTATGTCATTTTTCGACAGTTCGCCTTTGGCAAAATGTATAATATGCCACAGTAACGCCCTCGTATAACTGTCACTCACATTCGCAAATATCCTTGTAGCACTATATAGGCGCTATGACACTTTTGACAGGTTTATGGACCTGACGTCTCAGTGCTGCCGCCTAGTGGGTGTCATTTCAGAAAACCCCCATTGAAATACTACATACGTATAATTCGTATATAATTTTAAAAAAATGAGTAATTGCAATGAACACAGTCTTACTTGAATATACAATGCAGCTGATCGGAATCCGACGTTCCTGGCAATAGAGGCGCACGTGTGTGCAACTGTGCCAGAACGCATCCAGCTGACCAAACATCCACTGCAGTGTTGTATGATGCACCAAGAAGTACTTCTGGCGGTCTGTACCATAATGTTACTACCTGCAAAACATAGAATTAAAAATATAAAACTTTTTTTTATACCACAAAGGTGGCAAACAAGCTTACGGCCGGCCTGATGGTGAGCGGTCACCGTTGCCTATGGACGCTTGCAACACAGGGAGTATTACTCGCGCGTTGCCGACCCTGTAAAAATCTTTTAACGCGCCTTTTGAAGAACCCCATATTGTAGTCTAAAGGAAGGACTTCGGCGGGAATCTCATTGCACAGCTTCAGCGTTCGGGAGGAAACTCCTCGTTTATTCAGAGAGGTTTAAACAGGCACTAATCATAACTATTTATATAAATAAATCTACTAGAAACCCAGTTAAGGTTTTAACGATAAAATTTAATCAAGATTCTTGACTACCCTTTGTATAAATAAATATTAAAAACAATTCACACAGATTGAGCTAGCCCCAAAGTAAGTTCGAAACTTGTGTTATGGGATACTAACTCAACGATACTATATTTTATAACAAATACATATATAGATAAACATCCAAGACCCGAGGTCAATCGGAAAAAGTTCGTTTTTCATCATGACCCGACCGGGGATCGAACCCGGGACAACCATTACGCCACGGAGGTTTGTTTACATATATTATTTCTCCATCATGGGCAAGGTCATAGAATAAGTAATAACCCGAGGTAGAATGGCCACTCTCCGCCCCGCACCGAATCGCGTTACCTACCCCTGGCGGGTATCGTGGCGGGTGCAGTCGCAAAGGTGCGCGTTTAGTGAACGAATGTGTATACGTGTGCGCGTGTACAGACGACATTGGCATATGTAGTAGAAATAGGTAATTATTTCACGCGTTGTATGGAGTATCCGGGCTGTGCCAAGGTATACATGAGAACTTCAGTAAAAAGAACATTAAAGTTTATAAGGGTCTTGGATGTTTATCTATGTATGTATTTGTTATAAAATATAATATCGTTGAGTTAGTATCCCATAACACAAGTTTCGAACTTACTTTGGGGCTAGCTCAATCTGTATGAATTGTCCCTATATATTTATTTATTGATTATTATTTATTTATACACTTCGACACTGACTTTACTTATTAAACAAAACCTGTTAAGTAAATTTACTTACCACACTAGTGAGTTTCATTTCTGTGTCATAAGTTTTTGCGAGTCCAAAGTCAGCCAATTTGACTCGTCCCTCGGCAGTCACAAGTAAATTGTGTGGCTTCAGATCTCTGTGTACAATTCTATGTGAATGTAGGAAGTCTATACCGGATAGTATGTCGTGGGACATGCTCTGTAAATAATAAGATTGAAACTTTTATTCAGAGAATAGGTTTTTATAAACACGTTTTTTTTTAACAAATTTAAATATTCTTGGACCAATCACACAACGCCATCTAATCCAAAAATTGTACTATGGGTCTATGGGTACTAGATTGCTAATAAATTTAATAAACTTAAATAGTTTTTTTTTGTAAATAAATACTTATTATACTTAGAAAACTCCCAGACCAAGGTAAACAGACATGTTCATGCACACAAATGTTTGCCTCAGGATTCGAACCCGCGGCCCTTGAGATAAACTGATCATTGCTAGCCACTCGACCACCGGGCCTGTCAATTATACCATCACAAGAAAGACAACAAACTTTTACCAACTGAGATAAATAAACTTAAAGATTAATAAACTTTACCCGTATTCTATGTTCGGCCAATGGTCCGGGAGCCCTCTTGAGGTAAGACTCCAAGTCCTGTTCCACGTGCTCAAACACTAGGAACAGGACCAATTGCTGGTCGCGGTCCACTGATGGTGCACCATGGCATACATCCAGAAGTCTGTAAGGGTAAGTTGGGAAATAAATACCATAGAAATTTACTAACAATATAACTGTTTTGCATTACAACAAAACAATTATTATGTGTAGGATAAAACGCAGTGTTCTGTGAGAGAGAGCAGTTTGTCTTCTTTGCCTAAATAGTCTCTGAATTTAAAAACTTACCGAGTTTGTTTATGGTCCAATCAAGTTTTTACCTGTTGACATCAGCTTAGCTCGTCCTCGTGTGACATCTGTCAGTCTAATGTCATAGTGTCCCTCACCAGCAAGACCTTGCCGGAACACTGCGTTTTATCCTACACATAATAATTGTTTTGTTGTAATGCAAAACAGTTATATTATGTGCCTTGATAAAACGCAGTGTTCTGTGAGAGACCTGTTTGTTATCTGCTGGTGTCAAGTATAAACGCTATGTGATTTAAGGAGAATGAGACTGAGAACAAAAATCATGAGTTAATTACCAAATGTAATAGTTATAAAAGTAATTACATTAATTCAACTTCTTAGTAGTTAGTACAACAGAACTTTATTCTGAATTTCCTGAGATTATCTCTTTGAGATTACCCTGAATTATTAGTTTTATTTATTCTATTAAAACTTAATGAATTTCTTTGAAATTAGTAGTTCTATTTCTCTAATAATTTATTTGATTTTCAAAATATCTAAATAATAAATCAGCATCAGTATCACACAACCTGACACTGCAGCAATAATAATTTTGGAAAAATTGATCTAAATTTCAAATGCTTTTACACTATTTTTTTTTTAGCCATCTTCAAGATGGTACTAGACCGAATGCTGCCAGAGGAAGATCAATCTTTGAATTTTGTCCTAGGATGTTTATGATAATTTTGTTAAGATTGTGTATTCTGCGACCCGGGAAATATCAAATAGAGTTCCCAAGAACAATCAAATGTACATTGTATTGTAACCAATTAGATTGATGTTTACTTATCTGAAGCTTGGCGAAAGAGATGGGTCTGCTGACCCAAAAAGAGGCTTGACGAACTTTCTGCTTAGCATAGAAAGTTGACTTATGTATTAATATTATGCTGTAGGCAAACCTTCCACTAAATATTTGTTAAAAATAAATTATTACCTGTAGGTAACTTAGGTTCTATATTATATGAAATGCACTACTACTAGATACATTTCCTGATTGGAATTCTATATGTGGATAAGGTTCATACATGCCAGCTATGTTGCAGTAATTTTCTTACCTGGGCCAGTGGGCTGCCTAGACTGCCCACCCCTCCCCCAGAGATAGTTTATCTACTTGTGGTCTTATGAAGGACATCGCCCTGTTATGTGATCATTTAGGTTCTGCAGATCCTTTATCACTATGGAGTATGGAGCCTCCAGAGCTCTGGCCCAGAGGACTGGGAGCCAAAAGCATGGAACCCACTGAGGGTTATCAGAATGAATGTTCCTCTCGAACGATTAAACAAATTCAATGCCACTACCATTGTCATGGTTCTTTAGTGCCACCCCTATATTTCACAATGTAGGTGTTGAGTGTGGCAGTATTTGTAGGATCAGGCTGGAAGGTAATTATAATCACTCCAGTTGACAGTCCCAAGGATAAGGGACAATTATTGAGTTCAGTTTGACATCATCATATCAACCCATAATCATCCCACAGCTGGGATACCCTTCAATCGAAGGTGATTAGAGCGTCTCTGCTACGCTACTCCAATGCGGATTGGCGAACTTGAAACATATGAATTTTAAATTGGAGTCAATATTACACGCCCTGTGTGGCAGTGTGCATTACATGCATTTCACGTGATTTCACGCAATTAATAACTTAGACTTTAACTGTGGCGCTAGAGGCCTACAAATCTACGTTTGGGAAGCCCCAGACAGGCGCCACACGGAAATAGCCCGGCTCCTTTACCAGGCGGCCGTCAATCCTAGTTTCCTTAGCAGTAACTAGCCAAACGCTCTAACCGAGCCGTTCAGTTAACTTCTTATTGGTAAACCAACTGAAATCCAATTAACCAAAAGTTGGTGGTCAAGTTTAGAAAATCAATTACCATGATCCACAGTATATAACTACTAGAGTTCCCATTTTATTATTTAGTACTCTGATTTCTAACTGAACTTTAAATTAAATTTTGTAAATTAAAAAGCTACCACATGCTGTGGTTAACCTATAATTATAAGTGCAGCTGGTCTAAAATAACCACGATTTGTGCGCTAGATAATCCTCTGGCTAAGAATTGAGCTATATACTGCAACATTATGTTTTGCATTGGAATGCCAAATAATTAGACGAATGGTGAACTTCCTGCCAGGTATAATTTGTATAACTTCGCCCCCCAACCGGCGCGTTGGTAGTAAAAAAAGTGTGTCAGTAAAGCGACCTGAATCTACAGACAGACTTTTAAACACCAAATTATAATTTCAATAATTGTACGCTCACTTACATAAATGTATTTAAATAATTGTTTTGTTTCTCTGTAAGTAATTAGTTCTAATCTTTTGAGAAATAAATATGTATTTTGAAACCGTAACCAGGTTTTGGTGAGTCACATGAGATAGAGGTATTCGCTGTATAAATTATCCCTCACAGATCTCTATCAGTAACAGATACATCGGAGTATAGTACTTAGTACAGATGTATTCTGGGAACAACTGTCACAAGGTTATAATGCCAGGAGTTTCTTACAATATACAAGTCAAGTTTAAGAGAGTCCAACACCATCCTCATACTATGTTCCAACATTCTTGGAAAAAAGCTCAAAATGATCACTTATAATTCACTTTGTTGCGATAAAGCACACAACATTATATTACCATAAAAAGGCATGATAAAGTAAAATGAATTTTACTGGAAATATTGTACCAGTTAAAATGAAACAAAATACAAATCTGAAGACGGTCTGAACCTGACTTTAGATGGTTGCCTCTAGCATATCAGTGTTCTGACAAACCGAGTGACTAGAATTGAATGCCCAAAATAACACTAAAGGGCTTGTGCGGTGTCTGACTTTGGATTTTCATGTATCCTCCTAAAGTCTCTAGCATCTCAGCGTTCCTTAACCTGAGTGACTAGAATTGAATGCCCAAAATAACACTAAAGGGCTTGTGCGGTGTCTGACTTTGGATTTTCATGTGTCTTCCTAAAGTCTCTAGCATCTCAGCGTTCCTTAACCTGAGTGTCCAGAATTGAATGGTCCTGATGCAGGTAGCCATCTAAGAAGACACCTGGGTTCAGAGGGTTTATGCAGCCCGTCATGATACCACTGTGCAGTGTCTGACTTTACATGGTTGATGTGCCATGCTAAAGTCTCTAGTTTGTGCCATGTTAAAGAAGCTGGCAAACTCAGGTTTCCGCAACCTGTGACTAGAATTGAACGGTCCTGATGCACGAGCAGGCAGGCAGTTGTCATCCGACACACTAACACCTCTCGCACAGTGTGGGTTTCCGCAACCCACCTTGTTACCACCGAGAAATCTGGGGTACCCAAGAAAATCTAGCAATCTCAGCATTTCCGCAATCTGAGTGTCTAGAATTAAACGGTCCTGATATGCGAACAGGTAGGAAGCTGCCATCCGACACACTAACACCTTTAGCACAGAGGTTGTTTCTACAACACATCTTGGCGACACCGACTGTCTTTAAATAATTCTCAGGAACCGTATGAGACCTCCTCCGGCTATTTGCTATGTTATAAATATTGATTCTACCTTTACTAGCCAATCATTGACTTGAAGGAGGTCTAATAATTTTCAGGAACCGTTTGTGACCTATGGCTATTGGTATATGAATATTGATTGATTCTACCTTTACTAGCCAGTCATTAAATTTTAGGAAGTCTATTCCACGTTATTGTAAACCAAGATACTTAGGTTAAGAACATATTATATATCTTTTGAAAGGAAACCGCGGCAATGAGGGCTTAATAAAATTATGAATAAATTACATCATGAGATGTTGCAATTTGTAAAAAACAGAAATTTTGAGAATAAACTAATTTGCAACTGCAACTGTTCCCAAATGCCGACAGTTTTTTTTTTATTTTTTTTTTTTTTTTAATTTTAAAAAATGTCATAAAACCGTGTTGGAATCTAATATTAACTTATTAATTAGAACCAACTATTATTTGCGGAGTCTGTGCACACATACAAAAATATTCTGCAGCTATACCTGCTATAAATTTGTTCTTGTTCTAACAAAGTGTTAGATAAACTACAAAGTTCTAATTGAAAACCGAAATATATTGTAATATATCATTGATCTTATTAAATTGACAGAATTTTTTCATTGATTTCTAATGGAATTATTCCTGTTTAGCTTTTTGTGATGCTCTGGATTAGTAGCTATCCTTTACTGTTATCAACTTTTATAACCTCAACTTACAACAGTAGGTATAGAGGTAAAGATTATTAACAACAATACATTATATATTCTTTATTGCACATAAACAAAATAACAGAAAAAAAAAACAGTTATAGTTATTGTACAAAGGTGAGCTTATCTCTTTAAGAGATCTCTTCCAGCTAGCCTAGAACAGGTGTAAAACAGGTTGTACAAGGGCGGTAAACAACAATGTGCCAACGGTGAATAAAAAAACTTCTAATCGTTAAAAAAAAATATATTTATATATATAAATTTATATATATAAAATAAATATTCAAATAAACGTACAATATTCAATAGAATAAAATATACTTAAACAAAATAAATAAATGTATACCAATATATAAAACAAATAAATTTAAACAAGTCAATATCAAGTTACACTCGAAGATAATGTGTTTAGATAGTGCTCTTTTATTTTTTTCTTAAAAGTGAAAAACGAAGTACTCTCACGAATCTGTGTAGGAAGTTTATTCCAGAGTTGAGCGGCACGAACAGTGAAAGAGTTAAAAAAGAATTTAGTGTTGGCCAGGGGATAGTCAAAAGTTTTGATATGGCAAGAACGTAGAGATCGGGTAGGGGGTGGAAGAGATTGAAAACGGGAACAGAGATATTGGGGGGAATTGGGATTGGTAATTATCTTGAAAAGAAGAGATAGTATGTGCACATTTCTGCGAAGCCGAATAGGGAGCCACTTCAACTGTGAACGAAATTCCGAAACATGATCATACTTATCATTATGTACACAGACCTAAAGCAACTTTTAAACTGTATCTTGCCTGCTATTATAGCTTCGTTGCTGGGCTTTTACAAGAACTTTGTGTGCATAACAATTTACTGATTTTAATGAAAGACGATATTTGCGTCATTATGGTATCGTAATATGATTTTGAGTGTACTCACGACACGAGGAAAGGTGGCTTCCTTTATTTATTGGGACGCGAGATTGGCGGAAAGGCGAGCCTTCATTCATCCTCCGAGCACAGAGTAATACAGAGGGTTGACTCCCGACTAAATGAAAAATTTATACCTATTCTCATAGGGTTGACACCGTTGGCACGGTATTAAATTCAATATTATAACAACGTTTATAATAAAATGTTTTATTTAATAATGAAATTTACAATGTAGAACCATTCAAAATATTCTTTTTTTTAAACATAAAAAATGAATATAAAAACTATTATTATTAAAAACTTTATCTTTTTTTTTTATAACAAATTAAATCTGTACTTATCTATACTACTATTATAAAGAGGAAAGATTTTGATTGATTGTTTGTGAATGAAGTGTGTTTGTGTTAAAATTTTAAATTTTCTTATGTACCCGTGCGAAGACGGAACGCGCCAGTGCTTAATAAAATATGTTTCATAATGCTATCAATTAAACGGTCAGCATTATGAAATGTCAATAAATAAATATTCTTGGACGAATCACACAACGCCAGCTAGTCCCAAACTAAATTGCTGAAACTAAATATACTTAAATACTTTTTTGTAAATAAATTATACACAGAAATCACCCAGATCAAGGCAAACAGACATGTTCATTTTGTTCATGCACACAAATGTTTGCCTTGCGCAGGATTTGAACCCACTCTACTACCGGGCCTGTCTATAAATGAGTGACCCGAAAATATTTTATTTTATTGTTTCGTTTTAATTCCTTATTATTTCTGGTTTATAATACAAACATTTGTAATAAACATTATTAACATTGTTTAAACATTTGGTTCTATGTAATTTAGGTAAGTATACAATACTACTTATTAAAAATAGGTAGTAGCTGTGATAGTAAGGTAGTAGGTACTTACAACAATATTCAAAAATAATAAATTTTCGTAAATCGTAGGTACCTACTTACTTCACATCATTTTTAGTGTACGAAAAAAAGAAATGTCCTTGTCCTTTTTTGAATTGGCCATACAAACACTACACGAACTTGGCATTGTACACGTCACAGAACGTGCGGCGCGGCGCGCGAGCGGCCGACGTCCCTGGTGTTAATACGGAAACTGAGCCGGTTCAAACCAGTTCTTACCGCGGTCGGAGCGTACGAGACCTCGTCGGTGAGAGCTCACGCACACATCGCCGTTCTTTGTATGCGTATACCTATTCTGGACGGTTGTTTGAAGCCAACCTTCTGTAGTATTCTGTGCTCCGAGGATAAAGAAAAGTTTGATTCCCAAAAGGTAATCAGCTCGGCACTGTCCTACACTGTGGCGACTCCGACCTCTCGCCGTCCCTTTTTACGTTAGACATTTACGTTTTATCACTAATTACCACAAAAAATGATTTTATTTTAAGCGAGTAAAATAATGCGTTGTTTTAGCGGCAAAAACAACAAACGCTATGACATTAGACTGACAGATGTCACACGAGGACGAGCTAAGCTGATGTCAACAGGTAAAAACTTGATTGGACCATAAACAAACTCGGTAAGTTTTTAAATTCAGAGACTATTTAGGCAAAGAAGACAAACTGCTCTCTCTCACAGAACACTGCGTTTTATCAAGGCACATAATAACGTAATTTAAGTACATTCATTGTAAAGCACACTAATATTATATAGACTCATGTGCTTCGAAATAAAGATTTTATTATAATATTGTTATAGAAAGCTATCATAATACTTTATCACTACATAGTATAAAACAAAGTCGCTTTTTCTGTCCCTCTGTCCCTATGTCCCTATGTCCCTTTGTATGCTTAAATCTTTAAAACTACGCAACGGATTTTGATGCGTTTTTTTTAATTGATAGAGTGATTCAAGGGGAAGGTTTTAAAGTATCATACATTCCAAAATTCCCACGGGAAAGCGGGATACACGCAAACGAAGTTGCGCGGGTTTCGCTAGTTAATATTATAAATGAGAAAGTGAGTTTGTTTATTCCTTCACGGCTTGACTAAGCAGCCG
Organism: Endotricha flammealis; assembly: GCA_905163395.2. Lineage (NCBI taxonomy): Eukaryota > Metazoa > Arthropoda > Insecta > Lepidoptera > Pyralidae > Endotricha > Endotricha flammealis. Next base: position 1,001,895 of record LR990883.1, read on the forward strand.
AACATTTGTATACATTTGGCTGGTACAGAGCCCAACATAGGCTACCTTTTATCCCGTGAATATCATTCCAATGGGAATTTATAGATGGATTATTTTTTCTACTATAGATGGCGCTGCAATTGCGATGTCGGCCAACAGATGGCGCCACAAGTCGCGCTATGGGTTGTTTTGTTGTCAAACGAGATCTATATCATAAAATTAACCGCGAGCGAATCCGCGGGGAAAAGCTAGTATAATAATATAGCTTACTTATATCTATCAAAAAACTACATTGCAAATTAATGTATAGTGCTACAATGGTTTTTATAAACGCGGCCGAAATTGGAACTACAACTCCCGTTCATAATTGTATGCCACTTTTTGACAGTTCGCCTTTGACAAAATGTTTGAAAATATGCCACAGTAACGCCCTCCTACAAATGTCACTCACATTTATAAACATCCTTGCATTTACATCTGTAGTGTCAGTGCTGTCAGTTATTTTCTTAATCTAGTTGAGTGATGTTACTTTCTGTTGCTTTTTGTTGACATGGACCTCTTTATAGACTTAATGGACATGGACCCATCATCATCATATCAACTCAGAATCATCCCACTACAGGATGGGTCTCCCTATTAATTGAAGAGGATTAGAGTGTACTCTGCCACACTGCTCCAATGCAAATTGGCATTTGCACCCCTTCTATCTAATTGGCCAATTTGTATACCTGTCCTTTTCTTTAGATATCACCAAGAACAGGACAATAGATCAAGTTGCCCCAAAATTGGATGCGTGTGGATAAGGTGATAGTTTTAGAGAGTGACTACATAGAGAACCACAATGGCGACTTACCTAACAATATTAGGGTGTCTATAAGCCTCTAGCTGCCGTAATAGTGCGATTTCTCGGAGTGTTGACATCGGTATACCATCCTCGGTAATAGGCACCTTAACCTTCTTCATCGCGACCACTTGACCACCATTGTGTAGATCTCTTGCTTTGTATACCGTCCCGTACGCGCCTGAAAGATTTTTTCTAGTATAAATTTTCAAAAAAATTCTTTGCCTTTATCTATCTATTGTGGGAAGCACACAGTCTTGCTATCAAATAAACAAACTAGCTTTTCCACGCGGCTTCGCTCGCGGTTAATTTTATGACATAGATCTCGTTTGACAACAAAACAACCCATAGCGCGACTTGTGGCGCCATCTGTTGGCCGATAGCCCATCCCATACAGCGCCCTCTATAGTAGAAAAAATATTTTCCCATTGGAATGACATACTTTCAAGGAAAAAAGTAGCCTGTGTTGGGCTCTGTACCTCTGACAATACATATACAAAAATTCATAATGATCGCCTGATTAGTCAAGCCGTGAAGGAATAATAAACAAACTCACTTTCTCATTTATAATACTAGTATGATATGATATAAAATAATTCATGATTTTTTGGTAAAAGTAATCATCTGCCACTGCCAAGAGCTTCTCATCCTGTTGGGCACTTACTAACACTTTTGATCCTTTGCACTAACACCGTGCGGGCTTCGTTTTTCAAGATAATATAAGGAATTTTTTAAAATAAAAATTCAGATTTTAAAAACCCATAATGTCACCTTATTGATTATTCTTCCTTACTGATTCCTTACTGATTTCTCAAAAAAAGGTAGTCCACGCGGGGTTTGCATAAAGAACTAAGGTAGTAAGTGTAAGTAAAAGCCCCCACCCCCTTTAATTTTTTTTTTGGTTTTTCAGACCTTTTCATAATGCCCCTAAGCCTATAACGTGACTCTGACCCTCTGTACTTGGTCAGAGAGTCGCCTTAACTTCAACTCTTTAGAATACAAAGGAAAATTAAGTCCGAATGGAAACCCACATTTTTTTTATACCACGAAGGTGGAAAACAAGCTAACGACCCGCCTGATGGTAAACGGTTACCGTAGCCTATTGGATGCTTGCGGGAGTATCATTCGCGCGTTGCCGACCCTATGAAAATCTTATAATGCCCGATTTGAAGAACTCCATATTATAGTCTAAAGAAAAGACCTCGGCGGGGATCTCATTCCACAGCCTAAGCGGTCTCTTTTTCGGTAAACTTCGCTAGAGTTCGCATAACATAAAGGTTATAAAATCCGGCACATGGCCGTAATATCCAATTACCTGTGCCAATAACATTAAGTTCTTCATATTTCTTTGGATTTTGAAACAAAGAACTAACATCACTGGCAAAATTCGATGAATTGTCACTCGAAGACGACATTGTTTTTGTAAAATTTGAAAGTTTACGAAAAGGTACAATGAAAATTAATTGATTTACTGGTCACATTATAACTAATATAGTACGTAAAACAGTTTATTATTTGATTGTATTGTGTAAAATAATTATTTTTTAAATAATGTTTACGTAAATAAAATGATAATAAAAATAAAGAAAAGCAAATTAAATTAAGCCGAACCAAAACTTGACGTTTCGTTTTGTTTGATTACAGTAGTGTTGTGCTGTGCTTTTCATGTGGTCGATTTCGATTGTGTAGTTTTATCTTTCGGTAGTCCATTTTTTTTAGCGCGTACTGAGCGAGTATGTCCCTCTCACGTTTCCAACAGTCACAGAGTGAGATAGTGAGATGTTTGTGTTCCCCCTTTAAAAAAAAAGGGAAACGCATAGCTTCGTATTGCTGATGTTTAAAGGCAGAGGTAAACCGCTTTCCATCAGGTCAGATGACCCGTTTGCTTATTTGACTGCCATGTATTATAAAAAAGATACTTACTTAAATAATCAAAAAGAAAGCAATTTATGAAAACGGCATTATAACTAAAAATATACTTAGCAGGTATTTAAGTAACGTAGTTAAATAGATACAAGATTGTTTTACCTATAGTTGTTATGGGGTATCCACACGCTTGGCGAACAACAGCAAACAGCGAACACAAACAGCAAACACGAACGTGTGGACAGCAGAGCTGTTTGTCTGTTTTTGTTTGTATTTGCCAGTGTTCGGCGTCTGTGTCGGTTTTCGTGCACAAATCAAAGGATGTTTGTGTTTGCGATGTATCCACACGCTTGTGAAGCAGTCAGTAGTAATTGCCAAACGAAAGCTTTGTTTCCTTCTTTTTCTGATTATTATCTAAAAGTAGTTGTCAAATTATTTAAATTTCAATAAATAATTATCTAGGTAATTTTTTTATTTATTTAATTTTATAGTAATATGGTATTTAATAATTATTATTCCTAATATAATAAAAAACTAGAATTAATTTCATTTATTGCTTCAGATTTTTTTTTCTTTTTATCTTTTTTTTGAGCTTTTTTCCACAGAAGTTTTTAGGCAACAAGCCGTTCATATTTAGATTAATTTTTTGAAAGAAAAATTTTACCCCCCAGGTGGGATTCGAACCCACGACCCCTCGATATCCGTCCGAGTGCTCTCCTTCTTTTTGTTTAATTTTACTTTCCTTTTTTTTTATAAGTCGTGCCAAAAGTGGTGCTGCCACCACAAGTTCGTCATCCACCATGTTTGTCAAACCGGCATAGACTGGCACGTTCGCCAAGCGTGTTGATACCGCTTTGTGTTCGGTGATTGTGATCGGTGTTTGGTGTTTGTGGCAAACAGCAAGGGTGTGGACGCCCCATTACGGTTCAACCAAAAAATTCCTGGTGGAAGGAGGTGAAATTTTTCTTTAAAAATATTTTCAAAATAATAATGGTTGGTTGAACCGTAACCACAATAAAACAATCTTAAATTGTTTAATTGACGAGGTAGACGGCATGCACTGCGAATCATGCAGTTGAAAATTTCACCCCCAATTTACTATAGCCTTCCTGGTAGCTCAGTGGCAAGAGCACTCGGTCGGATATCGAGAGGACGCGTGGTGGAGAGAGTGCGTGGGTTCGAATCCTACCTGGGGCGGTGCAGCGGCGGGAAGGTGAAATTTTTCTTCAAAAATATTTTTAACTTAAATAGATGTTAGTACATCTTTAAGAACTTTTATAGGTAATCGATTTTATCATGATAATACAAAATTATAATTTTGGTTTCATTTTACGTGACGACACAGCGCGACGTTTTGCACACTCATAATATTATTGTCTCATAAGTCTATAAATCAAGTTTTCTTATTGCGTGTACAACACTAAAATGAAATGTCGTTGAAGGTCAACGAACTTTCAAGGAGCGACATCGACAGCTGCGCGTACAGGTTTTTGCGGTATTTTGGGTATTTTCATAGGTTTCATCTTTTAGAGGAAAAAATAATTAAACATTTTTTATCAATAAAATTAACTGTATTTTTTTTATGTAATCACGCAAAGCCAATGTTTTTATTTAGAAACATTGTAATTAGCGCCATCTATTGACAAGATAAAGTATATTTATAACTAAAGCAGATGTTTTTTTTTTTCAGACTAAGCCAGATGGCAGCACTGGTAAAAATTTCATTCGTTTATTTTTATGTTCATCGTAGAAAAACTAACAGATAAAATTTAAATTTCATTCAGATGTTACACCAAGAACACCAAAAAGTGGATTCTACCACGGGCTCGTCCGGGATTTGAACCCGGGACCTCTCGCACCCGAAGCGAGAATCATACCCCTAGACCAACGAGCCACGCTAGCTAGTGGCGAATTTAAAGATCAGTTTGCAAGGCCAGTGACGTAGCCTAAGTTATAAAAAAAATCTTTTTTTTAGTGACGGAAGTGAGACTATTTTTTATTAGAATAAAATACATAATTGCCTTCAAAATAATATTGAATAATAAGGATTTAGAAAGAAAAAAATACCCTTTTGGAAATTAAATTCTAGTAGCAAAACAACAAAACAGAAAACACCTCAAGGCGTTTTAGAAAGTTGACGCGCGAAAGGAGTAAAAAAAATACCGCTACACGACACCCTATACCTGTCACTTTCTAACTAACCATAAATTGTATCTGCTGTTTCACTTTAACACATGGCTCTATGAAGCATTTATTCTATACGTCAGTCAGCCACATTCGTTGCTGCGCGCGCATGTTTTAAGATGGCGTCTTTCTGATTTTCGATACAATAACTTTTATGTTTTGTTAAAATTTATTAAACCTTTTGTGAATTACATTGAATATTGGATAATTATTGTTTTAAATTGTAATATTTAATTTTATGTGTATTTATATGAGACGCGTGTGTTTGTGTTAGTGCATGATAAAATGTGAAAGTTTTTGAAACAGTGACGGATAATAATTTTACAACTTTTTTTTACTTTTTATTGCGTCTTCACAGCTGTTCATTTCGACTTTTTAAAGCTATTCCGTAAGTATTTAATTCATAATTTATTATTTATCATAGTATTCTTTCAAAAGCATTTATTAATATACAAATGTTTTGTATGAAGAAAAGTAATACTACCCACCTACTTCGCCTACTTACTACCTAAGTTTTCAAAAAATTATAAAATTTCTATGATTTAATAAATAAAAGTAATTTTGAGAAGCGAGTTTTAAAAGAAGAAATAAGTCTTTCACACAGAAAATGAAATAATATCATTGAAATTTTTGTTTTAAAGGGTTAATAGGGTTACACGGCACGGCAGTGTCACAGCCAAATTCTAAGTACGTACTACAATAAAATAAAACTCTATGTACCTACTACAATAAAATGATTCTTCTAGAACTAATTACGTCAGAGTTTAAGTTTTATTATAAGAAATCTACTATGTACCTATTTAAGTTTTTACGACGAAATAAATTATTAAATCTCATTCATCTTAACGATCTAAATTTAATCATAATCGGTATTACTTTCCCATTTATAATTTACTAGCGAAACCCGCGCAACTTCGTTTGCATGTATTCCGCTTTCCCGTGGGAATTTCGGAATGTATTATACATAAAAACCTTCCTCTTGAAACACACTATCTATTAAAAAAACGTATCAAAATCCGTTGCGTAGTTTTAAAGATCTAAGCATACATAAGGGACAGACAGACAGACAGCGCGACTTCATTTTACACTATGTTTGTAGCATCCATTCCAATTAAAAAGAGGAATGTGAAGATAATTTTTTTTTTATTAGTTAAAAAAAGTTTTTTTTAATTAAGTCATTTTACATTTTTCTTCTCAATTCTTATAAAATAACTAGCGTAAACCACGCAACTTCGTAAGTATTTATGCACTGTAGCGCCATCTAATTTATAAAGCGCCTTTGACAGATTTTTGACCAAATCCTACGGGAATCGCGTACTTTTCAAGATAAAAAGTACCCTATGTGGTAATATTAACACTTCGACGTAAATGTCCTATTGAGAAATGAAACAATAAATTCAATAGTAATTTGAGACTTCTTTCTCATAACTTAATACAAATATGCTGTCTGATTCGAAAGAGCTTGTAAAAGGCCTATTTGAATAAAAAAAATGACTGGCTTATATCCTATTATTTGGAACGCTTAGTTGTCCTGGATATCACTCCAGCAGACCAAGCACAGCAGGAACTAAGATGGTTTATTATTATACTAGATTAATACCGCTATACATTAAAGATACCATCACACATAGTAAGCAATGTTCGCTTCACCCACTTGTGTGGTGGCGTGAAGATACAACGTGTAAAAAACTTACTACTTACTATCTGTACACGAGCAATGTAATTAAATTATTGTCAACTAGCGAATCCCGAGCAACTTCATTTGCTTCTATCCCGCTTTCCACTTACTCCCCTCTACCAGTGGGGCAATTCACGTAACAAGAACCGATTCTAGTTCGATTCAACGACACTCGCTGTCCCGTTCAATTCCTATTTTGTATGAGTGAGACAGCGAGTGTCGTTGAATCGGAATAGAATCGGTTCTTGTCACGTGAATTGCCCCACAGTTCGCATTGGAGCAGCAGCGTGACAGAGTACGCTCTTATCCCCTTCGATTGACGGGAGACTCGTATCCCTGCAGTGGGTATGATTATAGGTCAAAATTGGTTTGTTTTAAAACAAAACGTCTGGTCTGTTGCGATGCGATTAGTTTGCTTCGCCGCCGGTGGAGTATATTTTCTGTCATTGTAATCGTATATTATTAGTACCATTTCAAAAGAGCAAGTGCTAAGTTTCTTGCCAGTTTCTTCTTAGCACAAATCTGCCGTCTGAACTGGTGGTAGGAAAAAATTGTGACGATTCTAAAGAGCTTGGCCTATTTGAATCGAAACAGCTTGTATTAGGCCTATTTGAATAAAAATATTTTGAATTTGAATTTTGGAGAACGTTTCCGACTGGCAGCTTCCTTCCTTTTTTATCTTTTTTTATTGTTTTATCATTCATCTATTTCTATATTTTTGAATTTATGTTCTTTTATAAGTCTCATCATACTAATATTATAAATGAGAAAGTGAGTTTTTTTGTTTCTTATTCCTTCACGGCTTGACTAAGCAGCCGATCATTATGAAAATTTGTATACATATTGTCAGGGGTATAGAGCCCAAAACAGCTAGTAGTAATTCTTGAAAATTTTGTTATGAAATTATCTTTTTTATGATATGAAATGAAATACAGCTTTTAATTATTTCTTCTTTGTGTTTATATGGCCGCTTCTCCTGTATTCTTTTAGTAATAACGTCTAAGATGTTAAGCTCCAAGTAGGTAATCAGACAAAAGGTTCCTCGTTTGTTCAGCCATTGCCGAGCTTGATTGCATCCGCTAGACGAGTTGTAGTGTGTAGTGACCGTAGTATATGATTCATTATAACACTACATGCATATGTCTGTCTCGCGCGAGTAAACACAACTTATACATAACCATGAGAAATGGGGCTCTATTAAAGTCTTTTGTTCAAATCTACGATATCTCCATGTTTTATTTAACTGGGTTTCTTCCGCCATTCCTTTCCGCAGTGGTCATTTTGCTTTGCTACCGAAATGGTTATAGAGTTATTTAAATGAAATGTATAATATGTGTAACATGACAAGAGGACGTGCCTGTGAAGGCATCTCTGAATATAGTTTTTTTTTTAAATTACTTTTCAGACTAAATTATCTCTGACTAAATACTAGTAAATACTGAAATCGGGTTGTACACTTACTAAAAAAAGTATAAAATTTAAAAAAGTAGTTACGAATTAGTTATTTCCCCTTGAATATTAAATTAAAATTATTATAAGGATTAAAAACGTGATTTTCTTTAAAACTAGCTACTTGATATTTCATAGTTTGTATATAACGGTCGAAATAACTAACAAATTATAAGCTTACAACGTGCTGAGATAAAGTATGTATACGCATTCGCTTAAGGGCAAGCTACCACTTTGGAGACAAATGTAAAATTCCTCACAAAATGTTAGCTTGATACAATGCATCAATAAAAAGTAGAAAAAAAATTCTAATCGTTATTTATAAAATACAGTAGCGAAACCCCCGCAACTTTGGAAATATCAGAAAATCCTTGTATCTATCGCTAAACTGCATTAAAATCAATAAGTAGTTTATCACTACATAGTATAAAACAGTCGCTTTCTCTGTCCCTATGCCCCTTTGTATGCTTAAATCTTTGAAACTACGCAACGGATTATGATGCGTTTTTTTTTAAATAGATAGAGTGATTCAAGAGGAAGGTTTTTAAGTATAATAATTCCAAAATTCCCACGGGAAAGCGGGATACACGCAAACGAAGTTGCGCGGGTTTCGCTAGTAAGATATAATCGAAGTGACTTTTATTTTATACTATGTAAATATTTGGAGTGATCCATGTTTAAAATGAGCTCTGGTTCCAGTGGAACTCTGGAGACCTTACTCACCGTAGGAACACAACATGGCTGAGACCAATGCTATTTGGCTACGATCTTCTGTAAGGAGGTCCTTGCTCCGATATGAGCTGATTATCCGCTGTGCCCTAACTCACTTAAAAAAGGAGAAAAAGATAACAAGAATGATATTTATTAGGAATACAAACACGTTTTGTTTATATTTTTATTATAATACTGTATGGATACCCCTTAAACCTCTCGCTGGTCCACTCCGGTCCGAGGGACCGGTTCCGGCTTTTAGGTCACTATACCTGCCCTTGCCCAGAGTTCCCCAGTTCTCAGACTTGAGTTATTGCCGCGTGGGTATATGATAATTGCGTTTAATCATATAGTTGTGATAAAAAATAATATTACAGATGTATTTTAATAGAATAACACATAAATAAATCAATTGTACGTAATTCCCACAAAATTCCTCAAAAAAGGGAAGACCAAAGATGAAATGGTCAGTCAGACGTCATTAAAACCTTTTCTAGAGACTGATCCATAAAAGGGACGTGTGGAGGGAGGAAGGCTTTTATCCAGCAGTGGGGCCGTGCATCCTCTCCATGGCTATTAAAAAATATATTCACATAGCATCATTTACATTTTAGACCCAAGTTTTCTTTCTCATCGAATATTTTCTGATTTTTGTTGTGAGATCCAAGACACCTAGTTACTCCCTTGGTCGTCAATAATTTCACTGCTTATTGTAAAACTGTAATCGCCACTACAACGACATCCACACGAACCAAAAGAAACAGCCAATCCCACTAATTTTAAGAGTCCATAAAATGTTCTCATATTTAAAATTGTCATGTCATCCTGTCTTTATGGTCTGCAATGAATATTGAGTATTAAAAAGGCGAAAGTTTACGATTATGTTTGTTACTTCTTCACGCTCAAATGGCTGGGCCAATTTTTATGATATTTATTATGTAGGTAACTGATTCCTTGGATTAACATTAGTGTACTTTTCATCCCCCAAAAGTACGCGACTCCCGTAGCATTTGGTCAAAAGTCTGATAGCATATGAGCTTTGTAAAGTAGATGGCGCTGCCGTAAAGTTTGCTCGGGTTTCGCTACATTTTAATATTTGAATGCCTATTAAACAGAAATATGTAACGTAACAGTTCCGCCCGCATACCCAGAAGTGAAACTGAGCTGTTATATATTTCAAAACTATGCCCAGTCGCCATTTTTAATAGAAAGTAAAAAGTTGTAAATTAATTTTTAGTGATAAACTTTTTGAATAACAAATGTACCTTATCTTCTTTTTGAGATACGAAACTCCACTGATCTCCTTGCAGGATGAACTCTTTTTTAATGACCAGCTGATGTCCGCGGCTTTACCCGGGAAATCCTGTTGTTCCCGTTCCTGGATATCCGGGGAAACTATGGCTATGTGTTAATCCAGGTTATAAACTACCCGTGTACAAAATTTCAAGCAAATCTGTCCAACCGTTTTTGTTTGATATAGTAACAAACGTCAACACGAATTTTCGCATATATTAACATTAGTAAATTGGTGTTTCGCCTTGCTAAGGATAAAGCGAAATAAGCTAAGCTGACAGCCGACCTTCACTAGTTGGAGAGGCACCGGAAGAAGAAGAAGAATGTTAGTAAGGATATGACAATGTCTCCTAAGTCCTCTTATTCCTCAAATAAATGTTAGTGTATTTAAAATTAATATATAGGGACAATTCATACAGACTGAGCTAGCCCCAAAGTAAGTTCGAAACTTGTGTTATGGGATACTAACCCAACGATATTATATTTTATAACAAATACATATATAGATAAACATCCAAGACCCGAGGCCAATCAGAAAAAGTACGTTTTTCATCATGACCCGACCGGGGATCGAACCCGGGACCTCCTGGGTGGCGGTCTGGCGTGGTAACCATTACGCCACGGAGGTCGTTTAATACCTTACCAAAATAGACTTTACTTACAATTATCGTGGAGCAACGTATCCGCTAACGGTGTGGGCAGGTGCGTTGACACACATACCGAGACAGTAGGCTCAGCGGTAACTGTTTTAATGTGTATTGATAACTATACATAACTGGAACTTAAGCCCTTCATATTTATTATACACTGGAGAAATAAGTTTTTGCTGAATAAAAAAATTCAGCTGGCTAGTCATCCGTGACATGCGATAAATGAAACATTGAGAAGACATCAACAGCCATTTTCAAAGTTAATTTCTAATTGAAATTTTATTTTTTAGTTTGACAGTGATTGCCTACATTGTTAAAGAAGAAAAAGAGATAGCTTAAGACTAAATTAAAATTAAAATGCTTTTCAGAAACTGGCTGTAAATGTGATGTCATTAGGACAAACATATTTTTGGTAATTCTTTTTAAATTATTATAATTTTTATTTCCACTTGAAGACTTGGCCAATTTTTCACATTTTATGTTTTAGATGCGAGTCATAATTTGCGCTTCGTACTCAAATTTTCGCGTCATCGAAACTCTCTCTTTCTGTCATTCAGCTGTATCTGCCGTCTGCCGTCAACCATGGATGGTGTCACCACTCTTTGAGTTTAACTTGGGCTCATTCAAATTCAAATTCAAAACTTTTATTCAGAGAATAGGTTTTCACAAACACGTTCTCTTGTCAGAGTATACAGTAATAAATGATTTGTATAAATTAATCTACTCTATAAACTACTACCATTTCGGAAACAAAAGCAAAATGACCACTGGTAAAAAGAAATGGCGAAAGAAAACCAGTTACGGCCTTTTTGTCATTAAAAATATATCGTACTTTTCTTTTTTCTTTTCTTTTTCAACATAGAATTTAAAACTAGGTACATACATACAACATTACGTACGCGGAATGTCAATAAATAGTGCCATTAATTTGTCTCAACATAAAATTAAATCTAAAATATAAAATGCTAAATCGGTGTTAAAGATAGGAGCAGACCGCCCGCAAGGCAGCAACCGTTCTCGTGTATTTTCGAGTTGACGTGAGAGTCGGCCTTCCAGCCTCCATTACTGGGCTCACCATCACGATATTATGAATAATATTGTAGGGAACAACAGTAACCAAAAATAAATTCAGAGCCCTAATTAGTCAAAGTCAAAAACACTTTATTTTGTAGGCCGCCCTCGCGCCCGCGAGGGCGGCCTACGGGTGCGGAACTTCACGCGGACAAAGTCGCGGACAAAAAAGCTAGTTAAATATAAAATAAATAAGCTACTCTATAAACTACCACCATTTCGGAAACAAAGCAAAATGGCCACTGTGGAAATGGCGAAAGAAACCCAGTTACAGCCTTTTTTGTCCCGTTCCCGTGGAACCACATTGAATTTAGGGAAAAACTATAGCCTATATCACTCCCTGATAATGTAGCTTTCTACTGGTGAAAGAATTTTTGAAATCGGTCCATTAGTTTCGGAGCCTATTCAATGCAAACAAACAATCAAATCTTTCCTCTTTATAATATTAGTATTATAGATTATAAATACTGTAATACCTAAGTGATGAGCAAAGCAATGAGCAGGATGGGTAATGGTTGGGCTCTAAAAATGAATTCGTATGTCATAACTCATAACTGCTACATGTATGTTAAGAATGACCATAATAATACAGGTTTTGGCTATGTTTTATGGGTTCATTGGCTGGAACGGTATTCGGAAGAATGTTAAATGTCTCATCATCTTTTTTTATACGACAAAGGTGGTAAACAAGCAAACGGTCGGCCTGATGGTAAGTCGTCGCCGTAGCCTATAGACGCTTGCAATACCGGGGGTATCACTCACGCGTTGCCAACTTTTCGACCTTACTCACCGTAAGAACTCAACATGGTCGAGACCAATGCTATTTGGCTACAATCTTCTGTAAGGTGGAGGTCCTTGTTGTGCCCTCTTGAAAATGAATCTTAAATGTTATCTTGGGTTTTGGCGGCAATTTGAGAGAAGACGACCCCTGTTCTCGTAATAAAAAACAGTTCAATCTCATGTCAACGCATACAAAATAGATATTGAGTGAGATAGCGTCTAGGATAAGCTTTTGTCCAGTGCGTGACTTTGAGATGAGATTCACAATCACTAACTTGACTTGACGACTGTTACTCTGACTGGCAGCGGAAGTAAAAACTTCAATTTACGACCATACCATGTAAAAGGGAATAGATTTAATGTTAATTTGAGTGGGATTCGAAATCAATTTTAATAGTCACATTTCGGGACGAGCCTACCACACATTCCCACCGCTGCATCTCCTGTATAGACCTCAGATTGACAATAAGCAATGAAGCTTATTGACGTTCCATTGGGAGAAACTACAGCTGTCTTGGAACTCACAACGAATTTAATCAGAAAGAAAATAGACGAAGTCAGTTGAGTCAATGACAAAAATAGTTTATTCTGTGGGCCCTTGCGGGCACAGACACTTAGATTTACAATGAGAGGCCTTTACAGGGATAATCTCTCGTACATTAAATAAAATAAGCTAGTCTATAAACTTACCGCCATTTTGGAAACAAATCAAAATGATCACTGGTAAAAGAAATGGCGAAAACCTTAATAATAATTGCCACTTGACCACCGGACCTGTTGATGAATGATGACCATCCTGTTCCACAATTACAAGGTCTCGACGCAAGTGGTATACCCCAGGCCTTTCTAAACGTTACGAAATATATGACACACAATGTGTTGCATAAGTCATAAAGCAACGACATCCTGGATGTGTCACGCGGTCTAGATTTCGCAAAGGTTTTTAGTACATTAAAATTAAGTCAGATATCAATATTAACTAGCTGTGCCCGCGGCCCTGCGTGAATTCTCGGTGTGGGCAAAATACAGAATAATAAATAAAATAAGTTCTACACAAACCGCACAGCGCTACTTGCTCATTCACCAAACCGTATTAGTATGGTTGTCAATTTGATACTCCTTATTCAGTCTAATTTCTTTCTGATTAAATTCTTTGTGAGTTCACAGCTGTAGTTCCTCCCCGGGACGTCAATAAGCTTTATTGCTTGTCAATCTGAGGTCGCCGTTGTTGATCCTGGCCAAATAGGAGATACAGCGGTGGGAATGTGAATTCACATAAGACTAGAATTAAATAACATTTGAATAATATAAATATTAAAAACGGTTATTCAAGCGTGGTAACTAGTTCCAAAAGTGGGTTGTGTGTTTCTTTGTACAACAAGAAATTTTGAACGTGTCAATGACCCTGTATTTTTGTTAAGTTTGGATGATAACGTTACTCCAATCTGTTGACGGAGCATGATGCAGTTATTGCAATTTACAAAAGTGTCTACTCAGATTCTTTGTCTGGTACCTACGCATCTCTCTCTGGAGTCGGTCCCTCATGTCTGAGGATCGTCAGCTTCATGCTTGCATCAGGAGCGGATGATCCGCCTCCACCAGCTTCTGTCCTGCGCATCTCCCACGACCGTTTAGAATTTTGTCGACGACGAATCTCTCACTTGATCGGTCCATCTTGTTGGTGAACGACCGCGCGATCTTCCCCACAATCAGCTTTTCCAGACTTTCGTCGCCTCTGCGCATTGTGTGTCCAAAATAGGAGAGGATGCGTTGTCGGCAAATGGTACTGGTACCTTGTATAACATCACAATGTTTGTTTCAAACGGGAATACTACCTGCCCTGGTACTATCAAAGCAAATACTATAGAAACTCTACCGAGTTAATACGCACAGCTTCGGAAGAATTCGGGCAAGACGGCGACACTAGCGCCCCTACGGCATGAGGTGAACGATTTCAAAACTTTTGCGCGTTTTGTATGCAAAATGTTATAGCGCCCCTAGCGGCATGAGGTGAACGGAGGTTGCAAAGTCATTGTATGAGAAACGTCAAGAGCTGTGCGTATAGTCTTCTATAGTATTTGATCAAAGTCCCACCGACCGAACTGTCAAATTTTACAAATTTTAGACACTTAATTCCTATTTATAATTGAACTATAATTTAAAAAACTATCGATCCAAATACCAAGACACTGATGGAGCATAAACACCGCTATGTGTATACGCCCGATGCCCACAGAATACATAATACGTTGGACTACTTACGCTATTAGGTAGACAATACTAAAGTTATCAATGGCGTACTGGATTTTTATGTTATTATACGTTCGTAATAATACATAAATTCTACACAATTTACACAGAACGACCTGGTCCCAAAGTAAGCTAGATTTATCATGTCGAAGCCGTCTTTCTTTACTGCTTCGGCTGTCAGCCCCGAATTTATCAGTCATCTGTCAAAGTAGGTGATACCGTCATAATCACTTATATCATCGACTAGGTGACCCGTGCCCACTTCGTTGGGCATAATGTTAATAATCCTTTTTTAGTACAGGCGTTCGTAAGAAACGCTTTCATTCGACCGTTTTTTCTCCGATTCACTTTGCAAAACCGACTACCACGTAAAAGCCTTTTTATTTTTCGGTTTTTTATATAACCTATGACACTCAGCAATAATGTGGCTTTCTATTGGTAAAAGAATTTTTAAATTGGGTTCAGTAGATCCCGAGATTACCCCTTACAATTTAACAAATATACAAACACACAAACTTTACTTCTTTATAATATTAGTATAGATTAAAGAAACTAATAGATAGGCTATGTGGGCGTGATCTGGTAACATTGACGAATCTGTACATATAATGTGCTAAATAAAACTTCTCATTTCAAAACTGTCACTTTGACTTCACATATCTGTACATATATTTAAAAATACCCTGCCAATCAAAGAATTCGGTTCTTTTGTGGGCGTAATTCTTTGACGCTTAACTTGCAGACATGGTTCGCATACAATTTGTAGAGAACCGCATTTCTACCGGGGAGAAAAAGTCCCACCCAGTTCTGTGGTCTAAAAATTAAAAATATATTTCTTTTTGTTACAGATCATCCAAATGTGACTTCAAAAAAGTTATTTTAATTAAGAAAATGTGAAGTGTAGTGTAATGAACAGAAGTGATATAGTTTTTACAATATGGCGGCTGGTGGTAGAAGATGGCGGACTAGATGTCTCGGTGCTGTGCTGTTTGCTATGCTGATACAAGTTGTCAATGGTAAGGGGTTTTAAAATATTCCACTCAAAAAGACTCTAAGTTATACCCCTGTTTTTCTTCATGGTCCTACTTTTCTGTCCTATTATTTCTACTAACGAGGTACGAGACATACTCATAAAAAAGTTTTCTTATTTATTCACTAGCTGACCCGGTGAACTTTGTTCCGCCTTAGAGGAACTACCCTACCCTACCCTACTCACCCTTTAAACCTTCCCTGGACTTCCACGAATAAAATTAGCCAAATTGGTTCAACCGTTCTCGAGTTTTAGCGAGACTAACGAAGAGCAATGCATTTTTATATATTTCTTATTTTATTTAGAACTGTTCCTCGTGATAGGACAAAAAGTAGGACAACGAGAAACTGTTAGTTTTACGTGTCGTGTGTTGTATAATACTGTCTGTGTTGTTTATTCTCGTAGTAAAAACAGTTGAAATTAATACACAGTTTTATAGTTAAGTTTGCTAGTTTTACACCTCATCTTATTTTATTTAGAACTATTCCTCGTAATAGGACAAAAAGTAGGACTGCGAAAAACTGTTAGTTTTACGTGTCATGTGTTGTGTACTGTGTGTGTTGAGGGTTTATTCTCGTAGTGAAAACAGTTGAAATCAATACACAGTTTTAAAGTTAAGTTTGCTAGTTTTACACCTCATCTTATTTTATTTAGAACTATTCCTCGTAATAGGACAAAAAGTAGGACTACGAGAAACTGTTAGTTTTACGTGTCATGTGTTGTGTACTGTGTGTGTTGAGGGTTTATTCTCGTACTAAAAACAGTTGAAATCAATACACAGTTTCAAACCAAGGTTTTTAGGACTGAAAACAAACGCAATACTCCTTATGGGGGCCGTACCAACAAATTTCGCTAAAATTTTGCTGTTTTTCAAGTTGTCTCTACTCCTAGCTACCATAACGAATAACCACCAAAAAAATATATGTTGTGCTATAATCATTGTACTACATTTATGCTGCTCGAAATTTGAAATTACTGAATATTTATGGAGTAATAAAATATTTAAGGAACCTAGTAATCAAAGAAAGAATGCGATTCAACTTGGGTATTTATGCATCGATTCGTGTAAAATTTACATTAATACATAGGCAATAATATTATCTACTTATTTGTAGCTTGGTTTTTGAATTTGAGTGTATTTCCACCAAGTCACAAGCAATTTTCCGTCAATTACGTAATTTCTGGATAGCGGGTGACTGGACACAAGGTAATCAGTGCGCTCCCACGCTTTCGGATGGATGGACGTGTGCCAAATTTTCGCTGCACCATGCATGCTCTCGATTTTTTATTATTACTAGCGAAACCCGCGCAACTTCGTTTGCGTGTATCCCTACCCTACCCTACCCCTACCCTACCCCTACCCCTAATTTTTTTCCGTAAGAACCTTGTACAGAGTATTAGAAAACTACAAAAAAAAAATCAGCCAAATCGGTCAAGCCGTTTTCATGTTATGTCGTGACAACGGAAAACGGGTTTCATTTTTATATATATAGATGAAGAAAATATCCAAATATAAAAAATATCAACTAAAAAAATACAATAAATGCATGAAAGTTATTTATCTTTATAAAATAAATATTTTATTTTATTTTTAAAAAGATACATAACTTTCATGCATTTATTGTATTTTTTTTAGTTGATATTTTTTATATTTGGATATTTTCGTCATACAGATTGAGCTAGCCCCAAAGTAAGTTCGAAACTTGTGTTATGGGATACTAACTCAACGATATTATGTTTTATAACAAATACATATATAGATAAACATCCAAGACCCGAGGCCAATCAGAAAAAGTTCGTTTTTCATCATGACCCGACCGGGGATCGAACCCGGGACCTCCTGGGTGGCGGTCTGGCGTGGTAACCATTATGCCACGGAGGTCGTCAAACCAAATACGTTGAATTATATATTTTGACGTATATTATTTTATCCACGATAATGATTGTGGCTCATTACAGCGCCACATACAATACATAAATTTCGCCACTTCTCCTATTGGTTACATGGATTTGTGGTAGATTCAACAAATCGCTAGTTTTAGTCCCGTGTCTGTCTCCTGGTTCGATCCTTAGGTTGGTGCTCATACTTTTTGATTTTTATACTTTTTTTAACAATATAATTTTATGATTTACTTTTTACCTAACAATTACGAACAATATAAAACTATTATAAAAATATGTAATAGAATGCCCTCAAAATTTTAAATAGGAATAATATTTACACATTCATTAGTAAATAATATTTTTCGTTCTCTTTTTTTTAAACATTATTTAAAAAAGAAAGAAACATGAAATTAATCATATGAATAAAAAAAAGTATAAAATCAAATAATAAAGTTTGAAACTGGAGACCGCACATTTTTTATTTACTAATGATTTCTTGAATCTACCATAAAGCCACCGTAAACAATAAGAGATGTGGCGAAATTTAACTATGTATTGTATGTCGCAAATAAAATTATGATATAGATTACGTCATTTATTTGACTAATAGTGCCTTTCATACCATACTAGTGGGTGCCTGCGGCTTCGCCTGCGTGTAGTTTGGTTTTTCTAGTTGTACGCATTTCTGGGATAAAAAGCACAACTCTAAATGTTGACTCGAGATCTCCGTGTAAAATTTCATCAAAATTCTTTCTTTAAATTCAGTGGTTTTTGCGTGATACGGTATAACACGCAGACGTACAGTTTTTTTTGTTGAAAATGACTATTTTGGTACTGTATCGATAGTAAAATCCAGCCGATCAATATTTCAAAAAAATCTGTGAAAACCGGTACAACACGAGTTGTAGCAAAATGACCTTTTTCATTGAATGTGAATCAGAGAAAAATACCCAATTTTTCTGTCTAATCCATATTTTGATAGGGCTTATAGTTCCTGAGATAGTATGGTACAACTAGAGCAAAAAAACGGGTTCTGTTAAATAATTTTGTGTAACCAACCAAATACGACATAACATACATCGCCTGAAGAATTTCATTTGCAATGTTAATATTTGTTTTTAATAATATATATTTAGTTCTATCATAATTCATATATCATTTTAAAAGTGTCAAATGATATTGTTTAGTTCTAGAGGTCTATGGAAAGTGTTCAAATATTTTAATAATTGGTTTCTCAACTAGATGTCGTTAATATTACCGCGCCGCGCGTCATTGCCAGCCCTCTAGTGGTGAAAAAGGCAAGGTTTTTATCAAAACTTAGTACTACAAAATGATCAATAGATGTCAAGTTTTTGGCATTTTACGTAATATTAAAGCGGGGTGAAGGGGTGAAGTAACGTTACTTAGAGGTCACAAATCCTCAAGGTCATCGGCCCCTTGGAGCCCCTTAAAATCAATCCCAAACTTTTTCTTTTCTTTAGAACGCGCAGCACAGAAAACATGTATTGTTAGAGCCTTTCCTCATATAAATATAACAAAACTGTCTTTATTTATTCATTTCTTATTTCATTTTATAATAAATCGTTTATTTGTTAGTTTTACACCTCATTTGTCAATAAATTAGTCTAGAAATTGGAATACAAAGCAATTAAAAGTATTTTTTGCAAGTTTCACTTTTCTCGGTCCGTTGCATGATCATCACGTCATATGGAATTAAAACAAAAACTAGGCCTTCTCAGGCACTTTCTTTTATTCATCATCATCGGAAAATGATCTTCTCACACCCTCAATGTATTTAAGAGACCTATCTAACGATACCCTACAAAATGGGGCCGGCGCGGCGCGAAAAAAAATGTCATTCTGACTTTACATGTAGGGGAGGCACCCCAAAAAAAATATTTTTCAAAATTTTATTCTACCACTTTGTTAGCATTGTTAATATGCGTATACATACCAAATTACAGCTTTCTAGCAGGACGGACAGACAGACAGTCGGACATAAAGGACGGAAACTATAAGGGTTCCTTGTAGTTTACTACGGAACCCTAAAAAGACTCGAGTTCTCGAGTCGTGTTGTGACTGTGAGGGCTATTCCTTGTCACTTACAAAAAGGCTTGACCTCTTTTTACGAGTCCAGTCTCCAAAAATCGAGTCTAGTCTCTAATTTACGACTCGTGTCTCATCCAACACTAATTTAGCACAGTGTTAGACAGGTATATCGGAATGACGTCATCGGTCAATCAAACGAGGTTAAAGACCCTTAGACCTTGACTACGGATCACGGAACATCACAAAAACATGCTCTACCTGGCGATTTTGTCTTCTTAGACGTGTTTAAAAAAAAAAAAACAATCTTTTGTTAACACAGTGAGTGAGATAAAAACTAGTCAAGTTCGTGTCGGATTCGCACACCGAGGTATATATAAACTTGAAAGTATCTGTCATCATATCAACCCATAATCATCCCATGAGTTATTTCAAGCTTCTCCATGTACAGAGGGCACGTTAGGCCGTTTGTCTTGTTGTCGTTGGATGACAATCGTGAAGCCAAGTCGGCCTTCAGGCGGCTCAAAAACATCCGCATTGGAGCAGCGTGGCAGAGTACGCTCTAATCCCCTTCGATTGAAGGGAGACCCGTATCCCCGCAGTAGGATGATTATGGGTTGATATGATGATGATAATTAAGTAACTAAAAATAACACAAAGAAAATGAAAGTATTTGACTTCGTGACCAAGTGAGAAAGTGAATTAGTACAAAATTACATACACTGTCGTGAAATGTAAATGGGCCACTCGAATGGACAACAGCCCGGTCCCTTTTTACCCGACTGCGCAAGGCAAGGGAGGGTTATGTGTTTATCAGCCTATATATGTATTAATGTTTGTTCCTTTGTCGCACAAGTTTAAGATCCTAGTGAAAAGAGCCTGTTACTACTTACCCCTGTTACATCAAGCTCCGCGCTCCCTACCCATATCAGAAGTACATACGTACGTTAAGCCTTGCTTCTTTGGGACCTGTCTACCTCCTCAAGAATTCAAAGTACACATACTGTTATGTATTATAGTGTCGTCATCAACATGCGTACCGCGATGCGACCTAACGGACGAACCTACATAGAGACCACACCTTGTATTCGTACAAATTATATTAATGAAATTCTTACACGTTTTTACCTATCTGCGGGCATGGAGTTGAGAAGCCGTGCCATACTTTTCTGAAACGTATCATCACGTGCCAATTATATGTTACTCGATTGACACCATGGTGTCAATCAGTCAATTCAAAAAGAGTCCTTCGGCGATTGACACCATGGTTCCAATCCTTCGTGGTATCAGTCGCTGAATTAGTATTTTCGACCGCTTGTAGTTCTGTTGTGGATAAAGCTAGGAGCCTGAAATTTGAGTTGCAAGGAGAAAGTACAGTCAGGAAAGCAATGGGTTTTTGACTGACTTGACTTTTTCCTTTGACTGTACTGTCTAACCATATTCACGCAAAAATAAAAATAAAACGTGAACGACCA
Organism: Endotricha flammealis; assembly: GCA_905163395.2. NCBI lineage: Eukaryota > Metazoa > Arthropoda > Insecta > Lepidoptera > Pyralidae > Endotricha > Endotricha flammealis. The sequence goes on from LR990883.1 coordinate 1,023,082, forward strand.
GCCGTCGATACGCTGAGCCCTGCATTGTATTTGTATTTGATTATCTTGTTTATTTATCTGTTTATACGAACCACTGCTTCTATCGCTCGCAACTGACTAAAGGGAGTAGGGTTGTGGTGTGCATGTGCACCATTGCAATGCCGTACGTACAGTCGCCTCGAGGATAGCAGAACCATCTTTAGGATGATTTTTGGTTGCAACAACCAACATCATAGTGGACACATGTGGCTCTAATAAACAAAAACCCTGTTTAGTACGACGGGAAGGACGGAGCTGACAAAAATCCGCTTACAAGATGTGCAAGCGATTTTTTTTTCAAAAATGGTCTTCTTATCTTCGAGACCACCGTACCTAAAATCTCAGTGCCGGACAGCTTGTCTATAGTTTTATGTCAATGGAATTGATTTTGAAAATTGTTTTTTAAAGATTGAAAGGAGACCCGTATTCCTGCAATGGGCGCTCATTCCTTCCACTAGCGCCGCCATTTGAACGAGAATGATAGCTGAAAAAAAACACGGCCGTTTTTGTTTTCAATGCGTTATTTATCGAACCAGCAACTTTTTTTAAATATACTACTAAAATGAAATGAAATGAAATCGTTTATTTCAGAAATTAGACCTTCACAGGCACTTCTTCTTGTCATTTACAACTTGTTTAAATAAAGAAAATAAACTACGTTATATACTACCACCATTTCGGACACAAGCAAAATGGCAACCGGTAAAAAGAAAATGGCGAAAGAAAACCGGTTACCGCCTTTTTTGTCATTTTGTACTTTTTTCTTTTTTTTTCCACTCATTAGTTATACATACTAAGGTGGCAAACAAGCATACGGTCCGCCTGATGGTAAGCATCACCATAGCCAATAGACTTTGTAATATCGGGGGTATCACTCACGCGTTGCCAACCCTCCCAACCCCCCTAAGTGGAGCTCTGGAGACCTTACTCACCGCAGGAACACAGCATGGCCGAGACCAATGCTATTTGGCTACGATCTTCTGTAAGATCGATATTTGAAATATTAACAAAGCGACTTATATATACTTCATCGTCTATTCTAATGCGTAATAGAACATTATTTTACTTTTTCATCTACCAGCTATCTAGCAATATATATTTTAACGTTTTAGATTTCATTATTAATTTAGGAATATAGGAATTGAAACGGCGTCGAAGTGTCAAATTAAGGAAACGGGGTCAAATGAAAATCAGCGCCATATAGGTTTTTCCAAGCTATCTGGCATCATGCTGAATTTTACCCCTTTTCTGTGCGGCTGTGAGGCACATAAAGACTTTTTTCATTGGCTAGGTACTTGTATTTTGTTTTAATGTGTAACTGTTTTATGTGAATGTTTCTGTCTCTTTGGATTTGTAAAATGCTGTTGTTGTCTTGTGTCTCATGTGCTGTACAGAATAAATGTATTTTCTTTCTTTCTTTCTATCACTCTCGTTCAAATGGCGGCGCTAGTGGACGGAATGCGCGCTCTTAAGTGATATGATGTGTGTAGAATACGAAATTATTGAACAAAGCCAAGGATACGTTAGCTATATTAAAGACACCCGTGCTCAGTCACCGTGTCAGTGAAAGCCTTCGTCTGTATGTCTGTCTGTCCATTGTGTTATGTCATGGTGATTGATGTCGTCACGGTGTGAGGTTCGATTCTCAATGATGAAATAGTCATTTGAATTTTGTAATTCTGCAGCGTCAAACAATGATATGACGTTGCATGTGTCAAAATGAAGAGGTTAAGCAACGGGGTTCCCAGTAAGCGATTGGATTCCGCGAAAGACAACTCAATGACCACAGAGCCACCGTGTGCGCATCTATGTGAACAAAATTCAAAGTCCTGACTGACACAGCCCAAACTGCTGGGTCTAGAGATTCCATTTTTGGAATGTAGGTTTCGATACATACAAATAACGGCCGTTTTTGTTTTCAATGCGTTTGAAACAGCAATATTTGAAATGTTGACAGAGCGATATAAATATAATCGTCATTTTACTTTTTCATCTACGTTTACCAGCTATCACTCTCGTTCAAATGGCGGCGCTAGTGGACGGAATGCGCGCTCTTAACACAAGTTTCGAACTTACTTTGCGGCTAGCTCAATCTGTGTGTTTTGTTCCTATTGTTTTTTTATGTTACTAAAAATAAAAAGAATAATTTATTTATTTTATCTTGTCATTCTTCTTCTTTCAGGTTACGAGGAGATATACACAATATCACAGTTATCACCAAAATCTACATCAGATGACCAACCACCAGATTTAGTATTACAGACAAGTCACACAGAAAACCTAGGATTTAGTATAGAACCTAGTTCTTATGAACCAGAAATTACAGAAGATATACCAGAGAATGACCATGTTATAGTGGCAAGATCTGCTGAACTTAACAGAGAATCAAGATCTATAAATTTCGATGAGATCCCGTCGTCTAATAATGAAATTGACGCAGAATTAGAATTGCATAACAAGAGAAAGTATTATGAAATAAGACCAACCAAAACTATTGACCATTATAGAAACGATGAAATGATCATGTCGTCGAGTTTCGGTGATAAACTTGAATTTAGGTATGTTTTATTTAATGCTAGATTTCCCCGCGGTTAATTTTATGACATAGATCTCGTTTGACGACAAAACAACCCATAGCGCGACTTGTGGCGCCATCTGTTGGCCGACGTCGCAATTGCATCGCCATCTATAGTAGAAAAAATATTTGTTTACTTAATAATACTATAATACTTTGCTAACTTTAGGAAGTTGGTCCAACAGGAAATGGTGACTAGATGGCGTTGTGTGATCCGTCCAAGACTATTTACTTAAGAAAATTATTTATTTATATTTTTCTTCTAGGTTTCCGGGGGAAGCCAAAAGGGTCTCGGCGGCGAGGGCGTTGACACTGCCGGGACCCCAGATCAGAGCTACTGCAGTGCAACCGATATTTGCGACAGCGACCTATAGAGAGCAAGGGCGACAGAACACAGAAATACAGAACATAATAACCGGGATAGTCAAGTTGCTTAATGGAAACGTCAATGTACAGGCTAATTCACAGGTAAATGAGAAAATAATTCATATTTTTTTTTATGACATACAAACTAGCGGCCTTGATGGAAATCGGGACAAGCCCACCACACATTCCCACCGATGTGTCTCCTATATCCAGGATCAACAACGGCGACCTCAGATTGACAATAAGCGATGAAGCTTATTGACATCCCGCGGGAGAAACTACAGCTGTCTTGGAACTCACAACGAGTAGATAGACGGAGTAGGAAGTATTGAAAGGACTTACCTCCATATATCCTATTTTGGAATTTGGAACAAAAGGCATCCTAGCCTAGAATCCTAGATAGATTCATTCGTTATTTTTTGTTGCCTGATATAAGGTGGCATGTCTTTCGAAATACCAGCAGGCTAAACCTTAACTTGGGACCAGGAGGCTGATTGAATTATTTAAAATTTTATTTTTTGTTACAGCTCTTAAACGGCAGACCGCGACCAATGGCATCCAGAATCAACAATCGTGGTCCACCACGCATCTCAGACATACCTCCGCTGCCGGAGTTCGATAAACCTGTTACTCCACCAGCTATCATCTACCATCCTACTAAAACTCCACCACCGTACCCCTTCGATAGACCACCTCATCACGGAGTCAATTTACCAGAACAAATTGTGCCACCGTTGAATCACAGACCTGGGATTTACAGGCCTATGCCACCCTGGCAGAGGCCTAGGCCTCCCAACAGGCCTCCTAACAGAAGGCCACCTTTATATAAGCCTGCCTTACCTCAACTTCTGCCTGACGTTGATGATAAGAAAGAGATTAATGAAAATGAGAATTCTGGAAACAATATTCACGAGAAACCAGTTGAAGATGTTACTGTTGTTGTTGATACGACAACAACAACAGAACCGTCAACAACTGAGCGGACAACAACAGAATCGACAACGCAGAAATCAACAACTGAACTCACAACAGAGAAATTGACAACAGAGCGGACAACAGAAATGCCTACGACAGAAAAACCTACAACTCAAAGAGTTACCACACAAAAACCAACAACTCAGAAACCGACAACTCAAAGGATAACAACACAGAAAACAACAACAACAGAAAAGCCAACAACAACAACAGAAAGAGCCAAAACGGAAAAACCAAAAGAGAAGAAAAAGGAAATGGAAAAGAAGGAGAAATATAAGGAACAACAAAATAAGACGTCAACAACAGAGATACAATCGTCTATAACATCAACAACAACAACACCGATTTCACCAACACCCACTGAAGGATTAATAACACATGCGCCGCCGGTCGAACCCACTACCCCTGAAAATGATGTCATGTCCTCTTCTATAAATTCTCAACCACTTCCATGTAAGTATATATAGTTTATTATGTATTTAATTTATTACATAAATGTTATATTTCATAGTATTTCAAAATAATCCTAAAGTCAAACCTAATCCATCCCAGAAACATCCCAAAATTATCCAAATCTTACCTACATTTATATTGCAAAATCTTAGGCGAGTTGATAAACAGGCGATTTACAACTTACAAGAGTTACGAGTTGATAAATAGACCAGTTGCTACATAGGCGAGTTTACAAATGCACCGATATGATACCAAATACTATAGACGAGTAATACGCACAGCTCTTGACGTTTCTCATACAATGACTTGGCAACCTCCGTTCACCTCATGCCGCTAGGGGCGCTATAACATTTTGCATACAAAAGTTTTGAAATCGTTCACCTCATGCCGCCCTCATGCCGTAGGGGCGCTAGTGTCGCGTCTTGCCCGAATTCTTCCGAAGCTGTGGGTATTACTCGTCTATAGTATTTGATGATACTATCTCATCGTATTGTATTATTTTATTATATTAGCCTAGAAATATGTCAATTATGTCGCAATCGTGAATTTCTGCACTCCCAATGGTTGACTGGTAGAGAATGCAATTGGCATTAAGCCCGCCTATTGTATCAGTACACTGTGTATTGTGGTCAATAAAGTTATATAAATAAATAAATAAAAAACTCTAAACAGCTGTTTTAGGGTTTTGTATCCAAAAGGTGCCAACGGAACCCTTAAACTAAGCTTCTGCTGTCCGTCTGTCAACCAGGCTGTATCTCATGAACCGTGACAGCGAAATAGTTGAAATTTTCACTTTAAGAGAGGTAGGGCACAGCGGATAATCCGCTCAAATCGGAGCAGCACGTCTGGGGAAGGACCTCCACCTTACAGAAGATCGTAGCCAAATAGCATTGGTATCGGCCATGTTGTGTTCAGGAGGTGAGTAAGGTGTCAGAGCTTTTATACCACACAGGTGGCAAAGAAGCTTACGGTCGGCCTGATGGTAAGCATCACCGTAGCTTATAGACGCTCTGGAGACCTTACTCACCGTAGGAAGGAACACAACAGGGCCGAATCCAATGTCATTTGGCTACGATCTTCTGTAAGGTGGAGGTCCTTCCCCAGACGAGGTGCTCCGATTTGAGCGGATTATCCGCTGAAAATTTGTGCTCCTATTTTCAAAAGTATATTTAATTTCCAAATTACTCTTTTTTATTCCAGCATCTCAATCAATACCGTACCAACCCTACAGACCACGTCCAGGCATAGTGCTCGATGATACAGACTTCAAACCACACGGTTCAAGGTTCAAACCCAGACCAGAAGCTTCTGTCATCACCGCGGAGACCAGGCCCCCAGGATATGGGGAGATATTCGACGTCACTGTGTCCGCTATACAGGGGCCTGGTGAGAAGGGGGCTTCAGGTAATTAGATTTTTTAAATGCTAGATTGTAACCAGTAGTACAATTTTAAAAGAACAAGTGTTAAGTTTTTTCGTCAGTTCTTCTTAGCACAAATCTGCCGTCTGAACTGGTGGTAAGAAAAAATATGACGATTCAAAAGTGCTTGTAATGGAATAAAGAAAATATGAGTTTGAGTCAACTACACGGTTTTATGCCTACAGAAAGCTAAATAAAAAGCACTAATGCACGATTTCACCAATCAGCCCGGCCCTAACTCGAACAATTTTATACGAGCTAGAGAATATCTATTCTCTCTTTCTCTCTTGCATTTAATATACGTGTGACACCTCACCTTTGGCACCAGAAAGCGTTGCGATCTCGCTCGGGGCACAGCCCGGACACGCTATACAACGCGCGTGAAATAATTACCTATTTCTACTACATAGGCCAATGTCGTCTGTGCACGCGCACACGTATGCGCACGCGTATACACATTCGTTCACTCAACGCACACTTAATCGACTGCACCCGCCTCGATACCCGCCTGGGGTAAGGTAACGCGATTCGGTGTGGGGCGGAGAGTGGTCATTCTACCAAGGCTTATTACTTATTCTATGATCACCAACATTTATAACGTTTGTTCTCGAGTCTGGGTGTTTATGTATTATAAGTATATATTTACAATAATATGTCCGTTGTTTGGTACCCATAACACAAGAAGGTTAAGGCTAGCTTACTTTTATATGAGTGGTAGGGCACAGCGGATAATCCGCTCAAATCGGAGCAGCCCTCCTGAGGAAGGACCTCCACCTTACAGAAGATCGTAGCCAAATAGCATTGGTCTCGGCCATGCTGTGTTCCTACGGTGAGTAAGGTCTCCAGAGCTCCTCTTGGGTGGGTTGGGAGGGTTGGCAACGCGTGAGTGATACCCCCGGTATTGCAAGCGTCTATAGGCTACGGTGGTGATACTAGGGGGCGCTGTGGGAATTCATTTATTTATTATTTTTCAGTGCACATTGAAAACATACCCATACCCGGTCAAGGAGACCCCGACGACATCATAGTCTCGGCTTCGGGTGAGCAAGGGTTCGTGTCTATAGACGGGAAACGAACGTATCTTAACCTGTTCGACAGTGCTACAACTGGGGTCAGACCTACCAGGGTGCAGAGTCTACCTCAATCAGGTAAAAGCAATCAATTAATTGTTTATTAGCTAGATTAAGTAAAATATAGGTCTTAAACTAAATAAATACACTTTTAACTAATTACATAATCTATATATATAAAAGGAGAAGCTGACTGACTGACTGACCGACTGACTGACTGACATATCAACGCAGGGCCTAAACTATAAGGGTTATAAACTTGAAATTTTGCACAGGGGTTCCTTTTATAACGTAGGGGAGCACTAAGAAAGGATTTTTCAAAATACCCACTGGAAAGCGAGATATACGCAAACGAAGTTGCGAGGGATTTACTAGTTTATTATAAGCATATAATATTAGGTAGAACTTAACGAGCAAACTGTTTTTACTTGTATATATTTATTTATTTCTTATTTTATTTCATACTAGCATTTCCCCGCGGCTTCTCTCGCGGTTAATTTTATGACATAGATCTCGTTTGACAACAAAACAACCCATAGCCCGACTTGTGGCGCCATCTGGTTGGCCGACTTCGCAATTGCAGCGCCACCTATAGCAGAAAAAATATTTTCCCATTGGAATGCCATACTTTCACTTCACGGGATAAAAAGTAGCCTATGTTGGGCTCTGTACCCCTGACAATATGTATACAAATCATAATGATCGGCTATTTAGTCTAGCCGTGAAGGAAACAAACAAACTCACTTTCTCATCTTCTTCTTCTTTATAAATAAAAATTAATGTTTGTATGTTTGTCTTCTATGCGTTCCGAAACGATTGATCAGATTGTGATGAAACTTTAGTAGGGTGTTCCGGGGACGCCCGAGTAGGCGTAGGGTAGGGGAAACCACTGCTCATTGGAACAGAAGTCCCCGAGTGTTGCGGCGCGCCTAGTCGTGGGCGCGCCTTCAACCGTGCCGTAGCCCAACAAGGGGGTCTTCGGACGACCGCCGGCTGGGCAGCGGTTGTATCATTCCCGCAGCCCCGCCCATCTAGGGGGATGAGATGGCAGTCAGGGTTTTACTCGGTATACCCAAGTGCTTCAAATTGCTGTTTCTCACGTAGTTGTTAAGGAGGGAAGTCCTTTCAATACTTCCTACTCCGACTATCTTCTTTCTGATTAAATTCGTTGTGAGTTCCAAGACAGCTGTAGTTTATTCCCCGGGACGTCAATAAGCTTCATTGCTTATTGTCTATCTGAGGTCGCCGTTGTTGATCCTGGCTACACAGGGGCCACAGTGGTGGGAATGTGTGGTGGGCTTGTCCCGATACCCAAGTGCCATATAAAGGGGGAGTCCGACAGACCCCCGTCGCTTTCCCAGCGCAGCGGCGGGACATGAATTAATGCATTTTCCTGACTTTAAACAAAAAAAAAGGGGTAGGGTAGAGTGGCTAGTTTATAATATTCGTTAGGATAATTTAGTTATAGCTTATAATATGTTATAGTAGGACACACAGAAATAGTTCTTATTCCGTGCTTCGGATGTAGGTGTCCGGGTTGTCGATATACAGGGATACTTTCGGACCCCCCGCCAAATTTTTTTTAGGTGATTCTATAGCAGCAGTACAATGAATTTATGAAATAAAAATAGATTACTTTTTTGACATATTTTTTTCAAAATTTTACAAACTTTAAAATTATGGTCACCCGCGCGTGCGGCTGTCTCGCAGCACAGCACTACGCGCATGCGTGCTGATATCATCCTTTCAACCAATGACAATGCGCCGTCGTTGACTGGCGCGAGGGTGACCGACCGTTCCTAGAAAATTAAGATTTAAAAAAGTGACTGTAAAACGTGGATTTCAAAACTTTTTTAATTTTTTTTTTCACTTAATATTTTTTTATTACTTTCCTTAAATCCCCGTATTGGTCGTGGTCCACCTGCGTGGTACACCTGGGTGGACCACGGGCATTTTTTCTTGCCTCATATCTATTTTTGGCGGGGGGTCCAAAAGTAACCCTGTATAAGGTCTACTTTATTAGCGAACTACCTTTTAACACATGACTATATAGGTTACATATAATCGTTTAAGCAAGAAAATAATGGTCTAGTATTCATTTTAAAAAAAAGATTGTATTGTAAGTAGTTAGAAAAATGTTGCTTACTACATAAAGCCATCCATATTCACTGAATACTAGACCATTATTTCCTTGTTTAAACGATCATATGTAACGTACATAGTCATGTTTTAAAAGGAAGTTCACAAAAAAATTTGGACCTTATATAACAGTCATCAAATCAGTGACCGTTAGGTAACTACCAACATTGACTGACATCATCTATCGCAGTTGACACTGTAACGGCGTCACATGTAAGAATTGCAACGTCAGGCGCCCGCGCTGTGGCCGGCTACTGCACGCCAGTAGCCTCTGTACCGCCACGCAATTAGGACACGTCATACATAACATTTATTCGGAACTATATAACTGTGTACTTAATTTCTCAATAAACAATCGTAATAGTATATGAATTTGGACATTATTTAACACTTCCACAACACCCCATCTGCGGCGACAACACTAATTCCAGGAAGCACACGAAGGAAGAAAAAACGAAGGGAGATCTGACGACAATTTGTTATAGGGTTGTCAAATAAAAAATCTGTTCTTATTTTTCCAGTTGCCCCCCTATCTCCCCCTCCCCATGTACCGTCAATCGGTACAGGAGTGGCCATACCGGCAGACGATGTGCCACTTGTGCCCCAAGTACCACCGCGAAGACCGCAGCCTACACAGCATCAGCATACGTACAGAAGACCGCAACCTACTGTCAGGTGAGAGTGGAAAACTTTTTCTGTATGTAGTTCAATTTAAATTTATTTATAACAATTTTTACATTGTGTTTAGCTGTGTTGAACACACTTACAACAAATCTAATATTAGACAAACAAGCATACGGCCGCCCGATGACAACCCCCCCCCCCCTTCCTCCCCCGTTCCCAAGAGGAGCTCTGAAACCTTACCGTAGGAACACAACATGGCCGAGACCAATGCTATTTGGCTACGAATTCACCCCGCGCACGTCCTACGCGCTCAGTAATACACAAAGGTGGCAAACAATAAATGAATTAATATAAACGCGACCAATGTTTATCAAAAAACAGACTTTAATTGACTATTTGATGTGTCTTTTTTCGTTACAGAATCGACACTTGCATAGTTGGTGACGACTCTACGTGCGATCAAGCGCAGAACGAAATGTGTAGAACAGAAGCGGGTAAGTACATGCTAGTATTTAATAAAATATAAAACTGTTAGTCATGCCCCACCTTCGAGGCACCGGAGACTACCAGTATAGTTTTGTGTTTTAAATAATAACTTATTTTTACGAACAGGCACACCTATACGAGATTCTATTTCACTCTGTGATTTCACTAAGAGCGTTCGGCCATGAATGTCGTACATATGTAGGTACATTGTTTTAGTGTGCGTATCTTTGGAAACACACGTAGAATCGGTCACGCGCACTAAATATCTGTAACTGAAAGACGATAAAGTAGCCTTATCTATAAACTGACCTAAGTGGCAAACAACCCTTACGGCCCGCCTGATGGTAAGCATCACCGTAGCCTATAGACGCTTGCAATACCGGGGGTATACTCACGCGTTGCCAAAAAGTGGAGCTCTGGAGACCTTGCTCACCGTAGGAAGTTCCTACTAGGAACACAACATGGCCGAGACCAATGCTATTTGGCTACGATACGATGTAAGGTGGAGGTCCTTCCCCAGATGGGCTGCGACAGATGCGGAGCGGATTATCCGCTGTGCCCTACCTCTATCCAAATCTAACATCTATTGTTTTTCTAGGTATCTCAAGTTGTCAATGTCGACCTGGCTACGCTAGGCGGATCCACAGGGACCCCTGTCGGAGGGTCGTCTCCTTATTACTGAACTTGAGGGTTGACAGACTCTACGACAGAAAGGTAAGAGCAAGATTACACGCTCATTCTGGCATCATTCTGATTCATCAGTCTCGATTGATGTGACTGATGCCAGAATTTAATGTTAATTTAAATTTTTATCAATCTGGACCATCAGTCTGTCAGTCTGTGGGTTAGACGCTCATTCTCCCGTCATTCTGACCAGGGGCCCGATTCTACTAACACAAATGCACCAATGGACTCTCAATCGTGTCTCAATAGAATGTCGATAGTGTATCTGTGGAATAGTTTTTGACATTTGATATGGACTTAAACAATGACATAATGTTTAACTTATTGTATAAGTCCATAACAAATGTCAAAAACGATTCCATAGATACACTATCGACATTCTATTGAGACACGATTGAGACACCATTGAGAGTCCATTGGTGCATTTGTGTTCGTAGAATCGGGTCCCAGACTGATGGATTGAACTGATGCCAGACTAACCGTGTAATCTATGTATAACTCATCATCATATCAATCCATGCTCATCCCACTGCAAGGATACGGGTCTCCATTCCATCGAAGGGTATTAGTGTCACGCTGCTCCATTGCGGTTTGGCAGAGGTGGTTTACAAGGTCGAATTCAAAATATTTATAACTCGACTTATTTATGGATGGACAGTTTTGAGCAAAGTTTTGAGAAGTCAAGAAAATCGTATTGCGGCTGGAAATTCTATAGAATACAAGCGAATAGTCGTGAGCTCGCCAATTTTTATTGAGGACCGTTCAATGCTAAAAGTCCCTTAGTTTTTGTTCAGAGTTCTTTATTCAAATAAATAAATATATAGGGACAATTCATACAGATTGAGCTAGCCCCAAAGTAAGTTCGAAACTTGTGTTATGGGATACTAACTCAACGATATTATATTTTATTTTATAGATTTATTTATTTATATTATATTTTATTTTATTAAATAGGCCTAATATAAGCTCTATCGAATCGTCTCAATATTTTCCTACCACCACGTACCCAAGTCTGCTAAATACAAATGCACCGATAGAGTGTCGATAGTGTGTCACTTGAATAGTTTTTGACATTTGGTATCTCATATTTGTTTAAGTCCGAGGCCATTTCATTGACACACTATCGAACTATTGATCTTTTCGGTAGTATCTTTCACATAAAAGCGATTTTACTGAAACAGTAGCTCATGGTAGATTTTAACTGTCCACCAATCCGTTCATATTCCACTATGACACTCTCAATACATTGAGATCATCATCATCATATCAACCCATAATCATCCCACTGCTGGGATACGGGTCTCCCTTCAATCGAAGGTGATTAGAGCGTACTCTGCCACGCTGCTCCAATGCGTATTGGCAGAAGCCGGTGTTTTCAAGCCGCCCGAAGGCCACCGACTTGGCTTAACGACAACAGCCGGGACCGACGGGTTAACGTGCCCTCAGAAGCACGGAGAAGCATGAGATAACGAAACCCCTCCAAACGCTAGCTAGGGTCGACGTCGCTTAACTTGCGTGTTCATATTAGAGTGCGACACATAGCGACGCCATCGAGCTCCTCATTGAGATAACTTTTATCAGAATACCAAATTTGGCACTATGAAAATATAATGACAATATGGTGATAGTATGGCAATAGTTGGTCGCCTAATTTAAAATAGCAGACTTGGGCCCCAGTTCAGACGGCAGATTTGTGCTAAGAAGAAACTGGCAAGAAACTTAGCACTTGCTCTTTTAAAATGGTACTAATAAGATACGATTACAATGACAGAAAATATTTAAAAAAAATCGGCAGTTTCAAATCATCTATACTAATATTATAAAGAGGAAAGATTTGATTGTTTGTTTGTTTGTTTGCATTGAATAGGCTCCGAAACTACTGGACCGATTTCAAAAATTCTTTCACCAGTAGAAAGCTACATATCAGGGAGTGACATAGGCTATAGCTTTTCCTGAATATGCTTTTTTGCCCGCGACTTCGACCGCGTGAAGTTCCGAACCCGTCGTTCCCGTGGGAACCACATTGAATTTCGGGATAAGCTATGGCCTATGTCACTCCCTGATAATGTAGCTTTCTACTGGTGAAAGAATTTTTGAAATCGGTCCAGTAGTTTCGGAGCCTATTCAATGCAAACAAACAAATCTTTCCTCTTTATAATATTAGTATAAATAATTAAAGATTACTAAACTCAATTAAAACTGCCTGTAGGCCATCAATTTGGCTCAAGGACTGTTTTCTTTCGTCAACAGCCGTGACCAACGTTTGCCCTCGTGTAGGGAGGTCTTTGCCCAGCAGTGGGACAGTTTATACTATTATCAGTGACAGTTCACGAGTTGACATTTTTGCGTCAACTCGTGAACGGGTTTCGTTTGGGACTCTGCTCATTTTAACCAGTATCGATTTTTTTTTTCAGGTGGCTTGGGACGCAAAATTAGCTGATAAGGACTCCGATCCATATCAACAACTAAGCTATGAGGCTTTACGAGCGGTGAGTATGAGAATAAATTGGATTAGTGATCCCTTGTCTGGTACCTGACTTTTTTTATTTTATTTTATTGTAGACGAGCTGTTACCCGCGACTTCGTTCGCGTGAAATGTTAAAAATAAGGATAACTCCTTTTCCTGACATGCGATTTAAATGAAACAAAGCCTATATTCTGCTCCATCCCGAGCTCTATCTTCCTGTGAAAACAGCATTAAAATCCGTCCAGTAACTTAAAAGATGTGCGCGTTCAAACAGACAGACAAAAAAATAAAATAAATTTTTTTTTGCTTTCATTACCTTACTCTAACTATTCCCTCTCCATTTTTGCCAAATATGTCCAATGTACAGACATATCGGGGTCTACTGTTTTATTATATGTATAGATTTAAGACATGTTTATTCCACACCATTGTGTATAATATTCCGCGTATTCTTCTTATAAATTTGAATGTACTTATACCTACATTGTAACTAATGAGTGGAAAAAAATAGGAGAGGAAAAAAAAGTACAAAATGACAAAAAAGGCCGTAACCGGTTTTCTTTCGCCATTTCTTTTTACCGGTTGCCATTTTGCTTGTGTCCGAAATGGTGGTAGTTTATAACGTAGTTTATTTTCTTTATTTAAACAAGTTGTAAATGACAAGAAAAAGTGCCTGTGAAGGTTTAATTTCTGAAATAAACGATTTCATTTCATTTCATTTCATTACCCATAACACAAGCAGGGTTCTCGGCAGCAAGCGTAGCTTACTCTGGGACCAAATGGCGCTGTGCGAGTTGTGTAGAATTTATTTTTCATTTATTATACACAACACGGTGACACAAGTGAAACAAAATTATATGTGACTTATTTTTTTGAAAAATAGATAATTATCTTTTATCTTATTTATTTATTACTTGCTATTCCCCGCGGCTTCGCTCGAACTTAATTTTATGACATAGATCTCGTTTGACAACAAACCCATAGCGCGACTTGTGGCGCCATCTGTTGGCCGACTTCGCAATTGCAGCGCCATCTATAGTAGAAAACATACTTTCCCATTGTAATGACATACTTTCACGGGATAAAAAGTAGCCTATGTTGGGCTTTGTACCCCTGACAATATGTATACAAATTTTCATTATAATCGGCTGCTTAATCAAGCCGTGAAGGAATAACAAACAAACTCAGTTTCTCATTTATAATATTAGTATAATATAATTTTAGTATGATATTAATATTAACAGATCGACTCAGCATTCTCTATGACACCATTCTCGGATGACTTCGTGAGCTGTTCGGTCAACTCCGTGCATCGTGGGGACGAACAGAACCAGGGCGTTTTTGTTAACTACACTATACTGGTAAGTTTATTCTATAATTTGATGACTATTTTGTGGTCACTTTATCTCGAGGCCGCGGGTTTGAATCCTGCGCAAGGCAGACAATTGTGTGCATGAACATGTCTGTTTGCCTTGATCTGGGTGTTTATCCACAGTGGCAATGCCGCTCGGGGTACGGGATAACGATGCTAGTAAGATTCACTTTAATTACAGAAATAACCCTAGACAACTAACCTTCGTATATAGCCTACTAGCTTCGCCCGCGTGGCCTACTAACAATTAGCATATTTTTCTTCAGAAACAAGTAAGGTCCTGTCCGGTCCGGTCGGTCCGGTCCTTATAAGGAACCTACTGCCAAATTTGGAATCTCTAGCAGTCTAGACCCAGCGGTTTGGGGCTGTGCGTTGATATACCCTCGCAACTTCGTTAGCGTAGCTTTCCCGTGGGAATTTTGAAAAATTCTTTCTTAGTACGCCCCTAGACGTCTCGTAAGGAACCTACATTCCAAATTTGGAATCTCTAGACCCAGCTGATCAGTAAAACACTCTCAACTTCGTTTGCGTATATCTCGCTTTCCCGTGGGAATTTTGAAAAATCCTTTCTTAGTTTGATTTTGAAATTTGGAATATCTAGACCCAACGGTTTGGGCTGTGCGTTTATATATAGTTAAGTCTGTCAGGCAGGACTTTGAATTTTATTTATATAGAATTTGTTGAAACGACAAAGGTGTTTTTTTAAATTATGTCATCACGGCCGCAAACAAAAAAACGTATTTGACGGCCACATGACTCGAGCTGATTGTCTGCTTGCATTGTCTTCTGGAGGCCCCCTCCCCTCGCACTTCGCAAAACAGAGTTACAGTGGGGAGCGCCCAGCGAGCACTAATTCCCCTTCATTCCCTCTATATAAAAGAAAATAAACATTTTTATACCACAAAGTAAGCAAACAAGCATACGGCCCGCCTGATAGTAAGCATCACCGTAGCTTATAGAAGCTTGCAATACCGGGGGTATCACTCACGCGCTGCCAACCCTCCCAACCCCCCCAAGTGGAGCTCTGGAGACCTAACTCACCGTAGGAACACAACATGGCGGAGACCAATGCTATTTGGCTACGATCATCTGTAAGATGGAGGTCCTTCCCCAGACGGGCTGCTACGATTTGAGCAGAATATCCGCTGTGCCCTACCTCTCTTACAAAACTACGTTATATATTTGAATATTTAAATATTTTTTTGTGAAATATGCTTTTTTCAGGTACAAGAAACCCCGGAAACGTTAAGGACAGCTGTTGCGACAGACATACAGAAACATATATTGGGTGTTATACGGCGGAGGTCAAACAATGTTGGTACTTCGGCCTTGTTCGTGGATACTCCGGCGGGGAGTGTGCTGCCTCTTCTAGGTAAAATATATGTTTTTTTAAATAATAAGGTGGCAAATACGGCCGCCTGATGGTAAGCAGTCACCGAAGCCTATGGACGTTTGCAATACCAGGGGCATCACTAACGCGTTGCCGACCCTGTAAGAAAAGAAAAGAAAAAACATTGAAGCCAAACACCCCTCCTGCTTTCTACTCCTTTTTTCTTCCCCCGTCCTTCCTTCTTCATTCCTTTATAAGTGGGCAACGCATCCAAGATCTTGTAGGCGTAGATGTCCATAGACAACGGTGATTGCTTACCATCAGATGACCAGCTTGTTTTTCCTTTTTCACCCCACCACCAACATGGTTTCTATCTATGAACTTTGTACCTAATTGGTCAACAGATGTCGACGAATGTGCCTCCCCGGAACTAAATGACTGTCACCAACTGGCCACCTGTACAAATACCTGGGGCGGATTCAAGTAAGTTTACATCATTTGCTTAAATGTGTTTTTTTTATGTCACAACGTAGACAAACAAGCAATCGGACCACATGATGGAATGTTGTTACCTTAATCTATCAAAAATCCTTTTGACATTATCTTTTTCTGACACAATATCAAATTCTATTTATATACTGTATGTAATTTTTTTAATGAAATGAAATGAAATCGTTTATTTCAGAAATTAGACCTTCACAGGCACTTTTTCTTGTCATTTACAACTTGTATATTTATGTATAAAGAAAATAAACTAAGTTATATACTACCACCATTTCGGACACAAGCAAAATGGCCACCGGTAAAAGAAATGGCGAAAGAAAACCAGTTACGGCCTTTTTTGTCATTTAAAAATATATCGTACATTTTTTTAAACTTTTCGTCATTTAAAAGCGTCATTTAAAACTATAAACTAACTAAATATAAATATATTTAAAATTATAGGTACATACAACATTACGTACGCGGAATGTCAATAAATATAACGAACTCGTAGGATAAAGTAGTCATTGTGACCACTGGACTTGTCCGTCCATTGAAAAATGATTAAACGATGAAAAAAATAATGCAAAATTAAGTTGTATCATATTTTCAATTTATTTCCCACAGATGCGCATGCCCAGACACGACGTTAGACACACACGCCAATGGGCGTGCTGGGCGTCTCTGTCGAGCGTGCTCAAGCTCGCACTGCAACGAGCGTGGAACCTGTCGGTACGCCAACGGGCAGCCTTATTGCAGGTAATATTGATGGCGTATAACGCTCATGGAGCTCGATGGCGTCGCTGTGTGTCGCACTCTAAAACGCACTAGATATTTAGGATTTTTTTCCAAAAAAAAATTATTAAAAAATATGTAGGTAAGCCGAATATTATAATTTTTACTTGACGAGGACGTTAATGAAATCTTTTCCTATTTCAATCATACTTATTAACTTTTATTTCTATACGAGCTGTAACCCGCGACTTCATCCGCATGAAATGTTAAAATAATGTATCAGTATGTAAACTATGTATCAGTCAGCCAAAATCATAATATTAACACTACTACACACAACCAAACATCATACAATGTGCAAGAGCCAGCATTAAATTCAATATATTTACAGCCAGTAACAGAGAAAGAGATAAAGTCAATAATCAATAAACTTCCCAATAAATATAGCACAGGAATAGATGATTTCCCTCAAGTTCTACTTAAATTTTGCAACGACGAATTAACCCCAGTAATAACGACATTAATAAACCAGTCTTACGACCAATCTACCTTCCCCGATAGACTCAAAATAGGTAAAATTAAACCATGCCTAAAGAAAGGCTATCACGCGACTGATCCCAGCCATTATCGACCGATTACCCTTCTCCCAACAATATCCAAAGTTTTTGAAAAACCAATAACAAACCGAATATATTCATTTTAGAAAAGTACAAAATCCTCAATCAAAACCAATACGGCTTTAGACAGAACCGCTCTACAGCCTTGGCAGTCTATAACTACATCCAGAAGATCTTAACTTATCTAAGGAATAAAAACTACGCGGTGGGTGTAATGTTAGACATGACCAAGGCGTATGACATGGTAAGACATGACGTCCTTTTGGTGAAGCTACATGGAATGGGAATTCGAGGGCCGGTCCATGACTGGATTAAGTCATACCTTACAAACCGTAAACAATTTGTTCAGATAGAATATACAGATGATAGTAAACATGAAATTACAACAATAAAATCTAATATGCATACAGTGAACGGATCTATCCCCCAAGGAAGCGTACTGGGCTGCGTACTATTCCTTGCTTATATAAATGACCTATCAAAAATAATAAATTCGGAAAGCATACTATTTGCCGACGACGTATCTCTCTGTTATTTGAATGTGACAATAGAAACGACAGTAACAAACAAATTACAGACAACTTTAATTTGATAAAAGAGTGGTTACTAAAACATAATCTAAAAATTAATGAAAGTAAAACCAAAATTATTCAATTTAGACCATATCAAAAGCAGCCAATTAATCTAAACTCATTCAAATCTGCAAGTCATATTGAAGAAAAAGATAATTTCAAACTTTTAGGCCTTACCATAGATAGTCACATCACTGGAAAAAACACATTTTAAACATTAAATCGAAAATATCCCGATTTTTGTTCGCCTTAACAACCCTAAAAATAAATACACATATAAACTGCGCTCTCTCTGCTTATCACGCCTATGCACAGGCTTGGTTCCGCTACGGAATAGTCCTGTGGGGCGATAGTACAGATGTGCATGACTTGTTCGTTATGCAAAAGAAATGCTTACGTATCATAGCAAACATTCATCAACCAAACAGCTGCAGACCGTTTTTTAAAAAATTTAATATTTTAACCTTGCCGTGCCTTTACATATTCGAAATCGCTCTCTTTGTTCGTAAACACCTTCACTACTTCGAACTTGATAAAAACCCACGCCGTTATAACAACTTAATTTTACCGGAACCAAAGCTAGAAATATATAAATCGGGACCCTACTATAGAGCTATACAAATTTACAATAAAATACCAGATTATATAAAAAATGAACAAAAAATTAATAAATATAAAAACAAATTACAAACACTCTTACTACAAAAATGCTATTATTCAGTGAGGGAGTTTTTGTCCGACGGGAACCCAAAGAAATATGTAGATTATATCACTTCTTAGAATGCTAATAACTTTTTAATGTATCATAATTCATAACTTTTATGTATAATAATTCGCAATGCTTACTGTATTATATTGCTATACCCTACCCAGGTCCATGTTTTTTACAAATAAGTACAATAGTTGTTAAGTCCTATCTGTAACTTATGTTAATTGTATTGTAAACATGTGCAATAATAAATAAATAAAAAATAAGGATAACTCCTTTTCCTGACATGCGATTTAAATAAAATAAATGCCTATATTCTGCTCCATCCCGAGCTCTATCTTCCTGTGCAAACAGCATTAAAACCCGTTCAGTAACTTAGAAGATGTGCGCGTTCAAAGAGACAGAATTTTTTTTTGCTTTTATTACCTTACTCTAACTGTTCCCTCTCCATTTTTGCCAAATATGTCCAATGTACAGACATATCGGGGTCTACTGTTTTATTTTATGTATAGATCACAACACATTCATGAAGCACAACACACATTTTTGGGGAGAGAGAGTATCAAAAACAATATAGAAATCTGTCAAAGAGCTATATAAAAAAATGGATTGGATAATTGTCCATTTTCTTAATTTTAATAAGAAAAAAATAATAGATCTACTCTCTTTTCAAAGCTATCTGGCATCATTCTGAATTTTACCCCTTTTCTGTGCGGCTGTGAGGCACTCAAAGACTTTTCATTGGCTAGGTACTTTTTATTTATTTTTTATTTTTTATGCTGCACAGGTGGCAAACAAGCATACGGTCGACCTGATGGTAAGCCGTCACCGTAGCCTATAGACTTTTGCAATACCGGGGGTATCACTCACGCGTTGCCAACCCTCCCAACCCCCCCAAGTGGAGCTCTGGAGACCTTACTCACCGTAGGAACACAACCGGCCGAGACCAACTGTTTTGTGTGAATGTTTCTGTCTGTTTGTATGTGTAAAATGCTGTTGTTGTCTTGTGTATCATGTGCTGTACAGAATAAATATATTCTTTCTTTCTTCAGCTCTCTATATTTAGTGTGTCTCTAGCAATAACATGAACAGTCAGGAGCGCGTTGAGCTTTACACTTGCAGCACAATTTTGGCTCTTATGACATAGAACTTAAGGATGGTACGAAGTCCGATATGTAAAGGTCGACCTGCACTTGACTGTACAAAAGTAGACAAACATTATTTAAGAAATCCGTCAGTGTCACACAACTGGGCATTTAACATACAATACAATAAAAAAACTCTTTATAAGTACAATAGGCGGCCTTATTGCTAAGCAAATGCTTCCAGGCAACTTCTGAAAATAAATAATGCTCAAAAAGTAAATAGGTAGGTGGCGCATGAATTACAATTAAATACTATATTTAAATAAAAAATAAAAGAAAAAGGGAAGAATAAAAAAATATGGGAAATACATATTATTTCGACTCAAACTCAAAAGGGCTAAATGTCCGCCCGGGCTGGGCCCACATATCTTTAACTTGTGTAAACTGTAAACATGTGCAATAATAAATAAATAAATATTTTCCAGTTGTTCCTCTGGTTACTACGGCTCGACGTGTGAGGTCGATGGAGAGGTAGTTGGGGTAGCTGTTGGAGCTTCGCTTGCAGCTGCAGTAGTTATCGCTCTAACACTCGTCGCGCTGCTTTCGTGGAGGTAAGTGTAGTATTCGACTGGTCTGCTCAATCACAACCACGCAAACTCATCCTAAAACTGTTCCAAACTCGTCCCAAAACCATTCCGAACTCATCCTAAAACAATTCCAAACAATTCCTAACACATCCTAAAACCATACCAAACTCATTCCAAAACCATTCCTAACTCATCCTTAAACCATTCCAAACTCATCCTAAAACTATACCAAACTCATTCTAAAACCATACCAAACTCATCCTAAAACCATACCAAACTCATCCTAAAACCATACCAAACTCATCCTAAAACCATACCAAACTCATCCTAAAACCATACCAAACTCATCCTAAAACCATACCAAACTCATCCTAAAACCATACCAAACTCATCCTAAAACCATACCAAACTCATGCTAAAACTATTCCAATCTTATTTCAATTGTAATCAACACTAGTTTCTATTCGATCTACACGACGTTACTGATCACACATTCTTGACGTATTCTTAAGATTCGGGACAAGCCCACCACACATTCCCACCGCTGTGTCTCCTGTAGACCCAGGATCTACGACGGCGACCTCAGATTGACAATAAGCGATGGAGCTTATCGACGTCCCGTTGGAGAAACTACAGCTGTCTTGGAACTTACAAACGAATTTAATCAGAAAGATATTAGATGGTGTAGGAAGTATTAAAGGGATTTGCCTCCTTAACAACTACGTTCTTGACGTATTCATAAGAATCATATAATCATTTATTTCAAGGCTTAACTTAAACTAATATGAAATGAAATGAAATCGTTTATTTCAGAAATTAGACCTTCACAGGCACTTTTTCTTGTCATTTACAACTTGTTTAAATAAAAAAAATAAACTACGTCATATACTACCACCATTTCGGAAACAAGCAAAATGGCAACCGGTAAAAAGAAATGGCGAAAGAAAACCGGTTACGGCCTTTTAAATCATTTTGTACTTTTTTTTTCTTTTTTTTTCACTCATTAGTTAAAATGTAGGTATAAGTACATTAAAATTTATAAGAAGATAATACTTACTTATATTATACCCAACAGCCGCAAGTGGTCCAGGGAGCAGAAGGCTGCCGGCATGGGTTCCCCAGTGTTCAGTTACATGGCGGCAAACACCATCAAGACGCCGCCAGTTGGACAACCGCCGTATCAGGTGTGTATGATCCGGGTCAGGGGGCTACTCGTCCGCGTTTAGACTGGTCCGCGTATCGGACCAGTTTACCACTATTTTTTAAATATAGTGGTTAGCTCGCCCCACATTCGAGGTAATATAATTAAACTGTTACGTACTAGAAAATACTTATTTCATATTTATTTATTTCATAAAGAATACCTACAATATTGTGTTGAAAATTGGCTCTTAAAAATAATACAGACATTATGATATAATAAATAAATAAATTCATTTATTTCGGATAGCATAGACCCATATTCACAAAATTAAAATATGTAGAAATAATAAAATTGTACACGACGGCTTAGTACATAAGCACTATGTAAACGTAACGGCCTATTATGTAAATATTAAAAATAAGTTGTGAATCGAGTATATCGATAGGTTGTCTCGCTCGCACGCGCCTGGCAGCGCTGCGACTGGCTGGGCCCGTGCGAACCAAAAGTAAATACACGTTTTTTCCGATAATTCGCTATTGAATTGAACATTAATTGCGTGATACGTAATAGTTGGGAAGTAAGGTGTCCATTTCCAATAAGAATGTTCAATAAAAGCTAAAATAAATTTGTATTTATATGGCACGTGTAGGAAAAAACCGGTTTGAACCGGTTCCTTACACGTGCCAACTTCAAGAGGTCAAAAAAGGTACTTCTACTAAGAATATAAGGAAAATGTTTGTTGTTCTATACACGTAGACTATAGAACTCTGTTGTGAACGTAATTTTATTAAGAATAAATGAATTTTGTGTTTTCGTGCTTCGGGCGAAAATAGTATAAATAGGAGGCCAAATTTGATACAGTAGTCAGTCGCCGAATAGCCACCGATAAGGAACAAGTATCCCGCCCGAAGCACAAGCGCTCTTACCAAGAACAAAGAAAAAGTTTTATTTTACCTAGAAGTTTAGAGTCAGTTTTTATTAAGTTTAAAGTCAGTTTTTATTTTTGGAAGTAATTTAACGTAGAGTCACATATTCTTCAATCACACCTAGTATACAGTCCACACGCGTAATAGACGCAAAACAAGTGACCGAGGGAGCATCCAAGTCGTTTAGCACGATTAGCTCTTATCAGAGCTGGGTCTCCGGATAGGTAGACAAAGTCTACAGATAGCATCATATGTGGAGTCGTCCGGTCCTCCACATTATATTGTCCTTCGCGAGCCGAATTTTGAAGTTTGAAGAATGCCAGTGACGAGGAGCAACAGGGGAGGCGCAGACGAGACGTCGGAAGAGACGACCACACCGACAACGTCTACAGGGACGGTGGCTACGACGACCACGGACACCACGACGACGGCAGAGACGGCGCAAACCAGCGGGACCGCGGTCGACGTTGACCGCGCACCTAGCAGGCCCGCGACAGCTGCCGCTCGGTCACGCTGTTCCCGAGCCAAACGCACACAGATCCGTGCGGAGTTGGAGGCGAAGGAGCAGCTGGCTCAGCGGCGCCTAGCGGAGTCACAGGCAGCGGTAATGCTGGCTGAGGCACAACTGGCGCGCGCCCAGGCCGTAGCCGAGAGCGAGGATGACACGGATGAAGAGGACGACGGCGGCGCGTCCGTCGCTAAGGTGAACAGGTGGCTTCAGCAACAGCCACCGGGCGACGCAACGCAGCCACCACCAGCCACCACAAAGGAAGAATGTAGCAGCAGTGCCAAGCCTGCCAGGGGTGAGGGCGCCTTCGACTTCGGGGAACTAGCGAAGGCCATCACCATGGGAATGAAGCAGGGGGCCACAAGGATGCCTACCCACTGCCAGGACCTACCTATCTTCAACGGGAACAGTGGAAATTGGTTGGAATGGAGAGCCATCTTCGAGGATACGTCATCAAGCTTCTCCGCATCAGAGAACGTGGTGAGACTCCGACGCAGCCTGAAGGGCGTCGCAGCAGAGGCAGTCAGCGGGTTGTTGATTCGTCGACCCGAACCCGAGGAAGTACTGACTGCGCTCGAAAGGCGATTTGGAAGACCAGGTGCCCTCATAGAGTTGGAAGCTGAGAAGATCAGAAGGCTGCCACGACTAGCAGACTCACCGAGGGACATCTGCATCTTCGCATCGCAGGTGACCAATATCGTAGCGACGATGGAAGCTATGAAGAGCATACACCATTTGCACGACACTGCGATGGTACGCACGATATTGGAGAAGTTAACTCCGGCGCTTCGGGAGAAGTGGTATGACTACGCAGCGGTCAAAGAAGATGGCATCCCCGACATGAAGAGGATGGCCCTCTTCCTGGGAGTAGAGGCCGACAAGCGGACGGAATACGCACCACCGGAGCGCGCCGGAGACATCAACATAGCGCAGCCAACAGCGAGACGCCGCACGGAGCGGGCGTATGCGGCGCGCGACACAGAGGCGGAGAAGGAGTCGTGCCCACTCTGCAAGGCGGATCACAAGTTTTACACTTGCAGGAATGTGATCAAGGCAACGACACAACAGCGATGGGAGCTGGCGCGCAAGCACAACGTGTGTTTCAGATGTTTAGCAAGCACACACCGACGTTTCCGGTGCCGAGCCGCGCCCTGCGGGCTGCGCGGGTGCCGCCAGCCGCACCATCGTTTGCTGCACGAGGATAAGCCTGCCGCAACAGAACAGCCGGCAGTGGAGCAGACCAACGCCGCCGGGACAACGCAACGAAGACGGCGCGCTTACCTGAAGATAGCGCCTGTCGTGCTCACCGGCGACAACGGAACGACAGCGGAGGTCTACGCGCTGATGGATGAAGGCAGCACCGTGACCATACTAGACGGCGGCATAGCGGACGCGCTCGCGCTGGACGGGCCTATAGAGGCAATGCGCGTGCAGGGAGTCGGCGGCGAGGAAACGCAACACACCAACAGCAGGATTGTGAATGTGAAGATACGGGGCGCGCACAGTGACCGCGAGTACACACTCGCAAACGCGCGCACAGTGGACAAGTTGTCATTCACAACACAGTCTATTTTCCAGGACGAGCTAGAGGACTGTTGCCACTTAGACCACCTGCCGCCGCTCACCTATGGAGAGGCCTCGCCAAAGCTGCTCATCGGTCAGGACAACTGGGACCTCATAGTCAGCCGCGAGGTGCGCGCGGGCCGGCGCGACCAGCCGGTCGCCTCACTGACCCACCTAGGATGGGTTATACACGGATGCCGAAGTTCGCGCTGCCACCCCGTCGCCTTTTGTGGGTACATTACGGAGCCGATGGACGAAATAATTAAGCAGTATTTCAGTCTAGATTCCATCGGGATTACGGCGAGGAAAACAAGAAGTGATCCAGAGCAGCGCGCCCTCGCAGTGCTAGATGCGACGAGCCGCCGCCTTCCAGATGGCCGCTTTGAAACAGGACTCCTGTGGAAGCAAGAAGAAGAAGTCATCCCGAACAACTATGCGAACGCATTATCACGGCTTCGCAACTTAGAGAGGAAACTGGATCGGGACGGGAACTTCAATGGGAAGTACACAGAGAGGATCGACCATCTGCTGGCGGCCGGGTACGCTGAGCGAGTCACCGCCGCGCCCACGCCGAAGAGGACTTGGTACCTGCCGCACTTTGCCGTTGTCAACCCAGCGAAGCCCAAGATACGTGTTGTGCACGATGCCGCAGCGAGCAGCCACGGCCGCAGCCTCAACGACATGTTGCTGCCGGGCCCCGACCGCTTGCAATCGCTGCCGGGCGTCGTGATGAGATTCCGACAACACAGTGTAGCGATCTCAGCGGATATAGCAGAAATGTTCATGCAAGTGAAAGTGCGAAAAGAGGACCGCGACGCGCTGCGCTTCCTGTGGCGAGGCGACAAACGAGGCGACGCCCCACCGGAAGAGTTCCGCATGACGTCGCTAATCTTCGGCGCGACTTCATCACCATGCACTGCGCTCTACATCAAGGACCGCAACGCAGCTGAACACAGTGAGGAGTACCCTGAGGCCGCGTCCGCCATCGTCCGCAACCACTACATGGACGACTACATCGCAAGCTACGCCGATGTGACAACAGCGCAACAGGTAACGCAAGCAGTCGACACAGTGCATCGGCGCGCGGGCTTCGAGCTGCGCGGGTGGGCGTCCAATGTCTCGGACGCCGTGGCCCCCTTGGCAGCCAGCCGCGCCGATATCACCATCGCCATCGGCGGGAGCGAGCTTGAGAAAACACTCGGCTTGCTCTGGAACACGCAAGAGGACACGCTGAGCTACAACTACGGACAGCGTGCGACGCCGGAAGTGCTGGCCGGCACCCGGACGCCGACTAAGAGGGAGGCCCTGAGCGTCGTAATGTCTTTATACGACCCGCTCGGGCTAGTAGCTCCAATCACCACACCGGCAAAAAGGTTGTTGCAGGACACATGGCGACACGGCACCGGGTGGGACGAGCCACTACCACCAACACTGCAGGCGAGCTGGCTCAGCTGGCTGGCTGTGCTGCGGCAGCATCAACAGCTACGCATACCGCGGTGCTACGACATCGAGCCCGCAGAGAGCTACGAGCTACACACCTTCGTCGACGCGAGCGAGGAAGCTTACGCCGCCGCCGTATACTGGCGAATGCGGCGCGCCGACGGGTCGGTGCGGGTCGCGCTGGCAGCTGGGAAAAGCCGCGTGACCCCCCTGAAGCCGACATCGATCCCGCGCCTCGAGCTGCAGGCCGCGCTGTTGGGCGCGCGGCTGGCGCGCTCAGTCACTGACGAGCACGACTTCACGGCGGAGCGTCGGGTCTACTGGAGCGACTCGAGCACGGCGCTAGCGTGGATACGCGCCGAGCCCCGGACGTTCAAAACGTTCGTGGCCCACCGACTCGCCGAGATAGAAGACATCACAAGGAAAAGCGAGTGGCGTTGGCTACCCTCAGCCGAGAACGTAGCCGACGACGCCACCCGTGCAACACCAGCGGACTTCGGCGCCGGGCATCGGTGGTTCCATGGGCCCGCGTTTCTACGCCGGCCGGAAGAAGAGTGGCCCGCCGAGCGAGAGAAGCCCGCCGCCCGCATCAACACTGGAGAAGAGAAGGAGTTAAGCTGCGCCGCCGTCGCGACGCCGCCTGGAGGACACTTGCCAGACGTCCGACGCTTTTCGCGCGGCCGCGCCTGTTGCGCGCCACTGCGCGAGTACTACAGTTCATCGAACTTTGCAGATCACATGTTGCAACAGTGGCCGCGACCCGCCGCAAGCGAACGCGAGCCAACGCAGCGAGTGACCCCACATGGACAGCGGCGCGATCCCGCGCCGACGCCGCAGCAACACCCCGAGACATCCAACCTGCTGCGCGGAGCCACGTGCCACTAGAGGCGCGACACCTTCTCCGCGCCGAGCAGCTGTGGGTGTGCGCTGTACAGCGCGACAGCTTGACTGACCCGAGCCGGCTGGCGGCCCTCACCACATTCCGCGACGGAAGCGGAATAGTGCGAGTGAAGTCCAGAGTGAGCGCCGCCGCCGACATCACCGAGGATGCAGCAAGCCCAATGTTGTTGTGCGGGGACCACCCGTACAGCAAGCTGTACATACAACACGTGCACGAAGAGCTACACCACGGCGGCACCGAGATCGTCGTCAACGAGCTGCGACAGCGGCTGTGGATTCTGCGAGTGCGGCCCGCGGTGAAGAACGTCATCAAGAGCTGCCCGCGCTGTCGCCTGTTGAAGGCGAAACCCGCAACACCTCTCACGGGTGACCTACCTCACGCGCGCCTGGCTCACCATGCGCGCCCGTTCACATTCACCGGCCTTGATTATTTCGGGCCATTTGAAGTCACCGTGGGGCGACGTCGAGAGAAGAGGTACGTCGCGCTCTTCACCTGCATGACATCACGCGCCGTACACCTGGAGGTCGTCGCATCGCTCAGCGCAGACTCAGCTGTGGCCGCCCTGCGCCGCTTCTTTGCGCGCCGCGGCCACCCGACTGAAATCTGGAGCGACAACGCGACGTGCTTCAAGGCTGCCAACAAGGAGCTCAGCGAGGCAGCGGCCGCCGCAATGCAAGCGGTGGCAGCGCTCCGCGAGGCAGCAACAGCACGACGCATCACGTGGCGCTTTCAGCCCCCCGCCGCCCCGTTCATGTGCGGCGTGTGGGAGAGGCTGGTGCGCACGGTGAAGACAGCACTGCGCCACACCCTGCACGTGAAGTACCCGAGCGACGAGACGCTCGCCACCCTGCTCGCCGAGGCTGAGCACACCGTGAACTCCCGCCCGCTGACACATGTCGCGGTGGGACCCGACGACGCTGAGGCCATCACGCCCAACCACATCCTGTTGGGCGCGAACTCGCACTCACCATCGCCTGGCGTCTTTGATAACGGCGCGCCAACACTGGCGGCGCGCGCAGTACCTGGCCGACGAATTCTGGCGCCGGTGGCTGCGCGAGTACCTTCCGCTGCTCCAACACCGGCGGGAGACGCACACCCGCGGGACAACACCGAAGGAGGGCGACGTCGTGATCATTTGCGACAACAACTTGCCCCGTGGGACATGGCCGCGCGGACGAGTGACGCGGCTCTTCCCCGGTGCAGACGGCGAGGTACGAGTCGTCGACGTCACCACCAGCAACGGCAACGTGTTGCGCCGCCCGACCAAGAAGATCGTCGTGTTGCCAACAGGAGATCGCGAAGCGACGGCGGGAGAATGTACACGACGGCTTAGTACATAAGCACTATGTAAACGTAACGGCCTATTATGTAAATATTAAAAATAAGTTGTGAATCGAGTATATCGATAGGTTGTCTCGCTCGCACGCGCCTGGCAGCGCTGCGACTGGCTGGGCCCGTGCGAACCAAAAGTAAATACACGTTTTTTCCGATAATTCGCTATTGAATTGAACATTAATTGCGTGATACGTAATAGTTGGGAAGTAAGGTGTCCATTTCCAATAAGAATGTTCAATAAAAGCTAAAATAAATTTGTATTTATATGGCACGTGTAGGAAAAAACCGGTTTGAACCGGTTCCTTACACGTGCCAACTTCAAGAGGTCAAAAAAGGTACTTCTACTAAGAATATAAGGAAAATGTTTGTTGTTCTATACACGTAGACTATAGAACTCTGTTGTGAACGTAATTTTATTAAGAATAAATGAATTTTGTGTTTTCGTGCTTCGGGCGAAAATAGTATAAATAGGAGGCCAAATTTGATACAGTAGTCAGTCGCCGAATAGCCACCGATAAGGAACAAGTATCCCGCCCGAAGCACAAGCGCTCTTACCAAGAACAAAGAAAAAGTTTTATTTTACCTAGAAGTTTAGAGTCAGTTTTTATTAAGTTTAAAGTCAGTTTTTATTTTTGGAAGTAATTTAACGTAGAGTCACATATTCTTCAATCACACCTAGTATACAGTCCACACGCGTAATAGACGCAAAACAAGTGACCGAGGGAGCATCCAAGTCGTTTAGCACGATTAGCTCTTATCAGAGCTGGGTCTCCGGATAGGTAGACAAAGTCTACAGATAGCATCATATGTGGAGTGGTCCGGTCCTCCACAAAAATAAATAACAATTAATCAAATAAATAAATATAACTAGCTTTGCCCCGCGGCTTCGCCCGCGTGGCCTACTAACAATTAGCATATTTTTCTTCAGAAACAAATACCGGTTCGGTCTGGTACGGTACGGTTCCATCCGGTTCGATCAGGTTCAGTCCGCTCCGGTCCGGTCCTTATAAGGAACATACATGTCAAATTTGGACTTTGATTTGAATCTAGACCCAGCGGTTTGGGCTGTGCGGTGATATATAGTTAAGTCAGTCAGTCAGGACTTTGAATTTTATATTATATGTATAAATAATTTCTAAACTTATTATTCTTACTTTGCGGGCCTATTCTTCTCTTATCGTCAACATCGATTTGATATTTTAGTAAGTAAGAGATTTATAAGTGTTACGTTAAATATCCCGCGCAATTAAAATTCTCATTAAGCGTAGTACATGTACATAATTTTGTATTTTACTTTTGTAAAATATTTGAGATGGACTGACGAACTGACGGAATTTGATAGCAAATGGGAAGAACAGCGGAGAGGGATAGTTGGAGAAAAATAGGAGAGGCCTTTGCCCAGCAGTGGGACATAAATGCTAGTAAAAAAAAATGTGTACGCTATGTATATTGTGTGCAGTTTTTTATGTAATTTTTTATTGTAGGTATCACTGGAAGAAAGAATGCGCTGGGCGCAAATAGCAGAGGCGATGGCCCAGTCCAACCACTACGCTGTAAGTCAATTTTTTTTACCTCATTCGGCATGCAAACAAGCTACCACCTGGGGCCCGATTCTACTAACACAAATGCACCAATGGACTCTCAATCGTGTCTCAAAAGAATGCCGAGAGTGTATCAGTGGAATAGTTTTTGACATTTCTTATGGACTTAAACAATAACATAACTTATGTACCAGTTGTAGTAACCACGATGACATTGTTTGCGGATGATAGTACAGTGACAATAGCTTGTAAAAGCAAAGACTCCTACGAAGAAGACGTGAACAACACACTTAGGCTAATAGTTTCATGGCTTGACAATAACAATTTAAAAATAAATTTAAATAAAACTTCTATTTTACATTTTGGACAAAGAATAAACTCATCTTCTTGCGTTAAATTATCCTATCAAAATTCTATTATAAATGAAGTTAACACAGCAAAATTTCTTCAAATTCAAATTCAAATTCAAATTCATTTATTTGCTAATAAATAGGGTTTGTGCAATAGATGCTGATCTTATTCTAAAATATATGTGCTTAAACCTATTTAGCCATACATAAATAGCATGCAAATATGTAATACAATTTCTCATATATATATTCTCCTAATTAACATTATGCATTTATTTAAATTTCAAAAACTCGTCAACAGAGTAAAATGTATTTTCTAAGAGCCATTTGCGTAGTGCCAGTTTGAACTTATTGTAATTAAGGTTTTTAATGTTTTCTGGTATTTTATTATAGATTCGTATACACATCAGATAGGGCCCTCCATGGCACCTTGCAGTTTTAGGGACCATACTATGTACAAGTTTGTTTGGGTGCCTTGCACTTCTCGTTATTTGGTCCCTAGCGAACATGAACATGTGTTTATTTATCATCACAAATTTTCCCACCTCCAGTATATAAAGACATGGAAGGGGTAGAATATTAAGCGATCTAAAATATGGTCTACATGAAACATCCGGAGCAATATTAGAGATACTACGTATACATCTTTTTTGAGCCAGTAGTATAGTATTTATGTATGTTCCATTACCCCATATCAGGATTCCGTATCTTATTATTGACTCCACATATGCAAAATAGGCCGTAACAGCAGTATTCCTAGAGGCCACCCTTGTTAATCTGTATAATACAAAAGGAAATCTGTTTATTTTCGAACAAACTTTTTCAATTTGCTCTTTCCAACTTAATTTACAATCAATAATTAGTCCCAAAAAAGTAGTACTAGCAATATTACGTAATATATGTCCATTTGCATTTATATTAATAAATTTATTTTGAAAATTATTGAAATTAATTAGTTTTGTTTTATCCAAATTTATTAAAAGATTATTATTATTTAACCAATTTATTATAGATGTCAAGGCATTTGCAATGTCAGTTTCATGTCGTTGCAATGTATATTTTCTATCAGTTGTAACTATAACTGTGATGTCGTCTGCAAATAAAATTGTTTTACTATTAGGCAGATCAGGAATGTCATTTATGTACAGCAGAAAAAGTAATGGTCCAAGTATACTGCCTTGTGGCACCCCATAGCAATTTTGCTCAAGTTCCGATCTGTAAGTTTTAATAATATGTTTGGAATTTAACTGATTGATTTCCACACATTGCAATCTATTACTTAAGTATGTTTTTAACCAGTTCAATGAAGGCCCCCTAATGCCACAGCGGTCCAGCTTTGACAATAGCAAGTCATGAGACACCATGTCAAATGCTTTTGACATGTCAAGGAATAGAACTGTTGTATAGTTCTTCTCATTGACATTATTAATCACCTCTTAGATTATAAATATTGCTGTCAATTATTGTACAATTTTTAAAGTGTTTTGTCCATAATTTCAAATTATAATTTAACATTCTTTCATTTATACAACAATTAAAATAAATAGGTAAAATAATAACAGATGCTTCATTTAGTGTACTTAAAGCTATGCATATGTTGGAATGTAATTGGTGTATATCACTATCATTATTACCAATTCCTAATACTACTACATCATCTTTATTCAGCCTATGTACTATGGAGTCACAATAAGTTAATATTTCTGTACTCGTCGCGCCGGGTATTACAAATGATGTTGGTTGGTAGACGTCATTCCATGCACCCCTTCTCGATTTCAAAATCGTTGACGCCAGTCCTCTCACATGCTCGTCACCAACAATATAGATATTTTTACGAGCCGCGTTCAGATTGATACTAACAGCGCCATCTGTTGATAGATTTGAACAACATTTATTATTTTGGTCAATGGTCTTCTCGATATTTTGTGTAGCTGGTAATTCTGTGACGTCAGTAGTCTTCAAATGTATTTCTTTAGGGTCGTGTTTATTTTTTGTAAGTTCTAACTTTTTTTTCGGAGTGCTGCTGCGACTTTTTCTATTACGATTTATTTTGGGAGTGGATTTGCAAATGTGAGAAAGTTGATTCACCCTTAATTCATAATCGGAAATGCGCTGCGAAAGGCTATGATTTTCTGTAACCAAATTAGTTATTTCATTTTCTGCAATCTCGAGTTTTTGTTCTAATTTTATAATTTTCAATTTTAATTCTTCTATACAAACACCACTCGAACGTATTTCAGAGTAACTCCTGTTTGTGTTTCCTACTGGTGTTGATTCAACTGACGAGAAGTCAGTCTCATTAGACAACTCTTCAAAAGAATTTTGCGTCGGGATATTTATTTTATGAGTATTGCGGTGTGTCACGTGCTCTTTTTCATAATGCGAATAGTTTATCGATGTGTCTATAGTAGTTTTCACACTGGACTCAGTATCATGATATGAACTGTTGGTTGGTGTTACAGTTGTTTTCAAACTAGTGTCAGGGCCATCTAATTTACGCAAGCATCGACATTTATAACATACGAAGGCTTTTTTACTTTCTGCTGGCATTATTCGAAAGCGTTGAAAAGAGATACTTGTGCAGTCCAAATGGTAAAGATTTTCGCATGAAGAACATGTCAGAAACTGTTTATTTACTATAGATTTTTTACACTTTTTGCAGATGTTTGTCATCTTATCAGCCATAAGCTAGGCAGATTAGGCAATAAATAATATGATTTATTTGTAGAGTGATTGTTTCTAGGATTATATTTGATAAGAATAAGTTTTCTCCAGCTTCGCATAGATGGCGCTAGTTTCTATGGCAGAGATTGGGGTCAAAGTCCACTTTTGTTTATAACGACGAGCGGTGATGTGTAATTTTTTCATATGACTTTTTGCACAAAATATCATGGAATACACATTAACATAAATGCTTATACACCATGTTCACCAACAATATCAGTTTATCACCGATTTTCCCAGTCTTAACTGTAATTTAAGCAATAAATCTACAATCACTATGTTCAAATTTGTAAGTAAAATATCTGATTTTTTGTAGTACTTTACTCACTGCACATATTGTCACATATTTATCACACCAAACATTTATGAAATAGATTATTTTTGTCTTATAACACTATTTAATAATTTTTTAATGATTATTTTAAACGGAGTTGAATGTTTACGTGACGGCAGCGCCATCTGTCCATTGCGATCTCTTGGACTGCATTTGGATCAGAAACTAAACTGGAAAAAACACATAGATGTATTATGTCATAAAATCAGTAGCTTGACGTACCTACTGCACAAACTTGCCGCGACATTAAACACTGAGACCTTATTGACTGCATACTACGGAATGGTTGAGTCTCTTCTTAGATATGGGGTGATTTTCTGGGGAAACTCAACGGACTGTGAGGTCATCTCGTCCGTGGACCTGTTTGCGATCAGACGTGTCTCAAAATTCTCGAAATTCAGCTAATAAGTGCAAGCGGTTAAGCTACTTATATTGTGAATAATAAGTGCGTGAATTCCCTACACCCTAATCAGTGCATTTTAAGTAAATTAATACAATATTCGCACCACTCACTCAACGGCGGACCGTAGATGCGAGCGCGGGGACATTCTTCGCCCGGCGAAAACGAATCGGTTGATATTTTTATCTCTGTCTACGAGTGACACGCCACGCCTCCACACCCGTGATTGCATTAACCAGTTCTATACCACATAGTATACCCAAAAAAAAGAGATGCCACTTCAACGCTCACCATCAGCGGATACTTACTCGTCGCAACCTAATTTGAGTACTTGTGGTGATGAAGACCATAAACTGAGAATGAACACAAGAAAAAGGAAAAATCCCGAAAATGAGCAATTCGAAAATTTCTGTATGGATATGAAAATTAGTTTTAAAGAATTTCAATCAAACCAAGACAAAAGGTACGAAAACTTGTTAAAAGCAATAGAAGCTCTAGCCTCTCAAAATACAAAATTAATAGAAAGTAATGGAGAGATAGAAAAGAAGTTAAAGCAAAATATAGATCAACAGAATGAGCTGAAAAAAAAAGTTATTAATTTAGAAAATGAATGTGCAACTGCTCACAAAAAAATTGATATTCTAGAAGACCAAGTAGATCAACTACAAAGAAATCAGTGGAAAACTACAGTAGAAGTCAGAAATGTACCTCAAGAAGAGGAGGAAAATTTGAATGGCATTGCTAGTAATTTGATGAAGGCTGTAAAAAGTGAAGTAAACAAAGATGACATCAATCAAGTATATCGTAGAGGTAAAACAAACGCTCCGATTATAATTGAGTTTAAAACTGTGGGGAAAAAAATACAGTTGTTGAAATCAATTAAATCCTATAATAAAGCTAATAAAAATAACAAATTAAATAGCAATGATCTGGGAATAAAAACTCAGGCTACACCTGTATATATATCGGACAGACTGACTCCGAAAATAAAAACTCTTTTAGCATCAGCAAAACAACTGGTCAAGGATGGTATATTCAAGTTTTGCTGGATTTCTAAAGGAATTGTGCTGTTAAGAAGAAATGATGAAGAGACTCCGATACGCATTGCAAATCTTAAGGATCTGGAAGCACTCACTTTTGGTGGCAAGTCAGATTGACTATATAACATTACTTATTACAAAACTTTGTTGTCCTATACATTTGCTTCAGAAATTTTGAGAATAGTAATACTAATTTTTATTTTGTTTACTTTTATAACAATTATATATTCAAATTATATATTTAACTGTATATATTTATTTTACATTATATTAGTATCCACTGCATGCGCCTTAATGAGTGTTCTGTTTATTTCAAGTGTGCTAGATTTACTGTCCTGGGATTTTCTATCACTATCCTTAGAATGTTGCATGGTCGAGGCTAATTGGTTGGGAATGCTGAAATATTTCTTATTAATTTATAAAAGTAATATCAAACATGATAGTTAATGACACCGAAAAAGTCAACACTGACATTGATGACAATGTCAATGTTGGTAAGGCGTTCCTGATTGATGAAGCTGTCGACTGCCAAAACTTATTGAGTCAATGTGATAGTGACTTGAATATTATTGCTCAGAACATTCGTAGCATAGATCGTAATCTCAATGACTTTACAGTTCATCTTGCAAGACTAAAGGTTGATTTTGATATTGTTGTATTAACGGAATGTTGGCTCCCTCATTTAAGAAATACACCCAATCTAGACAATTATATATGTCACTCATCAAAAAATCATATCAACCAAAATAGTGGCGTGGTAATATATGTTAAGGATACATTGGATGTTAAAGTTTATGAGCCTAAATTAAAAGATGCTGACTGCCTGATTGCTGAAGTCAATAATGAACATGCAATTATAGCTGTCTACAGATCACCTTCAGTGTACACCATAGACGCATTCAAATACTCGCTAGGTAAAATTCTTTATAACCTTAAACATTTTAAAAATATCATTGTGACTGGGGATATAAATCTGGATATTAAAGAAGGAAATGAAGATACTAGAAGTCTAGATTATCTTACTCAATTATCGATGCATGGTCTCTTACCGAGCCATACCTTCCCTACACGCGGATCAAAGTGTTATGATCATTCATTCATTAAGATTGGCAATATAGCTACTACACTCGTATGCAATTCTACTATTACGGATCATTGCTCTGTCATTTTATCGGTGAAATGTCCTCTAAACATAAAGAAAAAAATTAAAACTGTTTCTAAAATAGATTATATTAAAGCCATAAACGCGTTAAAAAACGTAGATTGGTCAGATTTCTATAATAATGCAGATCCTGAACAGACAACTAACATACTATTAGAAATCCTGACAACGACCATAGACAACTGCACTGAGGTACACAAAATTAAAAGTACAAATAATAACTTAAAACCGTGGATGACTCCGGGACTGGTAAGATGTATTAGGTGGAGAGACAAATTACACTCCAATCTCAGAAAGGATCCCAATAACCTGGTTTTGCAAGTATCTTATAAAAGATACAGGAATTTCTGTAATCAATTATTACATAACATTAAAACTGATTACGAGAAACTGGAAATACGTAGGCACAAAAATAATATTAAAAACACCTGGAAAACAATAAGCCAAATATGTAATCTCAATACCAAATCTAAAACTGCCATTGAACTGTTAAGTATTGGAGATACCCCCTATGATTCCGTTAATATAGTCAATCAATATTTTGCTGGTGTTGGGAAGTCTCTTGCCAATGACATATTATCTAAAACTGGCAAAAGTGAAAAAGATCTAGCCGCCAAATATAGGAACAGGTCTAGCCCACTCAACTCTCTAACAATGTTGCCCACTGATGAGTATGAAATCAAAAACATTATTAGATCACTAAAAACTACATCATCAACGGGCTGGGATAGAATATCATCTATCTTTATAAAACAATGTGCAGATTATCTAGTAGAGCCAATCTCGTATTTGTGCAATTTATGTCTTTCAGGAGGTATTTTTCCGAAGGCATTAAAAAGGTCTGTTGTCATACCTATTTATAAGTCAGGTGATAGAGACGGTGTCATGAATTACAGGCCGATTTCGCTCCTACCTATACTTGCTAAGATCCTTGAAAAAGTTATTAATGCGAGACTAAAAAAATATCTCGAGGCTACCAACTTCCTCTCTCCTAACCAGTACGGCTTCAGAGAGGGATTGTCGACTTCTGATGCTATAGAAACTTTAATTCATCATGTTACGCAGAACTTAGACAGCAGAAACAAATGCTTAGGAGTTTTTTTGGATCTTGCTAAGGCATTTGACACTGTCTCTATTCCTATATTGTTGCGTAAACTGGAATACGCCGGTGTACGGGGGATTCCGCTAGAGATTTTCAAGTCTTACCTCAGTAACCGTACCCAGTCTGTAAGCATAGATGGTGTAATCAGCGAACCCGTTAGCATTGATTTTGGTGTACCTCAGGGTTCAGTACTTGGCCCTACGTTATTTCTGGTGTATCTGAATGATCTATGTGAAACTGCATTGAATGGTATGAAAATATTATCATTTGCTGATGATACTGTTTTACTGTTTAGTGCGCCAACCTGGGAAGAGGTACATAGAATCTCTGAGGAAGGATTACAAAATGTCACAAATTGGTTAGATACAAATATCCTTACACTTAACTATGAAAAGACAAAATATATAACTTTTAGTTTATCTGATAATAAGCAACCACTTGGGCTCAAACTAAAAGCACACATATATATGTGTAATAAAAACCCAACGTGTAATTGCTACACACTAACTTCGGAATCCTCGATTAAATATTTAGGTATAATAGTTGACCGTAACCTAAATTGGAAGCGTCACATTGAAGTGCTTAGTAACAGAATAAGAAAATTAATCTGTATTTTCAAAAAAATTAGACACCTTCGGGACTGTTCCATAAATAAAATCGTTTACTATTCACTGTGTCAATCGTTACTAACATATGGGGTCACAGCCTGGGGTAGCGCTAAAAAAACAACTTTGATTAAAATAGAACGAACACAGAGAGCAATCATTAAGGTATTGAATTTTAAAAGAATTGATTACCCAACCACTGATCTATATAAACAGTTTGCAGTATTGACAGTGCGACAACTTTTCATAAAACAAATAGTTCTTAGGCAACATAGAATAACGCCGCCAGATATAATTTCTAAAAGACGGTATACTACTGTATACGTTGTACCACGTTCCAGAACTAAGTTTGCTTGTAACTGTTTTTCATACCTGGGTCCCTGGATCTACAATAAAATTGGTTACATAACTACTCAATCCCTCAGAGATAAAACACTTTATGCTTGCAAAAAAATAATAACAGATTACTTATTGACGTTAGATTATATTTCTACGGAAAATTTATTAAAGGCGCTCATATAAAGTATATATGTATATATATATACATATATATTTTCTAAAATATTATTTAAATTATACACATATATTACATACATTACATTATTTTTATTTTATTTTTTATCAAAAATATATTTTATTTTACTTTATTCTTAATTATAAAACCAAATTATATTCTTGCTGCGTTAATTTTATTACACTTATCATACTATAAATACACGTAATGCCGTACCCGTTATGTGCCACCATCAGCTTTGAGTATTTTGTGTTATGATATGTTATTTTTATTTTTTTTGTCTTTTTTGTTACCTATTTTGTATTTGTGCCTAGTCTTAAGAGTTATCTGCCGAGATTACATAGTCTGTACAGCGATCCAAAGAGACGACCATTATAGATAAAACCGGTTTGCCATACGCTAACCTAAGGAACATGTCTCTTTGTAGAATGGTCATTGCGGATGATGATCCTACCTTGCCGCGTCACAGTTTTCAAACTAGTGCGGAGGGTAGCCGTCATTGATATGTCGCTTAAATATGCTTTGAATATCTTTACGCATTGACATAAATAGATTCTTGTCTAAAACTCCTTATAAGTAATTGTCGATAAATTCAAGTCTTACAATTAGTTAAAATTTAAAAATGCTTAGGTATATAAGTAGCTATATTTACAAAGTATAAAACACAAAAAACTCCTAAAATGTTTGTAGTAAATAACTAAGTACATACAGTTTTCTAAATTAAGATTTATTATCATCTGTGAAGAAACAAAATAATACAAGTTTAAAATTGTAAATATTGATAATCATTATATTTTGCTCAAAATATAGGTAAGTACCTACATTATGTCTTGTAGTCTTAACTCTCTTCCCACAACAACAATACGTACTTGTATTCTTAAACATATCTAGAATAGAAATGAAATTAGTACAATATGTTAAAGTGCGTAAATAATATTATTTTTGCAATGTAATGGGTAATTTTACATTTTATTATTTTGTAGGTACGGTACATGCGTAACCGTAAAATGGGCAACCTTACAAACAAAGAGCAAAAATATATTCTGGCTTAGAATATACTTAAGGGGAGCAACATTATGTTTATATTTAGGTCCAACTAGCATATATAAGCCCTGTGTGTCGGGATATAGGGATTTATTGTTTTACTTAGCTATTGGAATTTGTTAATGTTTAGTTAATGTGAATGATGTTTTAAGTGGTTGAATAAATGTTTTTTTTTTTTTTTTTTTTTTTTTTTTTTTTTTTTTTTTTTTTTTTTTTTTTAATTCTGACACTTCCGTCCCTATATATAATGGAGGTGGCATTATTTGTTAAGCGTAATCCTGAGCTATTTCCTAAGTTGTCAGACACTGTAACAAGAAACAGGCGTAACTTTAATGCTGGCAGGCTTTGTCTCCATCCCGCAAAAACTACTCTAATGCACAAGAGTTTAATATGTATGGCGCCAAAAATATTCAACCTTATTCCACAATACATACAAAATCAAAATTTTAACGTATTTAAAAAACACCTAAAAAAACTTTTAACTAAAAAATGTTACTATAGTATTAATAATTTCATTAATGATAAATATTTGTAATTGTTATTTTAATTTTATAATCAAATTTTTAATTTGTTAATTAATTATTATTAATGGCTCCTCTCAATATTTTGTATACGCAAATAATATTGCAAAACATGACGGAATCACAACATGTAAACATTTCACTATCTATTTGCAACAAATTTGTATGCCTATAAGGCTGATCACAGCTTGCTCTAAA
The DNA here is from genome assembly GCA_905163395.2 of Endotricha flammealis. Lineage (NCBI taxonomy): Eukaryota > Metazoa > Arthropoda > Insecta > Lepidoptera > Pyralidae > Endotricha > Endotricha flammealis. Next base: position 1,063,200 of record LR990883.1, read on the forward strand.
ATAATGTTTGTAACATCTGTATCTTATTTACCTGTGGATCACAAATAAATTATTTGATTTGATTTGATTTGATTTGACCACGCCACGGAGGTCCGTGGCGTGGTTACCATGCCTGCCCGTCACCCGGAGGTCCCGGGTTCGAATCCCGGTCGGGTCATGATGAAAAATGAACTTATTCTGCTTGGCCTCGGATCTTGGATGTTCAGCTCAATCTGTGTTATTTGTCCTTATATATTTATTTATTTATAGTTGTGACTTTAGTTTAGTTTTAGTTTTAGAATTTCTAGAAATCCATTTACGATTAAGTAAAAAATTAAATATAAAAAAGTAATTGTCTAGAAGCTTCTAAATGATGCTTGTTCCAGCAGGCGGAGCCGGCGATGGCCACTAGACCATCTTCAGCAATATTTGGCGGATACCCAACTCTACCACCAGTGCCCATGCCTAGGTAATGTTATAATTTATTTTTTTAACGTTCGTCCTACCGTGTAGAATTAGAGGGTATTTCCAAAATATAGGGGAATTAATTTAGAAAAAATATTAACAAGTATATTATGGACATCGCAAAAAGTATATAATACAATCTATATATATACTAATATATAAAGCTGAAGAGTTTGTTTGTTTGAACGCGCTAATCTCAGGAACTACTGGTTCGAATTGAATTTTTTTGTGTTGGATAGTCCATTAGTCGAGGAAGGCTTTGAGCTATATAACATTACGCTGCAATCAATAGAAGCGAAGCATCAATGAAAAATGTTGCAAAAACGGGGCAAATCAATCATATCGCGATAGTCTTTTCTAGAACCACGCGAACGTCGCGAACGAGGTCGCGAGCACAGCTAATTAATATTATAAATAGTATTAAATAAGTTCTTCGCAATTAACAACTTAAAATAAGTATGTTTACATGACATGATATAAAAATATACATGTTATGTGACACCTGGAAAACTAAATATCGAATTTCACTGTAGTAGTGTGGAATTCATATGCTAATCCAATCGTGTATCTAAAGAAGAATCAATCAAATTCAAAAATCCTATCTATTATTCCTACACAATAGGTACTGTGGCCTCGAAGATAGGAGGACCATTTCAGAAAAAAATCACTTGCACATCTTGTAAGCGGATTTTTTGTCAGCTCCGACCTTTTCTTTGTTACCAAACAGGGTTTTTGTTCATTAGAGCCACATGTGTCCACTAGGATGTTGGATGTTGCAACCAAAAATCATCCTAAAGATGGTCCTGATATCCTCGAGGCGATTGTACTTAAAAATAAGCATGAACATGACTAATAGGCTTGGTATAATAAATAATGTCCCCGTAAGTCACCTAGTGACTGCAACAACCGGTGTGTCCGTGAACGTGTTCACGTACTGCTGGGGTCCGAATCCCGCCAAAGAGAACCATTTGTGTACAAGAGCTTTATTTTCTATTTATAAAACTGAAATTTTGCACAGAGATTGCCTTTGTGATGGTTTATTAGTGTGCCAAATATCCAAATCAAAATTACATTTTGACTGGAGGGAGTGTATATGAAAAATTAACCTTGATCTTTGACCATAGGATGGTACATGGTCACCATACGGGGACCATAAATACCATAGCGTCTCGAGTCAACACTGCCGCATCACACCACAATATGTATGGTAAGTAATCTTTTTCATCATCATTATCTCAGCCACAACATGTCTGGACACACTCGTAGGTCTCCCCAAAACACTTTTTTGGGCTCAAACAAAAGCTAAATAAATGTACTACAGAATATTCAGTGACCTTTCTTCATAGGGCAAGTAGTTCTACAAATATTTTGAGAAATACGTGAGTAAAACCTAAAATTGCAGTTTTCGAGAAAAATGGGTCACCTTCTAAGTTCTATAGCTTGGCTCCTATGAAGTCAATAGAGCTGCGATTGAGCTCAAATTGTCGTTAATTTTGTCTTCTTTAAAAATGTCAAACATAACTTTTCCGTAGAATGCAGTTTTTAGAAGTTATAAGCCAAAAACTAAAAAAAGTCAAGGTTTTTCGAAAACAAAGTAAGCGCAGGTCTTTCGGGGTTGCAAACTTGGTTGTTCACTATTGGCATATATCCTAACAACATGGCAAAAATCTGAACCTTGCAATCAAATGCGACCTAGCACGATTTTGGCGTCTACGGTGACTGGCCTAGTTCAGAATATCCTTATAATAGCGACAGATGTAGAGGGAGACAGCACATGTGAGTTTCTAATCTAGAACTATGGAAAGATAAAGATTACTTGTAGTAGCGAGCGAGATAGCTTAACAAGAGTGAGTGAGATAGTATAGTACTATGGATTTCTACTAAACTAAAGATTTATATTTATTTTTCTCGTTTAAAGGCTACACCAACCATATGGCGACGGAGTCCACCAGCTCAGAAGCCTCCAGCCATGTCCAGGAGAGAGCTGATCTCCTGGTTCCACGGCCCAAGTCTCGAGCCAGGAGTATGCATGTAAGTATTCGGGCCAAGCCCACCACACATTCCCACCGCTGCGTCTTCTGTAGACCCAGGATCAACAACGGAGACCTCAGATTGACAATAAGCATTGAAGCTTATTGACGTCCCGGGGGAGAAACTACAGGTCTCTTGGAACTCACAACGAATTTAACTAGAATGAAATTTGACGGAGTAAACACTTCATACTATTTTTTTTTTCAGAACCAAACCGGTATATACTATGATGTGGAATATGAAAATGCACCAGAAGGTATATACGGCACTAAAGGTATACCTCTATCTACCTACACCGTGAGTCGAGGACCTCCATTCTACCGATCATAATATTATAAGGGAAAAAAATATTATTTCATACATATTTGGTGCTAGGAAATATGCAGTCCATAGGCAATGGTGACTGCTTACCATCAAACCCTATGCTTGTTTACTAGCTTAGTGGTATTAAAAAAGATGCTATTTGAAACTTTGTACGAGTTTTTTGATCACATTCGAACATGTCTAACGTTTACAAGTTTTCACTTCAAAATGTGAGCAAGTAATATAATTTTGATATACACGCGTCTTATAAATTCGCAATATGAAGGTTCTTTATTCGACTTGACGACCTCCGTGGCGTAATGGTTACCACGCCGGACCGTCACCTAGGTCCCGGGTTCGAATCCCGGTCGGGTCATGATGAAAAACGAACTTTTACTGATTGGCCTCGGGTCTTGGATGTTTATCTATAAATGTATTTTTTTATAAAATATAGTAACGTTGAGTTAGTATCCCATAACACAAGTTTCGAACTTACTTTGGGGCTAGTTCAATTTGTGTGATTTGTCCCTTGTAAATTTATTTTATTTATTACTAGTTTTTCCCGGCGGCTTCGCTCGCGTCAATTTTATGACATAGATCTCGTTTGACAACAAAACACCACATAGCGCGACTTGTGGCGCCATCTGTTGGCCGATACAGCGCACTCTATACTAGAAAAAATATTTTTCCATTGGAACGACATACTTTCACGAAATAAAAAGTAGAAGGCTATATACTCCTAACAATATAATAATAATGTTATAATGTCATAAATACAATTTCAAGTTGTTTTCCACATTTTAATTTTGACGACTTACATACTCTCTTCTTTGTTCTCACAAATTTTTGCACGTCTGCACGCAGACTGGATACACAATCTGTACAACTCTATGTAAGAACTTTTAACTATGTATCTTTGCAAATAAACATTTGAATTTGAATTTGAATATGTATGCAAATTTTCATAATGATCGGCTGCTTAGTCAAGCCGTGAAGGAATAACAAACAAACAAACTAACTTTCTCATTTATAATATTAGTAAGGAAGTAAGGATTTGTTTTATTTATTTGGTATGTATTTACGTCCACATGATCGAACGCGAACAAAAAACTCGACTAGAAGTTTTTTTTAAGACAGAAAATTTTATTTTAAATAAAGAAATGAAATAATTTCCAGCACCAAAATAAAATCATCGAAAATTATTTATAATATTCTGTAAATAAAGACTGCTCGTCAACGATTTTTTTTATTATTTTTTATTATTGTGATTTATTATATTGTAGATATTAAAATATTACAACGATGAATTAAATTATAATATATTTATTTATAATGTAGTCAGTAGATAAATTTAAATTTCAAAAATGTGAAAATATTTAAACGAATATTAAAATTGTGAGAATGTATTTTTTGTTATTAAACCTTTTTTTAATATTAATTAAATTCAGAATTATAAAATAATAATTAAGTGTTTCACTTTACAGTTATTATAAAATAAAACAAAATAAAGTAATAACGAAATTTATTTTTTTATTGTGTTTTATTATATTTTTTAACCCCCGACGCAAAAAGAGGGGTGTTATAAGTTTGACGTGTGTATCTGTGTATCTGTGGATCTGTCTGTGGCATCGTAGCAACCAAACGGATGGTCTGATTTTGATGCAGTTTTTTTTGCTTGAAAGGTGACCTGTGCGGGAGTGTTCTTAGCTATGATTCATGAAAATCTGTTCAGCCGTTTGAAGATCACCAGCTCTTTTCCATTTGATGAAGGGAAATGAGCAACTTCCATTGGTTAGATCGATTTGAGATTTGGTATACTGTTACTGTCATGATCAGATCAAGTTTACCAAATTCTTGCAATAGCAAGAATTTGGTAAACTTGATCTGATGCTGCAGCATCATCTGGAACCTGCAGTATACTCAACTCCTCGTAAAATTACAGCAGGTGTATCGTGTTTTGGGTTCATTGGAATGATCTCATCGAATAGTTCATTTATAGGTGTAATTCACTAGCTAGGCTCGGGGCTTCGCTCGTCATACTTAATGTTTATTGCTATCGCGCTGTGTTTTTATCACCGCCCCAAAAAGGGCGGTGTTATAAGATTGACGTGTGTATCTGTATACTTTGGTGCTAGATGGTAACCAGGGTCTGATGATGGAGCTGGAAGGTGGCCATAGGAACTTAGTAATTACACGACATAACCCCATCGAGTTTGGGCTCGTTTGATCCGTATTGACGTGTACTTTGGTGCAGGTGCAGGTTACCATAACCAGGGTTTGATGATGAAGCTGGATGACTATCTTTGATATCCGTCCAACCAAAGATGACTTAGGACTTGCAGCTTATAAGAGACGTACTGGTCATTTCTTAACTGATAATTTAAAAAAGAATAGGGTGGTAAAATCTAAAAAACTACTTAAGCGGTACGCAAAGGGAGGTTACAGAAAATTTTTGTTTACGGATGAGAATTATTTTACAATTGAGCATAAAATGTTGCTGTACAAACAAAATGACCGTATTTATGCTTAAAGCTCAAGGAAGCTTCCCAATTAGTCGACAGAGTGCAACGTGGGCATTACCCGACTTCAGTGATGGTTTGGTGGGGTGTTAGCTATGAAGGAGTGACTGAGCCATACTTTTGTGAAAAAGGTATCAAAACATCGGCACAAGTGTATCAAAATACCATTCTTGAGAAGGTAGTTAAGCCCCTTAACAACTCCATGTTCAATAACCAAGAATGGTCCTTCCAGCAAGACTCGGCGCCGGGTCACAAAGCTCGGTCCACGCAGTCTTGGTTGGAATCGAACGTTTCCGACTTCATCAGAGCTGAAGACTGGTCGTCGTCTAGTCCCGATCTTAATCCGCTGGATTATGATTTATGGTGCATTATACAGAGTACGGCTTGCTCTAAACGCCATGATAATTTGGAATCCCTAAAACAATCCATACGATTGGCAGTGAAGAATTTTCCCATGGAAAGAGTGCGTGTTTCTAATGATAACTGGCCTCAACGTTTAAAGGACTGTATTGCAGCCAATGGAGACCACTTCGAATAAACCTTTTATATTTTAAATTGTTTTATATTTATGTATTAAGTTAACACATTGTAAAAGTAATAAATGTTATTTGCAATTGAAAAATAAAATAAAAAACTCTTTAACAATATTTATGGCAAGACTAGGTATATTATATGTAAATAATAATTATTATATTTTAAACCATTTATCCTCCATTAATACCAATTATTGAAGGACAATATATTTTAATAACACTTTATTATCGGAGCTTGAATGCTCACAAAATACTTGTATTTCAAGCCCCGTTAATAAAGTGTTTTATATGTAAAGTAATATAATGTAATGAAGAAAGAAAGAAAGAAAGAAAGAAAGAAAGAAAGAAAGAAAGAAAGAAAGAAAGAAAGAAAAAATAATGCACTTAATTTACCATTTTTATTTGGTATTTTCAAAGGTATTATTTATTATTCTGTTGCTAACTCTATAGTCATAATGTTGAGGTTGAATTAAAACGCTTTTACATAATATTTATTGCTTTTATTACTTAAAAATAATGTAAATTTAGACAAACCTAACCTAACACTATAAATTCAAGGTCATTGGGGGTAATCCTAACATACTATCCTCCAAAAAAAATAATTTAACGACTATTTATCGTTATGTTATTATTAATAATCATTATTATTATTTTGAGCATCAGTCAGGTGTAATAATTATACATTATTTAATCTAACTTATTATAATGACATTGTATGGCAAAATAATGGCTTATTTATTTATAATAATAAAAAAAAATAATTTCTTGTATTGTAAAACCAAAAAAAAAATTTATAAAATAATTTTAAAAAATGTTTAATACACCTGACCAAGGCATTTGCGTGCACGGTCGTGCACTAGCCAAGTCTAAGTTATCAAAAAATGTAAGTCCGTTTCAACAACTAATACTAATTATATTTTTTTCGTTAATGCCTACAAAAACAACTTTTGTCAAAATTTTTTGAAATACGCATATTTTCACGATTAATTTTTAAAATTGTGTGCAATAATAAACTGAAAAATATACGTATTAAAATTTTCGTTTACATTATCATCTATACAAAAAAAAATATAAGTGGAAGGTCATACATTTTTGGATAATAAAAGTGCTGTGAACTTCAGAAACTGGAGACCTTGAGATAACAATTGTTAAGTACGTTGTAGTTAAATCTGTAACCGGATTCTTCAATGTCGTCTGTGACTAAGTTGTCACTGTGGAAATGCACGTACAGTGGGCCAGGAGGTGTCGCTGTGGAGCAAAAGATTAAGAAACAACTTCAGTCAAAAGTCCAGTCACCCCATACTAGCCAATATCTACTAGTCGAGAATTTATCGATTGTGCAAGATTACAACTCTCTAGTACAGCCTTGCGAACAGTCATGCGTTCACGCAGCCGAAAGATCGACAATGAGCTAATAGAGCTTAGGGAATACCAAACAAAACGCCGTGACCACAGCGAACGATGTAAAGGCTGTGACAGCCTTGATCAGAGCCAAGGCGCAGCGACAAAGCTTCGCTTAAAGAATCGCATTACTGGGCCTGTATCGTCGAAGTTATGAGTTCTAGTTACCAGTTTAGTTTTTACTAGTGGATAAGTTCTCATTAGCTTATTTATCAGATAAACAGCCAACCAGAAATTTTATTTTTAATTCCACATTAAGTATAGGCCTATATCTTTTTTATTCTTTAATTTGATAGTGACAGCTATAATTTCGACACCTTCAATGAACAGTACTCTTAACTCAACATTTTGAATTTTTCCACGTAAATCGCATCACTATTTTAAATGTAGAAATAAAAAGTTTAGAGGTTTATATTTGGCAATTATGCGGTAGGCATACATTTCAAGTTGATGGTTTATATTTCGGGCGCGGTTTAATACAACAAGGACTTACCGGAGTGTGTAAATGAAATAAAAATATGAATTAAATGACAAAAAAAACATTTTGCGTGTTGAAAATGGGATGGAATAGATTCTCGCCGAACGAAATGCAATGCTGCTTCACGTCGATATTGCGTTTCCTGTTCTTATGTGTCGGGGGTAAATAAATCAACTTACATGCAATAATTTGGTTAGAAGCACTACTTCCACAGTACTTGGATCCTCTCAATCCATCAGCAGTTTCCGCTTCAGGAATGAACAGATAGTCTTCGGACTGCGCTTGCCCCTGTGTCACTGGGTTAATCTGACAGTCCGTGTCTAGATATAAGTTGTCTTCTGTACGGTAAGCCATTTGGAAGCTCGCAGAAGTTAATCTAAATGAAATAGAAATAGTATGTTTAGAGAATGAGTGATGAGCTCGATGGCGCCGCTGTGTTTGTCCTGAATGTCTGACTGACTGACAGATCCTATTAACCGCTAATCGTAGCGACCTGTGACTTGGAAAGCCTGTTCTTAGTATGACATAGGCATCCGATAAGAAAGGATTTTCCGGCATTCCCTCGGGAAAGCCAAATACACGCCAACAAAGTTACACTAGTCTTCCAATAAAAGAGTTAACTTACTTGATACCACAAACATCTGGTGTTCTCTTAAAGCAAGTAGCATAAGCCAGGTTCGCTATGTACGGACCAGCTCCTCGGTTGTAATTGAAGGACTCGAATGCACCTGATCTGTCAGGGTAGTACTGGAGGCAGCCGGGTGGAGCTGGATGGAAAAAAAAAATAAGAATCTATAATCCAATATTTTATTCAGAGACTGGCACTTTCTCTCGTAAAAATAACAACTGAACATTAAATAATTAATCAAAATTATTACATTGTACATCACTACCATTTCAGAAACAAATCAATATGATCACCGGTGAAAGAAATGGCGGTTACGGCTTTTTTTGTCCATTAGATATTTTATCTTTTTTTTCTTAGGTTTAAAAAAAGAGATTTTTCACCTCACAAGCTCGGAAAGAATCTGTTTGTCATTCGAAATCTGAGCGCAAAAGTGCATTTTGTGCTCTAGCGTGGAAAGTATTTTTAAAATTCGAACCTTTCTATTCTTTAATTTTTTATACCGCCAGTCCTCTGAAAATGCATTAATACTTATTTCATGCCAGTGCGCCAACCTTATTTTTAGAATAATCGAACTGGCCAGCACGACACCGCATGAAAAAAAAAACACTTATTTAATATATTTATTTGCGTTTTTCTTGCACCTAGGATTTTCCTCGCTGTAGTGAGGTGAAAAATTTTGTGTTTCGCTCGGCAGCAAAGTTATTCTGCGTCTCGTACCTTTGAAACCCTCGCTACGCTCAGGATTCTATATTTGAACCACTCGCTTCGCTCGTGGTTCAATCCTAGAATCCTTGGCTAGCTCAGGTTTCAATTTAAGTACTCGCGCCAAAAAACAACTTTGCAGCCTTGCATAACAAATAACTATTACAAGTATTAAGAAGTCCGCACATTTATTAATACATAATGTAATATTTTCAAACATTATATTACAAATAAAAGAGACAAAGAACTTACCAATAAGATATTCGTCCCTGTCAGCTGATGAAACGAAGGGAGTAGCCGGCAATGATGACGTAATGGCTTCAAAGATACCGTCACGGTATTTTCTATAAAAATAAATTCAAAGTTGAAGGACTTGGCTTGAACACAATACACGTATAAATATCCTGCCTGTGTTCGCACACGGTGCTATTTACATACTATTAATTTTCTCCTTGAATTGTCATACGGTATTATGTCGAACGCCATTTTGATACGATTCGTATGCAACTCGAGAAGCGTGCACCCAGTGACCGCACGCGACTGGTAGTAGACGCGTACCGTCGTGTACGGATACAGGTGAATTTGCATGAAAGCTACTCGAGAGCAACTAGTAGGAAACTACTACTATACTCGAGTCACCTGTGAATCGCGTCGTGGGCGAAGAGTCTTAGAAATAAGTGGCAAAAGAAAATCGGCGTTACCCCAAAGTGTTGAAACACTCCAGCTGTGTGACCTTAATCTTCCAGGTGGCCTGTGGCAGGTTCGGCTGGGAATTACGATCTGCTATTTTGAAGTTGATGCGAATATTTCTACTGTTGGTTGAAGCGTTCACTCGAACGTATACTGAAAGAAAAAAACAAACATTCGTTATCGACCGCGACCAAATAATATTGAATCGTTAAAATAAAATTTTAAAAAATAATTTCAGGTGTTATAATCTCAATATGTATTAAATTTAAAAACATTAATTAAAACACCATTCGACGCATCTAAATGTAGCATGTCGGCCCTAAACTGTAAAACTTAGAATCCTAACATGGCCTTGTTTCCCAAACTTGGCTGTGACGCTACCATGCACATTAAAACAATATACTCACAATGTTGTCCATTATTGTCTCCGCAAAGCGCTGGTAAGATGTCAGAATTAGCCTGTAAGTTGGTGACTTGGAAGATGTCGTTTCTGCAGGTATATCCTACACGCTGGGTAACATTTTCTACTGTTTCCACCTGTGAAATAACATTATTTTTAGTTTAGTAAAAAAAGAAAAATATATAGGGCGATTCGAAATCAAATCGTTTTTTTTTATCACATAGATTGAGCTAGCCCCAAAGTAAGTTCGAAACTTGTGTTATGGGATACTATCTGACCAGGCGAACTTTGTTCCGTCTTAAAGGCACTACCCTACCCTACCCTACCCTATCTCCTTCTCCTGGTTCTAAGCTACTTCTCCACCAATTTACAGCCAAATCGCTTCTGCCATTCTTGAGTTATAAATAATACGACTTTCTTTTATAAATATAGATTAACTCGACTATACTATCCTTACTCCTTACTAATATTACAAATGAGATAGTGAGTTTGTTTGTTTGTTATTGCTTCACGGCTTGACTAAGCAGCCGATCATTATGAAAATTTGCATACTTATTGTTAGGGGTACAGAGCCCAACATAGGCTACTTTTTATCCCGTGAAAGTATGTCGTTCCAATGGGAAAATAATTTTTCTACTATAGAGGGCGCTGTATCGGCCAACAGATGGCGCCACAAGTCGCGCTATGGGTTATTTTGTTGTCAAACGAGATCTAAGTCATAAAATTAATGCGAGAGAAGCCGCGGGGAAAAGCTAGTATTTTATAACTAATAGAATTATTATATAACACCGCCCCGGGTTTGCACGATTTTTACCAAGCATCCCTAATTTTTATTAAACATATAACATAGACTATGTTACTCAGGGTGAATGTAGCTTTCTAATGGTGAAAGAATTTTTAAAATCGGCACAGTAGTTCTTGTGTTTATTCATTACAAACACACACAAATCTTTCCTCTTTATAATATTAGAGTGGATATAGGTTAACATCCAAGACCCAGGCCAATCAGAAACAGTTCGTTTTTCCACATGACCCGACCGGCATTCGAACCCGGGACCTCCTAAGTCCGGCATGGTAGCCATTGACGACCTCCGTGGCGTAATGGTTACTACGCCAGACCGCCACCCAGGAGGTCCCGGGTTCGATCCCCGGTCGGGTCATGATGAAAAACGAACTTTTTCTGATTGGCCTCGGGTCTTGGATGTTTATATATATGTATTTGTTATAAAATATAATAACGTTGAGTTAGTATCCCATAACACAAGTTTCGAGCTTACTTTGGGGCTAGCTCAATCTGTATGAATTGTCCCTATATATTTATTTATTTTATTATGTCACGGAGGTCGTCAAAAAAAGGAAAAGGTTACTTACAGTGGTAGGCGCAGCAAGGTTGAAGGTCTCGAAGTCTATCCTCATTTGGCAGACATTGTTATTATTGACTTCAATGTTGTAGGAGCACTCCAGGCCAGAGGATTCACGGCTTAATGGTGGATTGATGAAGACAGCCACTTTCGTGTTGGTTCTTACGTCACACGCGTTCACTGAAGAGAACAAAATGTACATAATTTACTCAGTTCTGGTTAAAAGTGTGGTAAAATTTAAGACTAGGTATAATTTTTTTTGATCAAGGATCAATGCTAATTGGCTACGATCTTCTGTAAGATGGAGGTACTTCCCCAGACGGGCTACTCCGATTTGAGCAGATTATCCGCTGTGCCCTACCTCTCTTTTATTAGGATTACTTAAAATTTAACTTACATGAACAACAAGTAGCGAATACCCCGCAAAAACCAATCGCCTTTCCACCCTGGGTGTTACACTGGTTCCTGGACAAGCAGACACCGCCGGTCGCCCGATCAGAGCCGAGACACTGTTCACCGTTGCCCACTGTGAAAATGCTGCCGGGACCTGATTGTTTGGCAGCTAGAATTTAAAAAATATGTTGAATATCTTATAAAAAAAGACGGGACATGACCACCACACATTCCTACCGACATAATATCACCCATAATCATCACACTGCAGGGATACGGGGCTCCCTTCATTTCCCTTCATGCCGTCTGAACACCACCAACTTAGTAGCATATCAAACTAATATGAATTCTTCTTAGAAGAAATTAGTATCAACGCATCAAGTCACGTAATGGTGCATTGAGACGTAAGAGAAAAATTTCGTGCTCTCGCCGCCGTACGAGCGGCTTGAATGAGGAAACTGAATAAAATTACTCACTTCTAAACATGTCCATTGCCGTCGTGGTGTACGCTGATAGTACGACCACGAGGAGTCGACTTAAAGACATCAGCGCCATATTGAATCTGGAACAAAAAAAAAACATAATTGGAATGGTAGATTTACGAAATGCGCTGGCTCGATTGGAGAAGTATCACCCTCTTAGGGTCTAGTCAACTGTCCGACAGGTAGAACCTGTGGAGTAAGCGAGGACACAATCCTTGACATCCTTTGCGAGTGTGTGGCAATGGACTCCAAGAGAATGAGCCAATGAGTTTCTCGTAGCATACGGTATCTATTCTCATTATAATTTTACAATCAAAGAATCAGTCAGCTTGTTTGCCCTCTAAAAAAAAAACCAATGCGACACCGGATATCCAAATAACATTATTTATCACAAAAACAGTTAATATCTATTCATGAACGTATTTTTAATTGACATTAATATAACGGAACAAACCCGTTTTTAGTTTTATCAACTGTCACTAAAAATACTTTAATAATACTTCGCCCGCGTGGTCCAGAGAACCCGCCGTTGATTATCTTTTCCCGTGGGAATAAGATGTTTTTCCTTCATAAAAAGGAGCCTATGTCACGCTCCAGACCTTTACTGAGAGACAAACGAACAAACATACTTTCGCATTTGTAATATAGAGTCATATAATATCATAGGCGGTGTCCACCAAGTGATTTGGTGCGAAAACTCGACCGTTTATATGAAGTAATGCCCAAATTTTGATAAATAGGTTGGACATTGCCGCCTTTGATATTATATGACTATTAAAAAGCTCATGTCGTGTTGAGTCGGTCACAGAAATCGGCCACCACAGAGTGAATTCGATTCCCGCACAGCAAACATTATGATGGCATATGTAAGTATTTGTTCTCGATTCTGTTTGTTTCTTAAGTTTTCAAGTTTAAATTCAATTTGTTTCTCTCATAATTATGTCACTATATTTTAAGAAATAAAATTGTACCATGGTGAGAGACCTGCTAGGTTACTCTGCATAGCAAATTTAATTTCAAATCTGTGTAATTTCAAATGCAAAATTAACAGCAAATCCTAATTCATACCATTGAAATTTTATACTTTACTAACTATTTGGGCATACAATCTGATTTCATTTAGTTTAGTATTAAGTTAGCACTAGTTTAGCTGTAAATAGTACCTATAATAAACAATCCAATGGCGGTCGTGCGGATTTATCTTCAAGAGTAAGGGGGCAGGATGCCTTGAAATACAGGTTTTACCTAATTTAAGCATCAGTCTAAGTCTATTAAGAGAGGTAGGGCGCAGCGGATAATCCGCTCAAATCGGAGCAGCCCGTCTGGGGAAGGACCTCCACCTTACAGAAGATCGTAGCCAAATAGCATTGGTCTCGGCCATGCTGTGTTCCTACGGTGAGTAAGGTCTCCAGAGCTCCATTTGGGGATTTGGGAGGGTTGGCAACGCGTGAGTGATGTCCCTGGTATTGCAAGCGTCTATAGGCAACGGTGAAGGCTTACCATCGTACGGGCCGTATGCTTGTTTGCCAACTTTGTAGTATATAAAAAAACTCACGAATCAAAACTAATGCACCTACAATGTATTTCTTTAGTCCTAATTAATTTTGTGGGAGAATAAAATAAGCATTATAAGTACTGGCTAGATACTTGTATTTTGTTTAATGTGTAACTGTTTTGTGTGAATGTTTCTGTCTGTTTGTATGTGTAAAATGCTGTTGTTGTCTTGTGTCTCATGTGCTGTACAGAATAAATGTATTTTCTTTCTTTCTTTCTTTACATACTTATACAATCCTACTTCCTACTAATATTATTAAGGCGAAAGTTATGTGTATGTTTGTTACTTCTTCACGCTCAAATGGCTGGACCAATATATATGATATTTGGTATGTAGGTAGCTGATACCTTGGATTAACACACACACTTTATCCCGAAAAGTACGCGATTCCCGTAGGATTTGATCAAAAGTCTGATATAGATGGCGTTGCTGTGCATAGTTTCACTATAACCTGTTTTTCTTAACTTGACCAATGTAAAACAATCTTAGCGTGTCTTTTTATTCAATTATCCATGTGTAAAATCGATAAATCGCCAGAATAATAAGAGTGTTGTGTTAAATGTCATTTACTATATTATTATTATTTGTGTGTGAATGATAATTTTAATTGCCTATTTTCGTTAAAAAGACGCGCTAAGATTGTTTACTACATTGGTCAAGTTAAGGAAAACAGGTATTAGTTATTAATAGGTATATTCCTAGGTTAGCCCTAGCCTATGCCTAGGTTACAACTCCTCAGGTGGAGCTGAGTGAATTCATTTAATAACCATGAGATAGATTAACACGTCACTCCTATATCCAATCATGAGATTGACGCGGAGCTGACAAGTTCATCACGAAGAAAACAATTATGCAGGAATGTGCGTTAGTGCGCTGATAGATTGGTAATTACTAATTAGCATTCTAGAGAATGCAGATTTTATTTTTATTTTTTAAGCCACAAAGTTGGCAAGCAAGCATACGGCCCGACTGATGGTAAGCATCACCGTAGCTTATAGACGCTTGCAATACCGGGGGTATCACTCATGCCTTGCCAAACCTCCCAACCTCAAGTGGAGCTCTAGAGACCTTACTCAGCGTAGGAACACAACATGGCCGAGACCAATGCTATTTGGCTACGATCTGTAAGGTGGAGGTCCTTCCCCAGACGGGCTGCTCCGATTTGAGCGGATTATCCGCTGTGCCCTACCTCTTTTATATGCAGATAAACAAAATGGAGTGTTTTAGCGAGAGTGTAGGATAGTTTTGCTCCGAGCTATTTTCTTTTAAGGACAATTTGTTTTAGTGCCACTGAGTAAACCAGTCGTACCCTGCTTGTGCAATTATTATCATCAGCCCAACGTGTAGCTGGTCGTCCGACATTTCTTTTTCCCGTCGGGCCACTCCTACGTGTTGTTCTTATGGCCGCGGCTTCGCCAGCATGGTCGTGAGGAGCCATACCTATTTTTTCCCGTGGGAATAAGATATTTTTCCGGGATAATAAGTAGCCTATGTTTCCCTCCAAACTTTAATCTATCTCAAAAAAACATGTCAATCCGTTCGTCACTTTCGGCGTGAAAGAAGGACAAACAAACAAACACACTTTCGCATTTATAATATTAGTAAGGATGTAAGGATCTGTCATCTCTGAACCTTTGCAATACGTCCTGTCAATCACCATGTTTCAAGTTTCAAGATATGTGTCAGATCATCCGTCAATTATGTTTTTTTCTTGATAATTATATAAAAACTAGCTTTTCCCCGCGGCTTCGCTCGCGTTAATTTTATGACATAGATCTCGTTTGACAACAAAACAACCCATAGCGCGGCGCCATCTGTTGGCCGATACAGCGCCCTCTATAGTAGAAAAATTATTTTCCCATTGGAATGACATACTTTAACGGGATAAAAAGTAGCCTATGTTGGGGTCTGTACCCCTAACAATATTTTCATAATGATCGGCTGCTTAGTCAAGCCGTGAAGGAATAACAAACAAACAAACAAACAAACTCACTTTCTCATTTAAAATATTAGGAAGGAAAGGATGAATCACTGAATGTGTTGCTACGCGCAAATCTCGAGAACCGCTGGACCGATTTCGCTAATTCATTTTTTTAGAATATTCCTTGAAGTACGACAACTTCCTTGTCTGCCTTAATTTGAAGCAGCCATTCTTACAGAGAGAGAAATTTAAAAAATGCCTGAAAAAGTCCGTGTGAAGCTAGGGCGAGCCACAAGTCTACACTAATATTATAAAGAGGAAAGATTTGTATTCTTGTGTGTGTATGTTTGTTTAACGAATAAAATCAAAAACTACTTGACTGATTTCAAAAATTCTTTCACCGTTAGAAAGGTTCATTAAACCCGGACAACATAGGCTATAATATTTTCCAAAAAAAATTAGGGATTCTTAGTAAAACCAAATACTTTAGACGAGTAATACGCACAGCTTCGGAAGAATTCGGGCAAGACGCGACACTAGCGCCCCTACGGCATGAGGGCGGCATGAGGTGAACGATTTCAAAACTTTTGTATGCAAAATGTTAAAGCGCCCCTAGCGGCATGAGGTGAACGGAGGTTGCCAAGTCATTGTATGAGAAACGTCAATAGCTGTGCGTATTACTCGTCTATAGTATTTGGTAAAACTACTATTATCTATTCTGTGGTAAAACTCGGCGAAGGCGGCGCGCTCCGCTAGTATTAAATATTTTTCTAATTTTTAACCTTTCTTTTCTCCATTGCTCTCTGTGTTATTCTTATTTATAGTTTTGTGTGTGTTAGTCCACCACACCGTGGTCTTGGAAATATTATTACCCATTTAACTTGACAACACATTACTGAACCCGAGTTCAATTTAACGGGAATGCTAGTGAAATCTTGTGTAATAAATTATATGATTTAGCTTCAAATAACTTTACGGTTAAAACCGGTCAAGTTCAATGCACTTTAGTTACCTATTAACAGGTGAAAACTTAGAGATTGCTCAATGAGCCATCATTATTCACTAAATACATTTGGGTCGGCCATTTTCAGTATAGCCATATTAATTTTATCGTAAAAAACCTGGCTTCAAAATCGAATGCCTGGTATTTAGATGAAGACCTCCGTGGCGTAATGGTTACCATGCCGGACCGCCACCCAGAAGGTCCCGGGTTCGAATCCCGGTCGGGTCATGATGAAAAACGAACTTTTTCTGATTGGCCTCGGGCCTTGGATGTTTATCTTTATATGTATTTGTTATAAAATATAGTATCGTAACTCGGGATACTTTACGATACTCGAACACAGATTGAGCTAGATCATACGATCTAGCTCCATCTGTGTGATTTGTTCCTATATTGCCTGATAATGCCTCCATCCGTCGATCGGAAATTATTTCAATATTTAACAAAATTGCACGCAACATTAAAATTTATTAACAATAGTTGTATTTTAGTTTATTTTTAAAAAAACTTCACTACATAGTATAAAACAAAGTCGCTTTTTCTGTCCCTATGTCCCTATGTCCTTATGTCCCTGTGTATGCTTAAATCTTTAAAACTACGCAACGGATTTTGATGCGTTTTTTTTTAATTGATAGAGTGATTCAAGGGGAAGGTTTTAAAGTATCATACATTCCAAAATTCCCACGGGAAAGCGGGATACACGCAAACGAAGTTGCGCGGGTTTCGCTAGTAATTAAATAAAAAGGCTATTCAAGATTAATAAATCTTAATCGTAAGAATAGAAGATTTTTTTTAAATTAAAATAAAACAGAATCTTCAGAACAAGATGAATATTTTGTTAACTATCATAATATAAACACTGCCTACCTTCTCGAGAAAACAGGTTGTTGTTGATTTAAACTTACACTTGAATCTCTCAACATTTCCGTCGTGGGAATGTTATTGCGACATACAAAACTACAGGTTATAAAGAAAAGGTTGCATTTACAACAAAGTATTCAACATTTTTAGTACCTCGTCATAATAATGTTACTGTTAAAATTGACAGTTATGGATATTTTACTGTTAGTTGAGGTGTTAGATGGCGTCGAACCCAAGCAATCTCAATCAAAATATTAGGGGCAAACAAGCATACGGTCGGCCTGATGGTAAGTCGTCACCGTAGTCTATAGACGCTTGCGATACCGGGGGTATCACTCACGCGTTGCCAACCCTCCCAAATTGAGCTATGGAGAACTTATTCACCGTAAGAACACAACATGGCCGGACCAATGCCATTTATTGGCTACGATCTTCTGTAAGGTGGAGGTCCTTCCCCAGAGGGGCTGCTCCGATTTGAGCGGATTATCCGCTGTGCCCTACCTCTCTTATTTTTTTATGTCAGATTTAAAAAGTCACATTACTCGTGTCTGTAACTAATCAATGCATTGCATTTTTAATCCATGGAAGCTATGAATCAATTCTTCCGTCAATCACGAACAATCATTGATAGGGGATTGAGATCGCATTTTGGGTTCGGCTGTTAAAGGAACAAGTTAAACTATGTCGACCCTAGCTAGTATTTGGATGGTTTTTTTATGCCACACAGTTGGCAAACAAGCATACGCCCCGACTGATGGTAAGCATCACCGTAGCCTATAGACGCTTGCAATACCGGGGGTATCACTCACGCGTTGCCAACCCTCCCATCCAACCCCCCCCTCCCAAGTCGAGCTCTGGAGACCTTATTCAACGTAGGAACACAGCATGGCCGAGACCAATGCAATTTGGCTACGATCTTCTGTAAGGTGGAGGTCCACTCACGCGTTGCCAACCCTCCCAAGTCTCCCAACCCGCCTAGGGTTGGGAGGGTTGGCAACGAGTGAGTGATACTTTCGGTATTGCAGTCGTCTATAGACTACGGTGACGGCTTACCATCAGGCCGGCCGTATGCTTGTTTGGCACCTTTGTGGTATAAAAAAAATTAATAAAAATATTTTGATTTTTTTTTTTTCAGTTCGATTTATTTTTGTTTTGTTAGTGTTAAGAAATTCCCAAAAAAAAAACAATCGAGAAAACGATGTATTCCATTACTTTTTAGTTAATTTCATGATATTTTAGTTAAATATTGTTTCTGAATTAAAAAAAAATTAAACAAGAAAAAATACAGTATACTTACACGCTTTTATAAATATTATCTATACAAATACTCTAATATTATAAAGAGGAAAGATTTGATTATTTGTTTGTTTGTTTAAATTAAATTGACTACGAAACTACTGGACCGATTTCAAAAGTTCTTTCACCAGTAGAAAGCTACATTATCAGGGAGTGACATAGGCTATAGCTTTTCCCGAAATTCAATGTGGTTCCCACGGGAACGGGTCCGGGACTTCACGCGGACCAAGTCGCGGGCAAAAAAGCTAGTTATTTTATATTTTTATTATTCGTTTGTTTTAATTTATTTCTATTAAAACAATCGGACAATGGGTTCTATGGATAAATAATTTACCTTTAAAATACCAAATATTTTAATGTTTACTTGTTTTTCATAAAATAATATGTACCTATTGTACAACAGAACACCTTTTTAAGAAATTGTTAAAATTATGACTTTAATTCAGATTTCAAAAATATTAAATTTGCGTTTTATTTTTATATTTGATTAATTTAAAGTATCATGTATTACTTGGTTTTAATATGTCAGATAATTAAAATTATTACTGAATAAAAAATAAATTATATGAATACCAACATTATATTTAGTTAATTATTATTATAAATATATATAAAATCTGTACTCACGTGTGTCTATGGTGGATATTCTAGCGGAAGTGTTGTAATTATATAACTGTTAAGCTTATATACTGACCACCTTGCCTTGGCAATGACCGGCTGTAGTCTAGGGGACATGGTGGTTCACTATGTCAGAAAGACGATACAAACTTATATAGTGCTACAAAGGTCTTTATGAACGTGGCCGAAATTGGAACTACAACTCCCGTTCATATTGTATGTCACTTTTTGACAGTTCGCCTTTGACAAAATGTATGAAACTATGCCACAGTAACGCCCTCCTACAAACGTCACTCACGTTCAATAAGATGTTTGTACATCTGTGCTCTTTGCAATAGTAAATATTAACATTATTAATTTAACGTATGTATGTACATTACATTTATTTATTTATTTAAACTTTATTGACCACAATATAAGGGTACAAAAGGCGGACTTAACGCTAACAGCATTATCTACCAGTCAACCTTTGGGTAGTGCAGATATACATGAATGCGGTTATAAAATAAATTACATACAATAAATAATAGATATAATAAGGGTTTGTCATAATAACATATATATACTGATAATTACATATACTAAACAACATAAAGGTACATATCATGTAAGAATACAATACATACTTACTAATATTTAGTTACTATAGATACAGAATACAATATAATATACTACTATGACGACAATTACTGAATTGTGGACAAAAGACTAGCCTTAACTTTTTTTTTGAAGTTAAATTTGTTGGAGATTGACCTCATGGCGACAGGCAATTTCTTCCAGAGCCGAGTGGCCTGGAGTGTAAAAGAGTCAGACACAAAGCATGTGCGATGACGGGGAGTAGCGAGTGCGAGGGAATTATGAGATCTAAGTTGACGCTCATGAGTGTTACAGATGCAATTAAATTTGCTTTTTAAGTACTCAGGACTAAGGGGATTTTTAAGAATGGTATGAAGAGTACAGAGCATCCTTTGCTGTCTTCGCAAACGAATGGGGAGCCATTTGAGTTGAGAACGGAAGGAAGATATATGATCGTATTTACGAAGACAGAAAATGAATCGGATGGAATTATTGACGAGACGCTCTAATTTGTCAAGCTGCGCTTCACTTACATCAGAATAGCAGACATCAGCACAATCAATGAGTGGGAGAATGAGAGAATTTACGAGAGTGACCTTAGTAGGGATCGGCAGAAAATTCCTAAACCTATTAAGAAACCGCAAAGTAGACGTAACTCCGCGGCTGACTTCGGTAATTTGTGTGGTCCAGCTTAGAGTAGTGTCAACATGTAAACCGAGGTTTTTAACCGAGTGGGCAAAAGGTATAACCGAGCCCTCAAATACAACAGGTGCCGCGGTATCAAAGTCAATCTTTTCGATTTGTTGTTTACTGCCGACGACGATAGCTTGACATTTAGCTGGGTTGACAGATATTCCAAATTGGGCTGACCAATTACCGATGCACGCAAGGTCTCTATTCAATTCAGCGATAGCAAAATTAATATTGTCAGCCGACGTTTGGACGTAAATCTGAAGATCGTCAGCGTACAAATGGTAAGAACAGCATAGCGAAGAGGACAGAGAATTTATAAAAAGGGAAAATAATAACGGCGACAAGATTCCACCCTGCGGTACGCCAGAAGTCAGGTCTTTCCAGTCTGACAAATGGCGCCCAATACGCACGGCCTGTCGCCGACCACGCAGGTATGATGAAACCCAATCCAAAGCGCCAGATGAAAAGTTAGACTGTTTTAAGATAGCAAGGAGGATATCGTGGTCAACCATATTGAAGGCATTAGAGAAGTCAATGAGAACTAGAGTGGTCACCAGCCTATCCTCCATGCCAGTTCTGATATCTTCAGTGACCTTGAGAAGTGCCGTAGTGGTGCTGTGCCCTGGACGAAAACCGGATTGAAATGGGGTGAGAAGGCAGTTCGAATAGCAGAAGGTAGACACCTGCTTGTGAGCAACAGCCTCAAGGATTTTAGAGAGAAATGGAAGGATAGAAATTGGTCTATAATTATTAATTAGGGAAGGCGCAGATACTTTCGGCACGGGGATAATAAAAGCTTTTTGCCACAGAGCAGGAAAATCACCAGACAGAAAAGAGAAGTTGATGATATGAGCAATGACATGGATAACTTCATCAAGTATAGAGATAATCATTTCTCTGCTCACATCATCAGACCCAACAGCCTTCGACTTAATGGCTAATATTATCTTCCGTACCTCGACACTGGAAATTGGGGAAAAAGAGAAAGCAGTTGTTGTAGAAGAGAGAGCCATGGAAGAAATGGAAGCAATAGTATTCGTTTTAATAGAAGCGTCTAATAAGGGAGTAGCTACAAAATGATTGTTAAAATCATCAGGAGCGAAACGGGAGATAGGGGTTTGAGCTGTGCATTTACCTAGGCCAAGTGTATGCAAGAACTTCCATATGTTGGCAGAACTAGTATTGATTATATTTTCATGGAAATACTGCCTTTTTGCTGCTCTTACCATCCGATTGCAGGTATTGCGCGCTACTTTATAACGATCCCAATTAGCATCACACCTGTCGCGTTTAAAAGTACGGAAGGCACGGTCACGCTTAGTCATTGCCATCTTGACACCTTTACTGATCCAAGGGGCAGGCGGTCTCTTAACCCTAACTTCTTTGAGTGGAGCATGAACATCATACAGTTTAAGAATAAGATTATTGAGTGAAGAGACTTTCTCGTTCACTGTAGATGCATTAAAAACCACCGAAAAGTCGATTCTAGCCACATCTTCTTTTAACTTACAGCGGTTTAATCGAGCAAAGTTACGCATCCAAATTAATGTAGGTTTAGGCTTCGGCGGTCTGAGTTTATACTGAAGAAAGATAAGGTCATGTTTAGAAAAAGCCGGGGCAGCTAGTTGACCATGATTAACCACATGGTCAATAGAAGAGGTGATAATAAGGTCAAGCCATGTGTCAGGTGAAGTAGGGTTTTGATGAGTAGGCTCTAAAGGCAAAATGGATAGATTAACTGACTTGACTAAGTTGGAAAGTTTTCGGGATCTAGCAGAATTACTCATGAGATCAGTATTGAAATCACCCATGATTATGTGATGTCCGTAATCCGCAGAAAGGGGCTCAAGGATAGTCTCGAGGTCATTAAAATAGTCAATATTCGGTGGACAGTAAACCACTCCAAGCACACATTTAGTACCCTTGATTGATACCTCAATAAACAAGTACTCTGCAGAGCCGGAATAGGCAGAGGGTGAAGAGTATAATAACTTGTAGGGAATGTCACTGCGTAAGTACAAAGCTACACCCCCACCACCCTTATCAGTGCGGTCATTTCTAATAAGTACAAACCCAGGGAGAGAGTAGGAAACAGAAGAGAGGCATGGTTTCAGCCAGCTTTCAGAGATAAGAATGGCATGAAAAGTAGTCGAAGAGAAGGAATCAAGAAGATCGGTGAAGTGTGAAGGTATGCTTTGAGCATTAAGGTGACAAGTATTAAAAGAGTAAACAGAGTCGGTTAAGGCACACCCAAGGAGGTCACCAAGCGTTTCCGGATCGCTGAAAGAGTTAAAGCTAGTGGTAGGTGAGAAACTAAGATCTAAAGCTGAGTGAAAAGAATTATCGTCAGACATAGAAATAAATATAATAATAGATATATATTAAGTGCAATATAATAATAATGTAATAGTTACAAGATAGCAAAATTAAGATACTAATAAGTCTACCTGCACGTCCTGCCAGTTTTATAATATATTATGTAAGGAAAAGAAAAAACTACAAACAATAAAAAAGAACATAAAAACAATTAAAAACAAAGTAACATCTACAAATTTAGAGTAACAATATCACTGTGACAGTCAGGGTCAGGGCCATTTATAAGTAAAACAATTTAGTTACTGTAGGAAATGTATGTAAAAGAAAAAAAAAAAAAAAGAGAATTGAGTATAATAACAAATCGATTATAAATCGAGGTGGTTGCCAACAGTGAAACGGAATATTTTGACATTGACAGTTGACATGACAATATTGGCATTTACGACCGACACGACTTTGAGAGTAAAAACAAAAGGTTGTAAATTTAATGTTAGAAAATTGGTTAGAAAAAAAAAAACAAATGAGTGGTGGTACCTATCTATTGTACGAACAATATAAATAATAGAATTTAGGGTAGAAAAGTAAAAAGTGTAATCATCAGATGTGAACAACTATAGTTATTTGAAAAAAAGGAACGTCTACCTACCACTTTACTCCGAAAATGAAAAGCAATTAGCGAATACCACCACCCACTATTTCTTTACCCTGACTGTCCGTTTTGCTTTACGGGGCTCCTGAGTGGCTCCAGCCAGCGACGCCGAGCCTGGGGCCGCTACATGGAGCTCGTCCTCGGAGGCATCAATAGCAGCGAGATCACTCTCAGCGAAAATGCGACGCTTGGACCCATCCTTCAGTTTCACTATGATGTCACCTCCCATGGACCACGCTCGGCGCATACCGAAGCGTCTTCGGCTCTGCTGGAGCATGAACTGGCGATGACGACTTAAAAACTCGAAGATCGCATGCGGTGTACCCTTGAAGGCAGTTTTCTTGTGCCACACCATTGACTTGAGTTTTATGTCTGTGAAGCGCACCAGAATGGGTCTACACTTCCCTTCAACAACCTTGCCTAGACGATGGCATACAGAAAGTTTCTCAGTAGACATGTCAATACCTAGTGACTTATGTAGGAGATCAACGATGAACTTAGGTAGATCGTCTTTAACGGCTTCTGAGATACCACCGATGAGCAGATACTTCCTACGATGCCTCATTTCTATATTATACATTACATCGGTACTTACATATACTTTGTTTATATGTTTTAGATATGACCATTATTACAAAGAAACCTTTCATATATGTGATGTTCTTTCGGGCTATTCTATTCCCTCCGGACTCGTGGTCACACCATGTTGTCCAGTGTGACCACGAGTAAATTATTTTCCTCGTAGCCACACTGTTTGGTGTTAACAATAGTAAGTTACCAAACATGAGACTTGTGGTCACACTACTTGTGCGAGAACTTGAATATCTATTGTGCAGATGATCGAGTATATTTTATAACTTGATTATCTTGGATGTTGCATCCAAAAGTCATCCTAACGAGACTCCTCCTATCCTCAAAGCGACCGTACCAATTTTTTATTGATCATAGATTAAAAACTATGACCAAATCGACATGAAATATGTAGATACTTTTGTTAATACCCTTTTGGTGCTGATTTTCGTTTGGCCACTTCTCCTTCTGACATCCAACGGCCGGTCAAACTAGCTATTAACAAAATTCTTGACCACTCCGAAAAGAACGCGAGTAGCGCGTCCATTGCGCGTTGATATCCCTGAAAACGTGTCTTCGAATCGCTTCAAATGAGTAAAAAGGGTCGTAAATGCGCGTCTGTGGCTTTTAAAAATTTCCAGACTCCATAACCCACTTTTTTTTCTTTTTTTTATATCACAAAGTTGGCAAAAAAGCATACGACCCTGATGGTAAGCATCACCGTAGCGTATAGACGCTTGCAATACCGGGGTATCACTCACGCGTTGCCAACCCCTCCAAGTAGAGCTCTGGAGACCTTACTAACCGTAGGAAAACAACAAGGCCGAGACCAATACTATTTGGCTACGATCATCTGTAAGGTGGAGGTCCTTCCCCAGACGGGCTGCTCCGATTTGAGCGGATTATCCTCTGTGCCCTACCTCTCTTAAACACTTTGGCAGATATTTCATTTCACGATAACCTCGGAAACGCACGTAAAATCGATCACGCTCACTAAAACAATGTGAACGTACACGCTTTATAACATTCATAACCGAACGCTTTGGAAATGGAATATTTTTAATGTGTGACAGCTTATATATCTTAGATAAGAATTCCATGGCTTAAGCTTTAGATAGATAGAATATACTTTATTTGCAATTCACAATAGTTAGGACACAGTATACATAAACACAACATACACACTATTGAAATCGCAACAAGGCGGCCTTATTGCTAAAAAGCAATTAAAGCAAAGCTTTAGTATTAATTAGCTTAAACAAGTGCAGAGCTTTTAAAAAGAAAGGCTGCTCATTTAGCGGGAGCGATGGCGATGTGTTCGATCGCTACGAAGGGAAGATCTTCCTTTTAGGCTGTGTGTTATGCCTGGGGAACCGCGGCTCCGACAATGTACGTGTCGAAGGTTGTTTATATATCTCCATATCGTAGAAACTTCGTCAACGCGATTCAGGATTCTTGTGGCGCCGTCATGTGTTCGCATTGTGAACTTTTTCTTCACTCTGTGGTTCTTCTGTATGGCGATACGTGTCGCCACACTCAGTTAAGCCCACAGTCCCCTGGACTAAATCATCAGCATTAATATCTTATCATATGCCGGGAAAGTTCCAATATTGCTTCGGAGTGAAATAAATTAGTACTTAATGCAGTTTGTATAAAAATTTATTATTATGTAGAGAAGTAACCAAAACGTTCTACTCATCTTTATTTAATTAATACATTAAAGTCAGCTCTTTCGTAAGTTATAAATTTTAAACGTCTATTAATAGAATGAAAAATTGTTTGGAATTTTAAAAAAAGGAATGTTTTTTTTTATACCACAAAGATGGCAAACAGGCATACGGCCCGCCTGTTGGTAAGCATCACCGTAGCTTATAGACGCTTGCAATACCGGGGTTATCACTCACGCGTTGCCAACCCTTCCAACTCCCCCAAGTGGAGCTCTGGAGACCTTACTCACCATAGGAAAACAACAAGGCCGAGACCAATGCTATTTAGTTACGATCTTCTGTAACGTGGAGGTCCTTCCCCAGACGGGCTGCTCCGATTTGAGCGGATTATCCGCTGTGCCCTACCTCTCTTAAAAATGATGATATAAGTATGTTAAATCAAGAGCATGTCAACCTTTACATATCGAACTTAGTACCATTCTTGAGTTCTATGTCATAAGAACCAAAATTGTACTACAAGTGTAAAGCTTCAACTTGCACCTGGGGCCCGATTCTACTAACACAAATTATGCACAAATAGACTCTCAATGGTGTCTCAATCGTGTCTCAAAAGAATGCCAATAGTGTATCAGTGGAATAGTTTTTGACATTTGTTAAGGACTTATACAATAACATAATGTTTAACTTATTGTTTAAGTCCATAACAAATGTCATAAACTATTCCACTGAGACACTATAGGCATTTTTTTGAGACACAATTGAGACACTATTGAGAGTCCATTGGTACATTTGTGTTAGTAGAATCAGGCCCCTGTACGTACGTATAAAATGTATAGCGAAACCCGCGCAACTTCGTTCGTGTTTCCCGCTTTCCCGTGGGAATATTGGAATGTATTACACCTAAAATAGTCCTCTTGAATCATTGTATCTATCAAAAATGCATCAAAATCCATTGCGTACTTTTAAAGATAACATACTTAAAGACAGACAGCGAGAATAGACTTCATTTACACGCACAACCTAAAATCGCTAATCGTAGATTCTGAAACTTTAGAGGTATGGCGTAGGCATACGATATGAAAGGATTCTTCGAAATCACCACTTAAGCACAGTAAGAATATGTAGGAAGGAAGCACCACCTTTTTTTACTATGTACCTAATTTGTAATTTTTCTTATTCCCATTCCTATTGTTATTTGGGTAAATAGATTCTACACAGTTCACACAGCCCACTTGGTCCCAAAGTATGTATAAAAACACCCAGATTTGTGAACGAATCCAAATGCCGTCACATAAATATATTTTTTAATCACACAGATTAAGCTAGCCCCAAAGTAAGTTCGAAACTTGTGTTATGGGATCAAACGATACTATATTTTATAACAAATACTTATATTAAACATCCAAGAGCCGAGGCCGATCAGAAAAAGTTCGTTTTTCATTATGTACCCGACCGGGATTTTAATCCGGGACCTCCTGGGTGGCGGTCCGGCGTGGTAACCATTACGCCACGGAGGTCGTCAATAATGTTTGTCCCGAGCGGGAATAGAAGGAGGTACCTATGCCCAACAGTGGACTTCTTGTGGCGGAGATAATGATGATGCTGACCAGGAGTCGAACCCGCACCTTCTGATGCCGAAGCGCGAAGGTCGATTGGCGACGGAACCCTATAAAACAGAAATAGATTTTCGATCCAAAAAAAAATTTGTGATTGATGTCAAAATATTAATTAGAATGTTACGGCTATATATCATAACAGACATACAGACGTGCTTTAGCTTCTAATCTGATGAATGCATTGAAAAGGTGATAATTGGACGCCTGATCAAGCAGTTATGTACAGTCAGCAGCATAAATCAGCGACCTGAGTGTACGAGGTTTATGGTCAAATAAGTCATAATTCAAATAAAAATTATTGACTTATGACATATATGACCATAAACCTCGTACACAAACAGGCCTAATACAAGTAGTGCAATTGTGCTTACAAATTATGATGTCGTTTTGATGTCAACTAGACATTACAGACTATTTTGAATTGTGCTCTCCGAAATATGCGATATCATAATGATATCTTGTCTTCAACTTAAACGCTCATTACACTCCACTTTTTAACATAAAATAGTAGTTGTCACGTAAATGTCAAAAATGAGATTCAGAATTGATATAGCATAATACCATTTAAAAACCTTGTCAACTTGGGATCCACATCATATTGACATCAAAACGACATCATCTTTTGTAGGCATAATTTGCGCCACTGACGTGTAGTACAGTCAGGTGCACAACGAGCTTTAGACTTGCAGTACAATTTTGGCTCTTATAACATAGAATTTAAGAACACGTTACAAAGTCCAATATGTATAGGTCGACCTGCTCTTGACTGTACTATAAACTACCGGGCCACCAAACACGTTTCTATAGAATTCACGCCGACTGTACAAGCTATTTCGAAACTGATCAAACAGTGCATCGCCCTGTGTGTTTGTTATAGCGAATGTTTAGTTTAAACTTGAAGGAAAAAAACGACATTTCTTCTATAGAAGTTTAGACAAATAATTGATGGGTATTGAGTACATATTTACATTGTACTTGATTATTTTTTTGCCATTAAAATGTAGTTGTAAAACGGTCGTTCACCTTGTGTCAGTAACCACCAGTTACCGAAAAGAATTTTGATTCCAGATTAAGTCTCAAGCTACCTCCTTCTTTCTTCTTTTGTGTGACAGTGACAGCAATATCAGGACAAGTCCACCACACATTCCCCGCGACTTGTCTCCTGTGTAGCCAGGATCAACAACGGCGACCTCAGATTGACAGCGATGAAGCTTATTGACGTCCCGGTGGAGAAAACTACAGCTGTCCTGGAACTCACAACGAATTTAAGCAGGTTGCAGACCAAGATCTAATCTGTGTCATTGATAACTTAGTTCAGCTTAGTCTGCATAGCTGATATGGGTTTCCAAACTTTTCTGCAGACTACAACGAGTAATGTATGTTTTAAACTAACTCGAAACTAATGTAACTTAGCTTTTGGTCTGCAACCAACTTCAGAAAGAAGATAGTCGGAGTAGGAAGTATCGAAAGGACTTCCCTCCTTAACAACTACGTGAGAAACCGCAATTTGAAGCAAAAGCATTATTCCTGTGTGACAACCAAAAATAATTAATTATACACAATTCAAGCGCCACCTGGTGCAAAAGTAAGTTAGGGTTTAACGTGCTTGTGTTATGGGTAACAGACAAAGGATATATTCACGTAAATCTACACTGGGCGTCAAAAATAAGTAGTACAGTTTTAAAATTGCAATTACTCTTAAACTATGGAAGTTAGAGTTTTGAAATAAAAGTCATTTTATAGCAAATTTAACAAAGTTTTCTAAAAATAATTCTTTATTTAGCATTAGTAAAGTTTTACACTGAAAATTAGGAAAAAACTAAAAAGCTAACCATTTTGATGGAACTATTAAGAACTTAATTTTTATGTTTTGGGCCTTGTTCCCACTTTAGTAACTTGTGTTGCCGCCTCGGGCTCTGATGACAGCTTGGAGCCGGTTTGGCATGCTGAACACTAAGTTTCGGAGGCGATGTTGGGGAATATTCACCCATTCTTCTATCAGGGCCTGTTTTAGAGCCCTGAGGGTGGCGGGGGGTGGTCTGCGTCTTCTGACTAGCCTCCCAAGCTCATCCCAGGCGTGTTCAATCGGGTTAAGATCTGGGCTTCTTGATGGCCAAGCCATCAAGCTGATGCCAACCTCCTGAATGTACTCTTGTACGAGATGAGCGGTGTGTGGCCGGGCGTTATCATGCATTAGTATAGCTCCATCACCCATATTTGCTAAATATGGCCCTGCATACTTGTTAAGGATCTCTAATGCATATCTTTCACCAGTCAGAGTGCCATTTTCTATGACCACTAGCTCTGTGCGACCCTCTGAAGAGATGCCAGCCCATACGTGTACAGAGCCCCCGCCGTATTGAACTCTTTCCGAGATGCAACCTTGAATGTATCGCTCACCAGGTCGCCTGTATACTCTCCGCCTTCCATCGGAAGTGAATAAAGAAAACCGAGACTCATCTGTGAACAAAACTCTTGTCCATTCTTCTTCGCCCCATTGTACGTGTTGACGCGCGTAGCGTAGTCTTACTACTCGATGCCCTGTCTCAAGTTTGAGGCCATTTGCTGGCCTGTACGACTTCAGGTTGGCTTCAGCAAGTCTTCTCCTCACTGTACTCTCACTAACGTAGTCTCTTCGGGTCTGAAGAAGCTGTTGCTGGACCTCAACTGCATTAAGGTGACGATTTCTTAACACAGTAGAGACAATTAAGCGGTCTTCTCGGGTACTAGTGCACCTGGGTCTGCCATTACTTGGTCTCCTTAGATGGTTTCCAGTCTCTTCGTATCTTCGCTTTACTTGCTGGATCGTTCTTAGAGTTACACCCACCGTTCTTGCAGTACGACGCATACTGATGCCTACTTCGAGAAAAGTTATGATTCTTGCACATTCTTCTGGTGAAAGAGGCATGATTAGTAAAGTTTACTCGCTGAAGACACATTTGCTTTTGAATTGCAATTGATTTATCAGCAATAAAGAAAACAATAAAAAACAAAAGTACAAGCCAACAGTTTAAAAAAATAGTGTTTTTATTTATTAAGTTTTTTTTCAGTCAATCTTTAAAAAATGATATTATGCATGAAGTTTTTATTAAATGAAATTAAATTGTCTTTTATCTTTTTTTTATTTCAAAGGTCTAGCTTTTGCAGTTTAGGAGATATTGCAATTTTAAAACTGTACTACTTATTTTTGACGCCCAGTGTATATATATAATAAAACAGTAGACCCCGATATGTCTGTACTTTGAACATATTTAGCAAAAATGGAGAGGGAACAGTTAGAGAAAGGTAATAAAAGCGAATTTTTTTTTTTAATTTATTGTCTGTCTGTATGAACGCGCACGTTTTCTAAGTTACTGAACAGATTTCCATCCTGTTTTCACAGGGAGATAGAGCTTGGCTTGGAGCAGAATATAGGCTTTGTTTCATTTAAATCGCATGACAAGAAAAGGAGTTATCCTTATTTGAACATTTCACGCGGACGGTCGCGGGTAACAGCTCGTATAAAGTATACGTAAAATCATGGACCTAGAAAAGAAGGCGGACGGAATCTTGCTAAGAAAGAATTGAAGCACCCTAATGGCGGCGTAACTATGAGTGAGTGTGAAATGGGTGACCGGCACGCACACATTCACACCATAGTAAGACGGCCAGGTCTTACGTATACGCGAGGTGGTTTACTATGGGTGCTTCACTTTTTAGTTTCAGTGATGGTGTCCACTTTTTTTTCTAGGTCCATGCTTATAATAGGTACATAGAGTCTGGGTGTTTTCTATTTTCTATGACTAGAGCGTACTCTGCCACGCTGCTCCAATGCGGATTGGCAGAGGCCGGTGGTTTCAAGCCGCCCGTAGGCCACCGACTTGGCTCAACGACTGTCATCTACCGATAACAAGGGACCGACGGCTTAACGTGCCCTCCGAAGCACGGAGAAGCTCGAGATAACGAAACCCATCCAAACGCTGGCTAGGGTCGACGTCGCTCGACTTGCGTGTTCGTTTTAGAGTGCGACACACGATGTTGTTGTTTATTTAATGCACTGCAGCACTCTGTAAATTGTGTAGAATTTGTTCATTTATTTATCCAGTGATTGAATGTTTTTTTTTTAAATTACACATCGTAAAAATAATATATTGTTTTCAGTTCTCTCTCTACCTTTCTTTCATTAGTTCACTGTACGCCATCTAACGGCAAAGCTTATAACTATGTACTAACCAACTGATTACTAAACAGTGGTTTTAGAACGTCACATCACATCTCAGAGCATTTTCTCTTTCTCTAACGAATAGCGACATCTATTGACAAAATATGGTATCTATAAAACGTCACAATCATCTTTGAGCATTTTCCCTTTCTGTAACGAATAGCGACATCTATTGACAAAATTATGAAACAAAAGTATTTCCTAGTGTACAAGTTTGACAATAGATGGCGTTTAAACCACATTTCATTTTATCAACTGCTATTTTTTCATAATTTTAACAAATTGTCTAATTTAAATTATACATCGATGTGAATTAAACATGTATTGCCTGATAAACACACAAAATTATGTTACCACAAACAATTTTAAGGCAAGATGGATAAATAATTAAAGTTAGTCAAAGAATTTTATAAAGGAATTCTAATTCCATATCTGACGACCTCCGTGGCGTAATGGTTACCACGCCCCGGACCTAGGAAGTCCCGGGTTCGAATCCCGGTCGGGTCATGATGAAAAACGAACTTTTTCTAATTGGCCTGGATCTTGGATGTTTATCTATATATGTATTTGTTATAAAATATAGTATCGTTGAGTTAGTATCCCATAACACAAGTCTCGAACTTACTTTGGGGCTAGCTCAATCTGTGTGATTTGTCCCTATATATTTATATTTTATTTATCTCTCTGCGATATGATTGTATTGGTGTTTAACTCTAAGTGACGTAGAATGTATGATAAATAAATAAAACTTTGTAATCC
Source organism: Endotricha flammealis (assembly GCA_905163395.2). Lineage (NCBI taxonomy): Eukaryota > Metazoa > Arthropoda > Insecta > Lepidoptera > Pyralidae > Endotricha > Endotricha flammealis. The sequence continues at coordinate 1,095,866 of LR990883.1, forward strand.
TTATTCATAGTAATCTTTATGTGAAATAAAAATCGTAAACCAAAACCTTTATCCACTGGGGCTATCAGCAACCTGAGTGGTGCAAAAAAAACGAAGCCAGTCAGGTCGCGGGCTAGTCTTTTGAATGTTTTTGTAACGGAGGTCGGAACTTGAAAGAAACGAGTCTACGGATGCACATTTTAATCCTAAATTATTACCATGCAGTATTTTTGTAGAGCTGATACAACCACTGTTTTGAGGTGGAGCATTTATAACATATAATAATAATAAACGTTTATTTATTTGTTCTCCACAAACAAATGACAAAAAAAATAAAACATAATTAACAATGAATTGCATCTTAATAATTTATGAGTCACGTGTTTGATGGCGCCTGAACACAAGCATACAAATACACATTTACATTAACAACTACATTAAGAGCATTGTTGTACCGTAGTGACACAAAACAGCAATAGCTCAGCGATAAAGTTTTTTTTTTAATTTTGACCTTTTGATGTCATTCGATAGATGATCGAAAGATCTAATGACATCCAGAAGTAAAAATAAATTTCAACATCAGCGGTATTAAAACTTAAGCGATGATATCAAAAATGAGTTACATTATTGAATACTTACCTAAGTGAGTGAGTGCTTCATAATTCTTGTTAAAACTTATTTCGTAGCTGAAAATCTTGATCACTTTTCGAAAACAAACTAAATCAAATTCGTCAGTTCAGGAGGAGGATCAGCATCAGTTTAGGAGCTGCGACTCCGCAGACACACAAATACAGACATAAAAATAACGAACAATCTTTTGATTTAAAAATGTATGCTGGTATCATCATCTCTATATTAAATATCATAGAATGCGTCTCGAATGATTCGCCACTTGCCAGTCAGTCCGCAATAAGTCTGGATTTGTACGGGACTAGCGTGTCGCAGGCACTGTGACAATTATGGGTAATATTAAAAATGTCTAGTATTGAAAAAAGAGTAATAAAAAGTAGCTTAAAGGTACAGTCAAGAGCAAGTCGACCTTTACACATTGGACTTTGTACCATTCTTAAGTTCTATGTCATAAGAGCCATAATCGTAATGTAAGTGTAAAGCTCAACGTGCACATTTTTGGTGGTCATGCATTAATTACGTCACACGATTTTCATGATTTACGTTACCCCCTCCCCCCTTGTCACACATTGTCACATATGCCCTCCACCCTGGTCTTACGTCACATATTTAGCAATTTACAAACAGTGTTAACTACTTAAAAGCTAATTACACTAGGTTAACTACTTAATTAATATAAAAATTATAATTGTATTGGTGTGGACTGGAGCCTAACTAGGTGAAACCTGTATTTCAGGCCTCCAGGTCACACGCTCGCGGAATCTCTAAAAGCATTAGCATTTCTAAAAAACTTTGTACCTAGGTATATCTACGCAGCCAGAGCGCCTCATTGTATTGAAACTTACTAGATATTTTAATCACGTTTTAATAATGAAGTCTCTTTTAATTACCTGCTTTCGAGTCTCCGAAACGTCGGGAACGTCGGGAACGTCTTCGTCTCTCGTCTCTTGTACATTTAGGACAAGAAAATCGAAGAAAAAGGCCCCTTTAAAAAAAATTTTAGGGAACCGAGGTTACTTGGTGAATCACGGTCTCCATACAAAAAACTTAGTTCCACTTCAATAGTCACTGACCCTTAAATGGTTTTGTCGCCATCCAGTGATAGCTCTAAGCCTCTTCTTGCTCCCCAGTGGCTTCCCCACTCTTCCCCACCTATAAAAAACTTAAAATTTAAATTTCCTAAGTATTTAAGGTTCGAAATTCGTTCGCCCGCGTGGATGTCGGTTATCGCGCGCCAGCGTGGGTTATCATGCCAAAAGGTAGCCTATGTCCTTTATCGGGCTCTAGACTATCTCTGTACCAAATTTCATCCAAATCGGTTCAGTAGTTTTGCCGTGAAAGACGGACAAACAAAGAAACACACTTTCACTTTTATATTATTAGTTTAGTATGGATTATGTAAAGATGAATAAAACACTTCTAAAAATCGATTCCGGTCATATTAAAAACATGTCTAAATTAATACATTGACAGCAACATATCCGTTAATACCGCTCATGATCCGGGCATTATTGAAACTGTCCGTTTTCATACATTCGCAGCGACAATTTGATTGCTATGCACTATTCTTAACAATACGCCCTAGGTTTTATAGGCTTTTGAATAACCTAACGTTAAGCAATTGTTTGGTAAGTCTGTCTAGGGATGGGAAAGTTACCTATAACGTATAAAATCATATTAACCCATAATCATCCTGCTGGGATACGGGTCTGCCTTCAATCGTAGGGGATTAGAGCGTACTCTGCCACGCTGCTCCAATGCGGATTGGCGGAGGCCAGTGTTTTCATACCTGAAGGCCACCGACTTGACTTAACGACTGTCATCCATGGACAACAGCCGGGACTGAACGGCTTGAAGGCATTTTGTGTTTGTACTCGAGTATGGGTGGTTTCTATGTATAAAAACCATAGATTTAGTATATACTCGCGTACTTTTAAAACGGCTTTGGTTTGATTAAGGCAAGACCAAAAACAAAATACACTAGTGTGCGTGGAATGTACATGTGTGCAAGCAAGATATATAATTTTGTGGATTTTCCTTTTTGTTTGAGTTACATCCAGGCACTGCACAGGTAACCATATTTAGTCACGTCTAATTAACACCAAAACTACACTGTAGACCATAAATTTTGTTTAAATAAGTGGGATTTGTTTTTAACACGACTGACGTCAGGCCGATGCAGGCCGATAGCGTGTATAGGAAGAATGGTCTCGCCTATCTATCTCGCTCTAACAAACGCGTATGCTATGATCTGTAGATAGATACATGGAATATACATTATTTGCAATACACATACAACAGCACAAAAAAATATTACATTGAAATCTTACATACTAGTGTATAAGCAACAAGGCGGCCTTATTGCTAAAAGCAATCTTTCAAGGCAACCTTAGGGTTAAGAACTAAAGAAAGAAACGGGCAGGGTAAGCAAAACAAGAATCTGTCAAACAAAATTTGCAACATGATAATAATCTATACATATAATAAAACAGTAGACCCCGATATGTCTGTACATTGGACATATTTGGCAAAAATGGAGATGGAACAGTAAGAGTAAGGTAATAAAAGCAAATTTTTAAAATTTTTTTTGTCTATCTGTTTGAACGCGCACATCTTCTAAGTTACTGAACGCATTTTAATGCTGTTTTCACAGGAAGATAGAGCTCGGCTTGGAGCAGAATATAGGCTTAGTTTCATTTAAATCACATGACAGGAAAAGAAGTTATCCTTATTTGAACATTTCACGCGGACGAAGTCGCGGGTAACAGCTCGTTTATATATAAATATCTGAAACATCACAACAGTATATCTATCTCTTTTGCATTGCCGATCTATATGCTAGTAACTATATACTAAATCTATGGTTATAAGTATATAATTATTTACAATAATATATCCGTTGCCTGGTACCACATAACACATAAGTAGGTCATGCCTAGCCTACTTTGGGACCAGGTGAAGCTGTGTGAATTGAGTACAATTTATTTATTTACTAGCTGTTACCGGCGGCTCCACCCGCGTGGTCAAGGGATGTCAATAATTTTTTCCCATGGGAATCTCTTTATCCTGTGGGAAAAAAGTACTTATGTCACACTCCAGACCTTAAATTATCGCCGTTAAAAAATTATGAAAGAATAACGTTATACTTTTCCCCCCGTGGGAATGAGATGTTTTTTTCGGGATAAAAAGTAGCCTATGTCACTCTCCAGACCTTAAACTATCCCCAATAAAAAAATCATCTCAATCCGTTCATTACTTTCGACGTGAAGGGAGGACAAACAAACAAACACACTTTCACATTTATAATATTAGTGTGGAAGTATGGATGTACAGAAAAAGTCTGAAGTTTATTGCAGATATAAACGCGGGCTTAACGGAAATCGAACCTACATCTACATATAACGTGTCTAAAATCGTGCCTATGCATACGTACGTGCACAATCAGGGGAGACACCTGAAGTCATCGCTTTTCAGGGTACCGCATGTTTTTATATTTTTATGGTCAAAATCAAAAATATTTTATTCTGTATTCCTCGCGGGCACTTTAGACATGTATTTTACAATATATTATAACTATAATATATAAGCTATACTTTTTAGACTATCACTATTTCGGAAACAAAGCATTCATTTATTTATTGACATTCCGCGTACGTAATGTTGTATGTATGTACCTAGTTTTAAATTCTATGTTGAAAAAGAAAAGAAAAAAGAAAAGTACGATATATTTTTAAATGACAAAAAAGGCCGTAACTGGTTTTCTTTCGCCATTTCTTTTTACCAGTGGTCATTTTGCTTTTGTTTCCGAAATGGTAGTAGTTTATAGAGTAGATTAATTTATACAAATCATTTATTACTGTATACTCTGACATGAGAACGTGTTTGTGAAAACCTATTCTCTGAATAAAAGTTTTGAATTTGAATTTGAATTTGAAGCAAAATGACCACTGGTAAAAGAAATGGCGAATGACAACCCGGTTTATGGCCTTTTTCGTCCATCTACATTTTTATTTTATTTCTTATAAACAACCAGGGAAACCTTTGCAACTTAGTTTGCCTTCCCGTGGGAATTTCGAAAAATCGCTTCTTATCATATGCTTATCTATGTATATAAAATTCAAAGTCCTGACTGAATTAACTATATATTATATCAACGCACAGTCCAAACCGCTGGGTCTAGAGATTCCAAATTTGGAATGTAGGTTCCTTACGACGTCTTGGGGTGTACTATGAAAGGATTTTGCAAAATTCCCACGGGAAAGCGAGATATGCGCAAACGAAGTTACGAGTATTTTACTAGTATACATATAAAGAATAAGATTTAGGTCTCATAAAGAGGTTTAAGAAAAAATATAGGATTTTATTGTAGCGCTATTTGGATTATACCTAGGTACTAAATTTCTGTACAGTGCTACAATGGTAATTATGAACGTGGCCGAAATTGGAACTACAAGTCCCGTTCATATTGTATGTCACTTTTCGACAGTTCGCCTTTGACAAAATGTATGAAAATATGACACAGTAACGCCCTCCTACAAACGTCACTCACTTTCATTGTAGCACTATTATGTTCCTGGATATGTTTTTTTTTATATTAAAAAAATATGAAATGTACTGTTAAATGACAAAGAAGGTCGTATTCTGGTTTTCTTTCGCCATTTCTTTCATCAGTGGCCATTTTGCATTTATCTCCGAAATCGTAGCATAAAAAGTAGATTATTTTCTATACAAATAAATAGACATTAGACATTTATTCCTTAAAAAAACAATATAAATTGTGTCTGTTACTACTGTATCTGTTACTGTATTATGAGAAGCTTGATGGCGTCGCTGTGTGTCGCACTCTAATAATGAACACGCAAGTTAAGCGACGTCGACCCTAGCCAGCGTTTGGATGGGTTTTGTTATCTCATGCTTCTCCGTGCTTCGGAGAGAATTAAGCCGTCGGTCCCGGCTATTTTCGATAGATGACAGCCGTGAAGCCAAGTCGATGGAATTTAGGCGGTTTGAAAACTGCCTCTGCCATTGGAGCAGCGTGGCAGGGTCCGCTCTTTCCTTCGATTGAAGGGAGACCCGTATCCCAGCAGCGGGATGATGATGGGTTGCTATGACTGTACTTTTTGACTACAGTCTAAATAAACGTTTTAAATAAATAAATATTCTTGGACGAATCACTCAACGCCATCTAGTCCCAAACTAAGCAACTAAGCTTGTACTATGGGTACTGGATTGCTGATAAATATACTTAAATACTTTTTTTTTTTGTAAATAAATACTTATTATACATATATAGAAAACACTAGACCAGACCAAGGCAAACAGACATATTCATGCACACAAATGTTTACCTTGAGCTGGAATCGAATCCGCGGCCCTCGAGATAAAGTGGCCATTGCTAGCCACTCGACCACCAGGCCTGTCAAATTTTTGTAGGTATCTTTAGAATCTTTGAATGGTAACTTTTGTTTATCTTAAAATAACAAACTAATTTACGAAATTTTATAAACAAGTCTATAAACAAAATGGCGGCACAGTGTCTTATTTATTATCTAATTAATGACCTCAATAAATATGGTGCAGCAAAAACTTGCAACTTTTTCCATTTTAGCCCCTCCCGTGTCACTCCGGGGGCCGGTGCCACTGCACACTAAAACTCTAGTTAACAGTTTAAAGGACTCTACTCACTAAACCGTATACCATGACCGTAACAGGGGCCCGATTCTACTAACACAAATGCACCAATGGACGCTAAATGGTGTCTCAATCGTGTCTCAAGAGAATGCCGATAGTGTATCAGTGGAATAGTTTTTTGTCTCAAGAGAATGCCGATAATGTATCAGTGGAATGGTTTTTAGCGTCCATTGGTGCATTTGTGTTAGTAGAATCGGGCCCCAGGAGGGCTACTACGATCCGTAAATCATAAAAACCCTTCTTATCGGAGCCTACGTCATACCAAGAGCACACGGTCCAAAATTTCAGGAGGTCAACTCCGAAACGTAAATCCGATACTTCGGCCGAAGTACCGGAAGAATGTTTACCACGAAATACAAGGCATGGTTATAATTCAACCAACTACTAAAATAACCATGAAGTACAAGGTATTTCATACATAGAATTCAACGAGTTAGGTACTAAAATAACCATTTTAAGGCGGTACGTTTCGGTCCGCGCGGGAATTTCAATTTTTTTGGGTTTTTTACAAATTGCATTTCATTCCTTGATAGAATTTTCGTGAAAATTGATTTGGCGACAACAAATACAATATATCTATTGAATAATTATCAAATAAATTATAAATACATATTAGCTCTTCTTATTATGAATGTCCACGATGCATATTTTCCCCTATAAACGTGCATTATGCACATTCATAGTGTAACAAAACGCCATTAATACAGGGTGCCCTGAGAGCGACCGACACTCCCGAAATATCTTAAGAGGTTTATACATCTACTTTATGCTCGTGAAAGATTTTTTCTCTAAGTGTAATAGTTTCGGAGTAATTGACTAACAAACATTCCTTGAATAACTGTGTGTTTTCATCCCTAAATCAGCTGTTCCTTACGTACAGGCAAGAGCAGGTCGACCTTTACATATTGGACTTTGTACCGTTCTTAAGTTCTACGACATAGGAGCCAAAATTGTATAAAGCTCGACGTGCACCTGCTATGCATAGTAATTGTCACGGTTACCATAGTGACAAATAAATAAACTTCTGTCAATAGGTAAAATACTAAAACTAAATTATGAAAATTTCTAGTTTTATTTGTTATTTGTTAAATGGATTAGGCGTTTTGAATGGTGTTTAGTGTTTTACGAGTTCTTTAGTGGTTTTGAGTGTTGTGTGGCATAAGAGGCGCTCGTACACATCGAGCATTGTGTGTAGTAGATACTTTCCGGTACGTACTTCGGTTTTTAATGTAAAAACTTTGATTTTGTGATAATAAGAATTTCAATGAATAGGTAGGCAGGTATGTGTGTGTCGTGGCCTACGGACTGTCCGTAGCGTAGTAGTTTCTGTCCGTAGCGTAGTAGGTATTTTTGCCGTATGCACTGTTGTTGTGTAGTATTAGGGATACCTACACGTAGAAAATTAGCAGGTCAGTGCCTTTTTTTTCAATAAACTATTTTTAAATTAAACTTGCACAAAACGCATGTATGTAAGGTACATATCATCAAACTTTCGGCTGTGTTCGTCGTTTTTTTCCTCCCTGTATAATGTTGACATTTTTATAATAATTGAATGTAAATACTCAATTTAGTAGTAGTTTTTATTTATTTAAAATGTTTGTATACCGCTAGGTAAAATATGGTGTTTCCACTATTATTGCAAAAGAAACGAGCCCATATTTACAAACGAGCTGTTACCCGCGACTTCGTCCGCGTGAAATGTTCAAATAAGGATAACTCATTTTCCTGTCATGCGATTTAAATGAAACAAAGCCTATATTCTGCTACAAGCCGAGCTCTATCTCCCTATGAAACAGGATTAAAATCCGTTCAGTAACTTAGAAGATGTGCGCGTTCAAACAGACAGACAGACAGACAATAAATTTGAAAATAATATTTTTCGCTTTTATTACCTTTCTCTAACTGTTCCCTCTCCATTTTTGTCAAATATGTTCAAAGTACAGACATATCGGGGTCTACTGTTTTATTATATGTATTATTATAGAAAAAATAAGTAGTCGGAAGTCGGAAGGCGTGGCCTGCAACTCGTCGTTGCTACTAGACGACCTTGAGAATAGAAAGTGGCTGGTAATGGAGGGGATCGCCCGCGTGCCTCACGTCGCAGGCGCTTGGAACTCACTTTACTGCGAACGGTCGGCAGTGACGGACGACTACCCTTGCCTTCGATCGCGTCCCATAGTTATTGCTAAATTGTTAATGTTAATTAATTCGTTTGTTTATCAATAATTCGTTATAATTAAAATTAAAGCTTTCATTATAGTTGTTTGGCTGTAATCGTTCTTTTTTTTAAATAAAATCCACTTCTGGTTCCTAAAATCAGAAGTGGGATCGGGATCACGCGCTTTATTAATTCCGCTCGTTTTCTTTATTTTTTTATTTTTATTCGTTTTGATTTAAAGATGCCTGGTGATAATTCGAAAAGTAAAGGTAGAAAAAAAGATAAAACCGAAGAGGTTTTAGACACGATTCTTATTCGGTTAAACGCTATCGAAGACAGGATAAGGGCGCCATCGGTGACGACGCCGGCATTGGTGCCGCCGCCTCCATCATCCCCTGCGCCTTCGCCGCTGGAGGTCCAGCCTGGCGGTATCCCGGACCACATGGCTGAGGTAACCCGAGGCCAGCGCGTGGCTTCGGAACGACCGCGAGCTTCAACGTCGCGAGGAGATAACGCGATCGACAATGCAACGGAAAGGATTGTCGGCGCTCTGTCGTCGCTTGTGCAGGCAAGATCTAACCATTTTTACATCTCAAACTTGACCCTGATGAGCATGACTTTGACGTCTGGTGTTTGGAAGTGGACAGCGCTCGTCGATTAAATAATTGGACCGATAATGAGTGCCTATCACGAGTGGGAGGTTGCCTAAAGGGTAGTGCTCGAACGTGGCTTAACGACTGGGTCAGTAATGACCGCTCCTGGACTAACTTCAAACGCGACTTTAAGTCTTTGTGTCCACGTAGTATTGATGTAGCAAACATTCTATTTGACATTATGTGTTCAAATTCAGACAAATACCCTACTTATGCAGAATATGCTCGCCACTCCTTGCTACGCTTAAATATCGTGACTGGGCTCTCCGATGACTTGAAAGTGGCTATTGTCGTGCGTGGTATTAGAGACCCATATGTCAAAGCTGTCGCTTCGAACGCTAAGCTCAATCCCCAATGTATCGTAGAATTCCTGTCTGTTTACGGAAAACCAGCGCTAGATAATCGTTCAAATCACGGTCCGGTTCGTTCGCCCTCCACTACGCCACAAGATTCTAATCGTTACGGTTTTCGCAAACGCGATGCCACGACTGATAAATCATCATGTTTTAATTGTGGCGCTATTGGTCATCTGCGCCAGCAATGCCCAAAAAGAACGCGAATAGGACCGTCTAATCATAATGAACATAATAACAGCGGCGTTTCTTGTGGCGATAGGCCGTCTTGTACATACTGTAAGAAGACGGGTCACACTGCTGAAGTGTGCTTTGCAAAACAGCGTGCCGAAACTTCGAAAGATTTGAATACGCGCGCTGACAATGTACACTCCCAATAGAAATTAGAATCGCTTTCAAAAACAAAGTACACTGATAATGTGACGTGACGTGTTTCTTTATTATTAATTAAGGTCAAGTTTCTCGTTTCAAAATATCTCGTTGGTGATAAAGTAACATCTTATTGTATGCTTTTCGTGGTATTGGCAGTTAAGAAGTTGATTCCTTGTACTTTATAACAACTATAGTGAAATTTCCCGAAATTTCGTTAGAAGTTGACTTTTACGTGGTTCCTCCCGGTTGTATGAATGCGCATTTTTTGATAGCTGACATGTTAAACTGCAAAGGAGTGTTAGAACTTGCGAGTTTCAGAGACTAACACAATTCCCGTTGTTCATCACGTGTTAAGGATGCAATAAGGTTTCAATTATAAATTACTTTGCCTGATTAACGAATTCTCTGATTCTTTTATAACGAGTACTGCCACTTCCATGGTTAATACGGGTAGTCTACGCATTAAAATTGAATAACACAGCGCCACGTTATGCACACCCCGACTCCATTAGGTTTTTCTGTTAATTTTATTAAACTCGTCTTTCTATCAAGACGCGTTATTAGTTGTGGTCAGGTATGACCGAGCACGCGTAAAATCGATGCTCTCGCTAAACCACCGAAACCTAGTAGCGGTGTGTCTTTCACGATGGGCATGACCATGTTGACATTGATAAAACAACCGACTTAATACTCCACCATTTTTGGTTCACACTTTACAGTGTGGGGTGACTATGTCACTGGCAGACACCTGTCACGGTGTGCGACTCCGGTCGTGGTTCACACTTTACAGTGTGGGGTGACTATGTCACTGGCAGACACCTGTCACGGTGGGCGACTCCGGTCGCGGTTCACACTTTACAGTGTGGGGTGACTATGTCACTGGCAGACACCTGTCACGGTGTGCGACTCCGGTCGCGGTTCACACTTTACAGTGTGGGGTGACTATGTCACTGGCAGACACCTGTTACGGTGTGCGACTCCGGTCGTGGTTCACACTTTACAGTGTGGGGTGACTATGTCACTGGCAGACACCTGTCACGGTGTGCGACTCCGGTCGTAGTTCACACTTTACAGTGTGGGGTGACTATGTCACTGGCAGACACCTGTCACGGTGTGCGACTCCGGTCGCGGTTCACACTTTACAGTGTGGGGTGACTATGTCACTGGCAGACACCTGTTACGGTGTGCGACTCCGGTCGCGGTTCACACTTTACAGTGTGGGGTGACTATGTCACTGGCAGACACCTGTCACGGTGTGCGACTCCGGTCGTGGTTCACACTTTACAGTGTGGGGTGACTATGTCACTGGCAGACACCTGTCACGGTGTGCGACTCCGGTCGCGGTTCACACTTTACAGTGTGGGGTGACTATGTCACTGGCAGACACCTGTTACGGTGTGCGACTCCGGTCGCGGTTCACACTTTACAGTGTGGGGTGACTATGTCACTGGCAGACACCTGTTGCGGTGTGCGACTTTGTTCGCGGCAGACATGCGACGGCATGTGGTTAGGTAGTGTGTGTGTGATTAATGAATGAGAATGAAAACGGTGTTTGGATACTTCTATTGGTATAGCGTGTATGGCTTATGAAAGGTTTGTGTTATAAACGCTTGAGCGCTCAGAAGCAGTTATAACACAAATGTATGATTGAGTGATCTGAAAGGTTGATCTTTTACGTAACATGTGATTTCTCATACAATTAAAACACTGTTTCAGTTGCGGACGATGACGGCGACGTAGACGTCAATGCTGGCACCGATGCTGACGAGGTCGTCGCAGCGTCAGGAACGGCCGTATTATAGAAAAAATAAGTAGTCGGAAGTCGGAAGGCGTGGCCTGCAACTCGTCGTTGCTACTAGACGACCTTGAGAATAGAAAGTGGCTGGTAATGGAGGGGATCGCCCGCGTGCCTCACGTCGCAGGCGCTTGGAACTCACTTTACTGCGAACGGTCGGCTGTGACGGACGACTACCCTTGCCTTCGATCGCGTCCCATAGTTATTGCTAAATTGTTAATGTTAATTAATTCGTTTGTTTATCAATAATTCGTTATAATTAAAATTAAAGCTTTCATTATAGTTGTTTGGCTGTAATCGTTCTTTTTTTTAAATAAAATCCACTTCTGGTTCCTAAAAGTATAGATATAGATTGATTTGATTTGAATGGTAAAGATGTATGTGACGATGAGGAGAGAAAGTGTCTGTGAAGACTCGTCTCAAAATAAAATATTTGATTCTTTGATTTAGTTTGAGAAATAAATATATTTCGTGAAGAATACAATCCAGGGGTCTTTAAATCTAGAGTGCTTTCTAGGTACATCGTAGACCACAACGATGCTCACCATCAGGCAAGCAGTAGCCTATTTTGGGTAAAAAAAACAGATACATCATCGGTTAAAATGAAATGAAACGGGTTGGCACCGCGTGAGTGATACCCCCGGTATTGCAAGCGTCTATAGACTACGGTGATGGTTATCATCAGGCGGGCCGTATGCTTGTTTGTCAACTTAGTGGAATAAAAAATAAAAAAACTTAACACTTGGTTAAGCTGCCGTTAACTTGTCGGTGTCACTGGCCGTCTCAGGTGTTCGTTTAATACCGTTTGAGTGACTCGGCCGTTCCGTTAAGGCGGTACGAGAGAACAGACATAGCCACACAATTATAATATCTTAACATTTAATAATTTATACCATAACTAGCGTAACCAGCGCAACTTCGTTTCGTTAGAGGGAGCCGGTTCGATTCCCGTTCTGTGCAAACTTTTATGTGATGGCATTTTGAGTTTGTTCTTCTGTGTGTTTTTATGTATTACTAGCTTTTGCCAGCGGCTTCGCTCGCTGTTAATTTTATGACATAAATCTCGTTTGACAACAAAACAACAGATAGCGCGAATTGTGGCGCCATCTGTTGGCGGACATCGTCATTGCAGCAGCGCCATCTATAGTAGAAAAAATATTTTCCCATTAGAATGACATATGTACTTTGACGGCATAAAAAGTAGCCCATGTTGGGGTCTATAGTCTGTACCCCTGATAAGAATGTAAACAGATTTTCATAATGACCGGCTGCTTAGTGAAGCCGTGAAGGAATAACAAACAAACAAACTCACTTTCTCATTTACAAAATTTAAACACATTCGTTCACTAAACGCACACCTTTGCGATTGAGGGCTCCCCGAGGGTTCCTCGGGTGCGGCAGGGATTCGGTAACTCGGTCCGGTGCGGGGCGGAGAGTGTCCATTCTACCTCGGGTTATTACTATGACATAATGCAGGAACTTAGGAATAGAACAACAAAATGTAATTAGATAAAATTATAACTAAAGAAAAGTCGAGAAAAGAAAATGAATAGAAAAAATGTAATAGGAAGCACGAGAGATATTAGGTTTTCGACTCCCTCACTCAATACTCAATACTTTATTGCATCATAGTAAATTTAACGAACAATAAGTACTTACTTACTATAAACCCTGTTGGGCATTGCAATTTACAGGATTACAATCTAGAGGGCGCGTATTAATCTTACTTTCTAAAATCCATACAATAAATAAAATTATAAATTTAATAGCTATACAATCAATTACTTAGATAGTATTTCTATTATTGCAACATACCATTAGCATTTAGGTGACATTAAACATAATAATAGTTTATACTTATATTTAAATCACACTATTCCTTATTATATTAATTACCTACCTACTTAATATTTTTCGACCATTTCCCTTCTATGTATTCTTTAATTGTATAATAGTTATTAGTACGTAGAAAGTCTTTCAATATATTAACGAATTTACTATATTTTTGTTCATTTTCAATTTTTTGGGGGAGTTTATTGTATATTTTTATTGCCATTACAAATGGACTTGTGGAATGTGATGTAAGGCGCGAGTTTGGCAATAAGAGATTCGTTTTATTTCGTAGGGCATATTTTGTGGGTATGTCTTCTCTGGTATTAAAAAAACACTCATGGTAAACACAGCGAATTATCACCGCCATTTCACATCGATATTCTGTGAGAACTGGTACTGCCCCGGTCGAGCCAGCCCATTTACGAGCCACTACCAGTTCATACCTAGGCTGTACCACTCTAAAGATAGTGGTGACTACTTACCATCAGGGCCGTTGCTGGTTTGTCACTATCGTTGACTAAAAAAATGCTTTTACAGTAAATTGAAGCAAAGCTTTCAACACAAAATAGTTTTTAGCGTATCGAAGTTTTTCTTTTATAAGTTAAATAACATAAAAAGGTTTACAGGTATTTATACAAATATGCAAACTTTCGGTGCCCACTTCACATTAGAGTAGTGTTGGGAAAGTGTTATTTATTTCATCGATATCGATATTACACCCCTACCACACGGCCCAATCTAATTGGCCTATTTGTATATCTGTCCTTTTCTTTAGATATCACCAAGAACAGCTAGGTTACACTGCATAGCAATCGCGATTTTAATTTCAATTCTGTATTCAAATGCAAAATCAACAGCAAATCCTAATTCGTACCATTAAAATTTTATACTTTACTAACTATTTGGTTAGCATGCAATCCGATTTCATTTAGTTTAGTATTTAGCTGTAAAGAGTACCTAAAATAAACAATCCAATGGCGATCGTGCGGAATTATCTTCAACAGTAAGGGCGCAGGACAATAGATCAAATTGCCCCAAACATTGGGCCAATTTGACCATACACATCTGATAAACAGTGGCTATTGTACAACTTAAACGAGCTGCACTTGGTTGACGGCAGGATACAACAGCCTTCGAACATGTTCCGTTCGTCTGAATGACAGATTTACACAACTTGGCAACGGCTACTGTTCTATCTGCCGTCAATCAAGTGCCTCTCGAAAATATAGTGGTGAACTAAAATACTTACATAGAAAATCACAATGTCTGCGTTTGCGGAAAACTCCTGCTCAATAAGTTATTTACGTTTTAAGAGAGACGATTTCGATCGATTACGATCACCTTACAGAAGATTGTAGCCAAATAGCATTGGTCTCGGCCATGTTGTGTCCCTACGGTGAGTAAGGTCTCCAGAGCTCCACTTGGGGGGGTTGGGAGAGTTGGCAACGCGTGAGTGATACCCCCGGTATTGCAAGCGTCTATAGGCTACGGTAATGCTTACCATCAGGCGGGCCGTATGCTTGTTTGCCAATTTTGTGGTATAAAAAAAAATACGTGAATGGGAAATTAAAATTTTATGTATTCGCCATCTCTCTTTTTAGCTCCAATCTCTTGTTAGCTCTGTTAAAATTAAAAACAATAATTCAGAATGTTCATACTTATACATCATGCAGGCATCATTATCTTAAACAAAGAGTATGAATAAATGATTTTTGTAAACTCTACAATGTCTACTCTACAAGGTACAATCCGCGCCACGAGAGAAGACCTGATTGATTTCCGATTTGACTTGTGCAGTAGAAGATTTCTAGTAAAATGGTACAGAAATCATCTATTAGCAGCCAGTCTAACATGACAGTCGAAATAATTTCTCGCATGCGACAAAGCTTCTTCGCCAATGCAATACCAGGGGCCCGATTCTACTAAACAAATGCACCAATGGACTCTCAATGGTGTCCCAATCGTGTCTCAATATAATGCCGATAGTGTATCAGTGGAATCGTTTTTGACATTTGTTATGGACTTAAACAATAAGTTAATTATGTCATTGTTTAAGTCCATAACAAATGTCAAAAACTATTCCACTGATACACTATCGGCATTCTATTGAGACACGATTGAGACACCATCGAGTCCATTGGTGCATTTGTTTAGTAGAATCGGGCCCAGGTCTCATCACTAGTGGCGCGGATTGTACTCGTTTCCTAAAAAAAATTACTAGAAAAACAATAATGTCTGTATCTGAGACGCGAATAGGCGGAATCTTAGTATTAGCATAGAATAAGTAATAACCCGAGGTAGAATGGCCACTCTTTGCCCCGCACCGAATCGCGTTACCTTACCCCAGGCGGGTGTCGAGGCGGATGCAGTCGCAAAGGTGTGCGTTGAGTGAACGAATGTGTATACGCGTGCGCATACGTGTGCGCGTGTACAGACGACATTGGCCTATGTAGTAGAAATAGGTAATTATTTCACGCGAGACCCATCACAGGAGACCGAAGAGCTGGCAGCTACCTCGGACAAAGAATTAGTCTAGCTATTCAAAGGGGGAACGCTGCCAGTATCTTCGGAACCTTGCCTAAAGGGACTCCTTTTATTTTAATAATATATTTTAGTTATTTTATTATATTTTTTAAGGTTTTCACGCGCGTTGTATGGCATGTCCGGGCTGTGATATTAGGTAACATGTCGATATTTCCATCATATCGATACTTTTCCACGCCACCCCTAAATCCTTCCGTCGGCCTCTCGCTCTCGACCAGGCGCGTTCAAAATATTTCTCATTCACGAAAAAATATAAATATTATTTTGTATATTTTCTACTTCGCCTCTCACAAAAAAATTCTTTCATGAATTAAAAAATGCAACTACATTGAATGGCCCTTTCATGCTATTATGTGAACGCGTAAAAAAGTGTTGAAAATCAATTTTTACATGCAAAAAAAGTATGTTTGAATTTTTTTTTTTATAGAATTAGCTTGATTTGCAATACACGCAGTGATACAGTAATCAGTAAAAGTTACAATCTAGTGTATATGCAAGGCGGCCTTATTACTCAAAGCAATATTTTCAAGGTAATTTTAGAGTAACGAGTTTTTTTTTAAATTTTTTTGGCTATAATTTATTGGTAAAATACATAACTAAATAACATGAAATTAAATAAAATTAATTAAAACTAAACTAACAATAAAAATTAAAAACTATCTTTATATATTACATAAATACTAACAATATTCCGCTTTCCTGTTAGAATTTCAGAAAATTCTTTCTTCGTCATACAAAAAAGACACATAGTAAGTTTCAGCTCTCTACGACCAGTGGTCTAAGCTGTGCGTTGATTCTCAGTCAGTCATTCAGGACAAAAAACTACATATATAGATATCAAATTGCTGTCTGTCACGTAGTTGTTAAGGATAGTCCTTTCAATTCTTAGGCTCGCCGCTCATTTGTGACTTTTTGTCACGGTGACTTTTTGTCACGGTGACTTTTTGTCACGGTGACTTTTTGTCACCGAGTCGAGTGCTATGAAGATATATGGGAGTACGCTGACTATGGTGACGTGACATTACGGTGACTTCATAGCATCGACTCGGTGACAAAAAGTCACCGTGACAAAAAGTCACAAATGAGCGGCGGGCCTTAGACAGCTGTAGTTTTCTCCCCCGGGACGTCAATAAGCTTCATCGCTTATTGTCAATCTGAGGTCGCCGTTGTTGACATATCGGTGGGAATGTGTGGTGGGCTTGTCTCGAGCGGAAATCGAATTCACGTCCTCAGGTGCCGAAGGTCGAGTCTCTCGGGCTGTCTATAAACATCAGCACAGCTTGAGTTTCTGCCTACCCCCTTAAGGTTTAAAACCGTGAAGTTTTTTTCAACAAATCTAGACTTTTAGTGAAGTCTAAAAAGTTTTTTATCCTAAGAATAATATTTTCAGAGTTTCTTGATAACTAACATAATGTTGTAGGGTTGGCGCGCGCCACTCCACTCCTAGTCTTACACAATAGATCGCTTGAGCGGATGTCGCTAATTGGTACAGCCCTGGGCGATTTGGAGTCAACGGATGCGCATTTTTATGGACACAATGTGGTGTGGAGATGCTGTTAGTTTAAAACATTTTAACGATGTGTTTTTGGTGTGAGTTTTGGAATTCAATTGAGAAAACTTTATCCGCTGATCTGCTCATTTTTATCGGGAGAAAATCCCTTGGACACAAAATCTGAATTTAATATACACTTACTTAAAGAGATCATTTAAGTTTATGAGAGGTAGGGCACCGCTCAAATGGGATCAGCCCGTCTGGGGAAGAACCTCCACCTTACAGAAGATCGTAGCCAAATAGCATTGGTCTCGGCCATGTTGTGTTCCTACGGTGAGTAAGGTCTCCAGAGCTCCACTGGGGTTGGAAGGGTTTGGCAACGCGTGAGTGATACCAAGGTATTGCAAGCGTCTATAGGCTACGGTGATGCTTACTATCAGGCGGGCCGTTTGCTTGTTTGACAACTTGGTTTAGAAAAAAAAAACAGTCAGTTAACATGACTTGCAAATAAATGTAGTAAAATGACTTTGTTTTTGAGTAAGCGCGAAGATAACGGATTGTATACTGTCACAAGAAATATAACCTGATTGTAAGAAATATGTATAATTCGTTTGTGTGTATTTATGCACAGCAGCGCCATCTAGTTTAAAAAGTGCCATTGAATATCAGACTTTTGATCTAATACTACGGGAATCACGTACTTTTCGGGATAAAAAGTACCCTATGTGTTAATCCAAGGTATCAGCTGTCTACATACCAAAATATCATAAAAATTGACCGAGCCATTTGAGCGGTGATGAGAAATATATTTCGGTGTAAATTTTTTTACCCCCCAACTCAAAAAAGATGGCAGAACCGAAAAGCTAAACACTGTTATTGTATACAGGGTTACTTGTAAATCGATGTCCGAAAGATGAGTATTGGGGGGCTCAAAAGTAACAAAATTAACCACCCCAATGTATGGGCAAAGTGTAGTGGTTCTCGAAATATATATTTTTTTTCACCCAGAATTTCACATTTTATTAAAAAATCTACTTATCCTATGACCTCCATTCAACGTTCATAAACCTGACACTTCAGCTAATCTAAAAACATTATTACATTACACAAAATTACATCAAAATTATGAAATATAGGCCGTTGAAATAAAACCCAGATATTTCGATAACCACTACATTTCGCCCATACATTGGGGTGGTTAATTTTGTAGCTTTTGGGCCCCCCAATACTCATCTGTCAGATTACGTCGATTTACAAGTAACCCTGTATATAATAACAGTGATAAGCTCTTCGGTTCTACCATCTTCTTTGAATTGGGGCTTAAGAGAGGTAGGGCATAGCGGATAATCCGTTCAAATCGGAGCAGCCCGTCTGGGGAAGGACCTCCACCTTATAGAAGATCGTAGCCAAATAGCATTGGTCTCGTCCATGTTGTGTTCCTACGGTGAGTAAGGTCTCCAGAGCTCCACTTAGGGGGGTTGGGAGGGTTGGCAACGCGTGAGTGATACCCCCGGTATTGCAAGCGTCTATAGGCTACGTTGACGGCTTACCATCAATCCGACCGTATGCTTGTCTGCCACCTGTGCGGTATAAAAAAAATTGGGGGTAAAAAAATATACTCTATGTCTTTCTCTGTTTTGTCAAAGTTCACTAAGTATGTTTCTCTTTCTCAAAAAAAAATAATATCTCCGACATTCAATACTTATAGATGTCTAGATGTAATAATTACTGTTTTTTTATCACTAAGGTGGTAAACAATAAGGTCTGTATGGAAAACAGTTACTCATTGGCCTAAGTCTTGGATGTTTATCTACATGTATTTATTATCATCATCTCAACCACAAGAAGTCCACTGCTGGACATGGGCCTCCCTCAAACGCCTCCAATGCGACCTCCTGGCAGCGGCCTGGATCCAGCGGCTTCCTGCGACTTTCTTTAGGTCGTCTGACCACCTTGGGGTCCTACGCTGCGCTTTCCGGTACGTGGTCGCCATTCCAGAACCCTCTTGCCCCACCGGCCGTCGGTTCTGCGCGCTATGTGCCCTGCCCACTGCCACTTCAGCTTGCTGATCCGTTTGGCTATGTCGGTTATTTTGGTTCTGCTACGGATCTCCTCATTTCTGATTCGAACTCGTAGAGAAACCCCGAGCAGAGCTCTCTCCATGGCTCGCTGAGTGACCGTGAGCCTTCTTATAAGGCCCATAGTGAGGGAGTACGTCTCGGATCGATATGTCATCACTGGTAACACGCATTTGTTATAAAATATCACAACACAAGTCTCGAACACTTTGGGGCTAGCTCGATCTGTGTGGTTTGTCCCTATATATTTATTTATTTCATTAATATTGTTTGGACATTTTGTGCTAATTATATTGGAATCTAATATACGACCCTGGTTACCTCTTTGATTGGCTGACTGTATCATCGCTTCCCTTGTCGGTTAGTTCGTTTAATTTGTAAATATTTTGATCATAATGGTTGGTCCGTAGTGCTTTTCGTTGTACCCCTGAAGCGATATTTCGTTAACAATTATACATTTATTCTCAATTAAATATACTGACCATTACTAATTGATATGTTGTGTATTAAAAATATATATTCAATTGTATATTATGTAAACATCCATGATTGACAGATACGTGATATGAAGAGAACTATAATAATAACAATATAAAATAAAAATCTTTTTTTCAAAATCAAATATACACTACATACGCCTGCTGATTATATCATACCATTTTAAAAGAGCAAGTGCTAAGTTTCTTGCCAGCTTCTTCTTAGCACAAATCTGCCGTCTGAACTGGTGGTAGGAAAAAATTGTGACGATTCGAAAGAGCTTATATTAGGCCTATTTGAATAAAAATATTTTGAATTTGAATATGTATATCTATTTTTCGCCTGCTATCAAAAAATTCCAAATTTTTTTTAGACCAGGTCTTCACAGACACATTCTCTCGTCAAAGATTACATTTTAAAAAAAATAATGTGTACCACTCCATTTTTATTTATTTATTTAACTTTATTGACCACAATACAAAAGTACTGATACATAAGGCGGACTTAATGCTAATTGCATTCTCTACCAGTCAACCATAGGGAAGTGCAGAAATCCACGAATGAGGTTTTATGATAAACTAGCTGACCCGGCAAACTTTGTTCCGCCTTAGAGGCACTACCCTACCCTACCCTACCCTACCCCTACCCTACCCCTAATCGAGTTTTCATTGTTTTTAAGATGTATTCTGCTATTCGGGACGGAAACAAATCCAACAAATCAAAAACCATGGCAATCGGTCCAGCCGTTCTCGAGTTATAAGTGTTGTAACAAACACGACTTTCTTTTATATATATAGATATAAATAATAATTATATATTACATACTATTGTATAAACGTACATAAATAAATATAATTATAAAACTCTATAAACTATTTTTATTTGGGAAACAAAAGCAAAATGACCACTGGTAAAAGAAATGGCGAAAGAAAACCTGTTACGGCCTTTTTGTCATTTAAAAATATCTTTGTGTTTTGTATGTAAAATTTTGGCGCGTACTACAACAGCGTCCAATTTGGCTCGTGATTAGAAAAATAATTTCAGTGTGTTTCAACGATTGATTCATATTACAGTATTGATAGTGTAATGTGAAGCTTGTTAAAGTGCATATAGTAACAAATATATATTTATATTTTATTTCAGAAAACACAGATCAGGGACAAGCCCACCACACATTCCCACCACTGTGTCTCCTGTGTAGCCAGGATCAACAACGGCGACCTCAGATAGACAATAAGCAATGAAGCTTATTGACGTCCCGGGGAATAAACTACAGCTGTCTTGGAACTCACAACGAACACAGATCCATAGTTAGTAAAGCTGAGTCTACATTTGTTAGTACACTCAAGTTTAAAAATAAATAAAATAAAGATAAAACAGTGATCAAATCGGATCATACGTTTCGCAGATCACTCTCCTTCACAAAACAGGCCCACAGCTGGGAAGAAAATCTATCTGCCAACGTTCCCAGGATGCTGAAAATCAGAGACGATATTTTTTTTGCGCAAACACGAAATATTTGCGCATAGTGATTGTAGTTTTAGATCAGGAACTATTTAAAAGTGCATTATCGTGTTGACTTCAAAAGCCGCCTTCTCTGAAGAAATTTCGCTATCATCTTTCTTCACGTCTTGACTCAGAGACTTTAAACGCTGTATATTAAGTCGATAGCATGAATACGCAGCTATGAATTTACGTACACAGAGTATAACTTGAAGATGGCACAATGATATCTTCATCTGAAGTCCGATTACAAAACCTTTTTCATTATTTTAAATCGGCCTTATCTCTAGCATAAGTTTCATTTCATTGGTTGCCTGCCAATTTGTGTAGATTTCTGGTTGTCATGTCAACCGTAATATTTTAATGTAAGTGTGTAACCAATAGCAAGCAAGAATTTACGAATGAATACTATTGGTGTTAAGTTGCCATATAAAAAAATAATCGGTTGCCATGTCAACCAGATTTCTAAACAAAAATTTCAACCAATGAAACTTGGTTCATGTAACTGTTTCAATGATTCGATGTGGAAATGGGCGTGTTTTATTAAAAAGACTCATTACCTACGCATATAATTTTATTTAATTACTAGATTTCTTTATTGTTTCTAAACAAAAAACAGACTAGATTTCTTGAGTTTTTTTCTCGCAACTCTATTTAGCTATAATTTTTTATCTCACTAGCACCCCGTCCCAGCTTTGCATGGGTTTAATCTTTTATTAAAGATAAATATATAAAAAAAATATATAACCCATGTTACCCGGGCGGGCGGGGGTAATGTACCTACAGTCAACCTTTACAAATAAGACCATTCTTAAGTTTAATGTCCTAAGAACCAAAATTGACTTGTATATATTTATTTGTTTTATATATTGGTAGGTATACATTTATTTATTTTGTTTATTCTATTGAATAATGTATGTTTATTTAATTTTTATTTATTTAATAGTTAGAAATTTTGTATTCACCGTTGGCACATTGTTGTTTACCGCCCTTGTACAACCTGTTTGACACCTAGGCTAGCTGGAAGAGATCTCTTACACCTTTGTACACTTATGTATTATAACTATTTTTTTTTTTGTAATTTTGTTTGTGTAATAAAGAATAGGTATATATATATGTCGCATACGGTCATGAGTATGGACATGAACACTAAGCAAAACGAGGGTGCGCCATCTAGCGGCGTGTTGAGAAAACGTTGCTTTTGGCGCGCTCCGGCAGAGTCGTGATACGGAAGGCGGGCTCGACTGAACACTTCGTTATCGGGCGCCACCGAGAGTAGTACTCGTAGTCACGGAACTGTCGCGTTTTACCTAGTGTCTATTTTGTATTCAGTTATATTAAGAAACTGTACCTAATAAAACTTGTGTTGTAACAGCGATTTGAAAAAGAGACCTAGACTGAGGTTTTTCTTGCGGCATTTCTTTTCCATCAGTGGTCATTCCGAAGTGCTAGTAAATTTAATAAACATTCTTTAAGTAGAACTAAAACTGTTGTTTCTCTCATATCACGACTACCCTCGTTACGCCCTTGTGATGTTGAATTGCACATCGAATTACCGCTAGGCTATCCGACATCAGAATTGGGATGTAAGTCGTGGTATTGAGAGTTTAACAGATCAGTCTGGTCTCACTAATGTAAAACGTGACAAACTAACGTGACAAATTAAGAAAGTGCGTGTTCGATGTATTACGGACAGTCTGCTGTTGTTGACTACGAGTAGCGGAGTTTTGCGGACTACCGGCATTTAGTAGCGCAAAGAGTATCGTATGGTGGGTACTTAACCTCAAAATGTATGGAGATTCTAAAATAGTGTCATTTCAGGTGTATGACCGTGCGATACTCGACGATGTAGCGGAGGCTGAGCCGCGACGCGCACCAAGCGGTGGCGGTACAACAGCAGCGTAGCAACGACGCACCCTGAGTCACAGTGAGTTCAACCGAGGCATGACGCGCCCCGAGCCGCAGTGCAACAAAGGCAGCGACGCGCCCCGAGTCGCAGTGCAACCAAGGCGGCGACACGCACCGAGTCGCAGTGCAACCAAGGCAGCGACGCGCCCCGAGTGGCACGGGTGTGTGCCCGTTGTGGACTGGTGGAGCGTACCCTCCGATATTATAAAAAAAAAGGTCAGTGTTGATTACGTATGATGCTAAGTATAAGCTTAAAATGTTAAGCTGAAACTGAAACTGTGTAAGTTTAAGCTGCAACTGTGTAAGTTTAAGCTGCAACTGTGTAAGTTTAAGCTGAAACTGTGTAAGTTTAAGCTAAAACTGTGTATGAAGTTCATTGGTCATTTAGCACTATTCATTGAAATTAATGATTTAGAGGTCAAGGTCATTAAAGGTCAATGGAGGTCAAGGTCATTAAAAGGTTAATGCACACAATGATTTAGAGGTCAAGGTCATTTAAAGGTTAATGCACACATAGAATTAAGTATTTTTGACTTCAACTTTGACTTTGAGATTTTTGACTTTGGAGGTCAAAATCAAATGTATCACGTGGAGAGTGGGGTTCTTAAAAGGGGTTCAAAATTTTCATCCTTTTATCGCTAGGACGCACCGTTTTCGAGATAAACGTTTTGTTTAAATTATTTTTACTTAGTAACTTCAATGAACTCTAAACAGTTGTTTTATTTTCGATTTCCGGACAATGAAACGAGACGAGAATCAGCGGGTCAGCGGTGTGCGGACTCTGAAGTGGACCAGGTCTGCTCGTGATGGTGGCGAGCTGGCGAGGCAGATGTGACCACCTGCGCGGCATAGTGCGGACCGCAGTGATCGCGCTTGCTGTCGAGGTTACTGCTCTTCGCGGGACCACCGGCGCAGTCGAGTTGTCCGGGATGTCTTCAGGAGAGTATTGTTTGATGATATTGAAGGAAGACTACTGAGCAATAATGTTGAATTTTAAGTTATGAATTTTATAAAGTGAGAGACACTTTAAGTTAAATGTTGAGAGATAGTTGCTCAATGGTTTCGATTGTGGATTATAATTTAAAGTTTAGTTCAAATTGTGCTCAGAAAGTAATGTGCCAGTTTAAGTTAACGTACCAATTTATAATGTTGAGTAGAGTAAGTAATCTATGTAGCGAGAGACCAGAGGGTCTGTGAGATACCACACGGAGTTGTTGGTCAATGTTGAGTTGGCAATGGTGATTTTGCCGGTCGGCTGGTGTTGCCGTGGAGATAGAGAACTTACTCAACTAGTTATTTTTCAAGTAATTAAACACCGTCTGTTGTAACTGTGATGGTACATGATTCTCTCTGGTAGACCTTGGTTAACTCTCACAGCACTTCATACTAAAATTTCACTTTTATTGTTAGTTACAATTTTGAAGTTATAATTTGAAATTATAATGTGGCTAGGTAGAGTCATATTTGAGACAGAGCTATTTGAGATAGAGCCATTTGAGATAGAGCCATTTGAGTTAGAGCCATTTGAGTAGAGCCATTCAAAGTAGAGCCATTCAGGATAGAGCCATAGAGCCATTCGAGGTAGAGCTGTACGAAGTAGAGCTATACAAGGTAGAGCTGTACGAGATAGAGTCAGTTGAAATAGAGTTATTGATAAAACGAAGCCGAAACTTTAAGGTTTCTATTCTCGAAATGGAGACAAATGAAAGTGAGTAATGAGAAAAGTTTAGTTGATTTAATTACGAGTTACTGTATTGAAATGTAATGTAATGACTGGACGTTTTGTGTCCGATGTGTCCGATGGACTGGAGGTTTTGTGTTCGATGGACTGAACATATTTTGTGGCTCGATGCCTATGGATAGGCTTGAGTTTGTGTGTTGGGCCAATTAACACTGTTGGTATAAGGAGTGATGCAATGCAGTGTTGACTGTATTGTAGAATGTTAAATTAAGTTTCTTTGAGTAAAGTTTTCTCATAACTCTAAGTGAACTCTTTGGTGATAAGGCCAAGAGAACTGAGTAGACATGTAGAGTATTGGCAAAATACATAAAGACTAAGTACCAATTTCATTGTCGTGACGTGAGTAATGACGAATTTTGTAAAATTATTCGAAATGTTTGTTGTGTACCCAGTAAGTACTCAACAGCAAGGGACCGCGTGAAGGTCACAGGGATGATCTGGTGGTTGGTCACAGGGATGATCAGCTGTAACCACAGGGATGGTTATGGCACCTTGCTTTTGACGAACGTTTATTATGTTAATTCGGTTGTTATTGATTTTATTTTCATTATTGGTACTAAGCTCTTCATGGTTAGGTACTTGATTTGTTAAGCTAAGTGTGTTACTTAGAAGTAAATTGGACTTTATATTGAAACTTTTGATTTGAGTTAGAGAGAAAGTTCTTAGAATAGAAGTAAATTAGACTTGATATTGAAACTTGGATTTGATATTGAAACTTTGGATTTGAGTTAGAGAGCAAGTCCTATGTGTGGTCAGGAGTGACCGAACGTTGTGATACTGTGTGAGTATTGATTGTTTCAGTTACACGCGAGGACTCGTGTCTCGCAGGATGGCCGTGTCGCATACGGTCATGAGTATGGACATGAACACTAAGCAAAACGAGGGTGCGCCATCTAGCGGCGTGTTGAGAAAACGTTGCTTTTGGCGCGCTCCGGCAGAGTCGTGATACGGAAGGCGGGCTCGACTGAACACTTCGTTATCGGGCGCCACCGAGAGTAGTACTCGTAGTCACGGAACTGTCGCGTTTTACCTAGTGTCTATTTTGTATTCAGTTATATTAAGAAACTGTACCTAATAAAACTTGTGTTGTAACAGCGATTTGAAAAAGAGACCTAGACTGAGGTTTTTCTTGCGGCATTTCTTTTCCATCAGTGGTCATTCCGAAGTGCTAGTAAATTTAATAAACATTCTTTAAGTAGAACTAAAACTGTTGTTTCTCTCATATCACGACTACCCTCGTTACGCCCTTGTGATGTTGAATTGCACATCGAATTACCGCTAGGCTATCCGACATATATATATAAGAACCAAAATTGTAGGTACTGCAAGTGTCAAGCTCAACTTGCACCAGAATGTACCTTTCCAGAGGTGTAAGAATTTTTGAAATCCGTCTAGTAGTTTTGAGATTATTCGTTATAAATAATAATTTAATACCAATCTTTCCTCTTTATAATATTAATATAGGCTTAATGTAACAATAGACCGTAGCGTAGTGCTCGGCAATCGAGCCTCACTTGATTTGCAAACTCTCTAGGGTAAGTATAACGCCTTTTGCTTCAAATTGCTGTCTCTCACGTAATTGTTATGGACAGTCCTTTCAATACTTCCTACTCCGACTACCTTCTTTCTGATTAAATTCGTTGTGAGTTCCAAGAAAAGTGATTTGATTTGATCAAGACAGCTGTAGTTCCTCCCCGGGACGTCAATAATAAATAAATAATAATAAATATATAGGGACAATTCATACAGATTGAGCTAGCCCCAAAGTTAGTTCGAAACTTGTGTTATGGTTGTTAAACTAACTCAATTATATTATATTTTATAACAAATACATATATAGATAAACATCCAAGACCCGAGGCCAATCAGAAAAAGTTCGTTTTACATCATGACCCGACCGGGGATCGAACCCGGGACCTCCTGGGTGGCGGTCTGGCGTGGTAACCATTACGCCACGGAGGTCGTCAATAAGCTTCAATGCTTTTTGTCAATGAGGTAGCTGGCTACACAGGAGACACATCGGTGGGAATGTGTGGTGGGCTTGTCCCGATTACCTAGTTTATAACTAGATTTTCATGAGTGTTTTCTTGCAACTCAGTTTTAGCTATAAGTAATTTTATGTTCCATTCTACTTTAAGTAGGTACTCGACACAAAATCTCCGAACACTCGTCCTATTTAAAATATACATCGATATGAAAACATGAATCGATTACAAATCACTTTTTTGCTTAAGCACACAACATGTTACCACAATAAGCTATGACAAGCTAATTCAAATAGTTGAATTTCACTGGAAATCTTGTGCCAAGTATACTGGAACGGAATATACGTGTATTGCTGATCTTATTATGTGGGGAAGTTAAAATAAAAACAATATTAAATCTCTTTGTTTATTTAATAGAAAAATACAATTTAAAACACTTTATTATTTTCACAAATTAACAATACAATATCCGATATAATATAATACTAGAGAAACCCGCGCAACTTCGTTTGCGTTTATCCCGCTTTCCCGTGAGAATTTAAAAAAAAACCTTTCTTATCGGTTGCCTACATCATACACCACACTTTTCAGAACACACCCATGTTTCAGGCTTCAGGTCTCTACGATCAAGACAAAACATTTTCATATGTATAGATGACTATTTTTCTATTTATATGGGTACTTCTCATTACAATCTTTGGAGTTTGTGAAGTGGCACCCTTTTATAGAATATTGATTGACGTGAAGCAGCAATGCGTTTCGTTCGGAGAGTGAAATATCCGAAATTCTTGTTTGCCACCTTAGTGATATAAAGAAATCTATCTCCGTCCTTATACTATTTCTCGCTTTATCCTGTTTTTTCCTGTTATAGGTCGGCAACGGGTCAGGGACCCTAGAATCTATGTGCTCCATAGTCGACGGTAATCACCTAACATCAAATGATCCATATTCCTGAGCTTGTTTTCCAACCACTTCCGTAAAAAAAATTATTAGTATATCGGTATTTCAATACTTACAACCTCAGCCTACAACCATCCCTACAACAACACTACGAAATATTAGAGCGAGTCGACGAAATGAGATTTCCTATAAGTGAGAAAGAGACAATATCAATATGCCATTTAACCATTAACCAATTTAACTTGAACCCTGTCAAATATTATAAAATTTAATTACTTACTGTTTATTATCGATGAATATGATTCAGTCCGCTGGGATGTAGTTAGAATTTTAGCTGTTTTTCCGAGATCACGAACATAATAAATACTTAGTATGACGACATTATGAAATTATTTTGTTTGAATATTCACAATTTACAAAAATATTACATGACAGATGACACACTTCACTTCACGGATATGTCAAAATGAAATGTAAATTGAAAACAATAAAGCACTAAGGAGTATGAGTATTGATATCAACTCGAAGAAAATTACCCACAAAATGCATTTTTTTCAAGAATTTCAATAAAATAAGAATCACGTCTTCCATCAATTCTCTTAAACAATTTTTATGCCAAATTTGAAGTAGATTGGATCAAGGAATCAAGTTGTCCCATAGTAACTTTGCCCCCCTTTTTTACCCCCTTAGAGTTAGAATTTCGAAAAATCCTTTCTTATCGGACGCCTACGTCATACAAACAATCCACCCTCCAAGTTTCAGATTTTTACGATGAGCGGTTTAGGCTGTGCGTTGATTCTCAGTCAGTCAGTCAGTCAGTCAGTCAGTCAGTCAGTCAGTCAGTCAGGACAAAGCATTTTATATATATAGATTAGACAAATTGTTAAATTGCAGCATATTTTTATCCATTTTAAATATAAGTTATCATGTTACATGGATTCAAAGATTAAAAACGTTTATTTTTTAGGTCTTTTCTTCACAGACACGTTCTCTTGTCAGAGTATACAGTAATAAATGATTTGTATAAATTAATCTACTCTATAAACTACTACCATTTCGGAAACAAAAGCAAAATTACCACTGGTAAAAGAAATAAGAAATGGCGAAAGAAAACCAGTTACGGCCTTTTTTGTCATTTAATACATTTCATATTTTTTTATATAAAAAAAAATACAATTCCCAGTACATACATACATTGAGTGATATTACCGGACGCCAACACTCCTGACTCCTGGCACGAGCAGTCGTGAAACAATTTAAGCGTTAGACGTGCACGTGCCAAGAGCGTTGGCGTCCATTATAGTACCTCTCAAACATCATTTATTAAATAGCTAGCTGTTACCTGCGACTTCTCCCACATAAAAATTAACCTATGTTGGGCTCTGTACCTCTGACAATATGTATACAAATTTTCATAATGATCGGCTGCTTAGTCAAGCCGTTAAGGAATAACAAACAAACAAAGTCACTTTCTCATTTATAATAAAATATTACTGGACACCTGACACGCGCACGTAGCTCTGGCACTTAATAAAATTGTTATAAGACTGCGCGTTCCAGGAGAATTGGTGTTCAGTATAAACGCGGAATGTTTTTTTATACTACTAAGGTGGTAGACAAGCATACGGCCCGCCTGATGATAAGCAGTCACCGTAGCCCTGTAAAAAGTGGAGCTCTGGAGACGTTACTCGCCGTGAACACAACATGGCCGAGGGCCGAGTCCAATGCTATTTAGGTGAGGTGACATTCATCATCATCTCAGCCACAAGAAGTCCACTGCTGGACATAGGCCTCCCCCAAATGCCTCCAATGCGACCTGCTGGCAGCGGCCTGCATCCAGCGGCTTCCTGCGACTTTCCTTAGGTCGTCTGACCACCTTGTAGGCGGGCGTCCTACTACGAGGTGACATGTCATTCCAAATATAATCAAAACCTAAATGTAAAATAATTTATATATATATGTCACCGTAAAGTTGTTTAAAAACCGTTAGATTATAATTTCTCGAAAAATTGTCAGTGTAAAATTTTTAATGACACTAAGTCGACGAAGCCCTATAATACAATTAAAAATAAATATTTATATTTTATTCATTAACAGTTAATGCTTACATTAGTTAGTAACCGGAGTAGCCTTTTAGGTGTAAAAAAACCAGGGGCCCGATTCTACTAAACAAATGCACCAATGGACTCTCAATGGTGTCTCAATCGTGTCTCAATAGAATGCCGGTAGTGTATCAGTGGAACATTTATTGACATTTGTTATGAACTTAAATAATAACATACCTAATGTTTAACTTATTGTTTAAGTCCATAACAAATGTCAAAAACTATTCCACTGATACACTATCGACATTCTAATGAGACACGATTGAGACACCATTGAGACTCCATTGGTGTATTTGTTTATAGAATCGGGCCCCTGTATTAGGCGACTCCGCTCTTCCATAACAAGGTAATAATAATATTATTTAATAGCCTGTTTTAAACTAAACAATCAATAAAGTTATTACAGAAAATAAAACTCGACAATAATAGGTAATACAAATTATGAAGTAGTGATTGCTTCGGTTCGTGTTAATCTAAGTTAAATACAACATAATAAGTCCTATTTCTGGGTTTGCGGCCACAAGGTAAACCTAACAAACCCACTGTCACACTATGATGTTAGAAGGTTAGCAGTAAATTAAGGTAGGGCACAGCGGATAATCCGCTCAAATCGGAGCAGCCCGTCTGGGGAAGGACCTCCACCTTACAGAAGATCGTAGCCAAATAGCATTGGTCTCGGCCATGTTGTGTTCAGGAGGTGAGTAAGGTCTCCAGAGCTCCACTTGGGGGGTTGGGAGGGTTGGCAACGCGTGAGTGATACCCCCGGTATTGCTTACGTCTTTAGGCTACGGTGACGGCTTACCATCAGACCGACCGTATGCTTGTTTGCCACCTGTGTGGTATAAAAAAATATTAAAAAAAAAACTAGGTTTTTACAATTTTACGGTGACTTAAACACACGAAACAGTACAGATAATAAATTTCTTCATGTCGTTGTCCCACGTAGTAATTGTAAAGCGTATGCCCTTATCAGTTCTCCGTCCAGTAGTACAAAACACAGGGCAGGAAAAATGACAAGGGCACAACACAGTACATTTAGCCAACTTGCGTCTTCATTCTTCTTGTAATCTTAATTAGAGCCGACACAGACGGACTGCACGAGCAGCAGATCAACATAATACGGACCGCTCTTGCAGTCATAGCTTGAAGCTTTGACCGCAAGAAGCAGTTGTTTTCCTGATAAGTTTCAGTTACCCTATCTCGAAGATAAACTGTTGAAATATCATACAAAAACGGATAATTTATATTTGTAAATTGATTTAAAATATCAAAATTGAAATTCATCTAATTGATAGCATATCTGGAACTTATCAGCAACCTTTAAAGGGTTCTTATTTAGATACAATTATGACAAATCAATTTCTTGTGAGAATCATCATTATCCAGGAAATTCATTTATTTAATACACATAGCGCCATCTGTTGTCGAATAGCCAAAAACTAGTTTCCTTATAAACGATGATAGATGGCGTTGTTTAATAATGCAGTAGCAATCATATCCGGCATCCCAACTGTGAAAACAAGTTAGCAACTTGTCACAATATAAAATGCAGAATATTTTTGGACGTTCTCAAATTTTCTTCTTCTTCTTGATGCTCTTAGAAAAATAAGAAATAAAAGAAATGACATTTGGGTGATTTGAGTGATTTGAATTTAAAATAAATTATGTTAAAAATAAAGATGGTAAAAACAGTCGAGAGCATGTCGACTTTTACATATCGGACATTGGACCATTCTTAAGTTCTATGTCATAAGAGTCAAATTGTACTACAAGTGTAACGCTCGACTTTATTATATAATACAGCATACATAGACATTATACCGGCAGTTTATGTAACGCATTTTAAATGTTAATGACACATTAAAATACAGCTGTGTCAAACTATGAAGAAAAAAAGAGAGCTTGAGAATGTTTATTTAAAATTAAAATGCGTTATCAGAAGGGTTGTTATTCTATTTTTTTTTAAAACAAACAAGTACAGAGTAAAAATATACTTAGTAAAAAGAAAAAAAAATGGACAAAAAAGGCAGTAACCGGTTCTCTTTCGCCATTTCTTTTATTATATAATGTTAAAGATATAATGACATTAAGTATTTAATCATATAATGAGTTGTGAAGGCCTCTCTAAACAAAATAATTGATTCTTTGATTGTGTGCTTTTTAATAAAACAGTGCCGTGAGAAACACCTCAAAATGTTCCAATTTTTCACTTAGATCCAGGGCCTCGCCTCGTAAAACCATAAAATAATCTATAAAACTTAATGAGAATCAGTTTACGACTGAACTAACATTGTTTAGATTCAAAGTATTTTTACACTTTTATACATTTTTAAACATATTATCTAAACCCTGTTTATTTTAACATGACCAATGTAGTAAACAATCTTAGCGTGTCTTTTTAACGAAACTAGACAATTAAAATTATCATTCACACCCAAATAATAATAATATAGTTAGAAATGGCATTTAACACAACACTTATTATTCTGGCGATTTGTCGATTTTACACATGGATAATTGAATAAAAAGACACGCTAAGATTGTTTACTACATTGGTCAAGTTAAAGGAAACAGAGGGTTTACATTATAAAAGTTAACCTATGAAAGAAGTGAAGGGTAGAGATGTAAGAATAAATAATTATTATACTTATTAATGTAAGCATTATTACTATCTATATACATATATAAAATTCAGAGTCCCGACTGATTTAACTATATATCAACGCACAGCCCAAACCGCTGGATCTAGAGATTCCAAATTTGGAATGTAGATTCCTTACGATGTCTACGGGTGTACAGAGAAAGGATTTTGAAAATTCCCATGGGAAAGCGAGATATACGCAAACGAAGTTGCGAGTATTTTACTAGTTGATAAAAAAAAGGGCAGCAGCTTGTGTAATATATCATTCAAAGCAGCGTAATTAATGTTATTTCGACTGTATGCAGTCTCTGCGTCAAGACGCCTTGAAGAAGGATGATACCAAATACTATAGAAGACCAATACGCACAGCTTCGGAAGAATTCGGGCAAGACGCGACACTAGCGCCCCTACGGCATGAGGGCGGCATGAGGTGAACGATTTCAAAACTTTTGTATGCAAAATGTTATAGCGCCCCTAGCGGCATGAGGTGAACGGAGGTTGCCAAGTCATTGTATGAGAAAAAATAAAAAATAAAAAATATATAGGGACAATAGGCTTGTGTCAACTAACAATGAAATCAATGGATGAATGTTTCTAGACGTAAATTGTAATATTTAAACAGGGAAAACCGAAATAATTCCACATAAAAATTAATGATTATTGTTATTTTTACAAATTAAAATCAAATAAATACCCCCCCTGGCTCCTCCGCTGTGAATGACAATCAGAACGTATTACGTTACATAGTGGTATGCCGCCATTGACCGGAACACGTATGAATAATTTATTCGGAGTTTTTATACTTGTATTTATACACTGGGACACTATACAGTTTTTAAAATACGAGATTTCCATTTTTATTTCAACAAAACAAACTTTTGCCGTAAGTGAACACAATCGTTTTTCACTATGTGACGTCATTCACGACGCCATGACACTTTCTTGTGTTTTTACGCCAGATTAAAAATATTTTCTTAAAACTTAAAATATGTGTTTTAAATATAATTTTTATCATGAAATATTATTTTTTTGGGGTAATACAGGTACTAAACTAACGAAATAAGCCATTTTTGAAATTTACGACACAGGCCTATTCATACAGATTGAGCTAGCCCCAAAGTAAGTTCGAAACTTGTGTTATGGGATACTAACTCAACGACATTATATTTTATAACAAATACATGTATAGATAAACATCCAAGACCCGAGGCCAATCAGAAAAAGATCGTTTTTCATCATGACCCGACCGGGGATCGAACCCGGGACCTCCTGGGTGGCGGTCTGGCGTGGTAACCATTACGCCACAGAGGTCGAGAAACGTCAAGAGCTGTGCGTATTAGTCTTCTATAGTATTTGATGATACTCCCGGTTTCGGCAACGCGCGAGTGATACTCTCGGTGTTGCAAGCGTCCATAGGCCACGGTGATCGCTTACCATCAGGCGAGCCGGGTAAGCTTGTTTCCCACCTTAGTGGTATATAAAAAGAAGGATGATAGCAAAATTTCTTCAGAAAAGGCGGATTTTAAACACAATAATGTACTTTTAATAATTCCTGATCATAAACTCCAATTATGCTCTATAACCAACTACACTACCCATACTGTCAATGAAAACTTGTCAGAAATTTCTAATTACGAGCTCAAGTTGACGCTATCGAGTTGACGCCAAAAATCCATACCAAGTGCTCTTGGCAACACCGTTTTAAATCTTTATTTCAAACCAATGTTTTAAACAGTGTAATGCAGGCTTTTCTGGCAGCTATTCTAAACCTATCCACTTATTCTAAATTTCTTGAACATCCTCGCCTCTTCCCGAAACCTGAAACAAAAGGAGAAAAAAAACAATTAAAAATACTTAATAGATGGTGTGAAATTAAAAATGGCCGTCCATTGTATGAAAATGATCTTAATTAATTTTTGTATTTTGAGTGTTTCTTTGTTAAAAGCAATGAATAACACACTTAAAAGTTCGGAAGTACGTTTTTTTCATTTAGTTTTAAGATGTCAGAGAAGGACCCGATTCTACTAAACAAATGCACCAATGGACTCTCAATGGTGTCTCAATAGAAATAGTGTATCAGTGGAATAGTTTTTGACATTTGTTACGGATTTAAATAATAACATAATGTTTAACTTATTGTTTTTAAGTCCATAACAAATGTCAAAAACTATTCCACAGATACACTATCGGCATTCTATTGAGACACGATTGAGACACCATTGAGAGTCCATTAGTGCATTTGTCTAGTAGAATCGGGCCGCGATGTAGACGTAGTTGTTAAGGAAGTCCATTCAATACTACCTACTTCGTCTCATTTTTTTCTGATTAAATTCGTTGTGAGTTCCAAGACAGCTGTAGTTTCTCCCGCGGGACGTCAATAAGCATCATTGCTTGTCAATCTGAGGTCGCCGTTGTTGATCCTGGGTTTACAGGAGACAGCGGGAATGTGTGGCTGTCCCAAAACACAGGATCTATTCACGTCATAAAAGTCTAGATTCAAACTAGATGTCTTGCTCATTTCACATATTGTATGAGAGAGATAGCGTATGAAATTCCATGAGACAACCACGAAATTATGATACGTAGATCTATGTCAATCCTCAAATCGGAGCAGCCCGTCTGGGGAAGGACCTCCACCTTACAGAAGATCGTAGCCAAATAGCATTGGTCTCGGCCATGTTGTGTTCCTACGGTGAGTAAGGTCTCCATAGCTCCACTTGGGGGGGTTGGGAGGGTTGGCAACGCGCGAGTGATACCCCCGGTATTGCAAGCGTCTATAGGCTACGGTGATGCTTACCAACAGGAGGACCGTATGCTTGTTTGCCACCTTTGTGGTATAAAAAAAATCCTCCTAGGTAATATTATAAAGGCGAAAGTTATGTGAATGTTTGTTATTTCTTCACGCTCAAATAGCTGGACTAATGTTTATGGTATTTGGTATGTAGGTAGCTGATACCTTGGATTAACACATAGGGTACTTTTTATCCCGAAAAGTACGCGATTACCGTAGGATTTCATCAAGTCTGATATAGATGGCGCTACTGTGCATAACTAAATACACGCTAACGAAGTTGCACGGGTTTCACTAGTGTTTATATACTGGTTGTCAATGGATGGCATGGCAGTCGTTAAGAGGCGGTAATTTTTCATATCTTACTGCAATGAATCAAATCAAATCAAAATATTTTTATCCAAATAGGCATATTACAAGCACTTTCGAATCGTCACTTTTTTTCCCCTACCACCAGTTCAGACGGCAGATTTGTGCTAAGAAGAACCGGCAAGAATCTTAGCACTTGCTCTTTTAATGAAATCGAAGTAGCGCTATTAAGATGTTAGTGAATCTGCTAGTAGTTTACTATCATATTTCATACTAACATTTAGAATGGGGAGGGGGGTCCTTAAAAAATGCCCAAAGTCCACCCGTCACTCGCAAGCACAGCCATTTATTACTTCAAGCCAATGGCGCGAGTACCTGATTTTTCACGGTAGGGCAAGTCAAATGCGTGGGTTTTTATACACATGTTTTATGTTATAATAAAATGTAAAATGGATTATTGATATGTTTAATAAATACATGGTGTTGATTTAGTCAGTTGCAATATTTGAACAGAAAATCGTAAGTGGCGTATATAATTCGTCGGTTCTATTTTAAAGGCCGTAAACAGATTCCTGTATTTTTTTTTTACTTACAAAGATTTGAGAGGTTTTTGAATAACCCTCCATCAGTGCGCAGAATCGACCTCGCCAATATTCGTGTATTTATATGCAAAGAGTTTGCTTTAAAGCTTGACGCGAATTTGCTGTCAGTAGTGTCAGTTAATAAATGGAATCTGGACCTATGTTGTGTTTTTATAAAAAATAATATTTACCATGTGATCGAAGAATTTTCCTAATTTTACTACGATGTTTCTTTGTAGCTGCAGGGATCACATACTGACAAGCGGGTGTCCGTGCCCTTCCAGTCGGGGTGATTTCATAACATAAAATGTATTGTGTGCCACAAGGGCGGGTTTTGATTTTCGTCAAATATATGAAATTGAAATGTAAGTTTATTATAATGTTTTTTTCACATATTCGTGATAAGTATCAGCAGTAGATTCGCTTCCTAAAATATTTCAACTGTACAAAACACATTGTATATATTTAAAAAAAACTGAGTGACTATATATAACGCGCAGTCTAAATCAGTGGGCCCAGAGATTTCTCTAGTATACTTCGGAGGGCTCGTTAAGCTGGTCCCGGCTGTCTATGGGTGACAGTCATCAAGCCAAGTCAGTGGCCCATAGGTGGCTTAAAAACATTCAAACTTAACTGACGATTATGGGTTGGTATGTATTAAAATGAGGTAGAGAGGTTTTCTTTCGCTATTTCTATTACCAGTGGTTATTTTTCTTTTGTTTCCGAAATGGTAGTAGTTTTTAGAGTAGATTATATCATACAAAATATTTATTACCGTATGTACTCTCTGATAATAGAAAGTGCCTATAATAATAATAAATAAATAAATATATAGGGACAATTCATACAGATTGAGCTAGCCCCAAAGTAAGTTCGAAACTTATACGGGATACTAACTCAACGATATTATAATTTTATAACAAATACATATATAGATAAACATCCAAGACCCGAGGCCAATCAGAAAAAGTTCGTTTTTCATCATGACCCGACCGGGGATCGAACCCGGGACCTCCTGGGTAGCGGTCTGGCGTGGTAACCATTACGCCACGGAGGTCGTCAAAGACCTTTTCTCTGTATAAATGATTTCATTTCATTTTAAAAAACTCAATTCCTAAACCAAAGTATGTTTACTTCAAAATAAAATTGTAAATGGCCGTTATTAAGTTAATGTTGTCGAAATTAAAAATTGATTTAGATTGCGAGCCAATAATACGATATAACGACCTCTGTAGGGTCGTTGAGTCTTATTAACGACCTCTTATGACCTCCTGTCGGACGCCGTGTGGTATTAATGGAAGGTCGTTTAATGAGGGAGTTTTAAAATATAAACTATATTTTTTTTATATTACTTCACATTTTATTTGATCTTAAATTACGTCGGTAAATTCAATGTCTTGGCCCATGGCGTCGATACGAATTTGAATAAACGTGGAAGTTAAACAACTACAACACCAGTCAGTATTTGGATGGGTTTGAATATCGCGAGGTATTCTAGTTAGTAGAACGTCCGTTAGAACATAAAAATCAAGGCAGAGGAATTTTACGTTGCCCCACGGTGGGCGCCAAAATGTGAAACAAAGCCTATGTTATTGACTTTCTTGCACAATTATTTTTAATGTCTATGTTTTACATACCATTATTACATAGTTACATACCATTGAAATGTGAAATTGATTGAATATCCTTACTAATATTATAAAGGAGAAAGTGAGTTTGTTTGTTTGTTTGTTATTCCTTCACGGCTTGACTGAGCAGCCGATCATT
Organism: Endotricha flammealis; assembly: GCA_905163395.2. Classification (NCBI taxonomy): domain Eukaryota; kingdom Metazoa; phylum Arthropoda; class Insecta; order Lepidoptera; family Pyralidae; genus Endotricha; species Endotricha flammealis. The sequence goes on from LR990883.1 coordinate 1,134,152, forward strand.
ATGAAAATTTGCATACATATTGTTAGGGGTACAGAGCCCAACATAGGCTACTTTTTTATCCCGTGAAAGTATGTCGTTCCAATGGGAAAATATTTTTTCTACTATAGAGGGCGCTGCATCGGCCAACAGATGGCCCCACAAGTCACGCTATGGGTTGTTTTGTTGTTAAACGAGATCTGTCATAAGATTAACGCGAGCGAAGCCGCGGGGAAAAGCTAGTTTCTTATATTACTGATTTTACTAAAAATTTTGGTTTCTATTAAACAAAGAAATTTGAAATAGTAACTTTACGATAATAAAATTATGAAGTGAGCATAAAATAACAGGTGATTTGAAAGCAAACACTCAGAAAAGTTGTTTAAATAAAAAATATGCTTGTTCCACGGTGGGCGCCAAAATGCAATAAAGGTTTCAGAACGAAATAACTGGACCCTTGTCAATTCGTGCCCAGCATGGCGGCCCCGTCACGGGCCACCAAAATATGCCTTTAGTTGAAAATAAGAGCATATTTCAGTTTCTTTTCAATTTTTCTAATTTAAATAAAAAAACAAATCTATGTATAAATTTGTCATCTGTCATCGGGCACGTCGATCATATAATATTGAAACAACATGGCGTCCATGACACTGCAATATTATTACGAATCTGTAGTATATTTGTTAAATTTTTAAAGGCTTTAGAGTTGGGGAGTTTTTTAAATTTTTAAAGGTTTTAGAGTCGGGGAGTTTTTTAAATTTTTAATTTATACTTTGTTAACGATTTAACAAACGAAAATGACATTTAAAAATATCACGAACTGCAACGATTCATCATCATCATCATCAACCCATAATCACCCCACTGCAGGGATACGGGTCTCCCTTCAATCGAAGGTGATTAGAGCGTACTCTGCCACTGCTCCAATGCGGATTGACAGAGGCTGGTGTTTTCAAACCGCCCGAAGGCCACCGACTTAACGACTGTCATCCATTGACAACAGCCTGGACCGATGGCTTAACGTGCCGTCCGAAGCACGGAGAAGCTCGAGATAACGCAACCCATCCAAACACTGGCTAATGTCGACGTCGCTTAACTTAGAGTGCGACGCACAGCGACGCTATCGAGCTCCTCGACTAGCTGCAAAGTTCACCTGCAAATAATTTATCGATCAGAGATTCAATTGTACACAACTATTACTCTATGGTCGGTCCATTACGGCGCGGACTGGCCGGGCTCGTAAATCTCGCGAGCTTCATTTGACGCGTACGGAGGGTCGGTTCGTGATCACGCTTGCCCGCATTTTCTTGTGATTGTTGACCAGCTTTTATAATGGCGTACTAGTGTTTTTGTGGTATAACAATAATGGGTAGAATTTCTCGGAATTTTTAGTAACAAGCCCAAAAGCCGTGGAACACGCCTAGTGGTACCAAACCGAAAAGAATCAAGAATCAAGTAATCTCATGTAATTCTCAATGTACCTATTCAAACATTTTTTTTTTTAAATGTACGTTTTTTATTACGTCTAGTATTCTATGACATTTCGTTGAAATCTGATTAGAGTTACTTAAAAAAACCTATTTCCTAAATCGTTTGGGTTAGGTTTCCTGCAGCTAAATATAATTTTCTTTCGCATTTTGAAAGAAATAGAATGCTATTTTGTTATTATATTATTAACTATAATAATCTTAGATATATACAAATTCCATCATTTCAATATAGCTAATAGCTAAAGAAGTTATCTAAAAAATGATGTCCAACTACTAGATAATTTGGGACTTTAAAAAAAATATTATCTATACATATTATAAAACAGTAGAACCCGATATGTCTGTACATTGGACATATTTGGCAAAAATGGAGAGTGAACAGTTAAAGTAAGGTAATAAAAGCAAAAGAATTTTTTTTTGTGTCTGTCTGTCTGTTTAAACGCGCACATCTTCTAAGTTACTGAACGGATTTTAATGCAATTTTCACAGGAAGATAGAGCTCGGGATGGAGCAGAATATAGGCTTTGTTTCATTTAAATCGCATGTCAGGAAAAGGAGTTATCCTTTTTTTACATTTCACGCGGACGAAGTCGCGGGTAACAGCTCGTATAAAAATAAAACAAAATATTTATGCAAAGAGTAGGTCCCCACAGACACTTTTTACAGTATTAAATTATTTTATTAATATGTATGCCGAACTAAAGGGCTGAGCACACCGCATGCAGCGCAGTACAGCGCGTAGCTGCGCAGCGCTGTACAGCATCATGCGTTTAGTGTGACCTTTCTCATAACTCATAATATTGCATAGATTACAACGTCATAAGCTGCAACGCGCTGTGCTGCGCTGCCTGCGCTGCATGCGGTGTGCTCAGCCCTTAAGTGCTGAATTAACGAAAATCTAATAGATCCACTCTTCAACTATATATAGGAATATAATATACACTTTGTCTATTACATAAACATGTACAGAGACATTAAAAAAAACACTTAAATATACCACGTGTCAACATTAACTGAATATTAATAAAAAAATCTTAAATATGAATAAAAATTCTAATGGCCATTAAATAACATTATGAAATCATAACAGATCGTAAAATCAGGACGATTGAATGTAAAAAAACATTATCGTTAGTTGTGCAGTAATTTTAGGGGTCTTGCAAGACACGATGTGGGGTGACATTTTATTACTGTTGTGAAAATAATAAAATAAAAATCGTTTAAGAGCACTTTCCACGATGTACAGTCGGCCAATGTAAGAGTTGAGCATGCCGTAATATGATTAAAATATTGCGTAAGTGATTTACTCGAATATTTATTTATCAATAGCATTCTTGAGCAATTAAGCACGAGATTACAGAACCCATCCGAATACTGGCTAGGGCCGAACGTCGCTTAAGTTATTAGTTTAGAATGCGATACACAGCAATCCCATATGTCATCAATATTTTATTTATTTTTATAATTGATCGTTTTAAATAGCCATACACCACAATAAATATCATGGTAATTGTTTAATTGTTTTTATAATACTTAGTTTACTTAATTATATCGGTATTGTTAATATTTGGAATAAAGAGTTGTGTTATTAACGCGGTTACAAAAACGGCGGCGCCGAGATGGCGCCTGGGTAGCGGGGTTGAGTTGTTTGTAAGGCAGTAACGTTTTAGTTCTTAAAGGTAAAATATCAAGTCGATGTTTATGTAAAAGATTGTGTGATTAAATACAGCTATAACAGTGAGTATTCTTTTATTTAAACCCATTTAAGACGTAATTGCATGTGAATTCGGGAGTAGAATAAATATTTAGAGGCTATGTTCTGACACATACAACAAAATGCATCACGCTTTGTCAATTTATCTTTTTTTGTCTCTGAATGCAGTTATTTAAAGTTATTTAAAATGAAAAAACCTAAATACCTGATAATTCTCTCTACTAAAGTAGTTAGGAGCTTACAAAATTGAACTATAAAAGCTGCAGTGGCGATAATCCAGCAAATCGAATAAAAAGGTTAACTGCAAACAATAACCAGTTCAAATCAAATCACTAACTGTGTATCAGTGATAAGATTAGTTGGTAAATAAACAATTTAAGCTTAATACACTGACCGAACAAGAACAATACGCGGACGTTGGTCTATATAGATGCCGCTTATCCCTAGTGTCAAAAGGTGACGGAAATTAGCTTTTCACTTCTCATGCTCAGAAAATGCTTATTTGCGCAGGATATAGGCTGCACAAAATCGAATTTTGTGCACAAGGGCAAAAACGTATCTACTCATAAATCTATCTATATTAAGGCAAAGGAAATGAGCCATACAGCCAAACACAATAAAAAGTTCAGAGATAGAATTTGTTATTTTATAATATTTATAATATTTACTTTAATTTATTTGCCTTATGTGTTTTTTAAGTCATGAAAGATATTAAAATTTAAATTAAAGTACGGTTATTTAATTAATTTAAGAAAATTATTTTATACAAAATTAATTTAATAGTAGGCTGTATAGGTCTGTAGCCCAAGCCTAATTTCAATGTCGTAAGATTTTAAAAAAAAGCGGCGGGAAACATGTCTTGTTTTTTCGTGCGTTTTTAATTTATTTCCTCGCAATCGAAGTGAAAAGCAGAGTTTATAACTCGTCCACAAAACCATTTTTATCCTCGACATTACTATCAGCTGCTAAAAGTCTCGGATAGAAATGATTCGTTTTGTGCACTTGTTGTAAAATCTACTATTTTGGTGTTATTTACTTGTCAACGTTGCTATGATCAAAACAATCCCGGACGATTGACATATTTGGCCTTGATTTTCTTGAATGGAATTAGTCGCTCGCTGTTTGTCCGTCGACTGTACTTAGTCGACGCAACAGCGACGAATTCAATCGACCGTGTCGTTTACCAAAAATTGTCGACGCACGAACGACTAATTCCTTGAATGCCTTGATTAGATTAGTATTTAGTTTAAATACTATTCTAAATTATATAGGATTGTACGCTAACCAAATAGTAAAAAGAAAAGTTTCAAGTGTAAAAATTACGATAAATTAATTAGCACATTTAAAGAAAATTGTGCGTTATACTATGATCTCTGTCCCTACAATGTTCTCAAGTTGAGGCATATTTAAATCATTAAAAAATTCTTAACGAGAGCATCATTTTATTGCACCAGAGTTGTGCAGGGAAAGACACTATAAAGTCAGAATCCTTCAAAATTTGTATGAGAAATAAAAAAAATCTTAACGAGAGCATCATTTTATTGCACCAGAGTTGTGCAGGGAAAGACACTATGAGTCAGAATCCTTCAAAATTTGTATGAGAAATAAAAAAAATCTTAACGAGAGCATCATTTTATTGCACCAGAGTTGTACAGGGAAAGACACTATGAGTCAGAATCCTTCAAAATTTGTATGAGAAATAAAAAAAAACTAAGTATCAAAATCACATAATATATCACTTGAAAGAGGCCATCGATGTTTTCATCACAAAAATCATCGACAAAAAAAATATCTTGTCACAGAATAACTACGTAAAATAAGTCGTGGTAAAAAAACTCACACAAATTTTGCTACATCTATTAACATTTTTATCATGACATGTCCAATCCTTCATATTTGTGAAACAAAGCCAGTTACCGAGCGGTAGTTGAATATTTTAGATGCATTTCGCGGCTCTACTACCCAATTTCGGTATGTTGCCCGTTCTGGGAGTTCGCATAAACAATTCATGCGGTCTGTATTGACGTCTCGTCAATTGTTGTTTAACGCCATCTGTTGGGAACATATGGTACTATTAGTTCCGCTACTCGATCGTAGGTGGCGTTGGTTGTTGTAGGATGTTTGATGTTGTTTTAAGAGTAGCAAACTGATTGTCGTTAGCGTTTAGAATAATATGCTTTACTCGAAATATAAATTAATTTTAGGGTGAGTTGATCAAACACATAAATGTGTTTTTAAATAATAAATAGACATAAAGCAAAATGTAAAACAATTTCTATTAAACCGAACATCATACGTCAACAGTACTTGTAGCCTGAAAATTGGACGTCTCGGGGAATGGACATATTGGGAAGTGGTCGTTTTGGGAAGTGGACGATGTGGGAAGTGGTCAATCTAAGAAAGCTGGTCATTCTGTGAAGTGGACGATCTGGGAGTGGTAATTCTGGGATGTGGTATTTTTTGGAAGTGGTCGTTTTAGGAAGTGGACATTATGGTACAAAAGGATTTTTTACCTTTATACTGACTAAACATTTTGAGAATTCAACATTTTGAGATTCAACAATTTGAGAATTCAACATTATGTTCCGGAAGGATTTTAACATCTACTCTATTAAGTTTTGAAAGAAAACCTAAAAGAAACGAAAATATTTCTTTACACATATTTTCAAGTTAATGACCATTTTGGCTGTCACTGTTAACACTAGTTCCCGGGATGACGGTAAACCCGCGGGCGTTCCCTAGTTGATACTCGATTTGTTTAATTTTGTTAAGCATTTTGTAATATTTAGTTCAACTGTTCGCCTGTAGAGGCGCCGTATCATTATGAAATGCACGAATCGAGATTTCGATTAGAAATATTAAATTGAATGTACCTATATAGTGTTGTTACTGTGCTCTTATCGACATCGACATTTATTGATATTAGAAGTTAATATATTATTATACGAATGATAGTGACATAATTTATTAACAAAATCAATAATTATTTTTGCGCGTATTTGCGTATTTTGTGATTAAATTATTGTTGTAATAATAATAAAAAAATGTTACATATTGTATTATTTCGCCATTTCTTTTACAAGTGGTCATTTTGCTTTTCTTTCCGAAATGGAACTTTACCACTGTTTGACGAGAGTCTGTGAAGTGTCTGGGAAGACTCTAAATAAAACTTATGAATCTTTAAATAAAAAAATAAAAAATAAAAGAAGGAATAGGTTTTTATTTTACAAACACGTTCTCTTTTCAAGGAGTACAGTCAAGAGTAGGTCGACTTTTACATATTGGACTTTGCAACGTTCTTAAGTTGACTATGACATAAGAGCCAAAATTTAACTGCTAGTGCTCGACTTGCACCTGACTGTACATATTTGCGTTGTATACAATGAAGTCGCTTTTGCTGTAAGTCTGTGCGTAACCTATATGCTTAAATCTTTAAAACTACGCAATGGATTTTGATGCGGTTTTTTTTTATAGAGAGAGTGATTCAAGGGGAAGGTTTTTAAGTATAATACATTAGGAAATTCCCACGGGAAAGCGGGATACACGCGAACGAAGTTGCGCGAGTGTTGCTTGTACAGTAGTAATTAATCTACTACCATTTCGGAAACAAATATATAGGGACAATTCATACAGATTGAGCTAGCCCCAAAGTAAGTTCGAAACTTGTATTATAGGATACTAACTCAACGATATTATATTATAAAACAAATACATACATAGATAAACATCCAAGACCCGAGGCCAATCAGAAAAAGTTCGTTTTTCGTCATGACCCGACCGGGGAAACAAAAAATTGCGAATCTTTTGAATCTTTAAAAATATATTTAAAAAAGGAGTTCGGTTCACCACACTACGTATGTGTCAAGCTTAACACTGTGATTGACGTAGAGAATGCGTTGTCGCGACTCGCGATACCCATTTCCGCGACAGAATGTTTTACTTTATGTCAACGTGACGCACACTACTTCCGGCTTGTGGTGGAATATAGATAGTTATATTTCCTCTCTGTGTGTTAAACATAATAATGGTTACATATTTTAATTTGATGATTAAAATGTCGTTGTTTCCTGAATGGTAGTTCTTACCACAAAGTTGGCAAACCTTACGGCCCGCCTGATGGTAAGCATCACCGTAGCCTATAGACGATTGCAATAACACTCACGCGTTTCCAACACTCCCAACCCCCCCAAGTGGAGCTCTGGAGACCTTACTCACCGTAGGAACACAACATGGCCGAGACCAACGCTATTTGGCTACGATCTTATAGGTGACCTATGGTGACCGCTTACCATCAGGCGTATACTTGTTTGCCACTTTTAATGGTATAACAAAGTAGTTACTAATATTTCGTACTAGCTGTTGTCCGCCGTTTTCCCGCAAAATTTCGTTCCCGGGCTGATGTCCGGGATAAAAAGTGAAATTGCCTGCCTGCCTTTGAATTGGACTCCGTGTGAATTGTGATAATTATTTTTATTTTTATCGATATTCGTTGGTCCCAACACTAAAAATCGCTGTGAAAACAATCCATTTAATCTATAGTGACAGGATTGTAATGTGCTGAAAACCGTTATTGTTTCCGTGGAACTAAGAGCGTGCTGCGATTAAATTTTCAAAATCGAATAACGTAACGGTTTGCGTAACTGTTATTGAAGTGAAAACTTCTTTAGCGGCGCGGCGCTTGGCACTGTTTTAGATGGGTAAAAAATGTTAAACTGGCGTCAGATCCGTAGTCTGATCGAAAAAGCGAAAGAATATTCAAAAATGCACAAAGTTGATGTTTAAGTTCTCACTTCTGCCGGCATTCCGGAGTGCAACCTTTTTAAAAAAAAAACGATTATTTTTTATGTTAGCTTTACACTATCGCGAAGTTGAGTGACTTTAGGCACGAAGTTAAAAGACGAAGGAAACTGTAGACGAAGTAGGACGAAAGAGCCAGTCTAGATTCTCGTTTTCGCTCAACTTCGCTAGTGTGTAGAGCTAGCATTAACCCATTCTGTGCCGAATACGCCGATCGGCGTTCGTGTCAAAAAGCGTACCTGGCTGGCTAGTAAGAGTACTATTTAGGCTGTGCTTTGACCAGTCCGTCATTTACGACAGAGCATTTTAAATTTTCCGTATATATTATTTAACTCTTTGTTTTATATGAATCGAAGAGCTCGATGGCGTCGCTGTGTGTCGCACTCTAATATGAATACGCGAGTTAAGCGACGTCGACCCTAGCCAGCGTTTGGATGGGTTTCGTTATCTCAAGCTTCTCCGTGCTTCGGAGGACACGTTAAGCCGTCGGTCCCGACCGTTGTCGATGGATGACAGTCGTTAAGCCAAGTCGGTGGCCTTAGGGCGGTTTGGAAACACCGGCCTCTGCCAATCCGCATTGGTGCAGCGTGGCAGAGTACGCTTTTATCACCTTCGATTGAAGGGATACCCGTATCCCGGCAGTGGGATGATTATGGGTTGATATGATGATGATGATTTGTATGAATAGATATGGCTAGAAAAGATGAAAGTTGCAGGTATGTCTGTGAATATTAAATAAATAAATTCTACACAATTCACCATCGCCATTTGCTCCCAAAGTTAGCTAGACGAAACCTGCTTGTGTTATAGATAACAAACAACGGATATATCATTGTAAATATTACTTATAATACATAGAAAACATCTAAACTAGAGGAAACACAACACAAACACACACAAACGCCTTAACATAAATGTTTGATCGGAGCGGGAATCGAACCAGCGCCCTCTGGTGGGTAGGATCACTATCATAGTGTTACACAATTTTACAGGCGACGTGTAGTGTCCATACGGGGGTGGGCGCGATCCCTTATAATTAGCGAAACGCACGCTGATTATGTGCCCGCAGCCACAAAACGCAAGGTCGGCTTACATGAAACCGTTTAAGGGGCGTCGTGATTACGCAGCGTAGTTTGTTTTTATTTTCCTCTTTATTAACGGTTTAAGTCAAAGTCAAAAATATTTTATTCTGTAGGCTCTCGCGGGCTCTCAGACACGTCTTTTACAACATAATTAAAACGATAAAATATATAAGCTACTCTATAAACTACCACTATTTCGGAAACAAAGCAAAATGACCACCGGTAAAAGAACATCACATGATATAGGTTTGATATGCATTTTGACGCTAATGATGTAAGCCTCGTTATGAAACACAGTAAATGAATTGAATACTATTGATAAATAAAAAATCGAGGAAAACCCTTCACGCAATATTTAGGAAACTTGAATCGCTCATCGTATTCGGCATGCATTGCTTTCTTCACGCCAATATTTGAGGGTGGTCATTCAGGCTTATTTCATAAATGCTCTGCTACACCACATAACTATCAGTGAGGTAAGTTAGCAGAATTTCCAAATGTGCGTGAACTAAGCGGGATTACGCGTTTGTAGCGTGTTCTAATTTAACAGACATGTGAACCAACCCCTTGGCAGATGTCCCCAACATTAAATTTAAGGTATTTGTTTAGGTCTCGGTTGTAATTACGGCTGTGTTTGTGTTGACACTGTACACCATTGATCATCACTTTAACTGGGAGGTCGGCGGTGCTCTTTTGTGTTAAACTGTTTCTACACAGCGCCATCTAGTACCATGTTTGACGATCTCCGTGCCGTAATGGTAACCATGCCGGACCGCCGTCACCTAGAAGGTCTCGGGTTCGAATCCCGGTTGAACTTCGAAACGAACTTTTTCTGATTGGCCTGAGTTATGGATGTTTATCTTTAAATGTATTTGTTATAAAATATAGTATCGTTGAGTACAAGTCTCGAATTTACTTTGGAGCTAGCCCAATCTGTGTGATTTGTCCCTATATATTTATTTATGTTAAATTAACATTCTTGATGTGTGAGAGAGAAAATTGTTAAGACAGCTGTCGAAAGAGAATCATCCGACATTGGCCGCTACTTGTTTGTCACTGGTGCGCCGCAGACGATGTGTCATCTCCTATCCTACCCGGGTTATCCAACTGACTGTACCTTAACAGATTTGTGGAAGGCCACGGACGATGCCATCTTACTAACTGAACATCTTGCCAGTAGTGTGTGAGAATTTGACTCGAGTCTTTGACACGAAAAAAAGAGTCAAAAGCATGAAATATAAAATCTATCTCAATACTGACTGCGATCGATATTGCTTAACCTTAACGTCGAGATCCACAATAAATAATGATTTTTATGCCCCCAAATTCGCATCATTACCATCAAAATGTCTTGTAGACTCGAACCTCGGAACGTCTCGAATTTTTTCGCAAAATGTCACGATTTTAATTCAATATTACGGCCATTAAAATTTTCTGCAACCAACGCCCCGTGGCGTGGTACACGCTGCGGGCGATTAAGGGTTAACCTTTTAGGGATGTCCAAGTAATATTGTTTTATCGATAATGTAAATATCGATAAGATCGAACGGGAGAGATAGTAGAAGTGCCGCCTGCAAGTTATTCGTCGTCAATTCACACGACAAAACTCGCACACGATTTGGGCACCATTCGATTTTTACCTATTTTTTGTCGTTAATTCGATTCGCCATGTGAAAAAACATATTTAAACTTAATTAATATAACATTTTGTTTTATTTTATACTTAATCCAGTCATAAAATTTTCATAAAAAATACTTTTTGTAGCCGACACTGCATAGTAAGCTCAGATTTTCATAGCGCGAGTTGACAACAAAAAAAATGGGTAAAAATTTAATGGCGCTTAGTCGCATAGTCGCATCGCATCGCACGTTCGTGCGAGGTTTTTTTGGTATGAGATGACGAAACTCAAGGAAAAATATCTTCTGTTTAGTCGTGAAAGAAATGGATGTAAAGACACGAATTTAACGAGTACAATTACTATTTTAATGATATTCATCGCTGTAATATTAGCATAAGACATCTCGTTTGAAGAGGGATAAAAAATGTTTTGTATATGAATTGTCATTTAAGATTTACCCTTCACTTGTGCTAATTCTGTTGTACAGTGCTACAAAGGTCTTCATGAACGTGGCCGAAATTGGAACTACTACTCCCGTTCATATTGGATGTCACTTTTTGACAGTTCGCCTTTGACAAAATGTATGAAAATATGCCACAGTAACGCCCTCCTATAAACGTCACTCACGTTTCGTAAACACCCTTGTACCTATACATTCAACTAGACTAAACTAATTTTGACAGGACCAAAGGTGTTGTTGTCCTTCCTTGGTTTACAATTAGTGAAAAGGATAGCAACACTTCTAGTCCTGTCAAGATTAGTCTAGTGTACAACAGAATTAGCACCACTGGCGCTGTAAAGCCTGCATGAGTACATGGTTTAAAAAATCGGTTGGAAACTAGGTACTAGGTTTAAAGCTTATAATATTTTGTAAGCGTGTTGGGGTCGTTGTTCGTGTGATACCAAACCCACTAACCTCATTGAATCACCCTTGAAAATTAATTAACTTAATGGGATGTAATATCCCATCCATGCGGGCACCCTTCCATGAACCATATGTCTTCGTTCTGCCAACAAAATAATTTTGACAGCCCCGTGGTGTGTTGATAGTGATCCTTTTGCACCAGCGTTGGCGGGTTTGATTCCCGCTCGGGGTATTTATGTGATGTGATGGCATTTGTTTCCTCGAATCTGGGTGTTTATCCATACTAATATTATAAATATGAAAGTGTGTTTGTTTGTTTGTTTGTCCTCTCTTCACGTCGAAAGTAATGAACGGATTGAGATTATTTTTTTATTGGGGATAGTTTAAGGTCTGGAGAGTGACATAGGCTACTTTTTATCCCGGAGAAACATCTCATATCCCACGGGGAATAAAACATTATTTTTTATATTTTTTTAACGGGGATAATAAAGGTCTAGAGAGCTGACATAAGGTTACTTTTTTCCCACGGGATAAAGAGATTCCCATGGGAATCATTATTGACATTTTCCTTTGGACACGTATATATTTACAATAATATGTCATGTCCGTTGCCTGGTAGATACCCATAACACACACAGGTTATGCCTAGCTTTAGACCGGCGCGGCGCTATGTAAATTATGTATAATTGACGACCTTCGTGGCGTAATGGTTACAACGCAGGACCGCCACCCAGGAGGTCCCGGGTTGAACCCGGTCGGGTCGTGATGAAAAGCGAACTTTTTCTTATTGGCCTGGGTCTTGGATGTTCTGACCCACTAACGATCAGGTAACGCACCAGCATGTTTGCCTTCTATCATAAAAAAAAACTTCAACGTAACTCCAAGTTGGCATTTCATCAGGGCTGTCAATTGAGCGGAAGGCTAATTATTTCATTACACGCCGCGTCTCAGGGCTGGCGCATAACGCAATTATATCCCAAGTTATCCCTGAGGATATCATTTTTAATTTGTTACCAATTTAAATGGGATTTTAATTATTTCTATTAGATGCGATTTTCAGTCAGTTTCTGTACTCGCATTGTAGTTTGTAAACTTATTTTAATTTCAATTCCATGTAAGTCTCAATCACTTTTTTCTTTAGTTTAATGACAGCTATAATTTATTTATTTATTATCATTCATTGCACATGTACAGCTTAAATCTAATTAATCTAATTGGTACATGGACCCTGAATAGGGTATTGCAACTACAATCGCTGGGCCACCTTATTGTTACATTATACAATATAATAACTTATCTATTTTAACTATAATACACTTTCTATATCAATTATATAATTAGTAAAATTTAAAGTGTCATTAAATTTAAGAAACTGGATTTAAAACGAATCAAATAACTAGAAAAATTAAGTGTAAAAACCGCTTTACGACTTTCAAGTCTTAAGTTAGTATTAGGACCATAGTTTACTAAAACCTTGCTGTCTAGGGAGCTAAAGTTTTTCACAGATAAATAAATAAAAATATAGGGACAAATAACACAGATTGAGCTGGCCCCAAAGTAAGTTTGAAACCTGTGTTATGGGATACTAACTCAACGATACCATATTTTATAAACAAATACATAAATAAACATCCAAGAGAGATAGAAGAGAAGATCCCGAGGCCAACCCGTCGGGTACCCATCGGGTATCGAACCCGGGATCTCCTGGGTGTCGATCTGGCATGGTATCCATTATGCCATGGAAGTCGTCAAGAGATATGTAACATTAAGACGTGACTAACAAAATTCCCACGGGATAAAGAACCCATTGGTTCTTCCTTACTTACGCGGGCGATGCCGCGAGCAACTAGTCATGAATAAATAAAAAAATGTATTTTTTTATTCGTTGACGTTTTGTTTCCTATTGAGCTGGCAAGCAAACATACAGCTCGCCTGATGGTGACCAGTCATCGCAGCCTATGGACGCTTGCAATACCGGGGGTAACACTCGGGAGTTGCCGACCCTGTAAATTGTGGAGCTCTGGAGACCTTACTCACCGTAGGAACACAACATGGCCGAGACCAATGCTATTTGGCTACGATACGATGTAAGGTGGAGGTCCTTCCCCAGACGGGCTGCTCCGATTTGAGCAGATTATCCGCTGTGCCCTACCTCTCTTAGGGAAAACTGTATATTTTTATTCCATGAAGTATTTTCGTGTTCGAGTATTCACCCCATGTATTTTTATAGCGTGATTATATGGTACATTGCGCGATTTTGTTCCCTCTTGTTTTGTGATAATGTTAGCAATGCGTTAATGTATTTCGAAGGGAAGGAATTGGTTTTAACTGAGTTTTTTTGTCTTTTTTTGGTGGCCATTTTGTATAGGGCAAACAGTATTTTAAGAATAATTTAAAAAAAAGATAGTTTGGGAATAATTTTAAGTTCGCGATTGTTTTTTTTTATAGTTTTAAATTGCTACTAACCATTCTTATTTTCAAGATATTTTTAAAAGGAAAATTCTGCCCCAAATGGGATACGAACCCACGTCCTTTCGTTCTTTCATTTCATCATTTGCAATTTTATGTTTTCTTAGCGTTAGTCAATACGAATTTTCTAAATTCTATTGTTGTATTTGACGACCACCGTGGCGTTTACTATGCGGGTCCGCCACTGGAGGTCCCGGGTTTGAATCCCGGTCGGATCATGATGAAAAGCGAACTTTTTCTGATTGGCCTCGGGTCTTGGATGTAAATCTATATTATGTATTTGTTATAAAATATAGTATCGTTAAGTTAGCATCCCATAACACAAGTTTCGAACTTACTTTGGGGCTAGCTCAATCTGTGTGATATGTCCCTATATATTTATTTTAAAATATCTAATGGTAAATAAAATATGGGTCCTTATTTTTTTAAAAACTGCCGCTTACGTCATCGTCTTCCCAGCCTCCTTGCACGTGTACCCCACATCTGCGGACAAAGAGGTGGTTTTTACAAACACAAAATTCTATTTTGAATGAAGCAGATGTTTTCATTGTTGGTTCAAGTTTAGTACAGGGATAGTTTATATTATTATAACGTAAGTGAAGCAACGAGGAAGCTGGCCTGTAATGTGAAGGGACGGTTACCGATAAATGGTTGCCAACAATGAAACAAGAAGAGTATACATTCATTTGTTTTTCACAAATCAAACCAAGCCAAATCTAATAAAATATTTCCCTATTAAAGCGACCATTGTAAAATTTAATTAATATTAAAATAACACGATTATAAGGACAAACAAGATGATAAGTGAACGAATGATATTTTTTAAAAAACTCTTAAAAAAATAAGCTTTACTCCCATAATTACAGGTCCTTGCCAAAAAAAAAGTATAAATAAAAACGCGGGAGGACGACAAAGCGCGATGCTATCGTAGAATGCGGCCTTTTAATTAAAAACTCTAATTTCAAAAATGGAACCTCGTATTCGAAATTCAAATTTGAACTGCGAATGAATATTTTTTGAGTTTATGGGCGGTGTATTGTTTTCGTTTTTATAGTCTGAGAGGCGACAGACGGAATGTTGATGTCAAATAGGTATTTTTGTTTTGTTTTTATGTTTCCTTTCAATGGATCAAGATTTATTTGTGACGTCACATGATAAGTTAGGTGAAAAATTAACACTGGCATTATGTCCCAACTTCTAAATACAGTACCTATACTGAATTTACATTTTTTGACTTTGCCATCGCGTCTTTGGCTTTCTCTTAGACTCATCCGCTTCATTTTTCTGACTTTTTCAATACTGATTTAGACAACATTTTGTTTGGATCTCCATTAAATCATCTAATTTAAGTCAATTTAAGACAAGTTATTTTCCTAGCAATCACACTGGTAATGGTAACAAAGAAATTGCACGGGTAACTATCACCAAACGTTGCCACAAGTTATCTACAAATCCTTTTACATTTTTTCTTACATTATTGTTTTTATCGTAAGTGACATTCTCACCGCTAAGTCTTCTGTACAGCCAGAATCAACAACAACGTCAGTTTGACTATAAGCAATGAAGCTTCTTCACGTCCCGGGGAGAAACTACAGCTGTCTTGTCTCAAAACGAATTTAATCAGAGAGAAATTAACAGTAGGAAGTATTGAAAGGACTTTTAGACATCACACGGTCAATTAGGTACATCGTTGAAAGGACAAACAGACAGACATATTGTCATTTATAATAAGTATTTCAAGTTCCATCAAATCGTATACCAACCCTAACATTTTAATTTGCCACTTCTAACCCTAAAGCGCTCATTACACAGAAACATGGCGGACTGTATCCCTGGCGCAAAACGACACTTTATACAATTTTAAATCTCCTCCAATAAGTAATAATGTTCAAATTCCTTTATCAAACAGCATTTATGCAAACCAAATTGAATTTTCAGTTATTATAGCTCTTAACGTCATAAAAATAAAATTTAAAATCATTGGTTTGCGTTAATATTGTGACAAAACAAAAACAAAGTTGCTTTTAGCTGTCGATGTGAACTGTATGAAGCTAATAAAAGAGATCAAAATTGTGTAAACAAACTAAATAGTAAAAGTGGTACAGACAACTATGTAGACAAAATATTCGTTATGATAAACAAATATGGGTTATAACACTATAAACATAAAGGTTAAAATCGTTTAAATAGAATATTTCGACTGTCAAATAATATAAGTAGAGATACTCTATTTCACGATGAGCATTCGGCTGTAAATGTTGTAATGTTCACATGCACATCGTCAATGTGTGCGTGAGCGATTTTACGAGCGTTTCCGAGGTTACGCACACATTAGCAATGTGCATGAGAACGTTACAACATTCATAGACTAATGCTCTTCGTAAAACTTCGTGAAATGGAATATCTGTATGTGGATGTGCACGCATGCGCGAGCGAACGTCACACGAGGCGGGAACAAGTGCGATTGGCTACATCCTGCCGCAAATTGAACTCCGCGGACGTCCGTCGTGGCGCGTTCCATTTTTAAAATCGTATTGGATTCGATTTTGTTTAGATTAACGGTTTTTATAATAGTCGTAGTACAAATTCGAGTAAAACGCACACGTTTTGTTCAGTTAAATTAGATGCAAAATCGTCGTTTTACAACATTGTATTTGTTTTAGAATTTTAATACTCATTTGCTTTTTATTATTCTTTGAGCCAGTTTCAGAAACCATTTCAGCCATTCTATTTGGCCAGAAAAACTGTAAAGAAGAACGGTCACGCTCCATAGAAAAAAAAGTAAAAAAAAACAAAGCCGACAGAAACGAGACATCAAATTTTTTATTTATTTTTAAAATAGAAAAATTATATTTTTTTTTAATTCGAAATCAATGGCTAGCACCAAAATATTGCCTTATGTTTTTGTTCAGGCTTTCACACATAAAAAATACAATTTAAAATGTAATACAGCCTATGTCATGTAAGAGTAATGGTACATGGTACAGTCAGGTGTTGAGCACTTGCAGTACAATTTTGGCTCTTATGACATAAAACTTATTGGTACAAAGTCCGATATGTAAAGGTTGACATGCTCTTGACTTTACCTTCCCAAAACGGTGAAAGAATTTTTCAAATCGGTCTAGTAGTTTCATAGCCAATTCAATGTAAAATCTTTCCTCTTTATTACTATAGAAAAACATGGCAGATTGAAAAATAACAAGTAGTAAGTAAGTAGGTTTTTTTGGCTGCACATGCAAAAACAATAACAATGAATAATTCAGACTGCATCTTATAGTCGTTTTGTAAAGAAAATTCAAAAATTATTTAAGAATATGTAGGCCAAAACATCATTGACAATTCAAATTGCAGCTTAAAATATACTTTTTCAAGCTGTTAGCATTTGTTTGCATTATTATGTTAAACTATGATCTTGGAGAACGGCGTCTGTCTAGTAGAGCTAGGTTATTTACCAAACGGTCTTGAATCAAATCCTGATATGAGCTTGTACACTAAAACCATGCTTAGTACATTCAACCAATGATACAGATTAGCAGGGTAGGGAAGGGTTGAGCATCTCCAGAACTAAGAATAGAAATAAGGCCTCCTTATTGCATATACACTAGTTTGTAAATTATACTGTTTACTGTATCACTTGTTTTATGCAAATAAAACTTATTCTATCTATGTATATAAAGATTTTTATGCTGATAATGTTCTAAATTTCAGGTCCAAGGATTTGTATTGGGCCTTTAGCCAAAAAACGTTTTATCAGAGAGTAGATAGACCTTCACAGGCATTTTGGAAGAAAGAAAATGAACATTACATACACTACATGCACAATTTTCTTTAGTCATTGTGTACACAATGTGGTAAAAATGTATACTACATTATAAACTGCTCTATATTTTGACTATAAAAAGTCAAAGTAAATTTTTATATTGAAATGGGGCTATTACTTACATACAAGCTCTTTCGAATCGCCACATTTTTTTCCTAGAATTGAAAATGAAGTAAAAAAGTTGCTACAATCTCTTATACTATAAAAAAAATGATTGACAGTTTGTCACGTGTCCTATTTAAATATAGGCCAGAGAGGATATCAGTAAAAAAAGAACATGTTTATTTTAAATTCGAATAGAATAAGCTACTGTAGAGTGTCACCAACAAATCTGTGATGGTGGTTGAAATCAGAACTAAAAATTGTATTGAAAATCGCCAACAGTTTCTAGTTAAACATAGACAGTGGCGCCGCCATTCGAGTTCATAGATATTTTGGTAAAATATACCTAATGCGTCACAGACATAATACTGTCCATTTTATCAGTTACGGAATCGTTCCATATTTGAAATTTAAATTTCGATTTTCGAACGACACTATAACTGATAACTGTCAGGGGTTAAGATTTGAATTAGGAATTGGTTTTTAAAAAGGAAATTGAATTATTTGTTCTTTTTATACATACAGATAACAAAGTATTTGTATTTGAAATAATATAATTTAAACAGCCCTCAGCGCTCATGCAGACGTGACGGTTTCTCGCCGGAGCTAAGCCCGGCGTCAAACAAGCGCCGTGCCCGGTTGCGAGGTGAGCCGGCGCTAGCGCCGTGTGCTTCGTGTGCTTGGCTTCATAGTGTCCCATACAAGACTGACGACCGGACGTAGACCCGGTTTGACGCCGGGCTTAGCTCCGGCGAGAAACCGTCTCGTCTGCATGAGCGCTTAGCGGAATTAGAGGGCGCGGGTTCGATCCTCGCATAGAACAAACATTTATGGGATAAACATTTGTGTTCTCGAGTCTGGGTGTTTTCTATGTATTATAAGTATAATAAAATAAATATATAGGGACAATTCATACAGATTGAGCTAGCTCCAGAGTAAGTTCGAAACTTGTGTTATGGGATACTAACTCAACGATATTATATTTTATAACAAATACATATATAGGTAAACATCCAAGACCCGAAGCCAATCAGAAAAAGATCGTTTTTCATCATGACCCGACCGGGGATCGAACCCGGGACCTCCTGGGTGGCGGTCTGGCGTGGTAACCATTACGCCACGGAGGTCGTCAATAAGTATATATATATTTACAATAATATGTATATCCGTGGTCTGGTATATAACACAAGCAGGTTAAGCCTTCACTTTGGGACCAGATGGGGCTGTGTGAATTGTGTGCAATTTATTTATTGTAATTGGTACTGTTTACTCGTGGCTGTCACTGTCAAACTTAAGAAAAAAAAGTATTGAGTACAAAATTAGGATTGGCTATAAATTTTGAATTGAAATTAAACAGAATTGAAATCGCTATTTTATTGGAGAGTAAACTGTCTGGTGATGATTATAGAAAGAGTCTGCGAGGACTTTAAAAATTATGATTTCATAATAAGTTATAATTAAAATAAATCATAGCTGAAAAATACAATAACGAAAAACGATCCAACAAAAATGGCGGGTCTCAATTCGAATATTCGAATGTTCGTTATCGGTGCTCGGGGGTCAGCGTTTCCTATCGTTTTTATCGCCGTCACTTCCCGTTCGACGTTTGAAATATTGAATTTTTTTTTCACGCCGAAATATCATGACCTATCATGACATTATTCGAATTATTATTCTTTTTTTTGACTGCCAGCATTTGAGATTAGACGTAGTGAGGTGACGTTTGCATGTTAGATAGAATATCGAGCTTTTTTATTCATTTTTTATATATTTTTTTTAAAGTGGTAACTCGGATAATAAATTCTCTTTTTAACCGATTGGTGTCTGATTCCCATTCCTGTGTAGTGTACCACTAAATTCTAGTTTTCGGATTTTACGTTCATAATGTCTAATTTATCATTTGCTCAGCGAAAAACACTGGGAGACAATGCTTTAGCATTAAGTTCGCCTTTTGTATACACATTATGTATTGTGTGCAATAAAGTTTAAATAAATAAAATAAATAAAAACATCTAAGATCACAAGTAGCACTTTAAAACGAACACGCAAGTTAAGCAACATCGATCCCTAGCCAGTTTCGTAATCTTCTCTGGGCTGTGTTGTTCCGATAGCCTCACAATATCAATCGCATTTTCAAAAAAACAAATCGTATAAGTAAACCTTACGGAATTTGACCAATAACTGTAGAGAAAATACATCAGAAAGATAGTTGAAAAAGAGTGGCCTTTTCCCAGCAGAGGACATAAATGGTTTATAAAAAAATCGAAAAAGCCAACAAGCTACTGGCGTAAGTCAAGCTTCTTTTATAAACAAAAATAACAATTCATTTGATAAATAGTGGAAACATTTTATAAATTCTTCCATGCGAAAACAAAGAGCTGTCAATACAACAAGAAAATGAAATCAACACTACAATTTTATACAATAAAGTTTGAAAATTGGTTATGACATGAACTTTTCAAAGTAGCTCTACCACATTTATAAATAAAATAAATTTTACACAATTCACACTTAACCTGCTTGTGTTAAGGGTGTAACCAGACAACAGGCATTTATAAGTGATGCTAGCTTGACTTTTAAAGTACCACTTTCTCATAGAAATCGGCGTGAAGCCACAGAATAATAAATAGTAGTATGTAGTGAAGCTGCAACATGTTTATTTTTCTTTTACGGGCTGTAAATGCAATGTGTTTAGTTTATTCATAACGGATTATATCAATCAAAAAACGAGCGAATAATTGTGATTCAAGCACAAAAGTACCAAAGGCTCACTTCCATACCAACTAGGCACCACCGGCCTGTTAAAAAAAAATACTCAGTGTAAAACAATTAGATACTCTTCGAGTATATTTTTTATCGAAATTTCATCAATACAAGTAAATATACATTTGTCGATGGCAAACCGCAAGTAATTTCAAACTAAACAGAATACCCCCGGGGGCATTCGTACCGATACCGATAACGAGATATCGATACATCGGAACCAGAATCGAGATAACAGATTCGCTTCACTAGCAAATAGAACGATTTTAGAACTGCCTCCGACATTCGACAATTCGATTTTTAATTTTAGCTGAAATTTTATAGATGAAGATACTGTCGCATTTTTTTTGCGCTGAAATGAAATAGTTCAAAGACTACGCCTTCGTGCCTTCGTATTTAAAATATAAATCGGTATGAATTAAATATGAATCGATTCTGTCATTTTATTGTGATAAAACACACAACATTATGTCACTACAATAATGGTATGACTCGAATTTAGTCGTACTCGTACATGCCCTCACAAGCCCACAACTCCACCAGGAATCAGTCAGTTGTAAACTGGTTAATTAACCATTAGGCTATTACAGCTCTTGAGAAACCCAGACAACTAGCTACATACCATAGTTTTTATTCCCGGAATAAAAACTAACCCTATGTGCCCCAGCCCCCAGGCATAGGCAGCCGTTTCAGCGTGAAAGTACAAACATCCATACATCCAAACTTTAGCATTTATAATGTTAGCAAAGATTAATCTGTATGTCTAAACTATATTAAATTACATTATGTCAGCTAATAATAGTCACCATATCATGTAACACATTCCGATCTAAGCTTTAGCATAGTCAGCTATTACAGTAAATAATAACTAGTCTAGGTATATTGAGTTAAGCTCTGATTAGCAGTTACTTTGATTCCAGTCTTATTTGTTAGAGTTAGATTCTGACACGCATTTTGATTTTAGCTCCACGTTTAATCTCACGCAAGTTATAACTTGTGGAAAAACTGTCAAAAAAATATATTTTACACACAGCGCAACACCAAATCATTAAATTACGTAGGGTAAGTTCGCCTTTTCGCGTCCATCGCCCAATTCGCGTCCGTTTTACGGATCTCCGTTTAAAAATCCTCGAAAATAAGTAAACTTACACACCAATCAAACGAAAAGTCATTACCGCTAGTACCTCAATGTATAAGACGCACGCACATGTGGACAAAAGGTCCGTGCGCCAAACCAATCCGGCTTAAAAAAATAGTTAGTCTCGGCTGTTCACAAGGGAGCGCGTACGCGCGGTATTTGTAGATAAAAAATAGTGTGCAGCGGTGCGTTCAATGGTAAGTTTTTTATTGTTTTATGTGAATTTTAGGATACATAGCTGTTTCTAGACTTTTATAATGAAAAAAAGAATAATATTAATTATGAATTTGCTTAGGTTTTTTATATTTAACGAATAAAATAAGGTGGACGCGAATTACTACGTCGAATTTACAAAACTTCCACTTTGCGTCCGCAATGGACGCAAACTTTACCTACAGGGGATAATAAAAACCAAATTGCGTCCACTAGTTTCGTTAAATACAATTGACTTATTATTATTATTTTTTAAAAATTAAGACTACGTTTTTTTAATTCATTTTTATATACTAATTTCAGATGTAGAAGACGACGGCGACGCCGATGAGAAAAACATAGGCTGTGACAAGTGTATTAGATGGTATCATCTGAAATGCACGCGATATGTTTAAGATTAAGTTATTTAGAGGCCAAAGATAAGTATTTTGAATGTGATCTGTCATTAATTGAAATTCTTAGGCTATAATAATCGTACCTTGTCTCATAATTTATTGAAATTCTTTTAGTTGTATGATTAGACAAAATTGTTGTATTGTTTTGTTGCTTTAATATAGCCAAAAACTTATTATTAATCAAGACTGATCTTTAGCAATAATAATATACCTTGTAATTATAGGGTAAAATTAACAGAATGTGGGTACAATCATTATTTACCTAATTTGAAGTTTAATCAATGTTGAGAATAATTATTTTAATTTTTTATGTGTTTTTTTAAAATGATAATAATGTTGATTTTTAATATTTATATTCTTAAATAAAGAAATTGTTAAAATACAATATTTCTTTACAAATTCTTAAAAATATCACCCTTATATTCCTTTTCTAAGCTGGTGGACGCTAAATGGTCCACGGGTGGACGCAAATCGGATTTTGTGGACGCAAAGTGGATAAAACGCCTAATTCTGAAGATTATTTATTTAAAAAATAACACAAGATGTTTCGAACAAAACTGAAAGTTAATCTTAAAATAGACTATATAATGAACACATTACATATTTTTTTTCATAGAAATTAGTGCTGGGACATTTTTATTATCGCCGTCAAACTTTCCAACTGCACTAAGTGGACGCGAACAGGCGAAATGACCCTAGTACTATTTATTATTCTGTGCTCAAATCTGCTTTAGATGATGATGAATATATGAAACACCCAGACTCGAGACAAATACAATTGCCATCACATAAATGTGCTGAGCGGAATTCGAACCCTCTGGTTACTGAAAGTTGGGTTACTACCAACTTGCGATAAATTGTTAAGCCTCATCAATGAAGTATATTGTCGCTTTTACGTACCTACAGCACAGGACTTAAACGAAAAAAAATGTCACATTTGCAACCGTATTAAATATATTTAAAAAACCGTTACATTCCACGTATTATAATGACGAACAAGGAAAAATCTATAAATAGAATAGTTAATTTTATCCTGAATTCCTGTAGCGAGTGTTATGCCATAAAAACTATACAATTTAATCGTTAGCTAAGTAGTTTAATACAAAATAATATTTGATTAAATAACTGATCTGAATTGCTCACATCACGTTGATCTTCACAAAGGCAAAGCTAAAGATCGGAACAATTAGAAGTATTTAGAAGAGAATGTTTAGAGAATGCATGATGGTGATTCTGCGGTGGAGGCACGATCACGATCCTCAGTTATGAGGAAACCCACAGTAAGGAGAAATGAGGGGGAATTAACACGACGCGAGGAGAGGAGAAGGATGTCACTCAGGGATAGCTTTCCAACGATGAAAGAATTTTTCAAAATCGATCCAGTAGTTAGTAGGTACCTAGCCTATTCAATGCAAGCAAACAATCAAAATCTTTCCTCTTTATAACATTAGTATAAAGGACGAGTAACAAAAAAAAACCAGATAGGTACGTTATGTCAAAAAATAGGTAGTTTTAATAGACCCCCGGACGGGCAGGGAACCAGTTATCTATGGTAAAATTACCAGAAAATATGGAAGTGTAACAATATACTGTGGGCAAACGTTCTGCGCGCCATTATGCGAGAATTGGGGTCAATTGTTGTTTGTGCGACGCTCGTTACCGCCCCGCCATATTTGAAATGATTCGGCAATGTTGGGTGCCTGACATCGGCTGCGGGCTCTCTGACTCGACGTCATTATTTTTTTGTTAATTCAAAAGAATGTTTTTATTTAATTTTATGCCAGTTTTATTTAGAGACGATTATTTTATGATGAAATGTGTCAATCTGAATTATAACGTGCATCTAAAATCCAAATAAATAGAAGCTGTTACCCACGGCTCAGCCCGCGTGGTCAAGGGAAAATGACATGGGAATCTCTTTATCCCGTGGGAAAAAAGTAGCCTATGTCACTCTCCAGACTTTAAACTTTCCTAAATAAAAAAATCATATCAATCCGTTCATTACTTTCGACGTGAAGGGAGGACAAACAAACACACTTTCACATTTATAATATTAGTATAGATCGCTTATTAATAATAATTAATTAATTATACTACACAATTCACACAAGCGCCACATCCTAAAGTAAACAAGGCTTTACCTGCTTGTTGTGGGTACTTATATTTATACGAGCTGTTACCCGCGACTTCGTCCGCGTGAAATGTTCAAATAAGGATAACTCCTTTTCTTGTCATGCGATTTAAATGAAACAAAGCCTATATTCTGCTCCAAGCCGAGCTCTATCTCCATGTGAAAACAGGATTAAAATCCGTTCAGTAACTTAGAAGATGTGCGCGTTCAAACAAACAGATAATAAATTTAAAAAAAAAAACGCTTTTATTACCTTTCTCTAGCTGTTCCCTCTCCATTTTTGCCAAATATGTTTAAAGTACAGACATATCGGGGTCTACTGTTTTATTATATGTATAGAAGAAGATGCAACGGATAGTGGCGCTGTGTTCGTCAGAAAATAGTTATATTTATTGCAACACCTTCGATACAATTTTGACTTTGACAAAAGTCTTATAGAATGTATAAAGTTACCGCCAAAAACTCCAGATAGGGGTGGACAAGTGGGTCATAGTCTTATAAAGAGCACTCGACGTAAGAACCCCGGTACCTTTATAGCTTAAATCGATTCCATTTTGTGTGCTAAGCCGAAATGGAGTGCCCGGTCGGTGGAAATCTGGAATTTTTTCGGTTAAGTTATTTTGCTACGGGCTCTTTGACTATTTCTAATGTATTTTGAAATGGTCATTTTATTTATTTGCCATACAATATCATCACCTCTGTCCTGTCCTGATATGTTTCTGATAGCTTTATATGTCAGATAAAATGTTTTATCTACGCTTACACAAAACACATAGGTACTTAAGTTTAGCAAGGACAACTTCATCCAATATTTGGATGGGTTTAAAAATCTCGACATCTTGATCCAGATTATTGTCGACAGAGAAGTAGATCTTCTTTTCGAGTCAATGGTGCTAATGCTAATTCAGTTGTACATTTAATTAGACTAAACTAATTTTGACAGGACCAAAGGTGTTGTCCTTCTTTGGTTTACAATTAGCGACAAGGATAGCAACACTTCTAGTCCTGTCAAAATTAGTTTAGTCTAGTTAAATGTACAACAGAATTAGCACCAATGACATTCACTCAATTTTATTTTTATATTATCCTATTAGTTATGTTAAGTGTGTGAAAAGTCATAGTCAGGTCTATAAGCTCTTTCCAAACGAAAATAGTCGTTAACCCAAATGTGACCATCATTGATATGAACTAACAAACAATTTGACATAACAAAAAAAAACTTTTATTGCTTTTTTCTTTGCCGCACAGTACAGTAAAGTACGAATTTCTAAAAATACGTTACGAAAATGGCGCGCGAATCAAAAAAAATTCAATAAAGATCCCTATAAAAAACCTTTGTTCTCAGTCAGCTGCTCCACGAAATAATGGGAGCGAGTTTGCAGTGAGGTTCATAGTAGTGGAACTCTATTCAATACACACACGATTTTAGTCTTTGTTATTTTCAGGGTTTCGTACCTCAAAAGAAAAAAACTTTTATTTTTTTATACCACAAATGTGGCAAGCAAGCATACGGCCCGCCTGATGGTAAGCATCACCGTAGTCTATAGACGCTTGCAATACTGGTGTTATCACTCACGCGTTGCCAACCCTCCCAACTAGGGTATAGAGAACCGGTACTATCTCAAGGAACCGGGATTTTCGGTACCGGACTATGCTGGAACCGGGATTTCCCGGGAATTTCGGTACCGTCGGGGTTTTTTTTCAATACATCAACACCGCCTAGGGATGTTTTGATTTTGCTCAATTTACACATTTTTTGTTAGACATACTTATTTTTAGAAAGCTCATTTGTTGGACTAGGTACATGTAAAAGTAAAATAATATTATATTTATTGCGTAAATATTTTTTAAAAAGTGAAATAATGATACAAGTAACGACCGTATTTAATTAATACGGTCGTTACAAAGAAAAATAAAAAAATTACTTATGCAGTTTTTTGCAATTATGCGAAAAATCAGTTATCAATAAAATATCCCATGATTCATACAATGGTTCTGCATCGATTTTTCATGTCATAAATAAAATCTTTTTGGGCGACATTACCCAAGTCCTGGTATGATGCTAAAAAGTTGCTCTTGTCGCAAGGCTTGCGGCATGCCTTAAACAAATTAAAGGAGTCAGTGTTCAATAACAATACACTAAGCATGCCCGCGGATGGCATGAAAAGTGAAATTGACTTCACTCAACTGTACACCACAGAGATACCTGAAAGGGAGGCATGGCTGAATAGCCGAGTGTCAAACATAAAAGGAAGTCACATATGGTTTACAGATGGATCCAAAAAAGGATCAGATGTAGGATGTGGAGTCTTCGGACAAAGGCCTAAACATAGGTTAAGTGTTAATCTTGGAAAAGAGGCTTCCATCTTCCAGGCCGAGGTCTTCGCGATTTACAAATGCGCGGAGATCAACCTTAGTAGGAAACTTAGAAAACAACACATCTACATCAACACCGACAGCCAGGCGGCGCTACAGGCGTTGGAGTCCTTTGAGACAAACTCAAGGCTCGTGAAAAACTGCAAGGATAACCTAAATGCTCTTGGCGCATCTAACAAAGTTATAGTTAGATGGATTCCAGGACATTCAGGCCTAGAAGGAAATGAAATGGCAGACGAACTAGCAAGGACTGGTGCTGACAACCCTCAGGCAGGACCGGAACCTTTTTGCGGCATAGCCAAACAACGAGCCTACTATATCCAAAAAACTCAGCGTGACTTATGGCGAAGGAACTATGGAAATCTGTCCCAGGACAAACACATGCCAAAGCCGTAATAAGTGGTCACAATAAAAACTTCTCCAAAGAACTCATCGAGCTCAAAAGACGGAAAACTAGTGCCGTGACTAGAATACTAACAGGACACTGCAAACTTAATAAACATCTGTTTAACCTTAACATGAGCCAGTCCGCGATGTGCAGATTCTGCCAAGAAGAAGAAGAAAGTGCCATGCACATTCTCTGCTCCTGCGGACCACTCATGTACAAAAGAAGTATACACATGGGAAAGCATATTCTGCTTCCAGAGGAGATACAACAGCTCTCTGCCCAGCACATCTGGAAGTTCCTAGAGGCAACCAGTCTGGACAGGGAAATTTAATTAAAGGGCACTACAAAAGATCAGCAATGGTCGAAGCAGTATTCTTGAAGCCCACAGCAACAAATAATAATAAGGCTTGCGGCAATCAAGGTTAAAGTAACGTTATCATGCTACTGGGGAAGTAAGTGAAAGAATGCCATGGCCAGAAGCGCAAGGACCATACGCACGAAGATCGATTTTTGCTAACTGATGCGACAAAACAGCCAAATGTTACGGCAATGCTGTTTCTTCAAATGCTCTCGTCAGAGCACCAGTTGTTTGTGTTAAATAAAAATTGTCAATTGGACACCACTGCTTCTGTCGCTCGCTCGCAACTGACTGAAGGGTTGTGGTGGTAATGTCCGTACGCAGACAGCGCGAGTGGTGACCAGCTGGCTTCAGGAGCACGCACGACATTTGGGTCTTAGACTGGCCTGCGCAATCACCAGACCAAAATCCCAAAAAGAACGCATAGAACATGCTTCCTCCACAAACATTGAGACTAAAGAGCAATTTTTTTGCATCTTAACAGGACTTGAGACAATTCTTGGGAAAATTGAGACTTCGTGATCTTGATTCGAAGCATAAAAACCGTTTCAGTACCATTGTAAACATAGGTGTTTTTAAAGAAAACATTTTCTTTGGCAAATTTGAAAAAAAGGCATAGTTTAGATATTTTTTTTACTTTTTCTTGAAAACATACTCGATCGTTTGTTGACCATCAAAATATATTCGATCGCACGTAGCGTCACTAGCGTCAGTGTTGCCAATTGCCATATAATTGAATAAATAAAAAAATCCCGAAAGTACCGAAAATCCCGGTTCTTGTATTTCAAATCCCGGTTCTTTTACAGCTATAAAAGAACCGGGAATTCCCGGGATTTTCGGTACCGGGATTTCCCGGTTCTATACCCTACTCCCAACCCCCCAAGTGGAGCTCTGGAGACCTTACTCAACGTAGGAACACAACATGGTCGAGCTAGACCAATGCTATTTGGCTACGATCTTCTGTAAGGTGGACCTCCTTCCCCAGACGGGCTGCTCCGATTTGAGCGGATTATCCGCTGTGCCCTACCTCTCTTTATAAGATCACTTTGTTGTCCGTCTGTCTGTTTGTCTGTCAAGCCTTTTTCTCTGGACCGCATGGAGGTATCAAGCTGAAATTCATATCAAATACTCAGGTCTACTGTCCCAAGGAGCTGTGAAAAAACCACAAAAGATACAGTAGACAGCTGTTTATGCCGCATTTTAGACGCAATTTCGACACTCGCCAGTGAATCAAAACCTACAGGGTACTTCCCGTAAACTCAGAATCTTGAAATTTGGCACAAAGCAACGTCCTTAAGCAGTACTTTACTGCTTAAAGTACAGATAAAGGAAAAATTGCGTAAAGCATAAATCTTTGGTTAGGTACATCATAATATTATAAAATATTTTTCTACTTATATATACCTACCTACAGGTTTGTAAGGGACCCTCGGTGCGCGAGTCCGGCACGCACTCTAATATGAACACGCAAGTTAATCCCTTGCCAGTATTTGGATGGGTTTCGTTGTCGATGGATGACAGTCGTTAAACCAAGTCGATGGCCTTCGGGCGGCTTAAAAACACCGGCCTCTGCCGATCCGCATTGGAGCAGCGTGGCAGAGTACGCTCTTATCACCTTCGATGGAAGGGTTGATATGATGATTTGAGTTTGAACACCACATAACTGCATTACCAAAATGGCAAAACGTGACGTCATTGTGCCATAAACATTTGATTATTCGCACAGTTATACTAGGAAACAATGACGTCATACAAATGGTACGTATTTATTCACATTCGGTTATTTAATTAAACACTTAATATCATAGAAAATAAAGTTGAAATTTTAATGTCTTAAAAATAATTGATACTTGCTCCCAATTAATCGTTTGTAACTATTTGAAGCGTTCGGAGTTTTAGATTTTATAGAATTGACTAGCGAACCGCCACGGTTTGGCACGGGTTTTACTTTTTTTTATACCGCAAAGTTGGCAAACAAGCATACGGCCGGCCTAATGGTAAGCATCACCGTAGCCTATAGACGCTTGCAATATGGGTATCACTCACGCACGCGTTACCATAAAAAAATACTTTTATTTTCATAGAACACAGCGAAAAACCTAAAATTGGGACCCCCCCCCCCCCCCCCCCTTACAACTATGTTATTGATTGAACTACATCTGAAGATTTATTTATGATAGTGAAAAAAGTTAAAATTAGGTACATACAAGAGTGCCTTAACTTTTAAAAAGGTTTCGAGCAATACGCCGATAGTCCATTTAATCTTGTTCTGTCGTTAACGACGAAACCTACTAGGCTTTTCCAGTAGAAAGTAGCCCTTTATCACAAAAACATGGACAAACTATACATTTATGTATGTATATTATATTAAATATTTGACATACACGAATTAGAATACAACTAACAACTACCAGCTGATAAGGTCTGTCCTTCGCCCAGCGATAGTGTATCTAACAGATAAGACATCGGCGACTGTGTCAAAAATGTGATCTTGAACCAATAATTCCTTTTGGAAAAGAAATAATATTAATTTTTAACTGCTTTTTTATGTTATACAGCAGACAAAAAGGCAAGCGGGTCACCTGATGGAAAGTGGTCACGCCTATGGACATCAGCAACACCAGGGGCGTGCGTTGCCCACCTCTGACGAGTCCACTAATGTACCTCTTAAATAAAATAGTCCCATCCCATGTCATAGTGCTTGCCAAATTCTTCACGTAAAAGAATAGTGAATCCTACTAATATCATAAATGCGAAAGTTGTGTGTATGTTTGTCACTTCTTCACACTCAAATGGCTGGGCCAATTTTTGGCCTGGTCTGCTCGCTTTATACATCTACATATTCGACATATTTAGGATTTGACCATAGCGCTATTTGGATCGACATCCCGCGTTTAGTGCTTGATTTCTGTATGTACCTAGATCTGTATTTTATTTATTCTTATAAATGTACTTATACATTGTAACAAACCAGTGAAAGAAAAAAATTGCTAAATGACAAAAAAGGCCGTAACCGGGTAACTTTCGCCATTTCTTTTACCGGTGGTCATTTTGCTTGTGTCCGAAATGGTGGTAGTATATAACGTAGTTTATTTTCTTTATTTAAACAAATTGTAAATGACAAGAAAAAATGCCTGTGAAGGTCTAATTTCTGAAATAAACGATTTCATTTCAACACACAGGGTACTTTTTATCCCGAAAAGTACGCGATTCCTGTAGGATTTGGTCAAAAGTCTGATTATAGATGGCGCTGCTGTAAATAAATACACGCAAACGAAGTTGCGCGGGATTCACTAGTTCTTTATATAGAAATAAATTGTACACAATTCACACAGCCCCACCTGGTCCCAAAATAATCTAGGCTCGTGCTTGTTTTATGGGTACCAGACAACAAATATATCATTGTTAATATATACTAAATACGTAGAAAACCGACTCGAGAACAAAAAATGCCATCACATATTTGCCCCGAATCGAACCCGGGTTCTCTGGTCACGAAGGTCACTGCCAACGCACCAAATGGCTGACCTTAATATTTGAGCAAAACTGCAGTAAAATATTAGTATACTGTCGTCAACGAAGTACTAATGGCACAGATAATAAAACGGCTCTCCCCGTATGGCTATCGATCCCTGGCTACAGGGTACGGTACAAGATATTGAAGTTAGCGAGAAGCCGACAAGCCTACCGAATTTTGGACGGGAATCGCGTACTTTTCGGGATAAAAAGTACCCTATGTGTTAAT
Organism: Endotricha flammealis; assembly: GCA_905163395.2. Lineage (NCBI taxonomy): Eukaryota > Metazoa > Arthropoda > Insecta > Lepidoptera > Pyralidae > Endotricha > Endotricha flammealis. Next base: position 1,165,593 of record LR990883.1, read on the forward strand.
CCAAGGTATCAGCTACCTACATATCAAATATCATAAATATTGGTCCAGCCATTTGAGCGTGAAGGACTAACAAACAACACAACTTACGCCTTTATTATATTAGAAGGGTTTACAAAAAAATTTGGGATCCTTACGAGCTGGGACGGGGCGCTAGTGTTTCATAATTTCCTTTAGCACGCTTAAGTTTTTGACTTGTTCTAATGACAAGGGTGTGTCTGCTAGTCCACTACGTTCGAACCCCCGGAGTGATTCTAGCTTAAAAAAGCCATTACACTAATTTACTCGTTTGTAACTTCGCCAATACTCGCTCGAACTTGACCAAGTTTTGGTGCCTTATAATTTTTATTTGACACTAGCGAAACCAGCGTATCTTCAAATATCTTTACATCTGGTCATGATCATGATGAAAAACGAACTTTTCCTGATTGGCCTCGGGTCTTGGATGTTTATCTATCATATTTGTTATAAAATATAGTATCGTTGAGTTAGTATCCCATAACACAAGTTTCGAACTTACTTTGGGGCTAGCTGAATCTGTGTGATTTGTCCCTATATATTAATTGTGAAAGTTGTAGGCAGGCATTAAAGATGTTCTTTAAAGCCACAACACTTTTTTTTTTTGGCAGGTTTCTTAGAAGCGTGCTGTCGACCAAGTCGAGGATTTTCCTTCTTGTGCTTGTTTTATTTTTTCTTTTATTTCCCTAGGGCTGGAGTATTTTAGTGGTGGACACAGCTGTAGTGGGTTTTACCGTTTATCTCATCATCCTGCTGAGAGTATGATCCTGGGAAAGGCTTAAACACTTAAATATTCAGCGAAGACTGTGGCTTTTTGGCATCCGACATATTTATTTATTGATATTAGAAATGGCGAAAGAATACCAGTTCCGGCCTTTTTTGTCATTTAACAATAATATATTATTATCATATTTTTTTTAATATTAAAAAAAAATACAGATCCACGAACATACATATATTAAGTACTAAACGTGGAATGTCGTTTCCTTGTCCTTCGCTTGCATGTATCCCGCTTTCCCATGGGAATTTGGAAAATTCCTTATCAGATACATACGTCAAACAAAGAACACACCCAGGTCTCTACGGTAAGCGGTTTGTTGATACTTCAGTCAGTCATTTAGATCATGTTAAGGTAAAATTATGATGCTAAAATCCATGCGAAAGCGACCGTTATTAAAAAAAAAATTGCTAAACAAATAAGTAGTATGGGTTTTACAATAGATTTTCAAATCCGGATGTAGTACATTACATCTGCCGTCTGGGGCAAGAGGACCACGTTCGGGTGACCATTTGTTTACTTGGAAAATGGGACATTTTTACAAATATTTTTTTGTAACCTGTTCTTTATCATATTTATATTTTTGTAACAGTTTGCCTGAAAGAAATTGCCTAGCGATAAGGCCGCCTTTTTACTTTAAATTGTTCTTTATTTGTATTTTGATGTAATTAAGTGTTTTTATATGGTTTAAGAAGTTTTCTCATAAGAACTAAATGAAAAGATAATAATAAAAAAATGTTTACTTACTGAGAAACTAAATAAATAACTATATCACTAATCAAGCTGTGCCCGCGACTTCGTTCGCGTGGTTCTCGAAAACACTATCGCTATATGAATAATTTCCCCCGTTTTTGCAACATTTTTCACTGATGCTTCGCTCCTATTGGCCGCAGCGTAATATTATAATTAAAGCTTTCCTCGACAAATGGACTATCCAACACAAAAAGAATTCGAACCAGTAGTTCCTGAGATTAGCGCGTTCAAACAAACAAACTCTTCAGCTTTATAATATCAGTATGTATAGATTTATTGAGCGCACACACAGCTCCACACCATTTTAACACTAGTAACAAAGTCATGAAAATTTACTGTTGGGAGGGTAGGCATATTCAAACATAAAACGATCAGAAAACACGGTCATTTTGATTTTTATTACGATCTTATTATTATTATAACTTGTAAATCTTGTAACGTATGCTGGGGACAAATCTTGCAAACAAATAATGCTCTTGCTAATTGACAGCCCGGTGGTGCCTTGGTAGTGATTTAGTGATCCCATTTTCGGCATAAGAGGGTGCTGGTTCGATTCCCGCTCGGGGCAAACATTTATGTTGTTGAGTAGATGGCATTTGTTTTTGTTCTAATATAGTCTGGGTGTTTTCTATGTCTTATATGTATAGATTTAGGTACATGGACCAAGAAAAAAGGCGGACACCATCACTGAAAGTAAAACGTGAACCACCCATACTAAGCCACCTCGCGTATACGTACGAACTGGCCGGCTTACTATGGTGTGAATGCGTGCCGGTCACCCATTTCACACTCACTCATAGTTACGCCGCCGCCATTAGGGTGCTTCAATTCTTTCTTAGCAAGATTCCGTCAGCCTTTTTTCTAGGTCCATGTTTGTCTGGTACCCACAAGAAGATTAAGACAAGCTTACTTTGGCACCAGGTTACTTAGAAACGTTAGAAGCAAACTACAACGAAGCATCTTTTCCTCATTTACAACAAGGAAAAGTTATACTGTACCTAACGGTAATTTATTAAGAAAAATAATGTGTCATTAATCAGGTAATGATGTAAAGAGAGACACAAATGTCTTAGTTTTTACTTTATGCCACAAAGTTGGCAAACAATCATACGGCCCGCCGGATGGTAAGCATCACCGTAGCCTATAGACGCTTGCAATACCGGGGGTACCACTCTCGCGTCGCCTACCCCAATACATTTAGAGTAAGGTAATAAAAACAACTAATTTTTTTTTGTTTTTATTACCTTACTCTAAATGTTCACTCTCCATTTTTGCCAAATATGTCCAATGTACATACAGACATATCGGGGTCTACTGTTTTATTATATGTATAGATAAGTAATTTTTGTATTCATGATAACTTTCCTAAATTTGTTGCATTCTACTTTTTGGCTCGGAGCGGCTATTGTACCTTTTTATTGTTATATATATATATTCTTTATTGCACATAAACAAAATAACAGAAAAAAAAAACAGTTATAGTTATTGTACAAAGGTGAGCTTATCTCTTTAAGAGATCTCTTCCAGCTAGCCTAGAACAGGTGTAAAACAGGTTGTACAAGGGCGGTAAACAACAATGTGCCAACGGTGAATAAAAAAAACTTCTAATCGTTAAAAAAAAAATATATATATATATAAATTTATATATATAAAATAAATATTCAAATAAACGTACAATATTCAATAGAATAAAATATACTTAAACAAAATAAATAAATGTATACCAATATATAAAACAAATAAATTTAAACAAGTCAATATCAAGTTACACTCGAAGATAATGTGTTTAGATAGTGCTCTTTTATTTTTTTCTTAAAAGTGAAAAACGAAGTACTCTCACGAATCTGTGTAGGAAGTTTATTCCAGAGTTGAGCGGCACGAACAGTGAAAGAGTTAAAAAAGAATTTAGTGTTGGCCAGGGGATAGTCAAAAGTTTTGATATGGCAAGAACGTAGAGATCGGGTAGGGGGTGGAAGAGATTGAAAACGGGAACAGAGATATTGGGGGGAATTGGGATTGGTAATTATCTTGAAAAGAAGAGATAGTATGTGCACATTTCTGCGAAGCCGAATAGGGAGCCACTTCAACTGTGAACGAAATTCCGAAACATGATCATACTTACGTAGACCGAAAACAAAACGGACAGCTAGATTTTGTAATCTCTCCAGCTTGTTTAGTAGCTCCTCAGTTGCATCCAAATAGCAAACGTCAGCATAGTCGAGGATCGGAAGTAAAAGAGACTGAGCCAGCATAACTTTAGTTTTAAAGGGCAAAAAGTTTTGAAGTCGCTTGAGGGAATGAAACGTGAAATGCATGCGCTTACTAACGTCACTAACGTGTGCTGCCCATGACAATGTGCCGTCAATTATTAGACCCAGATTTCTGGTTTTGTTGACAAAGGGTATATGTTGACCATTGTAAAAAATTGTTATGTAATTTCCCTTAAATTATGTTTCGAGAACTAGCTATATACACAATGTTTTGAGTTGTTGCCTAGCTGTACTATTTGGTTATATGTAATTGTTAAATCTTGGTAACAATTTTTGTGTTTCTTTAAATAAGTAAATGGATATTTTTCAAAGCTTCAAAACTTGTAATAGCACAAATCTGCCGTCTGAACTGGTGGTAGGGAAAAAAAAAGTGACGATTCGAAAGTGCTTGTAATATGCCTATTTGAATAAAAATATTTTGATTTGATTGAATTGATTTGATTTGTAATAGGTACCTATATTAGTTTTGAAGCTTTCCACAGAAAGTTGCCATTTTGAATAGAAATTCCCACAGCATCAAAACTTATGGTCACTACAGCTGGTACATACGAACATCTGCTTAGCACGTGGTCGCACAAAAGGCCAGAGATGGGAAAGAATGCGGGGTCTGAATAGATTGCTAATTGTGACGGGACCGGGGACACGCGGGGTTATGCGGGGTTAGGCGGGGATATTGCAAAATAGGGTTGTGTATTTGATTTATTAATTGGTTTTGTGAATTGTTTAAATAAATAAAATAATATATAGGGACAAATCACACAGATTGAGCTAGCCCCAAAGTAAGTTCGAAACTTGTGTTATGGGATACTAACTCAACGATACTATATTTTATAAGGATTCGAATCCGGGACCTCCTGGGTGGCGGTCCGGCATGGTAACCATTACGCCTCGGAGGTCGTCATAATGTGCGGGTGCGGGTAAAAAGTCGGCCAATAGTCATCCATCGACAACAGCCAGGAATGACGACGGCTTAACATGCCCTCTGAAGTACAGAGAAGCTCGAGATAACGAAACCCATCCCAATACTGTCTAGAGTCGAAGTTGCTTAACTTGTTAGTTTAGAGTGCGACACGCAGCGACGTCATCGAGCTCTGTTCTATAGTGTAGTCAGTGTAGTTATCAAAATACCTAAAAAAAATACTAAACAAGGACGCATGACATTCTATCCTTGTCTCTCAGTATAAAATTCATAACGCAGGTTAAATTGTTGAAAACGTTGAAATACTCAAACAACAAAGTACGAAAGGGTTCCGTACATTGCTTGCTACCTTTTGATGTGAACTTAGGGGTCCGCAAATCAGTAACTTTAGGATGACACAATTTTATTTTTAAGGCGATCCGTTTTGGTCCGCGCGGGAAATTCAAATGTTTTGGGGTTTTTCACAAATTGCATCTCAATCATTGATAGAATTTTCGTGAAAATTGATTTTACGACAACAAATATAAAATATCTACTGAATATTATCATATAAATTATAAATATTGGCTCTTCTCATCATGAATGTGCATAATGCACGTTTATAGGGAAAAAGATGCATCGTGGACATTCATAATAGGAAGAGCTAATATTTATAATTTATTCGTTATTTAGTCAGTAGATATATTGTATTTGTTGTCGTCAAATCAATTTTCACGAAAATTCTATCAATGATTGAGATGCAATTTGTTAAAAACCCCAAAAATTTGAATTTCCCGCGCGGACCGAAACGGATCACCATAGCTAGCGCCCCGTCCCAGCTTCGCACGGGTTTTTAAAAAGATGTTTCTAGGGTTCAAAAAAAAAAAATATAGTCTATGTTACAGCCAGTTACAGGGGGATAATGGACCTTGTCAACGGTGAAAGAATTTTAGAAATCCAGTACCTAGTTTCTAAGTATAATCGTTACAAACAAAAATATAAATGATTCCTGTTTTACACATTAGTATGTATTTACATCAATGATTATTTATCAGATAAGTCTGAGGATTCGTTTACGTGACATATTACTACTAGAGTCACCATAAGATAGGATTCATTAGGACTTAATCCTACTAATATTAGGTATATAGGCGAAAGTTATGTGTAACGTGTTTGTTCTTCACTCTCAAATTGCTGGGCCAATATTTATGATATTTAGTATGTAGGTAGATGATACCTAGGATTAACACACAAGGTACAGTCGCCTCGAGGATAGCAGGACCATCTTTAGGATGATTTTTGGTTGCAACATCCAACATCCTAGTGGACACATGTGGCTCTAATAAACAAAAACCCTGTTTGATAACAAAGAAAAGGACGGAGCTGACAAAAGATCCGCTTACAAGATGTGCAAGCGATTTTTTTCTAAAATGGGTCCTCCTATCTTCGAGGCCACCCCACCGTACCTATTTTTTATCGCGAAAAGTCCGCGATTCCCGTAGGATTTCATCAAAAGTCTGTTAAAGATGGTACTACTGTGTTTATATATACGCAAACGAAGTTACGCGGGTTTCAATAGTAATACAAAGAGCTATAGGTACCTACTGATAAATAAATACAAGTAAATTCTTTTTTATGCCACAAAGTTAGAAAACAAGCATACCGCATAACAAGCATATTATTATATAAATTATTGATTAAAGACTCACCACATTTTCCATTAAAAAAATCATCAGAAAATTAAAATTTATTGAACGCACTTTTAGGCACGGCAAGCCGCCATTGCGAAAACCCAAAATTCAAAAATAGAACACGCGCGTAGTAACAAACACTAATAAAACATTGTCAACCACTGAATTTAACATTTATTAATACATATTAAAAACTTAATAAATAATTTGTTTTATCACGTAAAATATAACTATTACTAACGGACGCCAAAATCGTACTGAACTGAAATATTTGAATGAAGTTCGTCCGTCAATGACAGATCAAAAATAGTTCAGAGGGAAGCAATATCGCTTGAGCCGCTAAGCGATTTCAGCGCTTTACAACAATGTTTTATCATTATTTAAATAAAAAACATATTACGATATTAAATTTTAATTTGATTATTACTGCAATATATTTAAAAAAGAATCAAAAGTTATAACAAAATATTTGATTTAGATAAAAAGATACAAAAGTATTTGAAAGATACATATTGATTAATTTGAACGACTGGATCGCTTAAAGCGCTGTTTTGTGCAAAGCTTGCTTGGGTACGTGGAAAATTGACCAATAGCGTTCAGCGCTCACTGATTCGAATAGTTCACGACACGCCGCTGTAATAGTGGCCATTGGTTCTGAAACTATTTGCGCAACCATTATTTTTATTTTTTATTTCACCAAACGTAGGGTTTTTAATTATTATTTTTGTTATGAAACAGATTTATACTAGTTCTATTCTATGTTTCAAATAAAAACATTTTATATTTCATATTAATTTTTAAAAATCGCTTATTTTTTTTCCTTATTTTATGTAAAATACTCAACATATGATTAAGTTTAGACTACCTATATTTCATAAAAATAGATCACTTAATAATATAGATCACATAAAAATAGATTCTTGAGCAGTGGTAAACAAATATTATTATTTTTTAAATATAGGTAGCAAAATTAAGCAATATAATCATTATTATAACGATTTCTTTTAACAATACACACAATGTAATTATATCCCGGAATTCCCACGTAGTTTTTGCTACAATAAACATAAAAAAAATATTATCTACATAAAAATGTATTGTTACTCAAAAAAACTATCTATTGCAAAAAAAAATGTCTTTTATTAAGCTCCATAACTTGTTCTCAACTATAGACGCTACCCTCTGAAGGGTCGTGAGTTCAATGCCCGTGAAGGGACAAAAGTTTATTTGCATCGAGTCTGGGAGTGGCGCAATTAGTATAGATGTTAGGCATTCTTTAGAGCCCATTGCGATGGGAATGTAAATGGGAAAAATATATTTTATATATTATAAAAACTAGCTTAAGAATTTATCGAATAGTGTACTGTAAAATAATATGTATAATAGCTGTTATTGATCTAAATTGGAATAAAAGGTTGCCTTGAAAAGATTGATTTTAGCAAAAATGTAGCAATTGAGTACACTAGTCTATACTTAATTTTTATTTATTTTATTTTACTGATGTTTTGCCAATAAATAATTATTATATATGTCTAATGGGCATTCATTTATATGTATAAATCTGTAACCAGAAGACAAAATGTACGTACCAAATCATTCGAAAATAAGTCTGAATTGAATCTTGCTAAAACTTTGAACTGTTAAAAAAAATCCTTTTTGTGTTCGCATCTAAGTGTGTTCTGCTGTCCGTGGTAACTTTGGGGACGAGCCGGGACTCTTTTTTTGCATTTTTACAAAGAAACGCTCGGACATTTTTGCTTTAAGTGTGTATAAACATAAATATAGTATACTTTAATGTATTATAACAATTATCCTAACAATCTCTAGAGGTTTCAGTTTTCAGTGATATATAGTGATTTAAGAAGAAGGTGTATATGTATAACACATACGAGGATTTTATGAAATTCCCCCGGGAAAGCAGGATGCACGCAAACCAAGTAGCGCGGGTTCGTTAGTGTATAATATTAAAATTTATTATTGTCTGACATTGTAAAAAGAATATACTTGAACAAAAAAGAAGAAAAACCTCAACTAAACACTTAACTGATTTTCTGTCACATTGAAAAATCGTCTACGGTTGTTGCTTATAACAAAGTTTTTTTAAATTATCAAATTGCTTTAAAACAATATCATTTTCACAAAAACTGGAAATCAAAGGAATATTTTCATAACATGATGCTGTGTGTTATAAAGGTAGAATTTCTTTGAGTTTACACAAATTTTATAAATTAGCTAAATGTTTAATACACATACTCAACATTATAACAACATTTTTACTATGACTAGAGAAACTACTCTCTGTTCAAGAGAGTTTTTTATACCTATTTTTAAGAGAGGTAGGGCACAGCGGATAATCCGCTCAAATCGGAGCAGCCCGTCTGGGGAAGGACCTCCACCTTACAGAAGATCGTAGCCAAATAGCATTGGTCTCGGCCATGCTGTGTTCCTGCGGTGAGTAAGGTCTCCTTAGCTCCACTTGGGGGGGTTGGGAGGGTTGGCGATACCACCGGTATTGCAAGCGTCTATAGGCTACGGTGATGCTTACCATCAGGCGGGCCGTATGCTTGTTTGCCACCTTATTAGTATTAAAAATAAATACCACGTCACCGGTGGTAATTAGTGGCAAACAAGCATACCGCTCATCTGATGGTAAAGTTGTCACCGCAGCCTATGGCTGTTGTAATACCAGGTTTATTTTATTTCATCCAGCCTCAATCATTCAATGTCATTCACTCAATTTAATTCAGAGACAAATAATGCCGTCATAAATGTAAAACATGTACATTTAATTGATAAGCAAGATCTTATACAACGAATAGAGGCGACTCTTTCAGTTTTGCACTATTGTTTCATGAGTACGGTGGAGTAATGCAAATACTGTGTCGGCAGGCAAAAGCGACGCTATGATTATACTCTTGGGTGGAATCGCGGTTGTGGTCCTACTTCCCTGACAGGAGGAGCGTTTCCACACATCAAACTTTTTTACAACTTCTTCCCTATCGAATGAATGAATGAAATTAATTGAAGTCCCTATCTGTGCCAGGTGGAATATATTACAGCGAATTATACATCTATTCCATTTTATTTTTCTGATATAATTTTTTAACAAGTGCTTGTAATGCTTTAATATATGGTCCAATCCGTTTTTCTGGTTTATGGTAGTATTATGTACGTATAATAAATTCTAAAATAGGTAATCAAGGTTAGTCGACATCACAGGAGACCGAAGTGCTGGCAGCTACCTCGGACAAAGAATTAGTCTAGCTATCCAGAGGGGGAACGCTGCCAGTATCTTCGGAACCTTGCCTAAAGGGACTCCTTTTTATAATATACTTACTAGCGAAACCCGCGCAACTTCGTTTGCGTGTATCCCGCTTTCCCGTGGGAATTTTGGAATGTATGATACTTTAAAACCTTCCCCTTGAATCACTCTATCAATAAAAAAAAACCGCATCAAAATCCGTTGCGTAGTTTTAAAGATTTAAGCATACAAAGGGACAAAGGGACATAGGGACATAGGGACATAGGGACAGAGAAAGCGACTTTGTTTTATACTATGTAGTGATGATGATTTAGTTTTTTTATGTTTTCTTTTTAAATTAGAATATTGATACTGCTGTTTAAAAGCCTCTTCCAAACTTTTCCGGTATGGTCCCATTTGAGACACTGCTAGGTTTAGTTTCAATCAAACTTGTCCCACCAATGACAGAATTATGACATTACAAACTTAATTGTGTTTATTCGTCTGAAGTGCATTCGTCAAAATGTATTACAAGTACATACAAGTCGATCATTAAAATGTTTTTAAAACGCTATCTCTCATCACTAAATCCTCACACGCCGACCTACATCCACTCACAATGGATACGATCTTTTACGTCTCTTTGTCTCCCAGCAAATGTGTTGTTGTATAGTCCATACTTTAATAAGGGTAAATGTGTATGTGGTTGGAAAATCTCACTGAGAACCTGATTCATAACATTTCTACTTATTAACATCAGACAATAAGCTGGGATTTAACATGTTAGCTAGAAATTACATTTCTAATATTGTTTCGTATTTACATCTAGTTTCTGATTTTTAAAGTTTTTAAAGTGACACATTAAGTTATGACTCTTACTGTCAAGTCAAACTAAGAAAAAAAAGATAGCTTGATGACTTAATTTGGAATTTATACTTAAAATGTGTTTTAGAAACAGGCTGTTTGTCAATTAAATAATACTTGTATGTAACCATACACATAAAAAGAATGTAATAAAATTAATAATTATTTTAATTATCAAAGTTATTATAATAATGTATAAAATGAAAAATAACAAAAAAAAAGTTAGTGTCTAATACTTCACTGGTATTGCCCAGCTTCAAAGTTGTATTAATTCAATTAAACAAACTAGCGAAACCCGCGCAACTTCGTTTGCGTGCATCCAAATCGCTTTCCCGTGGGAATTTCGGAAATGCTATACCTTTAAACCTTCCTCTTGAATCACTCTATCTATTTAAAAAAATCGCATCAAAATCCGTTGCGTAGTTTTAAAAATAAAAGCATACATATGGTCAGACAGACAGTGGCAAGCGACTTCATTTAATATGTACTATGTAAAGATAAACATTTATTTACTTTAAGTATTTAATAAGCTAGAGGAAGCCACCTTAAACGTCACAACGAGATAGATTAAAACCATTAATTATATTTTATTTTTGAGGATGAACCGAAGTTTTTAATATACTCTGCTCACAACAAATTAACGCTTGCATCTTCCCTAATGAAATTCCCTACTAATTAGGTATTGAGCTATTATTCAAAAATAACCGTCACATATTTTTTGAAGGATTATACATTGATTAAAAAAGTTATATTATTACTTTTAATTTGGTTATATATTGTTCTTATTATTAAATTATTGTAATTATGATTAGATGAAGTATATTCGCAAATTTTAAAGAATTTATACGTTGATTAAAAAAGTTATATATTCTTTTTAATTTGGTTTCATTATATTGTTCCGTTTATTAATTTATTGTAATTATGATTAGAGGATTTGTATCGTCAATCCCGGGCCTATATAATAACTGTAATGTGGAGAGACTACTTCGTCTTACTACACGATACTTTTCTATTTCCTTTTAACTTCGTGTAACTTCGGCTAAGTCAGCAATTCAGCATTGGAATAGTGGTTTGTTGTTCGGAAGAGCTCATTCAAAAATGATCGAAAATTACGAATATTCCGTTCCAATACATTTGGCACAAAACTTCCTGTGAAATTCAATGATAGTGGTGTTTGAACTAGTTTGTGATACCTTATTGTGGAAATATAACGTGTGTTTTAATTGCAATAACGTAATTTATAATCGATTCATGTCTACTTCATATCGATTTATATTTTAAACTAGTAAAACTTTTGCAACTTCGTTTGCGTATATCTCGCTATCCCGTGGGAATCTTGAAAAATCCTTTCTTAGTACACCCCTAGACGTCGTAAGAAACCTACATTCCAAATTTGGAATCTCTAGACCCAGCGGTTTGGGCTGTGCGTTGATATATAGTTAAATCAGTCAGGACTTTGAATTTTATATGTATAGATAGATATATATGAGGCGATTGTTTAGGTGATTTAGAGCTTTTGTGCCAAATATGTATCGAAACGGCTTATAGGTTAGGGAAAGAAAAAAAGTGCTTTAACCTTTGAGAGTATAAAGGTTAAAACACTCTTTTATCACAGAATTTGATGAATATACAGCTATGTAATATGATAAATATAAAACCCTTGTGTTATAATATCCGGAAGCAACCCTTTTTGAGATACGCCGAATAGTTATGGTTTAACACCGTATGAATATTAGAGTGTTGGCCCACTTGCTTTGTTTAAAATTTAATGTTTTATCTTAATATTTTTTATTTGCACGATTTAAAAGTAGTTACAATTGACGAACTTAATACCAAAAGGCATTCTCTATTGGATCAGATGTATCTAATCTATCTTTAAATCAGATAAAGTATTACAAACAATAGGTGAATTGTTAGGAATTCCCTTCTTACCAACATGATAGGAGACTATTGCAGTAGGTAAGCATCACCATCATCATTCACATAACCTATTAAACAACATAATTCCATTAAATGCAAAAATACTAAAACCCATACAAAATTTTCTACATCCCAAACCCTAAGCCATTTTATGTAAAGTGTATAATAATAATAATAATAATAATTATAACAAGCTAACCTAAATTAATGTTTAAAGACAACATACAGTGGGGTAACCCTTTTTGGAAAATTAACAGATTTATATTGCGGTGACAAAGGAGGTGACAACCAAATGAGTTAACCAGCATCTTAATGAAATTGAAATGAAATGAAATGAAATTAATGAAATGAAATGAAATTAATTTATTTGCAGTGAATGTGGTAACAATAATTATAGGTCGTAGTATTTTGATATGAGCCATAACATTCAGCCAGCTGGTGGCACGCAAAATTACAATTTACACAAAAAATACAATGTCATTATAAATAATATTAAATTATGTCAATTTTACAATTTAAATAATCCTTAACAGAGTAAAAACATTTCTTCACTAGCCATCTAAACAAAAGTGTTTTAAATGTTCTTAATTGTAGTTCCATTACTTTCTGTGGTAGTTTGTTATAAATTGTGATACAATTGCAGTAGCAGTTTCTATAAAAAAAATGCGTACGTATCTTGGGTAATAAAAGCCTTCCCGGATATCTGGTTGGTTTAAGTCGGTCAGTCTCTGCTTTACTTATAAATAAACCGGATTGAGTCTTGACAAAGATGCAACACTCAAAAATGTACATTGATGGAACAGTAAGCAAATTCAACCTTCGAAATAGTGGTACGCAAGTAGTCAACGGTGGTACATCACAGATTGCACGTATGCATTGCTTCTGGGATATGAAAACCCTATTTATGTCCGTTGAGTTTCCCCAGAGGAGAAGTCCATATTTTAAGTTTGACGAAACATAACCATGATATGCCATTAAAGCTGTTTTTTGGTTGACTTGTTTGGTTAAACGCCATAAGGCGTATGCAAAGCGGTTTACTTTTGCGCATACTTTTTTAATGTGTTGTCTCCAAGTACACTGAGTGTCTATCGTGATTCCTAGAAAATTTACTTCATCTGATTCTGTTAAAGTTTCATTGCCGGAACGTATAGTTAAACTGCGAATACTTCGTTTACTATTGAAGAATCGGAGGTATTTAGTTTTGGTAACATTAATTTGGAGATTATTGAGTTTAAGCCAATCTGTCACTTTAGATACGGTCATGTTAATAGAATTATTATAATCAGTATTTGGTATTTCTGGGATCACGATCGATATGTCATCTGCAAACAAATTACATTGGTATTCAGTTACATCAGGTAGATCATTTATATAAATAATGAACAACAAAGGACCCAATATGGTTCCTTGAGGTACTCCTGTTTTATTAATTAATGAAATAGAATTATAGGAGACCTCTTCATCTTGTTCATTTACATTAGTGATAACTACATATTGACGTCGATTTTGGAGATAACTTTGTAACCACGTTTGTGCCGCTCCTCTTAAACCATACTTTTCACATTTATGTAGGAGTATCTCATGTGAAACGAAATCGAAGGCCTTGCTCATGTCGAAAAATATAGCAGTCGTATCTATCCCTTTATCAATATTTTCCGTTACTTTTTTTATTAGTTTAAATGCAGCAAGAGTCGTAGATTTACCTTTACGGAATCCATTTTGTTCTTCTCTTAATATATTGTGTTTATCTAAAAACTTTGAAATTCTAGTATGCATTACCTTTTCGACTACTTTTGCTAATATAGGTATTAATGCAATGGGTCGATAATTATCCATTTTATCCATTTCTCCTTTTTTATGTATTGGTTTTATTATAGACATTTTCAAAATTTCGGGAAAAACACCTTCCTTAAGCGATAGGTTAGTAAGGTGGCAAAGAATCGGAGACAGTAGAATCACACAATATTTAAGAATTTTTGTTGGAAAACCATCGTATCCTACTGAGTTTGAGTTATTTAATGATCTGATTATGTCAAAAATTTCATTAGGTGTACATGGTTGTAAAAAAATACTGGCTTGTTGGGATTGAATGTGTCTATAGTCATATGATTTAGAGGTTTCCGAATTATTATTTGTCATGTCTATAAAGAATTGATTAAAATTATTGCTGATATCATTTGGATTTGTAACGGTTACATTATTAATTATTAATTTGTTTATATGTTTGTTGTTACTGTTTATTTGTTCGTAGTTTTTTATTAGTTTCCATGTCGTTTGGCAAATGTTTTTGGTATTTTTAAAATAAGAAGCATTTTTTAATTTTCTTGCTGTATTAACACATTTTTTAAAAATTGTAGAATATCGTTGGTAATTTATTTTTGTATGTCTATTTTTATTAGTGTAGTATTTGAATCGTAACTTTCTTTTTGTGACGCACGATTTTTTAATACCATTTGTGAGCCATGAACAATTGTTTCTTTTGTAAGTAATTTTTATTTTACGTATTGGGAAGCATAAATTGAAAAATAATATTAAGGTTTCATGAAATCTGTTGAAAGCGGTATTTACATCTTCTTCCTCATATACATCAGACCATGATAAGCTCGATAAGCACTCCGCAAATTTTTTTATATTTTCTGGGTCATAATCTCGTCTATAAGTAAATAAAACTTTTTTTGGTAACTGACAGTCTTGTATTGCAATATTTAAGATTTGACAAGTTTCATGATCCGATAGTCCGACGCAATGCGTGGTTCCCACAGCGGTATGAACGGTACTTAGAATTTGATCTAAGCAAGCACTCCGTCTTGTGGGTTCTTTAATATGTACTGTCATGCCATAGTTTTGCGTTATTCTTATGTATTCAGCTTGTATATTATTCTCTTTTAATAAATTTATGTTAAAATCTCCGGCTAAAACAATCTTCCATTTTTTCCTAGTGCGTAATTTCGACAATAGAACTTCAAGCTTGTTCAGAAAAATATATGGATTCGAGTTTGGTGTTCTGTAGATACAGATTACAATGCATTTGAAGTGTGGAATTTCAATTCCACAGCATTCGAAAGTGTTTTCCGATGCAAGGTCCGTAAGAAATTTAATGTTATAAGTGATGTAATAATCCTTACACAATATGCAAACACCACCGCGACGTTGGTTTTTTCTGGAGTAGTGACTGGCTAAATTAAACCCTTTTATAAATAAATTTTTCTCGTCTCCTGACTTTAGAAACGACTCACTGATACAAATAATCTCAATATCTTTGCCATTCTTCGCTAGGTCGTCCAGAACAATTTGAAAAATGTCCGTTTTACTTAATATACCCGCAATGTTTTGGTGCATAATTGTCAGTTCAAAATTCATATTATTATTTTTACTTTCGAAAAAAAATTACATTATTGTTATTGGATGTACCTGCAATTGAATTAGGAGAGGATATTGTGTTTTTTACGTTATTACATAATTTGGTATCTCGACTACTCGTATTTGTTGTCATGTATTGTTTGCGATTTATCCTTGGAAAAAATTCTAAAATTGTAGTTTGTATTTTCACTTTGGAAAGCTTTTTGTTACCCGTATTAGATACAGAAGAAATATTTTTTGACATGATACGTTTATGTTGATTGAAATTTAGATATTTTTCATCATAGTCTACAGAATCAATAATAAAATTAATTCTCTTAGCTAAATCTGCAATGTAATTATTATATTTTGGTAATAGATTCACAAAATGACATTTAGGAAAGTTTATACTCAACATCCTAATACGTTTGTTTAACAAATTTACATTTAGATATTTGTTTTCTAAAACACTTAAAATTATTACAGTATTATTTTTATGTCTCTTTAATATACTACACAATTCAATGAAAACCTTAGTGGGGTTGATATCATTTTCTCCTATACATAAAATTAGTTTATCTGCCGAGTCTAATTTAATTTCTTCACCTCCCTTTAAGGCTTCTTCTGCTGGTGCAAATGATCTAATTATTGCAGACGTCTTGTATTTTTCATAGCTTGTATTTTGTCTGGATCTTATGATTTCAGCGGCTAGTCCTATGCATTGTTGTGTTCCAAATATTTTTATTTCCCTTTCTTCGTAGGAAGTATTTGAGTGTTTGTTTTGCATCTCATCAGGTTGTTTTGTGTTGCTATTCTTAATGATTTGTTCAATAACAGAATGGTTATTTTTATTCGGTTTAGGTTTAGGTGTTTCTATGTTGCATGTTATTTTGGATGAATTATTTTCAGTTGAAGTAGATGCTTGTGTTTTTTTTAATGAATTATTTTCAGTTAAAGTAGGTGCTTGTGTTATTTTAGGAGAATTCTTTTCAGTTGAAGGAGATTCTATATCTGTAAAGTCAAGACATCGCTTACTTAGATTTCTTGACTTTCTCCGTGTGTTGCTAGTAGTGTTTTTTGATTTGGTAGATGAGCAAATATTTAGTAACTCGCTAATTTTGCGGTTATTATTCCTTATTGTGTTTTGTAGACTATTGTTTTCTATGGATAAATTTTCAATTTCACAGTGGGCTGTTTCAAGTTGTATCTTCAATGTCTCAATAGTGTTTTTAAGCTCATTAACTTGATCAATATCTATGGTTGAAAGATCTGGTAAACTATTTGCTCGTGTTGAGTCAAACGATAATGGTGATGACGTACTTTTTTCTACATCTGGTAATGATTCATATGATTTTTGAATCTTCTCTCTGTTTGTGTTGTATTTTTTTCTGTAGGTAACGTTATCTTCCATTATTAGTGGAAGTTTATAATGTTGTGATGTCAGAAATAAAATTCATCGGTTAAAA
Source organism: Endotricha flammealis (assembly GCA_905163395.2). NCBI lineage: Eukaryota > Metazoa > Arthropoda > Insecta > Lepidoptera > Pyralidae > Endotricha > Endotricha flammealis. Next base: position 1,182,828 of record LR990883.1, read on the forward strand.
AGTGGATCCGTCGTTGAAGACCTCACGAGGATTTGAACTCGGATTGCAAGCAGATTTGAAGTGCGCTGCTTAACCAACAGGCCACGGCGCTCTTAAGTATAATGTCGAAATTTATTGTTATAGTGAACCACGTCGAAGCGACTGTTTTATCGACGATGAATATCTTAAAACATTCACAGAAAATAATGTAGATGGCGCTGTTTATAAATGAGTAATGGCGACGATGAGGTTGTGAAATTGAATCCTCTAGCGATATTGATAATAATAAACAAATTTTGTCATTATGTTATTGTGCACTATGTTGGTAATATTTGTGTTCAAATGTTATGTGTATCTGTGTTAATATACGGTAAGATTAAGTAGCACTTATCACTGACAGTATTCAACAAAGGCGGTTTATTCAAACCTTTTGTACAGTTATTTATTTTTGCATGTATTTACGTAATTGTTTAGAGATAACACTTTCACTTAATATTCGAATTAAATGTATTAAATTTTCACACTTTTTATCACAAACTCACAGTAATTTAAATATATTTATGATATTATTACGGAGCAATTGTTTACATGACAGCTGACAGCTGATTTTCATTTTAACTAAACCCATCCAAAAACTCGCTTGGGTCAACGTTGCTTAATTAGTTCGATTAGTGGGACACTCAGAGCCGCCATCAAGCTCCTCAATCAAATTACTTTAGAGGATTATAAAGAAAGAAAAATTGTATGCACTAATTGTGTGTTGGCTACTTGCCGAGTGTGTGCGAGTCTTAACTATTATACGGTTAAAATCTAGCGTGAGTATGTAGATTTTGGAGAGAGAGAGACAGATATGTAACTCTTCACCTCACACGTCTAATAAAATCAAATTATGAAACTTATCGTTCGAATGTGACCAAAGAACTTTTGATGGTAAACACTAATGGCGCTTAAGATGAAAATTGGACAAGAAAAGAAAAAAAAGTACCAAGGCCTAGATTTTTAGGTAAAAAAATAATAATATGGGAAATATCAAAAATACAAAATATTTATTGTTTTTCAAATAATTTGGTTACATGGGTTGGGATTTCTTCTGTTAATAATAAAGTGCTTGTGAAAGTCTATTAAATAAAAAACGTTAATAAAAATAAAAAAAAACGTAAAAATGTTTTGAATATTTTTTTAAATGGACGATGGTTGCCAAACGAAAAGTGATTAAAACATTGAGAACCACTGTGTTATATTCATTATCTATCCACATACAAAATAAAGTATCAGTTATTTTATTATTATTATGTACTCAAGATAACATTATGGCGATAACAACTATTATACTTGAATAAACAATGTACAATATTATTGTGTCGTTTAGCTGGGTCGATAACCACATAACATTGACTAGATATATATACCAATCACACAGATTGAGCTAGCCCCAAAGTAAGTTCGAGAAGGTGATTAGAGCGTACTCTACTACGCTGCTCCGGTCGGTGTTTTCAAACCGCCCTAAGGCCACCGACTTGGCTTAACGACTGTCATCCATCGAAAACAGCCGGGACCGACGGCTTAACGTGCCCTCCGAAACTCGAGATAACGAAACCCATCCAAACGCTGGCTAGGGTCGACGTCGCTTAACTTGCGTGTTCATATTAGAGTGCGACACACAGGACGCAGAACGCAGAATGAATAATATTGATACATAATTGGGTAATTATAATTTACTAGCTTTTTCGGTTTTCGGTTAATTTTATAACATAGATCTCGTTTGACAACAAAACAACCCATGGCGCGACTTGTGGCACCATCTGTTGGACGATACAGCGCCCTCTATAGTAGAAAAAATATTTTCCCATTGGAATGACATACTTTCACGGGATAAAAAGACTATGTTGGGTACTCTGTACCCCTGACAATATTTAAACAAATTTTCAAAATGATCGGCTGATTAGTCAAGCCGTGAAGGAATAACAAACAAACTCACTTTCTCATTTATAATATTAGTATGATTGACATTCATTGTGAATGGAAATGTTAATTGTTTTTTTTTATAAATTTGTTAATTTGCTTGTCATGAAAATTATATGGCGGAGCATTGGAACAAACTGAATGTAACACCTTTTTTGTACAGTCAAGAGCATGTCGACCTTTACATATTGGACTTTGTACCATTCTTAAGTTCTATGACATAAGAGCCAGAATTGTTCTGCAAGTGTAAAACTCGACGTGTACTTGACTGTACACGTTTCTGGCAAATAAATTTCTATTCTTTTCTTTTCAATCGATAATACCAGAGGCTCTGTTTGTAGCTAGATGAACTAATAAGTTCTAGATAGCTTATCTATTAGATTTAAAAAATTACATTACATCTGTCAAATATATTATCTGTTACTATGACGTCATGAAATCTTGTGAAACTGACAAAGAGGCTCCCAACATGTTTATCTAAACATCAATATTAAAACCCGGTTGAAGACCGGTTGTAACCGGTTCCGGATCAGTGTTGGTGTGCGTTTCCGTACCCTAATAACAGTTAAAACAAAACACCCGGCTAATATAAGGTTTATGCGGACCCGGGCAAGGTACACCCGGATGATAACGTGAATATGCCTATTTTGCGGCCGCAAACACTTTTTGGGGTTTGCCGTTATATCTTTCTGTGTGCTATCCTTTTTTTATTATTAAAGCTTATTGAAAATTTTGAACTAATTAAAAGATATAGTACTTCAACAGGCCATTTACGTCGAATTGGTCATTGTTCGTCGATGTAAATGTGTTGTTTTCGAAAGTGCTTGTAATATGCCTATTTGAATAAAAATGATTTGTTTTATTTTATTTTATCAAATACTGTCAAAAACAACAAAAAGCCGAAAGTGATGGTATGATTTTAAAAAAATCACATTCAAAAGAGTTGTATCCTGTAAATGAATGTACTTGCAAAATAAATGATTTTATTTATTATTTTTTGTACAGTGAGGAATTAAAAGACATTTATAGTCACTTCAAGGTGGATGACACATTTTGGACACAGTCATTGTCAAATTGAAAGAAAAAAAAGCCTGTCTGCACAGCGAAATTTCACCGCAGAATTCAGAGATTGACTCACTCAGTAAACAAATCGTTACAAAAAGAAACTGTTGTATACAGAAAGATTATTATGTACTCACTAGTGTCTGCGATACTCGTCATCTTATTCTGAATCTGTGGACAAAATAATATATTTTTAACAAAATTGCTATTACATGTATAGAACTTTTTTGGTAATATATTCATTGACCGTGGAATGTTTTTTATATTAGTAATCCATGACTCCAGAAAGTATTAGAAATCTTGTCCTAAATCTACATTATTTTCGTAGACAAACAAGTAGGCGGACAACTTAATGGCAGTGATTCCATTCCAGCAGCCATATACAGTTTTTTTTTAAATAAACAAGTACTGCGTATGTCCCTCGCATATTTCCGATATTGACAGACTGAGATGGGTACACGATCATCCAATAGCAACTCTCGTTACCGCAAATCAATCAATAGCAACGCAGTAAAAAAATCGATACTAGTTTCTTAAAAAAATTAGCTTAAACCTAGAAATTATACAGAGTGACATTTAAAAAAAGTGAAATTAAACTGTCAAGTAATCTCTTCATTAATTCTATAAACTAGAAACGTGAAACAAAACAAAATTAAATTAAATCCGCCACAATCCTTGCTACCACTTGCTACTTAAAGTTTCAGCGGCGTTACACAGACATACAGACATCAAAGAGCCGGATCTGACTGACCGCACAACGTTTTCGGACCGGTTTTTATTGTATTTAGAATTTGTACGTTGCAAAATGGTATATTTATTTTAAAATTTAATGTTTTATTAAAAGCATATTTTTTTTATTGTACACTTAACACATTTGTTGTGTTTAGAGGCTAGACTTCACAGGCACTGTCTTTTGTCATTTACAACTTGTATAATAAGGTGGCCCACTGATTGTAGTTGCAATACCCTATTCAGCGCATTAGAATGATTAGATTTTAAGCTGTACATACATGTGCAGTGAATAAAAATAAATCAATAAATAATTTATTAAAATTACAATGATTAAAACAATGGGAACTATACTAACATTAAAATTAAAAATGCTAACAGCGTTACTTCTCTGAATATATATGCTATAGAAATATAGGCTATAGAAATGTGTCGAGTGAAGAAACGCCAAATTAAAGTAATTTTTTATATTAAATTTTTACATCTTTACAAAGTATAAAATAAAGTTGCTCTGTCTGTCCTTATGTATGCTTAGACCTTAAAAACTACGCAACAGATTTGCAGTTTTTAGTAGATAGAGTGTTTTAAAAGGCTATGTAATGTATAATACATACTAAAATTCCCGCTGTGAAAGCGGGTTATACGCAAACAAAGTTACTAGCGTACTAGTATGAAATAAAATGAACTATGTAGGTACTTTATAAACTTTATCGCCACCGGTATAAATCGCGAAAGAAAACCAGTTACGGCCTTTTTATGTCATTTATTAATTAATAATACCACATTATAACAAAATTTTATAAGTATTTAATCCTGTAGAATACGCTTTGAACGCTAATCGGATCTGTTTAATCTGTCGTTTGTAGAAAAGAAGCTTTTGAAATGACGACACTGACGTAATTGACAACCATTTTTTTTATTATTATAATAATCTGTTTACTGTTTAAAGCAACGTCGACTCTAGCCAGTGTTTGGATGGGTTTCTTGAGCTTCTTTATACTTCGGAGGACACGTTAAGCGGTCCCGGCTATTGTCGATTTATGACAGTCGTTAAGCCAAGTTAATTGGGATGATTATGAGTTGATACATTATGAGGCAACTTCCATAATGCGAAATGTGCAAATAACGAATATTATGTGTGTAAAAATAAATAAGGAAAATAATAATTAATAAAAAAATTGTTTAGTCAAAAAAACTATTAATAATAAACAATAAAAAAAAATCACAAGTTTGAGAAACATGTGCGTCATTTAATTGTCCTAAATATTTAATAGGCCACGGACGTAAACTAGAAACTTTTTTATTAAGCAAAATGGCGTCAGTGTGCTTGTCAAAACTGAATGTATACTCAAGTTAAGCAACAATAAACCCAGTTAGTATTTAGATGGGTTTAAAATCACCTACAACATTAAAGTTAATGACACATTTTTTTTTATGTTAGACGGCAGACAAACAGGCAAGCGGGCCGCCTGATGTATAGTAGTCACCGCCGCTTATGACCATCAGCAACACCAGGCTACCAATGCGTTGCCCACCTCTGACGAGACCTCTAATGTACTTCTTAAAAATAGGCCCATCTTCCATGTCCGAAAGAAATACAATGGGAGTCCGTTTCACATCCGTATACCGTTGCGGGCGGTCTGCTCCTATCTTTAACACCGATTTAGCATTTTATATTTTAGATTTAATTGAGCTGAGCGAGCCGAAGGCGAGCGAAGCTCTCCATACCAGACTCTCCTCATTTGGTTGTTCGTCTTCTCCTCCCAAACTACTCCACCAATTAGAACCAAACTTGGCACATCTTAAGAGACAGTTTGTGGCAAGGTTTTAAAAAAATAAAAATGAAAATAAAATGTGCCAAAATGTGCCAAAATGTGCCAAAACCAATAAAGCTGATTTTTGGCGCCAAAACTTTCAACATTCGCTCAGCTCAACTTTGCATCGCGTTACGCCATGCACCCCTAGTTTTATGTTGAGACAAATTAATGGCACTATTTATTGACATTCCGCGTACGTAATGTTGTATGTATGTACCTGGTTTTAAATTTTATGTTGAGAAAGAAAAGAAAAAAGAAAAGTACGATATATTTTCAAATGACAAAAAAGGCCGTAACTGGTTTTCTTTCGCCATTTCTTTTTACCAGTGGTCATTTTGCTTTTGTTTCCGAAATGGTAGTAGTTTATAGAGTAGATTAATTTATACAAATCATTTATTACTGTATACTCTGACAAGAGAACGTGTTTGTGAAAACCTATTCACTGAATATAAGTTTTGAATTTGAATTTGAATTTTATAGTGCAAGCGAGAAACGGACACCAAATTATAAGAATTTTATTTTTTCTTTCGATTGGCAATCGGACTTCAGACGAAGATTCCATTGTGCCATCTTAGATTTATGCTTGTTTACGTAATTCAAAGCGTATTAATGCTATCTCGACTCAGTTATACAGTCTCTGAGCCAAGACGCCCCGAAGAAAGATGATAGCAAAATTTCTTCAGAAAAGGCGGATTTTGAAGTCAACACGATTATGCACTTTTCATAGTTCCTGAACAAACTTCAATCACTATGCACTTTAACCAAATACTATAGAAGACTAATACCCACAGCTCTTGACGTTTCTCATACAATGACTTGGCAACCTCCGTTCACCTCATGCCGCTAGGGGCGCTATAACATTTTGCATACAAAAGTTTTGAAATCGTTCACCTCATGCCGTAGGGGCGCTAGTGTCGCGTCTTGCCCGAATTCTTCCGAAGCTGTGGGTATTACTCGTCTTTGCTTTAACCAATGTTTGCTTCACTATCAATACTATGAATCAAACGCTGAAATACACAGAAATTAAATTTATAATCACGATCCCAGCCCAGTATACGCTATCGTAGTTGGTTCTTTCAAACCTTTGAGTGGACATCAAATTATAGATTGAGATTAGTGTAGAATAAAAAATTTAATGCTCTTCAGAAATTGGCTGTTATTTAAACAAATTAACCACTGAAGTATGCAACTATTCACAAAGTTGCAAGATCAAAAAGTTTCCGATCACTCGTAAATATCCCAAGCCTGAAAATTAAAAAGTGAACTGTCAACAATGCTCCAACGCTGCCAACCGACCGGGGGCGCATAAAAATGGAGTTTTTCACGAAAATCTGTCGCCAATGGAACGCCAATTACGGCGGGTTGCGAAAGCCAATCGAAACTTTAATTTTAATTAATATAAAATCTGTTTATACTTTGTTAAATCTCGAATATTTACGCTCGATTGCTTTGAATTGTGCTAACTTTTCGCAGGGTTTTGTTCATTTCGTTGTTGTGTTGGCAAGTCTGAGTGGTATGACGTTTAGCCTCGGACGTTTGGCGTTATATTCATTCCTAAAAATTTTAATTGGCCCTCGCCAAGAATGCATGATATTGTCGACTGTCAACCTCTGTGCCCTAATGGTTACCATGCCAGACCGCCACGCAGGAGGTCCCGGATTCGAATCCCGGTCGGGTCATGATGAAAAACAAACTTTTTCTGATTGGCCTGGGTCTTAGATGTTTAAGTTTATAATGTATTTGTTATAAAATATAGTATCGTTGAGTTATCCCATAACACAAGTCTCGAACTTACTTTGTGGCTGGCTCAATTTGCTTGATTTGTCTCTTATATTATTATTATTATTTATATTTGTATTCAAAACTGTCTATTATTTATTCAGTTAGAATAAATTGAAGCATAGAAATTTCATTCAAATCTAAAACTCGTAAGATGTTTTCAATTCACAGATATCCATTGGATTGTAAATAATATTTTAAACCGTTGAAAATCTCCGAGACAAGGAAATGCAGTGTTCGCTCTAGTGTAATAAACCGATAATCTTTAATACCGCTATTCGATAAGAGATGGCGTTAGTTGTTTTGAAAAATAAATATTGTGGAGGCTGTGAAGTTATTTTGATAAATCCTTGCATAGTATAAAACAAAGTCCTCCCGCGCGTCTGTCTGTCTGTTCGCGATAAACTCAAAAACTACCCAACGGATTTTCTTGCGGTTTTCACCAACGGATAGCCTGGTTCATATGGAAGGTTTATGTATAAAATTTGTCAGGATTTTGTGTAATTGGCTGAAATATAAAGATTATTGTTGGGAGTGTCGGAAAAAATCAACCCGCTTGGGAGCTGTCGACGAAAAGTTAAAAAGTCCGTATCAAAAAAGGACAAATGTATAAAAAATATATTATCTACGGCCACAATCTTTAAAATATCACAATTTGCAGTCACGCTAGATTACCCGCGAAAAACCCATTTGACAGATATCGGTTCTGGCGGGAAATCTGACGTTTGACGTTTGTGAAATGTCATTAGCGCATATGGCGCGTCCGCTTACTTTTATTGTGTGTACGGTACGATTGGTTTTTTAATCTGTCTACATATTTACATAGATTTGAGTTTTGTTAATTACTACACATAGAAGCGCCCTCTATCGCCTATAAGTTATTCCTATAACAATAATAATAGAGAATAATAAATATGCTTGGACAAATCACAGAACACCATCTAGGCTAGTCCCAAACTAGGCTTGTACTATGGGGTACTAGATTGCTTATAAATATACATAAATAAATAAATGTTAAATAAATGTATAGGGACAATTCATACAGATCGAGCTAGCCCCAAAGTAAGTTCGAAACGTGTGTTATGGGATACTAACTCAACGATATTATATTTTATAACAAATGCATACATAGATAAACATCCAAGACCCGAGGCCAATCAGAAAAAGTTCGTTTTTCATCATGACCCGACCGGGGATCGAACCCGGGACCTCCTGGGAGGCGGTCTGGCGTGGTAACCATTACGCCACGGAGGTCGTCAATACTTTTTTTTAGTAAATAAATACTTTATTATGGATGGTCGGATAGTCAATTAAGTGCTAGCCTTCAGGCGGGGCGGATAAAAAAATACTGAAAGAGCATCGTGGCAGAGTCTGCTCTAATCCCCTTCGATTAAAGGGAGACCCGTATCTCTGCAATGGGATGATTATGGGCTGATATGAACCCGCGGGTCCATGCTAGTTCGATAAAATAAGCTCCGTTTATAGCGGGCTTTCTTGTCAATTTAAACCGCAAGCTCATAGCAGCTTAGTATACAATACCAACTTTAATCTACAGTTGCCAAAGCTTAAGTTTTCCCTAAACTTGCATAAAGCATCTAAACGTCATACTTAGTGCAGCGACACATATGACGGGAAGACAATGCCGAAAGTTCGGCAACAAATATGTATACACAGTATTACTCAGTTAGAAATTGGATTAACACTGAATCAGCAAATAGGTAAACATTTTTATTATCAACTACATTAATCTTTGGTAGGTATGCTTAAATTACATCATAATGTAAAAAATTGGTAATAGCTGGCACAGTTGCCTGTATAATGCTGTTCCACGACTAGATGATGGGCTAGCTCGACCGGGGAAGTACCACCCTCTCACAGAATATCGACGTGAAGCAGCAATGCGTTTCTTTCGGTGAGTGAGAGATCCGGTAGCCCAACTCCTACCCTATCCCCTCTTTCTCCCTCCTTATTTCCCTTTTCTTCCTCCTTCCTTTCCTCCAACCCCCTTGGTGGACAACGCATTGGTAGCGCCCCTGGTGTTGCTGATGTCCATAGGCGGCGGTGACCGCTTTCCATCAGGTGGCCCGCTTGCTTGTTTGTCTAACTGCTTGACATAAAAAAAAAGATATTTAGGACTTTTTTTCCAAAAAAGTGTATGCCGATTGCCGAATTAAGTGCTGTATTAACGAAAAAAATAATTGATCCACTCAACTAGATTAAATAGTTTTTAAAAAATCCGTCTAAATGTCCTACGACTGGCTACGACTGATTTACCGTAAATAATATAATAATAATCATTATCATCATCTCAGCCACAAGAAGTCCACTGCTGGACATAGGCCTCCCCCAAACGTCTCCAGTGCGACCTGCTGGATAGTAGGTAGGATAGGAAGTACATAATATTTTGTTAGAAAATTAGTAACAGAAAATATTACAAAGAAATCCACTATGCCGTTTTTGCTTCCAAGAATAAATAGTTCCATATTACACGTTTATAGGTAAAAATAAAATTTGCCGAAGCGTCGTACGTATAGGTATCTCCGATAGGTGTGCCCCAACACTTAGCAATGAATCTGAACTTCTCTGAAACTATGCGCCGCGTTCCTACAATAGTTGGCTGCAAAATTTCTATAATAGCGACATCTATCGGGGAATAGCTTAAATAACTTCGCTTGCCGGGTTTATTTATGACTTCGATTTTAGGTTATTGAACTCGCTAACAAGTTTTCATAATAATTTTAGACTAATTATTGTAACAGCCCGGTGGTGCCTTGATAGTATCCTACCTTCGGCACTAGAAGGCGTGGTTTCGATTCCCGCTCGGGGCAAACATTTATGTAATGGCATGGACCTAGAAAAAAAGGCGGACGAAATCTTGCTAAGAAAGAATTGAAGCACCCTAATGGCGGCGGCGGGCGTAACTAAGTCTGAGTGTGAAATGGTTGACCGGTTCAACATTCACACCATAGTAAGCCGGCCGGTTCGCACGTTTACGCGAGGTGGCTTACTATGGGTGCTTCACTTTTTAGTTTCAGTTATGGTGTCCGCCTTTTTTTCTAGGTCTATGTGTAATGGCATTTGTTGGTGTAATGGCGTTTGTTCACAAGTCTGAGTGTTTTCTATCTATCTACTAATATTATAAAGGGGAAAGATTTGTTTGTTTGAATTGAATAGGCTCCACCGGTAGAAAGTTACATTATCAGGGAGTGACTTAGGCTATAGCTTTTCCCGAAATTCAATGTGGTTCCCACGGGAAAGGGGCCGGAACTTCACGCGGACGAAGTCACGGTCAAAAAAGCTAGTGTATTATAAATATTTACAATAATATGTCCGTTGTCTGGTTAACTTGATTAGTGCGAGTGCGAGTGCGTAGTGCAGGTGAAATGAAATGAAATGAAATCGTTTATTTCAGAAATTAGACCTTCACAGGCACTTTTTCTTGTCATTTACAACTTGTTTAAATAAAGAAAATAAACTACGTTATATACTACCACCATTTCGGAGACAAGCAAAATGGCAACCGGTAAAAAGAAATGGCGAAAGAAAACCGGTTACGGCCTTTTTTGTCATTTTGTACTTATTTTTTTATTTTTCTTTTTTTTCTACTCATTGGTTACTTTATTTATTTATTATTTATTTAAAAGAAGAATACGCGGAATGTTATACACAATGGTGTGGAGGTGACGAGTGATTACTAGAAAACATAAGTGGATTGTGGACAGCGACTGCTTGGTGATTAGTGACTAGTTGACTGCGTAGTACGTGATTAGAAATGTGTTCTGTTTTTTGCGAGTGAACTGCGAATGGCCACGTCCCGCGCGCCCTCCTTTCGCCCTTGCAGTGTGCCCCTGGCCATAGAGTACTTACTGAAATAGACACCTCATACTGGCTCATACCTCAAACATTTTTAGAAGGTTCTTGTTGTACGTCCATACTTGTTGATCTATGACTAACAACTGAATTTACTAAACAGAGTCACTAAACAGAATTTGACACTACTCGCACTACACGCCTGCAGTAATCGGCCTCATTAACTCGCACTCGGACTAATCAAAGTGAATACAGGGCTTTAATATCAATATCAACCCACCACCGGGTTGTCAAATCAAATCTAATAAAAATAATAATTTGTCTGACCGCAACGTTAACTTTATACCACACAGGTCGCAAACAAGCATACGGTCGGCCTGACGGTAAGCCGTCACCGTAGCCTATAGACGCTTGCAATACCGGGGTTATACTCACGCGTTGCCAATCCTCTCAACCCCTCCAAGTGGAGCTCTGGAGACCTTTCTCACCGTAGGAACACAACATGACCGAGACTAATGCTATTTGGCTACGATCTTCTGTAAGGTGCAGGTCCTTCCCCAGACGGGCTGCTCCGATTTGAGCGGATTATCCGCTGTGCCTAGTGCGCTATGTACCTGTATAACCGTCCTTTCATCTAATAGGTTAGTTAGACATAAATTAACTTGCAATTTAACCCCACAGCTACGAAGCGTAAAGCGGGCCATGACATTTCCAAAATGGCGTGTTTTTTGTTAGCTCACATTGTGCTGACATTTCGAAAATGTCAAATAAGCTGTGTATTTAGCACAGAACAATGAAACGGGGTGTATAACTCCAGAGTAGAAATGTTGTTCTGTAAGTTTAACGTCAAAGAACCGATCCTTTGATTGGCAGTGTTTTTGAAACGCGAAGTCAAAGTTTTTTTAAGCTACAAAGGTTGCAAGCGACTATAGGTGACTATAGTCGCTTGCAATACCGGGGGTAGTTACTCACGAGTTGCCAACCCTCCCAACCCCCCCCAAGTGGAGCTCCGGAGACCTCACTCACCGAACACAACATGGCCGAGACCAATGCTATTTGGCTGCGATCTTCAAAACTGACAGTTTTATAGTGAGACGTTTTATTTAATAACATATATGTACAGATTCGTCAATGCCAGAGAGATCACGCCATCAAGTACATAGCCCTTTTAGGCGCTGATAGATTTGAGCATTCATTTGTAACAGAACATTGAGCATTCGCCGTTTTTATATTTGTCGAACTGAACAACGAACCGAGCCAAGCATAGAGCCAAATATTGCTACAAACATCATGAGCATTCTAGCGAACGCTATAGTCGATGCTCGTCAGAAGAAAGATCGTGGCAAACTAATCTGAATCTCGAATGCTCGCCAGAACGCTCGATAGAATGCTCGATAGAATGTTCTCGTAATTTTTCTGTGATGTAACATTCGCAAGAATGCTCATTACAAGTAAATGCTATCAGCACCTTTTGAATAATCAATGGATAACGCCCACATGGCCTATATTTATAGTATCTTTTTGACTACCTCCGTGGCGTAATGGTTACCACGCCAGACCGCCACCCAGGAGGTCCCGGGTTCGAATCCCGGTCGGACCATGATGAAAAACTAACTTCTTCTTCGGGTCTTGGATGTTTATCTATATGTGTATTTGTTATAAAATATAATATCGTTGAGTTAGTATCCCATAACACAAGTTTCGAACTTACTTTGGGGCTAGATCAATCTGTGTGATTTGTCCCTATATATTTATTTATTTACGAAAAACATTAGAAGTGTTCTGAGTAGACTTAATTATGTGAAAGGGTAGTACTTCGCCGGTCGACCTATTTATACTAATATTATGTCTATAGTTAAACAAATATGCCACGTCACTGAGAACTATCGATATTACACACCCATTAATCTAATGGGGAATAGATTTTTTTTATTAACCACTAGCGAACCGCCACGGTTTCGCACGTGATTTATAAAGAATATTTAAAAATAAAATATAATATAGCCTATATTGTTCGCGGGTAATGCACGTTTCCAACGGCGCAAGAATTTTTGAAATTGAACCGAAATTGGGGCGGCAAAATATATTTTTCGGAGTCTTTTATTGAGCCTACATATAAAAGTAAAAGATATTTTTTTTGGATCACGTACAGTCAACAAAGGAGTTGACTGACCCCCCCCCCCCCCCCCCGTGCATATGATTAAATATTTCTAAATATTGTGTGAAGGGATTTACTTGAAAATGTATTTATCAATAGTACCTATTCATATTGTACTATGTAATTACAAATTTTCAAGTAAATTCCTTCACGCAATATTTAGAAATCTTTAATCATATATATATACAGGGAGGGTCACTCAATTCCTTTGTTGACTGTACAATGTAAATCCAAAATCATATAAAATAAATTGCTGTACGTTAGACGCGTTAAAACTCGACAATGGCTGGACCGTTTTGGATAATTTTGATCTTGAAATATCTGTGGAAGTTCAGGGAAGGTCTAAGCGGTGAGAAAATATTGAAATATAGCGAGGAAAATATTAAAAACGACAATTTTACTTTCCCATACAAACGCTACGCAGACGTAGTTGCGCGGGTCAGCTAGTGATTTAATAAAACAAAAAAAAAACGTTATTTAAAACCCCAACCAAAAAGTTAAAGTTCATTAAAAAATGTTAATAAATTTTATCAGAGTAAATAAACTAAAAATTTTAACTAAAATACTTCTATATAAAAACTGAATATACCTTTCTTATCTTTTAACCAAACAAAATTACAAACCCTCGGGGTGAAACCCACCCTACACCCTCAAGGGGTAATAGACCGTCGTCCGATCCTTATTTATCGTACTCATCGTGTCTTCTTAGGACTTAGATCATGATTCTTTAAAAAAAAAATTTTTTTTTTTTTTTTTTTATTATTTTATTTATTGAGAAAACCAACAGCGTTACAGATAATAAAATATATACAATTGTAAACAAATAATAAGGTCAATAACAATAATAATTTAAAAACATGTTATAAAAATTATTTAATTAATATTTGTCGATTCATTTAATGCAGTATTTGACAATTCATAGGTAAACAATTTCTATCAGGTGGTATTGTTCGAATACTAGACCGAATTCGCAAAGGGATCAATGTATCGAAAAATGATATTTACATCCCCCCCCCCCCAAAGTTTTTAAGAGAGACATTCAATGATATACTACACTAAGGGGTGGGCGTAGCAAATAAAATCATTTTCACTTTTCAAGTAGGGGAGGCACCCATAGAAAAAAATATTAGGCTTCTGGGTGCCGGACCGCGAACGGATACGGAGACGGAGAGACGGACATGGCAAAAACTAGGGTTCTTTGTAGTTAAATGTAGATGGACAAAAAAGGCCGTAACCGGTTTTCTTTCGTCATTTCTTTTACCGGTGGTCATTTTGCTTTGTTTCCGAGATGGTGGTAGTTTATAGAGTAGCTTATCTATTTAATAGTTATAATTATGTTGTAAAAGACGAGACTAAATGCCCGCGAGGGCCAACAGAATATAAATATTTTACTACGGAGCCCTAAAAAGAGAAAGTTCGAAGATGAATAGAGATTGGTTAGGAAAAAGGTGTTCGGACGACGGACTACAAAGGCCAAAGGCACAATTGATAAAAGTATACTATACAAAAACATCTTTATGAATACAAAATTTCTATTCAAGGACACATTTTTTTCCAAAATGGCGCCCGTTTTTAACTGTGTATTGAGAGTTGATTGATATCCCATAAAACGTATTTGCGTTTGATAAAAAAAATGATTGATTTGAATGATATTAAAATATCCCTTTGAATAGGTATAATATTTAGATTATTAATTGTTTCTTTATTATTCAAAATTGCTATAATGTTTTCTACACTAATAATAATAAAGAGAACATATTTTTGTGTGTGTTTGTATGTTTGTAATGTAAACTCAAACACTACTGGACCGATTTTAAAAATTCTTTCACCAATAGAAAGCCACATTATTGCTGAGTGTCATAGGTTATATAAAAAAAGAAAAATAAAAAGGCTTTTATGTGATAGTCGGTTTTGCAAAGTGAATCGGAGAAAAAACGGTCGAATGAAAGCGTTTCTTACGAACGCCTGTACTAACAAAAGGATTATTAACATTATGCCCAACGAAGTGGGCACGGGTCAGCTAGTAGGCTATATTTTATTTTCAAAAACATTTAGGATCCCTATTAATTTAAGCCGACCTAGCCTCGCTTGATTTGCCATCTCTCTATGGTATAATGCCTTTTGCTTCAAATTGCTGTCTCTCACGTAGTTAAGGATGGGAAGTCCTTTCAATACTTCCTACTCCGACTATCTTCTTTCTGATTAAATTCGTCGTGAGTTCCAAGACAGCTGTAGTTTCTCCCGGGACGTCAATAATCTTCATCGCTGTCAATCTGAGGTCGCCGTTGTTGATCCTGGCTACACAGGAGACACATCGGTGGGAATGTGTGGTGGGCTTGTCCCGATGTTATTAATTTAAGCCGTGCGAAGCCGGGGCGGGACACTAGTCTTATATATTATATTGTAATTTGTATCTTATTAATACCATTTTAAAAGAGCAAGTGCTAAGTTTCTTGCCGCACAAATCTGCCGTCTGAACTGGTGGTAGGAAAAGAAAATGACGATTCGAAAGTGCTTGTAATAATATGCCGATTCGAATAACAATATTTGACTACGTCATTAACATTATTAACTGAGAATTTTTGGTGGTTAAGCATTTTGTGAAATGGGCTTGATTGCAAGTACCACTCTCTCACAGATTATTGGCGTAAAGCAGCAATGTTTGTTCGATGAGTAAGAGATTCGGAAGTCGACATGTTGGTAAGTGATAGGACCTTCGAATGTAATCTCGAATGTAATCAAACCGACTATGACAAAAAAGGCCGTAACTGGTTTTCTTTCGCCATTTCTTTTACCAGTGGTCATTTTGCTTTTCTTTCCGAAATGGTAGCAGTTTATAGAGTAGATTAATTAAATTAATAATTTATTACTGTAATGTAATCTGTGACGAGAGGAAGTGGCTGTGAGGATTCTCTGAATAAATATTTTGAATTTTTACTAAATAAAGAAGAACTCTCATGTTGCGAATTTATAAATAAATAAATATATGGGGACAAATCACACAGATTGAGCTAGCCCCAAATAAGTTCGAAACTTGAGTTATGGGATACTAACTCAACGATTCTATATTTTATAACAAATACATATAAACACCCAAGACCCGACGCCAATCAGAAAAAAATCGTTTTTCATCATGACCCGATCGGGATTCGAACCCGGGACCTCCTGGGTGGCGGTCCGGCGTGGTAACCATTACGACACGGAGGTCGTCATTATAAGACGCGTGATCAATATTATGTGGCTTACTTGCTCACATTTTGAAGTGAGCAACCCGTCCAATTTGGATATGTAACACGCATCTGATAAATTCACAGTACGAAACTTTTTTAAATTTGGTCGGCTTATACTGGCTTATACACGTTGACATGTTCGAATGTGACGTGAAAAAACCTCGTAATAACCACTGAACTGTCCAGGGTCGAAAAAATTGACCGACAGATGGCGTCCTACACCTCCCGAGACATAAAAAAATATATATCTCGTAAATTATTACTCTTATTCTAATAATAAAACTAGTACTGTTTATCTAGATAAATTATCTTACAATAAAAGAACATAACAACATACGAAAACTTTAATATAAGGTATATTTTTAGCGTTTAATTTCAACATGACAGGTTTTTTTTTACGACTTTGAGATTTACGGGCCTATTATTACATATTTAAACCACTTTCGTGTTCTTATTAGAATTTTTCTTATTAGAATCTTATTGGAAATCTACTTACCATTCTGGAAATATACCTATTGTATACTAATATCCAAATAGTTTTGCCAAGAAAAGTATAAATAACACTAGGCACTTTTACCACTTTCACATAACTTTCACTTTTTGGCGAGAAGTAAGTATTTTGCCTGTGGGTCAAAAACCTTGAAATCTGTGCAATCAATGATTTTCGGTTGACTTTCGACATAGATGAGTTCGTCCTTCATAATAGTTCAAGAGTGTCCTATAGATGACAGAACCAATTTATCATTCGTTAATTTGACGGTAGGACTGAGTGAAATGTTACAAAATTGTATTAGAACACCCCTTGACGGCTCTTAATGTTAAGTAAATCATAAAATTGCGTTATAATAAATGATCTTTATAAACCTTAGAGGAGGTTTTTGGAATTTATTAATAATTCTTTAGGCAGAGAAGGGTTTTCTCGATAATTTTGTTATATAACAAAATGAACTAGCGAGTCGCTGATGGTAAGCAATTACTACTTCCCATGGACATCCACGGCAACATTTTTTTTCATACAGAAGACAAACAAGCAAGCGGGCCACCTGATAGAAAGCGGTCACCGCCGCCTATGGACATCAGTAACACCTGGGGCGCTACCAATGCGTTGTCCACTAAGGGGGTTGGATGAAAGGAAGGAGGAAGGGAAGGTAAAGAAGACGGGAGAGGGGATAGGGAAGGAGTTGGGCTTCCGGATCTCTCACTCACCGAACTTAGTACGAGTTTTTTGGTCACATTCGAACGTGTTAACCTTTACAAGCCGACAAAATGTAAAATTGTTTCATATTGTGAATTTATCAGACGTGTGTTACATATCCAAATTAGCCGGGTTACTCACTTTGAAACGTGAGCAAGTAAGCCGCATAATTTTGATATGTAGCACGCCTCTTATAAATTCGCAACATGAAAGTTCTTCTTTATTTGGTCGGATTGTTTACGTTGACATGATCGAATGTGAACAAAAAAACTCGTACTAAGCACTCAGGTTCTTTTACTCATCACAAGAAATACAGAGATATATAGAGCGGTAATCTGCTCAAATCGGAGCAGAACGTCTGGGGAAGGCCCTCCACCTTACAGAAGATGGTAGCCAAATAGCATTGATCTCGGCCATGTTGTGTTCCTACGGTGAGTAACGTCTCCAGAGCTCTACTTGGGTGGGTTGGGAGGGTTGGCCACGCGTGAGTGATACTCCCGGTATTGCAAGCGTCTATTGGCTACGGTGATGCTTACCATCAGGCGGACCGTTTGCTTGTTTGCTAACATTGTGGTATAAAAAAAATACAGCGGCATCTTACCGCTGTATTACGTCGATATTCTGTGAGAGGGTCGTACTGCCCCCGGTCTAGCCAGCCCATTCACGAGCCACTAGTTCATAGTAGTGGCTGTGCTCTGCCACTCAAAAATCTATAGTACCTACGCGCCGACAACGCGACTTACAGCTTATAAAACACGTCCACACTCATCACCATCTATATCTGATGAAATCCTACGAGAATCGCGTACTTTTCGAGATAAAAAGTTCCATATGTGTTAATCCAAGGTATCAGCTACCTACATACCAAATATCATAAATATTGGCCGAGCCATTTGAGCGTGAAGAAGTAACAAACATACACATACCTTTCGCCTTTATAATATTAGTTTTATAGGATTGAAAATAGGTTTCGTTGTGCACTAAGCAATAATAAGAAAGAAAGAAATATATTCTGAACAGTACAACACATGAGACACAAGACAACAACACCATTTTACATAATACTAGCTGACCCGTGCCCACTTCGTTGGGCATAATGTTAAAAGCCTTTTTATTTTTTGGTTTTTTATATGGCCTATGACACTCAGCAATAATGTGGCTTTCTATTGGTGAAAGAATTTTTAAAATCGGTTCAGTAGATCCCGAGATTACCCCTTACAATTTAACAAATACACAAACTTTACCTCTTTATAATATTAGTATAGATATATGTAAATAGTTTATAATATTAGTATAGATATATGTAAATAGTTTATATAGCGTAGAGTGACAGTTTGTGGGAGGGCTATGGCATATTTTCATACATTTTGTCAAAGGCGAACTGTCAAAAAGTGACATACAATATGAACGGGAGTTGTAGTTCCAATTTCGGACACGTTCATAAAGACCATTGTAGCACTCTAATACAAACAAATTGTCAGTTTCGGACTTCATTAAACGTCAGCGCGAGTCAGTTTTGGTGGCGTCTAGTTGTAGTTCAACTACTTAATACTCTGGTTACGTCTCTCATTGGCTGACTAACAAGATATCCCACAAAATTAACAAGTATCGCCCGTCCAAAATTAGTTTAAGAAAATACTTCATCTTATGAGATGGTGATTTCCAATTTTCAAGTGATTACACAAGATGATGGACTCAATTAACGCCTAAACTCGTAATTAAATTTGTCTCATGATTACTAAAATTGGTTAGACGCATCCCATAGTGATGGGATCGACTTTGGAAGTACTATCATCTTACTAAATTTCGGCATTTTTTGAATGGCTGGAGCCTAGTTACTACTATATTTTTTGACGAATCACACAATGCCATCTAGTCCCATACTAAGCAACTAAGCTTGTACTATGGGTACTAGATTGCTGATAAAAATACTTGAATACTTTTTTTTTGTAAATAAATTCTTATAATACATAGAAAACATCCAGACCAAGGCAAACAGACATGTTCATGCACACAAAATGTTTTCCTTGCACAGGATTCGAACCCGCGGCCCTTTGGAAACAGTGACCATTGCTAGCTACTCGACCACCTGGCCTGTCACTATGAATAGTTGGTAGTGTCAAAAATACTTTCTGTGGGCCCTTGCGGGCACTTAGTTAGACACGTCAGTTACAATGAATCTTTATTAAATACATAAGTTACTCTATAAACTACCACCATTTCGGAAACAAAGCAAAATGGCAACTGGTAAAAGAAATGGCTAAAGGAAACCGGTTACGGCCTTTTTTGTCCATCAGATATTTATTATTATTTTTTCAACTTTTACAAGAAATAATAATACTATGTTTTATGAAAAATCCGCGGAGTGGTTCGTTAAATGGGCTGACATGACCGGGGCATTGACAATGAATCATCATTATCATAACAAACCATCATATTCATAAGGTTTCTTTCCATCTCTTTTTTATACCACAAAGGTGGCAAACAAGCATACGGTCGGCCTGATGGTAAGCCGTCACCGTAGCCGCGTGCAATACCGGCGGTATCACTCACGCGTTGCCAACCCTCCCAACCCCAAGTGGAGCTCTGGAGACCTTACTCACCGTAGGAACACAACATGGCTAAGATCAATGCTATTTGCCTCCACTATTTAAAAAGAATGACAATAATTTGTATCGTGCTGTCCATTAATTTTTATCGACATGGCCCCATCACTAAGGCACAGACGTTGCATATCGATCCAGCATCCCGAAGCCGCCGTTCGGCCCATGTTCTATTGACCCCTTTTATTTTTAACCACCCAGGGATAATATAGGTGTATTGTGTTCGTCATATCAACCCTCACGTACGCTGTATGCGCAAATACATTAATTTCGAACCTCTTAATATTATCAACCAACCAGTTATATTACAAATATGTTAGTACAAATAACTTTAGCAAATTTTGCCGTCTAAATAGTTAGTTGAAAAACATTTTGATTAATAGAGTATTTGTAGGCTACGGTCTTGTTTACCATCAGTCGGACCGTATGCTTGTTTGACAACTATGTGGTATAAAAAAAAAAATGTCCATTCTATCAAGAAGAGAGAGACAGAGAACTTAAGGGTCTTTCTTAATTTCCACTACAGCGCTGTTTCGAAGCTTAAAATTTATGAAAATAGTTACAAACCTAATTAGCAAAAATCAATAACCAATTACAAAGATCGTTAAGTAAATAGTCAGTTAAAAACATTTTTGGATTTAGCGATTTAACAATTTAGAAATTCTAAAAAAGAAAAACCCAGAAAATGAAATGATTTTATCACCGATATTCCGTTTTTTTTTATAAAAATGGCTTTTTAAGATAGAATAAAGTCCTCTTTTAAACATTCGCTTTGAAATGTTAAATAATTTAGTGTGATTATTTTTTTATAAACATTTCAAATCTATTAAAAAAACGCTGCGCGCAAATCAATGCGTATTCGCTCCATATAAAAACCTGCGCAAGACGTAAACATAATCATCCCATAAGGATACGGATCTCTCTTTCAATTAAAGGGGATTAAAGCCTACTCTGCCACGCTTTTTTTATACTACAAAGTTGGCAAACAAGCATACGGCTCGCCTGATGGTAACTTAGATCATTATGATCTAAGGATGGTAAGCATCACCGCAGCCTATAGACGCTCACAATACCGGGGGTATCACTCACGCGTTGCCAACCCTCCCAATCCCCCCAAGTAGAGCTCTGGAGACCTTACTCACCATAGGAACACAACATGGCCGAGACCGATGCCATTTGGCTACGATCTTCTGTAAGGTGGAGACGGACTGCTCCGATTTGAGATTATCCGCTTTGGCTGTCGATTTGGCTTTACGGCTGTCATCTATCCACAACAGTCGAGACGAAGAACGTGATCGTGATCGTGATCGTTAACGTGATCGAGATGAAGAAACCCATCCAAATACTGGCTAGGGAACGTTACTGACTTGTATTTTCGTTTTAATAAAGAACTTTAGTATTTTTTACTATCATCAAATAAAAAGTTTGTTTTATTTCTAGGATCGAACCCGTGACCTCATAACACCTAGGAATATTACCTTGCCACCGGGTTTTCAACTAAAACTATTCATGAGATATTATGAAAATTTGATAAAAACATACAAAGTGATGCTGAAAATTGGTAATACATAATAAAGTACCACTTTATGAGACGTAGACTTATTTTATATTGAATTCCCTAGTGTGTTCCCAACCAGTCACATCCTATTTTTATATGTCAGAAAAGGAAAAACGAACTAGCCATCTGATGATAAGAAATCACCACTGCCCATGGACATCCATGACAACAAGATCTTGGATGCGTTGCCCACCTATGAAGGGATGAAATAGAAAGGACGGGGGAAGGAAAGTTAAAGGGAGTAAGAAGCATGGGGTTTTGCTTTTGGCTCTCTCACTCATTGTACGAAACATTGGGGCATATCTACGCTGTTACACGTCGCCATTCAAAATTAAAAAAAAAGTCAAAATATTTATTCAATAAGTAGGTCCTCACAGACACATTCTCTCGTCAATGATAACATTACAGTATTAAACTATTAATGTAATTAATCTACTATATAAACTACTACCATTTCGGAAAGAAAAGCAAAATGACGACTGGTAAAAGAAATGGCGAAAGAAAACCAGTTACGGCCTTTTTTGTCATCAATAATTTATTTTTAAGAAATGGCGAAAGAAAACCAGTTACGGTCTTTTTGTCATAAAACAATACATTTCATATTTTTAAGAAATGGCAAAAGAAAACCAGTTACGGCCTTTTTTTGTGAATCTGTGAGTATGGTAATGCTCCGTTCGAGCCAGCCCATTTACGCCACTACCAGTTCATAGTAGTGGCTAGGTACCACTCTAAAAATTGCTTATTTGCAATCTATAAAGGCCTTTCAGGTGGCACAGCGATGGGAAAGTGTGGGCTTTTCCATTGTGGTAAAATAGACCCCCCAACTATCTTAAAAAACAATTTGAACCCCTTGGGTACAATTTGTCCCGTCCCCTGTCTATAGGGTTAACAATAAGGGTTTTTTTTATTATCAAGAAAATAACTGCCTAATGCCAAACAATAAATCATGAATAACGCGACAATAAATGAGGTTAAGCAATTTAGGTAATAGTCAATCATAAGATTGGTCGAGTTTATCTCATATTTTTTTAGAACTGTCTT
This sequence comes from Endotricha flammealis, assembly GCA_905163395.2. NCBI lineage: Eukaryota > Metazoa > Arthropoda > Insecta > Lepidoptera > Pyralidae > Endotricha > Endotricha flammealis. The sequence continues at coordinate 1,205,751 of LR990883.1, forward strand.
GTACAGAGCAATAATTCATAATGTGACAATAAATGAGGTTAAGCAATCTTGGTAATAGTCAATCATGAGATGGCTCGAGTTTATTTAACAAAACATTTTTTTTTTGTTCAAATGGAGCATACCTGTCGTACAAAACAATAAAACATGAATAGCATGACAATAAATAGGGTAAAGCAAGCTTGGTTATTGTCAATCATGAGATGGGTCGAATATAAATGCGAAAGTTGGCTAGAATGTTTGGATGTTTGTAACTCTTTCACTCAAAAACGTCTGGACATATTTGCGGGTAGGATAGTTTTTATCCCGGACGTCAGCCCGGGAACGGAAATGACGAGATTTCGCGGGTAACACCGCGGACATCTTCTAGTAAATATAAATCCGCCTAATGTATCAGTACTGGGGAATGGTCGGTAGTACAGCCTAGCTACACTAACCGGCTAAGTCCGATGGACTCGCTGACCAACGACGGGTGTGGTCCTCCAGCATTTCGGGGGTTGTGCGGCGGGTTGACACCTCGCCCACGTAAAACCAATGTTGCTGGTGAAGCGTATCCCGTTAGCGCTTCACTAGCTTGCACAACATCGTCAAAACAAAAAAATGTATCAGTACTTTTTTTTTTATTTGATTTGATTTTTTATACCACAAAGGTGGCAAACAAGCATACGGCCGGCCTGATGGCAAGCCGTCACCGTAGCCTATAGGACGCTTGCAATACCGGGGGTATCACTCACGCGTTGCCAACCATCCCAACCCCTCCAAGTGGAGCTCTGGAGACCTTACTCAACGTAGGAACACAACATGGCCGAGACCAATGCTATTTGGCTACGATCTTTTGTAAGGTGGAGGTCCTTCCCCAGACGGACTGCTCCGATTTGAGCGGATTATCCGCTGTGACCTACCTCTCTTAAACTTGTGTATTGTGGTCAGTAAAGTTACATAAATAAGGTATATATTTCGTCCTTCGACGTTGTAAAACTACCAGGAATTTTCCCATTAGTCTAGCCAGCGTTTAATACAGTCTACTGGGAATAAAATCTCATTACATCCGCTCAATTTGAACTACGCTCGTTACCAGAATTCGCTTGTGAATAATTAATTACTAACAGACATTATGGCTTAGCAGTCTTGTACCTTCGGCACCCAGAGAGCGCGAGTTTGATCCCCGCACGGGGCAATTTATATGTTGGCATTTTGTGGTTGTCTTGACTGGATTATTTGCTATGTACATTTACTGTGTTACAAATAAACGTAGCATAATGAGTATATAGTTATTCACTGTTGTGTCATTATCTTTCTTGATGAGAATTAAATGAAGTGTGAAAGTGACAAAACATTGTATAACTTATTACTCGTTTATTTGTAACACAGTTAAAATTTATATTTAAATAGCTGCTGCCCACGGTGTTACCCGCGTTTAATTTTATGTACAGCAGCGCCATCTATATCAGACTTTTGATCAAATCCTACATAAAATTTTTTTTTTGCTCATAACTTTCTTATATATATTAAATTCAAAGTCCTGACTGATTGATATGGTAACTATGCACCACCCAAATCGCTCGGTCAAGAGATTCCAAAGGAATGTAGGTTCCTTACGACGTCTAGGGGTGTACTAGGAAAGGATTATTCAAAATTCCGACGGGAAAGAGATATACGCGAACGAAGTTGCTAGGGTTTCACTAGTTATAATATATTGAAGAATTACGATACTTCAAAAAAATTAAAATTATGTAAAATAATCTGAAATAAATTGGAATGCTTCAAAAATACAGTATAAGGATTCTTCAAAGATAACGACCTCCGTGGCGTAATGATACGCCGGATCGCCACCCAGTAGGTCCCGGGTTCGATCCCCGGTCGGGTCATGATGAAAAACGAACTCTTTCTGATTGGTCTCGGGTCTTGGATGTTTATCTATATATGTATTTGTTATAAAATATAGTATCGTTGAGTTAGTATCACATAACACAAGTTTCGAACTTACTTTGGGGCTAGCTCAATCTGTGTGATTTGTCCCTATATATTTATTTAAAGATATCGGCTCCAAATAGATTACCGTGATCGCTTATTATCTATGGGTCTATTCTAGTAATAAACACAGTTAAAATCTAGTATCAATCTCAAATTCCATCTTGCTGAAGTACAAAGTACAAAACGAGCGACATAGCGCTTGAAATAGATAGACCTTAATGTGAACTTGTTTTCCACCTTTGTGGTATAAAAAACGCAGTTATAACGATTGACTAGGGATTGCAAAATGAATTTAAAATATAAAAAAACATTTTGTTTTTACTGTCAAATTTCCCGCCCAAAATTTGAAGGAGCGCGAAAATTAATTTTCAATTCAGTAATATCATAATTTTAAACAGGTTATAATAAATTATTGTATGTAAATTAATACAGTTTATATGTGTAGGAGACATTCCCATAAAATGCAAAATTTTGGCCCTGAAGAGCAGTGCTTAAAATTTCGAAGCTTAAAATTTCGAAGTATTTCTCGATTTTCTCAGTTCCTACAAATTTTTCGAAGTAACAAATTTGAATTTACACCCCCACACCCTAACAACAAACCAATAATGCAGAACTACATTACGCTTTGCGAATTTAATATCTATTTCCAACGGCTTAGTCAAAAATACATGTAATACCACAGTGTAGTAACGTATTAAGAGAGTTCTCGTCTTAAAAAATGCGATTACATTGAAAGTGAAATGCCACTCACTGATTAATCAAGAAATCTCAAAAACTATAACACCTACAAACTTGAAATTTGGCAGATATGTTCCTGATAAGGTGCAGACAACCTCTAAGAACGGATTTTACGAAATTCCCACGGGAAAGCGGGACATACGCAAACAAATGTTGCGCGAGTTTAGCTATAATTATAATGTAGCCACATCTGTGGTTTCTAAGTCACATCCAATCTATTTTACATTAATTATTTTCACCTCTGCGAAAGGGGTGTATTAAAGGTCGTAAATGCAGAAACAGTTTATAATAATAAACCTTAAGGCAATGTAACTAAAGCTCAATTTGGTATAAACTAAGCGAGATCACTATGGCTATTTTTACCCACTCTCATCTGCAAGAAAATCGATAAGTCCACTCAGACACGTGGTAAAAATAGTTAAAATATAACGTTTTTTATATAAAATGATGTGTTTTAAAACAAATCTATATATAGAAATATGAAGAAATACATATTTAATAACACTTACCTTCAATAACCGAAGCAGCTCACAACACGGTAAAATAAAAATAAAATAAAAAGAATAAAATGAAAAAAATAATATTTTATTAAATTAAAATATGTCGTAGGGTTGGAGTTAGAAATAAAAAAAATATGGTGAAATTATCGAAATATAACGAACGTTAAATAAAACAGAGCGACGTGCGCTTAATTTTGATAGTATTGGTTCTCTGACTCTTAACCAATGAGGGTGCCTTTATATACCCCGTAGGGGCGAGGTGGGGGGAGCGGCAGCCATTTTGTACGGTTACCATGGTTACGAGGAGATGGCCTATTATGGGAGGGTGGCGGAGATTAGTCGTAGCGACAACAGAGAAGATTTGCGAGATGAATTTCATTTTTTTTAATTTATTTTTAGGCACCAAGATAAGTCGGACAATTCTTAGACAGCTTTTAAAAGTTTATGCCAAAATAAAAATAACTTATTAGCCAATCGGTAGATTGTAATATTTGTAGGAATTACTTATTCATAATTCATATAATAACAATAAATAAATTTTTATGTGTTACTAACATTAAGAAAAAAAAATTTGTAAAAATGTATGAGACTTAGTACCACGTTGGGCGCCAATATGCTGTCGTAAAATTTTAAAAGATCATTTTAACCTTAAACATAATATATATTGTATTTATGGCTCTGTTACATTACTTTGAAGTATTTAGACAAAAAGCACACTCTACCAATCGTGCACTCCGTGCTATCGGGGACATGCTTGCTCAGCACCACGAACTTGTCTTATTAGCCGATGGTTTAGGACATTTAAGTCGTAAAATTAGGGAAATAATGACATGACATGGGCAATTAGTTATATAATTGAATTGTGACTACTTCTTTGTCCATCCCTGGTCCCTTTATTTGGGGTCGGGTCTCCTCACTCTACGGCGGCGCCAGGCGTGTCTGTCCTAAGGTCTCCTTCTACCACAGGTTTCTTTTGACCACCAGGTTGACGGCGGGCGGCCTCTACCTCTCCGTTGTTCTGGCATTGCAATTTTTACCACGTGGACTTGCTTATTGTTACTTAATATTTATTTCAATTATACAATAAATAGTATTTTAGTTTGACATAAATTTTGACATGCACGGTTTATTATTATTTGGTTATTTTTTATATTGTGTTCTTGTAAACGCTTTGGATGATACATCATCTGTTAGCTTGTAAGAGATAATGGAATAAATGAATTGAATAACTAATAAATATAATAAGAATTTGAAGAACAATTTTTGTGTCACACGTTGGGCGCCAATACTTAAATAGTGTTATAAGTTACAAATTTGTTTGCTTTATAAGTTTTAAAGAAAATAAATAATAAACTTTATTATTAGGTTTAAGAGGGCACAGCGGATAATCCGCTCAAATAGGAGCAGCCCGTCTGGGGAAGGACGTCCACCTTACAGAAGATCGTAGCCAAATAGCATTGGTCTCGGCCATGTCGTGTTCCTACGGTGAGTAAGACCTCCAGAGCTCCACTGCAAGATACCCCCGTTATTGGAAGCGTCTTTGGGCTACGGTGATGCTTACCATCAGGCCGGCCGTAGGCTTGTTTGTCAACTTTACCAACAAAAATCAATTACTACGGTTTAGGAGTTACTATGGTTTAATTGCTTTTGTTGATGGATGACAGTCGTTAAGTCAAGTCTTGAAAATACTGACCGCTGCCAATCAGCATTGGAGCAGCGTGGCAGAGCACGCTCTAATCTTATTCGATCGAAAGGAGGCCCGTATCCGGGGCAGTGGGATGATTATCGGTTGATAAATGATATAATAAACAAAAACAAAAATAATTCTTCGATTTTTCTGCTAACCCTACCATTACTGCGTTCGTTTCAACCCTCCACACACACACACACACACACACACACACAGACACTAACACGAGTGCATTCACTATACAAATACAGACACAGCTTCGCATTCAGTTCGCGAATTAAAAACTAGATGGCGCTAGCTTAAACCACTGTAGCCTTTATTATTGCAAGATTTAAAAAAATGACTTTTTATTTTAAAATAGTGTTTAAATTAATAAGAGCCAAACAATTATTTATTTATTGTTATTTTTGTTGTAAAATATTTTTTATTGTTAGAATTTTTTGGACAAATAAAAAAAAAACATTTGCCTATAAAGAAGTATTTTTGAGTAATTTTTGTCGATAATATTATTTTTAGGTTAGAATTTTTTCGTCGAAAATTTACAATACTAATTTAAGCTCAAAAATAAATATTATAACTTAATATATATTATTATATAATGTATATATGTAATAAAATAATTAAGATAGAAATAAAAATACTTTCTTTCTGTTATAGCTGCCGCCATATCCCTATTTCACCCTAACGAGTGCTTTCTGAATATTTCAGAGATGTTATTTCTTGGATATACGTTAATATTAAATATAGACTTTATATAATAATATATTTAAGCATGTTTTTCCTTTGAACGCTTAAATTTATGTAATGCTGTAACTTTTGCCCGCATTAAATATTTCAGTATGGAATTTAGTTATTCTACTCGATCATAGATGGCGTTGACGTTAGACTAAAATTATATTAAATGTTATTAAAAATTAGTCATAATTTTATAAATAGGCTTGTTTTGTCGTGAAATGAAATAATTTTGAATAGTTTTGAAAAATAAATTTTTCAATGTTACAATTTAGTTTTGCTATTCGATAACAGATGGCGCTGTATGTTTCGTATTATTTCATGATATTGGTAATAATTATTTTTGTTTAATTTCTAAGTTGCCACAATAATGTTTGTAAAATACAGTTTTTGAAACGTATTTTTAAAGTTATCTATTATATTAATATTATGAAGAGGAAACGTCTGCACTTTCGTTAAGTTACTGATAAACTCAAAAAGTACTTACCGATTTCAAAAATTCTTTTATCGTTGGTAATGTGCGTTACCCTCGTTTAAGACTATACTATATTTTCGTTTTAGAGTGCGACACACAGCGACTCCAACAAAATGAACAAAAGCAAAATGATCAATGGTAAAAGAAATGGCGAAAGACTGCCTTTTTGTCTTTTAAAAATACAACGCATTTTTTTTTTTTTTTTTTACAAAATCCTATTGAAACTAGATTACATACAACATCTAAAAAGTGTCCTGTTTGCTTCAATATCAAATTCATAACTTTTTTTTACAAAGTAGGTTTTCACAGACACTTTCCCTCGTCACAGATTATATTATTTATATAAATATAATATATAAATATGGACAAATCACACAGATTGAGCTAGCCCCAAAGTAAGTTCAAAACTTGTGTTATGGGATACTAACTCAACGATACTATATTTTATATTAAATACAATAGATAAACATCCAAGACCCGAGGCCAATCAGAAAAAGTTCGTTTTTCATCATGACCCGACCGGGATTCAAACCCTGGACCTTATGGGTGGCGGTCCGGCATGGTAACCATTACGCCACGGAGGTCGTCAAATAAAATAACCTATTTAAACTACTGCCATTCACAAAAAAAAATGTTAATACACACCTCAGGTTGTCTGCCAACTTTTTTTCATAAAAAAAAAATACACAACAAAAGCTCCGTAAAAGCTCATTTTTCACAAATACCAACCAAAGTATATTAAAAAACTTATGAAACGCTGCGCGGGAAAAGCAATTAACATGTTTTGAAAAAAAAAAATCACACACGCGAATTGTATGACGTCGAGTTATTTTCGAGTACTGTCGACGGCGTAAAGAAGTAATTAACAGTTTCCCAAATGCATTTTTCAAGTTAATGACACCTTACATTATAGATGTTACGTCAAACGAAAAAATGATGCATTAAGATTATAGTTGTTACTGGTGCTAATTCTGTTGTACATTTAACTAGACTAAACTAATCTTGACAGGACTAGAAGTGTTGCTATCCTTGTCACTAATTGTAAACCAAGGAAGGACAACAACACATTTGGTCCGATTCTGTTTCCGAGAATTATTGGTTTCTTTAGGTGACTCGCATTCATTGCTTTCGAGTGTATTAGTAAAAAAAACTTACAGACTGGTGTATTTCGCAACAAGGCGGCCTTATTTCTAATGAATATAATAAGGAATAGTGTGATTTAAATATAAGTTTAAACTATTATTATGTTTAATGTCACCTAAATGCTAATGGTATGTTGCAATAATAGAAATACTATCTAAGTAATTGATTGTATAGCTATTGAATTTATAATTTTATTTATTGTATGGATTTTAGAAAGTAAGATTAATACGCGCCCTCTAGATTGTAATCCTGTAAATTGCAATGCCCAACAGGGTTTATAGTAAGTAAGTACTTATTGTTCGTTAAATTTACTATGATGCAATAAAGTATTGAGTATTGAGTATTGAATCAATCTTTTTAAGTCAACCTTAGAGTAATATAAAGTTTGAAGAAGAGATTTAAAATAAGTTTACAAAAATGTCTTTTAATAATTTGATTTCTATTATAATCTCATCGTTTCTAATGCCATAAATCAAAGTAACGCTGCTAGAGTTTTGGGTATCCTGCCACAGGGTCTTCTTAATTTCCTGTCTTTTTAATTATTGAGCTTATTATCCAATTTAGCTTATTTTCAGCTTATTGTCCAATAATAATTTTGTTTTTATTTTTTTATATCACAAAGTTGGCAAACAATCATACGGCCCGCCTGATGGTAAGCATCACCGTAGCCTATAGACGCTTGCATTACCAGGGGTCTCACTCACGCGTTGCCAATCCTCCATTCACCGTAGGAACACAACATGGCCGAGACCAATGCTATTTGGCTACGATCTTCTGTAAGGTGGAGGTTCTTCCCCAGACGGGCTGCTCCGATTTGAGCGGATCATCAGCTGTGCCATACCTCCCATAACTAACAACATAACTTTTAGTTTAATTTTAAATATTACTTTTTACCGTTTTTCAACAACGTCATCTCGTGAACGGATGCCGTCTGGGGGGACTGGCCTTCACATTTTTATCGGTAATGATTAAAAAAAAAAAAAAAATTTACAGTGTAAATTACGCTCCTGACTGTACCACACATGCATTTAAAGTTATCGTTTTACGTTTAACTGTACCTCTGGAGTCTGTTATAATGAACATTTTTTCACATTCCGCGGTGTACACCCGAAGGATGTGTTAGCTCGCATTTACATAATAATTGCTAATTCATAGCAATTTATTTGTAAACGCGGGCTAATTACTTAACACTCGGGACAAGCCCACCACACATTCCCACCGATGTGTCTCCTGTGTAGCCAGGATCAACAACGGCGATCTCAGATTGACAATCGATGAAGCTTATTGACGTCCCGGGAGAAAACTACAGCTGTCTTGGAACTCACAACGAATTTAATCAGAAAGAAGATAGTCGGAGTAGGAAGTATTGAAAGGACTAACTACTTAACACTCGCTTAACTCACATGCTGTGTATAAAAAAGCTTCGTATAAAAAAATATATATTCTCAACAATGACGCAGATTACTTAATAGTTACGTAACTATTATGTACTTGGATTACTTTTGATCCCGAAAAGCACGCGATTCTTGTCGGTTTTGCTCAAAAGTCTGATATAGATGGCGCTGCTATGCATAAATAAACCTAACAGGCTGCTGGCTGAGATAGGATACTGAGCTATTGGAATCAAGCCCATGTTGGCTCAAGATCAGCCATTGTTAATGTTAAATAAAATAATTAAATAAAAAAAAAACACTTAAAAAAAACTAAACCACACAAAATAAATGTCAATTAACTGAAAAGTACCTTTATAAAGGCAACGTGGTACGGTGAGGATCCGAGGTCGCCATCTTGACGACCTTCGTTGACAAGGCGGCGATCACGAATCGAGAATAAATAAATGAAATGAAATGAAATCGTTTATTTCAGAAATCAGACCTTCACAGGCACTTTTTCTTGTCATTTACAATTTGTATATATGTATAAAGAGAATAAACTACGTTATATACTACCACCATTTCGGACACAAGCAAAATGGCCAACAACAAAACAAGCAAAAGTACTAGAAACCTAGCTCCGCCCGCGTGTGTACTTCATAATGAACTGGTCATCTATCCGTCTGTCTGTCAGTGCAGTTGCAACTCCTGAACAATTTCATTAAGCAACTTATTGATTTCAAACATGAACTAAAACAATTTGAACTAAAAACAATTTTAACTGAAATTGTTTTAACAAGTTCCTACTTGTCTATACTGGTTTATTTTCATTCTTCCGTACCGTAAAAAAAGGCCGTAACCGGTTTTCTTTGTTTAAAAAATAAAAAAAATAAAAAGAATAAAAAATATATTTATTTCCTCTTCATAAGGCTTATACTAATTTACAATTGTTTAACTTATATTATTAAAAAATATAACCTTGTGAAGAGACTAGTCCCTGATATAGGTTCTGTGAGAACCTGTACTACAGGTAACTAGGCCCCTCCCTCGGAATACTAAGTAGGTTAATAACGAGAGTAATTAATTGTTTCCGAAATGGTGGTAGTTTATAGAGTAGCTTATTTACAGAATAATAATAATTATTATGTAACATACATTGTAAATGACGTATCTAAGTACCCGCGAGGCACACAGAATATTTTTTAAATTTGAATTTACCATAGAAGATTCACTCGAAGGTTCGAAAGAAAGTTACTCGATCGCATTATACGGGTGTGGAATGAGCTCCCAGCCTCTGTTCCTTCGGACTATGACATGAGACTGTTTATTTATAACAAAATTTATAATAAAATCCCACAAAAATATAAAACGGGCCCAATTGCGCCAATGACTAAGCTCCTACGGTCATGGTTGATCAGCCAATGCTTCTATAGTCTTCAGGAGTTTTACAACCATAAGTTTGCATGCTAACAAGTGTTAACAAAATAGTGAACCAATAATAATATTTATTTTGAGACCTTTTATAACCTATTTTCTGCAAATAAACGCTTTGAGTTTGAGTTTGAGAGGTATATCAGAGGTCTCGTCAGAGGTGGGCAACGCATTGGTAGTGCCCCTGGTGTTACTGATGTCTAAAGGCGAACGGTGACCAATTTCCATCAGGTGGTTCCGCTTGCCTGTTTGTCTGCTGTATAGCTTAAAAAAAATTGTTTCCATAAGTTCTTTTCCACTAGTCTATATTTCTCTATTTTCATTCTTACTGTACAGTCAAGACAAGTCAACCTTTACATACTGGACTTTGTACCATTCTTGAGTTCTATGTCATAAGCGCCAATATTGTAAGTGTAAAGCTCGACGTGCACCTGACTGTACCACGGGTCTGTAATGCTCAAGAAGTGATCGAGCCATTTCTTTAACCAGTGGTCATTTTGCTTTTGTTTCCGAAAGTTAGCTTAAAGAGCAGATTAATTAACATCATCATCATATCAATCCATAATCATCCCACTGCTGGGATACTGGTCTCCCTTCAATCGGTGGGGGATTAGAGCGTACTCTGCCACGCTCCAATGCGGATTGGCAGAGGAAATTAATTCTTCATACTACGGGTACAAATATTTTATTATTGTGTAAAGATCTATTCTCTGAAAAAGAGGAATGATTATGTGTTGATTTCAGAAATCGGGACAAGCCCACCACACATTCCACCGATGTGTCTCCTGTGTAGCCAGGATCAACAACGGCGACCTCAGATTGACAATAAGCGATGAAGCTAATTGACTTCCCTGGGTAGAAAACTACAGCTGTCTTGGAGCTAACAACGAATTTAATCAGAAAGATGGTAGTCGGAGTAGGTAGTTAATTTTAGAAATATAAGATACTATTCCTACATGTTTTAAATTCCACGCGAGCGGGATCGCAGGCAAGAGAGCATATTAGTTTTTTGTCATGCCTCGATATACATCTCATCATGATTTGAAGACCATAAAATTGGGCTGTCTGCAACAGTCTTGGGAATGCGCCAGGAAATTGTATTACTATCTTTAAACTGTTATTCTGATAGTGAAATCTTATATGTAGTCTATCTATGTAGTAGGCTGCATGCATAGGCTTTATTACGACTTATTTCTTCTCAAATTAGATCAAAATATGTCTATAACCCAAACACATAATGTGAATGCTGTTAGCATCTATATTAAAATCCATAAAAACATAAAAATTCTTAATGATACCAAAAAAGTCGAATTAAAAAGAAGGTTTCGCGTACCAGCAAGGATAAATCCAGCATTTACTGCCTAATCAAGTGATCACGGAATGGAACCACCTTCCGGAGAGTTGTTAATGCACCATCAGTAAACAGCTTCAAAAAATCGTCACGACAAAATCTCTATGCATCAAGATGCACACGCGTCAGCTTTGTAAGCTGCTAGTGTGTTGAGGAACATAATAATAAAATCTAGATAATAAATAATTTCACAATATACACTGTTGCGGACTAGCCGTCAGGCTGGAGGTGTAAATACTTTTTTTAATTACTTTTTATTTTTAATACTTTTCTTGTTTAACTTTGACAGCCGTCATTGCGCCTCTGTCGGTCTTGGTTTTAGTTTGCTCTGTATTATTATATTCTCCTTTACTCCTTTTTTACATTTTATCTCTTGTTTCCACTTCCTTTACATACACATTAAAACTAAACTAAACAAATATTATTATAAACATAAATAATGAACCTAAAACTAAAAACCTTAAAAAATATAATAAAATAACTAAAATATATTATTAAAGGGAGTCCCTTTAGGCAAGGTTCCGAAGATACTGGCAGCGTTCCCCCTTTGAATAGCTAGACTAATTCTTTGACCGAGGTGGCTGCCAGCTCTTCGGTCTCCTGTGATGTCGACTAACCTTTTTGCAATTTCCATAAAAAAAAAAAAAATATATTAAAACATTTCATAGATAAACGCTTCATAAACTTCGCTGAAAAGTTTAAATTGAATCAGCATTGAACAAGCTCAGGTGTAAATGGAATTAGTTTCACTCATTTTGCTATTGTTACGCCGTCTCATAACTAATAGTGTACGCATTGACTGTGGACTGCAGAAAACAATTTCTCTATTATCATTTATTTTGTTTATAATTACACACAGCTGTTACCCGCGGCTTCGCCTTCGTAAAAATTAGCCTATGTTGGGCTCTGTACCCCTGACAATATGTATACAAATTTTCATAATGATCGGCTGCTTAGTCAAGCCGTGAAGGAATAACAAACAAACTCACTTTCTCATTTATAATATTAGTATGGTTACACCTTATACAAATATGAGAATACCAAATGTCAAAAACTATTCAAGTGACACTCTATTGGTACATTTGTATTTAGCAGATTTGGGCCCCAGCTAGGTTACTCTGCATAGCAATCGCGATTTTAATTTCAATTCTGTATAATTTCAAATGCAAAATTAACAGCAAATCCTAATTCGTACCATTGAAATTTTATACTTTGCTAACTATTTGGTTAGCGTACAATCCGATTTCATTTAGTTTAGTATTTAATTAGCGATAGTTTAGCTGTAAAGAGTACCTAAAATTAACAATCCAATGGCGATCGTGCGGAATTATCTTCAGGGGGCAGGTCTATACGAGCAGCGGTTAAGGCTGCCAACGCGTACATTGTACAGGTTCTGAACATTCATCCCAACTCCGCAGTTACCTCAGTCAAGTCGCGCAAAACATTGAAAATTCAATTTCCTACCTATTGTCGACTCTGTCTATTGTACAGCATGTCACTGTATCACTTTTGATTATCATATTAACAAACAGACATGTGTTTTTCATGTAGGCTTTTTAATGTCATACGACTGGCAAACAGGCAAGATAGTTCAGTTAACAACGTATTTGTAGAGTGTGTGAGCTGGGAACCTAAGTGATTTCTTCAGGAACCTAATCAGGATGCTTATAGGGAGAAAACATGCTTAAAGTCCTGACGTCTAGGAGGTGAGCCGGCGGGAGGGGAAGGTGACAAAGGTTCCAATTTTAGATTTTTCGCTAATATCTCAAAAACGGTACGTTTTAGCGGAAAATGGTCTAAAGCGAAATGAAAGCTTATAAAATTCTCTATTACTTTGATGATATTATTTTTTTCCATATTCCCATCCGTTTTCAAACTACACGATTGGGAATAGTGTTGAGGCCTCATTCTGTTGGCAGCCATGACAGGTCACCAATCCATCTTATTAGGGTTCTGTACCCACAGGGTAAAAACAAAACCCTATTACTAAGACTCCACAGTCCGTCTGTCTGTCTGTCAAAAGTCTGTATCTCATGAACCGTGGTAGGTAGACAGTTGAAATTTTTACAGTTCATGTATTTTTATTGCAGCTATAACAAAAAACACAAAAAATAGAATAAAATAAATATATAAGGGGGGCTCCCATACAACAAAGTGATTTCTTCAGTGGCCATTAGATAATGTAACAGTCAAATATGTGTTGCGGACGCGACGCGGGTAACTATCGGAATACTCACATAGCAACATGATACAATTGCCTATACGTCTTCAAATTAAAATGCCATGGTTAGTAGATAGTCATCAACGCTACATGCCCTCGTAGCAAAACGTCTGGATCTTAAAATGGCTCGATTCAAGATGCCTTAATTTGCTAAACGTCTATAAATTAAAACGCCATAGTAATAGACATGAGCGTCCGAAGACTTGGTAGCAAAACGTCTTAATACCCTTGTTTAATGTTACTCTTTGTTTATGTTCTGTTTGTATATTTTTTAGTTGTGGTTTTTGTATTCCTTTTATGTAATATGTGCCTTAGCTGATACAAATAAAAAAATCTATCTATCAGATTAAAATCGGGCCACGCACAGTGTAGGGTTCTGTATTTTTCTTGCTTTCAGATGAGTAAAATGTCATTAAAACTGTAAAAAATATATTTCATATGAACTACTTATTTTTCTGTGTATATTCTTGTATGTATAGACCACAAAACGCTCTACCACTTCAACAAAATCGGGACAAGCCCACCACACATTCCCACCGATGTGTCTCCTGTGAAGCCAGGATCAACAACGGTGACTTCAGATTGACAAGCTATGAAGCTTATTGACGTCCCGGGGGAGAAACTACAGCTGTGTTGGAATTCACACCACCACCACTTCAACAAAAAACGAATATTTGTTGATAGAAAGACGTAATATTTTACGCGCCAAAATTTAGACTCACAGTCGGTCGGACCACCGTGTTTTACCACCTTAGGGTCAGACAAAATAAACACAATAAGTTCAATGTTTTTGTGTGGACTGTGGACGGTACATATTTACTATTTTACAGTAAACTGAACGAGATTGAAATTGTTACCGAGTGTCTCACAACACATCGGACGTACGATGTCACAACATAAGCTTCGGACAAATATTGTATGCTAGTTTTTCCCCGCGGCTTCGCTTGTGGTTAATTTTATAACATAGATCTCGTTTGACAACAAAATAAGCTGTAGCGCGACTTGTGACGCCATCTGTTGGCCGATAGCCCATCATACAGTGCCCTCTAAAGTGGAAAAATATTTTCCCATTGTAATGACATACTTTCACGGGATAAAAATTGTAACTGTACCCCTGACAATATGTATACATATTTTCATAATGATCGGCTGATTAGTCAAGCCGTGAAGGAATAACAAACAAAACAAACTCACTTTCTCATTTATAATATTAGTATGATGATGGCTATTGTTTCTCGTATTTGGATAACAGTTTTGCCCGTCAATAGTTAAAGTACCACTCTCTGACAGAATGTTGGCGTGAAGCAGCAATGTTTTTAAATAAAACTAAAAATGTTTGTAAAGATGTGCGGCGGTAACCATTTTACCATTTACCATCAGGATTGCTTGCTTGTTTGCGTAAACCTACACGCCCTGAAGGTCCTTTTACACGTGTTAAGTGTTACCTAATTCCTGTAAGTAGCACACTTCGACAATGAAATGAGATGATCAAGATAACACAGTTTGAAAATGGGGTGCTGGGGTTACTATGAGATCTCGACTCGAATACACTTTAGAATTTTTGAAGTGAAAACTTCTTTAGAGGCGCTTGGCACTTTTTTTAGATGAGTAAAAAATGTTAAACTCGCGTCAGATCCGTAGCCTGATAGAAAAAGCGTAAGATTCTCTAACCATTCCAAAATATTCAAAAATGTACAACGTTGATGTTTAAGTTTTCACTTCTGCCGGCACTCCCAGAGTGCAACCCGTCCAATTTTTATCACTCATCATGATATCGATTGTCTTTCAATATATAAAAAAGAATGGTTAGTTGAACCGTTAGAACTATGAAAACAATCTTAAAATAATTATATCAACCCATAGCCATCCCACTGCTGGGATGCGGGTCTCCTTTCAAATGAAAGGGATTAGCGTACTCTGGCATGCTGCTTCAATGCGGATTAGCAGAGACCAATGTTTCAAGCCGCCTGAAGGTCAGCGGCTTAGAGAATAAATAATTCGTCGGTTCTATTTTAAAAGCCGTAAACACAGACATTCGTGTATTTATGAGCAAAGAGTTTGTTATAAGACTCTGGCCACTTTTATGAAACATTTTGATGGCTTGACGCGAATCTGCTGTCAGTAGTGACAGTTAATAAATAGAATCTGGACCTACAGACCTACAAGGATATTTATAAACGTGAGTGACAGTTGTGCGAGGGCGTTACTGTGGCATATTTTCATACATTTTGTCAATTTTGTCATTTCTTTCGCCATTTCTTTCCCCAGTGGTCATTTTGCTTGTTTCCGAAATGGTGGTAGTTTATAGGGTAGGTTATTTTATTTAATAAAGATTCATTGTAAGTGACGTGCCGCGAGGGCCTACAGAATAAAGTATTTTTTGATTTGATTTTTTTTAAATATTTTTTTTTAAATTGATTTGATTTGAAAGGCGAAAAGTGACATACAATATGACGGGAGTTGTAGTTCCAACTTCGGCCACGTTCGTAAATAGCCTTGTAACACTGTATGTTGTGTTTATACGGAAAATTACAATTTACCATGTGATCGAAGAATTTTCGTTTTTTTCTGCGGCATTTCTTTGAAACGGCTATGTATGACCACCGCATACTGAGAGGCGGGTGTCGGCGCCGTCTCATACGGAGTGATTTCATAACATAAAATGTATGGTGTGCGATGCGGGTGGGTATTTCATCATCATCATCAGCCTACATTTGTCCACTGCTGGACATAGGCCTCCCCAACTGCACGCCACCGCGCACGATCCTCGGCCACTCTCATCCAGCTCTTGCCAGCCACCTTGCAAAGATCATCGCTCCACCTAGTCTGAGGGCGTCCAACGCTACGCTTACCGATTCGCGGTCTCCACTCAAGAACTCGTTTAGCCCAGCGGTTGCCGGTTCTTCGGCTAATATGGCCGGCCCACACTGGGTATTTAAATGTAAGTTCTATAATTTTTTTCACATAATAAATTCGTGTTCAGTGTCAGTAGTAGATACGCCTCCAAAAATATTGCACTGTACAAAACGACACATTGTGTAATTACCCGTTTACCAAATTTCAAGCAAATCTATCAAGCCGTTTTTGCGCGGAACAAACATCCATACATCCTCACAAACTTTCGCATTTATAAATGTTTCTTATTTTCAGGATTTCATGCAATTAATTCAATAAAAATATTTTTTATCGTTCAGCAGATAATATAAATTACTAGGTACCTAGATAAATAGAGGCAGAGGCCGATCCCCGACAAGGTGGTCCGACCGACTTGGAGAGAAGCGGTTCCATTTCCACGACGCGGTTAAAATGGCTACCGATAGATGCCGATGGAGACAATACATCCGGAAGATGACAACAGAGGCGTGTGATCATGATCTTCAGAATTGAAGGACCGACTACAGAGAGAGAGAGATAAATAGGATAAAATTTAAAAAAAAATGTGTTCGAGAAACATTCGAGTACAATTAGTAGGTGCCACCACAAGATGGCGGCCACGTCAAGACGTCGGAAGAGCGGGAAACTTATTGTCTACACCACAGATAAGTAAACATCATAGAGTGTTTGTCTTTGGTTTGATGTGGGTTGCCAGTTCGGTGACATGTGTTATTGATAATGTATGTTATAATTACGTTTTATTTTAACAAAAGACTACATGGCAACAATAATATATGTAAAGCTGGAAGCATAAGTACTTGTGTATTGTTATATTATAATGTTAATGTTGAGCTCAGTGATGGAGGCTGGCAGGCTGACTCTCGCGTCATTTCTTGAACGGATATCGTCTTGGGGGACTGGTCTGCTCGTTTCATCAACACCTATTTATTTCACATTTAGGATTTGATCATAATGTTGTACCTATCGAGCGCTATTTGGATTGACATTTCGAGATAATAAAAAATAAAAAAAGTGAAATGTGACAAAAAAGGCCATAACTGGTTTTCTTTCGCTATTTCTTTTACATTCATTTTGTTTTTGTTTCAGAAATGGTAGTAGATTATAGAGTAGATTAAAAACATTGAACAAGATTGAAGGGAGATCCATATTCCTGCATTTTAATGATCTAGGTACTGATTAACATAGGTAGGTACTATTATTATGTGTTTATTTCTTCTGTTAAATAAATAACACACATCCATTTTCTAAAACGCGTTTTAATTTCACATTAAGTATTCAGATATCTTTATTTCTTTTTCTTCTTTTTTGACAGTGACAGCTATAACTTAATGAGTGATTAACTTTAAAAATGCGTTACAGAAACTAAGGCTAAATATATTAACCTGTAGGCTAAACCCCATCCAGTTTTTGAGAACGTTATACCAGAAATTCTGTTGGTAACTTCCAACAATACGAAACATCAAAGTTTGCATCGGCGTCAGTAATTTCCGCAGTGCGGCGTCGGGCGACACGTCCGTTCACAACAAAAGTTGGCGAGCTACTGCGATAGCTGTTCGAAATTCAAATTTAACCGTTGACCGGATATGCGGTGTCGGAATATCCGGTGTTTCGATCTGTTTAGGTACAGTTGCCTGTTGCAGTCTGTTGCGGCTGTTTGGAATATATGCTTACCTGACCGTACTTAGTATGCATAGAACTACTGATGATTTTTTTAAAGAAATGATTTCGCTTTTCAGTTTTTATCCCGGTGGTGATTCGTCGGCGCCAGAGGGTGCGGGATCGATTGCCGCTTGGGGTTAATACTATGTAATGGCATTTGTTTCTTTCATGTTTGCTATCATCTTTTTTCGGGGCTTCTTGATTCAGAGACTGTAACATGAATACGCTTCTTTGATTGATATTTTATCATTATTTACAACACACTAGCTAATTGCAACAAACAAGAATTCAGAAGCCTCTTATAGAGAAAAATTACAGTTATTTCCGGCCTTTTTTGTATGCCTTTCCACATTTTCACTTGGAGGGTTAAAGGAGTTAATATTGTAAATAAAAATAGCAGTTTTCGAAATTAAAAGATCAATATTATCGATAGGGTTGAAATTACTTGTGCATTTCGCGCCACAATTTGACAGATGACAGCAGTTTGCGCGCGAAACGATTACGCAAGATGGCGGCGACGTGCCTTATCTATGGAAATGGGTACGTTTTCATTGTCATAGAATATTAGTTATTATACAATTCAAAAGAAAGGCCACTCGTTATTTCGATGTAATTTCTAATCAACTTTATATAACGACAACTTTTATTTCACGTTTACAATAACATTGTTATGTTACAGATTGATTTAAGTATTTGTGTGATGTTCCTAGTGTCAAATTCACACAAATTGAGCTAGTCCCAAAGTAAGTTCGAAACTTTTGCTTCGAGCTTTTTGCCGAGCCAAGTTTTTGTCGTTCCGCCCCGCCACTCTGCGACGTCCCTCCCCGCACCCCTGTTGCTCTCCAGTGTCTTTGTCGAGCATCGACTATAGCGTTCGCTAGAATGCTCATTATTATGTTCGTAACAATATTTGGCTCTATGCTTGGCTCGGCTCGTTGTTCAGTTCGACAAATATAAAAACGGCGAATGCTTGACGTTCTGTTACAAGTGAATGCTCAAATCTATCAGCACCTTAAAACAATTACCGTTTTAGTAAAACAGTGCAATGGAAACGCACACGGCAATCCAGACGCATTATTTTCGTGTGAATTTCATTTATCGCGTGCATTGTGCATGAGTTTTCGTAATGTAAAAAGCTATTCGCACGTACTTATTAGTGGCAGTGAAATAATAGGAGAATAAAAAAGATTTACACATATTTTAACTAACAGCAAAGTGGTTTACAGCCAGTTTCATAGACGCATTTTTATTGTAATTCCACGTTAAGGTTGCTTTTCCACCAAAGTTGTGCTGAGTGAAGTAAAGGAAGCGATTCTAATGATTCTTGACAAACACATTCCATATTTTATATTTATTTCATCAAAGAGAAGGCACAGTCCGCACAGAGGATGATCCGCTCAAATCGGAGCAGCCCGTCTGGGGAAGGACCTCCACCTTACAGAAGATCGTGGCCAAATAGCATTGGCCTCGGCCATGTTGTGTTTCTACAATGAGTAAGAACTCCAGAGCTTTATACAGGGACATAGGATATAGACATAGATAAGGCTTCCTAAAAGACTGATAAATAAATATATAAGGACAATTCATACAGATTGAGCTAGCCCCAAAGTAAGTTCGAAACTTGTGTTTTGGGATACTAACTCAACGATATTATATTTGATAACAAATACATATATAGATAAACATCCAAGTCCCGAGGCCAATTAGAAAAAGTTCGTTTTTCATCATGACCCGACCGGGGATCGAACCCGGGACCTCCTTGGTGGCGGTCTGGCGTGGTAACCATTACGCCACGGAGGTCGTCAAGATCGAAGTCGTCTATATAGACATAGATAAGGCTTCCTAAAAGACTGATGTGTTTCTGCAACGGAATAAAGGCACCTATATTAAAGTTAATGCAAAAATATGCATAAAGTATTAAGAATAAGACGCATAAAATGTGAGCAGCTGTAGGAAAATTTGCAATAAAAACCGGATACAGTTAAGAGAATGAACTTAATATAATTGTTATAGAATATTCTGGACGCAGTGTTGTTTGTCTGTAATTGATATTTTGTACAGCTTTTGTCCCGTGGGGGGGGGGGGGGGGGGGGGCTAAAGATTGTTGTGGACATACCTTGATAATTTTTGAAGCGGCGATTTTTTCCATTACCTGTAATCCGTTCCAAAATATAAAATACGAGCTGTTACCCGCGACTTCGTCCGCATGAAATGTTCAAATAAGGATAACTCCTTTTATTGTCATGCGATTTAAATGAAACAAAGCCTATATTCTGCTCCAAGCCGAGCTCTATCTCCCTGTGAAAACAGGATTAAAATCCGTTCAGTAACTTAGAAGATGTGCGCGTTTAAACAGACAGACAGACAGACAATAAAAAAAATATCAAAATCGCTTTACCCTCTGTTCCCTCTCCATTTTTGCCAAATATGTTCAAAGTACAGACATATCGGGGTCTACTGTTTTATTATATGTATAGATAATTTGATATAAAAAATAAATAGATGTGTTATCATGACCCGACTGGGATTCGAACCCGGGACCTCCAAGGTGGCGGTCTGGTGTGGTAACCATTACGCCACGGAGGTCGTCAAGTCTGAAAGTGTAGTTGGTATGAAATCTCCTTGTCTCCACTGTTTTAAATCTCGTTTCCAAACCAACATTTTTTCATCATCATCATTATTTCAACCACAAGAAGTCCGCTGCTGGACATAAGCCTCCCATAAAAAGTTATCAAAGTGCGCAGGTTTATATGGAATGAAAGTCCCGTCATGTCCACATTATTCTGTCTCAGAATCTCATTTTTAAACCCTCCCTATTCAAATGAGACAGATTGCGCGCACAAACAAAGATATTGTACTTGTTGCGTGTATCCGAACTGTTTTTCATGTTTTTCTCGAAGTGCATATCCGAATTTTTTTTATGGAGAAAATATTTTTATTTTGTTAAGGTTTGTGCTGTGTTTGTGTAGTGTTCAAGGTTTGATTCATAGTATTGATAGTGTAATGTAAAGCAAACATTGGTTAATGTGCATAAGTGATAAGCCAGATCCACACCGGACGGTCTAACGCGATCCAAATGGGCAATCCACACCAGACGCGATTCAGATGCGCGCGGCTGGGTCTCGATCCAATGTAGCATTTGATCGAGACCCAGCCGCGCGCATCTGAATCGCGTCGTCCCTCGTACGTTCCATTGTATCGAGATCGAGGCTCGCGCATTCCATTGGATCAAGATCCTGCCGCGCGCATTCGGATCGCGATGGATCGTCTGGTGTGGATCGGGCTATTGGAATTTATGATCAGGAACTATTAAACAATTTTAATAGTTCCTGATCTGCGTCAAGACGAGAAAATTTCTTCAGTGTAGTCAACACGATAGTGACTGCATTATCGTGTTGACTACACTGAAGAAATTTTGCTATCATCTTCGGGGTGTCTTGACGCAGAAACTGTTTACTGCTTTGAATGATAACATTATCATACTACATATATTTAGCTAAACTGCATAATTTTGTTAGTCAAATTGAATATAATATTTTTTACCTACCTACTTTCCTTTTTTTATCTATTGTATTTTGAATGTTCGTATAATACGTCAATGTTGTGTTCACCTCATACTAGACTATAAGTACCTTATAATGTGAACATGTGTTGGTGTACCTGAATAAATCCTTACAAATATTATAAATGAGAAAGTGATTTTGTTTGTTTGTTTGTTATTCCTTCACGGCTTGACTAAGCAGCCGATCATTGTAAAAATTTGCATACATATTGTTAGGGGTACAGAGCCCAACATAGGCTACTTTTTATCCCGTGAAAGTATGTTGTTCCAATGGGAAAATATTTTTTCTACTATAGAGGGCGCTGTATCGGTCAACACATGGCGCTACAAGTCGCGCTACGGGGTGTTTTGTTGTCAAACGAGATCCATGTCATAAAATTAACGCGAGCGAAGCCGCGGGGAAAAGCTAGTAAATGAATAAAAATTAATAAATACATCAGGGTGACCCGTTAAATTGTTTGTTCTGCACTTCACTTAAAAAAAATATAACACAGAATATAGTTTAATATAGAAATAGTAAAACTGTAAAATATAAGTTAACTGTTGGTTTATTGCTAGTTAACTTTAACTGCGACCGGCTGGAATGAACTACTGTTAAGAATACTAATGTTCAGTTGATTAAAATACATATTTAAGTGTAGACAAGTTGTTGTATGACTGGTTTTCAAAGTAGACAGAGACATAATTACTCATAATTATAATATAATTTATTTTTATTTTTTTTCAATTTAATGTCCTCACGTGCAGAAATAGTGTTTTTTATACCACAAAGGTGGCAAAAAAGCACATGGCCCGCCTGATGGTAAGCATCACCGTAGCCTATAGACGCTTGCAATACCGAGGGTATCACTCACTCGTTGCCGACCCTCCCAACCCCTCCAAGGGGAGTTCTGGAGACCTTACTCACCGACCTTGATCACACTGTAAAATTAAAAAAAACATACATAGGGATAGACAGCGAAAGCAACGCATTGGTAGCGCCCCTGGTGTTACTGATGTCCATAGGCGGCGGTGACCACTTACCATCAGGTGGCCAGCTCGCCTGTTTGTCTGTCGTATAACATTTAAAAAAATCTTTGACGACCTTCGTGGCGCAATGGTTACCATGCCGCCACCCAGGAGGTCCCGGGTTTGAATCCCGGTCGGGTCATGATGAAAAACGAACTTTTTCTGGTTGGCCTCGGGTCTTGGATGTTTATCTATATATGTATTTGTTATAAAATATAGTATCGTTGCGTTAGTATCCCATAACACAAGTTTCGAACTTACTTTGGGGCTAGCTCAATGACTATTTTTGGAGTGGTAGAGCAATTATCATGAAATGGGCTTGCTCGACCGGGGAAGTACCACCCTCTCACAGAATATCGACGTGAAGCAGCAATGCGTTCCGTTCGGTGAGTGAGAGATCCGGAAGCCCAACTCCTTCCCTATCCCCTCTTTCCCCCTCCTTCTTTCCCTTCTCTTCCTCCTTCCTTTCCTCCAACCTCCTTGGTGGACAACGCATTTGTAGCGCCCCTGGTGTTACTGATGTCCATAGGCGGCAATGCGTGACTGATACCCCTGGTCGGTATTGCAAGCGTCTATAGGCTACGGTGATGCTTACCATCAGGCGGGCCGTATGCTTGTTTACCAACTTTGTGGTATAAAAACATTTCGATCCTTTGACGACTTACTTTCAAAACCAAGAAAATATCTAAAGAAAAAATAACCCTCGTATTTAGGAATACATAAAACTGGTGAATTTATACTTATACCCAGGTATATCCGGATATCCATGGCATCTAAAAACTGGTGCAGGCCTGAAACATTCATAAAATACAGTGGGAACTCTTCATGGTATTGATTTTTCACGGGTACCAATAATGTTTGTGTACGCCCACTTCAATGTACAGATGTCGGTTGGGATTGAGCAGAGTTGATGATAGATGCGGCATTTTATTTTATTTTATTGGGACACGGCATGTGACGCCAGCGCCTGCTAGATTGGCCGTAGGTCACTGGAGTCCAGGAATAGAAGCGACTAGACATCCTTTATGGTGTCTCGTCGCTTCTACTATGTCTAAAAGGTGCCTCGTCAGGCTTCGCTTGAAGGACCCCACGTCGTATTGAAATTTTTTATCGTTTATTCAGAGAGCCTTCATAGAATTGCATTTTTTTGACAGGAGAACAAAATGAGCTGGCGAGTCACCTGATGGTAAGCAAGCGCCGTTGCCCGTGGATATCCACGATTTCAATATCTTGAATTCGTTGTCCACCTATTGGAAGTATGAAAAAGGAAGGACCGGGGAAGGACCATGAAGAAATTACTAAGAGGTGTTGCTACAATGAGTATGAATGACCATGTCACTGACGGGAGGGTAACCCCCACTACCCCTCTTGCTTCCTACACACTTTTTCACTATCCTTCCCATGAAGAAATTACTAAGAGGAGTTGCCCTGAGCCGTGTAGTCCAGCACGTTCAATTGGACACTGACGTCACGCATTGTCGGGCTGTGCGGGGGTGCGGCACAGGTGCGGGAGGGTGTTTAGACAGGTCAAAGACCCTCCCGCACCCCCTCCCGTCAGTGACGAGGTCGTTCATACGAGCGGCTCATTATAGCAACTCCTCTTAGTAACTTCTTCATTATTTATAAGTGGTAGAATCTAGCTACTACTATGAACTGGTAGTGGCTCGTAAATAAGCTGTTTCGACTGGTGCCATGATTGGGTTGGTATATCTTTTCTTAGATTTTCCATAAACTGGAGTACTGGTAATTCCAATTCCAGAGGTTTTTTTTAATACTAGGTGGTTAACAAGCATACGGTAAGCATCACCGTAGCCTATAGACGCTTGCAATACCGGGGGTATCACTCATGCCTTGCCAAACCTCCCAACCCCGCTAAGTGGAGCTCTGGAGACCTTACTCACTGTAGGAACACAACATGGCCGAGACCAATGCTATTTGGCTACGATCTTTTGTAAGGTGGAGGCCCTTCCCCAGACGGGCTGCTCCGATTTGAGCGGATTATCCGCTGTGCCCTATCTCTGCTAAAGGTTCCATTGTTTCCATTTTTCAAAAACAAACAAAGGTGCGTCGTACTGATAGCTGTACAGAAACCTGACCTTCGAAACGAAGTGAGAATTAGATTTTTTTAGGTAACTCCAATCAGATTGCAACGAGATTTCATCAAATGCTTAGACGTAATCAAAATGTATATTCTTATAAAATTTCGTTTAAATACAATTGAGAATTACATGAGAAAACTAAATTCTCTGCCAGCTGTCTGTACATATTATATACATGGTCGACCCGGCCATATTGTTTCTGAACCTCTTGGAAAAACAACCGTCTGCTGGGAATACACCATATTTTTGTAAGATAAATTGTTTCGAATAACATCACATCCATTTTTCTCGCACATCCATGTCAATGCCAAACACGCCCACTTCTAAACCACGCCCAATTGAGTAGGCGTGCCTCATATATGCGCATATATACAAATATATGTATATCACCATTGTCTGTCTGTACAAAAGTTCTGACAATTACATACTTATGTGTACCTAGTGTATGTT
Source organism: Endotricha flammealis (assembly GCA_905163395.2). Taxonomy (NCBI): domain Eukaryota; kingdom Metazoa; phylum Arthropoda; class Insecta; order Lepidoptera; family Pyralidae; genus Endotricha; species Endotricha flammealis. The sequence goes on from LR990883.1 coordinate 1,231,049, forward strand.
TTTCTATAACCAACTCTGTCTATGACCAATCCATCAAATCTGATGATCTTGGCTCGTGTGCTTTCCGTAATTAGTGTCAACTGCGGGTAAGCTGGTGTCAATATTTTCAAGTCACCTAACGGCCACTGACTTGATGACTGTTACTTATCGATAACAGTCCGGGACCGACAGCTTAACGTGCCGTCCGAAGCACGGAGAAGTTCGAGTTTTTTTAAACCCATCCAAGTATTGAATAGGGTTGACATTACTTAACTTGCGTGATCGTTTCACTTTGACACGCACAACGAGGCCATCGAGCACCTCAAATGGGGGGTTTCGAAAATTGGTAACGCGTGAATACCCCGTCTATAGGCTACGGTGATGCTTACCATCAGGCGGGCCGTGTGCTTGTTTGCCACCTTCGTGACATAAAAAATAATCTTGAGTTAGATGCAGTCATCACGCGGAATCTCTCTTTTATATCCATGAATATGAAGAACTCATGGAAGGGAGATCTTTGTCCGACAGTAAGTCATGTTGTCACCTAATAACTTGCATGTGTATTGGAGATTGTTCTTTTTAACTAACTTGTGTGTGAATCACTACATAGTATAAAACAAAGTCGCTTTCTCTGTCCCTATGTCCCTTTGTATGCTTAAATCTTTGAAACTACGCAATGGATTATGATGCGTTTTTTTTAATAGATAGAGTGATTCAAGAGGAAGGTTTTTAAGTATAATACATTCCAAAATTCCCACGGGAAAGCGGGATACACGCAAACGAAGTTGCGCGGGTTTCGCTAGTAAATTAATAAATGTTAGGCTAATAATTTAATGAAATCTATTGACGACCTCCGTGGCGTAATGGTTATCACGCCTGACCGCTACTGCCGCCACCCAGGAGGTCCCGGGTTCGAATCCCATTCGGGTCATGATGAAAAACGAACTTTTTCTGATTGGCCTCGGGTCTTGGATGTTTAAATTGTATCTTACATTTTAAAAGAGCAAGTCCTAAGTTTCTTGCCAGTTTCTTCTTAGCACAAATCTGCCGTCTGAACTGGTGGTAGGAAAAAATTGTGACGATTCGAAAGAGCTTATATTTGAATAAAAATATTTTGAATTTGAATTTGTCTATTGTATTTGTTATAAAATATAGTATCGTTGAGTTAGTATCCCATAACACAAGTCTCGAACTCACTTTGTGGCTTGCTAAATCTGTGTAATTTGTCCCTATATATTTTTTTTTTATCTTTACAAAATAAAGTCGCTTCTGTCTGTTGGCTTAGGGGAGAGGTTTTAAACTTCTCCACATACATTCAATTAGTTATACCTAGTCTAAATTATATGGGTAAATTCAGAAAGAGCGAAGCGTCCAATCACAAGCACTTTTGCCACCTTAGTGGTATAAAAAAAAAAAATAAAAAAAAAAAAATTTTTGCTTAAATGGAGGCTCCTGTCACTTGAAATGTAAGTTCATCATCATATCAACCCATAATCATCCCACTGCTGGGATACGGGTCTCCCTTCAATCGAGAGGACTAGAGCGTACTCTGCCACGCTGCTCCAATGCGGATTGGCAGAGGCCGGTGTTTTCAAGCCACCCGAAGGCCTGGCTTGGCTTAACGTCTGTCTTCTACCGATAACAGCCGGGACCGACGGCTTATCGTGCCCTCCGAAGCACGGAGAAGCTCGAGATAAGGAAACCCATCCAAACACTGGCTAGGGTCGACGTCGCTTGACTTGCGTGTTCATATTAGAGTGCGATACACAGCGACGCCATCGAGCTTCTCATAATCATAAGTAGTATAAGTTAATTAATTTTTTTTTTTATTTTTTTTCCACATTTTAATGTTTTCAGAAATAGATGGAATGATTCATATATGTATAATACATACAGAGATTTCCGAATTTCCCCACGAAAAAGTGGGGTTACACGCAAACGAAGCGCGTGTTTCGCTAGTAATATATATATAAATAAATATATAGGGACAATTCATACAGATTGAGCTAGCCCCAAAGTAAGTTCGAAACTTGTGTTATGGGATACTAACTCAACGATATTATATTTTATAACAAATACATATATAGATAAACATCCAAGACCCGAGGTCAATCAGAAAAAGTTCGTTTTTCATCATGACCCGACCGGGGATCGAACCCGGGACCTCCTGGGTGGCGGTCTAGCGTGGTAACCATTACGCCATTATTTATTATGATGATTATGACGATTTAATCAATTCAATTGATTTTTTCATCTAATATACACAGTATTACACTAACGGCCGAATGTTTGTAATTGTTAAAATTCGTAGCAATTTTTAACAAATAGTTAGTTTTTTCAACGAATTTTAACCATTAGTATAGGTACTTAACTACTGATCAAACAATCGGCCCTATGTACATATATTAAGGCACCGTGATTCAAACAATACAAATTGGAATAACAAGTAACATACATTTGATGATATATTATGATACGAGCTGTTACCCGCGACTTCGTCCGCGTGAAATGTTCAAATAAGGATAACTCCTTTTCCTGTCATGCGATTTAAATGAAACAAAGCCTATATTCTGCTCCAAGCCGAGCTCTAGCTTCCTGTGAAAACAGCATTAAAATCCGTTCAGTAACTTAGAAGATGTGTGCGTTCAAACAGACAGACAAAAAATTTTTAAAAAAATTTTTTCGCTTTTATTACCTTTCTCTGTTCCCTCTCCATTTTTGCCTAATAAGTTCAAAGTACAGACATATCGGGGTCTACTGTTTTATTATATGTATAGATGATTTGATTAAAAGATTTCACACAGCCGAAGTAGTAATCTTATTTCACATAAAAAAAGTCTTAAAAATATTTACCTAATCATTAAATAAAATTAGGGTCCCGCAAATAGCAGTAAACTTAAATCCTATACTTTATATCACTCGGAACCACATGGGTACGGAACTTTGCTCGTAAATAAAAATAAGTTTCAGTCGTATTAAAAAGTTTTTTGTCCTTCCGAGACTTATCTTTGTATTAAAATATAATATACTTATATTTTTATATATCCTTCTATGTTTATTAATTGACTAGCTTTTTTGTCCGCGACTTCGTCCGCGTGAAGTTCCGCACCCGTTCCCGTGGAAACCACATTGAATTTCGCGAAAAGCTATAGCCTATGTCACTCCCTGATAATGTAGCTTTCTACTGGTGAAAGAATTTTTGAAATCGGTCCAGTAGTTTCGGAGCCTATTCAATGCAAACAAACAATCAAATCTTTCCTCTTTATAATATTAGTATAGATTTTCTTTCGCCATTTCTTTTACTGGTGGTCATTTTGCTTTGTTTCCGAAATGGTGGTAGTTTTAGTAGCTTATTTATATTTAATACATAATGATAATTATATTGTTAACTAGCTGACCCCTGCCCACTTCGTTGGGCATCATGTTAATAATCCTTTTTTAGTACAGGCGTTCGTAAGAAACGCTTTCATTCGACCGTTTTTTCTCCGATTTACTTTGCAAAACCGACTACCACGTAAAAGCCTTTTTATTTTTCGGTTTTTTATATAACCTATGACACTCAGCAATAATGTGGCTTTCTATTGGTGAAAGAATTTTTAAAATCGGTTCAGTAGATCCCGAGATTACCCTTTACAATTTAACAAATAAACAAACACACAAACTTTACTTCTTTATAATATGTATAGATGACGTATCTAAGTGCCCTTGAGGACAGATTAAAATACTTTTGAGTTTGAATTTGTATTACATTTGTAAAGAGAATGTATTTCTTTACTGTACTTTTCTCTTTAGTTGGTTCTGGTGACGTTTTGTTATTTGTCAGAAGAAATGTCTGTAACATTAATTTTTTTTTCTATATTAAAAAGGGAATCGATAAACTTTTATTATTGTTTCTTTATTTTCAGGTTTGTAATTCCTAATAACGTTTGTCCTTTTTTAGGGACATCGCAAAAAGGCTGCGACAAACCACTGGTGACCCAAAGGCTGGCAGTTACTTCGCTCAACGGATATCTATCGCCGTTCAGCGAGGTAACGCTGCTAGCATTTTGGGCACCTGCCACAGGGACCATGTCTTTTTAATGCTTAGTTTTAGTTTTTATTGTTAGTTTAGTTTTTAATTTTTATTGTTATTTTAGTTTTAATTAATTTTATTGAATTTCATGTTATTTAATTATGTATTTTACCAATAAACTTATTGTAATCGTTAATAACGTTTATGTTTAGATATCTAAGTAAATTAGAGTTACCTATGTTAATTAATAAATGTCTTTATTTTCAGAGCAACGTAATAAGTTTTATTTATCGTATATATATATTATTACTTAAAAGACATCTCTCATCAAAATCATCCCACCGGAGGTATACGGGTCTTTTAAATCAAAGGGAATTGGAGTGTACTCTGCCACGCTGTTTTAATGCGGAGGCTAGTGTTTTCTAGCCGTCTGAAGGCCACCGACTTAGCTTACCGACTGTCATCCATTAATAATAGCCGGGGCTTAACGTGCCCTCCGAAGCACCATTGATTACTGATTCATATGATGTGATTATGATGGCGAAAAAATAGAACGACTGAAGTTCCTCTTTTTAAAACCAAAGTTTCATAACGAGTAAAAGTCACGGTTTGCCACCTTAATATCACGAGAAGCTCCTAACACCTCACCTCTAACAAATTCAGAGAACTATCCCCCAAAAAGCTGACACCTATTTCACCAATTCGGAAATCGAACCCTTGACCCCAGGGGTCAGCAAATTGGAAAATAAAAACATATATCCGCTTTTATTTGTCTGTGTCGTGACATTATGGGCGAATTTACTGACGTCGGTGGGATAGGCAGGGGTTATACATAATTTATTTAACTGACAGACAGAATCAATATAACACTTGTCGTGTTGTTGACGAAAATATACTTTTTTTTTTCTTAATCTTTACAAAGTATAAAATTAAGTCGCGCTGCCGTCTGTCTGTGTGTCCGTTTGTCCCTATGTATATCTTTAAAACTACACAACGTATTTTGATGCGGATTTTTTTAATACATAGAGGGCTTCAACATGATGTTATGTATAACTAGTACCCTCGCAACTTCGTTTGCGTATATCTCGCTTTCCCGTGGGAATTTTGACAAATCCTTTCATAGTACACCCCTAGACGTCGTAAGGAGCCTACATTCCAAATTTGGAATCTCTAGACCAAGCGGTTTGGGCTGTGCGTTGATATATAGTTAATTCAGTCAGTCAGTCAGGACTTTGAATAGGTATTCCATAATTTAAAAGCGGGGAAAGATTGTGGTCACTATAATTTTTCTCTTCTGCTTTTTATTTATTAATGTATTTATTTTAGTCTTAAAATTAGAGGACTCGTCAGAGGTGGGCAACGCATTGGTAGCGCCCCTGGTGTTGCTGATGTCCATAGGCGGAGGTGACCACTTTCCATCAGGTGGGCCGCTTGCCTGTTTTTCTGCTGTATAACATAAAGAATACTAGCAAAACCCCGTTAATGGAATTAAAACTAAAATGTTCAGAAACTCGACGCTGTAAACATCTTAAAACTGTAGTAACAATCAATAACGTGTTTCTACAATAATAAAATACACTTACGAGGCATCTCCCATAATTTATATGTCAAAATAATCCCAAAAGACCTCTATAACCCGGTCGTAATAGTGATGTGCACTAATATCGATATCGATGTTAAAATGCACGATAATTAGTGTTGTACATTATCGATATTATGGAGTCGAGACTGCACTTAGAAGACTATTATGGTAGTGTTGTGGTTGGTGTGTTAAATATCGATAGTTTTAAGTTGATTTAAAGCTTTATAGTTTAGCATCGTGTCATTTTTCATTGTACAAGGTGGGTCAAAGTAATCACCCTATTGGAAGACGCTATATTATTATTTTTTCTAACGATATCAAATCAGTTCAGATCATACATTTTTAATAACATATTTAAAGTAAATAGATGTAAAATACATGTCGACGAGCCATGGATAGCTATACACCTCAAGAAGGAGGAATAAAATTGTTTCCATTTTTTTGCGCAATATTCGCGCGATATTTAGGCCATTGTTACAGAGAGAGACATGATCAATGACTTTCTTCTTCCGCAATTAAAGACCCATACATTGGGCCCCCCAATACGCATGTTCTGAATACAAGTAACTATATAATAATATATAAAAACACCCAGACTCGAGAACGAACACAAATGTCATTTCATAAATGTTTGCCTCGTGCGGGATTCGAACCTGCTGCGCCCTCTGGTGCTCAAGGTAAGTTGACAAAAAAACACAGGCTGTCATAATATGAATTTTACTGAAGAAAAAATAACAATATTAAAATTAAAATTAAATATATCTATCGATAATCCCGACACACTTTCCCATCCCTAATTCACCGCAATGCAATAATTTTCGTACAAAATACAGCACTTACCTCCCGGTTACTTTCGATACTAGCCCGCCCGCACCAAAATGTTAATATACAGGATGTTTACACATTATGAGTTTCTTCTTATAGTTTGTTGTAGTTCTGTTTATACCACGTAAAGCAGACGACAGTAAATAGTCACCGCAGCCTATGGACACGAATATGGACGTTTGCAATAGCTGACGCTGTATCTTTACTAATATTATAAATGAGAAAGTGAGTTTGTTTGTTTGTTTGTTATTCCTTCAGGGCTTGATTAAGCAGCCGATCATTATGAAAATTTGCATACATATTGTTAGGGGTACAGACCCAAACATAGGCTACTTTTTATCCCGTGAAAGTATGTCATTCCAATGGGAAAATAATTTTTCTATTATAGAGGGCGCTGTATCGACCAACAGATGGCACCATAAGTCGCGTCATAGATTGTTAACGCGAGCGAAGCCGCGGGGTAAAGCTAGTATTTTATCTTTTAAAATATTAATATTTATTTTTTTGACATAATATCTACAGTCAGTTTCTAAAACGCATTTTAATTCCACATTAAGTCTCAAGCTATCCCTTTTTTAGGGTTCCGTAGTACTACAAGGAATTATAGTTTCGCCATGTCCGTCCGTCCGTCCGCGGTCTAGCGCCTAGACGCTTAATGCTAGAAAGCTGTAATTTGGTATGTATACACATATTAACAATGCTAACAAAGTGCTGGAACAAAATTTTTTTTAATTATATTTTTGGCGTGCGTCCCCTATATGTAAAGTGGAAATGAAAATTTTTTTCGCGCCGACCCCTTTTTGTGTTTTCGTTAGACAGGTCTCTTAAAACATTGAGGATGTGGAAAGATCATTTTTCGGTACAATGATCCATTTATTACGTTATGTGTCATGGCTAAAACTTTACTTCTACTAACAATTGCAAACGTACATAAAACATAATTTATAGATAGATAGAATATGCTATATTTGCAATACACAGACCAAGATACAGTAGATAGGTAAACAGATATCTTACAGATAAGTGTAACAAGGCGGCCTTACAGCTGACTTCTTTTTTTGGCACCTATTTTTTTAAACATCCTGTACACACTGTAATGAGTGAGCACGTAGAATCGCGATGTATATTTAAATTGATACTCGCTGTACACTCAGCCGCGAAAATACCTCCGTAGTTACTGTTGAAAAGGGGTACAACTCATTTTTCTTTGTATTTAAAAAAATGGTCTCCATGCAAAAATGTTATGCTTCAGCTTTACACTCTCACGAAAACGAAAGTGTGGAGTTCGTTTTACTTCGTCTACATTTTTCCTTTGTTTCCTAACTTCGTGACGAACTTCGCGCCGCTTTGATCAACTTTACGAAAGTGTAGAGCTAGCAGTAGGCTCTCTTCGCGTATGGCCAAAGTTAGCTACAACATGGTGCAGACTTTATTTGTAACACATTAAAAATACAAATATTACAATTTCTAGTAAATTGTATGTACATACATTTTTTTGTTATAAAAAATGTATGTACATACAATTTACTCTAGCTTTCTAGCTAGCTCAATCTAGCTTTTTTGCCCGCGACTTCGTCGGCGTGAAGTTCCGAACCCGTTCCCGTGGGAACCACATTGAATTTCGGGAAAAGCCTATGTCACTCCCTGATAATGTAGCTTTCTACTGGTGAAAGAATTTTTGAAATCGGTCCAGTAGTTTCGGAACCTATTCAATGCAAACAAACAATCGAATCTTTCCTCTTTATAATATTAGTATAGATTATAAACAAAATATGCCTATTTTGTACGATACCAAAAAGGTAGTGCGACCCACTTGGTTTTCGGTTGATGCTTTGAAAATTAAAAAATGTTTTGAAATTCTACTTAAACCATTTTCCCCCACGGACGTGATATACAAAAATATGTTTGTATATGTTTTGCACCTGAACGTCTGGGTGGTACGTGACCGGAATTTTATTTTTTTCTTCCACTTATCCAAGTTTATATGACGTGTACAAGATATTGATGACGGCTTTCCCTTGATTGCTGGTGGGGTAAGTCCGACTATTTTTATAAATATGTTCATATTAATAAATCTTAATGTAGGATATATGTTTATGATTATAATAGGTAATATTTTTATTTCGACCAACCAACTGGTCAACAACAACCCATGGTATCCCGTATTGGTCGTGGTCCACCTGCGTGGTACACCTGGGTGGACCACGGGCATTATGGTGGGTTAGTAGTACCTACATAATTCCTTAATCCCATTTTTAATTTGATAAAGCGACTTTACACGTGAGTTTTGAAACTATATATATACGGTTTGTTGGAGTAAGACTACCACCACCGGGGCAAGACTACCAGATTTTTTTAATATCATACCAGAAGATATTTTCAAGCCGTATGAAGGCCACCGAGGCCACCGACTTGGCTTAACGATTGTCATCGACAACAGTCGGAACCGACGGCTTACTTAATCTGCCCTCCGAAGCACGGAGCTCGAGATAATAAAACCCATCCAAACACTGGCTAGGGCCGACGTTTCTTTCTTTGTGATGCGATATTTGACAGTTGCATGTTCTTGAACAATAAACAGATCTTCAAGTGGTGTGACCAAATATTGTGAAATTCGGAAGACTAGACGCTCGTGTAGACTGCATAATACAAGTCTAGTTTTTTTGAGAGGTAGGGCACGACGGATAATCCTTTCAAATCGTAGGAGCCCGTCTGGGGAAGGACCTCCACCTTACAGAAGATCATAGCCAAATAGCATTGGTCTCGGGCATGTTGTGTGTGTTCCTACGGTGAGTAAGGTCTCCAGAGCTCCACTTTTTACAGGGTAGACAACGCGCGAGTGATACCCCTGGTATTGCAAGCGTCCATAGGTTACGGTGACTGCTTACCATCAGGCGGGCCGTGCTTGTTTGCCAACTTAGTGGTATAAAAAAAGTTTACGTCTGAAAATTTATTGTATACATAATAATAACTAATTAAATAAATAAACTGACGGACAGAGGCTTCACTTCCATACAACGTCGCGCGCCGAGGACACGCCGAGGACACGCACACAAGCATGAGGCGCGTGTATTGCGTGTCCTCAAAGCGCTCGTCACGTACACATGCTTGTGTGCGTGTCCTCGGCGCGCGCTATTGTATGGAGTGAAGTCTCTGTTCCGTCAGTTTATTTACTCATGTGCTTTTACTTCGCGTCTCTGTACTTTAACAATACATTTCCAATCTAGAGGATTCGGTTCTTTTGAAGGCGTGGTTAATATGGTTCGCATACAATTTGTAGCAAACTGCATTTCTACTGGGGAGTAAATCTCTCAGTTCTCAGTTCTGTGTTCGTAACAATATTCTATCTATTTCCGGCTAAGAAATAAGGGCAAGGAAAAAATACGAAAATACGTTATTTTGGTCACCCTACCGCAGCTGCATCGTAAAACAGTTTAAATGTGAGTAACATCAAAAATTGGGGTTGTGACAACAATACGATATTTTTTTTTTTGTGTTTTTTTCTAGTAATAAAAAAATAAAAACTATTATTTTTATTAATAACCTCGGTGGTTTAGTGCCAAAGTGAGATTTTTTTATGTCATAAAGCAGCCAAACAAGCAAACGGGCTGGAGTGTGAAGAATGCCTGAAAAATATGCTCTACTAGTCCAACATATTAAATACTAGCGTGCCATCCCAGCTTCACACGGGTACTTGTAAGGGTTCCTATTGAAAAAAATATATATTATGGCCTATGTCACCCGCGACTACATATGCTACTATAATTTCCCAACGGCAACGTTAAAAGAATTTTTCAAATCGGTCAAATAGTTTTTGAGTTACTCTTTATATTAAAATGTCTTCTTCTTACAATACAATACAATACAAACTCTTTATTGCACCAATAAATTTCATAAAAACAAAAGTAACAATGAAAAGAGAACGCAATAGGCGGCCTTATCGCTATGCAATTTCTTCCAGGCAACCTAATTGCAAAGGAACATTACCATAGAATAAAATACCATAGAACATTACCTTCTTCTTCTTCTTTCTTAATTAATGGCGTTTCTGTCGTGTCTTAACGACACATAGACAATTTCGCCAATGTCGAGTATTTTAAATGAACACTTTTTAACAAAGAAGTACACTTTAATAAGGGCAACGTGGTACGGTGAGGATCCGAGGCCGCCATCTTGACGACCTTCGTTGACAAGGCGGCGATCTCGAATCCTATTAAAATGTCTTTAAAAAACAATAATGACAGTACGGTCAGTTTTTAACCGACTTCAAAAAAGGAGGAGTTTCAATGTTCCACAGATTTTTTTTCATGGGTAGGTTATGTACTTGTGTTAGGGTACACAGAGGAACTAGTTCGACACATTTTTGTCTCTAAGTATTTTGTAAAAACAAATAGATTCGAATTTTACAAGCGTATAGGCAAACACGAGAGCACGTAAAAATGCATCAGACTGCAAGCCATATACAATTCCAGTTGCAATAAAATGCAACAATATCGTAAAAGCCAAACTTAAATATTTGACCCGTCGTTAAATGCAGACGGTGCGCAGACATAAAACGTATAGATGAAGCATAAGAAAAAGAACACAAAAGTGTTAAAATTTTACAAAAAAATATGCCTAAAATATATGGTTACAGCCAAAGTAATAAATTCGGATATTATATATACTATCCAGCCATTATTTATAATGTCTACTCAATTTAGACAAAGTGATAAATGACACAAAATTAATCACATTAACTAGCAATTTTATATAATATCTTCAAAGATTTGGATAAAGTAATAAAACAACCGATGAACCGTAAGAAAAATTCGCGTTATGATTACAAGATAACCCTAACCTAACCCACCAATGCCTGTTGGTATTTAGACAGACATTGGTGGGTTAGGTTAGTGATAAGTTAAGAAAATACATGCAGAACAGTAAGTCCAAGAAATTATAACCAATTTTTATTTGACTTTCCAATATTTTACGCAGTAAAGGGCGTACAACAATATTTGCCCTCTTTCTGTTGAATTCTCAATGCCGCGGAGTGTGTCTGCGCCCACCACAAGCAACGCGGACGGCAGCGGCGACGGCGAACGGTGGGGGGGAGCACCGTGTATATAAGCTCGGCGCAATGATGAAAAACGAACTTTTTCTGATTGACCTCGGGTCTTGGATGTTTATTTATATATGTTTTTGTTATAAAATATAGCATCGGTGAGTTAGTATCCCATTACAGAAGTTTCGAACTTACTTTGAGGCTAGCTCAATCTGTGAGATTTTCAAAATTCATTCAAATTCATTTATTCGCAGTAAATGTGGTAAAACAGGTAGGTACCCACTATACATTTAATTATATTTTGCGCTCACATTTAGCTTTACGAAAGCATGCAATTTTTTTAATATTTAATATTTGTGGTTTAGCGGTGGGACCACGGTTAAAAGGGGCATCTATTAAGATATAAGTCAGCTACAGGTCTGGATTATTAACTAGCTGTGGATTGATGTAGCGGAAGCAATGTAGTGAATTATAGAAATTTAATTTTCTTTTAGTGTGTCTGGTGGAAAATAGGTTTATTTTTAACATAACAAATTCCAATACTTGTGAAACTCAAACTCAACATTTTCTTTATTCTCTGGACACGGACTGCTTGAAACAGTCAGGGGCCGTACCATGACTGCTTAAAACAAAACAAGAACGGCCGAGTAAGGGAGACAGGGCAATACATGATGTAAGGCGACGTCTCGTTTACACGTTCGTTTAAGGATAGTTATGTACGTGAGCAGGATGAACTAATGCCTGCCCGGAGCGTTGGCGTTAGGTGTAACCATCATGTAACCGTTATTACTAATTTTACATAGTGTAAGATGAAGTCGCTGCCGCTGTTTTCTTAGATCTTTTGAAGTTCTCAACGATATTTAATGCAGATTTTAGAAACAGAGTGATTCAAGAGAAAGGTTTACACGCAAAATACATACAATGATTTAAAACAATCCTTTAATTAGAATTTGTGAGTCATATAATAAAATGAGCAACACTGTTTCTTGTGATTTATTTGCGGACGGTTACTTCAAGTTTAAAAACATAGTCATGTCACGTAATGATGTATAATGTTTTCGTTTTAAAGTTCTCTCTTAAAACACACGTTTATATTTCTTTCTTTTTGTCATTAAAATTTTAATTAGTCAATAATGTTTGCATGTATAAATTTCTAGTATAAGTGTTGTGTACAATTGTTTAGGATTCCAGAATTATATTTATGTTAATGTAATATTATGTAAAACAATTGTATGTTCTGTTATTGTAATTGTACCTAATAATAAAAATAAAAAATAAAATAAAGCTGCGACTGTACAGTGAACTACAGACTTCTTTAAACACACATATAAAAATCGTGCAATTGTAGCTGCTTCGGGCGGTCGTGAGGTCAAAGGTACAAGCCGCGCGCTTGGCTAGAGTGATTAGCAAGAGTTTTTTGGTCACATTCGAACGTGTTAACGTTTACAATCCGACCAAAATGTAAAACTGTATCATATTGTGATTTTATCAGACGCGTGTTACCTATCCAAATTAGCCGGGTTACTCACTTAGAAACGTGAGCAAGTAAGCCGCATAATTTTGATGTGTAGCACGCGTCTTATAAATTCGCAACATAAGAGTTCTTCTCTATTTGGTCGGTTTGTTTACGTCGACATGATCGAATGTGAACAAAAAAACGTACTAAGCACTCTGCAGACTGCTGTGAAACTAGTTGTAGTATGAATTTTTGAAATAAAAAAAAACACAATAATTTAATTTATTTATTAACACCTATAATATAAATTATATTCTAAAAATAACAAATAACTATAGAAATAATAATACATTATAAAATATTGTTTAAACGCGTGTCATGTCCTTTGCGCGTTTAAAAAACGCCGTGTGCTATCGCTCAAGCACTATGAGGTTTCAAGCTATTCTTCTTTTTGTCAGTAACATGAGAACTTGTAGTCGCCGTGTGTTTCTTTATGTGTCTGAAGTGTTTCCGCACTCTTCTTTTACGTCCCTTTCTACATTTTTTTCTAGAATCTTCTATTATATTACGCTTGTATCTATCAAGGTTTGGAAAGGTTGGTGAAATCTGAAAAATATAAAAGAAATGTGTAAGGTTCACCATAAAAATGTCACTATTGACATTTGTCGATGGTTTGAAATGCCATACGATTGGTCAGTTTAAAATGATGACGGTCGGCGAGTCGGCGAGCGAGGGCATTCTTGTTTCAGCGCTTGAAAAGGACGGACGTACGGAGCTGTTGTGACGGTTGCTTGAACTGTGAAATAAATCATATTTATTTTACTACAATTGTAAATTTCGATACATCTTCAAAAATATCATACCACCAGTTCAGACGACAGATTTTGTACTAAGAAGTTCTTTCTAGTCAAGTTAGCCCATATCATAAATGCTGTCACCATTTTTAAAAAAATCTCTAAAAAGGAGTTACATTGCGTCGCTGTGTGTCGCACTCTAAATGAACACGCAAGTTAAGCAACGTCGACCCTAGCCAGTGTTTGGATGGACTCGTCGTTACTTCGAGCTTCTCTGAGTACGTAAAGCTGTAGCGTCCGTCGGTCCCCGCTGGTCTCGATGGATGACAGTCGTCGAGTCAATACTTCCTACTCCGACTATCATCTTTCTGATTAAATTCGTTGTGAGTTCCCAGACAGCTGTAGTTTCTCCCCCGTGACGTCAATAAGCTTCATCGCATATTGTCAATCTGAGGTCGCCGTTGTTGATCCTGACTACAAGAGACACATCATCCGTATGTATGGCTTGTCGCGAGTCGTTTAGTCAAATCAACGGTCTTCAGGCGGCTTGAAAACCCTGGGCTCCGCCAATCCGCATTGGAGCAGCGTGGCAGAGCTCTAATTCCCTACGATTGTAGGGAAACCCGTATCCCTGTAGTGAGATGATTATGGATTGATATGAATTCCAAAAAACTTAACTTACATCAAAGACATCTACGGAGTTTATTTGCTTGTTCAAAAACTTTAACTGAACATTGAGATAGTTAATTATACCAGTTCCTCGTATTTTGTTCTGAAACGAAAATGATTCGCTCCATCGGTATTGGGTCGCATCGATACGTTGAAGTACTCGTTACAGACTACATTAGCTAGCTAAATACTAAACTTAATTAAATCGAATGTACCAAATAATAAAGTAAAAAATTCCAAGACTAAGAATTAGCATTTGCCAATTTTAAATTAAAAATAATACGTAATTATAATATGCGATTAGATTTAGCAAAAGAAAGATTTAAAGGACTAAGTTATCTTGGCTAAACAACATCAAGGAGTCTGGTCCGTCGGGCAAAGAACAAAGAGAACTGTACCAAGCTGATCGCCAACCTTCATTAGTTAGAGAAACACCACAAGAAGAAGATTGAAGATTAGATTACTACACGCACTAGACTTAGTGGATCATATTATGTAATTTACTTGATTCCATACCATGAAACGTTAATTTTAAGGAAGAGTGGTGTCTCTAAACACAATCATAAGTGCTTAAATAGAGACTTCGGCCAGGATTAATTGTAAACTTTAAAGCTATAAAGATTAATTTAATTTTAGATTGAAAAGTTAACTGGATATGCAATCAACCTGTTAATTGCGTTAGAACTAACTTTGTCATCTTCTGGCAACTGGTTATAATCCTGAATCAGTTCCTTCACAGACTTCAGAGCATCCGAATAACCTTCACGGAAGTGTTCAATGTTATCAAAGGGTACTTCTTGTGCATTATTGGTTGCTTCATAATATTTTTGGTTGTGTTTGCCTGTAAAATTATGCAATGGAGAATTTGGAATGACGAAATTGGCTAGACCGGGGAAAAAACCTTATAATAATCGGAATAACTGAAATTTTATGTACTGTGTATTCTATTTGTGTTTGAAGATTGATATAATAAAATTTTACGAACCGTCATCGTTAAATGATGCCTTATCTTCGTAATAGAAATTATCAGGCCGATATACAAGCGCAATTGGTGACGTCAGCCATTCTAGAAACGCTTGCAGATCTGGTGACAATTCTGAAAATAAAAGTGCTAAAATTTATGTTTCTTAACGTTAAAATGTGCTGGATTGGTCATCTTGAAAGTACATCATTCACGCGTTGGCGTTGCTAACCGCCCCCCCCCCCCCCCCAAGTGGAGCTCTGGAAACCTTACCTCACGGAAGGAACACAACATGGCCGAGTTTGTGTGAGTGCTTACATGTCGGAATTTCAAAAATCCTTTCTTTCAAAAAACACACCCCCAAGTTTCAGGTCTCTACAATCAACGGTTTAGGGCCTAAGCCGTAGGCTGTGCAAAACTAGGCTGCGCCTTGATCTGAAGATTAGTCATTCATTCAGGATAAAGCAACTCATGTATAGATTTATACCATATTTGGGGTTAAACTTACACAGACAAAATAACTTACTCAAACAAGTCATCTGATGAACTTGATAGTTGACCAAGTCTAGCATGAGATGCACAAGCTGCTGCATCAGATTGGTTGTGACCGTTTCTTCTTTGCTGTTATGTCGAACTGAAATAGTCAATGTAAAATTAAAAGAGCTGGGAGTTCCAAGACAGTTCTGATTTTCTTCCGGTACATCAATGAGCTTTTATTTTATCGCTATCTAATTTGTGGCCACCCTAGTGATGGGAGGAGCTAGCTACAAAAACAAATTAAAACTTTTGGAGAAAACCGCTTAGAGGAACTCTACACACAAACGCCAGTTACGAAAAGAGAGACCTAATCCTTCCTACACGTACACTTACAACTCAGTCGACCAACTGTATTCCCAGCCGTGCGGCAGAGTTTTCAAAACTAAATTCGGTCTAGCGAGCCACATAAGGCTTATGCTAGAATATTACTGATCATTTAGGTGGACCACGGGCAAGAAAAAATGCCCGGGGTCCGCCCAGGTGAACCACGACCCATACGGGAAACAAACAATAATAGCCTCATACATTTTATTGTCCGCCGTCGCTGTTGAAATCGATGAGGAGGACTAGGCTAATCTTAACTATACAGGAGATACGTACGATCAGAATATGTCGGCTGACTTCGAATTAAATGACTATTTAATTACCTTTTAATTTACTCGTTTGCTGTACTTCTTGCGCTGCCTCTTTGCATGCCTTTTTCATTTTGTCAGTTAGCTCAGCGAAATTCACAAATTTTCTATCTGTATCATCCTAAAATTATACCAGTTTGACATTACTGGTTACAAGGGAAATCACTGGTCACCTTCTGGTCTGACGGGTTATGCTATGCGTCGACTGATGCCACGAAGCATTGGCACCACAATATCAATGGCGCCAGAACTCTTTTTCAATTGTATGATTGGAACTATGGTGTAAATGGACGAACATATATTTGAGACGTGGTCATTGACACCAAGGTGCCAATTACAGCAGATTTGTTTTTATTTGTTCGATTAGAAATACCAGTCTGGGGTACTGAATACCGTCAACATGGTGCAAATGGCGTAGTAGATCGACAAAAGTTGGAAAGATGAGAAATATGTTTCTTATCACTAGCAGAAGTACCAGCTACCAATAGAAAACTTGCAGGAGAATCTAGATTAAGATTCGTGGCAATGATAGGAATTGGGGGCGAGATATTAAAAATGAACTCACATATTTTGTTAATTTTTTATTTCTGTTCGTATGCTTAGAGGTTTCTCTTGGAAACATATCTGTTCTGAAAAACAAATTTTTTGTATTATTAAATACTAGGTTTAGGTTAAAAGAAAAATGTGATATTAAGACACAAAAAATTCCATTTAATACACCCAGGTAAACCGTTTTTTTTTTTACCTACCATAGGTTTGTGTTTGACCACAGCTTGCCTGATGTTAAGCATTGCTGTGGTCCACGATGTAACATGCTCACCTAGAAAATACCTATTTACTCTTTATTTAAAGATTCCTGGATTGAATTCTTCAAGAAACATCGGTAGAGAGTTCCAAAGAACCGCAGTCCTTACAATGAAGGATGAAGCAAAGCGCTTTGTACTGTTGTATTAAAATTTAGTAGCATTTACTTTGTGTTAAAAATTTGCCTTTACTAAGTTTCTGATACTATATAAGTAAGTACCTACTGTATTTTATACACTTTACCTAAAATATTTGACACTACGCGTATCTCTTCTCTCGTTCTTCTTTCGTCTAAAATAGTTAATCCTCTTTATTTTATCCTGAAGCCAATCTTCAGACTTCTTAACAAAATTAAAACTATTAATCTTCCTCTTCTCTTTTTCTGTAGGATCATTTTCCACATCATATTCATCATCATAAATATCATTCCAAAATATCAAACCACTGTCTCCTAGACTGCGCTTTATTATAGTTTTGTTTGTTATATTTCTATCTCTCTCTGTGTTTGTAACGTCTCTCTCTGTCAATTTTGTTGCGTTAGTATTTGTCACTGTTGTCGATACGGTTTCTGTTTCACCTATAAGGATTGTTTTAAGCCATTGATTAATAACTAGCTCCTTATCATTAAGACTAACACTGTACTAATTACGTTATATTATAAAGAAAAGTAATCATGATCTTTCAAAAAATTACCAACATTTTTTAGACAGCCCAGTGATGTCTTGGTAGTAACTCTGCCTTTAGCACCAGAGGGTTTGAGGTTAGATAATAGGGGAATGACGTATGTGATGGCCTTTGTATTTTGTTCTTGAATCTTTATGTAGTGTATATTTATTATATCAGATGCCTGGTACCCAGAACACATGCGGGGTAAGCCTTGCTAACTTCGGGACCAGTTGCGCTTGTGACTTGTGTAGAATTTATTAATTAAAATTAATATAATATTCGAGGAAAATTATACCTGAATCCAATCCATATTTTTCATTTTCTGCACTCCCAATGTTTGGTTCAGTCGACGCATTAGTGTTTATAGATAGCAAAACTCTAGATCTATGCGCTATATTCTCAATCATATCTGAATCGTATGAAGGATACGATAGATCTTTCATATTGTCTGGTATTTTTTCTATTTTTTGTGATTCATTTATATTATTGTTAATGTTGGAGCTGTGAATTTTTTATCAATAAAACTAATGAAATCAAACCATTTATTTTGCAAGTAGATTTACAAGAAATACTTTTGCACATCATAATTATTTAATACTGCTAGCACTTAAACGTTAATGGTCAGTTGAGAAAAGTGCTACAAGAAACTCAACAGATGGGAAGTCTTTTTTGAAAGCAAAGAAATAAAATAAAAGTATTTTATAGTAATTGAAGGCAACTATCTTCCATTATGTGATCTGCATGCCTTTTTTATGACAGAGGAGGACAAGCGAGTTAGTAGGTCACCTGATGATAAGTAATCACCGCTGCCCATGGACATCCATGACTACCAGATCTTGGATGCGTTGCCCACCTATGAAGGGATGAAATAGAAAGGACGGGGGAAGGAAATTGCCTGTCTGGCGTATCATAATAAAATACACCTTACCCATTTCCATGATGATATTCCTTGGAAGCAGCAGCTAAAGTATTGAACCAAGTTGAAATCATAGCAAAAACTTCACTAAGATTCATACTATTGTTCGAAGAATCATTAGCAGGAGTCACTTTATTTATTATCTTTATTGATTTCGTATTGTTTTTGAGAGCTTTATTACCAACAGTTGTTTTCACTTTACTGTCAATACCCATTATATTTTTTGTTTCTTTGTCAAAACCATTGTCAGGAACAGTCGTTTTAACTTTATTGTTGTCAGAATTTTTATTGAAAACAGTCGCTCCCGTTACATTGAGGATTTTATCTACTACTTTAAATTGCGATGTGATGTTGTCTTCCTCAAAAATATTGTTGTAAAAACGTTTGTCATAAATAGTCGTTTCTGTTTCTTCTTTGTTAATATTAGTTGTTGACGTTACTTTTTCTTTTGTTTTTTTCTTGTCAATGTTAGTTGTTGACGTTACTTTGTTTACTTTATTATTGTCTTTTCTTTCTTTATTTCCCATAAAATGATTATGGTTTTCATGATCTTTCATAAGTATATCAGTTTCTCGAAACTCTGCAAGAATTTTATAAGTAATATTAAAAGAATTTGTAAACTGTGGGTTTGTTCTCATACTCAAAACAGTTGTTATCTTTGAATTTCATACGTTATCGCCCATTTTTTCACATTTTATATGAGATAGCGCGTGTGTTCGAAGAGAGATAGGCGAGATGGTTTTTTTCTGCTTCAATTGCTGGTTGAATTCATTACTTTAGAGACATTCTTCCATATTATTACTAATATTATAAAGAGGGAAGATTTGTATTTTTCTATTTTTGTTTGTAACGAATCAATCCAAAAAGTACTGGACTGATTTCAAAAATATTCAAGGATTATATTAAAAAAAAAACAAAGATCTTTGGTAAAACTCGTGCGAAGCCAGGACAGCTAGTAAAATATAAACAGAAAAATATAGATAAATACTCAATATTTTTACCATTATTTATAGACTTTTCATGATCGTTTACATCTTTAACTTGGTTGTTATTATCTGTAACTAATTTGACATTTGTAATTATAATCCCATCTTTAATAACATTACCATAAGGTTGTTTATCACTAAACTCTATTTCTTTGTGTTTGTCATCAAAAAAATTGGTTCAGCATCATGAAATATAAAATAATCATTATAATCAATAGATTTTAATGATCTTTTGTATTTTTTTGTTATATTTCCTGTTTTACGCTGAAGCCTTTCATGATTTCTAGTTGGGTGCTTGTAGCCTCTAATATACATGTCGAATTTTGATGTAGTTGTTTGAGGATATTCCTTATTATGTTCTAGATTTTTAATTAGAATTTTAGGGCCCATCAATAAATTGATTTCGTCTACTCCATTCCCTGCTTCATAATTATGAGATTTTAATATATTTGCGACTATCTTATCGTCGTGCACTTTTACACTAGCTGCTTTCAGGCCTGATGCTGTTGTTGTACCTGTAATATAGGGAATTTTCTTTATACTTGACTTAAATCTGGTTAGGAATCGAAACAACCCATAACCGTCCCACACACAATCGAAGGGAACTGGCATAGGCCCGTGTTTCAAAGTCGCCTGCAATCTTTCATCAACAACAGCCGAGATCGACGGCTTAATGCTGCTCGAGATTACGAAACCCATCCAGACACTGGCTAGGGTTGACGCTATCGAGCTCCTCAAAGAAAAAATTAGTTGATTTCAATATTACAGATGTTACCTTTTTTGTATCTCTCAAATATTCTATTTTGAAATTGTTTATTTGTCAACTTAGTAGGTATTATTTTGAGCACTTCATCATTATTTATTTTCTTTCTATCAAGAACGCCATAGTCACTATAAGCTTGTAATTCTAATTCATTTTTTCCATCTAAGAAATCTGTATTCGCTCCTTCTAAAGCAACCAATATTTCATGTCCAGTTCCTTTCGTTTTTGAAGGTATAACTTTTTTATTTATTGTACTATTACATTGGCCTGCCATAGCAATTATTTCGTCAGAGTACAGTGGGATAGGTCCTTTCCAATTTGGATTGTGTACGCCTTGCGGATGGTTCTTAAACCATATTTTAATTTTCTCCCATTCTGTGAGTTTCTGAAAAAAAAACTACATCACTATCATCATCATCATTGTCGTCGTCTTTAACCGCTATTTCTATTGTTTACAATAACACTTTAGGATCTTCTTAGTCATACGGGACAAGCCAACCACACATTACCACCAATGCGTCTCCTGTGCCAAGATCAAAAACAGCGACCTCAGATGGACAGCAATGAAGCTTATTAATCTCCCCGAGAGAAACTACAGCTGTCTTGGAACTTACAACGAATTTAATCAGAAAAATATTAGAAGGAGTAGGTAATATTGAGATGGAAGTTATTTAGTTTTATTAGCCGTTTATGTCCCGTCCCACCCATTGCTGAGCAAAGGCCTCTCCTCTCTTTCTCCAACGATCACTTTCTGTTGCCTTTTCTCTTCAGTTAATATCAAATTCCGTCAGTTCGTCTGTCCATTTCTTTCAATTGATGAATACAGTAAATTATTAATTAAATTTTTATACATGTGTTTTCTGTGTCTCCTCTTCACCATGTGCATCCATAATATCATCTGCTGAAATCTCATTTAGATCTTCATAACCTAAATAGTCTTCATGTGCCTGCATTAGTTTCCTTTTTGGCACTTTTATTATGGGCGGTGTAGTCTTTCTTGGTTTTCTGTAATATAATTGTTAAAAAGTAATATTTTATTTTTTTGTGACAGAAGAGAACAAATGAGCTACCGTGTTAAATGATGGTAAGCAAGCACTGCTGCCCATGGACATCCACGACAACAGGATCTTTAATTGCCTTGCCCGTTGTCCACCTATCAAAGAATAAAAAAGTAAGTCGTACGACACAGCGGCATATCACCGTTATTTCACGTTGATATTCTATGATACGGTACTGCCCCGCTCAAGACAGCCTACAGCTCTACCACTCAAAAGGCTGTCTAAGCTGTCTGTCAAAAACATCTTTTAATGCAAAATATCCAATACTTACATCGTAGTAGTAACTTTCACCACCACATCAAAATCATTATTGAGCTTTAATTTCTTGATATCAACAACTTTAGTATACATCACTTCATGACCTTTTTCTTTATCTTTATTCGATTCAATAGACACTATATCAGAATCTTTTATATGCCTACCTAAGAACTGATCTAGAAAATCTTCAAATCTCCCTGTGTTTTTGTAAAACGGATGTTTCAGTTTAGTTTCGTGTGGTTTATTATCTTTTGGTGTAAAAGAGCATTTTTCTTTTCTTCCACCATCTCTATATTTAATAGTTACGTTTCTTTCAATAACTAATTTAGGATTGGTATTGTTTCTTTTATGTTCTTTTAATTCAGGATTGGTATTGAATTTCTGTCTAATATTGTTGAGTTTCATTAGTTTAATATTTTTCAGTTGGATTATATTGCGTTTTTTCATATGTTTCCTTATAGATCTCTTTTTTCTATCATTCTCCGTTTTCTTCGTAAGTGAATTTATGCTCTTTTTGAGATGTTTAATTTGTGCATCTGTCTGTATTAGCTTTTTGTAAAAATCTGTAAAATAATAATAATTTTAATAGTCGATGAATGTCGACGGTAGAGAAAACAGAGTGATCAGAGTTTTATGGTCACATTCCAACGTGTACAAGCCGACCAAATTGACAAGAAGTTTTATATTGTGAATTTTTTACACACACGTTGCTTACTTCAAAATGTGATCCAGCAAGCCACATAATTTTAATATGTAACACGCTTCTTATAGATTCTTTTCTATTTGTTCTGTTTGATTACATCGACATGATCAAGATAAAGAGAGGTAGGGCACAGCAGATAATCCGCTCAAATTGGAGTAGCCCGTCTGGGGAAGGACCTCCACCTTACAGAAGATCGTAGCCAAATAGCATTGGTCCCGGCCATGTTGTGTTCCTACGGTGAGTAAGATCTCCAGAGCTCCACTGGAGCGTGAGTGATATCCCCGGTATGGTAAGCGTCTATAGGCTACGGTGACGGCTTACCATCAGGACGACCGTATGCTTGTTTGCCACCTTTGTGGTATAAGATCCAAAAAACTCGTTTTAAGAGAGGTAGGGCACAGCGGATAATCTGCTAAAATCGGAGCAGCCCGTCTGGGGAAGGACCTCCACCTTACAGAAGATCGTAGCCAAATAGCATTGGTCTCGGCCATGTTGTGTTCCTACGGTGACTACAGTGACCAACACTAAATTTTCAAATAATTAGATTAAAGACTAACATGTAAGAATTATGTGTATGTCTTGTTGGTAGTACACAATAAAATAAATAAATAAAAACTCACTTTTCAACTCTTCGCTATTTCGTTTGTCTTCAAGCTTCCTATTAAAGATTTTTGACATGTCAAACAATTTGTTGCTCGAGTCTTCTTTATTGTTCTAGAAAGAATAACCAACAATATTTAACCTCAATGGTTACATAGATCAGTTGTTATACTAACTCATAATAATGTAAAATAATAATACACATAATACACTTATAAAATTATTATAAAATTGTAATGTTGCATGCCTCTTGAGACTCGACTCAAAGACGTGCTGTGAGGATTGTCGACGATCTCAAGCTAACAAGCGGTATCGAGCCCCTCAGTCTGCGGAGAGACTTCGCCTCCCTATGCGTGTTCTACCGCTTGTATAATGGGGTTTGTTCCGAGGAATTGTTTGACTTGATGCCTAAAGCAACGTTCTACCATCGAACTGTTCGTCACCGGCTGGGAATCCAACCTCACGCACTAGAACCAAAATGATCGCCTACTGCGCGGTTTCAGAGGCTAGGCTTTCTAAGACTAAGGCTGTGGAATGAGATCCCCACCGAGGTCTTTCCTTTAGACTATAATATGGGGTTCTTCAAAAGGGGCATTAAAAGATTTTTACAGAGTCGGCAACGCGCGTGTGATACACCCGGTGTTGCAAGCGTCCATAGGCTATGGTGACCGCTCACCATCAGGCGGACCGTGTGCTTGTTTCCCACCTTTGTGGATTAAAAAAAATGCTCGATAGGGTGAACTGTTGAAACCATCACCATTAAGTACTTAACCACATTGTATGTACACACAGTTGGGTTGGCAATAAAAGTCTGTTGTATTAGTATAATTGGAAATATATTATTTTACTGCAAAAAAAAAGGAAATTTTTCGACAATGTATTCTTTTACACTACGTAAAAGAATACATTGTCGAAAAATTTCCTTGTTTAAAGGTAAAGTAGGTACCTAATAATTTATATTGTAAATTAATGTTGTATAAATTATAGTAAAATGTTTCTCAACCACCTGGTCGCGCTAAATACTACCAGACATATTTATTGTGAAGGGTTAATTTTAAAATGGCGCCAAATGGACTATTAGGCGCGCTGGCTTATTGCAAAGTGGGGTTATATTATGGGTTTTAAACGGAGTGTTTTATAGAGTGTGAATTTAAAAATATAGAATTTTTGGCGCATTCTTTATGTAGTTCAAAAGTATCTACCAAAAAAATTTTTTAATCTTTTTTTAAGACTTAAAAGTGGGTCTTATTTTGACTAATTATTTAAATTAAATTATCCAAAGATTTTAATAAATGTTATTCTATTATATTTTACATAGGTATTATAGAATAGAAAATCATGGTCTGGGTGTTTTCTACGAATATGTAACAAAATACAAAAAAAAGTAGGTATTTAAAGTATATTTTATCAGCGATGTAGTACCCATAGTACAAGCTAGTTGCTTACTTTGGGACGAGATGGCGTTGTGTGATTCGTCCAAGAATATTTATTTATTACTGATATTATTTTTTTTATTTATCGTAAACTTTAGTAAACGTTAAACAAAAATTGTGGTTGTTTTTGGTATACATAGTTCGAAATTTCGAGCACTTATTTTGTTTTTAGTGGTACATAAAAAAAAACCGGGATTATTTTAAATTTAATCACACAGATTTTATATTACACAAAACTACCAGTTATGGTTAAAAATTAAATCTAGTTTGACGATTAAAATGACCAGACTAATGCCCAGAAGCCCGTTCTCGTGTTGACGCTCATTAAACACAATGCTATCTATCCATCATGGTTCTTTATCACCTACTGTGAAATTTCAATTACTAAGACGTGTATTCATAAATATAGGTGTTTAATTAAGTACAGGTGTGCTCGAGAGAGGGGTGAACGCGGCCTCAAATCAAGGAATTGTTACAAAACGTCCATTACTTTTCTTATTTAAAACACTGTTGAAGTTAACTTCACCTCTCATTCAAATCAATGGGTTTTAAATGCACTATTGACGACCTCCGTGGCGTAATGGTTACCACGCCAGACCGCCACCCAGGAGGTCCCGGGTTCGATCCCCGGTCGGGTCATGATGAAAAACGCACTTTTTCTGATTGGCCTCGGGTCTTGGATGTTTATCTATATATGTATTTGTTATAAAATATACAAAAAAATACAAAAATGTTTATTCAGTAGTAATAATTTACAAAACTGAGTTATGAAAAGGAGTATCCTTTTAGGCTTATAAAAACCCGTAGTAGGAGACCCCGCTGCTCCGCCACAACGATAGGTACATTATGTAATTAAAACTTATAGCTTTAACGTAACATACACTTCAGAAAAAGAAAAAAACTAGTAAGTATACCTGTGTGAGATATGTGTACGTGTCTCTGTATGTATGAGTGTGTGTGTGTGTGTGTGTTTGTGAGTGTGTGTGTGTTTGTGAGTGTGTGTGTGTGTGTGTGCGTGTTAGTGTGTGCGTGTGTGTGTGTGTTACTGGAGATAATGATTATGATTTTGTTATCTACATAAAGCTTCAGTCTCATCATAATTTTTAGATTTTAGGAATATATTCAGAGCTTTTTTGCAGGTATAGGTGGTCATCGGATAAATATTCAGTATTTTGTTAATTGAGTTATAAAGATATGCAGATTGCCCAATGAATTGTCTCTTAGCATATGTTGTTTTAATTTTAGTCATAGGAACTACAACGTGCTTGCGCCTTTTACATGTTTTTTTATCGTCATATCTCAGAGTCTTATGAACCCTCAGGACGGACTGTAGTATGTACAGTTGTCTTACTGTAAGGACTTCACTCTGGCCGTAGAGACTAAAAGTAGGGAACCGGTATGGCTTAAAGAACATCACCTTGAGTAGTAGCCTTTGCACTCTTTCTAGCTCCAGGAACCTCATTTTAGACGCTCCTCCCCATACCGAAATACAGTATATTAGTAATGACTGAGCTAGTGATACATATATTTGTTTTAGCAGTTTTTTATGAGCAACATGTCTCAGTATCTTGAAAACCCAGATTAGTTTTCGGACTCTAGTCATAATTAGCTCTAGGTGAGGATGCCAAGATAGTCTTTGGTCTACCATAACCCCCAAGTACTTTGTCCTTTCGACCTTTTCTAAAACGACACTCCCTGTGGGGTCATTACATGAGCCGATTTTTATTTCAAATCCCGGTTCAGGCTGAGTTCTGCTGTAATTTGTAAAAGCTATGTAGTTCGTTTTGGTCGTATTTAGGGTTAAGAGATTTGTACATAACCAGCGAGCTATCATAGATAACCCTGACTCAGCAACCTGTTTCACAGCCTCCCATGTGCGACCAACAAACACCACAGCAGTGTCGTCAGCGTAGGAAAATATGTGACCATCCCTAATCTTTAGATTACATAGATTATTAATATATACCAGGAAGAGGGTCGGACCAAGCACGCCGCCTTGAGGGACGCCGTATGTTATGTCTGCTTGGTCACTGATATATTCTCCTACTCTGACGCACTGTTTACGGCCCTGAAGATAGTCCTGCATTAAGTTAAGAGCAGTGCCCCGAATTCCTACGTTTTCTAGCCTACGTACAAGAATGGGAACAGAGACGGTATCAAAGGCCTTTTTTAAGTCCAGGAATACAGTGATACATTTTTTTGCGTTGTCTACTTCTTTGGAAATTAATGTCGTTAGTGCCATAACTGCATCTTCAGTTGACTTCCCCTGACGAAAACCGAATTGGAATGGAGATAATAAATTAAATTTGTGTAAATATTTTGTGAGACGGGTATTGATTAATTTTTCTAATATTTTTGAGATGGCCGGTAAAACGGAAATTGGTCTATAATTAGATATATCGTCTCGGTCACCACTCTTGTACACAGGCGTGATAACAGCTTTTTTAAGTACCGCAGGAAAAACACCTTCCCTAAAGCATAAATTTACCATGTGTGTTATGATAGGCACAACTAATTGATGCGCGACCTTTAAAAACCGCGTCGATATGTTGTCCCACCCCGGGGCACTTTCTGTTTTCAGATTCATCATAGTTACAAACACTTCATCAGTGTTCGTCTCCAAAAGCACAAATGAGGATATTTGGCTTGTGGCATCTACTAAGTCAAGATAAGGTTCGTTTTGGCTGGAGTGAGCATAGTGTAGTAATGAATTATCCTGGTTAGTCCGGATGTCGTGTGCCAAGGAGTTACCAATATTTACAAAATAATCATTAATAAAGTTAACCGAATGTAGTGGAGAAGATTTTATACGAAGTAATTCTAAGTTATCTGTTTTATTTTTGTTACGATTTGCAATTTCATTAATATTTTTCCATAAGGATCTAGGATCGTTTTTATTTTTAGCAAGTTGCTCTCTATCATACTGTCTTTTTTGTTTTTTAATAAGTGTTTTACAATGATTGCGGTATCTTCTATATGTTATTTTTAGAATTTCATTATGTGGATCTAGACGTAATTTTCTCTGTAGGTCATTTCTATTTTTAATGCATCTGAGTATACCTTTATTTATCCAGGGTTTTAAAATACGGTCTTTAGAAGAGATTGACTTAACCGATGTGTTGTCCATAAGACACTTTGTTATTATGTTTATTAGTTCCTCTGTCACATAAATAGGATCGTCATAGAACATTAGTTTATGGATATCAGAATCTTTTAAGCTGTTAGTTGCATTGTCGTAATCAATTTTAACTTTCGTTTTAATGATATGGCTCTTTTTAATTACTTTAGAAATGTTCAGTAACACCATATTGTGGTCAGTGATAGTGGTGTCAAATACTGTAATAGTTGCCGTAGATTGACCGCCATCTAATTTTAGCATAAAGTGATCTAAGCAATTGTTGCCTCTAGTAGCCAATGTATGTCCAGGCAGCAGTCCATGCATTGACAGCAAGTTTAAATAGGCTAATCTATTTATACGTTCTTGAGAATTTTCATTGATTTTTTGTATAATGTTTATATTTAAATCACCTGTTAGTACTATATTTTTAACGTTTTTGATTGTATCTAAATGTGTATTTAATGAATTTAAAAAGTAATCAATATTGTTGTTAGAGGGGGATCGATAAATGCCAATTATGGTGATATTTGGAAGTGTAATTTGAATACATGATGCATGTGTCAGATTTATTTCATTAAATTTATCTTGATGAACATTTTTTAAGTAGAATATCACACCGTCGCATCGATTGATGTGCTTCGTCGAAGAGAACGAAGAAAATTGTTGAAGGTGAGGTATATTTTTATTTTGATCCACCCTACACTCTGTAAGAACAAGCAAGTCAGGTATAAAACTAAGTTGGCTAAGAGTTATTTGTAGATCGTCAAAATTAAGATAGACGCTACGAATATTTTGAGTAATGATAGAGAAATCACTACTTTTTATGTTGCCCGGGTGGTTGATAAATTCATTTATAGAACTTAGCTTAGATTGAGCCACCTGTATATTGTCTATTTCGTTTATAGATGCTAAGGGCCTATCCATATTTCTTCACATTTAATGGACTACGTGAATATTCGATATATTTCAGACACTTTAAAAGCGAGTTTATATTCATGTTAAATACTGAACCTATATTTTTATTATTCTTTTTTAACACCTATATAGTTTGAAGTTTTTATATTTCGTTTTTGTTATTAATATTGTATTGCAGATTTTTGTTGTGTATGAGTATGAGTGTATTAGAGAGTTGTAATGTGTGTGTGTTTGTGTAAGTATGGTTACGTGCCCTAAAATATATAACATTATACAATGAAGAAATTTAAACAATGACCAGATATTTAACAGTACGACACTAATAAATCTGTACTGCAAGACAATCGTAATTGAACACGTGAATCGTACATTAATTTTGAAAATTACACAAAGATATCGAGTAATAGTAAAAATGTTACCAGAGCCTAGTCACTTTCCTTGTGTCAAATTATGTATTTGAGATTCGTTTTTGATGTTTACCACAGGTGCATTATCATGTTCTCTCAAGTATATCCTGCCATAAGCCGTCCAGCAATATTTATAAGAATTTGATTTGGCAAAATCTCTAGCTAAGAAGAAAAGTCGTGCTCCTCTCGCTGTTAATTGCTCAGAAACAAATATGGGGGTGTCTTCCTTTTGCTTGAGGCCAAGATGTTTAGCACATAATTTTTGTTTGTGCTTTATGTTATGGTTCCTGCACAACCTTATGAACTCTGTCTTCAAAATCGTAGACGCAGTTTCCAATATAATGGGAGTATCAGTCTTTCCATCTTTTCTTCCCTTTACCCTATAAATGTCTCGGATGTCACTTCTGTCCAATTTGCATCCAATAGTTTTTGCTAAGCACTGTGTCATTTCTATTAAATTTTCTTTTGACTCAAGGGTCATCCGTGGAACATTTTTAATTTCTATATTAGACTTACGATTTTCACGTTGTGTGTCCTCCAGCCTGTCTTCCAGTATCACGATGTACTCCCTATCCTTTCTAGTTTGTACCTCCAACTGTTCTACTCTCTTCTTGAGTTCCTCATTTTGAGATGCGATGAATGACAGTGTAGTTTCAATATTTGTATTGGTCTGCTTGAGTTCAATAAGCGTGGGGTTGATCTTTTTATATTCCGATTAAAATATAATATCGTTAAGTTAGTATCCCATAACACAAGTTTCGAACTTACTTTGGGGCTAGCTCAATCTGTATGAATTGTCCCCATATATTTATTTATTTTATTTATTACTATATTTTACAATGTACTTACAAAATTACAATATACGGCTCGAAGGACCACTCAATCCCACTAATATCAGAATAGTGAGTATGTTTGTTACTCCTTTATATTTGGTAAGTTGATATCTTTGATTAACATAATAGGTTATTTTTAATTTTTTAAGTACGCGATTCCCGAAGGATTTGGTCAAAAATCTGTAATAGATGGCGCTGCTGTGCATAAAATTAAGCGCGGGTAACACCGCGGGCAGCAGCTAGTCTACTGAATATTAATCAAACGTATTTTGCGGGCTGAGCAAATCCAACCATCTTAAAATACCATTGCATTGGTCTTTTTAAGCCGCTGCACTTCAATGTTAAAAACATTAGCCGTGTCCACACAGACCGAGCACGGCTCGCGAGCCATGTTTTGGACATGGCTATTAGAAAATGAGTTTTAAAACATTGTAAACAAGAGGTTTCCTACTTTACATTGTTTGCCTGAAAATTTCGAAGAATCCTTTCTCGGATGCTACGTCACATAAAGAACAGCTCTCCAATTTTCAGGTTTCAGGTTTCGGTTTTGCATTGATGCGTCAGGCAGTCAGGATAACTCATTATTTCACTGGTTGACTGTGTGTACCATGTAATAAGAAACAATAATTTCTAAAAGAAATTGTTTGTGAATCAAAAGAAGGGTGTGGCACCAATTCTCAATTGCAGCGGAATTTGGAATTTCGGTTACCATTAACGGACTTTAAATCGCACATGACGGATGTACGGATGTTAGTTAGTGTTTTACACAAAAACGGCTTGATAGATTGACTTGAAATTTGACAAGCTTACCACACATTCTCACTGACCCACCGCGCTGTGTCTCCGTGAAGCCAGGATCAAAAACGATGACCTCAGATTGAAAATACGCAATGAAGCTTATTGACGTCCCGAGGTGGGGGGGGGGGGGGGGGGGGAGGAAACTACAGCTGTCTTGGAACTCACAACAAATTCATTCAGAAAGAAAATAGACGGAGTAAAGTACTGGATTAAAATAAACAATCTGGATGGTGGTATAACGTAGTTTATTTTCTTTATTTACACAAGTTGTAAATGACAAGAAAAAGTGCCTGTGAAGGTCTAATTTCTGAAATAAACGATTTCATTTCATTTCAAACACATGATTATATTTTTTATTCTGGATATCAATATCCGGGGATGGGAACTACGCGATTTTGCGGGTATAACTGCGGGCATCGGCTAGTTATTAAAAATTGTATTACTGTTGGCGTATCTAAATAAATATCACAACAAGTCACACCCCACCCTTACCCAACCACCTTCGAAGGGTAACAAGAAATGTTACTCCAGTGCATGTGTTTCTACAAATTGAGTCGCCCTCTCCCTCCAACATATACAATTAGAGTGAGACAGTCGAAGATTTAACAAAGCGTACGTCACATGTTACTAATGATCGCTTAATATGGAGTGATGTTAAGGGGTAGCTCTTACGTTTTAATAAAGACATGGTTTGAGGCGACTGTCACGGTTTTAGACGACTGTAATCTGTCAAATTTGTGACATTTAATCTGTCAAAATGACAGTTTAATTTTTATAGTCCAAGAAGTTTTTCCTGTGGTTACCCTCGCGAACACTGTTTTTGAAATGCATTTTAAATTCTACATTTAAGTGTCAAGCTATCTCATTTTTCTTCTTTAGTTTAACAGTGACTAAAAAACCTCTAATACTTTATTTTCTAAAATATGATGTATTGTTCAATCTTCCGCCATTTCTTTTACTAGTGGCCATTTTGCTTTTGTTACCGAAATGGTAGTAGTTTATAGAGTAGATTCATTACACATCATTTATTACAGTACTCTTACTATTCTTTGACTAGAGAATTTGCCCGTAAAGACCTGTTTTCTGGGTCTTTGACACAAAACTTCCCCTTAAGTGTAAAAGCAAGCACGACATTATGTTTATTTGTTAAGTTTTAACACAATAAGTTTTCGGGTCGAACTGAATTTCAAGTTGTAAATTCAATTACATATTGATATTTTGTACACCTGTATTATTAACTTCCATATCGAGTCAAGCAACGATAAATTACAACCAGTATTTGGATGGGATTATAACATAACGCGATTTGGATAACATAAATAAGCTCCTTGTTTTTCGCGCCGTTTTTCCTACGCCATTTTCTTTTAGCGGTAGCCATTTTGTTTATTTCCGAAATGGTGGTCGTTTTTTTTTAATGTATACTAGCTGACTCGCGCAACTGCGTCTGCGTTTGCATATACCAATAAAATTGTAGTTTTCATAACATAGGACAATAAAATATAGTCGTTAAAAACGAAAAAAAGTTTATTTTATTTTTTGAGCTAACCCCAAAGTAAGTTCGAAATTTGTGTTATGGGATACTAACTCAACGATACTACACTGGGCGTCAAAAATAAGTAGTACAGTTTTAAAATTGCAATTACTCTTAAACTATAGAAGTTAGAGTTTTGAAATAAAAGTCATTTTATAGCAAATTTAACAAAGTTTTCTAAAAATAATACTTTATTTAGCATTAGTAAAGTTTTACACTGAAAATTAGAAAAAAACTAAAAAGCTAACCATTTTGAAGGAACTATCAAGAACTTAATTTTTACGTTTTGGGCCTTGTTCCCACTTTAGTAACTTGTGTTGTCGCCTCGGGCTCTGATGACAGCTTGGAGCCGGTTTGGCATGCTGAACACTAAGTTTCGGAGGCGGTGTTGGGGAATATTCACCCATTCTTCTATCAGGGCCTGTTTTAGAGCCCTGAGGGTGGCGGGGGGTGGTCTGAGTCTTCTGACTAGCCTCCCAAGCTCATCCCAGGCGTGTTCAATCGGGTTAAGATCTGGGCTTCTTGATGGCCAAGCCATCAAGCTGATGCCAACCTCCTGAATGTACTCTTGTACAAGATGAGCGGTGTGTGGCCGGGCGTTATCATGCATTAGTATAGCTCCATCACCCATATTTGCTAAATATGGCCCTGCATACTCGTTAAGGATCTCTAATGCATATCTTTCACCAGTCAGAGTGCCATTTTCTATGACCACTAGCTCTGTGCGACCCTCTGAAGAGATGCCAGCCCATACGTGTACAGAGCCCCCGCCGTATTGAACTCTTTCCGAGATGCAACCTTGAATGTATCGCTCACCAGGTCGCCTGTATACTCTTCGCCTTCCATCGGAAGTGAATAAAGAAAACCGAGACTCATCTGTGAACAAAACTCTTGTCCATTCTTCTTCGCCCCAATGTACGTGTTGACGCGCGTAGCGTAGTCTTACTACTCGATGCCCTGTCTCAAGTTTGGGGCCATTTGCCGGCCTGTACGACTTCAGGTTGGCTTCAGCAAGTCTTCTCCTCACTGTACTCTCACTAACGTAGTCTCTTCGGGTCTGAAGAAGCTGTTGCTGGACCTCAACTGCATTAAGGTGACGATTTCTTAACACAGTAGAGACAATTAAGCGGTCTTCTCGGGTACTAGTGCACCTGGGTCTGCCATTACTTGGTCTCCTTAGATGATTTCCAGTCTCTTCGTATCTTCGCTTTACTTGCTGGATCGTTCTTAGAGTTACACCCACCGTTCTTGCAGTACGACGCATACTGATGCCTACTTCGAGAAAAGTTATGATTCTTGCACATTCTTCTGGTGAAAGAGGCATGATTAGTAAAGTTTACTCGCTGAAGACACATTTGCTTTTGAATTGCAATTGATTTATCAGCAATAAAGAAAACAATGAAAAACAAAAGTACAAGCCAACAGTTTAAAAAAATAGTGTTTTTATTTATTAAGTTTTTTTTTCAGTCAATCTTTAAAAAATGATATTATGCATGAAGTTTTTATTAAATGAAATTAAATTGTCTTTTAACTTTTTTTTATTTCAAAGGTCTAGCTTCTGCAGTTTAGGAGATATTGCAATTTTAAAACTGTACTACTTATTTTTGACGCCCAGTGTATATCTATACCATGTGTTGTTTTAGTCAGTTGCAATATTTCAATAGAAAATCATAATGAGGCGTAAATAATTCGTCGGTTCTATTTTAAAAGCCGTAAACAGAGTCCTGTAATCTTTTTTTACTTACAAAGATTTGAGAGGTTTTTGAAAACCCCTCTATCAGTGCACAGAATGAACCTCGACAATATTCGTGTTATGTGCAAAGGTTTGTTAATAAGACGCTGGCCACTTTTTTGAAACTTTTTGACGGTTTGACGCGAATCTGCTGTCAGTAGTGTCAGTTAATAAATGGAATCTGGACCTATGTTGTGTTTATACGGAAAATTACAATTTACCATGTGATCGAAGAATTTTCCTAATTTTACTGCGGCGTTTCTTTGAAGCGTCAGTGACCACCGCATACTGAGAGGCGGGTGTCCGCGCCCTCTCACACAGAGTGATTTCATAACATGAAATGTATGGTGTGCTATGTACGAGCGGATTTGGATATTCGTAGAAAACTTAAAATTGAAATGTAAGTTTTACATAATGTTTTTTTCACATATTCGTGTTTATGATCAGCAGTAGATACGCCTCCAAAAATATTGCAACTGTACAAAACCACACATTGTATATCAGCTACTTACATAAGTATCATTATAATTGGCCCAGCCATTTGAGCGTGGAGATGTAACAAACACACGTATTGGTGGGATCGTAAAAATTTTTAGAATCACCAAGACCTCATTCAATCGTGTGGTTTTCATATCGTTCTTTTTGAACTTTTCATTCATTCATCTTGCGATAATATCTTGTCTTATTGTAAAGTTTCATCGTGTGGTTTTCATATTGTTCTTTTTGATCTTTTCATTCATTCATCTTGCGATAATATCTTCTCTTATTGTAAAGTTTCAATCATGTTTTCGTAGTGGATGCAGACAGACGGACGGACAAAACGGCTTGTCATCAGTGCACAAAGGAGCGGGCGCAGACTTTTTTGCATTCTAAGTTCAAGTTGTATTCGGGACAATCACTGTTGTAGTTTAGGAGACAGGGTACATATTTTTTATTTATTTATTACTAGCTGCCCGGCCCGGCTTCGCCCGGGTACTGTTTCGTTTTTTTTTCAATCTTTCTGAGAGATTTTCTTAATATTTTTTTCCGTAAGAACCTTGTACAGAGTATTAGAAAACTACAAAAAAAATCAGCCAAATCGGTCAAGCCGTTTTCATGTTATGTCGTGACAACGGAAAACGGGTTTCATTTTTATATATATAGATATCACATAGGTGGCAAACGAGCATACGGTCAGCCTGATGGTAAGCCGTCACCGTAGCCTATAGACGTTTGCAATACCGGGGGTATCACTCACGCGTTGCCAACCCTCCCAATCCCTCCAAGTGGAGCTCTGGAGACCTTACTCACCGTAGGAACCCAACATGGCCGAGACCAATGCTATTTGACTACGATCTTCTGTTAGGTGGAGGTCCTTCCCCAGACGGGCTGCTCCGATTTGAGCGGATTATCCGCTGTGCCCTTCCTCTCTTTAGTTTTATAATATTGAAGCGATAGATTTATGAATAAAACGGAACAAGTGCTCCCAATGTCGGGTTTCGTATTTGCTACACTTTGCTTGTCTGCAGATGAGTGCAATCACTAGCGAAACTTGTGTAACTTTGTTGGCGTGTATACCGCTTTCCCGTGGGAATGTCGGAAAATCCTTTCTTAATAGATGCCTACGTTATTTTAAGACATTTGTACGTTTCCATATAATAAAATTTATTATAAAGCCCACAAGACATTCCCTTGTAATGTACAGTCAAGAGCATGTCGACCTTTACATTTCGGACTTTGTATCATTCTTAAGTTCTTAAGACATAAGCCAAAATTGTAATGCGTAAGAACAGCGACTAATTCAGCTCAGCGTGCACTTGACTGTACATTACATGCTAGTAACTTTAAATGGATGCAAAAATCATATTTTTCATTTATTTTATGACTCATGTCCCTCGGACTACAACATTATGAGGAAACGCAACAAAAAATAGTCTTTCGTTTCGGGGCCAGACGTCTTTTATTTAGAATTTTTCAGTTCTTAAGTACTTGATGTGCTTCTAAAATACCTTTATATAACATAAAATATTACCGTCTGTCTGTACGTTGTACATATATTTCTGTAGTACTTATTAAGTGTAATATTTTTGTGTTCTTTGTACCTTTTTTTCTAGGTCCATGCACTGGACCTAGAAACAAAGGCGGACGGAATCTTGCCAAGAAAAAATTGAAGCACACTAATGGCGGCCGCGTAACTATGTGACTGTGAAATGGCTGACCGGCACGCACACATTCACACCATGGTAAGCCGGCCGGTTCGTACGTATACGCGAGGTGGCTTATTATGGGTGCTTCACTTTTTAGTTTCAGTGATGGTGTCCGCCTTTTTTCTAGGTCCATGGTCTAGTGTAAGTTTTACTCGTGTTTATCAGTAAATCACAATAAAAAAATTCAAAATATAAAACTTTTATTCAGAGAATAGGTTTGTACAAACACGTTCTCTTGTCAGATTATACAGTAACTAGCTGCCCGGCACGGCTTCGCCCGGGTACTGTTTCGTTTTTTTTCAATCTTTCTGAGAGATTTTCTTAATATTTTTTTCCGTAAGAACCTTGTACAGAGTATTAGAAAACTACAAAAAAAAATCAGCCAAATCGGTCAAGCCGTTTTCATGTTATGTCGTGACAACGGAAAACGGGTTTCATTTTTATATATATAGATAAATGATTTGTATAAATTAACCTACTCTAACTACTACCATTTCGGAAACAAAAGCAAAATGACCACTGGTAAAAGAAATGGCGTAAGAAAACTAGTTACGGCCTTTCTTAAAGAATTTAAAGTTACGCCTGTTTATAACGAAAAACGTTTTTGTAAAAAACATCAGAAAAAGAGAGTTATTCGTCATCTCACACGTTTGTGTTAATTGACACCATTTGATTTTTACCTATTTTTTTTCACCATTTCGCTTGCACGCACGAAAGTATAGACAGAAAACAAAAAAAAAACTGAAAAAAATTTATAGACCAGTATATTTGACGTTTTAAAAAGTGTTTTTTTGACTGAGATTTTCATAGCTGTGCGAGTTGACGACGAAAAAATTGATAAAAATTGAAAGTCGCACGATCGTCATAGTTTTTT
The DNA here is from genome assembly GCA_905163395.2 of Endotricha flammealis. Lineage (NCBI taxonomy): Eukaryota > Metazoa > Arthropoda > Insecta > Lepidoptera > Pyralidae > Endotricha > Endotricha flammealis. The sequence goes on from LR990883.1 coordinate 1,268,121, forward strand.
GTGCGAGATGATGACTTCGAGTTATTTCAATCTATCTCTCCCTACCTGATAAAAAATCCCATCTGATAACAGACAGCCGCCGACGTTGCTTTACCAACTCTAAATCAATTTACCAATAACACTTCATGAAGTATTTTCGCAAAATACCCACAAAGTAAGTTATAAATTTGCAAAATGTTGTTATACAAAAATGTATCTTATTTCTTTTGTTATAAAGACTAGTTTTTTCAAAGGGGTAGTTCACCCCTGTTTTGAAAGATAAATATTAATAATATAATGTAATCGATTGTTTGTTGCTTAAAGATATACGGGATGTTCAAAAAAGTTCACTTTATTTTTATTTTTAAAGATTTAAACTGATTCAAAACGTAGGTCTTCACAGATCATAGACACTTTCTCGTGTCAAATATTACATTACAGTAATAAATCATTTGTGTAATAATAAATCTATGTACTCTATAAACTACTAAGTACCATTTCGGAAACAAAAGCCAAATGGCCACTGGTAAAAGAAAGATTTCTGTTTGCCAAAAAAAGAAAAGGTTTTTTTTTGTCATAGAACGGACAAACAAGCAAGCGGGCCTCCATAGAAAGTGCTTAGCTCCGCCTATGAACGTCAGCATTATATGGCTACCAACACTTTGCCCGCATGGAATCCGGGAATGAAGTTAAAAAAGGATAAAAAAAAAATAGAAGCGGACCGGATTAAATTAAGCTATTATTCCATTCCAATATTTGGCACAAGATTTCTAGTGAATGTCTTTTGTGTTTGAATTAGCTTGTCATACCTTAATGTGGTAATATAATTTTCTGTGCTATAACACACAATTTTTATAATCTATACATATAATAAAACAGTAGACCCCGATATGTCTGTACTTGGAACATATTTGGCAAAAATAGAGAGTTAGAGAAAGGTAATAAAAGCGAAAAAAAATTTTTTGGATTTTTTTGTCTGTCTGTTTGAACGCGCACATCTTCTAAGTTACTGGATGGATTTTAATGTTGTTTTCACAGAAAGATAGAGCTTGGCTTGGAGCAGAATATAGGCATTGTTTCATTTAAATCGCATGTCAGGAAAGGGAGTTATCCTTATTTGAACATTTGACGCGGACGAAGTCGCGGGTAACAGCTCGTGATAAAATCGATTCATGTTTTTCTCATTGGCCTTGGGTCTTGGATGTTTATCTATATATGTATTTGTTCTAAAATAATAGTATCGTTGAGTTAGTATCGCATAACACACACACACAGTTCTTGAACTTACTTTGGGCACAGAATAGATAATAGTTTGGGGCTAGCTCAATCTGTGTGATTTGTCCCTAATGTACTTACATTTATTTATTACTAGCGAAACCCGCGCAACTTCGTTTGCGTGTATCCCGCTTTCCCGTGGGAATTTTGGAATGTATGATACTTTAAAACCTTCCCCTTGAATCACTCTATCAATTAAAAAAAAACCGCATCAAAATCCGTTGCGTAGTTTTAAAGATTTAAGCATACAAAGGGACATAGGGACATAGGAACATAGGGACAGAAAAAGCGACTTTGTTTTATACTATGTAGTGATTAACTATTTATTTCATGTCGATTTATATTTTAAATGAGACGATTATTTGGAGCATTTGTGCGACAGTTTAACGTTATCTAAAGGACAAATTGGAAATTAAATAAAAAAAATATCAGTTTAATCAGCATGTATGTGTTAAGGGCAAGTAACAAATCATATTTGAGCTCGTCTTAAGGCGATGTTTATGCTCCCAGCGGTTCCCTAAAATGATTTGTCGTCCCAAGACAATGAGACACGTTTCTTACCATTATCTTTTGTCCCTCTCTCGCATTGAACATGATTTATAAGGAAACTTTTATTTTATCGAGTACAAGAAAAACCTGGCGCATTCCCATGGGAATAGGAATGTCGCACTAATATTATATACGATAAAGTATGGAGTCTTTGTTAATCTTTCACGATGTATGTCGCACTCTGAAACGAACATGCAAGTTAAGCAACATCGACCCTAGCCAGCGTTTGGATGGGTTTCGTTATCTCGAATTTCTCCGTGCTTCGGAGGGCACGTTAAGCCGTCGGTTCCGGCTGTTCGATGGATGGCAGTCGACACTAAGTCAGTGGCCTTAGGGCGGTTTGAAAACACCGGCCTTTGCTAATTCGCATTGGAGCAGCGTGGCAGAGTACGCTCTAATCCCCTTCGATTGAAGGGAGACCCGTATCCCTGCAGTGGGATGATTATGGGTTCTTCTTCTTTTCGAGTCAATGACTACACACAGCTCAAATCAAATTTGCCCAATACCTGGCAACACCCTTATCGGTTGCCATGAGAAGATCCTCCCGAGTACACTCAGCTGGGCACATTGGGCAAGCTATTAAGTGTGCCATATCTTGGACTGGGGCTCCACAGTCGCAGTTGATGTGGGATGGATCAATGAAGCCCCATTTGGCCAGACTGTCCCGGCAACGGTCAACCTGGGTCCGAAGTCTATTAAGCGACTTCCAGATTGGCCATAGTAGTTCATGGCCAGGAGCTAGTTGTTCAGAAACTGGAATGTACTCGGGGGGAGCATCGGCTGTTGATATGATATGGTTGTTAAGACGATTTAATAATAAATCCTACTAATATTATAAAGGCGAAAGTCTGTCAATGTCTGTTACTTCTTCACGCTCAAATGGCTATGATTTTTTTTAATGACATTTAGTATGTAGGTCGCTGATAACTTGGATTAATACATAGGGTACTTTTTATCCCGAAAAGTACGAGATTCCCGTGGGATTTGGTCAAAAGTCTGGTAGACGGCGTTTTTTAACGCAGGTGGCGCTACTGTGCTTAAAGTTAAACGCGGGTAACACCGCGGGCAGCGGCTAGTATAATGTATGAGTAGAGAAATTGCCTATCAAGGCCTCTGAATAAACGATTTCACTTTGACTTTGACGTGGAACTATGTCATAAGTATTGGCACAGAATAGGTAATAGTACTACGTATTGTATTGTATTGGTCAACAGGGTCTTACTTTTCTTTCCGAAATCATAGACCGAAATGGTAGTTAGTTTATAGAGTAGATTAATTTCATAAATAATTTATTTTATTTTATTTATTTGACAACATTATTATAACACCTTTACAGTTCCAAAAAACCAATGCGATGCTATAACGACTTAATTAATTTACTTATACATTTTTATAATTTTCCAAATATTTTTGTAATACTTCCAAAACCTTTGTTAGGCTGGAATGGAATTATCAACCTCATTTGACAGAGTTTAGTAACTTTATGTTTCGTGACAAAGGAGCAGAGCATGTTTGTACTAGCTGGTGGAACCCTGAAAGTGTCTGTAAAAATAATTTATTACTGTAAGTAAGTAACCTTTGACGATAGAAAGTGTGTGTGAGAACCTCTCTGAATAAATATTTTGAATTTTTCAGGTAACATAAGATAAAAAATAATTTTGATAACTAAACAACAAACCTTTCACAACGCAAAAATAAGCTTTGTAAACGAAAAATTACTTACAAAAAATAACGGAAAAAGCTCACGGCACACAAAGGAGGGTCCGTCTGGCGACCCAGGACAAAAGCACCGTGCCTAGATTAAAGCTAGCATTTTACAAAGATGAAAAATTACTATGTACATACCTACAATATAAACGACATACATTGCGCATAATTTGTTGTTTGTTTTTTAGAGTGGTTGAACATTAATGAAATGGGTTTGGTCGACCGGGTAATGTAAGTAGGTACATACTACTCTCTCACAGTATATCGGCATGAAGGACTAATACATTTCGTTCTGTGAAAGATTTGGAATCAAAATTTCTCTCATATCTTTTTTTCTTTTTATTTATTCTTTACTAGCTGTTACCCGCGGCTCCGCCCGCGTGGTCATGGGAAAATATCAATAAGTTTACCCATGGGAATATCTTTATACCGTGGGAAAAAAGTAGCCTTATATATATATATATATATATTCAGACCTTAAATTATCCCCGTTAAAATAATGTAATACTTTTTTTTTCCGTGGGAATGAGAAGTTTTTCCGGGATAAAAAGTAGCCTATGTAACTCTCCAGACCTTAAATCATCTCTGTTAAAAAAATCTTGGCGGTACTTAGGTTCCTTTCGAGGTGAACGAAGAACATAAAATTATATACTTTATTTTTTCCCGTGGGAATAAGAGGTTTTTCCGGTATAAAAAGTAGCCTATGCCACTCTCCAGATCTTAAACTATCCCCAATAAAAAAATCATATCTATCTGTGTATTACTTTTGACGTGAAGGGAGGTCAAATAAACAAACAAACACACTTTCACATTTATAATATTATGGAATGCACGAATGAATAGCACAAATTGGCGGACTTAATGTCAAAAGGCATTCTCTACCAGTCTTACTTTACTCCATATATCTTTGTTTATTTACTTTTTGGTATTTAACGAAAATTAGCACGTTAAATGTAAATAATAAGTACTGACTTTTTTATTTTATTGTAGATTTAAAACTTGTTCATTCCACACCATTGTGTATAACATTCCGCGTATTCTTCTTATAAATTTTAATGTACTTATACATTGTAAATAACGAGTGGAAGAAAAAATTGCTAACTGATAAAAAAGGCCGTAACCGGTTTTCTTTCGCCATTTCTTTTTACCGGTTGCCATTTTGCTTGTGTCCGAAGTGGTGGTAGTTTATAACGTAGTTTATTTTCTTTATTTAAACAAGTTGTAAATGACAAGAAAAAGTGCCTGTGAAGGTATAATTTCTGAAATAAACGATTTCATTTCATAATTCGCAAGTGGATCATTGCATCTAAAAATTATCTCAATGTTTAAAGTGACTTTAACTTTTAACTAACGAACGACACACCGTTCATGTTTAATGTATTCTTCGAACATATAGTTGTATATGATCGAAGAATGTATTAATTACCTTGTTGTGTATTGCAAAAAAGGAATCTTTATACAAGCGTCCAATAAAAAAAAAACATAAATACAGTGGCAAACAAATCAACAAAGACACAACATTAAGAACACTGGCACACGACTCCCTATAGAATAACGGCGACGTAAATACTGTAGGTTGGTAACAAGTAAATCCTTTGACGGTATGTTAAGGGACGCATTTTTATCAATCACCCTTTTCACAGATACTAATTGTTCTCGATTTAATATCGACTTGTCCGCATAACACTTGTTTTCTCCCAAAATTATCTCTCAATACCGCCCGGGCAGTAGCTCATTAGAGAGTTGTCACTTTCGGAATTTGCCATTTTCAAAATTTGTCATTTTTCGGAAAGGCAACATCTTCAATCTACGCAGACGTAAATGCGCGCATCAGTTAGTAGCATTTTATTCTCACTAATAAATCACAACTCGTTAAAACTCATTATTATCATCTCAGCCCGTTTATGCCCACAGCTGAGCAACTTTGAAGGCCAACTTACTCGGTCGCAGTTCTTATCCAGGTACGACCTACGACTTTAGTTGTATCATCAAACCATCCCGCTACTGGACGTCCGACAACAACTCTTTCCCCAGATTTGGACCACCCGACGGGCTACTTGCCTGGTCAGTTCCACTTTAAGCTCGTGGCCGTGTTCCCAACATCTCGCAATCTACTCCGACTATCCTCTTTCTGATTAAATTCGTTGCGAGTTCCAAGGCAGCTGTAGCTTTCCCCACCGGGACGTCAATAAGCTTTATCGCTTATTGTCAATCTGAGGTCGCCGTTGTTGATCCTACACAGGAGACACATCGGTGGGAATGTGTGGTGGGCTTGTCCCGAATCTCGCACTTTAGTACGTTGTCGTAACACGGTAGTTGGAACGCGATATTCCGAGTTACAATAGTAGGAGCCTCCGAGCCCTCCACCTAGGGTGGTATTACTCGGAGCGCCGGTAAGCCATCGCTGTACTAATATATCTTATAGTTTTATGAATGTTGGAGAAAAAAAAATACGATTGATTTGTTTTTAATTTACACCAGACACTTTTTTGTGACATACGGTAGTTTTTTTTTAAAGATCGTAGCCAAATAGCATCCTACGGTGAGTAAGGTCTCCAGAGCTCCACTTTTTACAGGGTCCGCAACGCGCGAGTGATGGACGGTGACTGCTTACCATCCGGCGGGCTTTATGCTTGTTTGCCACTTTAGTGGTATAAAAAAAATATGATCCGAGACAAGGAAGCTGGCCTGATGGAAAGTGGTTACATTAGCCTATGAACTTTAGTAAAGTTGATGGTGAGCGCAGTAATGAAGGCTGCCAGCCTTCATTACTGACTCTCGCGTCATCTCGTGGACGGTTATCGTCCTGGGGGATTGGTCTGCTCGTTACATCAACACCTAATTATTTTACATTTAGGATTTGGATTCTGCGTTATTCTGCGTTAACTAGTGAGTGTTAAGAGAGGTAGGGCACAGCGGATAATCCGCTCAAATCGGAACAGCCCGCCTGGGGAAGGACCTCCACCTAACAGAAGATCGTAGACAAATAGCATTGGTCTCGTCCATGTTGTGTTCCTACGGTGAGTAAGGTCTCCAGATCTTCACTTGGGGGGGTTGGGAGGGTTGGCAACGCGTGAGTGATACCCCCGGTATTGCAAGCGTCTTTAAGCTACGGTGATGCTTACCATCAGGCGGGCCGTATGCTTGTTTGCCAACTTTGTGGCATAAAAAAAAATACTACTGAGAGGACTTCACAGTCCTACTCAACTATCTTATGTTATCATTGTTAATAAGTACTACATTAAATCGATTATTTCAATTAATGTTTTTTTAAATGATCGATGTAGTTTAAAATTCCATAAACTCAACACAATAGTATTAATTGTCATGAACAAATAAATATCAAAATATAATAGTCCTGATCAACTAACTTACCAAATATCTGTAGCTCCTATCGCCATATTCTGGAAGGAAAACAAAGTAGTTTGTAAAATTCATACTAATATAATAAATGAGAAAGTGAGTGTGTTTGTTATTCCTTCACGGCTTGACTAAGCAGCCGATCATTATGAATATTTGTAAACATATTGTCAGGGTACAGAGTCCAACATAGGCTACTTTTTATCCCGTGAAAGTAGGTATGTCATTTCAATGGGAAAAATATTTTTTCTACTATATAAGGCGCTGTATCGGCCAACAGATGGCGCCACAAGTCGCGCTATGGGTTGTTTTAGATATATGTCATGAAATTAACGCGGGGAGAAGCTAGTAATCTATACATATAAATCAATACCACATGAGTAAATAAACTGACGGACAGAGGCTTCACTTCCATACAACGTCGCGCGCCGAGGACACGCACACAAGCATGAGGCGCGTGTATTGCGTGTCCTCAAAGCGCTCGTCACGTACACATGCTTGTGTGCGTGTCCTCGGCGCGCGCTATTGTATGGAGTGAAGTCTCTGTTCCGTCAGTTTATTTACTCATGTGTCAATACCGTGATAGGGTGACTGACAGGTAACGCACAGCCTAAACCCTTGGACCTATAGACTTGAAATTTGGAGAGAATGTTCCTTGAGTATTCTAGGGAAGCACTATAAGAAGGGATTTTTTGAAATTCTACCCCTAAGGGCGAAATGGGGTGCCAAAGTTTGTATAGAGAAACAAAAACGCGTGGCCGCCCGATTCAAACAAAACTTGATGTAAATTCTCTACAACGCAAACAAATAAACACCTGTTTCAAGATTTTCTGATAATTATTTGCTAAGAGGGAGAATTGGGGGTAGAAAGTTCTTAAATCTGTAAATCGTAACCGTGACTTACGGACAACGCCCAGCCTAAACTATTCGATAAATAGACTTGAACTTTGGACAGAATATTTCTTGAATTCTCTAGATGAGCACTAAGAAAGGATTTTTCAAAATTCCCACGGCAAAGCGAGATTTACGCAAACGTAGTTGCGAGGGTAAATCAACGCACAGCCCAAACCGCTGGGTCTAGAGATTCCAAATTTGGCATATGTAGGTTCCTTATAAGGACCAGACCAACCGGACCGGACCGACCGGACCTGATCAGACCGGATGGAACCGTACCGGACCGTGCTGGATCGGATCGAACCGGACCGGAATTTGTTTCTGAAGAAAAATATACTAATTGTTAGTAGGCCACGCGGGCGAAGCCGCGGACAGAAGCTAGTAATATAATATACATATAATTCTAAGAGAGCATCAAATCGGAGCATTCCATCTGGGAAAGGACCTCCAGCTTACAGACGATCGTCGCCAAATTGCATTGGTCTCGGCCAAATTGTGTTCCTACGGTAAGGTCTACATAGCTCAAGAGTGAGTGATACACCCCGTGTTGCAAACGCTTGCAACACCGGGTGTATCACTTGCGCGTCACGTATGAACGCTCATAGGCTATGGTGACTGCTTACCATCAGGCGGGCCGTATGCTTGTATGTCACCTTAGTGGTATAAAAAAAAACAAGTTTTATAAATACGGCATGAAACATAGATTTACTAATACTTACTAGCGTACAGATCGGTAATGGTTTGATTAAGGCGAGACCAAAAACAAATTACACAAGTGTGCGTGTATTGCGTGTAATGTACATGTGTGCAAGCAAGATTTATAATTTTGTGGGTTTTCCTTTTTGTTTGAGTTACATCCAGGCACTGCACAGGTAACCGTATTTAATCACGTCTAATTAACACCAAAACTACAGTTAAAAACCACCAATTTTGTAAAAATAAGTGGGATTTGCTTTTAACACGACTGACGTCAGACCGATACAGACCGATAGCGTGTATAGAAGGAATGGTCTCACCTATCTATCTCGCTCTAACAAACGCGTATGCTATGATCTATCTCTTTTGCATTGCCAATCTTACGCTAGTATATAATTAATCTATTGCATGAAGGGATTTATTCAATTTATTATTTATCAATAGTATTAATATTGTATTATGTAATTAGAAAGTTTCATAACGATGTTTACATTATAAGCGCATCACAGGTTCCTTAAATAAAACCGACGCCCATAACAAAACTATTCCCGCTCGCGGGAATAGCCCCTCTCTGATATGATGATCTCTCGGCATCCGCCGTGAGATAGCTTGCCGAATGGACAAAGATAAACAGGAGCGCAATTCTTGTCACCCTTTGTATGGGCTCCATACACCTCCAGCGTGATTAAAAAGCCGGAAGAGTTTTTTGCGGAGCATAACGTCCATAGGATCGGATGATCCACCTAAGGTGAGGTGCGACCTTTGGCGAGCCGTTGCTCCTCCCGAGTATATTATAGTTGCTGAACACCTAGCTCCTGGCCATGACTTACAATGGCCAATTTGGAAGTCGCTTAAAAGACTTCGGACCCAGGTTGGCCGTTGTCGGGATAGCCTGGCCAAGTGGGGCTTCATTGATCCATCCCACATCAACTGCGACTGTGGAGCCCCAGTCCAAGATATGGCACACTTAATAGCTTGCCCAATGTGCCCAACTGAGTGTACTCGGGAAGACCTTCTCATGGCAACCGACAAGGGTGTTGCCGTTGCCAGGTACTGGTCAAACCTAATATAAATTGTGAGTAGTCATCGATTCGAAAAGAAGAAGAAGCGTCAAAATCTTTGATCTTACTTCACTACCCTGATCACCTCTTTAATTGGTTGACTGGTACTAAACTACTGTTATAAACGGTAACAAACAAAAATAGTCATACCTCTTACTGATACAGGCACTCCATATCTTCTCTGTCCAGAATCGTCCCAGTCTCTTCTGTAACTGAAGTGAAGCAATGTCAAAATTAGCATTAAGAGCGCGCATTCCGTCCACTAGCGCCGCCATTTTACCAGCTATCACTCTAGTGGACGGAATGCGCGCTCTTAAGTTTTCTTTATCACAAGTGCATCGGGTTCATCTCCCGTTCAAGACATTATTGTTATTGGCCTAACCTGTCTATTCTGCGTCTGCCTGGATATGAAGGAGGGGTTTGGACGTGAATATTCAACGTACTTGTCTAATGCAGATTGGTGGATGATGTAATATATTAAGCGAAGGTGATTGCGACCATTAAATGACATTATAAAGTCAACCAGGTTTGTCTGTGGTTGGGCGTGGCACTCGCTCATATACTTACCACCAGGCTGTTTGTTTGTCAACTTTGTGGTATAAAAAAAACGTCAACATACGCCATTCTGCTTCTATGTACACCATTTTGTAATGTAAAAAAAAAAACAACACGGTAAGCATCTCCGTAGCCTATAGACGCTTGCAATACGGGGGGTATCACTCACGCGGAATTGGTCGAAACGCGACGAATTCTATGAAAAATTTTGTTTACCAAAAACTGTCGACGCACGAAACGCGACCAATTCCTCACGCGTTGCCAACCCTCCCAACCCCCCTAAGTGGAGCTCTGGAGACCTTACTAACCGTAGGAACACAACATGGCCAAGACCAATGCTATTTGGCTACGATCTTCTGTAAGGTGGAGGTTCCCCAGACGGGCTGTTCCGATTTGAGCGGATTATCCGCTGTGCCCTACCTCTCTTGAAATATACCTACTTGTAAAATTATAATTTTAATTATTATTAAAAGTGCATTACATACATACTTCAAACAGTATATTATTTCATTTAACGACAACGGATGAGCAATAGACCATCTAGCTAGGCCCAAGGATGAGATATTTGAAATACCATCGATCGCATCCAAGTTCCATCCGAATTAATATCCATGGATAACAAAAAATTGGGGAAATCAAATGGTGCCACGCCGCACGATCGTTCTGAATGATATATAACTCTGGAAAACATATAAATAATCACATACCCGTCATCAAATCCATCTCTGAATCCAGCGAAATCTCCAAACTCTCCACTACCAAGAACTTCAATTTTCTTCCTCAGACAATCACCGTCCTCTAATGTCCTCAATCTCGTTTCAGTTGGACTACTGTGGAAGAACATTAAGCACCCAGTGATCCCGATCAAGAGCAGGGCAACACATAAACAAATCATACAGGTGTATTGAGATGTTGCTAGTTTTTTTAATCTGAAAAAAAAATGAAAATAATATATTTAGAGTTCGAGACTAGGGCTTCACAGGCACTCTTTTGGTAATTTACAACTTGTATGTACAGGTACTTAATTTAATAATATAAAATAAATTACTTTATAAACTACCACCATTTCGGAAACAAGGAAACAGGCTACCGGTAAAAGAAATGGCGAAAGAAAACCTGTTACGATCTTTTTTGTCGTTCAACATTTTTTTCCAATCTTTACAAAAATGTGATATAAATTATTGTAGAGATTGGAAAAATATATAATTATGATCATGATCTCAGCAAGTCCACAGCTGGACATAGGCCTCCCCAAACGTTACCAGTAAGGCTGCTTTTAGAGTCACGCTGACAGCGGACTCTAAAATTAGTCTAAGGCCGGTTGTGAGCCAGCTTGCAGCAGCTTTTTGTGAGCCATGTAAACACGGAGTGGACTGCTCTGCTCATTTTTATCAGTACGTATTTAATTTCTGAGTGTCTAGTCTCTAAATAAAGTCATGGAAGAAGTTGACAATCGAGCTACCTTTTTTATTGTTTATAATCAGGAGAATGCATTACTGCATGTCCAGCCACTTGGGGAAGCGACGGGGGTCTGTCGAGCTCCCCTTTAAAGTCACTGAGGGTATACCGACTAAAAACTCGACTGACTGCCACCTTATCCGCCTATATGAGCGGGGCTGCGGGAACTATGATCCTCCCGCTGCCCCGCCGGTGGTTGTACTAAGACCTACTCGTGGGCTACGGCACGGTTGGCGGCGCGCTCGCAAGAACTAGGCGCGCCGCATCGCTTAGGGATTTCCGTTCCGATAGCCAGCGGTTTCCCCAAACCGCCGCCTGATTGTAAACAATCACCGCAGCCCGTGAAATCCACGACTACAAGATCTTGGATACGTTGCCCACCTACGAAAGAATTATTACTTACTCGCAAGTGACACCTGAAGCTGTGTCATCGTCGCTCTTCATTTTTGCATCTCTCTTGTGACATTGTGACTGGACAAAATAATCATTCAAATTGTTAAGGTCTATTCCCATGCATCAGTGCCGTGTCAGTGCCGGTAACGTACGTGATCGAGTTCACAGACAATGTAGAATGGAATAGAATAACACTTTATTAAAAAAAAAAACACACGTACACTATTACAATACAGATATTATATTTTACATTTCACTAAGTGCATTCGGCTATGTATGAATGTTCTAAAGTTCACATGCACATTGGTAATGTGTGCGTGGCCGATTTCACGAGCGTTTCCGAGCTTACGCACACATTAACAACGAGCATGTGAACGTAGCCGAATGTTCTTCGTGAAATAGACCTGTAACCAGTATTTAACACAGTGGATATTTAAAAAAAGAACACGACACGTAACAGCCTTGTGTGCTGCAGCCATCCAAAGAGGTCACTAGCTCAGTGTAACCTTTACTCACAGTTATGGAAGCAAATATAGATTTAGTATATACAAGCGTACCTATAGATCGGCTTTGGTTTGATTAAGGCGAGACCAAAAACAAAATACACTAGTGTGCGTGGAATGTACATGTGTGCAATCAAGATATATAATTTTGTGGATTTTCCTATTTGTTTGAGTTACATCCAGGCACTGCACAGTTATGCATATTTAATCACGTCTAATTAACATCAAAACTACACTAAAAACCATAAATTTTGTAAAAATAAGTAGGATTTGTTTGTAACACGACTGACGTCAGGCCGATACAGTCCGATAGCGTGTATAGGAAAATGGTCTCGCCTATCTATCTCGCTCTAACCAACGTGTATGCTATGATCTATCTCTTTTGCATTGCCAATCTTACGCTAGTATATAATAAATCTATGGAAGCAAAGCATTGGTATTCTGTTATGATCTAGTAATGGTAATCGACAGTAACTAACGATTCTAGAGGTAAAATTAAATATGCAAATTGAACAGTACAGAATATTTAGAACTGATATTTTTTAGACTCCCGACGAAACACGTTCCTGTCACGTCACTGACACGGCACTGATGTATGGGGATAGACCTTTATGCGGTAGAGCCTAGCAATTCACACAGCGCCAAGGTCCCAAGTTAAGCTAGGCTTAACCTCGTGATAAGGTCGTGTTATGGATAGGGGATCGAACCGGTTTAAACCGAAACCGAAGAAACCGGGTTTTCGATTTTCGGTTACGTTACAACGTTTTCTTGCTTATATTATGAAAACCGATGAAGTCGAGGAAAAAAACGAATTCCCCGAAAACGGTTTGAAAATCGAAAAAACCGATACCCAAGATTTTTGATTTTCATTTACCTATAGTAAAAAATCGAGACAACCTGTTTTCGAAATGAATTCGATTTTCGATGCCCCAGTATTATTTAGTTTTCTATTATTGTCATACGAGCTGTTACCCGCGACTTCGTCCGCGTGAAATGTTAAAATAAGGACAACTCCTTTTCCTGACATGCGATTTAAATGAAACAAAGCCTATATTCTGCTCCATTCCGAGCTCTAACTTCCTGTGAAAACAGCATTAAAATCCGTTTAGTAACTTAGAAGATGTGCGCGTTCAAACAGACAAACAAAAAAATAATAAAAAAAAATTTTTTTTTGCTTTTATTACCTTACTCTAACTGTTCCCTCTCCATTTTTGCCAAATATGTCCAATGTACAGATATCGGGGTCTACTGTTTTATTATATGTATAGATTAATAAAAGAGCCTCGTTGATCCCTCATTCGGCCCTGAGGGATCACTATCAACGAGGTTCGATTCCAGGTGGTAATAAATGACGCTGTGTGAACTATGTAGAAATGTAATAAGAAATAGAGGCATACCAACATAGCAGGAATAGATGTCTGCGAGGCGGTATCAGAGCACACGCTCGTTTTAGGCTTACAATTTTTTTTCAGTTGTAGTTTCAAATAATTCATATCCTTCAGCGGTTTGCTTTGGTTCTGAAAGTCAAGAAAAATATTCTTGCACGAATCACACAACGCCATCTAGTCGCAAACTAAGCAACTATGCTAAACATAATTTTTTTGGAAATAATGCACTTGCCTACTTTCCCAACGGTGAAAGAATTTTTGTAATCGGTGCAGTAATTTTTGAAAACGATTAAACGTTATTATTAGTGAAATGAAATGAAATGAAATCGTTTATTTCAGAAATTAGACCTTCACAGACACTTTTTCTTGTCATTTACAATTTGTATATATGTATAAAGAAAATAAACTACGTTATATACTACCACCATTTCGTACACAAGCAAAATGGCCACCGGTAAAAGAAATGGCGAAAGAAACCCGGTTACGGCCTTTTTTTGTCTTTTAGCAATTTTTTACTTTCACTCGTTTGTTACAATGTGTAAGTACATTTATAAGAATAAATAAAATACAGATCCTGGTACAATACAGAAATCAAGCACTAAACGCGGGATGTCGATCCAAATAGCGCTATGGTCAAATCCTAAATATGTCGAATATGTAGATGTTAATAAAGCGAGCAGACCAGTCCCCCAAGATGACAACCACAACTGAGTATAAATAACTTACAGCAATCAGGGTGTTATAATCGTTATAATGATTACTATTCTTCGTTTCTCTATTGTAATGGAGAACCTTGAGTTTCTCCGAACCGCTCGAGTCACAGGATTTCTGAAAACATATAAGTACATTACCTTTTGTAAGATAGTTAATGTTATGTATTTTGTAATGTCCGTTGCAATCAAATAAATGGTTTATTTATTTATAATCTATAAAATTTCTGATAAAAGCATAAATAAACATTATTCTAAGAGAGGTAGGGCACAGTGGATAATCAGCTCAAATCGGAGCACCCCGTCTTGGGAAGGACCTCCACCTTACAGAAGGTCGTTGCCAAATACGGCCATACTGTGTCCATTTGGGTGGGTTGGGAGGGTTGTCAATGCGTGAGTGATACCCCGGTATTGCAAGCGTCTATAGGCAACGGTGATGCTTACCATCAGGTGGGCCGTATGATTGTTTGGCACCTTAGTAGCATTATAAAAAAATAGGAAGCAATGGCAAATATTAATGTGATGGCATTTGTCCTTGTTTTCGAGTCTGGGTGACCTATTTGCTGATGTGAGCTGAGTTTATAGCCCCGCCTAGCCGTAAGCGGTCACCGTAACCTATGAACGCTTGCAACACCGGGGGTATCACTCGCGCGTTGCGGACCCTGTAAAAATCTTTTAATGCCTCTTGAAGTACCAAATATTATGGTCCAAAGAAAAGACCTCGGCGTCTTCTCTATCTCCTTCATGGGCATCACTCACGCGTTGCCAACCCTCCCAAACCCCCAGAGTGGAGCTCTGGAGATCTTACTCACCGTAGGAACACGACATGGCCGAGACCAATGCTATTTGGCTACGATCTTCTGTAAGGTGGAGGTCCTTTCTCTGCTGCTCCGATTTGAGCGGATTATCCGCTGTGCCATACCTCTCTTAAAATTCCTATTAATGAACTTCTACACTCACAAGGTCTTGATCTGATCCGCACACTGAATACTGCTTCCTTTTCTTATTATCTCGATTCCCTTTCAGTAGATTTGTCTTTTCTGGGTCACTGAAATTATTTTTTAAACATAATTATATTTTAATAATACCCGGCGTTTCTCTACGAGATCGAATCATCGATTGATGGAACTCTTAAACTTTTTTGCAATGTATAAAAATCTTTAAATACTTTTGTTTTACTGGGTTGAGTTTCTTGCGGCACTTTACTTCTTCTCAAGAGTGGGGCAATTATGCTTACAAAAGATGAGGTCGTTATGATGTCAATATGATGTTGATCCCAAGTTGTCATTTTTAGGGTTCCGTAGCCAAGTGGCAAAAAACGGAACCCTCATAGATTCGTCATGTCTGTCTGTCTGTCTGTCTGTCTGTCTCTCTGTCTGTTCGTCCGTATGTAACAATCACTTTTTCCGAAACTATAAGAACTATACTGTGGAAACTTGGTAAGTAGATGTATTCTGTGAACCGCATTAAGATTTTCACAGAAAAATAGAAAAAACAAAAAAAAATTTGGGGTTTCCCCATACTCAGAACTGAAACTCAAAAAAAAATTTTTTCGAACCCATACGTGTGAGGTATCCTATGGGTAGGTCTTCGAAAATGATATTGAGGTTTCTAAAATATTTTTTTTCTACACACACTTCACATTTCCCGACACTTCCAAAGTGATAAAATTAGTCCCCCCCCCCCCGTAACTTCTTTCTTAGATAAGAGAAAATGATAAAACTTAAAAAAAAAAGATATACAATACTATACAAACTTCCAACGAAAATTGGTTTGAACGAGATCTAGTCAGTAGTTTTTTTTAATACGTCATAAATCGTAAACCGCAATTGCTGCTACGGAACCCTTCATGGGCGAGTCCGACTCGCACTTGACCACTTTTTTAAATGTCATTTCGCAGATCATTATATGAAATACACTGTAATGTCAAGTAAACTAACGACATCATTGTACATTGCACCACAGGCCACGTCGAATTACTAGTTGGATTAAAAAAAATCTGACGTGCAAAAAAAGTATTTTTCCCGTAAAACTACTTGTAAACTCAATTTTAATTTAATAAGGAGTTCCCTAGCAGAATGAAAGTAATCGACATAGCTCACGAATCAGCAAGCTGAAGTGACGGTGGGCACATAGCGCGCAGAACCGACTCCTGCTAGGTGGTTGGACGACCTAAGGAAAGTCGCAGGAAGCCGCTGGATGCAGGTCGCTGGAAACCGGTCGTGGAGACGTTTGGGTGAGGTCTAAGTCCAACAGTGGACTTCTTATGGCTGATATGATAATGACGATGATTTTGTAAAAAAAAAATTTTGTACATACTCATATTCACGTTGCATTATCTGTTTGAATATATTTAGCATCGGAGACTGTGTTTCTTTGTTTAACTTCTTGTCATTGCTAAAAACATAACATATTTCTTAAACAGCGAAAGATCCGCCCAAATCGGAGCAGCCCGTTTGGGAAAGGACCTCCACCTTACAAAGATCGTAGCCAAATAGCATAGGTCTCGGCCATGTTGTGTTCCTTCCTACGGTGTACCCCACAAATTTTATACCACGAAGATGGCAAAGAAGCATACGGCCTGATGGTAAGCATCACCGTAGCCTATAGACACTTGCAATACCGGGGGTATCACTCACGCGTTGCCAACCCTCCCAATCCAAAGTGGAGATCTGGAGACTCACCGTAGGAACACAACATGGCCGAGACCAATGCTATTTGGCTACGATCTTCTGTAAGGTAGAGGTCCTTCCCCAGACGGGCTGCTTCGATTTGAGCAGATTAACCGCTGAGCCCTACCTCTCTTGGAACTCTCTTAGACATGGCACAACATGAATACTATTAATAATAATAATAATAATTGACACACTACACTACACTACACGCCATACTTACTTGGTTTAACCTGTAAGTATGGTTAATACCAGCTAAATAGCTGAGAGAAAGAAAAATCACAAAAAATTAAAATTATTATTATTTATTTCTCTCACAAAAAAGCATTTTACACAACAGTTTAACAAGTGCATTCTGCTAACAATCATTCAACTTAAGGTAGGTTTAGTTAAATATATTCTTACAATTAAGATGTGAGAGACTGGTGGTGCCTAAGCTAGGCAATATTATATAATTAATTATTAATTAATTAATAAAAAATCGAGTAAATCCGCAATATTTGAAAAACTTTAATCATGTTTACTGCTCTGCTCACCTCTTTCACCTCTACCCACAGCGGCAGCTAATATAGAATAGGTCTTAAAGAAATATTAAATTATTACCTTTTGTTGGTTTTCGAAGTCTTTCCCATAATAAAGCCATTTGTTCGTTGCCTTGTTATTGTGTCATTATTATTTTTCTGTGACGCTTTCAAAATATTGATTGTCTATTCTTTATAAACAAAGAGATTGTAGAAACCATGGACCTAGAAAAAAAGGTGGACGGAATGGCATTTCGCTGAAAGAATTGAGGCACCCAATGGCGCCAGGGTCACTATGTGTAAGTGTGAAATGGCTGACCGGCACGCACACATTCACACCATAGTAAGCCGGCTGGTTCGTACGTATACGCTGTTACGGGTGGAAGATAATTGTTAATACACACTTTAATTATTTAACTTGATCATTTCATTTATTATTTTATGACAAGACATTTTGAGACAAGACATAAGCACTAATGTTTCTTTAGTTGTCTATGAGGTATAACAAACTCATTTAAGTATACAACTTTATTACTTTCCCTCATTAGTTCTTCTTAACTGGTTCACATTCATGTACGCCAAGTCTCAAGCGCAAATCTACTAGCCTAGGTCTTGGAACGGCTTTTGTCAGAACATCGGCTAGTTGCTCCGCCGAGGGGGTCTTTGAAACCGTGAGGTTCTCCTCTTGCACCATCTCACGTACAAAGAAGTGTCTTATCTTGATATGTTTGGTTCTTTTGTGGAACTCTGGGTTATGAGCGAGTCTTATAGCTGCTTCATTGTCCACTTTAAGAACTGGCATATCTACTAGAGACCTCAAACTCTCAAATATTCTTTGTAGCCACACCAATTCTCTGGCTGCTTCACTGGCGGCTACTATTTCTGCTTCTGTTGTCGAAATGGCTACAGTGGCTTGTCTCTGACTCAGCCAAGACACTGCTGCTCCGGCATATAAGCATACCACGCCAGTTGATGAGCGCCCAGTATCAACATCTCCTCCATGATCAGCATCACTGTAACCTAACAGTTGTTTAGGTCCGCTGTCATAAGTTATTCCCAAGGAAGTTGTGCCTTTAAGATATCGGAATATTCTTTTAACTTTATTCCAATCATCCCTCGTTGGATCAACTTTCCCTGTCTGAATACCCTCTTTTTCTAAAGGAGTTGAGACTGCATTACACCCATTTACAGGGCAATGCTTTTCTGGTGGGTGGTAACTCGCATAGTTTATAAACTTTATTTTCATGAAGGGACTTGATTTCATCTTTCATGGCTTTCAACCATTGAGCGCTATCTTCTCTTCCAACTGCCTCTGAATAAGTTTCAGGAAAGCTCTCCATCTCAGTGTTTAAGATATATTCCTCGAATCTTCTTAGACGTGATATGGTTGCTCTATTCCTGAGACTGTATGGAGGCTCTGGTTGATCATTTGCATCGACAAAACCTTCAATCTCGTCTCCAGATTGATTAGGCCTTTCATGAAATTCGTCCTCATCATGTGTATGGTCTTCCACCATTGCATCTTCTCCCTCTGGACCATTATCATGAGGATTCGTTGGATTTTCAGAAAGTTGCTCTTGTTCGAAAATATCAGGCTCTCGCTCATTGGTTATACGTACATTACGTTGATCATCGTCGTCACTCTCGACTCCCTCTGTACTCTTAGGGATACTGGTGGAAATTCTAAACTCAACATCGCTCTCAAAAGTGATATCTCTCGACTTTAGAGTCTTGTTTCCTAACCAGATACGATATCCGTCGTCGTTTTCGTAACCTATCAGCATGCCTTTGACTGCTTTCTTTCCAAGCTTCTTGCGGCATTGCTTGGGAACATGCGCATAACATTGACTACCAATTATTCTTAGGTGGCTTATCTTGGGCTTCTTTCCAAACCAAATTTCATAAGGTACCTTGGAATCTACTCTGGTGTGACCTGTTCTGTTTAGCACATAGGTAGCTGTATTAATTAGCTCTGCCCACAGCGTTTTCGGTAATTCTCCTTTTGCATACATTATCGACCTTGCAGCCTCTAGTAGAGTTCTATTTTCCCGTTCGCTGCAGCCATTTTGTTGCGGAGTATACGGCATGGTAAGTCGTTGTTGAATGCCATAGTTGTGGAGTATTCTTCGAACAGATTCATTATCAAATTCACCTCCATTGTCACTAAGTAAAGTTTTGACAGTAAACCCGGCATTTCTTACCTCTTGAAGCATTTGAACAAGTTTGTCTTTTACTTCAGACTTATGTTTGATAAAGTATACCATACGATAGCCAGAATAATCGTCTTTAAATAGTACGAAATATTTGTACTTCGAATAACTTTCGACAAAGGGACCGCAAACATCTGTATGTATCAGTTCTCCTATAACTGATGCTCTTTCCCTTGTTCCAAACGGTTTTCTATGTGACTTACCATATATGCAGCCTTCACATTTCTTATTATCTGGATTTAGCTTAATGCCCAACTCGCGTTTTGCCACACGAATGACATGTCTTTTATCCTGATGCGCGAAACGCTCATGATATAGCTGTAGCATATTGGAGCCAGTTAAAGCATTGACCTCTATGGCCCTTTGCTTCTTTGGCATGACGGTCTTCATAGCCAATTTGTAAAGTCCTCCGCGTCGGACTCTGTTGCCTACAACTTTAGTTATGCCTGCTACCTCTAGCTTGCATTCTCTAGTCGTTGACGTAAAAACGCTGTCTTCTAATAAATCTTGCGTTGCTAATGTCGAAAAGAGGTTTTTAGTTAAGGTTGGTACCAGCCACACATTTCTAAGGGTGAGTTTTTCTTTCTTCCCATTACAATTAGTTTCAACAATGACTGTTCCATGTCCTAAAGCAGGGATAACTGTTCCATCTGCTGTTGTCACAGCATGTTCAGAATCAAACTCATTAAACTCGTGAAAGATGTCACTCCTTACTGCAATATGTGTAGTTGCTCCGCTGTCAACAAACCAACTTTCTTTATCTGAAATTTGATTGTCAGAGCATGCAAATACCGTTAAGCAGTCTATCAGAGACGTTTGATGCACTTGGTTAGCTTTCGTTGATGTGCCTGGAGTTGGTTTAGGTGGCTTTCCATCTCTAATCCATTTCTTACACTTGCGAACTCTATGTCCTTTTCCGGAACAATAATTGCATTTCAACTGCTCATACTTTTGCTTGTCTCTCTCTTGACGCTCAGAGGGTGTTGTCACTAAAGCTTCTTGTCTTGAGCTCTCTTGACTGCTTAAATCTCTCTCAAACGCACATAAATGACTAGTTAAACTTTCAATGGTCTTCTCAGTCTGCTTCAGCAAAAGCCAGCTTGACTTAAAATTGAAGTACCTTTCGTCTAGTGTGTCTAAGGCCTTACATACGAGGAGTACTTCAGGTAATTTTGCATTTCTGTCGATCTTAGTTACTTCTGCACACATTTCATTCCAAATGTTCTTTAATTTTGCTATGTGTGTAGGAATGTCGTCTTGCTTGTCATGTTTAATAGCAAAGAACTCTAGACATAAATTGTAAATTTTTTCTTCAGTTTCTCCGTCGTACAATCTGTGTAATTCTAACCAGACTTCTTTGGCCGTTTTGTATCGCATCACCTTTTTTAATGTTTCTTCGGTCATATTGGTGGTAAGCATTAACAGAGCACCAGATTGGACTCTCTTATAATTGGCTAGTGCCTTATTATAAGTAATTTCCGCGGCGTCACCTGCGTCAGCTATCGGCTCGGGTCTCTGGAGTGTGCCCTCCACGGCTTCGAGAGCACCCTCAGTTCCATCCAGAAGTGCTGTTATTTTATACTTCCAGGTACTCCAGTTCTCTTTACCGATCAATTTTCCCACGTCAATTTTGGTTGAAAAATCCATTTTAGATGTTTAATGCTAATACTCAATTTTTATAAGCTATGGGATCTGGGCCCATAACCTGTTACGGGTGGAAGATAATTGTTAATACACACTTTAATTATTTAACTTGATCATTTCATTTATTATTTTATGACAAGACATTTTGAGACAAGACATAAGCACTAATGTTTCTTTAGTTGTCTATGAGGTATAACAAACTCATTTAAGTATACAACTTTATTATACGCGAGGTGGCTAATTATGGGCGCTTTACTGTTTAGTTTCAGTGATGGTGTCGACCTTTTTTTCCAGGTCCATGGTACAAACGAGAACAGTGCTTGAAGCTACATTATAGACGTAAGTGACAGAAAATATTACTGTTCGAAAGGGATAGAGATAATTCTGTCGATTTCGATGTAGTCTCAAGTTATCCAAAGTAATGATTCTTAATACGGTCGTATAATCGGGATGAGGGTTTTCACGAAAATGCCACTAGTTGGCGTTGGCGCTGCTTTGACAAGAGGTATTATGATGATGGTACCATCATCATAGGGACAATTCATACAGACTGAGCTAGCCCCAAAGTAAGTTCGAAACTTGTGTTATGGGATACTAACTCAACGATATTATATTTTATAACAAATACATAAATAGATAAACATCCAAGACCCGAGGCCAATCAGAAAAAGTTCGTTTTTCATCATGACCCGACCGGGGATCAAACCCGGGACCTCCTGGGTGGCGGTCTGGCGTGGTAACCATTACGCCACGGAGGTCGTCATAATCATGTCAACCCATAATCAGAGATACTGGTCTCCTCGCTGCGGGTCTGCCTTCAATCGAAGGTGGTTAAAGCGAAGTCTGACCCACACTAGATGGGTAAAAAATGTTAAACTCGCGTCAGATCCGTAGCCTGATCGAAAAAGCGTAAGAAAATATTCAAAAATGCACAACGTTGATGTTTAAGTTTTCACTTCTGCCGGAACTCCCGGATTGCAACCCGTCCTTTTTAGGGTTTCGTAGTAAACTACAAGGAACCCTCATAGTTTCGCCATGTCCGTTCTGTCTGTCTGTCCGCGGTCTCGGTAGAAAGCTGTAATTTGGTATGTATACACATATTAACAATGTTAACAAAGTGCTAGAAGAAAATTTTCAAAAAAAAAAATTTTTGTGGTGCCTCCCCTACATGTAAAGTGGAAATGTTTTTTTTTTCGCACCCACCCCATATTGTGGGGTATCGTTAGATGGGTAATTCTTTGAGGATGCGCACATTAGCCTAATAAAAGAGATTGATAAATTTTGTTCGAAGAACGGTTCTTTAAAGTGTTAGTCGCGTTCTTTGGTATGAGTTATGTACATTTTTTTGAACCGGACCCAGAAAAGTCTTTTAGTATTAAAGATATGAGCCATTCTTTTTTTTTGCAAACGGTAATGAGTAATTTACATAAATGGTAAAGAGGTTCGCAAACGGTAAAGAGAAGAATTTCAAATGGTGAGTAGATAACAGAGAAAAATAAAAGAAATAATTAAAAATCAACGTTTATTAACTTCACACTTTCGCACTTAGCTGTCAATCAACGACAACTCGACATAATAACACAATTTAAAAGTTTCTAACATGTTAAGACTATAATTATTTTCTTTACCAAACTGACCCAATGTTAGTTTCTTAAACATTTAAATATAAAAAATATATACTTAGTTATTAATTTCTTTCATAAACACTAATAACAATCATAGTTTGAACTTTATAAAACACTGCATGTGATTTCACAAACAACAAAAAACAAATGCTTTAAATAATCGATCCTTGAGGGACACCGGCATTAAAAGCCTTTCGTTTAGACGAGCAGCCATCAATGACCACCCGAATAGATCAATCCCCCAAAAAGTCAGAAATCCACGCACAGAAATTAGAGATCAGGCCGTAAAAAGGAAGCTTGCTAATAAGACTACCGTGCCATACCGTCAAATGCTTTGGAAATATCGAGGGAAACCGCAAGCTTCCAACCGCGGGCTTCTCCGAATTCCTCAATAGCCTCATTCCAGACGTGGGTGACGTACACTAGAAGATCCCCAGTGGACCGATTCTAGCGAAAGCCATATTGTCGGTCACTGAGGAGGTCATTCGATTCTAGGTACGCTAGGAGCCTGCGGTTCAAAAACACGTTCCATATTCTTACAGAGTATGGACGTGATCGAAATGGGCCTGTAGTTGGCAGGGTCGGCACGGCTGCCCTTTTTGGGCACGTTAGCGAGCTTCCAGGAACTCGGTTCTTTCCCAGATTTTAGACAGAGCCT
Source organism: Endotricha flammealis (assembly GCA_905163395.2). Taxonomy (NCBI): domain Eukaryota; kingdom Metazoa; phylum Arthropoda; class Insecta; order Lepidoptera; family Pyralidae; genus Endotricha; species Endotricha flammealis. The sequence continues at coordinate 1,291,979 of LR990883.1, forward strand.
AAAGAGGCGGGTCAATACAGGTGTCAATTCGGGTACCGTCTCGATCATTGGCCTTGTTCACGTCAAGATTGCGCAGCGTTTTGCGAACCTCAGCCTGGCGCAACCGGATTTCCGGCATTACCACCGTGCTGCCAGGTAAACTGGAGGTATCGCGCTACCAGCATCAAGACGTGAAGACTCCGCGAACAGAGACGCCAACAGGTTTGCTTTCTCTTCAGCGGTGTGAGCAAGTGATCCGTCAGGTTTCTGCAGTGGAGAGGGGGGCGGCAGAAGTTCGATTCGACCGCCTTCGCTAGATTCCAAAGCGCTTTACTTCCCGCTGGGAAAGAATCCAATTTGTTCCCTATTCGGCCAATATGATCAAATCGAGCCTTCTGTAAAACCATCTTGCAGGACTTGGCAGCCTTGTTAAAGGCCTTCTTCTTTTCGCGAACATCAGACGCCTTGTGCTGTCGAGCTGCAACCCAGTCCAGGTATGCCTGATGCTTATGCGCCTCGGCACGGCTGCACTCAGGCCCAAACCATGGGCAAGCTTTACTAGTAGATGGCACGTTGGAGAAGGAAATGAAGTGTTCCATCCCTTGACGAAGCACATCAGTAACGGCATCTTCACAGACGCTGGGGTCACTAGAAGAGAAGCAGACAGACTGCCAAGGGAAGGATGCATAGAAAGACCGCATCTCATCCCAGTCTGCTAATCTGTATCGCCATAACCGCCGCCGGTTGCCTTTCAGGCTGGGATCGGGCGGGTGGTAGGCTGATACCGATTTCATCAGACATTGATCAGAGCGCCCCAATGGCGAAAAAATTGTCACCGAGTACCTGTCTGGATCTGTTGTCAGCAAGAGGTCCACGCAATAGGCTGTATAGGAGTCCCCTACTACCTGCGGTCGGCCAGCGGTGCACCGTGCCTCGGATCCTGCTACCCTCCGCGACTAGTCACCCGATGCCGTACTCGTTGCACTTCATATTCGGAATGGTAAAAACTGGTAATTAGAAAAATGGTAATTAGAAATTCATAGTTTTATACATTTTGAACAATTTTCATGTCATTTACCATTTTGAAACAAGTAAATACTTCAAATAAGCCCTTTTATGAAGATGATAAGACCCTAAATGATTAAATATCACACGTCTACTTACCATTAAATACAAAAACTGTATGGAGAACTTTGACGAAACAAAAACCGTTCGGAGCACTAAATACCGATATTTCCGTAGAAAAAATACTCGCTCGCTACGTGTCCTCCGTGCAACGGACGAGCGACGACTGAACTGTCCCGCACAGTTAAGGCGAACGCACAAGGCCAACTAGGAGCAAAGATATTAAGGCGACAATACTCTCGAACGGTAATGAGGGTGTAGCGCCGGAACATTTGTTGATTCACTTTTTTAACATTGTAAAATAGTCTTTTAAGTATTTATATTGTATTATAAACTAATAACAACATTCTATTTATGGTATTTATTGCTTATTTTACGTTCTTCTTAATACATGTCGAGAAATAAAATATTTTGTGTTAAAATCTGGGGAGAGGGACACGAATGGTAATGTGAATTTCGACACAAGATTTAATTCATATCAGATTGTATTGAATTTAACATTAATCTGATAACTGCTCCTGTTAGAACAGATACTGGTCCATCTCCATACTGGCCAAAAATTAAAAAAATATGTAATGTAATAAGTTCTTTTTAACTGGAACAGCGATTTGCACATTTTCAAAGAAATACCCAGATAGGTCTCTTAAAAACATTGAGGGTGTGGGAAGATCATTTTTCGATACAATGATCCGTTTCGGAATTATTTACATTTATCGTGTCAATATTCGTTTTGCACGGTGGTCCCCCCCCTCTATTGAAAAAAATCATGTTAGTAGTCCATATGCTGAACCTTCAATAAAAACTATAACGGTTAAAGGCTCTACTAGTTACCGAGTAATAGCCGACAAACTTAAGAAACAAAATTTCTTTGATGAAAACTTACAATTAGGTAATGTGATGGAATTTGATATTGCACTCAACTGAAGACAAGCAAAGTACAGCAAATATGGAACCCTACATTGTGCGTGGCCCGACACGTACTTGCCCGGTTTTATTTTAATAACATTATTCTAAAATACACGAAAAATTATTTAACATTTACAACGTCAGTAACAATTTTATACAGGTAACTATACCAGATGCTGCCCGCGGTGTTACCCGCGTTATAGTATACCTCTGTAAATATACATAATTTTTTTTTTTAACTTTATGTAGAACAGTGCCAACTATTTCACATATATCCGCATCGTACGTATCAGACGCATTGTATCGGATGGTAGTATCCTACTAATATTATAAAGGCGAAAGTTATGTGTATGTTTGTTACTTCACGCTCAAATGACTGGGCCAATATTTATGATATTTGGTATGTAGGTAGCTGATACCTTGGATTAACACATAGGGTACTTTTTATCCCGAAAAGCACGCGATTCCCGTAGGATTTCATCAAAAGTCTGATATAGATGGCGCCGCTGTGCATAAATAAATACACGCAAACGAAGTTGCGCGGGTTACACTAGTTATATAGAAAGCCATACAAGTGCGTCCACTGATTCGCATCGTACGGTTCGCACGATTCCATCCTTACTAATATTATAAATGAGAAAGTGAGTTTGTTTGTTTGTTATTCCTTCACGGCTTCACTAAGCAGCCGATCATTATGAAAATTTGCATACATATTGTCAGGGGTACAGAGCCCAACATAGGCTACTTTTTATCCCGTGAAAGTATGCCGTTCCAATGGGAAAATAATTTTTCTACATCGAGGGCGCTCTATTGGCCAACAGATGGCGCCACAAGTCGCGCTATGGGTTGTTTTGTTGTCAATCGAGATCTATACAGTCATAAAATTAACGCGAGCGAAGCCGCGGGGAAAAGCTAAAGTAAAGCTGGAATAAAGGTTATAATCGACGAATGCGATGCGTTCGATACGTATACGATGCGAATATCTGGGGCCCGATTCTACTAAACAAATGCACCAATGGACTCTCAATGGTGTCTCAATCGTGTCTCAAAAGAATGCCGATAGTGTATCAGTGCAATAGTTTTTGACATTTGTTATGAACTTATACAATAACATTTAACTTATCGTTTAAGTCCTTAACAAATGTCAAAAACGATTCCACTGATACACTATCGGCATTCTATTGAGACACCATTGAGACACCATTGAGAGTCCATTGGTGCATTTGTTTAGTAGAATCGGAGGCCTGGACGCCTGCCTTGAAGCGCCATTGGCTATCAGTCTTTTGATCAAATTCATCAAATCCTACGGGAATCGCGTACTTTTCGTGATAAAAAGTACGCTACTACGAGTTAATCCAAGATATCCAGCTACCTATATCTTTAATATAAAAATGAATCGCTAAATGTGTTGCTAAGCTCAAATCTTGAGAACAGCCGAACCAATTTAGTTAACCCATATTTAATCACGTCTAATTAACATCAAAACTACACTAAAAACCATTTTTTGTAACACGACTGACGTCAGGCCGATACGGTCCGATAGCGTGTATAGGAAAATGGTCTCGCTATCTATCTCGCTCTAACCAACGTGTATGCTATGATCTATCTCTTTTGCATTGCCAATCTTACGCTAGTATTTAATAAATCTATTATAAAAATTGACTCGGCCATTTGAGTGTGAAGAAAATAACATACAAACGTTCGCTTTTATAATATTAGTAGGATGGGTTATTAAATTACATGTACCCATGATATAGAAGTCGTAAAAAAACCCGTACCTACAAAGTATCACTCAGAAATATTGCGGTACATTGCAATAAAATAATATTTGATGGTTACCTAAACTGAAATAATTGTTTCGCTCGCGTGTTATTGCCCACTTGGGGATGGAGGGGTATTAAGGAATTGTTGTTTAAAATTTATTGCTAGTTTTCTTAAGTAGAAACGTTGAATTGTCTTTTACACGTGTCAATGACTCGAAGGCGACCTCCGTGGCGTAATGGTTACTATGCTTGTCCGCCACCAAGGAGGTCCCGGGTTCCAATTCCGGTCGGGTCATAATGAAAAACGAAGTTATTCTGATTGGCCTGGATTTTGGATGTTTATGTAAATTTCATCATATCAACCCATAATCATCCCACTGCTGGGATACGGGTCTCCCTACAATCGAAGGTGATTAGAGCGTACACTGCCACGCTGCTCCAATGCGGATTGGCAGAGGCCGGTGTTTTCAAACCGCCCTAAGACAACAGCCGGGACCGACGGCTTAACGTGCCCTCCGAAACACGGAGAAGCTCGAGATAACAAAACCCATCAAAACGCTGGCTAGGGTCGACGTCGTTTAACTTGCGTGTTCATATTAGAGTGCGACACACAGCGACGCCATCGTATCACTACATAGTATAAAACAAAGTCGCTTTCTCTGTCCCTATGTCCCTTTGTATGCTTAAATCTTTGAAACTACGCAACGGATTATGATGCGGTTTTTTTTAATAGATAGAGTGATTCAAGAGGAAGGTTTTTAAGTATAATACATTCCAAAATTCCCACGGGAAAGCGGGATACACGCAAACGAAGTTGCGCGGGTTTCGCTAGTTTGTTATAAAATATAGTATCGTTGAGTTAGTATCCCTTAACTCAAGTCTCGAACTTATTTTGGGACTAGCTAAATCTCATCGCACTATCTCACTCTTGTCGGTATACCAGCCTCCGTTTTCCTCTTTCTTGTGTATTAAGACACGTCGACTCCTATCTGGTGTAGGTTGAGGTCTGGAGAGTGAAATAGTACTTAATACTCAATCATACTCAAATTCAAATTCAAAACTTTTATTCAGAGAATATGTTTTCACAAACACGTTCTCTTGTCAGAGTATACAGTAATAAATGATTTGTATAAATGAATCTACTCTATAAACTACTACCATTTCGGAAACAAAAGCAAAATGACCACTGTTAAAAGAAATGGCAAAAGAAAACCAGTTACGGCCTTTTCTGTCATTTAAAAATATATCGTACTTTTCTTTTTTCTTTTCTTTTTCAACATAAAATTTAAAACTAGGTACATATATACAACATTACGTACGCGGAATGTCAATAAATAGTGCCATCAATTTGTCTCAACATAAAATTAAATCTAAAATATAAAATGCTAAATCTGTGTTAAAGATAGGAGCAGACCGCCCGCAAGGCAGCAACCGTTCTCGTCTATTTTACTCAATCATTTATTGCTTCCTTAAGGTAGGTATACCTACAGGACAAGTGTTATCTTAAATCTATAATAGTAACAATTAAGGGCCCTGATGGGCGCTGCAATGGGAGAGTCTACTTTTTATCCCGGAAAAACATCTTATACCCAAGGAAAAATATTAATGGCAGATTCTATGGACCACACGGGTGAAGCCGCAGGTGACAGCTAGTTTTAATTAGTTTGACGACCTCCGTGGCGTAATGGTTAACACGCCAGACCGCCACCCAGGAGGTCCCGGGTTCGATCCCCGGTTGAGTCATGATGAAAAACGAACTTTTTCTGATTGGCCTCGGGTCTTGGATGTTTATCTTTATATGTATTTGTTATAAAATTTAATACCGCTGAGTTAGTGTCCCATAACACAAGTTTCGAACTTACTTTGGGGCTAGCTCAATCTGTGTGAATTGTCCCTATATATTTATATTTTAGTTACACATTTTTTTATTGTTCCAAAATATTTAATTAAGTAGAACTAATTGCATCTGTAGGTGACATTTAACATAGTTCAATTCAATTCAATTCATTTATTCGCTTAATGTAGGTTACAGTAGTTGTTACATCATTCCAAATAGTTCCAATACATTTGCCTTACAAGTCAGGCATGCAAATATATTTAAGTAAGTAATAATAATATATTTAACTATACAATTAATTATTCAATAAAAAAAGGATATCAACTACAAAATAAATAAAAAAATACATTATTATGTCAGCAAAAACCAATCGATGAGTTATTGTAAGCAAGAAATTCAGCGACAGAATAAAAATTTTTTTCAAGCAGCCACTTTTTCAATCTATAGGAGAACTGTCTTATCGGTAACGATTGAATATCCGTCGGAATACCATTGTAAACTTTACCACACATTGCATAACTATTTTTCTTAAAAAGTGTAGTCTTTGGGGCCGTGGATAAGACTATTCTGTCTGGATTTCTCGTGCATCTGGGATAAATGTCACGTGCTCGTTTAAGGGTGTTTCTTGAAAACCTGGATTTTCGTTGTCCGGAAGTAAAAAGTGTACGTATAATTGAAATAAGCGTATGAAGTATTTTTTTTATTAAAATTTAAACTGTAATCTACATAAACATAATTAAATAACATGAAATTCAATAAAATTAATTAAAACTTGATTAAAACTAAACTATCAATAAAAATTAAAAACTAAACTAACAATAAAAACTAAAACTAAGCATTAAAAAGACATGGTCCCTGTGGCAGGGTGCCCAAAATGCTAGCAGCGTTACCTCGCTGAACGGCGATAGATATCCGTTGAGCGAAGTAACTGCCAGCCTTTGGGTCACCAGTGGTTTGTCGCAGCCTTTTTGCGATGTCCCTAAAAAAGGACAACGCACTGGTAATCGTAAACTGTAATCTAACTGAGTCACTACGATAATTAAGAAAAATATAAAACAAAGTGAGTAAAAAAAATATCTGAAGTGTTAAAAATTGATTCCACTGGCGTGTCCGTACTCCAAATTTGTACACAATATCATCCATATCATTTTTTCCATTCAGTTCATAGATATTTCAATATTTTATATTAGATCCCAAATTGATAAGAATTAATAAATAAAATAGATGAACCACGTATTTATAGTACATTTAATTATATGAATTTTTTAAATGTTGTCCGGGCCTTAGCAGTGATTCCACTGGTACATCACTAAAATGTACGTACGTCCTTAGTGACACAATTTGGAAGCAATGTGTACCCCCCGAGCGTTAACCGTCAGTCATGTTTTGAGTGTCGAGGGAAGAGATGCGCGGCTGCTTTCTGCATTCCAGAAATATAAAGGTAAGTATCTGATTCCACTGGGTTTGGTTTGGTACATCGTTGATTACTTTGACCTCAATTTTACCATCAATTAATTTTATTAGACGACTAAAAAAAATTATGCGCTATCGCCACTCTAATGACTACCTAGGGTGTAAAGGTCATTGTACTAGATACAGTCATTTAGCGACAATCGATAATTTTGCTACATTTTTTGATTCCCTGACATTGATTACTCTGTTTCTAAGGTCAGTGAAATCAAAATGTGATAAAGTTTTTGACTGAAAAATTATTTCATCATCATCATCTCAGCCACAAGAAGTCAACTAGGCCTCCCCAAACGTCTCCAGTGCGACCTGCTGGCAGCGGCCTGCATCCAGCGGCTTCCTGCGACTTTCCTTAGGTCGTCTGACCACCTTGTAGGCGGGTGTCCTACGCTGCGCTTGCCGGTACGTGGTCGCCATTCCAGAACCCTTTTACCCCATCGGCCTTCGGTTCTGCGCGCTATGTGATCTACCCACTGTCACTTCAGTGTTTGGCTATGTCAGTGGCTATGTCAGTTATTTTGGTTCTGCTACGGATCTCCTCATTTCTGATCCGATCTCCCCGAGCATAGCTCTTTCCATGGCTCGCTGAGTGACCCATAGCCTTCTTATGAGGCTCATAGTGAGCGACCACGTTTACGATCCATAGGTCATCACTGGCAACACACATTGCTCGAAGGTTCTTCGTTTCAAGCACTGAGGAATTTTGGACGAGAAGATATGCCGTAATTTCCCGAAAGCTGCCCAGCCAAGTCGGATTCGTCGATTGACCTCTTTCTCGAAGATGGACCTACCTAATTGGATGGTTTGTCCAAGGTATACGTACTCGTCAACAACTTCGAGGATCGAGCTCCCAACTGAGACCGGGGCGGGTGCGACATGGATATTCGACATGATTTTCGTCTTGACCATGATCATTTTTTGACCCACCTGTTGGGAAACTCAATTGAGGCCTTCGAGCATGGTGCTGAGGTCCTCCAGCGACCACGATGTCATCGGCAAATCGAAGGTGAGTGATATACTCGCCGTTAACGTTGATGCCGCATCCTTTCTCGTCCAAAAGTTGAAGGCATCTTCCAGAGCGGTCGTGAACAGTTCCAGAGATATGACATCTCCCTGTCTCACGCCTCTGTGTAATGAGATTGCTTTCGTGTTCTGTTCCTGTACTTGGACTGACATGATGGCGTTTTTGTATAAGTACGTCAAAGGTTCGATATACCTGCAGTCTATGCGGCATCGCTGGAGAGACTGTAGCACGGCCCATGTCTCGATCGAATCGAAGGCTTTCTCATAGTCCACAAACGCTAAGCATAATAGCAGATTGTACTCTTCGGTCTTCTGTACAATCTGCCGCAGCGTATGGATGTGGTATAATTCTTTAAGATGGTTTTATCGCCCTTTTTAAAGAACAGAACCAGCAAGCTTCTGTTCCACGCCTCAAGCGTTTTGCCCTCGACCAACACGGAATTAAAGAGCTTCTGCAGGACTTTAAGCACCGGTGTACCACCCGTTATCAGAAGCTCTGCTGTGATTCCGTCCTCGCCTGGCGCCTTGTTGTTCTTAAGCTGGATTAAGTAATATTTTTTTAAACTATATTTTTCTAAAACATTTCTAAAATTTCGCAATTTTCCTAATATTCCTTTTTTTATTGCAGGAATATGACAATAATGTTGTACAAATGGGGTGCTCTCAAGGAACACGAATGTGATTACGACACCAATAGATTATTCGATATTTATGTACCTATGTCAGACGATTGTTTACAAAAGTAGATAATAATATCTGAAAATTGAAGAATACATGTTCACATTTGTTAATTTTATTTAGATATGTATAACTGAGAATTAATTTTGTAATTTTTGATATGTAAAAACTTACAATTTCTTTAAAAAAAGTACAGAGTTATTGATTTTTGATTCCCCTGTAACTATTAATTGATTCCCCTGGTCATGATTTTTTTAATGTCTAATATCTTGGAATTTATAGGTTCAAAATGAGTGCCTATTCGAAATTTATACTTCAAGTTTAGCCTATTTTTACGTGTAGTACCAGGTTTCATTATATTTTGAAAAAAAAAACTAGCCAGTGGAATCAACCGAATAATCGCATTTCCAAGAATCACCCTTAAATAGTATCGGATTACTTTTTACAAAATATGCTGATTCGAAGATGTATAGACCTGGCAAAGTGAGTAATCCCAATTTCCTGAACAGTGGCTTACAGGACTCCCATGGTTTGACTCCACATATCGCTCGGATACATTTTTTTTGTGCGATAAATGCCCGCTGGATGTTTGTTGAATTACCCCATAGCAGCAAAGTAGAAGTGATATAACCATGGTAGGCCATCAGAACCGTGCTCCGATTGGACGTAGTTTCGGTCCTCCGGTAGTTTTTATATACCACTAAGGTGGAAAACAAGTTTGCGGCCCACCTGATGGTAAGCGGTCACAACAGTCTATGGACGCTTGCAACACCGAGAGTATCACTCGCACGTTGCCGACCATGTAAAAATCTTTTAATGTCCCTTCTGAAGAACCCCATATTATAGTCTAAAGGAAATCTTCGGCGGGGATCTCATTCCACAACCTCAGCGTTCGCGGGAGGAAACTCCTGTGAAACCGCGGAGTACGTGACCATTTTGGTTCAATAGTGTGTGGTTGGATTCCCCGCCGGTGACGAGCAGTTCCATGGTAAAAAGTGGCCGTAGGCATCCAATTCCTCGGATCCAAACCCATTATACAAGCGGTAGGTAAATAAATATATATTTATATTTATTTATTTTTATTTAAATATAAATATATAGGGACAATTCATACAGATTGAGCTAGCTCCAAAGTAAGTTCGAAACTTGTGTTATGGGATACTAACTCAACGATATTATATTTTATAACAAATACATATATAGATAAACATCCAAGACCCGAGGTCAATCAGAAAAAGTTCGTTTTTCATCATGACCCGACCGGGGGTCGAACCCGGGACCTCCTGGGTGGCGGTCTGGCGAAAAAGGTAGAACCAATACTATTCTTTATTCTGTGGTAAAACACGCATTGTTAGGGAATTGAAGTCTCTCCGCAGACTTAAGGGGCTCGATACCGATTGTTAGCTAAAAAAATAGTAATCTTAATAAATAAATAGATTATAGTAGATTTTGACAAAGAAAACATTTTATTAAACTATAAAAAATATATATTTTAACCAGGGTAATCCGGGTATCGAACCCCCGATCCCCGGTTTATCGACGCCCGCCCCGAGCGGGTCGTATGACGTCTGTAATTTATGTCCATCTGTCACTCACATATTAGCTGCTAGGGTTACCACAGAACGTACATATTATTATGGTGGATTTCATATCCACGATTTTGTATTTTTATTTTGGTTTTGGACGATTTTGATATTGGACTATCTTAATTTTTTTTATATGTTATCCTAGGTACTTATATTATGCAGAAACAAATGTGTGCAAACTGGACAAACCCTTGTGGTTTTTGGTTTGTTAAAAATGGAAATTGTATCTTGTAATATTTTTATAATAAAAAAAAAAATAAAAAAAAATAAAAAAATCTATACTAAATAATGACTAAAATGGCATGTTCTTGTAATAGTAGTAGGTGATTATAATAAGACGTTTGTATGGAGTGTATGGTGTGACTATAATGTACCATAGTTTAAATATATATATATATAATATAACGAGATATTTTCAAGAGAGGTAGGGCACAGCGGATAATCCGTTCAAATCGGAGCAGCCCGTCTGGGAAGGACCTCCACCTTACAGAAGATCGTAGCCAAATAGCATTGGTCGGCCAATTGCGTTCCTACGGTGAGTAAGGTCTCCAGAGCTCCACTTGGGGGGTTGGGAGGGTTGGCAACGCGTGAGTGATGCCCTCGGTATTGCAAGCGTCTATAGGCTACGGTGACGGCTTACCATCAGGCGGTATGCTTGTTTGCCACCTTTGTAGTATAATAATAACGACTGTAAATCATATTGCCACTACAACTGCTCACTTTCTTTTAGTATTCTGTGGTTACAGGTGTTGTGTTGATGGCACAATGATCTAATACTAAATACCTTTTCCAAATGTACCTACTGTGTTAACTGTATGTTAATCTAAATAAATTTAAAAATAAATAAATAAAGGATATTGTATTATATTGTAAGGAAACAAATACAATTGTAACCCTTGTGCCAACCCTATGGCTCCACTCGTCGGCTAGCCCACCTCGGGTTAACCTCCTTCTTTATTTATCAAGAGAACATTTACATTCGGCACGCGGTCCAGGGTTCCTTCCCGGCAAGTATTAAATGAATTGACTTTTCAAAATGCGGTGGTTTTGAAATATTTAAGTTAGATACATATAATTCAATGTAGGTTGTAATTATTATTACCGTGGTAAAAGTAATCGTCGTAAAGAAAAATCATATCAAAAAACATCGTGAATTTCATAGAGATGAAATACTTAAGGTTTGGGAGGTAAAAATACGAAGGTCTGCGCCGAGCAGCGTTCAGAAAACTTCGTCAGATCCTTGTCTCGCAAATACCGCAATGCCTGAAGACTAAAGTCTTTAATTCAACCAATGCGTCCTCCCTGCTATGACCTACGGCTCAGAGACGTGGACTCTGATCGTCGGGCTGGTCTATAGATTACAAGTCACACAGTGGGCGATGGAGAGAGCTATGCTCGGAGTTTCTCAGGCCGTATACAGAAAGAAAGCTGGAAGCCTACCAGCGCTTATAGGAGCCGATCCGCGCAGGTAACAGCTTAAAGCAAGCAGATTGAAGCAGTGACTATAGAAAATGTGTATGGCGGTGCCAGCGCTGACCAGCGCGTGTTGTAACTTGTCGGCGACGTTCGGTGCTTATCTGCGCTGGTTCATAGAGACTGCCTGCGCCGGTTTTCTGCGCGGATCGGCTGCTATAAGCGCTGGTAGGCTGCCAGCTTTATTTCTGAATACGGCCTTAGGGACAAGATCCGAAACGAAGAAATTCGACGGAAAACCAAAAAGCATTGGTAATGGCCTATCTATATCCAGTGGGTAGATACAGATTCATGATGATGATATAAATCTGAAAACTCGAGTTTAGTGGTACCCACATGCGTCAACGCAATTTGAATCTTGGACCAGTTAATAAGTATCTTATCCACTGGACTAATAAGAATATCTTTTGGAAAAATACCTCTTCTTGTGTCAATGACTCAAATCAGTGTTGCGCTAAACGCTAGAAGAGTTTTTTTTTAAAAGCAACTAGCAATTTGTCATTATAAATGGATCGATTTATTAATTTTGTTATATTGGATTCTAATTTGTAGTTTTCATTGTTTGACATTTATTATTTTAATTTATTTGAGACTAGTGAAGCCCGTGCAACTTCGTTTGCGTGTATTTATTTATGCACAGCAGCGCCATCTATATCACACTTTTGATCAAATCCTACGGGAATCGCGTACTTTTCGGGATAAAAAGTACCATATGTGTTAATCCATGCATATGCATAACCCAATTATACTGCAGAGGATGGGCCTTCTAGTTCCTCGTATACCCCAGGACAGCTCGGGAGCAGTAGCGCCCCGTAGACGTCCACATCTGTTGCAGACGCTTCCTACGCGCACTAACCACGCCGCGCAGGCACCTACCGTACGCGCATTACGTCTTATTTCGGACATACTTGCCCATAGGGATGACTTAGACCTCTTTGCGGACAGTGTAGGAAAGCTGCTGAACGGAGCTCACAAGTTCCTGGAAATATTGTGATTTCGGTAATTATTAGCATGTATGTAATTCATTTTTTTTTTTCTCTCTATTCTTAGTAATTTTAAATTTTGATATTAATTTGAATTGTATTTATATCTATTAATATTATGTCGCGTTGGGTCTGTGACCTGTAATGATGTAATTATGTATGAATAAATAAATAAATCCAAGGTATCAGCGACCTACATACCAAATATCATAAATATTGGCCTAGCCATTTTAGCGTGAAGAAGTAACAAACATACACACAACTTTCACCTATAAAATATTAGCAGGATTACTAAGTAGATGTTTAATATTCATCTTAATTAAATTATATTGTGGTGCCCTAACAGGGTTCAATGGGAGACTGCTGGTTTGTAAAAACTATTATTATTATAAGATCTGTAAATGCCATGGAAACAGTAAAATATTTAAATTTGAAAATAGTAGGTACTGATTAAGATATATCAATATAGATGTTGGATTTGTCAAAATGGCCAATTCATAATGGCCTAACTACATATGACGCCGCAAGAGTCCACAGTCGTAAAAAGGTTGTTTTGTCTCGCGCGCCGATGCCTATCAATACCTCGATATGGTGTGTGGTGAATAACATAAGTGACAGCGGTTTTAAGAGCATATACCTCAGCCCGAATTATTCGCTCACCTCCCTGCGATAACTCGCAATCTCGTTCCGTTCACTCACTTTTAATGAGTGAACGGGATCAAACCCAAAAAAATTGTATACCACAAAGGTGGAAGACAAGCATACGGCCTTCCTGATGGTAAGCCGTCACCGTAGCCTATAGACGCTTGCAATACTCACGCGTTGCCAACCCCCTAACCCGCCACGTGGAGCTTTGGAGATCATAGATACTCACCGTAGGAACACAACATGGCCGAGGCCAATGCTATTTGGCTACGATCTTCTGTAATGTCCTTCCACAGACGGGCTTCTCCTATTTGTGCGGATTATCCGCTGTGCCCTACCTCTTTTTAACACATGCTGGTACAATGAATACTAAAATTCATCTAAGATATTTAAGGGTTCTCTTTCAATTGGAAATCTGACTCGAAAACACAATTACTTGTATTTTACTCGATTAATAGTTACTTCTAGTGATGTAGTTTACTTCTGTAACACGCGTCTGATAAATTCATAATTTTACTTTTTATTAATTTGATCGGCTTGTAACTAAGCACTCTGATTCAAACTCAAATATTTTTAGTTTTAAAAAATCTTTCATATCTTCACATTATGTCCTACCACTATTTGAGACGGCAAAAGAACTATACAATAGAAAATATACAACTGGCAAGAAACTTTACTTTAACTTTAAAATGATATTAATAAAAGTTAAAGGTTATTACGAACCTTCTTGAAACACCAGTCTCTACAGGGACAATTTGTTTATTTTCTTCTGTATGTTTAAATAAATAAAATAAATATATAGGGACAATTCATACAGATTGAGCTAGCCCCAAAGTAAGTTCGAAACTTGTGTTATGGGATACTAACTCAACGATATTATATTTTATAACAAATACATATCGCTGCCCCCCGGGAATATTCCCGTATTCAACTATAACCATAGTTTTCACTTTTTGACAGATTCTTTATCTTAAGGTCCCATTACACCTTGTCAATTTTTTTCAGATTTTTTTTATTGATATTGACGGAAATAGGACTTTTCCACACCTATTGTAACGTACATCACAATGACATTCGTTAAAATTTTATGTTCTTTAATGTACCCGAAAAAGGATGTTACATTTGATTACTGATATCTGTAGTTCGAGATTTGTCGGCAGTGTATTATAACCTTACTGTTCGAGACATTAATATTCGTAAATTTTTCGGCAAGCGCAAATACGATATTATTCGAGTAAATATTTTTGTTTTGTGTTTTTGGTAAAGTTCTAATACATTTTATTTAAATGAAAACAACTAACGTATTACTTCGATTCTGTGTGTGATTTGGCTACAGTGATTGTATCTGTGACCTGTTCATCGCTCTACAAATTCTTCTAACAAGTCAACGGTGTTTAAACCAAATCCCGACCCCCACGTTCGTAACATTTGGTGTCAAAAGTAGGATTTGGAGATGCTAGTGACTCCGAGGGAAGAAACTGCCGGGGTCAGAACGTTGGCACAGGAAGCCGCGGAAGTCATGGCTACTGCCCGACAGGACCCATCAACGGACCATCGGGACACGCCTACCGACTCCATCGACCAGGACCAGGCGACATCAACTATGCAGGCCCCGTCCACTAGACCCACCCATCGGACCTCGTCGCCAGCATAAGAGGCTAGAGCATCTGCATTCGACTTTAATAGATTAATGCAGATTATGGACTACATGTGCCAGGGGCAAGAGAAAATGCGCCAAGAGCAGGAGGAATGGCGTCAAAAATTACTGCATGCCGTAGGTTCAGTGGATGATAAGGTGGAAAACCTACAGAAGAATGTAGACCAAGTAGAAGAAAGGGTTATCAATCTGGAGGACAACATGGACATTGGACACCCTAAAAAAAGATGTCGATGGCTGCAGAAGGGGCTTCTGCGAGTGGAGACTACAACAATAAGTTAAACATTACGTTATTGTTTAAGTCCATAACAAATATAGAAAACTATTTCACTGATACACTATCGGCATTCTATTGAGACACGATTGAGACACAATTGAGAGTCCATTGGTGCATTTGTTTAGTAGAATCGGGCCCCTGTCATGTCGAGTGCTTTGCTATAGGCAGCCGGGCGCCTCTAGTAGAAGTTTCAACCTACGACGGCACTACATCCTGGACCGCCTACCATCAGAAATTTAAGACCGTGGCCAATGCTAATGATTGGATGGAAGAACAAAGGTTGACAACTCTGACAGTTGCACCTTGAGGGATCGCCTCTTTCGGTTCTGGAGGCGCTACCGTCCTCGGGGAGCACATTCAAGGAGCTAATGGAGGCACTGGAAGCAAGGTACGGCGAACAACATCTGGAGCATGTCTTCCGTGCTCAATTACGAGACTGAACTCAGCGTTCGGTAGAAGAGCTGCAGCAGTGGCCCTTGGAAATTGAGATGCTTGTCCGCAAGGCCTACCTATCTATACTACAGCGTTTCGTATGATGGGATCAAAGACATGGAGATTAGGGCTGCAGTATGGCTTCGCCATCATGTCTTATTAAAGGAAGCCCTAGCGCAAGCCCTGGAAGAAGGTGAAACCCTGCGACGTGATGTTCGACCAGATTACAAAGTACGGGAAGTAATGGAAAAAGTGCGGGAGATAAAGACGTCGTTCCAGCCGAAGAAAAAGACCGGACCTAAGTGCTACACACCTAAGTGTATGTGGAGAAACAGGCCATTTGCAGTTTGAAGAAGGAGCCTCAAACGGCTAAACTTGCTGAGGAGTTGAGCAAGATGCAGAAGCAATTTATGGAAATGGCACAGAAGATGGATACTTCAGCTTCTGTTAAGAATCAGGAAAACGACTAACAGCCAGGGCTAAGGGGCGGGTGCTGGCTGGAACAGAAGAAACCCCGAGAATGATCGTCTCACAAGCTAGCAATGGAAATAGTTTAAGAATACGGCACTCGGTGAACCTGTTCACTGAGCGGCGTATCCTTGAACTAGCGTATCCTTAAACAGTTATCTTGCAGTCTCTCCTGAGAGACTGCAAGATAAGTGTGGACACGGGTGACGGGAGCCTCTAGGACAATAATCACGCCGAAACTGCAACTTCATGCAAACCATGAAGAGGCGCAACAATACCACTGATGTCCAACTTATTTCCGCTTACGGCCAGCAAATAAAATTTCCCCTAGTACGGGTCTAGGGGAAATTTTGGTCACATTGCAAGTGGGTGAAACATTATACACTCACAACGTTATCGTGGCTGAAATTATGGATGACTGCGTATTGGGCCTCGACTTCATGAGAACTTCTGGCAGCCCGGACAATAGTCAATGGGAACACGACTGCATTTGTAAGTTGAGGGACTTCCATACATTCCGGGCAGTGTTGGGGAAGGTTTGTTAGTCACCATGAAACTTTTGCGGCTTTTAAGGGTTTTCAAGAGATTAAATTGAACGAAGGCGACTAAAAAATTCAGGCAAAGAATACAAAGGATGTCGCTCTAAAAAGAAATTCTAAAAGAGTAATCGTTTTTTGTTATTTTAATATTAAAATAAAGATTTTAACTGAAAAATAGTGTTTTTTTACAAAAAATATTTGTTATTTGCTCTAACTGCAAACTGTATTACATAAAATATCTAATTACCTAGATTCGACGAATAACACGATTACACAACAATACGTCAATGCGTTTGTTTTCACTGATACTCGAATAAAATGGCTTTAATTCGTTACGTTTACCCAGCGCAATATTGAGAATAACGAATAATATCGTAATACTTTATTATTGTGAAGCTAGAATCTTGGAATTTACTCGAATACTATTGTAATGTAGCTTAGCGTCGTAAAATACACTTACAATTTCTGGTAAAATTAATTTTATTAATAATTTAAATACCAATAATAATTAATAATCACAAAATGCATATCTTTATTTCCCAAAAAATTAGCTTTCTTTTGGTATATGAATGGTTTCTTTACCTTGTGTATTTTTAAAGTTATTTAGTAAAAACAGTTTTTTATTTTTCCTGTAAAATTTAGATTTTTCGATAACCATAATATTCGCCGGGGACAGCGATATATAGATAAACATCCAAGACCCGAGGCCAATCAGAAAAAGTTCGTTTTTCATCATGACCCGACCGGGGATCGAACCCGGGACCTCCTGGGTGGCGGTCTGGCGTGGTAACCATTACGCCACGGAGGTCGTCATTATGTCGTTAAATATGCATATTGTTTGTATAACTGTAAATCTAGACCTAAGTTATATTTAAGTATGCCTTTGTTGAGAAAATAAACGTTTATTATTATTATATTTACTAAGTTTTTGATTTGCAATGAATATCGAACGGGCCGCTTGCGTATCGTCGTTAAATATTGTTTAAAATCAATGTAAACAATCTGTTAAATAAAATTAGCGTCTTGCACTACAAAAGTTTAGGCGCTAATTACGTTTAACGAACTGTCAAAGTTAAATACCTTAAAAATACTATGATCTTTGTGAATGAATTTAATAAAATAATGTTAATTGTTAATGAAAAATATATATTGTTAATTACAATGTATACATTTTAGGGAGATTTTATTTCCGCTATCTCTTATGCCACATACTACACTATTTGCTTTACCCCACAGGTGTAAACCTGGCGGTTTACGACGCCGCATCACGGGGATCACCAAAATGGACCAGCTCTTGGATCTCATGTAATTGGTTATTTCGCGAGGGTTATGTGTGGCGTGGCAAAAAAAAAATATTACGAATATATTTTTGTAAGTATTCCAATACTAGCGACCACGACCCGAAACACAGCTCGCAGACTGTTGTTTGACGATACTTCGCCTACACAAACACATCCATAAATTCACATGATTCTTTATTTTTTAGTATCACAAAATTAAAAAGGCTCGGAAGAACAGGATCTCCTGGCACAGGCATTAATATTGCCTAAAAGGAGGTCTCGGCGTCTAGCTGTAGTTTTAAAATCTTGTTGGTGAAAGTTTTTTTAAAATTTGTTACTAACTCGAAGAGTACCTGGTAATTTTTCATGACTAATGGGGATATTGGGAAAAAAATCACACAATCTCTATTAATGGAGATTTAACTTGAAACCAAATGTTTTAATACTGACAAGTTTTAATAATAAACAAATCGAAATAGGTGACCCATAGTAGAGAAACTAAGAACCAAGATTTTTATGCTAATAATGGAAGCATTGTTATGAAAATTTGTTATTACATAGTACATTCCGCGTATCCTTATAAATTTTAATGTAATTAAAACTTTACTAATGAGTGGAAGAAAAAATTGCTAAATGACAATTTTCTTTTACCGGTGGCCATTTTGCTTTTGTCCGAAATGGTGGTAGTATATAACGTAGTTTATTTTCTTTATTTAAACAAGTTGTAAATGACAAGAAAAAGTGCCTGTGAAGGTCTAATTTCTGAAATAAACGATTTCATTTCATATCATTTATGTATACTAATAAATAAAAATTTGCTTAAATTCCTTTCCTTTCCTTTCATATTTACAGCCCTGCTCATCTCTTTCATTGGCTGGATCTAAACTAAGAACCAGGTAAGCTACATCCTTATCTACTAAGCTATCATCTCACTTATGCTATAGGGCAGACAAGCAGGCGAGCAGGCCACCCGCCCCCCATTTCTGGTATTCTGCAAATTTTCTTGACAGTTGAGACGGCTGAAACGCTACGGCTCTGCGTTGGTTGAACTGTCAAAAGTTTTGTTCGGTTTTGCATCGGCAGTGAAAGAGTGACTTTTGTTACCAACCGTTTGCGTTTCAGCTGTAAACATAATGTTAATGGAATACCGTTTTGGTTTACAACCGCAAATGCAACCAAGAAACGCTGCCGATCTGTTTTGGTTAATAAATAGCAGAATTGGGGGGCTGATGGAAAGTGGTCACCGCCGCCTATAATAATAATAATAAATAATAAATAAATATATAGGGACAATTCATACAGATTGAGCTAGCCCCAAAGTAAGTTCGAAACTTGTGTTAAGGGATACTAACTCAACGATATTATATTTTATAACAAATACATATATAGATAAACATCCAAGACCCGAGGCCAATCAGAAAAAGTTAGTTTTTCATCATGACCCGACCGGGGATCGAACCCGGGACCTCCTGGGTGGCGGTCTGGCGTGGTAACCATTACGCCACAGAGGTCGCCTATGGACATCAGCAACACCAGGGGCGCTACCAATGCGTTGCCCACCTCTGACGAGACCTCTAATGTAACTCTTAACTTAAATATCTCTTAGATATTGACAGAGATTCATAGTTTGAATTGGTCGCTGGTCGTGCGTCGAAAGTTTTTGGTAATCAATACGTTTAATAGAATTCGTCGCTGTTTTCCACTCGTCGACCAATTCGATTGTTTTGTATCAACCAATGACAACGCTGGCAACCGCAACGCATTCAATAGCAATACTTGTTTATGTAAACTGTAAAATATCCACAACAATCAGTACACGAAGTCGCCCCCCGTAGAGAGAGCGTTAAAATATCACAAATCTATTACGACCACCCCCAGTCAGACACGGTCTAATTGCTATGAGCTTTCTACGACACGGATGGCGTTGTGCGGAATGAAGACAAGACGTTATTATTTTGAAAAAGGATCAAGGAATATCGAATATCGTTCGTCACCTCTTTCAAAAATATTTTCAAAATTAGAATGGCTGGCTAGTTGTGTCTAACAACTATAAAAAATAATCATAAAGACATTATTATTTATATTACATTATGTTTGATTATACTGACACAAAATGGACTTTTGGTCTGGATAAATAAATATTTGTTATTTTTATTTTTTTATATTTCTGGACGAATCGCAAAGCTTTCCATACAAACAGTTTCTGACGCATTTTAAATAAAATAATCTTTTTTTTCTTCTTTAGAAATGCGTTTCAGAAACTGGCTGTTTTTTTAACAAACGAGTAGGTACTGATTATTTCCCTCGCACGTTTCCGATATTGACAGAGTAAGATAGTTTTATATCGACCAATGACAACGCTGGCAATCGCAACGTAACCAATAACAATAAATACGTCGACCGCAGCAACGCAGGAAAAAAACAGTATTCATTTGTTAAAAAAAATTGACTAGTCGCAAACCAAATAAGACAAATCGTTTTTTAACATTCAATAGTCAACCGTTTATTCTGAGATTAGGTCTTAACAAGCACTTTTTCTAGTCAGAGTACATAAATAACTAAAACTATATTATAAACGAGAAAGTGAGTTTGTTTGTTTGTTATTCCTTCACGGCTTGATTAAGCAGCCGATCATTATGAAAATTTGCATACATATTGTTAGGGGTACAGAGCCCAATATAGGCTACTTTTTATCCCGTGAAAGTATGTCGTTCCAATGGGAAAATATATTTTCTACTATAGAGGGCGCTGAATCGGCCAACAGATGGCGCCACAAGTCGCGCAATGGGTTGTCTTGTTTCCAAACGAGATCTATATCATAAAATTAACGCGAGCGAAGCCGCGGGAAAAAGCTAGTAAATAATAAATGATTTGTGTAATTGATTAATTAATGAAATGTAAATTTACTCTATAAACTACCACCATTTCGGAAACAAAATCGAAATGGCCACTGGTAAATGAGTTGTTCTTGCATAAACCCGTCCCAAGTCAGTAAAACGCATCAGCTTTTAAATTCCATTTAACGTTTGCGATTGTGGAAAGAATATCAATGTTGTTGTGTGATGAGTTGCAGGTTCGAATCCCACGTCGGTACAAACATATTTTTTATTCAATTTGTTATTGTATTTTACACAACATTTATTTTTACCTATGAATATTGAATTATCTATGAATACATGTGCGTTAGTCTCGCTTAAACTCGAGCGGCTTGACCGATTTGGCTAATTTTTGATCATGAAATATTTGTGGAAGTTCAGGGAAGGTTTTAAAGGTAATAAAAATCTGGAATAGCGGAAAAAATTGACAATGACAATTTTATCTTTCCATACAAACGTTACGCAGACGTAGTTGTTGTGTTTATTTAACTGTTTTTACAATATATCGTGTTTATTTAATTTATACTTATTTAGTCGGTGCAGAATGCGCGAAGAAAAATCTTATAAATAAATATACATATAGGGACAAATCACACAGATTGAGTTGGCCCCAAAGTAAGTTCGAGACTTGTGTTATAGGATACTAACTCTACGATACTATATTTTATAACAAATACATATAGATAAACATCCAAGACCCATGCGAATCAGAAAAAGTTAATTTTTCATTCCGGGATTCGAACCCGGGACCACCTGATTGGCGGACGTGGTAACCATTACGCCACGGAGGCCATTAATAAAACGTTACGGTTTGGGACCGTACAGAGGTGGTTTTGACCTCAAACTCATCAAATACAAAAATCTATCTACACTAATATTATAAAGAGGTAAAGTTTGTGTATTTGTTAAATTGTAAGGGGTAATCTCGGGATCTACTGAACCGATTTAAAAAATTCTTTCACCAATAGAAAGCCACATTATTGCTGAGTGTCATAGGTTATATAAAAAACCAAAAATAAAAAGGCTTTCAACATTATGCCCAACGAAGTGGGCACGGGTCAGCTAGTACTAAATAAAGCTGAAGAGTTTGTTTGTTTGAACACGATAACCTCAGGAACTACAGGTTCGAATTGAAAAATTATTTTTGGATAGTCCATTTGTCGAGGAAGATTTACGCAGCGACCAATAGGAGCGAAGCATCAGTGAAAAATGTTGCAAAAACGGGGGAAATTATTCATAGCGCGATAGTGTTTTCGACAACGCGAACGAAGTCGCGGGAACAGCTTGTTATTTTATAAAATTTGTATATTTCGAAATGTTATTTCCCGTATTTATAAACAAAGCGGTTGTTTTGTAGGTATGTTTTGTAATCGCGGCACAGAAAGTGAACAATGAAAATACTTGGCGCGTCTTCTGAGGTAAACGCGACTATATTGTACAGTCACCAGTAAATTCACCTCTTTAAAAAAAAAAGAATGGCTGGCTAGTTTTGTAGGCACAGATAGAAACTGATTAAATAATCAATTTTATTTTTATTTTTTATAACATTATGTTTAACTAGTTAAGTACTCGCAACTTCGTTGGCGTATATCTCGCTTTCCCGTGGGAATTTCATCAAGATCACATTTGACACTTCAACAAAATTCATCAACGTAGCTTTTCAATGGCGGGCACAAAAATTACTATATTTTTAAAACTCAGAACCGCAAAATTAGTTAACTTTTTAATGGGCAGTGGTTATGAATAAAAAAAATTTGATCATTAAATAACTATTTACTTTCTCATCAATACTCTAGAGGTGTTTGAGCGAAAATTGAGCGAACAAAAATGAACTTCATACTTGAAGCTTAAACAAAGAACTTATTCATCAATGCTAACAATAATGAAAGAGAAAGACTTACATTACAAACCGTAAGCTAAAACGAGACAGATTTATTTTGAACTAGCTATTGCACGCGGCTTCGCTCGCGGTTAATTTTATGATTAAGATCACGTATAGTGCGACTTGTGGCGCCATCTGTTGGCCGGCAATTGCGAATTGCAGCGCCATCTATAGTAGAAAAAGTATTTTCGCATTGGAATGACATACTTTCACGGGATAAAAAGTAGCCTATGTTGGGCTCTGTACCGCTGACAATATGTATACAAATTTTTATAATGATCGGATGATTAGTTAAGCCGTGAAGGAATAACAAACAAACTCACTTACTCATTTATAATATTAGTTAGGATTAGGATAATGTGTTATCATTCCAACACTTCATACAAATTTTTTATACTAATTACTGTAGGAGTTATTAATTGCCTTTTTGTGTCACCGCGGCACAACAATGCTCTTAATGTAGTTGTTAATGTAAATGTGTATTTGTATGGTTGTGCCTCAGTGATGCAAATAAAGTTATTTTTTACCTACTATACAAATCTATACAGGTATACCTCAATAAAATTCAAAGTACTGACTGATTTAACTATATATCAACGCACAGCCCAATCCGCTGGGTCTGGACATTCCAAATTTGGAATGTAGGTTCCTTACGACGTCCAGGGGTGTACTATGAAAGGATTTTTCAAAATTCCCACGGGAAAGCGAGATATACGCAAACGAAGTGTGTTTTACTAGTAATGTATAAAAAAGGTTGATTGACGCTATGAAGTAGAACTGACAGATGTCAAATGTGATTTATTATTTTGGTCCTTAGCAACACGCAAGTTAAGCAAAGTCAACCCTGGCCAGTGTTTTGGATGGGTTTCGTTATCTCGAGTGTCTCCGTGCTTCGGAAGCCGTCGGTCCCAGCTGTTATCAATGAATGACAGTCGTAAAGAAAAGTTGTGGCATTCAGGCTGCTTGAAAACTCTGGCTTTCGCCAATGCGCATTCGAGCAGCGTGGTAGAGTACGGTCTAGTCCCCTTCGATTGATGGGGGACCTGTACCCCTGAAGTAGTGGGATGAAGGGTTAAGGTCATTTAAAATATGACTCGATCTGCATTTCACTTCATTTATTTATTGACGAGCTGTTACCCGCGACTTCGTCCGCGTGAAATGTTAAAATAAGGATAACTCCTTTTCCTGACATGCGATTTAAATGAAACAAAGCCTATATTCTGCTCTATCTTCCTGTGAAAACAGTATTAAAATCCGGTCAGTAACTTAGAAGATGTGCGCGTTCAAACAGACAGACAGACAATAAAATCAAAAAAATTTTTTTTTTGCTTATAATACCTTACTCTAACTGTTCCCTCTCCATTTTTGCCAAACATGTCCAATGTACAGACATATCGGGGTCTACTGTTTTATTATATGTATAGATGTTTAAAAGTTTACGAAGTCGCTAAAGTTTTCATGCAAATGAATGAATTGGGGCTCTAAATACCGGCCACTATAGGCCGTTCTACCCTATTATAATGAGATTCAACAAAACATCTGTTTCAGATCGGATTAAGATATTATTCCGGATGCTGACCGCGCACAAGGAATCACAATTCGTTCTCACTCCTGCTTATAATGCAATCAAATCTTAAATATTTTTAGACAAATTTTGGATTGCATTTTCGCTTGGCATCAACAAATATTATGAAGACGTAAATAAATTAATTGTATGTGCTGGATTAGTATTGAATTTTTTTATTTATATTTTATTTATTATTTAGTTTTTATTTTCAACACAATGTATATTGTTTACTGAAATAAAATGAATTGAATTGAATTGAATTGTAAAGGCAAAAAAAGTCAATCATTTTTATTCAAATAAGCGTAATAGCTCTTTCGAATAATTTAATTTTTTTTTTACGCTGATTGAGCTAGCCCCAAAGTAAGTTCGAAACTTGTGTTATGGGATACTAATTCAACGATACTATATTTAAAACAAATATATATAGTTAAACATCCAAGACCCGAGGCCAATCAGAAAAAGTTCGTTTTTCATCATGACCCGACCGGGATTCGAACCCGGGATCTCCGGGGTGGTGGTCTGGCGTGGTAGGTAACTATTAGCGCCACGGAGGCTGTCAATTTAACTTAAAAGGCCGGCAGCGGCTCAAGGTCCCGGTGTCTCAGTGCTCCATGGGTGGCGTTGACTTTAACATCAGGTGACCCGCACCGCGTTCTCGTCTCTTATATGAAAATAAAAATAAAATTAAAGTTAGTACTATCGAACCGATTTTGAAAATTGTTTTAACAATTTTTATGTTATTAATTGTCAAACAAAAGTGAACGGCTTCCAAGATTTTGGTGTTAT
Source organism: Endotricha flammealis (assembly GCA_905163395.2). Classification (NCBI taxonomy): domain Eukaryota; kingdom Metazoa; phylum Arthropoda; class Insecta; order Lepidoptera; family Pyralidae; genus Endotricha; species Endotricha flammealis. The sequence goes on from LR990883.1 coordinate 1,317,208, forward strand.
AATGTTTTTTTACAAAATTTTCCGACTTGCGTCGAAAATCCATATTTGACTGGAATAACTTATTTTTGGGCACTCAAGTCAAACCTGCTAGGTTACTCTGCATAGCAATCGCGATTTTAATTTCAATTCTGTATAATTTCAAATGCAAAATTAACACCAAATCCTTATTCGTACCGTTGAAATTTTATACTTTACTAACTATTTGGTTAGCATACAATCCGATTTCATTTAGTATAATATTTAGTTAGCACTAGCTTAGCTGTAAATAGTACCTACCTAAAATTAACAATCCAATGGCGATCGTGCGGAATTATCTTCAAGAGTAAGGGGGCTGGTCATGGGAAACTAATTTGTTCCTCTAGTTTAACCATTTTTAAGGAATTGGACCAGAAATCTGTCACTCTGTATAATATGGAAATCTTGTGGAATATAGTCAATAGATGAATTAGATTTTTTGGTTGGTGACAGGTTATACAGGTTAGATTATTTTAAATAGATATCGAAGAGCGGAGTCTAATGTTTTGTTAATTGTAACAAACACAATTTTATTAAGTACTTACCTGTTTTTTTATTTTTATATATATATTGAGCAGCGTCTCAGTGACTGGGCTCTGTGCTCCATATGTGGTGGTGATTACTTAAATCTTTATGAAATGAAATCGTTTATTTCAGAAATTAGACCTTCACAGGCACTTTTTCATGTCATTTACAATTTGTATATATGTATAAAGAAAATGAACTACGTTATATACACCATTTCGGACACAAGCAAAATGGCCACCGGTAAAAGAAATGGCGAAAGAAACCCGGTTACGGCCTTTTTTTTAAAAAAACTACGCAACGGATTTTAATTCGTTTTTTTTAGTAGATAGAATGATTCAAGGGGAAGGTTTTTAAGTATAATACATTCCAAAATTCCCACGGGAAAGCGGGATACACGCGAACGAAGTTGCCCGGGTCTCGCTAGTTATCTTTATATAAAATAGATAAGTTACTCTATAAATTAACCATTTCAGAAACAAAGCGAAAAGACCACCGTTAAAAGAGTAGAATTGAGAGAGAGGTATGAATGCCGAAGAAACCATAAATGATATTTTCGATGTTACTTACATAAAATTGATTCAATTTCCTTTTCATTTACACAGAAATTTATTTTTATATGCTTTGCTACCTTTTCGATGACACGCACGTGTAACCATATCATTTAATATCAATTTATTGTGGGGAAGTCATGAGGAAAATGTGTGGTAATCCAACCTATTACTTACTATTGACGAATAAAAAAATTCGATTAAATCCCTTCACGCAATTTTTAGAAAACTTCTTATTTGCGGTTCTGCTCACTTCTTTCATTGGCTGACTGTGCGTGTAACAAAGCACTCTTTGGACTACTTTGATAGCTTATACTATTATTTATTGTCTTAATCTGTACTTATAGCGACATCTATTATGGAATAGTGGAACTAAATATTTTCACAAATATTTTATAATTTTTCTTGAAACGCAAATAGTATAATATATACATAATGTGTTCTAATTAGTCACCAAAATTATATTTTATAATAATTATATTCTTAAGCACACACAGTTAGTTATTTCATGTTCACTTCTTATATTTAAATCAACGACATCTATTGGTCACATGTAAAAATATAAACATTTAGAAAACAATTCCTTGAGTTTAGGGGTTTATACAAAGTTTTGGAATATGCAACTGAATGATACGTGTTTCTATTTATAGATGGCAGCACTTTATTCTCAATAAGTTGCCTATGATTTTGATTCAATAGTTATTTGACAGATTTGATTCTATAATATTCAAATGTGATAAAATATATTTTATATTTTTACGGCGAACTTTGTTCCGCGTTAGAGACACGACCCTACCCTACCCTACTCACATTTTAAACCTTACCTGGACTTCCACGAATATTTCAAGACTAAAATTAGCCAAATCGGTTTAGCCGTTCTCGAGTTTTAGCGAGACTTACGAACAGCAATTCATTTTTATATCCTGGAGGAGGTCCTTTTCAAAACTTGACTATTCCACTTAGTTTTTTTTTACATTAGATAACATTACGTATTGTGCTACAATCATGCTACAATGGTATTGGGACCTCCTCTTATATAAAAATGAATTGCTTTTCAAAACTTGACTATTCCACTTAGTTTTTTTTTACATTAGATAACATTACGTATTGTGCTACAATCATGCTACAATGGTATTGGGACCTCCTCTTATTTAAAAATGAATTGCTTTTCAAAACTTGACTATTCCACTTAGTTTTTTTTTACATTAGATAACATTACGTATTGTGCTACAATCATGCTACAATGGTATTGGGACCTCCTCTTATTTAAAAATGAATTGCTTTTCAAAACTTGACTATTCCACTTAGTTTTTTTTTACATTAGATAACATTACGTATTGTGCTACAATCATGCTACAATGGTATTGGGACCTCCTCTTATTTAAAAATGAATTGCTTTTCAAAACTTGACTATTCCACTTAGTTTTTTTTTACATTAGATAACATTACGTATTGTGCTACAATCATGCTACAATGGTATTGGGACCTCCTCTTATATAAAAATGAATTGCTTTTCAAAACTTGACTATTCCACTTAGTTTTTTTTTACATTAGATAACATTACGTATTGTGCTACAATCATGCTACAATGGTATTGGGACCTCCTCTTATATAAAAATGAATTGCTTTTCAAAACTTGACTATTCCACTTAGTTTTTTTTTACATTAGATAACATTACGTATTGTGCTACAATCATGCTACAATGGTATTGGGACCTCCTCTTATATAAAAATGAATTGCTTTTCAAAACTTGACTATTCCACTTAGTTTTTTTTTACATTAGATAACATTACGTATTGTGCTACAATCATGCTACAATGGTATTGGGACCTCCTCTTATTTAAAAATGAATTGCTTTTCAAAACTTGACTATTCCACTTAGTTTTTTTTTACATTAGATAACATTACGTATTGTGCTACAATCATGCTACAATGGTATTGGGACCTCCTCTTATATAAAAATGAATTGCTTTTCAAAACTTGACTATTCCACTTAGTTTTTTTTTACATTAGATAACATTACGTATTGTGCTACAATCATGCTACAATGGTATTGGGACCTCCTCTTATTTAAAAATGAATTGCTTTTCAAAACTTGACTATTCCACTTAGTTTTTTTTTACATTAGATAACATTACGTATTGTGCTACAATCATGCTACAATGGTATTGGGACCTCCTCTTATTTAAAAATGAATTGCTTTTCAAAACTTGACTATTCCACTTAGTTTTTTTTTACATTAGATAACATTACGTATTGTGCTACAATCATGCTACAATGGTATTGGGACCTCCTCTTATTTAAAAATGAATTGCTTTTCAAAACTTGACTATTCCACTTATTTTTTTTTTACATTAGATAACATTACGTATTGTGCTACAATCATGCTACAATGGTATTGGGACCTCCTCTTATTTAAAAATGAATTGCTTTTCAAAACTTGACTATTCCACTTATTTTTTTTTTACATTAGATAACATTACGTATTGTGCTACAATCATGCTACAATGGTATTGGGACCTCCTCTTATATAAAAATGAATTGCTTTTCAAAACTTGACTATTCCACTTAGTTTTTTTTTACATTAGATAACATTACGTATTGTGCTACAATCATGCTACAATGGTATTGGGACCTCCTCTTATATAAAAATGAATTGCTTTTCAAAACTTGACTATTCCACTTAGTTTTTTTTTACATTAGATAACATTACGTATTGTGCTACAATCATGCTACAATGGTATTGGGACCTCCTCTTATATAAAAATGAATTGCTTTTCAAAACTTGACTATTCCACTTATTTTTTTTTTACATTAGATAACATTACGTATTGTGCTACAATCATGCTACAATGGTATTGGGACCTCCTCTTATATAAAAATGAATTGCTTTTCAAAACTTGACTATTCCACTTAGTTTTTTTTTACATTAGATAACATTACGTATTGTGCTACAATCATGCTACAATGGTATTGGGACCTCCTCTTATATAAAAATGAATTGCTTTTCAAAACTTGACTATTCCACTTAGTTTTTTTTTACATTAGATAACATTACGTATTGTGCTACAATCATGCTACAATGGTATTGGGACCTCCTCTTATATAAAAATGAATTGCTTTTCAAAACTTGACTATTCCACTTAGTTTTTTTTTACATTAGATAACATTACGTATTGTGCTACAATCATGCTACAATGGTATTGGGACCTCCTCTTATATAAAAATGAATTGCTTTTCAAAACTTGACTATTCCACTTAGTTTTTTTTTACATTAGATAACATTACGTATTGTGCTACAATCATGCTACAATGGTATTGGGACCTCCTCTTATATAAAAATGAATTGCTTTTCAAAACTTGACTATTCCACTTATTTTTTTTTTACATTAGATAACATTACGTATTGTGCTACAATCATGCTACAATGGTATTGGGACCTCCTCTTATATAAAAATGAATTGCTTTTCAAAACTTGACTATTCCACTTAGTTTTTTTTTACATTAGATAACATTACGTATTGTGCTACAATCATGCTACAATGGTATTGGGACCTCCTCTTATATAAAAATGAATTGCTTTTCAAAACTTGACTATTCCACTTAGTTTTTTTTTACATTAGATAACATTACGTATTGTGCTACAATCATGCTACAATGGTATTGGGACCTCCTCTTATATAAAAATGAATTGCTTTTCAAAACTTGACTATTCCACTTAGTTTTTTTTTACATTAGATAACATTACGTATTGTGCTACAATCATGCTACAATGGTATTGGGACCTCCTCTTATATAAAAATGAATTGCTTTTCAAAACTTGACTATTCCACTTAGTTTTTTTTTACATTAGATAACATTACGTATTGTGCTACAATCATGCTACAATGGTATTGGGACCTCCTCTTATATAAAAATGAATTGCTTTTCAAAACTTGACTATTCCACTTAGTTTTTTTTTACATTAGATAACATTACGTATTGTGCTACAATCATGCTACAATGGTATTGGGACCTCCTCTTATTTAAAAATGAATTGCTTTTCAAAACTTGACTATTCCACTTAGTTTTTTTTTACATTAGATAACATTACGTATTGTGCTACAATCATGCTACAATGGTATTGGGACCTCCTCTTATTTAAAAATGAATTGCTTTTCAAAACTTGACTATTCCACTTAGTTTTTTTTTACATTAGATAACATTACGTATTGTGCTACAATCATGCTACAATGGTATTGGGACCTCCTCTTATTTAAAAATGAATTGCTTTTCAAAACTTGACTATTCCACTTATTTTTTTTTTACATTAGATAACATTACGTATTGTGCTACAATCATGCTACAATGGTATTGGGACCTCCTCTTATATAAAAATGAATTGCTTTTCAAAACTTGACTATTCCACTTAGTTTTTTTTTACATTAGATAACATTACGTATTGTGCTACAATCATGCTACAATGGTATTGGGACCTCCTCTTATATAAAAATGAATTGCTTTTCAAAACTTGACTATTCCACTTAGTTTTTTTTTACATTAGATAACATTACGTATTGTGCTACAATCATGCTACAATGGTATTGGGACCTCCTCTTATATAAAAATGAATTGCTTTTCAAAACTTGACTATTCCACTTATTTTTTTTTTACATTAGATAACATTACGTATTGTGCTACAATCATGCTACAATGGTATTGGGACCTCCTCTTATATAAAAATGAATTGCTTTTCAAAACTTGACTATTCCACTTAGTTTTTTTTTACATTAGATAACATTACGTATTGTGCTACAATCATGCTACAATGGTATTGGGACCTCCTCTTATATAAAAATGAATTGCTTTTCAAAACTTGACTATTCCACTTATTTTTTTTTTACATTAGATAACATTACGTATTGTGCTACAATCATGCTACAATGGTATTGGGACCTCCTCTTATATAAAAATGAATTGCTTTTCAAAACTTGACTATTCCACTTAGTTTTTTTTTACATTAGATAACATTACGTATTGTGCTACAATCATGCTACAATGGTATTGGGACCTCCTCTTATATAAAAATGAATTGCTTTTCAAAACTTGACTATTCCACTTAGTTTTTTTTTACATTAGATAACATTACGTATTGTGCTACAATCATGCTACAATGGTATTGGGACCTCCTCTTATTTAAAAATGAATTGCTTTTCAAAACTTGACTATTCCACTTATTTTTTTTTTACATTAGATAACATTACGTATTGTGCTACAATCATGCTACAATGGTATTGGGACCTCCTCTTATATAAAAATGAATTGCTTTTCAAAACTTGACTATTCCACTTAGTTTTTTTTTACATTAGATAACATTACGTATTGTGCTACAATCATGCTACAATGGTATTGGGACCTCCTCTTATATAAAAATGAATTGCTTTTCAAAACTTGACTATTCCACTTAGTTTTTTTTTACATTAGATAACATTACGTATTGTGCTACAATCATGCTACAATGGTATTGGGACCTCCTCTTATATAAAAATGAATTGCTTTTCAAAACTTGACTATTCCACTTAGTTTTTTTTTACATTAGATAACATTACGTATTGTGCTACAATCATGCTACAATGGTATTGGGACCTCCTCTTATATAAAAATGAATTGCTTTTCAAAACTTGACTATTCCACTTAGTTTTTTTTTACATTAGATAACATTACGTATTGTGCTACAATCATGCTACAATGGTATTGGGACCTCCTCTTATTTAAAAATGAATTGCTTTTCAAAACTTGACTATTCCACTTAGTTTTTTTACATTACTTATCATTACTTATAGTGCTACAATCTAGGACCAAGTATAAGAATGGACGGATTGTATTTTAGACGAAAGAAATACATGGGTATTGTCTTTCACACTAATATGTGCCGTCTTAAGTAAAAAAGAGATAGATATATCATTGTCTATAACGTCTTTTGTGCTCATGAAGCCAGTATGCTATATAAACTTTTGTTTTTTTATATAGGATCACTAGAGATGTGCCGTGTCTTTATCGACTAATATCGATTTAATATTTAATGTTCATTTTAAGATCTGAGAACACTTGACAAAAACAAATGATTAAAGACAGAAACAGATGCATAACCCCCTAGTTTCCCTATCGAGGTGAGTAGAACCATAAGTCATTTAGTCAAACCACAGCAACCTGATATTCGTTCCAAGATTACCAATGACGAACATTCCTATCGTTATCCCCCATAGACAGTCCGATGTTGGAGTGGGTATGATCACGTCGGCTTTTACGACATACCCTGGGAAGATAAGCAGCTCAAAGGGTTGGTCTATGTTTTTTATTCAGTCCCAGTCCAGCTATAAATCAATATTGCTGACAGAAATATTCTTTAACAATTAAATACACACTATCGACACCTATCGATAGGAATGTCAAATACTCATCTATCAGTAACTTTAGGTATTTATGTTTTTTTTTTAAATATGCCAAATAAAAAGATTACCTACACTCAATGCGGGTGAAGAATAAATAAAGCAAATAGGTACTTATAGGTTTTTATTCAAAATATTTAAATTAAATAAAATCATACATCATAATCATGATCATTTTGTAATCATTATACACACATGTAATAATAATTATAATATCTAATAGGAATTGTTAAATAATCCGTATAATGTCACCAATTTAACAATTCTTATTTTAAAAAAATCAACTAGGGATCAAAAAACAATAAACAAAGACTTACAGGAATTTACTTAAAGTGCTTGATGCTTAGTTATTTACTGCATCTACTGACCACTAAATAAGACTAGTTTATTAAAATGATTTCTAATATGTTTATGATTAAACGTCACATAATACTCCGTAGCGTGTTCATCTAAATTACCTGCCCGATAGCAAGATACATCGAAATGTAATGAGCACAGGCGAGAATATGGCGAAGGTGTCCAATTATCTCGTTTTATGTTCTTAATCCACTTGTTTCTTATATTAGTGTCAGGAAACCTGAAAAAACACAAGATCTATATTACTTTGATTACTCTTATCTAACTAACCCTCATCCCAATGGGCAAGAGAACTAGGAATAAATTAAACCTTAATAAAAACGCATACAATTTATTATTTTATCGATACAATGTGACAACTCTACTTACAATATTTAAGGTACATCATCTGTCAAAGCTCAATAAACGTAATGTATAAAATCAAATCTTTGTATAAAAGTAATGGGTTTGTTGAAATTATGCGTCTGCATCGTCTTTAGGGTTCAATTAACTTTACAAAAACCGATCATGTAATGTATTTCCTGCACAAAAAATAAAAATCATGTAGTCGATAACTTACCTATGAAAAGATATCCTTTGATCGCTTTCCGTTGTAACACCCATTCTACTCTTACAACCAATAGCTACGCAAGCTATGGTTCAAAACGAAAATCCGTATCACAATTTTTCTTTATAAAAAGTCCAATTATCACCTCAAAACACAAAAAATCCAACACGAGCTTTGATATCCAAGCGGCTACCAAATGTCTCAAAAGTTGACACGCTGACGTTCTAGACGGTGATGTTTGTCTATGTTTGTTTCTTTTTTTCACACTGAATGTTGCTATAAGCAAGACAGAGAGCAAAGACAGTTTCATTGTCGTTCTAAAATTTAATCTGTCCATTCTTATACTTGGTCCTAGGCTACAATGGTATTATGAACGTGAGTGACGTTTGTAGTAGAGCGTCACTATGGCGTATTTTCATACATTTTGTCAAAGGCGAACTGTCGAAAAGTGACATACAATACAATATGAACGAGAGTTGTAGTTCCAATTTCGGCCACGTTCATAAATCCCATTCTGGCATTGTATGTAACATTGAAATTTACACACATTCGACGGAGTTGTTTTTGTGAATGGGCTCGTCCGGGATTACGGTCGCATCGGGAGTCGGGTTGCTGTGTTCCCTCCAATATTGTTCATAATATTGTTGATGGTGAGCTCAGTGATGGAGGCTGGCGGGCCGACTCTCAGTTGTGGTTGTCATCTTGGAGGACTGGTCTGCTCGCTTTATTAACATCTACATATTCGACATATTTAGGATTTGATCATAGCGCTATTTGGATCGACTTCCCGCGTTTAGTGCTTGATTTCTGTATGTACCTGGATCTGTATTTTATTAAATGTACTTATACATTGTAACAAAGAGTGGAAGAAGAAAAAATTGCTAAATGACAAAGAAGGCCGTAACCGGGTTTCTTTCGCCATTTCTTTTACCGGTGGCCATTTTGCTTGTGTCCGAAATGGTGGTAGTTTATAACGTAGTTTATTTTCTTTATACATAAATATACAAGTTGTAAATGACAAGAAAAAGTGCCTGTGAAGGTCTAATTTCTGAAATAAACGATTTCATTTCATACCGCGAAAATACAATTGGGCCAAAACTTGACAATTAAGAAAAATAAAGATAAAAGGCATGATTTCGTCAAAATAGATTATTCCACGTCAAAATGACATTCCCCATTTCAAATATACATTTTTGGAACAGAATACTAATCCAGAAGTTATTTAACTATTTTATGTACTAGAAACCAGTACTAGAAACATGGTAGCCGAAGCCGCATACTGAATAAATTCCTTTAAACTGTGCAACTTCAAAATCCAACAAAGAAATTGTATTTGGACAACAAAGAAACAATGAAAATCTGTAGCAGCGGTTTGAAGATGACTTTTCAGGGATAAAAAAGATAAATTTGATTCAACATCATCATTTTATTATAAATTTTAATTAACACTGTATGATCTTATTTACAGTTTAATGATATTATGTAATAATTATGTGCGATATTTGGAGTATTTTGTAGTACATTTTTACATTACAATCTTATTTAGAGTTTAATTAATTATGGTGCGACTTTTGAAGTAAGTACGTTTCCCTTGCTTAGAGCCTAATATTTCGTAAGTTTAGTTAACATTTTTTATATCGAGTATAAAGGTATCTTGATATAATAAAAACTATTTAATTTAACAATAATATCTATGGTGTTTTCTTTAACTTTCGCATTTTATGACAGTATTTACAAAAAAACTATTATAAATTATTATATCTTATAAAAACTGCTGCAACGCAAGAAGTGGAAGGGGGAGGGAAGCAGAAAAGAGTAAGAGGGAAGTAGAGGGGTGAATAAGAGGGAAGCTGAGGGAAGCAGGAGGTTGAAGATGGAAACTGAGTAATGCAGAGGGAAGCAGATAAGTCTTGCTTACAGAATTTTTAGCTAAGTGTATATTTAGACTATTTTATATAATTATTAGCACATTGTCAATTTACTTAACTCCAAACATCCTGCAGAACATATGTAGTCGCATGTACCGGTATTTGGATTGAAATGTAACCCAATGTTGCATCTGATGACAACTTGTTCATTTCCAACACAGATGTAGAATCTATCGCAGTCGGTTTCGTGTGCCCATGGGAAACCGTTGCATTGGGAACATTTGTTGTTGTCACCGTTGTCACCGTCTCCGTTGTCGCCGTCTCCGTTGTCACCATCTCCATTGTCACCATCACCGTTGTCGCCATCTCCATTGTCACCATCTCCGTTGTCGCCATCACCGTTGTCACCATCTCCGTTGTCACCATCTCCGTTATCACCATCTCCATTGTCACCGTCTCCGTTGTCACCGTCTCCGTTGTCACCGTCTCCGTTGTCGCCGTCTCCGTTGTCACCGTCTCCGTTGTCACCGTCTCCGTTGTCACCATCTCCGTTGTCACCGTCTCCATTGTCACCGTCTCCGTTGTCGCCATCTCCGTTTGCACATCCAGCATCAGCTGGCCAGTCACATACCTGAAAATAATGAATCAATTATATTCTACCATTTTTTATAAGCCATTGTTTAAACACGACAAGCTCGCCTCCAATTCTCAATAAGTCAGATAATTTTGGTGGCACGTTAAGCTTACATTCTCAATCCAAATCAGTCCGTAAGTGAAGTCAAAGACCACTAAGTGATAGGATGTATAACACGGACACCATCTAAGACACCAAATTTCAAAGAGTTATATTATTTTTACCTGTTTCACAGGGTTGAAGTGAAGTCCAGGAGAGCATTCCTTCTCAACCTTCTCGCCAAAGACGCATTGGTAGAATTTTCCGCAGTCAGTCTCGTGTGGTAATTGTTGGTTTATGTCAAAGTCAGCGGGGCAACCGTTTTCTAACTCGCCACCTCCGTTGTCACCATCGCCATCTCCGTTCGCGCATCCAGCATCAGCTGGCCAGTCACATACCTGTAAATTATAAGTAAAATTATGGATATATTTTTTTAAGTCTCATTAAGCTAGATAGCTGTGCTTTGGAAGGCATGTTAAGCTAATAATCCCAACTCTTGTCGATAGATCACAATCTCGATAATTTCGATCTAGGTCTATTATATCAGAAAATTTTGATCTAGATCGAAATTACGATTACTGTATGTCACATTATTCTGTAGCTCACCTGTTTAGCAGCGTTGAAGTGCAGACCAGCCGGGCAATCCCTCTCCACCAGCTGTCCAAACACGCAGTGGTAGTATTTGCCGCACTCAGTTGAGTGGGGCAGGAGTTTGTTCACGTCAAAGTCAGCGGGGCAACCATTTTCTAACTCGCCACCTCCGTTGTCGCCATCTCCGTTGTCGCCATCTCCGTTGTCACCATCTCCGTTGTCACCATCTCCGTTGTCACCATCGCCATCTCCGTTCGCGCATCCAGCATCAGCTGGCCAGTCACATACCTGTAAATTATAAGTAAAATTATGTATTTTTTTTTTTAAGTCTCATTAAGCTCGATAGCTGTGCTTTGGAAGGCATGTTAAGCTAATAATCCCAACTCTTGTCGATAGATCACAATCTCGATAATTTCGATCTAGGTCTATTATATCAGAAAATTTTGATCTAGATCGAAATTACGATTACTGTATGTCACATTATTCTGTAGCTCACCTGTTTAGCAGCGTTGAAGTGCAGACCAGCCGGGCAATCCCTCTCCACCAGCTGTCCAAACACGCAGTGGTAGTATTTGCCGCACTCAGTTGAGTGGGGCAGGAGTTTGTTCACGTCAAAGTCAGCGGGGCAACCATTTTCTAACTCGCCACCTCCGTTGTCGCCATCTCCGTTGTCGCCATCTCCGTTGTCACCATCGCCATCTCCGTTCGCGCATCCAGCATCAGCTGGCCAGTCACATACCTGTAAATTATAAGTAAAATTATGTTTTTTTTTTAAAGTCTCTTTAAGCTCGATAGCTGTGCTTTGGAAGGCATGTTAAGCTAATAATCCCAACTCTTGTCGATAGATCACAATGTCGATAATTTCGATCTAGGTCTATTGTATCAGAAAATTTTGATCTAGATCGAAATTACGATTACTGTATGTCACATTATTCTGTAGCTCACCTGTTTAGCAGCGTTGAAGTGCAGACCAGCCGGGCAATCCCTCTCCACCAGCTGTCCAAACACGCAGTGGTAGTATTTGCCGCACTCAGTTGAGTGGGGCAGGAGTTTGTTCACGTCAAAGTCAGCGGGGCAACCATTTTCTAACTCGCCACCTCCGTTGTCGCCATCTCCGTTGTCGCCATCTCCGTTGTCACCATCGCCATCTCCGTTCGCGCATCCAGCATCAGCTGGCCAGTCACATACCTGTAAATTATAAGTAAAATTATGTTTTTTTTTTAAAGTCTCTTTAAGCTCGATAGCTGTGCTTTGGAAGGCATGTTAAGCTAATAATCCCAACTCTTGTCGATAGATCACAATGTCGATAATTTCGATCTAGGTCTATTGTATCAGAAAATTTTGATCTAGATCGAAATTACGATTACTGTATGTCACATTATTCTGTAGCTCACCTGTTTAGCAGCGTTGAAGTGCAGACCAGCCGGGCAATCCCTCTCCACCAGCTGTCCAAACACGCAGTGGTAGTATTTGCCGCACTCAGTTGAGTGGGGCAGGAGTTTGTTCACGTCAAAGTCAGCGGGGCAACCATTTTCTAACTCGCCACCTCCGTTGTCGCCATCTCCGTTGTCGCCATCTCCGTTGTCACCATCGCCATCTCCGTTCGCGCATCCAGCATCAGCTGGCCAGTCACATACCTGTAAATTATAAGTAAAATTATGTTTTTTTTTTAAAGTCTCTTTAAGCTCGATAGCTGTGCTTTGGAAGGCATGTTAAGCTAATAATCCCAACTCTTGTCGATAGATCACAATGTCGATAATTTCGATCTAGGTCTATTATATCAGAAAATTTTGATCTAGATCGAAATTACGATTACTGTATGTCACATTATTCTGTAGCTCACCTGTTTAGCAGCGTTGAAGTGCAGACCAGCCGGGCAATCCCTCTCCACCAGCTGTCCAAACACGCAGTGGTAGTATTTGCCGCACTCAGTTGAGTGGGGCAGGAGTTTGTTCACGTCAAAGTCAGCGGGGCAACCATTTTCTAACTCGCCACCTCCGTTGTCGCCATCTCCGTTGTCGCCATCACCGTTGTCGCCACCTCCGTTCTCACATCCCGCATTCGCAGGCCAGTCACATACCTAAAATAATAATTAATATAACTTGATTCACCTGACTAAAATGTAAATTTTCTGGAACATGTTTTTTTTTTAATTTATTTTATTTCGTGGCTTTTATCTTTTTTAATTTATACAATGTTACATTAGAATAATACAATTGACATTAACAGCACAACATCAAAAATATCTATCTGAAACAGAGTATTTACAAATGTATTTACCTGCTTTTCTGCGTTGAAGTGAAGACCAGATGGACAATCCCTCTCAACCTTCTCTCCGAACACGCAGTGGTAGTATTTGCCACAATCAGTGGAATGTGGCAAGTGTGTGTTGATGTCAAAGTCAGCTGGACAACCATTTTCTAACTCGCCACCTCCACCACCTCCACCGCCGTTGTCATCACCATTTTCACATCCAGCGTCCGCTGGCCAGTCGCATACCTGAAAATTATATTTAAATCCTTTTACACATTGTTACTTATTAAAATTAATCTAATATAATGACTAATTTAAAAAAAACAACGAGAACTAATTATATCTAAACTGTAGTGTGCCATGTGGCCGAACCTTCAAGTCAAAGTTCGGTTTTATAAGCCACATTAGGGCCAACCACAGCAAACCCGGGATGGACACGTAGGCGTCGCCGTCGCCGGATACGGCTTGGACGACATGATGATGATGATGATGATATAAACTAAAAACTAAACTGCGTTGAGCAAAGGAATAAATCCTTATCATTTGACTGCTAATTATTTGTCAATCCTTCCTACGCATCTAAGTAAATACTAGTCAAAAGAAAATAACGGCCCTAAATAAGTGTCATTAATAATAAATAATAAATATATAGGGACAATTCATACAGATTGAGCTAGCCCCAAAGTAAGTTCGAAACTTGTGTTATGGGATACTAACTCAACGATATTATATTTTATAACAAACACAAATATAGATAAACATCCAAGACCCGAGGCCAATCAGAAAAAGTTCGTTTTTCATCATGACCCGACCGGGGATCGAACCCGGGAACACCTGGGTGGCGGATCATAAAAACGATACACTTTTTTTTTTAAACATTACAGACACTTTCAAGCCTTCGGTCCTGGCTTGGCTGTTGTAAATAGATGACAGTCGTTAAGTCAGTAGCCTTAACTTGAAAACACTGTCCTCTGCCAATCGGCGTTGGGGTAGTGTTTAGTTTTTATGAAACAAGGCAAACCAGCATACGGCCTGCCTGATGGTAAGCACCACCGTAGCCTATAGACGCTTGCAATACCGGAGGTATCACTCACGCGTTGCTAACCCCCCAAGTGGAGCTCTGGAGACCTTACTCACCGTAGGAACACAACATGGCCGAGACCAATGCTATTTGGCTACGATCTTCTGTAAGGTGGAGGTCCTTCCCCAGACGGGCTGCTCCGATTTGAGTGGATTATCCGCTGTGCCCGATCTCTCTTTGTCTGTTCGTTCTAAACCCCTTCGATTGTAGGGAGACCCGGTTTCCTGCAGAGGTTATGGGTTCATGTAATGCGTAAACGGCTTTACCTGTTTGGCAGCGTTGAAGTGCAGTCCAGGTGGGCAATCCCTCTCAACCTTCTCTCCAAACACGCAGTGGTAGTATTTGCCACAATCAGTGGAGTGTGGTAAGTGTGTGTTGATGTCAAAGTCAGCGGGGCAACCATTTTCTAACTCGCCACCTCCACCACCTCCATCTCCGTTGTCGCAACCAGCGTTCCATGGCCAGTCACATACCTAATAGTAATGAAAAAATAATAACTTAAGTTTAAACTTCTTTGACGACCTCCGTGGCGTAATGGTTACCATGCCGGACCGCCACCCAGGAGCTCCCGAGTTCGAATCCCGGTCACCATGATGAAAAACTAACTTTTTCTAATTGGCCTGGGTCTTGGATGTTTATCTATATATGTATTTGTTATAAAATAGCATCGTTGAGTTAGTATCCCATAACACAAATCTCGAACTTACTTTGGGGCTAACTCAGTCCGTGTGATTTGTCCCTAACATTACTAATAAAGAAGTCCTTTCAATACTTCCTACTCCGACTATCTTCTTTCTGATTAAATTCGTTGTGAGTTCCAAGTCAGCTGTAGTTCCTCCCACCCCCCCCCACGTCAATAAGCTTCGTTGCTTATTGTCCAGTGCCAGTGCCATTAAATATGGTAAAGTTGAAAGTTTTGGAAATAAAGTTTGTATTTATTGGGGACAATATTTAATATTCAATATCTTTATTGCACGATAGTATGTATTTTTCAGTAAATCAACAATATCGATATTTATAATATTAGCAAGGATGTTATCAATTAATAATTTATAATCTTCTAACACGCAAATTCTTATCAGTAATGTTAAATTTCAAACAGTAGTTTGTTTGTTCAAATTTAATCTCTTAGATAAAATAATAATTAATGTTTTTGCTATCTCTATTTGCTTTATCAGACCCATTTCATTGTAAATTTTTACCCTTGAAATTCCATTGTACTTGAATTGTTATTGGGAATTAAAAACTTTTATATCCACAGTTTGACCAGGAAGTTGAGATTCGTTATTTTATTGATTACTAGCTTTTTTGCCCGCGACTTCGTCCGCGTGAAGTTACAGGCCCGTTCTCGTGGAAACCACATTGAATTTCGGGAAAAGCTATAGCCTATGTCAGTCCCTGATAATGCAGCTTTCTACTGGTGAAAGAATTTTTGAAATCGGTCCAGTAGTTTCGGATCCTATTCAATTCAAACAAACAAATAATCAAATATTTCCTCTTTATAAAGTAAATATTATTATGGTAAAGACTAGCGAAACCCGTGCGACTTCGTTTGCGTATAGCCCGCCTTGAATAACACCCTCCAAGCAAGTATCAGTCGTCAACTATCAGCGGTTTAGGCCTCTAAGCAGCGGGACATGCATTAATTCATTTCTCTGACTTTAAACAAAAAAATTTCTTGTCTGCAATTTGGGGTTCTTGCAATTTACTAACCGCTAATAAGTTCCAGGGGCCCGATTCTACTAAACAAATGCACCAATGGACTCTCAATGGTGTCTCAATAAAATGCCGATAGTGTATCAGTGGAATCGTTTTTGACATTTGTTATGGACTTAAACAATAACATAATGTTCAACTTATTGTATACGAGCTGTTACCCGCGACTTCGTCTGCGTGAAATGTTCAAATAAGGATAATTCCTTTTCCTGTCATGCGATTTAAATGAAACAATGCCTATATTCTGCTCCAAGCCGAGTTCTAGCTTCCTGTGAAAACAGCATTAAAATCAGTTCAGTAACTTAGAAGATGTGCGCATTCAAACAGACAGACAGCCAAAAAATAAAAATAAAACTTTTTTCGCTTTTATTACCTTTCTCTAACTGTTCCCTCTCCATTTTTGCCAAATATGTTCAAAGTACAGACATATCGGGGTCTACAGTTTTATTATATGTACAGATGTATAGAAGTCCATAACAAATGTCAAAAGAGAGTCCATTGGTGCATTTGTTTAATAGAATCGGGAACCAGATCTATGTAAATGGTTGACTATATAACAAAATGAAAGATGTAACCTGGATTTACTAAGGACAAAAATTTGCGAGGTAATAATTTTCATTGTTATGAAACTTTGTGTTTGTGCAGACCTCTCTGAATAAATATTTTGAGTTCTGAATTTTTGAGCGTAGTTCAAGCTGTGAAGCAGATACTACTTTGTGCGGATTATCCACTGATCAGATTTATAAAGAAACAGATTGAAAAAAGACTATTTTTTATCATTTTAAACATTAATCATACCGTAATCTAAGAATTAGTCACTGAATCAAAAAATACAATTATGTATAACAGATTAGTAAATGACGATGTAGCTTAAAAGATTATAATAATATGGTCATTTTATTGTTTAATGACGATTTATATTTTTTTTGTTTGTAAAGAATAACAAGTGCAAAGTCAAGTTTAAAGTTGCAAAATTTTTGGATGAGTGTCTATTACTGTTTATAGCAAAATCGGCTGGACAGATTTACATGACATTTTGGTACACAGCTAGTTTTAAACCTGAATTTAAAGCACACGGTGAATTTTATCTCAAATATCAGAGTACTTAGTAAAAGTTTTGGTTCTTAATTGTAAGCAATTCGGTGGTATAAAAAATACTAATAATAATAGTATTTTTGCAATTTGGGGTTCTTACCTGCAATACGGGGTTGAAGTGGGTTCCAGGTGAGCATTCTCTTAGAACCTTCTCTCCGAAATTGCAGTAGTAGAATAGACTGCAGTCGTATTCATGAGGAAGTAGTTGATGGATATGGAAGTCTGCTGGGCAACCGTTGTCAAGCCATCCAGGTGTTGTTGATGGCCTTGTTGTTGGTGCCTGTGTTGTTGATGTTGTTGTAGGTTTAGGAGTTGTAGTAGTTGTTGTAGGCTCTGGTGTAGTAGTTGTAGTTGTGGCTTCTGTTGTTGTTGTAGTTGTTGTAGGTTTACGAGTAGTTGTTGTAGTTGTAGGCTCAGGAGTTGTGGTAGTTGTTGTCGGAGCTTGCGTTGTTGTAGTTGTTGTAGGCTCAGGAGTTGTGGTAGTTGTTGTCGGAGCTTGCGTTGTTGTAGTTGTTGTAGGCTCAGGAGTTGTGGTAGTTGTTGTCGGAGCTTGCGTTGTTGTAGTTGTTGTAGGCTCAGGAGTTGTGGTAGTTGTTGTCGGAGCTTGCGTTGTTGTAGTTGTTGTAGGCTCAGGAGTAGTTGTTGTTCTTGTAGCCTCAGTTGGGTCCGGTCCTTCGGTTGGTGGGCTACCAGGAAGGTTGCAGTTGGCCAGTAGGGGGTGAATACATACCTTTAAATAAATTAAATTTTATTTTTTTATTAAAAAATCTTTTTTTCTTGTTGCAATTACACTAGTCTGAAAGTTCTTTGTATATAACTGTTATGTATTGTAAATAAAGCTATGTTATATTCATAATTACATAAATCCCAAAAAGGCCGTAACCGGGTTTCTTTCGCCATTTCTTTTACCGGTGGCCATTTTGCTTGTTTCCGAAATGGTGGTAGTTTATAACGTAGTTTATTTTTTTATATATCAATCTAATTATGTATGCAAGTTGTAAATGACAAGAAAAAGTGCATATGAAGGCCTAATTTCAGAAATAAACATTATTTTCACTTTTTATTTTCACGTGGTTTCAAAGGAGTTTCCTCCCGCGAACGCTGAAGCTGAGGAATCAGATCCCCACCGAGGTCTTTTTTTTAAACTACAATATGGGGTACTCCAAAAGGGGCATTAAAAGATTTTTACAGGGTCCGCAACGCCCGAGTGATAACGGTGTTGCAAGCGTCGATGAGTGCTTACCATCAGACGGGCCGTAAGCTTGTTTGCTACCTTAATGGTATATAAAAAATATCTTTTCACTTTTTTTTTCATTTTTTTTTCACTTACCTGTTCCTCATATGAGAATTCGGTACCAGGGGCGCAGTCCCTAGGTGTCTCCCATCTCATTCCATACTCACAATAGTAAAACTTAGTACAGTCATACTCGTGGGGCAATAAATAATGGTGATGGTGCGGTGGGCAATCTTCAGAGAAGAAGCTATCCCTACTGTTTCCATCTAATTCTGGTCTAGACTGGACTAGAGCCAGTATAGCCAGAAATATTAATTTTCCTGTAAAAAAAAAAAATTACAATTCTTAATGAAAAAAATTACTTATTGCGTATATCTCGCTTTCCCGTGGGAATTTTGAAAAACCCTTTCTTAGTACACACGTAAGGAACCTACATTCCAAATATGGAATCTCTAGACCCAGCGGTTTGGGCTGTGCGTTGATATATAGTTAAGTCAGTCAGTCAGGAGTTCCTTAGAATTTTATACATATAGATTAGCAATTATCTAGACTACATTATAATAAATTTTCCTAAAAATCTGAAAATGATGTGAATGAAAATCTAAAAATTATGTGTACAGGTGTAAAAAATGCAAAAAAATTGTAGTTGGGTGAAACCTCCATTTATCTGCATACTATTACCAATTATCAGCAATATTTTAAAGATGTTAAGCAGATTAAAAGGAAGTTTTAATTGCGAATAGCAAATAAATGATATTGATCAAAATTGAAACAATCAATCGAAAATATCAAAATGTCCATTCAATAATGCAATTGTTCATTTTATCATAAAAATTATCAACAATGCATTCTGTATCCTCTTCAATCGGCAAATTAAAACGATCGTTAATTATATCTTCATCTTGATTTTATATTTAATCGTTTAGAATCTATAATTAACTTACTATTTATATATTTTAGATGTTAATCAATTATTTGATGATAAAATAACTGCTACTCTACATTGATTATCAAGTTGACAGAAAAGATTACTAGGTCGCCGACGCGGCTGGCTCACGTAGTCATTTAACGAAGTTTGAAACTCTTTGAGCCCTTTTGGTGTGAAGAAGTGCTGCGTAGAGTAACCAAGGCAAAAGAAAACTTTGAAGAAATAGAAACTTGTGGGACATCTTATAAGACTGAGTTTATCAGAACAGAAACATCTTGGTAGGAGAGATTGAAGGTAAGGTCTTTTTTTTGGGACAAATCACACAGATCGAGCTGGCCCCAAAGTAAGTTCGAAACTTGTGTTATGGGATACTAACTCAACGATACTATATTTTATAACAAATACATATATAGATAAACATCCAAGACCCGAGACCAATAAGAAAAAGTAAGTTTTTCATCATGACCCGACCGAGATTCGAGCACGGGCCCTCCTGGGTGGCGGTCTGGCGTGGTAACCATTACGCCACGGAGGTCGTCTAAGTAGAAGAAGAACTTGATTTGCCATCTCATGTGACGTTTTATGTTTCCGTCTCTCACATAGTGCTAACGAGGGAAGATCTTTCGATAATTCCTACTTCATCTTATTTCTTTCTGATTAAATTCGTTGTGACTTCCAAGACAGCTGTAGTTTTCTCCCCCGGGACGTCAATAAGCTTCATTGCTTATTGTCAATTTGAGGTCGCCGTTGTTGACCCTGGGTTTACAGGACACAGAACGGTGGGAATGGCTTGTCCCGATGCACAGTTCTGCACAAATACCAAATATAATAATCACCCAAGACATTTTTGTTATAAAAAAATAACCATTAACTACGGCCTGCATTGAATAACTTTTAAATAAATAGACCCAGTTTTTGAAACGCATTTTTATTTGACGTTACGTCTGAAGCAATCTCCAATCTATATTTCTCTTCTTTAATATTATTTATCTTTATTAAATGTCGTGGCATGAGCCATTTCTTTTACCGGTGGCTATTTTGCTTATTTCCAAAATGGTGGTTTATAACGTAGTTTATTTTCTTTATATATATGTATACAAATTGTAAATGACAAGAAAAAGTGCCTGTGAAGGTCCAGGTATAAACAATTTCATTTTATTTTCATGAGTACCACGACGCCTGTTTTCTGTGTCACATATCCCGATATTGATCAAACAATATGTGTCATTTATATGACGGAGATAAAGACAGTGACAGCAGTAATTTAATAAGTCATTAACTTTAAAAGTGCGTTTCAGAAACTGTGAATCATTGAAACAATCAAATATAACATACCAATCATTGCGTCAAAATGACGCTATTTTTTTCACAAAAAAGAAATCACTATTTTAATATATGTATAACACCCTTTTTCAACTGCAATTCTTTTTGCGAAACCCCTATTATATATAGCTAATGACATTATCATTATAAATGACAAGACGATTATAATGATAATAGTCGTGGGGTATCGATAATGATATCTTGTATACGTACGAACAGAAGGGCTACTACGAAACGTAAATCCGATATTTCGGCCGAAGTATCGGAAGGATTTTAACCGTGCAATACAAGGTATTTCATGGTTATTTTAGTAATTCCTTGAATTCTATCCATGAAATACCTTGTAGTCCCCGCGCTGGCCCTCACAGCGTAGGGGAGCGTCCCCAAGGTGGCGGATAGGGGAATGGTCGGTAGTACAGCCTAGCTACACTAACCGGCTAAGTCCGATGGACTCGCTGACCAACGACGGGTGTGGTCCTCCAGCATTTCGGGGGTTGTGCGGCGGGTTGACACCTCGCCCACGTAAAACCAATGTTGCTGGTGAAGCGTATGCGTTAGCGCTTCACTAGCTTGCACAACATCGTCAAAAAAAAAATACCTTGTACTTTATGGTTATTTTAGTAGTTCATTAAATTATAATCATGAAATGACTTGTATTTCACGGTTAAATTTCTTCCGATACTTCGGCCGAAGTATCGGATTTACGTTTCGTAGTAGCCCTCCAGTTTTCCTAGTTATTATTGTCTTGTGCAACTATTTTTGCACTATTGTCACTAAAATATATTTTCATTCGCCATTTCTTTTAGAGTTCTAACAAACAAATAATGCTCGGTATGTAAGAGCCACCGCCCACTTGTGCTTTTTAATCGGCCGGTAGTTTGATCGTTCTGGGATTCAGTATGGAGCTATATGGCAGTGCGCCCGTTTGGCAATTAAAAATCGACACTAAAAATCAAAAGTGGGCGGTGGCTGTTAATAAAGAAAAAAAATTATTTTATTTGTCGTCTTACTAACTTAAATGCAATATACTTAAATAATACCTAACATTAAAGAAAATGTAGATAATGAAATAGTTTATTTCAGAAATTAGACCTTAACAGGCGCTTTTTCATGTCATTTACAACTTGTTTATAAAAAAGAAAATAAACTACGTTATATACTACCACCATTTCGGACACAAGCAAAATGGCAACCGGTAAAAAGAAATGGCGAAAGAAAACCGGTTACGGCCTTTTTTGTCATTTTGTACTTTTTTTTCCACTCGTTAGTTACAATGTAGGTATAAGTACATTAAAATTTATAAAAAGAATACGCGGAATGTTATACACAATGGTGTGGAATTAACAAGTCTTAAGATAAGACAACAAATAGGCATCTACTTAGCATAAACCTTGGGGTTCGGCTGACTCCATGGTGCTGGCACGTGGTGGTCTTCAACAGATACCTGTTTGAAATAAATCACTGTCCGCGGTCTAGCTAATACCTAGACGTACGGGAAAACTGTAGTTTGGCATGTGGACGCTTATTAGCCGGATCCACACCGGCTATCAGTTGTGGTTGTCATCTTGGGGGACTGCTCTGCTCGTTTTATCAACATCTACATTATGCACGCTGCAGGATCACCGAATCTATAGGCGCACCAGATAATCTAACGCGATCTATAACAATCGAGATCCTCCGAGCCACGCGCATTTGGATCGCGTTGGATAAATAATAAATAAATATATAGGGACAATTCATACAGATTGAGCTAGCCCCAAAGTAAGTTCGAAACTTGTGTTATGGGATACTAACTCAACGATATTATATTTTAAAACAAATACATACATAGATAACCATCCAAGACCCGAGGCCAATCAGAAAAAGTTCGTTTTTCATCATGACCCGACCGGGGATCGAACTCGGGACCTCCTGGGTGGCGGTCTGGCGTGGTAACCATTACGCCACGGAGGTCGTGGATCTGTCCGATTTGGATCAGACTATTGACTACTAGCGAAATGTGCAAAACGTTTGCTTGTATCGTGTGTCCCGCTTTCTCGTGCCAATTTCAAAAAAAAACTTTCTTATCGGATGCCTACGTCATATAACCTCTAAGTTTCAAGTTTTCACGATCAGTGATTTAGGCTGTGCGTCGATTCGCCAGTCAGTCATTCCGAACAAAGAATTATATTTTTTAAATCTCTATTCGTAAAGTGCGAAGAGTTTTTTTTGTGCTCACTGCTTTTGCTTACACGCTGTTTTTTATATATATTGGCAAACAAACCAGCGGGCAACCAATGTAGAGTGGTTACCGCCGCCGCCGCCTATGAATGTCAGTATACGTAGTACCTACTAGTATTTATTCTGTGGTAATACTAGAAGCTGCCAATGAGTTGCATGCTACAAGGAAGAGAATAGAAAGGGATCCGAAAGAAAAGGGAGATGGAAAGAAATGACAAAAAAGGCCGTAACCGGTTTTCTTTCGCCATTTCTTTTACCGGTGGCCATTTTGCTTGTTACCGAAATGGTGGTAGTTTATAACGTAGTCTATATATATTGTAAATTTACAAAAAAAAGTGCCTGTGAAGGTCAAATTTTTGAAATAAACGATTTCATTTTATTTCAAATTGGGCCAGATCTCTCACATACCGAACGAAACGCATTGCCTTCTTTGCGCCGAAATTCTGGGTGACACTTCCTAATCCTTGATATTCTGTAATCACTGTTTTGACACAGAGTTTAATATAAAAATCGATTCCTATAAACATAATCTAGGTTTATAGGTATTTAATGACGTGTTTAATTCTCACTTTGATTCAGATTTAAATAAATTAACATATTTATTGTCGCTAATCCTTTCATTCTGTGAAATATAGATTATTTTTGTTAAATAATCCGAATAGATATAGATAAGACTTGTTTGTACATCCGTTGTTTTATAATAAGACGGAAACGATAAATTTTTAGGCCTCTTTTGAGAAATAAGAGGAAGTCAGTTGGAAAAATATTTATTGTTTGATTTATTTACCCGTCGATATGACGTTAAACTAATGCACCTTCTCTTTTGGAAGAGGTGTGATGGTCAATTCAAGGCTAACTTCTTAAAGGGACTTTTAAAGGGTCTTTGGTCTTTTCCGAACGTGGTATCACTATGAGCCTCATAAAGATGGTTACTGTCACTCAGCGAGCCATGCAGAGAGCTATGCCCAGAAATGAGGAGATATCCGTAGTAGAACCAAAATAACCGATATAGCCAATCGGATCAGCAAGTTGAAGTGGCAGTGGGCAGTGCACATAGCGCGTTGAACCAATGGCCAGTGGGGCAAGACGGTTCTGGAATAGCGACCGCGTACCGGAAAGCGCGACGTAGGACGCCCGCCTACAAGGTGGTCAGACGACCTGAGGATGGAGGGAAGCCGCTGGATGCAGGCCGCTGCCAGTCGTATTGGAGGCGTTTGAGGGAAGCCTATGTCTCATGATGATAATGGCCGTCGGCGCTGACAGCAGAAAACGTATGAATATCTAGGAAGCGTTTTTGCATAGCCCGGTACCTAGTTATCAGCGCGGACGGTTCATACAAGTGTTAAGTTTCTTGCCAGGTCTTCTTAGCACAAATCTGCCGTCTGAACTGGTGGTAAGAAAGAAATGTGACGATTCGAAAGTGCTTGTAATATGCCTATTTTAATAAAAATATTTGACTTTGCTGTCAGCGCCGACAAACCCCGCCGTCACAACCCCTGGCAATTTTTTTTATGAAAAAGCAGGACAAAGGATATTGCGGATCACATGATGGTAAGCAATCACCGCTGCCCATGGACATCAACGACTACATCTTGGATGCGTTGCCCACCTATGAGGGATGAAAAAGGAAGGACGGGGAAAGAAAACTCACGATCTCACGCTCTCTTTAAGAGAGGTAGAGCACACCGGATAATCCGCTCAAATTGGAGCAGCCCGCCCGGGAGGGTTGGTGACGCGCAAGTGATAACCTCGGTATTTCAAGCGTCTATAGGCTACGGTGACGGCTTACCATTAGCCGTATGCTTGTTTCCATCTTTGTGGTATAAAAAAAAGTGAACGGATTAGGAAGCCGGCTCTCTCACCTATCGGACGAAACACAGCGGCATTTCACCGCTATTTCACGTCGATATTCTGTGAGGTACTGCCCTGGTCTAGCCAGCTCATTTACCAGCCACTACCAGTTCATAGTAGTGGCTGGGCTCTACCACTCAAAAAACTAGTTTTTTCTATACCACAAAGGTGGCAAACGAGCATACGGTCGGCCTGATGGTAAGTCACCGTAGCCTATAGACGCTTGCAATACCGGGGGCAGCACTCACGCGTTGCCAACCCTTCCAACCCCTATAAGTGGAGCTCTGGATACCTTGCTCACCGTTACCGACCAATGTTATTTGGCTACGATCTTCTGTAAGGTGGTCGTTCCCCAGACGGGATGCTCCTATTTGAGCGGATTATCCGCTGTGCCCTACCTCTCGTGTCGGCGGACTATGTCGTCCGTCAGAGGTCTGTGTCGGCGAGCCGACGGGCTTTGGTGTGTTTTGACCTTAAAATGGCTTTCCCTAACAGACAAAGTAGGGTTCATTAACTTTTTATTCACGGAACACAAAAAAACAGTCATTTCTATGAATAATTTTACAAAATATTTTTCAACCTGAGGAAATCGTTTATTGGATCAATTAGGATTATGTCGGTTTGTTATCGCTTCATATCAAACAGTTGTGATTTATCACAGGATATTTAAATAGATTATTGTTCACGCATGTTTAATAATGTAATTATTCTTATATTTACACGTGGCAGTTTTTGGAGGAAGACCAGCGTTTTGGGAGACCGACACAGTAGACCAGCAGCGTCAAGAAAGACGACCTCCGTGGCGTAATGGTTACCACGCCAGACCGCCACCCAGGAGGTCCCGGGTTCGATCCCCGGTCGGGTCATGATGAAAAACGAACTTTTTCTGATTGGCCTCGGGTCTTGGATGTTTATCTATATATGTGTTTCTTATAAAATATAATATCGTTGAGTTAGTATCCCATAACACAAGTTTCGAACTTACTTTGGGGCTCGCTCAATCTGTATGAATTGTCCCTATATACTTATTTATTATAAAAAAAAAAAGAAAAAGGAAGACCACTAGGAGTAGAACATTTATTCATTGGAAGTGCAGATATTCATGAATGCTGTTTTACCGGTGGCCATGATGCTTGTTTCCGAAATGGTGGTAGTTTATTTTCTTTTTTTTTCTCTATACCACAAAGTTAGCAAACAAGCTTACGGCTCGCCTGATGGTAAGCATCACCGTAGCCTATAGACGCTTGCGATACCAGGGGGCATTACTCACGCGTTGCCAACCCTCCCAATCCCCCCAAGTGGAGCTCTGGAGTCCTTACTCACCGTAGGAACACAACATGGCCGAGACCAATGCTATTTGGCTACGATCTTCTGTAAGGTGGACGTCCTTCCCCAGACGGGCTGCTCCGATTTGAGCGGATTATCCGCTGTGATATGTATATTACGAGTTGTAAATGACAAGAAAAAGTGCCTGTAACGGTCTAATTTCTGAAATAAACGTTTTTATTTCATACAGTTTTCATATGACGACCCGGTCATTAAATTACTTTTCCTTAAAAAGATTGAAAAGAAACAATATTTTTACAATAAAATAACATAATTATTTATTAATAAAAAAAATATACAAACGTCATAAAAACTCTTACAAAATAGTGTTAGAAAAATAATTTACTTATTTGATTTTTGTCATGATTTTATAATCTTTTTATTCACTGGCTGTCTGCAACATCGTTGGCTTCAATAACCTGCGAATAGAATAAATGAATAAATATTCAGAAACAAACAACGCCATCTAGTGACGTATTAAGCAAAACTTTTACATTTCAAAATGTACGAACGTTTAAAGAAATAAGATCACTAAAGAAATGAAATAATTATCAACAATATTTTATCATCTGCGCAGCCAGATAAAGAAAATCCGTTTTTTTTTTTTAAATATTTCTGTTTTTTTAAACAACACTATCTAGTTTAGAATCGTATTACTAGATGGCGTTATTCGAAACATTCATACTTTTACAATAAAACGATATTCAGGGTTTTTTTTAATACTTTGACCGGAATAGGCGTGTATAGTGCTACAAACATCTTTATGAACGTGAGTTACGTTTGTAGGAGGGCGTTACTGTGGCATATTTTCATACATTTTGTCAAAGGCGAACTGTCAAAAAGTGACATTCAATATGAACGGGAGTTGCGGTAGGTCCCATTTTGTTCTATGGAACATGACGTAATAGAACAATTTTAGAAAATATTGTCCCTATTTGTACTATAGAACTACATACTAGCTTTTGCTCCTGTTTTTGTTTATGAATGCACAGAACTAAATGGGAATCTCTTTCCCAAATTCTTCCATGATGAGATATTTATGACGTATATATGTAGCAAATCATTCTCGAGTGGCCAGTTTACATATCAACCTCAAGAAGTTTATTATACCTACTTAGTTAGTTAGGAACAATTGAGACAAAAAATACAAACTGTTCTACAGTACAAATAGGGACAATATTTTCAAAAATTGTTCTATTACGTCATGTTATATAGAACAAAAGGGATCTACCGGGGAGTTGTAGTTCCAATTTCGGCCACGTTCATAAAGATGTTGGTAGAACTGTAACCATAATATGACTGTCACTGTCAAAGAAAATGGTTTATTTGTTGTCTTAGGTCCAGTCGCCTCGAGGATAGCAGGACCATCTTTAGGATGATTTTTGGTTGCAACATCCAACATCCTAGTGGACACATGTGGCTCTAATAAACAAAAACCCCGTTTGGTAACAAAGAAAAGGACGGAGCTGACAAAAAATCCGCTTACAAGATGTGCAAGCGATTTTTTTCTAAAATGGTCCACCTATCTTCGAGGCCACCGTACAATCACTTCTGTCACAGGTACCTACTTAAAAAATAGCTAACATTTATAATCTATAACTAGCTGATCCGTCAAACTTTGTTCTTCATAAAGCACTACCCTATCCTAAACCTAAGATTGTGAGCTTGTGGTTCTATAACATTTTGATTAATAAGCCGTCCCACAAAAGCTAAAACTATATTATAAACATACCCTTTTTATCTTCTTGCCATACATAGACCAGAATGTTACGTTCACTTGTGTGGGTTTCCCAGTCCTGGCGTCGAAGACACGGCAACTGTCAAATGGTGGACAGTAAAGATGGAGGGACACGGCTCCATCCACGTGCGATGGATTCTCCATGCGATGGAGGCCGAGGGCATCTGGAAAAAAAGAATAGGACCTATAGGACGTCACACAACGCCATCTAGCGTCGAAGTAAGTAAAGCTACTATGGGTATTAGTACGGTGGCCTCGAAGATAGGAGGACCATTTTAGAAAAAAATCGCTTGCACATCTTGTAAGCGGATTTTTTGTCAGCTCCGTCCTTTTCTTTGTTACCAAATAGGGTTTTTGTTTATTAGAGCCACATGTGTCCACTAGGATGTTGGATGTTGCAACCAAAAATCATACTAAAGATGGTCCCGCTATCCTCGAGGCGACTGTACTTGATCAATAGTATTCATATTGCATTCTACCACAGAGCACCCCAATAGAGACCACATATCAGGGCCCCCGCTTCTGCCAAGCTTGCAGTACAACTACTAATATTGATGAGACGCCCACCAATCAAATTGCACCAATTTGATTTACCACATGACGTGTCCTTGACCTGCCCAATCAGAACACAGTTCGTTCTACCCATACCCCGCACTTGTGGCGATGTCGTTTTCAAACAATAAATGGGCATTGCGGACTCTATTGGGGGTGCTCTGTGCATTCTACGCTGAAAAGAGCGCGACTCTTAAATACAAAGAGAAAATTAACTCACCATTTATATAACATACGTCGTTAATTTCCAATTTAGTTCTACCAGTCTCTTCCATATTATCAGCGCAGTACACCTCTTCATCACACTTCTCGCTGTCCTGACACCTGTCATCCTGACACCTGTCACCCTGGCACCTGTCATCCTGACACCTGTCAGTGTCAGTATTGTCAACGCTGCGCCTCCTTGTTTTGTTTTTCATAACTTTCATAACTTCAGGCTCGACGTTCTGCGGCCATTTGTATCTGAAATGAAATAAAAATTTATAAGTTTTCATTGTTAATTTACTCAAAATAATCTAATTCCCATGGGAATGAGGAGATCGATGACGTCGCTGTGTGTCTCGCTCTAAAACGGATTGGCGATTTATGCAACGTCGACCTAAACCAGTATTTGGATGGGTTTCGATGTATCAAAGTTTTCCGTGGTTCCGACGGCACGTTGAGCCGTCGCTCTGGGTTGATGTCGATGAATTTAAACCAATTCGGTGGCCTACAGGCGGAAAATACTGGCCTCTGCCAATACTCATTGAAGCAGAGTGGCAGAGTACGCTCCAATGCCCTTCGATTGAAGAGAGACCCGTATCCCTGCCGTGAAATGATTATGGGTTATAAATGAGGCTTCATCTATATATATAAAAGAGAAAATCACTGACTGATTCATCACGAAATCTCCGAAACTACAAGTGCCAGGAGTCTCAAATTTTGCATGGGGGTTCCTTTTGGGGCGTAGGTGCTCACTAAGAAAGGATTTTTGGAAATTCATCCCCTAAGGGTGTAAAACGGGGGTGCAAAGTTAGTATGAAACTTTGCCGTTTTTGAAGTTATTCGAATGAAATTCAGCATGAAGGTTCTTTACTGAAAAGCATGAAACATGAGTAAAATATTTTTTTCAAAATTCATCCCTTAGGGGGTTAAACGGGGGTGCAAAGATAGTATGAAACTTTGCCGTTTTTGAAGTTATTCGAATGAAATTCAGCATGAAGGTTCTTTATTGAAAGGCATGAAACACGAGTAAAATATTTTTCTCAAAAAACATCCCCTATGGGGTTAAACGAGGGCGCAAAGTTAGTATGAAACTTTGCCGTTTTTAAAGTTATTTAAATGAAATTCAGCATTAAGGTTCTTTACTGAAAAGCATGAAACATGAGTAAAATATTTTTTTCAAAATTCATCCCTTAGGGGGTTAAACGGGGGTGCAAAGATAGTATGAAACTTTGCCGTTTTTGAAGTTATTCGAATGAAATTCAGCATGAAGGTTCTTTAATGAAAGGCATGAAACATGAGTAAAATATTTTTCCCAAAAATCATCCATTAAAGGCGGTAAAACGGGGATGCAAAGTTAGTATGAAACTTTCCGAGTCTAAATATATAAAAGAAGAAACTGACTGATTGGCAACTGACATATCAACTCACAGCCCAAACTGCTGGGTCTAGAGACTCCACATTTCGCGCCTATGAAGTCTGGGGGTGCACTAAGAAAGGATTTTCAAAACTCATATCCTAAGGGGGTGAAACGGGGGTCCAAAGTTTGTATGAAGAAACTAGATTAGTTAGACCATTTTATTTGAAACTTCGCAGGAGAATACTCCTGGCGGTAAATGAGTAAGTACGTGTTTCAGGATTTTTCAAAATTCAACCCATATAGGGATGAAATCGAGGGCGCTCAACCTAGAAAGCTGAAATTTTGTATGAAGATTCCCTTTGTGATGATTCCCAAGGATAGAGATGTGACTTTTTTAAAATTCCCACGAGCACAGGAATAATAAGACTACACGTGTTTTATGAGGTACGCTCAACTTAGAACGCTGAGATTTTGTATAGAGGTTCCTTTTATGATGTAGTCAAGGATAAAGACGTATTTTTGAATTCGTTTTTTTTCATGAAGTCGTTTTTTTTTAATTCCCACGGGAACGAACTTATTGGCATTTTCGCTTGACCACGCGGACGGAGCCGCGGGTAACAGCTATTAAAATAATAAAGCAACAGGATTTTGTACACAGTAGGTAGCCAAGATTAATCTTGGCTATCTATTTTCTCGCCGCTGTTAACAGCGGCGAGAAAATAGACAATGAGCAATGAAGAACACTGACGTCTCGGGGAAAACTACAGTAATAGGAGACTGTTAAATCCGTCTATACTACTAATTAGTTACAAGTCCAATTCCACGCGGGCGAAGCCGCGGGCACAGCTAGTAATATTATAAATGAGAAAGTGTGTTTGTTTGTTTGTTATTCCTTCACGGCTTGACTAAGCAGCCGATCATTATGCAAATTTGCATACATATTGTCATGAGTACGGAGCCCTACATAGGCTAGTACCGTGAAAGTATGTCGGTCCAATGAGAAAATATCTTTTCAACTATAGAGGGCGCTGTATCGGCCAACCGATGGCGCCACAAGTCGCGCTATGGGTTGTTTTGTTGTCAAACGAGATCTGTGTCATAAAATTAACGCGAGCCGCGAGGAAAAGCTAGTAATATTATAAATGAGAAAGTGAGTTTGTTGTGTTATTCCTTCAAGGCTTGAAGCAGCCGATCATTATGAAATTTTGTATACATATTTTCAGGGCTACAGAGCACAACATAGACTTATAATTTTTACGCGAGCGAAGCCGCGGGTAACATCTAGTAGTAAATTGATAATAGTAAATAACTACTTGGTAATAGTCTTTCTAATAATAACATTAATGATGAAAAATAATTATATAATTACACTAGATAAATGATCATAACATCTGCATAATTATCAATTAGTAAATATTATTGGTATAAATATATCAGTGTTTAAACATACATATCTAATGTACTAGTGTTTCTCCTGGGATCACGACCTAATGTCCGAAGCCGGGTCCACACCGGACGATCCCGTGCGCTCCGATTACGCGCGGCAGGAGCGCGCTCCAAATGCGCGGGCGGTGTGGACGTGCCGCGCGCGATCCAAGCGCAAGCATTGGAGCGCGCGCTCTTTGATACGCTCGATCCGTTTGTTGTCGGTTTTTTGGCCATTTTCAAAGGCGCCTCAGTAGCGTGGAGCGCGCGGTGTGGACGCCTGGACGGTCGTGTCGTGTATGGATCGCGTGATCCGCCAATATGGATCAATCTAAGAGTCGCCTGTTAATATCGCTTTATAAGCAGTTTAAATGTTTATGGGACCTGAACTACGTAAATTATACCAATAGAGGTGCAAGAGAGAATGCTTGCTTAAAATTTCGCGTGATATGGCAAACACACCAGTCGAAGAGTAAAAGAAAAAAATGTGACTGACTGAATCACGGATCGCATGGAGCGCAGCTTAGGATCGCAAGTTTCCAAAACTGGATCGGTCTAACGCGATCCGCGATCCTAGATTGTGGATCGTGGAGACCGTGGATCGCGGATCGCGAGATCGCCGCTCCAAGACGGATCGTCCGGTGTGGACCCGGCTAATCACACAGAGGAAAGGAGCGGGTTGGGCGCGAGTCGGGCGCGGGTCATACATACATTTTCTTAAGTAATGACTTGAGTCGAGCTAGCATTTTCATGCCTCCCCGAAAACTAACTCAATTTGGGATTAAATCACACTGTGTAAAAAAGTTATAGGTGGTTAACCCTCATATTTGTAAACCAGGGAATTTTTGTTCTAGGTAATTTATATACAGGGTTACTTTTGGACCCCCCATCAAAAAAAGACATGATTTAAGGAGCGTAATAAAAAAATATTTGGTGAAAAAAGAAAGGGTTAAAATCCACATTTTACAGTCACTTTTTTAAATTACATTTCTAGGAACGTTCGGTCACCCTCGCGCAAGTGCACGACGATGGCGCATTGTCATTGGTTGAAAGAATGATATCAGCTACGCATGCGCGTAGTGCTATGCTGCGAGGCTGCGAAATGGCCGGCCGAAGAGTGACCATAATTTTAATTTGTGTTTGTAAAACTTTGAAAAAAGAAATAAGTTAATAAAAATATCAGCAGCTGACTGGTTCCTACGATTTTGTGGCTTTTGGTGTAGAAACATTAGGCCCGTGGGGTACCAGCGCGTTGTTCTTTTTTAGGGACATCGCAAAGAGGCTGCGACAAACCACTGGTGACCCAAAGGCTGGCAGTTACTTCGCTCAACGGATATCTATCGCCGTTCAGCGAGGTAACGCTGCTAGCATTTTGGGCACCATGCCACAGGGACCATGTCTTTTTAATGCTTAGTTTTAGTTTTTATTGTTAGTTTAGTTTTTAATTTTTATTGTTAGTTTAGTTTTAATTAATTTTATTGTATTTCATGTTATTTAATTATGTATTTTACCAATAAACTTGTAAGTATGTAAGTTAATAATTTTTTTTTTCATAAATTCGTTGTACGGCTGCTATAGAATCACCTAAAAAAAATTGGCGGGGGGTCCAAAAGTAACCCTGTATATAACAGAAAGTCATGTTAGTTACACCATTTATAACTCAAGAACGGCTGAAGCGATTTGGCTGAAAATTGGTGGAGAAGTAGCTTAGAACCAGGAGAAGGAGATAGGGTAGGGTGGTGCCTATAAGGCGGAACAAAGTTCGCCGGGTCACCTAGTATTTAAACAATTCTTGTGTTCAAACTCAAATCATTTGTTCAGCGAATTAGCGAAACCCGCGCATCTTCGTTTGCGTGTATCTCGCTTTCCCGTGGGAATTTTCAAAAATCCTTTCTTATCGGATGCCTACATCATACGAAGAACCCACCCTGCAAGTTTCAGGTCTTTACGATCAGCGGAATGGACTGTGCGTTGATCTGTCAGTCAGTAATCCAGGACAAAGCATTTTATACGTATTTTTTTCTTTGCATTTTACAAATTGACGACCTCCGTGGCGTAATGGTTACCACGCCAGACCGCCACTCAGGAGGTCCCGGGTTCGATCCCCGGTCGGGTCATGATGAAAAACGAACTTTTTCTGATTGGCCTCGGGTCTTGGATGTTTATCTATATATGTATTTGTCATAAAATATAATATCGTTGAGTTAGTACCCCATAAAACAAGTTTCGAACTTACTTTGGGGATAGCTCAATCTGTATGAATTGTCCCTATACATTATTTATATATGTATAGACTAGGCCTTTTTATATTCATCGAGATTTTTACACTACAAAGGTGGCAAACAAGCATACGGCTCGCCTGATGGTAAGCATCACCGTAGCCTATAGACGCTTGCATTACCGGGGGTATCACTCACGCGTTGCCAACCCTCCCAACCCCCAAAGCGGAGCTCTGGAGACCTTACTCACCGTAGGAACACAGCATGGCCGAGACCAATGCTATTTGGCTACGATCTTCTGTAAGGTGGAAGTCCTTCTCCAGACGTTCTGCTCCGATTTGAGCGGATTACTCGCTGTGCCCTACCTCTCTTGGTATAGGTAGGTACTGACTATAGTTAGTGAGCGATTTTACGAGCGTTTCCGAGGTTACGCACACTAAAACAATGTGCATGTGAACGTGAACGTTACAATATTCATAGACGAACGCTCTTCGTGAAATGGATCTTTAGTATAGTTTAATCATACTAATATTATAAATGAGAAAGTGAGTTTGTTTGTTATTCCTTCACGGCTTGACTAATCAGCTGATCATTATGAAAATTTGTATATATATTGTCAGGGGTACCTACAGAGCCCAACATAGCTACTTTTAATCCCTGAAAGTATGTCATTCCAATGAAAAAATATTTTTTCTGTTATAGAGGGCGCTGTATGGGATGCTATCGGCCAACAGATGGCACCACAAGTCGCGCTATGGGTTGTTTTGATGTCAAACGAGATCTATGTCTTAAAATTAACGCGAGCCGCGGGGAAAAGCTAGTAAGGTATGTTATGTAAACAATAAATAAATATTTCAGATGTGAACGCCTTACCTGACTTCCTCAAGACTTCCACTCAGTAATTTCATGAAGCAGTGCGAGTCAGCGTGGTCGTGGATCGCCGAGGCGTGTTCAGCTCCCCAGCAGATGATCATGATGTTGAATGCACCGTTACCTGCGTCCACCAGGTTTCTGGTGTAACTGGAATTATAATAAGACAATAAACATAAAAAATTACAAATAAAAAACTTAAAAAATACTTTCTGGAGCAACCTGTGTAGTGTATGTGACGAGTGTCTCGCTTCCACTACTGTAATCCGCAGTATGGCATCTCTGTCTAACAGTAATATCTTGTTTAGGTGACTTTTTACGTATTTAATTCTATTGTAAGGTGCATTGCATGTTGTACCCACATTAAATTCAATATTTTTATAATACAGCGTACAGTAAAACAAAATTGTTTTTGTTGCGCTGATATTCATTTTGTTTAACTAATGTAACGTTTTATAAATAAATAAAAATAAAAAAAATTAAATTGGTGTGTTGCACAATTATTATTTTTTAGTTCTCTCATTTAATTGTTCATTGGCGGAGTCTGTGATGGCATTGAAGTATCTCAATGAAAAAATAGAAATTTATTTAATTATACGTTTTGGTCTGAAATAATTGTATAGTATATTATGTAATGTAGCCTTGTTTATTATTTATATTTCTCTATGCGTTATATATTTATGTTTGTACATAAGATTATTTATGAACGTGTCCGAAATTGGAACTACAACTCCCGTTCATATTTTATGTCACTTTTTGACAGTTCGCCTTTGACAAAATGTATGAAAATATGCCACAGTAACCCCCTACAAACGTCACTCAGGTTCTTACATCCTTGTTACATCTTTAACAGTTAATGACGTAGGATGTATGATGATAAATAAATAAATAAATTAAGTTAATGACATATTAATTTATGGCTGTCAATCAATAAATAAATAGAATCTTTAAAACTAACAAGTTCACTCACAATCTCAAAAAAAACTAAAAGGTAAAATGGGTGGACAAAGACATGTAATTCGCAAGGCGTGATGTAGTTCTGCATTTTCGAATTTGCCACTTCGAAAAACATGTGGAAACTGAGAAAATCGAGAAACGCTTCGACCATTTTTACCTTCGTATCGATTTTTAATTAGAGTGACAGACTTAGTTTTAGGCACTAATTAAAGCTAAGTAAGTGTACTACAAAATATTTTCAATAATCTTTTTCATAGGGCTAGTGATTTTGCCAATATTTCGCGAAATAAATGAGGAAAACCTGAAAATTTCAGTTTTTGAGAAAGAATGCCAATATTCGAAGTGCCATAAAAGTTTTTTATGCATTTCAAAATAAGAATGCAATGCAGAGGAGCAAAATACAGTGACCATAAATTTTTATCCTTAAAATTATCTTTCACTTTATTATAACTTCGGGGGTGTGGGAAGATGATATTTTCGAAACCATAATCTGTCGAACCATGAAAGTGTCCATCCGAAACAACGAGACACGTAGTCCTGTCAAAAAAGACATTACTAATTAGAATAAGGTTTAAAACTGGTTGGAATTCCACGAAACGTCAGTCCTTTAGAATAATAAGGATTAGAAGGAGTGTCGTCATACAAGCGCTCTGTCAAAAGTGAAGCGCTAAACGCTCGATGACACGTCGGTGACATCAAATACTATAGAAGACTAATACCCACAGCTCTTGACGTTTCTCATACAATGACTTGGCAACCTCCGTTCACCTCATGCCGCTAGGGGCGCTATAACATTTTGCATACAAAACGCACAGTTCACCTCATGCCGCTAGGGGCGCTATAACATTTTGCATACAAAAGTTTTGAAATCGTTCACCTCATGCCGCCCTCATGCCGTAGGGGCGCTAGTGTCGCGTCTTGCCCGAATTCTTCCGAAGCTGTGGGTATTAAGTAGTCTTCTATAGTATTTGGTGACATGCACTTGACACTGACATGTTGCCAATGGAGGTGTAGTTTCCAGAAAGCGGGGAAATAAATAGAGTTTGTTTAAGTTTCTCAACTTTCAAGTAACAAAATTTTAGGTAAGTTTTAATATCGTAATCGTAAATTCACATGGATTTCCATCGCTTTGACATTGACAACCATGGAGCGGTTCGGCAAAGTTCGGCGTTTTAGTTGAGGTGTATCAAAATGGGTGCACGGACACTCCTTCTATATCTTATTATTTCTATGGTCAGTCTGTATTTTCGAAATTCATTTTAATGGCTGTTTGCGAATTATTTGCATCTTGTGTGGGCTCGTTTTAAATAAACGTCACAGTGACGTACCGATGTATGTCATATTGTAATTCATAATATTTTGTTACTAATTATCAATCACGGGATGTACGCGAAAAAACATCGATAACTTTATGACCTTAAATCTCATATGTAACTTATTTATAAAGTTAATTCAACTTAGCAACAATGTTTTGTTATTACACGCCCAGCTTATAATTGTTTAAAGTTAATATCTGTCCCGCTCACTCATCGAGGCATTTGACACTTCATAAAAGTTCATCAACGTAGCTTTTTATCATCTTACAGAAGATCGTGGCCAAATACCATTGGTCTCGGTCATGTTGTGTTCCTACGGCGAATAAGGTCTCCAGCTCCACTTTCTACAGGGCCGGCAACGCGCGAGTGATACCCCCGGTATTGCAAGCGTCCATAGGCCAGGTGACTGCTCACCATCAGGCAGGCCATATGCTTGTTTGCTACATTAGTGGTATAAAAAAAGACTCACCGAAAACGATCAAACTTAGCATATTTCTTCCAATCGCTAGGATTCGATTTGTAGCCAGCCATTATTTTTTGAACATCCTGTACGTTGACGTGGTCCTGCGAGAACACCCTGTGTAGTTCTTCAATCAGTTTGTCGAGTCCGGTTATTTCTCTGTAACACGAAATAAAAGTTGATAATAAAGGCAATAATTCGAATCGAAATCGTGATTAGAAAGTACCTAAGTTGTTACGTAGTACCTACTAACTTATTATTATAAAGATATGCCTGTTTGTATGAATATTTGCAGTGAATTAGCTCCGAAACTACTAGTCCTATTTAAAAAAATCTTTCTTTCTTTTCTTTGGGAAGCTCCACTGTCCCCGGGGGACATTTTTTAAAATTAGGAGTCCCCTAAAATCCGTGCGAGGCCGGGCTGCTAGTAATTTATGTAGAGAAAAATATACGACGTAAGTTCTAATAAATAATAATAATTTTAGTATAATGACAGTGCATATTTCGCCGTTTCATAGTGCACATTTCGCCGTTTCATAGTGCACATTTCGCCGTTTCATAGTGCATATTTCGTCGTTTTATAGTGCATATTTCGCCATGTCATAATGCATATTTTAACATTTTGAAAGTGCATATAATCTGATGTCTTGTCATAATACTCACTAGTCTAGTGCATATTTCGTCGTTTTATAGTGCATATTTCGCCATGTCATAATGCATATTTTAACATTTTGACAGTGCATATAATCTGATGTCTTGTCATCATCGATCTACATCGATGCTTGTCTTATTTCTCACTGGTCTAGTGCATATTTCGTCGGTTTATAGTGCATATAATACTCACTGATCTATTTTGATCGGTTCGTGTACTGGAAGCACTTCCATATCAGTACACTGGGATACTTTTAGTTTGCAGTTGACATTTTCCACGTCCATTATGATTTATGAATCTGTAAAAATAAAAATAAAATTTAAACTGATAGTAAGTTACACAAAAATAAAGTTAAATTAAATCCCTTTATTAGTAGACAAGCACAACTTTGTTAGCTTGTGTCTCTCTTTCCCGTGGGAATTTCGAAAAATACTTTCTTATCGGATGGCTACGTCATACAATTTAAGAAAGGCTCAGTGGATAATCCGCTCAAATCGGAGCAGACCGTCTGGGGAAGAACTTCCACCTTACAGAAGATCGTAGCCAAATAGCATTGGTCTCAGCCATGTCGTGTCCCTACGGTGAGTAAGGTCTCCAGAGCTCCACTTGGTTGGGAGGGTTGGCAACGCGTGAGTTATACCTCCGGTTTTGCAAGCGTCTAGGCTACAGTGACGGCTTACCATCAGGCCGACCGTATACTTATTTGCCACCTGTGTGGTATAAAATATGTATATATATATATATATATATATACGCTTTCGCTTTACCTATATATATATATATATAAATCACAGATTGAGCTAGCCCCAAGAGTTGTATTATTTATTTATTTATTTATTTAATACGTTTACATTCCATGAACATTACAGACTCCTGTCCAAGGAGTTCATAGATGATATAATTTATCAATTAAACACAATTCAATATACTTCCAAAAAATCAATTCAAAATAATAAAAAACAATAATAATAAAAAAATTCAAAATAATAAAAACAATACATTACAAATTAATCAAGGTCTTTGTTGTTCCAAGTAGGCTTTCACTGTTAACCTGAACTCTAAATTGGAACAATGAAAGATGTCTAGATTAGTAACCGAGGTACAACTATTAAGGAGGATCAGCGCTCTATTAACAGGAGCCTGATATCCTGCGACTGTCCTGCTTTGCGCGATCGCGAATAAATTATGTCTTCGAGCCCGGTTAAAACTATCCGGCACGTATAAGCAGATTTGCTCTAATAGCACTACATTGCTTATATGCCCTCGGAATACGTCAAATATAAATTGGAGTAGTTTGACATTACGTCTAATCTCCAAGGTGTCGTAGCCGACCATGCCTAGTAGAAACATGCTTGGGTAAAGGTATGGATATCC
This sequence comes from Endotricha flammealis, assembly GCA_905163395.2. Lineage (NCBI taxonomy): Eukaryota > Metazoa > Arthropoda > Insecta > Lepidoptera > Pyralidae > Endotricha > Endotricha flammealis. The sequence goes on from LR990883.1 coordinate 1,356,915, forward strand.
TACATAGTAACCATAGCGCTTATAATAAAGCCATCTGATAAATTTCTTCTGCAGTTTCTCTATCATCACAATGTATTTTGCTTGATGTGGGTTCCAGATAATTGCGTTACTCTCTAATTTACTTCGCACAAAAGCATTATAAAGCACTTTTACAGCAGTGATACTATTATGGGATACTAACTCATCAACGATTGGACATAATAAATTTGTAATTGGGATGATTGATCCCAGGAATCCCGGGAGCGAAGTCGAGCGAAGTCGCCATCACAGATCATAATTAACAAGATAACTCCTCATCAGATGATTGGTTCGATTCCACTTGTTATGCGAATACAATGGAAGCTTTCGTTTAAGGTCAAGAAACATTGATAAACTTTACAATGTCACGTCTTATTAATTTAAAGGCAAAGCCCCACTTCGACACTCCTTCGTAAAGTTTTTTATTTATTTATTAAAGGTTTTTTTGTTCACATTCGATCATGTCGACGTAAACAAACCGACCAAATAGAGAAGAACTCTCATGTTGCGAATTTATAAGACGCGTGCTACATATCAAAATTATGCGGCTTACTTGCGCACGTTTCGAAGTGAGCAACCCGGCTAATTTGGATATGTAACACGCGTCTGATAAATTCACAATATGAAACAGTTTTACATTTTGGTCGGCTTGTAAACGTTAACACGTTCGAATGTGACCAAAAAACTCGTACTAATAACTCAGTTCCCATATAAATATAACCATGCCCGGCGCTAAAGATTTTATAGATTTAAACATTTATCCCAGATTTTTTAGAAAAAAAGGCGGACGGAATCTTGTTAAGAAAGAATTGAAGCACCCTAATGGCGGCGGCGTAACTATGGGTGAGTGTGAAATGGTTGACCGGCACGCACACATTCACACCAAAGTAAGCCGGCCGGTTCGTACGTATACGCGAGGTGGCTTACTATGGGTGCTTCACTTTTTAGTTCCAGTGACGGGGCCCGCTTTTTTTCTAGGTCCATGGATTTTAGAGTATATTTATAAATACTATTCTAAACTCTCACTAATCTCTCTAACATGGCTAACACTTTTTTTTGCTCATAAAATTTTGTCGGCGTTCGTATTAAAATCTTTTTTATCGTCTTAATTACTTATTATTATATATTATATATTCTTTGTGATTATTGAGAAATCGCAATCACATTCAAGATTATCATAAAACCATAGGGTTAGAGATATATATGGTCCTAATTTATTAATGAACTTCCTTATAACACATGACTATATAGGTTACATATAATCGTTTATGCAAGAAAATAATAGTCTAGTATTCAGTGAATATGGATGGCTTTATGCTGTAAGCAACATTTTTCTAACTATTTACATTAATATTTTTTTTTTACTGAATACTAGACCATTATTTCCTTGCTTAAACGATCATATTATGTAGCATATACAGTCATGTCTTAAAAGGAAGTCCATTAATAAATTAGGACCTTATATAAATAAACACAAACATAATAAGTAACAAAACTAAATATTTAAAATACATCTGAATCAAAATCCATATCCATACTAATATTAAAAATGTGAAAGTGTTTGTTTGTTTGTTTGTTTGTTTTAATGCTTATATATTTATGTAATTTTTCTTAACTGTTATTTCATTTGTTTTCTTAATGCGTGATAAAAAAAATCTTATTGTAATTTAAAAAAGAAAGAAAGAAAAAATATTTATTTGGAACACCTAACACTAAACAACAATAACTTAAAATTACTTATAGCTAATTGTGTCCCAAATTTACTTGATTTTAAATCCATATAATATTATTTATTGTTGTTGCCAATTTGTGAAATGGTGGTAGTCATGGATTTAGTATATACTAGCATACCTATAGATCGGCTTTGTTTGATTGAGGCGAGACCAAGAACAAAATACACTAGTGTGCGTGTAATGTACATGTGTGCAAGCAAGATGGTGCTAATTTTGTGGATTTTCCTTTTTGTTTGAGTTACATCCAGGCACTGTACAGGTAACCATATTTAATCACGTCTAATTAACACCAAAACTACACTTAAATACCATTTAGGCCGATACAGGCCGACAGCGTGTATAGGAAGATGGTCTCGCCTATCTATCTCGCTCTAGCAAACGCGTGTGCTATGATCTATCTCTTTTGCATTGCCAATCTTACGCTAGTATATAATAAATCTATGGTGGTAATAAATAAAGTTAAGATTCAATATTAATTTAATTAAGTATGCAAGTTGTAAATGTTCAGAGAAAGTGCGCGTGATGGTTCTAGTCTTCGAATAAATTATTTGAGTTGAGTTTTTTTTTATAACACTTAGGTGGCAAACAAGCCCACGGCCCGCCTGATGGTAAGCGGTCACCGTAACCTATGGACGCTCGTAATACCAGAAGTATCACTCGTTGCCGACCCTGAGGGCTACCACGAAACGTAAATCCGATACTTCGGCCGAAGTATTGGAAGAATTTTAACCATGAATTACCAGTATTTACCAGGTATTTCATGGTTATTTCAGTAATTCCATGAATACTACCCACGAAATACCTTGTACTTTATGGTTATTTTAATAGTTCGTTGAATTATAACCACGAAATACTTTGTAATTCATGGTTAAAATTCTCCCGATACTTCGACCGAAGTATAATTATTGTAGTGTGAAATTGTGTTATAAAAAAGATATACTATCCTTTTGTTCCAAGCAGAATGCTCATTAACTAAAGGGAGAAAGTGATCTTATTGCAACTTAGTATTGCAACAAACGCTGGGGTACTAACGAGGTGTTTCCAAGAAGATTCCGCACTGGTTGTGTGCGGAAAACAAGGTATAGACGACTGTGAATATATAGCAAAACCTGATTTTACATAATAAGTAAAGTAACCATTAGTAGTCGGCCTAGAATCTAGATCATTTCCTTCGGTAATACATGGGTAATGCAACATAGTAAAATTCTTGTTTTATTAATGACGACCTCCGTGGCGTAATGGTTACCATGCCGGACCGCCACCAAGGAGGTCCCGGGTTCGAATCCCGGTGATGAAAAACTAACTTTTTTTTAATGGCCAGGGATGGTTTGAATCCCGGTCGGGTCATGATGAAAAATGAACTTTTTTTAATGACCAGGGATTTGGATGTTTATCTATTATATTATGTATTTGTTATAAAATATAGTATCGTTAGAATCCCATAACACAAGTTTCGAACTTACTTTGGGGCTAGCACAATCTGTGTGATTTGTCCCTAAGTATATATTTATTTATTTCACACGGGTTTTACTTAAGATTCTTAATTTTTTTGAAAATTTAATATAGCCTATGTTACCCGGGGATAATGTACATTCCCAAATTAGTATAGATAGAAAAATTAATTGTTCTGAATGACTTAGTGGCTCATTAATTTGACTAAAAACGGGGCTTGGACGCGCACTTAAACTTACTTGTTTTTAGGGTTCCGTAGTAAAAATGAAAAAAAAAAAGAAAAATGTTTATTCAATCAACAGAAAGGTAACAACATTGTGACTGGAGCCTCCATTTAAGTACGTAATGTATGTGTTTGGAGTATTCGCTCTTTCTAAGTAGACTTAAATTATGTAACGTTAAGTTACGTGGTAATCTACAAGGAACCCTTACAGTTTCGCCATGTCTGTCTGTCTGTCCGTGGTCTAGCGCCTAGACGCTTGATGCTAATTTGGTATGTACACATATATTAACAATGTTAATGTTAACAAAGTGCAGGAAGAAAATTCAGAAAAAAAAAATTTATGAGGTAGGGGTCACCTCAACATGTGAAGTGCAAATGATATTTTTTTGCGCCCACCCCATGTTGTCGTATCGTTAGATAGGTCTCTTCAAAACATTGATGGTGTGGGAAGATCATTTTTCGATACAATTCAATTCTTTTTGAACGGTGGTAAACCCCCCCCCCCCCCCCCTCTATTTCCGAAAGTCTAATATTTAGAAATTTGAAAAAAAACATGGTAGTAGTCCATATGCTGAACCCTCAATGAAAACTATAACGGTTAAGTAGGCTCTACTAGTTACCGAGTAATAGCCGACGAACTTATAAAACAAAATTTCTTTGATGAAAACTTACAAATGTGATGGAATTTGACATTGGACTCAACTTAAGGCAAGCAAAGCGCAGCAAATACGGAACCCTACATTGCGCGTGGCCCGACACGTACTTGCCCGGTTTTTATTTCATTATTTTATTGTGAATGGCCAGATCCAGAAACTTATGTAGTATGCCCCAAAGAAACCTTTAAATCTCGGAAATACTACACTGTGCGTGGCCCGACATGCACTTAACCGGTTTTTTTCACTCGACATTTCGACATAGTTGCATCTGCCGTGGTCACGGGGAGACTGAAGTTCAAGCCCCGTTTTTTAGTAATAATTTGTTCAAAACGCGAAAGTTTAAAATATAGGCTTAGTGACTGAATGAGAATCAACGCACAGCCCAATCCCCTGGTCGTAGAGAACTGAAATTAGAGGCTGTGCTCTTTGTATGAAGTAGGCATCCGATAAGAAAGGATTCATCCCAACCCCCCCTCTGGAGACCTTACTCACCGTAGGAACACAACATGGCCGAGACCAATGCTATTTGGCTACAATCTTCTGTAAGGTGGAGGTCCTTCCGCAGACGGGCTGCTCCGATTTGAGCGGATTATCCAATGCCCCACCTCTCTTCTTCTTGGGAGGGTTGGCAACGCGTGTATGATACCCCCGGTATTGCAAGCGTCTATAGGCTACGGTGATGCTTACCGACAGACCCGTATGCTGTTTACCAACTTTGCGGTATAAAAAGGATTTTCAGATATTCCCACCGGAATGTGGGATATAAAGCAAACGAAGTTGCGCGGGTTTCTCTAGTATTAATATAGATACACTCGTATTGTATTGTATATATATAAAAATTCAAAGTCCTGACTGCTGACTTAACTATATATCAACGCACAGCCCAAACCGCTGGGTCTAGAGATTCCAAATTTGGAATGTAGGTTCCTTACGACGGCGACGTCTTACGATGTACAAAGAAAGGATTTTTCAAAATTCCCACGGGAAAGCGAGATATACGCAAACGAAGTTGCGAAGATTTTATTAGTTTTATTATATTAGCCCAGAAATATTTTAATTATGCCGCAATCGTGAATTTCTGCACTCCCAATGGTTGACTGGTAGAGAATGCAATTAGCATTAAGCCAGCTTATTGTGTATGTACACAGTACACTGTGTATTGTGGTCAATAAAGTTAAATAAATAAATAAATAGACCGCAACAAATTTATCACGGCAGGATTTTTTAATTACAACTTGACGAACTCCGTGGCGTAATGGTTACCATGCCAGACCGCCAACCAGGAGGTCCCGGGTTCGAATCCCGCTCGGGTCATGATGAAAAACTTTTTCTGATTGGCCTCGGGTCTTGGATGTTTCTCTAATGTATTTGTTATAAAAATATAGTATCGTTGAGTTTAGTATCCCATAACACAAGTTCTTCTTCACGACGATATTCTGTGAGAGGGGTGGTACTGTACGATATTTTATATACCACGGTGACAAACAAGCATACGGCCTACCTGATGGTAAGTGGTCACCAGGGAATGTTTTCAGTTTTTTAAGGTCGTTTCCGAACCTTAAAAAACCTCCTCATTCACTTTTTGAGGCACCCCATAATTGTACTCTCATGGCAATACCTCGGCATAATCATTCCACATCCTAAGCATCCGTGGAAGGAAATTCCTTGTGATAAAGTAAATTGTATAAATAAAAACACTAAATAAAGTATAATAACAGATTAGGACGAACAAATACATACGCGATATTTTTGTGAAACCACACTTTCTTTTTAGCACCAAACAATTAAATTTAACACGTCTTAACTTACCTTAAACTTAAACGCTTCTAGAAATACGTACGCACGATAACACTGCCACAAAGTCAATGTTCTCAAAAAAAAAGTTAAAACGAGTTTCACCGACCGTAGACAATGCACTAATGACAGCTCGTTTCGCGCGCGAATCCTATATATTGACAGTTGTTTACGCGGGAACGTTTTCTCGGAACATTTTTGGCGAATAGACAAAAATATTATTCTTTTTTTTTTCGTAGATACCACCTAATGTATTACAAATTAGCGATAGGGGTATAAAATATTACGTAATTTTATATTCCATTACGATAATAATTGTACTTATAGACACGGTGTCGTTTGAAAGGTACCTATTGACATGTTTTTAGTGTGATAGAGCCTAGCCCCTATGAACTGGTAGTGGCTCGTAAAATAGCCGACCGGGGAGGTACCACCCTCTCACAGAATATCGACGTGAAAATAGCTGTGATATGCCGCTGTGTTTACGATGAGTGAGGGAGTGGAAATCTCCTGCTTTCTACTCCCTTTTTCACTTTCCTTCCCCCATTTTTCCTTATTCATTCCTTCATAGGTGGCCAACGCATCCAAGTTCTTGTTGTCGTAGATGTCCATGGGCAGCGATGATGGCTTACCATCAGTTGACCCGCAAGGTCGTGTGTCCTGCTCTGTCATAAAAAAATCTAGATTCCGTATTAGTCTCTGAGTCAAGACGCCGAGAAGAAAAATGATAGCAAAATTACTTCGGAGAAGGCGTATTTTGAAGTCAATACGATAATGCACTTATAGTTCCATAAACAAACAATTACTATGCACTTTATTCATTTGTTTGCATTACATTTTACAATATTAATAAAATGAAAAAAACCTCGAAACACCGTTTTTTTAAAATCACGAGCTCAAGTTGACGCTATTACTACAGTTGGCGTCCAAATCCGTTCAATTCATACCTAAATATTATAATATAGTGTAAAAATTTACAAAAAATATACAGTCCATGTAGTTTTTATTCAGATAAAACAAGATGATGCATGTAAAAATGAGACCCATCGGCATCGCGGACAAGATCACAGCAGACACAGACGAGTCTCACCTTGTCGCGTCGGCCTGAAAAACTCTTTTATGCTCCGTTTGAAAATATATAAGAAAATCTTAATTCAAATACAAACACACTTGGCAAATGCCTTTTACAATCTCTTTTTTCCTATGTTTATTTATTTACTTACGACTTGGCTGTATGGGCTCAAAGCCCCTTTGCCTGCCCTTGGGCGAGAAAACAAAAAAAAACTGTTTGAAAAAGCCGGGATCATTATAGAAGAAAACTCGTGAGCAAGCAGAACATTTAAGCAAATTTTAAGTGGTACGACAGAAGGAGGAGCTGCCAAATCTGCTTGTGAGAATTTATTTCTCAAAATAATTTTACAATTTTATTGTCAAAAGAATCATTTATTAAACTATATAAAATGTTGAAATACATGGGGTAATAGTTATCTAAAAATGCAAAATTTATCCAATAACATAAAATAATAGGTACATACTTAGGTACAAGTTCGTACGGAACCTTCGGTACGCGAGTTCCACTAACACTTGACCGAATTTTTCTTACCATTGCAATGAGAAAATAGTGTTATAGTTTTCCGGAACTGTGAGAGAGTAATCTTTCGGTTAAGTCCCTAATTTTTTGACTAGCTGACTCAGATTTCGGTTCTACTACATAAAGTGAGTAACAAATGAATTTGTTACGGGCCGTGTGATTCATTTTATTTTAATGATATTTATTTGCCTCTATTGCCCGTTGTCACAAACTTTCCCTCAGATCATCATCATCATCATCTCAGCCACAAGAAGTCCACTGCTGGACATAGGCCTCCCCCAAACGTCTCCAGTGCGTCCTGCTGGCAGTGGCCTGCATCCAGCGGCTTCCTGCGACTTTCCTCAAGTTGTTTGACCAACTTCCCTCGGATATTTCCTCCTAAATATTTTAGTAAGGGAATAAAACGCAATTTTGCGCCACCTAACGTTCTTTTAATTTTAATTTCTCTACCATAAGGTCGTCTGGAAGGGATTGCTTCAGTGATAAGACCGTCTGTTGTTACCTATCTGTATTGTACTTTTAATTTATTTTTATTTTGGATGCAATAAAGAATATTGTATTATCTAAAACTAAAATAACCGACCTCCGTGGCGTAATGGTCACCACGCCGGACACCCAGGAGGCGTGTTCCAATCCCAGTCGGGTCATGATGAAAAACGTTTTTTTTTTAATTGACCTCATCTTGTTATAAAATATTGTATCGTTGAGTTAGTATCCCATAACACAAGTTTCGAAGTTACTTTGGGGCTAGCTCAATCTGTGTGATTTGTCCCTACATAAATATTTGTATTTATTTAATCCAAAACCTAGCCTAACTAAACCCCTTCTCATCTTAAAATCATTTTCACCACTGTTTTTCTCTATCCCTTTCCAAACCTGTGAGTGTGAGAAAAGACAAAAAAAGGCCGTAAATGGTTTTCTTCTCGCCATTTCTTTTACCAGTGTGGCAAACCGAACTCTTTTTAAAAACCTCTTTGTAAATAGTTATTGTTTCCTTTTTCTCTATGGTTTTTATAGTCTATTTTACTGTAACCCAATACTATAGAAGACTAATACCCACAGCTTCGGAAGAATTCGGGCAAGACGCGACACTAGCGCCCCTAAGGCATGAGGGCGGCATGAGGTGCACGATTTCAAAACTTTTGTATGCAAAATGTTATAGCGCCCCTAGCGGCATGAGGTGAACGGAGGTTGCCAAGTCATTGTATGAGAAACGTCAAGAGCTGTGCGTATTACTCGTCTATAGTATTTGCTGTAACTTCACTTCACTTTTTCACCTTCTCGCTATCAATTCATATTTTTCTATAATATAAGTTTTCTTCATCCCCTCCTCTTTTCCTAATCTTTCCATCCTTAATAACCAGTGTTACTGTTAAGTATTATAATATCTGTGCCAGTGTCATTTTGCTTTTTCAAAGATTCATAACTATTATTTAGAGAGGTCTCCACAATACTTTCTCTCGTCAGGAATAAATTATTTGTGTAATAAATCTAAAATATATTTTTGGAACACATAATAATATTCTTAAATTAAAGTTTTTTTTTCTTATATCACAATGGCAGCATGTTTGCTTGGTGGCAAACAAGCATACGGCCGGGCTGATGGTAAGCCTAGGCCTGATGGTTACCGTAACCTATAAACGCTTGCAATACAGGGGATATCACTCACGCGTTGCCAGCTCTCCCAACCCCCCCAAGTGGAGCTCTGGAGACCTTACTCACCGTAGGAACACAACATGGCCGAGACCAATGCAATTTGGCTACGATCTTCTGTAAGGTGTTGGTCCTTCCCCAGACGGGCTGCTCCGATTTGAGCGGATTATCTCAAAAAATAATTCTTGTATATTTTCGGGTCCCCCATTTGACTAATGTTAGTTGGAAGTTGTTATTTTAAACGAAACCACTAAACCCCGGATTTGCAAAGAAAGTGTAATAACTTTCAAAAAAATACCAGTGCAAACACAATAAAAAAACCAAAAAGTACTTTTCTATACGTAAAAACATATAAACATACGTCATTTCGGATATAAAGTTAACAAAAGTAGTATACTATTTAAAATCGAGAACGAAATCTTCGTTTTAGATGAAAAATGTACATTTTAATATGAAACTAAGAAGTTCATAAGCCGTTTTGCTTTTAAAACAGTTTTACTAAAAAGTAGTATACCATTTTTTTCGTTTAATAACAAAAAGGTCTTATGTGTGTACGTTTTTGTTGAGATTTAAAACGTTTTTCTGTTTTTATATCGTTTTGTAATCATTTCATTATGCTACGTGCGTAGTAAAATGAGCTCAAATACATATGTATGTGGGTTGAATTTTAATTATTTGCAAGTAATCGCCAAAACAGGCACCCAGTGGTCGACTGGTTATAACTACTTTATCTAAATCGTTGGGTTCGAATCCCGCAGATGGAGAATATTTGTGTGTACCAACATACTTGTTTGTATATTAAATTACAAAAAAATATATATGTATTATGTATATATAATATATGTATATTTATAAGAAATTTAGTACTTACCCATATAGTACTACCAGTAAATCCCCCGCAACTTCGTTTGCGCATATCTCGCTTTCCAGTGGGAATTTTGAAAAATCCTTTCCTAGTGCTCCCCGTTATAAAAGGAACCCCTGTGCAAAAATTCAAGTTTCTAACCCTTATAGTTTAGGCCCTGCGTTGATATGTCAGTCAGTCAGCTTCTCCTTTTATATATATATAGATTCTTTATTCCGTGCCCAGTAGTACAAGCTTTTCTTAGTTTGGGCCTAGATGGCGTTGTATGATTAGTCCGGTAGAATTCATTTATTTATCATTATTTCATGGGTTATAGGATCGAATCCCGCACTAAGCAAAATATTTTAAGCACAAACATAATGCAAAAACTACGTTTTTGTCTTGTCCGCAGTAGTTCCTTTAATAATTCTTTTGAATAAAGAACAAGGAGAATAGACAATGAGCAGAAAATATTAGAATTAACATTTGTTTTCTTTAAAATTAACTAAAATATCTTGCAATGCAATAAAAAAATAAAGATATCTTTTTCGGATTTTTTTATAAGAGTCTTACTTATAAGACTCTTAAGTTGTGGTATCATGCTTGTCTGCAATTTAAGTGCTATAAAAAAAACAGGCGCAAAATTTTTTTTTTTATTAATTATAAATATATATTTTTTTTTAAATTTGTTTTTTTATTTATTTCTTCCAGTTACCCGTGTTTAATTTTATGCACAACTGCGCCATCTATATCAGACTTTTGACCAAATCCTACGGGAATCGCGTACTTTTCGGTATAAGGGGGAAAGTTTTTGAGTGTGTTACTTCTTCACGCTGAAATGTGTAAGGCCAATTTATATATTTGGTATGGTAGGTAGCTGATACCTTTTATAACATACACTGGGCGTCAAAAATAAGTAGTACAGTTTTAAAATTGCAATTACTCTTAAACTATAGAAGTTAGAGTTTTGAAATAAAAGTCATTTTATAGCAAATTTAACAAAGTTTTCTAAAAATAATACTTTATTTAGCATTAGTAAAGTTTTACACTGAAAATTAGGAAAAAACTAAAAAGCTAACCATTTTGAAGGAACTATCAAGAACTTAATTTTTACGTTTTGGGCCTTGTTCCCACTTTAGTAACTTGTGTTGCCGCCTCGGGCTCTGATGACAGCTTGGAGCCGGTTTGGCATGCTGAACACTAAGTTTCGGAGGCGGTGTTGGGGAATATTCACCCATTCTTCTATCAGGGCCTGTTTTAGAGCCCTGAGGGCGGCGGGGGGTGGTCTGAGTCTTCTGACTAGCCTCCCAAGCTCATCCCAGGCGTGTTCAATCGGGTTAAGATCTGGGCTTCTTGATGGCCAAGCCATCAAGTTGATGCCAACCTCCTGAATGTACTCTTGTACGAGATGAGCGGTGTGTGGCCGGGCGTTATCATGCATTAGTATAGCTCCATCACCCATATTTGCTAAATATGGCCCTGCATACTCGTTAAGGATCTCTAATGCATATCTTTCACCAGTCAGAGTGCCATTTTCTATGACCACTAGCTCTGTGCGACCCTCTGAAGAGATGCCAGCCCATACGTGTACAGAGCCCCCGCCGTATTGAACTCTTTCCGAGATGCAACCTTGAATGTATCGCTCACCAGGTCGCCTGTATACTCTCCGCCTTCCATCGGAAGTGAATAAAGAAAACCGAGACTCATCTGTGAACAAAACTCTTGTCCATTCTTCTTCGCCCCATTGTACGTGTTGACGCGCGTAGCGTAGTCTTACTACTCGATGCCCTGTCTCAAGTTTGGGGGCATTTGCTGGCCTGTACGACTTGAGGTTGGCTTCAGCAAGTCTTCTCCTCACTGTACTCTCACTAACGTAGTCTCTTCGGGTCTGAAGAAGCTGTTGCTGGACCTCAACTGCATTAAGGTGACGATTTCTTAACACAGTAGAGACAATTAAGCAGTCTTCTCGGGTACTAGTGCACCTGGGTCTGCCATTACTTGGTCTCCTTAGATGGTTTCCAGTCTCTTCGTATCTTCGCTTTACTTGCTGGATCGTTCTTAGAGTTACACCCACCGTTCTTGCAGTACGACGCATACTGATGCCTACTTCGAGAAAAGTTATGATTCTTGCACATTCTTCTGGTGAAAGATACATGATTAGTAAAGTTTACTCGCTGAAGACACATTTGCTTTTGAATTGCAATTGATTTATCAGCAATAAAGAAAACAATAAAAAACAAAAGTACAAGCCAACAGTTTAAAAAAATAGTGTTTTTATTTATTAAGTTTTTTTTCAGTCAATCTTTAAAAAATGATATTATGCATGAAGTTTTTATTAAATGAAATTAAATTGTCTTTTAACTTTTTTTTTATTTCAAATGTCTAGCTTCTGCAGTTTAGGAGATATTGCAATTTTAAAACTGTACTACTTATTTTTGACGCCCAGTGTAGATAAAGGAGAAAAAAACGAAAAGTACGCAATTCCCGTATTATTTAGTAGATTAGTAGCCATTTATATAGTAGATGGCGCTCCTGTGCATACAAACGAAGTCGTGCGGGTTTCGCTAGTTGATTATAAACTATTTTGATATAAAAGTAATTACGTACTTTTTAGTCTATGGTGAGAATTGTTTCTCAATATTCGGTGATTCCCCGCCAAACCACTCTTGTTACTCATAGTAAAACATCCTGATTTAACTCGATCGTTTCTTAGTAAAATCTCAATGACTATCAAAATAAATAAACCTATATTGCTCGTCTTAAATTAGAATTGTTCTCTTGTGATTCAAAGATGTAGGTAATTTATTTTACGTCACATCTCAAGATTATCTTGTACCTATTGGAAACATAATCAAGAATTTACATTTTATGAGATGCTAGGGTACCGCCCCGGCTCCGCACGGGTATTTGTGAGGATCATATTAGAAGTGTTCAATAGACTGCCACAAAGTTTTATAGATTTGCCTCTACATTTTAAATCCACGATTAAAGGTTGCTTGATGAAAAGGGGTTATTATAAAGTGGAAGATTATTTTATAGATAAAAATTTGTGGTCACTATAATTTGCTCTTCTTATTAAATATTTTTTTTAAATGTATATGTAATTAAAAAAAAAAAGTTATGGCTTTAAAAAAAAGGCTATAGTTGAGTTTCTTGTGGCACTTCTCAACAGGCCATTCATGTCTGAAGTGCTAGTAGGATAAAACATTGACGTGTAAAAGTCTTGCTTGTAAATCTACTTGCAAAAAAAATGTTGTTTTTTTTTTTTTTTTTTATAATATTAATTAATATAGCCTACTAGTAAAATACTCGCAACTTCGTTCGCGTATATCTTGCTTTCCCGTGGGAATTTTGAGAAATCCTTTCTTAGTACACCCCTAGACGTCGTACGGAACCTACATTCCAAATGTGGAATCTCTAGCCAGCGGTTTGGGCTGTGCGTTGATATATGAATTGTAACGTCAGTCAGGACTTTAAATTTTATATCATATCATGCTTAGTTCAGCCACCAGTCTCTCATAATCTTAGATTTTAATCACCCACTTTGTTATAATAGTTATATTGTACACTTAAGATTTTTGAGAGAAATAAATAAATCATTCAAATCATTCATATTCAAATATAGATGTTACCCCGGGGTAAAGTATTTTAATAACGGTGAAAAAAAATGTCAATTCGGCCCAGTAGTTTTTGGGTTTAGTTGTTACAAAGAAAAATACAATTCCTCTTTATAATATTAGTAAAGATACAGACTGTCCGTGACTCCGTTCGCGTGGATTCAAGATAAAAGTAAAAGAAGTGAAGAACTCTCACCCATCCAACTATTTATACTGCCCTGATTAAATTCGTTGTGAGTTCCAAGACAGCTGTAGTTTTCTCCCCCGGGACGTCAATAAATAAATAAATAAATTTAAATATATAGGGACACATACAGATTGAGCTAGTCCCAAAGTAAGTTCGAAACTTGTGTTATGGGATACTAACTCAACGATATTATATTTTATAACAAATACATACATAGATAAACATCCAAGACCCGAGGCCAATCAATAAATCGCTGTCAATCATAAGTCGCCGTTGTTAATCCTGGCTACACAGGAGGCACCTGGTGTGAACACGAGTCCGGAGGGATCGGTGGGAATGTGTGTACTTGTCCCGATCTTTTCTAATTATTATAATAATACAGAAACGTGCGCAAATTTCGTTCGCGTGTATCCCGCTTTCCCGTGGGAATTTCGACAAATCCTTATTATGTATTATACATATAAAGAAGAGAAAGAGATTGCTTTAGCGATAAGACCGCCTGTTGTACTTTACCTACCTGTTTGTACTTTTAATTTGTTGTTATTTTTTTTGGTGCAATAATGAATATTGTATTGTATTGTATAAACCTTTCTTTTGAATCACTATCTATTGGAAACTTACATATTTTTATACAACTAAGGTGGCAACCAAGCTTACGGCCCGCCTGATGGTGAGCGCACGTTGAAATTGACCTTGCCGACAGATTGGATGGAACATTTATATGTGGAATTTTAATCAAATTGTAAATTCGCACCACTGGTGGAAGATAGTCGCAACCCCAATTATGTCATTTTTTTTTTATTACACCAAAAAATCAAGAAAATTGTATTACATCTTGTCAATTTTTTTCATAAAATTTATCTCAAAAATGAAGGAAATAAATGGAAATATTTAAAATCCTGCAACATAAAATTTTACTAAATTCCCATATAATAACGAAGTTGATACATTTGCACTTGAACTAGCAATAAAATTCCATGCGACTATTATCATATTCAATCTTACGTAAATGTTGAACGAAAACTTATGAATAAAACTTGTCACAACTAATTGTTGAATACTTGTTTTAGGATACAATTATGTAGGTGTCGGTGTGTAAGTTTAGTTGCTTATTTCTTCTACGAGACCTATAATGATATTATTTTAAGTAACAAATGTCACTTGTTTGAGTTAGTATCAATTTGGAAGTGGTCTATACATAAATAGAGATTTCTACGTTACATTTTATTTTACATATTTCGTAATTATTGAAAATTATTTATTATCCGAGTATTTTAATTATGTTTAATAGCGCAAATACAATTACGTAAAATCAACAATGATTTTAAGTTATAAATCTTTGTAAAGATTTTCAGATATTGGCAGTGGAGCGTTATATAATCGAGATAAAACAGAGGCCCTCTCTATATCTTCACAACCTGATGTTTTCTTTCTTCTTCCGACCCTATTACAACGTTTTGTGTCACAATTATTGGTGTTTCATCCTCGAAGTCATATCAGCAGGATTCCAGGTGACAAAGGATCTCCTGAAACCTCTTTTACCTTTGTCCAATGAACTTTTTCTCCTGACGCTTCCTTTGCCCATTAGTATTATTATTAGTCTTTTAAAATCCAAAAAGTCTTCCTGTGACATTTTTTTTACGTTATATTTCTGTCCTCGTACTTTAGCATTCCTAATAATTGCGTAAATTTCTTCAGGAATATAAAAAACATGGTTTTTCTTGCTTTTCTCAATGCATGAATGCATAGAGTCAGTCCCCTTCATTCTGCGTATGGCCTTTCTGTAAAAACCTATGCGTGATTTTTACACCCAGTTTTACTGCTGCATGGACATATAACGCAAACACAAATCTGTTTCGGTTTTTCCCACTGCAATTATCCGAGTAAAATGAAACTTCTTCAATTCCTCTGTCGGCTTCAGCTTTTAGATAAGCCCATAAACAGCTGGCTATCTCGTTAGCTCCTCTTTTTGCTATCTCGCCATGCAACGAAAAGTGTAATAGATCATATCAATTTGTTTCCTTGCAAAGAGTCTCATTATCTCCGAAAACAGACTCAAAGAGAATATTTGGATGAAAAACTGAATTGTGCGAAAATGTATCGCCTTTACGTGGATTGGATGAACAATAATCCACAATATCCAAATGTCCAGTTGGCAACAGAGCGATGGTATTACCATATCTTCTGCACAAAATTTAATATAGGCTTTTTTCACCCGAAAAAGGGTAAATGCTCTTTGTACGAAGAGGCAGACTCAGAAAGGAAGGATCAATTAAAAGTGGAGTATGAAGTGCATATAAAGAATAAAGAGCTTGTAAGAAAAATTAAGGACGAAGAAAAGGAGAATTCGGACGCAACTACAAAAACAGTTGCCCGTTTTGATTTAGAAAAGGTGTTGAGTCTGCCCCAGTCTGAAGTTGGGGTATTTAATTATAAAAGAAAATATCCTGTTTACAACTTTACAATTTATAATATTTTGATAAAAAGTGGCTACTGTTACGTTTGGCATGGTGAGATAGCAAAAAGAGGAGCTAACGAGATAGCCAGCTGTTTATGGGCATATCTAAAAGCTAGGAATTGAAGAAGTATAATTTTACTCGGATAATTGCAGTGGGCAAAACCGAAACAGATTTGTTTTTGCGTTATATGTCCATGCAGCAGTAAAATTGGGTGTAAAAATCACGCATAGGTTTTTACAGAAAGGCCATACGCAGAATGAACGGGACTCTATGCATTCATGCATTGAGAAAAGCAAGAAAAACCATGTTTTGTATATTCCTGAAGAAATTTACGAAATTATTAGGAATGCTAAAGTACGAGGACAGAAATATAACGTAAAAGAAATGTCACAAGAAGACTTTTTGGATTTTAAAAGACTAATAACTAATAATACTAATGGGCAAAGGAAGCGTCAGGAGAAAAATGTTCATTGGACAAAGGTAAAAGAGGTTTCAGCAGATCCTTTGTCACCTGGAATCCTGCTGATAAGATGTGATTTCGAGGATGAAACACCAATAATTGTAGACACAAAACGTTGTAATAGGGTCGGAAGAAGAAAGAAAACATCAGGTTGTGAAGATATGGAGAGGGCCTCTGTTTTATCTCGATTATATAACGCTCCACTGCCTATATCTGAAAATCTTTACAAAGATTTAATAAGTTTGTGTAGAGGTAACCATATCCTATTGCATTATCAGAACTTTTATAAGAATTTGCGCCCGCAATCTGCACCTAATGAGAATAATTCTAATGTCGATAGCGATGAATCCGAATAGACACATAATTTTGTATGATTTGTTGATTAAACACCATGCCAAGCAATAATTTAGAAGTTAAAATGTTGTTGATTTTATAAGTTGATTATAAAAGCATTAATTAAAAATATTTAATTAGAAATAGATTTATTTATTTCATACGTTCCCAACTGACATACACATACATAATAATATCATAAAACAATAATTAAATGAGAAAACCTGAATAAAATAATATACATAATAAGCAGCCACTGTTTCTGAAGTAAGTAAACAAAGGATGAAGTAGGAACAGTCTTATTTTATGTAATTTAATAAATAATTATTACAGTTAATTGATTATTAGAAGGAATGTCGCTCGTTTCGTCATGAAAATAGGATTTTCATGAAAAACAATAGATTACTACGCAAAAATCTTTGTAATTTTTCATTTTAAGTAAAGCTATAACTCCAAATGTAACTTTAAGTAAAGGAATCTTTCAGAAGGAAAAAGTGCGCAACTGATCTTACACAAACGAGTTGTTCGTGGAAGAAGCGTGTAAACCACACTTACGCATTGAATGCACTACCGAATTAGGGCATGAATAAAGAGTTATCTACAGTAATATCAAACAGCCAATTACCGTCCCCATGTCAATAATGCAATATTTACAATTACTGCTACGGATAATTTATTATGCTTCGAGGAATATTTATGCAACGCTCTTTTGTAAGTTTTTCTCTATGTACATTGTGTAAATGTTGAACATAAAAATATGGTGACTAGACAGCTAGTTTTTATTATCATTTGCTGTATACCACATATTTTTAGGACAAAAGATGTATTTTCTAGACAGTTTTTTTACGCTCCTGAAAAGTTGCTATTTTTCACTTATGACTTTCTTCCAGGAATGGTGCGAATTGTGTATTTATTTTAATTAAATTGATTTAATTGTAATTTTTATTTTTATTAATTCAATCTTAATAATTTAATTCTATCATTAGATTAGGCTTATAAGTGCTTTGTATTTTCTGTTAGCTTATATCATTGTATGTATCATTTATTTATTTATTTATTGAGAAAACCAACAGCGTTACAAATAATAAATACATAAATGTTTAGACAAACAATAAAGCCAATGACAGAGAAAGACAGTTTCCCTGATTATGTAGATAGTTGCGTACATGCAGGAGCAGTCGGTTAATCCGACTTTATAAAGAATATACTTTTAAAAAAACTTATAAAAAATCTTACAAAAACTAAAAAATTACCATTTGGCAAGTTTATAACAAAATAATTGTTCTGGACCACCGTGAATGATTAACAAAAAAGAGCTATAACTGACATTATTATGAAGAGAGAAACAAAAATAAAATATATTATAATTATAATATATCAAAAAAATATATTTTAAGTACCTGTATTAAAGATAATATAAGAAATTTTATTACATACACTTACATAAAATATGCGGATAATATAAGAAATTAAAATTTGTATGAATTCATATTCCTAACATTACACTGTTAAACACACAGCGAATGTTAGGAATATGAATCATTTGTGTAATCATATCAACCCATAATCATCCCACTGCTATGATACGGGTCTCCCTTCAATCGAAGGTGATTAGAGCGTACTCTGCCACGTTGCTCTAATGCGGATTGGCAGAGGCCGGTGTTTTCAAACCGCGCTACGGACTTGGCTTAACGACTGTCATCTATCGACAACAGCCGGGACCGGCGGATTAACGCGCCCTCCGAAGCACGGAGAAGCTCGAGATAACGAAACCCATCCAAACGCTGGCTAGGGTCGACGTCGCTTAACTTGTGTGTTCATATTAGAGTGCGACACACAGCGACGCCATCGAGCTCCTCATTGTATGTGTAAAAAATAAACTGAATTAAATATTTATCATTAGAATGTAATTAAATAAAAACAACAAATAAATAAAATATTATTTTTAATCATCATCATCGTCATCATCATCGCTGGCTTCCCTCCTCATCCTATCTTGCAGCTCTTTGGCAGGATTGAACACGCCACTGGTCTGCGTGTTACATATAAAACATCTTGCACTTTTCTTGTAGTTCTCCAGTGCACATTTCTCACAAAAGTAGTGTTTGCATCTGTGAAAAAAAATTTTTTGGATAACTTCTTTGACGACCTCCGTGGCGTAATGGTTACCATGCCGGTCCGCCACCCAGGAGGTCACGGGTTCGATGCCCGGTCGAGTCATGATGAAAAACTAACTTTTTCTGATTGGCCTCGGGTCTTGGATGTTTATCTATATATGTATTTGTTATAAAATATTGTATCGTTGAGTTAGTATCCCATAACACAAGTTTCGAACTTACTTTGGGGCTAGCTCAATGTATGATTTGTCACTATATCCTACTAATATTATAAAGGCAAAAGTTATGTATATGTTTGTTACTTCTTCACGTTCAAATAGCTGGGCCAATATTTATGATATTTGGTATGTAGGTAGCTCATACCTTGGATTAACACATAGGGTACTTTTTATCCCAAAAAGCACGCGATTCCCGTAGGATTTCATCAAAAGTCTGATATAGATGGCGCTGCTGTGCATAAATAAATACACGCAAACGAAGTTGCACGGGTTTCACAAGTATTTTACTTATATAAAACAATGATCTAATACGTACTTAGTAACAACGGGGTCAGTGAACCTCTCTCTGCAGATAAAGCACTTGAACGGTAACTCCTCGTCGCTGTGCACCTCGTAATCGGAATCTCCACCAGCGCCTTGGACCTCCTCGCGCTCCAATTGCCAACCGTGCTTATAGTCCGAACGGTCGTGGAGGAACTTGCATGAATCTATAATTTAAAAAAAAAAAATTTACCTCCCCAGCCCCAGGTGGGATTCGAACCCACGTCCTTTCGATATCAAAATAAGAATATCTTACTAATATTATAATGTTGTCAGTGTGTTTGTTACTTCTCTCTTCTTCACACTCGAATGGCTGGACCAATTTTAAATTTGGTATGTAGGTAGGTGATACCTTGGATTAACACATAGGGTACTTTTTATCCGGAAAAGTACGCGATTCCCGTAAGATTTTGTCAAATATCCGATATAGATAAATAATAAATAAATAAATAAATATATAGGGACAATTCATACAGATTGAGCTAGCCCCAAAGTAAGTTCGAAACTTGTGTTATGGGATACTAACTCAAGGATATTATATTTTATAACAAATACATATATAGATAAACATCCAAGACCCGAGGCCAATCAGAAAAAGTTCGTTTTTCATCATGACCCGATCGGGGATCGAACCCGGGACCTCTTGGGTGGCGGTCTGGCGTGGTAACCATTACGCCACGGAGGTCGTCAAATAGATGGCGCTGCTGTTCATAAAATTAAACGCGGGTAACACCGCGTTATTAGCTAGTGAATGCTAACTCGACGATGCGACATTTTATTATATAAACTAGTTTTTGCACGCGGCTTCGCTCGCGGTTAATTTTATGATTAAGATCACGTATCGCCATCTGTTGGCCGGCAATTGTGAATGCAGCGACATCTATAGAAGAAAAAGTATTTTTCCATTGGAATGACATACTTTTACGGGATTAAAAGTAGCCTATGTTGGGCTCTGTGCCCCTGACAATATGTATACAAATTTTAATAATGATCGGATGATTAGTCAAGCCGTGATGGAATAACAAACAAACAAACTCACTTTCTCATTTATAATATTAGTTAGGATAAACATCCAAGACCCACTCCAATCAGATAAAGTACGTTTTTAATCATGACCCGACCGGGATTCGAACCTGGGACCTCCTGGGTGGCGGACCGGCGTGGTAACCATACGCCAGGGGGTCAACTGAACTGATAAGTCTCCCTAGGCCTATCAGCTGATGGTCGAGAAAGGCTAAGAAGAAAGAGCGCTAGGCTTTCAAACGTACCTCCGAAACCACAGAATCCAGTTTCCTTGTAATCTTTACAGATATCTGGTTGGTAGTCCCATCTGAAATTAAACAATAATATTAAGTTTTTTTTTATACCACAAAGGTGGCAAACAAGCATACGGTCGGCTTGATGGTAAGCCGTCACCGTAGCCTATAGATGCTGGCAATACCGGGGGTATATTCTGGGTGGAGATCCTTCCCCAGTCGAGCTGCTCCGATTTGAGCGGCCCTCTCTGTTAACGCCATCTAGCGGCGTTTGTGGGAAGATTTAATTATAATTATCTATGGCAGAGCGCACGAGTGCTGCCGCCTACGCAATTAGTTTTAATTTTCAAATGTATCAAGTCATTGCATTCATTCCTATGTCTGAGAATTATAACGTGTTGCACAAGTACAGAAATAAATATTTTTTTTGTTTTTAACCCAGTAGTTATGAAGAAATTTATTATTGGCAGGATTATGGAAGTCTGATCACACCACACACATACACATAATATTAGAGCGAGAAAGAATCATCACCACTCTCTTTTATCCGCTGCCCTACCTCTCTTAAAAATTTAATATATTTTTACCTGACTGTAGCCCTCAGATTGGCGGGCGCCCGGATCGGCCCTTTTCTGACGAGCCCCGAGCTCGCGTTCCCCGCAGCTGTATCCCTCTTCTTGTAATACTGTGCATAGTTATTGATACCGCGGTATATCTGAAAAAAGGTTTTATGGTTATTCACAAATCAAAATTTTCTTTATTCTGTGTGCCCTTGCACTTAGACATGTCTTTTACCAGTCCTAACTAATTTTATAAATGAAAAAGTGAGTTTGTTTGTTATTCCTTCACGGCTTGAATAATCAGCCGATCGTTATGAAAAGTATTCATATTGTCAAATCAAATCAAATAATTTATTTGTGATCCACAGGTAAATAAGATACAGATGTTACAAATACATTATTTTAGAGCAAGCTGTGATCAGCCTTATAGGCATACAAATTTATTATTATTGTCAAGGGTACAGAGCCCAACATAGGCTTTTTATCCCGTGAAAGTATGTCATACCAATGGGAAAGTATTTTTTCTACTTTAGATGGCGCTGCTGCGATTGCGAAGTCGGCCAAGAGATGGCGCCACAAGTCGCGATATGGGCTGTTTTGTTGTCAAACGAGATCTATGTCATAAAATTAACCGCGAGCGTAGCCGCGGGGAAAAGCTGGCTATATATTTTTTTAAATCTACCATCGCCATACAATAACTATATTTTATAGAATATGAACAGGAAGTACAATACACACAAGACTGACGAGAAATAGTGTCCCAACCCTAAACAGCCGATTTTCAAAGGAGTGAGAGTACCAATGGGTTTACCCTCACTAGTAAATAACAGCTCTGAACGTTGGTCAGACAAAATGGCAACTGTTAATGAACAGCTCGCTGCGATGCAGGATATAAATTATAGACAACTATGGGAACCAGTGCAACACAGTTTGCGTGGTTTCCCCTGGAAATTTGGGAAAACTCTTTCTTATTGGATGCCAACATCAAAGATTTAAAACGTTTATTAGAGAGGTCCTTGCAGATACTTTCTCTCGTCACAGATTTCATTACAATATTAAATTATTCATGTAATTAATCTACTCAATAAACTAGTACCATTTCGGAAAGAAAAGCAAAATGACCACTGGTAAAAGAAATGGCGAAAGAAAACCAGTTATGGTCTTTTTTGTCATATAACATCATACAATTCTTTGTATGTCACTGTTCAGGTTTGTTACTAATGCCGAAATACATAAGGAACTAGAAATCAACACGGTTAAGGAAGAGATCCTTATAGCTACAAAGAGATATCGGGGAAAACTTGAGGCTCATCCTAATGAACTGGCTTCTAAGCTGACAACACAAGCTTATGATAAGCGTCTTAAAAGGAAAGACATTATCCCTAAATTATGAGTAGATGTCCTCACTGGAGGGTACACTCTAAATGTGACTGTGAGCTTTCATCACATCTGATTAAAGCGCAAATAATCGCTGATCGCAGATACAAAAACAGCAAAAAAGAAAACGGTTTCAGGTCTCCACGATCAGTGGTTTAGGCTTTGCGTTGATCCTTCAGTCAGTCATTCAAGACAAAGCATTTTATATGTCATTACCTTATCATCAGCCTGACCCTGCAACTCTTCGTTGACCTTCTGTGCTTTCTCGAATATGGCCTGTGCATCTCTATCTCGTTCTGTGTCCAGTTCATATGTCGCTGTGGCATTCTCTCTCTGCTGTTGTACTGACAATGTTATACTATGTTGTTCCTGTCAATAAATAAATGTCTTTTATTATTATGGATTAGGGAATCCAATTCCGCATCAAAATCGCAATCCTGCAAATCCGCGGGATTAGGTCATCAATCCGAACGAAGCCACAGGGAAACGCTAGTAATTATAATTTAGATTAGTATCATAGTGAATGTAAATTCTTATATCTACACTAATATTATTAAATTATTAACTTTAAAAAAAAATAAAAAAACCGACTTCAAATGTTTTTTTTATTATTAAATTTAAATGGGACCACCCTTGAGGTATTACCTATACTATAAGCCGAAAAAAGATTTGTTCAAATCGGTTCATAATTGGCGGAGTTATCGCGTAACAAACTTAACCTCCTACTTTTTTGAAGTCGGTTGAAAAGAGGAAAGATTTGTACTTTTGTGTGTGTATGTATGTTTGTATTTATTTATTTTTTTATACTACTAAGGTGGCAAACAAGCATACGGCCGCCTGATGGTAAGCAGTCACCGCAGCCTATAATAATAATAATAATAATAATAAAGTTTATTTACCATAAAAGTTATACAATAGGTTTACAGGCTTATTTAGTAAATAGATGCACTTTATACAATGTAAAACGCCGTTTTTGTTACCCTGGATTCCACACTAGGATACCCTGTGTCGTGGAAACCAGGTTCCTTCCCAAAGTATACATAAAAAATAAAATAAAAAATAAAAGTGTGTGTATGTAAATTAATGTAGCAAATAAATAAATACGCTGTGTATGTGGATTTGTGTGTGTGTGTGTGTGTGTGTGTGTGTTATGTGTGATAGAGAGAGAAATTATGCTGTACATGTGTGAGAATTATTATTAAATTCATCTAACTAAAACCAAATAATAGTCAAATATCTAGTAAAAAGTATTTTAGTAGCTACCTACTGTAATGTAATGAAATTATTATTATTTATTGATCGTTTTTTTTTTTTATGTTTATTTAATCATTATTTTATAGCTTGTACCATAGTCTATGCCAGTACTTTTAATACTTCCTCAACCTCTGTATAGTTTTTAGAATGAAGCCATTTAAAAATTATTCGCCTGCAATTATATCTAGTCATGTTTATTATATCTTTATTTATTTTATAAATTTTATCATAAAGGTAAGGTCCCATTACATTATTGGATCTTCGACCAAAATCTGATCGAGTCTTTGGGCGGTCCCATTTTAGCATTCTATGGGATACACGGGCTATGTCTTTTGCTTGTTTGTGGAATCTTACGACAACGGACTCTATATATAACTGCCGTACACGTAAAAGATTGCACTCCGCATAGAGTAAATCAGTTGGATATCTCCATGGTTTTCTGAAAGCTATTTTTAATATTGCTCGTTGGGCTCTTTCGAGTTTTATTAAATGTTTTTTAGGAGTAGCACCCCAGACCACAACACAATATCCCAGAACTGATTGACATAAACCTTGGTATACCATTCTAAGTACTTCTGGATTAGCTACAGAACTCAGTTTTTTAAAAATGTGCGTTAGTTTTTTTAATCTTAATGTGACTGCATCAACTTGTTCTGACCATACCAAGTGTTTATCAATAATAACCCCTAAATACTTAATTTTATCAGCTTGTTCAAGCAATGAACATTGGCATGATATTGTAGAATAACAGCTAATTATGTTATTATTATTACAAGTATGGAGCCTTATTTGTAAATTTTGTGATGGAGCCGAACGTTCTGATACTCTAAAGGCAATTATTTTTGTTTTTGATGTATTTGCTGTAAGCAGATTATTTTGTAGCCACCTACTGATTTTATTGAGCCCCTCCTGTGCTACGTCTGTGACTCTGCTCCACGTGTCAGCATAAAAGATGACTGCAGTGTCATCTGCGAAGGTAAATATATTTGCATTATTTAGTTCCATGGAGCAAAGGTCGTTTATGTAGACCAGGAAGAGCGTAGGACCCAGAATACTGCCTTGTGGCACGCCAAAATTTATGTTTAAGTAATTACTTTGATAGTTTGTGATGCATACAGATTGTTTGCGATCACTAAGGTAGGATCGGAACCATTCTAAAGCTATTCCCCGTATTCCCAACCGCTCAAGCTTTTTTAGTAGTATTGGTCGAGATACCGTGTCAAAAGCCTTGGCAAAATCCAGAAAGACACCAGCACATTTCTGTCCTTTATCGACTTTATTAATAACAAGGTCGACCAGATCAGTGACAGCGTCCTCCGTGGATCTGCCAGATCGGAAGCCATACTGGTTCTCAGCCAAAAGTCCATGTACCTCGAGGTATCGTATAAGTCTAGTGTTTACGACCTTCTCCATTACTTTAGAAACGGCACTTAACAAGGATATAGGTCTATAGTTGGTTGGATCCAGAGTGTCTCCGGCCTTTAGTATAGGAATTACATTGGCTACCTTAAATTCAGATGGGACTATTCCTGTTGATATGCTCAAATTACAAATATGAGTCAGAGGCCTAGCTATAATAAATTTAATTTCCCTTAATATATTATTGCTAATTTTATCATGTCCAACAGCATTACTAGATTTTAACGTACCAATAAGTTTAACAATCTCAAATTCATCAGTTGGAGTAAGGAATAGGGAATTAGCCGAATTGACATTAGTATGAAAATGATTTTGGTTTGCCAATTGTGTTTCAGTTTGGCCCAATAAGTTTAGAGTTGTGTTAGCCAGTTTCTCCCCAACAGAGCTGAAATATTCGTTAACCGTGTTCAATGATTCCATAGGGTTAGTGTGTAAGGTTAAGAGATTATCATTCTTATTTTTTGTTTTTTTAATGTTGCATATATCTTTTATTATGTCCCATTGCTTTTTAATATTATTTTTATTTTCTGTTAATTGTTTACGTTCATATTCATTCTTGGTATTTTGTATTACATTTACACAAACATTTCTGTATTTTTTAAATTCATTTAAAATTTTACTATCGTTAGGGAATTTTCTAGACTTTTTATGTAACTTATCTCGGTGTCTTATGCATTTTAATAAACCAGGCGTCATCCATTTTTTTATGACTAACTCAGAGTGCCGGTTTTTTTTTGTAGTTTTACATTTTACTAGAGCAGTATCGAAAGCACACCTGAAAATCTTCATAGCATTATTTACATTTTCTTGGTAATATAGTTCTGACCAGTCAGTTTGCTCTAGCTGTTTTTTTAAAGCCTTGATGTCTATTTTGGTAATTTCTGTAGTATCAATATTTATTTTAGGGAGGGGTATACCCAAGCTAGATAGTACAGCGCTATGATCTGTTACATCAGCATGACACACCACTGTAATCGATTTCATATTTGATTTTATCATACAGTGGTCCAGACTATTAAGCCCTCTAGTTCCAAAATTATGCCCCGGAATAAAGCCATAGTGAGCCATAAGGTTTAAGTAGTCATCAGCGCGGACATCAGTTGTACCTTCTTTTATATCTATATTAATGTCACCCATCAACACACAGTGTTGATTCGCGTAGTGACTTAGAATTTTTTCTAGTGAATTTAGAAATTTATTTATGTTACGGAATGACGGTGATCGGTAAATAGTTATCACTGTAAAGCTATCAGAGATTTTTAATAATAGGCAATTTGCATCTTGAAGTTCTGGTTCCGTTACTGTTATTGATATATTAGACTTGACATAAATAACAATACCGTCACTTTTATTTATGTATGATTTCGAGTAAGAGCACATATATCCATCTAAGGGTAATACATTAAACGATTCATTGAGCCAACATTCAGTTAAAATTATAATGTCGGGTTTTAGTTGTAATCTCGTTAAAAATATTAAGAAGGAGTTAAAATTCTTATTTATACTGCGTATATTTTGTGATAGAATTGTGAGATTGCTATAGTTTATATTTAAGTACGTTTTGCATAATTCTGGGTCACTCACTTCAAAGCTAGCCGTCAGTTTAGTCTCATCTATATCATCGCAAAGTTTATCTATCATAATATGCCGAAAGAACTACTAGTAATTTATATTTAAACAAAAATATGTTTTCTAAAACTTGAGGGTATGTCAATATTAACTGATTTATTAATTGTCTGTGATATTTAAAAATTAGAGATAGTTCGCGCGTATTTATCAAGGTACAGTTATAGTGCAGGAGCTTTGTAATATTTTGTTTTGTATTTAGTGTGATCGGTAGTGTTGAATGTTTGAGAATGAGGTGAAAGTTGATATCAATGTTTACCAGATAAACAAGCAATTTATTGCAGGCTTTTAATGTGGGAAATAGGACATATGTAAATTTTTCAATTTTAGAGATATGAGCTACTATAAGTGAGTATTGAACGACTATTTTGATTGTTAATGAATGAAGATGAATTAGGTATTTTAAATTATTAATGTGTATATTTAGTGTTTTCAATTTGTTTTTGTTGAGGTTATGGAAGTTATGTGTGATTTTGATTTTTACATGAGCAAGATACGATATGTCTATCAGATTAAATAGTGTATTAAAAGTGAATGTAATTAAACCGTTATAATCAAGAGTACTCTTCAGTTCACAATATTCCAATCTGAGCGGTGTTGAGCTGCATTTCGTTTCTGACCAGAATGTAGGGGCCGCCTTCCTTCTTTTTAAGATAAACATTACCACCGGATGTCCAGCAGTATTGAAAGTTTTCCGCTTTGGCGAATTCTCGGGCAAGAAAGTACAGTCGTCTCGATCTGGCAGTGAGAAACTCCGAGACATATATCGGTGAAGTGTCGTTTGCTATGCCCAAACTGTTGACATTTAGCCTTTTATCCTTGCTGAGTCTTCGAGCAGAGCTCAGAAATTTATTTTTAATAAGAGTGTTTGATAGTTCAACAATTATAGTCGGCTTTTTTGGTTCCTTTTTATTAGGCAGGCGATACACATCGCGAAGGTCACCCGGCTGCAAGGTGATGTCCATTTTATTAGCGAGACACGTCACATATCCATAAAGCATTTCTTTGTTCTCTTTTTCAGGCCGCGGGACCAATTTAACTTCAATGCAGGTTTTTTTACTGTTTTTTTCTAGGAACTCACATTTTTCCTCGATACTTGTCATTTGGGTGACCAATTCCTCGCGTTGATTTTCTAATCCATCAATCTTTAATTGCATAGTATGGAGTTGAT
Source organism: Endotricha flammealis (assembly GCA_905163395.2). NCBI lineage: Eukaryota > Metazoa > Arthropoda > Insecta > Lepidoptera > Pyralidae > Endotricha > Endotricha flammealis. Next base: position 1,385,254 of record LR990883.1, read on the forward strand.
CAGACACGAAGTCAATAGACTTCTCTATATCCCGGTTTGAGTTGTTAATTTGAGATGTTTGATCCTTAAGGTCCTCCATACATTTACATAATGAGTCAAATCTCGTGTTTTGGGCACGTTGGAATGTCTCAAACATTTCGCGTATTTCAATTTTAAAAGCTGTTAATTCGTCCATATCGTCGTTTGAGCCACGGCGTCGGCGTTTTGTCACCAGATTAGTATCTGAAGATGACGTGGATTTGTTAAGAGGTGGAGAATGGGCCATCATTGTCAAGTATGTGGAAATACAGCCGTACGATTAGAGTATTCTTGTTCCTCGATAATGCAGCAATTGATGTAAATTTCTGTATAGCTCTTGGTCTATATTATGAATGATGCAGAAATTATATTTTTCTAATTGGTCATTGACCTCACGACGTCACTGTAGATGGGCGGGGCCTTCTTATTCGCTGCCAAAGAACGTTGTTGGACTATACCATAGGGCGGGGTCACTTCTTTTGTTTGGTCCCAGGTAGATAAGAACGGGAAGATGACTCACCGCTGTCGGTGATGCGCCGCTAGTCGCACAAGCTTCTTATGCGTTTCTGCACTCCTGGTACAACCGTATGAATTTTTTAGCTTTATTTAATTTTATAATTTATTAAAAAATTATACAATATCACACACACGTCTACTCGCGAGCGAGATCCGAGGGGAAGGGGAACTATGAACCTATGAACGTTTGCAATACCAGGAGCATTACTAACGCGTTGCCGACCCTGAAAGAACCTCTTCACACCCTTTTTGAAGTACCCCATGCTCTAATCGACAGGGAAAGCATGGACAGAGACATGTAATGAATAAACTCCAAAACTACTGGACCGTTTTCAAAAATTCTTAGACCGTTGGAAAGTTACACTATCACCGAGTAACATAGGCTAATTATATATATATTTTTAATACCCTAATTAACCCTATTTAGGCTTTTACCCTTAAGGGGTCCATGTCACAGGAACTAACCGTACTAAACTAGTTTAAGAAAACAACTAACAATACTAACACTACATTTGAAATGTATTTTGTGATTTGGAATAAATAAAAGCTTTATTATAATTAACCCTATTTTCCTTAGTAAAACCCATGCGAAGCCAGGGCGGTCCTCTAGTGACAAAGTTCTTAAACCTCATCGAAATACTAAATATAAGCCTATAAACTGTTGTGTATGTTTAGCAAATAAAAATAAATAAAACAACGCACAAAGGGCACATAGTCTGCCTAATTGCGGAGGTCTGCAAGACAACGACAACATGGCAAATAAAACGTATTATTATTTATTTTTCTTTCTCTATTTTTCTTTGAGGATTTTAGCCATGATTGACTATGTCAGCCTCATAGGGAAGTTCGTTGGACAAACTTGTTATAATTTAAGTAATACCTTATCTTTGTCCTCGTCGCTACTTGTCTCATTTCTTATCTCCTCTCTCTGTTTCCTCGGTCTCGATGTTGACTGTATATTGGGATTCGATTTCTGCTGTCTTTTTGTTGGTAATACTACTGTTTGCTCATCAGAATCCGTACTGTTTTTTTCTGTAATATCTATATTATATAAAATTCAAAGTCCCGACTGATTTAAATAAATATCAATGCACATCACAAACCGCTGTGTCAAGAGATTCCAAATTTGGAATGTAGGTTCCTTACGACGTCTAGGGGTGTACTGAGAGAGGATTTTTCAAAATTCAAACGGGAAAGCGAGATATACGCAAACAAGGTTACGAGTATTTTACTAGTTTTGAATAAATAATGTTAATTTTGAAAATTTAATAGACGGCCCGGTGGTACGTTGGTAGTGATCCTACCTGGCACCAGACGGCGCGGATTCGATTTCCGTTCGGGGCAAACATTTATGTAATGGCATTTGTGTTTGTTCTCGAATCTGTGTGTTCTCTATGTATTATAAGTATATAATCACAATATTATATCCGTTGTCTGGCACCCACAACAACATCTAATCCGCACTTGATATCATCGGCGAGAAACACGAAACGAAATCCATTAGACTACATACAAAAACATAACCTCAAATTATCTAAATAAACCAAAAATATTTCATAATATACATCATAAATTGTAAATTAAATAATGAATTACCTTCTGAACTAGAAGCTTTACGTTTTCTACCGCCTTTATTCTTTAAATTTCTTTTCTTAAACGTAGTAGGAACATCGACTTCGACGTCTGACATTTTTCTTAATTTTAACTAATGTACACTTTAGACTATTATTTATTTTTCCATAAATAAGGGGAGATTCTTAGCACATTATTAGTAAATGTAAATATACAATTCGATTATTTAATATAAAACTCAAAATTCGGAATTCCCGAATGACTCCAAAAAATCCAAAAATTGATTTATGACATTGACATTTTCTTCTTCTTCTTTTCAAATTGGTAACGAACAACCATGGAATATTGTTCTTTTATTAAAGTTGAACTCATTGTTTTATACCTACTTGTGTACACGGAAATAAACTCCCTATGAAATTGTGGAACTGGAATACACTTTGATCCAAAATTAGAGGTACTTCGAACAAAAATAAAGTATGAGTATGGCATTGTCCTAATAGAATGCGAATGCGCGATCGTCGCGCGAGTAAGCGATGCGACCGTCGTCTGTACGCGCGATCAAACATATTGAGCTCGAATAGGTGTCCTAACTGACCATCGCACGACGCTGTCGCGCGATTCAAATGTTTGTTAATCCATTCGCGCGAACTTAGTTCGTACGAGCGCGCGATCAAACATATTGAATTCGAATAGGTGTCCTAACTGACAATCGCACGACTCGGTCGCGCGACTCAAATGTTTGTTACATCAGTTTGTACGAACGCGCAATCAAAGATATTGAATTCGAATAGGTGTTCTAACTGAAAATCGCGCGATTTGCCTCGGCGCGGCGCAGCAGGGCACTGCGCCCAAGCCCCCCTAGCCTTGCCGGCCCGGCCGGCCGATGCCGCTGTTAGAGCAAGGAGTTTGGTTATAAACTCATCATCACAGACTCATCTTCTCGTACGTCAAAATATTGATTGTGAAATTCACCACGAATTGGTCTCATTTTTAACAAGGCACTTTGCGTCCCACGTTGTTTATTTTCATTACCATCTAAACCCTGTACTTATGTTTACCAATAAAGATTATTATTATTAGATTATTAAACCCGCACAATTAGTCAACCAAATATTTCCCGACAGCAAAAATTGAGCCTCTCCAAGTCCATGATTGTTGGTATCGACCGTTCTGCCTAATCTACGGTCGCTTGCTCGCGTCGTCAATTCGCGCGATGATCCATCGTGCGTACACGCGACGGTCGCATCGCTTACTCGCGCGATCGCTTGCTCGCGTCGTCAATTCGCGCGATGATCAGTTAGGACACCCAGTTTTAGCCATCGCGCGAACACGCGACGGTCGCATCGCTTACTCGCGCGACGATCGCGCATTCGCGTCCTATTAGGATAATGCCTTCGGCTATTGAATGTTGTAATTTTCTTCTTTTTAAAAAAATTACTTTGTTCAATAATAAGGAGAAATTGTTTAATTAAAAAGACTTACATAATTATGATAAAAAATTTATTATATTTTTAATTAGTTTTTTTCCTTATTACTAGCAACTGCCGCAGTTTCGACCGCGTGAAAATTGGATGCTTTTTGGACGGCGCGGCTTCGACAATGATATTATACAAAATATCAATATGGCTTTCTGTTGGCAAAAATTAATTTGCAAAATCGTTTTAGTGGAAGATATTAAACAAAATATCAATGTGGCTTTCTATTGGTAAAAATCATTTTCAAAATCGTTTCAGTACCTTCATATTATGGAGATTGATACCTGACAACCACACAAACTCACTCAACACCAAACTCACACCTCTTACTCACAAAATTTTACCATCGACATAATAATATAATATGTACTTACTATATCTAATGACGACGTCCGTGGCGTTTTATATTTAACTAGTTGTACCCGCGGCTTCGCCCACGTGGATTCTGCCTTTCCCCGTGGGATTTCTATAAATTGCCGTCTTTATCCTTGTCAACATCATAAAGGGAACCTCTATACAAAATTCCAACTTTCTAGGTTGAGCGCCTGCGTTATTACACTTACAGTCCTATTACTCCCTTTCCCGTGGGAATTCTATAAATTGCCGTCTTTCTCTTTGTCAACATCTTAAAGGGAACCCATAAACAAAATTCCAGATTTCTAGGTTGAGCGCCTGCGATAATACTCTTACTGTCCTATTATTCCCGTTCCCGTGGGAACTCTTTAAATCGCCGTCTTTATCTTTGTCAACATCATAAAGGGAACCTCTATACAAAATTCCAACTTTCTATGTGGAGCGCCTGCGATAATACACTTACAGTCCTATTACTCCCTTTCCCGTGGGAATTCTATAAATTGCCGTCTTTCTTTTTGTCAACATCTTAAAGGGAACCTCTATACAAAATTCCAACTTTCTAGGTGGAGCGCCTGCGATAATACACTTACAGTCCTATTACTCCCTTTCCCGTGGGAATTCTATAAATTGCCGTCTTTCTTTTTGTCAACATCTTAAAGGGAACCTCTATACAAAATTCCAACTTTCTAGGTGGAGCGCCTGCGATAATACACTTACAGTCCTATTACTCCCTTTCCCGTGGGAATTCTATAAATTGCCGTCTTTCTTTTTGTCAACATCTTAAAGGGAACCTCTATACAAAATTCCAACTTTCTAGGTGGAGCGCCTGCGATAATACACGTACAGTCCTATTACTCCCTTTCCCGTGGGAATTCTATAAATTGCCGTCTTTCTTTTTGTCAACATCTTAAAGGGAACCTCTATACAAAATTCCAACTTTCTAGGTGGAGCGCCTGCGATAATACACTTACAGTCCTATTACTCCCTTTCCCGTGGGAATTCTATAAATTGCCGTCTTTCTTTTTGTCAACATCTAGGGAACCTCTATACAAAATTTCAGCTTTTTAAGTTGTGCGCCTGCGATAATACACTTATAGTCCTATTACTCCCTTTCCCGTGGGAATTCTATAAAACCCTATCTTTATCTTTGACAAAAGAACCTCTATACAAAATTCCAGCTTTCTAGGTTGAGCGCCATACATATTTTTTGGGTAACTTCAACCGTTTATGCAGCGCACGCCTTTCTCGATAAATGGACGATCCAACACCAAAGGATTTTTTTCAATTGGAACCAGTCGAACCAGTAGTTCCTGAGATTAGTGCGTTCAAATTCAAACAAACAAACAAATTCTTCAGCTTTATATATTAGTATAGATTTTTTAACAGCGCCACCTAGCGTAATAGTTAAAGTGCTTTAATTTTCGCGCGATATTTATAATTTGATGAAAACGTTACCTAACTTTTGAAAAGCGCCATCTAGCGTAGAATAGAAAGAACTAGAATTAATTTCGGCAAGCGCGTAATTTTTTTGCTATAACTTCTAAAGTATCTATTTAAATTATATGGTGTAAAGATTATAATAATGTACATGAAATGCTTAAGGTAACTAACGTAGTTAACTGGATAAGGATTAATGCTGTATACCTCAAAATCGGTTTCCAACTTCCGCATTAATACTCGATCGCTTTTTATTTTGTAGTAAGTTATCGGTAAACGATAAATGTATGCTATCGCGGACTTTTTTGGAGACCTAAATAAGAGGAATATCCTATAATTTTTGTTTTGTTATATCTCAAAGGGTTTAGCCAGCGTTTTCGTCGACAGCTCCCAAGCGGGTTGTTTTTTTCCGACAATAATCTTTATATTCAGCCAATTTACACAAAATCCTGACAAATTTTATACATAAACCTTCCTCATGAACCAGGCTATCCGGTGGTGAAAACCGCAAGAAAATCCGTCGGGTAGTTTTTGAGTTTATCGCGAACAGACAGACAGACAGACGCGCGGGAGGACTTTGTTTTATAATATGTAAGGATACAAAATTATATGTAAAATAACATAGATTAAAACTTACTGGCGTAAGAAGATTGGAAATGCAAAAGAGATAGATCATAGCATACGCGTTTGTTAGAACGAGATAAATAAACGAGACCATTTTTCCTATACACGCTATGGGCTTGTATCGCCCTAACGTCATGTTAAAACAAATCCCACTTATATTTACAAAATTTATGATTTTTAAATGTAGTTTTGGTGTTAATTAGACGTGATTAAATATGGTTACCTGTGCAGTGTCTGGATGTAACTCAAACTAAAAGGAAAATCCACAAAATTATATATCTTGCTTGCACACAGTCATGTACATTCCACGCACACTAGTGTATTTTGTTTTTGGTCTCGCCTCAATCAACCAAAGCCGATCTATAGGTACGCTAGTATATACTAAATCTATGTAAAATAACGTGTCTAACTACGTGCCCGCTAGGGTCTACCTACAGATAAAGTATTTTTGACTTTGTAACAATCGCTGTATATGACTTGACACTTCTTTGACTTTCTGCGGTTTCATTCAACTTTCCCCGAAAAAATAAAAATATTTTTTTTATTTCTATTTTTTTTATACCACAAAGGTGGCAAACAAGCATACGGTCGGCCATGGTAAGCCGTCACCGTAGCCTATAGACGCTTGCAATACCGGCGGTATCACTCACGTGTTGACAACCCTCACAATCCCAATCCCCCCAAGTGGAGCTCTGGAGACCTTACTCACCGTAGGAACACAACATGGCCGAGATCAATGCTATTTGGCTACGATCTTCTCTAAGGTGGAGGTCCTTCCCCAGACGGGCTGCTCCGATTTGAGCGGACGATTCGCTGTGCCCTACCTCTCCTAAAATTTATATCTATAACTATGCATAAGCGCCATCTATATCTGACTTTAGATGAAATACAATGGGAATCGCATACTTTTCGGGATAAAAATGTATTAAGCGTTTATCCAAGGTATCAGTTACCTACTTTCCAAATATCATAGATATTAGCCCAGCCATTTGAGCTTGAAGAAATAACAAACATACACATAACTTTCGCCTTAATAGAATTATTTATTTTATATTTAATACAAAATGATAATATGTTGTAATCTACAAAAACAACAAGTATGCCGTGATTGATAAGGAAATTAAGCGGGAAGTCCGCTATGCACACAATTCTTGGTATTAACGCAAATGTGATTTTGTAGGGACTCTTTATCTATACATATAATAAAACAGTAGACCCCGATATGTCTGTACTTTGAACATATTTGGCAAAAATAAAGAGGGAACAGTTAGAGAAAAGTTATAAAACCGTTTTTTTTTTTTTAATTTTTTGTCTGTCTGTTTGAACGCGCACATCTTCTAAGTTACTGAACGGATTTTAATGCTGTTTTCACAGGAAGATAGAACTCGGCTTGGAGCAGAATATATGCTTTGTTTCATTTAAATCGCATGAGAGGAAAAGGAGTTATCCTTATTTGAACATTTCACGCGAACGAAGTCGCGGGTAACAGCTCGTGCTAAATATAACGCATTCAACTTGCATAGAAATACGATCTATGATAGGACATAAAAAGACCACGCACGTACTTAGAGATGAAAATAATATTCCAATAATAGACATATCAGAACAAAAGCACATATGGGAACCATACATGTAGATAGATAGATAGATAATTTTTTTATTTGCATCAGCTAAAGCACACATTACATAAAAAGAAAGAATACATAAATCTCAACAAAAATATACAAAACAAACATAAACAACTGTAACATGACGGTAACAAAAATTGTGTGCGAGTGCCGCAGTGATACAAATATGGGTAATAGCTCAGTGAGTCGATTGCTCGGAGAGCAAAACACTGCTTTTCAGTTATCACCCACACGGGGCGAGAGGCGCGCAGACGGTACTGACGTAAGCCAAAGACTTTAAGCATGTCATCAATGTTCATCTTCATCGATTATGAAAAAGCCTTTGACAGAGTACTGCACGACCGACTTATAGCAATTTTACGCGATATAGGCGTATATGAGAAAGATGTACGTATTATCCAGAATTTGTATTGGAACCAGAGGGCTACTGTACGAGTTGGCAATGAGGAGACTGATGAGGTCGAAATAAAGAGAGGAGATAGATAGATAGATAGAATTTACTTTATTTGCAATACACATCCAACAGCACAAATAAATATTACATTAAAATCTTACATACTAGTGTATTAGCAACAAGGCGGCCTTGTTGCTAAAAGCAATCTTTTCAAGGCAACCTTAGGGTAACGAATTAAAGAAAGAAAGAAACGGGCAGGGCAAGCAGAACAAGAATCTGATTAACAAAATTTGCAACGTAATAAGTACATAAATCAATAAAACTGAACTAATTTTGAAAAATAATACTTACATAAGAAAACACGAATCAAACATACATACATACATACATATTTCATACATAATATAAATATATTTTATATATATACATACATACACATAAATACATATGCATATATCATAAACATACGATAAATAAATAAAGTAATGTCGTAGTAGGTCCTAAAGAAAAGGAAGAAAACATACGTTTATGGTGAAAGGAAATGGTCTTTAACAAGTTTTTTAAAAATTAAAATAGATTTGGAAGTTCTGATAGCTACAGGTAGATTATTCCACAGTCTGATGGCCTGGATAGTAAAAGATAGGTCAAGGAATTTAGAAGAGTGGACAGGAATTAGAAGAGTGAGGGTTTCTGAGGAACGAAGAGATAAAGCATGAGAAGAAGATGTGAAAGTAAAGTTTTCTTTGAGATAGGAAGGAGCTTGAGGACTATAAAGAATAGTATAAAGGAAGGTTAGAATATGTAAATCCCTACGTTGACGAATAGACAGCCATTTTAATTGAGTTCGGTATTCAGATACGTGATCAAATTTACGTAATCCAAAAATGAACCTGATACAAAAATTTTGCAAGCGATCTAATTTACATAGCAACTCATAGATCTGAATACGTTATGTCGGCATAGTCAAGGATGGGAAGAAGGAGGGATTGAGCAAGAGCAACTTTGGTGGCAGTGGGTAGGAAGTTTCTTAATTTACGAAGAGACGCAGAAGCGGAAAATATCTTCCTGCTAACCTCGGCCACCTGTGCTTTTCCCATGACATTGTGGAATCAATAATAATACCAAGGTTTTTAACCGAATTACTAAAGGGGATGCAGGTGCCATCAAGCATAACCGGCGGGATACGCTGATAATCTAGCCTTGAGATAAAAAAGGGACTGCCTATAATGATAGTCTGCGACTTGGCTGGGTTAACTTTTAATCCATAGTATTTACTCCAGCATGATATTTTATTTAGGAGTTCGTCAGGGCTGTATATTGTCACCCACACTCTTTGATTTGTACTTGGAATTAATCATAGCAGAAGCCATTGAAGATCTGGATTGTGGAGTCAAAAATTTAGTAGCTAATATCTATAACTAGCGTAACCCGCGCAACTTCGTTTGCGAATATTTATCATTTATGTATAGCGCCATCTATGTCAGACTTTTGATGAAATCCAACGGGATTCGCGTACTTTTCGAAATAAAAAGTACTGGGTTTAAACAATACATGTTTTCTTTATATTTTGCTGATGCGGCGATTGCCCGCGCACGCGCCGCACTTGATAGCAATATAATTATAAATTCTCGTAAATATCGGCGAGAGCTACCGTAACTGTACACTAATACACAACAGAGAAAGGAATTGCCAATCTAAATTGTAACTGTTTACAAAATATAACTTCAACTTTAACTTATTATCTTTCCTTTCTGCGCTTCTCATCGAGCAACTGCACCTTAACTTCTAACGTAAAGGGCAGAACACTTTACAAGTACCCTATGTGATAATCCAAGGTATCAGCTACCTACATCATCATATATCAACCCATTATCATCCCGCTGCAGGGATACGGGTCTCCCTTCAATCGAAGGTGATTAGAGCGTACTCTGTCACGCTGCTCCAATGCGGATTGGCAGAGGCCGGTGTTTTCAAGCCGCCCGAAGGCCACGACTTCACGACTGTCATCCATCGAGAACAGCCGGGACCGACGGCTTAACATGCCCTCCGAAGCACGGAAGGAGCTACCTACATACCAAATAGCTTAAAGACCAGCCATTTGAGCTTAAAGAAACAAACATACACATGATGATACCTCTCTTATACACATACACATTTTTAAGAGAGGTAGGGCACAGCGGATTATCCGCTCAAATCGGAGCAGCCCGTCTGGGGAAGGACCTCCACCTTACAGAAGATCGTAGCCAAATAGCATTGGTCTCGGCCATGTTGTGTTCCTACGGTGAGTAAGGTCTCCAGAGCTCCACTTGGGGGGGTTGGGAGGGTTGGCAACGCGTGAGTGATACCCCCGGTATTGCTTACGTCTATAGGCTACGGTGACGGCTTACCATCAGGCCGACCGTATGCTTGTTTGCCACCTGTGTGGTATTAAAAAAAAAAAAAAACATGACTTTCGCCTTTATAATGGTCGGATAATATTAGTAGAATGTTATAATTAAAAAATATTTTAACCAATTCTTCAAATATATTTAATCAGTTTTACAAGAAAATCAATTATCTGGATTTTAACTAAGATTAGATTATGTGAATTTAGGTTATAAAATTGTTTAAAACTCAAATTGAAACACAATTATTGTTGTATTGTCATCGAAAGTGGTCGGAATACAATTAAAATATTAAATAATTGCAAAGTTATTTTATAATAAAAATATAGTGAAAAATATGAAAGGTAAGGCACTGTATATTTTCCCTAGCCTGAAGGTCTTATGTTCCACTGCTGGGCAAAGGGCTCCCCTCCCTTATTCGGCACAGCATAAATATTATAAATTAAAATAAATTGGGTGGACTTTTTTTTCGTTCTGGTGGAAAAACAGGAAATTCAGCGACCAGTATTTTTTTTACACCACAAAGTAATATACGACCCGCCTGATGGTAAGCATCACCGTAGCCTATAGACACTTGCAATGCCGGGGGTAACACTCGAGCGTCTAACCTAAATATCTAAACTAGCGTAACCCACGCAACTTTTCCTCAGAGGGGGTATCACTCACGTGTTGCCAACCCTCCCAACTCTCCCAAGTCGACCTCTGGAGACCTTACTCACCGTAGGAACACGACATGGCCGAGAGAAATGCTATTTGGCTACGATCTTCTGTAAGGTGGAGGTCCTCCCCAGACGGGCTGCTCCGATTTGAGCGGATTATACGCTGTGCCCTACCTCTCTTATACAAGATCAATCAATATTTCGTGACAAACCCCCCACACTATCCACCGCTGTGTCTCCTGTAAACCCCGGATGAACAACGGCGATCTAAGATTGACAATAATTAATGAAGCTTATTGACGTCCCGGGGGAGAAACTACAGCTGTCTTGGAACTCACAACGAATTTAATCAGAAAGAATTTAGACGGAGTAGTAAGTATTGAAAGGACTTCCCTCCATAACAACTACGTGAGAGACAGTAACTACTTATAAACAGAGTTTGAGTTTTTTGGTCACATTCGATCATGTCCACGTAAATAAACCGATCAAATAGTGAAGAAATTCTCATGTTGCGAATTTATAAGACGCGTGCTACATATCAAATTTAAATGCCTTACTTGCTCACATTTTGAAGTGAGTAACCCGGCTAATGGCCTATGTCCAGCAGTGGACAAATGTAGGCTGATGATGATGATGATGATGAACCCGGCTAATTTGGATGTGTAACACGCGTCTGCTAAATTGTCAATATGAATCTTTTTTTTTTCAACTCAGTCGGCTTGTAAACTTTTACACGTTCGAATGTGATCAATAACTCGTAAGGACTCGTGACAAGATTGATACTGTTTTGTTTCCAAAAATATAACTGACCTGAGAGAGGAATTGTCCCTTCTTCCTCCAGCTCCTACCAACTGCTCCTACTGATAGGAGCACGAAGATATTCCTGTTATGGATATGATATGGAAATGTATTTATTTATAGAAATGTACCAGCTATTCCTGCTTCTGGCTTTACTAAGCCCAGTGGCATTGTGGCAGAGTGATTGCGAGCCAATGCCCCACGAGTCAGACTGTTCAATGTTCTACTCCTGTGGGCATAGGGGTATCAAAAATCTGATGAAATGCCCTCATGGGCTCCATTTTGACAGGCACATTAAGGTATGTATAGAGTTTAATTTTTTAAATACCGTTGGCTAACAAGCATACGGCCCGCCTGATGGTAAGCATCACCGTAGCCTATAGACACTTGTATTACCGGGGGTATCACTCACGCGTTGCCAACCCTCCCAACCCCGCCAAGTGGAGCTCTGGAGACATTACTCACCGTAGGAACACAACATGGCCGAGACCAATGCTATTTGGCGACGGTCTTCTGTAAGGTGGAGGTCCTTCCCCAGACGGGCTGCTCCGATTTGAGCGGATTATCTGCCCTACCTCTCTTATAGACTATATATCACTAAGGTGGCAAATAAGCATACGGCCCGCCTGATGGTAAGCATCACCGTAGCCTATGGACGCTAGCAACACCGGGGGTAACACTCGAGCGCCTAACCTAAAAATCTAACCTAGCGTAACCCACGCAACTTTTCCTCAGGGTATGTCAGAAAAATCTTTTCATAATGGACGCTTACGTCATACTAAGAGCGGGTTAAGGTCTCTAAGATCAGCGGTTTAGGATGTGCGTTAATCCAGTCAGTCAGTTAGTAATTTATAAAGTCAAAATCAATAATAGTCTGTAGGCCTCTTAGACACGTCTACAACATAATTATAACTATAAGATAGATAAGCTACCACCATTTCGGAAACAAAGCAAAATGACCACTGTGGAAAGAAATGGCGAAAGAAAACCGGTTACGGCCTTTTTTGTCCATCTACTTTTTTTTCAATGATAACAAAAAAGAAATGTACAAGTATGAAAAATAAAATATTTATAGATAAGCCGATAAGCCTTTGTTTGTTTGTTTGTTTATCTTAATTAATGGCTTCTGTCGTGTCTTAGCGACACATAGACAATTTCGCCAATGTCGAGTATTACAAATGGACACTTTTTTAGCAAAAAAGTACACTTTATAAAGGCAACGTGGTACGGTGAGGATCCGAGGTCGCCATCTTGACGACCTTCGTTGACAAGGCGGCGATCTCGAATCGTAGATTAGCCTTTCTTTCTTGATGGGAAGTTACCACCGCGTATAAATATCAACAAAACCATGGGCGCTGCCAGCCTATACAACGAAGCTGGGAATAAATAGAAAAATGAGAGAAAATTACTTACAGATATTTCACCAACGCATTGTTCTATTATTTTTATGTTTTAAATCGATATTCTATTAGAGGTTGGTACTTCCACAGTCAAACTGACCTATTTCATAAATGCTCTATCCCCCCCCCCCCCCCCCCCCAAAAAGGCCGTAACTGGTTCCCTATTACCATTTCCATAATAATGTAATACATTAACCACTTATAGACAGATAGAACAAGCTTTAATTGCAATACACACAGTAATACAGTAATCAGTAAATGATACAAACACGTGTATGTGCAACAAGGCGGCCTTATTGCTCAAAGCAATCCTTTCTTCCTGGTGGGTCAAACTTTTTAGTCAAACTGATTTGACCACGAGGAATTTTAACATTCTTCATGGACAAACTATCTATTTATTTAAAAATTACATGCTGTGTAATAAATAGTCTGTTACAGCCAATTTTGAGATGGATTAGGATTGACTTTAGGATTATTTTGGGATGGATTAGTATTGACTTTAGGATTACTTTCGAATGTTTTTGAAATGGAGTATAAATTATTTTACAATGTTTTGGGATGGATTAGGATTGACTTTAGGATTACTTTCGAATGTTTTTGAGATGGATTAGGATTGACTTTAGGAATGTTTTTGGGATGGATTAGGATTTACTTATCACTAATTATATTTTTTTATTCAGGACTGTAGCCCACCATCAAAAGCTAAGTGCAGATTAACAACATGGTACCCGGACACAACAACAGCAATCTACGAAGAAACAACAAGGGGTACAACAACAGAAGGAACAACAACAAGGGGTACAACAACAGAAAGGGGTACAACAACAGAAGGAATAACAACAAGGGGTACAACAACAGAAGGAATAACAACAAGGGGTACAACAACAGAAGGAACAACAATAACAACAAACGGTTCATCATCATCAGCAAACTATGCCAACGGTTGCCCCAGAAACCACGACATATCCCCACTCCTGCCAGTGGCGGGGCAATGTAACAGTTATGTGTCTTGTCAACAAGACCAACAGACAACGCATACGTGTCAATTCCCGTTGATTTTTGATGCAAGATACCAGGTAAATATTAAATTATATGCTTTATTATTTTAGTCCTTACTCTTTCTATGTACATAGAGTACAAAGCACGCGAGAGCAATGAATACGGGTTACCTAAAGAAACCTATAAATCTCGGAAACTTGAATTGTAGCTACAAGAAAATCATATTGTTGTCCAAAAATGTCGTACAAGGAACCCTTACAGTTTCGCCATGTCTGTCTGTCCGTCTGCGTCTGTCCGCGGCCTAGCGCCTAGACGCTTAATGCTAGAAAGCTAGAAAGCTAGAATTTGATATGTATACACATATTAACAATGGTAACAAAGTGCTGGAACAAAATTTTGAAAACATGTTTTGGGGTGCCTCCCCTACATGTAAAGTGAAAATGATTTTTCCCGCCCACCCTATCTTGTGGGGTATCGTTAGATAGGTCTAACTAAAACATTGAAGGTGTGGAAAGATGATTTTTCGATACAATGATCCGTTTCGGAATTATTTACATTTATCGTGTCAATTTTCGTTTTGTACGGTGATCTCCTTCCCTCTATCTCCGAAAGCCTTATGTTTAGAAATTTGAAAAAAAATCGTGAATTCGCTGTTGGGCAAAACTAAAACGAATGAATACGCCTTGAATACCATGAAAATTACCTCCAATAGCTTCGATGTTAGCGCCCCCGCCATCGGCACAGTTAACTATGTGGCACATTACGTAATTATCTGTCATCTGTCAAAGTAGGTGATAAGACCTTATACAAGGGTCTATCTATATGAACGTGGCCGAAATTGGAACTACAACTCCCGTTCATATTGTATGTCACTTTTTGACAGTTCGCCTTTGCAAAATGTATGAAAATATGCCACAGTAACGCCCTCGCACAACTGTCACTCACGTTCATAAAGATGTTTGTACATCTGTATAGTGCTACCAACATCTTTAGAAACGTGAAAATTGTTACAAAATTGTCCAAGTCAGTCATATTATGGTGGTTGTGATATCCAGGGCAAGCAAAATATATGTTCACTCAGTTGAAAAGGGACACAGAGCCTGTCTTATCTGCATCTCGCTCGGCTCGTGTTTTTGCTTACAGAGCTCAGTCCCGTTTGTATATTATGTCCATGTAAATAGCCTGTAGCACTGTACTTAATTATCTGTCAAAGTAGGTAATAAGACCATAACAAACTTAAAAAAATATCATTTCAGGAATGCAGACATCCATACAGCAGTGATCCACACGTCACATGTGCAACAAACATAGTAGTTTCCGACGAATGCGAACTCTATGATTTTAGATATTTTCTCAAACACCACGAAACTGATTGCGGCAAAATTTACTTATGCTTATATGGGAACAAAGTTGAGCTTTTGTGTCCAGATGGGTTGTATTTCCACCAAGCTTATCATGTAAGTAAACAACCTTCGCCATCAGAGGGCGTAGTATCCAGAGTACAAGCTTTGCTAAAGAGACGAGATGGCATTGCGTTCAAGAATATTTATTATTTTATTTCTTGCTAATAATTTAATTTTCTTTGTTCAGGATTGCCGCCCACCATCACAAGTTAATTGCAGAACAACATAAGGTCCACAACACAACAAATTAATATAATGTAATATATAAATAAATAAAATAAATAAATAAACTTTTATTTTCCCTCCACAATCATAGGCTTAGGTAATATAACAAGACATATAATATAACATACAATTTTAGATAGAGGGAGACTGGAGCCTCTACTATTATTATATAATAATAGTTGCTAGTTCATCAGCTTCCAAAAATGTGTCACTTGAGTGCGGAGAAACAATAGTTATTTGTTATGCAAGGCTGCAAAGTTGTTTTTTGGCGCGAGTACTTAAATTGAAACCTGAGCTAGCGAAGGAGTCTAGGATTGAACCACGAGCGAAGCGAGTGGTTCAAATATAGAATCCTGAGCGTAGCGAGGGTTTCAAAGGTACGAGACGCAGAATAACTTTGCTGCCGAGCGAAACACAAAATTTTTCACCTCACTACAGCGAGGAAAATCCTAGGTGCAAGAAAAACGCAAATAATATATTAAATAAGTGTTTTTTTTTTTTTTCATGCGGTGTCGTGCTGGCCAGTTTGATTATTTTAAAAATAAGGTTGGCACACTGGCATGAAATAAGTATTAATGCATTTTCAGAGGACTGGCGGTATAAAAAATTAAAGAATAGAAAGGTTCGAATTTTAAAAATACTTTCCACGCTAGGGCACAAAATGCACTTTTGCGCTCAGATTTCGAATGACAAACAGATTCTTTCCGAGCTTGTGAGGTGAAATAGTTATTTGTTATGCAAGACTGCAGTTGTTTTTTGGCGCGAGTACTTATAATGAAACCTGAGCTAGCGAAGGATTCTTGGTTCAAATATAGAATCCTGAGCGTAGCGAGGGTTTCAAAGGTACGAGACGCAGAATAACTTTACTGCCGAGCGAAACACACAACTTTTCACCTCACTACAGCGAGGAAAATGCTAGGTGCAAGAAATTTTTTATTTCATGCGGTGTCGTGCTGGCCAGTTCGATTATTCTAAAAATAAGGTTGGCACACTGGCATGAAATAAGTACGTACCTAATAATGCATTTTCAGAGGACTGGCGGTATAAAAAATTATAGAATAGTAGTTCGAATTTTAAAAATACTTTCCACGCTAGGGCACAAAATGCACTTTTGCGCTCAGATTTCGAATGACAAACAGATTCTTTCCGAGCTTGTGAGGTGAAATAGTAGATTTTACAACAAGTGCACAAAACGAATCATTTCTATCCGAGACTAGGCGAGGGCTGATAGTAATGTCGAGATGATAAACTCTGCTTTTCACTTCGATTGCGAGGAAATCTATATTTATAAAAGAGGAAATCACTGACTGATTCATCACGAAATCTCCGAAACCACAAGTGCCAAGAGTCTCAAATTTTGCATGGGGGTTCCTTTTGGGGCGTAGGTGCTCACTAAGAAAGGATTTTTGGAAATTCATCCCCTAAGGGGGTAAAACGGGGGTGCAAAGTTAGTATGAAACTTTGCCGTTTTTGAAGTTATTCGAATGAAATTCAGCATGAAGGTTCTTTACTGAAAAGCATGAAACATTAGTAAAATATTTTTTTCAAAATTCATCCCTTAGGGGGTTAAATGGGGGTGCAAAGATAGTATGAAACTTTGCCGTTTTTGAAGTTATTCGAATGAAATTCAGCATGAAGGTTCTTTATTAAAAGGCATGAAACACGAGTAAAATATTTTTTTCAAAAAACATCCCCTATGGGGTTAAACGGGGGCGCAAAGTTAGTATGAAACTTTTCCGTTTTTAAAGTTATTCAAATGAAATTCAGCATTAAGGTTCTTTACTGAAAAGCATGAAACATGAACAAAATATTTTTTTCAAAATTCATCCCTTAGGGGGTTAAACGGGGGTGCAAAAATAGTATGAATCTTTGCCGTTTTTGAAGTTATTCGATTGAAATTTAGCATGAAGGTTCTTTATTGAAAGGCATGAAACACGAGTAAAATATTTTTCTAAAAAATCATCCCTTAGGGGGTTAAACGGGGGTGCAAAGATAGTATGAAATTTTGCCGTTTTTGAAGTAATTCGAATGAAATTCAGCATGAAGGTTCTTTATTGAAAGGCATGACACGAGTAAAATATTTTTCTCAAAAATCATCCCTTAGGGGGTTAAACGGGGGTGCAAAGATAGTATGAAACTTTGCCGTTTTTGAAGTTATTCGAATGAAATTCAGCATGAAGGTTCTTTATTGAAAGGCATGAAACACGAATAAAATATTTTTCTCAAAAATCATCCCTTAGGGGGTTAAACGGGGGTGCAAAGATAGTATGAAACTTTGCCGTTTTTGAAGTTATTCTAATGAAATTCAGCATGAAGGTTCTTTATTGAAAGGCATGAAACACGAGTAAAATATTTTTCTCAAAAATCATCCCTTAGGGGGTTAAACGGGGGTGCAAAGATAGTATGAAATTTTGCCGTTTTTGAAGTAATTCGAATGAAATTCAGCATGAAGGTTCTTTATTGAAAGGCATGACACGAGTAAAATATTTTTCTCAAAAATCATCCCTTAGGGGGTTAAACGGGGGTGCAAAGATAGTATGAAACTTTGCCGTTTTTGAAGTTATTCGAATGAAATTCAGCATGAAGGTTCTTTATTGAAAGGCATGAAACACGAGTAAAATATTTTTCTCAAAAATCATCCCTTAGGGGGTTAAACGGGGGTGCAAAGATAGTATGAAACTTTGCCGTTTTTGAAGTTATTCTAATGAAATTCAGCATGAAGGTTCTTTAGGCGATACGAAGTTCGCCGGGTCAGCTAGTCTATATATATAAAAGAGAAAATCACTGACTGATTCATCACGAAATCTCCGAAACCACAAGTGCCAGGAGTCTCAAATTTTGCATGGGGGTTCCTTTTGGGGCGTAGGTGCTCACTAAGAAAGGATTTTTGGAAATTCATCCCCTAAGGGGGTAAAATGGGGGTGCAAAGTTAGTATGAAACTTTGCCGTTTTTGAAGTTATTCGAATGAAATTCAGCATGAAGGTTCTTTACTGAAAAGCATGAAACATGAGTAAAATATTTTTCTCAAAAAACAACCCCTATGGGGTTAAACGGAGGCGCAAAGTTAGTATGAAACTTTGCCGTTTTTAAAGTTATTCAAATGAAATTCAGCATTAAGGTTCTTTACTGAAAAGCATGAAACATGAGTAAAATATTTTTTTTTAAATTCATCCCTTAGGGGGTTAAACGGGGGTGCAAAGATAGTGTGAAACTTTTCCGTTTTTGAAGTTATTCGAATGAAATTCAGCATGAAGGTTCTATATTAAAAGGCATGAAACACGAGTAAAATATTTTTCTCAAAAATCATCCCTTAGGGGGTTAAACAGGGGCGCAAATTTCTTATGAAACTTTGCCGTTTTTGAAGTTATTTAAATGAAATTCAGCATTAAGGTTCTTTATTGAAAGGCATGAAACACGAGTAAATTATTTTTCTCAAAAATCATCCCTTAGGGGGTTAAACGGGGGTGCAAAGTTAGTATGAAACTTTGCCGTTTTGAAGTTATTCGAATGAAGTTCAGCATGAAGGTTCTTTAGGCGATACGAAGTTCGCCGGGTCAGCTAGTAAATTAATAAACGCACGAAAAAACAAGACCTGTTTCCTGCCGCTTTTTTTAATCTTACGACATTGATATTATATTAGGCTTGGGCTGCAGACCTACCTATACATCCTACTATTAAATTAATTTTGTAATAAAATCATTTTCTTAAATGAATTAAATAACCTACCGTACTTTAATTTAAATTTTAATATCTTTTTCACCTCACAAGCTCGGAAAGAATCTGTTTGTCATTCGAAATCTGAGCGCAAAAGTGCTTTTTGCGCTCTAGCGTGGAAAGAATTTTTAAAATTCGAACCTTTCTATTCTATAATTTTTTATACCGCTAGTCCTCTGAAAATGCATTAATACTTATTTCATGCCAGTGTGCCAACCTTATTTTTAGAATAATCGGACTGGCCAGCACGACACCGCATGAAAAAAAAAACACTTATTTAATATATTATTTGCGTTTTTCTTGCACCTAGGATTTTCCTCGCTGTAGTGAGGTGAAAAATTTTGTGTTTCGCTCGGCAGCAAAGTTATTCTGCGTCTCGTACCTTTGAAACCCTCGCTACGCTCAGGATTCTATATTTGAACCACTCGCTTCGCTCGTGGTTCAATCCTAGAATCCTTCGCTAGCTCAGGTTTCAATTTAAGTACTCGCGCCAAAAAACAACTTTGCAGCCTTGCATAACAAATAACTATTATGACTTAAAAAACACTTATGGCAAATAAACTAAAGTAAATATTATAAAATAACAAATTCTATCTCTGAACTTTTTATTGTGCATGGCTGTATGGCTCATTTCATTTGCCTTAATATAGATACATTTATGAGTAGATACGTTTTTGCCCTTGTGCACAAAATTCGATTTTGTGCAGCCTATATCCTGCGCAAATAAGCATTTTCTGAGCATGAGAAGTGAAAATACTATTTTAGTTAAGGGGGATTTTCCATGGCAAGTCGGAAAAACCTAAAAACACCAATATCTCGGTAACTGGTCACTTTCGACCCCCTATTGATGGGGGCTAATTTGTTGCAAATGACCTCTAGTTTAACTAGTTTTAAGGAATAGAACTTATAACCTATCACCCTGTATAATATGTATCACTACATAGTATAAAACAAAGTCGCTTTCTCTGTCCCTATGTCCCTTTGTATGCTTAAATCTTTAAAACTACGCAACGGATTCTGATGCGGTTTTTTTAAATAGATAGAGTGATTCAAGAGGTAGGTTTTTAGGTATAATACATTCCGAAATTCCCACGGGAAAGCGAGATACACGCAGACGAAGTTGCGCGGGTTTAGCTAGTTTGTTATAAAATATAGTATCGTTCAGTTAGTATCCCATAACATGGAGGAGAATCTACTAATAAACACGAAAATGCGACACAAATATTTTATAATAAACTTACATTTAAATTTAATATTTATATACGTAAATCAAAATCCGCCCGTGTGGCACACACATGGGCACACAACATAAAAGTGGCCTGTACTGTTACATTGTCGAGTGGTCTATTCTACGCGCAGATAAAGGTTATTCTAAAAACCTCACAAATCTTTGTAAGTAAAAAAAAAATACAGGAATCTGTTGTACGACTTTTATAATAGAACCAGCAAATTATTTATACCATTTTCTATTCGAATATTGCAACTGTACAAATCAACAGATTGTATAACATAATACGCTTGAACTAGGATTTCCTGTGTTTCAGGCAAAAAAAATCGATGAAACAATGTGCATTCAAAAGTACACTTTATCACATTGACTGAAGAAAGAAAGTGCACATTTTTATTACAGGTAGCTTAAAAATGATAAGAAATATTTACCGCAGGGATGTCCCTTGTATTTTAATCAATTATCACAATATTTATCCTTTTATAACTGCTATAAAGATGAGTTTGGGGAAGTGATACCAATGTAAAATATTAGGGTTCTCCCTGTAAAATTCTGAAAATTTAAAAACCGTCAACGTCATTATAATATTTCATAAAGAGATTTTCTTTGATTATCTTGCCGCGAGGCGGCAAAAAATTAAAGTCCAAAAAGACATTCTTTCTTCCAGATTTCTGGCCAGATCGAATTGTTTTCAGACGGTACAGGGAGGCGACAACGACTAAAATCCTTAAAGTGTAGTTCTTAAGTATGAAATATAATAATATGTATGTTTATGTTAAGGTATTTGTAATATGAGCCAATGTATTTACTACTGAGTTGTTTGAAATAAATGAATTAATAAAAATACACCGAAATTTTTGAGGCGGAAAAAATTCTGTGTAGTTTTTGACGCCTCACGTTTTGAAGCTCATACTTTTTATAACATGCAGCAAGAGACCTACGTCACTAGCACATTTCCGACATATTGACAGAGAGAAAAGGGTCATTGTATCAATGAAAAACAACACACGCAATAGCAAGTCAACGTAAAATATATTAATTGACCACATAATTAGCACCAGGTACCTACGGAACCGAATTAAAAAAAAAATATTACAATACAATTAATATTTTCAGGGAATTATCTTAAAATAGCTAAGATTAGATTATGGGTATGTGTTAAATTATTTAAAATACTAATTAAAGTTTATTTATTGTTTTAATGTTAACGTAAGTTGTTACTTTGAAATAATACTTGACAATTAGTGAATAATTTCGTTAATAATAGTGTTAAAGAGAAAAGGGTAATAAGATTTTTTTTACTGAATACTAGACCATTATTTCCTTGCTTATACGATCATAATGTAACCTATATAGTCATTGTGTTAAAAGGAGTTCATTAATCAATTAGGACCTTATATAATTAGTTAATAAGTAACCGGAAGAATTTGCCTGCCTTACCCGATGGTTGATTCGTAGATAATGCCTTTGACGACCTCCGTGGCGTAATGGTTGCCATGCCAGACCGCCACCCAGGAGGTCCCGGGTACGAATCCCGGTCGGGTCATGATGAAAAACGAACATTTTCTGATTGGCCTCGGGTCTTGGATGTTTATCTAAATATGTATTTGTTATAAAATATAATATCGTTGAGTTGGTATCCCATAACACAAATTTCGAACTTACTTTGGGGCTAGCTCAATCTGTGTGAATTGTCCCTATATATTTAAATATATATATATTTTGCATTAAGTCCGCCAATTGTACTTTCTTTGTGCAATAAAGATTAAATAAATAAATAGTTAGGTACCATGTAATTATTTATTCTTGTCCCATTAAGTTATTCTACTTAAAAAGTTTTTTTAAAATAGGATAGTGTTCTGGTCGGACAAATTGGTTGGTTAGATTCAGTTAAGATTAGGTATACAATTTTATCATAGACACACATCTCTTTGCAAAATTCAAATATATCTTTATCATCTTTATCTAGTTTTTGTTTCGAAATTAATTTGGAATAATAATATTTAGCATTTTTAATTTGTAATGTAAATAAATAAATATTCTTGGACGAATCACACAACGCCATCTAGTCCCAAACTAAACAACTAAACTTGTACGATGGGTACTAGATAACTGATAAATATAGACAAATACTTTTTTTTTGTAAATAAATACTTATTATACATAGAAAACACCCAGACCAAGGCAGACAGACATGTTCATGCACACAAATGTTTGCATTGCGCAGGATTCGAACCCTGGATGTCAAACCTGTGTAAGGTATTAAATGTCAGTCACCTCCATAACAGTCATTCTAGTACCTTGTCACTTTCTTAAATCATTTCAATTACTATAGTAGCGGCACGCTATGATGGCCGTTTTGACGTTTGTCCACTCATGAAGTTTCGTTTTATTTAATAATTACATTTGAAGCTGAGCAAATTGCTGTTCTTTATTGTCAATAGTGACGTTCAGTGTCATACAATTTATTGAATGTATAATTTTAGGACACACAATTTATTTATTACATTGATTTCTAAACTATTTAAATATGTATTAGAGTCCCGCGAACATTTATCTTTTATTTTTTTATAAGATTATAATTATTTTTGTACTTATTTACCACACAACTCGGCATTTGTTTTTCGAAATTCAAAGTGTGCATGTATTTATTTTCATTCCAATATTCAGTTCGTTCAAATATATTAAGTAAACATTTATATTTTTGTTTTATACATACTAGTTGCAACAAAAACTTATAGGTTTGATAATATATTTTTCGAGAATAAATTGACATTTCACATCAATATTGTAATATGTCAAAACGGCCATCATAGCGTGCCGCTACTTTAAAGACATTTGAGTGAACATGTCAACAATGTTATAGTGACAAAGTACTAAAGTAATTAAATATTTAGGAATTCGAGATCGCCGCCTTGTCAACGAAGATCGTCAAGATGGCGACCTCGGATCCTCACCGTACCACGTTATGCTTTTTTAAAGTGTACTTTTTTTGTTTAAAAGTGTTCATTTAAACACTCGACATTGGCGAAATTGACAATGTGCCGTTAAGACACGACAGAAACGCCATTAACTAAGACAAAAAAAAAAAATGGAGGTGACTGTACATAGATTCAAGGCAAATGCACATGTCTTCAAGTTATTTTAATCCAGCGCCATCTGTGTCATTAAAACGACAGGATTTGATAAGAAGGAAATTTATAAACATTATTCATTATTTTATTAATATAGATAAATATTTATGGCTGATCCGTCGTGGTGCATTAAACAAAATAATTTTGAATAATTTTTTTTTATTAGCTAAAAAGATGCGTCGTGGAGTGTCATTCTAAATTTCGTAAAAAAAAATATATCACTAAGGTGGCAAACAAGCATACGGCCCGCCTGATGGTAAGCATCACCGTAGCCTATGGACGCTTGCAACGCCGGGAGTATCACTCGCGCGTTGCCAACCCTAAAATTTTTATTCTAAAATGGTCTAAATATCGTAGCTTAATAGTTCGAAACTATTTCTCTCTCTCTGCAGTCGGTCCCTCATATCTGAGGATCGTGGTCAGCTTCAGGGTTACATCTGGAGCGGATGATCCGCTTCCACCGGCTTCTGTACAGCGCATCTCCTACGACCGTGTAGAATTTTGTCGACGACAAGTCTTTCACTTGATCGGTCCATCTTGTTGGTGAGCGACCGCGCGATCTTTTGCCTTCGGTGTTCCCAACCACAATCAGCTTCTCCAGACTTTCGTCGCCTCTGCGCATTGTGTGTCCAAAATAGGAGAGGATGCGCTGTCGGCATATTGTAGAAACTCTTTACTTCGACATAACACAATTCGAAATTCTAAAAATAAGGGCTTCGAAATTTAAATGGTGAACGAGTGATGGGTTAGATTGCTGTGTAAATACTGTATTTATTATTATTATTTATATATTTTATGTTTTTTAATCTCCCATAGGGGGTAATTTAGTCCCTGTCGCGGGCTCGCGGCCAAACGACAGCGACTTAAAGAAATGTAAATAGATGTTGTAATTTTTAAGATTAAAATTTTGCGAACAATTCTCGTATTAAGTATCACGGCTTTTTGAATTTGGATGAATGTGAGCATGTATGTTAAGAGTTTTAAGGCTGATATGTAAAGTTTTGGGTATAACTCCAGTAGATGATATCGTTATAGGAATTGTTTTCACTGTGTCTACTCTCCATTGCGTTTTGATTTCGTTATTATTATTATTTATTATTTATGTACTTTTTATGTACTTGACGACCCTGTAAAAGGTGGAGCTCTTGCGACCTTACTCACCGTAGGAACACAACATGGCCGAGACCAATGTTATTTGACTTCTGTAAGGTGGAGGTCCTTCCACAGACGGGTTGCTCCGATTGGAGCGGGTTACCTCTTTTTAGGGTTCCGTAGTAAACTACAAGGAAACCCTTATAGTTTCGCCATGTCCGTCTGTCTGTCTGTCCGTCCACGGTCAAGCGTATATATCAAAGCTCATATTATCAAAGCTAACAAAGTGCTGGGATAAAATTTTGAAAAATATTTTTTTTTGGGGTGCCTCCCCTACATAATGTAAAGTGGAAATGAAAATTTTTTTCGCGCTCACCCCAAGTTGTTGGTTATCGTTAGATAGGTCTCTTCAAAACATTGAGGGTGTGGGAAGATCATTTTTCGACACAATGATCCGTTTCGGAATTATTTACATTTATCCTGTCAATTTTCGTTTTGCACTGTGGTCCCCCCCCCTCTATCTCCGAAAGTCTTGTGATTAGAAATTTGAAAAAAATCATGGTAGTAGTCCATATAGTGAACCTACAAGGAAAACTATAACGGTTAAGTAGGCACTAATAGTTACCGAGTAATAGCTGACGAACTTCTGAAATAAAATTTATTTAACGAAAACGTACAAATGTCATAGAATATGGAATTGTACTCATCTGCAAGCAAGAAATGCGTAGCCAATACGGAACCCTACATTGTGCGTGGCCCGACACGTACTTGCCCGTTTTTTTTTAATGTCATACTGCAGACAAACAGGCAAGCGGGCCACCTGATGGAAATTGGTCACCGCCGCTTATGGACATCAGTAACACCAGGGGCACTACCAATGCGTTGCCCACCTCTGACGAGACCTCTAATGTACCTCTTAAACAGTCCCACACCCATGTCATAGTCCGAAGGAAACACAGAGGGTAGGAGCTCATTCCACAACCTTTTAGTGAGAGCGAGAAACGTTCTCTTAAAGTCTTACTTTTTTAGGATGCTCCATCTATTCTTGCTGCTGGCCTTACTCAGCCCAGCGGCATCATGGTCGGACGGCTGCGATGCCCCACTGATGCCCCATGAGACAGACTGCTCAATGTTCTACTCGTGCGGGCACGGGGGCTTCAAACACCTGATGCACTGCCCCCCTGGGCTATACTTTGACCCTAATATTAACGTATGTATACTGACCACAAAACTACCGACACAGCTGAAATGTCTACTTTATAGATACATTTACCACACATTTACTTTATAATGCCGATGCCGTTCTGGTGGTAGGGAAAAAAATTGTGACGATTCAAATGAGCTTATATGTTAGGACTAATTATTTGAATTAACATATTTGACTTTGAATGATTTGAAGATTTTTTTTCGTAACATAATCAGTTACAATCATGTCTCATCCCTCATGTCGCACGTACAATCTCAAACGCCGCCTCACTCATACAAAATAGTAATTGTACGAGATAGTGCGTGATTTCGAGATGAGATTGAAACTCCTTTTTTTTTTTATACCACAAAGTTGACTAGCAAGCATACGGCCCGCCTGATGGTAAGCATCACCGTAGCCTATAGACGCTTGCAATACCGGAGGTATCACTCACGCGTTGCCAACCCTCCCAACCCCCTCAAGTGGAACTCTGGAGACCTTACTCACCGTAGGAATACAACATGGCCAAGACCAATGCTATTTGGCTACGATCTTCTGTAAGGTGGAGGTCCTTCCCCAGACGGGCTGCTCGCAATTTGAGCGGATTATCCGCTGTGCCCTACCTCTCTTAAATATTTTTTTTAACGATTAGACGTTTTTTTTTTCAGTCTTGCAACTGGCCGGATCAAGTTGATTGTGAAACAACAGAAGTTGTAACAACTACAACAACTACTACTACTCCTAGCAGTGTCCAAACAACTGAAGCGCATATAGTATTCCTAGAAAATGGATGTCCAGCCGATTTCACAATTCACCATCTACTACCACACGAAACGGAATGTACAATGTTTTACTATTGTGTTTTTGGTGAGAAAGTTGCTCGGCACTGTAGTTGGGGGACACACTTCGATAGAGTACTACAGGTATGTTAACTTTTATGTTATATTTATTGTTTTATGATAGAGTAAGACAAACGATGAAAGAGCTGACACAGTACAGAAAATTGTAGAGGTTGCTACACGGAAAGCACAGCTCTTAAATTTAGATGATAAAGAAGAGAACATTATAAGTAAAGTAGGTATGTTAATGACGGAAGAGGACAAACAAGCTGATGGGTCATTTGATGACAAGCAATCATATAATCATATTACTGTTAATCTTAAAATTTCATGTATTTTTAGGTGTGCAATCACCCATCAGCGGCAAAATGTGAAATAAACCCTAAGCCTACGACAACAGCTGAGCCGACTACAACTGATTTTGAAACGACTACTATACCCGACTCACTTCCATTTGATTGTCCGTCGGGAACGTACGCAATAGCTGATCCATTGTATCCCTGCATTGGTTTTATATGCGTGTTCGGTCCATCAGGATCTGGTTTCATACGGTCTTGTCCAATTGGATATGAAGTGGACTGGACGGTAGAGGTACGTACCGTAGGAGCCTGCAACAGTGAGCCGCGAAGGCTGCTAATCACGCAGCTAGCCACTTTTCTGAAGCGCCTCGTAAACACACCATGCTGAAGTTCCAACTTCTTCCGCTTATATGGCTTCTAAATACCGGAATATAATAAAATTTTAAAATTATTAAAAAATATATTTTTAGAAATGCGTCTCAATAGCACCTGGAGGATGTACGCATATGCAAACAACAACACCAGAATTAAGTGCGGAGCCAACAACAACAGAACTAACGCTTATTCAGGCTAGCTACATTAGTCGCTGCGATCGGCGATCGCGATGTACTCTTTTCGCATGTTTTTGGCCTAAACCATTGTTGAAAATCAAACTAGATTTCGCCCGAAATCACCCAAAAAATATTTTTAAAGGCTGTAAAAAAAGTTGTTTTTATTTTATTTATTCAATTATATTACGTTGTACCAAATTGTGTTTTTCAGAGATGCGTCTTAATTGGTCCCGGGACATGCACATATTTACGGTCGACTACAATTGATGCGAGTACTCCGGGGCCCACAACAGTGGAGTCGACAACAACGACTGAGCCAATAACACCAACTGAGACGACGACAACACCTGAGCCGACAACAACGGCTGAGCCGACAACAGATTTTCCAGATGTTCTACCAGCTAATTGCCCAGAAGGCGCACACGTAGTTGTCCCACCATTCTTCGAAGGATGTGCTGCATACTTCTGCACTTTTAGTGTCTCGGGACCTCTTATGTGGGCCAGCTGCCCAAATGGTTATGACTTCGACGGGTTTCACATAGTAAGTCCTTCGCCTTACTGCTATTTTAATTTATATATCTCCATATCGTAGAAACTTCGTTAGCGCGATTCAGGATTCTAGTAGCGCCATCATGTGTTCGCATTGTGAACTTTTTCTTCACTCTGTGGTTCTTCTGTATAGCGATAGGTGTCGCCACAACTCAATTAAGATTAAGGTATATTCCTAAGTAGTCTCAGTAGTTCCAATTCAAATTTTGAAGGAACTACTGAGACCGAAGAAAAAAAGACTTACAGACGGACAAATTGATAATAAAACCAAATTTCGTCCGAAATCACCCGAAAAATAGAACTTTTTATCAGGCTGTTGTGAAATGAAATGAAATCGTTTATTATGTTTTTGTTTTGTTTTTAGAGATGCGTCTTAATTGGTCCCGGCACATGCACATATTTGCGGTCGACTACTATTGATCTGAACAGTCCGGAGCCCACAACAGTGGAGCCAATAACACCGACTGAGCAGACGACACCTGAGCCGACAACAACGGCTGAGCCGACAACAGATTTTCCAGATGTTCTACCAGCTAATTGCCCAGAAGGCGCACACGTAGTTGTCCCACCATTCTTCGAAGGATGTGCTGCATACTTCTGCACTTTTAGTGTCTCGGGACCTCTTATGTGGGCCAGCTGCCCAAATGGTTATGACTTCGACGGGTTTCACATAGTAAGTCCTTCGCCTTACTGCTATTTTAATTTATATATCTCCATATCGTAGAAACTTCGTTAGCGCGATTCAGGATTCTAGTAGCGCCATCATGTGTTCGCATTGTGAACTTTTTCTTCACTCTGTGGTTCTTCTGTATAGCGATAGGTGTCGCCACAACTCAATTAAGATTAAGGTATATTCCTAAGTAGTCTCAGTAGTTCCAATTCAAATTTTGAAGGAACTACTGAGACCGAAGAAAAAAAGACTTACAGACGGACAAATTGATAATAAAACCAAATGTCGTCCGAAATCACCCGAAAAATAGAACTTTTTATCAGGCTGTTGTGAAATGAAATGAAATCGTTTATTATGTTTTTGTTTTGTTTTTAGAGATGCGTCTTAATTGGTCCCGGCACATGCACATATTTGCGGTCGACTACTATTGATCTGAACAGTCCGGAGCCCACAACAGTGGAGCCAATAACACCGACTGAGCAGACGACACCTGAGCCGACAACAACGGCTGAGCCGACAACAGATTTTCCAGATGTTCTACCAGCTAATTGCCCAGAAGGCGCACACGTAGTTGTCCCACCATTTTTCGAAGGTTGTGCTGCATACTTCTGCACTTTTAGTGTCTCAGGACCTCTTATGTGGGCCAGCTGTCCAAATGGTTATGAATTCGATTCCTGGCACATAGTAAGTTTATTTAATATGTACTATCCGCAATATCACCCACACAATCCAGTTTTTATATTTCCCATGCAAAAATAAAAGTCATTCTTATCAATTTAGTCATCCCACTAATAAATTTATCAAAATATTACAGACTTGCGTCAAAATCGCACCAGGTGGTTGCACATACAATCTTGCCTCAACGACTCCTGAAACGCCAAGCAGCAGCGACGCTGCAACATGGTCAACACCAGAGTCAACACCTGAGCAGACGACAACAGAATGGACAACTACAACAGATTATGTAACAGCAGATTTTCACACAACAACTTGGTTACCGACAACAGAAAACCAGGATTTCTTTGAAAATGGTTGCCCGAGAGACTTCAATGTGCATCTATTATTGCCCGATAAAAATAATTGTACGCAATTCTATTATTGTGTTCACGGGAACAAAGTACTAAGATTTTGTGGAAATGGGCTGTACTTCGATCCTATTCTGCAGGTACTTAATCAATTTGTCACTTAATTTGAATAATTAGTCGCAGTCGACGCACGAACAACGACAAATCCCTTAATTTGTATATCTTTTTATATCATACAGCTGGCATACAAGCAAGCGGACCTGATGGAAAGTGGTTGGTACAGACGGCCAATGAAAGAGGTAAACAGGGCCTTAAATATGATTAAAGATTTCTAAAAAAAAGTTCGAGTAATGTATACTCGAACTTATTTTTATCAATTGAATTCAGTATTGTAGGTAATGCATATTACTATTAGCATAAAAACAATTGTACTTAGTGTACCCTGGTTACCTCTTTCATTGGCTAGCTATACTAGTCTATTCTTGTGTTGAGATATTTATGATTTTCTTTCATAATAATTACTAGCTTTTCCCCGCGCCTTCGCTCGCCTTAATTTTATGACAGTATAGATCTCGTTCAACAACAAAACAACCGCGACTTGCGGCGTCATCTGTTGGCCGATACAGCGCCCTCTATAGTAGAAAAAATACTTTTCCATTGGAACGACATACTTTCACGGGATAAAAAGTAGCCTATGTTGGGCTCTGTACCCCTGACAATATATATACAAATTTTCATAATGATCGTCTGATTAGTTAAGCCGTGAAGGAATGACAAACAAACAAACTCACTTTCTCATTTTTAAAATTAGTAAGGATAACAAAATAATCTTTTAATCTGGGCCATCTGGAGAAAATGGGTGAAGATCGTGGGGCAGTAGTAGGTTGCCCCAAATACCGCTGGAGCGACGCCGTGGAATCCGATCTCTGCGAACTTTAAGCTGGAGACTGTCGAACCGTGGTTCAAGATCGGAAGAAATGGCGTTCTCTTGTGTCGGAGGCCAAAACTCACTTTGGGTCGCTGAGCCATCGGAGCAGTAGTAGAAGTAATCTTTTAATAATGAATACTCAATAACTTATTACTTTATAGTAACTTGTACAGTAAGTAAAAACAGACATTAGGTACTATGAACCCTGTTGGGCATTGCAATTTACGAGGCAATCTACAACTTCAACTTTACAATTTCAATTAAACAATAAATTATAAACAAAGCTGAGTTGATGAGGATGAATCTTAAAAAATATATGAGAGAAAGAAATAAAGAAATTGATTTATTTGACGTAATACACAAGCTTTAACAGGATTTACGTTTCATTAAACTTACAACATGACATATGAAACATTCTTAATGGTTTTAGGTTTGCAACTGGCCGAACGCTGTTGATTGCCAAATGCCACCAACACCAACAACAACAACAACAAAACCAGTCGACACAACAGAGTGGTTAACAACACAAAATGACACAGACACAACAGTATCTACAACGGAAGAGATTGTATGGGATACAACAGAGGGTACAACAACAGAGGGTACAACAACAGAGGGTACAACAACAGAGGGTACAACAACAGAGGGTACAACAACAGAGGGTACAACCACAGAGGGTACAACAACAGAGGGTTCAACAACAGAGGGTACAACCACAGAGGGTACAACAACAGAGGGAACAACCACAGAGGGTACAACCACAGAGGGTACAACAACACAGGGTACAACCACAGAGGATACAACCACACAGGGTACAACCACAGAGGGTACAACCACAGAGGGTACAACACAGGGTACAACCACAGAGACATGGACAACTACAACAGATTATGTAACAACAGTAGATTTTCACACAACAACTTGGTTACCGACAACAGAAAACCCAGATTTCTTTGAAAATGGTTGCCCGAGAGACTTCAATGTGCATCTATTATTGCCCGATAAAAATAATTGTACGCAATTCTATTATTGTGTTCACGGGAACAAAGTACTAAGATATTGTGGAAATGGGCTGTACTTTGATCCAATTCTGCAGGTACTTAATCACTTTTTACTTCATTTGTATATTTTTTTATGTGATACGGCTGGCAAATAAGCAAGCGGACCGATGAAAAGTGTTTAGTACAGAGGCCAATGAAAGAAGTGAGCAGGGCCTTAAACATGATTAAAGATTTCTAAATATTGCCTGAAGGGATTTACTAAAAATTTTATTTATAATTAGTATTTCTATTGTACAGTCGGGAGCACGTCGAGCTGTACACATGCAGTACAATTTTGGCTCTTATGACATAGAACTTAAGAATGGTACGAAGTCCGATATGTAAAGGTCGACCTGCTCTTGACTGTACAATATTATTACAAAGTTAGATAACGATGCTTACATTATTAGCATAAAAAACTTTGTTCTTAGTTCTCTACTCTGGTTACCTCTTTCATTGGTTTACTCTACTACATTTTGTCTTGAAATTACCTTGAGATAGGTATATGTATGATTTCAATTTCATAATAACTAAAAAAAAACATTAAACTTAGTCATTTTTAAATTGTTTTAGGTTTGCAACTGGCCGTACGCTGTTGATTGCCAAATGCCAGCAACAACAACAACAGAACCACTAGCAACAACAACCAAACCAGTCGAAACAACAATTGATTCGACAATACCAACAACACGACCAAATATAACAACGCTTAGTGACAACGAAACAACAGACGACTGGAATACACCAACAACAACAAATTACAAAACAACAGAGGATTGGATAATATCAACAACACGACCAAATATAACAACGCCTGATAACAATGGAACAACAGTTGATTGGGATACACCTACAACATCTAACTACGATGAAACGACAATAGATTGGACAATATCAACAAAACGACCAAATATAACAACGCCTGGTTACAACGGAACAACAGTTGATTGGGATACACCAACAACAACAAAT
This sequence comes from Endotricha flammealis, assembly GCA_905163395.2. Lineage (NCBI taxonomy): Eukaryota > Metazoa > Arthropoda > Insecta > Lepidoptera > Pyralidae > Endotricha > Endotricha flammealis. The sequence continues at coordinate 1,418,368 of LR990883.1, forward strand.
TACAAAACAACAGAGGATTGGATAATATCAACAACACGACCAAATATAACAACGCCTGATAACAATGGAACAACAGTTGATTGGGATACACCTACAACATCTGACTACGATGAAACGACAATTGATTGGACAATACCAACAACACGACCAAATATAACAACACCTAGTCACAATGTAACAGAATGGACAACTACAACAGATTATGTAACAGCAGATTTTCACACAACAACTTGGTTACCGACAACAGAAAACCCGGATTTCTTTGAAAATGGTTGCCCGAGAGACTTCAATGTGCATCTATTATTGCCCGATAAAAATAATTGTACGCAATTCTATTATTGTGTTCACGGGAACAAAGTACTAAGATTTTGTGGAAATGGGCTGTACTTCGATCCTATACTGCAGGTACTTAATCATTTTTCACTTAATTTAAATCATTAGTCGCAGTCGACGCACGAACAACGACAAATCCCTTAATTTGTATATCTTTTTATATCATACAGCTGGCATACAAGCAAGCGGACCTGATGGAAAGTGGTTGGTATAGACGGCTAATGAAAGAGGTAAACAGGGCCTTAAATATGATTAAAGATTTTTAAATATTACATTACTCGAACTTTTTATTATCAATTGAATTCAGTATTGTATGTAATGCATTATTATTATTAGCATAAAAAACATTGTACTTAGGTTCTCTACCCTGGTTACCTCTTTTATCGGTTAGCTATACTACTCTTGTGTTGAGATATTTATGATTTCCTTTCATAATAAACAAAATAATCTTTTAATCTGGGCCATCTGGAGAGAATGGGTGAAGATCGTGTGGCAGTAGTAGCTGAGCCATCGGAGTAGTTAGTAAAAGTAATCTTTTAATTATGAATACTCAATAACTTATTACTTTATAGTAACTTGTATAGTAATTAAAAACAGACATTAGGTACTATGAACCCTGTTGGGCATTGCAATTTACGAGGCAATCTAGAGAGACATAATTAATCTTACTTTCTACAATCTCAATTAAACAATAGGTAAATTATAAACAAAGCTGAGTTGAGGAGGATGAATCTTAAAAAATATAAGAAATAAAGAAAAATGATTTATTTGACGCAATACACAAATTTTAACAGGATTTATGTTACATCAACCTTACAACATGACATATGAAACATTCTTAATGGTTTTAGGTTTGCAACTGGCCGAACGCTGTTGTTTGCCAAATGCCACCAACAACAACAACAACAAAACCAGTCGACACAACAGAGTGGTTAACAACACAAAATGACACAGACACAACAGTATCTACAACGGAAGAGATTGTATGGGATACAACAGAGGGTACAACAGATGGTACAACAACAGAGGGTACGACAACAGAGGGTACAACAACAGAAGGTACAACAACAGAGGGTACAACCACAGAGGGTACAACAACAGAGGGTACAACAACACAGGGTACAACCACAGAGGGTACAACAACAGAGGGTACAACAACAGAGGGTACAACAACACAGGGTACAACAACACAGGGTACAACAACACAGGGTACAACCACAGAGGGTACAACAACAGAGAGTACAACCACAGAGGGTACAACCACAGAGGGTACAACCACAGAGGGTACAACCACAGAGGGTACAACCACAGAGGGTACAACAACACAGGGTACAACCACAGAGGGTACAACAACACAGGGTACAACCACAGAGGGTACAACCACAGAGGGTACAACAACACAGGGTACAACCACAGAGACATGGACATCGACAACAGATTACGTAACAACAACAGATTTTGACACAACAACTTGGTTACCGACAACAGAAAACCAGGATTTCTTTGAAAATGGTTGCCCGAGAGACTTCAATGTGCATCTATTATTGCCCGATAAAAATAATTGTACGCAATTCTATTATTGTGTTCACGGGAACAAAGTATTAAGATATTGTGGAAATGGGCTGTACTTCGATCCTATACTGCAGGTACTTAATAAATTTGTCACTTAATTTGAATCATTCAATTCAATTCAATATTACATTACTCGAACTTTTTATTATCAATTGAATTCAGTATTGTATGTAATGCATTATTATTATAAAATACATTATACTTAGGTTCTCTACCCTGGTTACCTCTTTTATCGGTTAGCTATACTACTCTTGTGTTGAGATATATATAAGATTTCCTTTTGTAATAAAAAAATTTATAATATACAATCCATACTAATATTATAAAGTGGAAAGATTTGATTGTTTGTTTGTTTGCATTGAATAGGCTCCGAAACTAATGGACCGATTTCAAAAATTCTTTCATCAGTAGAGAGCTACATTATCAGGGAGTGACATAGGCTATAGCTTTTCCCGAAATTGAATGTGGTTCCCATGGGAACGGGTCCGGAACTTCACGCGGACGAAGTCGCGGGCAAAAAAGCTAATAAATTATAAACAAAGCTGAGTTGACGAGGATGAATCTTAAAAAATATATGAAAGAAAGAAAGAAAAGAAAGAAATTTTAACAGGATTTACTTTACATTAACCTTACAACATGACATATAAAACATTCTTAATGGTTTTAGGTTTGTAACTGGCCGAACGCTGTTGATTGCCAAATTCCACCACCAACAACAACAACAACAACAACAGAGGGTACAACAACAGAGGGCACAACAACAGAGGGTACAACAACAGAGGTTATAACAACAGAGGGTACAACACCAGAGTCTGCTGTACAGACTTGTCCGACGGATCCATTTATTCACAAACTACTACCTCATGAGACAGACTGCTCACTGTTTTACTCGTGTGTACATGGTAATAAGGTTCTAATGTCTTGTGGAACTGAATTGCACTTCGATCCAGTGTGGCAGGTAATAACAACAAAAAAACTAATAATAATCATGATACATTACTGTGCCTGGTATTACACTTCCAGTGTCTATGGCCTAAGAGGCCCAAGACTACGTCACGATCAGTGGGACCATAAAACCGCACCACAGCCGATGACGTAATCTTGGGCCGATCACGTGACCTTGCTGTCGGGAAGAGAATACCTTGTTTTGTTAGACCATGTCCCAATATAATCATCCTTCATTCTACTAGTTCGACCCATCAGTCCGGTGGACGAACTGCTAAGATTTTTGAAGTGAAAACTTCTTTAGCGGCGCTTGGCACTTTTTTTAGATGGGTAAAAATTTTTAAACTCGCGTCAGATCCGTAGCCGTGGGGCAATTCACGTAACAAGAACCGATTCTAGTTCGATTCAACGACACTCGCTGTCCCTTTCAATTCCTATTTTGTATGAGTGAGACAGCGAGTGTCGTTGAATCGAACTAGAATCGGTTCTAGTTACGTAAATTGCCCCACTGATCGAAAAAGCGTAATAATCCATTCCAAAATATTTAAAAGTTTTCACTTCTGCCGGCACTCCCGGAGTGTAAACCCGTCCTTTTTTTCTCATTTGTTTCATTTCAACTCAACAAATGAGAAAAAAAATGTCTCCGTCCGTCCGAAGTCGAGTCCGAAGCAGGCACTGTAGCCGAACGCGGCTGGAAGGCTAAATACTTATAATACCTACTTTGGGACCAGGGGCCCGATTCTACTAACGCAAATGCATCAATGGACTCTCAATGGTGTCTCAATCGTGTCTCAATAGAATGCCGATAGTGTATCAGTGGAACAGTTTATGACATTTGTTATGGACTTAAACAATAAGTTAAACATTATGTTATTGTTTAAGTTTATAACAAATGCCAAAAACTATTCCACTGATATACTATCGGCATTCTTTTGAGACACGATTGAGACACCATTGAGAGTCCATTGGTGCATTTGCGTTAGTAGAATCGGGCCCCAGGTGGCGCTGTGTAGATTGTACAGATGGCGTCCTCCGTGGCATGGTTACCATGCCAGACCGCCCAGGAGGTCCCGGGTTCGAATCCCGGTCGGGTCATGAGGAAAAACTATCTTTTTCTGATTGGCCTGTGTCTTGGATATATCTATAAATGTATTTATTATAAAATATAGTATCGTTGAGTTAGTATCCCTTAACACAAATCTGGAACTTACTTTGGGGTTAGCTCAAGCTGTGTGATTTTTCTCTATTTAATTTATTTCAAATATTTCTTTGCAGATTTGCAATTGGCCCACAGCTGCAGGATGTAGTTTATAAGAAAAGTAAAATCAAAATATTTGTTATTTAATTTTAAATAAAGTAACAAAGAAATAAAAAAAAAATATCGACCTTTGAATCTGTGAAACCCATAGATTTAGTATAATATAATTACTAGTATAGATCGGCAATGCAAAAGAGATAGATCATAGCATACGCGTTTGTTAGAGCGAGATAGATAGGCGAGACCATTCTTCCTATACACGCTATCGGCCTGTGTCGGCCTGACGTCAGTCGTGTTAAAAACAAATCCCACTTATTTTTACAAAATTTATGGTTTTTAAGTGTAGTTTTGGTGTTAATTAGACGTGATTAAATGAAAAGGACAGGTATACAAATTGGCCAATTAGATTGGGCCGTGTGGCAGGGGTGTTAAACCAATACCGATCTATACGCTAGCAACTATTATCTATTCTGTGACGCTAGTAAGTATATACTAAATCTATGGTGAAACCTCGTTGGTCGCTTCAAAATAAAATTGAAAAAAAAAGATTTTTGTTTTTATTACACACCCTTTATTGATAAACTAGCGAAACGAGCGCAACTTCTTTTGCGTGCATCTCTCTCGTTTTCTCGTGGGAATTTCAGAAGAACCTATTATTTATTGTATTTATACTACATCTTTCTCTTGAATCACTCTTCTTGAAAACTGCATTAAAAGTCGTATTAATATCCCAGTATGCATAAGTAACATAACAGAACAGTGTCTAATGGACACACGACAAATATTTTAACGAAAATATAGATATTGTTAATAGAGTTTGAGCAAAATCAATCTAATTCTTGATTTTACATGTACCATTTTACCTTTATTTAGGGTTCCGTATTTTCTACTCATTTCTTGCTTGCAGATATGAGTATAATGCTGTATTCAATGACATTTGTACGTTTTCGTCGAATGAAATTTTACTTCATAAGTTCGTCGGCTATTACTCGGTAACTAACAGTGCCACCGTTATAGTTTTCCTTGTAGGTTCACTATATGGATGGACTACTCCCATGAATTTTTTCAAATTTCTAAACACAAGACATGTTAAATGTAAATAATTTGCAAACGGATCATTGTATCGGAAAATGATCTATCCACACACTCGATGTTTTTAAGAGACCTTTCTAACGATAATGCACAACAAGGGTGGGCGCCAAAAAAAATTTCATTTCCACTTTATACATGTAAAGTGGAAAAGAATATTTTTCAAAATTTTGTTCCAGCACTTTGTTAGCATTAATAATATGTGTATACATACCAAATTACAGCTTTCTAGCATTAAGCGTCTAGGCGCTAGACCGCGGACGGACAGACAGACAGACAGACGGACATGGCGAAACTATAAGGGTTCCTTGTAGTTTACTACGAAACCCTAAAAACGTGAGTGTTCTCGTTATGATTTTAATGAATATAAACAAAAAATGCCAAGTCGGCAATTTTTCTCAAATATGTTACAAATTGCCGATGTGTCTAATGGACACATGTGAGTTGCTAAGCTGCTGATTTACTTTGTTGATAATAAATAATACACTAATAATATTATAGGATAATATTATTAGTGTATTATTTTATATTATTCATTAGATAAAACAGTTTTTCGCAGAAATAAATACTTTGTTTCCATATAGGTATCTGAACTTTATAATGAGTCCGAGAGACACGCGTGGGTTGTTAATGGTAAATCGATTATCAAGAAATATAATTAGTATTTATCTTTTTATAACCGCTATAAAGATGAGCTTGGGTAAGTGATACCAAGAGAAAAGATTAGGGTTCTCTATAAGAATACTGGACGCACTTATAACACGACATTCGGCGTTCGGCGGCAATAAAAAATTACACAGAATTTTTTGAGGCGGCAAAAAAATCTGTGGTTTTTGCCGCCTCACAAATTTCTGTGTATTTTTTGCCGCCTCGTACTTTTAAGTTCATACTTTTTGTGGCATGCCGCAAGTTACACATCTTTTAAAATAAATACCAAAATGCAAGCCTTTTTATCTCTTTACAAAATTATTTACCTACTATTATATTTTGCTACGTTCAACAAACCACAGAGGTAATACGGAACCAAATTGTAAAAAAATAATATTTTTAATAATATTAATAATTTCAAGAAGTTAATCTTAAATTTAGCTATGATTAGATTTGAGTGACTTAAAATTATTTAAAATACTAATTAAAGTTCAGTTATTGTTTTGATGTTAATGAATGTCGTTATTTTTAATAATTAGTGAATATATTTGTTTTTATTAATTAAAACAATAGTGATAAACAGAAAACGGTAAGGTTTGTTTCGAATGAAATTGTTTTTTCAGAGAGAATGACTTCACAACACGTTCTCTAGTCTCACAACAAGCCAACTTCATAAGGGTATTACTAAGGATCACTAATTTTTTTTAAAATATAAGATAGTACCTTTGCAACGGTGAAAAAATTTTTGAAATCGGTCCAGTAGTTTATTCGTTACAAACAAAAATTATTAATTCTTCCTCTTTACAATGTTAGTATGGACTACAATGATTTTTTCCAAACATAACAAAATAGTTATGTAGACAGTGGCGAAGATCACTGTGCTATGGTGACGTCAAAATGTAAATGATACGCTAACGGCTCGTTTTATCAAGAAACTATATAACCCACTATGTTTTTAGACATAGGTTACACGGTCAGTCTGGCGTCAGTTCAGTCCATCAGTCAGCTCAGAATGACGGGAGAATTATCGTCTAACCGGTTGACTGACGGACTGATGGTCCAGAATGACAAAAATTAAATATTTTAAACATTTTTCATCATTCTGTTGTGAATGACAGCAGACTGATGCCAGACTGATCGTGTAACCGCTCGAATCATTCTCGCGTCAGTCAGTCACCGACCACCGTCCGCGGCACAGAGTAACATGAATAACCGGAGAGTCCGCGACGCAATGGAGCGCGATTTATTATATAATAAATTTAGATGCGTGTAATGTTCTCTTTTTTGTAGCCAGGTTTTCATCCATCGCTTCCTTTTTACGGGTTTCTTTAGCAGTAAAGCGATAATTATAATAGCACAGGCTCTTTTTTTCTTCAAAATATCCATGGCTAGGCAGGATCAGGTGCCTCACTTGACTTGTCGTCTTCACTTTACGAATTTAAACGTAATTAGTTTTACACATATCATCAGTCTGCTGTCAGTCTGGACTGAGCGTGTAACCGTGTTTTTCATCCATCATTCTGGCATCAGTCTAGCCGGGACCAAACTGATGGATCAGAATGATGCCAGATTGAGCGTGTAACCTATGTCTTATAATAGCCTATCTAACGACACCCCACATTTTTTTTTTTGTGACAATGATGTGCAAGCTAGTGAAGCGCTAACGGGATACGCTTCACCAGCAACATTGGTTTTACGTGGGCGAGGTGTCAACCCGCTGCACAACCCCCGAAATGCTGGAGGACCACACCCGTCGTTGGTCAGCGAGTCCATCGGACCGACACCCCACGATATGGGCACGAAAAAAAAACATGCGCTATTTACTGGTGTATTCACTATTTCCATGGAAATACAAAGTAGAAAAAGTGGGACTAGGATATTTTCCAAATTATGTCCCATTATTTCTATTGCGGTTATAAAACGAAATAAGAGGTGATGCAGCGTTTCTTTGTCGCCGCCGCCAGCTATTTAAATAGTTGGAGAATCTGTCCCAGTATTTCTATCAATATAAATAGGGATACACCAATATTTACGTGTAGGGGAGGCAGACAAAGATAACTGTAGTGTAGTGTATTTTTATCTATTTTTAAAAATGAACGTGTTTCTAAGTAATTACAAATCCGTGCCATTAAAATGACAAGATTTGATAAGAAGGAATTAGTTATTAAATCATTTATTTATTATATTTATAAATAAAATATTTACTGCTGATTGATAGTCGCATCGGACAAAAGGATCATGAATGATTTTCGACAATATTATAATTTATAAATAATAATAATAAATATATAGGGACAATTCATACAGATTGAGCTAGCCCCAAAGTAAGTTCGAAACTTGTGTTATGGGATACTAACTCAACGATATTATATTTTATAACAAATACATATGTAGATAAACATCCAAGACCCGAGGCCAATCAGAAAAAGTTCGTTTTTCATCATGACCCGACCGGGGATCGAACCCGGGACCTCCTGGGTGGCGGTCTGGCGTGGTAACCATTACGCCACGGAGGTCGTCAATATTAGTCGCCAACACGGTTGTCTCGCGCAGACGTAGAACGAAGTTCGAAACTCATACTTATTTTATTTTTTTCTTCTTGTTGTGGCTTCTTCATTCTTGTTTGCATTTAGCCAGCGTCATCTATACTAATATTATAAAGAGGAAAGATTTGATTGTTTGTTTGTTGGTTTGTTTGTTTGCATTGAATAGGCTCCGAAACTACTGGACCGATTTCAAAAATTCTTTCACCAGTAGAAAGCAACATTATCAGGGAGTGACATAGGCTATAGCTTATCCCGAAATTCAATGTGGTTCCCACGGGAAGACGGGTCTGGAACTTCACGCGGACGAAGTCGAGGTCAAAAAAGCTAGTGTAATATAATAATATATCATTCTAAGCAGCGTATTCATGCTATCTCGACTCTGTAAACAGTCTCTGAGTCAAGAAGCCGCCCCGAAGAAAAGTAGCATCTTCAGAAAAGTCGGATTTTGAAGTTAACACGATAATGCTTTTTTTTTAAGTTCCCTGATCGTAAACTCCAATCAACATGCACTTTAACCAATGTTTGCTTCACATTACACTATTAATCAATACCACAGATATTATAAATAAATAAATAAATAAATATATAGGGACAATTCATACAGATTATAATACTACTTAACAGTATCAATACTATGAATCAAACGTAAATCACGAGTTCAAATTGACCCTATCGTAGCTAATGGGGCCAAAAACCTCATATTTATAACCGCAGTGCATAGCAACAATCGATTTTCAATTGTTTTATAAACTGTGAGCCCAAATTTTGGCGCGTACTATAGCCAATATTGGAGCGAACACCTTGTTCAGAAAGGGCGAATTCACGGCATGTTTTTGTCGTATTTCATCGTACATCGCGGAGTTGCAATCATTTTATTGTAAGCTCTAACATAGAAAGAGGTCAATCAATGCAGCACGAAATGCGACGCGAACGCGTAGCTATTTCGCCTTTTCTGAACAAGGTCTCCTTAGACCTTGGGCCGTACCATGACCGCTTAAAACAAAACAAGAGCGGCCGAGTAAGCGAGACAGCGCAATACATGATGTAAGGCGACGTCTTGTTACGTCTTTCTTAGATCTCCTCTCCGTTTTGGTGCAAACCGGGCTACTAGAAATAAATTAGACGGACTATAAAGTATTGACTCACAAATTATGTTTTTTTTACTACAGGATGTACCTGTTTTTGCTGCTGGCCTTACTGAGCCCAGCGGCATCATGGTCGGCCGGCTGCGATGCCCCACTGATGCCCCACGAGACAGACTGCACAATGTTCTACTCCTGCGGGCACGGGGGCATCAAACACGTGATGCACTGCCCCCCTGGGCTACACTTTGACCCTAATATTAATGTATGTACTTCGCCTATTCAACAGCCCGGTAAAAAATTATTATTATTATTCCGATCTCGTAGCCAGCAGAGAGAATTATCAGGCATTTAGAATGTTTTTCAATATATATTATTGGAATCACTTGATTTGCCATCTCTCTAGGCTACAATGCGTTTTGTTTCAAATTTTTGTCTCTCACGTAGTTGTTATGGAGGGAAGTCCTTTCAATACTTCCTACTCCGTTGAATTTCCTTCTGATTAAATTCGTTGTGAGTTCCAAGACAGGATGTAGTTTCTCTCCCGGGACGTCAATAAGCTTCATCGCTTATTGTAAGCTTAATCTGAGGTCGCCGTTGTTGATCTTGATCTCCATGTTTTTTAAATGTAATTTATCTTATGTTACGCGGGGATAATGGACCTTTGCAACGTTGAAATAATTTTTGTTATCGGTCTAGTCGTTTTTGAGATAAATTACAAACAAAAATGCAAATTCTTACTCTTTTTTTTTTGATAGAGAATTTTCTATAAAATTATTACTTTTTATTATATTAGTATAGATAATCTCGTTAGGGATTAGAAACCATCCTCAAATTTCTTATGAATGCTCTTTTACTACTAAGCTAATACTGATATAATCAATATATTTTAGAAATGCATCAAAACCGCACCAGGTGGTTGCAAACGTGCCACAACGACCCCTGAAACGGCAATCAGCAGCGACCCTCCAACATGGCCATCACCAGAGCCAACCACGACTGATTCATCTACTCCGAAACCATTGACTGAAGCATGGAATACTGCTCTTGAGCCAAAGAGCCGAAGACGGAGAGAGAAAGAGCCACCCACTGCCGACTCTTGGTATACAATAGCTGAGTCAACAAAAGATTCCCCAGAATATGTGCCAGCAGTTTGCCCAGAAGGCGCATTTGTAATTGGAAGACCTGACATATTCGTGGATTGTGTCACATATCTATGCTCATTTGGAGTCGATGGCCCTGTTGTTGAAGCCAGCTGTCCGGATGGCTATGAGTATTATATATTAGTAAGTTTATTTATTACTGACTAGCAGACCGCCCCAGCTTCGCAATAGTTGACAACAAATATATATATAGGTATAATAAATAGATAATAACAAATAGCTATTTAAAAAAATAGTTATTTGTTATTGGTATATTGAAACCTGAGCTAGCGAAGGATTCTAGAATTGAACCACGCGAGAAGCGAGTGGTTCAAATATGGAATCCTGAGCGTAGCGAGGGTTTCAAAGGTACGAGACGCAGGATAACTTTGCTGCCGAGCGAAACACACAACTTTTCACCTCACTACAGCGAGGAAAATGCTAGGTGCAAGAAAAACGCAAATAAAATATTCAAATCAAGTCAAATTTATTTGCATAAAAAAGTGGTAGTGTACAATGGTATAACAAATTTTGCTTTCCGCACTCTTTTACCTATACAGGCATGCAAATATTTAGGATATTACAAATATTAAATTGTTGTTAAAGGAAATAATAATATTACTAATTACAATTAAATTAAATTATAATAGCTAATTGTGTACAATATTTTCCGACAAGTATTCCTGTAACGAGTAATAGAGAAAGTTTCTGAGAGAACTCTTATATAGTGATATAGGCAAGTTTTTTATATAGGGATGAGGACATAACAGGAGTAACAAGCCTGTTTGGGAATCTAACACGATATTCATTTGTTGTGTCAATGTTTCGTATAAACAGATGCTTAAACACTTTAACAAAATAACAAATTTCATAAAATGTAGATGGATGGAAGTGTTAATAATGTTAATTTCTTAAAATAAGGCTTACAGCTTATCCGTCGGGAAATATTACATAAGGATCGCACACAATGTTTCTGAATAATGAACGCTCTTTCCCAATCTACAGTTTCCCCAAACTACGATCCCATATCGGAGATTAGACGCCACGTAGCCAATACGCATACAAAGCTGTTTTTATATCTGTTAAATTCACTAAACTCCATAAAACATATGAATATCGATTTATTTTACTACACAGGTTTTCGATAGGTTTCCAAGTAAATATTTTTTCACCTCACAAGCTCGGAAAGATTCTGTTTGTCATTCGAAATCTGAGCGCAAAAGTGCATTTTGTGCCCTAGCGTGGAAAGTATTTTTAAAATTCGAACCTTTCTATTCTTTAATTTTTTATACCGCCAGTCCTCTGAAAATGCATTAATACTTATTTCATGCCAGTGCGCCAACCTTATTTTTAGAATAATCGAACTGGCCAGCACGACACCGCATGAAAAAAATAAACACTTATTTAATATATTATTTGCGTTTTTCTTGCACCTAGGATTTTCCTCGCTGTAGTGAGGTGAAAAATTTTGTGTTTCGCTCGGCAGCAAAGTTATTCTGCGTCTCGTACCTTTGAAACCCTCGCTACGCTCAGGATTCTATATTTGAACCACTCGCTTCGCTCGTTGTTCAATCCTAGAATCCTTCGCTAGCTCAGGTTTCAATTTAAGTACTCGCGCCAAAAAACAACTTTGCAACCTTGCATAACAAATAACTATTATCTCATGTTATCCCCGAACATTCTTTGATTATTAAATAAGTGTTTATTTTTTTTCATGCGGCGTCGTGCTGGCCACTTCGGTTATTCTAAAAATAAGGTTGGCGCACTGGCATGAAATAAGTATTAATGCATTTTCAGAGGACTGGCGAATCGTTCGAATTTTAAAAATTCTTTCCATGCTAGGGCACAAAATGAACTTTTGCGCTCAGATTTCGAATGACAAAAAGATTCTTTCCGAGCTTGTGAGGTGAAATAGTTATTTGTTAAGCAAGGCTGCAAAGTTGTTTTTTGGCGCGAGTTCTTATATTGAAACCTGAGCTAGCGAAGGATTTTAGGATATTTTTTTATACCACAAAGTTGGCAAACAAGCATACAACCCGCCTGATGGTAAGCATCACCTTAACCTATAGACGCTTGCAATACCGGGGGCATCAATCACGCGTTGCCAACCCTCCCAACCCCCCAAGTGGAGCTCTGTAGACCTTACTCACCGTAGGAACACAACATGGCCGAGACCAATGCTATTTGGCTACGATCTTCTGTAAGATGGAGGTCCTTCCCCAGACGGGTTGCTCCGATTTGACCGGATTGTCCGCTGTGCCCGACCTCTCATAAATTTTTATATTTCAATCTAATTACTGCTAATTACCGGAATCAGAGTAGTAAACGAGAGCTCACAACGTTAGGTCCAAATAGTAATGTAACAATAGACTTGTCAATACTTTCTAGAGAGGTAGGACACAGTGGATAAACCGCTCAAATCGGAGCAGCCCGTCTGGGGAAGGACCTCCACCTTACAGAAGATCGTAGCCAAATTGCATTGGTCTCGGCCATGTTGTGTTCCTACGGTGAGTAAGGCCTCCAGAGCTCCACTTGGGGGGCTGGGAGGGTTGGCAACGCGTGAGTGATACCCCTGGTATTGCAAGCGTCTATAGGCTGCGGTGATGCTTACCATCAGGCGTGCCGTATGCTTGTTTGACAATTTTGTGATAAAAAAAAATAAAAAAAACATTAATTACGTCATCGTATCAACCCATAAATTATTCCACTGCAGGGATACTTGAACTAAACTGTATATCGGTTGTAATATAATCAAAATATTTCAGAATTGCGCCAAATTGAGACCAGGCAGTTGCACATATAATCATAACACGACCCCTGAAACGCCAACCAACAGCGACCCTCCAACATGGCCCACACCAGAACCAACTATGACTGATACTACTCCTGAGCCAACCACTATGGATCCTTGGTATACTGGCACTGACTCATGGCACACTGGAACAGAACCAGTCACTACTGACTCGTGGCACACTGGAACAGAGCCGCCAGCCACTACAGACTCGTGGCACACTGGAACAGAGCCGCCAGCCACTACTGACTGGTGGCATACTGGAACAGAGCCGCCAGCCACTACTGATGCTTGGCAGACTGGAACAGAGCCGCCAGCCACTACTGACTCATGGCACACTGGAACAGAGCCTGCCACTACTGACTCATGGCACACTGGAACAGAGCCGCCAGCCACTACTGACTCGTGGCACACTGGAACAGAGCCGCCAGCCACTACAGACTCGTGGCACACTGGAACAGAGCCGCCAGCCACTACAGACTCGTGGCACACTGGAACAGAGCCGCCAGCCACTACTGACTCGTGGCACACTGGAACAGAGCCGCCAGCCACTACTGACTCATGGCACACTGGAACAGAGCCTGCCACTACTGACTCATGGCACACTGGAACAGAGCCGCCAGCCACTACTGACTGGTGGCATACTGGAACAGAGCCGTCAGCCACTACTGATGCTTGGCAGACTGGAACAGAGCCGCCAGCCACTACTGACTCATGGCACACTGGAACAGAGCCTGCCACTACTGACTCATGGCACACTGGAACAGAGCCGCCAGCCACTACAGACTCGTGGCACACTGGAACAGAGCCGCCAGCCACTACTGACTGGTGGCATACTGGAACAGAGCCGTCAGCCACTACTGATGCTTGGCACACTGGAACAGAGCCGCCAGCCACTACTGACTCATGGCACACTGGAACAGAGCCTGCCACTACTGACTCGTGGCACACTGGAACAGAGCCGCCAGCCACTACAGACTCGTGGCACACTGGAACAGAGCCGCCAGCCACTACTGACTGGTGGCATACTGGAACAGAGCCGTCAGCCACTACTGATGCTTGGCACACTGGAACAGAGCCGCCAGCCACTACTGACTGGTGGCATACTGGAACAGAGCCGCCAGCCACTACTGATGCTTGGCAGACTGGAACAGAGCCGCCAGCCACTACTGACTCATGGCACACTGGAACAGAGCCTGCCACTACTGACTCATGGCACACTGGAACAGAGCCGCCAGCCACTACTGACTGGTGGCATACTGGAACAGAGCCGTCAGCCACTACTGACTGGTGGCATACTGGAACAGAGCCGCCAGCCACTACTGATGCTTGGCACACTGGAACAGAGCCGCCAGCCACTACTGACTCATGGCACACTGGAACAGAGCCTGCCACTACTGACTCATGGCACACTGGAACAGAGCCAGCCACTACAGACTCTTGGCACACTGGAACAGAGCCGCCAGCCACTACTGACTCGTGGCATACTGGAACAGAGCCGCCAGCCACTACTGATGCTTGGCAGACTGGAACAGAGCCGCCAGCCACTACTGACTCATGGCACACTGGAACAGAGCCTGCCACTACTGACTCATGGCACACTGGAACACCGCCAGCCACTACTGATGCTTGGCAGACTGGAACAGAGCCGCCAGCCACTACTGACTCATGGCACACTGGAACAGAGCCAGCCACCACTAACTCATGGCACACTGGAACAGAGCCAGCCACTACAGACTCTTGGCACACTGGAACAGAGCCGCCAGCCACTACTGACTCGTGGCATACTAGAACAGAGCCGCCAGCCACTACTGACTCGTGGCATACTGGAACAGAGCCGCCAGCCACTACTGATGCTTGGCAGACTGGAACAGAGCCGCCAGCCACTACTGACTCATGGCACACTGGAACAGAGCCTGCCACTACTGACTCATGGCACACTGGAACACCGCCAGCCACTACTGATGCTTGGCAGACTGGAACAGAGCCGCCAGCCACAACTGACTCTTGGCAGCCTGAGCCAACTACAGATTCCCCAGATTTTGTGCCAGCAGTTTGCCCAGAAGGCACATATGTATTGGGAGCCCCTATATTCGTGGATTGTGCTACATATTTATGCTCTTATGGTATAAATGGCCCTGTTGTTTCAGAAAGATGTCCGGATGGTTATGAATTCTATCCCTGGCACCTAGTAAGTTTATTTATTACAATAGATTAATCAATATCACTCATAAAATTCACTTTTTATATTAGACTTGACTGCCCCTACATCCGACACTGCTGTGACAGACATGTCCCGCAGGGCCGGATGGAGAGGCGTTTTTAATCGATATTGTTGTGTGTTGTGTATTTTGTTTGTCTGTTTCTGTTCATTTATAATCCTCTGACATTTTTAATTTGAATTATTTGCTAAAACTATTTAATTTCATTTTATTATACTTTATTAATGTTTGTTTGAATTGGATTGAATGGATTATTAATTTTTATATTGTATATGGGTCTTGTAACCTGAAATAAATGCATTTTTTTTTATTTTATTAATCATGAAAAAAAGTAGTCTCATCTCATCGCGCAGTTTTTCTTTAATCGGAGAAGTTTAAGAGCATACTCTGCCATACTATTAAAATAAAATAATTTATTTTGCAAGTAGATTTACAAGACTAATTTCGCAATGCAATTGTCAATACTTTTTATCCTGCTAGACTCATGACTTACTTCATATTACAGACGTGAAAGGAAATGGAATGGAATATGTTTCTTGCGGCACTTAACATAAGAATATGTTGAGAAGATGTGCAAAGAAATTCAACTATTAACCTTTTTTTAAAAGCTATTCTAACGTAAAAGTGTTTTAATTTTTTTATACATTTAATTTTTTTTTCAATAAAAAGTTAGCTACAGGAAGAAATAGAAAAAACCAGAGGATTAAATTATGGTGACCAATTTATTACAATACATTTTGCAATATCACCCACAAAAATCATTTTTTATATTTATCATGAAAAAATAAAAGTAGTCTCATTCTCATCGCGCAGTTTTTCTTCAATCAGAGAAGTTTAAGAGCATACTCTGCCACACTATTGACCTGTAAATTAATTTAATCTAAATTTTTCAGAATTGCATTAAAATAGAAGCAGGTAGTTGTACATACAATCTTGCCTCAACGACACCTGAATCGCCAACCAGCAGCGACCCTCCAACATGGTCAACTCCAGAGCCAACCACTACGGATCCTTGGTATACTGGCACAACCACCACCGACTCATGGCATACTGGAACAGAGCCAGCCACTACTGACTCATGGCACACTGGAACAAAGCCAGCCACTACTGACTCTTGGAACACTGGAACAGAGCCAGCCACTACTGACTCATGGCATACTGGCACAGAGCCAGCCACTACTGACTCATGGCACACTGGAACAGAACCAGCCACTACTGACCCATGGCACACTGGAACACAGCCAGCCTCTACTGATTCATGGCACACTGAAACACAGCCAGCTACTACTGACTCATGGCACACTGGAACAGAGCCAGCCACTACTGACTCATGGCACACTGGAACAGAGCCAGCCACTACTGACTCATGGCACACTGGAACAGAGCCAGCCACTACTGACTCTTGGCATACTGGCACAGATCCAGCCACTACTGACTCTTGGCATACTGGAACAGAGCCAGCCACTACTGACTCATGGCACACTGGAACAGAACCAGCCACTACTGACTCATGGCACACTGGAACAGAGCCAGCCACTACTAATTCATGGCACACTGGAACAGAGCCAGCCACTACTGATTCATGGCACACTGGAACAGAGCCAGCTACTACTGACTCATGGCACACTGGAACAGAGCCAGCCACTACTGACTCTTGGCATACTGGCACAGATCCAGCCACTACTGACTCTTGGCATACTGGAACAGAGCCAGCCACTACTGACTCATGGCATACTGGAACAGAGCCAGCCACTACTGACTCATGGCACACTGGAACAGAGCCAGCCACTACTGACTCATGGAATACTGGCACAGAACCAGCCACCACCGACTCTTGGCATACAACATATGAGCCAACAACAGATTCTTCAGATTCTCTGCCAGCAGTTTGCCCAGGAGGTGCACACGTAGTTGTCCCACCAATATTCTATAATTGTACTGTTTACTACTGCGGTTTCTGTGACCCGGGCCAACTTATATGGGCCAGCTGTCCAAATGGTTACGAATTCAATGAGCGGCACATGGTAAGTTTATTTTTTACTTTTTTGCGTACACATCCAGTTTTTATACTTTCCATGCAAAAATAAAAGTCATTCTCATCAATTACTCATCCCACAGCCAAAAAAATAGAGTTTTTTTCTTCAATTAGAGCTCTGAAGTATATACTGTGACACTACTCAAATGAGAATTGGCGGAGGTCAAAATTTTCAATGCCATTGAATTGACTTAACGGTTGCTATCTATCGATAACGAACAGCAGATACCGTCCGCTTAACGTGTATTCAAAATTCAATACACGGAGAATTTTTAAACCTATCCAAATATTGACTAGAGTTGTCATCGCATTTACACATTAACGGAAGCTTTATCCACTGGGCTATCAACGCTCCTTAAAGACCTATTTACACGACGCCAGTTTATTACCGGTTGCATACAATAATGTTATAACAATAAATTGACATGCATCTTTTAAACGACAGTTGCTTACAATTCTTGAAAGAATGAAATTATTGCTCCCACTATATTCCATGCAATTATTGCTCTTGAATGTACAAGAATGTGGCGTCGTATAAATGGGCCTTAATTACATGCTGAGATGTTTATCGGTTGTTTTATAATCAAAACATTTTTAGAATTGCGCCAAAATCGCACAATATGGTTGCACATACGATCTTGCCACAACGACCCATGAATCGACAACTAGCAGCGACCCTCCAACGTGGCCAACACCAGAGCCAACAACGACTGATTCACCGTCTACTCCGAAGCCATCCACGACTGAAGCCTGGAATACTACTCCTGAGCCAAGCACTACTGACTCATGGCTTACTGACACAACTACTACCACTAATTTATGGCATACTAGCACATGGCCAACCACTACTGACTCATGGAATACTGACACAACCACTACCACTGACTCATGGCCTACTACCAGAGAGCCAACCAATACTGAATCATGGCTTACTACCACAGAGCCAACCACTACTGACTCAGGTAATACTGATACAGTAACCACTACTACCCACGACCCTCCAACAACAGTACCATCAAGCGTATGCCCGCCTGACATGATTGGCAGTATGCCGCATCCAGAAATATGCCAAGCGTTTTACCTATGCCTAAACGGGAACGAGGTATTACTTAACTGCAGAGATGGGGAAGAATTTGATCCCGGATCTCAGGTAGGTTACTTTTAATTATTTTTATTTTACCGTCACTGAGCCAGCCATTACTGCTGACTCATGGTATACTGGTACATGCTTACCTGACACGATAGACAGTGTACTGCATCCAGAAAAGTTGCAAGCATTCTACTTATGTCTAAATGGTAACCTAGTTTTACTTTATTGCCGAGATGGATTCATTCAAATTTGATTATAAATCCCAGGTAAATTAAATTTAAACTAATAAACACTTTAGCTGCCAAACTATGGCTTTCTAATATTGTCTTTTCTGCGTAAACCCAAAATATTTTATTATTTCAGTCGTGTCTCGTGATAGCCCCTGGTGGTTGCACTTATAGGCAAATTACAACCACTAACGATCCTGCAACATGGTCAACAACTCGCGACCCTTCAATATGGTCAACAACTAGCGATCCAACCAAGGAAACGACGACAGTATCAAGCGTATGCCCGCCTGGCGTGGTTGGCAACGTGCCGCATCCAGAAATATGCCGAGCGTTTTACCTATGCCTCAACGGAAACGAGGTATTACTTAGCTGCAGAGATGGGGAAGAATTTGATCCCGAATCTCAGGTACGTTACTTTAAATCACTATTATCTTACCGGCACTGAGCAAGCCATTACTGCTGACTCATGGCATACTGGTAAATGCTTACCTGACACGATAGGAAATGTGCGGCATCCAGAAACATGCCAAGCATTCTACTTATGTCAAACTAAGTATTCTATATTATATTTTACTAGCTGTTACCCTCGGCTTCGCCCGCGTAAAAGTTAGCTTATGTTGGGCTCCGTAATCCTGACAATGTGTATACAAATTTTCATAATGATCAGCTCCTTAGTCAAGCCGTGAAGGAGGGATAAGTGGAAAATAAATTAATTTAAACCAAAAAAAAAAAAAATAATTCACTAAGCAAAACTAAATCAAAAACCTTATTCCCTAAAAGTCCAGGAACATTATAACTCTAAACTAAACGAATTAATCCAATCCGAAAAACAACAACGGAACAACGGTAAAACCGAATCGGAAACCGAGTTTGTTTTCGGAAATCGGAAATCCAAACCAAGACAACAATAAATAAGTATTTAGCTTTACGATTAAGTAATCGTAAAGCTAAACACGAAGCTAAATAGCGCGATTTAGAAAATGAACAGCGCCATCTATTGTTCAATAGTCGTACTAAGCGTTTTAAGAACGAACTGAATAAATTGTATTTTTTTATTAATTTATAATAATAGAAGGTGGTTTATGAATGAATTTATCCTAAGAGATTTTTTGCGCCATCTTTTTCGCAACTGCCGCGCCATCTATAGTAGAAAAAAAATATAATAATGGTTTCAGGATGCATATGGGGCTGTCTCGGTTCTGCAGTGCATCGGGTATGTTCGCTCAAAACCATACTGATGATTTCTATGCCATCGTTAGAAAGAGAACTGCCTCACTGCTAAACAGAACTCGAGCCAGCTCCAACTCCATCCTGAAGACAATGGCTTGGAGATGTGACTCTCCTATCCTGAAGCAGTGGGTTCAGCTGTGTATTACGGGCACCCAGCTTGTTGGTAAATAAGTTGATGGAGTGTAAAATATTATTATTGGTTAATTAATTAATTTCAAATTTATTAAATATCACATTTATTATTATTACTCGTTATTATTTACTCGTTTATATTTTTAATTTATTTTATTTAAAAATAAAATTATTAATTCTGTTACTATGACATATTATAAATTGAAATTAATATATTTTTACTAACATAGCTATTAAGTATCACTCTAACTAACACCATTAAGGACTCAAATTGTCTGAAAATAAAAATAAATTAAATTAAAAAAAAACATATTTTTTGAATTCTATATGAATTAATAATCAACCAAAGTCGTTTTATTATTAGAATAAAGATTTGTTTGTAAACATTGTGTAACGACATCTGTGGGCTATTTGTGTACCTATGATCAACTGTACCTGTATTAAAAGTTATAGGGCCCACGCACGCCAGTGATGGCGCCGCCCGTTATGATTCTGTAAATCATTCACGTATGGAACTGTCAGGCGGGCCGTATGCTAGTTTGCCACCTTAGTGGTATAAAAACTGAAAAAAACCTGCGCCTCCGGTGGGCCCAGGGGGTCGCGTCGCGGGGCAGGCATCGCCCTGCGCCCGCGCCCCGCAGACTTCGAATGAATGACGAATTTAAAAAATTTAATGAAGAAACGTATGAATTACTCAGATGACTCCTGGATTCAATTCTTGTTGGTGCTGATGCTTTTTTGAAGTGAAAACTTCTTTAGCGGCGCTTGGGACTTTTTTAGATGAGGAAAAAATGTTAAACTCGCGTCGTCAGATCCTGATCTAAAAAAGAAACTGCACAGCGCCATCTATTGAAATTTTTTTTTAAGTGAAAACGACGAAAAAAAATTCTTTAGCGGCCGCGCTGAAAATGCACAACGTTGATGTTTGAGTTTTTTTATGCATCTTTTTTTTTTTTAGATGTTTTACATTTTTTTTGCATTAAAAATAAATTTTAAATTCATTTTCGTGACTTATTACAACACCATCTAGTGAACAACGTTAAAACTACTAAACAAAAAGCAATACGAACCTATGACGCTAATTATCGCAACTAATCTTGAGAAATTTTTAACTTTTGATAATTTATTAGGACAAAATAGCATATTTATCTTTATATTTTACATAATTATGTTGTATAATATTAGTAGGATAGATCTCGTTTGACAACAAAACAACCCATAGCGCGACTTGTGGTGCCATCTGTTGGCCGTTAAAGCGCCCTCTATAGTAGAAAAAATATTTTCCCATTGGATAGACATACTTTCACGGGATAAAAAGTAGCCTATGTTGGGCTCTGTACCCCTGACAATATGTATACAAATTTTCATAATGATCGGATGATTAGTTAAGCCGTGAAGGAATAACAAACAAACAAACAAACAAACAAACAAACTCACTTTCTCATTTATAATATTATTAGTTAGGATTCTATAGTATACTTATTTAAAAGGTAACCCGGTTTTACTTACCTGCCAAGATTCATTGATTAATATACACAGTATTACATACAGTAAGTTCGTAAGTACAAAATGAATAATGTACCTATTTGATTATGAATCCCCAGTAATTATGTTTTAGGCTAGTAAACACTTTAGCTGTTAAACAATGACCATCTAATATTGTCTGTTCTACATAAACCCAAAATATTTTATTATTTCAGTCGTGTCTCGTGATAGCCCCTGGTGGTTGCACTTATAGGCAAATTACAACCACTAACGATCCTGCAACATGGTCAACAACTCGCGACCCTTCAATATGGTCAACAACTAGCGATCCAACCAAGGAAACGACGACAGTATCAAGCGTATGCCCGCCTGGCGTGGTTGGCAACGTGCCGCATCCAGAAATATGCCGAGCGTTTTACCTATGCCTCAACGGAAACGAGGTATTACTTAGCTGCAGAGATGGGGAAGAATTTGATCCCGAATCTCAGGTACGTTACTTTAAATCACTATTATCTTACCGGCACTGAGCAAGCCATTACTGCTGACTCATGGCATACTGGTAAATGCTTACCTGACACGATAGGAAATGTGCGGCATCCAGAAACATGCCAAGCATTCTACTTATGTCAAACTAAGTATTCTATATTATATTTTATTCTATAGTATACTTATTTAAAAGGTAACCCGGTTTTACTTACCTGCCAAGATTCATTGATTAATATACACAGTATTACATACAGTAAGTTCGTAAGTACAAAATGAATAATGTACCTATTTGATTATGAATCCCCAGTAATAATGTTTTAGGCTAGTAAACACTTTAGCTGTTAAACGATGACCTTCTAATTATTGTCTGTTCTACATAAACCCAAAATATTTTATTATTTCAGTCGTGTCTCGTGATAGCCCCTGGTGGTTGCACTTATAGGCAAATTACAACCACTAACGATCCTGCAACATGGTCAACAACTCGCGACCCTTCAATATGGTCAACAACTAGCGATCCAACCAAGGAAACGACGACAGTATCAAGCGTATGCCCGCCTGGCGTGGTTGGCAACGTGCCGCATCCAGAAATATGCCGAGCGTTTTACCTATGCCTCAACGGAAACGAGGTATTACTTAGCTGCAGAGATGGGGAAGAATTTGATCCCGAATCTCAGGTACGTTACTTTAAATCACTATTATCTTACCGGCACTGAGCTAGCCATTACTGCTGACTCATGGCATACTGGTAAATGCTTACCTGACACGATAGGAAATGTGCGGCATCCAGAAACATGCCAAGCATACTACTTATGTCAAACTAAGTATTCTATATTATATTTTATTCTATAGTATACTTATGTAAAAGGTAACCCGGTTTTACTTACCTGCCAAGATTCATTGATTAATATACACAGTATTACATACAGTAAGTTCGTAAGTACAAAATGAATAATGTACCTATTTGATTATGAATCCCCAGTAATTATGTTTTAGGCTAGTAAACACTTTAGCTGTTAAACAATGACCATCTAATATTGTCTGTTCTACATAAACCCAAAATATTTTATTATTTCAGTCGTGTCTCGTGATAGCCCCTGGTGGTTGCACTTATAGGCAAATTACAACCACTAACGATCCTGCAACATGGTCAACAACTCGCGACCCTTCAATATGGTCAACAACTAGCGATCCAACCAAGGAAACGACGACAGTATCAAGCGTATGCCCGCCTGGCGTGGTTGGCAACGTGCCGCATCCAGAAATATGCCGAGCGTTTTACCTATGCCTCAACGGAAACGAGGTATTACTTAGCTGCAGAGATGGGGAAGAATTTGATCCCGAATCTCAGGTACGTTACTTTAAATCACTATTATCTTACCGGCACTGAGCAAGCCATTACTGCTGACTCATGGCATACTGGTAAATGCTTACCTGACACGATAGGAAATGTGCGGCATCCAGAAACATGCCAAGCATTCTACTTATGTCAAACTAAGTATTCTATATTATATTTTATTCTATAGTATACTTATTTAAAAGGTAACCCGGTTTTACTTACCTGCCAAGATTCATTGATTAATATACACAGTATTACATACAGTAAGTTCGTAAGTACAAAATGAACAATGTACCTATTTGATTATGAATCCCCAGTAATAATGTTTTAGGCTAGTAAACACTTTAGCTGTTAAACGATGACCTTCTAATATTGTCTGTTCTACATAAACCCAAAATATTTTATTATTTCAGTCGTGTCTCGTGATAGCCCCTGGTGGTTGCACTTATAGGCAAATTACAACCACTAACGATCCTGCAACATGGTCAACAACTCGCGACCCTTCAATATGGTCAACAACTAGCGATCCAACCAAGGAAACGACGACAGTATCAAGCGTATGCCCGCCTGGCGTGGTTGGCAACGTGCCGCATCCAGAAATATGCCGAGCGTTTTACCTATGCCTCAACGGAAACGAGGTATTACTTAGCTGCAGAGATGGGGAAGAATTTGATCCCGAATCTCAGGTACGTTACTTTAAATCACTATTATCTTACCGGCACTGAGCTAGCCATTACTGCTGACTCATGGCATACTGGTAAATGCTTACCTGACACGATAGAAAATGTGCGGCATCCAGAAACATGCCAAGCATACTACTTATGTCAAACTAAGTATTCTATATTATATTTTATTCTATAGTATACTTATGTAAAAGGTAACCCGGTTTTACTTACCTGCCAAGATTCATTTATTAATATACACAGTATTACATACAGTAAGTTCGTAAGTACAAAATGAATAATGTACCTATTTGATTATGAATCCCCAGTAATTATGTTTTAGGCTAGTAAACACTTTAGCTGTTAAACGATGACCTTCTAATATTGTCTGTTCTACATAAACCTAAAATATTTTGTTATTTCAGTCGTGTCTCGTCATAGCCCCTGGTGGTTGTACTTATAGGGACGTTACAACCACTAACGACCCTGCAACATGGTCAACAACCCACGAGCCTCCAACAACAGTAACAACATGTCCGCCTGGCGTAGTTGGCCACGTACCGCATCCAGAAATATGCCAAGCGTTTTACCTATGCCTCAGCGGGAACGAGATATTACTTAACTGCAGAGATGGGGAAGAATTTGATTCCCAATCTCAGGTATGTTACTTTTAATTCACTATTATCTTACCGGCACTGAGCCAGCCATTACTGCTGACTCATGGCATGCTGATAAATGCTTACCTGACACGATAGAAAATGTGCCGCATCCAGAAACATGCTAAGCATTGTACTTATTTCTGAATGGTAACCTAGTTTTACTTTATTGCCGAGATGGATTCATTCAAATTTGATTATGAATCCCAGGTAAATTAATTTTAAACTAATAAACACTTTAGCTGCCAAACTATGGCTTTCTAATATTGTCTTTTCTGCGTAAATCCGAAATATTTTATTATTTCAGTCGTGTCTCGTGATAGCCCCTGGTGGTTGCACTTATAGGCAAACTACAACCACTAACGACCCTGCAACATGGTCAACAACCCACGAGCCTCCAACAACAGTAACAACATGTCCGCCTGACGTAGTTGGCCACGTACCGCATCCAGAAATATGCCAAGCGTTTTACCTATGCCTCAGCGGGAACGAGATATTACTCAACTGCAGAGATGGGGAAGAATTTGATTCCCAATCTCAGGTATGTTAGTTTAACCGTACATCCACACGACAGTTACTTTTTGTGGAGCAACAGAATGCAACACAACATTAGATAACATTCTTCAACTTCAACTTTTGAGAAATTTCAATTGTTGCACACACATTGAAACGTTGCTCTACAAAAAATAACTGCGGTGTGAATGCACGGTAAATCCTTATCATCATTTTGTCGTCACTCTCTGATTTGAATACTTATTTTTTTTTTCTAGAAATACCTTGAGCAAGATAATGATAGTAAAAAATTCAACGTTTCAGACTTGTATCCAAATAGCACCAGGAGGCTGTACATATATGCGATATCCATCAACAAACGAACCAACAACAATAGGAGGCGACGGCTTATGCGCGCCTGGCACTATTGGCAACATACCGCATCCAGGAACATGCCAAGCTTTTTACCTATGCCTAAACGGGAACGCGGTGTTACTTAACTGCAGAGACGGGGAAGAATTTAATCCCGAATCTCAGGTAACTTTTATTTTATTTTTTATTATTAAATTTTGACATTCTAGTTTTGACACCAGAGTCTGGGTGTTTCTTATGTTATACCAACCTTTTTCTTTTTTTCTTTTTTGCCTGTATTCTTTTTGCACTATACCTTTAAGTAATAATATTATATTACATAATATAATTTGTGGTGTAAAAATTTTGGAAGACCAAACCGTGCATCCACAACGCAGTTACTTTTTGTGCGGCAACATAACGCAACACTATAATATTCTTTAACTTTTGCGACTTTTCAAATAACTTTTTGTTATATATTACTCACTAACACTTGGAAACGTTGCTTCACAAAGAGTAACAGTGGTGTGGATGCACGGTAAGAAATATATAAATATAAACATCATAAAGGAGCCCTTAAAAAAACAGCTCTATCGTTAACTTTTTATCGTTTCAGACATGTGTCTCGGTATCTCCTGGAGGTTGCACATACGCACGATACAACCACTAGCGACCCTTCAACATGGTCAACTCGCGACCCTACAATATAGTCAACAACAAAACCCTATCAAACGACGATAATAAATATTTTTTTAAATGCAAAATTTAAGAGTGACAAAAAAGGCCGTGACTGGTTTTCTTTCGCCATTTCTTTTACCAGTGGTCATTTTGATTTTTCTTTCCGAAATGGTAGTGAAGAGTTTAATTACACAAATTTTAGTAAGTAATGTAAACTTTGACAAGAGAAAGTGACTGTGGAGACCTACTTTGAATCTTGTAGTTAGTACCTAGGTACTTTATGTAGTTAGTAATAGCTATATTAGACACTTGCATTAGTTATTAGTAAAGTCAAAACAGTTATGCGCACCCAATTTTAGTGGAATAGAACTTGAATTACGTATTGGAACTATTTGTAAGAATAAAAAAAAATTAAATGTATTTTGTATTTATTAATTTTCCCTTATTGATAAACTATCTTTTCCCGAGGTTTCACTCGCGTTTAATTTTATGACATAGATCTCATTTGACAACAAAACAACCCATAGCGCGGCTTGTGGCGCCATCTGTTGGCCGAGCCAGCGCCGTCTATAGTAGAAAAAATATGTTCCCATTGGAATGACATACTTTCACGGGATAAAAAGTACCCCTGACAATATGTATACAAATTTTCATAATGATTGGCTGATTAATCAAGCCGTGAAGGAATAATAAACAAACACACATTCTCATTTTTTTTTTTTTTAAATTTTATTTGTGGGAGACCTGGAGCCTAAACTAAGCCTAAGCCTGTATCTTAGGACACCAGTATGAAGTATGACTAGCGAAACGCGAATCTTCTTTTGCGTGTATCTTTCTAACTTTCCCGTGGGAATTTTCTAAGATTCTTGTTATGTATCTACATATAAATCCACTTCTTGAATCACTCTATTTAAAAAACCGCATCAAAATCCATTGCGTAGCTATATCTTAGCTTACATAGTTACATACAGAATAAGGAAACCACTTTATTTTATATTTCAATTTCAATTTATTTATTTCCACAACAATGGTTTACACTTTCATAATGAAGTCCCTAACCTCTGTGCTAGGTATATAATACCTGTGTTACAGGAGGTTAGTGTCCTCTTCCAGTTACATCAGAAACTAAATAAGTAATCTAAGTAGCCGCTTAAGCGAAACGAATTAAAAACAAAATTACAAAAATCCAACAGACTTGAGTTTACATTAACAAAAATTAAAAGAGTGTATATTATATATATTACTTATGTAAAGATTTAATTAACGTTTACAATAACATTGTAATGTTATGTTACAGGTTTTTTTTATACCACAATGTTGGCAAACAAGCATACGGCCCGCCTGATGGTAAACATCACCGTAAAGTGCACATACTCTGCTCCTGAGGACCACTCATGTACAAAAGAATAGGACAGCATATTTTGCTTCTTGAGGAGATACAACAGCTCTCTGTCCAGCACATTTGGTAGTTCCTAGAAGCAACCGGTCTGGACAGGGAAATTTAAATAAAGGGCACTACAAAGATCAGCAATGGTCGAAGCAGTATTTTGAAGCCCACAACACCAGTGTGTCTTTTTTAAGAGAGGTAGGGCACAGCGGATAATCCGCTCAAATCGGAGCAGCCCGTCTGGGGAAGGACCTCCACCTTACAGAAGATCGTAGCCAAATAACATTGGTCTCGGCCATGCTGTGTTCCTACGGTGAGTAAGGTCTCTAGAACTCCACTTTTGGGGGTTGGGAGGGTTGGCAACGCGTGAGTGATACCCCCGGTATTGCAAGCGTCTATAGGCTACGGTGATGCTTACCATCAGGCCGGCGGTATGCTTGTTTGCCACCTTAGTAGCATAAAAATAAAAAATAAACCAAATAATAATAATAAGCATCACCGTAGCCTATAGACGCTTGCAAAACCGGGGGTATCACGCGTTGCCAACCACCTAACCTAACCCACCCAAGTAGAGCTCTGGCGACCTTACTCACCGTAGGAACACAACATGGCCGCCGTCTGGAGCAGCCCGTCTGGGGAGGTCCTTCCCCAGACGGGCTGCTCCGATTTGAGCGGATTATCCGCTGTGCCCTACTCTCTTGAAAGTCACAGATAAGTGTCTCTTTTTTCAACTCGCACTTGGCCGGTTTTTGATAACTGTTCTGTTTCTTCTAAACCATTCCATAGCGTGATTTATTTTTACCGTAAGGTTGCCTTGAAATGATTGCTGTCAGCTATAAGGCCGCCTTGTTGCAAAAACACTAAAATAGTCTGTAAGTTTTCTGTATTTTTTGTATTTTTTTAATGTGTGTTTTAAAAATAAAGTACATTCCATCTCATTCCTGACTCATTGGTCTGTTAAGTGGTTATTTGGTCATTCTTGTTACATTATTGGCAATTAAAAGAGTATTATTATAAGTGGTTCGGTCACCCCCTTTCTTAGTAAATTTCCTAAAATACTTCAATAACTCAAGTCAAGCACCACTCACAATGAGTGATAAGATTAAATAAATGTATTTAATAATTTGTTTCCGTGTGTTTATTTCTTCATTGGCCTTTGAATACTGGATACCGGATACAGTAAGTGGTTTAATTATTACTTACTAGCTTTTGCCCGCGGCTTCGCTCGCGTTAAATTCGGGGTAACACGTATTTTTCGTTGGTAACAAAGAGTTTGTGTACAGATTTTAAGCTTCATACCTTGAAAACTGCGAAAAGTCCCATATTTATTTATTTATTTCATTTGAAGTTGCACAATATTATATAGTAAATGACCAAATCGCTGTACATACAATGGAAGAACAAAAAATCAAATAAAATTTCACCTCCTCTTTTAAGGGGTATATTTAAAAAAAAAAAATGTTGCACGATTTTTTTGCTAGTCACAAATAGTCCGCATACCAATTTTTAGCTTTCTACCTTGAAAATTACGGAATACTCCATACAAACTTCCACCCCCGATTTTAGGGAAGTGGGGGATTAGAAAGAGACAAAAAGTAGCCTATGTCCCTCTCCATCCCTTAAACTATCTCCACTTAAAAAATCACATCAATTCATCGCTCCGTTTTGCCGTGAAAGACAGACAAACAAAGAGACACACACACTTTCCCATTTATAATATTAGTATGGATTTTACTGTTTTTTTAATGACCGAGGAGGACAAACTAGCGTCTCACCTGATGGTAAGCAATCACCGCTGCCCATGGACATCCACGACTGCAAGATCTTAGATGCATTGCCCATCTATGAACGAATGAAAAAGGATGAACGGGGGAAGGCAAGTGAAAAAGGGAACATTAAAGAAGAGCGATAGGGCACAGCGGATAATCCGCTCAAGTCGGAGCAGCCCGTCTTTTTATTTTTTTATGTCATACAGTAGCGGTTACCGCCGCATATGGACAACAGTAACACCAGGGGCGCTACCAATGCGTTGTCCACCAAGGAGGTTGGAGGAAGGGAAGGGAAAGAAGGACGGGGAGAGAGGGGATAGGGAAGGAATTGGGCTTCCGGATCTCTCACTCACCGAACGAAACGCATTGCTGCTTCACGTCGATATTCTGTGAGAGGCTGGAACTTCCCCGGTCGAGCTAGCCCATTTCATAATAATTGCTCTACCACTTTGAAAGTCCGTCTGGGGAAAGACCTCAATCTTACAGAAGATCGTAGTCACATAGCATTGGTCTCGGCCATGTTGTGTTCCTACGGTGAGTAAGGTCTCCAGAGCTCCACTTGGGGGGGTTGGGAGGATTGGCAACGCGTGAGTGATACCCCCGGTATTGCAATCGTCTATAGGCTACGGTGATGCTTATCATCAGGCGAGCCTTATGCTTGTTTGCCAACTTTGTAGTACAAAAAAAGGGTTCAAGTCCGCATCAAAATTCGTTGAGTAGTTTTAAAAATCTAAACGTTTTCATACAAAATGTATGTAAGCGACAAGCGACGTAAAATTATACTGAAGCGACGCAAGTACAACCAGGTATGCCGTGTGTCGCTTGGTCACCTGTCCCGCGCCTTAGTTGTACGCTCATTTCTCTATGATTTAGGTACAGTCGCCTCGAGGATAGCAGGACCATCTTTAGGATGAATTTTGGTTGCAACATCCAACATCCTAGTGGACACATGTGGCTCTAATAAACAAAAACCCTGTTTAGTAACAAAGATAAAGGACGGAGCTGACAAAAAATCCGCTTACAAGATGTGCAAGCGATTTTTTTCTAAAATGGTCCTCCTATCTTTGAAGCCACCGTACGTCTTACTTATATCTATAACTTACATAGAGACAGACAGACAGCGTGAAGCGAATTTGTTATACACTGTGTAGTGATCTGAGTGCTTAGTACGAGTTTTTTGGTAACATTCGAACGTGTTAACGTTTACAAACCGACCAAATTGTAAAACAGTTTCATATTGTGAATTTACTAGACGCGTGTTACGTATCCAAATTAGCCGGGTTACTCACTTCGAAACGTGAGCAAGTAAGCCGCAAATTTTGATATGTAATACGCGTCTTATAAATTCGCAACATGCGAGTTCTTCTCTATTTGTTCGGTTTGTTTACGTCGACATGAACTAACGTGAACAAAAAATCTCGTACTAAGCACTTTGTACATTTTGTTACGAACTTTTTCAGTCATGAAGATCCAAATTTTTGTTATTCTGGGAGTCGTATCGTCTGCCCTAAGTACATCTTGTTCGTCTTGGTTTGGGTTTGCCCCACACGAGTACAGATGTGACCTATACTACTCCTGTTACTTCTGGATAAAATTTTCGAAATCATGTTCGAGTGGATACCATTTTTCTGTTTATTATGAGGTAAGAAACATTATTGTTTTTGGACGACCTCCGTGGCGTTATGGTATACCATGCCTGATCGCCATATAGGAGGTCCCGGGTTCGAATCCTGGTCGGGTCATGATAAAAACGTAATTTTTCTTATTGGCCTCGGTCTTGGATGTCTATCTATAATTATGTATTTGTTGTAAAATTTTGTATCGTTGAGTTAGTATACCATAACACAAGTCTCGAAACTTACTTTGGTGTTAGCTCAATCTGTGTGATTAGTGTCTATACAATCTATTTATTTTAATTTTATTAATTTTTTTACTAATAATCATATATATCAAATCAACCCATAGTGCTGTCTCTCGCGTAGTTGTTCCATAAATAAAAATTAATAAATAAATATATAGGGACAATTCATACAGATTGAGCTAGCCCCAAAGTATGTTCGAAACTTGTGTTATGGGATACTAACTCAACGATATTATATTTTATAACAAATACTTACATAGATAAACATCCAAGACCCGAGGTCAATCAGAAAAAGTTCGTTTTTTATCATGACCCGACTGGGGATCGAACCCGGAACCTCCTGGGTGGCAGTCTGGAGTGGTAACCATTACGCCACGGAGGTCGTCAAGGTTAAGGAGCAGTCCTTTCAATATTTTAGTACTCAGTTTATTTCTGATTAAATTCGTTGTGAGTTCCAAGACAGCTGTAGTTTTCTCCCCCGGGACGTCAATAAGCCTCATTGCTTATTGTCAATCTGAAGTCGCCGTTGTTGATCCTGGCTTTAAAAGGAGACACCGCGATGGGAATGTGTGGTGGGCTTCTCCCGACCAACCCATAATCATCTCACTGCTGGGATACGGGTCTCCCTTCAATGGAAGGTGATTGGAGCTTACTCTGTCACGCTGCTCCAATGAGGATTGGCGGAGACCAGTGTTCTCAAGCCGCCTGAAGGCCACGGTATTGGCTTTACTTCTGTCATCCATCGATGACAGCCGTGACCGATGGCTTAACGGAGTACCTACACTACTCTGCTCATTTCTTTCATGGGTTGACTATACTTATAGATAGAAAAGTCCACGATGATGTCAATCTTTGATGGATACCTTACTGAATACCTTTTGATTTAATTATTATTGATTTAGATTATATTGTAAAAGTTAGTGCTTGCTCATTGCCAGCACCTCTCTCAAAACACGGTGTCCACATTAATACCAGGCAGCGTCGCGTCGTGGCACCTGTGCTGCAACATTATGCTGGTTGTTTAGTTTTAAATATTTTAAGTTAGAAATTGTATTTAATTGTGTTTGAAATTAACAATATTTTCTTTATTTCTTTATTTACTAGCTGATGCCCGCGTTTAACTTTATACACAGTAGCGCCACCTACCTTATAAAGCGCCATTGACTTTCACAGTTTTGATCAAATTATACAGGAATCGCGTACTTTTCGGGATAAAAAGTATCCTACTTGTTAATCCAAGGTATCAGCTACCTACATACTAAATATCATAAATATTGGCCCAGCCATTTGAGCGTGAAGAAGTAACAAACATACACACAAACTTTCGGCTTTATTATATTAAAGGGATTAAAATTGTAACTACTAAATTAATAAAAATTTTCAGCAATGTATGCTTCCCGACAAAGCCGCTTGTCGATACACAACAACCAGTACAACAACGACAACTCGACGTACAACAACAACTAGAACAACACCATCTCCTATAACAACAACAACTGATGCAGCAACATTTTTAACAACAACAGAAGTCCCGTATACAATAACAGATTCGCCAATATATACAACAACACCTTATCCAACAACAGAAGGTGTGACAATATCTGATCCAACAACAGAAGATGTGACAATACCTGATCCAACAACAGAAGCTGTGACAATACCTGATTCAACAACAGAAGTTGTAACAATACCTGATTCAACAACAGAAGATGTGACAATACCTGATCCAACAACAGAAGATGTTACAATACTTGATCCAACAACAGAGGATGTAACAATACCTGATCCAACAACAGAAGATGTGACAATACCTGATTCAACAACAGAAGATGTGACAATACCTGATTCAACAACAGAAGATGTGACAATACCTGATCCAACAACAGAAGATGTTACAATACTTGATCCAACAACAGAGGATGTAACAATACCTGATCCAACAACAGAAGATGTGACAATACCTGATTCAACAACAGAAGATGTGACAATACCTGATTCAACAACAGAAGATGTGACAATACCTGATCCAACAACAGAAGATGTTACAATACTTGATCCAACAACAGAGGATGTAACAATACCTGATCCAACAACAGAAGATGTGACAATACCTGATTCAACAACAGAAGATGTGACAATACCTGATTCAACAACAGAAGATGTGACAATAGCTGATCCAACAACAGAAGATGTGACAATACCTGATCCAACAACAGAAGATGTGACAAAACGTGATCCAACAACAGAATATGTGACAATACCTGATACAACAACACAAGCACTAGAGATAACAACAGTTCACCGAGAATATACTACTACAGATGTGACAACAACAACAACTCCTGTATCGGTAACAAAAACTGTTGATATAGAACTAGACCCAATATCAGATATTACAACAACACTTGAGGCTACCACAACAACCTCTGCGACACCAACAACAGAAAAAGTATCATCAACAACAGAAATATATAGTACAAGTCCAATGGCAAATACAACAACAGAAAAAGTCTCTCCAACAACAGAAAAATACAATACAACTCAAACGACAAATACAACAACACAACAAGTCTCACCAACGACAGAAATAAATTATACTCAAGTGACAGACACATCGACAGAATATGATATGACAACAACAACAGAAATACCTGCTGCAGTATGTCCCGAAACCAACAATGTATACTTAATTATACCCCATGAGAGTAATTGTACATTATTTTATTACTGCGTCTACGGAGGTAAAGTGATGGGTTCGTGTCCTGGTGGGTTGTACTTCGATCCTCAATTGCAGGTAAGAATTTAAATACTAGCGAAACCCGCACAACTTCGTTTGCATGTATCCCGCTTTCCCGTGGGAATTTCGGAAAATACTGTACTTAAAAAACCTTCCTTCTGAATCACTCTATCTATTTAAAAGAACAGTATCAAAATCAGTTGCGTAGTCTAAAAACCATACTTAGGGACAGACAGACTGGAAAGCGACTTCATTAAAATTTTGTACTATGTAGATTATAGAGATTAATTTTTTTAGTTTTGTTTGTATTGTTTTTGATGTACATTAACGATTTCCCCAAATCCACAAATTTTCCAATGGTCCTGTTTGCAGACGACAGCATTGTTACATTTACCGGAAATAACTTTTTAGATGTACAAAATTGCGTAAATAATTCTTTAATTGATATTATTAGCTGGTTAGAAAATAATAATTTGATAATAAATTTGGATAAAACTAAGATCATGACATTTAAGAATAAAAATAAATTAATAAACCCATTAGATATACATTACCTAGGACATAAAATTAAAGAAATTGACAACACAAAATTTTTGGGAATAACTATAGATGAACATTTAAATTGGAAAATTCATATAAAAAATATATGTGCACAATTGAGTAAGTTTTCTTACGCCTTACGCATGCTTAATAAAGTCGTTAATGTATCTACAGTTATGAATGTATATCATGCATATAAATCGTCTTCGCTACGGTACGGAGTAATGTTTTGGGGTAATTCGGTGGATAATGAATGCGCGTTCAGGGCACAAAAAAGATGTATTCGGGCAATTTGTAAACTCAGACAGGATGAAACATGTAAGCCACATTTTAGGTCTCTAAAAATTTTAACACTGCCATGCACATATATATTTGAAAGTGCAATCTTTGTCAGAACTAACCTGGAACTTTTTGGGCGGCTCAAAGGAAAGCGTAACTGCCATAGACTGTGCAGACCACTTTGTAAGACCTCTCTTTTCCGGAAAAGTGCACTTTGTTTGGCTCCAGAAATATATAATAAGGTGCCAGAATGTATTAAAGATAGTCAAAATATAAATATTTTAAAAAATAAACCATCAAAATTTTTGATTGAGAAGGCTTATTATAGCGTTAAAGACTTCATTGAGGATAAATTATTGTAATTGGATTATTGTTATTGTAATTTCTTTTTTTTTTCTTTTTTACTGTTTTATTAATTGAATGTCCTGAGTTTTTATTTCTTAAACATTGATCTATTATATAAAATTAATTATGAAATTTGAGATATTTATAATAATAAGCACAATTTGCACGCCGTAAGGTGAAATGTAGCGGAACCTGATATATTGTTTGTAACACCTACTTGTACCTATATTTGCAAAATAAAGAATTTGATTGATTGATTGATTGATTGAACGAATTAACTGAAAAACTACTGGGCCGATTTCCAAAATTCTTTTAACGTTGGGAAGGTACTTTTAAAAAATATATAATATAGCTCGTATATGATCTAAGAATAAAGCCATATATATAATATAGCCTATGTTACCCCTAACATAGGTTATATTATATTTTTTTTTAATTAGGGATCTTTAATTGAGCCCGTGTTAAACAGGGGCGGCGGCGGTTCGCAAGTTTATCATATTTTATCATTATCCTTACTTCCTTACTAATATTATAAATGAGAAAGTGAGTTTGTTTGTTATTCCTTCACGGCTTGACTAAGCAGCCGATCATTATGAAAATTTGCATACATATTGTTAGGGGTAGAGCCCAACATGCTACTTTTTATCCCGTGAAATGTCATTCTAATGGGAAGATGTTTTTTCTATTATAGAGGGCGCTGTATCGGCCCACAGATGGCGCCACAAGTCGCGCTATGAGTTGTTTTGTTGTCAAACGAGATCTAGGTTCTTAAAATTAACGCGAGCGAAGTCGTGGGGAAAAGCTAGTAATCTATGACGAACGTTTTTTCATAGAAAATTGACGTTTAAATGACTTGTACATTTTTTTTCGTTGTCTTTGAAAATGTAATAACACTTTTTTTTATTTCTTCAGGTATGCAACTGGCCATCTGCAGTGACCTGTGGGAATCCTTAAATTCAGTCGTCATCGATGGTCGCCGTCAAAGAATGAAATGCAGATTTTAAAGATAAATTCTGTGTTCCGATTCCGACTTTATTTAAACTTGACAATTTGATAGAAATATACAGCGTCAATAAATTTATATTTAAATATTTTTTTCTAGTTATTATTTGAAACTAATCATCATACTTACTTCATACTAATATTATACTTATAAACTAATGTTATAAATGAGAAAGTAAGTTTGTTTGTAGTAGTAAGTATTGCGGCTTGACAAATCAGCCAATCATTATGAAAATTTGTATAAATATTGTCAGGGATACAGAGCCCAACATAGGCTACTTTTTATCCCGTGAAAGTATGTCATTCCAATGGGAAAATACTTTTTTCTTCCATAGAGGGCGCTGTATGGGATGCTATCGGCCAACAGATGGCGCCACAAGTCGCTCTATGGGTGGTTTTGTTGTCAAACGAGATCTATGTCGTAAAATTAACGCGAGCGAAGCCGCGGGGAAAAGCTAGTACGAAATAATTTAAAATATTTATTCAGTCATACGTTTCTTAATTAGTTAAAAAACTACTACTGTTTACTGCTAAGCCATAGGACAAAGTAGTAAAGTAGGTATTCCGAGTTCATTGCATTCGATTCCAAAGTCTGTGATTACCATACCATGGAGATTAAACTAGATTAGATGGATATTGAAGAGAGGTAGGGCACAGCGGATAATCCGCTCCGCATCTTTCGCAGCCCGTCTGGGGAAGGACCTTCGCCTTACAGAAGATCGTAGCCAAATAGCATT
The DNA here is from genome assembly GCA_905163395.2 of Endotricha flammealis. Classification (NCBI taxonomy): domain Eukaryota; kingdom Metazoa; phylum Arthropoda; class Insecta; order Lepidoptera; family Pyralidae; genus Endotricha; species Endotricha flammealis. The sequence goes on from LR990883.1 coordinate 1,455,519, forward strand.
GATCTCGGCCATGTTGTGTTCCTACGGTGAGTAAGGTCTCCACGTGCGTCTATCGGCTACGGTGACGGCTTACCATCAGGCCGACCGTATGCTTGTTTGCCACCTTTGTGGTATAAAAAACACGGCCTAGGGAAGTCGCAGGAAACCGCCGGCTGCTAACACTAGTCATACTGCAAGCGTTTGAGGATGTCCAGCAGTGGATGTCCTGTGGCTGAGATGGTGGGTGGCGGAATCTACGGACCTGCCAGAATCCAATTAGTTTTTGAGCTGTTTTTTATGTCATACAGTAGACAAACAACCAAGCGGGCCACCTGATGGAAAGCGGTCACCGCCGCCTATGGACATCAGTAACACCAGGGGCGCTACCAATGCGTTGTCCACCAAGGAAGTTGGAGGAAAGGAAGGAGGAAGGAAAGGGAAAGAAGGAGGGGGAAAGAGGGGATAGGGAAGGAGTTGGGCTTCCGGATCTCTCACTCACCGAATGACAAGCATTGATGCTTCACGTCGATATTCTGTGAGAGGGTGGTACTTCCCCGGTCGTTGCTCTACCACTCCAAAAACTGATTAACTGTTACTGGAGAACTGAAAGGTTTGTTCATCGGATAGCACACCGGTGAGTGAGCAATTTTCCCCGCTCTCCTCGCGGTCCTTCGACGAATTCGACGTCCGGAAAATTTTATCACCGTCATAGAATATTCTACAAAACCCAGAATTATTTAATTCCTATTTGGGGTGGGGCGTAGGTATACCGGCGGGTAATTTGCCCCGATCTCCTCGCGGTCCGGCAGCGTGGACGCGCGGGTCAAGCGTCTTTTACACAAGGAGAGTTTCTTGCACGCGAGCAGCGATTTCTTCCAGGCAATAATATGGTCGCCTAGTGTAAACAAATGCTCCGAGTTTTGCCTCTCGAATACAATTCTCGCTACTTAAGCTCTCCTGCGCCGCGAGCCTGTGTAAACAAATCATACGAGTTTCTCTAACGAGTTTCGCCATTCAAAAACATGACTGTTGTTCAGAAGTGTCAGTGGTGGTGCTAAATGTCTTCGGAGGTGGCCCAAGGTGTACTTGTAAATTAGGTCACGAATGGCGAGTCTCGTGTCAAAATCAGTACGGAGTGATTTGCGCGAGTCTCGCATCGACACTTGCGATTCTCGCCCGAGCATTGTTTATACAAGTCGAGACACGTATGCGTTTTTAGATCTACGATTACTCGCTCGTAGTGTAAACATATTAAGAGAAGCGAATCTCACCTGTGATACTCGCATTCGAGAATAGCTTGAATATTACGAGTTTTTGTCAAAATGTAAACAACCGCAGGCGATAATCGAAAGGCGAGTTTTGCCATGGGATAATCGCATACGATTATTCGCCGCTCGCGTGCGAGAAACTCTCCTTGTGTAACAGACGCTTTACGTATTCCGTGTAATTCTATGAAACGTGTTGTATACCAAAAATAGGCTTGTGTCAACTAACAATGAAATCAATGGATGAATGTTTCTAGACGTAAATTGTAATATTTAAACAGGGAAAACCGAAATAATCCCACATAAAAATTTATGATTATTGTTATTTTTACAAATTAAAATCAAATAAATACCCCCCCTGGCTCCTCCGCTGTGAACGACAATCAGAACGTATTACGTCACATAGTGGTATGCCGCCATTATTGTTTTGACGATTGTTGAATTTATTCGGAGTTTTTATACTTGTATTTATACACTGGGGCACTATATAGTTTTTAAAATACGAGATTTCCATTTTTATTTCAACAAAACAAACTTTTGCCGTAAGTGAACACAATCGTTTGCCACTATACGACGTCATTCACGACGCCATGACACTTTCTTGTGTATTTACGCCAGATTAAAAATATTTTCTTAAAACTTAAAATATGTGTTTTAAATATAATTTTTATCATGAAATATTATTTTTTTGGGGTAATACAGGTACTAAACTAACGAAATAAGCCATTTTTGAAATTTACGACACAGGCCTATTGTCGACGCACGAACACCGACCAATTCCGATGAGGAATCGTTTTTCCATTATTAAACTCATTGTTTCAGTCCAGTAATCTAGCGAGTTAATCTAGTCACAACTAGATGTGAAAATGAGCGCCAGTTTCCCGTGCCAATTTCAAAAAATTCTTTCTTATCGGATGCCAAAAAATTGCATAAAACCCTTCCAGATCTCTACGATCTGTACGCTGATTTGGCGACCTCAGTGGCGTAATGGTTACCACGCCAGACCGCCACCCAAGAGGTCCCGGGTTCGATCCCCGGTCGGGTCGTGATGAAAAACTTTTTCTGATTGGCCTCGGGTCTTGGATGTTTATCTATATATGTATTTGTTATAAAATATATTATCGTTGAGTTAGTATCCCATAACACAAGTTTCGAACTTACTTTGGGGCTAGCTCAATCTGTATGAATATATTTTATTTATTTAAATATTTATATATTTATATTTATCCGTCAGTCATTCAGAACAGAGCATTTTATTATATGTACCTATATTATTGTTTCGCTAGAAATCAAAGCTAGATAATTTTCTAATATCATTTATGACGCCTAATTATTATTTCTAATCGTCTAATCGCGGCACATAGTTTGCGTTATTATCTTTTAGATCTAAGCTACCGAATTGTATAAGCAAAGCGATTTTTTTATCCTTTTAGTATACTATTTCATGTAGATTCACTCGTCTAGAATTTTAACTAAATCTCGTCGTAAATTTTTTTTTAATTGTTATTGTAAAATTACTAGAGAAACGGCCTTTTTTGTTTTTCATGCGTTATTTATCGAAACAGCAACATTTGAAATGTTAACAAAACGATATAAATATACTTCATTGTCTATTCTAATGCTAAGTGGAACATTTACTTTTTCATCTACGTTTAACAGCTATCACTCTCGTTCAAATGGCGGCGCTAGTGAACCGCATACGCGCTCTAATACAGTTTGTCTATTGTTGTGTCCTGTAAATATTCAGGTCAAGGTATCTTTTGAACAAAAAAACAGAACCGGCAGAAGTGAAAATCATCAACGTTGTGCATTTTTGAATATTTTTGAATGGTTAGGGACGCTTTTTCCATCAGGCTACGGATCTGACGCGAGTTACATTTTATACCTATCTAAAAAAAGTGTCAAGCGTCGCTAAAGAAGTTTTCACTTCAAAAAATAAACCATGATCCCAAAAAAATGTTACGATTCCTTATAAGTATACATAAAAAGGTACAATTTATTTCAATGTTAATTTCATATGTAGTGATATATTATCATTATAAGTAATTAATCTGTATTATAACACATGTCAATTTGTTATCTAAAAATCTAAGATAAATAGAATGTATGCTTAGTTAGTAATTATATATTTTTTAAAGTGGTTGTGTGTTTTAAACGAAATGCTAAGGTAACTATTTAATTAACTTTCATCCATATTTCATGTTGCGTTGCGTTCTCAGTGACCCAATATTCAACATCAGTGCAGGGGCCCAAGTCTCCTATTTTAAGTTAGGCGACCAACTATTGCCATCACCACTCTATTGTCATTATATTTCCGAAGTGCCAAATTTGGTATTCTGCTAAAAGTTAACTAGTATCTCAATGTATTGACTATAGAGTGTCAGTGGAATATGAACGGAATGGTCGACAGTTAAAATCTACCATGAGCTACTATTTCAGTTAAATCGCTATGTGAAAGATACTACCGAAAAAATCAATAGTAGTTCGATAGTGTGTCAATGAAATGGCCTCGGACTTAAACAATATGAGAATACCAAATGTCAAAAACTATTCAAGTGACACACAATCGACACTCTATTGGTACATTTGTATTTAGAAGACTTGGCCCCTGGTTTGACCCCGTACGGAGCAAACATTAAATGTAATATGACGACCTCCGTGGCGTAATGGTTACCACGCCAGACCGCCACCCAGGAGGTTCCGGGTTCGATCCCCGGTCGGGTCATGATGAAAAACGATTTTTTTCTGATTGGCCTCGGGTCTTGGATGTTTATTTAAGTATTTGTTATAAAATATAGTATCGTTGAGTTAGTATCCCATAACACAAGTTTCGAACTTACTTTGGGGCTAGCTCAATCTGTGTGAATTGTCCTTATATATTTATTTATTAATATCATTTGATTTATATTTGTTTCAAATAATAAACTGTACTTTAACAAATTATGAGACACAAATAAGTGTTTTAAAATAAACGAAACGAAACTCTGGTGGATCCTTTTGAATCAATTTCACGCTCGAAACATTACAGACACTTACATAAACTGTAACATAACATTACAATAATAAACATTACATACAAGTTCTGGTTGTATATAGTCGGTACGAAATTACCTACAACCTACAAGTACAAAGGACTCTGCCCACTACAACGTATCATACCATGATCGTGCTATGAACGTGTCAGACAAAAAATATTCTTTGTATTAAAAAGTATGAGACAATGCCCACTAGCCCGTTCCGTCACCGACCAGCACCGTCGCGTGCCATGCACGGAGCGGCAACTATCGTGGGAGAGAATATTTTGCCGACGCTTTATTGGGCATAGTAGAGCGTATCGGGTTGCTTGTCGTGTCTGATACGTTCATAGCACGGTCATGGTATGATACGTTGTAGTCGGAGTCCTATAGGGTAATTTTAGCATTTTGCTTTACTTGCATGAAAAGTCTAGATAATGCAACAATATTACTAGATATAAAACGGACATCAGATAAATCGCAGTCGCATCATCATAAAAAAAATATGATATATTTTTTTAAATGACAAAAAGGCTGTAATCATCAAGGCCTTAATATCTCGATGGCGGTAATTGGTTTTCTTTCGCCATTTCTTTTGTCAGTTGTCATTTTGCTTTTGTTTCCGAAATGGTAGTAGTAACGGCATCGCACGTGACGATGGTAAGAGGCCAGACGGAATGTCCCTCGTACCGTGGAGTATGGGACGGGGCTTGGTGTGGGACGCGACATGCGTTGACACACTTGCCCCGTCACATCTTCACGGTACGAGTAGGAGTGCGGGAGCGGCGGCGGAGTCCGCCCAGAAACTAAAAGCCACAAAATATCAGCAGCTGACTGGCTCCTACGATTTTGTGGCTTTTGGTGTAGAAACATCAGGCCCGTGGGGTACCAGTGCGTTGTCCTTTTTTAGGGACATCGCAAAAAGGCTGCGACAATGGTGACCCCAAGGCTGGCAGTTACTTCGCTCAACGGATATCTAATAATCTAATAAATTCTTTCAGTTTCTGTTCTAAAAAAATGTAATCTTCTTTTCGAGTCAATGACTACACACAACCTCCTTAGCATGTGACGAACGATGCCAGATTGGACCATTAAATTCACCTGCCGATAAAGAGAGTGCCAGGCCAGTAGTAAAAAAATCTAATAAAAAAAGCAAAGATAAAAGCGGAAACTAACTTTATTATATAGGCATTGATTAACAACTAGATTTAAATACTTTAATTACTTATCTGGTATGACTAAAAATCAATTTCCATGAAATTAACTAATCCTTAAAATTTGTTTATCGCAAAATTGTTTAGATATAAATCATTATTACTCACACAGGGCTGTCACACGTCATCACAACCCATAATCATCCCACTGCTGTGATACGGGTCTTCCTTCAATCGAAGGGGATTAGAGCGTACTCTGCCACGCTGCTCCAATGCGGATTGGCAGAGGCCGGTGTTTTCAAGCCGCCCGAAGGCCACCGACTTTGAAGACTCTCATTCAATGACAACAGTTGGGACTGACGGCTTAACGTTACACGGTCATTGGGAAAAACGAACTTTGTCTGATTGGCCTCGGGTCTTGGATGTTATATGTATGATGATATATGTATTTGTTATAAAATATTGTATCGTTGAGTTAGTATCCCATAACACAAGTTTGGAACTTACTTTGGGGCTAGCTCAATCTGTTGTACCTATATATTTATTTATTATTATTTATTATGTGTTGGCATTTGTATTCGCTCTCGAGTCTGGGTATGTTATCTAGGCATATTAAAAGTTAACACAAGCAGCCCCCTTACTCTTGAAGATAATTTCGCCCGATCGCCATTGGATTGTTACTTTTAGGTACTCTTTACAGCTAGACTTGCGCTAACTAAATACTAAAGTAAATGAAATCGGATTGTACGCTAACCAATTAGTTAGTAAAGTATAAAATTTCAAAGGTACAAATTAAGATTTGCTGTTAATTTTGCATTTGAAATTATGGAGGATTGAAATTAAAATCGCGATCCTATGCAGAGTAATCCAGCAGGTTTCGCCTAACTTCCAGATGGAGTTCCCTCAGTACCAGTATTCGAAAAACATCATAAATTCTCATAATAGCACATTCTCGAAATATGATATTCCCAAAATATCATAATAGCTAAACTATTTGTGTGAACTGTGTAAAATATATAATTTTTATTAATTACAGATATGTATATATTACTAATAATATTAATATTACCATCTGTGGAACTGATAAGCAAGTGCTCTAATGGGTTTTCGCCACATGAAACTGATTGCTCGCAATATTATATGTGTTTTGAAGACCAAAAGTATCTCATGAAATGTCCCAGTGGTTTGCAATTCGACACTAAAACGAACGTAAGTAACAACTAATATTTTTTATTACACGACTAAGGTGGCAAACAAGAATACGGCCCGCCTTATTGTAAGCAGTCACCGTAGCCTTATGGACGCTTGCAATACCGGGGGTATCACTCACGCGTTGCGAAAAAGTGGAGCATTGGAGACCCTACTCACCGTAGGAACACAACATGGCCGAGACCAATGCTATTTGGCTATGATCCTCTGTAAGGTGGAGGTCCTTCCCCAGACGGGCATCCGCTGTGCCCTACCTCTCTTGAAAATATTTTTTATGATACTAGTAAGGTGGCAAACAAGCAAACGGCCCTCCTGATTGTAAACAGTTACCGTCACCGTAGCCTGTAGACGCTTGCAATACCGGAGAAATCAGTCGCGCGTTTTCGACCCCGTAAAAAGTGGAGCTCTGGAGACCTTACTCATCAAATTTGTATGAAATGAAAAAAAAACATTTCGACTTTTACATGAAGGGGAGCCATTTTCAAAAAATATAATATTTCAAGATTTAGGTCTACAATTTTGTTAGCATAATTATAAAGCTTTTCTTTATTTACATCCATGGACACTTATTAACGGAAAACGTAGTAAAAGGTGAAAGGGACGGGCATAGAATAAGTAATAACCCGAGGTAGAATGGACACTCTCCGCCCCGCACCGCGGATCGAGTTACCGCACCCCTGCCGCACCCGAGGAGCCCTCGAGGAGCCCTCAGTCGCAAAGGTGTGCGTTTAGTGAACGAATGTGTTTACGTGTGCGCGTGTACAGACGACGTTGGCTGACATTGGCCTATGTAGTAGTAATAGGTGATTATTTCACGCGCGTTGTATGGAGTGTCCGGGCTGTGGCACGGGTTAAGCTGATCGCACATTTGTCAGCACCGTACGCGCCGCACGCGCCGTACGCGCCGCGTTATATGACGTCATCAGAATGCTTCCTTCAAATTCGGATGCCTACCGCACTTTACGAAATGCGGCGCGTACAGTGCGGGTGACGTCATCGGAATGCTTCCTTCAAATACGGATACCTACCGCACTTTAAGAAATGCGGCGCGTACGGTGCGGGTGAAATGTGCGAGGTATCACATCATTGCATACAACGAATTCAAAATTGCGGCGCGTTCGGCGAGTGCGGCGCATACGGTGCTGACAAATGTGCGATCAGCTTTAGACTCCCGTTCAGGGCAAACATTATGCGATGGCATATGTGATGGTTCTCGACTCTGGGTGTTTTCTATGTATTATAAGTATAAATTTACAATCATATATACGTTGTCTGGTATCCAAACACAAACAGATTAAGACAAGCTTACTATGGGACCAGGTGGCGCTGTGTGAATCGTGTAGAAAATTATTTACTAGCTTTTCCCCTTCGCTCGCGGTTAATTTCATATGACATAGATCTCGTTTGACAACCAAACAACCAATAGCGCGACTTGGGGCGCCATCTGTTGGCCGATATCGCGATTGCAGCGCCATCTATGTTAGAAAAACTATTTTCCCATTGGAATGACATACGTAAAATGTAGCCTTTATTCGGCTCTGTACCCCGGACAATATGTATACAAATTTTCATATGATCGGCTGATTAGTCATGCCGTGAAGGAATAACAAACAAACAAACAAGAGAGCTATGGCACACACAGCGAATAATCCGCTCAAGTCGGAGCAGCCCGACTGGGGAAAGACCTCCACCTTACAGAAGATCGTAGCCAAATATCATTGGTCTCGACCATGCTGTGCCCCTGCCACCTGTGTGGTATAAAAAAAAACAAACAACAAACTCATTTGACGACCTCCGTGGCGTAATGGTTACCACGCCAGACCGCCTCCCAGGAGGTCCCGGGTTCGATCCCCGGTCGGGTCATGATGAAAAACGAACTTTTTCAGATTGGCCTCGGGTCTTGGATGTTTATCTATATATGTATTTGTTATAAAATATAATATCGTTGAGTTAGTATCCCATAACACAAGTTTCAAACTTACTTTGGGGCTAGCTCAATCTGTATGAATTGTCCCTATTTATTTATTTATTTATTTATTTTCTCATTTAATTTATTATCTTTCAGACATGCAGCTTTCCATCAGAAGTGAACTGTAATGGACTCACACTTGAATACCACGAAAATGGATGCCCCACTAATTATAGTCAACATAGATTACTACCACACGAGACAGACTGCGATAAATTCTACTATTGCGACAATGGTAATAGAGAAATGAGAAATTGTGTGAATGACACCCATTTTGATCCTGATTTACAGGTTAGTAAAAAGGAAATGGGTTTACATTTTTCCAGTAGCATTGGGCCTCATTTGGACGACGCTAGTTTCTTGTACATTCTAGTGTAGTTTCCGTAAAAAAAATGTAATTATTCCGTCTTTTAGATAATTCAAAAATAAGAGCAACACATTTTTTCATTTGTAAATTAGACCAAAATTGACAAAGATATAGCCTATTAAAGTTATGTGTGACGGCACGCACGTGTGGCATTTTTTCGCACGGGGTGACGTCAAAGACTCCCCACTCCTAAATTTTTATGACCTGTACCTTTGTTATTTTTTGTTTAATCGAAAAAAGAAAAATACGTTTTATGAGAGGTAGGGCACAGCGGATAATCCGCTCAAATAGGAGCAGCCCGTCTGGGGAAGGACCTCCACCTTACAGAAGATCGTAGCCAAATAGCATTGGTCTCAGCCATGTTGTGTTCCTACGGTGAGTAAGGTCTCCAGAGCTCCACTTGGGGGGGTTGGGAGAGTTGGCAACGCGCGAGTGATACCCCCGGTATTGCAAGCGTCTATAGGCTACGGTGATGCTTACCAACAGGCGGCCCGTATGCTTGTTTGCCACCATTGTGGTATAAAAAAAAATACGTGTCCAATACTTTTTTATACCTAATCTAAAATCCCCCAACCGCTCCATAGTCACACCAATTTACCACACCAGTCCGGTCTAAATATAATGTAATTATTTTGACCCTGGAAACAACCCTATTGCATGCAATCTAGAAGGAGCAATAATTTGTCCTTCAAAAATTGTAAGCAACTGTTGTTTAGACGATGCATCTCGATTATTACTTTGACCTTATTGTATGCCACAGGCAATAAACTAGCATGGTCTAAATGGGCCGTTAGACTAAAATTGACCGGATTGGCGATATTGTTTACATGTTTCTAGTACAAATTGTTCTGTCAGCACTGAATGGCACTTGATTGATGGTCTACAATAGTCTACATGATTCCAGTAGCGTTGGAATGGCCATGCTGGATTTCATGTAGATGATCAATTTGGATCAATCATGGATTGACCGTCTACATGATTCCAGAATCATGTAGACGATCAATTCAGTGCCATGCTGGATTTAAAAGTAGACCGCCAATCTAGTTTCTGCACTGGATTGCTCACTAGATCCAGTGGATTCCAGTGCTAATTTACATTATTCCAGTAGTAATCCAGCGGTGGATTCGATCACTGGACTGAAATAATGTGCAAACATGGCGGAACGCAACGCAGCCATTAGAACCCTGAGCGTGCTTTTCGAGCTGCATGCTCTTTGTATGTTAGAGTTAGACATTGCGATGAAATAAAATTATTGCAACAGACAACACGTTTTGTGCGATCGAGTCTATGGCGCACAACAAATCGGTATAGAGCCCAAAAAATCTGTCGCAGATTTATCACAGCCTTTTTTTTTTTTTTTTTTTTTTGTTTATAGTCAGGAAAATGCATTACTGCATGTCCCGCCGCTGGGGAAGCGACGGGGGTCTGTCGGGCTCCCCCTAATTACCACTTGGGTATACCGACTAAAAACCTGACTGACTGCCACCTTATCCGCCTAGATGGGCGGGGCCACGGGAACTAAGATACTTCCGTGACCCCGCCGGCGGTTGTCCGAAGACCCACTTGTTGGGCTACGGCACGGTTGGCGGCGCGCACATGACTAGGCGCGCCGCAACACTTGGGGACTTCCGTTCCAATGGGCGGCGGTTTCCCCAAACCGCCGCCCGGAAGCCCCCGTTAGGGTGGCAGTCGCCGGGCATAGGCCAAACGCCTGCCGCCCGGTCTTTTCCGGCGGAGCGGGGGGGCGGATGGATCCGCTTCCCTCACCCGCTCCGCGGCCTCCTTCTGCGTCATTACTTCACCGCAAAAGGAGGCCATCGCATCCCACGACCTCTCGCTCTCGACCATCTGTTTGACAACAGCCGGGAGCGAGAGGTCGCCGCCAACAACAGCCACGAGTGCGGCGCGAGGCGCAGCCCACTCGGGACACTCCTCCAACGTGTGCTGCGCCGTATCTTGCGCGCAGCCGCACTCGTGGCACTCCGCCGAGATTTCTCTCCTCGCCACGCTGTGCAGGTACCAGCCGAAACAGCCGTGACCGGACAATACCTGCACAACGTGGTACGACAGCGCACCGTGGCGCCTCCCTAACCAATTGCTTAGGACCGGTTGTATGGCGTCCACGGTGCGCAGCCGTGGCGCTCCGGACCCTCTCTCGGTCTCTCTCAGCCGCGCATCCCATTCCCGGACGAGGGACCGCTGGGCATTCTCCCTCCAGCGCAGGACCCCATCCGGGAACGGGTCTCCCCCTCGGCGAGCTTCGGCGGCGAGTCTGTACGCCGCCGCCAGCACAACGGCGTCCAGCTCCCACGGCGGACTTCCGGCAATCGCACACGCCGCCTCGAAGGAGATGGTGCGGTATCCTCTTATTACCCTGACCGCCATGGCCCGCTGCGGTTTCCGCAAAAGGGCCAGATTGCGGGCGGACAGGGTATCGGCCCAAAGTGGCGCGCCATAAAGGGCCATCGACCGCACCACCCCCAAATAGAGGCGGCGACAGGCGACGCTCGGTCCGCCGACGTTCGGGAGCAGACTGCCGAGCGCGGCAGCGGCACTAGTCGCCGGAAGTGCTCGGCGAACGTCCACCGACCGTCGAGTACAATGCCGAGATACTTCATACTCGGCTCGACGGCGATGGACACACCCCCGACGACTAAGTGCGCTCCCGGAGGTGGCGAATTCCGGGGCCCATGAAAGCTCAGGGCCTCGGTTTTGTGCAGCGCCACCTCCAGGCCTAACCGCCGAATTCGCCCGACCACGTGCGCGACCCCGGCTGTAGCGAGCACGGCCGCATCGCGGTGGGTCTTGCCGCGGGACGTCACGAGGGTATCGTCGGCGTAACACAAAACGCCGACACCTCTCAAGTTGGCGCCCCGCAGCACCCAATCGTACCCGATGTTCCACAGGAGTGGACCCAGAACCGACCCCTGCGGAACACCGCACGTGACCGCTCTGCGGCCGTACCCGCTAGCGACCGGGTACACCACCTCTCGCGCGCTCAAATATTGCGCGACAAACTCCGACAAATAGCGTGGCACCCTGTGGTGCGCGAGCGCTGACCGGATTACCTCCCAGGGGAGCGTGTTGAAGGCATTGGCGATATCTAAAGATACCGCCAACACGACCTCACCCCGGGAGGTGGCCTCGTCCGTGAGGATCCGCAACCGCGCGACCGCGTCCATCGTGGACCGGCCGCGGCGGAAGCCGAACTGCTGGTCGCTCAAGTCCGGGCCTACCTCCTCCAAGTGCTGGATGAGGCGAGCCGCGACTACTCTTTCCAACAGCTTACTCGCCTCATCCAACAAAACGATGGGGCGGTAGGCCGACGGCACATCAGCTGGCCGGCCGTCCTTTTGTAGCAGGACCAGCTTGCCGGACTTCCACCGCAGCGGCACACAACGACGGACGAGACACGCGGTGAGCAGGTTCCTCAACCGCGGTCCGAGGCCTTCCTCGTCAAGAGCCAGCGCCCACACACGGCCCGGGATACCGTCGGGGCCCGGGGCGGCGTTGCGCGCAGACATTCGCGCCACCGCCGCCCGGAGCTCCCTTTCGGTCACCGGGGGCACCACGCTATTTCTGTCCTCTTCCTCCTCCTCCTCAGGCGCCGCAGGCGGCGGCGCCATGGCCGGAGGCGTGAACGCGCCACGCTCCGGGAACAGTGATGTGATAACACTTTCCCGGAGGGCTGGCTGGAGGCTCTCCGTTAAGGGGGGGGCATAGGGGCGCAATTTGGCGCGCACCTGCCTGTATGGCCTCCCCCACGGATCTCGGTTCAAGTCCTCCAGCAATTGGTTCCACGCCTCCGACTTCGCCTCGCGGATGGCCACCTGAAGCGCCTTTTTGCCCTGCCTGTAGGACTCGTACAGGCGGGCCTCCTCATCCTCCTCGCGATTCGCTCGGCGGCGATACCGGGTGTACCGGCGGCGGGCTGCAACGCACGCCCGACGCAGCTGGGCGATCTCTTCGCTCCACCAGTACACCCGGCGTCTCGAGCGACGCGGCCCTACGCGGGGCATGGAAGCGTCACATACGCTCGTCATGGCCGCGCAGAGTCGCGCCGCTTCCTCCTCGACGTCGGTGCTCGCCGAATCTCTGGGGCCGCGCTGCCAACTATGGACCAGCACGGCCAACTCCAGCTGCTCCTTATCCAGCTTGGTCAGTGCCCAACGGGGGCCGCCCCCCACCGGGGACCGGCCTGGGCCGACATCGGTCGCTGGGACCGTGGAGACGTCGAACCTGATGTAGAGATGGTCCGACAACGTCTCCACGTCCTCCAGGACTCGCCAGCCCTGAACACGGCGTGCGAGCGCGGGGGTTGCGAACGTTACGTCCACAATAGACCCTCCCCGCTGCCGCACGCACGTGTTCGTCGACCCCCGGTTGAGGACAACCATTCCGCCGGACACTGACCAATGCAGCAGCTCCCCGCCGCGAGCGTTGGTCGCCGGACAACCCCAAGCCGTGGATTTGGCGTTGAAGTCGCCGGCGACAAGCACCGGGCGCGGAGCGCTCTGGAGCACCGCCGTCGAGAGCTCGCCGAGGAACGCCTCGAACTCGGCTAGGGCTCTGTTGGGGGAAAAATAGACGCCGATCAGAACGACGTCCCCCAACAGAGCCGCAACCCAGCCGTCTCCTCGCCTCACCCCCTGCAGAGGCGGGGCGCCTACAGCCGTGTTCGTAGTGATGGCTACCAAACCCAAATTGTCCCCCACCCAAGATGTTCTGGGCGGGACGTAGTAGGGCTCGGCCGCCACTGCCGCGTGGATGTCCCACTGCGCCATGGACTGCAATAGCAGATCCTGTGCAGCGGCGCAGTGGTTCAAATTCGCTTGGCAGAGGCGAAGGGCCACCACCATAATTTATCCCACGACCATAGGCTCTAGTACGGCCCCAGACCCCTCAGGGGGCGACGGCCGATCCGCGGGACCTACCCGATTTGGTGCGCCAGCCCTGGCTGGCCTGCGCGTTTTTGGAGCGGAGCAGCTCTTGGCGCCCACCGCGTGCCCCGCCGGCTGCTTCGCCGCTTCGCAGAGCGGGCAGCGCGGGTCCGCAGTGCATCCACTCGACTTATGCCCGGCGACACCGCAGCGGAAACAACAATCGCTGCGGTCTATCGGCGCCGTGCACTGCGCCCTAACATGCCCGCTCTGTAGGCAGCGGTAGCACCGCATGGCCCGGGGCTCCAGCAGCTGCGTGCGCGCCGCTATCCAGCCGACGAGGAGACGCTGCTTCACCACTTGCTTGGCCGCCTCGACCGGGCAGCTCACCCAGGCCGAGCTGAGGCCGGCGACGTCCGGACGAATTTCACCGACCCTGACCGCCTGATCTGCGCAGCCGCCGGTTCTGGCGACAGCGGCCCGGACGTCCTCTTTAGTGACAGTGTCATCCAGACCCGACACCCTCAGCTCCAAGCATTTAGTGGGGCGGGCTACGCGCACGTCTTCCGCTCTGAGGCATCCACGAAGCCGCTCCGCCAGAGTGTCCGCCTTCACCGCGTTTGCCTCGCCGGACACCTCAAGTAGGTAGGCCCCGGTGGCGGCGCGCCGTATATTAACACCCCCCTCGATGCCCAGCGCGGCGAGCTCTATTTTGCTCTTCGCAAAGGACACCACGTCGCGGTAGGTGACACCGCGCTTTTCCGCTTCCGGCAGCACAGTTAGGACAACCGCAGCAGTCTGCGGCGGGCGCAGCCGGCGGGGCCGCCTCCTGTTGCGCCTGCTCTTTTTCCGCTTTCCCGCTCCTGACTCGGGCTGCGGGGCGCCTGCGGATTTTTGGCGCGCAGCTGCTCGCGCCGCAGCCCTCTTCTTGCGGTTTTGCGCCGGCGTCCATTCCTCATCCGAGGAGGAGTCGCCAACCTCTTCGGTTTGGCGATTCGGACCGGGGGCCGTAGCGCTTGGGGCCGCACTTCTTGTTGCGGCTGCCCTTCGAGTCGGGGCTGACGCCGGGGGCGGGGCTGATGTTGCTGCCACCGCCGCCACAGAGCTCTTGCCCTTGCCCTTCCCCTTGCTCTTTCCTTGGGCGGGTCGGGGAGCCGGATCCGCCTGTATTGGAGGCGGGCTGTCCTCCATCATTGGGCTCGCCTCCCTTTCCGTCCTGCTAGGGCCCGCAACGGCCGCGGCGTACGAGGCCGCCTTGGCATTGGCCCTATCGGCGGCAAGCGGTGGGCGGAAACGGGGCTCCGGCGGGAGGCGCTCCTTTATGGGAGCCAGCTTAGCGTCCACCATATTGCCTATGGTGAGCACCACCGCTCGTAGCTGCTCATCAGACAGCCCCGTTGCGCCCACTTCCCGCACCTTTTGCGACGCTTTCGGGCTGCCCTCGTCGCGAGCCTTAAACGCCTCGAACTCCCGGCGGAGCTGGTCGATATCTTCCCGGAGGCGGCTGTTCTCAGCCTCCAGCCTCAGGTTCTCCTCTGTGGCGGACTTCTCCTGAAGCAGTGCAGTCGCCTCACGTATACCAGCGACCGACTGCTTCAGGGACTTCTGGTATGTGCCCTTGAGGTTGGAGGACCTCGCCGCCACCTGGAGGATGGTCTCCAGGTTCTCCTGGACGGCGTCGTACAAAGCCGCCCTTGTTTGGCCATCCGAGGCCGCCGCCTTGTCTGCACCGCTAGCCGCCGCTAAATCAGCGATGCGGGCTGACTTACGCATGGCAGCGTTGAGCTCTTCTTGAGCCTTCCTACGCCCCACAAACTCCCCAGTGGTGGGGGGGCGGCCACGACCTCTCTTTACTTGGGGAGGGAGCGATGCCGGCGGCGGGGCAACACTAGCCTCGCTCGCCGTCGACTCCGCTCCGGAGTCCTCCCCGCTCTGCGCCAGCTTTCGCTTTTTAAAGCGTATCTGGAGCGGGCGCGCTCCAACCGACTCAACGGTCTGCATACTTGCAGCCGAATCTGAGTCTGAGAACTTCGGCCCAAACCTCCTCGGCCGACTGCTCTCCTCTCCACTTTCTCCTGCCTTTACCTCCAGCCGCTCTATCACCACGACCGGGCTAAGGCTCATCCTCTCTACACCTTCTTCTCCTCTCCCTCTCCTTACAACTTCTTCTACACGCACCTCATCCTCATCCACATTTAAAATTTTATATTTATTTGAGAGTTCCATTTTAGTCCCACGAGTAGGCTCGATATAGTGGGGTCCACTGCGGGGTGACGGCCATTCCCGACAGTAAGGCGTTGATACACCCGCTCGGTTGCCAGTTCCGGCGGGGTTGGACCGCTAGTGACCAGTCTCCGACTGGCCACGCATCCCCTCGGCGCGGTCCGAACCTTGGGATTCGGGTGATTTTTTATAGAGGTTTTCTTCCTCGCGGCCCGGGCGGTTAAGCCAAGGCCCCCGGCCCCGTGAGAGAAAACGTCCCACGGGGTTACGGTCTGCGCTCACCGGCTGGTTAGGCCGGCGCTCCGCCCGCATCCGGGCTCCACTCGGCCGTCCCCTTCCGCAACTGCGGCAAGGAGACGGCGTCCGCGTCTTCCACGCACTCATAATAATGAGCACGGAGAGCGGACCACGTGTCAGGACTTCAGCCGCCGGCAAGAACGCGCCGGCGTTGCCCGGGGTGGACCACGTGGCGGTATCCTGACCACCACCCCGATTTATCACAGCCTCAACGCACATGACGTATATTTATTTAAACGTGCAGATGGCAGACTAAATGTGCGTCTGCATTAGCGCGGTTTAAAGTAAGCATAAATTTTTTTGAGTGGCGTGTGTAACGCAATTTCGATCGTACTCGGTTTTGTCGCGCGACTTTTTGCGCGTAGTATGCGCTACTGCATATACTTGCATAGATTCTATTTTCATCGACAAAAAGTGTCATATTAGTTTCATCAGTCAGATTTAATTTTCTCAAATCATACGAAATCTAAATTTAAATATCAAATAAACAAATTATATTTTTTAGGTATGCGTACACATTCGAGATTCAAAATGTATCGACCATTCAACAACAGCGTCTCCTGATAGCAATGAATCAACAACAGACTATTCAACAACAGTTGAGACAACAGAAACTGAAAGTACAGTAACACCTATGACAACATTAACTACTGATAAAATAATAACTGATGATTACACTATAACAACAACAGGTTCAACAACAACAACCACTATTCCAACAACAGATGTCCATTCATCTATGTGCCCACCAAATACACTTGTTAATATACCACACCCGGAAAATTGTAATGAATATTATGTATGTATTAACGGTGTACCTATACATAGAGTTTGTCTTGGTGGAATGGAGTTCGATCCTGACAGACTGGTAAGTCTAACTTCTGGCTGGTCTGCTCATTTGTACAGTCAGCCAATGAAATGGATAACCAGGGTAGATAGAATCTTTGTAAACGCATAAGAATACTATTCTACCAAATACTATAGAAACTCTACCGAGTTAATACGCACAGCTTCGGAAGAATTCGGGCAAGACGCGACACTAGCGCCCCTACGGTATGAGGGCGGTATGAGGTGAACGATTTCAAAACTTTTGTGCGTTTTGTATGCAAAATGTTCACCTCGTGCCGACAGATGTCGCTATTTCGGAGGTTGCCAAGTCATTGTATGAGAAACGTCAAGAGCTGTGCGTATTAACTCGGTAGAGTTTCTATAGTATTTGATTCTACTAATATTATAAAGGTGAAAGTTATATGTAAGTTTGTTACTTGCTCACGGTCAAATGGCTGGGCCAATATTTATGATATTTGGTATGTAGGTAGCTGATACCTTGGATTAACACATAGGGTACTTTTTTTTTAAAGTACGCGATTCCCGTATGATTATGTCAAAAGCCCGATATAGATGGCGATACTGTGCATAAATATATACACACAAACGAAGTTGCGCGGGTTATTATTTGTTGCTGTGGGCTTCAAAGATACTGCTTTGACCATTACTTCCCTGTCCAGACCGGCTGCCTCTAGGAACTTCCAGATGTGCTGGGCAGAGAGCTGTTGTATCTCCTCTGGAAGCAGAATATGCTTTCCCATGTATATACTTCTTTTGTACATGAGTGGTCCGCAGGAGCAGAGAATGTGCATGACACTTTCTTCTTCTTCTTGGCAGAATCTCAGGTTAAACAGATGTTTAAACGCGGGTTACACTAGTTGATAAATATTTTTTCTTGTAAATCACTTCACGCGATATTTAGAAATCTTTAATGATATTTAAGGCCCTGGTTAACTCATTCCTTTGTTGACAGTACATTCAGTAAATCTAAAGAGGTGAACAGTTCCTTAGCCTTCAAGTTTTCTAAACATTGCGAGAAAAGATTTACTTAAATTTTTATTTTTATGAATAGTATTCAATTGTACTAATTACATTTTCATAGCAATAATAATTCTTACATTATTAGAATAAAAATCTTTCTTAGTTTTCTTACCTGGTCATCTCTTTCATTGGTTGATTGTACAAATGAGCAGACCATTTGCTTTTCCTTCCGACATGGTAGTAGTTTATAGAGTTGATTAATTACACGAAAAAATATGATTGTAATGTAATCTGTGACGGGAGAGTGTCTGTGAAGATCTACCCTCAAAATAAAATTTTAACGTTAGACAGAAAAAAAATATACAGCTTTATCAGACACGTACCATTTAGTAAACATATTGCAAAAAATTATGTCTTGTGTTTTTTTAGATATGTGTTAAAGCTGCTCCTGGAGGATGCACGTATATGCGATCAACTACAGTTGAGCCCACAACGTCTGAGCTAACGACAACTGAGCCGACAACATCTGAGTCAACGATAACTGAGCCAACGACAACTGAGCCAACAACAGCCGAACCAACGACAACTGAGCTAACTACTGCAAAGTCAACAACAGCTGAGTCTATCCCTGCAGAGCCGACGCCAGTTGAGCCAACAACAGAATCTGCGGAAACAACAACCCCGTCTATTTGCCCACCAGGTGGATTCGGCAACGTGCCGCATCCGGAGCGCT
This sequence comes from Endotricha flammealis, assembly GCA_905163395.2. Taxonomy (NCBI): domain Eukaryota; kingdom Metazoa; phylum Arthropoda; class Insecta; order Lepidoptera; family Pyralidae; genus Endotricha; species Endotricha flammealis. Next base: position 1,474,418 of record LR990883.1, read on the forward strand.
GCGACGCGTACTACATGTGCGCGGGAGGAGTGCCCATACCATTCTCTTGTCTCGAGGGACAGGAGTTCGATCCTGTAGAAGGAGTGAGTACGCTTATGACTTACAATGTTAATCATCACGACGTCGCCATATCACAGACATCGGCTCTGAAGCATTCTGAATAAAAGAAGGAAATAAAATGTGGACTAGTCGCCACGGCTGCCTCGCGCTGGCGTAAAAAGAAGGTCGAAACTCTTACTAATTACTCAGTACACAAAGACAATCGATTTTCAATCTATACTAATATTATAAAGAGGAAAGATTTGATTGTTTGTTTGAATTGAATAGGCTCCGAAACTACTGGACCGATCTCAAAAATTCTCTCACCAGTAGAAAGCTACATTACCAGGGAGTGACATAGCCTATAGGTTTCAGTAGAAAGCTACATTACCAGGGAGTGACATAGGCTATAGGTATTCTTGAAATTCAATGTGGTTCCCACGGAAACGGGTCCGGAACATCACGCGGACGAAGTTGCTGACAAAAAAGCTAGATGTTTTATAAACTGTGAGACCAAATTATAGCGCGTACATACATTATTTCATATTTAAAAAAAACACTATTTTAAACAATTTACATTGAAATTTGACATTCTCAAATCACAGCTAGTTTCTGAAATAAGATATAATTTATTCAGATATGGCACACAATATAGATTACAATCACAAAATAAACATTAAATTACAAGCTAATTTATTCTAATTGTAAACAATAATAAAAACAATGACGTAAAAATAAAATGATACAAATTGAAAATAAAAAATAAAATGTCGATTATAAAACTAAAATAATTAACAACGAATCAATCCCTTATACTTTCTGGTGCAAAGCTCCCTAGAACGCATGCTGCGTTCAGGTTGCCACGCTGAATGGCGATAGCCATTCTTTGCACCAGAAACGAACCAGATCGGGGGTCGCCGTTTCTGAAATGTATTTTTTATTTCCACATACTCTCAAGGTCTTTTTTCTTCTTTAGTTTGATAGTGACAGCTGTAATTTTCCTCTTTCAACCTGGATCCCCCCCCCCTCCTTCCACTGCTCGATCCCCCAGTGGATCATATGCGACTTTTTTCCGATTCAATCCATCTCCCATTTCTCCTTGCCTACTACTACTTGCGTACCACTATTTCGAAGGTTGAATTAGCTTACTGTTCTATCAATGTACATTTTTTACTGTGGCATTTTTGTCAAGACTCAATCCGGTTTATTTATAAGTAAAGAAGAGACTGACCGACTTAAACCAACCAGATATCCGGGAAGGCTTTTATTACCCAAGATACGTAAGCATTTTTTTATAGAAACTGCTACTGCAATTGTATCAAAATTTATAACAAACTACCGCAGGTAATGAAACTACAATTAAAAACATTAAAAACACTTTTGTTTAGATGGCTAGTGAAGAAATATTTTTACTCTGCTAAGGATTATTTAAATTGTAAAATTGACATAATTTTATATTATTTATAATGACATTGTATTTTTGGTGTGTTTTTTTTTAGAGATGTATCGACATTTCTCCTGGTGGTTGTACATATTTGCAATCGACGTCGGTTGAGCCAGCTACTGCAGAGCCCACGACAGCTGAGCCAACAACATCAGAATCTACGACAACTGAGCCAACGACAACTCAGCCAACCACTACAGAATCTGCGGAAACAACGACCCCGTCTATCTGCCCGCCAGGTGGATTCGGCAACGTGCCGCATCCGGAGCGCTGCGACGCGTACTACATGTGCGCGGGAGGAGTGCCCATACCATTTTCTTGTCTCGAGGGGCAGGAGTTCGATCCTGTAGAAGGAGTGAGTACGCTGTAGTCGTTCACATACTAAGTCTAAATAAATAAAAATTATTACTACTTATCCCGAAATTTTATAAATTATTCTACTTTGTGTTTCAGAGATGTACTGACATTGCTCCTGGAGGGTGCACATACATGCGGTCAACTACAGTTGAGCCAACCACTACAGAATGGACGACAACTGAGCCAATAACTACAGAGCCAACCACTATAGAACTGACGACAGCTGAGCCAACAACAGCAGAGCCAACCACTGCTGAGACGACGACAGCTGAGCCTACAACTGCAGAACCAACCACAACAGAATCCGCAACTGAACCGACAACTACGGAGCCAACTACTGTCGAGCTAACAACAACTGAGATATCGACAGCTGAGCCAACAACAGAATCTGTAGAAACAACAACCCCGTCTATTTGCCCACCAGGTGGATTCGGCAACGTGCCGCATCCGGAGCGCTGCGACGCGTACTACATGTGCGCGGGAGGAGTGCCCATACCATTTTCTTGTCTCGAGGGGCAGGAGTTCGATCCTGTAGAAGGAGTGAGTACGCTGTAGTCGTTCACATATTATTCAGAAAAAACTCATAACAAAATTTAGATACTAAGTCTAAATAAATAATAGTCGATTTTACAACAAGTGCACAAAACGAATCATTTCTATCCGAGACTTTTAGCGGCCCGTACCGAAGGCGAGGGCTGATAGTAATGTCAAGGATAAAAATGGTTTTGTAGACGAGTTATAAACTCTGCTTTTCACTTCGATTGCGAGGAAATAAATTAATAAACGCACGAAAAAACAAGACCTTTTTCCCGCCGCTTTTTTTTTAAATGTTTCGACAGTGAAATTAGGCTTGGGCTACAGACCTATACAGCCTACTATAAAATTAATGTTGTAATGAAATAATTTTCTTATATTAATTAAATAACCTACCGTACTTTAATTTCAATGTTAATATCTTCTATGACTTAAAAAACACTGTAGTGTATGTAGTATAGTAGTATATGAACTAATGTATGAATTAATAAAGAAGAGTATTTACACAGCGATCGAACCTATCACTCGTCTCCCATACACCCATTCATTACAACACATAAGGCAAATAAATTAAAGTAAATATTATAAAATAACAAATCTATCTCTGAACTTTTTATTGTGTTTGGTTGTATGGCTCATTTCCTTTGCCTTAATATAGATACATTTATGAGTAGATACGTTTTTGCCCTTGTGCACAAAATTCGATTTTGTGCAGCCTATATCCTGCGCAAATAAGCATTTTCTGAGCATGAGAAGTGAAAAAATTATTACTACTTATCCCGAAATTTTATAAATTTTTTCTACTTTGTGTTTCAGAGATGTATTGACATTGCTCCTGGAGGGTGCACATACATGCGGTCAACTACAGTTGAGCCAACCACTACAGAATGGACGACAACTGAGTCAACATCTGCAGAGCCAACCACTATAGAACCGACGACATCTGAGCTAACCACTGCAGAGCCGACGACAGATGAGCCAACGACTACAGAGCCAACCACAACAGAATGGCCGACAACTGCAGAGCCAACATCTGCAGAGCCGACAACAACTGAGCCGACAACCGCAGAGCCAACCACTATAGAGCCAACCACTGTAGAGCCGATCACTGTAGAGCCAACAACTGCAGAACCAACCACTGCAGAACCGACAACCGCAGAGCCAACCACTGTAGAGCCAATTACTGTAGAGCCAACCACTGCAGAGCCGACAACCGCAGAGCCAACCACTGCAGAGCCAACAAGTACAGAGATAACGACAGCTGAGCCAACAACTGCAGAGCCAACCACTGCAGAGCCAACCACTGCAGAGCCAACCACTGCAGAGTCGACAACAGCAGAGCCAACCACTGCAGAGCCGACAACAACTGAGCCGACAACCGCAGAGCCAACCACTATAGAGCCAACCACTGTAGAGCCAACCACTGTAGAGCCAACTACTGTAGAGCCAACCACTGCAGAGTCGACAACCGCAGAGCCAACAAGTACAGAGCCAACGACAGCTGAGCCAACAACTGCAGAGCCAACAACTGCAGAGCCAACCACTGCAGATCCAACCACTGCAGAGCCAACCACTGCAGAGCCAACCACTGCTGAGCCGACGACAGCTGAGCCAACCACTGCAGAGCCAACCACTGCAGAGCCAACCACTGCAGAGCCAACCACTGCAGAGCCAACCACTACAGAGTCGACAACAGCAGAGCCAACCACCGCTGAGCCGACGACAGCTGAGCCTACAACTGCAGAGCCAACCACTATAGAACCGACGACATCTGAGCTAACCACTGCAGAGCCGACGACAGATGAGCCAACAACTACAGAGCCAACCACAACAGAATGGCCGACAACTGCAGAGCCAACCTCTGCAGAGCCAACAACAATTGAGCCGACAACTGCAGAGCCAATCACTATAGAGCCAACCACTGTCGAGCCAACCACTGTAGAGCCAACAACTGCAGAGCCAACCACTGCAGAACCGACAACAACTGAGCCGACAACCGCAGAGCCAACCACTGTAGAGCCAACTACTGTAGAGCCAACAACTGCCGAGCCAACCACTGCAGAACCGACAACAACTGAGCCGACAACCGCTATAGAGCCAACCACTCTAGAGCCAACTACTGTAGAGCCAACCACTGCAGAGCCGACAACCGCAGAGCCAACCACTGCAGAGCCAACAAGTACAGAGCCAACAACTGCAGAGCCAACAACTGCAGAGCCAACCACTGCAGAACCGACAACAACTGAGCCGACAACCGCTATAGAACCAACCACTCTAGAGCCAACTACTGTAGAGCCAACCACTGCAGAGCCGACAACCGCAGAGCCAACCACTGCAGAGCCAACAAGTACAGAGCCAACAACTGCAGAGCCAACAACTGCAGATCCAACAACTGCAGAGCCAACCACTGCAGAGCCAACCACTGCAGTGCCAACCACTGCAGAGCCAACCACTGCAGAGCCATCCACTGCAGAGCCAACCACTGCAGAGTCAACCACTGCAGAGCCAACCACTGATGAGCCAACAACTACAGAACCAACCACAACAGAATGGCCGACAACTGCAGAGCCGACAACAACTGAGCCAACAACCGCAGAACCAACCACTGCAGAGCCAACCACTATAGAACCGACGACATCTGAGCTAACCACCGCAGAGCCAACGACAGATGAGCCAACAACTAAAGAGCCAACCACAACAGAATGGCCGACAACTGCAGAGCCAACCTCTGCAGAGCCAACAACAATTGAGCCGACAACTGCAGAGCCAACCACTATAGAGCCAACCACTGTAGAGCCAACCACTGTAGAGCCAACAACTGCAGAGCCAACCACTGCAGAACCGACAACAACTGAGCCGACAACCGCAGAGCCAACCACTATAGAGCCAACCACTGTAGAGCCAACCACTGTAGAGCCAACTACTGTAGAGCCAACCACTGCAGAGTCGACAACCGCAGAGCCAACAAGTACAGAGCCAACGACAGCTGAGCCAACAACTGCAGAGCCAACAACTGCAGAGCCAACCACTGCAGATCCAACCACTGCAGAGCAAACCACTGCAGAGCCAACCACTGCAGAGCCAACCACTGCAGAGCCAACCACTGCAGAGCCAACCACTGCTGAGCCGACGACAGCTGAGCCAACCACTGCAGAGCCAACCACTATAGAGCCAACCACTGTAGAGCCAACAACCGCAGAGCCAACCACTGCAGAGCCAACAAGTACAGAGCCAACAACTGCAGAGCCAACAACTGCAGAGCCAACCACTGCAGAACCGACAACAACTGAGCCGACAACCGCTATAGAGCCAACCACTCTAGAGCCAACTACTGTAGAGCCAACCACTGCAGAGCCGACAACCGCAGAGCCAACCACTGCAGAGCCAACAAGTACAGAGCCAACAACTGCAGAGCCAACAACTGCAGATCCAACAACTGCAGAGCCAACCACTGCAGAGCCAACCACTGCAGAGCCAACCACTGCAGAGCCATCCACTGCAGAGCCAACCACTGCAGAGTCAACCACTGCAGAGCCAACCACTGATGAGCCAACAACTACAGAGCCAACCACAACAGAATGGCCGACAACTGCAGAGCCGACAACAACTGAGCCAACAACCGCAGAACCAACCACTGCAGAGCCAACCACTGCAGAGCCAACCACTGCAGAGCCAACCACTGCAGAGCCAACCACTGCAGAGCCAACCACTGCAGAGCCAACAAGTACAGAGCCAACAACTGCAGAGCCAACAACTGCAGATCCAACAACTGCAGAGCCAACCACTGCAGAGCCAACCACTGCAGAGCCAACCACTGCAGAGCCGACCACTGCAGAGCCATCCACTGCAGAGCCAACAACTGCAGAGTCAACCACTGCAGAGCCAACCACTGATGAGCCAACAACTACAGAGCCAACCACAACAGAATGGCCGACAACTGCAGAGCCGACAACAACTGAGCCAACAACCGCAGAACCAACCACTGCAGAGCCAACCACTGCAGAGCCAACCACTGCAGAGCCAACCACTACAGAGTCGACAACAGCAGAGCCAACCACTGCTGAGCCGACGACAGCTAAGCCTACAACTGCAGAGCCAACCACTATAGAACCGACGACATCTGAGCTAACCACTGCAGAGCCGACGACAGATGAGCCAACAACTACAGAGCCAACCACAACAGAATGGCCGACAACTGCAGAGACAACCTCTGCAGAGCCGACAACAACTGAGCCGACAACAGCAGAGCCAACCACTGTAGAGCCAACCACTGTAGAGCCAACAACTGCAGAGCCAACCACTGCAGAACCGACAACAACTGAGCCGACAACCGCAGAGCCAACCACTATAGAGCCAACCACTGTAGAGCCAACAACTGCAGAGCCAACCACTGCAGAACCGACAACAACTGAGCCGACAACCGCTATAGAGCCAACCACTCTAGAGCCAACTACTGTAGAGCCAACCACTGCAGAGCCGACAACCGCAGAGCCAACCACTGCAGAGCCAACAAGTACAGAGCCAACGACAGCTGAGCCGACAACAACTGAGCCGACAACCGCAGAGCCAACCACTATAGAGCCAACCACTGTAGAGCCAACCACTGTAGAGCCAACAACTGCAGAGCCAACCACTGCAGAACCGACAACAACTGAGCCGACAACCGCAGAGCCAACCACTATAGAGCCAACCACTGTAGAGCCAACAACTGCCGAGCCAACCACTGCAGAACCGACAACAACTGAGCCGACAACCGCTATAGAGCCAACCACTCTAGAGCCAACTACTGTAGAGCCAACCACTGCAGAGCCGACAACCGCAGAGCCAACCACTGCAGAGCCAACAAGTACAGAGCCAACGACAGCTGAGCCAACAACTGCAGAGCCAACAACTGCAGAGCCAACCACTATAGAGCCAACCACTGTACAGCCAACCACTGTAGAGCCAACCACTGTAGAGCCAACAACTGCAGCGCCAACCACTGCAGAACCGACAACAACTGAGCCGACAACCGCAGAGCCAACCACTATAGAGCCAACCACTGTAGAGCCAACTACTGTAGAGCCAACCACTGCAGAGCCGACAACCGCAGAGCCAACCACTGCAGAGCCAACAAGTACAGAGCCGACGACAACTGAGCCAACAACTGCAGAGCCAACTACTGCAGAGCCAACCACTGCAGCGCCAACCACTATAGAACCGACGACACCTGAGCTAACCACTGCAGAGCCGACGACAGATGAGCCAACAACTACAGAGCCAACCACTGCAGAGCCGACAACAACTGAGCCGACAACCGCAGAGCCAACCACTATAGAGCCAACTACTGTAGAGCCAACCACTGTAGAGCCAACAACTGCAGAGCCAACCACTGCAGAGCCGACAACAACTGAGCCGACAACCGCAGAGCAAACCACTATAGAGCCAACCACTGTAGAGCCAACCACTGTAGAGCCAACAACTGCAGAGCCAACCACTGCAGAGCCAACCACTGCAGAGCCAACCACTGCAGAGCCAACCACTGCTGAGCCGACGACAGCTGAGCCAACCACTGCAGAGCCAACCACTATAGAGCCAACCACTGTAGAGCCAACAACCGCAGAGCCAACCACTGCAGAGCCAACAAGTACAGAGCCAACAACTGCAGAGCCAACAACTGCAGAGCCAACCACTGCAGAACCGACAACAACTGAGCCGACAACCGCTATAGAGCCAACCACTCTAGAGCCAACTACTGTAGAGCCAACCACTGCAGAGCCGACAACCGCAGAGCCAACCACTGCAGAGCCAACAAGTACAGAGCCAACAACTGCAGAGCCAACAACTGCAGATCCAACAACTGCAGAGCCAACCACTGCAGAGCCAACCACTGCAGAGCCAACCACTGCAGAGCCATCCACTGCAGAGCCAACCACTGCAGAGTCAACCACTGCAGAGCCAACCACTGATGAGCCAACAACTACAGAGCCAACCACAACAGAATGGCCGACAACTGCAGAGCCGACAACAACTGAGCCAACAACCGCAGAACCAACCACTGCAGAGCCAACCACTGCAGAGCCAACCACTGCAGAGCCAACCACTGCAGAGCCAACCACTGCAGAGCCAACCACTGCAGAGCCAACAAGTACAGAGCCAACAACTGCAGAGCCAACAACTGCAGATCCAACAACTGCAGAGCCAACCACTGCAGAGCCAACCACTGCAGAGCCAACCACTGCAGAGCCGACCACTGCAGAGCCATCCACTGCAGAGCCAACAACTGCAGAGTCAACCACTGCAGAGCCAACCACTGATGAGCCAACAACTACAGAGCCAACCACAACAGAATGGCCGACAACTGCAGAGCCGACAACAACTGAGCCAACAACCGCAGAACCAACCACTGCAGAGCCAACCACTGCAGAGCCAACCACTGCAGAGCCAACCACTACAGAGTCGACAACAGCAGAGCCAACCACTGCTGAGCCGACGACAGCTAAGCCTACAACTGCAGAGCCAACCACTATAGAACCGACGACATCTGAGCTAACCACTGCAGAGCCGACGACAGATGAGCCAACAACTACAGAGCCAACCACAACAGAATGGCCGACAACTGCAGAGACAACCTCTGCAGAGCCGACAACAACTGAGCCGACAACAGCAGAGCCAACCACTGTAGAGCCAACCACTGTAGAGCCAACAACTGCAGAGCCAACCACTGCAGAACCGACAACAACTGAGCCGACAACCGCAGAGCCAACCACTATAGAGCCAACCACTGTAGAGCCAACAACTGCAGAGCCAACCACTGCAGAACCGACAACAACTGAGCCGACAACCGCTATAGAGCCAACCACTCTAGAGCCAACTACTGTAGAGCCAACCACTGCAGAGCCGACAACCGCAGAGCCAACCACTGCAGAGCCAACAAGTACAGAGCCAACGACAGCTGAGCCGACAACAACTGAGCCGACAACCGCAGAGCCAACCACTATAGAGCCAACCACTGTAGAGCCAACCACTGTAGAGCCAACAACTGCAGAGCCAACCACTGCAGAACCGACAACAACTGAGCCGACAACCGCAGAGCCAACCACTATAGAGCCAACCACTGTAGAGCCAACAACTGCCGAGCCAACCACTGCAGAACCGACAACAACTGAGCCGACAACCGCTATAGAGCCAACCACTCTAGAGCCAACTACTGTAGAGCCAACCACTGCAGAGCCGACAACCGCAGAGCCAACCACTGCAGAGCCAACAAGTACAGAGCCAACGACAGCTGAGCCAACAACTGCAGAGCCAACAACTGCAGAGCCAACCACTATAGAGCCAACCACTGTACAGCCAACCACTGTAGAGCCAACCACTGTAGAGCCAACAACTGCAGCGCCAACCACTGCAGAACCGACAACAACTGAGCCGACAACCGCAGAGCCAACCACTATAGAGCCAACCACTGTAGAGCCAACTACTGTAGAGCCAACCACTGCAGAGCCGACAACCGCAGAGCCAACCACTGCAGAGCCAACAAGTACAGAGCCGACGACAACTGAGCCAACAACTGCAGAGCCAACTACTGCAGAGCCAACCACTGCAGCGCCAACCACTATAGAACCGACGACACCTGAGCTAACCACTGCAGAGCCGACGACAGATGAGCCAACAACTACAGAGCCAACCACTGCAGAGCCGACAACAACTGAGCCGACAACCGCAGAGCCAACCACTATAGAGCCAACTACTGTAGAGCCAACCACTGTAGAGCCAACAACTGCAGAGCCAACCACTGCAGAGCCGACAACAACTGAGCCGACAACCGCAGAGCAAACCACTATAGAGCCAACCACTGTAGAGCCAACCACTGTAGAGCCAACAACTGCAGAGCCAACCACTGCAGAACCGACAACAACTGAGCCGACAACCGCAGAGCCAACCACTATAGAGCCAACAAGTACAGAGCCAACAAGTACAGAGCCGACGACAACTGAGCCAACAACTGCAGAGCCAACTACTGCAGAGCCAACCACTGCAGCGCCAACCACTATAGAACCGACGACACCTGAGCTAACCACTGCAGAGCCGACGACAGATGAGCCAACAACTACAGAGTTAACCACTGCAGAGCCGACAACAACTGAGCTGACAACCGCAGAGCCAACCACTATAGAGCCAACTACTGTAGAGCCAACCACTGTAGAGCCAACAACTGCAGAGCCAACCACTGCAGAGCCGACAACAACTGAGTCGACAACCGCAGAGCCAACCACTATAGAGCCAACCCCTGTAGAGCCAACCACTGTAGAGCCAACCACTGCAGAGCCGACAACCGCAGAGCCAACCACTGCAGAGCCAACAACTACAGAGCTACCGACAGCTGAGCCTACAACTGCAGAGCCAACAACTGCAGAGCCAACCACTGCAGAGCCAACCACTGTAGAGCCAACCACTGCAGAGCCGACAACCGCAGAGCCAACCACTGCAGAGCCAACAACTACAGAGCTAACGACAGCTGAGCCTACAACTGCAGCGCCAACCACTGCAGAGCCAACCACTATAGAACCGACGACACCTGAGCTAACCACTGCAGAGCCGACGACAGATGAGCCAACAACTACAGAGCCAACCACTGCAGAGCCGACAACAACTGAGCCGACAACCGCAGAACCAACCACTATAGAGCCAACTACTGTAGAGCCAACCACTGTAGAGCCAACAACTACAGAGCTAACGACAGCTGAGCCAACAACTGCAGAGCCAACCACTGCAGAGCCAACCACTGCAGAGCCAACCACTGCAGAGCCAACCACTGCAGAGCCAACCACTGCAGAGCCAACCACTGCAGAGCCAACCACTGCAGAGCCAACCACTGCAGAGCCAACCACTGCAGAGCCAACCACTGTAGAGCCAACCACTGCAGAGCCAACCACTGCAGAGCCAACCACTGCAGAGCCGACAATAACTGAGCCGACAACCGCAGAGCCAACCACTATAGAGCCAACCACTGTAGAGCCAACTACTGCAGAGCCAACCACTGCAGAGCCGACAACCGCAGAGCCAACCACTATAGAGCCAACCACTGTAGAGCCGACAACCGCAGAGCCAACCACTGCAGAGCCGACAAGTACAGAGCCGACAACCGCAGAACCAACCACTATAGAACCGACGACAGCTGAGCCAACGACAGTTGAGCCAACAACAGAATCTGTGGAAACAACGACCCCGTCCATTTGCCCACCAGGTGGATTCGGTAACGTGCCGCATCCGGAGCGCTGCGACGCGTACTACATGTGCGCGGGAGGAGTGCCCATACCATTCTCTTGTCTCGAGGGACAAGAGTTCGATCCCGTAGAAGGAGTGAGTACGCTGTACAGTCGTTCACATATGGAGAAAAAAAACTCATTGCAATATTTGGATACTAAGTCTGATTGTTATTAATTTCGAAATTTTATAAATTACTCTACGTGTGTTTCAGAGATGTATCGACATTGCTCCTGGAGGATGCACATACCTGCGGTCAACTACAGTCGAACCAACCACTACAGAATCAACGACAGATGATCCAACAACTACAGAGCCAACCACAACAGAAGGTACGACAGCTGATCTGTCAACTGCAGAGCCAACCACTGCAGAGCCGACAACAACAGAGCCGACAACCGCAGAGCCAACCACTGTAGTGCCAACGACCGCAGCGCCAACAACTGCAGAGCCAACGACAATAGGACCGACGACAGTTGAGCTAACCACTGCAGAGCCGACGACAAATGAGCCAACAACTACAGAGCCAACCACAACAGAATCGACTACTACAACTGAGCCAACAACTGCAGAGCCAACCACAACAGAATGGACGACAACTGAGCCGACAACTGCAGAACCAACCACAACAGAATCTGCAACAACTGAGCCGACAACTACCGAGCCAACCACTGCAGAACCAACTACCGTCGAGCCAACCACAACAGAATGGACGACTGCTGAGCCAACGACAGTTGAGCCAACAACAACTGAGATATCGACAGCTGAGCCAACAACAGAATCTGTGGAAACAACGACCCCGTCCATTTGCCCACCAGGTGGATTCGGTAACGTGCCGCATCCGGAGCGCTGCGACGCGTACTACATGTGCGCGGGAGGAGTGCCCATACCATTCTCTTGTCTCGAGGGACAAGAGTTCGATCCTGTAGAAGGAGTGAGTACGCTGTACAGTCGTTCACATATGGAGAAAAAAAACTCATTGCAATATTTGGATACTAAGTCTGATTGTTATTAATTTCGAAATTTTATAAATTACTCTACGTGTGTTTCAGAGGTGTATCGACATTGCTCCTGGAGGATGCACATACCTGCGGTCAACTACAGTCGAACCAACCACTACAGAATCAACGACAGATGATCCAACAACTACAGAATGGCCGACAACTGCAGAGCCAACCACTGCAGAGCCGACAACCGCAGAGCCAACCACTGTAGTGCCAACGACCGCAGCGCCAACAACTGCAGGGCCAACGACAATAGGACCGACGACAGTTGAGCTAACCACTGCAGAGCCGACAACCGCAGAGCCAACCACTGCAGAGCCAACAAGTACAGAGCCGACGACAGCCGAGCCAACAACTGCAGAACCAACCACTATAGAACCGACGACAGCTGAGCCAACGACAGTTGAGCCAACAACAGAATCTGTGGAAACAACGACCCCGTCCATTTGCCCACCAGGTGGATTCGGTAACGTGCCGCATCCGGAGCGCTGCGACGCGTACTACATGTGCGCGGGAGGAGTGCCCATACCATTCTCTTGTCTCGAGGGACAAGAATTCGATCCTGTAGAAGGAGTGAGTACGCTGTACAGTCGTTCACATATGGAGAAAAAAAACTCATCGCAATATTTGGATAATATTTGGATACTAAGTCTGATTGTTATTAATTTCGAAATTTTATAAATTACTCTACGTGTGTTTCAGAGGTGTATCGACATTGCTCCTGGAGGATGCACATACCTGCGGTCAACTACAGTCGAACCAACCACTACAGAATCAACGACAGATGATCCAACAACTACAGAATGGCCGACAACTGCAGAGCCAACCACTGCAGAGCCGACAACCGCAGAGCCAACCACTGTAGTGCCAACGACTGCAGCGCCAACAACTGCAGGGCCAACGACAATAGGACCGACGACAGTTGAGCTAACCACTGCAGAGCCGACAACCGCAGAGCCAACCACTGCAGAGCCAACAAGTACAGAGCCGACGACAGCCGAGCCAACAACTGCAGAACCAACCACTATAGAACCGACGACAGCTGAGCCAACGACAGTTGAGCCAACAACAGAATCTGTGGAAACAACGACCCCGTCCATTTGCCCACCAGGTGGATTCGGTAACGTGCCGCATCCGGAGCGCTGCGACGCGTACTACATGTGCGCGGGAGGAGTGCCCATACCATTCTCTTGTCTCGAGGGACAAGAGTTCGATCCTGTAGAAGGAGTGAGTACGCTGTACAGTCGTTCACATATGGAGAAAAAAAACTCATTGCAATATTTGGATACTAAGTCTGATTGTTATTAATTTCGAAATTTTATAAATTACTCTACGTGTGTTTCAGAGATGTATCGACATTGCTCCTGGAGGATGCACATACCTGCGGTCAACTACAGTCGAACCAACCACTACAGAATCAACGACAGATGATCCAACAACTACAGAGCCAACCACAACAGAAGGTACGACAGCTGATCTGTCAACTGCAGAGCCAACCACTGCAGAGCCGACGACAACTGAGTTGACAACTGCAGAGCCAACCACTGCAGATCCGACGACAGTTGAGCTAACAACTGCAGAGCCAACCACAACAGAATGGACGACAGCTGAGCCGACAACTGCAGAACCAACAACTGCAGAGCCAACTACTACAGAGCCGACGACAGCAGAACCAACCACAACAGAATCCGCAACAACTGAGCCGGCAACGACGTTGCCAACCACTGCAGAGCCAACTACTGCCGAGCCAACCTCAACAGAATGGACAACGGCTGAGCCCACGACAGTTGAGCCAACGACAGAATCTGTGGAAACAACGACCCCGTCCATCTGCCCGCCGGGCGGGTTCGGCAACGTGCCGCATCCCGAGCGCTGCGACGCGTACTACATGTGCGCGGGAGGAGTGCCCATACCATTCTCTTGTCTCGAGGGACAGGAGTTCGATCCTGTAGAAGGGGTGAGTACAACATTTTTGCCGCTGGCTGTTCACTCACTCCTCGAGAAAAAACAGTTATTATTATTTATTAGCTGACCCGGCGAACTTTGTTCAGCCTTAGAGACACTACCCTATCCTACCCTACCCTATCCTATGTATTTCTCCTGGTTCTAATCTACCTCTCCACCAATTTTCAGCCAAATCGCTTTAGCCGTTCTTGAGTTATAAATAGTGTAACTAACACGACTTTCTTTTATATTTTTAGATTCTATGATTATATTAATTAATCTTTATGTTTTTCAGAGATGTATCGACATTGCATCTGGAGGTTGCACATACTTGCAGTCTACTACAATTGAGCCCACTACGGCAGAGCCTACGACAGCTGAGCCGACAACTGCAGAACTGACGACTGAGGAGCCGACAACTGCAGAGCCAACCACCTCAGAGCCGACGACAGCTGAGACGACAACTGCAGACCCAACCACTGCTGAACCTACAACTGCAGAACCAACTACTGCAGATCCGACGACAGTTGAGCCGACCACTGCAGAGCCAACAACTGCAGAACCAACCACTGCTGAACCTACAACTGCAGAACCAACTACTGCAGATCCGACGACAGTTGAGCCGACCACTGCAGAGCCAACAACTGCAGACCCAACCACTGCTGAACCTACAACTGCAGAACCAACTACTGCAGATCCGACGACAGTTGAGCCGACCACTGCAGAGCCAACAACTGCAGAACCAACCACTATAGAACCGACGACAGCTGAGCCAACAACAGAATCTGTGGAAACAACGACCCCGTCCATCTGCCCGCCAGGTGGATTCGGCAACGTGCCGCATCCGGAGCGCTGCGACGCGTACTACATGTGCGCGGGAGGAGTGCCCATACCATTCTCTTGTCTCGAGGGACAGGAGTTCGATCCTGTAGAAGGAGTGAGTAAGCTGTACAGTCGTTCACATATTGAGAAAAAAAACATTGCAAAATTTGGATACTTAGTCTAAATAAATAAAATTTATTATTATTATTTTTATTAATCCAGTAATTTTATAAATCACTTTACTTGTGTTTCAGAGATGTATCGACATTGCTCCTGGAGGATGCACATACATGCGGTCAACTACAGTCGAGCCAACCACTACAGAGCCGACGACAACGGAGCCGACAACTGCAGAACCAACCACAACAGAATCCGCAACAACTGAGCCGACAACTACGGAGCCAACCACTGCACAACCAACTACTGTCGAGCCAACAACAACTGAGATATCGACAGCTGAGCCAACAACAGAATCTGTGGAAACAACGACTCCGTCTATTTGCCCACCAGGTGGATTCGGCAACGTGCCGCATCCGGAGCGCTGCGACGCGTACTACATGTGCGCAGGAGGAGTGCCCATACCATTCTCTTGTCTCGAGGGACAGGAGTTCGATTCTGTAGAAGGGGTGAGTGGTCTTAATAATAATCGAGCAATGGTTACTAGCCCTTTCGCCACCCAGGAGGTCCTGGGTTCGAATCCCGGTCGAGACATAATGAAAAACGTACTTTTTCTGATTGGCCTAGGTCTTGGATGTTCATCTGTATAATGTGTTTTTCTTAACTTGACCAATGTAGTAAACAATCTTAGCGTGTCTTTTTATTCAATTATCCATGACTAGAGAAACCCGCGCAACTTCGTGTGCGTTTATCCTTTCCCGTGGGAATTTCAAAAAATCCTTTCATATCGGTTGGTCACACCCAAAAAATTGTCATATGTATAGATTTTTTTTTCCTATTTTTATACTTCTCATTACAATCTTTGGAGCGGGCGTTTATGAAATAGGCTAGCCCGACCAGTGAAGAGCCACCCTTTTACAGAATATTGACGTGAAGCAGCAATGCGTTTCGTTCGGGGAGTGAAATATCCGAAATTCTTGTTTGTCACCTTTGTGGTATAGAAAAAATCTAACTCATTCCTTATACTATTTCTCGCTATATCCTGTCTTTTCCTGTCATAGGTCGGCAACGGGTTAGGGACCCTAGAATCTATGTGCTCCATATTCGACGGTAATCATCTAATATCAAATGATCCATATTCCTGAGCTTGTTTTCCAACCACTTCCGTAAAAAAAATGTATAAGTATATCGGTAATTCAATACCTACAACCTCAGCCTACAACAACACTACGAAATAATAGAGCGAGTTGACGTAATGAGATTTCCTATAAGTGAGAAAGAGACAATATCAAAATGTATGCCATTTAACCATTGACCAATTTAACTTGAACCCTGTCAAATATTATAAAATTTAATATTTAATTAGTTTACTATTTATTATCGATGAATATGATTCAGTCCGCTTTATACATAGTTAGAATTTTAGCTGTTTTTTCCGATATCCCAAACAGAATAAATAGACGACATTATGATTGAATATTCACAATTTATAATTACATGACAGATGATACACTTCACTTCACGGATGTGTCAAAATGAAATGTAATTTTTGAAATCAAAAGCAATAAGGAGTATGAGTATTGATATCAACTCGAAGAAAATTACCCACAAAATACACTTTTTTCAAGAATTTCAATAAAATAAGAATCACATCTTCCATCAATTCTCTTATACAATTTTTATGCAAAATTTGAAGTAGATTGGACCAACGAATCAAGTTGTCCCATAGTAACCTTACCCCCCTTTTTTACCCCCTTAGAGTTAGAATTTCGAAAAATCCTTTCATATCGGACGCCTACGTCTTATAATAGTTCCACCTGCCAAGTTTCAGATTTTTACGATGAGCGGTTTAGGCTGTGCGTTGATTCTCAGTCAGTCAGTCAGTCAGTCAGGACAAAGCATTTTATATATATAGATTGTGTAAAATCGATAAATCGCCAGAATAATAAGAGTGTTGTGTTAAATGCCATTTCTAACTGTATTATTATTATATCGGTGTGAATGATAATTTTAATTGCCTATTTTCGTTAAAAAGACGTGCTAAGATTGTTTACTACATTGGTCAAGTTAAGAAAAACAGGGTTTAGGTATATGTATTTGTTATAAAATATAATACGTTGAGAGTTAGTATCTCATGACACAAGTCCGAACTTACTTTGGGGCTAGCTCAATCAGTGTTATTTGTCCCTTTATATATTTTGATTTTTTTCAGAGATGTATCGACATTAGTATTGGGGGATGCACATATATGCAGTCGACTACATCTGAGCAAACCACAGCCAGTGATTCACAAAACAATTTATTAAAAGAAAGTTCTAATAGAGTGAAAAGAGACTTAAATTTAATATGTAATAATGAAGAAACACATTATTTATCCCATAGAGAAAGATGTGATGTTTATTATATGTGTTATGGTGGAATATCGACGTTACTTCATTGTCAAAATGGATATGAATATGATTCTAAGCTAGAGGTACGTAAAATACAATACTTTATGCTTAAAAGATTAATAACTTACTAGATGGAGTGTGTTCATACAAGCGCAGTGTCCTCTCCATAATCCTCTTCTCAAACTCCCGCCAAAATGGTTCGCGGTGCCACAGATTACCAAATAGTTACTTGGTTACGCTTTGATATCGGTTGCGACATCAGCGGCCCCTATTAAAACAATATAATATTCTCTCTCCTAAATAAGAGCGCGCATTCCGTCCACTAGCGCCGCCTTTTGAACATTTCAAATGTTGCCGTTTCGATAAATAACGAGTTGAGAAAAAAAACGGCCATTTTTGTTTTCAATGCATTATTTATCACACCAGCAACATTTGAAATGTTAACAAAGCGATATAAATATACTTCATCGTCTATTCTAATGCGTAATAGAACATTATTTTACTTTTTTATCTACGTTTACCAACTATCATTCTCGTTCAAATGGCGGCGCTAGTGGAAGGAATGAGCGCTCTACTTAAGAACCGTAGCATGTAGTTTTCATCACGCCAGTTTTGGACATTTTAATGATAATGACATTCTCTTTTTCAGTCCTGTGTCCTAATAAATCATGATGGATGTACAGAAAAAAGAAGATAGAAGAATTGACTTATTTTTGGATTTACATAGTACAGAGATTTTATATTAAGAACTAGTTCAAGATATTATCAAGGAACGAACAGTAAACGGATCTGTTAAGATATTATTAATATGCACAAGCGAAACTGTTTGCGTGTATCCCGAATTTCCCGTGGGAATTACGTTAAGGGCGGATTCGACCAAACACAAAGTTACACGAGTGTTACTATTCCGGGAATAATTTACTCCTTGAATTTACCCTTGGGTAACTTCGTTCACGTTTTTCCAATGTACTCGAGGAGTACGTTAAACTCGGTATTGCTATTCCGCGGAGTAAAAAGAATGATGAATGAATGTATAAACCAACAAAAATCATTATATTTGTTTCTTCTAGCTTGCCTTGGAATGACGCAACAATTAAATTTTGTAGGATAATACAGTGAAATTTCAAATGTTGACAGCTTATTTTCACAAGTGACATCTCTGCTATGACAATTGTTATTCTCAGATTAAACCTTTACTTTGCCAAAATTGCCCGTGTAAATATTTACTTGCGTATAGTTATCTTATTCTTTGGTTAGTAGTTGGTAGAATGCAAAATCTGCTTACTCTTAGATTAAGCAGTAGTTACACTCGAGTAAAGACTCAAGTTTGGTCGAATCCGGCCTAAATCCTTTCTTATCGAATGCCTGCGTCAATCAAAGAACCCACCCACAACAGTTTCAGGGGCCGTACCACGCGACCATTTATAACTATTCTAAAACGATTGTGTAAACGAGAAGTCGCCTTACATCATGTATTGCGCTGTCTCCCTTACACGGCCGTTCTTGTTTTGTTTTAAGCGGTCATGGTAGACCCGTCTCTACGATCAGCTGCTTAGGCTGTGCGTTGATGAAACAATAATTATTTAAATAGCCTGCTTAATATACTGACAGGCAGATGGCGCCAGTTACTTAACGCAATAAAAAAATGTAAATTTTCGTGTTCAAATCCCAATAGCGGATGAAGATTAAAAAATTTTCGAAATATAAATCAAACCAAAATTTTTTTTTTTTCTAACCTTTATTTTATTAAAACATGGCAACAATACCTTAATACACTACTTTTATTATTCATCATGCGTTAGGCTTCCACATCTAAGGACATCCAGACATCCCAACACACTCAATTAGCCAACGGAGTTTTATTGTGGGTTACAGAAATATTTTCGATATTTTTTTCGCATCTATTCCAAAACCTATACTACTATTATAGAGTAACCGCGTGAACGACACTTGTAAACATATGCGGGCAGAATCCGCATCGCACTAAACCAGACCATAGATGCGTGTTGGGGTGGCGTGAAACCGACATAAAAGTATAGACAAGCTGTCCGGTGAGACTGAGATTTTGTCACACACCACCACCCTTCAGTCAGCTGCGAGCGGGCGACAGAAGCAGTGGTGTACAATTGACAAAAAACGATCTGCTATAAAAAAAGACAAAAAACAATCTGTTAAATATAAATTGACAATTGGACA
Source organism: Endotricha flammealis (assembly GCA_905163395.2). Taxonomy (NCBI): domain Eukaryota; kingdom Metazoa; phylum Arthropoda; class Insecta; order Lepidoptera; family Pyralidae; genus Endotricha; species Endotricha flammealis. Next base: position 1,494,511 of record LR990883.1, read on the forward strand.
CCACTGCTTCTGTCGCTCGCTCGCAACTGACTGAAGGGTGGTGGTGTGCATGTGCACCATCGCAATGCCGCAAAGTCTCAGTACCGGACAGCTCGTCTATACTTTTATGTCGATGCGTGAAACTGCATAATGTGTTTCACGCGGTGTGCTGTTTTATTTCAGAAATTATGATACGTAATTGAAAATATTATATGAAACGCACGTGTATATGACGTATATTCCATTCCACTATACATGGCACAAAAGCTCCTATCAATCCAGATTTAAAATATAAATCGATATGAAATAATCGATTAAAAATTATTTTATTGGAATCATTCACACAACATTATGCCACAATAAGGTATGAAAAGTTAATTAGCCCCACACCAAACGATCTAACGCGATCTAAATGCGCGAGGCAGGAATTCTATTAGTCGGGTCCACGGACACCCGCCGGCGGGGTTGCGGAAGAATCAGTGCCCGCGACCCCGCCACGTGAAGGCAGAGAAGGTGGCAGACAGTCAGGTTTTTAGTCGGTATCCCTCATTGGCCAGAGAGGTGAGCCCGATAGACCCCCGTCGCTTCCCCAAGTGGCAAGACATGCAGTAATGCATTTTCCTGACTTTAAATATTAAAAAAAGGAATTATATTACTTCGAGATCCTACTGCGCCAATTCTATTGGCTCTAGATCCTTTTTTTTTTGTTTAATGTCAGGAAAATGCATTACTGCATGTCCCGTCACTTGGGGAAGCGACGGGGGTCTGTCGGGCTCACCTCTCTGGCCAATGAGGGATACCGACTAAAAGTTAAAACCTGACTGTCTGCCACCTTCTCTGCCTTCACGTGGCGGGGTCGCGGGCACTGGTGATACTTCCACAACCCCGTCGGATTGGCTCTAGATCCTGCCTCGCTTTCGAATCGCGTTGGATCGTCTGGTGGATGCGGCTGTTCAAACACAATCGTTGAATATCACTGTTCAAATCTTGTGTCAAATGTATTTTCTACAATAGTAGTATATTATGTTTTAAATTACATTTTCTGCCCACATTTTACAACTCCATACACGTCTTGTCATATTGTATTAACATTCAAGAATTTTAGAAACACATCATTTATGATACAACCAAGTAAACTTAGTAGCATATTTACACAACGAAGAGACAGAGACAGAAGATCGATGGCGTCGCTGTGTGTCGCACTCTAAAAGATCACGCAAGTTAACCAACGTCGACCCAAGCCAGTGTTTGGGTGGGTTTCGTTATGTAGACCTGCGTGCTTCAGACGGCAAGTCTTCAGGTGGCTTAAAAACCCTGGCCTCCGCCAATCCGAATTGGAGCAACGTGGCTGAGTACTAATCTCCTTCGATTGAATGGACACCCGTATCCCTGCAGTGGGATGATTATTTGATATGATAATCTTGAAATATGTCACTGAGTATATTTGGCTTTCTGATGGTAAGCATAATTGAAGCCCAAATTGCAATTCCAAAATAGATAACAGAACTCTTCACGTCACCGACGAGATCTCTCTCGACTAGTTTTGCTAATCGTTTGGTAGGACAAAGTGTCTAAGTGTCAGCAGAAAAGGGCCACCGACAGCCACCGGTGGAGACTAGTAATACACCCGATTTTTCATACATATATATAATTCTTGGCTGTTAAACAAATCTTATTATAATGTTATTGAATATTTGATTGACAAAGGAAGCGATCCAAATCCCATTTATAAAAAACCCAACGATAAGCGGGGCAACCATGAAACGAACTTCCGAAAATATAGACTGACGTTTCGTTGAATACTAACCAGTTTTGAACGTTATTTTAGCAAGTAATGCCTTTTTTGGCAGGACTACGGGTTTCGTTGTACGATGGACATTTTCATGGTTGCCCCGAAGATTTTAATATGAACGCCTACAAACTTTTATGAGCAAAAAGAAGTGTTAGCCACCCGAAAGATAGTGATAGTTTAGAATAGTTTTTATAAATATCCTCTAAAATCTGGAATCCTTTTTTGAGCCGGTGATGCTTGGGGTTTTTTTTTTTGGATCACTTCGTTTATGAATTGTTAATCAATTAAATTCTGTGAGTATAAATAACACGGTATACTGTAAATTTTGCACGCCCCCGCGAGGGTAGAATGACTATTTTTGTAACACCTTTCGTATTTTATTTTTGCAAATAAATCTATCTATCTTTACGCACACATGTGGCCGGTTTCAGCTACTCGTTACAGCAGTGTATGCGACTCGCCACTTGTCGCCACTGTCGGTGGCCCATTTGCGCTGAGCCTAATACTAATTTTTTTTCTAAATGCAGATCTAACCATCTTGTTTCATATACTAATTCAATTGACGTAAGCACGTCGCGTCTTGCGGGTGCGTGAAACATAATACGTCACGCAAGTTTGCTACGAGGTGGCGTGTGAAACGACGTAGCGTTTCATATGTGTGCTACGAAGCTACGAGGTGGCCCGTGAAACGACGTAGCGTTTCATATGTGCTACGATATGTAGCGTACATTGATTGGGGTGTCAATAAAATTGACATAATTGCGGTAAAGGAATATTTATGGAAAATGTAGAGGATATGTCATTTAGAGGGTGTGCTACGAAATGACGCGTCAAGAAGGGCATGGAACGACGTAGCAAATGTGCTATGTAGGTACATCTCCAGCAGGGAAGTGAAACTTCGTAGCGGATCTCTGAATTTGCTACGAGGTGATGATTGCAGCTAGACCCCTGAAAAGACGTAGTCGATCTGCGGAGTATACTACGATTATGTATAGCGAGGATGTGATAAATGTTGCGTCTAATAGGTGTGCTACGAAATATCCGCGTCTTGTAGAAGGCGTGTTACGATTTTGTCACGTCTACGCGGGATGTGCTACATTTTAACGCGTGTAGGAGTAAAACTACTAATTGCGGACATAACAGGTCGCATGAAACAATATGGCACGGACTAGTAAGACACAACGTAACAGTAGGTCTTTTATATTAATAAATACAATCTTCATTTTCAAACGATATATTATTATCGCTTATTTCATATACTGTATGAGAGAGACAGCATGTGAGCGTGTTATGAGAATAAGGAAGATGGTAACTATGGTTTATATGGGTGCTTACACAAACAGGCAAGTTTCAAGTCGGTGCGGTTCGGTACCTGTATCATTTTCTATTAGATATAAAGAAACAGGTTATCGTGCCAACGAACTTTATGCAAGTTCACCCTGTGCCGATCGGTACCGACGACAGCACGGATTTGAAACCTGTTTCTTCTTCCTGTTTTCTAGCTCCATGTAAGCACCCTATGACACAATGGTAACTATTTCATCTATTTTCGTTTTCACGATTAATTTAAAATGATAGCGAACATTCGCATAACAAATACTATAATATAAATTAAATAAAACTACACATTTTTTTTATACATACTTATAACAATTTACAATTTTACACACAAAATATTATCACCACTTAAAATACTGATTTTAATGGTAAGTGCACATATATTTTGAACATTCCAAAGTTTCGACAAATTGACCTATCTAAAGCTCTTTCGTGAGTCGCTGTGTGTCGCGCTCTAAAATACGCCAGTCAAGCAACATCGACCTTAGCTAATGTTTGGATAGATTTCGTTATCTCGAGCTTCTTGGTGCTTCAGAGGGCACGATAAGCCGTCAATCCTGGCTGTTGTTGATGGATTACAGTCTAAGTCGGTGGCTTGAAAATACAGCGTCTGACAATCCGCGTCAACGCCCCCCCCCCCCCCTTCTCTCCCCCCAAGTAGAGCTCTGGAGACCTTACTCACCGTAGGAACACAACATGGCCGAGACCAATGCTATTTGGCTACGATACGGTGTAAGGTGGAGGTCCTTCCCCAGCAGTGGGATGATTATGGGTTGATACAATCATTTTCTTTCTTTCAAATGTATATATGCACTTGACCATTTAGGTAACTACAAAAAGAATATATCTACATAAAACATTTTTTGGTATGTCAAAATATTGGGTGGGATAAGATTTAAATTTAGGCCAATATTTAATTTAAAGGTTCATAAATGCATTTTTCTTTAAATATTATATTTTTTGTGAGTTTAAAAACTTGTTTAAGGACTCTGACCACTAAACCGTACATACTATGACAGTAACCGGACCGTTTTAGCGTGCATTGTTTCATATAAACTCATACAAATTATTATTTTTTTCCATTTTCCGGTACGATTACGGTCTGATACGGTCCTGTTACGGTCTGTTACAGTCCGATACTTCAGTGGGCAGAGTACTTTATGCAAAAGTAATCCAATCACGTTTCCTAATTTTTTTAACATGATTCTATAAAACGGTTAAACATTGGATACATTTTGTTTAAAAATTGGATCCAATTAATATTTATATTTGGTGATTAAAAGCTATATTTATTAAACAAGTTACATTATTGATACATTTGTTACGAACGCCTACTTAATTAAGCGCCAAAATTTGTACTCGCAGTTTATAAAACAAATGTCGATTGTCGTTATGCACTGAGTCCGCGACTCAGTCGTGTTGGGATTAGTATAACCTACCATACGAATGCCACTGACTTATACCATTGCGTTACAATTGCGTTTCGATTGCGGTCAACTGCGTTTCTGTTACGTTTCTCTGTTATGTAAATGTGTCAAATGTAACTTGTTTAATATGCCATAAATTATTATAAAATTGTGACTAGGCATGTATTAGCCACTTTTCACTACTTTCACAATCACCTAAAACCACTTTTTGAGCTAAATTAAGTAACTCACTGCATATTTTTATTAAACTTCAAATTTTAGCGACTGTCTTCTATAAAGGACAAAACGTAATGAAAGGTCATGCATAATCTGACCCGGTTTTTGAAAGATTTCCTACAGAAATATATAACATACATATACCTACAGAAATATATACCAGAATAACATTTCATATTATGTGGTTTTTTTTTCGGAAAAAACTGGTAAAAAAAGTGTGCTTAAAAATAATTGGTATCAATTTAAGTATTCTACATTATTTTAAATATTAATATTATAAATGAGAAAGTGAGTTTGTTTGTTTGTTTTTTATTCCTTCACGGCTCGACTATTCTTAGTCGATCATTATGAAAATTTGCATTCATATTGTTAGGGGTACAGAGCCCAACATAGGCTACTTTTTATCCCGTGAAAGTATGTCGTTCCAATGGGAAAATATTTTTTCTACTATAGAGGGCGCTGTATCGGCCAACAGATGGCGCCACAAGTCGCGCTATGGGTTGTTTTATTGTCAAATGAGATCTATGTCATAAAATTAACACAAGCGAAGCCGCGGGGAAAAGCTAGTTTTAAATAATTATGGGCTATTGTTAACTCTCTGTCTACGTACTTAGATTACGTATAATGTTCTTATCGTCAACACCGATTTTACATTTCATTATTTATGCTACAGAAATTAACAGCACTATTTAAATTGACATTCCGCTCTATTGTACTTTGTTGTATGTACCTAGTTTTATATTTTATTTTGTAACGTATTTTTAAATGACAAAAAAGGCCGTAACTGGTTTTTCTTTCCCCAGTTGCCATTTCACTTTGTTTATTTATTTGATATTTATGTAAAACATGACTAGATAACCTGTTTTTGAAGGTCACTCTCTGAATAAACGATATCATTTTAAATTTTCCATTTACCAGTTAGTCATCAATTATCATAGTACAGTCACCTCCATAAATATGTAGTCACTTTAGTACCTCGTCACTTTCGTATATCATTTCAATTACTTAAGACATTTGAGTGATCAAATCAAATCAAACTATTTATTTGCATTAAATAGAGTCTACAAAGTTGGTCGTGGTAATAAATATAAATTAAGTCGCTTAACCCTATTTAGCCATTATCTATAGCATGCAAAATTTTTAACATTATATAAATTAAAAAAATGTCATATACCGAACTACAGAAAACACATATTATGTGTGTGATAACATCAATTTAAAGTTATAAATAATATAATTAATAAAAAAATTTTTTTTTTTTTTATACAACACAAGTGGCAAACAAGCATACGGTCGACCTGATGGTAAGCCATCACCGTAGCCTATAGACGTTTGCAATACCGGGGGTATCACTCACGTGTTGCCAACCCTCCCAACCCCCCCAAGTGGAGCTCTGGAGACCTTACTCACCGTAGGAACACAACATGGCCGAGACCAATGCTATTTGGCTACGATCTTCTGTAAGGTGGAGGTCCTTCCCCAGACGGGCTGCTCCGATTTGAGCGGATTATCCGCTGTGCCCTACCTCTCTTAAATTATGTCAACAATGTTATAGTAACAAGGTACTGAAGTGATTACATATTTATGGAGGTGACTGTACATGCACGTTGATTTTAGCTCTTATGACATAGAACATATGAATGGTACAACGTCCGATATGTAAAGGTCGACGTGCTTTTGACTGTACAAGCTTTTCTTAGTTTAGGACTAGATGGCGTTATGTAACTCATTCAGGAATTATTTTAAAAAAATACTTCCACAGAAGACAAAATCGCTAAAACTTTTAAAAATGTTGTCTTATATAAAAGACAGTGCCGCTAAAAATGTTACGTTACATGACTGATACTATTTATTCTTCCCTTCATCATTTCTAAGCCTATTCATTCATCAGAACACCATCAAAAGCGGTTGAAAGCTTACGTATTCTCTAAATAACAATATGTGTAGGCATTTACTTTGCGGAAACGCATCTGATTTAAAAATATTTTATTCCACACTGTTATGATATTCTGCGTATTTTCTTGTAATGATTGAAAAATAAAACAAAAAAAATGTTAAATGACAAAAAAGACCGTAACTGGTTTTCTTGTGCCATTTCTTTTACCGGTGGCCATTTTGCTTGTTTCCGAAATGGTGATAGTTTATTATGTTTTATATTAATTTAATTATACAAGTTTTAAATGACTAGATAAAATGCCTGTGAGTGCCTAGTATGGAATCTACGGGCGAAAAGCATAAGACATACGCGTATCGACTGTGTTTCGACTGCGTATCACTTATTTTTTATTGAATTTAAATGAGTTTCGACTGCGTTCCCGCTGCGTATCGACTGCGTATCACTTCCGCCTACACGTATTGTTATTTGCGTACGCTATTTTATGCTAGTATCTATAATAGTTCGGTTTAAACGGTCCGACTTTGTTTAAACCCAGATATTTGGCTTGTTCGTCGGTTAATTCCGTGAGATGCGCGTCGAATGTCGGTAGGTGTAAACTCGCCACGTATTCGTCCATTTTCTTTGGTAATAAATATACGTCCGCCTGTAAAAACATTTATTTATTTATTGAATAAAATATTATATACAAGTTCTAGGATGTCACCGTCCTTCCCCAGACTGGGCTGCTCCGATTTGAGCGGATTATCTGCTGTGCCCTACCCCTCTTACTTACCTACGACCTACGTATTCAATTTTTATTTTAAGGTGCATTGCATGTTGTACCCACATGAAATTTAATATTTTTACAATAAGTACTGTAACAGCGTACAGTAAAACAATTTTTTTTATATTACAAAGGTGGCAAACAAGCATACGGCCGGCCTGATGGTAAGCCGTCACCGTAGCCTATAGACGCTTGCAATACCAAGGGTATCACTCCCGCGTTGCCAACCCTCCCGACCTCCCCAAGTGGACCTCTGGAGACCTTACTCACCGTAGGAACACGACATGGCCGAGACCAATGCTATTTGGCTACGATACGAATTAAGGTGGAGGACCTTCCCCAAATGGAATCCAATTTAAGTGGATTATCCGCTGTGCCCTACCTCTCTTACCTAATGTAATGTTTAATAAATAAATACATAAATGTTCCAAATCTCTCTACCACTCCAAAAACTACATATTTAAATAAATAAATTAATATATAAAGACAATTCATACAGATTGAGCTAGCCGATAGAACGATATAATATTTTTATAACAAATACATATATAGATAAACATCCAACAAGTTCGTTTTTCATCATGACCCGACCGGGGATCGAACCAGGGACCTCCTGGGTGGCGGTCTGGCGTGGTAACCATTACGCCACGGAGGTCATCAAAATTACCTTTACCTTTTTTAATTAGATTTACCTTATATCTGTGCTGCGGTGCGTTATACAGTTCAATAAGGGCCAGCGCCTGTGTCGCAGCGGTGACTGACACCACAAATGACGGTAACGACGAACAGCACAAGTTCGCCAATCTACCCTCGGCTAGCAGCACTATACGTTTGCCATTCGGCCATATTATATGGTCGACCTGCAACCAAATAATTTATAATAAATAAATAAATATTTAGGGACAATTCATACAGATTGAGCTAGCCCCAAAGTAAGTTCGAAACTTGTGTTATGGGATACTAACTCAACGATATTATATTTTATGACAAATACATATATAGATAAACATCCAAGACCCGAGACCAATCAGAAAAAGTTCGTTTTCCATCATGACCCGACCGGGGATCGAACCCGGGACCTCCTGGGTGGCGGTCTGGCGTGGTAACCATTAGGCCACGGAGGTCGTCAATAACAATATGATGTCAATAAATATATGATAACAATATATTTAACTCAAATAGCTGTTTCTCACGTAGTTGTTAAGGAGGGAAGTCCTTTCAATACTTCCTACTCCGTTCAATTTCTTTCTGATTAAATTCGTTGTGAGTTCCAAGACAGCTGTAGTTTTCTCCCCCGGGAAGTCGATAAGCTTCATTGCTTATTGTCTATCTGAGGTCGCCGTTGTTGATCCTACACAGGAGACACATCGGTGGGAATGTGTGGTGGGCATGTCCCGATGTTCAAAATATATATCATCATCATATCAACCCATAATCATCCCACTGCTGGGATACGGGTCTCCCTTCAATCGAAGGGGACTAGAGCGTACTCTGCCACGCTGCTCCAATGCGGATTGGCGGAGGCCGGTGTTTTCAAGCCGCCCGAAGGCCACCGACTGGCTTAACGACTGTCATCTACCGATAACAGCCGGGACCGACGGTTTAACGTGCCCTCCGAAGCACGGAGAAGCTCGAGATAACGCAACCCATCCAAACGCTGGCTAGGGTCGACGTCGCTTAACTTGCGTGTTCATATTAGAGTGCGACACACAGCGACGCCATTATTATTGTCAAAATATATATAACTTACAAGAAATACTGTCAATGTTTTATTCCCACTAGCATTTCAGACGTGAATGGCCTGTTGAGAAGTGCCTCAAAAAACTAAACAGTAATTGTTATTTAAAGCCATTTTTAACATTAAAGTGTTTTAATGTTTTTTACTTGTGAATTGTTAGTTTATGGCGTATTATAATATTTTTGCTGTGAACAACTTTTTGGCCGAACATATTTAGACGAAATTGACATTTTGTATCTCTTAAGAATAGCTGTTGTTGTTACTTTCTTTAAATAAATTTTTTTTTTTTAAATTTTAAAAAATACATATTTATTTTTGCACATATGAATACGAATAGTTTTAAACATCAATGGTAAAAATTACCTGACTCCTTACTCTCTCCCATAGTAAGTCTGGCGTCCTTAACGCGTGTACATCAACTTCTGTGTTACTGTGCCCCATGTTGCATACAACCCCACCGTTTTTCATTCGTTCCATATGTTCTCTGGTGACAACACCCTTATTACCCGTCGCTGTTATCACTATATCTACTTGTCTTATCACCTGAAAAACATTCACAATTAACACATGGGGTCATTAATAAATCACGTGATGTATTTTGACAACCTCCGTGGCGTAATGGTTACCACGCCAGACCGCCACCCAGGAGTTCCCGGGTTCGATCCCCGGTCGGGTCATGATGAAAAACTAACTTTTTCTGATTGGCCTCGGGTCTTGGATGTTTATCTATATATGTATTTGTTTTAAAATATAATATCGTTGAGTTAGTATCCCATAACACAAGTTTCGAACTTACTTTGGGGCTAGCTCAATCTGTATGAATTGTCCCTATATATTAATTTATTTATTTATTTGATAATTTCTTAAAATATATCATAGCCTATGCCACTTGGATATACATGTAGTGTAGCTTCCAATAATAGATGTACGTTGGCAACGCGTGAGTGATACCCCCAGTATTGCAAGCGTCTATAGGCTACGGTGATGCTTACCATCAGGGGCCCGATTCTACTAACACAAATGCACCAATGGACTCTCAATGGTGTCTCAATCGTGTCTCAAAAGAATGTCGATAGTGCAACAGTTGAATCGTTTTTGACATTCGTTATGGACTTAAACAATAACATAAAACTTATTGTTTAAGTCCATAACACCCATGCTTGTTTGCCAACTTTGTGGCATTTCTTTTTTATATAAAAACAAATGTATTCCGTCTTTGAAAACGCACGTTTACCTAGAAAATAAATAAACATGATATCTCTTTTAGACATCTCCGTTTCTGAAACCCATTTTAAGGACTCTGCCCACTACAACGCATCATACCATGACCGTGCCATGAACGTGTCAGACAAAAAAATATTGTTTGTATTAAAAAGTATGAGACAATGCCCACTAGCCCGTTCCGTCACCGACCAGCACCGTCGCGTGCCATGCACGGAGCGGCAACTATATATACTCTAGTGGGCATAGTAGAGCGTATCGGGTTGCTTGTCGTGTCTGATACGTTCATAGCACGGTCATGGTATGATACGTTGTAGTTAAATAAATATAAATAAATAAATAATATATAGGGACAATTCATACAGATTGAGCTAGCCCCAAAGTAAGTTCGAAACGTGTGTTATGGGATACTAACTCAACGATATTATATTTTAAAACAAATACATATTTAGATGAACATCCAAGACCCGAGGCCAATCAGAAAAAGTTCGTTTTTCATCATGACCCGACCGGGGATCGAACCCGGGACCTCATGGGTGGCGGTCTGGCGTGGTAACCATTACGCAATTGTCAAGTTTCGTGCAACTTACCTCATTTAACTTAACAACTCTAAAACCATCCATTGCTGCCTGCAACGCGCATATCGGATCGATTTCTGTTACATACACCTGAAATGTACACATGAATTAATATTATAACACAGAATAGATAATAGTACTACGTACAGAAGTTCCACTCCGAAAAATCAATTAAAGAAATAGGGACTCTCGCTACGATACAATAAGGTGCAATTCAGCTCGCACAACGCACACAACTACAGTTATATTTGCCTCTCTTTCTATCGCTAGCGGCGCTCGTGCCGGTTGCTTGAGACGAAGATACCCGCCGGGCAGGTCAGTGGGACCCCCCTGATTATAATAACTCTGCAGTGGAACACAAATGGCTGATAAAAAATTGTAAAAAAGTAAATAGAATAAAATGCCTAGTCATGGGACATGCCTACATGGACACTCCATTTACTTTTGGAATTCAAAATAACTAGGATCTACTTCTTTTCGAGTCAATGAAATGAAATGAAATCGTTTATTTCAGAAATTAGACCTTCACAGGCACTTTTTCTTGTCATTTACAATTTGTATATTTGTATAAAGAAAATAAACTACGTTATATACTACCACCATTTCGGACACAAGCAAAATGGCCACCGGTATAAGAAATGGCGAAAGAAACCCGGTTACGGCTTTTTTTGTCATTTAAAAAGAGTCAATGACTACACATAGCTCAAATCAGATTTGCCCAATACCTGACAACACCCTTATCGGTTGCCATGAGAAGATACTCCCGAGTACACTCAGCTGGGCACATTGGCAAGCTATTAAATGTGCCATATCTTGGACTGGGGCTCCACAGTTGCAGTTGATGTGGGATGGATCAATGACCAGAACTAAAAGTCCCATTTGACCAGAACTAGACAATATTTTGTAACTATATTAAATCAGATCAAATCAAAAATACTTCATTCTGTGGGCCTGTGTGACTTAGACACGCCACTTACAATGAACCTGTATTAAATTAATAAGTTACTCTATAAACTACCACCATTTCGGAAACAAATGACCAATGATGAAAGAAATGGCGAAAAAAAACCCAGTTACGGCCTTTTTTGTTACCCCCGGTATTGCAGTCTATATGCTACGGTGACGGCTTACCATGAGGCCGACCGTATGCTTGTTTGCCACCTTTGTGGTATAAAAAAAGCAATGAAGCCTTTAATCAGAAAGAAAATAGATGTAGTAAAAAGGCAGGCATGTCCAAAAAAAACTGACTTGTGGATTGCACCAAACAAATGTTACACATGGACAACTTAAAAATAGAAGTACAATAGGCGGCCTTATTGCTACGCAATTTCTTCCAGGCAACCTCTGAAAGAGAAAACGCTGACAAAATTAATAGGCAGGTCGCAGTAATTATAATAATTAATGTCAAGAAAATATTAAACAACAATAAAATTAAAAATAATAAATACATGAATAAATAAATAAATAAAATAAGTTTACCTGTATAAATTAAATTAAAAGATAGTTTAATTTGAGTTTTAAAGGAATCTAAACTTTGAGCTTGACGTATCGAAAGAAGTAGCGCGTTCCAGAGACGTACAGCTTGAGGCAAAGGAAATGGAAAAGAAGTCTGCGAAGTGGGATGGAGTAACTAGGCGGAGTTTGAAAGCACTGCGAAGACTCGGACCGTGAGTGTTGTTGTGGTATTCAGAGCGCTCTTTTAAGTAAGGAGGCGATAGAGAAATAAGATGATTCACTGTAGAAAAAGATAAGATAGAATCCTTCACTTACCACACACCCAAGTGCCTTCAGTGCCTGACAGCACCCCTTGCCGACTTCCCCATAACCGCATACCACGGACTGCTTACCACCAAACATTAAGTCTGTACTGCGTTTCAATGCATCTATTATACTTTCGCTGTAAAAACAAATGTACAGTCAGGAGCACGTCGAACTTAACACTTGCAGTACTATTTTGGCTCTTATGACACAGAACTTAAGAATACAAAGTCCGATATGTAAAGGTCGACCTGCTTTTGACAGTCACTAGTAAAAAAAAAAAGGTCCACTAAGTGTCTCAATAGATTTGATTAGCCTTGTGTACGAAGGGGCTGACTGAAGACTTAAGTAATCTTTGTTTAAGGTGAACGTACACTTATCCGAGCCGAACGCGTCGAACGAATCGAAGTCAAGGAGGCCTCGCACACATATCCGCACCAGAAGAATCGACCGCGCCGAAAGAATCGACCGAAAACAATGACGAAGTAGTACTCGCGCGTTGCTCTGTCGTACGCAACTGATAAAATGCGAGCGTATCGGTCGAGTCGATCGCATAAGCCGCGCCGAATCTGATGACATCATCCGAATTTATCTAGGATTTCTGGGGTTCTTCCAGATTCGAATGATTCGACGCGGGGAAGTGTGCGAGGTTTCATGAGATTTCATATTCAGAATTCTAGAATTCGTTTCGTTGGAGTCGTTCGACGCGTTCGGCTCGGATAAGTGTGCGTTCACCTTTAAAGTACTTACCGACAAGAGTACAAGTTGTCAAATTTAGTTTTTGTGACAGAATCGTTGACATTCATGGCGGGAACGCATAATTTTCCCGCCTTACTCAATTGATATAGTCTATGGACACCTGTCACGCTCTCTTCCACGATACCTGTGAAAGACAAATACAATTTAAATATCCTTGGACGAATCACACAACGCCATCTAGTCCCAAACTAAGCAACTAAGCTTGTACTATGGCTACTAGATATATCCTAAATACTTTTTTTGTTAGTAAATAAAAATACTTATTATACATAGAAAACATCCAGAATAAGGCAAACAGACATGTTCATGCACACAAATGTTTGCCTTGCACAGGATTCGAACCCGCGACCCTTGGGATAAAGTGACCACCGGACCTGGTAGATGGATATACCACATATTATACCCACTGTGCTCACATTTAGCTTTACGAATGCATGCAAATTTACAATGTAATTAAAATGGTTTTTTTTTATACCACAAAGTTGGCAAACAAGCATACGGCCCGCCTGATGGTAAGCATCACCACCGTAGCCTATAGACGCTTGCAATACGGGGGTATTACTCACGCGTTGCCAACCCTCCCAACCCCCCTAAGTGGAGCTCTGGAAACCTTACTCACCGTAGGAACACAACATGGCCGAGACCAATGCCATTTAGCTACGATCTTCTGTAAGGTGGAGGTCCTTCCCCAGACCGGCTGCTCCGATTTAAACAGATTACTCTCTTTTTATTTACCTACCCTTAATATTTTTGAAAGCAGCCGAGTGTTTCTTCAGCATGAGGTGTGTGGCGTCACCGCCGTCGTCCAGGATCATGTTCGGCTGCCAGCTGGCGTTCGGCGTGCAGCACTGGTCGATGCACCACCAGAACGCCTCCTCGCTTTCGCCGCGCCATGCGAAAACTGCATATCCTGCAAAGTTTTGCTGTGGTAAAGCAATTATTATGAAATGGGCTCGACCGGGAAGTACCACCCTCTCACAGAATATCGACGTGAATGCAGCAATGCGTTTCTTTCGGTGAGTGAGAGATCCGGAAGCCCAACTCCTTCCCTATCCCCTCTTTCCCCCTTCTTTCTCTTCTCTTCCTCCTTCCTTTCCTCCAACCTCCTTGGTGGACAACGCATTGGTAGCGCCCCTGGTGTTACTGATGTCCATTGGCGGCGGTGACCGCTTTCCATCAGGTGGCCCGCTAGCTTGTATGTCTACTGTATGTTTCAAAATATTGCACGAAAGGAATTAACTACTGTTAATTTATCTATTAATATAGTCTGTGCGTTGATCCATCAGCCAGTACATCTATTTTTTTTCATGCCACTGGTAAGCAGTCACCTTAGCTGGACACTTGCAACTCCGGGGGTATCACTCGCGCGTTGCCGACCCTGTATAAAGTGGAGCTCTGAAGACCTTACTCACCGTAGGAACACAACATGGCCGAGACCAATGTTATTTGGCTACTTCTGTAATGTGGAGGTTCTTCCCCAGACGGGCTGCACCGATTTGAGCGGAATATCCGCTGTGCCCTACCTCTCTTATGATATAGATTACCTGCATGCGCAAGAGCAGCGGCGACTTCATTCTGGGTGCTATAAATGTTGCACGCAGCCCAACGTACCGTTGCACCCAGCGCCGCCAATGTCTCAATCAACACAGCTGTCTGCGCATTGATATGGGTGCAACCAACAATCTGTGAATATGAAGAACTTATTGGAGTGGTAGAGCATTTAACATCAACCCATTTGACGACCTCCGTGGCGTAATGCCATGCCTGTCCGCCACCCAGGAGATCCCGGGTTCGAATCCCGGTTGGGTCATGATGAAAAACGAACTTTTTCTGATTGGCCTCGGGTCTTAGATGTTTACCTATATTACGTATTTGTTTATAAAATATAGTATCGTTGAGTTAGTATCCCATAACACAAGTCTCGAACTTACTTTGGGGCTAGTATATATGTGTGATTTGTCCCTATAGGTTTTATTTATCATCAAGATTCAAAACGTTGTTTTAGAGAGTAGGTCTTCTCAGACACTTTTTCTAGTCAAAGGGTTACAGGAATAGATTATCAGCTACCTACGTACCAAATATCATAAAAAAAAGGCCAGCCATTTGAGCGTGAACAGGTAACAAACGTACACAAACTTTCGACTTTATAATATTAGTAGGATACTAGAGAAACTCGCGCAACTTCGTTAGCGCGTATTTCGCTCGCGTAACTTCGGAATGTATTAACTCCGATTTGAGCGAATTCGGATTATCCGCTGTGCCCTACCTCTCTTACCTTCGCATCCTTCAGAGGTTTGTCTTCCTTAGCCCTGGCCCTCAGGGCCATGATCCCTGGCATCTCCTGTTCAGCAATCTCAATCTCCCTTCGTCCGAATGCATGCTGTTCAACATTGCGCACACAATATGGTGGATTTGCTTGACCAGCTGCTATGGCCTTCTCGTGAGGCTGGACACCTTCCTCTTCATCTGACGATGACCCTGGAAGAAAATTAATACCACCTTTAGATCAACAAAATCTCGGGACAAGCCCACCACACATTCCCACCGATGTGTATCCTGTGTAGCCAGGATCAACAACGGCGACCTCAGATTGACAATAAGCGATGAGGCTTATTGACGTTCCGGGAGAGAAACTACAGCTGTCTTGGAACTCACAACGAATTTAATCAGAAAGAAGATATTCGAAGTAGGAAGTATTGAACGGATCATCAACAAAAAAGTATAGACAAGCTGTCCGGTACTGACATTTTGCGGCATTGCGATGGTGCAAATTGACACCACCACCCTTTCGTCAGTTGCGAGCTAGCGACAGAAGCAGCGGTGTCCAATTCTACATACACGAACCGCTCAACCAGTTGCAACTGCTTCGGGAGGTCGTGCGGTAAAAGCTTCAAGCTGTTTAACTGCAAGACAGGTCCTTGCATGTTGATCAATGGCTAAGCTCGAGCAGTCCGTATTTGTTTTATTTTTTTTAACACACTTTTATTTAATATGAACTGACATGTTTATTAGAGTTAGTATCATATCGGTGCATTTGTAACTCGCCTTTGTTGTAGCTCGCCTATGTAGCAACTGGTCTACAAATACTATTATTGACATATTTTTTTTATTAATGTTATAAATGAGAAAGTGAGTTTGTTTGTTTGTTATTCCTTCACGGCTTGACTTGATTAGTCAAGCCGTGAAGGAATAACAAACAAACGATCATTATGAAAATTTGTATATTGTCAGGGGTACAGAGCCCAACATAGGCTACTTTTTATCCCGTGAAAGTATGTCATTCCAATGGGAACATATTTTTTCTACTATAGAGGGCGCTGTATGGGATGCTATCGGCCAACAGATAGCGCCACAAGTCGCGCTATGGGTTGTTTTGATGTGAAACGACACCTATGTCATAAAATTAACGCGAGCGAAGCCGCGGGAAAAACTAAGCTAATATAATTTTATTTCTATGCAGCGTTATTTAAATGTCTTATTGAGAGTATCTAGATAATATTGCTAATAATTTATTCAAGTTATAATTTATTTTTTTATGAAAGAAAGAAAGAAAAATATTTAAATTTGGTGCTATAAAAACATTCACTTAGAACTAAACAAAAATCTTATTCTAAAATATTTTTTTATTTTTTTATACAACACAGTTGGCAAACAAGCATACGGTCGACCTGATGGTAAGCCGTCACCATAGCCTATAGACGTTTGCAATACCGGGGGTATCACTCACGCGTTGCCAACCCTCCCAACCCCCCCAAGTGGAGCTCTCTGGAGACCTTACTCACCGTAGGAACACAACATGGCCGAGACCAATGCTATTTGGCTACGATCTTCTGTAAGATGGAGGTCCTTCCCCAGACGGGCTGCTCCGATTTGAGCGGATTATCCGCTGTGCCCTACCTCTCCTAGCAACATAAATAGCACCAAAATGGTAGCACTCAGCATATGTCGCGCACGACGAAAATGATTCCGTGCGTGACGTGAAATTAATGTCGGCATAAATAAATAAATATCAGCTTAAAATATTTACCTAATTTAGATGGATTACTTTTTAGGTGTGTTTCAGGTATTGATGTCAACTGGCTAGTTGGAGTCACTGTTTTGCAACTCTCAGTTTGCAAATTAAAACGGACTGTTCCTTTCGACATTTCGGCATAGAGTTTTTAACAAACAATTTAGTTTTCCGTATTATTTAAGCACTTGTATTTGAGAACATTGACGGATTTTAATTTCTTTTTTTCATAATTAATGGCGTTTCTGTCGTGTCTTAACGACACATAGACAATTTCGCCAATGTCGAGTATTTTAAATGAACACTTTTTAACAAAAAAAAAGCACACTTTAAAAAGGCAACGTTGTACGGTGAGGATCCGAGGTCGCCATCTTGACGACTTTTGTTGACGAGGCGGCGATCTCGAATCCCGGATAATAATTTGTTCTGTGTTCTAAACACTTATTTTCACGCTGCGCTGGCGAGACGCGGTCGTTGCTGCCGTTGACCAGCGACGGCTTCATTCGCGTACCAAAAATAGTTTCAATCTCATCTCAAATCCACACACTATCTCGCTCAATACCTATTTTGTATGAGTGATACGACGCTTGAGATTGACATGAGATTACAACTGCTTTAGTTACGAGAACAGGGCAGAACGTTTTAAAACGCGCGCTAAACACTTTAAGCTAGAGTCGAAGGGCTCAAAAAAAATCTACACTTTAATTAAAATAAAAGAATCACAATAAAATACTAAAGTACCTATTAAGGTGTCTGACTAAACCGATATTAGGAATAACAGTGGAGTAAAATACTAGAATGAAATGAGGCTCCGATTCGATGGAGTCACGTTGTTATGCCGCGTGCAGGGTTTCACGAAGTCAGCGCTTTAACGTTTTTTTTACACCACTTAGGTTACGGCCCGCCTAATGGTAAGCCGGCACCGTAGCTGACGCTTGCAACACTGGGAGTATCACTCGCGCGTTACGCCTGTCAGAATGTTTTAAGGCCCCTTTTGCTTTTACGCAGTTTGGTCAAAATCACCGTATTCCATTGAGTTCGCTCATATAACACGCTTGATCAGAGCGGACCGCTGTAAAACGAGTTTTACTATCGCGCGTTTCGTTTTTTACGCGCATCGACAGCGCTGGCCGACAGCGCGTTTCACGAACGGCACGTTTGAACTATGAAACGCGGCTACTAGGTATCCAGTGTAATTACGCGCGATTCAAACGTATGACTCTGATAAGTTGTTTGAAAATATTGTTTGTTTGTTATCTGTCAAGATAAGGATAATAACATGTCCTTTTTAAAATGACATTGAGATTAAATTTTTCTTTCACAATTGTTTCAACAATGACATATTTACTTAAGGTGGATGCTCTTTGTATACGTGACTTTGAAATTTGTCACAAATGCAAAGAGAAGCGCTACTATTTATAATTTACTAGCTGTTAGCCGCGGCTCCGCCCGCGTGGTCAAGGGAAAATGTCAATAATTTTTTCCATGTGAATCTCTTTATCCCGTGGGAAAAAAAGTAGCCTTATGTCACTCTCCAGACCTTAAATTATCCCTTAAAAAATAATGTTATACTTTTTTCTCCAGTGGGAATGCGATGTTTTTCCGGAATAAAAAGTTGCCTGTCACTGTCCAGGCCTTAAATCATCTCTGTTAAAAAAATCATGTCGGTACTTAGGTTTCTTTCGACGTGAAAGAACAACAAAAAAATATTTATTTTTTCCCGTGGGAATAAGATGTTTTTCCGGGATAAAGGAAAGCCTATGTCACTCTCCAGACCTTAAACTATCCCCAATAAAAAAATCATATCAATCCGTTCATTACTTTCGACGTGAAGGAAGGACAAACAAACAAATACAATTTCACATTTATAATATTATACACTGGGCGTCAAAAATAAGTAGTACAGTTTTAAAATTGCAATTACTCTTAAATTATAGAAGTTAGAGTTTTGAAATAAAAGACATTTTATAGCAAATTTAACAAAGTTTTCTAAAAATAATATTTTATTTAGCATTAGTAAAGTTTTACACTAAAAATCAAGAAAAAACTAAAAAGCTAACCATTTTAAAGGAACTATCAAGAACTTAATTTTTACGTTTTGGGCCTTGTTCCCACTTTAGTAACTTGGTGTTGCCGCCTCGGGCTCTGATGACAGCTTGGAGCCGATTTGGCATGCTGAACACTAAGTTTTGGAGGCGGTGTTGGGGAATATTCACTCATTCTTCTATCAAGGCCTGTTTAAGGGCTCTGAGGTTGGCGGGGGGTGGTCTGTGTCTTCTGACTAGCCCCCAAGCTCGTCCCAGGCGTGTTCAATCGGGTTAAGATCTGGGCTTCTTGATGACCAAGTCATGAAGCTGATGCCAACCTCCTGAATGTACTCTTGTACGAGGTGAGCGGTGTATGGCCGGGCGTTATCATGCATTAGTATCGCTCTATCACTCATATTTACTAAATATGGCCCTGCATACTCGTTAAGGATCTCTAATGCATATCTTTCACCAGTAAGAGTGCCATTTTCTATGACCACTAGCTCTGTGCGACCCTCTGAAGAGATGCCAGCCCATACGTGTACAGAGCCCCCGCCGTATTGAACTCTTTCCGAGATGCAACCTTGAATGTATCGCTCACCAGGTCGCCTGTATACTCTCCGCCTTCCATTGGAAGTGAATAAAGAAAACCGAGACTCATATGTGAACAAAACTCTTGTCCATTCTTCTTCGTCCCATTGTACGTGTTGACGGGCGTAGCGTAGTCTTGCTACTCGATGCCCTGTCTCAAGTTTGGGGCCATTTGCTGGCCTGTACGACTTCAGGTTGGCTTCAGCAAGTCTTCTCCTCACTGTACTCTCACTAACGTAGTCTCTTCGGGTCTGAAGAAGCTGTTGCTGGACCTCAACTGCATTAAGGTGACGATTTCTTAACACAGTAGAGACAATTAAGCGGTCTTCTCGGGTACTAATGCACCTGGGTGCCATTACTCTGCCATTAATTGGTCTCCTTAGATGGTTTCCAGTCTCTTCGTACCTTCGCTTTACTTGCTGGATCGTTCTTAGAGTTACACCCACCGTTCTTGCAGTACGACGCATACTGATGCCTACTTCGAGTAAAGTTATGATTCTTGCACATTCTTCTGGTGAAAGAGGCATGATTAGTAAAGTTTACTAGCTGAAGACACATTTGCTTTTGAATTGCAATTGATTTATCAGCAATAAAGAAAACAATAAAAAACAAAAGTACAAGCCAACAGTTTAAAAAAATAGTGTTTTTGTTTATTAACGTTTTTTTCAGTCAATCTTTAAAAATGATATTATGCATGAAATTTTTATTAAATGAAATTAAATTGTCTTTTAACTTTTTTTTATTTCAAAGGTCTAGCTTCTGTAGTTTAGGAGATATTGCAATTTTAAAACTGTACTACTTATTTTTGACGCCCAGTGTAGTATGGAAGTATGGATGGATATGTATGATGATGTAAAGTAAGTGTGTTTATACTTGAAAACCGCATTCTTATGAATGTGCAATGAAAGATTGAGTTGCAATTTATTAAAAACCCAAGAAAATTTGAATTTCCGCCTTGAATATCCACCTTAAAGGACTCTGCCCACTACAACGTATCATACCATGACCGTGCTATGAACGTATCAGACACGACACGACAAGCAACCCGATACGCTCTACTATGCCCACTAGAGCGTCGGCAAAATAATCTCTCCCACGATAGTTGCCGCTCCGTGCATGGCACGCGACGGTGCTGGTCGGTGACGGAACAGGCTAGTGGGCATTGTCTCATACTTTTTAATACAAAGAATATTTTTTTGTCTGACACATTCATGGCACGGTCATGGTATGATACGTTGTAGTGGGCAGAGTCCTTAAGGCGCAAAACACACTGCTATCTTCAGCGGTTTGGAAGCGGAGCGAACTGTATTTCATATATTTGTATGAACTACATCACACTAAGCGCGGCGCGGGTCGGTGGCGACGCGACTATGACACTACGCGTTTTCCCGACCCGCTGTCACGGGCAGTGTGATATATTACGATATAGAAATATATTTCTGTACTTTGTGGTGGCCTGGGGTTCGTTTTCTGTCAAAAGAGTCTGGTTTAGGCAAAAATGATGACTATTATATTACACGTCTACTAAACTGAATTGAGTCTTAATCATAGATTTAGTATATACTTACGAGCGAATAGATCGGCAATGCAAAAGAGATAGATCATAGCATACGCGTTTGTTTGAGCGAGATAGATAGGTGAGACCATTCTTCCTATACACGCTATCGGCCTGTGTCGGCCTGACGTCAGTCGTGTTAAAAACAAATCCCACTTATTTTTACAAATTTTATGGTTTTTAAATGTAGTTTTGGTGTTAATTAGACGTGATTAAATATGGTTACCTTAGCAGTGCCTGGATGTAACTCAAACAAAAAGGAAAATCCAAAAATTATATCTTGCTTGCAGACATGACAAAAAAGGCCGTAACCGGGTTTCATTCGCCATTTCTTTTACCGGTGGCCATTTTGCTTGTGTCCGAAATGGTGGTAGTATATAACGTAGTTTATTTTCTTTATACATATATTATATACAAATTGTAAATGACAAGAAAAAGTGCCTGTGAAGGTCTAATTTCTGAAATAAACGATTTCATTTCATTTCATTTTCACATGTACATTACACGCACACTAGTGTATTTTGTTTTTGGTCTCGCGAGTCTCGCCTCAATCAAACCATTGCCGATCTATACGCTAGTAAGTATATACTAAATCTATGGTCTTAATCGTCTTCTTCTTTTTTCGACGGTAGAGTGTACACTTGTTGCCATTCACACATCACAACGACACAACATATTTAGAAATATAAAATATGAAATATTTCGCCGCATCAGTGGAAAGGCAACCTTAGTTAGGTATACGAGTATATTTTATTTTTAAAAAAAAAAATACATCTAGAAATTGTACAGTCAGGTGCCCGTCGAGCTTTACACTTGCAGTTCAATTTTGGTTCTTATGACATAGAACTTAAGAATGGTACGAAGTCCGATATGTAAAGGTCGACTTGCTCATGACTGTACAGTTCTAACTAAAAACTTAATTTATAACTTACAGAATTCACTTCTTCCTGATACAACCGAGTGTCGTTTCCTTACGTTCTTCTCCAAAACATTGTTCTTTAGGATTCCCGTTGACATTATTATTATATTACAAGTTAATTAAATTATTGTAAATACAATGACTTTTGGCTGTTTAGTCGATTGGGCCCGCTAAAATTGATACCGCGGGATCAATTTACAAATTTAATATTTTTATTTATTTAGCTACGTAGTACTATTATTTATTCCGTGATTTGGCAAGCCACATACATAAGAATACTATACGCGGAATGTCAATTTAAATAGTGCTGTTTTCTTTACATAGTTTACATTACATAGTATATAATGAAGTCGCTTTTGCAGTCGACAGAGAGACTATGTATGTTTAGATCTTTAAATCTTACGCATACATAGTATTTGATGCAGTTTTTTTTTAAACATAGAGTGCTTCAAGAGGAAGGTTCATACGTACAAGGATTTTCCGTAATAGGCTAGTTGCCGTAAAAAATGTAATTAGTCCGTCTTTTAGATTATTCAAAAATAAGGGCAGCCCATTTTTTCATTTGTAAATAAGACCAAAAATGACAAAGATATAGCCCATTAAAGTTACGTGTGACGTCACGCCGTGTGGGATTTTTCGCACGGGGTGACGTCAAAGGCCCCCACTCCTAAATTTTTACGCCTTGTATCTTTGTTATTTTTTGTTTAATCGAAAAAAGACAAAATAGGTGTCCAATATTTTTTTATGATCTAAAATACGGACTAAATATAATGTAATTATTTTGACTCTGGAAACAACCCTATTCCCACGGGATACGCGCAGACGAAGTTAAATAAATATAAAATAGAAATTGACGATCAACATCACGACGCGTTACGATAGATCAGCTTGTAGAAACTAAAAAATCCATTATAAATATTACTCAAGCAAGTATTAAGTGTACAATGTATCTAGGTGATAAGTTGGAAAGCCTGACTTTTGGTAAACCTAGGCTAAAACAAATAAAAACTGGTTACCATGCTACACCGCCACCCAGGACTGCCCAGGAGGTCCCGTGTTCAAATCCCGGTCGGGTCATGATGAAAAATGAACTTTTTCTGATTGGCCTCGGGTCTTGGATGTTTGTCTATATATATATATATGTATTTGTTATAAAATATAGCATCGTTGAGTTAGTATCCCAGTATCCCATAGATTAGAATCGTTGGTTTACTGTCGTTTACCACAGGTCATGGCAGAATATCAGTGCTTGACTCCCTTAACTGTGAGTTCAAGATTACACTGAGCTAATGACCTTTTTGGATGGCTGCAGCACACATAGGCTGTTACGTGTCTTCATGTTCTTGTTTTTCTGTACCCATGTTAAATTTTAATAGTGTCTTTCGTAATAGTGTATGTGTGTTAAGTATTTATCCAAAGTTTTATTCTATTCTATTCCATAACACAAGTTTCGAACTTACTTTGGGGCTAGCTCAATCGGTGTTATTTGTCCCTATATATAATTTAATTGTACACGTAAAATAAAACGGTATAAAAAAATAAACATTGCAAACCCTAGTGGTAGATATAGGCATAGTGCATCTATTTACAAAATGTACCATGACGTAACCTATGCTCCACAATAAACAATTTGAATTGAAGTAAGATGAGTATTGAAAAACGTGGCTAGTTCGACGGTCTATAACAGTAGATGTAGGTAATATAAACTGACCCAGTAACGTCATAACTCGGTGGAATGTGTTATGCAATATACGACCCAATTACGAATTAAAGCTATCGCGTTTTCCAGCATAATCCCGATGTTTCTGATGGTGATTTTCGGGAAATATACCTGTTCTTTATCATATCAACCAATAAATCACCCACTGCTGGGATACGGGGCTCCCTTCAATCGAGGGTGATTAGAGCGTACTCTGCCACGCTGCTCCAATGCGGATTAACAGAGGCAAATGTTTTCAAGCCGCCCGAAGACTTAACGACTTCTATCCATCGACAACAGCCGGGACCGACAGCATAACGTGCCCTCCGAAGCACAGAGAAAGTCGATATAACGAAACCCATCCAAACACTGGCTGGGGTCGACGTTGCTTATCGATTTAGAGTGCGACACACAGCGACGCCATAGAGTTCTTTTTTTTATGCCACAAAGTTGGAAAATAAGAATACGGCCCGACTGATGGTAAGCATCACCGTAGCCTATAGACGCTTGCAATACCGGGTGTATCACTCACGCGTTGCCAACCGTCCAAACCCCCCCCAAGTGGAGCTCTGGATGGAGACCTTACTCACCGTAGGAACACAACATGGCCGTGACCAATGCTATTTGGCTACGATCTTCTGTGTGGGGGGTCCTTCCCCAGACGGGTTGCTCCGATTTGACCGGATTATCTGCTGTGTGTACCCTACCTGTCTTAATTATCAATATTCTCTTAATTATTAATCTTATTTATCAATAGTTCTTTTTTTTTAAAACAAGCATAGGGACAAATCACACAGATTGAGCTAGCCGTAAAGTAAGTTCGAGACTTGTGTTATGGGATACTTACTCAAACATACTAAGTTTTAAAACAAATACATATTGATAAACATTCAAGACCCAGGTCAATCACTCACGGTTCGTTTTTCAACCAACCGAGATTCGAAGCCGGGATATCCTGGGTGCCGGACATGGTAACTATTACACCACGATGGTAATCTATGTATATTGTACTATGCAATGCAAAGTTACATACAAAGTTTCATGATAATGCTTATATTAGACTAGCTTTTTCGGGAAAAGCGATAGCTTATGTCACTCCCTGATAATGTAGCTTTCTACTGGTGAAAGAATTTTTGAAATCGGTCCAGTAGTTTCGGAGCCTATTCAATTCAAACAAACAATCAAATCTTTCCTCTTTATAATATTAGTATAGATAATAGCGTGAAAAACTTTCTTCTTTTCGACCCTGGTCACCTCTTAAGTTGGACTGTACAGACTTCGCAGAATAAAATTAAATTTTAATGCAAATTTATTTCATCGAAACGTAACAAAATAAAAGCCAGTAATGACCACGTGAGTTTTATCGTGAAAATGTTATCGTAGTTAAGCATATTATATGTTCGTGTTTGTAATTCCAATAATTGCATTTAAGTAGGTTTAGGCCCGAGTTCGCCAACTGATGTTTAAATATTAAACAGATGTTTAGACCCTAATCGGCTGTTTAACCAAATTTTGCTGTTCACCGTGCACTAAACATTGATTAAGGGTCGTAATCGTCTGTTTAACTTAATTGACGGAATGGACATACTTTAAACGTCGGTTAGGGTTCTGACGTGAGTTGTATCTCACTATATCACTGAATTCATTGAGTGCACAGCCTAGATAACACCATCTAATCACTATTAACAAAGTCACAACAGTAGGATAGGCATATTCAAAATATTTCAAACATAAAAACTATCAATAAACACGGATATAAAGTAACATGTAGGTAATATTTAGAAACTGGATGTGGC
Source organism: Endotricha flammealis (assembly GCA_905163395.2). Taxonomy (NCBI): domain Eukaryota; kingdom Metazoa; phylum Arthropoda; class Insecta; order Lepidoptera; family Pyralidae; genus Endotricha; species Endotricha flammealis. The sequence continues at coordinate 1,520,573 of LR990883.1, forward strand.
ATCACGCATCGTTGAGCTGTTATTAATAATTATGATATTTATGTAATGATAGTATAATATGTTTACAATATTACAAAAATTTTTCGATGAAAAATGTTGTAAAATAAAAATCAAACATCTGGCCACATGAAGCGAAACTAAATCTATTTTGACTATTGACTGCTGGCTGACTGATTAGACTTTGACAATAGAAAAAGGATACATAATAAGAAAGAAGTTCCAATTACGGACATGGCATTACCTTAACAGATTTTGAATAATACTATATGATAATAATAGTAAAAATACAAAATTATAAGTAATCTCAGAGCCGCACAGAAAAGAGGTCAAATTCAGCATGATTTTGCAACATTTATAATTTTACTGATTCAACATTTTATGTACCTAACTAGAGAAACCCGCGCAACTTCGTTTGCGTTTATCCCGCTTTCCCGTTTGTTATTCCACCCACCCATGTTTCAGGTCTCTACGGTCAAGACAAAACATTTTCATATGTATAGATGATTATTTTTCTATTTTTAAACTTCTCATTACAATCTTTGGAGTGAGCGTTTATGAAATAGGCTAGCCCGACCGGTGAAGTGCCACCCTTTTACACAATATTGACGTGAAGCAGCAATGCGTTTCGTTCGCTGAGTGAAATATCCGAAATTCTAACTCCTTACTTATACTATTTCTCGCTATACATATCCTGTTTTTTTCCTGTTATAGGTCGGCAACGGGTCTAGGACCCTAGAATCTATGTGCTCCATACATGGTCGACTCGACGGTAATTACCTAACATCAAATGATCCATATTCCTGAGCTTGTTTTCCAACCACTCCCGTAAAAAAATGTATATATTGGTATTTCATTACATTATCTACAACCATTCCTACAACAACACTACGAAAAAATAGAGCGAGTCGACGTAATGAGATTTCCGATAAGTGAGAAAGAGACAATAACAATATGCCTTTCAACCAATTTAACTCGAACCCTTTCAAATATCATACAATTAAATATTTAATTACTATAGTTAGAATTTTAGCTGTTTCTTCGAGATCACGCACAGAATAAATAACGACGACATTATGAAATCATTTTGTTTGAATATTCGGAATATTCACAATTTATTACACACACTTCACTTCACGGATGTGTCAAAATGAAATGTAATTGAAATCAAAATTACTAAGGAGTATGAGTTTTGATATCAACTCGAAGAAAATTACCCACGAAATACATTTTTTTCAAGAATTTCGATAAAATAAGAATCACGTCTTCCATCAATTCTCTTAGACAATTTTTATGCAAAATTTGAAGTAGATTGGACCAAGGAATCAAGTTGTCCCATAGTAACTTTGCCCCCCTTTTTTACCCCTTTAGAGTTACAATTTCGAAAAATCCTTTCTTATCGGACGCCTTAGTCATGCAATAGTGTCCGATTTTTACGATAAGCGGTTTAGGCTGTGCGTTGATTCTCAGTCAGTCAGTCAGTCAGGACAAAGCATTTTATATATATAGATGACATTGTGTATGTCTCGATTTTATATGTATTATCTTTAAATAGTAATAGCGTCGCTGTGTGTCGCACTCTAATATTAACGCCAGTTAAGCGACGTCGACCCTAGCCAGTATTATGATGGGTCCGTTATCTCGAGCTTCTCCGTGCTTCGTCACGTTAAGCCGTCGGTGCCGGCTGTTGTCGATGGATGCCAAGTCGGTGGCCTTAGGGCGGTTTGAAAACACCGGCCTCTGCCAATCCGCATTGGAGCAGCGTGGCAGAGTACGCTCTAATCACCTTGAAGGGAGACCCGTATCCCAGCAGTGGGATGATTATGGATTGATAATGTAATGATGATCTTTACATAATATAAAAAAAGTAGCGTTTGCTGTCTGTCTGTGCGTCTGTGTCCTTATGTATGCTTAAATCTTTAAAACTACGCAACTGATTTTGATGAGGTTTTTTTAATCTCGTTTGACAACAAAACAACCCATACCGCGACTTGTGGCGCCATCTGTTGGCCGATAGCCATACAGCGCCCTCTATAGTAGAAAAAATATTTTCCCATTGGAACGACATACTTTCACGGGATAAAAAGTAGCCTATGTTGGACTCCGTACCCCTGACAATATGTATACAAATTTCCATAATGATCGACTGCTTAGTCAAGCCGTGAAGGAATAACAAACAAACAAACTCACTTTCTCATTATAATTCCCTCTATAGTAGAAAAATTATTTTCCCATTGAAATGACATACTTTCACGGGATAAAAAGTAGCCTATGTTGGGCTCCGTACCCCTGACAATATGTATACAAATTTCCATAATGATCGACTGCTTAATCAAGCCGTGAAGGAATAACAAACAAACAAACTCACTTTCTCATTATAATATTAGTATGAATACGCTATTACTATTTTCTATACTGTGGTATGTGTGAGTATGATTATCTGTTACTTACTATTTCTAGGTTTTAGGATGGTTTTAGGTATGAAAATATGAAGTTTGTTTTAATACGCAATGCACCGCTTACATTATGTATTCAACACGGTAATACAAACTATGATTTAGCTCAAGGATGTTATATATTTAAACCTAAACCAGATTTTGAACGAGATCATAAATAACCATATGGCATATAAAAACGGGACAAACTTAAGAAAACATCAACAAGAGTTTACAAGAGTTTGGTAGATGATTTAAGTTTCCTAAATATTTCATGAATGGATTTAGTCGAATTTTTATAAATTACTAGCTGCCCGGCCCGGCTTCGCCCGGGTACTGTTTCGTTTTTTTTTTAATCTTTCTGAGAGATTTGCTTAATATTTTTTTCCGTAAGAACCTTGTACAGAGTATTAGAAAACTACAAAAAAAAATCAGCCAAATCGGTCAAGCCGTTTTCATGTTATGTCGTGACAACGGACGGGTTTCATTTTTATATGTATAGATTATCGGTTTTATTTATCAATAAATAAATTTATGCGGTTTCTCATACTTGTATATTCCTTTTTTGTTAACATTAGAAAAATAAAGAGAAAAAAATAATAATGTAGACGGACAAAAAAGGCCGCAGCCGGTTTTCTTTCTTCATTTCTTTTACCGGTGATCATTTTGCTGTTTCCGAAATGGTGGTAGTTTATAGAGTAGCTTATCTATCTTATAGTTATAACTAGCTGACCCGTGCCCACTTCGTTGGGCATAATGTTAATAATCCTTTTTTTTAGTACAGGCGTTCATAAGTAACGCTTTCATTCGACCGTTTTTTCTCCGATTCACTTTGCAAAACCGACTACCACATAAAAGCCTTTTTATTTTTCGATTTTTTATATAACCTATGACACTCAGCAATAATGTGGCTTCCTATTGGTGAAAGAATTTTTAAAATCGGTACCGTAGATTCCGAGATTACCCTTTACAATTTAACAAATTTACAAACACACAAACTTTACTTCTTTATAATATTAGTATAGATTATGTTGTAGACGTGTCTAAGATGCCTACAGAATAAAGTTTTTTTATTTTTTTATTATCGGAAAGCGCGGCGTAGGACCGCGCCGCCGCCTGCAAGGTGGTAAGTCGCCCAACGGAACGGACATATTATTGTAAATATATACTTATACTAGCTTTTTTGACCGCGACTTCTTCCGCGTGAAGTTCCGGACCCGTTCCCGTGGGAACCACATTGAATTTCGGGAAAAGCTATAGCCTATGTCACTCCCTGATAATGTAGCTTTCTACTGGTGAAAGAATTTTTGAAATCGGTCCAGTAGTTTCGGAGCCTATTCAATTCAAACAAACAGCCAAATCTTTCCTCTTTATAATATTAGTATAGATATAAAACTCCACGGAATACCAGCGTCGCGGTACTTGTCCCGCGACTTATGCTGAGTGGAGGCCTGTTTGGGCGCGCAATTTTATTCGCATGCGCATTCACAGTCTGTATTTTTTTGGAGTGAAAACTTTTTTAGCGGCGCTTGGCACTTTTTTAGACGGGTAAAAAATGTTAAACTCGCGTCAGATCCGTAGCCTGATCGAAAAAGAGTAAGATTCCCTAACCTTTCCAAAATATTCAAAAATGCACAACGTTGATGTTTCAGTTTTCACTTCTGCCGGCACTCCTGGAGTGCAACCCATCCTTTTATTTAATATATTGTATTAGATAAGTACCTACTAAAAAAATATCTAAATAATTGAAAAATTTTAAGTGCCCAATAAACATACTTTCTTTTTTCTCTATAATAAATAAATACATAGGTACATCATATTACGTATTATTATAAATAAGAAAGTGCGTTTGTTTGTTATTCCTTCACTATGAAAATTTGCATACATATTGTTAGGGATACAGGGCACAACATACGCTAATTTTTACGCGGGCTAAGCCACGGGTAACAGCTAGTATATATATATTTGACTTTAGTGTCATTAGACATGAAATTTTAAACCCATCTAAGTACTGGCCAGGTTTAACGTTGCTTAAAGCTTGCGTGCTAATTTGTCGGCTGCTCATTATGTAAATTGCCACTTTTCGTTAAAGGTATTATGGTTTAAATAACATATCCACGATAATTAGTGCTATTGCAGTATTTCAAATAAAATTAAAATAATCCAGTGAATTGGCACAATTTCTAGTTAGTAGTGGCATAGGTAGTTGTGTTCCTACGGTGAGTAAGGTCTCCAGAGCTCCACTTGGGGGGGTTGGGAGGGTTGGCTACGCGTGAGTGATACCCCCGGTATTGCAAGTGTCTATAGGCTACGGTGATGCTTATAAACAGGCGGGCCGTATGCTTGTTTGACAACTTTGTGGTATAAAAAAAAACATTATAGTTTCAATGTTATTGAATGCGGGATTAAAAAACTTTTTTTTTACATACGACAGGCAAACAAGCAAGCAGTCTACCAGGGGCCTTGAAAATAATTGCTATAAGCATTAAGGCCGCCTTGTTGCGTACACGAACCTATAAGTTTATGTCTATGGTTTGCCTATCTTGTTTGTGTATTGCAATTATTGAAAATAAAGCAATAATTCAATTGTCTATGCTTCTATACTATTATTATAAAGAGAAAAGATTTGATTGTTTGTTTGTTTGCATTGAATAGGCTCCGAAACTACTGGACCGATTTCAAAAATTCTTTCACCAGTAGAAAGCTACATTATCAGGGAGTGACATAGGCTAAAGCTTTTCCCGAAATTCAATGTGGTTCCCACGGGAACGGGTGCGGAACTTCACGCGGACGAAGTCGCGGGCAAAAAAGCTAGTTACATATAAAAAATACAGTAGACAATTAGAAAAGTGTTGATGGTCTTCAAATGGCTGATTAGATTTTATTGAAACATCATCATATCAATCCATAATCATCCCACTGCATGGATACGGGTCTTCATCGACAAGGACTAGAGCGTACTCTGCCACGCGGATTGGGAGAGGCCGGTGTTTTCAAGCCGCCCGAAGGCCACCGACTTGGCTTAACGACTGTCATCTACCGATAACAGCCGGGACCGACGGCTTAATGTGCCCTCGAAGAAGCTCGAGATAACGAAACCATCCAAACTTTGGCTAGGATCGACGTCGCTTGACTTCCGTGTTCATATTAGAATGTGACACACAGCGACTCCATCGAGCTCCTCATATTAGAATGCGATATCATATTGAAACATATCTAAGAGCATTCTATGTATTCATGATCAAGTCACCTTATAAACAAAAAAAACTGCATCAAAATTGGTCCATCGGTTTGCTAACTACGATGACACGGACAAACTACCTTATATATAACACACCGTCTTTTTATCCCGCGGTTTAATATTCCAAACAAAAGTAATTATAAATACAGTAATGTTATAATGTTTACACCAATTACAAGTACATAGAAACACCACTAAATTAACAATCTCATAACGTGAGTTGCACGAATACATATCGAAGTAAATGGCACATTAAAACACAACCGCTAGTATAACTAACACCATTATGGACTCAAATTGTCTGAAATAAATAAATTATTATTATTATTATAACTAAGAAAGTGAAAAAGACTGCCCGGTACCTAATGCAGAACCAAGTTTAAAATACGCTTGTGCAAATGGCTGTCAATTATTTTCTCAGAAACAATTTCTACCACGTCAAACACAAAATCGATCACCACACTGGCCAACCACAGACTAGCAAAACACAATTTAAAAAAAATAATATTAATATTCAAATTTTTCAAATTGGAATACATTCAAAACCGTGTTCGATAAGAGTGCGCGCGATACTGAAGTTGAATGCAATTTGCAGTAGTTAAGGTGACTTTACATTGTACGATCCGGTTAAATCCGGTAGAAACCGCATATCACCGGATCCGGACCGGATGCTTACGGATTGTACGTGTTTTATTTCGTTTGAATACTTTGAATGTCATGGGAATTTCGGAAAATACTTGAGTGTACTTTTTTATACCACAAAGTTGGCAAACAAGCATACGGCCAGCCTGATAGTAAGCATCACCGTAGCCTATAGACGCTTGCAATACCGGGTATCACTCACGCGTTGCCAACCCTCCCAAGCTTCCAACCCCTCCAAGTGGAGCTCTGGCTGGAGGATTAATACTATAAAGGGTGACTTTTCAAGGGGTTGCCATTTTTTGAGGAGGGACTAAGAATCAGAAGCTTAGTCGATTGGCGTAAAATAGCAAAAAAAAATTATATTATATTGCGTATTTTAGTAGGGCAAGTCCATCTTTTCGGCTTTATTGGAAGGACCGCCACTGTTTGCAAGTTAATGTTTTTCAAAAAATACTACGAATAAATATAATTACGATAAAGCCATATTTTTCTATAGAGCTTATTTTTTTTTAAATGGCAACCCCTTGAAAAGTCACCCTGTAGATAGTGTAATATTGGTGTTGTATGGGAGCGAGTGATAGGCTCGGGTTCTGAGTAAATACTCTTTATTCAAATATTAAAACATTACTTATTATACTCCTTACACTACATACACTACACCTCCCCCCTTTAAAGAAAAAAAAATCAAATGCTAACTCTATTTGTATTTTTTTTTTAACATTAAGTAACAACAACCAAACGAAATGAATACTAGAATGCGCTGAATCGCAATTCACACAAATGAATAACAACCTGATTGTATTACTATCCTATACGTGAAACTTTATACAAAACTAATTATGGGAAAGAATGTAGTGCATAATATGAAACCTTATAAATGAGTTTTACATTTCATTATGATTTATTATAACTATTTATCTTATTAACTTACAACTTTATATAAAATCTGTATTTTAAAATTTAGGTTTTGAAATAAAAATACAATTTAAACTTTATTAAACCATCAAAAATTAATGTAAAAATTAATTAACTATAAAAATTAAACATAAAATAATGCCAGGAGTCAAAATTTTGAAAAATGCAACGAAACAACTCTTAGATTTATTTAAATCTTTAACATACTTATAAAAAAAAATTAAAGATTTTATTAAGAACAACTATAAAAAAAACTTTTATTAAAATATTACTATTATATTATTATTATAACAATGAAAGTTTTATGATAACAACAAAAATAATATGAAAAATATAAAATTCATAAGTACCGTTTAAACATTATTATTATATTTCACTCTACCTACTCTATTATTGACTCTATTATTCTTATTTACTCTAAGTGATTCCTACTGATCTAATATTATATGTTTTATTAAGTTCTATACCACTTTTATTCTCAAATTTGTAATATCTTTCATATTTTTTATTATGAACTTTATTTCGTATGTTATATTTAAGACATTTTTTATACTTTACGTAATTGTTTCTTTTCTTAGTTTTCTCTTTAATTATATATTTAAGATTATATTTATTAATTCTCTTCACCATTTTATTTAATATTTTATTATAATAATTACTTTTCATTATAATATTTCCTTTCACATAATCTTTTTTCCCTTTGACATATCTTAATTTCATGTTCCTTAACATATTCATAACATTTACTTTATTTTTATAAAATCTTAAGTTTATACTTTTATCTCTTTTATTATTATTATTTAAAATACATTTATTTTTCGTCATATCCTTGATTTTATACTTATTTTTCTTCTTATTAATTTTAGTACGTTTACTTTTTGTACTTTTTGGTTTTACTTCTAACTTTACATGATCTCTAATAGTATTATTTTCTTCTAATTTATCATTAAATAAATCATTTAAATCAAATAAATTTATGTTTCGATTATCTTGTACATTATTATCATTGAAAAAGTCATCAATTGTTTCTTTCTCATCGCATTCGGTAGAAGGCCGCGGTTGCTGACTCTGCTCAACGTGACCGATGCATGTGAACGATATATGATCCGATGATGCCATGCTAAATGAATTATTTATTTCGCAATTGGCATGTGAATTATATTTATTTTTATAAGACATCCGATTTTGATAAATGAAATTTTGTTTGTTTAAATTTAAAATAGTATTTTCATCTATGGCTGTTTGGATACATTGTGATAAATTACTGAATTTTTGACTCGAAATTATTACATAAAGACGGAAGTTATTTAACCCTTTGCAAAAACAGTCTATAGCTAATTTCTCGTTTATATGAAATATTATTTTAATTTTTGACAAATCATCTTCACATTGGGCATAGGTGAGATCTGTTAAAAGATTCTCCACTTCTGCTCCATATTCTTTAATTGATCTATAACCTTGTTTTATATTTAATAATGCATTTAATAATACGTGCGGTGATTTTTTAGGTAAAAAATGTTTTTTCATATCAAAAATTAAGCTAGTTACGTCTACATAATGTTGTTTTAATAAAAATTTTGCGTTCTCTGTCAATCTAGTTTTTAAAATGAAATTAATTAAAAATTGTTGAGAATTCTTATTTAAAGTGCTGCTATAAAACTCTATATTATTTATTAGTTCTCTAATCTCTTTCTCATTATTATTAGTTATAACCGGTAAAAGGGCAATTGCAGTTTCTAAATCAAAATTATCACCCATTTTTACTTATTAAAAAAAAAACTTATTTATCGCAAATGACAAAAAAAAATCTCTATCACAAATTAATCTCTTTTTTTTTTTTTTATTGACCAAAAAAAAATTTTCGTACTAAAAGGATACTTTTTTTTCGTCTTGTCCGAGTATTTTGCGTTGTTCCGCTGTTGTGGTGCCTCTCTTTGCTGCTGCTTCTCTGCTGGGCTAGCTGAGGCTTGAAAATCCTTGAAGTCCGTGCGACGAATTGGGCCGGGCTATACCCTGGACACCATCCTGGACTCGTACGCTTCTTTCTTCTTTCTTCTTTCTTCGTATTATTAATATTTCTTACTTCAAAACTTCATATTAAAATACACATCTTCTAACTTCATTATATTTTCTTCATTTTTTCACATAACATTAAACTTCTTTCTTCAGTTTTCATAATACTTCATTATATTTCTTCACACTTATGTATATCTTCATTTTCCATTCTTGAATACTTCTTACTTGATATTCTTCTTAATTATTTTTTCATATTTAAATCTTCATTTTTCTTTCTTCATATTTTTCTTGAAATCTTCAACTTAATGTAATTTCTTCTTAATTATATTTTCTTATATTTATTCTTCTTACTTAAATCTTCAATATTATTATTTTTCTTAAATCTTCATAATTAACTTCTTCTAATATATTTTTTTCTTCTATTATTTTAAATTTTAATTATTAATAAATGGCCGCGCCGGCGCATGGCTGCGCCGACTGGCAGGGTCGCCATGTAATATTGGTGTTGTATGGGAGCGAGTGATAGGCTCGGGTTCTGAGTAAATACTCTTTATTCAAATATTAAAACATTACTTATTATACTCCTTACACTACATACACTACAATAGATAAATTCCGGTTTCAAATCGGACCGGACCGGATCGGATAGTGTGCACTACTGCTATTATTATTTCAACGTTGTTAATGTTATCAAATTAAAGGTTACATAAATCTGAGTAATTTTCTCTTCACTGGCCAATTTCCCCATAATTAGGTTTGGTCGAACACTTTTAACTCTAGAACGATTGGGCTGGACCGATTTTCATGGTTTTTGGGGGATTAAGGCGCTGTCCCACTGCTGCGCACGCTGCGCACGAACACGTGGGCCACGTGGCACATTACAGCTGCGTGAATGACTACGTGGGTCTACGTTTCTACTGCAGTACAAGCTATACACGAATATAAAACCACGACTACGTACAGCTGTAGCGTGGCCCACCACGGCGCACGGAGAGGCTTCGCATTGATTGTCACATTCGTGCACAGCGTGCGCAGCGATGTGCACGCTTTGTGGAACAAGCTGTGTACCGCATTCACTGCGTGCATGGCGTTGACAGCGTTGAGCTATGTTGAGCAAGCCACGCGTGTATCAATGACGTCACTTGATGGTTAACGTGTCCGTGGGTGGTGGACACAATCACGTACATCCTCTTGCAAAGCAAAGCTTAACACACGTGCGTAGCCTCTTCGTGCGCAGCAATGGGACAGCGCCTTTAGATCGTACTCGGCCACGCTTCAATGCGGATTGGCGGATATTACTAGAGAGTTTTGAAACAACAGAATTAGCACCAGTCATACTAAAGAAGAAAAAAGATAACTGGACATTTAAGGTAGAATTAAAATGTGATTCTGAAACTGGATGTGAGAGTTCTCCGAACCTTTACTACTATACTATATACTAGCTTTTTTGCCCGCGATTTCGTCCGCGTGAAGTTCCGGACCCGTTCCCGTGGTAACCACATTGAATTTCGGCAAAAGCTATAGCCTGTCACTTCCTGATAATGTAGCTTTCTATTGATAAAATAATTTTTGAAATCGGTCCAGTAGTTTCGAGCCTATTCAATGCAAACAAACAGGTAGTAGGAAAAAATTGAGACAATTCGAAAGAGCTTTTAGGCCAATTTAAATAAAAATTAAAAATATTTGGAATTTTAATTTGAATATGTGGCCTATGGTTATAGCTGCTAATATTGATAACTCCTAGAGCGTAGACTGTAGACCTAGACTTTTTCTAGGTTACCGATATCTTGGAACTCAAGGCTTGATCGTAATATCTAGATAGCTAACTTGTCATGGCATGTTGAACTATTTATTCGCCTTATAAAAGAAGGGTAAAATATCAAGATAAAATTCGCTTTTTAGGGTTATTGCCTCGCCATGGAACCGTTTTAATGTGTATTCAGTAAAAATTGTTTTTCTCATGTAAGCGACTGCTTTATTATGTCTTGAGAGTGAAGAATCTTAAAACCGAATTAAATTTTCGCGCTTACCCCATTGTGTTTGATGTCGTTAGATAAAAATGCAAAAGTATTTCTTGTAAATCTACTTGTAAAATGTTTTTTTTTATACCACAAAGTTTGCAAACAAGCATGTGGCCCGCCCGATGGTAAGCATCACCGTAGCCTATAGACGCTCGCATTACCGGGGGTATCACTCACGCGTTGCCTACCCTCCCAAACCCCCAAGTGGAGCTCTGGAGACCTTACTCACCGTAGGAACACAACATGGCCGAGACCAATGCTATTTGGCTACGATCTTCTGTAACGTGGAGGTTCTTCCCCAGACGGGCTGCTCCGATTTGAGCGGATTATCCGCTGAGCCCTACCTCTCTTAAGGTAGGTCTTGCAAGCGTCGGCGGCGTCGGCTACGGTCGGTTTTCCGTATATATTAATTTACTCTTTGGGTGATGTTTACCATCAGGCGAGCCGTATGCTTGTTTGCCAACTTTGTTGTGGTATAAAAAAAGCTAGGTTATTTGCGAATGTCACACATGGGTAATCCTTCCAATACTTCCTAATCCAACTACCTTCTTTCTGATTAAATTCGTCGTGAGTTCCAAGACAGCTGTAGTTTCTCCCCCGGACGTCAATAATCTTCATCGCTTATTGCCAATCGGAGGTTGTCCTGATCCTGGCTACACAGGAGAAACATCAGTGGGTGGGAATGTGTGGTGGGCACATGGGTAAGGCCCCCAAAAATAAATAAAATAAATAAATAAATATTCAAATATGATAAAAATGCCACAATAAACTGGCAGGGTCTAAATGGTCTTATTAGCTAGTATTAAATGCTCAAACAGTCCCACTCATAACCTAGTGCACTGACCGTACAAAACTAATGGGAATAGAATATTTGCCCTTGTATCCGACCTTTGGCATTTAGAAATAAATCGCTCCACATTCACTCATTCGTTCATTATGACACGTTTACACTGGACTGGGAAAAAGTATAGTAAACCGTCGTCTATTAATTCTTTTTTTTATACCACAAAGGTGGCAAACAAGCTCCGCCTGATGGTGAGCGGCAAAGAGTAATATAATATTAAGGAAAGTGAGCGGTCACTGTAGCCTATGGACACTCGCGCGTTGCCGACCCTTTTTTCATTTTGGTGCTATTTAGAATAGGGTTTTTTGCATTTTAATTTAATCTTAAGTTACTTATCACCAAACAAAAATATTTTCTTTCTTTTTCGTACTAACCAACCGAAATGATAGCCAAGAGTGTAGAACAAGCTTAGTTTTAAAATAAGCTTTTAATAATCAATTTTTTTTATGTTATACCGCAGCGCAGGCAAACAAGCAAGCGGCTACCTGTGGGAAGTCGTTACCGCTTACGGATATCAATTATTTGGAAATATAAAACTTTTTTCTGTCGCCATACAATAAATAAATTTGCCATACACAGCGCCAAGGTTTAAATTAAATCTGAACTCTAATACAAAATGCTATTCGAAGCTGTGAGATGTGATTTACATCAAGAAACGTAGACAGACATCTCGTCCATTAATGTAAGTATATTTGGCGTCGTCGCCCGAGTAGCCATTATTCCATGCCGATGGAAAACAATAAAAAAGTGGAGTGTAGCGCTAGTCAGTCAGATATTGAGGAATTTGTGGGTTCAGTATAATATTTGCTCATCTGCGCTTACTTAATTTGCAATGTATTCAATTTAAATACAAATTCAAAACTTTTATTCAGAGACGTTCTTTTTTTTTATACCACAAAGGTGGCAAACAAGCATACGGTCAGCCTGAGGCTCAGAACACAGAAAGAAGAGAAATGTAATAAGACAGTTTTTGTACCGGAACCGATGTCGCCACTTACACACACAGTTACATTTTAACACATTCATAGAATAATCTCCGACAGTCACACTACACAAATCGTAAGCCCGTGATTTGCAGTTCGATTACGAACACAGATGTAAGAAGTGTATTATAGTGACGGGCACCTAATGAAAAAGGGCGACAAGCATTATCGATAACTACCTCTCGATATTTTACAATAACAATTTATTACGGACTACAACTATGAACTAATAATACCTATTTAATTTTAAATAATTAAAAAAGAAAAAAAAATTACCAAAGTTTTTATTTATTTTATTTTTGGAAAATAGTAATTTTTATACAACCAATTAAAAGAAAGAACTTTAAAAAAATTAGTACATAATAACAAGCGATTTTTTTTAAACTAATCAAATGAGTTTTTACGTGAGCTACTTTCCCCTTGAGTTTGATCCAATACTTATGGGACTAGGACACCCTGTACAAGGAATGCACTGTAGTAAAAGTTTCAAATTATTATACTTTCAAAAATTAGAAATACAAAATTATCGATACTAAAATATTCTACTTTTGGCAGCACTACATGGCTTGTGCGACGGCCATTATCACTTTGACAGATCGCGGAAGCTACAAGCGGCGGTACCACGATATTTTCACAACATTGTAATTATCGTTACGTTTGCATTCCATTGTACGTGCATACCGCAAAACATTGAAAAACGCGTATCCAAAACAAGCAATGGACAATATTTTTAACGGAAGTATCGACTATGCCGTATATTGTTTAATGATTTCTATGCCTCAAAAATATTTCGTTAATTTGTCATTTATATAGAAAAATATTAAATAAATGACTTACCTATGATAAGTAACACCACTATTACTTGAATTTACCGTATCACTGCGATTTTTGCACGTAATTAAAGCAAAATCCGGCATTTTTGTTGACATTCACGGACGTGTGTTCGCGGAAGCGTTGTTTTGTGAATGACTTAGAACAATCAAGTTCCTGCACATTTGTGCAGAAAATGGCGTCATGTGCCCCGCCCACAAACCATATCTCTTGTATTGTGATATCTGTGGCCTGAGGCATTGTCCTAATAGGACGTGAATGCGCGAATTTTACTCGTACGAACTCGCGATCAAACATATTGAACTCGAATGTGTCCTAACTGACAATCGCGCGACGCTTGGGCGCACGCTTATGAGCACGCGATGGTCGCATCGCATACTCGCGCGATGATCGCGGATTCGCGTCCTATTAGGACAATGCCTGGTAAGCCGTCACCGTAGCCTATAGACGCTATACCGGGGGTATCACTCGGGCGTTGCCACCGCTATGCGTTGAGTTTCTTAAGACACTTCTTAACAGGCCATTCACGTCACAGGACTAAAAAACTTTTGACTGAAAAAAAGTATTTGCTACTTGCAAAATAAATCGATTTTTTTCTTCTTTTAAAATCCGATCCGATGGAAGTTCCACTTTTTTCCTTTCAAAATATTTTTATTCAAATAGAGCTATTACTCGTACAGAACTCTTTTGACGACCTCTGTGGCGTTATGGTTACCACGCCAGACCGCCGCCCAGGAGGTCCCGGATTCGAATCCCGGTCGGGTCATGATGAAAAACGAACTTTTTCTGATTGGCTTGGGTCTTGGATGTTTATCTGTATATGTATTTATATATATAAAATTCAAAGTCCTGACTAACTGACTTAACTATATATCAACGCACAGCCCAAACCGGTGGGTCTAGAGATTCCAAATTTGGACTGTAGCTTCCTTACGACGGCGAAGTTTAGGGGTGTACTAAGAAAGGATATTTCAAAATTCCCACGGGAAACCGAGATATACGCAAACGAAGTTGCGAGGGTATATCAAATTTAGCATGTCGGTTCCTTACGACGTCTAGGGATGTACTAAGAAACGAGGATGTATAAGGACCGGACCGACCGGACCGGACCGGACCGGATCGACCGGACCTGATCGGACCGGATGGAACCGTACCGTACCGGGCCGTGCCGGACCGGAATTTGTTTCTGAAGAAAGGTATGCTAATGGGTAATTCAGCGACTGACACCACGAAGGATTGGAACCATGGTGTCAATCGCGGAAGGACTCTTTTTGAATTGACTGATTGACACCATGGTGTCAGTCGAGTAACATATAATTGGGACGTCGTCGATTGACACCATGGTGTCAATCACGGCAGGCGTTTATTGACTTCCTTGATTGGAACCACGATTTTTTATTTTTTTAAATAATGGGTTTTTTGTACAGTCGGATAGAAAATACTTATTGAAATGAAACAAATTACTGGTACTCAATATTAGTATAATTCAATTATGTACAATGAATGAGATTTATATTTACCAAAATGATTAAATATTATTCAAACAAATTAAGTCATATACAGGCAATCAGGGGAAATAATTCGTGTAGTTTTTACACAGTTATACCTACGTGATCTGTATGCCTGTTTTCCAACCTTTTCCATAAAAAAAAATTTATATCGGAATTTCAGTACGAAAAAATAGATTGAGACGAAAGATGTAATGAGGTTGTCCTTAAGTGAATTAGAAACAATATCAATATTGCCATTTCCACCGATTTAACTTGACAAATAACAATATTTAATTACTTACTATTATTGTCGATGAAATATCATAGTCCAGTCCGTTTTGTAGTTCAAATTTTAGCTGTTTTTCCGAGATCACGAACAGAATAGTACGATATTATGAAATCATTTGTTTGAATATTCTCAAAAAAAATTATATTTGACATGACAGATGTCAAAATAAAATTTAAATCAAAAGCACCAAGGAGTGTTGATATCAACTTTGAAGAAAATTACCCACACAATACCTTACTTTCGAGAATTTTAATAAAATCCGAGGTCTTTCATCAGTCTTCTTAAAGAATTTCATGCAAATAAGAAATCACGAGTCGTGGAGTGCCGGCCGAAGAATAGCATTCCCCCAACTCTTCTCGAGGGTGTCGTAAAAGGCGACTAAGAGATCTTCGACCCGTGCATATCGCCACCTAGCACATATGGGTCAGACTGGTGTCGGGCAGCAGCGACACTGGTATAGCATGCACTGCGATTGCCAACCCGCCTGCTCAGCGTGGCAATTAGAGCAACCCCCCTCAATATGGCAAGCCGAAACGTACCACGGCCCCCAGTTCCCGGTCGCCCTGCTATTCCTGATCACGGCGGCGGTCACGGTGACGGCAGGGCAGGGGGTGCGAAGAATCCCCGGGTTACGAAAGGCCGCCAAAAACAACTGACCTTGGCGACGTATAACGGACGCACGTTACGGCTAGACGAGCACCTGGCGCAACTCGAAATCGAGCTCGGAAAAATAAGGTGGCATATTCTTGGGTTATGCGAAGTCCGAAGAGAGGGGGAGGACACCGTAACCCTTGATTCCGGCAACCTTATGTACTTCCGAGAGGGAGACCAGCTATCCCAGGGTGGCGTAGGGTTCCTGGTTAATAGAACCCTGTGTGACAACGTTGTGGAGATTTCGAGTGTGTCGAGCAGGGTCGCGTACCTGGTAATTAAGCTAACCGAGAGGTATAGCCTCAAGGTTGTGCAGGTTTACGCACCGACCTCGACACACTCGGACGATGAAATGGAAGATATGCTTGGCGACATATCGAAGGCCTTACACTTCACCACCAAGGCCCACTACAATGTTGTCATGGGGGATTTTAACGCAAAAGTGGGAGTACAAAATTACAGCGAATCGGTAGTAGGGTCCCATGGGTATGGAAGCAGGAATCATAGGGGGCAAATGCTAGTCAACTTCCTCGAAAAGGAGGGGCTCTTCTTGATGAATTCGTTCTTCAAGAAACAGCCTCAAAGGAAGTGGACATGGCAAAGCCCCGACGCTATGACCAAAAACGAGATCGACTTCATCATTACGGACAAGAAGCGCATATTCAGAGACGTCTCAGTGATCAACAGGTTTAACACCGGAAGCGATCACAGACTTGTGCGAGGCTCTCTGAATATCAATTTTAAGCTTGAACGTGTCCGTTTGATGAAGTCCAGGCTCCGGCCAACCCTGCTCCAAACTGTAGTGGGATCTGAAACGTTCCAGTCAAATCTGGAAAACCGATTTACTGTCGCGGAAACCACAAACAGCGTTGACCAGGCCCTCGAAAGGGTGGTCGGAATCCTCAGGGAGGAAGGTATGAGTTTTTGCGAATTGCAGCGTAAGGGCAGGAAGTCGAAATTTTCGGAAGAAACACTCGAGCTTATGAAGGTACGACGGGAAGACCCACCAGCCACTTCGTCAGACAGACATGCTCTAAACAAGAGAATTGGCAAACTGGTACGACGAGACCTCCGATGCTCCAACACTCGATCTATAGAGCGAGCTATCGAGCAAAATCGGGGGTCCAAAGTGTTTGTCCAATCGCTTGGGAGAACCCATCTGACGAAGTTGACTACCACGGATGGAGTAGTCGTTTCTTCTAAGCCGGAGGTACTTTCGGAGATTGAAAACTTCTACAGCCAGCTTTACGCATCGCATTCATCTCAACCTGATCCCGGAAATGAGAATTCTAGAGCCACACTTACGCGCCACTTTACTGAAGACTTGCCAGAGGTCAGCCTAGGCGAAATCGAGTTGGCTCTTAAACAGCTTAAAAATGGAAAAGCCCCTGGAGAGGATGGTATTACGACTGAGCTTCTGAAATCTGGTGGCACACCTGTAATGAAGGAGCTCCAAAGAATCTTTAATACTGTCCTCTTCGATGGGAGAACTCCAGAGGCGTGGAGTAGGAGTATTGTCGTATTGTTTTTCAAGAAGGGTGATAAAACCCTCTTGAAAAACTATCGACCCATTTCGCTCCTCAGCCACATCTACAAGTTGTTTTCAAGAGTCATCACGAATCGCCTTGCGCGAAGACTCGATGAGTTTCAACCACCGGAACAGGCCGGGTTTCGATCGGGGTACGGCACCATAGACCACATCCACACAGTGCGGCAGATTATACAGAAGACCGAAGAGTATAATCGACCCCTGTGCATAGCGTTTGTGGACTATGAGAAGGCCTTTGACTCCATTGAGACCTGGTCTGTTTTGGAATCTTTGCAGCGATGCCAAGTCGATTGGCGATATATCCAAGTGCTGAGAGGCCTGTATAACGCCGCTACTATGACCGTCCAAATCCAGAACCAGCGGTCTGAGCCTATCCCCATGCATCGTGGTGTGAGACAAGGGGATGTTATATCCCCCAAATTGTTCACAAATGCATTGGAGGACATGTTCAAGGTGCTGGACTGGAACGGACGTGGTATTAACATAAACGGCGAGTACCTCTCACACTTGCGATTTGCAGACGATATCGTCATCGTAGCAGAAACGCTGCAAGATTTGCAACATATGCTGAATGGCCTAGCTGATTCTTCGCAACGCATTGGTCTCCGGATGAACTTGGACAAAACCAAGGTTATGTTCAACGAACATGTAAATCCGGAACCAATTGCAGTACAGGGCAGTATTCTCGAGGTTGTTAAGGAGTATGTTTACCTTGGGCAAACTCTGCAGTTGGGTAAAAACAACTTCGAGAAGGAAGCAAATAGAAGAATACAGCTGGGCTGGGCAGCGTATGGGAAACTTCGTCGGGTCTTCACATCGCCAATTCCACAAAGTCTAAAGACGAAAGTCTTCAATCAGTGCGTCCTACCTGTTATGACATACGGTGCCGAGACGTGGACACTCACGGTTGGTCTGGTCCACAAATTTAAAGTCGCTCAGCGAGCTATGGAAAGGGCTATGCTCGGAATTTCTCTGAAGGATCGAATTCGGAACGAAGTGATCCGACAGAGAACCAGAGTCATCGACATAGCTCACCGGATAAGCAAACTGAAGTGGCAGTGGGCCGGCCATATTAGCCGAAGAACCGGCAACCGCTGGGCTAAACGAGTTCTTGAGTGGAGACAGCGAATCGGTAAGCGTAGCGTAGGACGCCCTCAGACTAGGTGGAGCGATGATATTTGCAAGGTGGCTGGCAAGAGCTGGATGAGAGTGGCCGAGGATCGTGCGCGGTGGCGTGCAGTTGGGGAGGCCTATGTCCAGCAGTGGACAAATGTAGGCTGATGATGATGAAGAAATCACGTTGTCCCATACGAACTTTGTCCCCCTTTTTACTCCCGAGAGGTAGAATTTCGGAAAATCCTTTCTTAACGGATGCCTATATCATAGCAAAGAACACACCGTCCAAGTTTCCATTTTTACGATCAGCGATTTGGGCTGTGCGTTAATTCTTAGTCAGTCAGTCGTTCAGGACAAAAAAAATATGTATAGGTTTAAAAATGTAAGTAGGATATACATAATTTGTTTAGAAGTTAAAACTATAAAAAAAAAGCGTGCACTTTGACATTAACCGATTATTCAAAGTGTGTCGCTACGGTATTGATGGGTTTATTACATTTAACATTTTTTATTTTATTTTTTGGAGTTAACACCATTAGAAATAAATTCTTTTTAAATTGCGATACTTATAGGTAATTTAAAAAAGCATGTTAGCACTTTTTTACATAACTGTTTAGTTTCAATAAAATGTACTTGGTTCCAATCGAGCAAGTCAAAAAACGCCTGCCGTGATTGACACCATGGTGTCAATCGACGACGTCCCAATTATATGTTACTCAACTGACACCATGGTGTCAATCAGTCAATTCAAAAAGAGTCCTTCCGCGATTGACACCATGGTTCCAATCCCTCGTGGTGTCAGTCGCTGAATTACCCATGCTAATTGTTACTAGGCCACGCGGGCGAAGCCGCGGGCGGAAGCTAGTTTGTTATAAAATATAGTATCGTTGAGATTTATTTATTTATTGAATCGTCCTTTCTTATCCTACGACCAGTTGAGAAGTCTTTATAACAGATCAGGGAACCCTAAAGAACGATATGAAAATACAACTATTAAACAAATGGGCATGATTTGCCTAATACAATCTTATTGTATCTTAATGAGGGGTGACGACTGACAAACATTATATTCTGACAATTTTTTTTATACACAGTAACTAAAGTTATCCCGCGGCTATGCGTAAAGAGCGCGCATTCCGTCCACTAGCGCAGCCATTTGAACGAGAGTGATGGCTGGTAAACGTAGATGAAAAAGTAAAATATGTTCTACTTACGCATTAGAATAGACGATGAAGTATGAATTATATTTATAACGCTTTGTTTCCATTTACAATACATTTCAAATGTTGCTGTTTCTATAAATAACGAGTTGAGAGAAAAAACGGCCGTTTTTGTGTTTGGTGTTCCCGTCCCGGACACCAGTAGCATCCAGTAGGGAAAGATTTGATTGTTTGCATTGAATATTATCCGAAACTAGTAGACCAATTTGAAAAATTCTTTCTCCCTTGGGAACCTACACTATCCCCGGGGGACATAATAGGCTATTCGTATTAAAGCGATAGTGCTACTAGATCGAATTTGGTCCAACCCGTACCACCGAACCGTGCGGTGTCAAGTAGTCCACCACACCACACACAAAATGTAGGGGAAAAGAACCAAATAAGTGTGCGGTGCACCGCGTGTTACACGATCGAATAAGGTACCGTCCCGCACGGTTCGGTGGTGGTGCGAAACATATTCCATCGTCTAGAAGCACTTTTATATTTACGAAAAAAAAAAATTAGGAACTTTACTAAAAAAAAACGGTGTGGTCATTATGCTTTGTTTCCGAAATGGTGGTAGTTAATAAAGTAGCTTATCTATTTTATAATGGTACTAGCGAAACCCGCGCAACTTCGTTTGCGTGTATCCCGCTTTCCCGTGGGAATTTTGGAATGTATTATACTTAAAAACCTTCCTCTTGAATCACTCTATCTATTAAAAAAAACCGCATCATAATCCGTTGCGTAGTTTCAAAGATTTAAGCATACAAAGGGACATAGGGACAGAGAAAGCGACTTTGTTTTATACTATGTAGTGATATGTTGTAAATGACGTGTCTAAGTGGCCCACGGGGGCCCCCTACAGATAAAATATAATTGACTTCAAAATAAACCCGTGTGAACCCGGGGCGCGCTGCTCGTACTTTATAAAATCATGTTGTAAGGATATACACAAGTTATAAATACCTATATTGTGTTTAGCCACGTGATCAAACGTAGGAAGCCGACACGTGACTGTTTATTTTACGATCGAAGAGAACGCCAACAATAAACGCTTTTAACTTCACGGCTGTATTATCCAAGAGGATAGGTAGAGTAATGGAAAAGTTTATAATGTTTTGGATCAAGTCGGTCAATTCAAATAGAGACTTCCGCAACTGACCCCCTTGGGTCAGTTCTTCGGAATTGGTCGCATTTGTTGTTTACTTAAAACTGTCGACGCACGAAACGCGACCAATTCGTTCTTCGTGGGGTCACTCAGTGAACAACCCATTTTAACGGGTAGGTAGGGTAGGCACCTCAGACCAAATAAGATAGCACTCCGAAACTTTATCGAGACTCCGAGATTTTTTTATACCCATCCAATATTGAGTAGGGTATTCGTTGCTTAACTTGCGCGATCGCTGCACTTTGACACGCACGAGGTCATTGAACTGAAGGTAAATAAGGAAGATGAACTGAAAATGTAGAAATATCGGGGAAAACAGGAAGTGCCCACGGCTTGGACTGCTGAGTAGATGCTTATTGGTTATTTATTTATTTTCTACTAGCTTTTGCCCGCGGCTTCGCTCGCGTTACATGCGGTGTAGCGATTTTTAGCGTCCTACCTTGAAAACTGCGAAAAGTCCCACATAAAATTTCGCCCCCTCTTTTAAGGTGTTGGGGGCAGATTTCAAAAAAATAATGATGCACGATTTTTTTGTTGGTCACAAATAGTCCGCATACCAATTTTTAGCTTTCTACCTTTAAATTGCGAAATGTGCCATACAAACTTCCACCCCCCATTTTAGGGAAGTGGGGGGTTAGAAAGAGACAAAAAGTCAGCCAGTCACTCTCCATCCCTTCAACTATCTCCACTTAAAAAAATCACGTCAATTCGTCGCTCCATTTTGTCGTAAAAGACGGACAAACAAACAGACACACACACTTTCCCATTTATAATATTAGTATGGATGGATTTTTGTTATTGGCTTGTTATCCTACTAATATTCTAAAGGCGTTTGTGTATATGTTTGTTACTTCTTCACGCTTAAATGGCTAGGTCAATTTTTATTATATTTGGTATGTAGGTAGCTGATACCTCGGATTAACACATAGGATACTTTTTATCCCGAAAAGTGCATGATTCCCGTAGGATTTGGTCAAGTCTAATAAAGATGGTGTTGTTGTGAATAAAATGAAACGCGGGTACAGATGTGCCCGTTTATGAGAAAGTCCTCATAAAGAACGATATGAGGACTTTCTCATAAACGGGCACATCTGCTGATCTATTGCCATAAGTACCTGCATGACTGTCACAGATATTAGTGGAAATTGTTGCAAGTACATATTTTTAACAGAAAAATTGGTTTATTTTATGGAGATAAAAAGATAAGTCTAAACATCAGATAATATAAAAATTTAAAGTACCTATAGAAGTTGGTTTGCCAAAAGGATTTTGATAAAATGGTGAAATTAAAAAAAAACATACCTGTATAAGAAGTGGAACTATACGAGTCGGCAGAGGAGGCAGACAGTGATCTACTGCGATATCTGGCTGACTTCTTCAAAGCACCAGATTTTCCTCGCTGCCCTTCGAATTTTGCAGCAGTACCTTCAGGATTCCCGCCACGCACCTGTCCCGGATCCGTTACAGGACTGTCGCTAGGCACATTAGCAACTACCACGCTCTCCTTCCTAAGATGATTAGGCTCCCCATGCCCCTCAGACATATTTATAATCAACTTTAAAAAACTTATTTGTTTTTATCACCAAAAATATGATTTTTCGATATTATAACGTTGATTCACACTTTTATTTGAGTTTAGATTATTTTTTACAATTTTTTTGATTATTGATTATTAAATTTTGGCAATAATTCGTCAAATAAAAATATCAATAATAAAAACAGCTACGCGAAAATCCGCAACGCTTAAAATGATGTTAGGACAACGCAAATACACTTTACAATGGTAAATATTAAACTATTTATTAGAGAACACTTTAAATAACACTCGTTGCATTTATTTTAATGTTAAATAGGCTTAAATTATAAGAAAAACACGAATTTTCAATAGCCACCATCAACTTGGATAATAACCCCCCACACCTCACGTTTCACCCCCCGGACCGAAATGTCATTTTTTCGATCGGCTTTTCACTAGGGATTTCGTTGGAAAACTTTAATGGAAAACCGATAAAAGTGTCTATGGTTTAGAAATTGTTTTACGTTTTTTTAATCAGGCAAAGTAAAAATTAAACTTTCTTAAATGACTTAGGTAGCGTATCCCGTACAATCCTACTATTCCCGTACATTTCCATTACGTATTTATGCACACACGTTGCTTAAAATTTTACAACTTTTATATTTTATTTTATAATAATCAGAAAAAGAAGGAAACAAAGCTTTCGTTTGGCAATTACTACTGCTGCTTCACAAGCGTGTGGATACATCGCAAACATGTCGAACACCCTTTGATTGACGCCGAACACTGGCAAACACAAACAAAAACAGACAAACAGCTGTCCACACGTTCGTGTTTGCTGTTTGTGTTCGCTGTTCGCCGAGCGTGTGGATACGCCATTACAGACGCGATACTAATAATAATGTAATGAATTTACTAGAAAAATAACGTTAGAATCAAAAATACTGTCATGAAAATAAATGTACATAATTAAGGGGTTTAAAAAATACTATTAACTCCAATTCGTAATGTTACTGTAGACTGTAGAACACTCTAGGTAGATTATAGAATTCTTAAATGACTGACTGGCTCTAATAAAATTTAACTTTGTCTTGAATAGTGTGTGTGATTATAAAGAAATAACAAAAAATAAAAACAATGCTTAGTATTAGCCATTTTGAATATAAAATAGAATGAATTAGTAAGCCAATCTCTCTTCAATGCCCTGTTGCGTAAAGTAGGTAAGAGAATAAATTTATCAAATGAATAAAATCCTTTTTTCAAACAATGGAAAAAAGTCATGTTAAAATAGACACCGGTATTTTGTCAAGAACCGGTATTCTCTATGGTCAGCTTTCGCACCTCACATCACTATTATTACCAATATGGAAGTGATACGTATGACAAGCTGTACGCAACTAAACAACTAGGAAATACTAATTCTTAATTCATTTAACACAATTTTTGGTGAGTAAATAAACAATTTATAACATTTATTGAATTAAAAACGCAAGTTTAATTGTTAATTTGCCAATATGACGTGTAGAAATGCGTTGAAATAATTCGTGTGAATGACTAACATCAAAACCGGTAGACAACGACTTTACGCTTTCGACCTTTTAAATTTATAAAAAAAAGATATTTTTTTATTATTCATGGTTTATATATATTACGAATTACTTACGATTTATAATATTTTCGTTGGCTTTCATTTATAACCGTTAGCAGAGCTTTGTTTATTGAAGATTACGTGTATAAAAACTAACATTTTCAAACGTCATTTTAAAAAAGATTTATGAATCGACGTATTTGCGTTGTTATGCAAATAATTTGTATGTTTTTATGATTAAATTACATTGTTTACTGACATTTTATCAAGGCTAGATGGAAGTTTGTATTCTGTCCCTTTTTAACTTGTGTTGTTTTGCATACACCCATCTCTCTCTTACGAAATGCATGCTGTGTCGTAGGCATGTCATAGGTTATTCAGTTTTATTTGTTTTTTGAATAAAAAAATAAAATAAAATGAAGGTTGTGGATATGAACCTTTTTGGTTATTGGAAATTATTTTGTTCCATAATTTGTATTATAATAAGATGTAGGTACAGTCAGGAGCATGTTGAGCTTGCACTTGCAGTAAAATTTTGGCTCTTATGTTATGACTTATGAATGGTACAAAGTCCAATATGTAAAGGTCGACCTGCTCTTGACTGTACAATAATTTCAGATTGTTTTGCTAAGATTTTCTCTGACTGATTTTTGGCACTAAAATGCTTCCTGAAATGGTTATTTTAAGATACCAATGTTGTTAATTTGTAAATAGGTTACATTTTTTTTAATTTTTCATGTATTTCATAACAGCCCTAAATGACAGCCAGCCCAGTGGTGCGTTGGTTTGGTAGTGATCCTACCGGAGGGTGCGGGTTCAATTCCCGCTTGGAGTGTATTATCATTATCGTATTGACTTCAAAATCAACTTCTTTGAAGAAATTTTTCTATCTTTCGCCTCAGAGGCTGTATACTGAGTCGACACAACATGAATATACTGCTTGGAATAATGTTACCGTTTCTTACTTGCCACCAGCTAATTGCAATGAACAAGAATGTAGAAGCCATTACTTAAGGGGTTACACTCTAAAAAAAAGGGAAACCCCGGACTGTACTGTACTGTTAAGTCTACACAAAACGCATATTACACTACACGTTATTCAGGGCCTGACAAAAGAGATGGTGCAATACTAAGAAGTGAGAAGTTGTAAGTGCATCTCGCTTATTCGTATTGCACCATCTCTTTTGTTAGGTCCTGAATATCATGTAGTGTAATACGCGCTTAAACATTACCCATTGAATTATTACCTAAGATATTTTGTTTATAGATAAACATGTCATCATAGCATTATTTATATATGTAATACATTTTTTTAACAGATTGTTTCCACAAATGAGGCTGGGTGGTGGGAACATACTGTCTTTCGGGTGATGCAAAGAAATTGTACATCTTTGCGTCACTCACAATGAGGGACATGGAGTAGTTAGTCCAGCGAACTTCCCTATGAGGCTGACATGGTCAAGCATGGCTAAAAACCTCAAAGAAAAATAGAGAAAAAAAATAATGGAAATACTTAATTCACGCGGTTTTTCGACCTTCCTAACTTAACTAGCCATGTTTCTCCCTTGTCTGCGTTTAGCATGGCTTTATGTGCACATACATAATTATAGTAAAAAACTATTTTCAGCTACCTACTATGTCGGCACCGGGTCGCGGTCGCGGCTACACGGGTCGGCATCACACGCGCGAGCCCCGGCCCGGGGACGCGGAGCAGGCCGACCGGGACGCCGTCAGGGCGCTCACCGAACTGAGCCCTAGAGCCACTGGTGAGTATTGAGTTAAAGAAAACAATTTCAGCTACCCTACTATGTCGTCACCGAGCCGTACGGCTACTCTGGTGAGTATTGGCCTTGTTGTACAATCAAGAGCATGTCGACCTTTACATATTTGACTTTGTACCATTCTTGAGTTCCATGTCATAAGAGCCAAAATTGTACAGCAAGTTTAAAGCTCGACGTGCACCTGACTGTACAACATGTATTCGCAAATAAAAAAATATGATTTTTTTCCTTTTCTTTACTTTTTATAACAAAGTGACCATTTGGTCCATCGCAGATTTCGAAGGCGTGAAAGAATTTTTGAAATCGGTCCAGTAGTTGACGAACTGATTGACGTGATTTTTTTGGGAATAGGTTAAAGTCTGGAGAGTGCTACTTTTTATCCCGATAAAACATCTTATTCTCATGGAAAAAATGTTTCTTTTTTATAAAAGTAGTTAAGTAGATTTGCACAAAAACCCGAATCTAACATAAGAGACAGTGGCGTCACCTGTTGCAGAGGTACGCGACAAAGTGGAGGAAGAGGACAAGATGGCCGCCGTGGAGGATGACGGCGCACTGAATGAGCTACTCACAATTGACGAGCAGTATGCACCGCTATTGGCATTGGTAAGATTGATTTTAAAAAACTCAAAAAGACTCGATTCAATATTTCACAGACCATTTCTAAATTCACCAATGAGCAGTTTTCTTTTAGGTATTTTATAGCTTTTCTAAACACTCGATAGATGGCGCATCCTGGCACTTTTGGTAATAAAAGAGTGGGTGGGTGGAGTGACCTTTTTGCTACAAAGTCGTCATTTATTTTAACATTTGAAAAAAAAGTTTGAAGAAAGTATTACGACAATGTATTATTAATTAAATTATGTAATTAACAACTTTTTGAGGTTACAATGTTCATACAATACAAGAAAACTTATCCAGAAATGACAAATGACAGAAACAGAAATTAAACAAATTGACATTCGGTCAGTTCTTTCTTGCCACAGACTAAATATTTGGCCTCAACAATACCAAAAAATAATGCTAGCGCCATCTTTTGATGATTTTAAAAACCAACTGATTTTACATAAAAGAAAACTGCTCATTCATGAAATGAAATTGATTTATTTTTAGACACGATTCGATACACTGTCACTAACATGAAGAAATTACTAAGAGGAGTTGCTACAATGCGCCGTTCGTATGAACGACCTCGTCACTGACGGGAGGGGGTGCGGGAGGGTCTTAAACCTGCCTAGACACCCTCCCGCACCTGCGCCGCACAGCCCGACAATGCGTGACGTCAGTGCCCAATTGAACGTGCTGGAATAAATTACTTAGGGCAACTGCACTTAGTAATTTCTTCATGGTCACTAGTATGTTTAAAGATAGATGCAATATTTGCCACCAAATTAATACACATTTTGACGACCTCCGTGGCGTAATGGTTGCCACGCCGGACCGCCACCCAGGAGGTCCCGGTCCCGTGTTCGATCCCCGGTCGGGTTATGATGAAAAACGAACTTTTTCTGATTGGCCTGGGTCTTGGATGTTAATCTAAATATGTATTTGTTATAAATAGACATCGGATTATATGCACTATCAAAATGCCAAAATATGCATGCAAATATGCACTAAAAAAGTGCGAAATATGCACAAAATATGCACAATCAAAAAACCATTTATTATTACAATTTACGTTTATTTTAACATTATTTTTATATGTTATACATTTATTCATATTAGTTATTGTTATAATTCTTGTGACAATTAACAATAACATATTTTTCCAGGTTTTCTACGGAAAACTTGTGACGTTTGTCACTTAATATTAATTTATAGGCTGAAAATGACCTTTCGACGTCAACTGACGTTACCGGACAGAACTTGAAATTTGGCGCCATTTCTGCAGAGACCTCTTCAGGCAGAGTTTGTCCGGTGCCGTTGATAAATGCGTCAATTTTCTTTACGCCTAACATGTATAACTACTGAAATATGCACTATCAATGAAAAAGTACCAAAATATGCAATAACGCTATAAAAATGGAATTATATGCATTTGCATATGCAAACATGCAAATGCATATAATCCGATGTCTAGTTATAAAATATAGTATCCCATAAGACAAGTTTCAAACTTTCGGGCTAGCTCAATCTGTGTGATTTGTCCCGATATATTTAATTTAACATTGCGAGTTAATAAGATTCTTGTATATTTTTTCAGTTGGAACAGTTTTCACCCGGCGAGGATGGTATACAGTTCAATCGTAAATTAAGGACCTTTGAGGGCACAGTCACAAAAATGTGCCCTGATGAAAACACACTCCAGTAAGTGTTCATAATAAAGCTAAAGTTACACATGCTCTACAATAGCATGCTAAAAAGCGTGCTATTGAGTATGCTCAATACGAGCATGCTTATGAGCAGTTTACATTTGCTAGCAAAAGGCATGCTAGTTTTAATCATACACCTTCACATTTGTTAAAAAATAAGTATGTTAGTGCTAATCAAATCTGTTTAGACGCCCTTAAAGCACGCCCCTTCCACCCGCGCCGCAGGTAGCATGCTCAATCATCGCGCGCCTGTCGATTTTTACGCAAACTCGAAATGAGCATGCTAATTTTGAGCAACATTCCGACACTCATGCTACTAAGTAGCAACTATAGAAATGAGCATGTGTAACTGTAGCTTTATGTTACCATTTTAAGAGTAATTTTAAGTTCATAGTACAGTCGACCTGTGAAAGAGATGATTAGGACCATAAATATGACTTAAGTTTGTATCATTGTTCCCGCAGCTTTGTTTTAGAGGGGGAGCCCGACGTACCCCCGCCACTTCCCAAGCGGCGGGGCATGCAGTAATGCATTTTCCTGACTTAAAACAAAAAACAATGGTTGACTGGTAGAGAACGCAATTAGCATTAAGTCCGCCTATTCATAAATAATAAATGAATATATAGGGACAATTCATACAGATTGAGCTAGCCCCAAAGTAAGTTCGAAACTTGTGTTATGGGATACTAACTCAACGATATTATATTTTATAACAAATACATAAATAGATAAACATCCAAGACCCGAGGCCAATCAGTAAAAGTTCGTTTTTCCTCATGACCGGGGTTCGAACCCGGGCCCTCCTGGGTGGCGGGCAGGCGTGGTAACCATTACGCCACGGAGGTCGTTATCCGCCTATTGTATGAGTACTTTGTGTATTGTGGTCATTAGAGTTATATAAATAAAAAATTCTAAGAGAGGTAGGGCACAGCGGATAATCCGCTCAAATCGGAGCAGCCGGTCTGGGGAAGGACCTCCACCTTACAGAAGATCGTAGCCAAATGGCATTGGTCTCGGCCATGTTGGGTTCCTACGGTGAGTAAGGTCAGAGCTCCACTTGGGGGGATTGGGGGGGTTGGCAACGCTAGAGTCATACCCCCGGTATTTCAAGCGTCTATAGGCTATGGTGACGACTTACCATCAGGCCGACCGCATGCTCGTTTGCCAATTGTGTAGTATAAAAAAAATTACAGCCAAGCCTTCGCAACGTTCCGTGCGGCGGCCCTCCTCAACTCGGCCACAGCGAGGAAGTTGGCGTCGGTTGGCGCCTCCTTCACGCGACAACAACGGCAACAACTGCTCAGGACAACACTGCTCAACGTCGTTATGCAAGGCACATTTTGTAGTGAGTACATCTTGATTACTTGGCACAAAAGCTTGAACTCTGAAACAAAGGTTACCGCGGTTTATTTATTGACATTTCGCGTATGTAATGTTGTATGTACAGTCAAGTGCAAGTTGAGCTTTATACATGCAGTACAATTCACTTAATGGTACAAAGTTCGATAAGTAAAGGTTGACATGCTCTTGACTGTACCTAGTTTTGAATTTTGTGTTAAAAAAATGTACGAAAAATGACAAAAAATTCCGTAACTGGTTTTCTTTCGCCATTTCTTTTAACAGTTTTCATTTTGCTTTTGTTTCCGAAATGGTAGTAGTTTATAGAGTAGATTAATTTATACAAATCATTTATTACTGTATACTCTGACAAGAGAACGTGTTTGTGAAAACCTATTCTCTGAATAAAAGTTTTGAATTTAAGGTCACACATTAAATGTTGTCAATGAAATTATTAACAACTTATGTTCCGTTATACTTGACACAAGATTTCCAGTGAAATCAACTGATGGTGTTTAAACTAGATCGTCATATGTATGTACCTCATGGTGGCAAAATGATCTTGTATGCTTTATCATAATAAAATGATTCGTGATCGATTCATGTTTATTTCATATCCATTTAAATTAGCGTGTCTTTTTATTCAATTATCCATGTGTAAAATCGACAAATCGCCGGAATACTAAGAGTGTAGTGTTAAATGCCTTTTCTAACTATGTAATTATTTGGGTGTGGATGATAATTTTAATTGCCTATTTTTGTTAAAAAGACGTGCTAATATTGTTTACTACATTTGCCAAGTTAAGAAAAACAGGTTTTAACATTATTATTAATTTTTTCATTCCAGAATTGGATATATTGGAGAGAGGTAACCCTCAGTTTCTGATCAACGCTGCAAATCTTATGGGAGATTATTTTGCAGGTAATTTAGATTTTTGGAATCCATATATCATCATCATATCGAAATAATCGGGATAACATAAACAAGGATACGGGTTTAGAGCGTACTCTGCCACGCTGCTCCAATGCGGATTGGCAGAGGCCGGTGTTTTTCAAGCCGCCAGAAGGCCACCGACCGATCGGCTGCTTAGTCAGGCCGTGAAGGAATAACAAACTAACTCACTTTCTCATTTATAGTATTATTATTATGATGATGAAGATGATATTCCGTTTCAGAGGCGAGGTTATGCAACGGCAACAAAGTGCACATTCTGGCGAGTCCCTTGTTGCAGTACATGAGGGCGTTGTTGGCCAGCGACCATATTCGCGCGCATCGGAGTCTCGCCACACAGGTAAAAAAAGCATTTTAGATGTTATGTGTACTGTCGGGAGCAGTGGCGGCTGGTGAGTCATGACCCACCAGTGCCAGGCACTAGTGGTGCACTTTATCAGCTCACTGAGTACTCCAATTCGAAATTGCAATAGAACAACATTTTGTCTTTACAAAGGCCAAAACAAAATAATGTATTGAGACGCTCACATCCACACAGCCATTTCTTTCTGGTATACATTTCACTTTTAAAACTTCGCGTAAATGTTTATTTTTTCGATTTACACTCTTGTTTCAAGTTAAGAAATGTCCTGGGCGGTCCAGCTGATTTTAAATCAATCTTTTGTTGAAAACTTTTATTATTGCTTTTAATAAAGTCAATGTTATAGTTAATGCTAATTTTAACAGCTACACAACTGCCCAACACAAAAAACGATAAGTTAGTTTATTATAATTCTATCACAATGTAAACAATAACAAAAACAAACGCGCGACGCGGTCGTCTGCTCTCGGTTTTTCGTTCGCCGGCTCTCGGTAAACTCCGGCTCGTGCGTGCCGCGCACGCGAGCTGTCTAATTTTGTCATACATTTTTTACGTGAATTGCCCCACTGCTCTTGACTGTACAAACAAGAGTTAATTAATAATTAACAAAGCTCGAATAAGTTTTCTCATGTAATTCTCAATGTATTATTTGACGAACTCCGTGGCGTAATGGTTACCACGTTAGACCGCCACCCAGGAGGTCCCGGGTTCGATCCCCGGTCGGGTCATGTTGAAAAACGAACTTTCTCTGATGGGCCTCGGGTCTTGGATGTTTATCTATAAATAAAAGAAAGTCGTGTCAGTTACACCATTCATAACTCAAGAACGGCTGAAGCGATTTGGCTGAAAATTGCTGAAGAGTTACCTTAGAACCAGTAGCAGGACATAGGATATTTTTAATTCCGTTAGGGTAGGGTAGGGTAGTGCCTCTGATATCGGATAGTATCGTTGAGTTAGTATCCCATGAACTTACTTTGGGGCTAGTTCAATCTGTGTGATTTGTGACTATATATTTATATACTTACAGAAAGCAGACCCAACGAAGGAAGAATTAAGTTTTCTCATGTAATTCTCAATGTATTTAAACGAAACTAAAAAAAAAAACTTTTTTGATTACGTATACGATGAAATCATAGATTTATTATATACTAGCGTAAGATTGGCAATGAAAAAGAGATAGATCATAGCATACACGTTGGTTAGAGCGAGATAGATAGGCGAGACCATTTTACACATACACACTATCGGACTGTATCGGCCTGACGTCAGTCGTGTTAAAAACAAATCTTACTGATTTTTAGAAAATTTATGTTTTTTAAGTGTAGTTTTGGTGTTAATTAGACGTGATTAAATATGGTTACTTGTGTAGTGCCTGGATGTAACTCAAACAAAAAGGAAAATCCACAAAATTATATATCTTGCTTGCACACATGTACATTCCACGCACACTAGTGCATTTTGTTTTTGGTCTCGTCTTAATCAAACCAAAGCCGATCTATAGGTACGCTAGTATATACTAAATCTATGAATGAAAATTAGTTGAAATCTGATAAGTTACCTAGTCCTATGGGAATCAGGTTTCTTTGCAGCTGTCATATTAAGCCCATTCGCCCACGACGCAGTTCACAAGCGACTCGAAGCATAGTCCTTTCATACAAATTCACGTATACACGCGTTGCACGACGCAACTGGTGAAATTTTAGTGAAATTTAAAAAAATAGATAAAAATACTTTTCTAGAAAGACTCGAAAGAGCTAGTGAAAGGTCTATTTGATTAAAATATTTTGTTATATTATTAATTTTATTTACAGCTAATGCAAAACGGACGCGAGCTACTATCACAGCACACAGCGCAGGAAATAGATGATCTGTCAATATCAATACGTCTAAGACTTCTAAACCCACCTCCAGTCTCAATAATATGGTTACTACTATCATCCGATTTATGTTTAAACAAATTCCTACCGTTGCCCAATATGTTACAACAGTTCTACGCATCACACCTAGAGCTAACTTCAGACGAGAACTTCAGTGAAGTCAGCTACGGTTCATGGAAGAAAAGTCCGGAGAAGGAACGGTCTGATACGGACAGTGAGCAAGTTAATCAGAACTTATCGCAGATTTCTTTGAATGATGATGATAAACCAATTAAATTAAGACCTATATTAGGTGCTGGGGCTGGTCTGTTAAGGCAGGAGCAAGCATTGTCAGTCAGTCAAGACAATTTTGAGTGGACACCAAAGAGTCTGTCAAAAAGATATGATCTAAACTCATGGAGACAGAACGATGAGAAAGAAGAAGAAGAAACAGTGTTGCCAGTGAATTATAGTGTACCACCACCTAGATTCTTCCCGGAAAACTATTTACAGCAAGGCGATGGTACTTACATACAAAATCAATTCCAAAATAACACAAATTTTACATCGCAAGGTGACTACATACAATACCAAGAGCGACCCGAACGGGTCAACAACGAGACACAAAAGACTGCACCGAGAAGACCGGTGGAAAACTGGAGACGTGAGAAGAGCGATCTGAAAGAAGACACAAATAAGAATAGACAGAGGAATTGGACAAGACAGCGTTCCAAGGACAACGTTGATGATGATGAAGAAGAACGGTCTACGTCGAGGAATTCGAGGGAAGCAAAGCCTAGAACGGCCAGGAGGAACAGCGAAGAAGCGAATGGCACTTCGAAGACACCACCGCGGAGACATGTCACCGAAGTGCCAAGGAATCACAAGTACTGGGACCATGATGATCGGTGCGACAAAGATTATAATAGTTAGTAAAAGTCCCAAGTGCAAAGTTCTAATAAAATTGTGGGATATTAATTATATTTTTGATTGGAAATAGTTTTACCAAATGTAAGTTTCTCACTATCAAAGATTTGTGGTAGGTGCAATAACGTAAAAATGAGACAGCGCATATTGTGTTCTCTCTCGCACTTACACAGTTTATTGTTGACGTCACAAATATTTAGAGATGCACGTTTGGTTCCGGATGTTTATCGAAACAAGTTGTTTTCAGTGGGGTAGTTACAAGACATTATTAGAAAGAAAATATTAGCATTTGGTGCTAAGAAACTTAACATTTTATGCACTCTATTGAAGTCGAAAGGTCGGGTTTCAAAATAACTAAGTTTATGTGCGCGTTCAAACCCCGTTTATTATATTTATAACTAGCTTCTGCCCGCGGCATCGCCCGCGTAACCTAGTAAGAATTAGCATATTTTTCTTCAGAAACAAATTCCGGTCCGATCCGGCACGGCCCGGTGCGATACGGTTCCATCCGGTGCGGTCCTTATAAGAAACCTTCATGCCAAATTTGGAATCTCTAGACTAGACCCAGCGGTTTGGGCTGTGCGTTGATATATAGTTTCAGGACTTTGAATTTTTATATATTTGTGTTCAAAACGAAGTCTAAAAAAAACTAAAGAATAATAAAATAAATAAAATATCTAAACAAAAAACCTTATTCTAAATAGCACTAAATAAAAAATATTATCTTTCTAATAATAAATGTATTATCATTTTATCTACAGTCTAGTAAAACGCGTACGTATATATTACAAAAGTGATTTATTCGCCGTCTGCCACGAGTCTTTGATAGTAGTATAAAGTACTGACGAGCACGTAGAATTTCGTACGATGACCCCTATCATCTATCCCTGTCGCTCTAGCACAAGTCCACGAGTGTCTCGCTCGCACAAGCGCAATAACCTGCTAAGTGACTGCAACGAATACGCGATTTTAATTTCAATTCTGTAAATTATAATTTAAAATTAACAGCAAATCCGGATTTTGGCGCCAACTACGACAGCGTCCATTTGGGCTCGTGATTAGAAATTTAATTTCTGTGTGTAACGTTTGATTCACAGTATTCATAGTGTAATGTGAAGCAAACATTGCTTAAAGTGCATAGTGATTGGAGTTTATGATCAGGGAACTTTTAAAAGTGCATTATCGTGTTGACTTCAAAATCCGCCTTCTCTGAAGAAATTTTGCTATCATCTTTCTTCGGGGCGTCTTGACTCGGAGACTATACTGACTACTGAGTCAAGATAGCATGAACACGTTGCTTTGAATTACGTAAACAAGCATAACTTGAAAATGGCACAATAGAATCTTCGTCTGAAGTCTGATTGCCAAAACGAAAAATCTATTCGTGTACAATCCGATTTCATTTAGTTTAGTATTTAGTTAAAGCTAATATAGTCTCAAGAGTACATAAAAGCAGCAATCCAATACCGATCGCTCAGGATTGGTTTCAAGAATAACCTAGCCGGTCATTGTATCTATGCGAGCAGCGGGCCTAACATGCTTACACTCGAGATAGTTTCTCGCACGCGACAAAGCTTCTTCGCCAATAGCAATGCCTGTTTTGTCTACTGTAGACATAACCGAGATACGCTATTGGTAGAGCGGAGCGAAATTTTTTGTCGCGTTTGTCATGTTAGCTCGGTAGGATTGGTTTTAAGAATAACCTAGCCGGTCATTGTATCTATGCGAGCAGGACGGCAATATAATCACGTGGGAGTAACAGAGACAGGTAATCGCAGGTCAACGTACAAAATTCTACGGGCTACGCGATCTGAGTTTGGCAAAACAATGGCGGCGGCGCGGAAGCATCTGTTTTTCATATATTTGTATGAACGACATCACACTAGGCGCTTCTGTAAATTGCGCCTATAACGTCATATTCGGTCAGTTGCAGAGATACATGTTAAAGTTAAAGACACATTAAATCTGACATTGACATTGTCAAGCATATAATAAGTTTGCACATTGTACTAAGGCTGTCACTGTCAAACTAAAGAAGAAGAAAAGAGATAGCATGAGACTTGTTGTGGAATTTAAATCGATGACCTCCTTGGCGTAATGGTTACCACGCCGGACCGCCACCCAGGAGGTCCCGGGTTCGAATTCCGGTCGGGTAATGATGAAAAACGAACTTTTTCTGATTGGCCTCGGGTCTTGGATGTTTATCTAATGTATTTGTTATAAAATATAGTATCGTTGAGTTAGTATCCCAAAACACGTTTCGAACTTGCTTTGAGGTTAGCTCAATCTGTGTGATTTGGCTGTATATATAAATATATTTATTTAATAAATAAAATAAATATTCTTGGACGAAACACACAACGCCATCTAGTCCCAAACTAAGCAACTAAGCTTGTACTATGGGTACTAGATTGCTGATAAATATACTTAAATACTTTTTTTTTTGTAAATAAATACTTATTATACATAGAAAACATCCAGACCAAGGCAAACAGACATGTCATGCACACAAATGTTTGCCTTGCGCAGGATTCGAACCCGCGGCCTTTGGGATAAAGTGACTATTGCTAGCCACTCGACCACCGGTCCTGTGATATATTTTTCTAAATGCGTTTCAGAAACTAAAAAGGTAGAAAAAGTTAACTTGTGTCATTAACTCTAAAATGTTATGTGCAACTGATACTAGAAAGTAGATTTAAAGAGATTTCTTAAAACAAAATTTTTATACATAATTCAAATATTATTTAATTGTACATAATAAAATAGTACATAATACAATCCGTTCCAAACAAGAATAGGAATGTTTAAGAACAAGTGTCAAAATAACTAAACAGCCCGTTGGTAGTAACCACAGAACACAGAAAGAAGGAGAAATGTCATTAGATGGTTTTTGTACCGGAACCGATGTCGCCACTTACACACACAATTACATTTTAAAATAATCTCGACAGTCACTCTCACACAAATCGTAAGCCCGTAATTTGCAGTTCGATTACGAACACGGAGCAAAACATTATAGTGACTGGAACCTAACGAAATAGGGCGACAAGCGATTTAGAAGAATCAAGTTCCTGCACATTTGTGCAGAAAGTTGTGTAGAAAATGGCGACATGCGCCCCGCACACAAACCATATCTCTTGTATTCTGATATCTGTGGTAGTAACCCTTCGGAATCTATGGGAACGGGTTCGTATCTTGCACGGGGTAAACATTTGTTTATAGTCAGGTAAATGCATTACTGCATGTCCCGCCACTTGTGGCAAATCTTAACTTGTTATCTTGAATTTTTTTTAATACCACAAAGGTGACAAACGAGCATACGGTCGGCCTGATGGTAAGTCGTCATATTGCCTATGGACGCTTGCAATACCGTTATCACTCACGCGTTGCCAACCCTCCCTCACCACCGTAAGAACACAACATGGCCGAGACCAATGCTATTTGCTATCTTCTGTAAGATGGAGGTCCTTCCCCAGACGGGCTGCTCCAATTTTGAGCGGATTATCCGCTGTGCCCTACCACTCTTAAATTAATGTTTATTTTATTACTTAATATTATATTTATATGTAATTTGACACTTTCTTCATTCCTATTTTCATTAGGAACAAACAGTATGTTTTAAACTAGATCGTATATGGCTACACAGCCCAGTAGAACTAGAGCGGCTAGATTTTAGTTACAACTAGAAATGACATAGATAAATACAACATGGGGTTAAAACCATCGCGAGATATAATAGAGATTTTTTAGGGTTCCGTACCCAAAAGGTGCCAACGGGACCCTATTACTTAGCGTCCTCTGTCCGTCTGTCACCATGCTGTATCTCATAAACTCTAATAGCTAGACAGTCGAAATTTTCACATATAATCTATTTCTGTTGCGCCATAACGACAAATACAATAAAAATAATATTTAATGGGGAGCTCATATACAACAAACGTGATAATGTGATAAAGTTGTGGCCGGCTTTTGTTATATTTCTAAAGGCAAACATGGCAAAATACACTCGAGGGTCGTGAGCTACGCGGGAAGAATTTGTATTTACATATATTTGTGTTAAAGACATCCAAAATTTTGGTCTTAAGAAAATCGTGTAGTTAATGTAGGCAAACAGCATTTTAATACATACGATCCAAGCGATCCGATCTTCAAAGTTTTGTATCGATTAAAAAAATCGTATGATCTCGATATGATCCAAAAATCGCAGTGTATTTATAAAAATGACCCAGTTGCCCCCAGTGTCATAGTGGAAGGGGCAACTGGTTATACGAAGGGCAACTGGGACATTTTTTTTTTTAAATGACAGATTGCACTCCGGGAGTACCGGCAGAAGTGAAAACTTAAACATCAACGTTGTGCATTTTTGAATATTTTGGAATGGTTAGGGAATCTTACGCTTTGTCGATCAGGCTACGTATCTGACGCGAGTTTATCATTTTTTACCCATCTAAAAAAAGTGCCAAGCGCCGCTAAAGAAGTTTTCACTTCAAAAATCTCAGTTGCCCCCCATGGGGACAAAGGGCAGAGGTGGCTACTGGGACATACCGAAAAATCGTCAGATCTTATGGCTTTGATCCGATTTTTCAAAAGATCGGATCGGCTCATCCCTAAACATCATACTAAATGTTCAAACAGAAGAGTGATGCGGGCGACGGAATCCGCTAGCGGGTGTCCTTAATATATAGTTTCTTATGCGTGTGAACAAAGTTACAGCGGGGCGGATGCGCGGAATCCGCAGCGGAACTAACCAAGCGTAGGCCGTAAGTACTATTTTGTTACATACAAACGTAAAGAGAATAGCTAATATTTATAATTTATATGATGATTATCAGGTATATATATTATGTTTATATTCGGGATCGAAATAATTACGTTTCCTAACATCCCACAAGTAGAAACAACTATTAAGCGATAATGAACTGGACATTAATCGTAATTAGACAATTAGTGAAATATTGGGAGAAAAATTGAATATGTGATCGCATGAATAATTAAATAACCTACTTATAAAATGTTGAGATAAATCACGATTTAGACATGGGGGGGTATAATGGGAAAAAGTAATTACTATTCGCCCCCATACATGGAAGATAACAAGAAAATAACTTCCTATGCCCCCCAATACAGGGGGAATACCAGGTAAATAACTTCCTATACATTTCCATGCACAGGGGATAACGGGAAAATAATTTACTGTTTGACCCCACGGGGCAAGAAGAATAACCCATTTAGAGTTTAAAGAGGTAAACTAATTTAATATAAGGTATTAGTTTTAAAATCACTTATTCTATTATTTCATGTAATAATGATTTGGTATATGTATGTATAAGTAGTAAATTTTAGTGATTTTTTAATAAAATATGTGTAAGTGCTTTATATTATTAAGTTTTTCGCACACCGGCCGACGAGATTACAAAAAATATATATATATACTAGTCTCAACAAAATATGGGCCGAACAACCAAAACTATTTGTCGTTTACATCAAATAAATATTTTTTTAAAAATAGGGACAAATCACACAGATTGACCTAGCCTCAAAGTAAGTTCGAAACTTGTGTTATGGGATACTAACTCAACGATACTATATTTTATAACAAATACATAAATAAACATCCAAGACCCGAGGCCAATCAGAAAAAGTTCGTTTTTCATCATGACCCGACCGGGGATCGAACCAGGGACCTCCTGGGTGGCGGCCTGGCGTGGTAACCATTACTCCACGGAGGTCGTCACATTATAATGTTATGTAAGAATAAGTATCTGTAATGTTCCCAGTGTGAAATTAATTCAAATGGATCCACAATAAAATAAATATCGTTTTTTATAAGTTTAACCCTTTTTTGTTTTGTCTAGTATATAAATAAAACCGTTTAGGCGTAATATAATATAGAAACTTTCCAAAAATCTCTTGTCTCTGTGATAATTATAAATATGTATATTTGATTGTTGAATTCCAAATTCTTTTACCGTCAGCAGATGTGCGAAGACCTATTACATTTTGTTTCATATTGAAAATAGCTCGGTACAATTATTTTTTGCTCAATAAAACTTTTTTCTATGTACACTTGTCAAAAAATTATATGTATGTTCCTAAGGTATGTTCCCTTAATAGGACCTGCCCTGCGAATATTTCCGCGCGAATGTTTTGTGTTGTATCAAATAAGGATGGCACCGCAATTCGAAAAAAAAGTGCGGATACTTCCATAAGATGTAATGTGTTACAAACCGCGCGGTAAATTTCGCAGTGCGGACAGATCTATATCCTTTTATTCTTTGCAAAGTTTTGATAATAATCCTCGCAAATTTGGGGCCTTAAGTATAAGAAAAAATATCGGTGGTCAAGTGGTCATATCATCCCCAGTTCTGTGGAAAAAAAACTATGTTTTCAACGCGCCAACGAAACATGAATCTTCGCCCGCTAATGCAACCGCAGCATTACTGCAGTTCTATTTTCAATCTGCATAATGGTGGTTACAGACTGCTGTAACGTTACATTCAATGTAACACACAATGAAAATATTCCGTACACATAATTTATTTTGTTTATTTATATATGTCAACAGTACACATAACAAAAAGTTTACATATTAATCTAGTAAAATTATATAGTGCCGATATATGTACCCATTACAGGCATATACAACGTTTCATTAAAAAAACAGTTACGTTACAACTATGTATAAACCACTTATAACATTTTTTTTTTTACTAAAATGAGAATCACAATTTTTTTTTATCTCTGTTCGTGCGCGTAGTGTGCACGGTTCGCGCGCACAAGGCGTCCACACTGGTAATTTTGTTACATTACATGTAACGTTAAAGCAGTCTGTACCCACCATTATGAAACGATATTTTAGTAAGCGACCCCACTATCGCAATGTACCTGTTAAAATATATATGCACAATTAAATATAATCTTAGTTCTAATTCGTAATAGTTCAAATTATAGTTTTTAATGGGAAATGTAATTAAAATAGAAATTAGCTAATTGTTTAAAAAAATCAATATGAAAATGAATTCGCCGCTTTGAATTATATTACATGAAACATGACACTGGCTAATTGTAACGAACAAGAGTGCAGAAGTAACTTAAAAAAACTAATGTCAAAATAGTGTAACATAATGCCGGGTACTGACTGTTGTAACGTAACATGAAAGGAGAACATGGTAGAGTAGATCGCGGCGTGCATGAGTCGAATGCTCGGTTCGTGCTCGCGGCGTGCACGAGTTGAATGCTCGGTTCGTGCTCGCGGCGTGCACGAGTTGAATGCTCGGTTCGTGCGCGCAAGGCGTCCACTATGGGAACAATGTTACATTACAAGTTACGTTACAGTTACAGCAGTCTGTACCCAGCATAATAAACATTACAATTTCTATATTTATAAAATGTACACGTGGCGCCTCTGCCGGCGGGAAGCGGTACTAGCTTGATAGTAGCTCTTTTATCGCTGTAAATATTTTGATTCTTTTCTTTAGAAATTATGTTACAAAATTGGACGTAGAATTACATTATATTAATTTTAATATTAAGAACTTTTATTTTATTCCCGATAAACATAAAAAAAATGGAGGTATAATCAGTTCCAATATTTGGCACAAGAATTCGAGTGAAATTCAATGATAGTTTGAATTAGTTTGTGATACCATAATGTTGTAACATAATGTTGTGTGCTTTATCGCATCGACCTACAAGTATACGACAAGCTGTCCGGTACTGATATTTTTCGGCATTGCGATGGTGCACTACACATGCACACCACCACCCTTCGTCATGACAAAAACGAACTGTAAAAAAAAAAGACAATTGGACACTACCATGGAAGTAATAAGGCATTGTCCTAATAGGACGCGAATGCGCGATCATCGTTGGTTCGCGCGAATTTTACTCGTACGAACTCGCGATCAAACATATTGAACTTGAATAGGTGTCCTAACTGACAATCGCGCGACGCTTAGGTGCACGCTTATGAACACGCGATGGTCGCATCGCTTACTCGCGCGATGATCGCGGATTCGCGTCCTATTAGGACAATGCCTTAGACGTAGTACTTATTACTTCTGTAAAGGCGTCACACGTAATAATTTGCAACGTCAGGCGCCCGCGCTGTGGCCGGCTACTGCACGCCAGTAGCCTCTGTATCGCCGCAGATGGGGTGTTGTGGAAGTGGTTAGATAATGTCCAAATTCATATATGATTGTTTATTGAGAAATTAAGTACACAGTTATATAGTTCTGAATAAATGTTATGTATGACGTGTCTTAATTGCGTGGCGGTACAGAGGCTACTGGCGTGCAGTAGCCGGCCACAGCGCAGGCGCCTGACGTTGCAAATTATTACATGTGACGCCGTTACACTTCCATGGACGCCACTGCTTCTGTCGCTCGCAACTAACTCAATGCCGCAAAATCTCAGGACAGCTTGTCTATACTTTTATGTCGATGGAAACAACATAATGTTTCATTAGATTACGATCACTACATATTTTTATGAGATTTAAAAATAAACGTTCATCCATTAATTACTTATTTCACACGAATTTCATATTTTTTGACACATACCCCAAAGAGAAAGACACAGAAAAAGAGAACGCACTCACGGCCAATCTTTGCCAATCGAATTGAAACTACGCCGTCTACAAATTTTGACCAAACTTTTTTTTTTAGCTTCATACACCTAACTTGTCATATGAAAATTAAACTATTCCAGATGAAGTTGACTTAATTTAGAGAAAAAAATTTTGGTTTTCAATAATACCCCATACACTTTACTTCTATAGAACTGTTGGGATATTCACCATGATATTCACTAATAATAATAATAATAAATAATAAAATCTTTATTTTAACCATCAGTTGTACATAACAAGGTGATGGGGTTTCCATGTAAGTTTAAAATTTAACTTGTGGTAGAAAACCCCGCTCTTCATAACATGACAAGTTATAGACAAATATTAAACAAACAATATGGATGTAGGTACACTGCAGTTTAACAGAATGAAATCTGAGGATACTAACACTAATATGAGGTGCCTCAACAGGTATAGGGTACTACTGGGTGGGATGCACCAATTGCACCCCTTCGTATGTTTGTTAGAACTCACGAATGATTACAACTATCCGATGCATAATGAACAAAGCGGCGAATTTGCCCTTTCTGGAGGTCTTAGGGGTTAGTAAATTTGACAAAAATGTAGATTTTGTAAGATCTAATGTAAGTGTAGATCATTATGCGTTGGAATAATAGCGGTAATTTGAAGTAGGTATACAACAGAACGCGTTGTTTACTGCTTCAAGCATGCTTTGGTGCATGTCTTCATTAGTATATTATTTCGAGATTATGAACAATTAATTTCAGCATGAAGTTTTGTTTGTCATAATTTACAAATATGAATAAATTAAAAATATTACAATTTGTTTAAATCGTTTTATTTATTACATTTTACAAGCGTATTACAAATAAAATTATTTAAAAGTGAGCAATGTTGTTTAAGTCTTATAATAATACTTCTGTAGACACATAAAGTCAGTTTCTGAAACGCATTTTTCAAGTTAATGACACATTAAATGATACCTAGTGTCAAACAAAAGTAGAAAAGAACTTGAGATTTAATGTGAAAATACAATTAAATGCGTCTCAGAAACTGACTGTTAGATTAGGCTTTGTCCCCTTCCGTTAGGCTCACAGTGAGCGACTCAGTCGCCTTATTATACGCCGCCGAGCCAGTGCACCGCGAGCTTCGTTCTCAGTCGCTCACTGAATGAGTTCAATACATAGGCGAACAACAGTTAGCCGCTCAATTGTGATCCTAAAATGGGGACAAACACGACTTTTCACTTGACATCCGAGTCCTTTTCTTAGTCATAGAACTAAGTGAACTGACATTTTTATATAATAGCA
Source organism: Endotricha flammealis (assembly GCA_905163395.2). NCBI lineage: Eukaryota > Metazoa > Arthropoda > Insecta > Lepidoptera > Pyralidae > Endotricha > Endotricha flammealis. The sequence goes on from LR990883.1 coordinate 1,564,494, forward strand.
AGCTTACTTACAAAATTACTTACAGTTACTTATGTTAATTAATGAATTCCTCGTGGACCAACATGATGCTATCTTTCGCTTATTATAATTCCATTGTTATGGAGTAAAAACAAAAGCATCCATTTTTCCCCTAGCAAGCTATAAACATGAATCATTTTTTGTATTGTATTTTCATTTAGAAATTTTGTTAAGTCGGTACTAAGTATTTATTTTATTTTAGAAAAATTTACACAATCAATCGGTTTATCTACGAAGTTGCAAAAACAAGTAATTTTATTCTAATTTAATGATTTTTAAATATTGCCTTTTTTATTCACAATCAATGGTTTTTTGCAATTATATTTATTTTGGGAAAAGATATCCCATTGCTGCATTTCATAATTAAGTATAATATTTAATTATCGTAAATATATTATATGAGTATTATGTACTAAATATCTTAATTCTTAATGAAAAGATTGAATAGTAATACTGGATGGAACAGGTTTTACGTGTGCATAAGATTAAGCGTCTCTGCGTTAGACCGCGTATATACGGACATGGCTAAACTATAAAGGTTCCTTGTTTTAGTTTACTAATTCTCGCTTTTACCAAAAAATCCTAAAATTCAAAAGTCTCATAACAGCTTATTTGTCCAAATCCTTGTTTTTGGTACGCGTATGACGTTTTTTTATGTTATACGGCAGGCAAGCGGGCCACCTGATGGAAAGTGGTCACCGCCGCCTATGGACATCAGCAACCCCACCCCAGGGACGCTACCTCTAAAAACACACTGACATCAATCAATCGGTTTTTAATAATCGATAATTTTATGTCATACACGTACCTGAAAGGTAGGACGCCCTACCACCACAACCTACAAGGTGGTCAGACGACCTAAAAAAAGTCGCAGGACGCCGCTGGATGCAGGCCGCTACCAGCAGGGCTATGTCCAGCAGTGGGCTTCTTGTGGCTGAGATGATGATGATACACGTACCAAAACCAAGGATTTGGACGTGGACAAAGCTGTTAGATTTTTAAATAAGAATTGTTGGTGAACTGGCAAGGAAACCAAATGGGCAAATAACGTAAGGAATCTCAAGTCGCCGACTTTAAATCTATAGAAGCCTATTGTATTGCGCAAGTTATTGGATGTGTTAACAAATAATTGAGTAACACTGGAGTGCCAGCTGCCACTTCTAGACGTAGTGCTTCTGGCTCTGGTTCATCAGACGACACAGACATTTTGCTTTCGATTAGCAGATCGGTTGAAGTGTTGTCATCTGGGACTGTGTCTACGAATACCTGTGGATAATGATTATCTGATTTGTACATAATTTACTTGCTTACACATATTTACACGCTTGCGCTTGGAGACGCTTGTCGAGCCTTGGCAAGCGTGTAAACCATTAGTGATTTAGTTACTTGGTGCTAACAGCGGCGTTATAAAACAAATATTTTTGAAAAAAAAAAACAACTCAATAAGCCCACCATTCACACGCAGATTGGTCCGGCGGATTGGTCGGCCATCGGACTAAACCGCCTGAGTATGGAAGCGACGAACCGGTACGCCAGACTGTCAAATGGGTTGGCGTCGGGCTCGCAGGTCCGCGGTTGCGAGCCGCGAGCGCCTGTCGAACCCCACATGCCATACTTCGAGTGGAGGGTTCGTGCAGTGTATGGGCAACGCCGGATTGGTCCGCGGTCGGGTTGCGAGTCGGGTCCGGGTTCGTGTAGTGAATGGTGGGCATATAGGTAAGTTTACCTCATCATCCTCATCTTCGTCATAACACGCCGAATAGCGTTGCGACATAAAATCCGCATGTTGCGATTTTGCGATAAATCGCGGAACAAAATCGTCCTCGTCCGACGACAAGTCGTCCATATCGTCGCACTCGAAGTATCGACTCTGTAATAAATAATAATAATTAAAGTAAGTTAATTAATAGGTAACTATGGACGAAATCGATGTTAACACACAAGTTGAGTAACGTCGAAACCAGCCATGTTTGGGTAGGTTTCGATATCTCGAGCTTCTTTATCTTTTTTATCTCGGTATTCGCCCCAAAAAAGATTGAAAAGTGGGGTGGAATCAGGAATGCATTTTGTTCGGTGAGGGAGAGATCGGGACGGCCAACTCTCTTTCTATTCCTTAACACGTTGACCGCCAACGCGGTCATTGCTGGGCGACGTTTAATTATCCTGCCACGCCAAGTAAAAATCCCCGATTTTTATAATTTTCACAGATTTTTTTTTTTGTGTATTTAGTTAGATTTATATAAATAAATAGTGTTTTATTAAAGAAAAATGATTTCTGACACTCTATTATAGAATTATTAAGCATCGGACAACATTGACCTCCATGGCCTCAGCGGACGAAAAATCGAAAGTCCGTTTCATAGAGCCGCGCGGTCACGTTGTCGCCCACCCCCGCCCGCGATTCCCGCGGTTAAAAAACTATAATAAAATACTTACTTACCTATAATTTTTTTGAGAAGCTTTTTTGCAACGTTATGTTTTAAATATTGCCCTAGAGATTTAAACGGGTGTATGTCTTTTTTTAGTATTTAACTAAGATGGTTTAATAAACAGTTATTTTTCTATGTAAAATATTGATTTATTTCATTATAATTTCAAGAAACAATAATAGTCCATAATAATATATTAATAAAGAGGAAAAATTTGTATGTATGTTTGTAACGAATTGGGTCAAAAAGTACTGGACCGATTTGCTAGAAATTTGGTAACTTATAACCTGAATTAACACATAGGATAGTTTTTATCCCGGAAATCACACTGGGAACGGGAACAACAGGATGGCGCGGGTGGAACCGCGGGCGTTCGTCTAGTTATTCATATTTTATAATAGCGTCTCAAAAATCATCATTTTTTTTCTAAGTTAAAACCTCATAAAAGAACCAAGCTATGTAGGATAGACTAGAGGGCCGCGCGGGTCAGCTTGTATGCGAATTATCTCGCTACCGCTGTCCGTTGGCGCCACAGAGCGTTTTGAACACAGGCCTGCCGCGCGGTCAATGATGTCGGACACGCTGAACGGAAAGCTTCAGTGTCGCCCATCATTGTCCACCATGGCCCGAATGGAAGTATACACTTTTTTTATCGGCAGTTAACGTGTTAACTACTTTTTAAAGCATTGGTAGCACCTATAGAATTACTGATGTTAATGGCCAGCGTTAACCACTGCCCATTAAGTGGTATACCTGCTTGTTTGTCTGCCTTAAAATATGAAAAAGTAACGTGTTGAATGTATGAAAAAAACTTACAAAACTAAACGTAAAGAATGAAAAAGTTGTTACATAAAGCAGTATAACGTGTTTGGCATTAGGATTCCTATTTTATTTCTAAGACACGTGTAATGTATAGATCACGGTCAAAAGCAAACATATTAGCCAGTTATCTTAGTTTTATATGTAGGTAATTAGTACAAAAGCTGATGATGTCATGTACAAAACGAGTCATAATATTATTGCAATTAATTTATTCTTCAAACTAAACATAGCAATAGATAGAAATACAACGAAACGCAATTTATTGACGTAATGTTGGTACGCCTGCGCATTAGTTACCACGTTCCGATTATCACTCTATGGATTTTTATCTTCCTATCAATAATAGTCATTTTTCTTTATTAAATACATTTTTTATAAATTACTACCTATAACAGTTTCCTAAATTTAAGTAAACTCAAGTTTAGAGTTCAAATAACTACCTAGTCTAGAAAAATACAATCTAGAAATAGAACTACGTCTGTGAACGGAACGTACAACCAAGTGCGCCAATACACAGAACCCATCTGTCACAATGACAGCACAGCAAAAATTATTCAATGAAAAAAACCCACTTCATCAAAACAAAGGCAATTATTCTAATCGTAATGACTAATTTATAACAATCCGAAACCACAATAACAAATTTCACGTGTAATTTATTATTGAAATGATCCAAAAACTTCATATATTGTGTTGAAAAGTGATAAAAAAGTGCTTTTATTGTTGTAAATATTGACAATGGCTGCCTTGGCTAACGATTCACCTAAATATAGAAACAGCTTGATATGCTGCAGCCCTAGGACTGTTGAAGTGGGCTCAGGGCCGCCATCTTCGTCTTCCACGTCTGGTTGTCTATCAGCAGACGACAGTTACGACTCGAATTACATGCCAAAATCAATAACAAATAGAAAACTAAAAATACACAGTTCAGCCACAAAGGAGGAGATAGAAAAGGCTATAATTCAGTGTAAAGAACTTGTATTAAGCAGTCCGCAGTGTTCAGAGGAGAGAAAATGGCTTGTAAGGTATTTAGTTGAGTTGAGATTTCGTTTGGAAGATTTGAAAGAGAACGACGGGCAATATAGACTCCGTGTTTCTATAAAAGGCCACCATTTCGACCGTCAGACCAACCCGAGCAACCGTAAGCAGTACTGCGATCATTGCTCGGGTGTCATATGGAGTATCGTGCAAGCGTCGTACGTATGTAATGATTGCAACTATATTTGTCATTATAAATGCGTTGATGATATATGCAGGGTTTGCGCACATGTTGTTATGACCGATAAAGGACAGTTTGAGATGAGTATATGCCCCGAGAAGGGACTAGCGTCGCAGGATTATAAATGTGCTGAATGCCACACAGCTTTAACGTTTAAAGACACTTGGAATGAGCCACGTTTATGTGACTACACGGGACTATATTTCTGTGCGACGTGTCATTGGAACGATCTATCTGCGATACCAGCACGAGTCATACATAATTGGGACTGGGAGAAGCGATATATATCACGGATCGCGTTTCAAATGTTATCGTTGTCTTGGTCGCGGCCGTATATTGATGTTGAGAGCATAAACCCTAAGTTATTTAACTTTATCGCTGAGTTAGAATGGGTACATAAAATGAGAAGGGACCTTGAATGGATGAGAAGGTAGAAATCCGTTTTGTTTTTACAATTTTTTTCAGAGGCTTTTAGCCAGGTTTGATTATGTCAGTCTCATAGCAAAGTTTGTTAGGCAAACTACTCCATGGCAAGTGACACAAAGATGTACAATTTCTTCAAATCTTTACATACATACATACATAGTAAAAATACTCCATATTTTTTAAACAAAAGCATAAAATAAAATGGCTTTCGCTATTGCTTAGATGTTTTAAACTACTCAATGGAGTGTAAAGCAGTTTTCAGTAATAGAGTGATTCAAAAGGAAGGTTTTATATCTAAAAAACATACAAGGATTTTCCGAAATTTGCACGGGAAAGCGAGACACGCAAACGAAGTTGTGCAGGTTTCGCTAGTATTCGATATTCTTAAATCTGTATAATATAAAAGGAGAAGCTGGCTGACTGACTGACTGACTATCAACGCAGGGCCTAAACTATAAGGGTTAGAAACTTGAAATTTTGCACAGGGGTTCCTTTTATAATGTAGGGGAGCACAAAGAAAGGATTTTTCAAAATTCTTACGGGAAAGCGAGATATACGCAAAGGAAGTTGCGAGGGATTTGCTAGTTATTTTAAATATGTCTTTTAATTTAATATTTCACAACAAAATACTTTAATATTTTAGTAGATATTTAAGTATGAAGTTTTTTTTTGGTATTATGGTTAAAAAAAATGTATTTTTTCTTTGTCTGAAGCAGGAGTAGGATAAAAAATATTGAGTGCAAAAAAAAGTATTTCTTGTTACTAAAAAAATAAATGTTTTTTTTTTTTTTAGATATCTCTGCGCATGTACCGAAGGAACTAGTCTACTATCACCACTCTTCGTCCAACTCGGAGACGTCAACAACAAATACAGTATGGCACATCTTCAAGCGATAAACGATGGTTCTTTAGAATCAGAATTAACTGAATTAACAGAAATATGCAGATCGCATATAACTAATTGTGCATTATGTTCAGGTAAAGGGTATATATGCGAAATATGTAGTAACAATGAAATAATATATCCGTTTGACAATGGTGCGATCATGTGTAAGAAATGTAATTCCGTGTACCATAGGAGTTGTTGGTTAAGAAAAGGTGAGATGTGCTTCAAATGTATACGCGTTGAAGCGAGACGGAAGACGGATGTGACAGAGACAGATTCAAATTTAGAATATGACATAGACAAATTTGTCGAGTAACCTGACTTTTTACTATGCTTAATATTAAAAATATAATCCCAGCTTTATTAAACTGTTTATGCAAAGTTACAAATATAATAATATACAATGAATTAGTTTTTATGGATGACTACTTATTCATACAGATTGAGCTAGCCCCAAAGTAAGTTCAAAACTTGTGTTATGGGATACTAACTCAACGATATTATATTTTATAACAAATACATATATAGATAAACATCCAAGACCCGAGGCCAATCAGAAAAAGTTCGTTTTTCATCATGACCCGACCGGGGATCGAACCCGGGACGGTCATGGGTGGCGGTCTGGCGTGGTAACCATTACGCCACGGAGGTCGTCAAAATATCTTATAGATTATATGTATGGACAACGCGTCAAAATATTGCCGCCTTTTTTATGTCATCATCCATCATATTAACCCATAATCATCCCACTGCAGGGATACGGGTCTCCGTTCAATCGAAGGGGATTAGAGCGTACTCTGCCACGCTGCTCCAATGCGGATTGGCGGAGGCCAGTGTTTTCATGCCGCCTGAAGGCCACTGATTTGACGTAACGACTCATCCATCGACAACAGCTCTTAATGTAGTTCTTTCAAATAGTTTAAATTAAAAAAAACGTGTGGCACTCGGGGACTGCCGCGGTAAAGCTATTGCATAGTCGCGGGTTCAAACTCAACTCACTCGTGGACGCGGCCAAAAAGCACGCTGTCTCACCTAGCATCGTGTCTAAAAGAGATAGAGTCAGTTATGAGCAGTTAGCAGCTAGTCTACACGCATACGTCTCGCACGCACACAAACACCGTGCCGAAGTCTGCCGAACTGAAACGACGTTAGACGATGCACGGCTTTCAACGCCGCGCGGAATGGGGGGTGTTAGGTTTTATTTTCGTTACGGAATTTCTTGATTCGGTCGCCGCGCTCAAAGCCCGCGATAAAAGCTAACATAAAAGCAATAGCTTAAAAATATTAATTAGTATTTTTTATTTAGTAACGGGTGCTTCTTAGCTATTAATAAAGGGAGCTTTAAATAATGTTATAATGCTGTAAAAAAGATACATCATAATAGATTTCCATAGAAATAACACGTAAAATAAAAACATTTTAAAAAAGTCGTCTAATTATTATTATAATACATTTTAATAAATATGTGACATGCATAATATTGAAAATGTACAGTCAGGTGCACGTCGAGCTTTACAATTGCAGTACAAAATGGGCTCTTATGACATACAACCATAGATTTAGTATATACTAGCGTATAGATCGGCTTTGGTTTGATTATGGCGAGACCAAAAACAAAATACACTAGTGTGCGTGTAATGAGTACATGATTGCAAGCAAGATATATAATTTTGTGGATTTTTCTTTTTGTTTGAGTTACATCCAGTCACTGCACAGGTAACCATATTTAATCACGTCTAATTAACACCAAAACTACACTTAAAAACCATAAATTTTGTAAAAATAAGTGGGATTTGTTTTTAACACGACTGACGTCAGGCCGATACAGCCCGATAGCGTGTATAGGAAGAATGGTCTCGCCTATCCATCGCGATCTAACAAACGCGTGTGCTATGATCTATCTCTTTTGCATTGCCAATCTAACGCTAGTATATAATAAATCTATGCATACAAGAATGGTACAAAGTCCAATATGTAAATGTCGACGTGCTCTTGACTGTACATACATTTATTTAGTACAGATAATCCATTTCAACGAAGAGCGTTCGGCTAGTAATGTTGTAACGTTCAAATGCACATTGTCCACACTCGGAAACGCTCGTGAAATCGGTCACGCACACTAAAACAATGTGCACGCTTAACCACATTCACACACCGAACGCTCTTCGTGAAATAGAATAGCTATATAGCTTTTTATTTGTTTGTGATGTGAAAGGTTATAAATTTAATAGATAGTTTTAATTTTGTTTTGTACAATAAATAAGTTGATTTATAAAAATAAAAATAACTTGTTCAAGATTTTGGTTTTTGGTGTAAAAAAACTATTGTAGCCGTTACCCGCGGCTTCGCCCGCGTAAAAATTAGCCTATGTTGGGCTCTGTACCCCTGAAAATATGTATACAAATTTTCATAATGATCGGCTGATTAGTCAAGACGTGAAGGATAACAAACAAACAAGCTTTCTCATTTATAAAATTAGTTAAGATTATACTTTAATTCAGACGTTTGTTTGGAGCTTTAGTGCCAAGTATAGTGGAATAGAATATACATTACAGCGCCACAAACTTATTCTGTGCCGGTGGCCAAAACTGGAACTAATGAATACCTTGACAATTATCTTCAATAACTTCGATCCTAGCGCCCCCGACATCGGCACAAATAAGTTTGTGCTAATTAATAACCGACTTCAAAAAAGGAGGAGGTTGTATGTTTCATTGTATGTAGGTGTTTTTTTTTTCTTAAAACGTTGACTTGCGATTTCTTTTTAGCAATAATCTGTGATTATGTTCATGTTTGGCTGGTTGTTGAATCATTGTAATTATGTTTTTATTATTGGATAAGGAAATATAATATTGGAAATTATATTATGTTTTATTTGGCAAATTCTTAAGTCTTGTAGCTTGGACACGTGACGTTAATGCTACGTCGACGCACTTTCACGGCGAGTAAGTACACCCTTTATGAATAATGATGGCAGAAATTTCATCTTCTATACATATAATAAAACAGTAGACCCCGATATGTCTGTACATTGGACATGTTTGGCAAAAATGGAGAGGGAACAGTTAGAGTAAGGTAATAAAAGCAAAAAAATTTTATTTTTTATTTTTTGTCTATCTGTCTGTTTGTTTGAACGCACACATCTTCTAAGTTACTGAACGGATTTTAATGCTGTTTTAGCGGGGACATATCGGGGTCTACTGTTTTATTTACGTAGCAGCAGTAAGATATACGCAAAAATGTAGTTTTCCATTATGTCGGGCGCGTCGCAATCAGGTCTCAGGTAAACTATTAAAAAACTTTCATAGCGCGATTCAGAATCTGCACAGTGCCATCTAGTGAATTTTTGAGGAACTAAATTTCAAAATGGTCAGCTCAAGTAAATAAAAAACTTTCATACACAGTGCTATTGAATATTAAAATGGTCGTAATCAGGGGTCGGGGCGATTCCGACTCTGCACAGTGACAATTTTAAAATTCTTTGGTTGTTGAAAATTTAAATGAGTGTAACTTTTTCTTTTTCTTCTCCTGACATCCGGTCCGGTCCGGTTCGGTCCGGTCCGGTTCGGTCCGGTCCGGTCCGGTACAGTCTGTTGTCGGTAGGTATGGTGTACCAAGTCTCAAGTTTGTAAGTGCGAGAATTTTTTTTTCTTACATTGACAGGGAGAAGACCTTTAAATGAACATAACTTATTTTCCTGACATCCGATTTAAATGAAACAAAGCCTATATTCTGCTCCAAACCGAGCTCTATCTTCCTGTGAAAACTGCATTAAAATCCATTCAGTAACTTAGAAGATGTGCGCGTTCAAACAGACAGACAGACAGACAGACAGATAGACAGACAGACAAAAAAATCCAAAAAAAATTTTTTCGCTTTTATTACCTTTCTCTAACTGTTCTCTCTCCATTTTTGCCAAATATGTTCAATGTACAGACATATCGGGGTCTACTGTTTTATTATATGTATAGATTTCAGCATGTCTAAACTCTTAAAATTATCAGGCAGCTTATTGAAAATAACAGGAGCCATTCCAATAATACGGAATAATACGGACTGACGTTTCGTTAAATTCTAACTAGTTTTGAACCTCATTCTTACTAGCAAATACTATAGAAACTCTACAGAGTTAATACGCACAGCTTCGGAAGAATTCGGGCAAGACGCGCGACACTAGCGCTACTATAGAAATAGGGCGGCATGAGGTGAACGATTTCAAAACTTTTGTGCGTTTTGTATGCAAAATGTTAACGCGACACTAGCGCCCCTAGCGGCATGAGGTGAACAGGAGGTTGCCAAGTCATTGTATGAGAAACGTCAAGAGCTGTGCGTATTATATTTCTATAGTATTTGTTACTAGTAATGTCTTTTTGACATGACTACGTTTCTCGGATGGACACTTTCATGGTTTTAGTTGTCCGGTGCCCCGCTGTATCACACCCGTTAGGATTAGTTGGAAGAGATGCGCCTTTGTACACTATTATCGAATTATAATGAATTTATTTTTTAACTTGTTTAAGTGCAATCTACTTATATAAAAGAAAGTCGTGTTCGTTACACCATTTATAACCCAAGAACGGCTGAAGCGATTTGGCTGAAAATTTGTAGAGAGGTAACTTAGAACCAGGAGCAGGTCATAAGATAATTTTTATCCCGCTAGGGTAGGGGTAGGGTAGGGTAGTGCGTCTAAGGCGGAACAAAGATTGCCGGGTTAGCTAGTAAAGAATATAATAATGTTTTTATCAATCAGTGAACTTACCTGACAATCCAAACAGCGACAGGACTCCTTATAAGTGCATATAGTGAGTGCGCACTCCATATGTTTCAGATACTGTTGTTCCGTCTGATGACGTTTGCGACGCGCGAGCGAAGTTATGAAGCTCAGTGGTGATCTTCTTGGCTTTCCCTTCGATTTTGGTGTTGAGCTAAAATAAAAATAAAATTGACAGCGCGGTGACGTGCGTTAAAACATAAAAATAAAATTTATTTTGCAAGTCAATTTACAGGAAATACCTACTTTTGCACGTCAATTCTTAATTCTACCAGTTGGTAGTAACGATAATATTTTTATTTTTACCTATCTAATGAATTCAGTAGCGCTGGTTTCATATCGTTGTCTCTCTCACATAGTGTTGTCTCGCTCGAACGGCGGTTGGTTCTCCTTTTAACACCATTTCCAATTTCAATTTTGTTATCATCTAAAAAATAAATTTAGTGTTAAAATAAAAACAAAATCTGTAAGAGTCAGATTGCACGAAAACACTGACACCAAACGTGTGGGACGTTGCATTGTCCCATCGTTGCACCAAATGACCCACTGTTGCACCAAACGACCCGCAGTTGACACAAAACGACCCACTTTTGATACCAAGTGGCCCGTTGCTGCACCAAATGTTCCGTCGTTGCATCAAATGACCCACAGTTGCACCAAATGACTCATCGTTGTACCAAATGTAACAAATAAACAGTTTTTTTATCTTTTTTCAAATGACACACCGTTGCGTTGCACCAAATAACCAGTTGTTTACACCAAATTATACCAAAGACATGTAACTATTTAGTAATCTGTGCCAAAGACCCACCGGAACAGCGGTACTTTACACCAGCTTGCTCTGTTTGCCTACAGTATGACATAAGAGGCATGGTATGGTAAGTGGTAATGGTACTTTTTTTTATACCACATACGTGGCAAACAAGCATACGGCCGGCCTGATGGTAAGCCGTCGCCGTAGCTTATAGAAGCTTGCAATACCGGGGGTATCACTCACGCGTTGCGAACCATACTCACCGTATGAACACAACATGACCGAGACCTATTGCTATTTGGCTACGAACTTTGAAAGATTTGGTACTTCCTCAACCCCATCTACTTCGTTACGTACCTGACGTGTCATTATCACAGTAACTCCAACTCCCCCTCTCACTCCAACCGTTCTCTCTCTCGCTCTGCCCGTTCTCTGGCCATACCTCTCGGACCGTTGGATTTTGGTATATTGTTTCCGTTGACGCATTCCCGTTTTCTACGTCAAAACGGTCTGGTTGTTGCAGTACCTAGGTGTTTATAAAGTTGTCTAAATAAATATAGGTAGGGACAAATAACACAGATTGAGCTAGGCCCAAAGTAAGTTCGTATTATGGGGTATTAACTCAACGATACTATTTTATAACAAATTAGCTTTTCCCCGAGGCTTCGCTCGCAGTTAATTTTATGATATACATGTGGCGCCATCTATTGGCCGATAGTTCATCCCACACAGCGCCCTCTATAGTACAAATAATATTTTCCCATTTGAATGACGTATTTTACGGCATAAAAAGTAGCCTTTGTTGGGCTCTGTACCCCTGCAAATGCGAAGAAATAACGAAACCCGTCCAAACACTGGCTAGGTATGATGTTGCTTAACTTGTGTGATTGTGTTTGCTTAGAGTGCACACAGCGACGCGCCGTCGAGCATCCATTACGGCAAATTATGAAAACAATCCGATTTAATTAGATAACAAGTTATTCAGTCACATTACCATATTATGACACTTGTAGGTGGTATCATCTTATTTTTCGTGTCATAATAAGTACACTGGCGTACACAGATAAGTACCCATTGAAGACGGAACTGAGAGAAAATATTACTGTTCGAAAGGGATAGAGATAATTCTGTCAATTTCGATGTTGTCTTAAGTTATCCAAAGTATGTACCTAATGATTCTTAATACGGTCGTATAATAGGGATTAGGGTTTTCATATAAGTATTTATATATCCTTACATATCCTTTTTTTTGTTTGTTTGTTATTCCTTTACGGCTTGACTAAGCAGGCGATCATTATGAAAATTCGCATACATATTGTTAGGGGTACACAGCCCAACATAGGCTACTTTTTATCCCGTGAAAGTATGTCGTTCCAATGGGAAAATAATTTTTCTACTACAGAGGGCGCTGTATCGGCCAACATATGGCGCCACAAGTCGCGCTATGGTTGTTTTGTAGTCAAACGAGATCTATGTCATAAAATTAACGCGAGCGAAACCGCGGTGAAAAGCTATGTACGTAACTGTTTTCTTTTTTGTCTGATGAAAGAAATGGCGAAACTGTTTTCTTTCGCCATTTCTTTCATCAGACATTATGCTTTTCTTTCTGAAATGGTAGTAGGTTACATAGCTTAGAGTAGATTAATTTTATTATAATACTTGGCAAAATTTGGGCTCACAGTATTTATGAGTTAAGTAGCGAACTTCGTTAATTTTACTACATTACGTACCCTTAGAATTTATTCTATAGTCTATAAGCACATGAGTAAATAAAACCAAAGTACCTAACTACACGACTCGTATAATTCCACAAATAATTTTATTAAGTACTGTAAGTACCATTTGTACAATACTCTTTGACGAGAGAAGGACCGACTCTGAATAAAAGTTTTGAATCTTTTGAATTTTTATTATTTATTTATCTAAGTTACATCATTTTACAGACATAATATCCTACTGACAATCTATAGGTAAGTAAATTATTTTGTAAATAGATCCTGGTAGAGTATCGCAATTTACCTTCTTACTTTTTAAATGAAATATCATTTGGCTCCCTAAATTTCAGTTAGTTCTGTAGCATTATTTTTATGAAATTCTCGCGCGCATATACGCAAAAAATATGCTATTTTCAAGAGAAATATATGTATATTGGGATATTCCTACTATTTCACCATAGATGCGTAGGTCTACCATATAGAAGCGTTTATACTCTGCTCTGCCACGTTTATGTCAGTTGAAAGAGGAGTATGTACAGCCACCGGTAGGGCAGCGGAAGCCATAATAAAATAGTTCCCGAAGCCCTGCCACACGCGGTGGAAAGGGTGTTATACAGTCAGGTTTTTAGACGGTGTAGGTATCACTATAGGCAGAGACCTCGACAGACCCCCGTCGCTTCCCCAAGCGGTCATTTTCCTGACTTAAAAAAAAGGTCTGATTCTTTTCACCTGACGCTCGCTCTTGAGCGGTGACAGTTCTTTCTTTTTCCGTATTTCGGAACCCCTCATAGGGAAGGACATGAGGATTTTGGGACAAGCCCACCACACATTCCCACCGCTGTCTCCTGTGTAGCCAGGATCAACAACGGCGACTTCAGATTGACAATAAGCAATGAAGCTTATTGACGTCCCGGGGGAGAAACTACAGCTGTCTTGGAAGTCACAACGAATTTAATCAAAAAGATATTAGAATAGACGGAGTAGGAGATGATGACTTGACATAACATCATGTTCCACGTTGGCTGAAGCATTTTATTTACCTGATAATGAGCTCGAGTGCCGAGAAAAAAAACCGCGCCTGAACTTCCGGTAGTCATTGTTGTTCCTGAAAAATAATGGAAATTGTAATAAATATATGTACTATTTTATTTATATACTTAATGCTTGCTATTGAGTAGGTAAGTAAATATTTTTCTATAAACTGAAACTAATATATAACGGAGACTTATGAAACATAAAAGTATGGTAATCATCAGAAATCATTACAAAATTAATTTAAAATCTTTTTGTTGATTTTATCGATGTTTTTTATTTCCGACGAAATATTAACTTAGAAAAAATTGTATTATAATCACCTTAAAAATGGAGTCTTTTAATTTTAAATATTATTGAGTTAATTTTATGAATATTTTATTTGTTATCTCATTTCTAGTTATTATTATAATATTTTGTTAGTCCGCTATTTGATTTGGCAAGGAAACTAGCTGACAGTGTGTTGACTTGCGCAGTGCAGTGTAATTTCATTGTAATTTCCAGCTTGGGGTTGTCATTATCAAACAATCTAAAAATCACCCCAAATCTGGGAAAATGTTTATTTAAAATTTTCAATTTATTTTGTAATTTATTCAGTATTTATTGTTCTCATTTTTATTTAATAATGAAACAAATGAAATTTAAAAAATATTTATTTATTTGTCTCACATTAAATCAATAAGTGCATGCTTTGAATAACTGTAGGTATACGTACAAAATGACTCTACTTTCTTTGTTCTGATCGTTCTAACTAAGCACAGTAAAGAAAGTTACTGTTCATAGAGATGAAGTAGTGCGTTTATAGATGTCGCTAAAATATGTTTTTATTTTAAGATGAATGTATTTTCTTTATTTGTAAATTTTATCGTAATTGTCGGAGTATCGTAAATATCGGAAATAAAGTAGCTAATTAGAAAATTTAATTAGAAAATGAAAAAATATTATTCTAGCTAAAATCTTATTAGATAATTTATTCGATAAAATACGCTCCTTTCATGGCTTTCATGGATAATTAAAGG
The DNA here is from genome assembly GCA_905163395.2 of Endotricha flammealis. Taxonomy (NCBI): domain Eukaryota; kingdom Metazoa; phylum Arthropoda; class Insecta; order Lepidoptera; family Pyralidae; genus Endotricha; species Endotricha flammealis. The sequence goes on from LR990883.1 coordinate 1,579,585, forward strand.
TATAAATCGTGATATTCTTTGAAATATAAAAAATATTAGCATTATGTAAATTTTAGTTTTTTTTTGTTATTTTTTTGTAATTGTTGACATTTTTTTGTAATAAATTATGTTTTTTTTTTGCAAAAGAGGAGTCAATTTAACCACCACGGTGCTGTGAGCAGTCATTGTCAAGTTCAAGCATTCGTCATTCTACAGCGTCGCGGGTATCCAAATACAGTCTAGCAATTTCTTCTAGTCGACAGAATGGCAAATGTTGAAGTTTTGGTTCTTATTCGACATGAAATAAGGACTAAATTTGAGTGTATGGAATGCAGTTGGTTGAAGCGGCTGCACAGAACCACTTTACCGAGTAGCTACGGACTCCCTGAGCGAATACGCTGCTTGTAGTCTTATATAGTTACGGATGAGAAAACTTCGATAGCGCGATTCAGAAATTGCAGGGTAATTAATACATAGAGGGCTCTTTTGAAATAAATATCCTAGATAGAGTTATTCATTGGTGACTAAGAAATCATTCTTTTTTATCATAATCTCAACTACGATTTTTATAAAAGTTTCATCAGTCATTCATGAAAAAAGCAATTTGTATTGTGTCTTCTGTTTAATTATTTAATTTATTCATAATATCTTACGTTTAAAAAAAATAAAGGATACAAATTCAACGTATAAAATTTTATAACACTTTTTAATAAGATTACTTTACAACGCTCACAAAATACTTTGAAATCAAAATTGATAGACATGACTTATTTTTCTAAGACCCGTGCATTTGTATGCGGGTAAAAGAATGTAAAATTTTAAAATTACATTTCACACCGAAAAATATTATAATTATAATAATTAACAAACCAAAGTGGAGAATCTTATTATCGGAGGCCAAAACCCACTTTGGGTTCTCGCGCCAACCTAGTAGTAGTAGTAATTTAAAAAAATATATTATTTTAAAAGTACTGTCACATTATTTTATATTTCGAGTCTTCTGGAAATATTATGATAGATTTAAAATAAACGGAAACCATCAAGTATCTGTACAAAAGTACTCTATATTGTCTGGTAGAGGGGTAGATTCAGGTTTCTGCAATGCTGTCTGCACGTTAAGGCAAAGCACTGTTAAAGAATATGCTTGAACTGAACACCCAAGATTTAATAAATAAATATTTTATGTAAATGTAGAGCCATTATTTTACAAGAATGTAGTATTGCATTTTATACTATTATAGCATCACTAGCTCAAACCCGCGGCTTTGCCCTTGTAAAAATTTGCCTATGTTGGGCTCTGTACCCCTGACAATTATGTTTACAAATTTTATAATCATCGGCTGCTTAGTCAAGCCGTGAAGGAATAACAAACAACAGACTCACTTTCCCATTTAATAATTAGTATGATTAAATACAGGTGAAATTTTATATTTTATTTATTTACTTTATAATTTTGATAGATTTCGAGCTCCTTGGTACATCGTAGCGCATGTTAATCCAAAGAGGTCTTGACTGATGTCGATAGACGACAGTCGTTAAACCAAGTCAATGACCGTTTGGAGGCATAAAAAAACTGACATCAGCTTACCAGCAGTTGATACCAATTGCGAGAAGCACAGGTGTAAAGGATGAAGGTAAGGAAGAGAGTGGAAACGACAGCTCAAAATAATTAAAAGAAAATTTAATAAAAGAAATCGAAGGAAAGGAAGAATAAAAGACAATATTAAAATTATAAAATAATATTATTATAAAGTATTTACTTGCCGGCCCGACGGCTATTTCATAACAACAGGAAATGGAGAAAATTTAGGAAAGTACTAGAGTAGTGTGCCCCTTAACATCACTAGAGCATAACGTTTGCATGATACTCGTATTGCTTACTGTATTTTATATTATCTGTTCATTGAATTGATAATAAACGAATGGAATATACATTCATGTGAACGAGATATTTTAGAATGTTTTAATGTATTTTTAATATTTACAGCCCGATAGTGCGTTAGTTATGATTCTATTCTACCCTCGTACCAGAGGGCGCGGTTTCGATTCTCGCTCAAATATTTATGTATATAAATATTTAGGGACAATTCACACAGATAATTGAGCTAGCCCCAAAGTCGAAACTTGTGTCATGCATGAGATACTATCTCAACGATATTATATTTTATAACAAATACATAAACATCCAAGACCCGAGGCCAATTAGAAAAAGTTAGTTTTTCATCATGACCCGACCGGGATTCGAACTCGGGACCTCCTGGGTGGCAGTCTGGCGTGGTAACCATTACGCCATAGAGATCGCCATATTATGTGGTGTTTTCTATGTATTATAAGTAAAAAAATATAAATATTAATTTTTTTATTCATTAACAGTTTTAATGCTTACATTAGTTAGTAACCGGAGTAGCCTTTTAGGTGGAAAAAAAAACCTGTATGCACAAATAAAATATAACAAATATTCTTATAGTGTATTAATAAATTACCGACATATGTCCCTCATAGACAACAGCATCGATCCCGCTTGTCCCGAATGCGGTGAACCAGAGACCAGCCAGCATTTCCTGGCTGAATGCACACACTACAGCAGGCTCAGGTGGGAAACTTTTGAAGCCGATAGGATCGAAGAAGGAAGACTATGCGACCTAGACACTGGTCGCATTGCGGAGTTCTGCAGAAGGAGTTCAAGGTTTTCGGGGGGGAGGTCATCGGGGCCACAGTAACAACCGTACCCACACGGGAATAGGGTGTAATGAGTCCAACAAGCGACTTGAACAACCGCCTGTGCCCCGCAGGCGTCCCACCCTACAATAATAATAATAATAATAATAATAAATTACCAAATTAGGATATAACATTTACAATGATATATCCGTTGTCTGGTATTCATAATACAAGCAGATTAACCCTAGTTTTACTTTAGGATCGGTTGGCGCTAAATGAATTGTGTCGAATAAAAAAATACATTCAATGCGGTTACTTTGGGAACTGTAGTTGGTAGAGACGGTGAATCATGTTAGTCACATTATAGACTATACAATTGCCTCGTTCATTCACCCATTTACGGTACTCAGAAATGTATATGCGAGATAGAGCTAAGCACAGCTATATAATAATGAATCAATACAGCCATCAGGCTGGAAGTACACATATACTTTTATTTTTATTTTATAGTTTTATATATTTTTGAAAACTCAATTTTTCAAAAATATAAAAATTGTCATTTCCTTTGATTTCTTGACTCTGTCTGTACACCTTCATAAATATGTAGTTACTGTAGTACTTTGTCACTATAACATTGTTGACATGTTCATTCAAATTTCTTAAGTAATTGAAATGATATACGAAAGTGACAACGTACTAAAGTGACTACATATTTATGGAGGTGACTGTACGTTACCTTTATTTTATTATATTTTCTATTTTATTCTAAGCTCAGTTAGTTTTCACTTCGCTTCCTTTACTTTGATCCTTTACAATCAGTGCTAATGGTTTCTTATTTCATTTGTATTATAATTGAATCGTTATTCTAATAAGAATATAAGGATTTAAAAAATATAGGTAGGTTGAAAGAATAGGTGAATAAGAGGTAACAGCGGATAACCCACCCAAATCGGAGCGACCTGTTTGAAGAAGGACCTCCACCTTACTCGGCTCGGCCATGTTGTTTTCTTACTTGGGGGTTTTGGAGGGTTGGCAACGCGTGAGTGATACCCCTGATATTGCAAGCGTCTATAGGCTACGGTGATGCTTACCATCAGGCGGGCCATAAATGCTTTTTTGCCAACCATGTGATATAAAAAATATAAATGCATGACGCTGATTTTCAGGAACAAAGATATTTCTTATTATTACATGTGTGAGAACTCTCTACATTAAAAAAAAATACAATTTCTTGATGAAAATTATTTTGATTTGGAATTTTTTTCGTTATCATGAAAAGTGGTTAACGTCGTCTATGAAATTCATAAGTGCGTTATCTCTACAGGGAAGTTGGGAAACTTAGGAATAATGAACAAAGAATAAAGAAATAAAATTGGTCTTTTGGATCTCTGACTTGCCAAAAAAAAGGATAGTCCTTCACTCCAATATTCTAAGCTAAACCAACCATTTTCCTTAAACAATATAAGTATATTACAATTATTTTAAAGAAAAATATTTCACTACTGCATAAACGCTGCAATTACTCTAACGTAATTCTACGTCACAACAACGTAACAAATCATCCACCAATCATAGTGAGCCGTCTGAATCGCGCATATGAAGTTTTTTCGTCGCTTTGTATAAATACAGTAAGTTCGGTAGAGTCATCGGGGAGTCCTTAGCTACACGGTAGACCGGTAATAGCGGAGAGCCGGTCCAATTCTCCGCTGCTAATCTGAATGTGTCGTCACCAACGTCATATATGGATTTGTATTTCCCATTAAACATGGGTGATGTTTCCCATATTCATGGGTTATTTACCAATAAAATGGTTAATGTTTAAAATAATATGTTCTGAGCGCAAGCTCTTCTCATACAAACCGTTGTGGTCCCTTGACTTCCTTTTATATTTTTTTATTGAGTTCTATGAAGATTTCCACCATTTTTAATTTATTGTAGAGTACTGCAGCTATATTTTTTTAAATAGATTTTAATACATTTTTTTAAATATAAAAAAAAAAACAACCTTGGTAAGACGAAAGTTAATCTATACTAATATTATAAAGAGGTAAAGTTTGTGTATTTGTTAAATTGTATGGGGTAATCTCGGGATCTACTGAATCGATTTTAAAAATTCTTTCACCAATAGAAAGCCACATTATTGCTGAGTGTCATAAGTTATATAAAAACCAAAAAATAAAAAGGCTTTTAACATTATGCCCAACGAAGTGGGCACGGGTCAGCTAGTTTTGTATAAATCTAATTTGTATTTATATTATGCTTTACGTTTATATTATGGAATTTATATTATACTTATTGGATATATTATATTTATATTATACTTATAATAGGCTCACAATCGTTTTTTTTTTAACTTTAATATAATTTTGTTATGCTATAATGATAGTTCCATTATAATATCTAGGTTTATTGACGACCTCAGTGGCGTAATGGTTACCACGCCGGACCGCCAGGGGGTCCCGGGTTCAAATCCCAGTCGGGTCTTGATGAAAAACGAACTTTTTCAGATTGGCCTGGGTCTGGGATGTTTATAATTATATATATTTGTTATAAAATATAGTATCCCATAACACAAGTCTCGAACTTTCTTTGAGACTAGCTCAATCTGTGTGATTTGTCCCTCCCTATATATTTTTATATTATAATTGGTGTCATATTACTATTCAACAGGCCATTCACGTTTGAAGTCTTAGTAGGATAAAAAATATTCCAAAAGTATTTCTTGTAAATCTACTCGTAATTACAAAATAAATAATTTTATTATTAATTTATTTATGTGCTATTAATCAAGTTTGTTTCATCAGTGCCTTTTATTAGCTCTCCTTTAATAGTTTGTAGGAATTATTATATCTTATTCTACCCCTGACCTTCTCGTCTTACTTTGACCTATTCATAGTTTCCAAACAAAAAGACCTGACAGCCCGGTGGTATGTTGGTACTGTTGGTAGTGATCCTCGCCACTTCAGCACCCACCAGAGGGCGCGAGATCGATTCCCGCTCGAGACAATTTTTTTTTTATTATGGAATTTCTGTTTGTTCTCGAGTCCGAGTGTTTTCTATGTATGTAAGCAAAAAACATTTCATTACGTTATGACTTTTTATGTTCAAATAATATTGATTCATTTGTATTTGATGAGTGGTCTGAAAATTAAAAAAAAACTAAAAAACAATAGGTATTATTTTTTAGTTTTTCTTAACATAATTTTTCTTAACTTAAAAAAACTAAAAGAATATTTGTTAAAAATGTAATATTTATAAAATGTAGAGTCTAAATGTGTTTTTTAACAACAAAAAAACAATATTTGTATAAAAAGGAAGTCAAATCAGCTACTGTACGTGTGGGTGAGACCGAGGTTCTCTTTATTCACGTTTTTCATTTGACATATTTGACAGTAAATAACCATAATATGAGTGCTTTCGCTTCAACATATTCAACGGCGGGAAATTATAACGGCTCCCCGCCAAACCGTCTCACGTAGTAGCTACGGACCTCCCCAATGTAGCTTGCCGAAACTTTACTACATTGTGAACGAGCGAAAACACTTAAATAGCGCGATTCAGAATACAGGGAAAAAATATCCTGCAGTTTTTTTTTATATTTTTGTTTTCATTTTGTTTTACAGTACATAATGTAGGAACGAAAAGTACCTATAAAAAGATAATTTTATGGAATCCAACAATATTTTAGATTTCATAATACATATTTATTTTTATTATTATTAATTAAAAATTTTAAACAACTTACGGCAGGAACTTTTACAAAAATACCTGTATACAGATAATTTTATGGAATGTAGAGCGCCTGCAATTTAACGGAGTTTAGTGAACTTTTATATATGAGTAATTGAATGCAATTTCGTCATCGAGTCATCTGTTGGATAGAGTTTTAAATGTTTACAAAAAAAGGCTAACCCTTGTCGCATTTTGTTCCTACTAACATAATAACAGAGCACCCATGAAATGCTTTAGAATAGAGTTTCTCGTACAAACCAATAGGTGGCGTGATTATAGCTTTCTTTAAAGAATAAGTTGAATAAAATGCAGAGTTTCAAATGTTAATTCAATACTTTGTCAAAATTTCTATACGTTTAATTCAATTGTCTATTTAATTACAAAAAAAATATTTTATCTTTACTTTAGTTCAATTTAAATTTCATTATTTTTCATAGTAGTACTTATAGTAAAAAAAAAATAAGAACACATTGGATCTCGCAGGGCATATCAATCAGGCAGGAAAGAGATATGTATGAGGTATTGTATTTTTTTATCTATATAAAGAAAGAAAAAAAGGTTTATTTAGTGCACCGAAAATAAAATAAATGAATAACAAAAATAAATCTTAATAGTAATAACATTTTGTACCAAAAAGTCTACTATAAATTTAATCTCAAAGCTTGTCCTAAATAATAATTATTTCGAGACTGAATGTCAACGTTAATGTAGAGTCAGTTTTCAATCTATAAATTGCACTTTATTTTAAACAAAATAAAGTACAAAAAGAAGGTCAAATCAGCTACTAAACGTGTGGATGAGACCAGAGTCTCTCTTTATCATTTTCTTGACATATTTGACATTATTTTACCATATATGATTGCTTACGCTTCAACATATCTGATGGCAAGGAATTAGAACGGCTCCCTGCCAGCACCGACTCACGTAGTAGCTACGGACCTCCCGACAAACATTTTGCAGATCATTCTTATATACCGAATGAACGAAAAAACTTCGATAGCGCGATTCAGAAATGAAATTTTCCCATTTTATTTCTCGCAAACAAAGATACTTATGTTAATATTTTGATACAAACGAATTAAATAATGAACAAGTAAACCCAGTTTTAATTTTTATTAATGTGATTATTTTGTTAAAAGTAAAATAATGTGACATTCTTATTTTGAAAGATTGCATATGAGGATTCCATGAGTGTGATAGAGACACGTACAATTCTATCTAGACATCTCTCTTTCGCACATAATCGTCACAAAGAAGTGAACTCTACCATACGTCTCTACGATAACGATTATTCAGAATGTAGAGACGCAAATACCGTAACATGTGTATTAGAAAGAGAGCGAATTGAATTACGTTTTACAATTTTGTGTCTTTCCATAAATTATTTTAATGCTTTATATATATTACATTTTAATAATTACGTTTTAGATTAAAGTATATTGTTTTAACAATGGGTAAAATTTTTGTAAACTGGCAACATTAACAAACAACGTTTCTCTAGCGATGCAAGTGAAGTGAAAAGGATTTTTATTAAATTGCAAATGGCGCCTTAGCATTTACACTTGCGCTAATAACTTGAATCGTTTCACGTCTATTATTTAAATGTTGTTTAGACATTGTTTTGAGTGTTAAACAGTTGTATTAATTGTTGCCATCAAATACTGTAAGTATTGTTGCAATCAACATAAAATTATTATGATTTCCGACATAAAATAGAAACACTTTAGTAGTAGTGTTGCAAGAAATAATCATTTTTATTTGTTGACATTTTTTTTGTATAAAACAAGTGATTTCATGGAATTTCTAATAATGAAATTTCAATTTATTATGCCAAAATTTTATACAATACGCGTTAAATGCTATTATTTAAGTAATCTAGTGATGTAAGTAACTATTGTCTGTTTTTGTAGGTTAGAAAATTTTCGTTCGTGATCGTGCGGGTTTTTTTTAAAATTGTACAGCATTCTACTTTATATAATCGCTATGAGTACATTATTATTGTCTGGTGATAAAGCAAGAAAAGCAACGTCGACCCTAGCCAATGTTTGGAAAGGTTTCGTTATCTCGAGCTCCGTGCGTCGGAATTCGGAAGGCCGTCGTCGGTCTCGGCTGTTGTTGATAGATGACATTCGTTAAGTCAAGTCGGTGGCCTTAGGGCGGTTTGAAAACACCAGCCTTGCCTTGGAGCAGCGTGGCAGAGGTACGCCTAATCCCCATCGATTGAAGGGAGATCCGTATCCTGCACTGTGATGATTCTGGATTGATTTGACAATATAAGTATGAATTAATAGTTATTTTTGTTTTAGGTGTAACAATGTCGGACACAGAAAGGGTTGGAGATGGAACAGAAACGATTCTGTCAGCAGAATACAAGGATGGTATGAAAATCAAAATTAATTAATGTACTAGCGAAACCAGCTCAAGTTCTTTTGCATGTATCCCGCTTTCTCGTGGGAATTTGGGAAAACTCTTGTGTGTATTATAGAATTAAACCTTTCTCTTGGAATTGTTGAAACTGTATTACAGACTGCATTAAAATTGAGTAGTTGGAAAGATCTAAGCAAACAGGCAACAGAAACAAATTCATTTTACACTATTCGAAGATAGGAGGACCATTTTAGAAAAAAGTCACTTGCACTTCTTGTAAGCGAATTTCTCTGTTACCAAACAGGGTTTTTGTTTATTAGAGCCACATGTGTCCACTAGGATGTTGGATGTTGCAACCAAAAATCATCCTAAAGATGGTCCTGCTATCCTCGAGGCGACTGTACAAATGATATTTTACAATGGGACTGACTTCAGATAGAGGCTTTGAAATAAAACTTTATAATTACATAGTATGCAGTAGTAAACAAGACTTATTTCCATCTTCCATCCTAAACTTCCACCCTGGGTTGGAAGTTGGGAATTGTTTGCCATCCCAACCCAAGCAGAGTGCATGTACAGTCGCCTCGAGGATAGCAGGACCATCTTTAGGATGATTTTTGGTTGCAACATCCAACATCCTAGTGGACACATGTGGCTCTAATAAAGAAAAACCCCGTTTGGTAACAAAGAAAAGGACGGAGCTGACAAAAGATCCGCTTACAAGATGTGCAAGCGATTTTTTTCTAAAATGGTCCTCCTATCTTCGAGGCCACCATACCTGAGTGTGTAGATGGCATCTATGCACTTCTTAAGAGTGGCTCTCATCTATAGTTTTTGTACAAAAACATGTTATTTTTAAATTTCAGGTCAATTACAAATTGTTGAAGTGACAGCTTACGAGAAAGGAGATACTGTGAGTATTATGCATAGGGACAAATCACACAGATTGAGCGAAAAGAAAGTTCGAAACTGAAGTTATGGGTACTCAACGATACTATTTTTTATAACACATAAATATGTGTGATTGGCCTCGGGTCTTGGAAGTTTATCTTCCAAGACCCGAGGCCAATCACAAAAAGTCCGTTTTTCATCATGACCCGACCGGGATTCGAACCCGGGACCTCCTGGATGGCAAGCCAGCGTGGTAACCATTACGCCACGGAGATCGTCAAAAAATATATATGATGCTTAATGATAAATGGCAAAAAAGGTCTTTACTGGGTTTCTTTCGCCATTTCTTTCACCAGTTGCTATTTCGCTGTTGTTTCCGAAATGATGGTAGTTTATAGGGTAGTTTTATTTGTAGAAATCAATATTATTTGTCCAAATTTGGATGGGTTTCGTTATCTCAAGCATTTCCGTGCTTCGGAGGGCATGTTAAGCCGTTGGTACCGGCACATTTAATAGCTTGCCCAATGTGCCCAGCTGAGTGTACTCGGGAGGATCTTCTCATGGCAACCGATAAGCGTGTTGCCAGGTATTGGGCAAATCTGATTTGAGCTGTGTGTAGTTATTGACTCGAAAAGAAGAAGAAAAAAGTGTCTGTGTGAGCCTAGTCTCTGAATAAACGCTATGATTTAAATTTCAAAGATTCCAAACATTCACCCCTTTACTAATAACGTTGTGTAAAGGCGCTGTCCCACTGCTGCGCACGAAGAGGCTACGCACGTGTGTTAAGCTTTGCTTTGCAAGAGGATGTACGTGATTGTGTCCACTGCAACCCACGGACACGTTAACCATCAAGTGACGTCATTGATACACGCGTGGCTTGCTCAACATAGCTCAACGCCGTCAACGCCATGCACGCAGTGAATGCGAAACACAGCTTGTTCCACAAAGTGTGCACATCGCTGCGCACGCTGTGCACGAACACGTGGGCCACGTGTTCAATGCTCCGACACCAACCAAAAACTATGACAATCAATGCGTAGCCTCTCCGTGCGCCGTGGTGGGCCACGCTACAGCTGTACGTAGTCGTGGTTTTATATTCGTGTATAGCTTGTACTGCAGTGGAAACGTAGACCAGTAGTTCCACGCAGCTGTAATGTGCCACGTGGCCCACGTGTTCGTGCGCAGCGTGCGCAGCACAGTGGGACAGCGCCTTAATGCGTGTATAGTTAAACAATGTTTTGTCACTTTCACACTTCAGTTAATTGTCATCAAGAAAGTCAGTCGCACAACCATAGATTTAGTATATACTAGCGTACCTATAGATCGGCTTTGTTTGATTGAGGCGAGACCAAAAACAAAATACACTAGAGTGCGTGGAATGTACAGTCAAGAGCAGGTCGACCTTTACATATCGGACTTTGTACCATTCTTAAGTTCTATGTCATAAGAGCCAAAATTGTACGCCAAGTATAAAGCTCAACGTGCTCCTGACTGTACATGTGTGTAAGCAAGATATATAATTTTGTGGATTTTCGAAAACACCCAGACCAAGGCACACAGACAAGTTCATGCACACAAATGTTTGCATTGCGCAGGATTCGAACCCGCGGCCCTTGGGATAAAGTGACCATTGCTAGCCACTCGACCACCGGGCCTTTGCATCATCGTTTTATTAAAAAAAAATATAAGATTGACTTTTTTCACTTTATTAGGCATTAGCAGAGTCCCACGATGCCCTACCTGACTTGGAGAGCGAGGATATGGGCGAGCAGCAGACGAGATTCGTGCAAGTGCTCAACTCCTCGGACAAGTCTGTCATGGAACTAGATTTACTCAATATGACTCTTGTCAGGTAAAATAATTTAAATAAAAAAAAGGCCGTAACCGGTTTTCTTTCGCCATTTCTTTTTACCGGTTGCCATTTTGCTTGTGTCCGAAATGGTGGTAGTATATAACGTAGTTTATTTTCTTTATTTAAACAAGTTGTAAATGACAAGAAAAAGTGCCTGTGAAGGTCTAATTTCTGAAATAAACGATTTCATTTCATAAATAAATAAATATTCTTGTTTCTTGTACAAATCACACAACGCCATTTAGTCCTAAAACGGCCTTTACACTTGGCTAAATTCAGAGTCTAACAAAAGAGATGGTGCCATACGAATAAGCGAGAAGCACTTACAACTCACTTCTTACTGTTGCACCATATCTTTTATTAGACTCTGAATTTAGCCAAGTGTTAAGCGGGTTGCAGACCAAGAGCTAAGCCAAGTTAGTTTTGAAATGAAATGAAATGAAATCGTTTATTTCAGATTAGACGATAGAATTAGACCTTCACAGGCACTTTTTCTTGTCATTTACAACTTGTTTAAATAAAGAAAAATTACGTTATATACTACCACCATTTCGGACACAAGCAAAATGGCAACCGGTAAAAAGAAATGGCGAAAGAAAACCGGTTACGGCCTTTTTTGTCATTTTGTATTGTTTTTTGTTTGTGTTTTTTTTTCTCCTTTTTTTCCACTCATTAGTTACGATGTAGGTTTGAGTTAGTTTAACATACATTACTCGTGGTCTGCACCCAAGTTTGAAAACATTTCAGCTAGACTAAGCTAACCTAAGTTAGCAATGACTTAGCTTAGATCTTGGTCTGCAACTTGCATAAAGGCCGTTTTAACTAAGCTCGTACCTACTAGAGGTACTAGATTATTGATAAAAGTACTTACAAAAAATTCATTTTTTTTGTAAATAAACATTATTATACATAAAAACACCCAGCCCTGACTAAGACAAACAAACATTTTCGTGTACACCTTGCGCAGGATCCGAACCTGCGGCCCTCGAGATAAAGTGACCATTGCTAGCCACCCAACCACCTGGCCTGTCAAATTAACAAAATCATACTAATATTATAAAGGCGAAAGTTATGTGTATGTTTGTTATTTCTTCACGCTCAAATGGCTGGGCCAATATTTATGATATTTGGTATGTAGGTAGCTGATACCTTGGATTAACACATAGGGTACTTTTTATTCCGAAAAGTACACGATTCCCGTAGGATTTGATCAAAAGTCTGATATAGGTGGCGCTGCTGTGCTTAAATAAATTTACGCAAACGAAGTTGCGCGTGTTGCACTAGTACCTAATATTTCCCTATTTTACATTGGTGCTAATTATGTACATTTAACTAGACTTAACTAATTTTGACAGGGCCAAAGGTGTTGTTGTCCTTTCTTGGTTTACAATTAGTGACAAGGATAGCAACACTTCTAGTCCTGTCAAAATTAGTTTAGTCTAGTTAAATATACAACAGAATGAGCACCATTGAGCTCTTGTTTTCCATATCTCTCCTATTCCATCTTTTACAGTTTGTTTTATCAAGTTTCTCTTTACATTTCAGCTGCGATAATGGTGCAAATTCGACGACATACAGATTGATAGCGAGTGATGCCACATCTGACGATTTAACCAATGATGGGACAGTGACGTGCGTGCTGCAGTCCAGTGACGACCCTGATGGTAACTATAACTTGTTAATTGTCGCACTCTATTAAGAACACTCAAGTTAAGCGACGTCGACCCTAGCCAGCGTTTGGATGAGTTTCGTTATAAAAAATAAAATAAAATAAAAGAGTTTATTTCGTTAAGCAAAATACATAGCAAAAATAAGGTTGACTCCCTCTTGTAAGTGTTAAATACACCTGTGTCAGAGGAAGTCGCTCCTCCATATCATAAAGTACAATATTCATGGTACAGTGCAAAAATGAGATAAGTAACCATTTTTGCACTGTAGGTAAGTGCAAAAATGGTTACTTATCTCATTTTTGCACTGTACAGTACAGTATTCATAGTAAGCGTAATATTACGTTTTACATTTTATTTTAAAATAATTTCTAGTTTTATAAAGTTTTAAATGTAATTAATTCTTAAGCTTAAATCAAAGAGAAAAAGTGAAACGAAGGTAGTGATAAGAGTATATGTATGCAAGTGTGTGTGTGCGTGTGTTTGTGTGTGTGTGTGACTGGGCTAACGCAAAGTAAATGCGGTTCAGAAGTTTTTGAGTAGTAACATATCTAATGGTTATAAAAATCCACATAAGTTTACGTATTCTACCAGCCACATGGTCCAGGTGAGTCTGCCATGAAAGTCTCTGATCTAGCTTGACGCCAAGGTATTTAACGGAATCCACTTTGGATATTGAGGGACAGTTGCAGGTAGTATTTAAAAAATTACAAAAGTAATTGTGTATTTTTAGATTTAAATTACATTCAGGTTGGTATCTATTAGTTATTGAAAAACACATGTAATTTGTTTTCGAGGTATTTAAGGTAAGAAGATTTTCTTTTAGCCATTCTGCAATCTCCGCCAAACCACACTCCGCCGCCACCCTGACCTCACCCCATGAGTCTCCCAAAAAAGTCACAGCTGTATCATCAGCATAAGAAAAGATTTTAGCATTAGGGATGTTAGCGTTACAAAGATCGTTAATATAGATCAGAAACAGGGTTGGTCCCAATACACTCCCCTGTGGAATACCATAACTCATACTGGCCTCTCCACTGACGAGATCACCCACTCTAACCCTCTGAGTTCTCTCTTGGAGATCTCGGGCTCCGTGCTTCGGTGGGCACGTTAAGCCGTCGGTCTCGGCTGTGGTTGATGGATGACAGTCGTTAAGCCAAATCGGTGGCCTTAGGGCGGTTTGAAAACACCGACCTCTGCCAATCCGCATTGGAGCAGCGTGGCAGAGTACGCTATAATCACCCTCGATTGAAGGGAGACCCGTATCCCAGCAGTGGGATGATTATTGGTTGATATATGACTTCCACACATAGTCCAAGAAAATGAATAATATCGGGGGAAATAGTTTGTGTAGTATTTAAAATTGGCACAGCTGTACCTTGTGGAGTCCAGATCAACATACCAAAAGTCCTTGAAGGTGGTTTACTAAACTTCTGTACAAAAAGCAGTCGAAAATCTGTACAAATGGCAAAATGATTGCTGCTGACAAAAGTTTCTATGTAAAATTTACTATCGAGTTGGACATTAGTTTTTACTCTACGATCAATACTTCAGGAGCTATGGGACCAATGTGTTAAGGTGGTACGTTTCCGTCCGCGCGGGAAATTCAAATTTTTTGGGGGTTTTTACAAATTGCATCTCAATCATTGATAGAATTTTCGTAAAAATTGGTTTGACGACAACAAATACAATATATCTACTGAAAAATCATCATATAGATTATAAATATTGGATCTTCACATTATGAATGTGCATAATGCACGTTTATAGGGAAAAAGATGCATCGTGGACATTCGTAATATAAAGAGCTAATATTTATAATTTATTTGATAATTATTCAGTAGATATATTGTATTTGTTCTCGCCAAATCAACTTTCACAAAAATTCTATCAATGATTGAGATGCAATTTGTAAAAATAAAAAAAAATAAATGGAATTTCCAGCGCGGACCGAAACGTACTACATTAAACAAAAAATAGCACTTTTAAACAGATTATTGTATCGAAAATTCATCTTCCCACGCCCACAATGTTTTTTTATCCCTCCAGACGTAGAGAACCAAGACTATGTGGTGATGGATGGCGAGGAGGGCATAATGCTACTCCAGTCGCCGCAGGACGAGCCTGCAGAGAGTGCAGACGAAGAACCACAGGTAATACATCTTCCTATCGTTTATCCTGATTTCAAATCCATTTGACGACCTCCGTGGCGTAATAGTTACCACGCCAGACCGCCACCCAGGAGGTCCCGGGTTCGATCCCCGGTCGGGTCATGATGAAAAACGAACTTTTTCTGATTGGCCTCGGATCTTGGATGTTTATCTATATATGTGTTTGTTATAAAAATATCGTTGAGTTAGTATCCCATAACACAAGTTTCGAACTTACTTTGGGGCTAGCTCAATCTGTATGAATATATTATTTATTGAATATATTATATTGTATGAAAATATTATTTTTTGTCCCTATAAATTATTTATTTATTATTTATTTACTTTAAAAAAAAAATGTATAACTAGACAAACCCGCGCAACTTCGTTTGCGTGTATTTATGAACAGTAGCGCCATCTATATCAGACTTTTCATGAAATCCTACGGGAATCCCGTACTTTTTTTGAATAAAAAGTACCCTATGTATTAATCCAAGGTACCAAATATAATAAATATTGATTCAACCATTTGAAATGAAATGAAATCGTTTATTTCAGAAATTAGACCTTCACAGGCACTTTTTCTTGTCATTTACAATTTGTATAATGTATAAAATAAACTACGTTATATTTAACGTTACGTACGTAACGTTACGTTATATTTGAGTGTGAAGTAACAAACATTCACATAACTTTCGCCTTTATAATATTAGTAGGATAGTAGGATTAGCTCTTACCCGCGGCTTCACCTGCGTAGTCCAGAGGATCTGCCATTTATTTTTATTATTTAGGAATAAGATGTTTTTCCGGGATAAAAAGTAGCCTATGTCACCCTTCAGACTTTAACCTATAATGATGTTATTCTATTGATTTTTTCAGCCGAAAAAGTTATCTGCCCTGGAGCTTCTGGAGAGGGCGAAAGCATTACAAAAAGTCAAGTAAGTGTAAAAGTACAATTTTTTATATTTTTTATCAGTGCTATTTTAAAAGACCAAATAAATAAATAAATATAAAGGGACAAATCACACAGATTGAGCTAACCCCCTCAAGACCCGAGGCCAATCAGAAAAAGACCTCCTGGGTGGCGGCCGGTGTGGGTGGACCATTACGCCCCGGAGGTCGTGTTTCTTGCCAGTTCTTCTTAGTACAAATTTGCCGTCTGAACAGTTACTCTACATAGCAATCGCGATTTTAATTTCAATTCTGTATAATTTAAAATGCAAAATTAACAACAAATCCTAATTCGTACCCTTGTTTTATATACTTTACTATTTGGTTAGCATACAATCCGATTTCATTTAGTTTAGTATTTAGTTAGCGCTAGTCTAGTTGTAAAGAGTACCTAAATGTAACAATCCAATGGCGATCGAGCGGAATAGGGTTGTTTCCAGGGTCAAAATAATTACATTATATTTAGTCCGTATCTTAGATTATAAAAAAATATTGGACACGTATTTTTTGTTTTTTCGATTAAACAAAAAATAACAAAGATACAAGGCATAAAAGTTTAGGAGTGGGGGTCTTTGACGTCACCCTGTGCGAAAAAATGCCACACGGCGTGACGTCACACGTAACTTTGATGGGCTACATCTTTGTCATTTTTGGTCTAATTTACAAATGAAAAAATGAGTTGCCCTTATTTTTGAATAATCTAAAAGACTGACTAATTACATTTTTTACGGCAACTAGCCTATTGTCTTCAAGAGTAAGGGGCTGCAAGTAGGAAAAAATTGAGACGATTCGAAAGAGCCTAATATGCCTATTTGAATAAAAATATTTACTTTGACTCTTACAGAGCTGGATATATACAAAGTCACCTACAGAGGGGTAAAGCGACAAGGCCCCGCGGCCGGAAGCGAACCTCGGACCTGCCGCCGCCGCACGAGATGCTAACCTCACCGAACTTCAAGCTGTTTCTGTACAGCTGTAAACTATGCAGTTTCAAATGCAACGCGATCAAGGATTTGACTTCACACAAGGTAAAAAACCAGTTTGTTGTTGTATATTAACTCCCGATATTACACCTGGAGGGCTACTTCGAATATCCAATACTTCATAATAAGTAAGTAATGGTTATCACGCCGGCCCGCCACCCAGGAGGTCCCGGGTTCGAATCCCGGTCGGGTCATGATGAAAAACGAACTTTTCCGATTGGCCTCGGGTCTTGGATGTTTATCTATATATGTACTAGCTGACCCGTCGAATTTTGTTCCGCCTTAAAGGCACTACCCTACCCCTACCCCTACCCCTACCCCTACCCTACCCTACCCTACCCTAATGGGATAAAAAGTATCCTATGCCCTTCTCATGGTTCTAAGCTACCACGACTAACAAGACTTTATTTTATATATGGTCCTAATTTATTAATGAACTTCCTTTTAACACATGACTATATAGTTTACATATGATCTTTATTTAATATAAAAATAGGTTAAATATATAGGTGTCGGTCAAATAATAGTTTCAACCCACCTGCCGGTCACTAACTTGGCTTAACGACTGTTTCTTCATTTCATAGGCGCTAGAACACTCGGCAGGTTCCAGACTTCGCTCGTCTCGACCGACAGTGCCTCTACAATGCGCCCGGTGTCCTTACAAAGGCATCACACACACTCAGGTAGGTATTTTAAATAATTTTTGTGTCGGGACATGCCCACCACACATTCCCACCGATGTGTCTCCTGTGTAGCCAGGATCAACAACGGCGACTGTACGTGTTATTTGCCGTACATATTAAAACCAAGTTTAAATAATAAAACATATATTTACCAAGAATTATAAACCAAAACAGATTAAACCAATACCAAGAGACAGATTTGACAAAACAAGTTTTACTTATAAAAATAAATAATAAACAAAGGTAGTTTTAAATTAAAGAGTTTAAACAGCTACCTCAGATTGACAATAAGCGATGAAGCTTATTGACGTACCGGGGGAGAAAACTACAGCTGTCTTGGAACTCACAACGAATTTAATCAGAATGATGATAGTCGGAGTAGGAAGTATTGAAAGGAACACATAATTTGTGTGTGTGAAGAAGTGACAACATACTTGCAAACTTTCGTTTTTATAATTTAGACGACCTCCGTGGCGTAATGGTTACCATGCCTGCCCGCCACCCAGGAGGTCCCGGGTTCGATCCCCGGTCGGGTCATGATGAAAAACGAACTTTTTCTGATTGGCCTCGGGTCTTGGATGTTTATCTATATATGTACTTGTTATAAAATATAGTATCGTTGAGTTAGTATCCCATAACACAAGTTTCGTACTTACTTTGGGGCTAGCTCGATCTGTGTGATTTGTCCCTATATATCACAGATATTATAATACTTAACAGTACAGATAGCTCACTCCATACATTAAACGTAGCAGTTCTAAGTGCGCTTATTGCTCGGGCAATTTTTAGTACCAAAATGGAAAACTAGATGTCGCCCGAAAAAAACATCACAGACAACTAAAATGCTTTTGCGCTTACAGTCGAACCAATAGATGGCAGTAGTGCCGTCAAATAATCAGAGCACTAATCCGTTTTTTTTTTCAAAATTAGATTATAGGTATGTACTTACTTATTACTTAAATAATAAAATTCGAAAAAGTTCGTTTTTCATCATGACCCGACCGGGGATCGAACCCGGGACCTCCTGGGTGGCGGTCTGGCGTGGTAACCATTACGCCACGGAGGTCGTCTTAAATTACACATTTGTAATCGTACATCTTGCACGCATCAGGTAAATTCATATTTACGATAAGTAGAAAGTAAGTATAGATACCTACCTAATTACGGGCAATGCCATATTTTTAAAAAGTTAGTGTAAATAGGTAGTATAGTATCTACTTGATGGTCAATTTTATTATTGTCGTTTACAATGTTTTTATTTCTGCTTTTTGCCTATCTATTTAACCCATAATGTATCTACCTACTTAGAACACCGAGTGCAAATTAAGGTGAATGAAATGCGTTTCGGCGGCGAGGGAGGCGCTTTAGGGCGCGCGACGGAGGCAGCCCCCCCGTGAACGGCTTCTTGCGTGCCCGCACAGTACCGCAGGCGCGCCGCCACGCGCCGCGCCCCGCCGACGGCGCCGCATCGCGCCGTCGCTCGTCATCGTCGTCGTCGCGGCGCGTCGTACTCGGCTTGTAGATTGAATCTTTAGCTAATATTGCCGTGCCGTTTTGCAAATAGTTATATGTAAATACCTACTTTTGATATTTCAAAAATAAGTTTTTAGGGTTCCGTAGTAAACTACAAGGAACCCTTATAGTTTCGCCATGTCCATCTGTCCGTCCTCGGTCCTACACTCATATTAACAATGCTAACAAAGTGGTAGAACAAAATTTTGAAAAATATTTTTTTTTGGGCCTACAAGGAAAACTATAACGGTTATGTAAGCTCTACTAGTTACCGAGTAATAGCCGACGAACAGTAAAATTTATTTGACGAAAACGTATAAATGTCATAGTACCTATATGGCATTGTACTCATCTGCAAGCAAGAAATGCGTAGCCAATACGGAACCCTGCATTGTGCGTGGCCCGACACGTACTTGCCCGGTTTTTTTAAATCGTTTATTCAAGGTAAAAAACAAAATATAACAACAAAAATGCCGCACCACAAAAGCCGCGCAGGCGCAGTCTGCAGATCTGAGTAGTCCTTATCCTTACGAATATTATAAATGCGAAAGTAAATTAAAAATAAAATATTTTATATACCACTAAGGTGGCAGACGGTTACATACCGTATCACATTATTCCTATGGATGCGTTGCCGACTCTATTATAATAGTCAAGTGGGGCAACTCGGATACAAAAAACTGATCCGTGTCCGAGTTTACTACTTTCAAATTTTGATTTATGCGACTCGGACGATTTTGTAATTTAAAGTAGTAAGATGTATGTATCTATGTACACGTACCGTCAAGAGTTGACTGCTTACCATCAGGCGGCCGTATGCTTGTTTGTCACCTTAGTGATATATAAAAAAACAGGTCGACCTTTACATTGGATTTTGTGTCTGTTTTATGAGCTATAAATGTAGGTACTGCAAGTATAAAGCTCGACGTGCACCTGACTTGGATTGTTTTTAGATTGGATTAGAAATTTATTTAGGATCATTAGGCTGTTGGAATTATACAAAAAAACGAGGCTAAATTCGCAAAGCGTGATGTAGTTCTGCGTTTTTGGTATGTTGTATGGTAATGTTAGTTAGGGTAGTCTGAATTCTAATATGCAACTTCGAAAAAGTTGTGAAAACTGACAAAATCGATTCACTGTTCGCTGTCCAGGATCAAAGTGATTACATATTTATGGAGGTGACTGTACCTACCAGCGTTGCGCAACTACGCTACGCGCATCAATTCAATCCACGCAGACCAACAGCAGATAAACCGAGCGCGCGAATGCAGAAGCAGGCGGTGTGACGGTGTGCCAACGTCGCGTAGCATGCGCTTTGCGCCATGATGACGTTGTCGCAACGTCGCACGCGCCTCGTGATAATAACTTTTCACTTCTCATGCTCAGAAAGTGCTTATTTGCGCAGGATATAGGCTGCACAAAATCGAATTTTGTGCACAAGGGCAGAAAAGTAAACTCATAAATGTATCTATATTAAAGACAAAGGAAATAAGCCATACAGCCAAACACAACAAAAAGTTCAGAGATAGAATTTGTTATTTTATAATGTTTACTTTAATTTATTTGCCTTATGTGTTTTTAAGTCATAAAAGATATTAAAATTTAAATTAAAGTACGGTAGGTTATTTAATTAATTTAAGAAAATTATTTTATTACAAAATAATTTAATAGTAGGCTGTATAGGTCTGCAGCCCAAGCCTAATTTCAAAGTCGTAAGATTTAAAAAAAAAGCGTCGGGAAATGGGAAACAGGGTCTTGTTTTTCTTGCGTTTATTTATTTATTTCCTCGCAATCGAAGTGAAAAGCAGAGTTTATAACTCGTCCACAAAACCATTTCTATCCTCGACATTACTATCAGCCCTCGCCTTCGTCTCGGGCTGCTAAAAGTCTCGAATAGAAATGATTCGTTTTGTGCACTTGTTGTAAAATCTACTATTGTTAGTAGGTACCAACTTATACGAATTTAACACAATAATATTATGTAAAGAAGTCTACTTTGAAAAATTGAAAGTATAATTGAAATGAAAGATAAAAAAACTTACAATAAAATTGTAAAACAAAACGAAAAATGGTAAGTATGAGATAATTTTGTAAAAGAAAAGTATTTGTAAATCAAATGTTTAACACAATGCAAATATTAAAAATTAAAAGAAAAAAAAATATAGGTAGGTACTAAAAGAAAAAAATATATATTTATAATTTATTTTATATAATAATTTGATTTGCTTGTCAAGAATTAAATTTAGCGCCATCTATCTATATAAACCTATAAACCTATCTATCTTATTGTTTTAAAGAAAGCGACATCTGTTGTGAGTTTGTGACATCAAGTGAAATATTTAGTAATAAATTACGAAACAAAATTAACCAATTTTATTTTACAGTACATTCTTCGTTATTTTCAGGATTGCATTTAATTATAAAATTATAAAAACTAATAAAATATTGTTTTCAGTGCGCAATTTTACTTTATTTTGGATTTACATAATCTTCAATTACAAATCGATACTCTTAACGCCATCTATATTATTTAGGGTTGAACTACGTTTAGTTTATATGGAGTTGACCACCTGTGCTATATATATATTTATTTATTTATAATATTTTTAGTGGGATTCCCCTATACTTGGTGCAAAAGCACCAAACAATTACCTGATTTGAAATTGAAGTCAATACAAATGAGCCACAAAATTTGAAGTGTGTTACAAAAAAAGAAAAATCTTTTTTTTTGATGGATTTTTTTGAATCAACACTTAGAAACATTACAGACAGGCCTGTAACATGACATTACAATGATAAAAAATCAATTTAACCATTTCAACTGTTTTCTACTCGATGACTTTACTGTTTTCTACTTGACTTAAAAAAAAACTTGTGACTTTTAACGTCCCACTGCTGGGCGAAGGCCTCTCTTTTTCTCCAACTATCCCTCTCCGCTGTTTCTTCCCATTTGCTATCAAATTCCGTCAGTTCTCTCCATCTCTTTCTTGGTCTTCCACTTGGCCTTTGCCCAGGTGGAATCCATTTGCATCCGGGCACATTCGGCAAACATGACCCGCCCTTAGTAAAGATAAGCGAGCTATAGAGCGCGCGCATCGCTCTTTGGCCATTGTGCAAACCGTAAGCAGATGTTCTATAGTGCTAATTTTTAGTTTGCTTCCATTTCGTCCTTTTTACAGCTCAGCACTGCACATTACACCATGATTCCTTCAAATCCGAATAAATAACATCGAGAGAAACAATCAGCGTGCGTGACTAATAGCTTCGTTCGTTGCTGGCTTCGTTGTTGCTGTTTTGAGTTCGTCTGTTTGTTCGTACTTGTGCTTATCTATACTCTAAGACCCGCCCAGTCCCATCTTAAAGGTGTATACGTAACGTGTTTTTTCCCGGACGGGACGGGAAGTTAGATATAGTTCCATACAAAATGTATATGAATATGCATATGTCGCGGATACACGGACGGGACGGGAACGTGGCCGTTTCGAACAAAAAGACACGTCCCCGTCACGTCCCAGGTATTATCCCGTTGCGTATACAGAGACCTTAAATTATTTCTTGTTTAGATTACTATTTTAAAAATTTATTTCTTGTTTGATTTCAGCTCATGAAACACGTGCAGGAGAAGCATACAGCAGAAAGCAGTGAGTAGATTTATTTCGTAGAGACTAGGGAGCTTCTTTTGCGTATATCCCGATTTCCCGTGGGAATTTTGAAGGTGGCTAGCAATGGTCACTTTATCTCGAGGGCCGCGGGTTCGAATCCTGCGCAAGGCAAACACTTGTGTGCATGAACATGTCTGTTTGCCTTGGTCTGGGTGTTTTCTATGTATAATAATAATTTACAAAAAAAATAATATTTAAGTACATTTATCAGCAATCTATTACCCCATAGTACAAAGCTTAGCTGCTTAGTTTGGGACTAGATGGCTGTTATGTATATGAGTGAGGGTACTTGTGTTCTTATACAAATAAATCAGTTCACTACTAGCCGGCTTGTTGATTGCACTTCCTAAACCCTTACATATGTAACAATGGCGTTGTGTGATTCGTCCAAGAATATTTATCTATTTTATTTTCAGATGTGGTGATATTAGAAGGGAAGCGAGTGGAGGAAGCGCAGGTGCTTGTCTGCGGCGCGTGCGGGTACGAATCCGCATCGCGGCTCGTCTTCAAGAAGCACATACAGGACAAGCACGGCGCTTCTACGTTTTGAGGTATAATTTATATTTATTTAAATATTAGTATGATTTCTAGAGTCCCGTCCCAGCTTCTCACGGGTTTTTGTAAAGCATATAAAGGCGAAAGTTATTTGTATGTTTGTTATTTCTTCACGCTCCAATGGCTGGGCCAATATTTATGATATTTGGTATGTAGGTAGCTGATACCTTGGATTAACACATATGGTACTTTTTATATCGCAAAAGCACGCGATTCCCGTAGGATTTCATCAACAGTCTGATATAGATGGCGCCACTGTGCATAAATAAATACACGCAAAGGAAATTTCACTAGTAACTTTGCACATCGATATTTTTTTTACATGGCAGGAAATCAAGCAGTTAATTTTTACAATGGTAAAATGAGGAGAAAGAGATAGAATATGATCTGGGTATCCATATCTCTTAAGTCTTACTTACCAGAGGATACAGTGCTTCTTCACGTCGCCGAGTAGCCATTATACCTCCTAAGGAGAGTTCCTTTCCGCACCTCTCGCGTTACCTCACCCCGGGCGGGTATCGAGGCGGGTGCAAAGGTGTGCGTTGAGTGAACGAATGTGTATACGTGTGCGCATATGTGTGCGTGTGTGCAGACGACTTTGGCCTGTGTAGTAGAAATAGGTAATTATTTCACGAGCGTTGTATGGAGTATCCGGGCTGTGACGTCGCGTCGATATTGTATTTCGTAAATGTTCTACGACAAAAAGTATATAACTAGCTGAACTTTGTTCTGCCTTAGAGGCACTACCCTACTCTACCCTAACCTTCCCTGGACTTCCACGAATATTTCAAGACTTTATTTTATGCCACAAAGTTGGCAAACAAGCATACGGCCCGCCTGATGGTTAGCATCACCGTAGCCTATAGACGCTTGCAATACCGGGGGTATCCCTCCCAACCCCCCAAGTGGAGCTCTGGAGACCTTATTCACCGTAGGAACACAACATGGCCGAGACCAATGCTATTTGGTTACGATACGATGTAAGGTGGAGGTCCTTCCCCAGACGGGCTGCTCCGATTTGAGCGGATTATCCGCTGTGCCCTACCTGTCTAATAGACTAAAATTAGTCAAATCGGTTCAGTCGTTCTCGAGTTTTAGCGAGACTGACGAACAGCAAATAATTTTTATATATAGATAGCGATAAAATAATAAAGTTTTTCTTTGTTTTAGATAAAAATCATGGCCAATACCCGGACTGATTGCGAGAGATAGTCGACAGATGACACGTCGAGTTATAAAAGTGATGTTATTTTATAAGTTACAATTAAGTTACTGTAATAATATATTAATTTACATAATTATACAATTTTTTATTTCTCAGTTTTATATATTTTTTTATACCACAAAGGTGGCAAACAAGCTTACGGTCCGCCTGATGGTGTGCGGTCACCGTAGCCTATAGACGCTTGCAACACCGGGGTTTATATTATTATATATGGTTTATTCTCATTTGTTCGACTGTCGGATTTGTTTTATCGAGAAACAAGTCAATTTTATAAATTACACTAGGTCGAGAGACTTCTATTTCTAGGTGTGGGGTCACAAGGTAAACCTAACGAACCTATTGTACCTGCCCAAATTCCGTCTTGGCGCAGTTGGTCTTAATAAAAATAAATTCATTCATATATGGGAAAGGTTCCGTGCTTCGGAGGGCACGTTAAGCTGTCGGTCCCGGCTGTTATCGGCAGGACGGTCGTTAAGTTAGTCGGTGGAAAACTCCGGCCTCTGCCAATCCGCATTGGAGCCGCGTGGCAGAGTACGCTCTAGTCCCCTTCGATTGAAGGGAGACCCGTATCCCTGCAGTGGGATGATTATGGGTTGATATGATGAAAGGAAATGTTGGGAAAGCTTGGATGGCCCTTGTCCGAGATATCTGACGATGGCGACGTGACTTGCTTGATAGCGTGGTAAATGGAGCTAAGGGTAAAGAAGGTATTCTTCAATAAAACTAAATAATACACGTCAAAATTTAAAATATAATGTCAGTCACTTAAAATTAGTTTTTTTTTATATTTTCTTAACATATTTATTTATCATCTGACAGGCTTTGAATCTTACAAGGGTATTGTAAACTTAAAAACTAATTTACGGACATTTCCTTTCGAGTTGTCCCTTGCCACCTTCATCGTACTCCTGCGAAGAGATCCACATCTGCTGGAAGGAGCCGATCGAAGCCAAGATAGATCCACCTGGAAAAATAAATAGTACAATTTTTAAATACAAATATAATTTTTTACATTAATGACTTAAATACTAAAATTTTATTATAGGGGTACGACAGCGGAGATGCTTAGGGGAGGGGATGGGGGGTAAAATAGACCCCTCTCTGCGTTTTGGTCTGCGGGCATAGCTAATTTAATTTTGAAATGTAAGTCTCCGGTGACGTGATTTATTTAAAATATATATATAACTTAATAATACAATACATGGTCTAATCATGCTAATATTATAAATGAGAAAGTGAGTTAGTTTGTTATTCCTTCATGGCTTGACCAAGCAGCCGATCATTATGAAAATTTGTATACATATTGTCAGGGGTACAGAGCCCAACATAGGCTAATTTTTATACGGGCGTAGCCGCGGGTAACAGCTGTTAAAATAACCGTGAAATACAAGATATTTTCATGGTTACAATTCTTCCGAACTTCAGGAAATGTATTTACTGTTCTATATAAGTAGTTCACCTAGTCGAAATAAATAATATTTTGTATTTGTTTGGTCTACTCACCGATCCACGCGGCGAACCTTCTCTCATTGTGCGCAGGCGCAACATGGCTCTTCAGGCGATGGCTGGAGGGCGCCCTCGCGGCCAGCTCCTTGCCGAGGCGCTCCGGCCAGCCCGCGGCGCAGGCCCCGCCTCCGCAAGCCACGACGCTCGCCCACAGCGCCGGTCGCGCATCCGCGTCGCAGGCGGATGCCGCCGCGCATACTACGATACAAATACAAAGTTAAAGTTTTCACAGATTTTGTAAATCAGAACGTAAATTTGAGATTTTTTTTTATACCACAAAGTTGGCAAACAAGCATAAGGCCCGCCTGATGGTAAACATCACTGTAGTCTAGCTTACTCGCCGTAGGAACACAACATGGCCGAGACCAATTCTATTTGGCTACGATCTTCTGTAAGGTGGAGAAACTTCCCCAGACGGGCTGCTGCAGTGCTGCCATTTGAGCGAATTATCCGCTGTGCCCTACCTCTTTTAGTAACTATACCAAGTTATTTGAACTCACCCAAATGTGGCGCCCCCAAGCTCTGTTCGAACAGGCACTCGGTCAGCTTGAACCTCTCCGGGCCGAAGTCCTGGTGGTACCCTCCGGGGAACTCGTAGTGCGCCATCGGCATGGCCGCCGCTGCGCGCTCTTCGTACTGACTCTCTGATACCTGAAATTAACCGTGACGTCATATGCAAGTAAACAACAAACAGGCAAGCAACGGTAGATTTTCTATATCGTAGACTCCTCGATAGTCTCGACAGGAGTCTCGAGTTTTGGTGATCTGATGAAAACCAGACTTATCCAAGACTCGCAAGATTTTTTGTCCCATTCACACATTTAACTTAAATACCTGAGCAACGCAATGGCAGAAATCCTCATATTGTCTTTTGAGCATGTACTGCTGCCACGAGTGAGTGAGACCCGCCGGCAGCGTCTTCAGTGTGTATCTAGCGCGCTCTCTCTCGCGGATCACTTCTTTGCTCTGAAAAAAAAAAAAATTATTTGAAAATTGATGCATAATTTACACTAGACATGAATAAGTAATAATAAAACACCTAGTTTTAAATTTTATACAAAAAAAATAACGTACGATATATTTATAAATGACAAAAAAGGCCGTAACTGGTTTTCTTTCGCCATTTCTTTTCTTTGTTATTTTGCTGTTTCCGAAATGGTGGCAGTTTATTTGATGACAATATGAATAAAATTACAATAATATGTATTGTATTGTATTGTATGTGTATTGTAATGTATTGTAATATGTACAACATGACAAGAGATCATGCCTGTGAAGACCTACTCTCTGAAAAAAGATTTTCAATGTAGTTACCGTTTCTGGCCATCATGAGCGCTGGATATAAACTTTATAACATTTCGCATTAAACTAATAGGCACTATGTATTTATGTAAAGAAATAATAATAAAGAGCAACTCAACAGTTTTACTTTAAAAAATACATCTACTTATATTTATATTAATTTTACTTACTGCTATACTATATACAGGCAGCATTTGTATGTGCATGGTGTTCAACATATGTTTACCCTGCGCAGCGAGATGGTCACCGCCGAGTGGGGAACGCACCGCAGCGCTCACTAACGCATACCTGGGGAAAGCAAAATTATTAGGAATTAGACATACCACGGGCTCTCAAACGACACAAAACTTGTGCCGTGACTAAAATATTCAGAGCCAGTCCGCGATGTGCAGATTCTACCAGATAACAGAAGGAAGCGCTCTGCACATACGCCGCTACTGCAGACCACTCATGACAAATAGAAGTATATACCTAAAAAAGCATATTTAGCTTCCAGATGAGATACAACTCTTTGCCCAGCACGTTTTGTAGTTCTAAGAATGGACCAGTCTGGGCAGAGATATTTAGAGAAAGGGCACTGTAAAAGACCACAAATGGTCGAAACAGTGGCTTGACAACATTAAAATAGAAAACAATAACTTAAATTTTTTATCACTTTTTTTATGCGACAATGGCGACAAACTTGCGGCTTGCAATACCGGGGGGGGGGGGGGGGGGATGCAATCACTCACGCGCTGCCAATCCTCCCAACCCCCCAGCGGAGCTTTGGAGACCTTACTCACCGTAGGAACCCAACATGCCAGAGATCAATGCCATTTGGGTACACCTACATACAATCTTCTGTAAAGTGGAGGTCCTTCCCCAGACGGGCAGCTGATTTGACCGGACCGCTGTGCCCTACCTCTCTTGGTCTTAACACTGATGTTGATAAGAACACTGCTAGCATTTGGGCCTTTCTTTTTTGCTATTCAATTGTAAAATATCCTCACCCGTCAATAACAGGAACGGCAGAAGTCTGACTGGCACCAGCGTCCACGACCAGCGCAGTTGACTTTCCATTAGCGAATGCCGCTAACACCGCATTCTTGACGAGAAAGAACGCTGGTGCTTGATACTTTTCGAATAATAGTTCCGCTAACTTCTCACGAGCTGGTCTTGTCGTCCATACTGCCTCTGTGAATAACGCTGGATGGTGTTCTGACGGGGAGCGTATTACCTGAAGAGATTTTATATAAAAAAATTATAGCCTTATTTACATATATATACATATAGGTATATATATGTGCATAAATAAATGTCTGTGTGTTTACACAACTAGGAAAGGACATAGACATCTTAATGCAAAGAAAAGGCTGTAAAAGGTTGAAAAAAGGCTTTAAAGTCAGGGTTTTTTTTGTCAATTCTTTTAATAGTGGCCATTTTGCTTTTGTTTCCGAAATGGTAACAGTTTATGGAGTAGATTTATTACACAAAAGAATATTATTTGTACTCTTTGACTACAGCAGTCTTCACCTTTAAATGTATATCGACAAATATAATGTAATGACAATAATACATATATTCTTCGATGAATCACACAACGCCATCTAGTTCTAAACTAAGCACGAAGCTTGTACTATGGGTACTAGATTGCTGATAAATATACTTGAATACTTTTTTTTGTAAATAAAAACTTATTATACATAGAAAACACCCAGAACAACGCAAACAGACATGTTCATGCACACGAATGTTTGAATTGCGCAGGATTCGAAACCGACCCTTGGGATAAAGTGACCATTGTTAGCCACTCGACCACCGGGCCTGTATAAAATAAAATAAACAGAAAGTTTGTGAGGGCCAGGGCCTAGGTGCTGAATAAATGTTTTTGACTTTATTGTAAAAATAATTTGACTAACCTTAGCATAACAATAATCCAACATCTTCTCAAAGAGGTCCCAGTTGTCGACTTGTCCGTCCTTCATGTACGTTTGCACCTCCATGCCGGGGCGGGGCACATGTAACTCTGTAACGTCAATGTAATGCCGGAGTTCTCCTCCTGCTTTTGTACCTATACAAGAAAATAAATGTATGATTATTTTTTTTCGAAAATTTGCTAAAGAGTTGTATTTTTCTTTACTCTGGGTGTTTTATTTACAAATAAAATTTATAAATATTTGATATCTTATATGAATAGGCAAGGGTTGCTTAACAACTTGATAATAAATAATATATATTTTTTAAATGTAGTTCTACTTAAATAGAAAACAAGCCTCTGCTGCTGAAAGATCATGAAATTTCACAAAGATAACATAATATATATTATCTGTGGCACAGTTTTATACTCCTGCAGATATCATCGTTTCCTGTTATTATAATGTAAACCTTCGTCTGAAGACTGATTGCCAAACGGAAGAAAAAATGTAAACCTTGTTTTAAGATTCCAAATATACTATAAGAAAAACCTACCGGTCTGCGTGACATTCCCATCAGGAACCTTCTCCTCGGCTTCCGGGACATGGGTAGCTGGTCCTACACCCACCACAGCAGGAATATCGGCTTTCGGAGTGTCTTCTTGTGCATAACCAACTCGCAACGAATGATGCCCAGGATCGAACACTAACGCACCAATTTCGTCACCACCATACAACATGCCATTCGGCCCACTCATTATTGTTATATTATTAATAAAATTATGTTTATTTTTAATGTATTTATTGCTATATTATCGATAAAACAACCGCTCTTGATTATTGACACAAGTTGACAGACTTGACAGATCGGAACGGAACGCACAATACGTTCCGTTTCTTGTATAATACAAAAGTAATATTTAATACACATTTTTAAATTATTGAAATAGATAGGTACCTACTATACTTTCTTGAAATGTAAAAGATACAAAATTATTGCTGTTTTTATTTAATTTAAAATAATTTGACTAAAATTTAATAAATTAGTATATAATATTTGAGCGGCTGTTTCGAAGAACGGAACGTTTTGTTGTTGTTCCCATAGACAAGGAAATCACTTTTTTTATTTATGAAAATTTTTCGTCTTTGAGTAAAAACGTAGCAACTGTAAAATTATTCAATAGTGGATGTTGAAAGTACTTCTTTAGAAATTAGAACAGTCAAACAGCTCTTATTGTACGGAAAAAGCCTCCTTTTTTGCAATCTTCATAGAAAGAAATTTCACAGCCCACTCTTTAAAAAAAATATTTTAGGGAAATAATACAAGAAAATTACAGCACAGTAATTTATTACAACACAAACAATTTATGCGAACAATAATGTCAACTACTTAACATCGATAGACACAATTATTAAAACTTAAGTGTGTACATTATTAATATAAAAGTAAAATCTAGGAAAAGATTTAGCATATTGGTCTCAACAACTATTATTAAGAGGCTACAAAAAATAATTTGTACGAAAATTGGTACAGTACATTATCACATAATCGATACGGATTTCCGGTGAAAATTTAAGTTACACTTCCATGAATAGCAACTTTCCAATGCCGCCGGCCGAAAATATATTCATACATACTACAAAGCCACGTGCGTAGCACATAATATAATCATAGGAGGGTAGAAATAAATGAAGTAGTATCATTATAACCTATTGGAGCTATTAATTGTGAATCCGAATGATAAAAAAAAAAAGAGAAATGAACTATGACTGAACCGATTTCCCTCGACAGCCGAATAACACTCAAAGTCGTAACAGACTGCAATTGGAAGTGTATATTAGATACTTAACATAATGGAAATTGTCTTAGATAAATAGTGCTTAATGGAAAGGTTGTAATATATTTCAAAATTTATAAAAATCCAAGAAACTTGTTGCTAAAATCGCTTTTTGACAATAAAAATATGTGATTTAATTAAAATGCACCATTTAAATAATGAAAGTTGATTATTATATTCCAATAATATGCCATATTGTAGCTAAAATAAGTATATAACATGGACATTACACCTCACTTATGATTTCAACATACAGGCGAACATAATTATTGTAATTATAAAATATTGTTTTGGTTCATAATGATAAAGAGCGGTCAGATTCATACTAACGCAGAGTTGAAGCGCATCGAAGCGTCAAAACGTGACACAATAAAGTTACAGTAATCTCCGCAATATAATTCACATATTACTTCTAAAATAAGAGCGTGAACTATTGTTCTTTATATGTAAACCATTCAGAATCGGCGTACGGTGAAGGCGCGGCGAATGCGACCAAGCGGCATACGGCATGTCTGTGTCATCCTTGCTCCGCATCGCTTCAGTGTGCTTCAGTATAATTTACATCGCGTCGCGTTCTAACGTTTTGAAGTAATATCGTGTGTGCGTCGTGCCTTCACTGTTCGTCGTTTCTGTTTTATCCAGGTGTGATTTGATTACGCAAATACATTTGCGCGGTGGATTTTCGCGTCGCCCAAACGCGTCCTTATATTGCGTAGACAGTGTGTATTCTCAATTTCAGACTGACTAAGCGTCAGTCTGAAATTATTTATTATGAGCTTCGACTTAGCGCTAGTAAAGAATTGATACTAACAAGTAAACATCCTCAGAACAAGTTAACTTTAAAGTTAAACAATAACAGCAAGTAGGAACCGCAGTAAAGGCAATACATAATTTTATCATAAGTAATCTTAGTTTTATAGTACAAAACGCAGTATGAAATTATTATACCTAAAAAGGTATTAATTTTAACACTACATCTCTATTTATACGACTAACTGCCAGTTTCTGAAACGCATTTTACTCTTAATTCCACATTAAATCTCAAGCTATCTGTTTATCTTCTTTAGTTTGACATTGTACATACATCAATTTCATATTCATGATTATTAAATTTTATTAATTGCTTCATGTGGTATAATATATTTTAATGTGTCATTAACTTTAAAATGCGTTTTAGATTATGGCTGTGAATTAAACTTCTACAAATTGTATAGTTTTAGCTTTTTTTTATACAGAGTTTATTATAACATTTTTAATTTATACATTTTATGATTAGGGAGATCTCTAATTTCTTGGAAAATCAAAATTTAATTGCATTTAGAGTATGGCCACTTGAAATTAATTAGTCAAAGACCTATTCTCCAACGACGCTACCCAAATGAAGCGACTCGACTGTGACGCAACTCTCGTTTGCCTGTTTCGCTTACGGAGATGTGCGAATTTGTATGAAAGTTTCTCTCGAACGACTATTATGATACGCGTAAGCTAGTCGAGTCCTTTGTGAATTGCGTCGTGCGTGGGCGAACCAAATTGTCAGTTGGGTCTTTGACAGCTATTGTGATATTTTATGATAACAGCGCAGCGGGTTTAATCTCGTAATAAAATCTAGTATAAATATCAAGCGATATCTCACCGGTTTCATATTTTGTATGAGGAAGGTAGAGAGCTTGAGATCGAGAGCAGACCCGCAACACGTAATAACACAGACTGTAAGGTCCAGGGTTACGGGCGTATAGAGATTCTCAGAAATACATCAGACCGTTCACGTGATCGAGTGACGTGACGACGCATGATCACATGAACTGTCTGATGTACGTAAAATCACTAACGCGTGTAAGGATGGCAGAAAGGAGGCACAGCGGATAATCCACTCAAATGAGAGCAGCCCGTCTGGGGACGGACCTCCACCTTTCAGACGATCGTAGCCAAATAGCATCGGTCTCGGCCATGTTGTGTTCCTACGGTGGGTAATGTCTCCAGAGCTCCACTTGGGAGGGTTGGGAGGTTTGGCAACGCGTGAGTGATACCCTCGGTATTACAAGCATTTTTATAGGCTACGGTGATGCTTACCATTAGGCGGGCGGTATGCTTGTATGCCAACTTTGTGGCATAAAAAAAAGGATGACTACCTGAACTTAGCCTGTCACTAGCCTGAAAGTGATTTACTTGTTGTGTATGTCAAATAATGAGTTATCATTTCACCTCCTTCTTAATTAACTCTACGCTTATAAATATAGAATGATACACATCAGTCTTACACGGAATTATATCAGAGGCCGTTAGCTCACTTCACTTTGAAGATTAAAAAGTGATATTAATTCCACAATTTCTACGAATATTATTAATTCTAATTACATTTTACTTTCTAAATTGACTAGACACCCATTATATTACGATTACGACTATTTAAATACATACTACATACATTAACTAATTAGGGCTGTTTGGTGGAAATGGACATAAGTAGAAAAGATGAAGTATGCTATGTGTCTATGTATACTATGTATCTTTGCAAATAAACATTTTAATTTGAATTTGTAGTTTTTTTTCCAAGGAGCGACTACTTATACGGTCTTTCACAACTCAAATAGTAAAATTGGTGAAACAGATCTTTATTTTGGTACTAAAATATAGTTCATGTTATTACTTTTAAGTTAAAACAAATATTAAAAATAAAAAACACAGTGTTCCTGTGGCAGGGTAGCCAAAACGCTTGCAGCTTTACCTCGCTGTATGGCAATAGAAATGCGTTGACCGAAGTAACTGCCAGCCTTTGGGTCACCTGTGGTTTCACGCAGGCTTTTGGTGATGTAATTAAAAAGGACAATGCACTGGGGCACTTAGGGTTTCTACACCAAAAGCCACGAAATCATAACAGCCTTTTAACTACCCTGCCACAGGGTCCTGTCTTTTAAATTTTTTAATATTAGTGTAATTTTTAATGTTAGTTTACTTTTAATTTTAATTATATAATAAATAGATGCTAATTCTAAACGTTTATAAAACATTGAATTTAGGAAATTCATCAATCCTTTGAGAATTCATAATAAGTATAAAATCTCTGCGCCTCGATCCAAATAGCAGTATACCACATTACCACATCTAAAAGCCATTTTTTAAATACTAGACACACAAAAATATATTCAGAGTGCTTAGTCTGCGAGTTTTTTTGTTCGCGTTCGATCATGTCGACGTAACCAAACCGACCAAAAAGAGAAGAAATCTCGTGTTGTGAATTTATAAGATGCGTGTTACATATCAAAATTATCTGGCTTATTTGCTCACATTTTAAAGTGAGCAACCCGGCAAATTTTTGAATTCTGAGGTCTCGTCAGAGGTAGACAACTCATTGGTGTTGCTGATGTCTATAGGAGGCGGTGACCACTTTCCATCAGGTGGTCCGCTTGCCTGTTTTTCTGACGTATAACATTAAATATAAACTGGATATGTAAACATTCGTCTGGTAAATTCACAATATGAAACTTTCAATTTGTTCGGTTTGTAAACGTTATAACGTTCGCATGTGATCAAAAAGCTTGCTTAGTACTAAGCACTTAGATTTAATTTCATAATCCGTACGATCATTACATAATACAGTCTTTCACCAACATAATCTCAACAAAGATGTTTTATAATGCATTTAATATCAAAACCTTTGCATCCTTAAATCGTACGATTATAATAATTACATAGTGTATTACCTCTGTTACTATTGTTGTCTGTTATTATAATATCTGTGCCTCTGTTTACACTTCAAAAAGTTCGAGTGACAGTGTGAATGATCTTTTTAAATATATTCATGTAACTCAAAATACCGTTTTAAAAACATAATCAATTATTTAAACTTTTTATTGAGGTTACGCGGTATTGGTGTCGAGACTAGTATGATACGCGTATGCAACTCGAGTCGCTTGCAAATTGCATCGTGGGCGTACGGGTTTAAAGTGTCATAAGTCAAAATACTTTCTTCTTGCATTAAATTAATGACATACGTTTTTTTAATTCAGAATTACACCATTCACCATTCGCCACTTATAGGGTTCCGTAGTTAACAAAGACCCAAGCCACGTATGGGCCAACGGTGTCAAAGTGACAGAAGTCATTTACCTTTCGTCTTGAATACAAACTGAAATCGGGTACAATTTTCTATACTCCATTTCGTTTTAAAAGTGACATAATTTTGTCTCTTTTCTTGAAATGCACATACCCTTCCACTCGGATCCACTCGATCCCCCCGTGGATCCTCGACTTTTCCTCTTGAACCCACCGGAGGATCCTACGCATAGAAATCTCACTGTACTTGACAACCGACCCCTATACCGTTGAATAGTGGTGCAGCCCCTAGTCCACCATCCCCATCTGTGACACCAGCAAGGTATTTCGCCCTGGTGCAATCACCACATGTGCAGCTATCTGTCAGCGTACATAATCCACGTGCTGTTGCTATGGCTTCCCATTTGATCTGCTCATCTAGTGTTCCACTCCTGCTTAGGAGGTTCTGTGGAAATAAAAATGTTTTAAAGATCTAAGTGAAAACACAGCGGAAGCAACTTAATTTTATACTATGTAAAGAAAAGATGTAAGTCAAGCCCGTATTTTTTTTTATGACAGAGGAGGACAAACAAGCTAGCTGGCCACCTGTTAGGTTACTCTGCATAGCAATCGCGATTTTAATTTCAGTTCTGTATAATTTCAAATACAAAATTAACAGCAAATTCTAATAAAATAAATAAAAAATAAAATGTTTTTATTTCAGATAACACAGATCCATAGATGTTAGTACAGCTTAGTCTAGATTTGTTAGTAATAGGTACACTCACATGTTTAAAAAAAAAAATAATAATAATAATAATAAAAAATATAAAATAAAAGTATAATAAAGATAAAACCGAGAGTGATCAAATCGGATCATGCGTTTCGCAGATCACCCTCCTCACAAAAAAAAAAGGCCCACAGCGGGGAAGAAAATCTATTTGCCAACGTTTCCAGGATGCCGTTAGGACTGCTCCGTATTCTGAAAATTAGCTACGATATTTTTTTGCGCAAACATGCCGCAAAGCCATCTGTCTGATATTCAGCAAACATAGCTGATGCACTACAGAAACGAGGCAATCCCAACATCATCCTGAAAACGTTATTGTATTGGACCCGCAGCGTGTCCAGCGCTTTTTTGGTATAGCTGACCCACAGGTTTCCCGTGTACAAATTTTGGCAATATGCTTTGAAAAGCGTGACCTTAACGTCCTCGGTACAACGGGAGAATCTGCGAATGAGCATATTCCCTCTTACTGCGAGCGCTCTACGTTCTCTATCTATGTCGTCATTATCCTTGAGGTCCTCAGTAACAATGTGACCCAAATATTTGAACTTCCTCACACGTTTAATGTCGACTCCATTGAGGTTAATATTAGCATCAGTATTAGGACACTTACCAGGGGCCTCAAAGATCACGTACTCAGTTTTCTTGACATTGTAAATAAGCCCGTGATGGGCAGCATAGGTCTGACAAACATCAAGAAGCACATTCATGCCACCAATCGTTGGGCAGAGCAGCACCATGTCGTCTGCATAACTTATACTGTTTAAGTTAACACCATCAATCCGACACCCGACACGCATACTGCTCAGCTCAACGATCAAATCATTAATGTATATATTAAAGAGTGTGGGAGAAGTCAAACCCCCCTGCCTCACCCCACTTTCCAGCACATAAGGCTCCGAAAAAGCGTCCGCCCATTTCACCACATTGGACTGATTGGCATACCAATATTTAAATATATTAAGCACATCACTCGGCATACCCCTGTCCCTCAACTTTCCCCACAGCTTATTATATGACACTAGGTCAAAAGCCTTCGAGAGGTCAAGGAAACAGCCGTACACAGGCGTCCCTCGACTTGTATAGTACTTGACAGTGTGCTTTAGACTCACGACTGCGCTTTCCGTCGACAGTTTTGGCCGAAAACCAAACTGCGCATCGTGGATATCCGCAAAGTTTTGTAAATAAGAATTAAGCACACTGTCAAATACCTTAGCAATTGTTGTTGCTAGTGAAATGGGACGGTAGTTCCCCCTCTCCGCGACGTCACCCGCCCTATTCTTCACAATGGGCACCACGATAGTTTTTAACATTTCATGCGGAATATAAGAGTGACTAATGCACATTGTGAAGAAAAGAGCAAGCACCCTAGGTAGATGAACACCTGCATGTTTTAAGTGCTCCACACTGATACCGTCATGGCCAGGGGATTTGCCACCTCTCATACTCCCGATTGCCAATTTTATCTGCTTAGCTGAAACGTACATCAGCGGGGTCTGTCCGGATAGTTCGTCATAGGAGGGAGCTGAAGGCCCCAATGGAGAATTAACTTCAAAATGTTTTCGGAACATATTAGCAATAAGCACAGGCTCGCTCTCCCCCTCCACACTCGCAGGCAGACCAGGCCTAACATCAAGCTTTTTTGTTGCTTTCCAGAAGCGATCAAATTTCTTATCAGCTCTATACTTTGCTAAAGCGTTCATTCTGAGTTGGTCTTGATTTTTTTGACACCACTGTAGTCTGCTCTTAAATATTTTACGCGATTCATTCATAAGCATAAATATTCTACCTGAATGCGGACGATTATGCAACAACCAAATGTTATAATTAAGCCTGGCCACCCTGTGAGCCTCATGGACATGCTTGTTCCATCCACACAGATGCCTGCCATTGGTTCTCCCACCCACAGATCTGTCACTAGTTTTACTAGCTGCGTCACTTAAGGCCTTTACAATGTCAGTGTACAATCTATCCAACACCAATTTGTGCCCACTCAAACTACACGCTCCACGGCTACAGTCTGTAAACTCATGGGAAAATCAATGTCACGCAAACTATGGCTACACAAGTCCCTATACCTCTCAGCCTGTCTCTCGGTACGGTCTCCCCACACAACAGCGTTTTGGCGGAGGACAGAGGATGCCACTTTAGGCCTTATTATGTTTATGTTACATTTAACAAACAAAGGTAAGTGATCAGATACAAGCACATCCTCTAGAACCCCGACCTCCACTACAGTCCGCCAGGCAGCTTCCGAAACAATACAGTGATCTAGCCACCTTTTACATCCGTGAGCGGCGCTAACATACGTATAAGTGCAACTTTGCAAGCCGAGTTTTTCTATATCCGCACAGACCCAACACTGTTCAGAACAGAACCTACTGAGCTCATTATAAAACAATTCATGCGGATGAGCATTAAAATCTCCCAGAACAAAAATATTTTCAACATTTTCCTGATCTACTATAGGCTATTTGACTGATTTTGAAAAACTGTTTTAAATTATTCGTTGGTATATGATTAATACACCATATGTATATTTCTGCGAAATTTGCAGTATTTTCCGTAAAATATCGGTTTAAAATTTAAATTACAATATTCGCGCTAAAAACGCTTTTTCTGTAATGGCGGACGCCGTGACGTCACAGGCAAGTAAACTTGTACCAAAGTGTACATTCAGCGTGTTTAGAATATGTTTTCTGTTATTTTACTAGAAAAAATGGTTTTTAAATGGTGTAATTGTGCCACAATGTACAAATACTTCTATAAAAACTCCACAAAAACTGTTTGTTTCTGTGTTAGCTCGAAGAGACCCAAACAGCATTATTTTTATCTCATACAAATGTTTTTATGTGTGAAGATCACTTTGATGTAAGTATGCCAGTAATATTTGATTCGAATAGTAATAGATAAAATGATAAAATCACACAAAATGTCGTAACAATGAACAATGTTGACTTGCGTGTGACGCCACGCGAGGCATAGCCAATCACAGAGCGTTCTTGTGGCTGAAGAAATTTAAAAAATAATTTGGATTTATTTTGTTTATTTTGAAAAATCTATAAATATTTTTGGATATAACAGAGATAAATATGTTTTTTTATGTTATTACCTAATAGGATGACCACATTTCGTAGCATATTTTTAATACTGTCAAATAGCCTATTGCATTTATTTCGCCTAATACCTCTGTCATTAACGGGAGATTTGTGTGAGAGTCAGTAGGCATATAAACAGAAAATACTATTAGAGAGCGCAGTCCTACGGTTGCTTTGATGGCAACTAAACGATCACTAATGCACTCTATGACATTTACACGGTCAAAAATACCTTTTCTCCAAAGAATGGCTACCCCTCCGTACGGTCTACCGATCAGCGGGCCAGAAGACGTGTCCACCGCTGACTTTCCCGTGTATTCAAAATAATTCGAAATTGTCCCGAGTAAAGGTATGTCGTGTGGCAGTAAACACGTCTCCTGTAACGCCATTACATCCGCTACCTTACATAAATTTTGTAAGTCACCAAACGATCGTGTGACAAAATAACAATTAAAACTAAAAAGATTCAAATTTTGATGAGGGTGTGAATCCATAAATTAAATTAAAAAAACAACTTTAACTAAGTATTTGCACTATTTGGCTTCGTTCCGTACATAAAATGCACAAAACGCCTAAACGAGATGCCATTTGGCCAAAAATCATCTTTTAAAAATATATCAATTTTATTTTTAGAGACATACAACTTATAGGAATTATATATTTTTGTTTGCCTCATATTAATCTTTTTCAGACTTACACATTCGTCCGTTTTGTCCTTTATATACTCAATAATGTCCTCATCACTCGTATCTTTACTCACGTTCGATATCAAAAGAGGTACCTTCACATCAGCAGCTCTAAATTTATTATTAGGTGTAATAGGTGCACAGCCTCTTTGTCCAATTAACTTATAATGCTTAGAACGTTTTGCACTCTTTCTATTTACAACAGTCCATTCGGATTCCCCTACTACTTGTTCACATTTCGCATAACTCGTCGCATCGATCTGCCGCTGCCGGCGGCCGCTACTGCCCTCCGCTCGATCACTGGTTTTCTGAGTTGCGTTCGAGTTCGATGTATGCGTGGCCGCCCGCGAGCTGTCATTGGTAGGGGCCACTTCCCCGCTCAACCCAGCTGACACCCGCACTGGCTGTGAATCACGCGCATCCGATGCCCGCACTATCGGTTGATGATCTATCTCGCTCACACTAACACAGCTACCGCATGTTGCCGCACTCGTTCGACGCTCACTCTCGTTTAACTCCGCCGATGCCAACATCGCCGATTGCTTCAAGACACATTCTGTCACAGTCGCACTCATGTGACCGCTACGTACCGGACTCGATTCGCTCGTTAGTTCTATCTCTTTCCCATGCTCATCGTTCGAAACAACACCGCCAGTATTTCTCTGTGTCGCCGCCGGTACCTGAATATTTGTCGACGACCGTTTGTTAATCTCAATATCAGCTGATTGTGATGTGTTTATGCCAGTATAATCTTCCGTTACATATTGTAGTCCAACCGGTCCACTATCCATAGCAAAACTATTCTGTAAGCCGGCGCCCCTTATTTTGTTCACATTTATATGGGAAAGATTTGAAGAGACTCCCTCAACTAAGGAGGCATATTTCATATTGTGCACTTCTTGTTTTAAAAGAATAAATTCCTCATTACAGACCGTTTTGTTTTCCAATGTATTGAAACGGTTTTTAAGCGCCAAAAGTTCTTTCATAAAAGTGGTCGCATCGACATGATCGAATGTAACTGGAGGAATCCGATCGAGGTCCCGAGCACAGAAAATAGGAAATGTCGCCCGATCCGATCCCTTCATTAGAGCAATAATATCATCCAGGTCTCTGGACTTCCTCTTCTTTCCCTGTTTTCTTCTTAACGGCATTATTTTTGCATTTGAAACCGATTCATACAGTAGGGTTTTAGCTTTCATCATCTCCTCCTCCGAAAAAGTGTTGGTGCAGAGCTGGTGAATGCTCTCCTCATCCATAAAATCAATCACATGCCTTACAAAAGTAAGGAGTTCATTTATAACTATATTACAGTTCGAACACTTAACAATGTCAATATTCGCCATAATGTACGCACTGAGTCACCGTCAAAACGATTTCAACGCGACCGTTCAAATTAACGCGCCGCGCGAGACTGATCTAATTCGTACCCTTTTAATTTTATATTTTACTAACCATTTGGTTAGCATACAATCCGATTTCATTTAGATTAGTATTTAGTTAGCGCTAGTCTAGTTGTAAAAAGTACCTAAATGTAACAATCCAATGGCGATCAAGCGGAATTATCTTCAAGAGTAAGGGGGCTGATGGTAAACAATCACCGCTGCTCATTGAAGATCTTGGATGCGTTGCCCACCTCAAGGT
The DNA here is from genome assembly GCA_905163395.2 of Endotricha flammealis. NCBI lineage: Eukaryota > Metazoa > Arthropoda > Insecta > Lepidoptera > Pyralidae > Endotricha > Endotricha flammealis. The sequence continues at coordinate 1,621,237 of LR990883.1, forward strand.
GGAATGAAGGACGGAGGAAGAAAAGTGAAAAAGGGAGTACTCTCTCACTTATCATACAAAACACAGCGACATGTCACCGCTATTTCACGTCGATATTCTGTGAGAAAGTGGTACTGCTCCAGTCGAGCCAACCCATTTACGAGCCACTACCAGTTCATAATAGTGGCTAAGTCATAGATTTAGTATATACAATCGTATAGATCGACAATGGTTTGATTAAAGCGAGACCAAAAACAAAATACACTAGTGTGCGTGTAATGTACATGTGTGCAAGCAAGATAGTGCTAATTTTTGTTACATCCAGGCACTGCACAGGTAACTATATTTAATCACGTCTAATTAACACCAAAACTACACTGAAAAACCATACATTTTGTAAAAATAAGTGGGATTTGTTTTTAACACGACTGACGTCAGACCGATACAGGCCGATAGTGTGTATAGGAAGAATGGTCTCGCCTATCTATCTCGCTCTAACAAACGCGTATGCTAAGATCTATCTCTTTTGCATTGCCAATCTAACGCTAGTATATAATAAATCTATGGGCTAAGTCTACCACTCTAAAAAGTCAAGATGTTAAGATACCTGTTGCAACTCAATTTCAATTTAGATTAAAAATAATTTAGTTTGGAAAAAGAAAATTATACCTAAACGGAGTATATACTGTTATTTAGTAGTGAAAACTTGTTATTAGCTCTTAGTTATTATTTGTTAAATATATATTGTTAATTTAGCTGTAAGTTTTCCGAATAAAATAATAAAAAAAAAAAAAATACCTAATAAAACTATTTTGATATAATACTAGCTGACCCGTGCCCACTTCGTTGGGCATAATGTTAATAATCCTTTTTTAGTACAGGCGTTCGTAAGAAACGCTTTCATTCGACCGTTTTTTTTCCGATTTACTTTGCAAAACCGACTACCACGTAAAAGCCTTTTTATTTTTTGGTTTTTTATATAACCTATGACACTCAGCAACAATGTGGCTTTCTATTGGTTAAAGAATTTTTAAAATCGGTTCAGTAGATCCCGAGATTACCCCTTACAATTTAACAAATATACAATACACAAACTTTACTTCTTTATAATATTAATATAGATAGTATAGATTACTACAAACCTGCATAACTTCAACATTACTAGCCCTCCACATATCAATGTCGCTCATCTGTTTCTCCTCCTTGCTCCTACTTTTTTTAGGTTTCTTTAATGTGCCACAGTATACAGACAAGTCCTCACTTGCTGCTAATGAAGTTTCGTCAAATTGTAATGAGTTTGCATCACAAGATGTTGACGCACCATCATCAAATGCCAATGTGTCTAAGTCCTCATAGTATTGAACATGATCGAAATCGTCGTCGTGGTCTTGCAGTGTTGATGTCGATGTTGCGTCTGTCGATACTTGGTTCTTTAGATGATGGTAGTTTATCTGTGGACAATGAAATTATAATTATAATTATAATTTTTCAGAATTACACGAATTATTTCCCATGATTTTATTGTTTTTTTCGGACTAATAACATTTTATTGAACGAATTTATAGCCAAAACAAAATGAGGGTCATGAACTTGAAAAAAAAAAACTTTTGGTGGTTCTTTTGAATCAATTGACTTTAACAAAATCTTGCAAAATTCGTAAAGAAAATAACGCTAACGAGATTAGTCCAGTCAACGGAAATAGTTAAAGAAAATTCTAAAATCTATAATATTTGACTTATAGTAGTTTTACATACGACCTCTTTTTGAACGTCAACCATAGACAAAAAGTAATTTGAAATCTGAGGAACATTCATCATCCTCTTTTGTGTTAACGTTTACAGCGCCATTAGCTTATCTGTTCCGGTGGCCAAAACTAGAACTAATGAAAACGCCATAAATAACTTGACAAAAATTACCATCAATAGCTTCGAATCTAGTGCCCCCGCCATCGGCTCAGATTAGTTTGTGGCAATACAAGATGCAGATATTCGCAGTTGGATAGAAAAAAACAAATTAATTGTACGGTCTATCTAATTCGATTGTAAAGAGTTTTTTTTTTAATACCTGTATATCGTCCACCCTACTGCATTCGCTGACTCTTCGTATGGGCGTCGGCTTTTCCGAGAGCACCTGTAACAAAGTCTTCCTTATGAAAAACTAGCTGTTAGTGTTGTTACCCGCAGCTTCGCCTACGTGGTCCAGAGGATATTTTTTCCCGTGGGATGTTTTTCTGGGACAAAAAGTATTTCACGTCGATATTCTGTGAGAGGGTAGTACTGCCCCGGTCGAGCCAGCCCATTTACGAGCCACTACCAGTTCACAGTAGTGGCTGGGCTCTGCCACTCTAAAAATGTGGTACCCTAATCCTCAAAATCTACCTACTTACCTCATCATCATCACTGTCCAGGTTCAAATCGGAGATTTCTGGCGTCAGCTCCTCGACAACTCCTTTGCTGGTGGAGGGGATCGGGGAATTTCGCGCCGCCACTAAAACATTAATGAATGTTGCCACCGTTACGTACAATCACTAGAGAAAATTTTATATTAATGTTGCCATCGTTACTTACAATCAACAAATTAAAAATTATCAATAGTATGTTATATTGTACTAGTTGCTGCCCGCAGTGTTACCCGCGTTTTGTTATACCTATACGTTTTCAATTTTATGCAGAGCAGCGCCCTACTTTATAAAGCGCCACTGACTACCAGACTTTTGACAAAAAAGTACCCTACGTGTTAATCCAAGGTATCAGCTATCAGCAGCCCAGCCATTTGAGCGTGAAGAAGTAAGAAACATACACACAACTTTCGCCTATATAATATTAATATATATGAAATATATAATATATTATATTATTTATAGGGACTTTGAAATTACAAATTTTCTAGTAAATCTTTCTAGTAAATATTTCGAAATCTTTAATCATATTTCCGGCCTTGGTCAACCCTTTCCTTCGTCGACTGTACTAGCAATCAGTCAATCACGAGCGCTGTCTTACAAAATAGGAATCACAGAGTACTATGGTAATACAGAGTTTTTAGGTCACATTCAAACGTGTTAACGTTTACAAGCCGACCAAATTGAAAACAGTTTCATATTGTGAATTTACCAGACGCGTGTTACATATCCAAATTAGTAGCCACATAATTTTGATGTGTAACACGCGTCTTATAAATTCGCAACATATGAGTTCTTATCTATTTTGTCGGTTTGTTTACGTCGACATGAACTCTGACGTGAACAAAAAAACTCGTACTGAGCACTCTGAAAATAGGAATTGAGAGAGATAGTGCTTAGTTGCGCGCGATGCGATGCGTTGAGATGAGATTGAAAATTTGATTAGTTTTGGGGCAGATCCATTTTTTTTGTAAATTACACTCACCGTAGTCACTGCTGTTACTGTAATGTAAAAGATTCTCAGTGGATGGTTGCTCCTGGTCCCGACTCCGTGCCTTGAACAGGCCAAACTTGACGGGAGCCATGGTCTGAAAATAAAATAGTTTATTCTCAGTTGAACCTGCTTGTGTTATACCAGACTGTTGAGTTTGCGACATGACACTTCTTCAGCCACCATTGACGTCAGAAGTGTTAAGTTTTAAGTAACTTTTACCCGAAAAATCCTGAGCGGACGATGCCGCGGGTAACGGCTAGTTATGATTAAACCCAATTAATGTTTTTTTTATATGTACCTAAGGTGACAAACAAACTTACGGCCGGCCTGATGGTAAGCGGTCACCGTAGCATCGTTTTAAGAGAGGTAGGGCACAGCGGATAATGCGCTCAAATCGGAGCAGCCCGTCTGGGGAAGGATCTCTACCTTACAGAAGATCGTAGCCATTGGTCTCGGCCATACAGTGAGTAAGGTCTCCAGAGCTCCACTTGGGGGGGGGGGGGGGGATGTTGGCAACGCGTGAATCATACCCCCGGTATTGCAAGCGTCTATAGGCTACGGTGACTTACCATCAGGCCGACCGTATGCTTGCCACCTTTGTGGTATAAAAAAAAACCTAATGAACGATAGGTAGGCTGTGCTATTGAAGACCAACTTTTCTCTAATGTGATAAACTATTCTGTAAACTGAATTCTACAGGTAGGTATATTGAGTAGTTATTATTCAAATAACAGCAACAGGTAGGCGTAATGGCATTATGCCAGGTAGTTGGTATTAAGTTATGTTATTCAGGGTGTCCGGTGGCAGATTACGGATTTAAATTTTCGTATAATAACAACGAAACAATTTTAATTATAATTATAACGCTAACTAATTCGGTTTTGTTTGGTAATGTTATTTTTTTTTTTACAAATTATAGTACCTATTGTTGGAAACAGATGAAGAAATTGTAATACTGGCAATGGCAATCATTGTCTTTTGCATGTCAGCAATAACTAAACGTGTGAAAAAAAAAAATCTGTACCTATTTACTATCATAATGTACCACGTTTAATGTAATAAAATTATTTCATTTCATTTCAAATACAATTCCTTCTTATTTATCTCCAATCTAAACCAATACAGATCATAAAAGTATTAACAAGCTGTATGGTACCGAGATTTTGCGGCATTGCGATGGTGCACATGCACACCACCACCCTTCAGTCAGTTGCGCGCGAGCGACAGAAGCAGTGGTGTCCAATTGACAATTTTTATTCAACAGATAATTTTTTGTCTTTTTTTAATAAACCGGTTTTTGTCAATTATGTATACACCACACCACACCACTGCTTTTGTCGCTCGCTCGCAACTGGCTGCTGGCTGTGTGCATGTGCACCATCGCAATGCTGAAAAATCTCTGCCGGACAGCTTGTCCATACTATTATGTCAATGAGGAAAGATTTGTATTTTTGTGTCTATGTTTGTAAGAGTAAACTCAGAAACTACTGGTCCGATTTCAAAAATTCTTTCACCGTTGGAAGGTACGTTACCCCCGGGTAACATAGGCTATATTATATGTATATATTTTTTAAATCCTTACAAAAATCCGTGTAAAGCCGGGTCCGCTAGTTATGTATAAAAAGAATAAAAATAAAAAATATTATAAACCTAATTACATTATATTTAAATGAATAGCATTAAAAAAATAACAATTTAACTACAAAATTATATCATTCAATATTTATTTTTCACAGGCTCAATTTTAGCAAAATCCGTAATTTCCGAGTTGACACCTTTTTCTTTACAGCCAATGAACAAGGTGTTATTTTTACTTATTGGTATAGTAAGTAATCTGTGGTTTTGTTTTTACTTAATTTAAAAATCTAAAAAAAATGCGCAAAATCTTAAAATCTACAGACGTAAAAAAAAAATTATTTGTTTAAGATATTAAATAATTATGTACTCACCTTATAATAGTTTTCGATCAGTAATTATAATACATAATATATCGTAGATACTAGAAATATTTTGATAAAACGATCAGGTATTTTTGGATCAAAAAACGGCAAAAAACACGATATTTTATATATGACACTCTCAAAAATATAAAGGTTATTAAAAAATTGATAATATCAAATGGATAAAACTCGGGAATATATATTTTATTACGATATATAAAAAATACGGATACGTGAAATTTTTCCGTGATCACTACAGGTGTTTCACAGTTGGCTGATTTGTAACTGGTATTATTGGTTGTTCCAAAAAGTATCAATATCTGTTACGCGTAGGTATAAAATATCTGATAATATTGTATCTACTGAGATTTTACTTTAGCATTATAAAATCTATAATAATTTAAGAAAATGTAATATATACCTATGAATGATGAATCTTAAAAAAGTAGGAAATTAATAATTAATTAATAAAATTAAGACATGCAAGACAAACTCAATCAAAACACTTACACTTAGAAAATAAATACTCATTGCACATCAGATTAAAGGGTCACATTGACAGTAAATATTAGAAAAAAGAGGAAAAAGGTAAGTAAGTAACCTGTTTGAGGGATCCACATCACAATTATAGTAATTTAATCGCATATATAAAACTACTAGCTTTTCCCCGCGGCTTCGCTCGCGTTAATTTTATGACATAGATCTAGTTTTACAACAAAACAACCCATAGCGCGACTTGTGGTGCCATCTGTTGGCCGATACAGCGCCCTCTATAGTAGAAAAATTATTTTCCCATTGGAACGACATACTTTCACGGGATAAAAGCCTATGTTGGGCTCTGTACCCCTAACAATATGTATGAAAATTTCATAATGATCGGCTGCTTAGTCAAGCCGTGAAGGAATAACAAACAAACAAACAAACAAACTCACTTTCTCATTTCTAATATTAGTAAGGATAAGACGAGTTTCAAGTCGGTACTTACAGTCATGTCGCTACGTGTGTATTATAAAATATCAAATTAAATACTCGATGTTCCAGTCGTCCCCACATAAAAGACCTCCCGCCATTATGGCGCCGAACATCGTAGATGCGCGCGCACCATGTTTATCCCAAATCCATTTAGCTTCGATTCAAGTCGACCCTCACCTGAATATTGTTTAAGTGAAAATATATTCTATTTGTTACGAAATAAAGATCATATTTCATAGTAGTACGGTTTCTAATAAAGTTTTTCGTACATTGAAATACTAAGTTTCGTAGCAGGCGCTACGACGTAGCTACTAGTAATGTAGAGGGGCTACGTCTGATTTATGAATAGTGCGAGATCTACATTCTCGCGTAGTAGGGAAGCGAGAGTTTGCATTGACTCTTTTTTTATACCACTAAGATGGCAAACAAGCTTGCGACCTGATGGTAAGCGGCCACCTTAGCCTATGAACGCTTTCATCACACGCGCGTTGCCGACCCTGTGAAAATCTTTTAATGCCCCTTTTGAGGAACCCCATATTGTAGTCTAAAGAAAAGAACTCGGCGGGGATCTCATTTGACAGCTTCAGCGTTAGCGGGGAAACTCCTCTGATACCGCACAACTTTGCTTAACTTGTTCGTGTTAGAGTGCGACACACAACGCCATCTAGCTCAAGATTTTTTTTTTAATCTCTTTATTTTAGATATTAATCCATTTTGTTAGTAACATTTGTACATTTAAAAAAACTATGATAGTAATAATACATTAGATAAACATAAAATTAAAATAATTCATACATTCATTTTTTTTAAAATAATATATGAATTAAACATTAATTATGTAATAAATGTTTAATTCATATATCTACCGGCCTGTCCATTACCTGTTGCACTAGGAACGCAACTATGAATCCGGTCCCAGTGGCCCAAGAACGGACAGTCCGGCTTGTCACACAGTATTTTCAGAATGCCGTTGGCGCTCCCAAGGATCCTGGGAAAAAGATGCGACTCTAAAATTATTTTTTTTACGAATCACACAACGCCATCTAGTCCCAAACTAAGCAATTAAGCTTGTTCTATGGGTATTAAGATTGCTGATAAATATACTTAAATACTTTTTTTTTGGAAATAAATACTTATTATACATAGAAAATACCCAGACCAAGGCAAACAGACATGTTTATGCACACAAATGTTTACCTTGCGCAGGATTCGAGCCCGCGGCCCTTGAGATAAAGTTGTCACGCGTCACGCGCAACGGCGATCTAGCGTGCGTGACGCGCGTGGAGGTCATTTAAAAAGAATTAAAATGACCGCGAACGTGTTAAAGTGTTCTACATGTAATATAGTGATAAACGAGGTGCTTGCATTTATATGCAATAAATTGGACGTTATGGATGAAATTAGTTTAGGACAAATATGTATCAGTGCTTTTTCTACCGAAGACATAATAACGGCCAAAAATCTACTTTTTGAATCAGTGCCAACAAAAACAATGAAGAAGATGAGAAAAGGAGATGGAAAAACCAAGCGAGACATTGATGACGTGATAGGATTGATAAAAGAAATTGATCCTGAACAAATTCCAATATTCGTTGCGAAAGATCTGCATAAACTACCCCCGGTTTTGTTTGATCATGTGGACGTTACAAGACTTTTAAAAGATATTGTTAAGACACAGAACGACTTATGTAAGATAAAGAACGACTATGTCACCTCGGAGCAATTTCAAGAATTAAGGTCAGAGCTAATCTCATTAAAGAATGCATCATTTGTAAATAATATGCCCGGTTATGTTAATACTCGACGTGGGGGGGGTATATGCATGCTGGACGATTCTGAATGTGTAAGCGGCCCTGTTGGACTGCCGCCCGTATTATCGACGTCAATATCAATAATTACGGGGGACCTCTCAACCTCATCACCAGATAAAGGTGCAGCCCTCACATCGCCACAAAACATATTTTTGGACTTAAGTAGTGAGAAAAACACAATGCCACAAACAGAATATCGAAAGATCATAATAAACAATAATGAATCAGCTGTTATAAATAATGTAATCAGCTGTCAGTCGCCGCCACCGCCGCGACTAACTACCATGACGCGCGCGGCCGCGCGCGCCGCTGAGGCCGCCGCCGCGCGCGCCAGCGTGTCCGCCGCCGTGCGCGCGCCCGAGTTTGCCACCGCATGCGCCCCCGAGCCAGACGCCGCGCGCGCGTCCGAGCTTGCTGCCGCGCGCGCCCACGAGTTTGCCGCCGCGCGCACCCACGAGTCCGCAGCCGTGCGCGCGCCCGAGTTTGCCACCGCGCGCGCCCCTGTGTCTGCTGCCGCGCGCGCCCCCGAGCCTGACGCCGCGCGTGCGCCCGAGTTTGCTGCCGCGCGCGCCCACGAGTTTGCCGCCGTGCGCGCCCCCGAGCCTGTTGCCGCGCGCGCCCCGGGGACCGCCGCCGCGCGCGCCCCTGTGTCTGCTGTCGCGCGCGCGCCCAATTTTGCCACTGCGCGCGCCCCCGAGCCTGACGCCGCGCGCGCGCCCGAGTTTGCTGCCGCGCGCGCCCCCGAGTTTGCCGCCGCGCCTGCCCCCGAGCCTGACGCCGCGCGCGCCCCCGAGCCCGCCGACGCGCGCGCCTCCGAGACCGTCGCCGCCGCCGTGCCCGCCGTACATTCACAACAAAGGAATATGGCTGAAGTTGTGAGGGAAGGTATATGGAAAAAACAAACACCAAACGAAGAATGGATTACTGTACAACGGAAAAGACTACGAAATCGCTTTATAAGTAACAGAGGTAAAGCAGTGACGAATTCAGATGCAAAATTTAAAGCGTCCGAAACAAGAATTCCATTGTATATTTATAACGTTGCGAAGGAGGTGACCGTATGTGATATATTGAATTACATTGAAGGTAAATCGAAGTTAAAAGTGAGTGTAGAAAAAATGGAAATGAAGCAAACAAAGGATTATAATGCTTTTAAAATCTTTGTGCCCAGACATCAACAGAATACTTTCTTGGAGGAGAATTTCTGGCCTGAGGGAATAGCTTTCCGTCACTTTGTTGAATTTAGGTATAAAAATAAAAACTAATTATGGATGTCACAAATTTTAGTATGATCACTTTTAATTGCAAAGGACTAGTAAGGTCCTTGGAATGTATAAGACGACTATGTCGTGACGCAGATTTGATTTTTCTTCAAGAAACTTGGATTTTACCGCTTGATATACCTAAGCTTGGTGAAATAAGTCCGGACTTCGCATATACGGGGAAGTCAGCAGTGGACACTAGTGCCGGTATAGTTCGCGGGCGAGCTCATGGCGGTGTCGCCTTGTTGTGGAGAAAAAATTTGTTCCCATTGGTGAGCGTCATAGATTGTGTGAGTGATCGCTTAACAGCCATAAAAGTGCAATTGCAAGATCGTGATATTTTAATAATTTGCGTGTACATGCCAGTAAATGCGCCGGAAAACCTAGTGGAGTTTACTCATTGTCTTAGTGAGATTAGCGCGGTTGTTGATAGTACGTGTGTCGAGTTTGTGTATATACTTGGGGACTTCAACGCTCACCCCGGTAAGTTATTTTATAATGAACTCACCAACTTTTGTGATGAACAATTGTGGCGCTGCGTTGATACTGATTTTTTGCCACCGGACACTTACACTTTTGTGAGCGATGCACACGGCAGCAGGACATGGTTAGACCACTGTCTTATGACTGAAGCTGCTCGAGCCACTTTTGATCGCGCAGAGGTTCTATATGATACTTATTGGTCGGACCACATGCCATTAAAAATTGTTTGTCATATTAATATACAGAAACTTAAAGCGACAGATAAGGCTGCTATTTGTAATAGGGTAACTGGGGTGTCTTGGGGCGAAAGAGATCAAAAACAAATTGATCAATATTATATTCAATGTAATAGTATGTTGCGTAATGTTGATTTCCCTAGCCAATTGAGTGAATGTTGTGATTCCATGTGTTACAATAATAATCACACTGTAATAATAGATAAAATATATGAGGATGTAGTCAAGATATTAAGTGAAGCGGCAATATATTGTAGTAAAAGAAATAATAATAATAATCGTCAACACAAAAAATATATTTGTGGATGGAATAAACATGTTAAGCATGCACATAGTAAGGCTAGGCATTGTTTTGAACAATGGACTGTACTCGGTAAACCTAAGGCTGGCTATTATTATAATCTCATGTGTGAATCTCGAAAAGAGTTTAAAACAAAACTGAGGTGGTGCCAGAGAAACCAGGACAAAATTAAAATGGATGTTTTGGCCCAAACTCATGGTAAAAAAGATTTTAAGAGCTTCTGGAAAAACACCAACAAGATACAGTCTAAGCCTGGTTTACCTATGAGTGTGGGGGGTGTTCGGGAGGTGGGGGATATAGCCAATCTTTTTAAAAAACAATTTCATATACAGTCTTCATCTAGTATAGTAACACCTGATTGCTGTACAGGTGTCAAGGTGCCAGACCAGAGTATAAGTTTCTCTGCCCGTGAAGTTACTTCCGTTATTAAGGGCATGGTGAGAGGCAAATCTCCGGGACACGACGGCCTTAGTATAGAACATTTGCAATATGCAGGAAAGCACCTGCCCAGGGTATTGGCTATGTTCTTCACGCTCTGTATTCGCCACTCACACCTACCTGCAAATCTCATGCGGACCATGGTGGCGCCAATAATTAAAAATAAAACTGGTGATGCATCAGATGCCACTAACTACAGACCCATATCATTGGCTACAATAACTGCCAAGGTGCTGGATAGTCTGCTTGATAAACATCTTGAGAAACATATAAAGCTCCATGACGCACAATTTGGTTTTAGAGCTGAGCTGTCTACGGAGACTGCAATTTTAACTCTCAAGCAGACTGTCCAGTATTATGTTGATCGAAAAACACCTGTATTGGCATGTTACTTGGATCTTTCAAAAGCCTTTGATCTGGTGTGCTATAATACTTTGTGGCAAAAGTTGGAGAACGACACTACTGTTCCGTGTGAGATCACTTGGCTACTTAAATATTGGTATGGTCACCAAGTTAATGTTGTTCGATGGGCAGGAGCATTTTCTGAGGAGTACAGGTTGGAGTGCGGCGTGAGACAGGGGGGGATTACGTCACCGCGCCTCTTCAACCTGTACATCAATAATCTAATTGCGGGGCTCAGCAGTACCAATCTGGGATGCCATATGGACGGTGTCTGTGTTAACAACATCTCGTACGCAGACGATATGGTGCTGCTGTGCCCAACAGTGGGAGCCCTCAGAAAGTTGCTTGCTATATGTGAGGGGTACGCCGTGGCCCATGGACTCAGATACAACGCTAAGAAGAGCGAGTTAATGATATTTAAAGCAGGTACAAGTCGTTTTTCAAATATACCGCCGATAACGCTGTCTGGCACTTCTCTAAATACAGTGGAAAATTTTAAATATCTGGGTCACTGGGTTGCTGCGGACCTCAAAGATAACTTAGACATAGAGAGGGAGCGTAGGGCGCTGTGTGTTCGCTGTAACATGCTGGCACGCAGATTTGCACGTTGTACAAACGATGTAAAGGTAACACTGTTCCGAGCATACTGCCAGACCTTTTACACGTGCAGTCTGTGGACCAGATATACGCAGGGAGCATATAGTGCTCTCCGTGTACAATACAACAACGGTTTCAGAGTGCTGCTAGGGCTGCCACGATACTGCAGTGCATCTGCAATGTTTTCGTCGGCGCGCGTCAACGATTTTTACGCCATCATGCGAACCCGCTGTGCTTCCGCGTTGGCGCGGCTTCGTGCCAGCTCGAACAGCATTCTGAGCACCATTGCTAGCAGGTGGGATGGCCTGCTACTACGCCGTTGTACTCAGCTGCATGCCGGCTCGTGATTTGTATTTGTTATTGTTGTGTATGATTTTACTAACACTAGTTTTAAGTTTCAATGTTACTAATAATTTTTATCGATCTCTGGTCTGAAATAAATGAATAATAATAATAATAAAGTGACCATTGCCAGCCACTCGACCACCGGGCCGTCCCGGGCCTGTCATTAGTCGCATCGTGTGAAAAGAACTTTATATCGTCATTAAATCTACAAGCTATCAAATAATTATCTACTTTAACACATCGTAAATAAGGTCTATTTTGTATTGTACATTTTATTGATTAGTCTGCGTGCTTGAGCGTTATAATTGCTAATTTAAGTACTTGATCAGTGGCCTAATTTATTATCTAGACCACTTTATATGGACTAGCCGACGTTTTATGATTCGTGTTCCCATAGGAAAATAAATAAATTTAAATAAATCTACACCTGTATGTATTTGTTATAAAATATAGTTTCGTTGAGTTCCCATAACACAAGTCTCGAATTTCCTTTGGGGCTCAATCTGTGTGATTTGTACCCAAAATATATATTTTTTTTAAATACATAAATTTTTGCGCCGTCCAAATGCGCCCTCTCACTGCTCCGTCACCTGAGGGCCACCGACTTGGCTTAACGACTGTCATCAATCAACAACAGCGGTGCCCTCCGAAGCATGGAAAAGCTCGAGATAACGAAACCCATCAAAACACCGACTAGGGCCGACGTTGTTTAACTTGCGTGTTCGTAAAGTGTGACACGCAGTGAAGCCAACGAGTTCCTCCGTCGTCCGTCGTCGCCAAAGCAGGTATACTGCTACGGCGTAGCAGGTACTACGACGTAGCACCTACGAAAAACTTTGACGATTTAATTTCATTATTAAACAGATGAAAATTATTTCACCATCCAAATTTTTTCTTTGCATAAGGTATCATTAAAGATTTTAAGAAAAAAAAATTGGACAAATTTTCAAAATAATATCATTTTCCCGTAACACCTTTCAAATTAGCGTGGTTGTTAGATAACTTTGTGATGCTGTTACTTTATATTTTAGTACAGTGCAAAAATGACATAAGTAACCATTTTTGCACTGTAGGTAAGTGCAAAAATGGTTACTTATCTCATTTTTGCACTGTACTAAGCGATACTAAAAAAACCACGTACATCATGATTTTCACAACAGATAAATATATAAAAATTCAGATGGTGCAAAAAAATTCAAATTCCTGTATATATGCATTCGTGAATCTTTGCACTACCCAATGGTGGACTGGTAGAGCAATTTAGCATTAAGTCCGCCTATTGCATCAGTATTTATGTATTGTGGTCAAGAAAGTTATATAAATAAATATAATAAAAGGTATATATTAAAATGTAACAAATAAAACACTAATATCTTGAAACAGTTTTGTATTTCCGAATAATTATAATGATACTATTATTATCGCATTTTACTTATAACTACACAATTAAATATGTATTAAACCGCTAAAAAATAAGTTTCCACCCAGCCTGAAAACTATATTTAGTGATTTAACATTTAAACAAAGAATAATTGACTAGAAATTTCAGATGGACTATAAATTGACTAGCATTTTATTTAAGCGCGAAACATTAAAGTTTAGTGGCGCCAAATTTATAAGAAGTTATCCCCTAGCGGTAGTAAAAGGAACTAAGTTTTAGTTGCTAATATTATAATTTAAATTTACATGCTTTTGGTAATGGACAGTCATTTAAACCTTAACTAGAAGGGATTACTTTATATAAACTAATATAATAAAGAGGAAAGATTGTATTTTTGTTTGTCACGAATAAACTCCAAAACTACTGGACCGATTTAAAAAATTCTTTGACCGTTGGAAAGCTACGCTATCCCCACATAACATAGGCTATATTATATTATCCAAAAAAAATAGAGATACATACTAAAACCGGTACGAAGCCGGGGCACTTTTAAATAAAACTTAACCCCGACAACGGAAATTAAGAAACGCGCCATCTGTCGGAGAGAAACGAAGTTGGTGAATTTAAAAGCGCGCCATCTATCGGAGAGAAATGAAATCGAATGCGATCACAGTGTAAAAATAATAATTGTTGTCATCGTACTGCCTTGAAAAGTTTTCTTTTATTTACTTATAGCCGAGGTTTTTAAACATATCGTCCTCATTCATCGTATGCTCCATGAACGGGGTCTCTCTGAAGATCACTGACGCATCCGCTATGTGCATCTGCCTTTTGCCGTATCTGAAATAAAAATAAGGAATCATGTCGACATCAAGTACGTTTTTATTTTAATTTACACACATTCTTGGGCTAATCGAAGGAAATTATTACATTGAAATGACATAAGATTAAGTATTATCATATTTGTGACTTAGGTTAGCATTTATTTTAACCTTTTTATTTCGTAGAACTACATTTTACATACTATAATACTTACAAGTATAATATAATAGTAGATACATAGAAAAAAATATCAAATTTAACAATTTCTATTACGATTGGTATGAAGTAATACTATGAAAATACGTAAATTTTAAATACAGCAAAAAAATGAAGTTTTTTTGTGCTGCCATCTTGTATCGAATAGCAGAACTTTGAAAAATATTAATTTTCAATAAAGACAAAATTATGCATGGTATCGTGTGTTATCGTGAAAAAAAACGAAATATAAATAATATATGTATATCAATTTTATTAAATAATAGATTAACTAAATTCAAATTATAAGTTTCATTATTACTTACAAAAAAAGAGCCTTTTAGATTTACTGCCATCTGTTATCGAATAGTTACACTATGAAAACAATATGGTGCCAAAACCTACCAATAGATGGCGTCCTTAAAAGTTACTTGGTAAGCCATCACCGTAGCTTATAGGCGCTTGCAATACCGGGGGTATCAGTCACGCGTTGCCAACCCTCCCAACCCCCCCAAGTGGAATTCTGGCCACATTACTCACCGTAGGAGCACAACATGGCCGAGACCAATGCTGTTTGGCTACGATCTTCTGTAAGGTGGAGGTCCTTCCCCAGACGAGCTGCTTCGATTTGGGCGGATTATCCGCTGTGCTACCTCTCGATATAGCCTAGTTCATGAGATATAGCATAGTAGATGAGGTAGTTTATAGAGTAGAGTATTTATTTAATAAAGATTCATTGTAAGTGACGTGCCCGCGAATAAAGCCCCTACAGAATAAAGTATTTTTTGATTTTCATTTTGATACAGCGGTAATAGACGACGGACAGACGGACAGACAGGCTTAGTTATAGGTTTCCGTTGGCACCTTTTGAATCATAATTAAACTGAAACAAAACTAAAGCTAAATAGACAGCCTTATGGCAGATTTTAATATACTTGTTTATTACGCAAAAGTAATAAAGATGGAACCTTAGAATACTGAAACTGTCTTTACAAGAACTTCACGCTATGCATATTAAATATGGCCAGCCGTGCGTATGTATGAAGATTGCACGTACGCGGTAGAAGTTTGCAAAAGATTTACATCTCGGAAAACTTAAGTTATGTAAAATGAGGAAATCACACTTAGATATTACCTAACCACAGACCTAACAGTAATAACAATTATTTGCCTTAAGGGCCCCATATACGGTACGATCCGTCTGTACGATCGATCTGATGCAAATCGTGACGATTGATCGCAACAAAAATGACGCACAAACACGAAACAATCGGTCGCAACTCACAACTCTATTCCTCATTTAAAATATTATAGTATGATATTAGTATGATGTTGCTTCATTTGTCAGCAATTTTTATATCATGCACATAAATTTGCATCTCAGTATTCTTGGTGTGACCTATGTTCATATGTGCTCTTTTCACCAGGTGGTCTGCCTGTTTGCCTGCTATTATGACATAAAACAATATTCTAAGAAAAATAAATACCATACCTTCCTCTCCCATGCACAGAGTAATACTCCTGCAATTCTTTCAAATAGTTGGATATTTGTTCGGCGGTGTCGAAGCGTTCGGGGCGCCGAGGGCGAGGGTACTGCGCTTGCGTCGCGCACGACAAGATGGCCGACATTAACAAGATGGCCGACAGGATTAGGCGCATTTTGGCTGTGGACAATATTGAAAAACATAAAACACAGTTATCAACCTATATGCAGGGATACGGGTATCAATTCAATCTAATGGGATTCCAATATGGATAGGCATTGTTTTCAAGCAGCGTTACTTTTCAAGCATTTTTCGGTCATGTTTTTTCTTAATAAGTACTAGCTGACCCGGGGAATTCTGTTCCGCCTTGGTGGCACTACCCTACCCTACCCTATGTCCTTCTCCTGGTTCTAAGCTACCTCTCCACCAATTTTCAGCCAAATCGCTTCAGCCGTTCTTGAGTTATAAATAGTGTAACTAACACGACTTTTTTTTATATTTATATGGATTATTGACGACCTCCGTGGCGTAATGGTTACCACGCCAGACCGCCACCCAGGAGGTCCCGGGTTCGATCCCCGGTCGGGTCATGATGAAAAACGAACTTTTTCTGATTGGCCTCGGGTCTTGGATGTTTATCTATATATGTATTTGTTCTAAAATATAATATCGTTGAGTTAGTATCCCATAACACAAGTTTCGAACTTACTTTGGGGCTAGCTCAATCTGTGTGAATTGTCCCTATATATTTATTTATTACGCTAAGATGTCCCGTGCCGTATTTAGATAAATCGAATATGCTTTATTTGCGTACAACCAAGTGATACTGTTAATAGTAAAGAGTTACTGATTAGTGTATAAAGCAACAAGGCGTCCTTATTGAAAGCAATCTTCTCAAGACAACCGTAAGGGTAATGAATTTCTGCATGGACTGGGCATGGCTAGCAAGATACAATTATCAACAGAACTGTGTTCACGATTAGAAATTAGCCTTTGCCCTCTCCGCATCCGCTCCCGCCGCCCGCGCCTCTCCCACTATGTTTGCACACTTATACTATCTATATAATATAATAAGTTGAAAACAGATTTATTTAATCTCCAGATAGTGTTTCGTATTAACATCGATTAAGCAATTTAAAACCGATTATGGGGTTTAGATATGGATATCTCAATTGCCATATCGATTTTTGTGGTGGCAAGTGTTAAATAGGTGTGTAAACTTATTGTAATACCATGGATGTGACTTTAACTTTAGGATAGAGATACAATATATATAATTGTTACTTTAGTCCCATACATGAGTTTACTGTACCGTGTGCTAGAGGGCGTTATTCAAAATTTATAAATTTCATAACGTTTCGGCTAAAAAAAAGGACGGGTTGCACTCCGGGAGTGCCGGCAGATGTGAAAACTTTATAATTAAAAATATAAACAATATTTTGGAATGGTTAGGAAATCTTACGCTTTTTCGATCAGGGCTACGGATCTGACGCGAGTTTAACATATTTTACCCATCTAAAAATGGTGCCAAGCGCCGCTAAAGAAGGTTTCACAATATCGACGTAAAGCAGCAATCAGTGAGAGTTTGGAAGCCCAACTCTTTTCCCTTCTTGTTTTCCTTATACTTTCTGCAACGCATTGCGTAGCGCCTCTGGTATTACTGATTTTTATAGGCAGCGGTAACCACTTCATCTGGTGCCCCGCTTGCTTGTTTGCCTGCGGTACGATATAAAAAACTACTATTTTATTATTTGCCATCTAGTACCACCTATTATACTAGCATTTTGTTAAAAAACTGTGACGTCTACGGATTTCGTAGCAGCAGACGCCATGTAGCACAAGTCTTGTGTAGACTTGTGCTACGTTGTGCTACGTGGCGTCTGCTACTCAAAAATATCTGCGTGCTACGTGGACGTGACATCTGCTACGCAAATATCTGTGTGCTACGTGGACGTGACATTTGCTACGCAAATATCTGCGTGCTACGTGGCATTTACTTAGACTTTCTGTTACTTACGACAACGTTCGTAGCATGGTAGGCAGTATCTGCTACAGAAGATTTAAAAACCACTCCAACATGATAGTTCTTACGTAGAATTTCTGTTACTCAAATAATACGTGTACGTGGCATCTGATATACACCCCTATTTTTTAATTAGTACAAATACTCTAGCGGGTAATTCTAGTAATGAAAACAAACAACTTTTATTATGGGAACAACTATGAAATCACGAAAAAAAAACAGCTGTTTCAAACAAAAGTTCAATGCCTACTCGACCATAATATATGAAACAGCAGTTTTTTTTCTTGATTTCATAGTTGTTCCCATAATAAAAGTTGTTTTTATTTATTAGTAGAATTACCCACCAGAGTATTTGTACTAATTAAAAATAGGGGTGTATTAGCAGTACAGAGCTAAAGGATTCGTAGCCTTCATCCGTCATCGAAATAACAATTTTTTAATCTGTAGCCGGGACTGTATATTGGAAATATTTTTGAAAGAAAAATTACACTATGTGGGATTCAAACCCACGTCCCCTCGACCGAGTGCTCTTCCAACTGAGCTACGCTAAGTCGCAGTGGCGCCACCTACCTGAAAGTTTATACAAGTAAGTATGCTTATAGCCTATCGTTACAGATGAGATTATACTCCAGAAAGACGACCTTAAAGTTTTTATATCAACCTTAAAAATAAATATTACATGATAATTCGGCTACAAATAACATTGTCCACACCCTTCATTATTTATAGCTTGAGTATCCGCATGAATGGAGTGATCAAGAGTTAGGTAAATGTTTTCATCGCGTTACCTAAACATGCCGCCATGTTTGCATTATCAGTACGGTCTAGACTATAAATTAGCATTTAGCTATTAACCGTACCACGTTCTCGCGACAGATTAAATAAATATATAGGGACAAATCACACAGATTGAGCTAGCCTCAAAGTAAGTTCGAAACTTGTGTATGGGATACTAACTCAACGATATTATATTTTATAACAAATACATAATAATGCCAAAAAGTTCGTTTTCATCATGACCCGACCGGGATTCGAACCCGGGACCTCCTAGGTGGCGGCGGTCCGGCGTGGTAACCGTTACTCCACGGAGGTCGTCAATTGATTGCAAGTCTAAACTAATTTGCAAGAAATCGCATCAGTTGTCTTCTCAAATTTAAAACTATAGTCGATTCTAAAATATAATATGATTTTTTTAACAACGATATCCAGTGACAAACTTCTGTTACCATTTCCTATAAATATAATAGGTATTATCATCCATACATATAATAAAACAGTAATCGGTATGTCTGTACATCGAACATATTTGGAAAAAATGAATAAGGAAAAAGAAAAGTAATAAGAGCGTTTTTTTAATGTCTGTGCGTACATCGAACATATTTGGAAAAAATTAATAAGGAAAAAGAAAAGTAATAAGAGCGATTTTTTTTAATCTGTCTGTCTGTTTGTACGTGCACATCTTCATAGTTACTGAATGGATTTCAATGCTGTTTACACAGGAAGATAGAGCTTAACTTGGAGCAAAATATAGGCTTTATTCCATTTAAATCGGATAACAGGGGAAAAAGTTATCTTCATTTACGTGGACAAAGTGGCCCGACGTAATGAAAATTAAGTTCCACAAAACTTTACTAGATGTCACTGACTCCGATTTATCCGTCCATACTTTTTCAACTACAAATCTAATTCCACGCGGGCGAAGCCGTGAGCACAGAGAGTTCTAGAAATCGGAACTACTATTCTGGTAAGTAAAAATCAATTTATAGAAATCAAATTTAATTTTAGGGACATTGCAAAAAGGCTGCGACAAATCACTGGTGACCCAAAGGCTGGCAGTTACTTCGCTCAACGGATATCTATCGCCGTTCAGCGAGGTAACGCTGCTAGCATTTTGGGCACCCTGCCACAGGGACCATGTCTTTTTATTGTTAGTTTAGTTTTTAATTTTTAGTTTAGTTTTAATTAATTTCATGTTATTTAGTTATGTATTTTACTTATATTAAATTAAATTCAATTCAAAATATTTTTATTCGAATTAGGCCTAATATAAGCTCTTTCGAATCGTCACAAATTATATAATTCTCATTTATAGAAACATTTTCAATTAAAAAAATTATCGCTATTTGAATATTTACTACAGTATTATAGCAAATTGCGTAAGTATTATTGGCAACATTAGATACGCCACCAGTCGCGCGAAAACTTATCTTGCGCGGACTCTATAATAAAAAAGCAGGGTTTTTGTAATTTCAAAATGCGATATTACAAGTCTAAAAACGGAAAATAAAGCAACAATTTTATTGTTCAGAAAAAAAAAGCTGACGAACCACGCGTAGTTGTGCCGCCCCATTGTTGTGGGACGGTGAATCAACTGGCTAGTGATGGGACAAAACAAACCATATCGATATATCGACATTGTTTAGGATGGAACAAACGAATTATAGAAAATCCACTTACGTAGGGAAATATACTTATAAGAGAGGTAGGGCACAGCGGATAATCCGCTCAAATCGGAGCAGCCCGTCTGGGACATACATATACGTGGAAAATATACTTATAAGAGAGGTAGGGTACAGCGGATAATCCGCTTAAATCGGAGCGGCCCGTCTGGGGAAGGACCTCCACCTTACAAAAGATCGTAGTCAAATAGCATTGCTCTCAGCCATGTTGTATTCCTGCGGTGAGTAAGGTCTCCAGAGCTCCTCTTGGGGGGGTTGAGAGAGTTGGCAAGGCGTGAGAGATACTCCCGGTATTGCAAGCATCTATAGGCTACGGTGATGTTTTCCATCAGGCGGGCCGTAAGCTTGTTTCCCAACTCTGTGGCATAAAAAAAAGCTATAACTTTGTGGCATAAAAAAAGGCTATAAGTGCCAGTGTAGGCACTTATTATTAAAGATAAATAGAGGATAAAGCATTTATTCAGAATCCAGAGACTAGTTCACAGGCACTTTCTCTTATCGAAGTGTACAAATAAGTATAATTGATTTGTATAAATAAAATCTCTATTAACTACCACAAATTCGAAAACAAAACCAAAATGGATGATAAAAGAAATGGCGAAAGAGACCCAGTTAAGGCTTTTTTGACATTTAGTATCATATTTTGGCTGGCGACATCAATAGCAATTTTACATCCCGATTTGTAAGTGTATCTGAACTATTTGTTGTCGATATTATTTTTATCGACAATGTGTCCCATCCCTATCGACTAGGCAACGATTTGCGGGTAATTTTCGCGGCGTATCGGAAAATATACTTGTTATTGTTATAAATTGACTTTGTTTTAAGGAAATAATGACAAAATGCAGTCTGTTTTAAGAACGCTTTACATTTTTTAAAAGCTTTTATTTAACTTGACCTGTATGTATGTATGTATGTATGTATGTATGTATGTATGAATGTATGTAAGGGCGGAATCTTGGAACGAAAATTTGAACCACTTCCCGAAGACCGATTGAGCTGAAATTTTGCTTAAAACTGTAGATCAGATGACAATACAATATTATGATAACAAAATTACGATACAGCCGTTTGTGTTCCGTTTTTCGTACAAAACAGTTCCGACCAAAAACCTATAGGGTACTTCCGGTTGTCCTAGAATCATGAAATTTGGCAAGAAGCAAGATGATGTAGTACAAGTACAGGAATAAATCTGAAAATCATGAATCTGTAGTTACTTCTTCTTCTTTAAACAACCAGTATAATTTGACCCTACCCTTGGTACATTTTACATTGGTACATGGCTCTTTTTATACCGGTTATGAATTAAAATGTATTTTATCTATTACTAGCTTTTTCTCGCGGCTTCGCTCGCGGTAATTTTATGACATAGATCTCGTTTGACAACAAAACAACCCATAGCGCGACTTGTGGCGCCATCTGTTGGCCGATAGCATCCCATACAGCGCCCTTTATAGTAGAAAAATATTTTCCCTTTGGATTGACATACTTTCACGGGTAAAAAGATAGCCTATTTTGGGCTCTGTACCCCTGACATATACAAATTTTCATAATGATCAACTGATTAGTCAAGCCGTGAAGGAATAACAAACAAACAAACTCACTTTCTCATTTATAATATTAGTATATGACTAGTATGAGGAGCTCGATGGCGTCGCTGTGTGTCAGAGGAGCTCGATGGCGTCGCTGTGTGTCACACTCTAATAAGAACACACAAGTTAAGCGACGGCGACCCTAGCCAGCGTTTGGATGGGTTTCGTTATCTCGAGCTTCTTCGTGCTTCGGAGGGCACGTTAAGCTGTCGGTCCCGGCTGTTGTCGATAGATGACAGTCGTTAAGCCAAGTCGGTGGCCTTAGGGCGGTTTGAAAACACCGACCTCTGCCAATCCGCATTGGAGCAGCGTGGCAGAGTACGCTCTAATCACCTTCGATTGAAGGGAGACCTTAGACCAGCAGTGGGATGATTATGGGTTGATATGATGATGATGATGACTAGTATGATTATGGGAAGGAACCCTCACGCACGAGTTCTACTTGCCCTTGGTCGGTATTTTATTTTTGATGGGTACATAAACCCGTTTAGTTTGTCGCAGGGTGACTGTAGTAAAAATCAGGAAATTATATAGGTATTCAAATTGCTGGTGCTAGTTATAACAAATAAATTCATTAGACAAGTACTCGACAATAGATGGCACTGCGAAACCTGTCCAGTGATAACTAAAAAGTAAAAAATAAATTATAAGTAAAAAAATATATTTAAAGACAAGCTTTTATTTAATTGCGCTAAAAAGAATAAAATAAACTTTTCTTTTAAAATTTTAACTATTAACTTATAACGTCATTACACAATTTATATGACATAAAAGCTTGTCGCGAGATTTACCTGTTTAGGAAAACATAATTATCGAACTAACATTTATTCGTACTACGAGTAAATGTTAGTAATTAAATCTCGCGACAAGCTTTTATGTCATATAAATTGTGTAATGACGTTATAAGTTAATAGTTAAAATTTTAAAAGAAAAGTTTATTTTATTCTTTTTAGCGCAATTAAATAAAAGCTTGTCTTTAAATATATTTTTTTACATATAATTTATTATTTCTTGACAACGAGGAGCTCGATTTTTTTATGACAGAAGGAAACAAACGAACTGGCGTATCACTTGTTGGAAAGCTATCACCTCTGCCCATGGACAACCACGCCTGCAAGATCTTCGATGCGTTGCCCACCTATGAGGGAATGAAAAAGGAAGGACAGGGGAAGGAAAGTAAAAAAGCTAGTAGGAAGCAGGTGGAGTATTAGGCATCCGACTCCCTCACTCATCGTAAACACAGCGGCATATCACGGCTATTTCACGTCGATATTCTGTCATAGGGTGGTACTGCCCCGGTCGAACCAGCCCATTTACGAGCCACTAACAGTTCATGGTAGTGGCTACGCTCTACCACAGCCCGGACATATCCATACAACGAAATGAAATAATTAACTATTTCTACTACTATAGGCCAATGTCGTCTGTACACGCGCACACGTATGCGCACGCGTATACACATTCGTTCACTCAACGCACACCTTATCGACTGCACCCGCCTCGATACCCGCCTGGGGTAAGGTAACGCGATTCGGTGCGGAGCGGAGAGTGGCCATTCCACCTCGGGTTATTTCTTATTCTATGGCTCTACGACTCTATTAACAATTCAATTTATTTATTTTAGACTAGCGAAACCCGTTTGCGTGTATTTATTTATGCACAGCGGCGCCATCTATATCAGACTTTTGATCAAATCCTACGGGAATCGCGTAGTTTTCAGGATAAAAGGTACCCTATCTGTTAATCATATCAGCTACCCACATACAAAATATCATAAATATTGGCACAGCCATTTGAGCGTGAAGAAGTAACACACAGTGAGTTATACTCCCGGTATTCCAAGCGTTTATAGGCTATGGTGATGCAGCGGATTGCTGCTAAGCTAAGTCATTGCTGACTTAGTTCAGCTTAGTATGCATAGCTAATATGATTATTTATACTTGGGCGCAGAACACAACGCGTAATGTATGTTAAACTAACTGGAAACTAACTTACCCAAAGGCTGGCAGTTACTTCGCTCAACGGATATCTATCGCCGTTCAGCGAGGTAACGCTGCTAGCATTTTGGGCACCCTGCCGCCTGGGCGGACCGTATGCTTGTTTGCCACCTTTGTGGTATAAAAAAATAAATAAAAAAACAAACATACACACATATTAATATAACTTATAATTCAGATAATTTACGTATGTATGTACCGTCAAAATATATCTTTGTCTTTAAAAATGTCCCTTATTCCATTATAGCATATCAACGCTTTTATAATCATCATCATATCAACCCATAATCATCCCACTGCTGGGATACGGGTCTCCCTTCAATCGAAGGTGATTAGAGCGTACTCTGCCACGCTGCTCCAATGCGGATTGGCAGAGGCCGGTGTTTTCAAACCGCCCGAAGGCCACCGACTTGGCATCCATCGACACAAGCCGGCACCGACGGCTTAACGTGCCCTCCGAAGTACGGAGAAGCTCGAGATAACGAAACCCATCCAAACGCTGGCTAGGGTCGGCGTCGCTTAACTTGCGTGTTCATATTAGAGTGCGACACACAGCGACGTCACCGAGCTCCTCTGCTTGTTTTCTTGCATAATAAAGGCTATCAAAGGGGGAACGGAACGCTGCCAGTATCTCCAGAACCTTGCCTAAAGGGACTCCTTTTAATAATATATTTTAGTTATTTTATTATATTTTTTAAGGTTTTTAGTTTTAGGTTCATTATAATATGTTTAGTTTAGTTTTAAAACTTTTAAGAGGTTATCTGAATATACTATCCCACCAAAAACATTTTCATGTAAAAATGTTGCCAAGACGAGTCTACCTTAATCAAAATCTATGAAAAAGTGGTCAGATCTCATGTAGAGCCAAGATTCTTGATCTATGCGCCCTTACTATACCAGGCCTAACTTCACATACTCTACATTTTAGTCAAAACGTGTGGCTTGGCCGTTTCATTTTACACACGATGAATGAATGCCTATGAAATCTTCGTAACGGTAGCAAGGAATCCGGGGGCACTACCGTACCCCCAGATTCAAGAAAATCATATTGTTGTACAAAAATGTAATGTTTCCTATTTTTGTTTTAAGGCGAGATCAACAGTTTATTTTCCTTTATGTAATTTTTAATAAATAAAATGTTGTGACTTTATAAGAAAAGATGTATTTATACACAACAAGAAACCGGAATAAAGGCTATTATATAAATGCGTTCTTTATAGAACAATGAGTAATATCTACTTACGAAAATCACACAAATTCTTTTTATGTTTATGTATTCATTATTTATTCTCTGTATTCACATTATGGTATTACTGTAAGTGTTTAATGTCGTTTTATTATGACAAAATACGAGAGAAAATCTTGCGTGGGATGAAAGAAATGCGGCAAAAACTGATCAAGTGCGAGTCGGACTCGTTTACGAAGGGCTCCTTACCATCTGACGACCTCCGTGGCGTAATGGTTACCGCGTCTGAGAGCCACCCAGGAGGTCCCGTGTTCGAATACCGGTCGGGTTATGATGAAAAACGAACTTTTTCTGATTAGTCTCGGGTCTTGGATGTTCATCTATATACGTATTTGTTATAAAATATAGCATTGTTGAATTAGTATCCCATAACACAAGTTTCGAACTTACTTTGGGGCTAGACCAATCTGTGTGATTTGTCCCTTTATGTTTATTTATATCTATACAACATTAGATAAAAGGCAAAAAACGTCAAGCTTATTGTATAGGAGCTAGCCTTAAATATTTATTTTGTTTTAATTCAATTATTTATTTTTAAAGTCATCATACAACTGTGAATATTACAAGCGTCTCTGTTGCAATTATTATACATAGCAAAAAACGGCAAAAAACACGTTTGTTGTATTGTGTGCCCCTTGAATATTTATTTTATTCTATTCAGTATTATCGGCAAATTGAAATACATCTATAATGTGTGAAAATTTCGATAGCCGTCACGATTCATAAGATACAGCTTGGTGACAGACAGCCGGACAACGAAGGCCCAGTAATAGGGTCCCGTTGGCACGTTGGCACTTTGGGTACGGAACCCTAAAAACATTACCTCTTTTTAAGATTACCGTTTTACCATAAACTTACAAAAGTAATTAAAAATAAAACTTATATACACAAAGTGATCGTTCAAAAACGAAACATTTTAAAAGCAATGGTTAATAAACTTTAATTCGTTTAAAACTCAAAGTAATTACCAACCTCCAAAAACTTGAATGTAATATTTATCCACCATATTGGCACGTTCCGTTTCTCGTTACAGTGTTGCCAACCATGAAAATAATATCCGACGCGAGGTGAATTCGTTTTCTTTGAGTTGGCAACACAGACCGGGGGCGGGTAAATAGGTTTATATAATTTAATAGGTATTCTAAATAATGCTTAGAAATGGAATGTTTTAGTTTTTAAATTCTACGGATTACTACCTACCTTATTTATTTTTAAACGCATCCACTTTATTGCAAATTTTCTCATTCTAAGTGATTATATTTGGCTATTCAAAGGGGGAACGCTGCCAGTATTTTATTATATTTTTTAAGGTTTTTAGTTTTAGGTTCAATAAAATTTATGTTTATAATAATATGTTTAGTTTTAGTTTTAAAGTTAATGATACATTAAATATGCTGTCTATTGTCTACGCAAGAATTCTTAATTTAGATACTTTTCTGTGGTCATATTTTGTTGGTATAAACTTTATACAATTTTAAGTGAATATTGTGATCAATAAAGATATATAAATAAATATAAAATATTTTTAATTAACCGTGATTACTCATATTTTGGGGGGTTTTGCCAAATACTCGCCACGCATTGCAGGTTGGCGTGGTCCGAGACGTGGTCGCTCACTATGGGCCTCATAAGAAGGCTCATGGTCACTTAGCGAGCCATGGAGAGAGCTATGCTCGGAGTTTCTCTACGAGATCGAATCAGTAATGAGGAGATCCGTAGCCAATCGGATGCCAAACGGATCAGCAAGCTGAAGTGGCAGTGGGCAGAACCGATGGCCGGTGGGGCAAGAGGGTTCTGGAATGGCGACCACGTACCGGAAAGCGCAGCGTAGGACGACCGCCTACAAGGCGATCAGACGACCTGAAGAAAGTCGCAGGAAGCCGCTAGATGTAGGCCGTTGCCAGCAGGTCGCATTGGTGGCGTTTGGGGGGAGGCCTATGTCCAGCAGTGGACTTCTTGTGGCTGAGATGATGATGATGATGAGATTACTCATTATGATAAGATCGATGGAATCGTGTGTCTTACTATAAACGACTCAGATAAGCAACATCGACTTTAGGAGCACATAACGCCGTCGTCAGTCCAGGATATCGATGGATGAAGTCGTTAAGTCAGTGGCCAAGCCGGCTTGAAGACAATGGCCTCTGCCGGACTGATGTACCGTGGTGATGTACGCTTTAAACCCCTACGATTGAAGGGAGGATATGGGAGTACAGAGATACGGGCCCTATGGGTTGGTTTTGGGTTGATTTAATAAATACTTATTTCTCCTGACCTCCGTGGCGTAATGGATACCATGCCGGACCGCCAACGGAAGTCTCGGGTTCGAATCCCGGTCGGGTCATGATGAAAAACGAAAATTTTTTGATGTAAATCAATATATGTATTTGTTATTGAAATATCCCATAACACAAGTCACGAACTTACTATGGGGCTAGCTCAATCTGTGTGATTTGTCCCTAAATTATTAATAAAAGTTTTACTTTTGCAAAAATGGCGTCTGATTACCCAAGAATCCGTGGACAAGACAAATTCATCTAATACGTTGTTAATTAGCACTTAAGTTTGTTTTAGAACAACAGTATAATTTTACGATTGCTTAACTTGATATAAGGGCAATTAACGAAATTGTACGGGAGCTGTGTGTCGTAAACAAAACTCAAATGTCACGTGTCATTGTTATATTTGGAAACGAATGGTTGTTATATTTGGGAGAATTGCGCAAGCAATAAAAAATAGACGACACACCTGAGAACGGTAGTGCAATGTGCTGATTTTTGCATTTAAATATTTTTTCTCTGCAAAGTAAGTACAGTCAAGAGCAGGTCGACCTTTACCTATTGGACTTTGTACCATTCTAAGTTCTATGTCTTAAAAGCCAAAGTTGTACTTCAAGTGTAAAGCTCGACTATACTTCTCTACCTTGGCAAAAAAAATGATTGAGTAAACTCTAATACACCAAAAAAAATGTCAAAGTGTTATTTTATCATCACGGTGGCCTGTCCTGAACCCAATTTCGCTCCGAAAGTACGTTCCGCTTCTAATACAATCCTTAAGGCCCAATAAAAAAAGCCCACCGAAATGACAAATAAAATATCTCTTGTTAAAATTCACCCATTTATAAAACTCTTAACTAGTTAACGAATGAAAGCGGTATTCACGGCCGTAAATATTTGCGACTAGCGAAACCCGTGCAACTTCGTTTGTATGTATTTATGCACAGCAGCGCCATCTACTTAAATAATAAATAAATATATAGGGACAATTCATACAGATTGAGCCAGCCCCAAAGTAAGTTCGAAACTTGTGTTATGGGATACTAACTCAACGATGTTATATTTTATAACAAATACATTTAAAATTATAGCCAAATTGATTTAAATAGACTAATGAGTAATTTTTATTAATAACATATATAGAAACAAATTAAAACTTTAAAAGAAATAAAACTCAACTACTATTTACAAATAAAAAACTTGACCCAGATCCCTCGAAAACGGGAGCGTTCCCAGAAGGCTGGCAGAGTTACCCCGCTGTATTGCGAGGCTAATTCTTTGCGCGAAATACAGGCCAGCCTTCCGATCATAGGACGCATTGACCAAGCGCTCAGAAATCTCCTTAAAGAGATAGTGAGCACCTGGTCCCCAAGGCCCGAGAGTTTCAACACCAAACGGCGCAAAAATGAGGTCACTGCTCAAACCGGCATATTTGCGCCGCTTGGCGCTCTCAGCGGTCGCGGCAGCGGAGCCAGCTTTGGTTGCTGTTCCTGGAAGATGCGACGGAGCAAAAGTATCAACGCAAGTAGCGTCCCATACCAAACACCGACCCATCTTCCAGGGCACGAGCGTCATTCCGTCAGGTCTTTTTCCGTCATCTCTCGACAGGCCATTGGGTTCCAGAACTGCCGGAGAACCAGCAGTAGCAAAGGACCGACGGATAACATCGTTTAACTCCGCGTGCCTTGAAAAGCGCCCGGCGCTCCTGCAACACGATAAACCGTGACGACCAAGATAATTGACGACATGGCCACATCCACATTGGTGTGGTGCAATGCAGGGTGCGCCCAGGCGAAGGGCCGTGGCGATCCTGAAAGTGGAACTATCTAGCAGCGTGCCGATGTTCGCCGATGGAAGAGCTTGCAGCCAAAGGCCCGATTCCCACTCGCCTGCAGCTAAGAGACGAGCTCGCTCTGCTGAGTCAGTTGACGTATTCAGAAGACTGTTCCGTACTAACTTGCAAAGCGGCTCGTCCCACAGCTTTTGCGATAAACGATTTTCTGGGTAATCAGTATTTGGGCAAGCTTGTCTCCAAGAATTTTCGGCTTCGCCAGCGAAAGAAATTTCAGAACCGTTAGGACAAGAAGCCAAAATTTTACTAACTAAATTTTGTGTACTATGAGCCGAAGATAGGAAAGCCGGTAGTGATACACTTGAAATTTTGGGTAAGGATGCCTGAGTCCAAGCCGTATCGTCCATGTTTATATTTAAAACCGAAATTAGAGTTTGCTTGATGATGCTGTCGAGGCGATCCAAAATATCTTGGTGTTTCCAGAACTGACTGCATCTCAAAACATAAGTGAATTTAGGGACAAACAAGCAATATCTAAGAATATAATAGGCCATGTGTGTGCTGATATGTTGCAGACGGTCCGAAACTGCTGCAAAATTTTGAATTTTTTCTTCAATAAAAGAGGAAAATGATTCCTCAAAAATAGGAGACCCTAGGAGAAGAAGATTAGATTTGTCAACAACTTTAATATTCGGTGCCAAGGAATTAAAGTCATTGATGACATTGTCTACATTTTGACATGTTTCGGATATATGGGTACTTCTCATCGCCACGATTCTCATCGTCACCTTCGTGGAAAATTTTATTTTTTACTTATTTGAACAGTTTTTGTATAAAACTTATAGCGGTAGACAATACAGGTAAATTCATAAGTAAATTAATCTTATCGTGGCTTTCGTTTGGAAGAAATAGTGTTTTAAAGTTCTAGATCCCACGAAAGTGACGCAATGATCCACGAAAGTGACTTAGTAAATTTACAGACAGTATTTTGTGAAAATTGACTAATGATTATGAGACCAAATGTTCATAAAATAACAAAATATTTTATTATCAATAAACAAAAGAAACAATTTGATCCTATGTTTGGTCACCTACGATAAAGGTTCATAATATTTTAGTGGAATATGATGAAATAAAAACTACACAATTTTAGAGAAAAGTTATTATTAAAAAGCATTATCAATATAAAGTAGGTAAAAAATAGAAACTTTAATCTGATTTTCTCTTTATACATTTAAGTAATATCACAAGTTATTTTTTACATTTACAAATAATCAGCCTTTTTAATTGTCATGGCGAGGAAACTCTTTCAGGATTTTTTTGTGCAAATTAAGCATAGTGTCTGTCAGAAGTCTTTTTTGTTGTTTTTCCTTATGCTTTGTAATACATTCTTCTATTATCACCACGGCAGTAAAAATTGCGTACATCTTGGCACAATTGGCTTTCTTCCTTTAAAATTTTGTTCACAGCTTTCCGAATCTTCTAGTTTTTCACTATGACTTGACGCGTCAGGGTTTTCTTTAAGATTTTTAATTTCCTTAGTCTCCAAAATATTTCTTTTCAATCTCGACAACTGTTTTCTGTATTTAGAATTTAAAGTTTTCAGTTCTTCTATTCGCTTATGCATCAATTTCTTTACAAAATCATCTGTCTTCAATTCATTCACATCTTTCTACAATTCTTCAACACATTGAGGGTGTGGGAAGAACATTTTTCGATACAATGATCCGTTTCGGAATTATTTACATTTATCGTGTCAATTGTCGTTTTGCACGGTGGTCCCCCCCCCCTCTATCTCCGAAAGTGTTGTGTTTAGAAATTTGAAAAAAATCATGGTAGTAGTCCATATGCTGAACCTTCAATGAAAATTATAACGGTTAAGTACGCTCTACTAGTTACCGAGTAATAGCCGCCGAACTTATAAATTAAGATTTTTTTTGATGAAAACTTACAAATGTCATAGACTCATCTTCATCTTGTACTCCATCTGCAAGCAAGCAAAGCGTAGCCAATACGGAACCCTACATTATGCGTGGCCGGACACGTACTTGCCCGGTTTTTCTTATTTTCTCGGCGTATTTTGTCAATTTGTGGCATTGCGAAGCACTGGAAAAAATCATGAAACTGTATTGCCTACATGCAAAAATCACTTTCGTGGCATAAAATCACCTTCCTGCATAAAATGCCATGAATGTGATGCCACGAAGGTGACGAAAATATCCCTTTTTTTATAAATTCCTGCAAAGTTTAGGTGGGAAGTTTTAAATAAAATACTACATAAATATCTCGAGAGTTTTGGGGTTACGATAATCAAGCTTTGATTTCAATAGCTAAAATACAATGCCCAAAAATGTTGTCCACACAAGCGATCGGTACACGTATGAAAAAATAAAAACTTACCAATATTTTTTCTCACGGTACGATGAGCCGCACGTCTCACTTCTTGTGATGCCAAAACACGATTGACATTCGACCGAACCGAACTTTGTAATTGGTTGCAGCTGTTGTGTTCAACAGCAAGCCTTTATTACTACCAAGTCTAAAGTACCTAAAACGTGTGACCGACGCATTTTGTGTTGCCAATTCAAAATAATAACAAAAACATTTTTTTTTGACTATTGGGTATAAAGTGTATTTAATTACGATGATTTTAGTATAAGTAACGTACAAATAAATTGAAATTTGGTGAAGCAGTAAACAAATGTTTTACTGTAATGGGAAGTGTGACACGATGAGAATGCGAAAAATGGCCCCGTTTTTGACCGTTCGTGTTAGGTTTTGGTATGTATTTTTACTTCTATTACGACAAGTTTTGTTTATTTCATAGGATAATAGTTGTTTTATTCTGCAATTCATAAGTACTGTTTCTAACTTATACCGTTTAGGAAATATTACTGTGTGACCATCAAATTTGAGCTGCGATGAGAAGTACCCATATACAGCTCACATTTTGAGAAATTAAACTCCAGGCCAATGACGCCAAATTCTCGAATCATGAGCCGCATATCATCCAGCACGGTATTTACATCACCCCCTAGGGTTCCGTCGTCCAAAAACCATACATTTAATTTGGAATTTAGTCTCTCAATAACGTGGTGGATGGCTACGCCGAAAATGGCCGGCCCGAGAGGATCTCCCTGCTGGCACCCCACGGACGAAAATAAAAGATTATCTTTATATACCAATTTTGATGGCTCTTTGTAGCATTGCCACAAAAACTTATATATATTTGGTAATTTCGACCGTACTTGTGTCAGCAGGGCGCCCCTATCAACCGAGTTGAAAGCGTTTTTCACATCAACTTTCAGCACGACTTCCCCCTCTTGGTGATTTAGAAAAGATCTGAGCGCATGTACCGATGCCTCACAGCCACCCTTAGAACCAAAACCCAGCTGAATTGGTTGAAAGATCCCAGTGAGGTTTTCAGCCGCGCTACGACAGCAAAGTTTGGCTGTAAGGCGGCGGTATGTGGTACCAACCGCGATTGGTCTTAAACCACCACATTTTTTCTTTAAGGCTATCAAGTTAGCGCCATATAAAATATCAGTGATGGTCTCTGTTACGGAACCTGACAGCATTAAATTTACTAATGCTGTCAATTCCTTTAAGAGACCATCACCGGTATCACCACAGCTGCCGCCAAGCAGGTCTTTCAGATGTTGCGGCGTTAGTCCATCAAGGCCGCCAGCGGAACCTGTTGGAAAAGAAAATACTGCCTGGCGGACTGCATCAGCGCCAACTTGAAGTTCATTAATTGTGTTGTCGGGGGGATTAGGGAGTTGAAGACCTGCCGAAGGTTGTGGATGCTTAGCACGCAAGGCATCTAGGGTCTCGGGTACATCGGGGGCAATAGTGTCACTGGAAAACAATAAACGTGCAGCACCCCTGATATCACCTTTACTTATCTTATCCTCTACATTTTTGTAAATATTATAATGTTTTCTGGTTTGAGAATTGGACGGGTCTAAAGTTGTAAAAGATACTGTCGGATTGGAACAATTTTGTTTAACGCGAGATGTAAGAGATTGTTTAATTTCGTTTGAATTGTTACTATTCACATGTAGGATACGATAAGGGAAGGTAAGCAGATGCTCCCAGGCTTTTTCTGTATTGGATAAAGCTAACTTTATATCCTTTGTTAGTAGTTGTGCTACTGAGATTCTTGCGCCCCGCGGAATCCGTTTTAATACCGGTTTAGACCGTTTCAGACTACTTAGTCTTTTCCAAATCGGTTCAGTAGCCTCAAGCCGTGGTGCGTCATCAGGGGCGGAAACAGGGGCTGAAGAGGTGACTTCTGCATGGTTTTGATGACTCTTACCGATGTGTATATTAAGACCTCTTCGCCCCTTGAAAAGACGTGGTTGGGGGCATCTCGGGCACTGAATGAAGTTGTCCTGTGACAACTGGCTGCTAGATTGAACCGTAACTTGAGGGTTCTGAGTCATATACAAAAATATATATAAACTAAACTGAACTCAAGTAAAAAACAATAAAAATTCTTTAGAAAAACAAATCAAAATAAAAAACACTGAAGTCATTGACAGGATGTTCTGACAGGGACCGCGCTGCTCCCGACAGTCAAAAGCCGCGCACGCAGTACTAAAGGTGTACAAGTCTCTGCCGTTGCTAGGTGATAAAAGTCGTGGCAGTGGCGTCCCTCCGCTGTCAAATATTATTTACAAAAGGGCAATTTATATTGCAATTGCGAGCAAAAATAGGGCTACGCTTCAGTTGGTTCACACTTTATCCCCTGCGGGGGGCTATGGGTCGACTATTTTAACACAGATAGTCACCCTACTGGCCCAAAAAGTGCTGTAAAATAATATTGAAATTCCTTAAATAATGACAACACACTATGCCATCAATTTTTTTTTACAAATACATATATAGATAAACATCCAAGACCCGAGGCCAATCAGAAAAAGTTCGTTTTTTGAGTTTCGATCGAACCCGGGACATCCTGGGTGGCGGTCTGGCGTGGTAACCATTACGCCACGGAGGTCGTCACTTAGAAAGCGCCATTGACAATCATACTTTTGAACACAATTCGCATAATTTTCGGTATAAAAAGTACCCTATCATCCAAGGTGCTACTTACATATCATAAAAAATGGCCAAGCCATTTGAGCCAGAAGAAGTAGCAAAATATAGTTACAAACATTCGCCTTTATAATTTAAAAGTTTCTCGACAATACGTACATTATTAGCATAAAAATCTTTATTCTTAGATGTCTATCCTAGTCGTCTCTCATTAGTGTTAGTTACTAATTACCGCTCACCTATAACATTTTTTTTTGTTTAAAGTCAGGAAAATGCATTACTACATGTCCCGCCACTTGGGGGAAGCGACGGGGGTCTGTCGGGTTCACCTCTCTAGCTAATGAGGGATACCGACTAAAAACCTGACTGTCTGCCACCTTCTCCGCCTTCACGTGGCGGGGGCCTTCGTTATCTCGAGCATCTCGGTCCCGGCTGTTATCCGTAGATGACAGTCGTTAAGCCTTCGGGCGGCTTGAAAACACCGGCCTAAGCCAATCCGCATTGGAGCAGCGTGGCAGAGTACGCTCTAGTCCCCTTCGATTGAAGGGAGTCCCGTATCCCGGCAGTGGGATGATTATGGGTTGATATGATATGATGATAATCTGCCTATAACCATCAGATATAGGCGGCGGTTACCACATTCCATCAGATGGCCTGCTTGCTTGTTGCTTGTAACTAATGGATTTTATTGAAATATTTGCTCTTCTGAGGGTAGAATAAGTGATATTTATTTTTATGTAACACCTTTATGTACCTACCTTAGTTTCGCAAATAAATTATTTTATCTTATCTTGTTAGCATGTCTTGTGGTATCCCACAAAAAAAGGATATTTCGGTAAAGAAAAAATTTTAAAATACTTATAAATGTGTATAAGGGATTAATAGGAATTTTCCGTATAGGTATCCAAGATTACTCGTCGCTGGAAAATGGTGACATCAACGCATCATTAATTTCCATCATTTCATATAAACGAAGTCTAAATATAAAAAAATAATAAGTAATTTTATAAAATGGCAAGCGATACCTGCGTAATTTCGTCTCCGTACATCCCGTTTTCCCGTGGGAATTGAGGAAAATCCTTTCTCATCGGATGCCTATGTCAGGATTTTTCAACAACAAAGTCTCAGGTCCCTACTCGATCAATAAGTTTTTTTGTGTCCGAGTTGCCCCCAGTCGTGTAGGTTATGTCTGACTTTGTAAACGAAAATAACATCAAAATGTTTAATTCAGAAATTAGACTGAATGTTACTATTTATTTTTATTACACAGGATGTAGTTTTTAAATAAATGTTAAAATTCCTCGTGGTCAAATCAGTTAGACTAATAAGTTTGACCATGAGGAAGAAAGCATTTTTTTTGTTATTTATTTATTTTTATACCTATAAATTTGACGTGTGTATCTATATGTAATTCATTTCGTGGCATCGTGGCATCCAAGCGGATGGTCCGATTTTTATGCGTTTTTTTTAAAAGAAAATATGTTCGAGAGTGTACTTAGCTATGATTCAAAAAAATTTATAAATTAATAATATACCGGGAGTTAACGCGATCATACCTTGATATTGCCTGACGTTTCGACCAGGTTGCACCGGCCGTGGTCACAGGCGAACTGGTAACTGCACACGTCATGTCTCCATATCCGAGGCGGAATCTTCTTCCACCCTCATATCACCGACAGTCCACCCACTTTTGCACACAACACTCACAGTGTCCATATTACGATCTTTAACCGACTGCGACAACGTAAAGGGAGGTTTTGTCTTTGCCACTATTGGATTCCACGCAGATGACAGCTTAAAACCATCCTCTCGATTGAAATTGTTTGGATGTTTTTTAATTTCAATTGCTTCCCGAACAAGTCTCGAGTAATAATGGCGGTCGGTGGAGAGTACCTGCGTCTGGTGAAATTCCAACCAGTGGTTTGTGCCAGCTTCAAGCAGATGTTCTGCTATTGCCGATTTGGTGGTCTGCAGATTCTTGACAGCAGCGATGTGTTCCTTCACCCTCTCAGCAATAGTACGTTTTGTCTGGCCTATGTATGAGCTCCCACAACTGCAGTCGATTTTATAGACACCAGGCGTCTGTAATGGCAACCTATCCTTCGGCGTACCCACCATGTGACTTACTTTTACAGCTGTCGGTGATATGAGGGTGGAAGAAGATTCCGCCTCGGATATGGAGACATGACGTGTGCAGTTACCAGTTCGCCTGTGACCACGGCCGGTGCAACCTGGTCGAAACGTCAGGCAATATCAAGGTATGATCGCGTTAATTCCCGGTATATTATTAATTTATAATAATGCAACGCGAAAGTTTAAAAGTCAAAAAAATTTGTTCAGCCGTTTGAAGATCAGCTCCTTTCTCGCTGTTTGTACAGTCCCCCCTCTGTAAATATGATTAAAGATTTCTAAATATTGCGTGAAGGGATTTACTTGAAAAATTATTTATCAATAGTATTCATATTGTGCTATGTAATTACAAATTTTCAAGTAAATCCCTTCACGCAATATTTAGAAATCTTTAATCATATATACAGAGGGGGGTCATTCAATTCCTTTGTTGACTGTACTTATAATTCTGCGTTTGAGAGTAACACCAAAAGAGTGCTTAACGTCATCACGTCTTTGGACTCTCACTCAATCCTAATTTTGATTGAGCGTCCTTTGTGTATCAACGTTTTTCTTAAAACATAAAACAAGTCGTCAAGAATGAATGAAAGAATGAATGAAATCATTTATACAGAGAGCAGGTCTACATAGGCACGTCCTCTAGGCATCTTAGTCAATATCTATACTAATTTTATAAAAAGGAAAGAATTGTATTTTTGTGTCTATGTTTGTAACGAATAAACTCGAAAACTACTAGACTGATTTCAAAAATTCTTTCACCGTTGGAAGGTACGTTACCCCCGGGTAACATAGGCTATATTTTATTTTCATAAAAAATAGGGGTCCTTAGTAAAACCCTCGTGAAGCGGGGTCCTCCGCTATCTATATTAATCTATACTTCTATACTAATATTATAAAGAGGTAAAGTTTGTGTATTTGTTAAATTGTAAGGGGTAATCTCGGGATCTACTGAACCGATTTTAAAAATTCTTTTACCAATAGAAAGCCACATTATTGCTGAGTGTCATAGGTTATATAAAAAACCAAAAAATAAAAAGGCTTTTAACATTATGCCCAACGAAGTGGGCACGGGTCAGCTAGTATTATATAAATTTATGCAAAAGTTGCGCTGATTTTGCTAGTAACTTATTGTTTATGTCCATAACAAATGTCAAAAACTATTCCACAGATACACTATCGACATTCTATTGAGACACGATTGAGAAATAAAATAAATGTTCTTCTCACAAAGACTTTTTTCTTTGGCTAGGTACTTGTAACTGTTTTGTGTGAATGTTTCTGTCTCTTTGGATTTGTAAAATGCTGTTGTTGTCTTGTGTCTCATGTGCTGTACAGAACAAATGTATTTTCTTTCTTTCTTTCTTTCTCTAAAAATAAGCGTCTTTTAAAAAATCAAATTAGACGTAAATATACTGTCACGAGTTACCAATGAAAGAGGTGAGCAGGGTAAAGAACTAAGAACAAAGGTTCCTATGATAATAATATAATGTAAGCATCGTTATGAAACTTTGTAATTACATAGTACAATTATAAATTACTAGCTTTTCCCCGCGGCTTCGCTCGCGCTATTTATGACAAAGTCCTCGTTTGACAACAAAACAACATAGCGCGACTTGTGGCGCCATCTGTTGGCCGATACAGCGCCCTCTATAGTAGAAAAAATATTTTCCCATTGGAATGACATACTTTCACCGGATAAAAAGCCTAGCCTATGTTGGGCTCTGTACCCCTGACAAAATGTATATACAAATTTTCATTATGATCGGCTGATTAGTTAAGCCGTGAAGGAATAACAAGCAAACAAACTCACTTTCTCATGTATAATATTAGTTAGGATAATAATTATTATTTATGTTTATAATCATATGTTTAGTTTATTTTTTATGTGTATGTACTCAATAAATGATTATAAATACTAATTAAACAATTAATCGTGAAAGTCAAATATTTTTACATAAATAGGCATATCACAAACTCTTTCGAATCGTCATACTTTTTTTCTTACCACCTGTTCAGACTGTATATTTGTACATAAGAACTGGCAAGAAACTTATATTGTTTTAGTATTGA
Source organism: Endotricha flammealis (assembly GCA_905163395.2). Taxonomy (NCBI): domain Eukaryota; kingdom Metazoa; phylum Arthropoda; class Insecta; order Lepidoptera; family Pyralidae; genus Endotricha; species Endotricha flammealis. The sequence continues at coordinate 1,659,902 of LR990883.1, forward strand.
CATAAAAATTCGAGTAAATACTCGAATTTACTCGAATTTTTATGTCAATACTTTTTCACGCAATATGTAGAAAACTTGAATTATATTTTTTTCATTTACTGTACGTGCAGCTGTGCCTGTGTGTACAACAAAATCTAATTATTTTGGAGACACGAAAACAATAATTACATTGCACACATAATGTCGCAAATTGAGGTTTACGATCGCGAAATACTATTAGAGTTTATTATTTACTAGCGCCCCGTCCCAGCTTCGCATGGGTATCCCTATTTTAAAAAATATATATAAAACTAGCTTTCGCCCGCGGCTTCGCTCGCGTTAAATTCGGGGTAACACGGTTCCCCTTGCTTCCAACCTTATAAACTTCAAAAAGTTTCATATAAAATTTCATCCCCTCTTTTAAATTATTGATTAATTTATTGACATTCCGCGTACGTAATGTTGTATGTATGTACCTAGTTTTAAATTTTATGTTGAAAAAGAAAAGAAAAAGAAAAGTACGATATATTTTTAAATGTCAAAAAAGGCCGTAACTGGTTTTCTTTCGCCATTTCTTTTTACCAGTGGTCATTTTGCTTTGTTTCCGAAATGGTAGTAGATTAATGTATACAAATCATTTATTACTGTATACTCTGACAAGAGAACGTGTTTGTGAAAACCTATTCTCTGAATAAAAGTTTTGAATTTGAATTGAATTTGAAAGGGTTGGAGGCAGATTAAAAAAAAAAAAAAAGATGCACGATTTTTTTGTTAGTCACAAACCGCCCGGAATGCTCCATACTATACTTCCACCCCTCATTTTAGGGAAGTGGGGGGTTTGAAAGAGACAAAAAGTAGCCTATGTCACTCTCCAACGCTTCAACTTTCTCCACTTAAGAAAACACGTCAATTCGTCGCTCCGTTTTGCCGTGAAAGACGGACAAACAAACAGACACACACACTTTCCCATTTAAAATATTAGTATGTAGTATAAGTATAAGTAATGATATTATTAGTAAACTTGTTTGTGGTGGAATTAATAAAATAAAATATTTTTTCCCTGATAGACTAGTCAGGAGAGTGTCGGTATAAGGTGGTTCTATGTGGGTTGGCAATGCAGACGAGTCGTGGCTGGACCTGTAGGAATTTCCGTACTATACGGCATGTATTTAAAATGACTGTATTTGGTGCAAGTTCGGAAATGTGATTATTATTAAGCTATCACCTCTTTTTACCAAAATAGACATTCTTGTATGAAAGTAAGGTTTCTTTTGATGTTCTGAGTTATAAATGAGTTCAAAAAGTTTTCTTTACAACATGCCCGCATACAACCTTCCAAAATTATAAATACATTCATGCATTGTTTGCTTAATAATTAAGACTAAAGACACGCAGTCGGTATTACCCACAGACTCCTGTTATTCCCATGGGAATCTTGAAAAGATTGAATGATGATTCGTAAAAATTTTATTTATTTATTTATTTATTTAAGGACCTCCAACAAAAAATACACATTACAATCATAGGAACTTATACTAAGGTTACAATTCGACGTGTTTTTTTAATTATAGGAGACCACAACATGCAAATTTAAAGTCTGACAATAGATGTAAAGGCTACGTTACACAATAATTTAGTTGTAATTTGTATGAAAAAGACAATATAGAATAAGTTTAATTTTTTATATTAGATACCACAGAGTATATCCCATAGTTGTTTTTTATACTTTAACAACGGAAGGCAAATATCCAACCCATGCGACTTAGAGAGAGCATTATATTGTCTGCAGAGCCTGTGCATGATGGAGAAATGGCCAAGGTTACTCTTAGATAGAGGGATGGTGAAGAAGTTGTAGGCGCTAGGTCTTGGCAAGCGAGATGGTATGTTGATTTGAAGGGTGTTTAACAGATCTATACAGTCAATACCGCTATTAAATATTTTATGTAAGAATATAAGATCAGTTATTTTTCTACGAGTGGATAACGTGCACATTCGGTACCGTTTAAGTCTATCTTCATAGGTAACGAGTTTCCTTGCCAAATTATCCCTATAGCTCAGATGATATAAAAATCTCTTTTGCACTCTCTCCAAACTCTTGACGTTTTAATTGTTTTAATGTTGTTTTGAGTTCAAATACCATTAATTCAAGGTGAAATTTGTTCTTTTAAAAATATTTTCAAAAATAGAATCGTGAAACATTCGTGTCTTCAAAAAAGCTTGAATAAAAAACAAAAACGTTTAGTTTTGTTTTAGTGTAATTTTTAACAGTTTCATTCAGTTTTCGTTTATATATAATGTGAATAAAATGAATAATAAGCATTTTTAATTAATTAAGAACTTGTTAGAAGTCAATTTTAAAAACTGAAATTATTTATAGGACTAAGTTATAGTCACAATTAACACTAACGACAAACCATAACATGGGGTAGGCGCTAATAAAAATTCATTCCCACTTTACATGTAGGGGAGGCACTCCAAAATTGTTCTACCACTTTGCTTATCATCAATGCTATAATATGTGTATTTAGGCTCTAGACCGCGGACGGACAGACGGACATGGCGAAACTATAAGGGTTCTTTGTAGTTTACTACGGAACCCTAAAAACGATAAAAACTTAATATTACTGCATACGGATGATGGGAATTGCGGAAGAAAATAATTTTAATAAAAAATGTATGTTTAGAGTAGAAATGGCGAGGATTTGTAATCAATAAATATTGTAATTAAGTAATTTATCATAATTTGCATTGCATGCCGATTGTGGGCGCAATACGCTTGTGCTATTTGTTTTTATAAAATATATAATATCGCTGTCCCCGGCGAATATTATGGTTATCGAAAAATCTAAATTTTACAGGAAAAATAAAAAACTGTTTTTACTAAATAACTTTAAAAATACACAAGGTAAAGAAACCATTCATATACCAAAAGAAAGCTAATTTTTTGGGAAATAAAGATATGCATTTTGTGATTATTAATTATTATTGGTATTAAAATTATTAATAAAATTAATTTTACAAGAAATTGTAAGTGTATTTTACGACGCTAAGCTACATTACAATAGTATTCGAGTAAATTCCAAGATTCTAGCTTCACAATAATAAAATATTACGATATTATTCGTTATTCTCAATATTGCGCTGGGGAAACGTAACGAATTAAAGCCATTTTATTTGAGTATCAGTGAAAACAAACGCATTGACGTATTGTTGTGTAATCGTGTTATTCGTCGAATCTAGATAATTAGATATTTTACGTATAACAGTTTGCAGTTAGAGCAAATAACAAATATTTATTGTAAAAAAACACAATTTTTCAGTTAAAATCTTTATTTTAATATTAAAATAACAAAAAACTATTACTCTTTTAGAATTTCTTTTTAGAACGACATCCTTTGTATTCTTTGCCTGAATTTTTTAGTCGCCTTCGTTCAATTTAATCTCTTGAAAACCCATAAAAGCCGTAAAAGTTTCATGGTGACTAACAAACCTTCCCCAACACGGCCCGAAATGTATGGAAGTCCCTTAACTTACAAATGCAGTCGTGTTCTCATTGACTATTGTCCTGGCTGCCAGAAGTTCTCATGAAGTCGAGGCCCAATACGCAGTCATCCATAATTTCAGCCACGATAACGTTGTGAGTGTATGATGTTTCACCCACTTGCAATGTGACCAAAATTTCCCCTAGAACGGGTATATGCTGGCAGGAAGCGGAAATAAGTTAGACATCAGTTGCAGAAGTTGCAGTTTCGGCGTGATTATTGTCCTAGAGGCTCCCGTCACCCGTGTCCACAGTTATCCTGCAGTCTCTCAGAAGAGACTGCAAGATAACTGTTTAAGGATACGCTAGTTCAAGGATACGCCGCTCAGTGAACAGGTTCACTGAGTGCCGTATCCTTAAACTATTCTCATTGCTAGCTTGTGAGACGATCATTCTCGGGGTTTCTTCTGTTCCAGCCAGCACCCGCCCCTTAGCCCTGGCTGTTAGTCGTTTTCCTGATTCTCAACAGAAGCTGAAGTATCCATCTTCTTTGCCATTTCCATAAATTGCTTCTGCATCTTGCACAACTCCTCAGCAAGTTTAGCCGTTTGAGGCTCCTTCTTCAAACTGCAAATGGCCTGTTTTTCCACATACACTTAGGTGTATAGCACTTAGGTCCGGTCTTTTTCTTCGGCTGCAACGACGTCTTTATCTCCCGCACTTTTTACTTCCCGTACTTTGTAAACTGGTCGAACATCACGTCGCAGGGTTTCACCTTCTTCCAGGGCTTGCGCTAGGGCTTCCTTTAGTAAGACATGATGGCGAAGCCATACCGCAGCCCTAATCTCCATGTCTTTGATCCCATCGACGAAACGCTGTGGTATAGATAGGTAGGCCTTGCGGACAAGCATCTCAATTTCCAAGGGCCACTGCTGCAGCTCTTCTCCCGAACGCTGAGTTCGGTCTCGTAATTGAGCACGGAAGACATGCTCCAGATGTTGTTCGCCGTACCTTGCTTCCAGTGCCTCCATTACCTCCTTGAATGTGCTCCCCGAGGACGGTAGCGCCTCCAGAACCGAAAAAGCCGATCCCCGAAGTGCAACTGTCAGAGTTGTCAACCTTTGTTCTTCCATCCAACCATTAGCATTGGCCACGGTCTTAAATTTCTGATGGTAGGCGGTTCAGGATGTAGTGCCGTCGTAGGTTGAAACTTCTACTAGAGGCGCCCGGCTGCCTATAGCAAAGCCACTCAACATGACAGGGGCCCGATTCTACTAAACAAATGCACCAATGGACTCTCAATTGTGTCTCAATCGTGTCTCAATAGAATGCCGATAGTGTATCAGTGGAATAGCTTTTGATATTTGTTATGGACTTAAACAATAACATAATGTTTAACTTATTGTTGTAGGTAGTCTCCACTCGCAGAAGCCGACATCTTTTTTTAGGGTGTCCAATGTCCATGTTGTCCTCCAGATTGATAACCCTTTCTTCTACTTGGTCTACATTCTTCTGTAGGTTTTCCACCTTATCATCCACTGAACCTACGGCATGCAGTAATTTTTGACGCCATTCCTCCTGCTCTTGGCGCATTTTCTCTTGCCCCTGGCACATGTAATCTATTAAAGTCGAATGCAGATGCTCTAGCCTCTTAAGCTGGCGACGAGGTCCGATGGGTGGATCTAGTGGACGGGGCCTGCATAGTTGATGTCGCCTGGTCGATGGAGTCGGTAGGCGTGTCCCGATGGTCCGTTGATGGGTCCTGTCGGGCAGTAGCCATGACTTCCGCGGTTTCCTGTGCCCTCGTACTGACGCCGGCAGTTTCTTACCTCGGAGTCATTAGCATCTCGAAATCCTACTTTTGACACCAAATGTTACGAACGTGGGAGTCGGGATTTGGTTTAAACACCGTTGACTTGTTATAAGAATTTGTTGAGCGATGAACAGGTCACAGATACAATCACTGTAGCCAAATCACACACAGAATCGAAGTAATACGTTAGTTGTTTTCATTTAAATAAAATGTATTAGAACTTTACCAAAAACACAAAACAAAAATATTTACTCGAATAATATCGTATTTGCGCTTGCCGAAAAATTTACGAATATTTATGTCTCGAACAGTAAGGTTATAATACACTGCCGACAAATCTCGAACTACAGATATCAGTAATCAAATGTAACATCCTTTTTCGGGTACATTAAAGAACATAAAATTTTAACGAATGTCATTGTGATGTACGTTACAATAGGTGTGGAAAAGTCCTAATTCCGTCAATATCAATAAAAAAAATCTGAAAAAAATTGACAAGGTGTAATGGGACCTTAAGATAAAGAATCTGTCAAAAAGTGAAAACTATGGTTATAGTTGAATACGGGAATATTCCCGGGGGGCAGCGATATGTTTTATACCGTGTTTGCCTCAAATAAATATATTTCCTTTTATTTCAGAAAAAGAATGACAGACAAAAGTGAATGAGAATAAAAAAATATGACTTAATACATAGACAATTTTTTTTATAAATTGTATGTAAATTTATGTGTGACTTAAGTATTGAAAATTGTAATATTTTGCATATTTTTTTAAAATAAATAAACAGTTTTTCTTACACTTCTTTACAATTGAAAAATATAGTCGTATTTAAAAGGAGTTCGGTTATGCCATATAAAATATTATGTTAAAAATATAATAGTGAGTCGCTGTAACTGAAATTAACAAAAATACTAATTTAAAGAGTCATAAAATAAAAAATTAAGATAGTCAATTTACAATTAAACGTTTAACAGTTCTTCAGAAATTTTACTAAAGACTTAAATTATTATAAACTATTATTAAAATGATTAAAAACTAAATATATATTATTAAAAATTAGCATTTTCGTTTCTAACGAATAAACTCAGAAACCAAAGAACCGATTTCAATAATTCTTTCACAGTTAGGAAGCTAGAGTGTCCCCGAGTAACATTATTTTTTATTATATTTTTTTTATCGAAAAAAATTAGGGAACCTTACTAAAATCCTGGTAGTGTATTATAAAAAATAATGTACACGTACCTCATCCTTAAGTTGTGGAAACGAATAAACATTTAAAAAAAAATTGTCAAAAAGTGACTTACCTGTCAAACAACTTTGACTTTGGCAAAAGTGGCTTTCAGTTCTGGCGTCGGCTGGAGAGTGCGCGTCGCGTGTCTCGCGCCGCCTTTATGAGTGCAAGGGGTACCTCTACAGGTGGGCGTTTCGGACACGGGGAGGTGTGGAGCCGATGTTATAATTAAATCTTTGATCCAGATTGTTGGTTTTCACTGACATTTATTTTTTCTTATAAAAATCTTACATTTAAATAATCTTTCTGAGAAAAACTATTTACACAATAATTTTCTTTAAATAAATTTAAAAACTTATAATAATTCGTAAATAAAAACTAAGTACGCTTAATACTCATTGGTATTATTGCCGTCTGTTAAGTTAACATGTGTAGAAAATGTAAAATTACATCTTTCTAGTAATAAGCGTGACTCTAAGCGGACGAACTGACGAACATGAAAAAACAGTACTACGGAAGGATAAAGAGAAAGAGAGAGAATCTTCCTTCTTTGCTCACGGTCGTGACCTCTTTGCATCATTGCTCGGACAATCACTTTTAATTTGTTCCTTCTTCTTTGTTTCTTAACTTAACTAATAGCGACAATTTCGCCAATGTCGAGTATTTTAAATGAACACTTTGTAACAAAAAAGTACGCTTTAAAAAGGCAACGTGGTACGGTGAGGATCCGAGGTCGCCATCTTGACGGCCTTCGTTGACAAGGCGGCGATCTCGAAATATTAATTTGTTCCAGTCTGCGGCAGTGTGTATGGCATCGTAGACGTTTGGAAAGTGCTTGTAATATGTCTATTTGAATAAAAATATTTGTCTTTGACTTTCATCTCGGATGCCGGTCTATTCTCATAGCAAAGACAGTTAAAATCTAGTCTCAATCTCAAACGCCATCTCGCTCTTTTTATATTTTGTACTGATTTAAGGTTAAAGAATATTTATTATCACATAAAAAAACCATACAGTCACTTACATGAGAAATATGTGAGGATAGGATAATTTGTCCAGTTAGACAGCACAATATATATAAAAGCAAGTACCAGTAACAGTCTCCAAATCGGCACTTACAGACCAAACACATCTTTCTGCAAACAAAACACATTTCACAGCAATTACTCTGCAACATTCCGTCCATCAGTAAGTAGGGTAGGTAGCTATTATAAAATGCATTCGAACATGTTCGAATGAAGTCGCGCGAGGCCTACGAGCAGTGCGAGCATTTATAGATTTTAACTGTTTTTATTACTAAAATAGACCTGCCAATAGGACTCCTTCTTTTTTTTAATTTCCTATCTCTAGGAGAGAGAATATTAGGAATCCTACTTAATATTATAAAGGCAAAAGTTTGTGTGTATGTTTGTAACTCCTTCACAGTTAAATGGCTGGGCCAATTTTTGTGATATTTGACATGTAGGTAGCTGATACCTTGTATTAAAACATAGGTTTACTTTTTATTCCGAAAAGTACGAGATTCCCGTGGGATTTAGTCAAAAATCTGATGTAGATGGCGCTGCTGTGCATAAGATTGAACGTAAGCGAGCGGCTAGTACAAAATAATATTTTGCACGTATACACAGCTCTACGCCATTGTTGTCCCGTTCTAGCGTATCGCGAACGCACTGCTCTGTCTGTCTCACTTTTGGATTTTTGTAATTAAAACCAACTCAACTCGTGCGAAACACTAATGAAGATTACACTTAACGTTTATTATCTCTAGAACTTAAAAGTTTTATTGTTTACCTTCTTCCTATCCTGTTTCCTAGGATTCTAGGAGTTACGCCTAAAGAATGGAGGATGTTATCACCTATTATTTTATCGTTTTACTCTTGTATTATTATTGTTTAATTAAAATTGATTATTATGAATATTTTTTATTATTATTATTAAAATAATGGAAATGGATTGAGATGGCTCAGTTTATAGAAGAATGGCGTAGACGAAAGGAGGCTTATGCGGGTTGCAGATCAAGAGCAATCAAGTTACTTTCCAGTTAGTTTTACATACATTACGCGTTGTGGTCTGCACCTAAGTATGAAAAATCATTTCGACTATGCAGACTAAGCTAAACTAAGTCAGCAATGACTTAGCTTAGCTCCTGGGGCCCGATTCTACTCACACAAATGTAACAATGGACTCTCAATGGTGTCTCAATCGTGTCTCAAAAGAATGCCGATAATGTATCAGTGGAATAGTTTTGGACGTTTGTTATGGACTTAAACAATAATATAATGTTTAACTTATTGTTTATGTCCATAACTAATGTCAAAAACCATTCCACTAATACACTATAGGCATTCTTTTGAGACACGATTGAGACACCATTGAGAGTCCATTGATGTATTTGTGTTAGTAGAATCGGGCCCCTGGTCTGCAACTCGCTTTATACCCAGCAGTGGGTCCAGGAATGATGGCGATTATTATAACCTGTAATTTCAAACATTCAAAACTTTTATTCAGGGAATAGGTTTTTAGTTTTTTACAAAGATGTTCTCTAATTTCTTGGTATAAATAATCTACTTTGTAAATTAAGTATACCATTTCGAAAATAAAAGCAAAATATCGAATGGTAAAATGCTGAAAGAAAACCAGTGGTGGAACACTACATTTACTGTTGGATTTTTAAAGAGCTACATACAGATTTTGTAATTTTTATTAGAATATATATTGTTAGCGGAGTAACGGCAGCCATGTTGTTTACGCCGACCGCGCCTTTATAAGCGAGCGCGTGGCGCTGGCTCGTCCATTTGCCCGTCGGTCGTCGTGGAGTGAACATCTCCGTTAAGGACAAGTGTCATACTTTTTCTTTATTGTATTTGAAATAACGGTTGTTTGTTTTTCGTTAATTTACTTTTTGATTTGCTATTAAATTATTACAGTTGTATTTAATTATCTTTTTTTTAATGAAAACTGCTTCGGAAACCTAATTTCAGAAGTGGGATAGGCTCTGTGCCTACGTAAATAGTTAAACTAAGCGAAAAACAAACAATCATTTTTGTGTTTTAACATGTCTCGATCATCTCGCTCGCGAAGCAGTTCAGTGGAAGTTTCGCGTAATAAGTCGAGGCACAAATCGCGACGACGATCCCGTCGTGATTCGCGCTCTCGATCACGCCGTCATCGGCGCCGTAGTAAGGATGTTTCCGTGAAGCATACTTTGGATACCATAATTTCTCGTTTAAATGCTGTTGAGGAAAGTTCCGCGCGTGCGTCAAGAACTCCACTGCCCCGAGATGATCGTGACACATCTCTTCGAGATGATGGTGCTGGTGTAACAGCACAATCTCTCGCCGAAGCACTCATTTCAGCGACTCGTGGCAAAAGTCGTCAATACTATGTGTCTAACTTCGACCCGTCAACCCATGATTTTGAAGTTTGGAGTAGCGAGGTGGAACGCGCCCAGTTGTCAAACAATTGGGACGATTTAGAATGCCTTTCGCGAGTAGCAACTTGTCTTAAAGGAGACGCAAAAACATGGCTTGACGAGTGGACAACTAACGACCGTTCGTGGTCTAACTTCAAAAAGGATTTTGAATCGTTGTGTCCGCGCAAAATTGACCGTGCAGGTATCCTTTTTGAGGTTATGAACACGACATCTGATCAGTTTCCGACTTATGCCGAATACGCTCGACGGTCTTTGCTACGCCTGCGTATCGTTAAAGGGATTAGTGAGGATCTGATGGTTCAAATTATAATACGCGGTATTAATGATGCACATATTCGAGCGGCGGCTGCAAATGCCAATCTTACAACCGATAGCTTGGTTTCTTTCCTAGCCATATATCAAAAACCTAGTCGTGGTAAAGTAGAAAACCGTGCTTCCACTTCTAATAGCGCCCCTTATAAAAGACGTGGCGACTACTCGAACAAAATTAAGTGTTACCACTGTAATCAAACAGGGCACACCCGAAATAACTGTCCTAAAAGACAAAAATCAGATCCTCTGCCCTCTAAGGTTACGTGCTCTTATTGTAAGAAAGTGGGGCATAAGGAAAGTGATTGTTTTGCGAAAGCGCGTTCTACGGCACAGAGTAGCAATAAGAAAAGTGTTAATTTGTGTAAGGAACAAACGGATGAGTCAAAAGGTAACGATATCGGTACGGCGGTAATTCAAGGAATACCGATAGACGTTCTTATAGATAGCGGCGCGATAAATGTCTCGTTAATTTCGTCCGATGTGATTAAACATTTTTCTTGTTCACCGAAACCTACATATTGTGTGTTAAAAGGTTTAAGCTCTCGTGAGATAACTGCACGCGAATACGTCACGCTTACCGTAGAACTTAAGAACATCTCATTGGAAGTAGACTTTGTCATTGTACCCTCGTCATACATGAATACGCCGCTGATTATCGGTACGGACGTACTCAATAGGGACGGAGTAACATTTATTCGAACTAAAGATGGCCAATGCTTGACGCGTAGCGATAATAAGGCTTCTAGCGTAAATACGGTACAGGTTGATAAGCTAAGTGGTATTAACACACCCTTAAAAGGAGATGATTTGAACTACTTAACGAGCGTGGTTAAAGATTTTTCTGATTTTTTAATTACTGGCACTGCCACTACCACTGTAAAAACCGGTAAAATGAAAATCAATTTAACCAGTGATGTACCAGTAGCTTATCATCCTTATCGTTTGTCATATTTGGAAAAATTGAAAGTTAGGGAGATAACAAAAGACTTGTTGGAGAAAGGCATAATAAGGGAGTCTGAATCCGAATACGCCAGTCCCATCATTCTGGTCAAAAAGAAGGATGGCACTGACAGGATGTGTGTGGACTTTCGGGCACTCAACCGAATCACTCTCAAGGATAGGTATCCTCTTCCTTTGATTGAGGACCACATTGATCGTCTTGGGGGCTCGAAATTCTTCACCAGCCTGGACATGGCCTCTGGTTTCCACCAGATTCCAATCGATGAGGGATCAGTACACCTCACTGGGTTCGTAACGCCCGAGTCTCATTACGAATACCTAAAGATGCCATTCGGTTTGTGTAATTCTCCAACAGTATATCAAAGAATTATCAATAAAACACTGCGAAAGTTTATCGATAGTGGTGAAGTATTAGTGTACATCGATGATGTTCTTCTGATGAGCATGACGATTGGTGATGGAATTAAATTATTACGATCCGTCTTAGAAACTCTCACCGAAGCCGGATTTTCGATAAACATTCGTAAGTGTTCATTTCTCACCTCCGAAATAGAATACCTAGGTCGAATCATAAGTCATGGTCAGGTTAGACCGAGCGTTAGAAAGATAGAAGCTCTAAAAAATGCATCGCCGCCTAGCAATGTCAAACAGGTCCGACAATTGCTTGGACTGGCAGGTTATTTTCGGCGTTACATTCAGGATTATGCGACAAAAACTGCAAGTATCTCACGCCTTACAAAGAAGGATATTAAATTTGAATGGGGATCAGAACAGGAGCAAGTTCGATGTGAACTCATAAACAGTTTGACGAGTGAGCCAGTACTTGCAATTTTTGACGCTAGCTTGCCCACCGAGCTCCATACGGATGCCAGCAGTGCTGGGTATGGAGCAGTACTTATGCAAGCACACGCTGATGGTAACAAAAGAGTGGTAGCTTATTTTAGTAAGGTCACACAGGGCGCCGAAAGCAGATACCACTCGTATGAGTTAGAGACGTTGGCGGTCGTCAGAGCACTCCAGCATTTCAGGCATTACCTCATAGGTGTTCAATTTAAAATAATTACGGACTGCAATGCTCTGAAGGCCACCGAGCGTAAAAAGGATCTGCTTCCGCGCGTTGCACGCTGGTGGATTTACTTACAAGATTTCAATTTCACCATTGAGTATAGAAAAGGAGCATCAATGGCTCATGCTGACTATCTCAGTAGAAATCCACCAGTGGCGCAAGTAAACCAAATAGAAAGACCTCGGAACTGGGCGCAGATTGCCCAGGCCGCGGATAGTGAAACGCAGGACCTTATTACGAAACTTTCTGAGGGTAATCTGGATACACAACGTTATGTATCTCAGAACAATATGCTTTACTATCGTTATTCGCCGGTAGGTGAGGAGTCCCGGCTCCTTTGTTTTATTCCCAAGGGTCACCGTCTTAGCTTGTTGCGCATCTTTCACGATGAGCATGGTCATGTGGGGATAGATAAAACATTAGACTTGATAAGAAAACATTTTTGGTTCCCAGGTCTTAAACAATTTGTCCAAAAATACATTTCTCACTGTTTGACTTGTATTTCTAAAAAACGCGTACCTAGGGCTCCTCACCAGCCAATAACGTCTTGGGAAAAGCCTAGTATCCCTTTCAGCACAGTTCATGTCGATGCGTTGGGCCCCTTACCCGTTTCTAATGGGTTCAAATACGTCTTCGTTTTGGTAGACTCCTTTACAAAGTTTTGTCTCCTTTATCCTATGAGCCACCAAGACGCTGACGAACTGAAACGTGTTTTCAATGACGCCGTTTCTCTGTTTGGCGTTCCTAAACTCGTAGTATGTGATCGTGGTCGCATGTTTGCGGCGTCCAGCTTTGTTAGTTGGCTATTAGATATGGGGTGTGACATACATTATATCACACCAGAGATGCACAATGCTAATGGTCAGGCTGAACGTTATATACGCACCGTTTTAAATCTCATTCGCCTGGAAAGTAGCAAAAATGCTCTTTGGTCGGATGGTCTTTGTAAAATCCAATTAATTCTGAACATTACAAAACAAAAGACCACCCAGTTTTCCCCTTTAAATTTGCTAGTTGGCATTGATGCCATGACTCCAGTCATTCGAGCTTTAGCCCGTGACGTGGCAGTCGAAAATACACACCCAAATCGGGAGGCCTGGCGGGAAATTTGCAGAAGCCGTGCAAATGAGTTGCTCAGGGGAAATCAGAAGGCTCAGGATTCCCGTGTAAATCGCAATAGACAATCACCTAAAACATTTAAAGTAAATGACCTAGTATTCGTCATAAAGTATTCACAGTCTACGGGAAAACTTGACCCTGGCATGAGAGGCCCCTACAGGGTCACGAAATCGTTGCCAAGCGACCGTTACGAGCTCAAGTTATTGAGCGGTGCCCGTGGGAAAACTACTCAGGCAGCAGCACAATACATGGTGCTGTGGAAAGGAGAGTGGTGCCCGGAAAGCTGTGCAGCCTTCTTTGAAAGTGAGTCAATTTATTTTCATTTATATGCTGCAGTTTTTATGCCTCAGTCTGTTTTTAGCAACTGTGAGGCGAGTGTGCACTCGCATGGCTGACGAGGCGGTGATGGGCGTTGCGTTGCCTATCTGATCGACGCATAGTCAGTGTGTGGTCCTCTGAGGGTTGCGCCCTGGATGAGGAAGACTCACGTCTGGCTCGTGTCATGGACGTCTCGTCCTAAACACGGCATGGACAAGCGTAATACTGCCTCTGTGTCCAGTTAACGTGTCATGGACATTCTTGTCCTAAACACGTTGCGGGCACGCGTAATACTGCCTCTGCCCGGTACGTGTCATGGGTAACGCCTGAAACTCATCATCCTGGCTTTACCCTAAACACGTGTGGGGATTACGATCGTATAGGCTTACTTAGATTGTTAAAACGCTAGAACACTGCAGCAGTGTTGTAATGATAGAAGATGAATGAATGATTATGTTGCGCTGATGTTTTGCAAGCGAATTTTAGTATAGGCACATACGTATGATCACTTATCGTCTGTGAAAATAGGCAGTATAAGTGTCTGTGTGAAAATGTGATATGTTTTTTGTGAATGAGGGCCTTGAATGAGATTTATATGAAAGGACAGGCCAATTTTGTCTTAGTGTTCCAGTACTAATGCACTTAATATTTCCGTAGATTCTGAGGGCGATGATTGTGAATCCTCGTCTGACAATGTGGTGGACCTGGTGGGCGAGCAAGCCAACCAGGTGCTCGAGGAGGACCAGGTGCCCGAGGACGAGGCACAGTCAGGAGAGGCCGTGTTAGCGGAGTAACGGCAGCCATGTTGTTTACGCCGACCGCGCCTTTATAAGCGAGCGCGTGGCGCTGGCTCGTCCATTTGCCCGTCGGTCGTCGTGGAGTGAACATCTCCGTTAAGGACAAGTGTCATACTTTTTCTTTATTGTATTTGAAATAACGGTTGTTTGTTTTTCGTTAATTTACTTTTTGATTTGCTATTAAATTATTACAGTTGTATTTAATTATCTTTTTTTTAATGAAAACTGCTTCGGAAACCTAATTATATAATTTATTGAAATACATACACATTAAAACTAAACTAAACATATGGGCCACTTATACACAAGCGCAGCACTCATCTAGGGAAACACTTATTAAGCCCAGATGAGTTAAAGGAGTTCCCCCCTAAGCAAATCCTGCGGTTCATCATAGCTGCAGGGTTTAACGGTGAGCTCTAACAAGTCATGTGGCGATCACAATAGACCAGTCCTGGACTACGAAACGTAAATCCGATACTTCGGCCGAAGTATCGGAAGAATTTTAACTATGGATTACAAGGTTTTTTCATGGTTATTTTAGTAATTCCTCGAATTATAACCATGAAATACCCTGTACTTTATGGTTATTTTAGTAGTTCGTTGAATTATAACCATAAAAACCTTGTATTCGACGTTTAAAATTCTTCCGATACTTCGGCCGAAGTATCGTAGTAGCCCTCCTGGTCGCAGTGATATTACAGCCGTACCAAACAAAAAAAAACAAAAACAAACAAACATATTATTATAAACATAAATTATAATGAACCTAAAACTAAAAACCTTAAAAAATATAATATAATTACTAAAATATATCATTAAAAGGAGTCCCTTTAGGCAAGGTTCCGAAGATACTGGCAGCGTTCCCCATTTGAATAGCTAGACCAATTCTTTGTCCGAGGTAGCTGCCAGCTCGGTCTCCTGTCATGTCGACTAACCTTTTTGCTATTTCCTTAAAAAAGGGTCTCGACACCGAATGGGACAAAATCATATTCGGAGCCTAGACCCCTGTATTTACATGCTTTAGCCTTTTCAGCCGCTTCACAAGCCGCACCAGCTCTGTGGTTGGTTCCATATAGAATATTTTTAAAATATTAATATAAATCGCATCGCATCCTAGTTACACTTTAACTGTTTACTTCTGTGTGCCTTTTAGATACAAATAAATGATTTATCTATGTATTTATCTTAAAATAATGTTAATGTATTCGTAAATATCGTTCCCAAAAAAAGAAATATTGCGTAACGAGCGAGAGGGGCTTACGAAAAGTCATTTATAATAATACACAATGTCCGAGTTTAATAAAACGAATGCCGACTATATTTATTTTTATTTTTAAACGCTTCGTTAATATATATTTGTTGGAAACTAGCAGTTAACCGCGGATTCACTCTTGTGGTCAAAGGAATGTGCCAATGTGACAAATTAAAATGAAATCATTTGTTCATAGAGTAGAGAGTATTGAGAGGCACGCTCTGTGTTCATGTTGTACATATTATACTGTATATAAATAAATAAGCTACTCTATAAACTACCACCATTTCGGAAACAAAGAAAAATGACCACTGGGTAAAGAAATGGAGAAAGATATGCAGTTACGATGTCTTTTTTGTCATTCAATTCATATTTTAAATACACTAGGATAAAACGAAGTCGCTTCCGCTGTTTGATCACTTAGATGTTTTAAGCCACTCAATAGTTTTTAAAGCAGTTTTGTAGCATTTTTTTTTCTGTTAAACGGCAGAGACGAACAGGCAAGTGGGCCATCTGATGGTAAGTGGTCACCGCCGCCTATGGACTAGTAAGAGAATAGAGTTGCGATCCTATTGAGAGTCATAGTACTTGAAAAAGTACTGTGTACCCACTGTTTTCATTGTTGCTGGTTTTTGTAAATGCCCTTTGTCTAAATTTCTCTGTCCAAATTGCTTCTAAGAACTTCCAGATGTGCTTTGCAGCGAGTAGTTGCATCTTTTCTGGAAGCAAGATATTATATTTATTATATACGGCAGTGATGAACAGGCAAGCAGGCCACCTGATAGAAAGTAGTCACCGCCGCCTATGGACATCAGCAACACCAGGGGCACTACCAATGCGTTGCCCACCTCTGACGAGACCTCTAATGTACCTCTTAAATAGTCTCATGTCAGAAGGAAACACAGAGGCTGTGGGAGCTCATTCCACCTCCGTATAGTGCAAGCGAGAAACGCTCTTTTGAACCTTCGAGTGGACACCAACAGAGGTTTAATCATAAAGTATAAGATAAGCAAGCTATGTTTATCTATACTCTGGGTTTAACGTAATGGGGATGAGCACCCAATATGAGAAGGTTTTTATATCGTGACACTTCACGTCCTCACTATTCTGGTGACTCAACTGAAATTCCCACAAGTACAATATCATATTCAAGTTTATGTAAAATAGAAGCCTATGAGAAAAATGTAAACATTTTTTTTCTAATCATTCCATAGACTAGAAGAATGGAATCAACACAATAGGTAGTGTTTTGAGAAAATCATTTCAAAATATTTTCCATTCTTTTAATAAACAATCTAAGTTACTTACTGGCTATTCCGAAAAAAAAAGGAAAAAGTCATTCGTTCACTCACATGCACGGAGGTCGAACGTGTAGAGAATGTATTTTTTTTATTTTTTATTTTTTTATTATGGTGTCTTGTGTTATGCCAGTTATCACGAGCAATATAGAGGTATGTCATCGTTTTTTTTTTTAATATTACTTTTATTGCTTTACAAAACACAGTGGGCCTATTCTCGTAAAAAACAATATGAATCTCGTTTCAAACTCACCAAGTATCTAAGTAAGTGAGCAAGATGGCGTTTTTTTTTTATATATCCTCTTTTTCTCCAACTATCCCTCTCTGCTGTTCCTTCTTCCCAGTCTCTAGATAGAGACGGGGAAGTATACTATATAAGTTGCTTTTTAGCTTGCCAATTTCCTAAAAAATACTCTACCATTTCGAAGTATTTTTTTAATATTTTACAGTCTTTGATAGAGTTAATACTTAGCTCCCTATTCTTATAAATAAAATTATCATTTTTTTTTCTTTAGCGCCATCTCTTCTTCCCCGTCTCTATAGAGACGAAATTGGCAACGATAGGAAAATGGCAAGCTAAAAAGCAATGAGCAACTCGGCTAATTTGGATATGTAACACCCTCTCTGATAAAGTCACATTATGAAACTTCTTTTCAATTTGGTCGGCTTGTATACGTTAACACGTTCGAACGTGACCAAAAAACTTCTACTATACTGTTATAAGTATTGAATAAACGATATTTGAGAGGTTCTATATTAGACGCCAACGCTCCTGGCACGCGCACGCAGCCCTAGCCCTTAAGGCTTGGTAGTCATGCAGAGACCGTATTTTGCGTATTTTAAAACCATCTGAAACATAGAAAATAGTGTTTTAATTCTGAAAAAAAGATACTTATATAGTGTTTACGGATCTAGTCTAGTGTTCAGTTCTTCACTCGATAAAAATAATACCAAAGTAGACTCTTTTTCAAATGTTTTATGACTAAATTATTTATATTTTACACAACATAACATTTTTGTACTAACACGAAGCTACAAACTTTTTCTAAAGAAATTTGCAGAGTTTGACTTGTTAAAATGAGTTTTTAAATTACTATGTCTCAATTATCTACTACACGAGCGCGGCGGCTCGCGTCCGCGCGAAGTTCCCTCGCACGACCGGGAGGGAAATATTAATTGTTTTATGACTGCGCGTGCCAGTAGCGTTGGCGTCCAAGCACAATCGAGCCTTACTTTTTGCAGTGCCTCGTGTATTCTCGGACAAGTGGGAGTCGTATGCATTTGAAGATAAAGAGTACATAATACAGAATTTACCAGTGAGCTGGGAAAACGCTAAAATATTATGTCGGTAAGTAATAACAGTGAATTGATCATACAAAACACTATTCACTATGTAAAACATATTTTTAAAATTAGGATTAATTTGAAATTAAATACCTACTATGTAAGTAATTGGAATTCAAGCGCACCTCGAGTTCGGGGAGGGCGTTGATATCTGTGTCACAGTTTAAATAATACTCCTACAGATGTCATCGTGTTCTTTGTTTTTGTAACCCTTGCTAATGTATTCCAAATAAACTATTTGATTTGATTTGATCAAAACTATTTTTGAAGTTACTGACAAAATAAATTATTACTGTCACTGTCAAAGTAAAGAAGAAATGAAGATATAGCTTTTTTATACCATAAAGGTGGCAAACAAGCATACGGTCGGCGTGATGGTAAGCCGTCACCGTAGCCTATAGACGCTTGCAATACCGGGGTATCTCACGCGTTGCCAACCCTCCCAAGTGGAGCTCTTGAGACCTTACTCACCGTAGGAACACAGCATGGCTGGGAGTAATGCTATTCGGCTACGGTCTTCTGTAAGGTGGAGGTCCTTCCCCAGACGGGCCGCAAATAATTTATTTACAGTAAACTAAATATGGTTTACAAAGTTAGTCGAGGTAAGAAATTAAAATTAAGTCATGCAAAATTCACATAGGTAAAAATTATATTTTAATTTTAATAAGTATCTTTTTTTATGCGCATCCAATACATTCTTACATAATAATGACATTAAAAACAAAACAAATCATACATAATTATATTATTCAAGATATTCGTCAATTGAGTAGAAACACCTTTGAACTAGCCACTTTTTAATTTGCGTATAAATGAAATCTTCTTTCGCGCTATTATAAATCCTTACGGCTACATCTCGCTGGCCATTCACGAGAACGGAGTCGTGGGCACAGATAATGTGTCATAAAAATAAATAATATTTTAATTACAGAGGTCATCACAACGGTACTCTAGCTATTGTGGACACAAAAGAAAAGGCCGCCTTTTTAGCTGAAGCCATGTCCGAATCACAGCTGTGTAAGTTATATTTTTTATCTGATATATTGTTTACTAGCTGACCCGTGCCCACTTCGTTGGGCATAATGTTAATAATCCTTTTTTAGTACAGGCGTTCGTAAGAAACGCTGTCATTCGACCGTTTTTTCTCCGATTTACTTTGCAAAACCGACTACCACATAAAAGCCTTTTTATTTTTTGGTTTTTTTATATAACCTATGACACTCAGCAATAATGTGGCTTTCTATTGGTGAAAGAATTTTTAAAATCGGTTCAGTAGATCCCGAGATTACCCCTTACAATTTAACAAATACACAAACTTTACCTCTTTATAATATTAGTATAGAAGTATAGATAATTATTCAAATGTATTAGAATCGTATGAAACAAACTCAATACATGAAAAATTAACTACATTATTAAAAAGACAAGGTATTATGACCCTGTGAGAGTATCCAGAACGCTAGCAGCGTTACCTCGCTGGCGATAAAAATGTGTTTTAAAATGTGTTCAGCCTTTGGGTCACCTGTGGTTTTTTCTATGTACTTAATAAAAGACAATACACTGGATCCTCACGGGCCTAGAGTTTTACACCAAGAGCCACGAAATACTTCTTTTTATAATCCTATAATGATCTTGTTCTTAACCACAAATCCATCGACATTCTTGGAGTCACTTCGTACTCCTTCAAAATCAAAATTCAGCATATTATGGATCTCTGAGAGATTTATATCTTTCTTTGTTTTTTATTTATTTTAAATAAGTAATTTTTGTATTCTTGATAACTTTTCTAAATTTGTTGCATTCTACTTTTTGGCTCGGAGCGGCTATTGTACCTTTTTATTGTTATAGAATTTCCCTTAAATTATGTTTCGAGAACTAGCTATATACACATGTTTTGAGTTATTGCCTATCTGTACTATTTGGTTATAAGTAATTGTTAAATCTTGGTAACAATTTGTTTTGTGTTTCTATAAATATATATGAGGACAATTCATACAGATTGAGCTAGCCCCAAAGTAAGTTCGAAACTTGTGTCATGGGATACTAACTCAACGATATTATATTTTATAACAAATACATTTATAGATAAACATCCAAGACCCGACCCAAACAGAAAAAGTTCGTTTTTCATCATGACCCGACCGGGGATCGAACCCGGGACCTCCTGGGTGGCGATCTGGCGTAACCATTACACCACGGAGGTCGTCAAATAAATAAATAAATGAAATATTAAAGAGCTATTAAGTTGCCGTCTGGTATCAAAATCTACATTTTTTTTTCTATAACATCAAGTGGTAGAGTCCGTATGGGTTGGGTCCCGACGCAGTGGCGCTGACGATCCTGCAGGGTACCGCTGGGAACACGGCGTGGAGTTGAGGCGTACCGCTGCAGATGTGCTTGCTATTGAAAGGGAACAAGATGTTGGGAAACATTATCCCGTGGTAAGTCCTTTCAATAGTTACTTAGTTTATTTTTATTCTGATTAAAATCATTGTGAGTTCCAAGACAGCTGTAGTTTCTCTCTTGGGACGACAATAAGCTTCATTGCTTATAGTCGATCTGTGATCGCCGTTGTTCATCCTGACTAACAGGAGACGTAGAAGTGGGAAATTTGTGGTGAACTTGTCCCGATCCCATGGTAAGTAATCCTATTATTATTAAAAACGCGAAAATTTGTGAAGACGTGTGGATGTCTGTTACTCTTTCACGCAAAAACGACTGGTCAGATTTGCTTGAAATTTGGTATTCTGATATAACCTGGATTACCACATAGGATGGTTTTTTTAAATCACGGAAATCAGTCCGGGAACGGGAATGACGGGAATTTAATTGTGGAAAAAAACCGCGATCATCAGTTAGTTCATCATCATCATCATCATATCAACCCATAATCATCCCACAGCATCAGCTTGTTATAGAGACAAAATTATTCTACTTAGTGTAAAATGAAGTTCCGATGTCTGTTCGTTTAGATCTTTATTTATTTATATATTTTGGAAACAAACGGTCATATACAGAAAGTTTCCTATATTAATGTACACAGAGTAAACCTAAAGTTCCATTATGATTATAGGTTACTAGACGGTACATTGACAAAATCTAGGAAGTGATTGTAAAAGAATACTTATTTCAGAAAAAGCATAAGCGTAAACAAGTGTCAATTAGGTTGGAGCAATATATTTTCTCTTTTTTATAGTTATGTATTGAAGATGTAAATATGTCTATGTTCTTTAGAGACTTATTATAGTTATCACAAGAGCGTCTGAAAAATGTGTTTTTAGCATAATTAGAATAGAGTGATACATGAAACGTTTTACCATGATCTTAGAAACTACTCAACGGTTTTTAATGCAGTTTTAGCAATAGAAATAGTGATTCATTTATATGCATAGTTTTTCGATTGTCTTTAGTCGAAAATCCTACGGGAAAGCGGGATGTATGCAAATGTATAGTTGCGCGAGTTTCGCTAGAATTTTCGATCATTAATTGTACAAAAATGAAAGTTCAAATTCAAAAATTTTATTGTTTCCATGGTATTTAAATACAGATTTTATAATAATAATAACAGTTTTCACAAACTAGTGTTCCCGCATGGAATTGGAACCCCGTTAGGGTACTACAATATTCTCAAGCATAACACACGCAATTAATTACGGTATTCATAAAATCAGACATGTCGATAGCAATCTCAAACAATTAAAATAATAATGACAAACACTCAGAGTAATAAATGTATATATTTACTAGTATCCTAGCTGGCGCATTGATCATTTACCATCAAATGACCCCAGTTTGAATATAATAGAATTGGTAGGTAGATTAAACCTTTATATGGATAAGAACTTAACACACATAAACTATTAAAATTTAACACAGTGGGTAGAGAAACAGAACACGACACGTGTGCCATGTGTGCTGCAGTCATCCAAAAAGGTAATCAGTAAAGTTTGCCAACCACTTTCAATAAAAAAATTCATTTGCAGTGGTTGAATAGAACCAGTGTGCCCGTACCAGAAGGAGGGGCTGACTGTGTGGGCTTGGAGAGGATCTTTCACGACAAGCCCGTATTTGTGGACTTACCATGCCATTTGGAGAGAGCTTTTGTTTGTGAAAAAGGTAATAGTTTGTTCACAATTCACACAGTGCTATTTGGTCTTAGAGTAAGGCCTTGTACACCTGCCAGATATTGTACACATATGGTCGCAACAGCTTAAATAAATACCTACTTATATAAATCATCAATCAATACATAGTTACACTGGTCGCTGTCTGTACATTGAAGGTGTAATATGAATTTTTTTTTTTTATTCCGCAATGTTGGCAAACGAGCAGGCCCGCCTGATGGTAAGCTGCCTATAGACGCTTGCAATACCGGGGGTATCACTCACGCGTTGCCAACCCTCCCAATCCCCATTGGACTCGGCCATGTTATGTTCCTACGGTGAGTAAGGTCTCCAGAGCCCCAGTTGGAGGGGCTGGGAGGGTTGGCGCGTGAGTGATACCCCCGGCATTGCAAACGTCTATAGGCTACGGTGACGGCTTACCATCAGGCCAGCCGTATGCATGTTTGCCACCTTTGTGATATAAAAAAAATGCAAATTGAAATTAAAGTCGCGATTGCTATGCAGAGTAACCTAGCAGGTTTTTTTTATTTATAATAACTTCAAACAGATTCCCAAGCGCCAGTCCACGCTGAGGAGCTGAAGGTGGTACGATGCAGGACTGGTTTGTACCATGTCTACGATGGACTGCTGAACTGGCATGAGGCTGCTGCATTTTGTGTTATCAGGAAGATGAGGTAAAGCGCCACATTACTCGCTTATACCACAGATATTAAAATACCTATACTTATGCTCGTTTCCAACAACAATTCCTATTTTAAAGTCTCTCAACAGCTTTATCTATGTACAAATCCTTGTTTTTGGTACGTGTGTGATATATATTATAATATATAATTATCAAGTTTAAAAAATTCAAGAAAATCATTATGTTGTACAAAAATGTCAGGACTATACTAATATTATAAATGAGAAACTGAGTTTGTTTGTTTGTTATTCCTTCACGGCTTAACTAAGCAGCCGATCATTATGAAAATTTGCATACATATTGTTAGGGGTACAGAGACCAACATAGGTTACTTTTTATCCCGTGCAAGTATGTCGTTCCAATGGGAAAATATTTTTTCTACTATAGAGGGCGCTGTATCGGCCAACTGATGGCGCCACAAGTCGCGCTATGGGTTGTTTTGTTGTCAAACGAGATCTATGTCATAAAATTACCGCGAAGCCGCGGGGAAAAGCTAGTCTTTAATAAATAAAATGTAGTGACTTATAAATTTACCTAATTACTTTCATTTAAGTGGTATTATATTGTCTAATAAACATTTCATTTTAATAAGCTAGCATTCTTAGTTTTATAGGTTTCTTTATGTGACCCGCATTCATTGTTCTCGAGTGTATGTGTTCAGTTACTGGATTTGCTAATAAAAGTGTAACAAATGTAAAAACAGGTTTGAAACATACAAAATAAGTGTTACAGGAATAATTCTGTAACGTGGGGCAATTCACGTAACAAGAACCGATTCTAGTTCGATTCAACGACACTCGCTGTCCCGTTCAATTCCTATTTTGTATGAGTGAGACAGCGAGTGTCGTTGAATCGAACTAGAATCGGTTCTTGTTACGTGAATTGCCCCACAGAGCGCTTAGTACGAGATTTTTGATCACATTCGAACGTGTTAACGTTTACAAGTCGACCGAATTGAAAAAGTTTCCCTCATTCCACTTGGATCTGTTATTTGATCCCTCAATGGATCCTAGGTGACTTTTTTTCCACTTGAACCCATCAATGGATCCTAAGCGACTTTTTTATTCCACTTGAACCCATCAATGGATCCTAAGCGACCTTTTTATTCCACTTGAACCCATCAATGGATCCTAAGCGACTTTTTTATTCCACTTGAACCCATCAATGGATCCTAAGCGACTTTTTTATTCCACTTGGATCCTAAGCGACTTTTTTATTCCACTTGAACCCATCAATGGATCCTAAGCTACTTTTTTTTTCCACTTGTATACTTCAATGGATGCGACTTTTAAAATTGCACCTGAATCCATTATTTCGTATTATATATGATAGAGTTTCATATTGTGATTATTGAACGCGTGTTACGGGATACACCCACTTGTCAGAATTTAATTTGCCCGAATTTCATCTGCTACGATGATCAACAGAGATAATATTCTCATAATTTCATATGTCATACTAATTGTTTACTATGTTAGTCACGTGCTAGAAACTTTGCTTCCCATAAAGTCGTTATATTCGATAGATTCGAAAACAATTTTGTAAGGCATTTACATATTCTGTTGAATAATATTATTGCAATAAATAAAATGGATAACAATACGTATGGCACTCGTATCATTGTGGAATCTAATTTTAGGGCGAACAAGAGTATGACACATGTATATTATGGTCAACAAAACATTCGGGCAAATGAATATTATGGCATATATTCTTCGGAAAAACAATAGATAATCGCGTGTTACAGTTCTAAATTAGCAGGGTTGCTCAATTCAAAATGTGAGCAAGTAAGCCACATAGTTTTGATATGTAACACGCCTTTTATAAATTCACAATAAAAAATTCTTCTCTATTTGGTCGGTTTGTTTGTCGACATGATCGAATACGTACAAAAAAACTCGTACTAAGCACTCTGAAATAATGCGTTACACTTTTGTTGTGTATATTTTTTAGTTTAGCGAACATCGGCACCATGAGGTGTATGAAGAAACTTGGACTAACGATGCTCAAAACCAGACCAAGTAAGTCACAAGTACTTATTAACCTTCTATAACTGACCTTATATTATTAAAATATAGCCAATTTCGTAACTAAAAAATCTTTTTTTTTTTTATTAAACTTTAATTTATAATGAGTTTCAGAAACTGGCTGTTCTTCTTCTTGATAGATAGTTAGATTTATTTGCGAAAATAAGGTACAGTCAAGAGCAGGTCGACCTTTACATATTGGACTTTGTACCATTCTTAAGTTATATGTCATAAGAGCCAAAATTGAACTGCAAGTGTAAAGCTCGACGTGCACCTGACTGTACAAAAGATGTTCCAAACATAGTATTCCAACTTATTCTGCCCTCGCAGGGGCGTGCAAATATTTCTGTATTATACATAGTTTTTTGGTTTAACCATTCATAAATTTATCATTCAAATATTCAGTAGTGTTATAATAAGTTTTAGTTAATATAATATAGATAGTTCCCTAACTAATGATTATCGTGACTCTACACGACCTAGTATCGATTGCGCTCAGACGCCCTGGGGCCCGATTCTACTAACACAAATGCACCAATGGACTCTCAATGGTGTCTCAATCGTGTCTCAAAAGAATGCCGATAGTGTATCAGTGGAATAGTTTTTGACATTTGTTATGGACTTATACAATAAGTTAAACATTATGTTATTGTTTAAGTCCATGTTAGTAGAATCGGGCCCCTGGTGTAGTGCGGCGCTGACAGTCATGTCAGCTGACTGGATAACTGGTCTGACCATCAAATTCGGCCACGAGGTCTTTTACTCTCAATCTTCACTACCATCAGTCTCTCCATATTGTCCACATCCCTGTTGGCCGAAGTATAGCACAACTGGCTGTTGATCGTAATTTTTATTCACAGGTATAGAAAACGCATGGGTTGGAGCGAGAGGTACTCTCGGAAACTGGACCTGGATTGACACGGGTTTAAGCATCTTTCTCACACCGTCCTACACTGATGCAGAGCACGGCGCATGGCCTCCTTTGAGGTTAGTAATGGACTGGTTATTCTGCTAAAAAAATATAAAGTACTAGTCATAATGCCATTGACGAACTGTGTGGCGTAATGGTTACCATGCCAGCCCGCCACCCAGGAGGGTTCGAATCCCGGTCGGGTGAAAAACGAACTTTTTCTGATTGCACTGCGTCTTTAATGGTTAACTAATGTATTTGTTATAAAATATAGTATTTTAGAAACCAACAACCGTCCAACAAACAAAATCCAACAAACAGTTGAATTAGTATCCCGTAGCACAAATTTCCAACTCGAAAATAAAATAAGCTTTTGGAGTGATAGAGCAATTATTACGAAATGGACTGGCTCGACCGGGGAAGTACCAATCTCACAGAATATCGACGTGAAGCAGCAATGCGTTTCGTTCGGTGAGTGAGAGATCCAGAAGCCCATCTCCTTCCCTATCCCCTCTTTCCCTTCCCTTCCTCCTTCCTTTCCTCCAACTTCCTTGGTGGACAACGCATTGGTAGCGCCCCTGGTGTTACTGATGTCCATAGGCGGCGGTGACCGCTTTCCATCAGGTGGCCCGCTTGCTTGTTTGTCTACTGTGTGACATAAAAAAAAAATAAGCCATTCGTAATGTCGTACCTACTATAAAACACAAGCTGTCACCGTAGCCTATAGACGCTTGCAATACCGGGGGTATCACTCACGCGTTGCCAACCCTCCCAACCCCCCCAAGTGGAACTCTGGCGACCTTACTCACCGTAGGAACACAGCATGGCCGAGACCAATGCTATTTGGCTACGATCTTCTGTAAAATGGAGGTCCTTCCCCAGACGGGATGCTCCGATTTGAGCGGATTATCCGCTGTGCCCTACCTCTCTCAAAACTAAAACTGTTTAGTAATTTGTCTGTAATTATTACAACTATTTATCGATTTAATTTTGCACACCGTAATGGTAGAATATGGCTTGGTCATAGAAACTATTAAGAAGTACAATACCACTTAAGACCTTTGTAACCTGTTTTCAAGGAAATTTTGAATGTGAATAAAATTAATACCACTTTAAACAACAGGGACCGTAGTGACGTAAAGCAGAGTGGCTGTTTACAACTGGACAGGCATTCGTCTCATCCACCCATATTCATGGAGGCGAGATGCGAGAGAAGAATGCAGTTCATATGCTATCAAGGTATACCTATAAGTAAGTTATAAGGTAAATATAGGTACATAGATAACTGGACATCAAATCAAATTATTTATTTGCTGTAAATAGGGTTTACATGGGGTCGTAAGAAATACAAATTTAGCGCTCCTTTTAGCCATAATCTACAGCATGCAAAATATACATAAAAATTTGCATAGGTAATGTGAAAGTGAGTTTGTTTGTTTGTTATTCCTTCACGGCTTGACTAAGCAACCGATCTTTATGAAAATTTGTATACATATTGTCAGGGGTACGGAGCCCAGCATAGGCTATTTTTACGCGGGCAAAGCCGCGGGTAACATCTAGTAAATAAATAAAAAGGAAAAGTGGGGTGATTCAACAGTGGATGTGGAAGGATTATTGTGCATTTCAAGGGATGAAAGGACAAATAAGTCGCTTTAATTTGCAAATGCTTCTTCATCACTTTGTACATATTTATTAAAAACACAGTAAAGTGCATCTAAAACTCTATAACATACTTCCTGGCTTAAAAGTTATATATCCAGACCAGTAAAAATACTAGAAATGGAAAAAAGGACGGGTTGCACTCCGGGAGTGCCGGCAGAAGTGAAAACTTAAACATCAACGTTGTGCATTTTTGAATATTTTTGGGAATCTTACGCTTTCTCGATCAGGCTACGGATCTGATGCGAGTTTAACATTTTTTATCCATCTAAAGAAGTTTTCACTTAAAAAAATAAAATATTAAGTAATTTTTGGATTTTTAGGAGCTCTTGGACTCAGAACTCATATAGAGCCACCTAGCGACGATTTTTATTACTATGTTTTGGTAAGACAGAAATATTATTGGCAACATGCATATGAAAACTGTCAGAAATTGAATGGAAGTCTCGCTTCTATTAATAACAATGAAATTTTAATACAATTATTACTGCTTATGGGCGAAAATAAGGAAGAACGTAAGTTTTTTGTAATATTTTATACAACGCCATCTAGCGTCGAGTAGCGGGTATAAAAGACTTAGGTTACAATTCAGTTTCATAGATGGCGCTAAACACTTTAATTGTTAATAATTTGTATTTACGCTTTGAATCAATAAAACTGTCTCCTAGTCGTGGGTTCGAATCCCGCACAAGAAAACATTAAACTTGTTTGTCTTGGCTATGTATGTATATTTACAAAAAAAACTACTTGATTACAATTAAATGTTGTCAGTCTACTACACATAGTACAAGTTTTGGTTTATTTGAACTAGATGGCGTTGTATTGTTCATTCAAGAATATTTATTTTCGTTTTAGCCATCGATCATGTTTGGATTTCGGGTCGACTGAATGTGACAAAAGATGAAACCGATTCAATAAATTACACTTGGTATAATCCAACTAATGGGAAGAAAATCGCTAAAGTTCATTCTGATGACCCTACAGAACCTTATGTGAGTATTCTATAATGTTCAAGATTAAATATCATTTTTATGTCGAGACTGCAGATACCTTTAAGATGGCCCCTTCTCCTCCACCCGCCATAACTTCACTCATCTCATCCGATTATGGTCAAGCCGATGTGGACCGATGGCGGAAAAAAAACCTTTAATATGGATCCTCGGCACATCCCGGACACTCCATACAACGCGCGTGAAATAATTACCTATTTCTACTACATAGGCCAATATCGTCTGTACACGCGCACACGTATACACATTCGTTCACTCAAAGCACACCTTTGCGACTGTGACCGCCTCGGTGCCCGCCTGGGGTTCGGTGGGGGGCGGAGTGTCCATTCTACCTCAGGTTATTACTTATTCTATGTCCTCGGCCAAAGAGGCGCTGTCGCCGAGTACGGGCCGGCAACAATATGTTCTTTTTACTTTTTTTAAATTAATTTAATTTATAAATAAATTATATTTCGTAATATAGGATAAGAGATGGCGCCACTGAAAAAAATAGATACAGTGTATACTGCAGTTGTAACTCTGGAGTTGACTTGCCTTTACTTTTTGTGCATGTCTATTTATCTTATCTCTCGTCTGGATACTTTCTGTTCACCAGTTATTTATTCACAAAAAAATTATTTCTGTATTTCTAGCAAACATAGTAAAAGTGCTTAGTTTGGCCACTAGATGGCGTTGTGTGATTTGTTCGAAAATATATTATTTATTTTAACTCTAGGTGTTGCCATGGCTCGACGAGGAATTTTCAAAGGACAATTCATGTCTTAATTTAGATAGACAAGACCATATAAATGGATTGGTATATGGCCTGCCTTGTGATACTCCGCAGTATTCTATATGTATGATAGGTGAGTACAGACACGTGGAGGAAGAAAACCTCGTTAAAAAATTGAAGGATTAATCATCCCACTGCAAGGAGAAGGTATTAAGAGGTAGAGCACAATGGATAATCCGCTCCGCATATTTCTGGGGAAGGACCTCCACCTTACAGAACATCGTAACCAAATTGCTATGGTCTCGGCCATGTTGTTCCTACGGTGAGCAAGGTCTCCAGAGCTTCACTTTCTACAGGGTCGGCAACGCGCAAGTGATACCCCCGGTGTTGCAAGTGTCCATAGGCAACGGCGAGTGCTTACCATCAGGCGGACCGCAATTGAGCTTCACTTGATTTGCCATCTTTCTAGGCTATAATTTTGTTTTAAATTGCTGTCTCTCACTCTCGCGTAATTACTAAGGAGGGAAGTCCTTCCAATACTTCCTACTTCGCCTAATTTCTTTCCGATTAAACTCGTGAGAGCTGTAGTACCTCCCCCGGGACGTCAATAAACTTGATTGCTTATTGTCAATATCCTGGCTATATATATCAATCTGTATGAATTGTCCCTATTTATATATATTTTGTTTGTAACGAATCAACTCAAAAACTTGAAGCGATTTGAAATTTTTTTTCATCGTCATATTTTTTTTTTAAACTACAACTACCCTTACAAGAACCCATGCGAAGCTGGGATGGGGCGGTAGTCTATTTGTAAGTTTGGACGTTTTCTTACGATTAATAGTAGTTTTTCATTTCAGATAAAACTAAACCAATCATAAATGAAAATTTAGTTCCGTTCTCTGACGTAACAGACGCTACCTGAAGCCAAGAAGTAGAAGAAATTGAACATTTTATATTATTTACTTTAAGTTTTTCATTTTATCTTATATAATATTTTGTATGTAAATTAATTTGTAATTGGATATTATTATATGGTTTTAAAAAAAACTCAAAAACATTTTATTTGAAAAATATTTACATTTAATCATTACGACATGACAGCCCAGTGGTGCAATGGTAGGTATCCTATATTCGGCACCAGAGGTTCGATTCCCACTTGTACAGTACTGTACCGTAACCTTATTAGATCATGCACAGTAACAGACGGACCATTTCAGTAGGCATTTTCTTATTTGTGGAGTAGAATCAAACAGATTTTCACTAACTTGGACCTTTACGTATCTTTTGTGTCTGGTTTTTTGACATGTTTCAGAACAGGGTCATAGTATGACATAATTCTATAATAAGCCCTCTTTAAAGGCAGGCGTCCACATATCCGTATCGGACTCATCTGATCAAACGGATCGTAGTTCGTAGTATTCTTTGTATAGAAAGCCATACAAGTGCGTCCACTGATTCGCATCATACGGGTCAGGGTTGCAAATTATCAAGATAATTATTTTCACGGATAATTATCTGATAATTATCCATCCACGGGTAAATTATTTATGCTTTTAAATAAAAGTATTTTGTATTTTTTTTAATTTAAATATAAAATGACATTAAAAATTAAAATTTGTGCCTAACATCGTGGCGTAAAAACAGTGTTGCCTGTGTTTGGATACACGCATTTTTTTGTACACGTTATTTATTATCAATGATAATTATCAATACGTAATTATCTTGATAATTATCCAGTGCAACCCTGATACGGGTCACACGAATCTATAATAATCTAGGAATGCGATGCGTGCGATACGTACGATGCGAATATGTGGACGCCTGCCTTAAAGGAGTTTGCACAGCACTTTAACGACAAAAATATATTGTCATTTTAAAACTTTGTCACTTTTTATATTAACAACATTATAGTGACAAGGTATTAAGGTGACAACATATTTTATGCCACATGAACATCAATATTACAATAAAAGGACTTTAAACAAATTATATTGTACTTAATGTATCTATCCATTGGGTGTTAACTTTACTTAATTGCTTGTAATTATCGTTCATGGCCATTAAGTTTCTCTTATACACTCGTAGATGTTCCAAATAAGTACGGAGACTGCTGTTCAACGCTCGTACAGATTCAATTTCTTGTATTATCTCATTTGTGCCTTTCTGTAAAGAGAATTTATTTTATTTATTCATTGCAAATATTTTTACATCATGTATGTATAACTAAATAAATACACATGCATCAAGCGCAGCAATGGAAAAGAGACAAGACTTGATATACGTTTTTTTTTTTTATACCACAAAGTTGGCATACAAGCATACGGCCCGCCTGATGGTAAGCATCACCGTAGCCTATAGACGCTTGCAATACCGGGGGTATCACTCACGCATTGCCAACCCTTCCAACCCACCCAAGTGGAGCTCTGGAGACCTTACTCACCGTAGGAACACAACATGGCCGAGACCAATGCTATTTGGCTACGATCTTCTGTAAGGTGGAGGTCCTTCCCCAGACGAGCAGCTCTGGTTTGAGCGGATTATCCGCTGTGTCCTACCTCTCTTAAAGTTATAATAATCAAATATTACAGAGTGATAGGCTTTCGTATGAAGTAATAGTTTTATATTTGAAAAACGTCTTATATAAGTAGACAAAATTTGCGATCCTGCTGATTTTGAGGATCACACTTCACTTGGGTTAGTTCCTGTGCGCTCCACAACGGCATGGAGCTCGGCCTGTGCAAGTCACGCCCTTCTTGCAGCAGCAGGCCGAAGCCCCCATGATAAACATCGAGGACAAGGCAAAGAGGAGGCTGTATATGCATTTGAAGCCAAGTTTGGCCATGTTGAGCTTTGTTTTACTTTCTGGTGTGCGTATTTTTTTAAAATAAATTTTAAAATTTCATAATTCGTTTCAAAGCAAAAGAATTTTTTTATTTATAAAAGTTGACCTATTTTTCTCTTCTAAATGTAAGGGATGTGCTCTTGTTGGTGTAGCATCCTCCATTTTTATGTCTTATGCCAGATCTTTCACATATAAAAGACAGGACGCCTGCCTTTTCCTACTCATGATCCATGTAAGCTCTACTCGGCCTTTTCATATTCTACCTTCTATCATAAGTTTGATTACAAACTATTCTTTTATCCATTTTTTTCCTACCACGTTCAGAGTCAAACAACAGTACAGCATTTTTTTTTGTAGTAATTCAGTAGTCAAGAGAGGCAAGGAAAGTTCATACCTTGTGTACAAAAATAAATATTATTATACGCATTATACGTTGTAAAGTTGTGTGAACAAACTGTTGGTAGGTAGACCATACACAATTAAATAAAAAGTTGAAAAGTATGTGGTGGTTGCACAATGTAACAGAAATAGGTTTACCTCGTGTTTAGACGATGTTACTGATACACTAGACATGATAGATTATTTTATTTTTGTCAGTATCTATATAAAATTTAAAACTTATCGTTCGTTACGCGTCTACGCGGTAGTTTCATTCAAACAGTTGATTGAAACAGCAACGAAACGAAGGAACGAATTAGAGGTGGCGTTAATGGTTGAATTTATTTATTGGTTGAAAGTTAATTGTTAATTTTTTTTATTGGTTAATTTTAATGGTTGAAAATATTGGTTGATATTTTTTGCGTGTCGATATTTTTTTCGTGTCGATATTTTTATTCGCTAATATTTTTATCAGAAATATTTTGAGAGTTAAATTTAACTATAAATTACGTCTAAAATATTCAATGAACTTTCCTTCATAGGTACTTTACTTTTCATGAAGGTTCTACCCTGCGTAGTGCTTTAACGCTTCGCTTGAAAACTCCCTCGCATTCCACTCGTTTTTACGGCGATTCGTTCACTGTCCAAGCTGTCCGTTTGTGTAATTCCCTACCATTAACTGTGCGGCAATCTCAAAGTGTTTTAAGTTTTAAAATAGCTGTTAAAAGTCGTTATTTGCTTGAGTGTGATTGTAGGCATCAATTAGCATTGTTGTAATCCGAATAAATATATTATATATATTTACATGCGTCAAGTATAATATTATAATGTGTATATATATTTATATGTATTATATTTATTTAAGTTCGTTGGATATCTAGTTTTTAAGTATACATATTTATTATTTTTATTATTTTGCTGGTTGGGGGCCGCAGGGCTGCATGTGCAGTAGTGAGTTAGTGCTGCGGATGCACCCCTGTGGTTCTAGCTTATTAATTTGAATGGTTTTTAATTTAGTATTGTTTTTGTTTTATTTCATAATAGATAAGTAGTATTATTGTTTGTTGTACCACGCAACCCGTGTATGATTTCTTGTCCAGTCTTTTAGGTTGTCTGGAAGAAATTGCCTAGCGATAAGACCGCCTATTGTACCGTGTATTACTAAGCTTTATTTGTATTGTTGTATTTGTTCTTTGGTGCAATAAAGTGTTTTGTATTGTATTGTATTGTATTGTACTTTAAGTAACGTAACCTGCCTTCACAGTTTATGTGCAAATGTTTTCAAAATTATCACTTATTTTTTAATTTAAAACTAACAACAACACAAACTACAAAAAAAAAATACACTTGCTTATGTTGTGACGTTGTAACTGAAATGACCGAATTCGAATCTATACTGAATAGGTAATCAAATCAACCATTCACGATCACGTTCCACTGTTCAGTTAAAAGTTAAAATTAAAAACAACAACGCGGATGATAGGTTGAAAATATCATTAACCATTCACGATCACGTTCCACCGTTCAGTTAAAAATGGTTAAAATTAAAAATAACCACGCGGATGATAAGTTGAAAATATCATTATGATAACTCTTACTAATGTGTCTTATTTCAAGCGCTAAAGAGTTTACAATTGAACGTAACATATTTTAACACAATGAAAATAGGAAGAAAAATTACGTCTCTTTAAACTTGATCCTTGCTTGAAGACATTAAGGTTCAAATTTGAATGCAGTTGAATCTTACAACTCGTCTCCCTGTCTCTCCGTGAACGGTTTAGCAACAACGCCCGCCTGGCGGGCGCGGGCGGCCGGGGCGCGGCGGCGGCGCGGGCGACGGCGGCCGGCTGGCTATCGCGCCTGCGCCCGCCAGGCGGGATACTGATATTTTTATTGGTTAATGATATTTTTATTTATTGAAGTTAATGGTTGTTTTTTTTTATTCGTTAATTTTAATGGTTAATGGTTATATTCATCACCACTAGAACGAATCTAATCAAAAATGAATTGTCAGTCAAGTCAACGTCAAGATTGACTTCTTCTGTTTATTTTAGCAACGACTCTCCGCCACAAGACTACTTCTACCAATAACAAGTTTTGTTACTGCTTAAATATTTATCTCAGATTTTACAAATCTGAGTAGGCTTGACGAGCTAAAATAAACTCTACAATCATTGTATTATACACTAGCTTTCCCCCGCGGCTTCGCCAAAAGTAGCCTTTATGTTGGGCTCTGGAACTCTGTACTCCTGACAATATGTTATGTTACAATCATAATGATCGGCTGCTTAGTTAAGCCGTAGCCGTAAAGGAAAAACAAACAAACAAACAAACTCACTTTCTCATTTAAAATATTAGTATGATTAAATCATTAAACAACTGACACGGATTAGAAAATAAAATTAAAAGCTTAATACCCATATTATTTTCAAAATATATTTTTGGTGTGATAGTGAAATTTAGAAAACGATGATTGTTTTTGAGAAAATTTATACTTCACGGAACATTTTAAGATTTTTTATTCATGAAGGATGATAGCAAAGCGAATGTAGTATTGACTTTTGTGAAAGCATAGAATCACAAAACGCATGCGCGGGCAATACAGCCAGCGCCACCTGAAGAAAGAACGCGGCACTAAAAAAGAAACGCCGCCATTTTGACATTTGTTTGGCTTTTGTGTTCTACGATAAAAAATATTCATGTAATTAGACTTGTAAAGCTATTCTAATTATAATTCCGCGTTTGGATAATTTCCCTCGCTCACTGGATGTATATAATCTAATGCATCAGTGAGGAACGCTTTCGCTATGCAGCGCATAAATCGATAATGTCGAACCGCTATTTTATTTTCTCTACGCATATTTTTAAGTTATTTTAGTGTATTTTATCATAAAAGTGTAATTTAAAGTTAGGATGATTAATTAACTAGGTTAATAACATTGTAAATATAAGTTTAGTGATCGGAATGTGTTATAAAGTTGATTGTGAAAAAGGCGCGAAGGGATAGCCGCGAAGTAAAATTTCTGAATTGAAAACATTGTAAATTCAGGTTGAAACAAAGAGATTGTAATACCGCGTATAATTTTCCCGCCGCGGCGTATGTTAGGCGTGTTAAATTTTATTAAAACTGGAATAAATGGAGGCAGAAGTTATATTTTACTGACTACTTGAGTTCATGTAAGTATAATATCATTTTCTTTTTTAGTCACTCTACTCGTATAAAAGTCTCAGTCAAGTATCTAATATTTATTAAATTATAATTTATATATTTATAAACTAATACTTGAGAGGATGTCCATATTATTATGTGTTAGTACCATTTTATCTCACTCTCATAATAAAATAATATCACTTGATTTTGTTTGTATAATATATTGTCAAAATTGTAGTACTTCAAAGTACACTCTGTCCTGAATGACGGATCAACACACATCCTAATCCGCTGTTCATTGAGACCTGAAACTTGATGATGATGTGTTCTTTGTATGTCGTAGGCATCTGATAGGAAAGGATTTTCCGAAACTGAAAACTGAAGGAAAGCGGGAAATTCAGCTTTTTCAAAAACTGTATATCTGTGATTAAGCAGAGTTCTTAAGCTTTCCAATCTTTTTTGTATATAAATTTTGTCATTCCCTCTCATACTATCCCTTTTCATAGAAAAAAAAAACCCCCTATATTTTTGCATCTCTTTCTAGATCTTCCTTTTCATTCTTTATTATAAGTATTTTTTTATTTTTATTTCAGGTTAAGTTCCACTTGTTACTTGCGATGCGGTTAAGAAGTAGAAAGAGGGAGCGGCCCCTCTCAGCGAAGAGGAATACACAGAAAGTAACCAAATTAAAAAATAAACCACTAAACAAACCACTTGCCAAACCGAATTTGGCATGGAAGAAGATTCTCAAGCGGGAACCAGTTAAAAATGGAATACCAGAAACCCAGTTCTGCGTCACACGATCGCAGAAACTAAAAACGAGACCAGTTAGAACGATCATAAAAAGAATGGAGAAGCCGGTTGAGACGCACAAAGCCAAACCCAAGCACAAGGAAATAAAGAAACCAATCTTCCAAACGGTAGTACGTAGCACGAATAAAGATACCGTGTCATCCACAGTTCGTGCTGTTAAGACACAGAACGATAAAGTCTCAACAACATCGAAACCTAATGTACGTACAACCAAAAGTGTTCAACTGCGACACAGCTCTTTAAATCGCGAGCGTAAGAATGACGGTATTACAACAGCTTTAAATTCACCGAGAAAGACCAGGCGTTTGGATAAAGCCGAGAAATCAGCTTCATTGAACAGTTCACCTATACGTAAAGTCCGTCAACTAGGCTTACCATCACCAAAAGTAACTAAGGTTACATCGTCAAACGAAAGTCCTAAGAAGAAAACAAAGTCCAAAGAAACATGGTCAGATGAGAACGATGTTACCATGTATGAGGCTCATACAACTTTTGTTGACTTCCCAACACCGAAATCAGATGAGTCCGATTCCGATGTACAAGTAGAATCATCGGAACTATGTCTGCCGAACGATTGCTTGAACGATTTTATGGCTATAGCAGAATGTGCAAGATTAATGGATGAGAACTTACAAACGGAAGATGAGGTTAACTTCTTAGCAGATAAAGCGGCAAGGGTCATGACTACGGAGAAGGAGGAGGGAAAGAAATCGAGAAAGAACTCCATTGAGAAGCGAACGATTAAACGTAGGAAGTCGAGCAATGATCTAGAGATGTACCAACCAACTTCAACTACGGACGATCTTGATACTTGTACTGATTTCGAGAAATATGTTCAGGTAAGGATATTTTTTTTTAATAAGTATGAACAAGTAATTCCTACTTTAGAATAGCACAATCATGCAATTGGCTAATGAAGTAATCAGTAATTTAACTTTTAAAACTTGGAACAAAGTCAAATACTATTTATTCAAATAGGCCTAATACAACCTCTTTTTAATCGTCGCCATTTTTTCCTACCACTTCAGACGGCAGATTTGTACTAAAAAGAACGGCAAGAAACTTAGCACTTCTCTATTAAATTGGTACTAATAAAAGTTACAATTACAATGTATGATAGAACATTTAAAAAATCGGCAAATTTTAGATGATAAGACAAGTGTATTGTAAGAAATTTTGTAACATAGAAATCATCCATCTCCCTCCCACAGCCGGACTTCGTAACTATGCTAGAGCAGGACGGCTACGTTCGTGACTCTGAGTGCGAAATATCGTCGACTTGCGACACTCAAGGAACTGCTATTGAAAGTCTTGAGGCGCTGTCGGCGAGGAGCCCCAGTTCAGGATTCTTAGCTGAAATCAGTCAGAGCTTGGCCGCCGAAGCTGCTGGATGGGTATGTAATTTAGCTTTCTTTGTTTTCTTTCTTTATGTTCTTACTAGATATGAAGGAAAAGGATAGAAAATTAGCATTTAGTCAGTTAATGTTTTATTCCGCCCATACGTAAATGGACTAATTCTCGAATGGATTTATTTGCGAAATGGCTAATTCGTAAAAGGACTATTTAGTAAAATGCCTAATTCTTAAATGGACTGTTTCGTAAAAAGACTAATTCTAATAAGGACTAATCCGCAAAAAGAACAAATGTTACTAAGCCAAGCTGATGACATGAATTAATCATGTTATCAGACTCGGTCTTCTAGATTTCACTCACCAAACTAAACATATTGGTGCTTCACACCTATATTCTGTGAGAGGGTGGTATTTTCTCAGTCGAGCTAACCAAGTTCAAAATAAAAAAATCAAAAATCCTTCTCCTTATTTTTTTTAAGCTTGCAACACTAGGGTATCATTCGCGAATTGCCAACCCATTAAAACCATAGAAGTCATAGAATCACATTGGTATAATTACAGGTCGTTAGATGTATTATTTTTTATTTGATTCTCAGAATGGCACAGAACTTTCGCCTGATGAGTCGCCGCTGACGTGCCACGAGGAACAAAGTCCAACTGATGTAGAAGTAAGTAATTAAACCATTTAAACCAATGATATTTCATAGTATAGATATGTTACGTTCCTAGTAATTGCGTTTGCAAAACGTCGCGCTGCATATAGATAGCCATAATATGGTCTCGTGATTCACTAGTGAATGACGAAGAAAGATACGGTGAGCGCGAGAGTAAAAGAGATAGCTATCTCTAAGCCATTGCGCTTCGAGTGTGTCACGGACGACTCGCTCTGTGGCTTGTTTGAGGCAAACTGATTGCCACTTGAGACAATTGGGTCGTTTATGAATCTTCAACTCGGGAACGGTAGTAACATGTCTACTCCCTGTTTATATGTAATATCATTGAATTAAACACATAAAATCAGTGTCTGTCCAGGCCCTGAGAACTTTAATAATATTTAGAAGTAAATCAACATCTTCATATTTACGAGAGAGAAAAATGATTAATTGTTATATTTATTTTATTAGGTTCACCAACAATTATTAACTCACCGTAAAGAATCCTTATCCTTATATTACTAATATTATAAATGAGAAAGTGAGTTTGTTTGTTTATTATTCCTTCACGGCTTGACCAAGCAGCCGATCATTATGAAAATTTGCATACATATTGTTCGTTTTTCATCATGACCCGACCGGGATTCGAAACCGGGACCTCCTGGGTGGCGGTCTGGCGTGGTGACCATTACGCCACGGGGGTCGTAGAATGTATGCGTTTGTTATGTGAATCCCAATAAAATATAATCAGTTCTATTCGCAGGAGGAGGCGGCGGACGTGATCTCTTCGTGCAGCAACCGCGTCGACTGCGAGCAGATTTCGTCGTGGGTGGACGCGTTCGACCCATATCTGTTTATTAAACAGGTGAGAAACTCAGAACTAAAAAAAAAGCCTTAAGGTGATCCGTTTCGGTCAGCGCGGGAAATTCAAAATTTTTGGGGTTTTTTACAAATTACATCTCAATCATTGATAGAATTTTCGTAAAAATTGATTTGACGACAACAAATACAATATATCTACTGACTAAATAACAAATAAATTATAAATATTAGCTCTTCCTATTATGAATGTCCACGATGCATCTTTTTCCCTATAAACGTGCATTATGCACATTCATGATGAGAAGAGCCAATATTGATAATTTATATGATAATATTCAGTAGATATTTTATATTTGTTGTCGTAAAATCAATTTTCACGAAAATTCTATCAATGATTGAGATGCAATTTGTGAAAAACCCCCAAAAAATTGAATTTCCCGCGCGGACCGAAACGGATCACCTTAAAGTGAATGCGTTTAAAAACCGGTTGGACAATTGGCTTAAGAGCAACACCATAAACTAAATAAATATAATAGCACAGTTATAAATGAAATTGATTTACATGGAACTTAGTGAAGTGACTATCTTATCTAGTGAACTTTTTCAACACTGCGACATAGACACATCAGCATAATGCTGCTCGTCTATAATTAAATAATAATAAATTCAAATTCATTTACTTGCAGTAACACGATAGGACAGGGGGCCCAAGTCTGCTATTTTAAATCAGGCGACCAACTATTTCCATACCATCACCACCCTATTGTCATTATATTTCCATAGTGCCAAATTTGGTATTCTGCTAAAAGTTAACTAGTATCTCAATGTATTGACTATAGAGTGTCAGTGGAATATGAACGGAATGGTCGACAGTTAAAATCTACCATGAACAACTATTTTAGTTAAATCGCTTTTATGTGAAAGATACTACCGAAAAAATCAATAGTGGTTCGATAGTGTGTCAATGAAATGGCCTCGGACTTTTTGGATTTTTTTGTCATCTGTCTGTCTGTTTGAACGCGCACATCTTTTAGGTTAATAATAATAATAATAATAATAATTTCTTTATTGTTCTCTCTTATTATAAACTACACTGATTAATTACTAATAATATTTTAGTCTTAGGTATAGTACACATTTAATATGTTGTTTATAAGAGACTGGTGCCTATTTACTAGTTACACTAGTTACCCGCGACTTCGTCCGCGTGAAATGTTCAAATAAGGATAACTCCTTTTCCTCTCAT
This sequence comes from Endotricha flammealis, assembly GCA_905163395.2. Lineage (NCBI taxonomy): Eukaryota > Metazoa > Arthropoda > Insecta > Lepidoptera > Pyralidae > Endotricha > Endotricha flammealis. The sequence goes on from LR990883.1 coordinate 1,700,689, forward strand.
GCGATTTAAATGAAACAAAGCCTATATCTGCTCCAAGCCGAGCTCTAGCTTCCTGTGAAAACAGTATTAAAATCCGTTCAGTAACTTAGAAGATGTGCGCGTTCAAACAGACAGACGGACAATAAATAAATAAAATATATTTTCGCTTTTAATACCTTTCTCTAACTGTTCCCTCTCCATATTTGCCAAATATGTTCAAAGTACAGACATATCGGGGTCTACTGTTTTATTATATGTATAGATTAATAGGAAGGTATATATAATTGACACGTTTTATGTACAGTTGCCGCCGCTAGAGAGTGTCGCGACGGGCGCTCTAAGGGCGCGATACCCCGCGCTGCCGTTGAAGACTAGAACCAGTCCAGATTTCAGTCTTGTGAGTATTACTGATTATTTTTATTTAATTAACCATCTAGATTCCATTTTACTATTAGTCTAAGGACAAGGGCCCCTCTACAAGGAGTGGTTTGATTGAAAATCCACCATACTTGTCCAATGCGAGTAGAATAAGAGTTAACCAGGGCCGTAGATATGTTTAAAGATCTTTATATATAGGGACAATTCATACAGATTGAGCTAGCCCCAAAGTAAATTCGAGACTTATGTTATGGGATACTAACTCAACGATATTATATTTTATAACAAATACATATATAGATAAACATCCAAGACCCGAGGCCAATCAGAAAAAGTACGTTTTTCATCATGACCCGACCGGGGATCGAACCCGGGACCTCCTGGGTGGCGGTCTGGCGTGCTAACCATTACGCCACGGAGGTCGTCCGAGAAGATTTCTAAATATTGTGTGAAGGGATTTACTAGATTTATTTATCAATAGTATTCGTATGGCGACTTGCTCGACCGCCACAAAGGGAAGATCTTCCGGCTAGGCTGGGTGTTATGCCTGGTTAACCGCGGCTCCGACAATGTATGTGTCGGAGGTTGTATATATATCTCCATATCGTAGAAACTTCGATAGCGCGATTCAGGATTTCTAAGTGTCGTCGTATATGACGTCATGTGTTCGCATTGTGAACTTTTTCTTCACTCTGTGGTTCTTCTGTACGGCGATAGGTGTCGCTACAGTACTATGTAATTACAATGTACATTATTCTCATAAAACCTTGCATTGGTTGACTGTATATACTGAAGTTTGGAGTTGGTTTACACCATAGATTTATTATATACTAGCGTAAGATTGGCAATGCAAAAGAGATAGATCATAGCATACACGTTGGTTAGAGCGAGATAGATAGGCGAGACCATTTTTCTATACACGCTATCGGACTGTATCGGCCTGACGTCAGTCGTGTTAAAACAAATCCCACTTATTTTTATAAATTTATTAGTTTAGTTTTGGTGTTAATTCGACGTGATTAAATATGGTTACCTGTGCAGTGCCTGGATGTAACTCAAACAAAAAGGAAAATCCACAAAATTATATATCTCGCTTGCACACATGTACATTCCACGCACACTAGTGTATTTTGTTTTTGGTCTCGCCTCAATCAAACAAAGCCGATCTATAGGTACGCTAGTATATACTAAATCTATGGTTTACACAGTGTACCTGGCAACGCGAACGTGAAACTTTGTTTCAAACTAAGTTCAAAACCGTGTATCGCAGGCTTACTTGAAGATGTAATTGTTAACACTGTCAAATGTCATTATTTTCTAAGTTTTCCATATTTATATGTATTTTAGTTTTATGGTATATTATTTATTGGACGACCTCCGTGGCGTAATGGTTACCATGCCGGACCGCCACCCAGGAGGTCCCGGGTTCTAATCCCGGTCGGGTCATGATGAAAAACGAACTTTTTCTGATTGGCCTGGGTCTTGGATGTTTATCTCTATATGTATGTGTTATAAAATATAGTATCGTTAAGTTAGTATCCCATATCTGTGTGAATTGTCCCTATATATTTATTTATTTTATTTATTGGCCGTTTGTTTATTTTGTAACATCTTGTAAACACTGTGTTGCCAGAAATAAAGAATTATTATTATTCTATCAGGTGCTGGACTTGGATGAGACGCTGGTTCACTGCTCCCTCCAGGAGTTGCCGGACGCGAGTTTCCACTTCCCAGTGCTGTTTCAGGATTGCCGATATACAGTGAGTATATACTTTTCTAAATGCGGAAGTGTCTGTCTGTGTAGCGGGAGCGATGGCGATGTGCTCGACCGCCACAAAAGGAAGATCTTCCGGTAGGAGTGGGCGATACAAAACGTATATAGATATTGAAACTAAATACTGTTCAGAAATCGTAAATCGGATATCGGCTGAACTTGAATCTATATATCACATGAAACACTATATTGCTAAATATCGCGTTACGTGTCCGAAGTTCCGAACCCAACCGAAAGTCCCCGATGCCTGATTTAATATCGTACAGTATCGTCGCCTAAATACTGTTCAGAAATCGTAAATCGAAACACTATATTGCTAAATATCGCATTTGGCAATATAGTGTTTCATGTGATATATAGATTCAAGTTCAGCCGATATCCGATTCTAAATATCGCGTTATGCTAAATATCGCGTTACGTGACGTAACGCGATATTTAGCAATATAGTGTTTCATGTGATATATAGATTCAAGTTCAGCCGATATCCGATTTACGATTTCTGAACAGTATATCACGCGCGCGTATGCCTATGCATGCTGTATCCGTCAATATATAGTTTCAGAAAATATAGTGTTTCAAAATCCGATATCAAATATCGATATATAGTTTCGATTCGATATTAAAAAAAAGCGATATTACCCACTCCTATCTTCCGGCCAGGCTGGGTGTCATGCCTGGGGAACCGCGGCTCCGACAATGTATGTTTCGGAGGTTGTAAATATATCCATATCATAGAAACTTTGATAGCGTGATTCAGGATTCTAAGTGGCGCCGTCATGTGTTCGCATTGTGAACTTTTTCTTCACTCTGTAGTTCTTCTGTATGGCGATAGGTGTCGCCACAGTCTGTTACTTTACGTTAAAACGGCTGAACCGATTGAGATGTTTGTTTGGATTCGCTCGGGACAAACATTTCTGATGATATTTCTGTTTGTTATCGACTCTGGGTTTATATCTGTAGTCTATGTGTGTATCATATTAATATTATAAACGAGCTGGGTCCCGCGACTTCGTCCGCGTGAAATGTTAAAATAAAGATAACTCCTTTTCCTGACATGCGATTTGAATGAAACAAAGCCTATATTCTGCTCCATCCTGAGCTCTATCTTCCTGTGAAAACAGCATTAAAATCCGTTCAGTAACTTAGAAGATGTGCGCGTTCAAACAGACAGATAGACAAAAAAAAAATTATGCTTTTATTACCTTACTCTAACTGTTCCCTCTCCATTTTTGCCAAATATGTCCAATGTACAGACATATCGAGGTCTACTGTTTTATTATATGTATAGACTAGCTGTTACCCGCGGCTCCGCTCGCGTGGTCAAGTGAAAATGCCAATAAGTTCGTTCCCGTGGGAATTTTAAGAAAAAAACTTTATCTTTAGTTGTCAACATCATAAAGGGAACCTCTATGCAAAATTTCAGCTTTCTATGATGAGCGCCTGCAATAATACACTTACAGTCCTATTAGTCCCTTTCCCGTGAGAATTCTATAAAACCCCATCTTTATCCTTGTTAACATCATAAAGAGAACAACCTCTATTCAAAATTTCAGCTTTCTAGGTTGAGCGCCTGCGATAATACACTTACAGTCCTATTACTCCCTTTCCCGTGGGAATTTCATAAAATCCCATCTTTATCCTTGTCAACATCTTAAAGGGAATCTCTATACAAAATTTCAGCTTTCTAGGTTGAGCGCCCTCGATAATACACGTGTAGTCGCCTAGGTGGTAGGTCACCCCATTTCATCCCCTAGGGGTTGGATTTTGAAAAATCCTGAAACACGTACTTACTCATTTACCGCCAGGAGTATTCCAAATTTAAATGATCTAACTAATCTAGTTTCTTCATACTAACTTTGCGCCCCGTTCAACCCCCTAAGGGATGAACTTTGAAAAAAGTATTTTACTCATGTTTCATGCCTTTCAGTAAAGAACCTTCATGCTGAATTTTATTCGAATAAATCCAAAAATTTTCATACTAACTTTGCACCCCCGTTTAACCCCCTAAGGGATGATTTTTGAAAAAAATCTTTTACTCATCTTTATGCCTTTCAATAAAGAACATTCATGCTGAATTTCATTCGAATAACTTCAAAAACAGCAAAGTTTCATACTATCTTTGCACCCCCGTTTAACCCCTTAAGGGATGAATTTTAAAAAAATCTTTTACTCATGTTTCATGCTTTTCAATAAAGAACGCTCATGCTGAATTTCATTTGAATAACTTTAAAAACGGCAAAGTTTCATACTAACTTTGCGCCCTCGTTTAACTCCATAGGGGATGTTTTTTGAGAAAAATATTTTACTCGTGTTTCATGCCTTTCAATAAAGAACATTCATGCTGAATTTCATTCGAATAACTTCAAAAACGGCAAAGCTTCATACTATCTTTGCACCCCCGTTCAACCCCCTAAGGGATGAATTTTGAAAAAAATATTTTACTCATGTTTCATGCTTTTCAGTAAAGAACCTTCATGCTGAATTTTATTCGAATAATTTCAAAAACGGCAAAGTTTCATACTAACTTTGCACCCCCGTTTTACCCCCTTAGGAGATGAATTTCCAAAAATCCTTTCTTAATGAGCACCTACGCCCCAAAAGGAACCCCCATGCAAAATTTGAGACTCCTGGCACTTGTAGTTTCGGAGATTTCGTGATGAATCAGTCAGTGATTTTCTCTTTTATAAATATAGATGAGAAAGTGAGTTTGTTATTCCTTCACGGCTTGACTAAGCAGCCGATCATTATAAAAATTTGTAAACATATTGTCAGGGGTATGGAGCCCAACATAGGCTAATTCTTAAGGTAACAGCTAGTAAGTACAAAATCACAAGTAGGTTAAACCTAGCTCACTTTAGCACCATTTAGAATAGAATTGATTTTTTTATTTCAATCCAACAGTATTTTAACAATATTGAGGCCACCCAGGAGGTCCTGGGTTCGATCCCCGGTCGGGTCATGATAAAAACGAACTTTTTCTGATTGGCCTCGGGTCTTGGATGTTTATCTATATATGTATTTGTTATAAAATATAATATCGTTGAGTTAGTATCCCATAACACAAGTTTCGAACTTACTTTGGGGCTAGCTCAATCTGTATGAATTGTCCCAATATATTTGTCCCTATATATTATATTTATTTATTTTTTAATTACGGTGTACATTTAACTTTAGGTACAATACACTTTTTAGGTTAAACATATATTACTTAGTCTATACAGTTGTTGGAGTAGAAATATGGTCTCCACTCAGCATAGTGCTGCGACGGAGTCACAGCGCTGATTTTCAGTGGAGCCACTGCTCGAAGGGATGGCGTACATGAAAATTATGAATGTATTTTATGATGTGGACAGCTAATATTATTATTCTTAACGTAACTAAATAAATATAGGTGTGTAAATATAAAGAATTACTTATAGAAAACAAAGGAAGGAACTTATGTTATTAGGTAGTATATTATATTATTGTAACGTTACTTACGACAGCCAAGTTGGACTAGATTTTTGTAACGATAATAAATGATTTTTAAAGTGTGTTAATGTAAGCAGCAATTTTGCATATTTGATAAGCATTTGGCGCTGTGTGAGTTGTGAAGATTTTCTTTTATTAAATTACATGATTTGTTCCAGGTTTTCGTGCGAACCCGACCTCACTTCGCCGAGTTCCTGTCGCGGGTATCTCGTCTCTACGAGGTGATTCTGTTCACGGCCAGCAAGCGGGTTTACGCTGATAGGTTGCTTAACCTGCTCGATCCCGCTAGACGGTGGATTAAGTATAGGTAATTTTTTTTTCATACCACAAAGTTGGCAAACATACGGCCCGCCTGATGGTAAGCATCACCGTAGCCTATAGACGCTTGCAATATCGGGGGTATCACTCACGCATTGCCAACCCTCCCAATCCCCCAAGTGGAGCTCTGGAGACCTTACTTACCGTAGGTAAATCATAGGTATAGGTAAATAGTTGACGACCTCTGTGACGCAATGGTTACCATGCCTGCTCGCCACCCAGGAGATCCCGGGTTCGAATCCCGGTCGGGTCATGATGAAAAACGAACTTTTTCTGATTGGCCTCGGGTCTTGGATGTTTATCTATATATGTACTTGTTATTAAATATAGTATCGTTGAGTTAGTATCCCATAACACAAGTTTCGAACTTACTTTGGGGCTAGCTCAATCTGTGCGATTTGTCCCTATATTATTTTATTTATATTTATTTATAGTTACTTACTCAATATGTTTATTGCACCAATGTTACATAGTCAAGTCAAGTCAAAATGCGAGATGTTTGTATCTATTTCATTAATTGTTATGTTCTCATAGTAAGTGAATTGTAAATTCTTTTATGGGAATAAATGAATAAACTAAAAAAAAGTTACATAGTCTTAATGCTAAGGTCTTAGAAGGTAGTAACATTGGACCCTGTTGGGCACTACAACATTAATGGACACAATAGGGCGCTATTTACATATAAGTACAATTTATTTCTAAATATTAATGGTGGTGAGTTTTCTTCCATAACTAGAGAAACCAAAATATAAAGTCAAAAGTTTGTGAGCATGTTACTGCTTCACGTTCCAATGAAAAAAAACCACAACTCTCTGTCACTAAATGTCTCCAAAACTAAATATCTCACTTTCTCTTTAAAAAAAAAATATTTACCAAAGGAAATAAACCTGACGGCACACACCTGTAATCAAAACCAGTTGAACTGCTTATGTCCCAAACTGAAATCGAGTAATACTATAAAATATCTTGGTATCACTCTGGACAATAACCTTAACTTCAGAACCCATATCCAAACATTAGCCACTAGACTTCGCAAGGTTATTTATATTTTTAGAAATCTCCGATACATAGCAAGCCGTAAACTTATAAGGACTGTATATCTCGCACTTTGTCATTCCTTGATCACCTATTGCATCACATCTTGGGGAGGATCTGCAAAAACCTCACTCTTGGAAGTTGAACGTGCACAACGAGCCATTTTAAAAGTTGCAGCGGGTTTGCCCTATCAATTTCCCACGACGGACCTCTATATGTTATGGGATGTCCTATCCGTACGACAAAGCTTCGTTCTGTCTGTAATTGTCAAAAAGCACAAGGAGATCGGTTTTGATAATGGCATCATAGAGGGAAAAAGAAGAAAGGATAAAGTCTGCACAGTCAATAAATTCTCTACCAACTTTGCACAAAAATTCTATTGTTTCTATGGGACCTTCCTTTACAACAAAGCCAATAAATTGCTGTCAATTTATTCTTTACCCACACGAACATGTAAAATGGAAACTATCAAATGGCTCAGAAACTTGGACTACATTTCCACTGAAGCATTGCTGTCTCCAATATCCTAGTCTCTAATTGTTTTTCTTACCTAATTAATTCTCAAGTACTAAATTCATACACACACGCACACTCACTCACATACACTCAACACGCACACTCATACACACACTCATATACGCACTCATTCGGACACACACAAACAAATGGTATCGATGTTAATAAAACTAATTAGTATAGTATAGTAAAGTTAACTTTCCTTTTATTGTTTTAATTAATGCTGTTATTTTCTTTCACAACACACAACATATTATGTTAGACTTCTGTCAGGGGCGAGGGGTCTGGTGACCTGTAATACAGGTGGTATTTATACATACCTATCACGGGCACCAGTTCTCTCCAAGTAGGCTTCATTTTCATGCCTGATGTTGATGACGTTGTATTTTTTGTATTCTTAGTTACTCTGTATTTGTATATTAATTGGAGAGAAATAAAATTTTTTTGTATTGTATTGTATTGTAAATGAAATGAAATCGTTTATTTCAGAAATTTGACCTTCACAGGCACTTTTTCTTGTCATTTACAACTTGTTTAAATAAAGAAAATAAACTATGTTATATACTACCACTATTTCGGACACAAGCAAAATGGCAACCGGTAAAAAGAAATGGCGAAAGAAAACCGGTTACTGCCTTTTTTGTCATTTTGTAATTTATGACTGGGCCCATTTTTATATTATTTGGTATGTAGGTATTGTAGCTAATACCTGGGATTAACACATGGGTAATTTTTATCCCGCCAGACGGCAGATTTGTGTTAAATAGAACTGGCAAGAAACTTAGCACTTGCTCTTTTAAAACGGTAATAATAAGATACAATTTACAATGACAGAAAATATTTAAAAAAAAACTGCAATTTATGATAAAAAAATAACACAACCTCTCGTGTGATTTTAATGGTTAATTTCTATAGGTTGTTCCGCGAGCACTGTCTCCTGGTGAACGGGAACTACGTGAAGGACCTGTCGATCCTCGGCCGCGACCTGAGGAAGACCGTCATCGTCGACAACAGCCCGCAGGTGAGGTCACTTTATCTCAAGGGCAGCATGTTCGAATCCTGCGCAAGGCAAACATTTGTGTGCATGAACATGTATATTTGCCTTGGTCTGCATGTTTTCTATGTATAATAAGTATTTATTTACAAAAAAAGTATTTAAGTATATTTATCAGCAATCTTAGTACCCATAGTACAAGCTTAGTTGCTTAGTTTGGGACTAGATGGCGTTGTGTGATTCGTCCAAGTATATTTATTTATTTATTTTATTAATTTTCTATTCTGTACAGGCGTTCGGGTATCAGCTCGAAAACGGTATACCGATCGACAGCTGGTTTGTCGATCGCGGCGATAACGAGCTACTCAAGCTGCTACCCTTTTTAGAGCACCTCGCTACTGTAAGTAAATTTTGTAAATATTTTATCACTTTTTTTCTTACAAAAAACAATATTAGAAAACTCACCATAAAAGTAACCATACGTTTTGTCTAAAAGCGACGTTACTTATTTGATGAGGGCAATACTCGATAAGGATCACACTAATATTATATAGGCGAAAGTTTGTGTGTTTGTTACGATTTCACGTTAAAATAGCTGGGCCAATTTTTATGACATTTGGTATTGTAGGTAGCTGATACCTTGGATAAACTCACAGGGTACTTTTTATCCAGAAAAGTACGCGATTCCCGTAGGATTTGGTCAAAAGTCTGATAGTGGTTTTGTCCAGTAATGGTATTAAGGATGGAAAGATTAGGAAAGGAGGAAGGGATGAAGCAAACTTATAATAAACTAGCTGACCCGTGCCCACTTCGTTGGGCATAATGTTAATAATGCTTTTTTAGTACAGGCGTTCGTAAGAAACGGTTTCATTTGACCGTTTTTTCTCCGATTTACTTTTCAAAACCGACTACCACGTAAAAGCCTTTTTATTTTTCGGTTTTTTATATAACCTATGACACTCAGCAATAATGTGGCTTTCTATTGGTGAAAGAATTTTTAAAATCGGTTCAGTAGATCCCGAGATTACCCCTTACAATTTAACAAATACACAAACTTTACTTCTTTATAATATTAGTATAGATAAAAATATGTATTGATGGCGAGAAGGTGAAAAAGTGAAGTGAAGTGACAGTAAAATAAAATATAAAAACCATAAAGAAAAAAAGAAACATAACTATTTACAAAAGAGGTTTTCAAAAAGAGTTCGGTTTGCCACAAGTGGGATATACAATTTAGGAGCTTTTTTAAACTTAAAATATGTTATGTTCACAGAAAGACGACGTGCGACCGTACATAAGGGACAAATACAAATTATTCAGCTACCTGCCCCCGGACTAAGTATTATGGCGCTTTTTTAAACACATTCTAATGTTCCTGAATAAAATGATTGTCGTATGGGCTAAGAGGTTGGAGCGGGATGTCGACTTCAACTGATTGCACTTTTTTGTTATAAAAATACGTACCTAGTTTGAATTCAATCAAAATCAGAGAAAAATTATTTTTTATATAAATTTCTTTTTTCCAATACATTCATTGCAAAAATACGAAATGGAATTTATTAACTTTGAAGTCGAAATATCGCTTTCAGCTCACATAGCCTATAATGAAAATTGTATTGTGATTAGAGAAAAAAACAATGAGAAATGAAAAGCTTTTAAAAGCTAATGCAATTAAGCTTAAATTGAGTGATTTTGAAGAAATAAAGTATTATAACAATTATAAATTATTACGGACTTGTTTCACATGTTCCTCTTAGAAGTATGTTTAAAACCAGTTAGCCTATCCATCAGATAAAATATCAGGAACTTGTAAAAACAGTCCTAAAGAGTGTCAGATAGTGAATTCAGGAATAAAGAATGACTTATTGTATTTATTTATATAATTATTAATAAAATTCGATATTGGTTGATTAAAATTAAGTCGGATATTCTAAATGAATAGATTAATTTATTAAAATTGGCAAGCTAACTTTATGGTGGACAGGTTTAAAAAACTACCAATTTGGTAGATATTTTTAATTATGGTAACACCGGGAAAAACCAGCAACTTGTTAAGTAACATCTACCATTTTGGTAGAAATCATTTTATTGTTTTACTCGTTAGGATTTAGAACCTTAAAAAACTACCAATTTGGTAGTAAATACTTTACTATGGCAACATTGAAAGTGCCTGTAAACCATAGCAACACTGGTACAGTGTAAAAAAATCTGTCCTTCATTAATTGTTTTTAATTATAATGCATAGATAAAATAATGCATTTGATATTTCAAAATGAGAAATTCGGTCTATTATTATGTAAATCTGTGATTATTATTAATTTTAAAATGTAACTATTATATTTATATGTATAACATAACCTATTTGAATATTGTAAGGTCTGTATTTAGCTGACGTATGTTCAGAATATATTACAGAGTTCTTAGTACGAGTTTTTTTGGCAGCGTTCGAACATGTCGATGTAAACAAACCGACAAAATAGAGAAGACCTCTCTTGTTGCGAATTTATAAGACGCGTGTTACATATCAAAATTATGTGGCATATTCACATTTGAAAGTGAGCAACCCGGCTAATTTGGATATGTAATACGTCTGATAAACTCACAATATGAAACCTTATTTTCAATTCGGCTTGTACACATTAATACGTTTCAATGTTATGAAAAAACTGCACTAAACACTCAGATTCTTTCGGATTTTGCAGGAATGTAGAGCCGAAATAACAATTTTGGTAGAAATTATACTGTATGTAATAATGGCTATTAAATTTCATTCAACAGCTAATATAGATCTTGCATGATTTAAATCGCGGTTTTACGTAAAATAAATAGTGTTACATAAGATCTTACACGGTAATGACATACTGATTTTGATAAATGAGGAGTGCAAGTCATTCTACCGACTACAGATTTTCTATTTTACGAAGAGCGTTCGACTATGAAGGTTGTAATCACGTGCACATTGTTTTAGTGTGCGTGACCTATTTTACTAGGTTACGTACACTAATGCTCGGGCCGCATCTGCGTCTATCGTGACGATACTAGGTGTACCGAAGCTTCAATCAATCAATATCTTTATTGCATAAAATGTAGGTATATAAACAGGTGTTATAAAAATACAATTTAAATGCCCAATACATTTTGCTTTTGGAGAAAGCATGCAAAAATAAAATCTGAACAATAGATTAAAATAATTAAAATGCAAATGAACAATAAATTATTAGATTAAAAAATACAAATTCATTAACAGTTATTAATTAAATATTATAATTTTATATAAAAAAATTAAAAAAAATAGCGTAGAAAATAATACTTCGTATGTTTTGTTCGCTAGAAAGTTATCAAGCTACGCGGTGGTCACATTAGCGGCTTCCTAATTTAAACGAATTATCGTGTGATAATCAAGATGGCCGTCTTTTGATTAGAGAGAATATTATCACCCATATAATAGGTTCGGATTCAAAGTTTTGTAAAAATTCCAACACCATTTCGTCGGTCCACTCCATTATTTCGACAGAGCGTCTACGCGGTCCGAATACAACAGTCGAAATGAACGACGCTGGTTCGACCACGCGCCACACCAATGGGGAAGAAAACTGCCAAGTTTAGCCGCTTGTAGCGCTGATATCGCTTGACTCATAACAACGTTCAAGTTACGTAAAATATCACACCAAATTTTACGTCGAATGTGATAAATATTTTTTATTACAAAAATGCCTCGTGCTGTAAGTGGGTGCAATAATAATGTTAACCATTCTTTTCCTAAGAATTTGCGAATGAGAAGACTTTGGGAGAAGGCTGCTACGATCAATTTGTGGTTATGTTCAGAACATTTTCTTGCATCTGATTATAACGGCGACAGTTCTGCTATGAATAGATCAATGTTATCTGTGGAATACATATAAATATATAATCTTTGATCAAGAAAAGAAATATTATAAACGCGGTAATGTGGTAATTTATGCGAAGAACTAAACAAACTGACAGGTGACAGATGTTTACTTTGAGTCAAGCGAGCGCAGCGACATCTGCTATTAGCTTTGCGTTTTCTTCCCCATTAGCGCGCTAAAACCCTTTGATGTACCGACACCCGGCCGATAAGTGCTACGCAGTCCGAACTATCGCGACTATAGCAGTTAAGGGTTGGTCAGATCTGCGTGTATCGTATCACTGGGCGAAGCTTCGTCACGATAGACGCAGATGCGGCCCCAGCATAAAACAATGTGCATGTGAACACACACATACATAGCCTAACGCTGTTCGTGAAATAGAATATATGTACTCACTACCAATCAAAACGTGTAAAGTTTTAAATAAAATATAAAATTATTATGAACATTTATATAATTTTTTTTGTGGGTTTTTATATTTTATTTAATTTTAAGATTATTCGAAGTTACGCAGGTGCTAATTGTTTTTTTTAAATAATAGGATTATTATTAAAAATTGTGTTTTTCGTCGTAATTTTTTTCGTGTGGAGATTATTGTATTTTGGCTTAGAAGTTTTTTTATCGTAATTGTACAGGCGTTAAGACGTAATTTTTCAGCGTTATTAGAAGATATTGGTGCTAATTCTGTTGTACATTTAACTAGACTAAACTAATTTTGACAGGACTAGCTAGAAGTGTTGCTATCCTTTTCACTAATTGTAAACCAAGGAAGGACAACAACACCTTTGGTCTTGTCAAAATTAGTTTAGTCTAGTTAAATGTACAACAGAATTAGCACCATTATGTGATTTCTATATTATTATAAAAACCAGTGAAATATACAGTCCAGTAGAAAGATTATTCTTCGTGGGTTCGAGCCAACAACGTGGTTTATTGCAACGGAAAAGAATGCAGAAGCCATAACTTTAAAAAAAAGTCCGCCTATTTTATTTATCAGTACTTTTTGGTGAATATCCAAGTAAAAAAACCAAGGGTTCCGTACCATTATTTATCACAAACGGCAAAAAAAACACGGTTGTTGTAAAGATTTTAAACATTTATACTATTTATAGTATTTTTTGGTATAGCGTCAACAGATATACGTCATCTTTGAAAATTTCAACTGTAGCTATAATGGTTCATGGGATACAGTCTGGTCACAGACAGGCGGACAGCGGGGGCTTAGTAATAAGGTCCCGTTGACATCCTTTCGCTATGAACATTATGTCTCTAGCGAGGTGAGAGAGTTGTCAAAATCACGTCAAAAATGGCGGATGATTATGACAGTACCCTCAAATACTATAGAAGACTAATACGCACAGCTCTTGACGTTTCTCATACAATGACTTGGCAACCTCCGTTCACCTCATGCCGCTAGGGGCGCTATAACATTTTGCATACAAAACGCACAAAAGTTTTGAAATCGTTCACCTCATGCCGCCCTCATGCCGTAGGGGCGCTAGTGTCGCGTCTTGCTTGAATTCTTCTGAAGCTGTGCGTATTAGTCTTCTATAGTATTTGGTACCCTGCCCCTCGACCCGCGCGGGGGTGTTTTGTGTACGTGTTTCCATCGGGCATGGAAAACAAAAACATTGTTGATGCAAACAAAAATGTGTTTTGTGTAGACGATTTTGTTGAATGTTGACATGTTTTTGTTGATTGTGTAGGGCAAAACACGCGTGTGGACCCGGCTTTAGATACTAATAGTCAAACTTCTCAATCAAAATACAATAATATTAGTTTTTAATGTGTTTTTACGTCCGTGTAATTTCTATATTTAATTAAGAATTTAATATATAATAAATATAATATACAATAGTAATATTTCACGTCTCATCCGTCAGTAAAATATACTCTCTGTGTATTGAGGTGAACAATGAGCGGCTCAGTCTCTGCGGCGTACAGAGCGTACTACACCGTCTAATTACCGCGTAATTGTTTGCAACGAAAGTATGGTGAAAACCCAAAATATCGGCACCAGTGTACCAATTATCAGAAATAATATTTTGTAGAGGTTAAGCAGATAAAAAGATGAAGGTACTGTTACACATGCTGTAAAATAGCATACTAAAAAGCGTGCTATTGAGTATGCTCAATACGAGCATGCTTATGAGCAGTTTACATTTGCTAGCAATAGGCATGCTAGTTTTAAGCAAATCTATTTAGACGCTCTTAAAGCACGCCCCCTTCCACCCGGGGCCGCAGGTACCTAGCATGCTCAAAAATCGCGCGCCTGTCGATTTAAGCAAACTCGAAATGAGCATGCTAATTTTGAGCAAAATTCCGACACACATGCTACTAAGTAGCAACTGCTCAATAGAAGCATGCTTTCATGCTTGAAATGAGCATGTGTAACTGTAGCTTGAAATTGAATAATGCTTACTTATACAATATTATGATACGCTCATTGTTTGATTCAAAACACAGTCTAATAGCTAAAACACCACAGTAATATTAAAACAGTTTGTTTTTATAAATCTTGTAATAAAAAAATGTAGTTAGTTAAATTAAAAACATGATAATTTGACTTGCTCTTCTATGCTACATTAAATAAATAAGTTTATACAGGGTGACTTTTCAAGGGGTTGCCATTTTAAAAAAAAGGTCTATAGAACAATATAAGAATATGACTATCATAATTATATTTATTCGTAGTGTTTTTTGAAAAACATTAGTCCATCCAATAAAGCCGAAAAGCCGGGCTTGTACTAAACTACACAATATAATATTTAAAAAAAAAATTGCGCCAATCGATTAAGGTCATGATTCTTAGTCCTCAAAAAATGGCGACCCCTCGAAAAGTCACATATACTAGTCAAAACAAAAGGGTCACATGTTTTAAATTGTCTTAAAAACAGTAAAAAAAAAATTGGCGGTCCTTTACAATCACTTTCACATCAGAAACATTACAGACTCTTCAACATCAACAAAATATGGGCGACGTAATTTCGTGCCTACTATCGAGAACTACAACTTTTATATATAGATATATATATATAGATAGGGACAATTCATACAGATTGAGCTAGCCCCAAAGTAAGTTCGAAACTTGTGTTATTAGATACTAACTCAACGATACCATATTTTATAACAAATACATATATAGATAAACATCCAAGACCCGAGGTCAATCGGAAAAAGTTCGTTTTTCATCATGACCCGACCGGGATTCGAACCCGGGACCTCCTGGGTGGCGGTCTGGCGTGGTAACCATTACGCCACGGAGGTCGTCAAAATAGGTTATATAACGTTTACAATAACATTATTGTAATGTTATGTTACTGGTTGATCTGTCTGTAATTCCAGTGTGAATTTTCACTAGAATTCAGAAGGATCTGCCTATAAAATATGTTTTTTTAAGACATTTGTGATCTTATTTTTTTTTAATTTGTATCCTAACTAATATTATAAATGAGAAAGTGAGTTTGTTTGTTATTCCTTCACGGCTTGAGTAATCAGCCGATCATTATGAAAATTTGTATATATATTGTCAGGGGTACAGAGCCCAACATAGGCTACTTTTTATCCCGTGAAAGTATGTCATTCCAATGGGAAAATATTTTTTCTACTATAGAGGGCGCTGTATAGGATGCTATCGGCCAACAGATGGCGCCACAAGTAGGAACACAATATGGCCGAGACAAATGCTATCTGGCTACGATCTTCTGTAAGGTGGAGGTCCTTCCGCAGACGGGCTGCTCCGATTTGGTGGATTATCTGCTGTGCATAATTACAAGTGGCCCTTATTTTGAGTTTTGACTAGTATATACCTGGGTTTTATTACATAAATACCAGATTATGTGATCAATTTTGGTATAAATTGTTGTGACAAATAGTTTTTTTTTCTCTCTACACTATTCTAAGAAATATTGGTACCCACTCCAAAAGTATTAAATTAAGGAAAAGATGCATTTTTTTATTTTGTTGAACGTAAACGAATTTATTTTATCGTAAAAAATAAATATAGTTTGTAAAAATTATTCAGATCAGTTTAATATTATATTAAAAAAAACATACAATGAAACATAGAACCTCCTTTTTTAAGTAAAAATTATTACCAACAATAATCATGTTCTTTTTAAATAATTTTGACTGATCGAATATTTGATTTTTTGTGTTTTTTTTAATTAATTATGTGAGGAAAATTATATTTTTCATAATGGTCTCTTAATTGGCCCGCCTATTTTTAGTATTTAAGATATTTTTTTATGTAGTCCTTACTAATATTCACAATTTTTTATTTTTTTTATTTTTTTGTGATTTTAATAATTATATAAAAATATATTATATGTTTGATACCGCCTCGGTATTGGGTTGGTCTTAGTTTTGCGTTCATTGGCTCGAGATTTTTAAACCCATCCAAATACTGACCGAGTTCGTGGTTGCTTAACTTGTTATTTTTTTTGTTTTTTGCCCAATAAAATACAATAGTTTTGAGCAAAAAACTAAAAAAGAATTTAATTTTCTACGCATCCAGAAAATTATAAATTGCAATTTTATTTAATTATATTGAAGAGAAAGCTAACTATTTAGTTAATCATTGGATGATCAAGGGGAAATTTTTATTTATTATTAATTATTAAAATACAAATATTTTTTTTAATTACATTGCGGTTGTGTTTATAAGGACTATATAAAAATGTAAAAATTCACATGAATCTTTTTTTGTAAACGTAAATTCATTTTGTTATACTGTTTTTTTTGGATGATGTATGTATGGGTATTGTGAATTGTTTGCAACTTCGAAAAAGCTGTGGAAACTGAGAAAATCGAGAAAACTTCGAAGTGAAGTTTTTTTAAATGAGATTAGTAACAGTATTTTTTTTATGAATTTACGTTTATAATTAATTCTTATGACGTGTTCAATAATATAGGTTATATTAAAACGAAAGGGAGTAATATGTCAAATCAATGCAAAATGATATGACGCCATGAGACGTCAGTCGAATTCAGATTAGTAATACGAGTGACGTCTTTTGGCGTTATTCGAACCACAAGACGTCATTCTAATTCCGATTAGTAATTCGAGTCACGTCTTATGGTGTCATTGGCTGAATTTTATTGTTGTTTTTTTTTTTTTGCATAGAATTCATATTCTCACAATTTCGTTCTAATATAATCGAAATTCTATTTAATAAACGTGACAATTTTTATGACAGTTTTTAAGGCAATTTGAACATGTCTAATTGACTGGTGAACGCGTGTTTTATTTCGCTATATGGAATATAAACCGCCTCGTGTCAAGACATAACGCGAGTTTTCTTCCGCTTTTCAGTTCGGGTGACGTTTACACGCGTAGATAATTCTGAAGTCAAGTCCCAGTTAAGTAGTAGGTAAAAATAAAGCCGGTAAATCAACGGTTGGAAGATCTGAAATTTCAAATGAAAAATGTGTGGGCCGACCACCGACCACACAGCCCAATAGACTCCTCATAACAGGCGAAAAGTTCTCACAACACATCTGACTTATAGTTCCGATATAAACGTCTGTCGACCAATCGACGCGTCCGCGCGTCACGCGTCAACCAGTGTCGACCAATCGACGCACGGTGGAACGAAAATGAAAATTTGGGACATAGGGATTTTTATGCATATTTTTGAATTCTATGTACTAATACGATAATTTAATGTCATATAACATTTTTTGATATATTCGATATTTTTGGAAATATAACACTTTAAAGTTTGTATGGAGATTAATTTTTTTTATTTCTGATATTTTTAGTATGTACCGTGTAAATTCAATAAAAATCTTAAAATGACATTCCACACCACCAACAAGGCTCTTTTTATTGAATTTGAATAAAAAAAATACATTATTTGTTTAGAAGAAAAATGTTTTTAGTGACAAAACAAACAATGTCAATTGTTAATAACATTGTTTTTAGTAACAAACGTATAATGTCATAAGTTAATGCCGTCGATTTTATTTAAAAAAAAACAACGTCATTTATTAATGACGTCGTTATTAGTAGCAAAAAAACAACGTCATTTGTTAACGACCTTGTTTGTCTGATAAAAATGTATTCTTCATATAGCTTACAGGTTAGATTTAAAAACATGGATTGTAAAAGGTGACAGCAAAGTTATTATGGAAAGTAGAAAAAAAAGTATTCAGGAAGCTTTTAAAGATCAAACAGGACTTTTAATTGATGTTGTAAAACAAGGGCATGGTACCACCAATGACGGCAATACCGCTAGAAGATTCTTTGCAAATACTGCAATAACGGCTTCTATAACCGGAGTAAACGAAAATTTAATAAAACGGTTTTCAGTAATCTTAGAGGTAATTTCTTCGGGTCTCTTTATTGATGTATTAAAATTTAAGGAGTATACTGAAGCTACCGCGAAGTTATATATTGATTTATACCAATGGTATTACATGCCCTCTAGCGTGCATAAAGTCCTGGTGCATGGGGCAAACATAATTGAAAATTTTGGTTGAATTCAAATAGGAAAATTATCCGAGGAAGCTGCTGAATCTAGAAATAAAGATTTCCGTAAATATCGCGAAAATAATTCTAGAAAAATTAATAGAAAAGCCACCAATGAGGATATTTTACATAATTTACTAATCAGTTCAGATCCATATATTTCAATAAAACGACACAAAATACATCGAAAACACAAAGAAATATCACAGGAGGCAAAAACTTTATTCATTCTAGATGAAATTGTTGACAATGACCAAGAAAAAGAAAATTTTGAGTTTATAGACATAAGCGGTCTAGAAAATGATGAATCTGAGGACATTAACTAAAGAGAATAATTAAGTGGATTAGGCCTACAGGGGATACCACTGTTAAAAAAACGCGCCTGGTTCTCTACCTCTAGGGTGGTGTAGAATTGAGAATAAAACAACAAAAAAATTATTTGTCGCAAAAGCGCAGCGAAGCGCAATTACAGACGTACCTTAAAAATAGTAAAATAAATAGTATAATACAAATCTAAAATCATTTTTTAAGAGCTCTTGAGAGTTCGCAGTTTTTAAGGAATTTGTGTTTTCCTCCATACAAAAAAAAAGAACAAAAAAAAATATTGTCGCAAAAGCGCAGCGAAGCGCAGTTACAGACGTACCTTAAAAATAGTAAAAAAAAAAGTATAATACAAACCTAAAATAATTTTTTTGAGAGCTCTTGAGATTTCGGAGTTTTTAAGGAATTTGTTAGAAAAAAACAAAAAAAAAATATTGTCGCAAAAGCGCAGCGAAGCGCAGTTACAGATGTACCTTAAAAATAGTAAAAAAAAAAGGATAATACAACCCTAAAATAATTTTTTTGAGAGCTCTTGAGATTTCGGAGTTTTTAGGGAATTTGTTAGAAAAAAACAAAAAAAAATATTGTCGCAAAAGCGCAGCGAAGCGCAGTTACAGACGTATCTTAAAAATAGTATAATACAACCCTAAAATAATTTTATTGAGAGCTCTTGAGAGTTCGGAGTTTTTAAGGAATTTGTGTTTTTCTCCATACAAAAAAAAGAACAAAAAAAAATATTGTCGCAAAAGCGCAGCGAAGCGCAGTTACAGACGTACCTTAAAAATAGTAAAAAAAAAGTATAATACAAACCTAAAATCATTTTTTTGAGAGCTCTTGAGATTTCGGAGTTTTTAAGGAATTTGTTAGAAAAAAACAAAAAAAATATTGTCGCAAAAGCGCAGCGAAGCGCAGTTACAGACGTACCTTAAAAATAGTATAATACAACCCTAAAATAATTTTTTTGAGAGCTCTTGAGATTTCGGAGTTTTTAGGGAATTTGTTAGAAAAAAACAAAAAAAAATATTGTCGCAAAAGCGCAGCGAAGCGCAGTTACAGACGTACCTTAAAAATAGTAAAAAAAATAGTATAGTACAACCCTAAAATAATTTTTTTGAGAGCTCTTGAGAGTTCGGAGTTTTTAAGGAATTTGTGTTTTTCTCCATACATATTTTTTTTAAATAATTCATAACTAATAAAGTATCGATTATATCAAAAAAGTGTACAAGTAATTAATGTCTTATATTTGATAGTAGAATCGAAATCCATCATAATTTTTTTGTATAATCGAAGTTGGTTTTCGATTGTCGCTATGTCCACTAGCGGCCGTTTTCGTTCCAACGTGCGACGTGTCGATCTTTCACTGTGGCCTTGAATTTAGTTGCCAGAAATGCATTCAATGCGGAAATTCAAACATTAGGTGTATATTGGGCTGTGTGGTCGGTGGGGCCGACAGACGGACTGCTCGAGAAGTTAGCCATTGGTCAACATACGCCGACCGACCGCTCATATTTTGAGTGTTTTTAGAGACAGAGTGTGTGTGTCAGAGGTAAAATACCTGTGAACGGTCTATAGTGACAGGTGTGTCAGATTGCCACATATTTTCTGTCATTGACACGTTTATTGAATAGCCAATAAAGGTAGAAATATAAAATCTGTGGTGTGTTGTGTTAGGTGTTCGTGTATCACACTGCATCACAAAAGACTGGGTGAAACCACTAATTCTCAGAAATATATGTATAGTAGCCACGGTACCAAATTATCAGCATTTTATAGAGGGAGAGAAAATATTAAAATGGCAAACAAGAAGTTTTTTATTATTATTTAATTTATCATCGCGAACGTTGAATTTGTGGAATGAGATCCCAGCCGAGGTCTTTTCTTTAGACTATAATATGGGGTTCTTCAAAAAGGGGCAAGATTTTTACAGGGTGAGGTACGGAACGCGTGAGTATCGTCCATAGGCTACGGTGTATGCTTACCATCAGGCGGGCCATATGCTTGTTTGCCACCTAGTTAGTGGTATAAAAAAAAATCGTCAATCTCTGGGCGTGGAGCAGTAATGTATAACGATATGCTTCTGACAATGATCACATAATAACATTACACACCATAGATTTATGTTTTCTAGCTATTAGGGATCAACTTTAAATTACATCACGACTTTTTTCGCCTCTCCGCAAAGATGTCAACCTCTTTGCAATCAAATTGGCATTCAGGTCTGTCACACTTTGTGGAAGTCATCAGCGGGTCTATTATAGTAATAAAACAGTCAATATCTGCCCTAAAATGGAACGAAATTCCGAAAATACGGACGTTTCGAATTCGGAATTCTAACCAGTTTTGAACCTTATTCTAACTAGTAATGTTTTTTCTAAAAGGGCTACGTGTTTCGTTGTTTCGGACCAGCGAGTATGTATCCAATAGAGACATAATATTTGTAATTATCTTCGAAAATTGTCCTCGAAACTCAGTTGTCAATTACTGAGCGCGCAACCAAAATAGAGATTGAAATTTTGAAATAGTGAGCGATTGTATGTACGAAATACCAACACATTTGGACAAAGCCAATGGACTTGAAGGCTTCTCTATTCAAAAGGGCGACGTACTCGATGTCTCGGATGGACACTTCCACGGTTGCCCCAAGCACTATATTGAGACTAGATTTGAACTGTTTTCTTTCTAAAGTCGCGAAGTAATTTATGGATGATCTGATAAGTAGATTTTGGTCTTTCTATATAGATAAATAAAATTGGAATTCTTATCTTAGGTACATACAGTGATAGAAGTAAGTAGTAGCGATCAAAAAATGTTCTTTTAGTTGTAAAACGTACCCGAATGTTTAATCTATTAAAGTATTTAATTGAATTTTTAGTTTTATTTTTTATTACCTATACTATACCCAAGATTTAGTATATAACTAATGCACTGCGGAAAAGACTTCCCCATCAGTCGGAGTACGGAAAATTCTTTGCAGAGGGAGAATGTTAGAGGAGTGCGCAACTTAGATCACCTGGGTGGACCACGGGCATTTTTTCTTGCACGTGGTCCACCTCTGTTCGCCTAGGTGGAAATGCCTCTTAAAGTATAATGTAATTTTCAACGCCTAGCGGTAGGAATAACCTTATGGTAGGACGCAAACGTTTGGATTTCTTATCAGGAATTCAGATTCGGCAACCTGTCTTCTCTTGCTTACATACAAAATGTTCAACAAAGCGCACATGTTTTTATCATAATTCATTATTGCTTCATTTGGTGTACATTAGATGTTGTAAGTGTAGTGTTCTCTAATATAGGGGGGAGAACCTGGCTTGGTACGCCAAGAGTAGTCAGGGCAGACACGTCCGCTGTCGCCTTCGCTGGCGTTAGACTGTCCCCCACTCCACTCGTGAACCCGAGACACAGTTCATAAATGAGCCCTGCAAGGACGCTGCAATTTAATTGTTTTACAATTCTATTAAAATAAAATTATTTAATTTAACTATTTAAATTACAATTCTTAATAATAAATAATTAATCGAATATATTACAAAATTAACACATTGTAAAAATCAATTAAAATAATCAATATTACATCTACATGTTATTATCCTACTAATATTATAAAAACGAAAGTTTGTATGTATGTTTGTTACTTCTTGGCTCAAATGGCTGGGCCAATTTTTATGATATGATATTTGATATGATATCAGATACCTTCGATTAAAACAGGATACTTTTTATCCCAAAAAATTCGCGATTCCCGTAAGATTTGGTCAGAACTCTGATAGTCGGGTGCTAATTCTGTTGTACGTAACTAGACTAAACTAATTTTGACAGGACCAAAGGTGTTGTCCTTCTCTGGTTTACAATTAGTGACAAGGATAGCAACACTTCTAGTCCTGTCATAGAATAGATAATAGTACTAGTCCTGTCAAAATTACTTAAGCAGAATTAGCACCAATGGCGGCGCTTTATACAGTAGATGGCGCTGCTGTCCATAAATACACAAGCAAACGAAGATTTTCGTCTAACTAAGTTTCGCCAGTCTACTTCTACACTTCCGGACACATGAATCGAGCCACCCTACATTTTTATGTGTAATGACATAGAACATAAAAATATTCATAAGTTAATCAAAAAGTTTTTATGCAGTTTTGATGCTGGTATATTCATAATGATTTTGAAGGGCTGTTGTTCCAATTTTGAATTTATCAAATGGAAAAACGAAATAAAATCCAAATTAGTGCATTCTTTTGAAAAAAAAAAGAATTCACCGTAATTGTTTTGAAATTAAGACATCGTAAAATTGTTGCTTTTTTTAATTTGAGCCATTTAAACGTTAAAATTATGGATACACCGCCTCTTCTAGCCGCGCAAGCTGTAGCGCTTCTACAGTCGGGCCGAAGTCAGCGCGATGTAGCATCACAGCTTGCTTTATGCCGTTCTGCTGTGCAAAGGGTATACCATCGATACCTCGACACTGGTGGATATGTGCGCCGTCCAGGAAGACCGCGATTTCGGGTAACTTCAGAAAGACAGGATCGATTTATCGCGACAACCAGTTTACGAAATCGTCACCTCACCTCTGTACAGATCCAAGAACAGCTTCGAGACTTTCATGGAGTGGCTGTTTCCGCGCGAACAATTAGACGAAGACTTAAAGAACGTGGTCTGAGCCCACATAAGCCAGCCAACGGGCCGAAACTGACAAGAGCTCACCGAATAGCGCGCTTACAGTTTGCACGCGAACATTTGCATTGGACTCGACGCCAATGGAGCAAGGTACTCTTTACTGATGAGACTAAGATTATGCTTTATGGTAATGATGGAAGGAGGAAGGTCTACCGAAGGCTGGGAGAGCGCTTTGTTCAGTGTTGTATTGAAGAGAGAGTGAGTTATGGCGGGAGCTCGTGGATAGTCTGGGGAGGAATATCTGCCGATGGTAAAACTGGGCTAGAGGTTGTGACAGGACCACGTCTACCAACACTAAATGCCCGTCGATACATTAACCATTGCCTAGAGACTCATGTGATGCCATATGCTGGATTTGTAGGCCAAGGCTTCATCTTTATGCATGATAATGCAAGAGCGCACACTGCAGGAATCGTCAGAGCATACCTTCATGATGTTGGAATCACGACAATGGAATGGCCAGCAAGGAGCCCTGATATGAATCCCATCGAACGTCTATGGGACGAATTAAAGAGGCGTGTTCGAGCTCACCAACCAGCACCACAAACTTTGGTAGAGCTGAGAGTTGCCATCAAGGAGGAATGGGAGAACATTCCACAACACTTCATAATGACGTTGATTAACTCGGAGGCAACGCAACGCTCTCGGAGGCAATACAAGTTACTGAATAATTTTTTTTTCCAATAATTCCTTTTTTTTTTCAAAAATTCAACCCGAGCCTTGTCTTTGAGAAAGGTTATACAGGACAAGTTTCACTTAAAATTGTAATTTTATCAAGTTACTAAAATTTAAATTTGGAATTAAGTATACCTTATTAATGTAAAGTGTAGCAGCTTCCAAATTGCATAAAAACTTTTTCGTTGATCATATATTTTTGTTAAGTTACCAGCAATCAAAGTTGAAACTGCTGGGTGGCTCGATTCAAGTGTCCGGAAGTGTATTACTAATATTATAAAGAGGAAAGATTCGATTGTTTGCATTGAATAGGCTCCGAAACTACTGGACGGATTTCAAAAATTCTTTCACCAGTAGAAAGCTACATTATCAGGGAGTGACATAGGCTATAGCTTTTCCCGAAATTCAATGTGGTTCCCACGGGAACGGGTCCGGAACTTCACGCGGACGAAGTCTCGTACAAAAAAGCTAGTTATATAAATATAAATAGTGGCTGATTAAAAATGACAATCAGTTTTTACACAATTTAAGTAAGTAAAAATAATTATGGAAATAACTATATCTAATGCCGTTTATCAAATTGCTTTTAATCCCAATTTAATATCACTTCCTCTGTATTATATACTTAAATAATATTTGTTAATTAAATCCGTGACGTATTTGTGACGTTTCGATGATGCAATATGGACAATTCTGTTTTTACAGTCTAATATCTTTCTGATTAAATTCGTTGTGACTTCCAAGACAGCTGTAGTTTCTCCCCCGGGACGTCAATAAGCTTCATTGCTTATTGCCAATCTGTTGTCGCCGCTGTTCTGTTCTACAGGAGATTATTTATATATATAATTATTGATTTAGCCAATGTCAGATAAATAATTACAGACGACCTCAGTGGCGTAATGGTTACCACGCCAGACCGCCACCCAGGAGGTCCCGGGTTCGATCCCCGGTCGGGTCATGATGAAAAAACTAACTTTTTCTGATTGGCCTCGGGTCTTGGATGTTTATCTTTATATGTATTTGTTATAAAATATAATATCGTTGAGTTAGTATACCTAAAACATAAGTTTCGAACTTACTTTGGGGCTAGCTCAATCTGTGTGATTTGTTACTATATATTTATTTATATTATTTACTACCTATATATAAATGTATATTTATCTTTGGGTATATGCAATTAAATTTTTACATAGTATAAAATGAAGTCGCCTCCCTGTCTGTCTGTCTATAAGTATGCTTAAGCCCACCATTCACACGCAGTTTGGTCCGGCGAATTGGTCGGCCATCGGACTAATCCGCCTGTGTATGGAAGCGACGAACCGGTACGCCAGACTGTCAAATGCAGTGATCTGTTATTTACTATAGATTCGTAATGTTTGACACATACCCGCTGCCACGTCGACTGAGGCCACAGTCTTAGTTGAATTTCTTCCGACTTAGTCGTAGTTTGACGTTCAGTGAATGCGTATCTCACAATAATATCACAAAAATGGTTAAATGCACTGTTAAAACATGTATGTCGTGATCCCAAACTAATAACAAAGCAAGTGGTATCACTTTTCACAAATAAGAATGCTTAATTATGTTAAAATTATACCAAAATAGTATTAAAATCGAAATTAATATATTACGCATTGTTTTTGTCAACAGTGTTGCCAGTAAAAACGATTTTAAGTTTCCCAAATGTTGGGAGTTTAGTCAATGACGAACTCATACGCCTTTATGTATCGTTAGTAACACAGTAGAAGTAAACCTACAACCAGGCTCAAACTAGAATTAATTATTTACTTAGAATTGATTGATACTAAAATCAATCGCTAGTGCTACGCACGTCAAGACAAGAAAAAACAAATCATTTTCCTCTTTTTGATGTGGCTTTTAACTGACATTTGACATAATGATATTATTATTATGACAGTGAAGTAACAATTTCATCTTTTTCATTGTGGTAACGGTGTTTAATTTAAATTGTTTCTGCAATTATCAAATGTTCGATTGAGTACAATAGTTTTTTTGTTTTATGTTGTATTTTATTCAAATTATTTAAATTTATTATTTTATTTTATTTAAATTTCATTTTCATTTCTTAACAATAAAAAAAATCTACTGAAGACTTGGCTGTATGGGCATAGTTCCCTTTGCCTACCCAGAATGGGTGAAGAAAACAAAAAAAAATCTCTGCTAAAAGAATATGTTTTATGGCGGAAACACACTACCATGTCGGGGCGTGTCGTGTCGCGCTCTGTCGTGACGGTGGGTGTGCACACTTACGTGTCGTGTCGGGGCGCGATTCTGTTCAGAAATGAACGAAATAAGCGCCAGACGTTTATTTCTTTCATTTCTGAACAGAAGCTCGCAGTGTTTGCCTTTCTCTGGGTGTTTTCTATAATGTATAATGGTATTTATTTACAAAAAAATGTATTTAAGTATATTTGTCAGGAATCTACTACCTAGTAACTCATTATCACGCTGCAAAAACAAATTTAAAAAAAAAGCGTCCACTTGTTCGCGACACGAGCCGCGCGCGGGTATAGAAACACATTTGCAGGGCGTGTCGTGTCGCGTCATAACTCCCCCCACCGCCGTGGCGCAATCGGCGACCAGTAGTCCGCGCCACGACAGAGCGAGTCACGACACGACACGCCCTACAAATGTGCTCCTAACCATATAAAATGTATGAACGCGATATGCTTCTGGCGCGACACGACACGCCCCGACACGGTAGTGTGTTTCCGCCATTACGGTTGGCGCCATTTTCCAAAAATACGTTCAGTGAATGCGTATCTCACAATATTAACACAAAAATGGGTAAATGCGCTGTTAAAGCATGTACGTCGCGGTCCCAAACGAATAACAAAGCAAGTGGTGTCACTTTTCACAAGTAAGTATGCTTAATTTTGTTCAAATTATACCAAAATAGAATTAAAATCCCTCTACACTATCGTGTGTGCCTTTAGTCGCCCATCATGGCCCATTGTGAAGAGGAGGCTTTACAGTTAATGAAATACATAGGTACAATTTATAAACTAACAGTAAGGCCAATAACAGGTTTCCCTGATTATGCCGATAGTTGCGTACGTGCGGGTAGAAGTCGGTATCCGACTTTATTAAAGAATTTACTTACAAAACTTCTATATTACAATTTGCTTCTGATGACAAATTTAAATATTGTTCTAAATAACCGTGAATAACTTTCATCAGTATTACAGTCTTGAATGGTCTATAATTTCCTAAAAATTTTTTTTCGTCCGCGAACATTAAAAAAATGTGTAAGTTTAGGTACTACCTACCTATTCATTTCGATAAAATGTCTTAGTTTCCTTCCTTATTGATATTATTTCTACTGTGTTAGTAAATTAACGTAATTTCACTCATCTTTAATTTGTTTACCAGAAATAACGAACTATTAATATTATTTAATGATTTTTGGAAAAAAAAAAGGTAAAATCATTCATTCATTCAATGGGAAAATTATTCATGAGCTGGCAACTCTGACCATTTTTCTGGGAGTAATGCTTTTGTCTCATTTTGACATAATTAGTTTGACTCTAGAAAAAAAGAGACAAACATATTTTACTTTGGCATATGCTCGGAATATGTATCGGTTTCAAAGCTACGTCTTTAACACTCTGAAGTGGTTGCGGCTTTTTACAAATGCTTTGTATGGCGTTACTTCTCTTGTCTTAGAAGAATATATAAAACCTCATTGGTCAAATGGGTTGGCGTCGGGCTCGCAGGTCCGCGGTTGCGAGCCGCGAGCGCCTGTCGAACCCCACATGCCATACTTCGAGTGGAGGGTTCGTGCAGTGTATGGGCAACGCTGGATTGGTCCGCGGTCGGGTCCGGGTTCGTGTAGTCAATGGTGGGCTTTAGATCTAATCTACGCAACGGATTTTGACGCGTTTTTTTTTTAATAGAGTGATTCATGAGAAAGGTTTATATGTATATACCTAATACATACCGAAATTTCAACGGGAAAACGGGATACACGAAAATGAAGTTGCTCTGGTTTCGCTAGTCAATTAATAAATCATTATACTAATATTGCACTTTATTCTTCAATCAAATGCATTAAATGCATTGAAAAAAAATTATAACAGAACTGGATTTATGATAAAATTTTAATTAAATTAAATACAAAATACCTACATAGATATAAGTAATGCCTACATACTTACGTATAGGTACGTAAGTGATTTCTTTTGCACAGTCAGGTGCACGTCGAGCTTTATACTTTCAGTACAATATTGGCTTTTATGACATAGAACTTGAGAACGGTACAAAGCCCAATATGTAAACGTCGACCTGCTCTTGACTGTACGAAATAAAATCGCTGAAAATTTTGAGAACTGCTGTGCCCTACCTCTCCTAAAAAATGTAAAAATTAAGGTACACAGCTGATAATCCGCTCCGTATCTTTCGCAGCCCGTCTGGGGAAAAGGACCTCCACTTAACAGAAGATCGCACGTAGCCAAATAGCATTGGTGTCTGTGTTCCTACGGTGAGTTTTTACAGGGTCGGCAACGCGCGAGTGATACACCCGGTATTGTAAGCGTCTATACGCTGGGCTGCGGTAACTGCTTACTATCAGGCGGGCCGCATGCTTGTTTGTCACTTTAGTGGTTAAAAAAAAAGAGAAATGTAACAATTAATGTTAGTAAGCGTGAAGCAGCAACGTTCTTTTCGGTCGTATTCACAT
This sequence comes from Endotricha flammealis, assembly GCA_905163395.2. NCBI lineage: Eukaryota > Metazoa > Arthropoda > Insecta > Lepidoptera > Pyralidae > Endotricha > Endotricha flammealis. Next base: position 1,729,879 of record LR990883.1, read on the forward strand.
ACAAGCGAAACGCGCGCTACATCGTTTACGTGTTGGGCACAGCAGCGCCATCTTTATCAGACATGACCAAATCCTACGGGAATCGCGTAGTTACTTTTCGGAATAAAAAATATACCTGACTACATACCAAATATCATTAAAATTGGCCAAGCCATTTGAGCGATGAGGTAACAAACATATCACAAACTTTATTTTATAATGTTAGTGGCATTCCTCTTCTTAAAGGCGCGTGCGCAGCAGTGGGACCGCTGCGCACGCTGTGCACGAACACGTGGGCCACGTGGCACATTACAGCTGTGTGGATGACTACGTGGGTATATGTTTCCACAGCGTACGCAGCGATGTGCACGCTTTGTGGAACAAGCTGTGTACCGCATTCACTGCGTGCATGGCGTTGACAGCGTTGAGCTATGTTGAGCAAGCCACGCGTGTATCAATGACGTCACTTGATGGTTAACGTATCCGTGGGTTGCAGTGGAAACAATCACGTACATCCTCTTGCAAAGCAAAGCTTAACACACGTGCGTAGCCTCTTCGTGCGCAGCAGTGGGACAGCGCCTTTATCCCTTCTTTTTTATGGTATGACAAAAAAATCTCTTTTTTCTGCTTTGGCAAAAGTAAACCTAAGTTTCGATTTATTTTTCCTTTGTTACAAGTTACAACGTGTTATGATATTATGAATCAAACTCCTTATCCGGATTAGTTTAAAGATAAAATCGTGAAAATTAACAAAATGTAAGGAAATAAAACTATTATTATCAATTATTGCGTAGATTGATTTATGATAATAACAGCAGTGCGCTTTACCATGGTTTCATCGAAAACTCGCTTTTTTTATACCACAGAGGTGGCAAACAAACATACGGCCGGCCTGATGGTAAGCCGTCACCGTAGCCTATAGACGCTTGCAATACCGGGGGTATCACTCACGCGTTGCCAACCCTCCCAAACCCCCCAAGTGGAGCTCTGGAGACCTTACTCGCCGTAGGAACACAACATGGCCCGGACCAATGCTATTTGGCTACGATTTTCTGTAAGGTGGAGGTCCTACCCCAGACGGGCTGCTCCGATTTGAGGGGATTATGCGCTGTGTCCTACCTCTCTTATAAGTAAGCCGAATTTGATAATTTTTAGGTTTCTGTATCTTCAAAATACTGTTTTTTTATATTAAGTTGTATAAAAGTCCGCTTACGGCTGTATGTCTGGAACTAGATATTACACTGTACTTACAATATCCGTGTCGAAGGACCACAGACAGTGATACAAAATACAATCTTTTAATTATTCAAACATTTTTAAATAGGAACGATTATAATTGTCAATAGTTATTTTATTAATTACGATAGAATTATTTTAAGTAAAAAAAATAATAGAATATCGTCGTTTTTTTTAAATAATTATGTTATAAAATGTTTTTTTTCCATTACTTATTTGAGACTAGTGAAACCCGCGCAACTTCGTTTGCGTGTATTTATTTATGCACAGCAGCGCCATCTATATCAGATTCTTGATCAAATCCTACGGGAATCGCGTACTTTTCGAGATAAAAAGTACCATATGTGTTAATCCAAGGTATCAGCTACCTACATACCAAATATCATAAATATTGGTCCAGCTGTTTGAGCGTGAAGAAGTAACAAACATACGTCGACGTTTCTCATACAATGACTTGGCAACCTCCGTTCACCTCATGCCGCTAGGGGCGCTATAACATTTTGCATACAAAACGCACAGTTCATCTCATGCCGCTAGGGGCGCTATAACATTTTGCATACAAAAGTTTTGAAATCTCTCACCTCATGCCGCCCTCATGCCGTAGGGGCGCTAGTGTCGCGTCTTGCCCGAATTCTTCCGAAGCTGTGCGTATTACTCGTCTATAGTATTTGATAACACTGGCCTCTACCGCGCATTGGAGCAGCGTGGCCGAGTATACGCTCTAATCCCCTTCGATTGAAAGGAGACCAGTCTCCCTGCTGTTACGAACCGAGCTCTTTTATAAATATAACTAGAGAAACCCGCGCAACTTCGTGTGCGTTTATCCTTTCCCGTGGGAATTTCAAAAAATCCTTTCATATCGGTTGCCTACATCATACACCACACTTTTTAGAACACACCCAAAAAATTGTCATATGTATAGATTTTTTTTTTCTATTTTTATACTTCTCATTACAATCTTTGGAGTGGGTGTTTATGAAATAGGCTAGCCCGACCAGTGCAGAGCCCTTTTACAGAATATTGACGTGAAGCAGCAATGCGTTTCGTTCGGGGAGTGAAATATCCGAAATTCTTGTTTGTCACCTTTGTTGTATAAAAAAAATCTAACTCATTCCTTATACTATTTCTCGCTATAACCTGTTTTTTCCTGTTATAGGTCGGCAACGGGTTAGGGACCCTAGAATCTATGTGCTCCATAGACGGTACGGCGACGGTAATCACCTAATATCTTGGACCCTAATATCAAATGATCCATATTCCTGAGCTTGTTTTCCAACCACTTCCGTAAAAAAAATGTATAAATTACAACACCACTACGAAATAATAGAGCGAGTCGACGTAATGAGATTTCCTATAAGTGAGAAAGAGACAATATCAAAATGTATGCCATTTAACCATTGACCAATTTAACTTGAACCCTGTCAAATATTATAAAATTTAATATTTAATTACTTACTATTTAATATCGATGAATATGATTCAGTGCGCTATACACATAGTTATAATTTTAGCTGTTTTTCCGATATCACAAACAGAATAAATAGACGACATTATGATTGAATATTCACAATTTATAATTACACTAGCTTCCGCCCGCAGCTTCGCCCGCGTGGCCTAGTAACAATTAGCATATCTTTCTTCAGAAACAAATTCCGGTCCGGCACGGCCCGGTACGGTACGGTTCCATCCGGTCCGATCAGGTCCGGTCGATCCGGTCCGGTCCGGTCCGGTTCGGTCGGTCCGGTCCTTATAAGGACCATACATGACAAATTTGGCATCTCTAGACCCAGCGGTTTAGGCTGTGCGTCCCCTCTCAACTTCGTTTGCGTATATCTCGCTTTCCCGTAGGAATTTTGAAAAATCCTTTCTTAGTACATCCCTAGACCTCGTAAGGAACCTACATGCCAAATTTGGAATCTCTAGACGCAGCGGTTTTGGCTGTGCGTTGATACACCCTCGCAACTTCGTTTGCGTATATCTCGGTTTCCCGTCGGAATTTTGAAAAATCCTTTCTTAGTACACCCCTAGACGTCGTAATAAACCTACAGTCCAAATTTGGAGTCTCTAGACCCACCGGTTTGGGCTGTGCGTTGATATATAGTTAAGTCAGTCAGTCAGGACTTTGAATTTTATATATATATATAGATAGATGAAAAAAAAACCGGTCCGGTCCGGTTCGATCCGGTCCGGCACGGCCCGGTACGGTGCGGTTCCTTCCAGACCGATCAGGTCTGATCCGTTCTGGTCCGGTCCGGTCCGTTCCGGTCCGGTCGGTCAGGACCTTATAAGGACCCTACATGACAAATTTGGCATCTCTAGACCCAGCGGTTTAGGCTGTGCGTCCCCTCTCAACTTCGTTTGCGTATATCTCGCTTTCCCGTGGGAATTTTGAAAAATCCTTTCTTAGTACATCCCTAGACGTCGTAAGGAACCTACATGCCAAATTTGGAATCTCTAGACGCAGCGGTTTTGGCTGTGCGTTGATACACCCTCGCAACTTCGTATGCGTATATCTCGGTTTCCTGTAGGAATTTTGAAAAATCCTTTCTTAGTACACCCCTAGACGTCGTAAGGAACCTACAGTCCAAATTTGGAGTCTCTAGACCCACCGGTTTGGGCTGTGCGATGTTTTTTTTTTTTTTTTTTTTTTTTTCATTTATTTTGGCACAAACAGTCATAAAAATAACATACATAGTTACATATAGTTTTACAAAAATAGACATAATAGTGCCGAAAATTATTAATAAAAATTATATATTTATAAATACGCTTTATGTGTTGACTAAACGAAAGAAATCGTACACTTAATAGTCTAATGACACAGAATAACTACTAGTAGGTACCAAGTACTGATGACAAAAGTGACAAAAAAATAAAAAATTGCTAGAGCTAAGCTATATTAAGACACAAATTAAAAAGTATTGACTGCCATACAATGAGTGAATTGCATACTTAAGATAAAAGTTGTTTAACAAGTTTGCTTTTGATAGTGGACAAAGAGTTGGTGAAAATGTCAATATCTGAGAATTCTTTATTATATTTTACCAAGCTACGATAAAAGAAATTGTTTCGTGTATAATTCTTACTCAAGGGTGGTGGCACTAATATATTAAGACGACGAGAGGCACGGACTGGAAGTCGAGCCCTAACTATAAAATTAATTTTTGAAAGAAGAGTAGACGAGTCGACAAGGTTATTTAAAATCTTATATAAAAACGATACATCGAATTGAGTTCTGCGATCCTGGAGTGAGATGAGTTTATGTTTTTTTAATGAGTCACTATATGTTAGGTCAAAATCATAATGTCGATAATTGAAAATTTTTATAAATTTTTTCTGCACTCTTTCAATTGCATCTATATGAACCTGGTAATTTGGGTTCCAAACAACACTGCCAAAGTCTAAAATGGATCTAACAAAACTAAAATAGAGGATTTTAAGGGTTTCACTGTTTTTAAAAGGTTTGGTGACTCTGTTTATAAAACCCAAATTTCTGAATGCTTTACGAGCGATATGATCATAATGACACTTAAACGACAGTTCACTATCCATCATGATGCCTAAATCCCGAAGCGAGACAACCCTGTCCACTGGAACATTATTTAGTACATACATATGTTTGATAGGTTTTTTTTTACGGCTGTATGTAATAACTTTGCATTTTTCTACATTAAGAAATAGTTGGTTTTCGTCACAATACACACTCAGTGCGTCAAGGTCTTGTTGAATTCTATAGCAATCGTTAATGTTAGATACTACTCTAAACAGTTTTGTATCGTCAGCATATAACAGTTGATTGGTATTAGTAAGAATATTTTCTATATCGTTAATATATAATGAGAACAAAACTGGGCCCAAATGAGAGCCTTGTGGCACACCAGAAGGAATGGGTAAGTAGCTGGAGCAGTACCCCTTCATGCATACAGCTTGACTACGGTTTCTTATGTAGGAATTCAACCATCTGAGCAGATTTCCATGTATACCGACCCTCCAAAGTTTCTTTATAAGCAAGTTATGTTTAATTTTATCAAATGCTTTTGAGAAATCGGTATACACGACGTCCACTTGAGTGCCTTTATCCATAGCATTAAGAAGGACAGTCAACGAAAGTCACCATATTAGAATCAACACTTCTATGTTTAAAGAAACCATGTTGATTCCCCGAAATAACATTTTTAAGAGCATAGGACAGCTGTTTAGTTACAGTTTTTTCTAAAATTTGGCCGAATTTACTTAACTTGGATATTGGTCTATATTCTGAAATTAACTCACGGTGGTTATTCTTAGGAATAGGAGTGACGAGCGCTTTCTTCCACTTGTCAGGGAAAATGCCAGTTTCAACTGAAGTTTTGAAAATTAAATATAACGGTGTTAATAAAGCGTCAGCACACTTAGAAATAAAAATAGGCGGTATGCCATCAGCTCCTGCGCTTTTGTGTAAATTTATGTGTGTAAGCTCATAGAGAATTGCTTGTTTGTCAATATTAACTGAACTTATTAGAGATGTAGGACAATCACTTTCACATAGATTAGAAAGACCTGTAAGAGGTTCATCATCATTTGTCTCAATGAAGACTGATTAAAAATATGAATTGAAAGAATTGCACATGTCTTTTCCTGAAGTAATTGGAATGTGGTCAATGTCGTACATGATATTCGGGGTATCACCTAGTTGCTTTTTAGATTTTACATATGTCCAGAAGTAAGTAGAATTATTTTTAATACGATCCTCAGACATAGCTATATATTTACTGTGCTGTTCATGTTCTAATTTTCGAAGCCGTTTCCTAAGTAAAGAGAATGTTCTGTAATCAGCAATGTTACCATAGGTTTTCCATTTTCGGTGATATTTACGTTTTGCGTTAGTAAGTTTAACGAGAGGCCTAGTGTACCAAGGTGGATATTTGTTAAGTCAGTCAGTCAGGACTTTGAATTTTATATATATAGATGACAGATGATACACTTCACTTAACGGATGTGTCAAAATGAAATGTAATTGAAATCAAAAGCACTAAGGAGTATGAGTATTGATATCAACTCGAAGAAAATTACCCACAAAATACATTTTTTTCAAGAATTTCAATAAAATAAGAATCACATCTTCCATCAATTCTCTTAAACAATTTTTATGCAAAATTTGAAGTAGATTGGACCAAGGAATAAAGTTGTCCCATAGTAACTTTACCCCCCTTTTTTACCCCCTTAGAGTTCGAATTTCGAAAAATCCTTTCTTATCGGACGCCTACGTCTTATAATAGTTCCACCTGCCAAGTTTCTGATTTTTACGATGAGCGGTTTAGGCTGTGCGTTGATTCTCAGTCAGTCAGTCAGTCAGGACAAAGCATTTTATATATATATATTATATTTTTATACTTTTTATTGTTTATCCATACTTCCATACTTAATATTATAAATGGGAAAGTGTGTGTCTGTTTGTTTGTCCGTCTTTCACGGCAAAACGGAGCGACGAATTGACGTGATTTTTTAAGTGGAGATAGTTGAAGGGATGGAGAGTGACATAGGCTACTTTTTGTCCTACTTCCCTAAAATGGGGGATGGAAGTTTGTATATGGAGCATTCCGCAATTTTCAAGGTAGAAAGCTAAAAATTGCTAACATGGCTAACAAAAAAAATCGTGCATAATTATTTTTTTTGGAAATGCCCTTTTAAGCATTATTAATGGTTTTTGATGCGCTGATATTCATTTTGTTTAACTAAATGTAACGTTTTATAAATAAAAAATAAATTAATAAAAAAGCCTTAAAAAAGAGACTTGAAACCCCTTAAAAGAGGGGGTCAAATTTTATATGGGACTTTTCGAAGTTTTCAAGGTAGGAAGCTAAAAATCGGTACACAGACACTTTGTTACCAACGAAAAATACCTGCGAAAGGGGAACCGTGTTACCCCAAATTTAATGGGAGCGAAGCCGCGGGCAAAAGTTAGTGTTTTATAAGTCTTTTTTACACTGTCATTTCATCTTTATCTTTTTATCACGGCGATGCACATATGACTCACTAAAATATAAGTCTTCTCCATTCCTTACTCTTTCCTTACCATCCTTAATACCTGCAGCAATAATTGTAGGTTGATATGATTTCACCCTCCGTTATTATTTTTATCAATAGAGCAACAGGATATATTAATTATAATATCACGCGAATGCCACGTGTTATTACTACGAATAATCTCAAATATTACGTGTATATTGATACGAATTTACTATGTAATTAAAATTGTAATCCTATCCATCATTCTGTTGTTCTTTTATGTTTGTTTTTGTTGAGAAATGAATGAAAACATGTTAATGAGACAGGGTTTTGGATTGATGTTGTGTCAAAGACCTTTTATTTTTTTACTGAACTAATAAAATACTCTCAACTTCGTTTGCGTATATCTCGCTTTCCGTGAGAATTTAGAAAAATCCTTTCTTATAGTACACCCCTAGACGTCGTAAGGAACCTACATTCAAAAGGAATCTCTAGATCCAGCGGTTTGGGCTGTGCGTTGATATACCTAGTCTTGCCATAAATATTGTAAAAGAGTTTTTTATTTATGTTTCAATTGCAAATAACATTTATTACTTTTACAATGTGTTAGTTTAATACATAAATATAAAACAATTTAAAATATAAAAGGTTTATTCGAAGTGGTCTCCATTGGCTGCAATACAGTCCTTTAAACGTTGAGGCCAGTTATCAATAGAAACACGCACTCTTTCCATGGGAAAATTCTTCACTGCCAATCGTATGGATTGTTTTAGGGACTCCAAATTATCATGACGTTTAGAGCAAGCCGTACTCTCTAAAACGCACCATAAATCATAATCCAGCGGATTAAGACCGGGACTAGACGACGGCCAGTCTTCAGCTGTGATGAAGTCGGAAACGTTCGATTCCAACCAAGACTGCGTGGACCGAGCTTTGTGACCCGGCGCCGAGTCTTGCTGGAAAGACCATTCTTGGTTATTGAACATGGTGTTGTTAAGGGGCTTAACTACCTTCTCAAGAATGGTATCTTGATACACTTGTGCCGATGTTTTGATACCTTTTTCACAAAAGTATGGCTCAGTCACTCCTTCATAGCTAACACCCCACCAAACCATCACTGAAGTCGGGTAATGCCCACGTTGCACTCTGTCGACTAATTGGGAAGCTTCCTTAGAGCTTTGAGCATAAATACGGTCATTTTGTGTGTTAAAATGTTGCTCAATTGTAAAAAAAAACTAATCTGCTAGAAAAAAAATTCTGTGACCTCCCTTTGCGTACCGCTTCAGTAGTTTTTTCGATTTTACCATCCTATTCTTTTTTAAATTATCAGTTAAGAAATGACCAGTACGTCTCTTATAGGCTGCAAGTCCTAAGTCATCTTTTAAAATACACGTCATAGTTCTAGGTGCTATCTTCATCTCCCGAGATAAAATCTTTTGCTTTCGGACAGGATTTCTTCGAATTCTTTCCCTTACTGCTTCGACTACCTTTTTTGTACGAACACTACGTGGACGGCCAGATCTTTTTCTGTCACAAACAGAGGAGCTCTCATTGTACCTATTAATAGCCCGGTACACAAACATTTTACTAATACCAAGCGTATGGAGAGTTTTAAAAATTGCACTTGGCTCCATACCTACTTTGTGAAATGCAATCACAGCGATTCGGTTCTCTTTATCATCCCACTCCATTTTATTATCGCAAAATATTGTACAATGTATTGGCGCCAAAATAAGAAAAGGCAATGAAAAATCATTTAAAATGACAGATTCCAAATTCAAATGTAATATTTTGTTTATTTTTAGTTGTAACAGTATTTATGGCCAGACTAAGTATAAATAAATAAATTCTTGGACGAATCACACAACGCCATCTAGTCCCAAACTAAGCAACTAAGCTTGTACTATGGGTACTAGATTGTTGATAAACATACTTTTTTGTAAATAAATACTTATTATACATAGAAAACATCCAGACCAAGGCAAACAGACATGTTCATGCACACAAATGTTTGCCTTGCGCAGGATTCGAAACCGCGGCCCTTGGGATAAAGTGACCATTGCTAGCCACTCGACCACCGGACCTGTCTATAAGTCAGGATTTTGAATTTTATATATATAGATAGTAGGATGAACTGCTTCAAGCTTCGTCTGCATAGTGATCTAGTCTTCTACATACTCACTTATATGACCGGAGTAAGTAGTTGCAACTTTCAACTGCTTCTTCTTCTTCTTCTTTCTTAATTAATGGCGTTTCTGTCGTGTCTTAACGACACATAGACAATTTCGCCAATGTCGAGTATTTTAAATAAACACTTTTTAACAAAAAAGTACACTTTAAAAGGGCAACGTGGTACGGTGAGGATCCGAGGTCACCATCTTGACGACCTTCGTTGACAAGACGGCGATCTCGAATCTTCAACTGCTTTGGGCGGTCAAATCTTCAAGCTGTTGACAATGACTGCGATAGCGGTCGCCCGAGCAGTCCGTCTACGTCGACTGGAAAACTAAAGACGAAGAGACCGTCCACACGTTTTCGCTAAACTCCGCGAGTGTAGAGCTAAAAAACAGCCATCAGTTTCTCTGAAATTCATTTTAATTAGCCATCTCTTTTTCTCTTCTTTACTTTGACAGGGACAGCTATAATTTGTTGTGACATTTAAAAATACGTTTCAAAAACTAACTGATAGACAATTAAAAAATATAAAATGTTGGAAATTGACGACCTCCGTGGCGTAATGGTTACCACGCCAGACTGCCACCCAGGAGGTTCCGGGTTCGAATCCCGGTCGGGTCATGATGAAGAACGAACTTTTTGTGATTGGGCTGGGTCTTGGATGTTTATCTATATATGAATTTGTTATAAAATATAATATCGTTGAGTTAGTATTCCTTATAACACAAGTCTCGAACTTACTTTGTGTATCTGTGCTTTGAGGCTAGCTCAATCTGTGTGATTTATCCCTATATTATATTCCAGGATTCGACAGTAGGTATTAGATGCTCGAACGAAACTAAATCATAGGATAGACGTAATGGTTGACCCTTATCAAGGTTTTATCTAATATTTAACTAATCTCGGCTTAATTTCTTCCTTGTAACACAATCTTTACAAAAATAACTTTGCAGTTGCGAAAATCATTCAATAGAATAGATTCTTTACATTTTATACGATTTTTTAGGTGATCCAACCGCAAAAATTAATTTGTTTTTCTATATGTAAAAATCTATAAAAGATCTCATGTTTATATGGATCAACAGACAGTAATAATTACAGCGCGTCTGTACTCACTGTCCAGGGCGCTTACAATTTTTGTGATTCAGTGATAAATTTGTTTTTTTTTTTCGTGCTTTAAATTCAGGAAGTAGTTATGGCTCGTGAGTACATTTTTTTATTTATTTAATAAATAATTTTTATAATAAAAATAAGTAGGTACTTATGAATATGATTTTGTGCGTCCTTCTCTAAGTCTAATCTAATGTTGCTCTGCCCAACGGGGTCCATAAAATGTTCTCGTCTTATATGTATATAAATTGTCATGTCATCCTATTATGGTCGCAATAAATGTTGAGTATTGACTATGTAGGTACTTTAAGTAGTACCTATTTAAAAAATTTAGGTTTTTGTCAACGCGCCTCGATTGTGAAATTAAAAATTTTGTGTTTGTAAAACAGTTTATAAACAATGCATTGAAATTAATCATTTAAAGAATGTAACTTTATTCAGAGAATATAATATTTTAACTACATTGTACTTAGCATTAAATAAAACTAAACTAAAAACTATTAAAAATAAAAAGCATGGTCCCTGTGGCAGGCGCCCAAAATGCTAGCACGCTGAATGGCGATAGAGATCCGTTGAACGATGTTAATTAATTAGTTCATAATATAAATAGTTTTTAAATAATACATTGAAATTAATCATTGAAATAATGAATTTAGAAACTATTTTACCATTGTTTATAATTTATATATTCTAATGTTAGAAGGCAGCAAAGAAAACAATTGAATGTCGATAGGTTAGGAAAATTTTCGAGGCACTTGATGGCGTCGCACTTTAAACCAAAAATTTTTTTTTAATTCTTTATGGTATGATTGAAACAATTAGCGGATCTAATGCCAAAAAGCATTCTCTACCAGTCATCCGTCGCGTCAAATATTGTTGGCGGGACAAAATTGAAAGCAAGTGTATACTACCCGTTCGCCTCAAGTTTGCCGTTACCTCCCGCCGCGCACACCCCACCGCACCTCAAGGTAGATCCGCAGTTGCTCAGGGGCCCGATTCTACTAACACAAATGTACCAAAACAATAAGTTAAACATTATGTTATTGTTTAAGTCCATAACAAATGTCAAAAACTATTCCACTGATACACTATCGGCATTCTTTTGAGACAGAATTGAGACACCATTGAGAGTCCATTGGTGCATTTGTGTTAGTAGAATCGGGCCCCAGTAGGTACCGTTAGCTTATCGGATCTGCCTTGAGGTAGAGTGGGGTGTGGCGCGGCGGCGGGAGGTAACGGCAAACTTGAGGCGAACGGGTAATAGGCAATAATAGGTGTCTATGAACATTTTTTTTTTATTATTTATTTATTTAGACTCCTTTAAAATTCAAAATTAAATTTTTAGAAATGGAAGGGAGCAGCTTAAATGGTTCGCAACACGATGCATTAGGATTAGTTGTTAATCTTCAGCTGTCAAGTTGATATTTTAGATTAATTTGATTAATTTATTCGTATAATCCTCTATGATAATGACGGAAGAATTATAAAATTAAGCCTGTCTTACAGTCAGTTTCTGAAACGCATTTTTAAAGTTTACACATTACACATTAGTCACTATCAAACTAAGTGTCCGCGCACACGGGCCAGTGGCCACAACCACAAAACGCCACCACCGGCGTGGTTCCTGTAGTTTTCAATTTGTCATACATTTTATATGGACTCGCCGCACACGATTGACGCCGGTGGCCGCTACACGCCACCGCTTATAACTTCTCGTCGCGGCGTTTGGGCTGACGCGACCCGTGTGCGCGGACACCAAAGAAAAACAGCATCAGTGGGCTGTTCCCCATAATTCTGTGCCTAACTTCACTCAATTTCCTGACGGCGATGGTCATGTGGCCAGCGGTGGCCGCTTAGTCCCAAGGGCGGTTTTTGTGTGCATGAACGTTTGTCTTGGTCTGGTTGTTTTCTATGTATTGCACCAAACACAGTAAAAATATTACAGAGAATTACGAGTAATAAAGTACAATAGGCGGCCCTATTGCCAAGCAATTTCTTCCAGGCAACCTCTGAAAGAGAAATAACTGCCAAAAATAAATAAGTAGGTGGCGCAGTAATTACAATTAATTTCATATTAGGTACATGTATATGTATAATATACATATAATAAGTATATAATGTATAATAAGTATTTATTAACAAAAGTATTTTCAGGCCATATGACAGGCCCGGTGGTCGAGTCCCAATGGTCACTTTATCTCAAGGGCCGCGGGTTCGAATCCTGCGCAAGGCAAACATTTGTGTGCATGAACATGTCTGTTTGCCTTGGTCTGGGTGTTTTCTATGTATATAATCATTTATAATAAGTAAATATTTACAAAAAAAAAGTATTTAAGTATATTTAATGGCGTAATGGTTACCACGCCAGATCGCCACCCAGGAGGTACAGGGTTCGATCCCCGGTCGGGTCATGATGAAAAACGAACTTTTTCTGATTGGCCTCGGGTCTTGGATGTTTATCTATATATGTATTTGTTATAAAATATAATATCGTTGAGTTAGTATCCCATAACACATGTTTCGAACTTACTTTGGGGCTAGCTCAATCTGTATGAATTGTCCCTATATATTTATTTATTTATTATTTATTTATCAGCAATCTTAGTACCCATAGTACAAGCTTAGTTGCTTAGTTTGGGACTAGATGGCGTTGTGTGATTCGTCCAAGAATATTTACGAGTATTTTATTTACGTATATTTATCAGCAATCTAGTATCCATAGTACAGTCAAGAGCAGGTCGACCTTTACATATTGGACTTTGTACCATTCTTAAGTTCTATGTCATAAGAGCTAAAATTGTACTGGACGTGTAAAGATCAACGTGCTCCTGACTGTACAAGCTAAGTTTTGGACTAGATGGCGTTGTGTGATTCGTTCAAGAATATGTATTTAGTGTAGAACTAGTATTAAAATTACATTCACCCTTCCCATTGTTATATTTTATTTGGAAGGTTTAAAAAAAACGCAAAAATAAAATTTAATTACATATTTATTTTAAAAACAGTTAAAAATAACTTAACATTATTTATTGACATTATAACTCGGTGGTTTAGTACATAAAAATACACTTGGTGTGCAGGTTCACCACACAGACAAACTTATAAATGGTCAACATTTATGTTTTTTTTGTGTCTGGCTAGTTGGTTTCCTATGTATACATATATTTACAAAAAGTATTACAATATTATTAGTATACTAGCGAAATTCGCACAACTTCGTTTCCGGGACAAGCCCACCACACATTCCCACTGATGTGTCTCCTGTGTAGCCAGGATCAACAACGGCGACCTCAGATTGAAAATAAGCGATGAGGCTTATTGACGTCCCGGGGGAGTAACTACAGCTGTCTTGGAACTCACAACGAATTTAATCAGAAAGAAGATAGTCGGAGTAGGAAGTATTGAAACTTCATTTGCGTATATTCCGCTTTCCCGTGGGAATTACAGAATGTTTTATACACATAAACAATCCTTTTGAATCACTCTATAAACGCACCAAAATCCGTTGAGTAGTTTTAAAGGTCTAAGCATACATGGAGACAGAAAGACATACAGCGTAACCCGTTCGCCGTTACCTCCCGCCGCGCCACACCCCACCGCACCTCAAGGCAGATCCGATATGCTAACGGTACTGAGCAACTGCGGATCTGCCTCGAGGTGCGGTGGGGAGTGGCGCGGCGGAAGTTAACGGCAAACTCGAAGCGAACGGGCTGTATGTGTAGAAAATCATATTTTACCCGTATCGAAAGTTTACGCGGACGGAGTCGTGGGCACAGGTAGTTTAAAAAACAAAAATGCTGATTGATCAACATTTAGCCGAAACCTATAACCTAATCTAGGTATAATTTTGAACATTTCATTTATGATGTATACAAGGTTTTTTTTTTAAATTCCCGTAGGAGAATATACATACAAAGTTGCATGGGTTTCTCTAGTTATACCTATTGATAAAATGGCGGCCAACATCGAAAACTCCTCATTGGTTTGACCTACAGTCGATCAATGGAAGAGGTGAGCAGGGTACAGATCCAAGAATAAAGATTTTAATGATAATAATGTAAACATCGTTATAAAACTTTGTAATTACATTGTACAATATGAATACTATCATACTAATATAATAAATGAGAAAGTGAGTTTGTTTGTTATTCTTTTAGCTTGACTAATCAGCCGATCATTTTGATTTGTATACATATTGTCAGGGGTACAGAGCCCAACATAGGCTACTTTTCCCGTGAAAGTATGTCATTCCAATGGAAAAATATTTTTTCTACTATAGAGGGCGCTGTATGGGATGGGCTATCGGCCAACAGATGGCGCCACGTCGCGCTATGGGTTGTTTTGTTGTCAAACAAGATCTATGTCATAAAATTAACCAAGCGAAGCCGCGGGAAAAGCTAGTTCATAAAATAATTCTAGTAAATCTCTTCATGCAATGTTTAGAAATCTTTTATTATATTTAAGGCCCTGCTCACCTCTTTCATTGGCTAACTTGATAGGTACTGATTTTATTGGCTGTGTACAATAATGGATTAATGTTGATATACTTCTGTATTTGCATAATACTCTTTCTCTTTCATACTTCTTCATCAGCTAAGGATCTTAACATCTATGCATTCTCCACCTTCCAACTCCAAATCCCTTGCTGTGTTACTGCCTGAAAGAGAAAGTATAAAAATGTACAACAAGTAAATATTCTCGAACCATTTTTTTTAAACATAACTGAATGAATAGTGAGTTGAAAGTGAATGAGTTTTATAGAGAGTAAAAACATTTCACATTAACACAAAATAAATGGCCGTTTTAAGTCAAAAATTAAGAGATTTTCGTCCTTAAAAATAGGTCTTTTTTGCCTGATGCAAATGGATGTCACTTTAATTAGACTATATAAAAACATTTATAATATTGTTTTGTAAAATTGTATACAGCGACTTGGCTAAAAGTCTCAAGGAAAAATAGAGGGAAAAAATTAAAATTGTATAAACCTTTTTGGTTTTCCCAAGAAAATAAAATAAAACAGCACTTATTTCAAATAATTTCATACCTGATATTAAATCACCATCAAACTCAAACTTTAACTTATTCAACGGTCTCTCAAACTGTTCGGCACATTTCGTCATAGCTGTCAACATCTTTTCGTCCAAACTGACCGCAATCTCGAAAGGTTTTTTAATATTCTGACACTGAAACTTAAGTCTGATCCCATTCTTAATATCGACCTCTTTATCTTTAATGATTACGCTCTGGTTGACTATACCACCGTCAATAAATTTGGCTATATTATAATTAACTGTATCGGGAGTGTCGTTCGCAGATATTATAACATCATTATAAGTAAACAACAGTTTATCGTAACTAACGTTATGTTTTTTAGAGAAATATTCAAAGATTTGTGTAAACTTTTGATATTTGCGTATATTGAATTTAACAAACTCCGAACTCTGCCAGTATATTTTAACCGATAGCTCTTCGTTGTCGTCTAGCGGATCTGCTTCGTCTAAAATTACGACGTCTGGTTTATTTTTATTGCTAAATAACTCTTGTTCGTCACAATTGTCTGGATATTCATCTGTATTCCCAATGCTGTATGTGGGATAAATAGTATTTTGAATTACTGGGTTGTGACCTCTAGGTCTGTCTATAAAACCACAACTGTCATAACTAGAGAGATGTGCCCAATACCTCTGTCTACTACGACCTCTAGACCTGGCACCACGACCTCTTCTACCTCTCGGTGTCCCTCTACCTCTGGAATTACTGGCTTGACTACTACTGCTTTCAGTTATGCTGGCTTGGCTTGCAGAGCTACTAGGATTGGCTTCAGTTATACTGGCTTGACTTACAGAGTTAGAGGTTTCATTTGATTCAATGGCTGGTTGGTTTTTCTTTTTTTTCGATTTACTAGGGGTTTGACCACTTTGGCTAGTATTACCGCGTTTCGCAGCAGCACGAGTTACTCTTGTGTTACTAGCTATTATATTATCAATTAAATTCTCATCGGACTTTTTATTAACGTTATTTTCTTCGGTAATAACCTTTTTGGCGATTAACTTATTTTTTTTCAATATCTCATCGATTTCTGTGGAGTCGTTAAGAAGGTTGGAACATTCCATTTTGTCTTCTTGGTATTTGTTCTTCATATTTTGTAACCTTTGCGCTATATTGCCATAGCAATCGTCTTCGGAGTCTGATGACGACATTTTTGTTAAAATTGAACGAAAATAAAACTATAAACGTAAATACGTAAGAAATCGTTACAATATAAAAACACAAACACACAAGACAAAACAAGACGTCAAAATAATGTCATGTCTGAGTCTGACAGTTTGACATTTACAATTTACATTACATGACTTTTAGTGATGATTGCCAGTATGCTTGTTCTAAAGTTACTCTTTTTATTTAAAAAAAATTGTATTGGATTATGCTTATTGTATGCGGTATGCGAAGCTTATTAAAAATTATACTATAACTAGCAAAACAGGCACAACTTCGTTTGCGTGTATTAATTTATGCACAGCAACGCCATCTACTTATATCAATGATTGTGTTTGCGTTGTTGATGTGCTTTAATAAATAAATAAATAAATCGGACTTTTTATCAAATACTACGGGAATCGCGTACTTTTCGGGATAAAAAGTACTCTATGTGTTAATTCAAGGCACAGTTCAAGGTATCCGCAACCAACATACCAAATATCATAAATATTGGTCCAGACATTTGAGCGTGAAGAAGTAACAAACATACACATAACTTTCGCCTTTATATATAGGCTCTACCACACAGGTGCGTTTTTAACGGTCGATAATATCGGTGGCGTTCTTAGAGCATTTACTAGGCGTTATAGCGATATCTATTTTCAGTACATTTTGTATTAGAATGGCCATGGAGTAACACACTGCTGCCGCTGCGATACTATCGCCGCAATGGAAGTAGAACGTTGCGTTTCTCCGTCCTGTGCGATATTCCGATATGAGTTCTAGAAAGTTACTGTGTCAGGACACAAACGACCGTACCGTACACACACCGGCGATTATAACGTTAGGTACAAGAAAAAAAAAAAAAGCGTCCGCCATATTGTTTTCACATATCGTCTGACGGACGGACCAACGACCATTCGATAGTATTGACGTTATTATTTTAATAGTTATTTATTTTCCTAAAATGTAAATAAAATACAAATTGGATACTTTAATACTCAAAATTTGATGTATTCCGTCGGATGGGAGACTTCTTTGGGGCGCTTACAAAGAAATATATTCAGAAAATAAAGAGTAGGGTATACATACATACCTACATACTATGTATATATCTACCCGTACGTAGCGTACGTACGGGTAGAAATGATTACATACCTATTTAAGATTAGCAGTAGATTATTAATAGTTTTAGCAAACACGTCATAATCCTATAGTTTTTGTCAAATAAAATTTAGATTTGACGTCAAACTATAATCCAGGCGTGGATTGATTGTTTCCGATTGATTATTTATTAGGTTTTTACGTTGAATCAATACTAATCACGTTTTTTTATAAACTCGAATTTTACCAATCTGCAATAAAATACCTACCTACCTATCTATATTTTCTACATATCTACATGCGCACAAAACCGTCGAGATATAAGTACGTACCTACCTACCTACCAACGTACAGGAGCCCTACTACGAAACGTTAATCCATTATTTCGGCCGAAGTATCGGAAGAATTTTAACCGTGAAATAAAAGTTATTTCATGATTATAATTCAATGAACTACTAAAATAACCATAAAGTACAAGGTATTTCATGGATAGAATTCAAGGAATTACTAAAATAACCATGAAATACCTTGTATTTCACGGTTAAAATTCTTCCGATACTTCGGCCGAAATATCGGATTAACGTTTCGTAGTAGCCCTCCTGTTTACATACCAGTAAGTACCTATACTTATCTCGGCGAACAAAACTAGTTTTAAATCTTTTTCGTACCTAGAATGCAATTTGTATTTTAAATATAAGTATGAATTTAAATCAATGACACAAACTGTTCACAAATCTACTATTCGTTTGTGTATGCCTTATGATATTTAACAAAACAGTAGGTACCTACCTCATTAATAAACTTTAGGTACCTAAAGTTTCGGTACCTACCTAAAGTCTGCCAACTGTATCCAAACGTAATGCAAACTCAATACTCAAATATGTTTAATGCACCAACTAATCTATGTACCGTGAAACATGCCAACTTTGCTCACTTTTTTCAAATAATTAGATATTAAGAAGAATTTTTCTATGACGACGTAAGTATATTCTTTCATCAACTACGACTGTAAGATGATGCGCATGTGTTAGTATAGTTTAATTTACAATTATTCAAGATTTAATTCACTATTTGTTCGATTTTGTTGGCAGGCAAAGTTTTCTGGACTTTTAGCCAACTTTACCCACATTGATTTTTAGCGCAAATATGGGTTTTATGCCGATGACATAAACACCAGTACAAGAACTTTGGCAAAGATAACGTTTAGTTTAGAAATGTAAGTGATATTATGAATAGTTTCTTATGAAAATGTCAGGGCAATGTTATCCCGACATTTTTTGTCTTTTCATACAATCCACATTTCGACTTTTAAAAGTACTAGGGTTGGCACATGATAATCGGGACAAGCCCACCAGACATTCCATATGTAACCAGGATCAACAACGGCGACCTCAGATTTACAATAAGACGCACACTGGCACATGGTAAGAAGGATTCGGATTTTTAGGTAAATAAAAAGGAAAACAAAGAACAATGCTTATTATTGTTTAATATATTTTTATATTACAATTTATCACTTTTTTCTACTACTAATAGAGATCAGTCATGTCATGTCATGACTATTTTTTATTCTAAATTTAAACATATACACTTTTAACCAAATTCGTCGTTGAGCATCTCGTGAAGAAATTTGGGCTGATGTTACTGATTCGCATGCAAGTTTTATCATTTCTTCAGAATAATTTTTATATGCCCTGGATCCAATTATTCATCTTGATTTTCTTTGTCGGATTCGAGATATGATCTATAATGCAGAAAAAAAATCACTTGTAAACCACAAACTCCTTTTTCACAAAAAAAAAAATCGGATAAAAATGTTATTTAACGTTAATTTACTTGGAAAATTATTAAAAGTTGGCAATTTGGAGACATTTTCTGATCTAATTAAATTGTAAATACCCACATATTTAAATAAGCCATAAATAAAAATAAAAAATAATTTTGTAAATCGTAATGTGTCAACCCTAAGCTATTTTTGATGGCGGGCAATGTTGTAAATCATAGATCTATACATTAGTACATAACTTTGCCCATCAATTTTACTTTGGTTTCAAAGGCTTTTGAGAAATGATACTAATATTAATAAACTCAATAAATAATTATCTATTACATGTTATAAAGTAAATTTACCTGTGTTTTCGCCATCTCGCAGAGTTGAAGTTACAATTTGCACTAAAATTTGCCCGTAAAAATAAGCACCGTGTTCAACGACTTCTGACAAGTTACTAAGCAAGGTTAGCAATAACCACGATAGTCAGTGTTGTCATAAATTTAACCTATTTTCTACCCAAGTAAATCAATGTGGCCATTACTTTAAGATATTTTTGTACATCAACGATATACTTATAAATTGTGTTTGGGGCAAAATTTTGGCATATTTCACGGTACCTACTCTAAATAAGACTTCTTTACATAAATAAAATGAAGTCCCACTGTCTGTCTGTCTGTCCCTATGTATGATTAGACCTTTAAAACTATACGGAACGGATTTTGATGGGGTTTTTTTGATACATAGAGTGATTCAAGAGGATGGGTTTTTTGAGTAGCTATAATACATTCCAAAATTCCCATGGGAAAGTGGGAAGCGGTTTTTCCCACGGGATGAACACGCAAACGAAGTTGCGCGGGTTTCGCTAGTTTAACATAAAACACAAGTTGTAGACATTATGTCGATTTGATAAACCATTTATTACCAGACATTCTAATCAAGCTATGATCTTGCCCATAAAAGATTGTATTTTTATCATTTTTTATTATGTTACATATATATTTACAATAGCTACTATGTAATAATCGGTTTTTTATCAGAATAAAACATACTTACCGGCACAAAGCGGTCATATTTCTTATGCCGGCGCCAGACATGTGTTCAAAGATGTGATCAAATATGTGTGACACGGGCATTTGATACTATTGTCACATATTTGATCACTTATGTGCGCTTTGCCGTTCCGTGTCGGTTTTTTAGCGCACATCAAAGGGATCAAAGTCCAAATGTTTGTGTGCCTGCCACACTACGCGCGAAGTCGTTGCGCGAGCATCGCCTCGTGGAGAGCTGTCGTGTGCGTCAAACGAACTAAAGATGGAGTGGAGTAACGAGAGCGTTTTAAAGTTTATTGAGCTGATGCAAGGAGAGTTTTGGCTGTTTTTGTTTATTTATTTGCTCATGTAATAATTAAATAAAATAAGCAAACTGCGTCGACCAAATCGTCGTCTATGTTTTGTGAAGTCTATTTGAAAACTGTGAGCTCAAAGGAGTGATCAAATCTTTGAACACATAATCTGACAACAATATGTGACCAAAAGTGTGAGCAAAGTCTTCAAAGTGTTCACATCTCGGAACACATATTATGTCTGGCGCCAGCATTATCATTTTTAGATACTAAATGGCACGAGTACCTACCTAAGTACCTAGATATATTATGTAAAATCAAGTCACCTACATACATCCCTTTTATATGAAAATAAATAAATAAATAAATAAAAATATCAACTCATAGCCATCCCAATGCACTCCCCTGTATAATACGGCTCTCCCTTCAATCGAAGGTGATTAGAGAGTACTCTGCCACGCTGCTCCAATGCGGATTGGCAGAGGCCGGTGTTTTCAAGCCGTCTGAAGGCCACCGACTTTTCTTAACGACTGTCATCCATTGACAATAGTCAGTGGGACAATTCACGCAACAAGAACCGATTCTAGTTCGATTCAACGACACTCGCTGTCTCGCTCATATAAACTAGGAATTGAACGGGACAGCGAGTGTCGTTGAATCGAACTAGAATCGGTTCTTGTTACGTGAATTGGCCCACAGGACCGTGAAGCGCGGAGTCGCTCGAGATTACGAAACCCATCCAAACATTGGCTAAGGTCGTCGCTTAGCTTTCTCGTTTTAGAGACACACAACGAAACCATCGATTTTTTAAATGTTATACGTCAGACAAACGGGCGAGTCCACGCAATGCGTTGCCCACTTCTGACGAGACCTCCAATGTACGACCATTGGACCAATGGAGGACCATTTTAGAAAAAAATCGCTTGCACATCTTGTGGGCGGATTTTTTGTAAGCTCCATTCTTTTCTTTGTTACCAAATAGGGTTTTTGTTTATTAGAGCCACATGTGTCCACTATGATGTTGGATGTTGCAACCAAAAATCATCCTAAAGATGGTTCTGCTATCCTCGAGGCGACTGTACCTCTTAAATAGTCCCATGTCATAGTCTGAAGGAAACAGAGGCTGGGAGCTCATTGCACATCTGTATGCGAACGAGAAACGTTCTTTGGATTCGAGTAGACACCGACAGTGTGTCAACGTAGTGAGAATGAGCACCGAGCCCACGGCGGTTGGTGCGAGTGCGGAATTGGGCTGTTGGCACCAATTGAAGAGTTCCTCGGAACATTACAATACAATACAATATTCTTTATTGCACCAAAATAAATTGAACAACAAAATAGTACAGAGTGGTAGGAAAAGTACAACAGGCGGTCTTTCCCATTGTAAAGCCAGTTCCAATTGAAGGAGTATTATTTAATTCCAATTTCTTTGTACACAGTTAAATATTTCGCCGTCCTCATCATTGCCGCAGTCGCCAGCGCTGACAGGTCTTTGGAAGGTGTTGATCCCAACTCTGTCTCATGCGACCCTGAAGGACTGGTAATACTTGAAAATTATATTTTTAGACTAGACTAAGGGCGCGTTTAAACTACACGAAAAATTTCGCACGGCGCGGCGGCGGCGGCGGCGGGCCGCTCGGCGTTTGCCCCGAAATTTTCATTGATAGTAAATTAAATCTTATTGATTAATTCACAACGTACAAATTCTAAATACATAGTTACCTAATGTGCCGTACGGTGGCCTCGAAGATAGGAGGACCATTTTAGAAAAAAATGTGCAAGCGACACATCTGGTAAGCGTATTTTTTGTCAGCTCAGTCCTTTTCTTTTTATTACCAAACAGGGTTTTTGTTTATTAGAGCCACATGTGTCCACTAGGATGTTGGATGTTGCAACCAAAAATCATCCTAAAGATGGTCCTGCTATCCTCGAGGCGACGTACATACGTTGTGGATGTAGTCAATAAAGTTTTAAAACCTTCACCTACTTACTTATAAAAAAAAATTGCGCGCGAAAATTTTCGCGACGACGCGACGTCGAAACGCGTCCTAAGCATCACAAGCACTTTTTCTAGTAGGTACCTACAAAATTCAAAAAATTCAAAATTTTTATTCAGAGAATAGGTTTTCCACAAACACGTTCTCTTGTCAGAGTATACAGTAATAAAATGATTGGTAGAAATAGTAGATTTTACAACAAGTGCACAAAACGAATCATTTCTATCCGAGACTTTTAGCAGCCCGAGCCCAAGGCGAGGGCTGATAGTAATGTCGAGGATAGAAATGGTTTTGTGGACGAGTTATAAACTCTGCTTTTCACTTCGATTGCGAGGAAATAAATAAATAAACGCACGAAAAACAAGACCTGTTTCCCCTTTCCCGCCGCTTTTTTTTTTTATCTTAACAACTTTGAAATTAGGCTTGGGCTGCAGACCTATACAGCCTACTATTAAATTAATTTTGTAATAAAATAATTTTCTTAAATTAATTAAATAACCTACCGTACTGTAATTTAAATTTTAATATCTTTTATGACTTAAAAAACACATTAGCCAAATAAATTAAAGTAAATATTATAAAATAACAAATTCTATCTCTGAACTTTTTGTTGTGTTTGGCTGTATGGCTTATTTCCTTTGCCTTAATATAGATACATTTATGAGTAGATACGTTTTTGCCCTTGTGCACAAAATTCGATTTTGTGCAGCCTATTATCCTGCGCAAATAAGCATTTTCTGAGCATGAGAAGTGAAAAAAAATGATCTACTCTATAAACTACTACCATTTCGGAAACAAAAGCAAAATAACCACTGGTAAAAAGAAATGGCGAAAGAAAACCAGTTACGGCCTTTTTTGTCATTTAAAAATATATCGTACTTTTCTTTTTTCTTTTCTTTTTCAACATAAAATTTAAATTTTACACAACTTGTATTAAATAAATTAATTCAAAAATAAGCCTACTTTATAAACTATCAACATTTCGAAAACAAGCATAAAGACCACCACCGGTAGGTAGTTAAAAGGAATGGCGAATTTACTTATTGCTGACTGAGATTATTAAAAAAATGTATTTTGCAAGTATATTTACAGGAAATACTTTTCACGTCAATTTTATTTTATCCTACTAAGTAGTGCTAGGTACTATGTACGATATTTCTTTCCTGTTTAGAAGAAGTGCCGCAAGAAATTCAACATTTAGCCTTTTTTTAAAGCCATTAAGTACAACATAAAATGTTTAACGATTTTTTACACATTTAAAAATTAATAGGTATACTTTACGAATAAAAAAATAAAAATAAATATTTTTATTAAATTTCAGATCGCACTTCTGCTGCCCAGCCGCACAGACTGCAATGTGTTCTACATGTGCACCCATGGCAAAGAAGTGCTGTTCAGATGCGCAACGCCCGATTTGATCTTCGATTTTGAACAACAGGTAGATTACCTATTCTGTGCGGCGAACGCCGATCGGCGTTCTTGTTAATTTGCTTATAACTTGGCGAAATCAAATCAAAAAAATAAACTTGCATACGCAAATGTTGAATAATACAATACAACAAGCTACCGCTCGCCGTTTTCTAAAATTCAACTGTCTGGAAAATTACGAAATCCTCAGGTGCAAGGGCCGCCGATCGGCGTCTTTTATTAATGTTCAACAGCGACGGACGCCGATAGGCGTGTGCGGGTACCTATGTCAAATACCGTCGTCCGTCCCGCACTTGCCTAGTAAACTCTATACATTCAATTTTTTTAAATAGCTGCAGTACTCGCCAAAGTTTGGGCTCATAGTTTTTAATTAAACGTTGTCGTTATGCACTGAGCAGTAAGTTCGAACTTCGCTTTCACGTTTGAGCGTGCCAGTCGTGTTGGCGACTAGTAGGAAATAATATACCGTTTTTATGTATCTGCCTCCTATTTTCAAAAAATTACTCGTGTTCGTGTTTAGTAGGTAATAAAGACTTATTTTTTTTTTGGAAATTAATTTATTAATTATTTCGATTAGACCTGCGCCTGGCCGTGGTCGGGGACGTGCACATTGCGGTCAAACGAAGACGACGAGGACGAAGGCTCGGGCTCTGGGTCCGGTTACGAGCCATCCATCAATTATGAAGAGGAAGGTGAGTTAAACCGTGGTTATACCATATTATCAAACATGTACAGTCAACAAAGGAGTTGACTGACCCCCCTCTGTATATATGATTAAAGATTACTAAATATTGCGTGAAGGAATTTACTTGAAATTTTATTTATCAATAGTATTCATATTGTACTATGTAATTACAAATTTTAAAGTAAATCCCTTCACGCAATATTTAGAAATCTTTAATCATTTATACAGAAGGGGGTCAGTCAACTCCTTTGTTGACTGTACCTTTAGCGCACGGTGCGCAGCAAATCATGTATAGGTACCTACTTCTTTATAAAAATGAATTGCTGTTCCTTAGTCTCGTTAAAACTCGAGGACGGCTGAACCGATTTGGCTAATTTTAGTCTTGATATATTCGTGGAAGTCCAGAGAAGGTTTAAAGGGTAAGTAGTGAGTAGGGTAGGGTAGGGTAGGGTGGGGTAGGGTAGTGCCTCTAAGACGGGGCAAAGTTCTCCGGGTCAGCTAGTTTTTTTTTTGTCATTTATTTACCATTAAAAAATATACAATTACCAAAAATTTACTTAGCTAATATAACTTAGTAAAAACCACAAGTTGTGCTTATGTTAATAGCTTGCTACATTAGTTAGTTAGTTAGAGTATGTATACTAGGAACAAGATATATGCTAGGTTATTCAAATAGAATTAATAAAAATATTATAACTGTCAGTTCGACCGTGTTTCTGGACAGGCGCATTAGACGAAAATGTTTGGCAGATGATGTATTGCCAAACACAGAACAAGACCACGCGGGCGGAGCCGCGGGTAACAGAGCTAGTACTTAAATATTTATAAAAAAATAAAAAAAAATTGTTTCGCGTCGTCAAAACGCGCCCTCAGTGGTGCGGTGCGGTCGGTGCTACAAATTCGATCGTCTGTATGCAGTTTTATGCCGGCTACACACGTCATTGTCCGTTTTTACCTCTACATCAGTAAAGTTTTTTTTTTCTTCAGATAAACCCGCTATACACGATGGTATTATCAACTGCGGGTCCATAGAGGCAGCCCCTACACAGGTTGTTTACAGGTTAGTAATTGTTATAGTCTTTAAATTAGCTAGACTTTAACTAAATACTGAACTAAATGAAATCGGATTGTAGCTACACTAATAAATCGATTAGTCTATACTAATATTATAATGAGGAAAGATTTGTTTGTTTGTTTGAAATGAATAGGCACCGAAACTACTGGGCCGATTTTAAAAATTATTTCACCAGTAGAAAGCTACATTATCAGGGAATGACATAGGCTATAGCTTTTCCCGAAACTCAATGTGGTTCCCACGGGAACGGGTCCGGAACTTCACGCGGACGAAGTCGCGGGCAAAAAAGCTAGTAAAGTATAAAGTTAGAACGAATTAGGATTTGCCGTACAGAATTGAAATTATAATAGCGATTTCGTTGCAGAGTAATCTAGCACTGTGAATTGTGTAGAATTTATTAATTTTATTCATATTGGATTGTTTTTTTTTACAGGGGCGACTGCCAACGATACTGGCGTTGCATAAACGGCTCACCACGGGCAGTATACTGCAGTGACGGTCTATATTTCAACTCTGAGACACAGCAGTGTGACTTCGAAGCTAACGTCAAATGTCACGTAGAACAAGAAGACGAATTACAAGGGGAATTTATAGTTTATAAATAATACTATATCTTTAAATCTATTTAATAAATGCGACAATCTACTCTACATGGTTTAGAACATCGATTTGATATAGAGATTTAAAAGCAATGTAGATGGTTTCATACCAAATCTTCGTCATCACTGTTTCATTCAGAAAAAATATTTTCGAAAGAACAATTTGTGGGATTCGAACCCACGTCCTCTCGACATCCGGCTGAGTGCTCTTACCACTGAGCTACCGGGGAAGGTTATTAATGTTTTCATTTCTATAAACTGCGTTGCTTGAAAAGTAAAATGACAACGCGACACAATTTTTTTTTGACAAGTCTACCTGTAGCTAAGACCTGTAGCGATGAGAAGTGTCTTATTATATTAGACACTTCTCATCGCTACAGGTAGATTTGATGAAGATGAAAATGTATATTATCCAATTGCTACAGGCATGTCGTATTGTCAACTGTCGCTTGTCATTTTACAATAAATTATTTACCTACACATTTGACAAATATTTTTGCGATAACGGTCGTGTTCTGAAATATGTATCTGAATGCAACAGAAATGTCGTATTGTTCACCGTCGCCTACCATAAATACAATATTATTTTTGACAAAATATTTTCACGAGAAGTGTAAAATTAATATCTACATACAACAGAAATGTCGTAATGTCAATACAGGCGACATGAAAGTGCAATTGTCGCGTTTATTAAATAGGCTCGTCTGACACAAAGATACCTAAATATACGCCATTTTAAACAATTTAAATATTAAATATTTACGGAATACAATGTCAATTTATGTATATTCCATTTCTTATTATACTTGACACAAGATTTCTAGTGAAATTCAACGATTGTGTTTGAATTAGCTTGTCATAGCTTATTGTGGTGTGTGTGGAATATATTCTACCCTACCGTCAGAGGTAAGACCGCACTAGGCGTCGGCGCGGCGCGTCAGAATATTCTTTCATATAAATTATATGAGCCTAACCGCACTACAGCGGCGCGACGCCGCCGGTTTAGCTCATACAACTTTCAATTTCGCTGATGTGTCGCGTCGCGTCGCGTAGTTACGCCTAGTGCGTTTGAAACTTTAATGTAAATCTTGTTGCATTGGTAATAAGAGTAATATTTCAGTGAATGGTATATGATCTTATGACACTTTATGAATAATCTCTAACTATTATACTTTGCATTATTTGTATGATTTTGACATATATTTTAATTACAGGAAAACGAAAAATTGACGAGTTATTATTTTTATTTTTGTACAAATCATACAAAAAAGAATTTATGGTGATCTATTACAAATAAGTATAAAGTTAGGTTATAAAAAATAGGTTGCCGAATTTTATTTTTATTTTTAAACATGGCTACTATAATTTTAAAAGGGCAGAATCGCTTAGAAATTATTCGCATTAATTATTATTTATATATTTAGTGTTTGCTGATTAAAAATAATTTTGTTGAATATTAAATAGTAGATTGTCCAAAATATCCATAAAAAAATAAATAAAAAAAATAAAAGTGTACAAATTATGTATTTTTATTATGTTAAATAATACCCCTTGTCAAAATAAAATTATTTTATGATGTTGTTTTTTTTATTTTCTAATTTTTATTCATACTAGCTGATGATGCTTATTAGCTGATATCTTCAAGGGACCGATATTTAAAAAAAAAAATCATAACTATATTATCTAGATCAAATTACCTCTCAAACAAAAAAAGCGGCATCAAAATGTTTAGCGGCCCTAAGTTATTGGATCGCATGACTTTAAATGTACCTTACAAATCCACTCGCCCTAAGAAATATACTGTCTTCTGTGCAAGAGTGTTCAAGAGCAATCTGGGACACTTTTCCACAGTTTACAGGCTACAGAACATCCTTATTAATGTAATGAAAAAATCATGTGTGGATATCTTCAGCGGTTCCAAGGAATTCGATAAATCCATTCGTGGTTATTTATGTAACTAGCAATGGATTTTCCTATTCAATAACCTAAGTATCTGTTTTTTATTTTCTAAATTAATTAAAAATCCCATTTGTAATTTAAAAATTCATTAACTTCTACAAAATATGTAACATAACGCTTTCCTCAAAATTGCATGCCGTGGCAGTCTTTATCTAAGTTTGCATTGGTCAAAACACATGATTTTCTCGCATGTCTATATTAAATGTATTCAATGTAAGATTTGTTGACTGTCCTAAATAAATAAATAAAATCGGACCATCCGTTTGGTTGCTGCGATGCCACGGACGTGCACTACAGCCACAAACTATGCCGATGCCGAACTAATTACACACAGTGTGTAATTAGTTGAGGTGAGGTCAGTGTATTGATGGTAAATTGTCAAGGTATTCAAGGCGTATTTCATTAGTTCTAGATTTTGCCACCGGCATAGATAAGTTTGTGACACTTTACCCAGATATACATAACTTACAACGTTGCGTTTTTAACCTCCAAACGCAAAAAGGGGCCACTCCCTTTTTTGTCTGGAGGTTAAAAGTTAAAAACGCATTTAAAAAAAAATTTGAATGATAAAAAAGTGCTCCTTTTTACCATTCACTCAATCCATTCGTTGGATTAGTTTTATTGCTTCGTTCATATGGATAATATGGATGGTTCTGCCACGAAGTAGGGACGACTGAACGGTAGTTTATGTTGAATTTACCTGTAAATAAAAGTATAGTCAGCAGCATAATTATCTTATCACTTACAACAAGGTAGTACCTTGTAGTTAATAAATAAATAAGATCGACGACCTTCGTGGCGTAATGGTTACCACGCCAGACCGCCACCCAGGAGGTCCCGGTCGGGTCATGATGAAAAACGAACTTTTTCTGATTGGCCTCGGGTCTTAGATGTTTATCTATAAATGTATTTGTTATAAACTATAATATCGTTGAGTTAGTATCCCATAACACAAGTTTCGAACTTACTTTGGGGCTAGCTCAATCTGTATGAATTGTCCCTATATATGTATTTATACAAAATTACTCTACTCGACGAAAATTACTTACTGACAAATGGTTTAAAACCCAAAATAAGTGTCTCAGGAATAATTTTTGTAGCAGAGATAATTGTGTACGCCGACATAGGCGGACTGCTCGATCAGTTAGTCATTGATCGACATACACGGAGACGAACATTTTAAGAGAGATAGGGCAGGTGGGATTCGAACCCTCGATATACCCTTCTTATAAATTTTAATGTACTTATACCTACATTGTGACTAATAAGTAGAAAAAAAAGGAGAAAAAAAAAGTACAAAATGACAAAAAAGGCCGTAACCGGTTTTCTTTCGCCATTTCTTTTTACCGGTTGCCATTTTACTTGTGTCCGAAATGGTGGTAGTATATGACGTAGTTTATTTTCTTTATTTAAACAAGTTGTAAATGACAAGAAAAAGTGCCTGTGAAGGTCTAATTTCTGAAATAAACGATTTCATTTCATTTCGACATCCGGCCGAGTTGCCTTACCACTGAGTTACCGGGAAGGTTAGTAATGGCAAATACTATAGAAACTCTACCGAGTTAATACGCACAGCTTCGGAAGAATTCGGGCAAGATACGACACTAGCGCCCCTACGGCATGAGGGCGGCATGAGGTGAACGATTTCAAAACTTTTGTGCGTTTTGTATGCAAAAGTTCACCTCGTGCCGGCAGATGTCGCTATTTCGGAGGTTGCCAAGTCATTGTATGAGAAACGTCAAGAGCTGTGCGTATTAACTCGGTAGAGTTTCTATAGTATTTGGTAATGATGGTGAAATTTCTCATTCATTCAAACCGCGTGAGTCGCAGAGCGTTTCTTCCGCCCTTTCTTTTCCCAGTGGTTTCCGAAATGGTACAGCCAAGAGCACGTCAACCTTTACACATCGCACTATGTACCATTTTTAAGTTAGAACTTATGACATAGATGTCATAAAAGCCAAAATTTTACTGCAAGTGGCTCGACGTGCACCTGACTGTACCTCCATTTTTATAGAGTAGCTTATTTAATTTTATAAAATATTTTAAACTTAAATTAAAAATTCAAATTCGAAACTTTTATTCAGAGAATAGGTTTTCACAAACACGTTCTCTTGTCAGAGTATACAGTAATAAATGATTTTTATAAATTAATCTACTCTATAAACTACTACCATTTCGGAAACAAAAGCAAAATGACCACTGGTAAAAAGAAATGGCGAAAGAAAACCAGTTACGGCCTTTTTGTCATTTAAAAATATATCGTACTTTTCTTTTTTCTTTTCTTTTTCAACATAAAATTTAAAACTAGGTGCATACATACAACATTACGTACGCGGAAATACGCGGTACGCGGCTCTGAATAAGTATATTTTCATAAATTAATTCGAGAAAATAAAATAAAATCAAGTGATGTCATGTTTTTTCTATATTATTTATTACCAGCTTTTCCGCGCGGCTTCGCTCGCGGTTAATTTTTTTTTGACATAGATCTCGTTTGACAACAAAACCCACGGCGCGACTTGTGGCGCCATCTGTTGGCCGATACAGTGCCCTCTATAGTAGAAAAAATATTTTCCCATTGAAATAACATACTTTCAAGGGATTAGCTTTAGCCTATGTTGGGCTCTGTACCCCTGACAATAATAGACAAATTTGTACAATGATCGGATGATTAGTCAAGCCGTGAAGGAATAACAAACAAACTCACTTTCTCATTTATAAATAAGTATATATGGACAATTCATACAGATTGAGCTAGCCCCAAAGTAAGTTCGAAACTTGTGTTATGGGATACTAACTCAACGATATTATATTTTATAACAAATATATATATAGATAAACATCCAAGACCCGAGGCCAATCAGAAAAAGTTCGTTTTTCATCATGACCCGACCGGGGATCGAACCCGGGACCTCCTGGGTGGCGGTCTGGCGTGGTAACCTTTACGTCACAGAGGATTTATAATATTAGTTAGGATCATTTTGACAAGACAACAAATTAAAAAATCTCAACTTTATCCAGAAATAGATGACTTACTCAACATATCCATTTCCTTATCAGTCAACGTGAAATCGAATATATTAATATTCTGTTCTATGCGTGATTTGTGGGCAGATTTTGGTATCGGGACCACTCCTCTTTGAACCTACAAGAAGAAGAAAGTTTATATTTTGTCATATAAGTAAGTATCTACTAACGTATGTACAGTCACCTCCATAAATATGTAATCACTTTAGTACTTTGTCACTTTCGTATTTCATTTCAATTTACATAAGACATTTGAGTGAACATGTCAACAATGTTATAGTCACAAGGTAGGTACTAAATTGATTACATATTTATGGAGATGACTGTACATTTTATCTCGATGTATATTATCTATGCATTATAACGAATGTATTTTTTATTCATAACACAAAATCTAGTATTTTACTAAATGACTGGAAGTTATTAAGGGGCATAATATTAAATATCAACCAATCTAAGCCGCTTTCCCGTGGGAATTTAAGGAAATCCTGGTAGATATTTTTCGAAATTCCCAAGGGAGAGTGGGATAACGAAGTTACGCGAGTTTTGCTAGTAAAAAAATAACTTAACTTACCAAATGTTTTAAATAGATTTGCGGTGTTGTTTTTTTATATTTCTTTGCCAATAACAATAATATTGGATCGTTGATACGCGGTGGTATATCATTGGGATCGAACAGCGAACCGAACGGTGTATATGCCACAACCACTATACCATTGGCTTTGCAGAAATCTACTAGTTTGTGTTGAGCAAAATTTAGATTTACCTAAAAAAAATTATGCAAATTGTGTAATAAAATGTAAGTGTGTTTGTAGGAGGCCTTTGCCAAAGGGCATACAGACTATTACAGACAATGGAACTGACATTGTCAACTAGAAGTCTAGTAGAATAAATAAATAAATAATAATAAATATAAAGGGACAATTCATACAGATTGAGCTAGCCCCAAAGTAAGTTCGAAACTTGTGTTATGGGATACTAACTCAACGATATTATATTTTATAACAAATACATATATAGATAAACATCCAAGACCCGAGGCCAATCAGAAAAAGTTCGTTTTTCATCATGACCCGACCGGGGATCGAACCCGGGACCTCCTGGGTGGCGGTCTGGCGTGGTAACCATTACGCCACGGAGGTCGTCAGAATAAGTTAAGTTAAACAAACATCATCATCATGATATCAACCCATAATCATCCCACTGCTGGGATACGGGTCTCCCTTCAATCGAAGGTGATTAGAGCGTACTCTGCCACGCTGCTCCAATGCGGATTGGCAGAGGTCGGTGTTTTGAAACCGCCCTAAAGCCACCGACTTGACTTATCGCCAACAGCCGGGACCGACGGCTTAACGTGCCCTCCGAAGCACGGAGAAGCTAGAGATAACGAGACCCATCCAAACGTTGGCTAGGGTCGACGTCGCTTAACTTGCGTGTTCATATTGGAGTGCGACACACAGCGACACGCCATCGAGCTCCTCGAAGAAGAAAACAAATATTAGAATCTAATATTTTTTAGTTTGTAAATTATTACATTTTTCTTTTCGTTATTATTTTTGTTTTGTTATATATTTTGTCTAAATAAAGAGGCTATTCTATTCTAAATGTGTTTGTAATGCTTTTACGCCATAACCTGTGTATCGTAATTTTTTTTTAAATTTTAAAAAGTGGGCAAACAAGCATACGGCCCGCCTGATGGTAAGCATCACCGTAGCCTCAATCATAGACGCTTGCAATACCGGGGGTATCACTCACGCGTTGCCAACCCTCCCAACGCCCCCAAGAGCTCTGGAGACCTTACTGTAGGAACACAACATGGCCGAGACCAATGCTATTTGGCTACGATCTTCTGTAAGGTGGAGGTCCTTCCCCAGACGGGCTGCTGCTCCGATTTGAGCGGATTATCCGCTGTGCCCTACCACTCCAAAAAAAAATGTTTCACGATTGCACGATCACTTCATCTTCATGAGGTCTAACATAGGAAGAGGTCAATGTACCACGAAAGGCGATGCTAACGCGCGTACATAATGTGTAGGTCTTACCTCAACTTCCAATACGGCTGGTTTTACATCACAATACTTTAATATTCTCTCAATCTGACTAATATTGAAATTAGATAGACCGATCGATTTGGTAAGACCTAGTTTTCTAGCCTGTTCCATACTCTTCCACGTGTCTAGATAATCTATGTTGTCATATCCACTGTTGTCTTCCTGAAAATTAAATAAATATAATTACAGGGACAAATCACACACTTTGAGTTAGCCCCAAAGCACAGATTACCTATTACTTAATAATTTACTTCGTAACCCAAAGTTCTAGACTTGTGATAAGGGATACTAACTCAACGATACTATATTTTATAACAAATACATATACTTAAAGATAAATTATCCAAGACCCAGGCCATTCAGAAAAAGTTCGTTTTTCACCATGACTGGTGGTCCGGCATTTTAACCATTACGCCACGGAGGTCGTCGTCGATTGAGAATCAGTAATTACAATTATTGTTTGATAAAAAAAGTGTTAGAAAAGTAAGTTAGAATATTATGACGATTCGAAAGAGCTTGTAAAAGACCTATTTGAATATAGCAAATGTGAGGTATGAGTTGTTATCGAAAACCTAAAAAAAAAAACTAATTTTCATAAATCTCAAAAATTCAGAGTCTAGAGTCTAGTGTAGTCTAGACCCACATATACGCTTTCTCTTGTCGAAGTGTACAAATACTAAATATGTATAAATAAATCTACTCTTTATTAAACTACTATCATTTCGGAAACAAAACCAAAATGGCCACTGATAAAAGAAATTGTCAGTATTTCATTTAAAAATATTTTCGAAATATATAATTTAGAATAAGTTATAAATTCCTTCCACATGCACTGTCTTGATTGGGACTCTCAGTGGATAAAATGAAAGAAAAGAGATAAGATTTAAGATGAATGAAAAAGAGTGTCCTAGGACACTCTTTTTCATTTAAATCCCTCGGTGGATTCCAAAATAATTTTGTACTCCGGTGTTCAGTTCATCTTTTTTTTTTACTTATTCCATTTTTTTCTCTATTTTGACAACTATAAATATTTTAGTTACCTACCTTATAAGTCACGGGTGTATGTATCAAATACATGTCGACGTATGTTAGATTCAAACGATGCAGAGAACCCTTTAGAGAATCGATCACATGCCTTTGCTCGTTAGATCCTAGCTGAAAATATAAAAAAAAATCTTACAGCGAAAAACTTAACTGTTCTTTAAAAATTGACTAAAAACTAAACTAAGGTAAAGCGGATAACCCCCTCAAATCGGAGCTGCCCGTCTGGAGAAGGACCTCCACCTTACAGAAGATAGCATTGGTCAAATAGCATTGGTCTCGACCATGTTGTGTTCCTACGGTTGCATACAATACAATGCTATTTGGCTACGATAAGTTAAGGTAAGGTTCTGTAAGTCCTTCCCCAGACTTGACAATTTGAGTGGATTATCCGCTGTGCCCTACCTCTCTTATTACCTCTTTTATTAGTTACCTTAGTCTGAATAAAGAGATTTTCCCTCGGTATGCCCGACTTCCGAATCGCCACTGCGACTTGCCCCTCGTTTTTGTACACGGAGGCTGTGTCCACCATTCTGATAATAGTGACAAATTGAAATAGATAGATAGAAATGTTTTTTTTTTGCAAAACACAGACACAAACAATACAATGAACACAAATAACTTATCTATAGACTAGTCTGACTAGTGTATTAGCAACAAGGCGGCCTTATTGCCCAAAGCAAACTTTACAAGGCAACTTTAGGGTAACGAAGTTCATGGAGTAATTAGGCAGGAATAGCAATGGACGAATTAGAAAAATAAAATTTTACATACCTATATCCAGCTCTTAACGCCCAAAGTACTGGCATTTCCATGCTATTTTCCTTTACTACTTTCTGTTAAAAAAAAATATCACTTGCGAAATTGATGTGACTAAATTTTGAAATGGAATTTGAGATCAAAAATGGAATTAGTCGTACAGTACAGTATTAGTAGTACAGTACGTAGTTGACGCACGAGCAGCGACGAATTCTATCAAATGTGTTGTTTACCAAAACCTGTCGACGCGGGAACAGCGACCATTTCCAAAAATGTTACTAAAAAGCATCATCGCATTGATCTAAGAACAAAGATTACAAGTTACCACCTATTACCCTACATGGTATCGCGCTATATAGGGTCACCTAATTTAAGTACCTGGGGCACTGGGTCACTGATAACATGTCCGATGAATTGGACATCGAGAGGGGGAGCGCAAGGCTCTGGCCATAAGCTATGCTCGCCCGCAGATTTTCACGGTGCAGTACTGCAGTCAAAATAACACTTTACAGGGCATTTTGTCATTCCTTTTATACCTGTAGTCTGTGGACTGAGTGAGTACACTCAAAAGTCGATCGGAACCCTGCGCGTCCAATACGATAACGGTTTCAGGGCGCTGATGGGGATGCCTCGGTATTGTAGTGCGTCTGCAACGTTTGCAGAGGCTCATATAGATGGTTTTCAAGCGATCATTAGTAAGCGAGCTGCCCTATACTTAAACATTGGAATCAAGTCCATGTTGGTTCAAGACCAGCCATGGTTAATATTAAATAATGTTTGCTTATATAAAATAAAATAATTTAATTGTACTAACATAGTTTTTAAGCATTTTGTAATACTAACACACTTTATGGAATTTATTCTTAAAATAAATGATAAATAATAATTAAGCGCTCTGCTGCGGTCTTTTACTAAGACAATTGCGGCAGAGTAGGCTCTCACCGCCAAAAAATTACAGTGTCTGCCTCATGGCCTTTGTTAGGTACGCGTTATTTTGTCTACGACCATAGACGGATTGCTCGAGCAGTTAGTCTTTAATCAACAAACACAGATCGCTCTTGCAGTCTAAGTCAACATCTAGCTTTGACCGCACAACCGCCCAAAGCAGTTCCAACTGCTCAAGCAGTTCCTGTAGGTACATGTGTATGTAGAAGACTGTAGTTCAAGAAGTCGCTGCTTAAAGCAGTTAATCATGACTGTTACTTCGTGCCTTTATAATAAAGGCACGAAGTAACAGTCATGATTAACTGCTTTAATAAAGATAAAGGCTTTATTACCTCTTTGAAACTTAAAAATGTGCCAAAACCCATAGCTGGTATGGAGTTTCCATCAATTAATTGTATTCTTGGTGCTTTGCCCCCATCTTGTAAATTGCCCATCTGAAATCCCGATACATTTTTGAAACGTGGCGTGATCAAGGTATTCTCTTCCCGTGATAGCTAGGTCACGTGATTAGCCGAATATTATATAAATGTGAAAGTGTGTTTGTTTGTTTGTCCTCCCTTCACGTCGAAAGTAATAAACGGATTGATATGATTTTTTATTGGGGATGTTTATAGTCTGGAGAGTGAGTGACATAGGCTACTTTTTTCCCACGGGATAAAGAGATTACAATGGGAAAAATTATTGACATTTTCCCTTGACCACGCGGGCGGATCCGCAGGTAACAGCTAGTATTTAGATAAATCTGTATCATAAAATTAAAAAAAAAAAAAAAAATATTTGAACATGCAAACTTCGCGACTTTTTATACTTAAAATACTTACCGTATTCACAAATAAAAAGATTAAAATAAACCAAAAACAATACATTTTGCTCTGAAGTCTTGATTTCGAGTTTCGACTAATTGGAGAGTATAGAACGCATCTAAGCTATTTTTAATGAAGTCACAAAATATTAATTACTATTGATATTTTAACTTTCTATATTTCGTTAAATATCTTTCCGATTAGACTGTATTTAATTTATGACAATATTTAGTAGCTCACTTTTAAAAAAAAATATTTTTGTTAAACCTACCACAAAGGTGGCAAACAAAAGTCGTAAGCCGTCGCCGTATAGCCTTTGAGACGCTTGCAATACCGGGGGTATCACTCACGCGTTGCCAACCCTCCCAAGTGGAGTTCTGGAGACCTTACTCACCGTAGGAACACAACATGGCCGAGACCAATGCTATTTGGCTACGATCTTCTGTAAGGTGGAGGTCCTTCCCCAGACGGGCTGCTCCGATTTGAGCGGAGATAATCCGCTGTGCCCTACCTCTCTGTAATAAATAAAAGTGGTCTGGCATGGTACCCATTACGCCATGGAGGTCGTCAAACTATATTTATTGTTTTAATAATATAATAATAATAATAATCTTTATTCATAAACTTATGTTTACATTAATTCACTTTTGATTGGGATTCTCTTTTAAGTATTTAAATACCTGTGTTAGAGAACCCCGCTCTTCCATACCTCTTTATCATTAACTTAAAAATAAACAACTCAATATAACACTAGTGAACATTTCAACATAAATAAATGATTCCGTTTTCTTGCTAGCCCAGCCCACTCCACCGAAAACTGGTCCTGCCCAGCCACGCATATACTCCCACCGCTGAGTCTTCCGTAAAGCCAGTATCAACAGCAACTTACGATTTGACAATAAGCAGTGAAGCTTAGTCTTGGATATAGCAAAAGGTTATAAAAATAACTCCAAAAATTGAGAAATTTTATTATTAAAGACTATGTAAGATCATCGTCACTCACACCGCCGTCACATTAACATCATCATCGACTGAATTTTCTTCCAATTTCGTGTCTACAAGAAATTAGAAGAATATTTATTTATATACTTTTCCCCGCGGCTTCGATCGCGTTAATTTTATGACATAGATCTCGTTTACAACAAAACAACTCATAGCGCGACTTGTGGCGCCATCTGTTGGCCGATACAGCACCCACTATAGTAGAAAAAATATTTTCCCATTGGAACGACATACTTTCACGGGATAAAAAGTGGCCTATGTTGGGCTCTGTACCCCTAACAATATGTATGCAAATTTTTAGAATGATCGGCTGCTTAGTCAAGCCGTGAAGGAATAACAAACAAACTCACTTTCTCATTTATAATATTAGTAAGGATTGCGAAGTCGCAGGAAGTCGCTCGATGACAGACCGTCTCCGTTCTTTTGGATTTCTTGCAGCTAAGATTACTGTGATGATATTTAGAAAAAAAGAAATACAAGGTTTATTCGATGACAAAGAGAAATAAATGGTTTATTCGGTGACAAAGCGAAAGCATTATACATAGGTACAAAACGCAAATAAAAAAAGTAGGTGAGTACAATATGACACCGAAAAAGCGAAATAAGTATAAGCCGAGGCGTCGGTTTAGACACTACGACGCTGGTCTTCCATAGGAGACTTCCAGGCTTCATTTGGGAAGAAAAGAAGACGCTGGTGCAATAGACATTGTGTTTTATGTGCGTTTTACATTTTTTCTTTACTCGCAAATGGATTTGGACGTGGTTTGTCAGTTCTTTCGTATGGATAATAAGGGTGCTCCTGCCAGAATGTAGGGTACACTGTCCGATAGTCTTTGTTGAATTTACCTGTGCAAAAATAAATAAATAAATATATAGGGACAATTCACACAGATTGAGCTAGCCCCAGAGTAAGTTCGAAACTTGTGTTATGTAAACTAACTCAACGATATTATATTTTATAACAAATACATAAATAGATAAACATCCAAGACCCGAGGCCAATCAGAAAAAATTCGTTTTTCATCATGACCCGACGGGGATTCGAACCCGGGACCTCCTGGGTGGCGGTCTGGCATGGTAACCATTACGCCACTGAGGTCGTCAAACAACAAGTTCGTATGAAAATGTGTCGCTTTCCCATGAGAATTTCGGAAAATACTTATCGGATGCCTACGTCTATTTTAATCACCACAACTTTAATCTAACGTTTACATTAATATTGTAATGTTACGTTACAGATTGATGTAAGTTGTCTGTAATAGTTTCTAGTGTGAAATTGATTGAAAATGATCGACCAATTTTTTTAAATCGTTATTAAGGCATTGTCATAATATGACGCGAATGCGCGATCATCGTTGGCGCGCCAATTTTACTCGTACGAACTCTCGATCAAACATATTGAACTCGAATAGGTGTCCTACCTTACTGACAATCGCGCGACCGACGCTAGGCTTATGAACACGCGATGGTTGCATCGCTTACTCGCGCGATGATCGTGGATTCGCGTCCTATTAACAATTCGTTTGTTTTGACTAGTACCAAATACTATAGAAACTCTACCGAGTTAATACGCACAGCTCTTGACGTTTCTCATACAATGACTTGGCAACCTCCGAAATAGCGACATCTGTCGGCACGAGGTGAACATTTTGCATACAAAACGCACAAAAGTTTTGAAATCGTTCACCTCATGCCGCCCTCATGCCGTAGGTGCGCTAGTGTCGCGTCTTGCCCGAATTCTTCCGAAGCTGTGCGTATTAACTCGGTAGAGTTTCTATAGTATTTGCTAGTACTAATATTGATGATGACTTACTCAACGTATCCATCTCCTCATCAGTCAAGGTGAAATCAAATATATCAATATTCTGTTCTATCCGTGACTTGTGAACTGATTTTGGTATTGGTATCAATCCTCTTTGAACCTGAAACACGAAAACTAACAATTTACATTTTATATTATTACTAGCAGGGATTCTTTAAAATTTAATAAGAATCCCATTTTTTTAAATTGTTATTTATGTAGTCTATGTTACTCGGAGGTAATGTACTAATGGTGAAAGTTTTTTTTTAAACCACAAAGTTGGCCAACAAGCATACGGAACGCGGTGGTAAGCATCACCGTAGCCTATAGACGCTTGTAATACCGGGGGTATCACTCACGCGTTGCCAACCCTCCCAACCCCCCCAAGTGGAGCTCTGGAGACCTTACTCACCGTAGGAACACAACATGGCCGAGACCAATGCTATTTGGCTACGATCTTCTGTAAGGTGAAGGTACATATACATAAAAAACACGAAGACTCGAGACAAACACAATTTCCAAGACAGCTGTAGTTCCTCCCCCGGGACGTCAATAAGCTTCATTGCTTATTGTCAATCTGAGGTCGCCATTGTTGGTCCTGGATACACAAGAGACACATCGGTGGGAATGTGTGGTGGGCTTGTCCCGTAGTGTAGTTAAACCCTTACTTACCAAATATTTTAGAATAATTTGTGGTGTAGTCTTTTCATATTTATTAGCCATAGCGACTAAAGTGGAATCGTTAACACGTGGAGGTGGTGAATCGCCACTGGAATCGAACAGCGAACCGAACGGTGTATACCCCATAACCACTATACCATTCGCTTTACAGAAATCTATTAATTTGTTTTGAGCTAGATTTAAGTTTACCTGAAAAATGTTAATTATTACTATCAGTGCCAAATAAGTATAGGAATAAATAAATAAATATATAGGGACAAATCACACAGATTGAGCTAGTCCCACAGTAAGTTCGACACTTGTCTTATGGGATACTAACTCAACGATACTATATTTTATAACAAATACATAATATAGATGTCAATCAGAAAAAGTTCGTTTTTCATGACCCGACCGTGATTCGAACCCGGGACCGGCGTGATAACCATTACGCCACGGAGAGCGGAGGTCGTCTTTCTAGCTACATCTTCGTATTAAGCTTACTCTTCCATTTTTCGCGCGATTAATTCGTAAAAGTAAGCTAGCAGGTCCTAAAAATACTTTACCTCGATTTGTAACACCGCTGGTTTTATTTCACAGTTATCCAGAATCCTTTGAATTTGACTTATATTGAAGTTAGATATACCAATTGATTTGGCTAGACCTAACTTTTTAGCCTCCTGCATACTCTTCCAAGTGTCTAGGTAATCTATAATGTCGAATCCACTGAAATCTTCCTGTAAAAATACAAATACATGGAAAAATGTAGAGCCTTGGTTAATTTTAATCCTACTAATCACATTTATATTATAAACTAGCTTTTTGCCCGCGACTTCGTCCGCGTGAAGTTCCGGCCCCGTCCCCTTGGGAACCATATTGAATTTCGGAAAAAGCTATAACCTATGTCACTCCCTGATAATGTAGCTTTCTACTGGTGAAATAATTTTTGAAATCGGTCCAGTAGTTTCGGAGCCTATTCAATGCAAACAAACAAACAAACCAACAAACAAACAATCAATCAAATCTCTCCTCTTTATAAATTAGTATAGATGTATAGATGAGAAAGTGAGTTTGTTTGTTTGTTATTCCTTCACGGCTTGACTAAGGAGCCGATCATTATGGAAATTTTTATATTTATTGTTAGGGGTACAGAGACCTCGATGGCGTCGCTGTGTGTCGCACTCTAATATGAACACGCAAGTTAAGCGACGTCGACCCTAGCCAGCGTTTGGATGGGTTTCGTTATCACGAGTCTCCGTGCTTCAGAGGGCACGTTAAGCCGTCGGTCCCGGCTGTTATCGGTAGATGACAGTCGTTAAACCAAGTTGATGACCTTCGGGCGGCTTGAAAACACCGGCCTCTGCCAATCCGCATTGGAGCAGCGTGGCAGAGTACGCTCTAATCACCTTCGATTGAAGGGAGACCCGTATCCCAGCAGTGGGATGATTATGGGTTGATATGATGTACAGAGACCAACATAGGCTAAGCGAAGCCGCAGGTAACAGCTAATATTATTTAACGAAAGTTTGTGAGAATGTAAGGACGTTTGTTACTCTCTCAGTAATGAACGTAGGTTAAATGCAATCAAATGACTACCTTGTATGTCACGGGTGTGTGAATTAGGTACAAGTCGACATATGTGAGGTTAAGACGTCGTAGAGAACCCTTAAGCGAATCAATCACATGTCTCTGTTCGTGGGATGCGAGCTGAAATTAATATGAAAAGATAAGTCAGAATAATGAACACTTTTTTCGTCCAACTTTTCTTTTATTATTCAGGCAATTCAAACGTGTCCAAAAACATAGCCAAATGGCATTGGTCTCGGCCATGTTGTGTTCCTACGGTGAGTAAGGTCTCCAGAGCTCCACTTGGTGGGGTTGGGAGGGTTGGAAACGCGTGAGCGATACCCTCGGTATTGCAAGCGTCTATTGGCTACGGTGATGCTTACCATCAGTCGGACCGTATGCGTGTTTGCCAACTATGTGGCATAAAAAAATGACGTTCAAATTCATTTTTTCATAAAAGTTTATTTATTGCTTCTGAATTCTGTTTTATTTTTAAGTTTTAATCAAAAATCTTTAAATATTCGCTGTTTGTTTCCATTTATTAATATATCCGCCTACTAATTATTATGTTTATCTTATTTTAATTTGTAGCCTGAATTCTTTTTGCCATCATAATATGTACCTAACTATCCTTTTATATAAAAAAATACATCCTATACC
This sequence comes from Endotricha flammealis, assembly GCA_905163395.2. NCBI lineage: Eukaryota > Metazoa > Arthropoda > Insecta > Lepidoptera > Pyralidae > Endotricha > Endotricha flammealis. The sequence goes on from LR990883.1 coordinate 1,772,840, forward strand.
TACATAATACATTGTTACATGAGTTACATATTAAATATATTATTTACCTTAGTCACAACATGAATATTTTCCCTCGGTACGCCCGACTTCCGTATCGCGGCACCAACTTGTTCCTCATTCTTGTAAGCGGAGGCTGTGTCCATCATTCTGTATTGATAAATTATAAATCTAAGGTCGTATCTACACCTATGTACAGTCAACAAAGGAATGGATTGACTCCCCCTGTATAAACGACTAGCTTTTGTCCGCGGCTTCGCTCGCGTTAGTTCGCGAATGTGAACAAAAAAACTCGTACTAAGCACTCAGAACGAAATTGACTTGCACTGCGTTTGCTCAATGACAACGGACTCTCTTGAATAATATTTAATGGCGCAGAATGTCTATTGGTTGAAGTTATGTTTAAGTTGACAATCAACAAGACTTATTGGACAACCTCGAATTGTTTTACATACCTATAACCAGCTTCAAAGGCCCACAATAATGGTTTTTCAACTTCATCATCTTTGACTTCTTTTTGGCCGTTCTGAAAAAAATATTATGTTTACTTTTAACTAGAGCTTGAATGGACGCTTTGAGTGTCTGTAATGTGTCTAGTGTAAAAATTAATTCAAAAGCGTCCACCAAACATTTTTATATAAGTAGTTTTTTTTAACGTTTAGAATTGGTGTATTTTTTACCTCGTCAAAACCCAAAAATGTTCCTAGACCGAGCGCTGGTATGGAGTTTCCGTCATTTAATTGTATTCTTGGTGCTTTACCGCCATCAGGTCCCTCGCACATCTGAAAGAAAGAACATCTTTATAGGAGAATAATCAGATCATCTGTGACCCGACAAAAACGAGACATATCTCAGGTTTTTTGTTATTTTGTATAAAGTTAAATTAATAGGTACCTTACAATATATTTCATATTCGAAATCAAATGGCTAACACAAAAATAAAGTAAGAAAAACATTTAGATTCTGTACGTACACGAGGCACAAGTCAACAACAGCATTTTACAACAAACAAACAGAAACAAAAACAATTACACAAAACAGTTACACATTAAAAAATATACCTTAGTAATAAAAAATGGCCTAAAAAATTATGTATTTGTTCAGGATACTCTAGCAAAAAACGAAAATAATAACAATAAAAAACAGTCACGTAAGTCTGTGCGCCTCTATGAAAAATACATAACACATCGGCACTTCTTATACTACACGAGCAAAGCCACATGCAATAATGATTAGTTTAAAATAAAATCTACTTACCCCATTCACAAATAAAACAGATAAAACAAACCAAAAACAATACATTTCGCTCTGAAACATTATCTTCAACTAGAACCTTAGACCGAGACCACAGAATACCAAACGTACAATTGCAAACTTATCATTGCCGGTGGCCAAAACTAGAACTAATGAATACGCCTTGAATACCTTCAATAGCTTCGATACTAGCGCCCCCGCTATCGGCACAGATAAGTTTGTGGCACTGTATCCACTTGTTTTTTATAATAAACCACATAAATATAATAACAAATTGATATTTAACTTTATTGTTTTATATAATAAGAGTTGTTATTGCATTTATAAAGATTTATGATAACAAAGAACTTTAATAATGAGTATAACTTGATCAGTTTAAACTGGTTTCATATAAAAATATAAATTACTAGCTGCGCAAGGGTTTTACTAATGAGCCGAAAGATTTGTATGTTTGTTTGTAACGAATAAACTCAAAAGTACTGGACCGATTTCAAAAATTCTTATCTGTTAGATACCCTCTCCGCAGGTGACATAGGCTTTTTATATATTTTTTGACAAATAGGAATCCTTAAGCCCACCATTCACACGCAGATTGGTCCGGCGGATTGGTCGGCCATCGGACTAATCCACCTGTGTATGGAAGCGACGAACCGGTACGCCAGACTGTCAAATGGGTTGGCGTCGGGCTCGCAGGTCCGCGGTTGCGAGCCGCGAGCGCCTGTCGAACCCCACATGCCATACTTCGAGTGGAGGGTTCGTGGAGGGTTCGTGCAGTGTATGGGCAACGCCGGATTGGTCCGCGGTCGGGTCCGGGTTCGTGTAGTGAATGGTGGGCTTTACAAAAACCCACGCGAAGCTGGGATGAGGCGCTAGTTTCAATATTATAGTAGTGACTGGGCTTTACTACTAGAAAAAGAAAAGTCACAACAAACGAAGTCGTATACTTATACTTGGTCGATCAAGGTAAACCAGATTGTCGGCACGGTGGTCGATTGTACTAATTGTTATGGTCAACAGATCTATTGATAATGGTAATACATTGTAATAAAATTGTGTTGATATGAAGCATAAGGATTAATTATTATTTTATAATAAATTTAAGATTATGATATAATTTTGTTTTATTCAATAACAGCAAAATTTGAATAATAGCAAATTATTTATAACGCCATCTAGTGAACAATAAAATTAACTAGTATTACAAAATAATGTTCACTATTTGGTAATAGATGTCGCTAAAAAAACACATTAAATTACTTCTGCTATTCGACAATAGATGACGCTAATAAATTTTCTTCTTATCAGAACATTACACGTTACATTAAAACGACAATAGATGTCGCTAGTAAAACTTATCTTTGGTTCGTGGTTCTTTAAATCATTTCTAATAATAATAATTTGAAAAACACTCTATGAACGATGTGTTTAAAAAAAATGATTTTCTATGTATTTTTATTTTTTTAAAGACAAAAGATGATAAATGTTAGAGTTTAGTGTAGTTTAGTTATCAACAGATGTCGCTACACGTAGAAAACTGTGATTTTATCTCAACAAATTACTGCAAAAGATTGTTATCTCGGCACTCGGCAAAACGTTTCACTAAAAGCAAATTAGAATCGACGAGACGTATCATTACTAAGAGATATGCGATCTTTATTAGAGCGAACGATGTTTTTATTTATTTTTCGTTGTTATTAAGCGCTCATAATGGTTGTAAGTGTCCAATCAGTCTGATTACAAGTAATTAGTGGCAAGTAAATCACGCAGTAAACGGGGCATAAAGATTTCGAGTAATATTTTCTAACGAAGATGATTGAGGTTTTAAGCGAATTTCAAATCACTGGTTTCACTTATCAGCCATTTTTATACAAGTTATTTGAATAACTAGCTGATGCCCGTGGTTTTACCGAAATCCCGTTGTTACCGAACTGAAATCTGGGATAAAAACTATGCTATGTGTTAAAATAGGTTATTAACCTACCCTTGTAATATTCAAGCCAATCTATCAAGACTATTTTACGTGAACGAGTGACATACACATCTTCACAAGCTTTCGCAATTATCTATACTAATATTAAAAAGAGGAAAGATTTGATTGTTTGTTTGTTTACATTGAATAGGCTCCGAAACTACTGGACCGATTTGAAAAATTCTTTCACCAGTAGAAAGCTACATTATCAGGCAGTGACATAGGCTATAGCTTTTCCCGCTTTCCGCTTTCCCGCAAAATAGCTTAGTAATATTAGAAAAAATATATGACTCTGTATGTAAAATAAATAATTATGTTAGTTGACTAACCTACTAGGCAACTAAGTAATAAAATATACCTGCGCTGTAGGTGCTAATTATAATTTTATTATACCTATGTACTTTTAATAATGTCAGAAATCGTATAAAAAAAAACTTGAAAGTCTTGGAGCGGAGGCCGCGCTGAAAGCGGTGTAATGCCCTCCCTCCAGATGGACAGACGACCTCAAGAAAGCGGCTGGAGGCGGATGGAAGCGGAAAGCAGAGGATCGCATTGATGACGATGATTTTTTATAGGTATCTATAAAGTCTTTTCAATACTTCCTACTCCGACTATCTTCTGTCTGATTAAATTCGTTGTTATCATCTGCATCTTATATTTGCTGAGAGTAAGGCCAAGGAGCTATTATCGTATAATGCCAGACTTCAATATTTTGGAATATTGGATAAACGCAGAGACCTCTTTGATGCATTGTTCGCTTACAAAATATTTAACAACAATCGGAACAAGCCCACCACATATTTAACAACAAGATTGATTGTTCTCATTTGACCAGCTCATTCGGTTTTCGTGTCCCACAGAGAATACACAGGACGGCAATTGCTCCTTTGTGCCCTCCATTCAGAAGAACAGTTTTTGGGTTCAGCTCTCCTGTGCCAAGATTAAACAAGTCGGTTCACAAACTGCCTCTGCGATCTGGTTGATTTGCAATTTGACACCCTGGTTGCTTTCCGTAAAGCAACCATTTAATATTTGTTTGACCATAAAAAATAATAAATGCTGATTATTGTTTCTTTGAGCTTATATTTTTATTTACTTGTCTGTTTGAGCTTGTATACATGTTTAAATTAGTGAACTTCCTTCGTTTTTATTTATTGCAATATGTACCACTACGAATTAGTCGTTAATTTCTCGGTCAAAGAATTAGTCTAGCTATTCAAAGGGGGAACGCTGCCAGTATCTTCGGAAATTTGCCTAAAGAGACTCCTTTTAATAATATATTTTAGTTATTTAATTATATTTTTTAAGGTTTTTAGTTTTAGGTTCATTATGATTTGTTAATAATAATATGTTTAGTTTAGTTTTAATAATGTTTATTACTTGTACTTAGTATACTTATTTCAATTACCTTTTACCTAGTTCATATCTTTTGTGCATGCGGTGTTTACCTATAATTTGTTGTCACAATTAGCTATAAGAACCTAGTCTGTAAGTAATCATGCAATGTATCTTTGTGAACAACTGTTGGTAGACCATATAAATAAATAAAAATTGTGAGTTCCAAGACAGCTGTAGTTTCTCCCCCGGGACGTCAATAAGCTTCATCGCTTGTCAATCTGAGGTCGCCGTTGTTGATCCTGGCTACACAGGAGACACATCGGTGGGAATGTGTGGTGGGCTTGTCCCGTTAGCTACAAAAAAAACGTTTGCTACAATGAAAAAAAAAAGTGTTCAGCGAGAACTCAACTGTTCAACATCGAAATACCGAAGTGACTTGTGTTAAACTTTAATTAAAAAACTGAGGAGCAACTTGTAATTCGGCGTCGAGTTGCGTATCTTTGTTTTACGGCCGGTAAGTCTTATTTTACAAAGTTATACTGCTAATCGTTGTAGCCGTGCTGCGTTTAGTACGTACTACGTATGAATTGTAAGAAAGTATGATCGTATCAATCCTATCCTTCCTACTTCCTATTATCCTTCCTACTAATATTATAAAGGCGAAATTTTGTAAGGATGGATGTATGTATAGATGTTTGTTGTTTCACGCAGAAACTACTGAACGGATTTTAATAATATTAGGTACACAGATAGGCTATAACCTGGTATAACACATAGGGTACTTACTTTTATCCCGAAAATCCGACGGGAACGGGAATAATAGGACTGCTGTGTAAAAATAAATTTCACGCAAAAGAAGTTGCGCAGTTTCACTAGTACATCATATAATACCCATAATTATCCCACTACAGGGATCTGGGTCTCTCTTCTACCGAAGGGGATTAGAGTGTACTCTGCCACGCTGCTCCAATGCGGATTGGCGGAGGGCGACGTTTTCAAGCCGCCCCCGAAGGCCACCGACTTGGTTTACCCATATATTCTATGGAAACATAATAACTTTGTTACACTTTTTATTAGATCTACCAATAGAAAATAACCATTGCATCGTGTTAGTTAAATCATTTTCAAAATTGGTTCAGTAGATCAGTACCCCTTGCAAACTCACGAACTTTTCCTTTTTATAATATTAGTATAGAATATTACGAAACGGGATGATGAAATATGGTTTAAGGTTTAAGATCATTTATTTCATTTTATTAATATTTAAGTACAAAACTTACATTACTACATTCTAATGAGCAAAGCAAGGCAACACAATAATATAATATAATAATATAATTCTTTTCAATATAAAAAATTTCGTTCAATAATCATAAGTAAAAATTGTAAGTCCACTATGCATGCAGTGACAACCTATAATTAAGACTGCACTGAACTCTCAAATATCTAGATTTAAGACTATGTAAGAATTGTGTGTATGTCTTGTTGGTAGTCCATAAATAAATAAATAAATAAATAAATATAAAGAATTTGAAGGGAAGAGATAACGTAAAAATATCTAAAGTACTTAATATTATAATTTCTTTATGGTTTTATTCGAAAAAAACTGATAATAAAATAGACATTAGTAAGTATAAAAAATAAGTCGTTTGAGTTGATAGAAATTATTTAATTCGTGATTTAGTTACAGCTAGCTGTTACCCGCGGCTCCGCCCGCGTGGTCAAGGGACAATTTCAATATTTTTCCCATGGGAATCTCTTTATCCCGTGGGAAAAAAGTAGCCTTATGTCACTCCAGACCTTAAATTATCGCCTTTAAAAAAATATTAAAAAAAATGTTATACTTTTTGTTATGTTTTTCCGGGATAAAAAGTAGCCTATGTCACTCCAGACCTTAAACTATCCTCAAAAAATAATTCATAACAATCTGTTCATTACTTTCGTCGTGAAGGGAGGACAAACAAACAAACACGCTTTCACATGTATAATATTAGTATGGATTACTATGGATGGATATGGATATGAATTCAATGAAAAAAAAAACATTTAATTGACGTTTCTATATTTACAGGGCAACACAATAGTTTTATTTGAAAATGAATTCACTTTATATTTTTACTTGTTCCACTCACTTGCTCAGTTTAAACGGAGCACACATCTTAAAGTGCCCTTAAAAACGGTGACTAATTAAAAAACTCCCTTTTTAAAGGGATTTTTATTTTCCACATTCCACCCGGTGGGGTGGATGGGGATGAGGGGGCGACTGGAAGTGTTAAGTCACTTAGAAGCTTAGTGTCTGAGGGTTGGGATGTAGTAGGTACGGTACGGTTCTATACTACATAATACTAGTGAAACCCTAGATGGCGCTGCTGTGTTTTTGCAGAGCAGCGCCATCTAGTTTTTTGTAAAAATAATGTCTATTCAAATAGAAATAAAAATCAGGTGTTGGTCATAAAAGTTTGAGTAAGAAGTACATTTTTTTATGCCACAAAGGTGGCAAACAAGCATATGGTAAGCATCACCGTAGCCTATAGACGTGTGCAATATCACTCACGCTTAGAATATTGATGTTATGTTTGTAAATAGCTATTTTTATATATAAAAAGATAGACAGAATAATGCCTTATTTGCAATACACAACTTAGTGATACAATAGACGGAAAACTTACAGGCTAGTGTAAATAAGGCGGCCTTATTGCTTTTTTATATACCACAAAGTGGCAAACAAGGGGGGGGCCGTATCACTCACGCGTTGCCAACCCTCCCAACACCCCCAAGTGGAGCTCTGGAGACCTCACTCACCGTAGGAACACAGCATGGCCGAGACCAATGCTATTTGGATTATTTGGCAACGATCTTCTGTAATATGGACGTCCTTCCCCAGACGGGCTGCTCCGATTTGAGCGGATTATCCGCTGCGCCCCTACTACTTACTTCAACTTTTATGTGCCCAAAAAACAGCCTGAAGTGTTGGTTAGTGTTCTTCCGCACCAGATGGCGTGGGTTCTCTTCCCGGTCTGGTTAAACATTTATACGGGTTGCAGATCTATAGCTAAACTGCTATGTTAGTTTTCAGTTAGTTTAACATACATTACGCGTTATTATCTGCACCCAAGTTTGAAAACTCATATTAGCTATGCAGACTAAGCTCAACTAAGCTAGCTAAGCAAGCTAACGACCTCCGTGGCGTAATGGTTACCACGCCGGACCGCCACCCAGGAGGTCCCGGGTTCGATCCCCGGTCGGGTCATGATGAAAAACGAACTTTTTCTGATTGGCCTCGGGTCTTGGATGTTTATCTATATATGTATTTGTGATAAAATATAATATCGTTGAGTTAGTATCCCATAACACAAGTCTCGAACTTACTTTGGGGCTAGCTCAATCTGTATGAATTGTCCCTATATATTTATTTATTTATATTTATATTTAAATTTGGTACACGGATAGTAAATAACCTGAATTAACATATAGACTAAGCGTAACTAAGTTATCAATGGTAAAGCTTACCTCTTTGTCTGCAACCCGCTTTATGTGATGGTATGTTTGTTCTCGAGTCAGGGTGTTTACTGTGCAACCTGGTCCCATAGCAAGCTAAACTCAACCAGTGTTCTGGTACCAGACAAGGGATATGTTATTGTAAATTACTTTTGACGAACGCGTGAGTGATACCCCCGGTATTGCAAGCGTCTATAGGCTACGGTGATGCTTTACACGGCGGTATGCTTGTTTGCCAACTTTGTGGTATAAAAAAAATAACAACTTTAAATTTAATTTCATGTATTCAGTGTTGAATAATAAAAACATTTCATAATACATTTATAAATATTTACAAAAATGCTCTGAAGTACGACTGTTTTTATATAATGAATAATTACCGTACTTATTATGCTAAATTAGTTTGTTCATATATTCAGTGTTAATATAGATTTATTACAGGCCCTGGTGGTCGAGTAGCAATGGCTCTCTCAAGTGTCGCGGGTTCGAATCCTGCAAAGGCATTTGTGTACATGAACGAACATTTCTCTGTCCTGGCTTGATTGTTTTCTATGCATAATTAAATAAATAAATATTTAGGGACAATTCACACAGACTGAGGTAGCCCCAAAGTAAGTTCGAAACTTGTGTTATGGGATACTAACTCAACGATATTATATTTTACTAGCGAAACCCGCGCAACTTCGTTTGCGTGTATCCCGCTTTCCCGTGGGAATTTTGGAATGTATGATACTTTAAAACCTTCCCCTTGAATCACTCTATCAATTAAAAAAAACCGCATCAAAATCCGTTGCGTAGTTTTAAAGATTTAAGCATACAAAGGGACAAAGGGACAAAGGGACATAGGGACATAGGGACAGAAAAAGCGACTTTGTTTTATACTATGTAGTGATAACAAATACATATATAGATAAACATCCAAGACCCGAGGCCAATCAGAAAAAGTTCGTTTTTCATCATGACCCGACATATAATTATGCATAGAAATATTTATATATATATATTTATATTTATTTTAAGAAAAGTATTTATGTCGGATAAATACCTAGTCTGGGACATGCCCTGTGGTAAGACGCTTTATTTTCTTTTATATATTAAAATAACTAATGTGTGAACCATGTCTTTTTGTTTATTTTTTTATTTTTTATTATAGACCAGCTGCTTTAGTTTAATTTTATGCACAACAGCGCCATCTATATCAGTCTTTTGACCAAATCCTACGGGAATCGCGTACTTTCCGGAATAAAAAGTACCCTATGTGTTAATCCAAGGTATCAGGTACCTACTTACCAAATATCATAAAAATTAGCCCAGCCATTTGAGTGTGAACAAGTAACAAACATATCTACTCATTAACTTCAAAAAATGTAGTAATGGTTGTATAAGTCCGTTCAAGTAAAAATCTTTAAAGTAAGTATACATTAGGTACTTCATGTAAATTAGTAATTTGGAGAGAAAAAATAATAATCGGAAAATCTTTTTATATTAAAGAAACAAATTTTTTTAAAATTAATATTTATTAGTAAAACATATTAAATACCTTATTAATTTATTACTTTGTTTAAAAATATTTTCTCAAAACTGAGCGGGGTGGTTATTAATTTATTAACCAAGAAAAGTGTTTAAATTAAAAGTCATAAATTAAGTTGTTTTTTAAAAGTGATACAATATTCATTTATATTTTTTTATTCATGCAACCCTTTAGATCTAAATTAAAAACATTAACATAACACTCATAAACAAATAGAATTTAAAAAATAGAAATTAAAAAGCCAAAGACAAGACCAAATCATCGGGCATCACACAATGACAACTTCACTTTTATTTAAATTCGAATTTCAAACATTATAATATAGAGCGCCACAAAATAAAAGTGATTTTTGAGGAGGGTAAATGCGCGCTAGTAGCCCCGCCTTGGCAGCCTGCTGGGTTAAGCTCAAGCCACGCCTCAATGTAGAGGGGAGACAACCTCATTCGCCAGTCTGTAAGAGCATTCGCGGATTACGAACGACATTCTAGTTTTTAAAAAAACTAGTCTTTTTTAATCTATGTACACATCTGTCAAAAAGTAATTTTCGCGGCATCGATTCGGACGTGACAATTTCCCGCGTTTAATTTGACGTATTTTTTTTTTTAATTCGGTTCTGTGGTGCCAGTGTTTTGTGAACGTTCAGTTTTTAAAATAGTTTATAGTGTAGTTTTTTTTTGTGGAATATTATCTGCGTTATGTAAAAAGGTAGGTGTTTTAAAATTACGATTAATTATGTATTATATCAGTGCAAATAATTTGTCTAACTTAAATATAATAATTACTTGTAGGTACTTATTTCTCTTATAACAAACTACCAAAAACAATAGTTTTAAGCACATGAATAACATATTTTTCTTATAGTCATTTAATTAAGTTAATTAATAAAATTATAAATAGTACTTATAAGATTTTTTGCAATATACAAACAGGAAAAAAAACCATTTAACACAATCTTACAGACTAGTGTTTAAGCAACAAGGCGGCCTTATCGCTAAAAGCAATCTTTTCAAGGCAACCTTAGGATAACGAATTTCTGTATGGATGGAGTGGTTTATAATAGTTATGTATTTATTATTATCGCCAAAATATAAGCTAGGACCTGCCTAGGAATGCCTAGGATACTTTTCGACTCAGTCAAATATTGTTCTTATTACGGGATTACTTAAATTAAGTACTTTTAGATAGATATATAGAATACCTATGCTTTATTTGTAGTACTCAAGCAGTTTGAGTATAATTTAATATTATAAATGCAACAAGGCGGCCTTATTGCTAAAAGCAATCTTTTCAAGGCAACCTTAGGGTAATGAATTTCTGTATTAATTACTTTTAATCGCAGCGATTGGCGATTTAGCCGCTTTTATGAATCAACGTAATAGAATCGTTTAACAACGCCGATGGTTACATATTTTTACATTATTTACCAATTTAATAAATAATACACGACCACACAGCGCCATCAGGCTACTCTTAAATTGGAACCAATCCTGAGCGATCAGTATTGGATTGTTACTTTTAGGTACTCTTGAGAAATTAAATTAGCTTTAACTAAATATTAAACTCATCGACATAAAAGCATGGACAAGCTGTCCGGTACTGAAATTTTAAGGCATTGCGATGGTGCACATGCACACCACCACCCTTCAGTCAGTTGCGAGCGAGCGACAGAAGCAGTGGTGTCCAATTGACAAAAACGATTTGTTAAATAAAAGACAAAAAACGATTTGTTAAAAAAAGACAAAAAACGATTTGTTAAAAAAAAGACAAAACGATTTGTTAAAAAAAGACAAAAAACGATTTGTTAGAAAAAAGCCAAAAAACGATCTGTTAAAAAAAGCCAAAAAACGATCTGTTAAGTAAAAATTGTCACTGCTTCTGTCGCTCGCTGAAGGAAGGGTGGTGGTGTTCATGTGCACCATCGCAATGCCGCAAAATCTCAGTACCGGACAGCTTGTCCATATTTTGTCGATGACTAAACTAAATGAAAACGGATTGTACACTAACAAATTAGTTAGTAAAGTCAGACACGCCTGCCTGGTACTTACCCATAATGCAAGCAGTTAAAATTTGTGTTTTACGTCAAATAAACCATTTTTCTTTCTTTCTTTCTTTCAGTATAAGCGTAGCTTACTTTGGGACCAAGCGACGCTGTGTGAATTATGTAAAAACATGTAAACAATATTTCGGATCGATTTTAAAATAGTTTAACATCAAATGTCTTTGTTTGACCATAAAAAAACAAATATTGATATACTTAACGCCTACGTAACTAATATATTATGTTAAAATAATCATTATAAATATATTGTTATGGAGATTGAGAAATAAACGCCTACGTAAGCATATGGTAAGCCAACTGGCCCGTGCAACTTTTCCTGCTCAGCGCAGCGTGATGTGATCTATACATTTTTAATTTCATTTATTTACTTAACTGTTAAAACATTATTACAAATAACGGCCTATATACTTATTATATCATTTAAAATACAATTGAGGTTTGTGAAAAATGTTAAATCTAATAAAAATAAAGAAAGGGTCGAAATGATCTGAGATGATAGAGAATACGGTTCTATCAAAAATTACGTTTTAATTTACATAATAATTGGTGTGTTTTACATTTTATGGAAAGTTCGCAATTCAGAGGGGGTAGTTTATTAATAAATACATCTAAAATGCTTAGTAATATGCTTGGCTTACTCACTCTGCCATGGTATATCCTAGAGGCCTGTCTATTTGTTAAACAGCATCCAGAACTATATACTTTCTGTGCACAAACCAAGGATCATGTCGGTCGGAACGATTAGAAGATACCGAGTAATTATGCCAAAATGTAATCTCACCTTGTTCCAAAAGAATGTTTCCTATATGGCGCCTAAACTTTTTAATAAACTACCGCCGACTATTGTTCATCTACCATTGCGAAATTTTAAAAAGCAATTGATGAAATGACTGCTCTCTAATTCTTTTTACAGCGTCACTGAATTTTTAAGTTATAAGTTTTAATATTAATTACAATCTGTTCCGACACTTCCGACATCTATTCATGTAATCAATGTGTGTTCTGATGCTAATTTCTATTATTTTAATTTTGAATTTTTAGCTGACATTACATTTTTTATTTTTGTTTTTTTTATTATTGTGCCTGACATTGTAATAAATATTTATCAAGAGTCCATTGTACGATACTGTATCTACGCCAATTTAAATTTGAATATTTTGCATGCCTACATTTTTATTAAGGCAAATTATACTGCTGCCCACCATATTGTACTACACTTAGCAAACACATACAAACATCATGTATAATTTGAGTAAATAAACATTTCATTTCATGTAATAATGACTGACTGACTGACGACGGATCAACGATTGACGATTTTGATGTGAGCCAAGGTTTTATTTGTTCCTGAGAAGTTAAAGTTTGAGTTTTCCACAAAATCATTATTATATGTAAAACAATACATAAGAACAGCAAAATAAAATACTTTTTATTAAATGACTGAAGGATCAAGGTATAGTCTAAACGGCAGTTCGTAGAGACCTGAACTTTGGTGCTTGGTGTTCTTTTAAAAAAGGATTATCCGAAATTCTCACAGAAAAGCTAGGATATCCGCAAACGTAGTTTCGCGGGTTTCAACGTCTATAAACAATCCTCGTTAAATGAGCTATCCAATCAATAGATAGGGTACTGTAGATAAGTATTATAATATCTGTTACCTATCCTTACTCCTTACTTAATATTATAAATGAGAAAGTGAGTTTGTTTGTTTGTTATTCCTTCACGGCTTGACTAAGCAGCCGATCATTATGAAAATTTGCATACATATTGTTAGGGGTACAGACAGAGCCCAACATAGGCTACTTTTTATCCCGCGAAAGTATGTCGTCCCAATAGGAAAATAATTTGTCTACTATAGAGGGCGCTGTATCGGCCAACAGATGGCGCCACAGGTCGCGCTATGGGTTGTTTTGTTGTCAAACGAGATCTATACAGTCATAATATTAACGCGAGCGAAGCCGCGGGGAAACTAGTCTAATATAAAATTCAAAGTCCTGACTGATTTAACTATATATCATCGCACAGCCCAAACCGCTGGGTCTATTGATTCCAAATTTGGGGTTTCTTACGATTACAATAAACTACACTATTCCCAGATATCATAGGTATATTGTGTTTACAAAAAAAATAATGGAATTCTTGCTAAAAGACATGCGAAGCTAGGACGGGGAGTCCTACTATCCTACTAATATATATTTTTTTTGTGACATTGTTGGGGATACGCTTCACCAGCAACATTGGTTTTACGTGGGCGAGGTGTCAACCCGCCGCACAAGCCCCGAAATGCTGGAGGACCACACCCGTCGTTGGTCAGCGAGTCCATCGGACTTAGCCGGTTAGTGTAGCTAGGCTGTACTACCGACCATTCCCCTATCCGCCACCTTGGGGACGCTCCCCTACGCTGTGAGGGCCAGCGCGGGGATCCTACTAATATTACAAAGGTGAAAGTTATGGCTGGGCCAATATCTATGATATTTGGTATGCGGGTAGCTGATACTTTGGCTTAACACATAGAGTACTTTATATCCCGAAAAGTACGCGATTCCCGTAGCATTTCATCAAAAGCCTGACATAGATGGCGCTGCTGTGCATAAATAGATACACGCAAACGAAGTTGTTGTTGTTACGTGGGTTTTACTAGTTTATAATAAAACTGAGTAAATACGAAATTGTAATTAATGATTTATCACGAATAATTGATATTTAAGAATAATTACTTGTTTGAACAAGTGTAAATGCGTTGTTTGTGATTATACACCACATTTGGGACCTGTATACATTATTATGTATTGTTATATTACATACTAGCCTTTTTGCCCGCGACTTCGTTCGCGTGAAGTTCCGGACCCGTTCCCGTGGGAACCACATTGAATTTCGGGAAAAGCTATAGCCTATGTCACTCCCTGATAATGTAGCTTTCTACTGGTGAAAGAATTTTTTAAATCGGTCCAGTAGTTTCGGAGCCTATTTAATGCAAACAAACAAACCAACAAACAATCAAATCTTTCCTCTTGGCTTTTATTGAAGATCCGGTATAAGACCACCACACATTCCCACCGCTGTGTCTCCTGTGCAGCCAGGATCAACAACGGCGACCTCAGATTGACAAACAAGCGATGAAGATTATTGACGTCCCGGGTGAGAAAACTACAGCTGTTTTGGAACTCACAACGAATTTTTTAGAAAGAAATTAGATGGAGTAGGGTAGTATAATTAATGTGTAATTTGTATATTATTTTTGACAAATCACACAGACTGAGCTAGCCCCAAAGTATGTTCAAGACTTGTGTTAATAGAATACTAACTCAACGATACTATATTTTATAACAAACTATATGTTATTCCCGTTTCGTTTGAAATTTTAAGGATAAAACTATCCTATGTGTTAAACAGCTTATATAATATCTATATACCAAAATTAAACCATAATCAAGCCGTTCAAGCTGCGCCATTTACGTAACAATCAAAAAATAGTTACTGGTCTGAGCCACTGGTAAAAGAAATGGCGAATGTTCAACTTCCAAGGGTAAGAAATAAAAACACGGGTACAGTCAACAAAGGAATTGACTGACCCCGCTCCCCCCCTGTATATGTATATGATTAAAGATTTTTAAATATTGCGTGAAGGGATTTACTTGAAAATTTATTTATCAATAATATTCATATTACTCTATGTAATTACAAATTTTCAAGTAAATCCCTTCACGCAATATTTAGAAATCTTTAATCACAGACTAAGTATCTACTATATTTTTACAAAATAAGAATTACCTACCTAAAGTAATTCCAAAATAGCATTGGTCTCGGCTATGTTGTGTTCCTATGGTGAGTAAGGTCTCCAGAGCTCCACTTCGGAGAACGTACGCTTGTTTTACACCTTTGTGGCATAAAAAAAATCTGTAGCTCTGTACTATTATACCAACCTTGAACAGCGATATAATACAACTAGCCTTTTTGCCCGCGACTTCGTCCGCGTGTAGTTCCGAACCCGTTCCCGTGGGAATCACATTGAATTTCGGGAAAAGCTATAGCCTATGTCACTCCCTGATAATGTAGCTTTCTACTGGTGAAAGAATTTTTGAAATCGGTCCAGTAGTTTCGGAGCCTATTCAATTCAAACAAACAAACAATAAAAAATTTCCTCTATATAATATTAGTATAGATAATAGGTATTATGTAAATGTATCAATTTCTTGCTCTATTTAAGTCTCTTTCAATACTGTAATGGATTAATGTATTTATTCTCGTTGAACATAATTTCTTTGTGCCCTTTGTTAAAAACTCGTCCATTTAACTTTATCCACACTTGTGATAATATAATTAGATTATTTTTATTATATGTATGTACATAATGAAACCAAACAGCTTTAACAATTCGTTTAAACAAAAATAAAGAAAAACGAATAAATTGTATTCGTATGATTTATTGATAGTTCTGTTAGTTGTAACGTATAGCGCTAGATGGCGTTAGTTGTCTTTACAACTGAACTCCACAGTTGTACAGTTTCTTGAATATTTATACCCAAAGATTTTTTTTGTGTACACCTATGCTAAGGTTTTACTTGTTATTGATAAGTATCAGTTAGATTATTTGACAGATACAATTATAATTTTTGTGTGATTAATCCACAAAGTCTATGAAACGGGTCGACGCACAGCTCATTGTAAAGGCTTGTAATTTGGATGGTGTGTCCTGTATGACGTAGGCAATCCGATAAGAAAGGAATTTTCGAAATTCCCATGGGAAAGCGGGATTCGCTAGTACAGTTAATCAATGAAAGAAGTGAGCAGAGTAGAGAACTAAGTAGGTACAAGATTTTTATGTGAATAATGTAAGCATAGCCATTTTTATAAAACATTGTAATTAATTACATAGTAGGTACAATATATAATATATTTATATTTTTTGGACAAATCACAAAGATTGAACTAGCCCCAAAGTAAGTTCGAAACTTGTGTTATGGGATACTAACTCAACGATAGGTACTATATTTTATAACAAATACATATATAAATAAACATCCAAGACCCGAGGCCAATCAGAAAAAGTTAGTTTTTCATGATGGTCTGGCGTGGTAACCATTACGCCACGGAGGACGTCAAATATGAATGCTATTGATAAATAAAAAAAAATCTAGTAAGTAAATCCTTTCACGCAATATTCAAACTTGAATCAAATTGATGGTCCTGCTCAGCTGTTTCATTGGCTTATTAGTCTATAAGTAAGGGTAATTAATTCAAAATTAAAAGCATGTTTTTAAGAACACATTTAAAAAGTAGGTTAGGCACTTTGTCAAACGTTGACAGCCCTGCTCATTGATGTGGATCGAGGAAATAACAGAGAATCATAAAAAATCCGAATTGAAAGCAATAAAAAAACCAATAAAAACGTATAAAATCGTCAATTTGCTGGCTTTGTCAACATAAAAATACGTTTGATCAAAGATTTTTTATCACAGATAATATAATATTAGTATAGATAATGGCTCGTCTCATTTTCCCGCCAACTTTGACAACCAGTCTATAATCTATGGTAACTTTTTTATTTTATTAATAATGGTGGCGAAGGAACACAAGTCCAAACAGTTATAAATTAGAGGCGCGATAACAAACAAATCCGACTTTTATAAGTTGTAAAAAAAAAAACGTTGAAATAGTTTATAAACTGTTTCCTTTTTGTAAAATTTATGTTATTTAAATTGGTGTTGTTATTTTTGGGTTTTAGTTTTTTTTTTAAATTAATAAATCATTTTGTTTTAAATGAAAACAAATCAACGTCTTGTAACAGTTCATTTTGGTTTTTGTTTATGATTTTCTTGTTTCGTGGGAAGGGAACGTCTTTCTCATTTCGACAGGTGGTACAGTCAGCCAATCAAAGAGGTGAGCAGGTCAGTAAAAATGATTCAAATTTTCTAAATATTGCGTGATAGATTTACTAGAATTTTTATATATCAATTAGCTTCTGCCCGTGCCTTCGCCCGCGTGGCCTACTAACAATATTAGCATATATTTTTTCAGAAACAAATTACGGTCCCGTTCAGTCAGGTCCGGCACGGCCCGGTACGGTACGGTTTGATTCGGTACGATCAGGTCCGATCCGTTCCGGTCCGGTCTGCCCCCTAACTCTTGAAGATAATTCCGCACGATCGCCATTGGATTGTTAATTTTAGGTACTCTTTACAGCTAAACTAGCGCTAACTAAATACTAAACTAAATGAAATCGGATTGTATGCTAACCAAATAGTTAGTAAAGTAAAAAATTTCAATGGTACGAACTAGGATTTGCTGTTAATTTTGCATTTGAAATTATATAGAATTGAAATTAAAATCGCGATTGCTATGCAGAGTAACCTAGCTGGTCCGGTCGGTCCGGTCCATATAAGGAAACTACATGCCTTTGGACTTTTTAGACCCAGCGGCTTGGGCTGTCCGTTGATATACCCTCGCAACTTCGTTTGAGTATATCTCGCTTTCCCGTGGGAATTTTGAAAAATCCTTTCTTAGTACACACCTAGATGTCGTAAGGAACCTACACTCCAAATTTGGAATCTCTAGACCCAGCGGTTTGGGCTGTGCGTTGATATATAGTTAAATCAGTCAGGACATTGAATTTTATATTTTATCAATAGTATTCATATTGTACTATGTAATTATCATAGATTTATGGCAATGCAAAAGAGATAGATCATAGCATACGCGTTAGTTAGAGCGAGATAGATAGGCGACACCATTCTTCCTATACACGCTATCGGCCTGTGTCGGCCTGACGACAGTCGTGTTAAAAACAAATCCCACTTATTTTTACAAAATGCATGGTTTTAAGTGTAGTTTTGGTGTTAATTAGACGTGATTAAATATGGTTACCTGTGTAGTTCCTGGATGTAACTCAAACAAAAAGGAAATCCACAAAATTATATATCTTGCTTGCACACATGTACATTACACGCACACTAGTGTATTTTGTTTTTGGTCTCGCCTTAATCAAACTATTGCCGATCTATAGGTACGCTAGTATGTACAAAATCTATGGTAATTACAAAGTTTCTTACATTATTAGTATAAAAATCTTTGTTCTTAACTACCCTGCGCAACTCTTTCATTGGTTGTCTGTTGAAAATATTATTGTATTGCGACTTGAAAATCGATTTTGAGAACAGACCTCCTGTTAACAATACCCGATTCTATTTCGATTCAAATTCAATCGCTGTCTCACTCATACAAAATAGGAATGGAACGGGACAGCTAGTGTGTTTGATTGAATCGAAAGAATCGGTTTTTGTTACGAGAATCAGCGGTGAGTTGTTTTTCCCCCCTTGTTATTTTCAAAATGTTTTTGATTCAAATCTTATTAATACATGGGTCACACCCGCATACCGACATTACTTTAATAAGGATTGATTTAATAACAATATTATGCTTGAATTTGTATGATATTTTGACGTAATAAAGTGGAGCGTAAATAAATGTTTTAAACTAATAATTGAAAGACAGTTTTAGCTTAAATCATTTCGTTTTTGACGGAAATCCGGGATAAAAAGTATCCTATACACATAGGATGCTCTAGGTTATCAATTATAGATTATAACAATACGCAAATGATTTTATTATATGACAAAAGAAAGCGTTTATAAAAATCTATTCTCTGAATAAAAGGTTTGAGTCTTCGAATCAATGTGTACCGAATTTCAAGCAAATCAGCCAGGTTTTTGCATGAGTGAGTAATAAAAAAAACTGAGACTGAGCTAGGCGGACAGTTCTGTTTATGAAACGTTTTTAATTCCATATTAAAGTCTCATGGTATATCTTCTTTTATTCTTTTCTCTCATCTCTTTTTTATTCTTTTGTTAGTGGCAACCATATTATAATGTGTCATTAAAGAAATGGATGAAAATAAACATTAAATACTATAATATATTTACTAGCTCCACTTTGGGGGTTGGGAGGGCTGGCAACGCGTGAGTGATACCCCTGGTATTGCAAGCGTCTATAGGCTACGTTGATGCTTACCATCATCTTACCGTAGGTATGATTGTTTGCCAACTTTGTGGCATAAAAAAAACTATGTTAAAGCATGTCAATAGTTGAGTTTTCCGCAAAAAATTTTGGTTTAAACTTCGTCATTTCTATTACACTTCAGACTTAATGAAATCATTAAAACCTCTTAATGCTCCGTTAGTTTGTGTCAACAAATATAGATAAGATCACTAATTAAAAATACCATAATTATTGTTAATTTACGATATGAATTATTGTGATTAAACATGATTTTTATTGATTTAAAATTTTAAAAATCAGGTTTTTTTGTTGAAGCGTGTGAAATAACGAATTTTATGTCATATTAAATTTACATTTATTACAATTAAGACCATCGTCCGAACCATGTTTTTCGTACATGACGTGTCTTCACTACATACATAGTATATAACAAGTCGTTTCCCGCCGTGTTCACTCTATATGTATGCTAAATCTGTAAAACTATACGCAACGGATTTTTTTTAATAGATAGTGTTTCAAGAAGGTTTATTTTATACGTTTATTGCATAGAGTCTAATATGAATACGCAAGTGACGTGGACCCTACCTAGCGTTTGGATGGGTTTCGTTATCTCGAGCTTCCCCGTGCTTCGGAGGGCACGTATGGATGACAGTCGTTAAGCCACGCCTTAGGACGGTTTGAAAACACCGGCCTCTGCCAATCCGCATTGGAGCAGCGTGGCAGAGTACGCTCTAATCACCTTCGATTGAAGGGAGACCCGTATCCCAGCAGTGGGATTATTATGGGTTGATATAATGAATTTTCATGGGTTCACGGGAATACACTCAAACGACGTTGTGCGGGTTTCGTTAGTACACTAATTTAAAGATGTACTTAAGCAGTAATCAAAAAAAAATTAAATAAAATTGTTTTAAAGCAAGAAAACAAATTAATTAACCCCATGAAAGTGCTCTAGGGTTAACGACCCTCAATTAGCGAGTTGCAGAACTTCAGAGAAGCAATAACGCGGCCTTATATGAACGATTAATGCTTGGAACACATTAACACGTCTGTAGAAACGCGGACTGGAAAGGTGGGGCGCCAGTGAAGGCGGGCAGCAGCGGGGCGGATCATGAGCGGGAGCGATTTAACTATAATATATCAAACGGACAAGTGCGTGTCGGGCCACACAGGATAGGACTCCGTATTTGCTATGTTTTCCTTCCTTGCAGATGAATCCAGTGTCATTGTATGACATTTGTAAGATTTCATCAAATATTTTTTTATTCATAAGCATAATTTTTTTATCATGTCGGCTATAATAATTCGATGATTAGTACACTTAACACTTAACCATTATAGCTTTCCTTATATTATATGGACTACTACATATTTTTTTCAAATTCTTAGAAACAGTTTCGGAGCTAAAGGGGTGGAGGAGGTAGTTAATATGTTACAGTAAATACTAAGATTTAATTTACCCTGAAAGTTTACCGTGACTGTTGCGTTCAAAATAGTGTTATGTTATTAGAAAATCCACAAATTCTAATACAAAAAAATACACTGGGCGTCAAAAATAAGTAGTACAGTTTTAAAATTGCAATTACTCTTAAACTATAGAAGTTAGAGTTTTGAAATAAAAGTCATTTTATAGCAAATTTAACAAAGTTTTCTAAAAATAATATTTTATTTAGCATTAGTAAAGTTTTACACTGAAAATTAAGAAAAAACTAAAAAGCTAACCATTTTGAAGGAACTATCACGAACTTAATTTTTACGTTTTGGGCCTTGTTCCCACTTTAGTAACTTGTGTTGCCGCCTCGGGCTCTGATGACAGCTTGGAGCCGGTTTGGCATGCTGAACACTTAAGTTTCGGAGGCGGTGTTGGGGAATATTCACCCATTCTTCTATCAGGGCCTGTTTTAGAGCCCTGAGGGTGGCGGGGGGTGGTCTGCGTCTTCTGACTAGCCTCCCAAGCTCATCCCAAGTGTGTTCAATCGGGTTAAGATCTGGGCTTCTTGATGGCCAAGCCATCAAGCTGATGCCAACCTCCTGAATATACTCTTGTACGAGGTGAGCGGTGTGTGGCCGGGCGTTATCATGCATTAGTATCGCTCCATCACCCATATTTACTAAATATGGCCCTGCATACTCGATAAGGATCTCTAATGCATATCTTTCACCAGTCAGAGTGCCATTTTCTGTGACCACTAGCTCTGTGCGACCCTCTGAAGAGATGCCAGGCCATACGTGTACAGAGCCCCCGCCGTATTGAACTCTTTCCGAGATGCAACCTTGAATGTATCGCTCACCAGGTCGCCTGTATACTCTCCGCGTTCCATCGGAAGTGAATAAAGAAAACCGAGACTCATCTGTGAACAAAACTCTTGTCCATTCTTCTTCGCCCCATTGTACGTGTAGACGGGCGTAGCGTAGTCTTGCTACTCGATGCCCTGTCTCAAGTTTGGGGCCATTTGCTGGCCTGTACGACTTCAGGTTGGCTTCAGCAAGGTCTTCTCCTCACTGTACTCTCACTAACGTAGTCTCTTCGGGTCTGAAGAAGCTGTTGCTGGACCTTAACTGCATTAAGGTGACGATTTCTTAACACAGTAGAGACAATTAAGCGGTCTCTCCGGTACTAGTGCACCTGGGTCTGCCATTACTTGGTCTCCTTAGATGGTTTCCAGTCTCTTAGTACCTTCGCTTTACTTGCTGGATCGTTCTTAGAGTTACACCCACCGTTCTTGCAGTATGACGCATACTGATGCCTACTTCGAGAAAAGTTATGATTCTTGCACATTCTTCTGGTGAAAGAGGCATGATTAGTGACGTTTACTCGCTGAAGACACATTAGCTTTTGAATTGCAATTGATTTATCAGAAAAAAAGAAAACAATAAAAAACAAAAGTACAAGCCAACAGTTTAAAAAAGAGTGTTTTTGTTTATTAAGTTTTTTTTTCAGTCAATCTTTAAAAAATGATATTATGCATGACGTTTTTATTAAATGAAATGAAATTGTCTTTTAACTTTTTTTTATTTGAAAGGTCTAGCTTCTGTAGTTTAGGAGATATTGCAATTTTAAAACTGTACTACTTACTTTTGACGCCCAGTGTACAATATTTACATGCTAAACGTACATCCAAAGGATTTTCATCTTTTACTTACGTACATTTTCGAGATCTTGCACTCGCACATGACCTTAAGAGAACGCCCTCTATAACTCAGACCCCATCTTGTGAACCTTTAAAAGTACTCGCCATTGAGTCTGTTCTACCATTTCCGTACATAGAATTATTTTTTGTCTATCCGTATACCGTAAACGTAGTTCTATTCTAAACATAAAGTAATATTCGCTTTTTATTTCATAAAGGGTGAAATATACGTTGGATAACGTCTTTAAATAGCTCTTTAAAAATTATTCCAAAGCCCTAAATGGATAATGATGTTATTTGCATTCGGTCTCATAGAACCTATATTCCTTCGTATATTATTTCCTCCGTGGCGTGATGGTTACCACGCCGTACCGCCACCCAGGAGGTCCCGGGTTCGAATCCCGGTCGGGTCATGATGAAAAACGAACTTTTTCTGATTGGCCTCGGGTCTTGGATGTTTATTATCTATGTATTTATTATAAAATATAGTATCGTTGAGTTAGTATCCCATATCACAAGTTTCGAACTTACTTTGGGGCTAGCTCAATCTGTGTGATTTGTCCCTTTATATATATTTCAGGGACTAGTCTCTTCACAAGGTTATATTTTTTGACAACAAATGTATTACCTAAACATAATCATACGATGTAACTCTTAGCTAAGTTAAACAATTGTAAATTAGTATATATTAGACCTTAAGAAGAGATTTATTTTTTATTTATTTGCCATAGAAATGAATAAATTTTACACAATTTATACAGGACCATCTGTAACATCATCATCTCAGCCACAAGAAGGTCACTGCTGGACATAGGCCTCCCCCAGACGCCTCCAATACACTCTATAAATAAAAAATATTCAAGAGTGGTAAATAAATAAATAAATATATAGGGACAATTCATACAGATTGAGCTAGCCCCAAAGTAAGTTCGAAACTTGTGCTATGGGATACTAACTCAACGATATTATATTTTATAACAAATACATAATATAGATAAACATCCAAGACCCGAGGCCAATCAGAAAAAAAGTTCGTTTTTCATCATGACCCGACCGGGGATCGAACCCGGGACCTTCTGGGTGGCGGTCTGACGTGGTAACCATTACGCCACGGAGGTCGTCAATAGGTAGATCATAACGTGTAATCCGCTCAAATCGGAGCAGCCAGGAATATGGAAGCAAACTCAAAATTAGCACTATAGAACATCTGCTTAGGTTGTAATATTTTTTTTTATCCACAGTACACTTCAGTCACGGTACGTTAGGCAGTAGGCACTCTTATTCCAAAGACAATCACTTAAATCTTAAATCATTTTAACGTCGGCCCATTATGTTTTGTCATCAAGTGGAATGTATCTCCCCATTTAGAAGCTAGCGTAAAATTGTTACAAATATTTCTTGAATTTTTTAAAAAAGTATTATGTTTTTTAAAATGTACATGTTACCGGCAATCTGTGCCTTTTATGTATTCAATATCTAGGTAATGTATAAACATGCGGCGTCTAGTCAACGTATGAAATGTTATGCATATCATCACATACTTTACTTAGGTAATATAACTTTACCTTTTAGAAATATCTGTAAATAAAATAATTGAAACACGTTGTTTAGCAGAGAAGGCTGGGTAAGGTGCTGGATTAGGTTAGGACCATCAAAAGCCCCAAGCGGAGCAGACGCGCTTAAAGCGCCGCTGAAAGAGCCGTGACCACCGAGATTGGATCTACGGACGCCCGCCGGCGGGGTTGCATGCAGAAATATCGTCAGTTCCCGCAGCCCCGCTGTAATATGGCGGAGAAGGTGGCAGACAGTCAGGGTTTTAGGCGGTATATCCCTCAAGTGTCCTTGGGAGGGAAGAGCCCGACAGACCCCCGCCGCTTCCCCAAGTGGAGGGACATGCACTAATGCATTTTCCTGACTATAAACAAAAAAAAAGAACCATCAAAAGCCGAGCGACAGAAGGGACCGAGGCCCTCTCTACCTATAACATCACATTTCCTAGGAATTGTATACATTTCCGGTAACATATGCAATTCCTAGGGATTGAATAGAGTACTCGGTGGTTCATTGGTAATGTAATAAATAGATTTTGGTCTATAAATATCAATGTCTATCTATGGTACCGGCAATCTATAAAATGACGGGCTAATGAAATTATGTTCTAATACCCGACACGCACTTACTCGGTTTCTTTAAACTTATCTAGAATAAACTATATAGACTATTACTATGTATTTATTATGTGTTTGACACAAATATTATTGGAAAAACCTAAACAAACTATCTAGCTTCAGAGATATAAATCAAAATGTAAGTAGATAATGTTGCGGCCGCGCATACAGAGCAATTGGTCGGAACTACTTATAGTAGAGGAGCCGACTATGCTAAATTTGTAGTAACTCTAGCGCTCTGGAAACCTATATAATTTATAGAAGGAAAGCAAAAAATGTTATCTGATTTGTACCCGTTCATCGGTGGGGGAGCGTCGACAGGCTTTCAAACATTTAAAAAAATCTGTGACAAAAAAAACTACTTACTCCTCGTTGAAATTTTCAGATTATTTATTTCCCGATATCCATGAACTATTTAAGTGAAAATAAAAAATAAATTTGACCGCATTAGAATGCCAAGGTGTTTGCAAATTCATACAACTCCTCCCTCCTCCCTCCTCCCTTACGTCGTATTGAAATTTTTTATACATGTACATTTAATTTTGTCAGCATGTAATTAACTTATGCTTAATCTGACGTTCTTGAGTTTTTCAAGACATCGATTTTTTTTAGAACCACGAATTTTTTTACCAAATTTGAAGTTTGAAGTTACAGCTTTTTAGTCTATAAGGGTTTCTTGTTTACTACGGAACCCTAAAAATGACAAAACAAGCTTTTGCAAAACAACCTTGATTATCTTTGTATAAGGATGGTAGAGACAGCAGTGGGATTGTGTGGTTTTATACCACTAAGGTGGCAAACAAGCATAAGGCCCGGTTTTCAAAGTTTAAAATAAAAAGGTATCTATATAAATTTACGTCTACTGCAACAACTAACCACGATTACACGACCAAATTGCGTATTCGTGATGTTAAAATAAAATCATTCAAATTTTGCATCACTTTAACACGTTAGTATAATAACATTAACAATAAACTCTATATATATGCCACAAAGTTCAAAATCCATTGGCTTTTTATACGGTTTAAGTTTGTCGGGCCCTTACGAGATGCTACAGTATTGTTGCGGTGACTATAGTCCTTTTTGTTTAGATGTTAAGGTTGATTTTAGTATATTTGTATGGTTTTTATTATCTGTGCCCACAGATTAAGCGAATGCCTATTTGGATGCGCGTGCGTCGACGTGTGTGGTCTCAGTATTGAATGTAACTCTACTTCATTATTTATATATTAAAACAAAATATTTGGATAGTTTTTAAATAAATGTTTTCGTGTATGTCTTGATTTACGATCATGAGTAAAATCTGTGCGATTGATGTAATAGGTACTGCAATATCCGGTTTTAATTGTGATCAATGATATTACATAAGTATAAAGGAGTAGATATGTTATGCCTTGATCACACGCGCCGAGTAGAGTGGCGAGACAGTAAAAATGTCACTCGGCCGAGACAGTCCACTCGTCAGCTTTGGGCGAGTAGGTGTTTATACTAATTTTGGTTCCCAGCGAGTCAGTTCACCTAAAATTCGGGAACAGAAACAAACAACAACAAGACGCGCGCGAGCCAAACTAGCGAGTAGCGAGCGAGTGCGCTCGGCATTTGTTCAAACTTGCCGAGTGAGCGAACGAGACAGTAAGGGGTATGCTGAAGGGAGCGCGGGGGTGGGCACTCGGCCTAGTAAACAAAACGAGGTCCGAGTGACTGTCTCGCCATGTTGCTCGGCCGAGTACTCGGCCGAGTACTCGTCGGAGAGTACATACCAACCGAGCGCTCGGCCGAGGTCACTGTCTCGCCGCTCTACTCGGCGCGTGTGATCAAGGCATTACTACCGCGCCCGAGTTGAAGATTCATAAATGACCCAATTGTCTCATGTGTTAATCAGTTTGCATCAAACAAGCCACAGAGCGAGTCGTCCGTGACACACTCGAAGCGCAATGGCTTAGAGATAGCTATCTCTTTTACTCTCGCGCTTACCGTATCTTTCTTCGTCATTCACTAGTGAATCACGAGACCATATTATAGCTATTTATATGCAGCGCGACGTTTTGCAAACGCAATTAGTATGAACGTAACATATCTATACTGGCAGAATCTGCACATCGCTGACTAGACTGGGTCATGTTTAGGTAAAACAGATGTTTAATGATACATAAATTCTATTTTTTTTTCATCGTACATAATTCAAGTTTTTTATATATTGCGTGAAAGGATTTACTCGTATTTTTATTTATCAATAGTATTCATATTGTACTTACATTATTAGCCTAAAAATCTTTGTTCTCAGTTCTTTACTATGTGCGTCTCTTTCATTGGTTATTGCAGTATGTAACTACAGTGTAATTAAAATTTCATAATTTCATTGATTTCATAATGTCATCAAAATCTTTGTTTTTATTTCGTTTCCTTGATTATTTAAATAAAATATTCTTGGACGAATCACACAACGCCATCTAGTCCCAAACTAAGCAACTAAGCTTGTACTAAGATCGCTGATAAATACTTAATTTTTTTTGGTAAATAAATACTAATTATACATAGAAAACATCCAGACCAAGGCAAACAGACATGTTCATGCACACAAATGTTTGGCTTGCACAGAATTCGAACCCGCGGCCCTTGAGATAAAGTGACTATTGCCTTATAGGTATAGCCACTCGACCACGGGCCTGTCAATTCTTCTTCCTTTAGTTGACTATACCTTAATCTGTGATAGTTTCTAACTGAATTCAATAAAAAAAACTTTCTGTCAAGTGGAGCACCATTCAGTTTAATTGCTATCATCTCGTTTTGTCGCGTCGAATGCGGCGGTTCCCCACAACTCGGCTATATTTCATAATTAACCAGTTATAATACATATAGCCAATTTTTTTGTACAATATAGCTGCCAAACAAGCTCGCTACATACATATAATAATAATCGTTAATTAATCAACTCATTATTAATGATAATCGAGACGAAAAATCGTACATTTGTCTTATTTGGCGTCAAAAAAAGGATTTTAGTCTCCTACGTGCGATGGGGTTTAATAAGCCTCGTGCCGCCACAATGTCTGGCTTAGTACCTACCTACTTAGTACCGAAATGCAATACTTAATTGTTCTTCTTTCCGTGACTCAAATATAATAAAATTCCTACACCCTGAGGCAACATGTTCAACCAATAAGACGTCATTATCCGTAACCTTACAAATCTGTTAAGGCACCGTCAGTAGGACAACCGGGCAACAAAGGAGATGACCCATCGTCTGCGGAGCACCAGTGTTCCACAAGTCACAGCCAATGTCGGATGATTCTCCTATGAAGCCCTATTTTCTAAGATTGTACCCACTACGGTCCTCTTGCGACCGTAAGCGGTTGAGGGACTTCCATACAGTCCAAGGGAGGCTGTGGTCTGGGAGGACGTGCTCAGATGGTTCCGGAAAAGTACAGATAAATTAATGCCACAGGGAACGTGTTGATGCCACAGATTGTTAACAAGCTGTAAAGCTTATTGACGACCCAGCGGAGAAGTTACACCTGCCTTGGAACTCACAATGAATTTAATCAGAAAGATATTAGACTTAGTAGGTAAGAAGTATTAAAAGGACTTCCTTAGCAACTACGTGAGATGAGATATAGCAATTTGAAACAAAAGGCATTGTAGCCTAGAGCACAGCCCGGACACTTCATACAACGCGCGTGAAATAATTACCTATTTCTACCACATAGGCCAATGTCGTCTGTACACGAGCACAACGTGTGCGCATACGTGTGCTCGTGTACAGACGACATTGGCCTATGTGGTAAAAATAGGTAATTATTTCACGCGCGTTGTATGGAGTGTCCGGGCTGTGCTCTAGGCTACAATGCCTTTTGTTTCAAATTGCTATATCTCATCTCACGTAGTTGCTAAGGAGGGTCCCTTTAATACTTCTTACCTACTAAGTCTAATATCTTTCTGATTAAATTGTCTATGTGTCGTTAAGACACGACAGAAACGCCATTAATTAAGAAAGAAGAAGAAGAAGAAGATATTATATTATCTTAATCTATACTAATATTATAAAGAAGTAAAGTATGTTTGTATATACGAATGTGTATACATTCGTTCACTAAACGCACACCTTTGCGACTGCACCCGCAACGATACCCGCCTGGGGTTGAGGTAACGCGATTCGGTGCGGGGCGGAGAGTGGGCATTCTACCTCGGGTTATTAGTTATTCTATGGCTAGAGAGATGGCAAATTAAATAAAGCTCGGTTGACGAGCAAATTCAAATTCAAAACTTTTATTAGATTCAGAGAATAGGTTTTCACAAACACGTTCTCTTGTCAGAGTATACAGTAATAAATGATTTGTATAAATTAATCTACTCGGAAACAAAAGCAAAATGACCACTAGTAAAAAGAAATGGCGAAAGAAAACCAGTTACGGCCTTTTTGTCATTTAAAAATATATCGTACTTTTCTTTTTTCTTTTCTTTTTCAACATAAAATTTAAAACTAGGTACATACATACAACATTACTTACGCGGAATGTCAATAAATAGTGTCATTAATTTGTCTCAACATAAAATTAAATCTAAAAAATTTTAATTTTATAAGCAAAGAACAAAACATAGGAACATATTTAAAAGAAATAAAACTCAACTACTTTTTACAAATAAAAAACTTGACCCAGATCCCTCGAAAACGGGAGCGTTCCCAGAAGGCTGGCAGAGTTACCCCGCTGTATTGCGAGGCTAATCCTTTGCGCGAAATACAGGCCAGCCTTCCGATCATAGGACGATCTAAAATATAAAATGCTAAATCGGTGTTAAAGATAGGATCAGCACCACGGTCTATTGTGGATTTTTCGAAATGTCTACTTCTACTTCTTTAAGTGCCTCTCAAACTAGTAGGTCGGCTGTCAGCTTAGCATATTTCGCTTTATCCTTACCGAGGCGAAACAGTTTGTCGGCGTTCGCTATTCCGGTCCACTCCCTGATGTTGCGCAACCACGATTTCTTCCTACGACCGACTTCGTTTACCAGCAACTTTTCCCATCATTATCAGCTGTAGCAACTCATATCTGAGTGCTTAGTACGACTTTTTTTGTTCACATTCGATCATGTCGACGTAAACAAACCGACCAAATATAGAAGAACTCTCATGTTGCGAATTTATAAGACGCGTGCTACATATCAAAATTATGCGGCTTACTTGTTCACGTTTCGAAGTGAGTAACCCGGCTAATTTGGATATGTAACACGCGTCTGATAAATTCACAATATGATACAGTTTTACATTTTGGTCGGCTTGTAAACGTTAACACGTTCGAATGTGACCAAAACACTCGTACTAAGCACTCTGTCGTGTCTGAACACAATGTCCCAGATATGCCACTTTTCGTTGTTTGATGGTTTGCAAAAGTTGGCGTTTTTCTCATCGTAATACTACCTCGTTGGTAACTCTCTGAGTCCAAGATATTGCCAGCATGCGTCTATAAGCCATTTCTACATAAATAAATAAATAAATGTAAATATATAGGGACAATTCATACAGATTGAGCTAGCCCCCAAAGTAAGTTCGAAACTTGTGTTATGGGATACTAACTCAACGATATTATATTTTATAACAAATACATATATTATATAGATAAACATCCAAGACCCGAGGCCAATCAGAAAAAGTTCGTTTTTCATCATGACCCGACCGGGGATCGAACCCGGGACCTCCTGGGTGGCGATCTGGCGTGGTAACCATTACGCCAAGGAGGTCGTCAAACATGAAAGCGGAATACACGCCAACGAAGTTTTACAGGTTTCGGTAGTGCTGTGATAAAATGTGCGCATTATTTCGACAATAGCCAACAAATGTATTCCCAACATAATTGTTATTATAAAGTAATAAAACTGTCTGAGCGTTGAAAATTAATTAATTTAATTAAGTAACCAATTAAAATGATTGTAGATTTATAAAATGTGCAACTGATTTTATAAATTTTATACTGTATAAATGGCAAACAGGCTTCGCAAGATTCATTTCGTAATTTTTTTAAATCCACAAACATTAAAACTGTTGTATTTTGAAAGAAATATAGCACTTTATACTTATTAACTTTATTAAATTAATTTTAATAAATTTTACAATGGCTGTCACGGATGAGAATTTTATCAGAGATTTTTTTTTTTTCGCTCTAGGGCAGGCAAAGGGCTTTGAGCCCATACAGCCAAGTCATAAGTAAATTTATAAGTAATTCAAAGCAGCGAGTTCATGCTATCTTGACATTCTTGACTCAGTATACAGTCTCTGAGTCAAGACGCCCCGAAGAAAGATGATAGCAAAATTTCTTCAGAAAATACGGATTTTGAAGTCAACACGATAATGCACTTTTAATAGGTTCCTGATCACAAACTTCAATCAATATGTACTATAACCAATGTTTGCTTCACATTACACTATCAATACTATGAATCAAACGCAGAAACACACAGAAATTAAATTTCTAATCACGAGCCCAAGTGGACGCTATTGTAGTTGGCGCCAAAATCCTCTTATCAGAGAGAAGGAAGCCACGTAACGCAAGTGTGACCATAATAATATGTTTTTTTGTTTCGTTCTTGGAAGGCTTAGATATTTAATTTCAACAAAAACAATCTAGACAATAATTTATATTTAGTCCACTGACAATATAAAATCATGTCATTTCGTGTATTTTTTTCTTTCGTTTGGCAATCGGACTTCAGACGAAGATTACATTGTGCCATTTTCAAGTAATACTTGTACATATATTCAGAGCACTCAACGTGTTCATGCTATCTCGACTCAGTATACAGTCTCTGAGACAAGACGCCCCGAAGATGATAGCAAAATGTCTTCAGAAAAGCCGGATTTTGAAGTCAACACAATAATGCACTTTTAAAAGTTCCTGATCATAAACTGCACTAGGCACTTTAACCAATGTTTGCTTCACATTACACTATCAATAATATGAATCGAACGTTGAAACACACAGAAATTCATATTTTAATCACAACAAGAACAAAGTATTTCGCCATATCAGACACTAAGAAAAGTCAATGGACATTATTATTAGACTAAAACATTTTAGAAGTTTACGTTAAATTTAAATTACTTATTAGCCCATAAGCTAGATTGTAATATTTCAATGTGCAAATCACGCTTCTATAAAAAAATAAAAAAAATTTAATCACGAGCCTAAATGGACGCTATCGTAGTTGGCGCTTGGCGCCAAAATCCTTCGTGTATTTTCTTCGTAAATGTTAAATTACATTGTAACGAGTGGAAAGAAATAATGTTTGTATGCTGATTGTGCTATACGTAAATCGCACCATATTTGTGCCGACGTAGTTTTAAGGCAGTGTAATAGTTTTAAGTATACAGTTATTCATTCATTATACGACGACTGACTAGAAAGGATGTTTCATTGAATCACCCCAACATGGACATTTTAAATGACAAAAAAGGCCGTAACCGGTTTTCCTTCGCCATTTCTTTTACCGGTGGCCATTTTTTCTTGTTTCCGAAATATTTGTAGTTTATTTTATTTCGTGTCAATCTAATTAGGAATTCAAGTAAAAGTACACGTGAAGGCCTAATTTCTGAAATCAATAATTTCATTTCATAGACGAGATGCATTTTAGCCGAGTTGCTACAGACGACTAAAAAAAGTCAAAATATGTTTGTGACTGTCAGTAGAGTAAATTTTATCTTAGTATATTTGACCAAATGTGTATTTTAGATCTAAGTTTTATCAATAAATATTTATTATCTATATTTTTTTTATTCTAAAACAATAAATAAAGTTGTTTGTATAAATAAAATTATTTTGTTTCACCAACAGATGGCGTAAGGATCACTTGAAAATGGCTGCGGTATCAACGACAGTACACTTACAAGATTCCCGTATTAAAATACAAGAGAGCGACGATGAAGCGTATTCACCTAACACTAGAGACACGACAAGCCCTGAATACCACGACGACGATAAGCAGGAAGAGAGAGCAGTACATTCGTCCTCTTTCTCCATTCACAATGTGTTGAAGAAGGAACGTGATAGCAATAGTCCAGAGAATGTATTCTCAACGGAGAAATTACTACAGAACACACCAAATTTCGAGGACAACGTCGAAAGTTCTAGAAATTCTGGTAGCGTCAGTCCACAGTTGGACGATGATGAGAATCACACGAACGAATCGAGAACTGAAATTAGTGTAGATGATAATTCATGCTGTAGCGATGACACTGTACTATCTGTTGGTAATGAGGCACCGGTATCTTATGAAGATAAGTCAAGAGATGCAGGATTAACATCATTCAAGCATATACAAACACACCTAAATGCTATTTCACAACTAAGTCAGAATCTAAGCATAAACCAGCCATTACTCCTCAGACCCAGTCCAATAACACCAAACCCACTTATGTTCCTAAATCAACCGATATTATTTCAAAATCCCTTGATGAATCAGGATTTAAAATCTGGCATAAATGGTATTAACCGTATGCCTGTACCCCAAACAAATATGAATATAAATCCAAGTCATTACGGGTTAAATTTCAATAGGAAAACACAAGAGTTAAGGAATACCAGAACAGATGAGAATAGAAGGAATTATCCCAAATCACCTGATGAAGAGAGCGCGAGAGATTTTATCAATCAAAATTGTTTGAAGTTTAGTATAGATAATATATTGAAGGCTGATTTTGGAAGGAGGATTACTGATCCGCTTAACAAAAGGAAGAATATTAAGAATAGACAATTTGAAAGTAAAGTACCTGTTAAAGAACCTCCGGTGAAGGTGGACGAGGCTAGAGTACCTGAAGTTAAACCTGCTGAGAAAGGAGGGGCGATAGATCTCTCTAAGAGTGAGGATAGTGGGAGTAACCAGGGGTCGACAACTGGTAAGTTATGATTTTTAAGAAACTAGCTTTTGACCGCATTGGTTCAATACTTTCTAATCTGTCTAATAATGTCTTTCTGATTAAATTTGTTGAGTTCTAATCTGTAGTTTCTCCCCCGGGACGTCAATAAGCTTCATTGCTTATTGTCAATCCGAGGTCGCCGTTGTTGATCCTGCGTCTACAAGAGACACAACGATGGGAATGTATGGCTTGTCTTGTTGTATTCTACCACTCATACCAAAAATTCATAAATAACCATATTGATGACTTCCATGACCGAGAGGATCCTCTATTTTTGTGAGGAAGATCATCAAAATGGTCTTTTGTTGTACATAGCAGAATCATCAGCGTTTTGCTTTTCTGAGTGAAAAATCAGCTGAGCTATGGCCATTTTGTTTTACACATAATATATTCCACGCTTTTGTAATTTGTGTTTAGATTTAAGGATTTTACGTATCTTGAATATCATTTGTGTGCTGAAGTTTACGACAAATGCTTTTCTGTTATATTCTTTGATTAGATAAATATTTGGTTTGTGTTGCAGGCGTGTCTTCGAGCGGGGAAGGTCCTATGGTGTGGCCAGCGTGGGTCTACTGTACCAGATATAGTGATCGGCCAAGTTCCGGTAAGTCTAAACTAATTATGTTTGTCTGAACATCAGTGATTTGCTCCCCGAGTAAATAATGATGCCTCTTTGTACGGCACACATTCATTGTCATAATTAACTGATCATGTTGTGTCTCTTGGAGATACAAATAAACGATTTACCTATCTATCTTTTTTATTATGCTTATGACTGAGATGGTCTTGACAATACAAAACTAATATTTGCATGGTAGTATCAGCCTATAGCACGAACTTGTCGCTGTCAGCTACGGCTTAGACCCTGGGGGGTTACCATCATCTTTTACCTAACTACTCACGTTTTGAATTGGTTCCGTTTAGGTACCTAAACGTAATCGCATTATTTCGTACCACCATCTCTCATAAACAGGATCTCATTTCGTCGGATGAACAAATGAAAATTGTCGCTGATTAGTTGCAGCGGTGCGTTCAAAACAAACCATAATTCGTTTTGGTCATTACCGGTTTTTTAAAACAACTTAATTTTATTATTTATCTATTTTAAAATTGTTTAAGATGTATATTAATCTATATTCAAACGAAAAACACAGATTTTTTATAGATTATAGATAGACAGATTAAACGGGGATACTTTCTTATACTTCCGTAAAAAAAGTATTTAACGAAATTTAAATATCACATGTTCAAAACGCACCCTGTCGGATCGGACTGACACAAATGTCAAGTCAATCTTGTGAAGTGAAATCGCGTTTTACGAATTTAAATAAATTTACGCCTCGTCATTTTCCATCTGCGACCGTAGCAGCTACGCCTCAGCATCTAACTCCTAGACGCAGAACAACGCGTGACAGGCGGAGACGTGGTGTGGTGATTTGAATTCTGTGGTGATGGTGAACCGGCGTTGAAATAAGATGCAGCACGCAGGGCGTTGTGTGCTCTCTCAATAGAAAAAGCCAATTTATCGAGGGAGAAATTTGGTATTTTTTGGGAATTTAGTAGAGGAGATTAAGAGATATAAAAAATATATTAATTTCTATAATTTAATATTTACTACTATTGTTAACTAGCATAACATTATTGATGAATATCATATCACATCATAACATTTTTTTATAATGTTAATGTTCATAACAATAAATGTAATTTATATAAATGTTACAACAATACATTTTGTGTGGTCTTTTTCTTTACTTTCTTATTTATTTATTTTATTTATTTATATAACTTTATTGACCACAATACACAAAGTACTGATACAATTGGCGGACTTAATGCTAATTGCATTCTCTACCAGTCAACCATTGGGAGTGCAGAAATTCACGATTGCGGCTTAAATTAAACGAATAAGATATTAATAAAACAATAAATGCAAAGAAAATAAAATGAATAGCAAAAAAAAATAAATAAATAAAATACATAAGTAATAAATATAATACATAATAGATACAACTTACATACAAATAATTGATGATTCTTGTATTACTTTTATAAGCAATGTATTGTAAATTAAAAGACAAATATTAAGTACTTAA
Organism: Endotricha flammealis; assembly: GCA_905163395.2. Taxonomy (NCBI): domain Eukaryota; kingdom Metazoa; phylum Arthropoda; class Insecta; order Lepidoptera; family Pyralidae; genus Endotricha; species Endotricha flammealis. Next base: position 1,808,781 of record LR990883.1, read on the forward strand.
ATTAAGAGCACTGAAAAAATGAGCACGTACTCTTTTTTTAAAGATGAAAGAATTGTGGGAATCCCTGATAGGGCCAGGCAGCGCATTCCAGAGTCGTGAGAGATTTATTCGTTTCTTTTAATTATTAAATTATATAAAACAATTCGCACCAAGTAGCCATATTTAGATAGAAATTTGATAGATATGTCAATTTTCATTGGCAACAGCGACATTTGGCGGCTGGCGGGTGAACTAAAATTTAAAAAAAGCGATGGCCATTTTCCAACTTCACATGGCGTCTGATGGACCGCGGACCATTTGATACCATTGACGTTATTTATTTTATTAGTTATTTATTTACTTAAATGTAAATAAAATATAAATTGGATACTTAAATACTCAAAATTTTGTATATTCCGTCGGTTGGGGGATGTCTTTGGGGCGCTAACAAAGAAATATATATAAGGGTAGCGTATACATACTATGTATAAAGGTATATAGTTGAAATTTTAGTTCATATCTCAGCCAGTGCATGGCAGCACCTTCCATACATGACGATTTCACCCCGGAGTTGCCACTCTATCCTCCTTGACAGTCCTTGATTTAGTTTAGGTTGACAGCTCTTTTGACAGATAAATCCTTTCAATTTAGGTCGTGGAAAGACATGGTGGTACGAAAGTTCATACAATATGAATGAATAATATCTGCTGAATCGCTGTCACCTAAACCGAGTCGTTTAGAATACATGGTGGTACGAAATAACGATTCTATTCTGTTTAGGTCCTGAATTGAATGGGAATAAGAGATGGTGGTAACCCTGCTGTACATATGTCATGTACGCGCGTTGGCTTCGCGTTACGTTCTACATTGAGCTCTTTGTATGTTAGACCTCACGATGTCATGATAGCAACTCCGCGATGTATAATGAACAGTGACGAAAAAGGAGAATTGGTCTTTTACGGACAACGTTTTTGCGTGGGGCGGGCGGCGAGCCGTTAGAAAAAGTTTAGAGAGGTAGGGCACAGCCACACTGCAGATAATCCGCTCAAATCGGAGCAGCCCGTCTGAGGAAGGACCTCCACCTTACAGAAGATCGTAGCCAAATAGCATTGGTCTCGGCCATGAGTTGTTCCTGCGGTGAGTAAGGTCTCCAGAGCTCCATTTGGTTGGGAGGGTTGGCAACGCGTGAGTGATACCCCCGGTATTTCAAGCGTCTATAGGCTACGGTGACGGCTTACCATCAGGCCGGCCGTATGCTTGTTTGCCACCTTTGTGGTATAAAAAAAAACCTATAAAAAATGTTGAATGACCCTACGAGACATTTTTTTTAGTGGTAATCCTGCAATCTGTCGAGTAACTTGTAGTTTCATGTTTAAGTTGCTGTCGGACCGAGCTGTCTGCAATTTCTGGCAGAAATACTTGTCATAACAAAATTTTAAGGGTAAAGCCACTTTTAAGGGTCTTTTATACATAACGATTTTTTTGTTGGATCCTTATGAATCATTCTAGAAACATTACAGAGACCTGTAACATAACATTACAGTGTTATCGTAAACGTTACATAAAAGTTATAGTTGTTTATATTAAGTAGGAAATGCGAGTAGCTCTTAGGCCTTCGCATTGGGTCGCCAGTAGAGCCGCAGCAGCGCGACAGACGCGCGGCTGTCGCGCTGCTACTTCTATACTAAAAAAGAGCAGCGCGACAGACGCGCGACATGTGATTTTTCATAGCGGACGGCAGCGCGGCAGCCGCGTGCGGTCAGTCGGCTTCGAGCCAGTGTTCCAATTGCATTTACTATGAATGCGACGTCGATGGCGCCGAAGGAGAACCAACAAAAGCAACAATGATGTTACCTCGTTGGAGTCCATTATTGGAATAAACTAGCCACCCTAATCTAAGCAAGTCGCGGTTGTATTTGTAATGAGAATCCATCCGCTGCTGCCGCACTACTTGTGTGCGACCTAATGTGAAGACGCTATTATTTTGTTTTCTACAGTCACGTGCACGTCGAGCTTTACACTTGCAGTTCAATTTTGGCTCTTATGACATAGAACTTAAGAACGGTACAAAGTCCAATATGTAAATGTCGACCTGCTCTTGACTGTACTAATATTGTCTATATTAGTCAAAACAAATTAAGGGCCACTCGTGGTCTAAGAACCCCCCAAAAACATAACAGATAAAATTTTTATTTTTTATTTTTTATTTTTATATACACAGGTGGCAAACAAGCAAACGGTCGGCCTGATGGTAAGCCGTCACCGTAGCCTATAGACGTAAGCAATACCGGGGGTATCACTGACGCGTTGCCAACCCTCCCAACCCCCAAGTGGAGCTCTGGAGACCTTACTCACCGTAGGAACACAACATGGCCGAAACCAATGCTATTTGGCTACGATCTTCTGTAAGGTGGAGGTCCTTCCCCAGACGGGCTGCTCCGATTTGAGCGGATTATCCGCTGTGCCCTACCTCTCGACAAATGTTTGATATTAAAAACAATATCAAACATTTGTCGCTTCACGGGAATCAAACGCCCTAAGAGGGGTTGTGATCCAGTTAATAAACCCCCGCCCTTCTTATCTAAGCATCCCTTGAGGGTAGTTATCGAATTATGAGCCTGTTTTGGTCTACTAAATAACCATTGGGGTTGGATCGGCCATTTTGAGATTTGGGGGAGCTTGCTTGTTTGTTAATTAATTTTTTGAGTTATTCTTTTTGTGTTTTATATGCCTCTTTGTTTTGGAAATATTCACGGAAATTATTATACCATCTATAACATCTATTTACATCTATTATATATACCCCATACTACGGGCTTTTGCCCGCGGCTTCGATCGCGTTAAATTCTGTGTACCGATTTTTGGCTTCCTACCTTGAAAACTGCGAAAAGTCCCATATAAAATTTCACCCCCACATTTAAAGGGTTGGGGGCAGATTTAAAAAAAAATATGCAGGATTTTTTTGTTAGTCTTAAATAGTCCGCATACCAATTAGCTTTCTACCTTGAAAATTGCGGAATACTCCATACAAACTGCACCCCCCATTTTAGAGAAATGGGGGGTTAGAAAGAGACAAAAAGTAGCCTATGTCACTCTCCATCCCTTCAACTATCTCCACTTAAAAAATCACGTCAATTCGTCGCTCCGTTTTGCCGTGAAAGACGGACAAACAAACAGACACACACACTTTCCCATTTATAATATTACTAGCGAAACCCGCGCAACTTCGTTTGCGTGTATCCCGCTTTCCCGTGGGAATTTTGGAATGTATTATACTTAAAAACCTTCCTCTTGAATCACTCTATCTATTAAAAAAAAAACGCATCATAATCCGTTGCGTAGTTTCAAAGATTTAAGCATACAAAGGGACATAGGGACAGAGAAAGCGACTTTGTTTTATACTATGTAGTGAAGTATGGATTATTAAGAGTTAAAGTTTGTAGAGGGGTAATTTCCCGATCTACTGAATAGATTTTGAAAGTTCTCATACCAATAGAAAACCCCGTTATTTGTGACACCATACTTCATATGTAATTCTGCCTTTATTTAGATAAAAAAATGCATCCTTCGAAGTATTAGTTTACGCCAGAGCCATCGTACGTACATTGTACTGGTCGCAAAGTTGAGCAAATAAAATAAAATCATTTTTATTCAAATAGGCATATTATAAGCACTTTCGAATCGTCACAATTTTTCCTACCACCAATTCAGACAGCAGATTTGTGCTAAGAAGAACTGGCAAGAAACTTAGCACTTGCTCTTTAATTTTTAAAACCAGAGTGTGAAACGTCTCCTCGTCCTACTTCGTCTTTTCCTTTGTCTCCTAACTTTGTGTTTCGCTTCAAAATTAATTTGGTAAATTTGGCGAGAGTGTAGAGTCAGCATTATACTGTTGTAGTTGAGGCAAAACAAGAGTGTCTCTTCGCCCTACTTCGTCTTCACATTTCTTTTGCCTCCCAACTTCATGCATAACTTCACTGCACTTCGGTCAACTTCACGAGAATGAGCTAACACAATAAAAACAATAAAGATTCACATCTCATCACAGCATGCATGACCATTTTCGCGGACCCCACCTAATAAATATTTATGAAATCCTGCCTAATGATTCCTAATTTGATTGGTTCAAGTGACTACTTTTTGAATTTAATTTTGCAGTGGTAATAGAATTTATTGGTTGGTGTAGCGAGCCACCAATTTGTTATAACTTTTTTTTATACCACAAAGGTGGCAAACAAGCATACGGTCGGCCTGATGGTAAGCTGTCACCGTAGCCTATAGACGCTTGCAATACCGGGGGTATCACTCACGCGTTGCCAACCCTCCCAACTCCAACAAGTGGAGCACTGGAGACCTTACTCACCGTAGGAAGGAACACAACATGGCCGAGACCAATGCTATTTGGCTACGATCTTCTGTAAGGTGAGGTCCCAGACGGGCTGCTCCGATTTGAGCGGAATCCGCTGTGCCCTACCTCTCTTACTATCTAGCGCCCCGTCCCAGCTTCGCACGGGTTTTACTATAATCCGATTTAAAAATATATATATAATATAGCTTATGTTACACAGGGTTAATAAACCTTCCTAACTGTGAAAGAATTTTTGAAATCGGTCCAGAAGTTTTTGAGTTAATTCGTTGAAATGAAATGAAATGAAATGAAATCGTTTATTTCAGAAATTAGACCTTCACAGGCACTTTTTCTTGTAATTTACAACTTGTTTAAATAAAAAAAATAAACTACGTTATATACTACCACCATTTCGGACACAAGCAAAATGGCAACCGGTAAAAAGAAATGGCGAAAGAAAACCGGTTACGGCCTTTTTTGTCATTTTGTACTTCTTTTTTTTTTCCACTCATTAGTTACAAAAAAACAAAATACTAATCTTTCCCCTTTATAATATTAGTATAGATGAAAATTACTGACCATTTATTTATTAATTTTGGTAACATATTAATATATTAACAGTTCTTTTAATAAATAAAGTAAAAGTTACTTCTTATAAGCGTTTATAACAAATAAATAAAATCAAAGTGTTTTCACGCTTTTGTTGAGATTAGGAGCAACGAAAAATCGTGTCGGAAAGTGTCGGGCTTAATGGTTCGGAATAAAATTGTGTAGGGATGTACTAGTATCAATATTATCGATAAGATTAATCCTATTCATGTTATAAACGTAAAAAATTGTGAAGGTATATGTTGCTCTTGAAGATAATAGCATAGCATTGATCTCGGCCATGTTGTGTTCCTACGTTGAGTAGAGCTCCACTTTTTTACAGGATCGGCAACGCGCGAATGTTACCCCCGGTATTGCAAGCGTCCATAGGCTACAATGCTTACCATCAGACGGGCCGTATGCTTGTTTGCCACTATAGTGGTATAAAAAAAAGTATGTAAGTCAAAAACGGCTCTACGGATTTTCATAGAAATCGGTTGATTAAATTCATTGCGAGTTTCAAGACAGATTTTTGTAATTATGCCTAATTAAAATAAAAAATAAAATATAGCCTATGTCACCCGTAGATAGTGTAGCTTGTCATCGGTAAAAAAAAATTCAAATCGGTCCAGTAGTTGAGTTAATAAGTTACAAACGAAAGATACAAATCTTTCCTCTTTATAATATTAGTACCAATAGAAAAGTAAAAATACAAAGGACAAATTTAACAATTATTTCTACTTATTAGGTTGGTAACTTTACTCGTAATGTTGTAAACTTCTATGTTCTATGTACTGTAGATTTAATTATAGATAATTATGACAAATAACATGTAAGTAACGTTATTTTAATCAAATTTCACACCGAGAATCGTAATTAAATCAAATATACAGGTTGTTCTCATTATCTAGGCTCGCATGTAGTGTGATTTGGGCCTCGGGGCAAGCCCACCACAATTGACAACGCTGTGTCTCCTGTATAGCGTTTCGCGCCATGTTTTAGGACTCTGTGTGTCACTGTTGCGTCACTGTTGTCACTGTTCTTGGGGAACATTTTGTCTCCTAGCAAGAGTATGTAAGCCTTAAATACTCTAGCTAGGAGACAAAATGTTTGATTTATCCTTAGATTTTAAGGCTTCATTCTTTCTGCTTCCAAAACGCAACACTACAGACACTTCCTACTCCGTTTAATATCGTCTAAATTCGTTGAGTTCTAAGACAACTGTAGTTACTCTACCGGGACTTCCGACGTCATGACTTCACTGATGCCAATCTTTCACCTTAACAGTTCAATCCTGAATTTACAGGACACAGTGTTGTGAATGTGTGATGGAAATGCCGAACCGAACCGAACCTGGGGCCGATGCCGTGTGGTGGCGGCAGATTAGATCACCACCCCTTCTCTTTCCATGGGTGTCGTAAAATGCACAAATCAAAAAATCTGCGCCGATTTTTGTGCACACGATCGATAAAATTACACAAATGAACTGTGCAGTTCGTTTGCGCAGTTTTCTCGTTGCCGTGTATACCGACCATAGGGACTATAATTAGAAAAGAATGGGCAGCAGCTATTCATTCTTAAAACTGGACAACTAACCTAACTGCGCTCACCAACCCGCCTGCCAAGCGTGGCCAGTATTGGCAAAACTCCCCCAAAAACGTTGAAAGCCGCTGGATGCTGGCCGCTGCCAGCAGGTCGCACTGGAGACGTTTGGGGGAGGTCTATGTCCAGCAGTGGACTTCTTGTGGCTGAGATGATGATGAGATGATGAGGCCCCTGGCCCCCACTGTAAATTAAAGTTATGTTACGTGATAGTACACAATAAAATAAGAGAGGAGGCCAACAATCCGCTATGGCATATTATTATTCAGAAATACATACATTAAAACAACAAAAAAACATAATCAAAACCAACAAAAGTTTCGCAAGTTGAATATCCAGTAAAAACTCGCAGTTATAGGAAAACACGCTGTACATAATCAGTACCCATATTAATTTACTTCACACCTTTAAAAAAAACGTAATTACAAGGTACTTGTTAGCGTTATTAGCTGCTAATTAATAGCTACAACAGCTAATAATACCACGGTAGCTCTTATGGAAGTTATAATGAGATATTACGGATAGGTGTGAAAATAAGTATGCTCTGGCTGTGGGTTTTTTTTCCTATTAAATATACAAGGTGATAGTCTATTAGCATGATAATATTATGTTCTATGGATTTATTATACTGTTATATTATAGAAACAAGAATGTATAATTTTATCGAGTAAAAAAAATATAAGCAAGCGGGCTACCTGATGGAAAGCGGTCACCGCCGCCTATGAACATCAGTAACACCAGGGGCGCAACCAATGCGTTGTCCACAAAGGGGGTTGGATGAAAGGAAGGAGGAAGGGCAGGGAAAGAATACGGGGGAAAGAGGGGATAGGAAAGGAGTTGAGATTCCGGATTTCTCACTCACTGAACGAAACGCATTGCTGCTTCACGTCGATATTCTGTGAGAGGGTGGTACTTCCCCGGTCGAGCAAGCCCTCTCATAATAAATTGCTCTACCACTCCAAAATATATGTATATAGTATGTTTGTAACTGATAAACTGTAAAGTAAAGAATCGATTGAAAATAAACGAATTACTTTTAAATATTACAAATATTGCTTTTATACGTCCCCTTATTCTACTTCCATTGCTCGATCTTCAATGAATCCGTGGCGTAATGGTTACCACGCCAGACCGCCACCCAGGAGGTCCCGGGTTCGATCCCCGGTCGGGTCATGATGAAAAACGCACTTTTTCTGATTGGCCTCGGGTCTTGGATGTTTATCTATTATGTATTTGTTATAAAATATAGTATCGTTAAGTTAGTATCCCATAACACAAGTTTCGAACTTTGGGGCTAGCTCAATCTGTATGAATTGTCCCTATATATATTTATTTTAGGCGACTCTTTTCCACTTCAATCTCTCAATGGCTCTCTTCTGATAAATTCGTCGTGAGTTCCAAGACAGATGTAGCTTCTCCCCCGGGATGTCAATAAGCTTCATTGCTTATTATTTGTGGTCGCCATTGTTGATCGTGGCTTTATAAGATACAGTGGTGGGAATGTTTGGTACCGTGGTGGACTTGTCTTTATACGCTCCTCGCTCATCACTCACACCAAGCGCTTTAAGCTGAAATTTCAATTGGCACAAGTTTTCTAATTAAAAGTCAGTCAGACGTCTCGTCTCCCCCATCTAGCGGAGCAGCGCTTTATCAAGCAGTCACAAAATTACTGTTGTAACAAATCGGATGGATTTAATTAGTGTTACTGTTTTATAATTAACTATGTTTGAATGTTATTTGAAATTTTCAAGTTCTTCAGTAACTCTCGGAATCGAAATGATTTGTCACATAAAAAATGTCATCAGAGGTGTTTTTTGAAACAACATTGCTTGTAACAATAAAAAAAAAACGGAATATTATTTCAACATATTTATTATTCTGCTAGGTACCTACCTACTTATTATTATGTAATTATGTCGTTGTGTCTTGTTAGCCCTGCCCACTCCATGCAGAAATTATTTACCCTAAGATTGCCTTGAAGAGAGGGCACAGCGGATAATCCGCTCAAATCGGAGCAGTTTACAGAAGATGTGGGTGATAACTGAAAAGCAGTGTTTTGCTCTCCGGGCAATCGACACACTGAGCTATTACCCATATTTGTATCACTGCGGCACACGCACACAATTTTTGTCGCCATTATGTTACAGTTGTTTATGTTGTTTTGTATATATTTGTTGTGATTTATGTATTCTTTCTTTTTATGTAATGTGTGCTTTAGCTGATGCAAATAAAAAAATTATCTATCTGTCTATCCAAGATCGTAGCCAAATAGCATTGGCCTCGGCCATGTTGTGTTCCTACGGTGAGTAAGGTCTCCAGAGCTCCACTTGGGGGGGTTGGGAGGGTTGGCAACGCGTGAGTGATACCATTGTGTATTGTGATTACCCAGTATTGCAAGCGTCAGAACCCCGTCGCTTCCCCAAGTGGCGGGACATGCGGTAAGGCGTTTATAACGAAATAATAAATAAATATATAGGGACAAATCACACAGATTGAGCTAGCCCCAAAGTAAGCTCGAAACATGTGTTATGGGATACTAACTCAACGATACTATATTTTATAAAAAATACATATATAGATAAACATCCAAGACCCGAGGCCAATCAGAAAAAGTTAGTTTTTCATCATGACCAGACCGGGATTCGAACCCAGCACCTCCTGGGTGGCGGTCTGGCGTGGTAACGAAACCATAACGAAATAATTTTTGTTAAGACATTGAAACATTTCCCTCGTCAGCAGACCAATGGGAAATTAGCAATCGGAATGAGCGGAAACGCGATTAAGTATTTCGCTTGTGGAATAAGTTACAAGCGGTAGAGGATGATATAGTTTTCTTGAACTCACGCGATACCGCCTGCGCAGACTTTCAATATATTATAAATAAATTCCCTCCTCTTGATTTATTTATTTATTACTAGCTGTTGCACGCGGCTCCGCCCGCGTGGTCAAGGGAAAATGTCAATAACTTTTCCCATGGGAATCTCTTTATCCCGTGGGACAGAAATAGCCTTATGTCACTCTCCAGACCTTAAATTATCCCCGTTAAAAAATTATGAAAAAATAATGTTATACTTTATTTTCCCGTGGGAATGAGATGTTTTTCGGGGATGAAAAGTAGCCTATGTCACTCTCCAGACCATAAACTATACCCAATAAAAATTTCATATCAATCCGTTCATTACTTTCGACGTGAAGGGAGGACAAATAAAACAAACAAACACACTTTCACATTTATAATAATAAATATTAATATTTTAGGATTTATTATTTACTACCATTTTGGAAAGAAAAGCAAAATGACCACTGGTAAAAGATATGGCGAAGGATTCTTCCTCTCTTACTTCCTCTCTCTCCTCTTTAGGTCTATACATTTAGATAACAAGTCAATCGGGCTTATGACAAAACAAAGGTCGCCCAGCGCCACAATCTAGTAGGACTGATCCACCATTAACCCGCGGATCGTAGCACGTTTAACATCCTGTGGAAGCAACAACAATCAAGAAGAACACCAACCAGAAACCAGAAGTCAAGTCGACGACTTACTCACCTGACCGCCCATGGGCGATAACCGTGGCTGAAGCCCCCTAGAAGTAGGACAGTGTCAATTTTTTTTTGTACCGCAAATCTGGCAAATAAGCATACGGTCGGCCTGATGGTAAGCCGTCACCGTAGCCTATAGACGCTTGCAATACCGGGGGTATCACTCACGCGTTGCCAAAAAGTGGAGGTTTGGAGACCTTACTCACCGTAGGAACACAACATGGCCAAGACCAATCGTATTTGGCTACGGTCTTCTGTATGGTGGAGGTCCTTCCCCATACGGAATGCTCCGATTTGAGCGGATTATCCGCTGTGCCCTACCTCTCATAAATGGACAGACAGCGGCCTAAAAACCGCTGTAAGTTCGTAGCTTATGTCCTAAGCTAGTAATCGCATAGGTAGGTTAATTAAAATAGTTGGATGTCATGTCTCATATCGAATAGGCATTTATACAGACATATTTTCGTGAAAACTATCTAATTTACTAGTGTTGGAGTCTAGTGCTAATTCACTAACTGTGTTACAAATAAACGTAGTACGTAGTATTTATGTTATACAATGTTTTGTCACTTTCACACTTCATTTAATTCTCATCAAGAAAGACAGTGACATAACAGTGTATCAAGCAAGATATATGTGCAATGCAATAAGATATATATGCCAAAAATTCATTTTGTTTCTAGTACCTATTAACCGTCTAGGCTAGGCGCAAGACCGCGGACGGGAAGATCAGGCGTACATGGCTTGTTTACTACGGAACCCTAAAAAAACAAAAAAAAACAAAGATTCTGCATGTAAAGGATCTAAAAGCATTGTCTGTGCCTTTTAAAACCTCGATTTAAGCATTATTAAGCACCAATTAAGACATAAATATAATTACTTAAGTCCTAAACGCATTAAGGACCACCCTATAGCGAAATTTCGCTCAATAAAAGTCCATTTACAACCATTATAAAGAGTTATTGGGATTATATTCTTGTTTGCCAGTTGTGCTACTGTCGATGACATGGTTTTGTTTTGAGAATAAGATAGCAAACAATAAGAAATATTAACCCATAATCATCCCGCTGCAGGGATACTGATCTTCCTTCAATCACAATTAGAGTGTACTCTGCCACGATGCTTCAATGCGGATTGGCGGATGTCAGTGTTTTCAAGCCACGTGATGGCCACCGACTTCGGCGATCAATCCGATCTCCGCGAACTTCAAGCTGGAGACTGGCGAAGCATGGCTCAAGATCGGAAGAAATGGCGTTCTCTTGTGTCGGAGGCCAAGACTCACTTTGGGTCGCTGAGCCATTGGAGTAGTAGTAGAGTATAGTATGTATGAAGGCCACCGACTTGACTTAACGACTGTCATTTATCTATAACAGCCAGGGCCGAGAGCTGAACGGGCACGAGAAAAGTATTTGTATTGTAATCGTCTATAAATTAGGATGGCTGGAGTGATCCAGCTCCCACTCTTCGCACGCACAAAGGGCACATAGGCTGCCTAATTGCGGAGAAGGCCCGCGAGACAACAAGTAACAAGTAATCGTCTATAAATTTTGGTGACTGTTAACCGTCAGATGACCACATTGTTTGCCACCGTAGCCGTATAAAAAAATCTCATTCTTACTAATATTATAAAATGAGAAAGTGAGTTTGTTTGTTATTCCTTCACGGCTTGACTAAGCAGCCGATCATTATGAAAATTTGCATACATATTGTTAGGGGTACAGACCTCAACATAGGCTACTTTTTATCCCGTGTAAGTATTTCGTTCCAATGAGAAAATATTTTTTCTACTATAGAGGGCGCTGTATCGGCCAACAGATGGCGCCACAAGTCGCGCTATGCGTTGTTTTGTTGTCAAACGAGATCTATGTCATAAAATTAACGCGAGCGAAGCCTCGGAGAAAAGCTAGTAATAAAATAAGTAAAAGAGAATTGTTACAAAGTGCAGGTCGAAGGCCTTAGACAATTAGTGTGTTTGTCTGTTCGTTATTACTCACAAACTGGGTATGCAAGCGTCAATAATTAACGACAAATGAGTATTGGGGCCTCCTCGCTTCTTAACCTTTTCTTGGATGACTGTTACACCGTACTGTAACATCTGTGCGTCTATTCTGACGATACGCAAAATGTCAGACACGCATATCACAAATTCTACTTTGGACATCTCAGTTCAGTTACAGCAGATTCAAGGTTACCTTGTGACACACCCAGAAAGTCGACGTAGTAATTGTTTATGACATTTTGCGTATCTGACAAAAGGATTATAAATCGTCTATTCTCGTAACAAATATCGTTCAAATCTCGTGTCAATCTCAAGCTCTGTCTCACTCATACAATATAGGAATTGACCGAGATAGTGCGCGAATTTGAGATGAGATTGTAAATGTTTTTGTGACGAGAATGGAGCCGCCGTGCTTCTATTCTGTCAACTTAAAATACAGGCCGCCTTGTTGCATATAACTAGTTCGTAACTAATACTGTTTACATATCACTTGCTTGTGTATTGTAAATAAAGCTTATTATATATATCCAGTTGTGCATAACAGTTGGTCCATGAGGAATATCTGAATTTGGATACAATAATTTTTACATAATATCCAAATTCCAATATGATGGTATTTGGATAGGTATAACTATCAAATTCCATGTTTTAAAAAACCGCTTAAATGTTTCACATCTAAGAATTTATTAACTTAATTTTTGCACATCGATCGGTGTGATAGTAAGCACTTCCTAAGTCACAACACTTGAGTAATCGTTCAAGTAATTATCCAAGGGAGTTATTGGGAGTAACACGTTGCTTCCCAAGATGGCGGCCTGTCAAACTGACAGTTACAAGTTTCGTATTACTAATAAGGTTATGTTTTCCACCCATTATACTGCATATTGTTGTAACAAACACAGTTAAAATCTTGTATCATACTCAAGTGCTATTTCGCTCTAAACTAAAAACTGTCTAAAACTTGAATTGAACAAATGATTAAAGAGAGATTATAAGAAAGGTATCACCGGATCATTTGCTCAAATCGGAGCAGCCCGTCTGGGTAAGGACCTCCACTTTACAGAAGATCGTAGCCAAATAGCATTGGTCTCGGCCATGTTGTGTTCCTACTGTGAGTAAGGTCTCCAGAGCTCCACTTGGGGTGGTTGGCAACGCGTGATACCTCCGGTATTGCAAGCGTCTATAGGCTACGGTGATGCTTACCAACAGACGGACCGTATGCTTATTTGCCAACTGTGGTATAAAGAAAAACAGATGTCCTGAGTAGAAAACTAAGGGCAAAAGCCTTAAATCAAAACAATATTAACGTAATTTTGAAATTTTGTAATTACATAGTACATAATATTAATACTATTTCGAGTAAAACCTTAATACATAGAAAACAGACTCGAGAACAAAAACAAGCACATACATTTTTGCCCCGAGCGGGAATCGAACCCACACACTCTAGTACCTAATGCAGGATCACTGCCAACGCACCACTATAAAAACATTTTTTAATAAAACATTGGTTCGTACAACTTTAACTTTTTTTTTTCAATTGTATTATTTTAATTCCGAATTCCGGAATTCCAAAACATCATCGTGTCGATACTGTTAAGTAACAGGCGTTATAAAATGCACCCCATAACACGGTACATTAATTTGGACACCCTATACATTTTATGGTAGGGTTGGCACTGTCACAAAAATAATAATATTCGAGATTATTTTCTTCCTTTTTTTCCTCAATATTTATCTAAATGTTATGATTTATCTATATATATAAAAATGAAACCCGTTTTCCGTTGTCACGACATAACATGAAAACGGCTTGACCGATTTGGCAGATTTTTTTTTTTGTAGTTTTCTAATACTCTGTACAAAGTTCTTACGGAAAAAAATATTAAGAAAATCTCTCAGAAAGATTGAAAAAAAAACGAAACAGTACCCGGGCGAAGCCGGGCCGGGCAGCTAGTTTTAAATATATTTTGTACAAGTAGATGTAAAACTTTCTTTTCACTTGGTTACACTGTCTCGATCCTAAAAATTTTCGACGCACGAACCGCGCCCAGTCCCTTAAATGGTCGAATTGGTCGCTGTTGTGCGTCGTCAGTGCGTAATCGAACAGCGACGAATTCTATCAAAAGTGTTGTTTAGCAAAAACTGACGACGCACGAACAACGACCAATTCAAATGGTCGGATGCTATTCTCGCGGTCGAGCTACCCATTCTCTTGGTAACGCCAGCCTGTCAGTGTCGAAAGGACGAAAACCTCGCCTTAACAGATTGGCATGTCATAATAACTACGAGCTAACAAAGCGGTAGAACAAAATATTGAATAAATATTTTTTGGCTTGAGCCCTTATCCCATCCCATTGTGTGGTCTTTGAATAGCTTTCTTAAAAGCATTGGGGGTGTGGGTAAATAATTTTTTGATACAATAAAATAATTCGTTCATTATTTCATTCATTATCATCCCATTGCTAGGATACAGGTCTCCCTTCAATCGAAGGTACTCTGCCACGCTGTTCCAATGCGGATTGGCAGAGGCCGGTGTTTTCACGCCCCCCGAAGGCCACCGACTTGACTTAACGACTGTCATCTACCGACAACCGGGACCGACGGCTTAACGTGCCCTCTGAAGCACGGAGAAGCTCGACATAACGAAACCCTTTCAAAGGCTGGCTAGGGTTGACGTCGCTGTTCATATTAGAGTGCTACACACAGCGACGCCATCGAGCTTTACGAATTATTTGCATTTAACTTGCTAATTTAGCGATGATTCCATTCCACTCTACAAGGTGATTTTTTAGTCACCAGCAATATTGAAGGAGGTCAGAGTGCCCAGGATAATGATCAATTTTTACTATGGGGGCACATGTCAAATCGCGAAAAAAAAACAGCTGTTTCATTCAAAATGTTCATATCTACTCGATCAAAATGTATAAATCAGCTGATTTTTCTCTCGCGATTTGACATGGGTTCCCATTATAAAAGTTGGTCATAATCATGGGCTCTTTGACCTCCTTCAATATTGCTGGTGACTAAAAAATCACATTGTTCATCATAATAAAAAAAAACACCTACTTGTTCTATATCTCTCTATCCAAAGGTTGTCTGAAAGAGATTGCTTTAGTCATAAGACCGCCTGTTGTACTTTTCCGACCACTTTGTACTATTTTGTTGTTATATTTATTTTGGTGCAAAAAAAGAATATAAAAATAAATAACATCGCAGTGCCAACCCTACAGCTACATAGAGTTCCTCCCCATAGTGACGTAAGGCAGTGTTCATACTAGATAAACAATATTCATTCCAAATCATTAGTTAGGATTGGTAAGGGTGGTACGACCTGTTTTTATAAGATTGCCCACTACGTTTATTGATGTGGAATAAACTTATGTTACAGTTGCACACACACGTTTTAAAGTTAATGACATATTTATTTTTGTTATAATAAAATCTACAGTTCTTAAAAATCCTACTAATTTTATAAAGGCGAAAGTTGTGTGTATGTTTGTTACTTCTTCACGCTCAAATAGCTAGGCCATATTTTTAATATAAGCTATATTTATGTTTTTTATTTATAGTTATTAGGCAACTAGCCATTCATATTTTTGAAATTATAGAGCACTCGGCCGGATATCGAGGGGTTGTGGGTTCGAATCCCGCCTGGGGGGAAGAGGTGAAAATTTTCTTCCAAAAAATCAATTTCAAATATATTTATGATATTTGGTATGTAAGTAGGTGATACCTTGGATTAACACATAGGGTACTTTTTAATCCCGAAAAGAAGATAGATAGATAGAATACGCTTTATTTGCAAAACACAAACAAGTGATACAGTAAACGGTAAAAAGGTACAGACAGTGTTTAAGCAACAAGGCGGCCTTATTGCTGAAAGCAATCTTTTCAAGGTAACCTTAGGGTAACGAATTACAGCATGGAGTGGGCAGGACCAGCAAGACACAATAATCAGCAGGACATTATTGATATAATTTATAAATATAACTTATATACTTACTAATACAAACATACATATTATATATACATATATAATTGTCAATATATACTTATTACAATATAAACATACATAGGATATAATGTCGTTACACTAAGAGAGAGCAAGGAAACGATCTTTAACAAGTTTATTAAAGCTATGGATGGACTGAGCAGATCTAATATTTAACGGCAAACTAAGTGGCAAAGTATGCGATTCCCGTAGGATTTCATCAAAAGTCTGATATAGATGGCGCTGCTGTGCATAAATAAATACACGCAAACGAAGTTGCACGGGTTTCACTAGTATTTTAATAAAGCTTATTGTCAAAATTTGCAATAAACGTGCAAATTTTGATAACTATTCTTACGGGCAACGCATTGGTAGCACCCCTGGTGTTGCTAATGTCCACAGGCGGTGACCCCTTTCCATCAGGTGACCCGCCTGCCTGTTTGTCAGCCGTATAACATAAAAAAACGCTGACACGGTGCCGCGGTGGTGCGTTAGTAGACTTGGCAGTGATCGTACCATCTTCGGTTTCAGAGGGCGCGGAGGTTAAGCCTAGCTTTTGGGACCAGCGGGGCAACCATGAAAGTGTCCATACGAAACAACGAAACACTTAGTCCAGCCTAAAAAGACATTACTAGTTAGAATAATGCTCAAAACTAGTTAGAACTCAACGAAACATTAGTCTGTATTTTCGGAATTTCGTTTCATGGTTGCCCCGCAGTTGTCGTCGTGTGAATTGTGTTGAAATTAAAAATAATAGTGTTAGAATATAATATGAATTAACGTTAAACATTAACGTTAAACGTTAACGTTAAACATATTATAAAGGTATCTAAGCGAGCGAAGCCGAGTGCACAACTAGATTACTATAAAATTCGCGCATACACAAGAGCGAGATGCTTACGTCACAGCAGCTGTCTCCCTCGCACAGCTGTGAAGGCGTGTTGCTTTTGTTTTGGTCTGCCAAGCTCTCAGACGTGCAGGCCACCCAGTCGACGTTATAGGGTTGGTAGCTCGGAGAAAAAATATGTTATTTTTAAGTTTATACAAAGTCAATTATTTTTATTCAAATAGCCCTAATACAAGCTCTTTCGAATCGTGTAAATTTTCCTACCACCAGTTCAGACGGCAGATTTGTACTAAGAAGAACTGGCAAGAAACTTAGCACTTGCTCTTTTAAAATAGTACTAATAAAAGTTACAATTACAATATATACCAGAAAACATTAAAGCATAATAAAAAAACAAACTGAAATCTAAGTTTTATCTAATAATTAATTACCATTATCATCTCAGCCACAAGAGTCCACTGCTGGACATACATCCAGTTTCTGAAACTAATTTTAATTTCATTTCTACATTAACCCCCTTACTAATAAACGTATTATAACGAGTACCCATATAGGTTATACACTGTTTTGTCACTGTTTTTCTTGAGAAGAATTAAATGAAGTATGAAAGGGACAAAACATTGTATAACTATACATGCTTTACACAACGTTTATTGTTAGTTAGTCTCGAGCTATCTCTGTTTTTCTTGTTTACACCCGAACCAAATATAATATATCAATTCTTTTTTTCCCTATTACAGATTGTAAAAGTCACACTACGCGTTTCTTTAACCAATCCATGCATTGTATTTTTAATCTATGGAAGTAAACTACGAATGCTTACGTCAATCACGAAATCGTCGATAGAGGATTAAGATTGCATATTGGGTTCGGTCGCTAGTTTTACAGCGACAGCTACTGTGTTACAAATAAACGTAGTATGAGTTATACAATGTTTTGTCACTTTCACACTTCATTTAATTCTCAACAAGATAGACAGTGACACAAACGTGAATAACTTATACTAAGTTTATTTGTATCACAGTTATAATTGATTGTGTCATTAACTTTAAAAATTCGTTTCAGAAAATGGCTGATATGCTAATAATTAATAACAGTCATATTAAAACAATGGGTTATTTAACCCATTAAACAAATAAAATAGACAAAAATATCTTTGTTCTTTTTTGCTACTGTGGTCATCTCTTTCACGGGTTGATAGTACAGTCAGAAACACGTCGAGCTTTACACTTGCTGTAGAATTTTGGCTCTTATGACGTAAAACTTAAGAATGGTATGTCCGAAGTGTAAAGGTCGAACTGCTTTTGACTGTACATTTTATGTGATGGCATTATTTTATAATACGATGGCAGTTTTTAAAAAATAATATAACCGTTGTACCGTACTCATAACACAAGTAGGTCATGCCTAGCTTACTCTGGGACCAGCTGGGGCTGTGTGAATTGTGTACAATTTATTAATTTTTTTATTATTCATTACTATGACATTATAGAAATTTTATTACAATCACGCTGTTATTCCTCTTCTAGAACATTGTATACAAATTATACAGTTTTTGACTTGGACATGTTTTTTTGAGTTTCATTCGTTTCTCACGTGTGACAGCCCTTACAAAAGATATAATTACAGTAAGTCGGCAGAATTAATTTGTCAAAACATACATCGAGCGGACAGTGGGCCCGGATAGGCGCTTTACTTATGAAATGACTTTATAGACGGATAAACTACCTCGGTGGTCTAGTGGTTATCAACCCATGATCCCACTGCTGGGATAAGTGTCTCCCTTCAATCGTAGATTAGAGCGTACTCTGCCACACTCCTATTTGTAGTCGTGGATGTCCATGGCGTGATTGCTTTACATCAGGTGACCCGCTCGCTCGTTTGTCGTTCTCTCTCATATCAACCCATAACCCTGCTGTAGGGATATGGGTCTCCCTCTAATCGAGGGTCCAGCCATTTATTTATTTATTTACAACCATTTACAGCATACTCGCGGTTTCAGAGGAGTTTCATCCAGCGCATAAGCTGATGAATGAGATCCCCGCCGAGGTCTCTCCTTTAGGCTAAAATATGGGGTTCTTCAAAAGGGGCATTAAAAGATTTTTACAGGGTAGGCAATGCGCGAGTGATACCCCCGCTGTTGCAAGCGTCCATAGGCTACGGTGACAGCTCATCATCAGGCGGACAGTAAGCTTGTTTGCCACCTTTGTGGTACCTAAGAGAGGTAGGGCACAGCGGATAATCCGCTCAAATCGGAGCAGCCCGTCTGGGGAAGGACCTCCACTTTACAGAAGTTCGTAGCCAAATAGCATTGGTCTCGGCCATGTTGTGTTCCTACGGGTAGTAAGGTCTCCAGAGCTCCACTTGGGGGGGTTGGGAGGGTCGGCGACGCGCGAGTGATACCCCCGGT
Source organism: Endotricha flammealis (assembly GCA_905163395.2). NCBI lineage: Eukaryota > Metazoa > Arthropoda > Insecta > Lepidoptera > Pyralidae > Endotricha > Endotricha flammealis. Next base: position 1,828,088 of record LR990883.1, read on the forward strand.
GTTGCGTCCATAGGCCACGGTGACCGCTTACCATCAGGCGGACAGTAAGCTTGTTTGCCAACTTAGTGGTAAAAAAAAAAAACTCTGCCACGCTTCTCACTGCCAGAGCCCTGTGTTTTGAATTGGTCGCGTTTCATGCGTCGACAGTTTTTGGTGTAAACAAAATTTTTCATAGAATTCGTCGCGTGTAGTGTGCGTCGTCTACGCACTGTCGACGCACGAAACGCGACCAATGAAGGCCACCGGCTTAACGACGGTCATCCATCCTAGAACAGTCGGGACCGACGACTAAAACGTGTCCTCCGAAGCACGATTATCAAACCCATCTTAATACTGGCTAGGGTCGAGGTTGCTTGTCTGCTCGCTTTATTAACATCTACATATTCGACATATTTAGGATTTGACCATAGCGCTATTTGGATCGACATCCCGCGTTTTGAGCTTGATTTCTGTATGTACCTGGATCTGTATTTTATTTATTCTTATAAATGTACTTATACATTGTAACAAAAGAGTGAAAGGAAAAAAAAAAATTGCTAAATTACAAAAAAGGCCGTAACGGTTTCTTTCGCCATTTCATTTACCGGTGGCCATTTTGTTTGTGTCCGAAATGGTGGTAGTATATAACGTAGTTTATTCTCTTTATACATATATACAAATTGTAAATGACAAGGAAAAGTGCCTGTGAAGGTCTAATTTCTGAAATAAACGATTTCATTTCATTTCATTTCATTTCTTGACTTGCGTGTACGTTTAGAATGCGACACACGGCGACATTTCTTCTCTATAGTATAAATTTGATGCAAAGAAATTTTCAATAAGTAAAACTCAAACATAACTTCCTATATTGCGATCGGTTGAAATGTTGAGAAGGTCGATAGCGTCGCTGCGTGTCACTCTTATGAATACGCAAGTGAAGCAACGTAGACCCTAGTCAGTGTTTGAATGGGTTTCCTTATATCGAACTTCTCCGTGCTTTGGAGGGCACGTTAAGCCATTGCGTCGGTCCCGGCTTTTGTCGATTTATGAGTCGTTAAGCGAAGTCTGTAGCTTGATAACACCGTCCTCTGCCTATCCGCATTGAAGCAGTGTGGCAGACGCTTTTCACATGATATCCATTAGTTATTTTTCACCCCTTTTCTGTGCGGCTGTGAGGCACATAAAGACTTTTTCATTGGCTAGGTACTTGTATTTTGTTTTAATGTGTAACTGTTTTGTGTGAATGTTTCTGTCTGTTTGTACGTGTAAAATGCTGTTGTTGTCTTGTGTCTCTTGTGCTGTACAGAATAAATGTATTTTCTTTCTTCTTCTTTCTTTCTTCTAGTTCTCATAATTCAAGTAATACATAAACTTGATGCAAACAATTTTTAATAACCAAAAACCAAACATAGTTAACTTCCTTTAGTGCGATCGGTTGAAATGTCTCTTTCGCGGACCGTGTGAGAATGCGTGGGCGCAATGGCTTTATAGACCTCACACGACGAGATGCGCACACGTCGCATACAGGGTGTGCTTGACAAATATTTCAAATGTATACTGGGTTACCTGTATCCCGAACATGCTTATTTTGGGGCTTAAAAGCGAAATGCGTCTACAGATGTTCATGGGCCACAGTCTCAGTCAGAACCAGAATCAACTTTCAATCAAGTGGTCTGTGCTTGTTTGCCAGCTCCGTGCTCCTATATACTAGTCAATACAAAAAAAAAGCCCCATTAATTTTAAAGTATCTTATTATAAAACGATAACAGAATATCGACGTGAAGCAGCAATGCGTTTCGTTGAGTGAGAGATCCGGAAGTCCAACTCCTTCCCCATCCCCTCTTTCCCCGTCTTTTTCCCTTCCCTTCCTCCTTCCTTTCATCCAACCCCCTTGGTGGACAACGCATTGGTAGCGCGCCTGGTGTTACTGATGTTCATAGGCGGCGGTGACCGCTTTCCATCAGGTGGCCCGCTTGTTTGTCTGCTGTATGACATAAAAAATAAAAATAAAGATAAAATATAAAAAAAAATACAGGATATAATATTTTTTTTGCCCAAAACGCGAAACATTTTATTTGTCGTATTGTCGTGATAAACGCACCACACATTTTCCGTGCCACCGCTCTGTATCTCCTGTGTAGCCAGGATCAACAACGGCGACCTCAGATTGACAATAAGCAATGAAGCTTATTGACGTCCCGGGGGAGAAACTACAGCTGTCTCGGAACTCACAACGAATTTACCCAGAAATAAATTAAACAGAGTAGGAAGGACTATTTTGTCGTGTTATGGATTTTGGTCTATCGTTTTTTACATCGCATCGCCCTGTATTTTCAAATAAAAGTAAATATATTTTTGACCACACATTTTATTTGCCGTAAAGTGTTATATTAAGGCATAGGGTTGACAGTGCCAGCCTGACTTAGTGCTTAAAGTCTGACTATAATCTAGACAAAATGGACAACAAAAAACCGGGCTAGTGCGGGCCACGCACAGCGTAGGGTTCCGTATTTGCTACGCTTTGCTTGCAGATGAGTACAATACAATGCCATATTATTCTATGATACTTGTACGTTTTAATCAAAGGTATTTAAGGGGAACTCAGTGTTAAACAAAAATTAACACGTTAAATGTAAATAATTCGCAAACGGATCTTTGTATCGTAAAATATTTTTCCCACACCATTTTTAATGTTTATAAGACATATTTAATGACGCGAAAAAAAAACATCTTAACAATCAGACCATTCTGTGGGGTGGAGGGTTGACAACCTGAGATACAGGAATTATCCTAGTTCAGGTGCCAACCCACCATAGTATTCATAAGTTATTTTTTATTTATTTATTTTATAAGTGTAACAATATCTGTATAAATTTAGTTATCTGTATTTGGTGAGAAAAATAAAAATAATAATTATTATTGTTATTATTATCTCCAATTTACATGTAGGAGAGTCAACCAATAAAAAAACATTCATTTTTTTGTCAGAACTATAACGTTTCCTTGTTAGTTTACTACGGAACCCTCAAAAAGGCCATAACTGGGCTTCTTTCGTCTTTTATTTTACTAGGTAGTCAATATTACTACTTTGTTTCCGAAATGGTGATAGCGTATAAAGTAGCTTGATGTCCTATACATTTTACTAGAATTATTAAATAAAAGGTGGTGGCTGAAAATCGGCGATTTACTCCGAGCAAATAAGACCTCTGAGCTACCTCTTCGTGTCACATTCCCAACTTGTCAACATTAACTGTTTATTTCTGTGTATCTTGGAGATATAAATAAATGATTTATCTATCTATTTTCTTCTTCTTCCTACTTTAATCTCAAATTACGTGGGGTCCGTACAGAATGTTATTCTTTCCCACTTCGCCTCTTACTCTCCTCACTCTATCATTCGTCATCTCGACCGTAACATTCCTCCTTCACTCACTCCATCCACTTACTATCTATCTACTAATATTGTTATGGCGAAAGATCACAATTTTTACGACCTTAATCACCAAAATCGGCCTAGAAAACCCAATAAAAAAATGATAAATTCAACTTAATTCTCTATGCCCACAAACGCGCCGATTCTGACATTAATTTGACAGCTGTCAAAATATCATTCCGCCATGATGGATTGATGTAATCGGGGTTTAATGAGCTACTGGGTTTATGACTAACTCGCAGACCACCCCGGCTTCGCACGGATTTAACTACGGACCCTAATTTTTTTTAAGTTCAATTTTTTTTATATACCATAAAGTTGGCAAACAAGCATACGGCTCGCCTGATGGTAAGCCTCACCGTAGCCCATAGACGCTCGCAATACCGGTGGTATCCCTCACGCATTGCCAACCCACCCAACCCGTGTAGGGGAGCTATGGAGACCTTACCGTATACCCAGGAGCCCGTTTAGTTTAGTTGCAATAAAACGTACTTTGTTCCAATCGAGAAAGTCAAAAAACGCCTGCCGTGATTGACACTATGGTGTCAAACGATCACGTCCTAATTATATGTTACTCGATTGACACCATGGTGTCAGTCAGTCAATTCAAAAAGAGTCCTTCCGCGATTGACACCGTGATTCCAATCCTTGGTGGTGTCAGTCGCTGTAATTACCCGTAGGGGGGTTAGGAGCACAACATGGCCGAGACCAATGCTATTTAGCTACGATCTTCTGTAAGGTGGAGGTCCTTCCCCAGACGGGCTTCGAAAGATGCGGGGCGGATTATCCGCTGTGCCCTACCTCCCTTCAACAGTTCCAGCGGTTTGTGTATGTGTATGTAGAAGACTGTAGTTCACTGTGCAGTCGCTGCTTGATTCAGTACATCCTGACTTCTGACTACATCGTTCAACGTGTATTATTACGTATATATATTTGACGGACAAAAGGCCGTAACCGGTTTTCTTTCGCCATTTCTTTTACCGATGGCCAATTCGCTTTGTTTCCGAAATGGTAGTAGTTTATAGAGAGGCTTATATTTAAATACAGAATAATATTATTATGTAACATTCTCATTGTAAATGACGTGTCTATGTGCCCACAGAATAAAGTATTTCTGACTTTGACTTTGACTTTCAAGCAGTGTATTTCGGTTCTTAGACTTCCATAATCAAGAAATGAAAACTAGTTCTCATGTTAGGTCACCGCCACACGTGTTTCGTGATAAATTTAATTTCTACTGCGTGATGTTTTCCTCACGTTTTATTTAGGAGGAAAACAAATTATTATTATAGGATGAAACACCCAATTATCAGCACCGTAGTACCAATTTATCAGCAGAGGGGAAGCAGATAAAAAGATCCTAGCTTCGGCAAAAGAGCAAGCTTACTCTGCAACGAAATCGCGATTTTAATTTCAATTTAAAATTAAAAGAAAATCCAAATTCGTTCTCTTGGAACTTTATACTTTACTAAATTTGTTAGTGTACAATCCGATTTCATTTAGTTTAGTATTTAGTTAAAGCTAGAATCGTCTCTCAAGAGTACCTAAACGTAACATCCAATACCGATCGCTCAGAATTTGTGTGTTTTATAATAGCCCATCCACCCCACCCATCAAAGTACTAGTCAGGAGCGACGTTGCTTATCTTACGTTTTCGTCACGTAATATCGTCATCAAACTCCTCAATTATAGTTTATTTCAATAAAAACGTCAACACGCATAACCACAGACTAATAATCGTGCAAAACAGGGTTAAAACGAAATGCATCCGTTCTCGAACGTCTGTGAATACTTAAAGTTTGAATGCACGTGTGAACCGGCTTTAAATTCAATGAAAAATAAGTCTTGTTTACATACTACGATCTGTACCTAATGTAGGGCCAAATTAATTGATCACATTTGACATCTGTCTGTCTCATACTTCATAGCGTCAATGTAGTGTTTTTTGTTAATTATTACAGTAATTATTTATTAACAATTATAAAAAGTTATCTAATTTTGTACTTTGTGCTCGCCCCTAAAAAAGCTACGTTGATGAATTTTGATGAAGAGTCAAATATGATCTATTATTTTGACCCTACTTTAATTTCAGTACAGTCAGCCAATGAAAAAGGTGAGCAGGGCCGTAAAATATGATTGAAGTTTTCTAGTGGTGTTGTGTGATTCGTCCAAGAATATTAAATTTATTGTTATTTATTATTATTAATTTAATCGTGAGGTGTGAAGCGTCCCTTTGACAGTACGCCGCATTTGGCGCCAATTCCGCTGTCAATGTGACAGCTCTTTATGATTTACGCGGCAAAACGGCGCGCCCGAATAAAATAAATACGCGATCATTACCAGTCCAGGAATAAAAAATGTTTTGAATTAATAAAATTTAATATTGTCGACCACACAACGAGATGCTTATGGATTGGAAATGGGACGCGGGTGCGGACACAATAATATTTAGATGCCGCAAGAGAATGCGCAAGTGACGTAACAAAAACTTCTGCTTGTCTAAGGATGAATGTCCTCATCTCTTTCTCATTTGTATTTCGGTAGGCAAAGATCGAAGTACATGCTCCATAGGCAGCGGTGATCACTCGCCATCAGCTAGGTTACTCTGCATAGCAATCGCGATTTTAATTTCAATTCTGTATTATTTCAAATGCAAAATTAACAGCAAATCCTAATTCGTACCATTGAAATTTTATACTTTCTTAACTATTTGGTTAGCATACAATCCGATTTCATTCATTCATCATTTAGTTTAGTATTTAGTTAGCGCTAGTTTAGCTGTAAAGAGTACATAAAATTAACAATCCAATGGCGATCGTGCGGAATTATCTTCAAGAGTAAGGGGGCAGGTGGCTTGTTTGCCAAAATACCACAAAATAAAAGTCGCAGCGACCGGCGATTTAGCTATTATTTTGGTATGGTATTGTCTCATTTAACTTCTTTAAGGCAGCTAGCAGCGAATTTCTCAAGGACGTTTTAAAATAATGACACATTAAAATCTGACGCAGTCCTTGTCTAATTTAGAGGTTAGACAGTGACAACATGATTAATGTGTATACCACATTAATTAACTCAAAACTCAAACTAAAATATTTTTATTCAAATATTACTACAAGCTCTTTCAAATCTCCACAATTTTTTTTCTAACAATTCTGCCGGCTACTGTTCAGATAGCAGAATTGTGAAGAAGTCATTAGATTTGATTTGTGTTTGTAAGCAGACCTACATGTCTTTCTACAACTCACTTTTAATCGCTTATCAAAAATTAGGTCTTGCAAACAATATAAAAAATATTATAGAAAAAAAATAGTTTTTCTATTAGTTAATAGGAGGTATCTATTGAGTTGTTTTAAGTCCGCGCACGCGCGCTTTCGTCCATCTTGTGTCAACATCTTTTTTTATTGCATTTATAATCTGTCGCGTTTGTTTAATCTGTTTTAACTTTTTAATAGACTGTTAACTAATTGCTTTTGGAAGCTATATCTGTATAGTTTAAATGGCATAGATTTTTTTCATTATAAAGGCTGATTCTTTATTTTTACATTTTATTAAGTTGGTTAAAAAGGAGGCCAATTGTTTAAAAAATAGGGGATTAATAAAATACAGCACAGAAAATAAGATTGTAATCTTTTCACTAATCTAGTTAAAATCTAGTACCAATTTCAAGAGCTACCTCGCAAGTTTTTATATTTTGTCAAGATAATTTAATAGCAAGACAGTTTTAACTATTTTAATTACGAGAATAGACCCGGTTACAAAACTATTTTTGAAATAAAAAAAAACAAGAAAAAAAACTGGTAGTAAATATCTAATTCATAATGTTGAGTTGAAATATAAAACTCAAAATATTTATTCAGAGAGTAGGTCCTCCCTCACAGACAATTTACATTACAGTATTGAATTATTTATGTAATTAATCTACTCTTTAAACTACTGCCATTTCGGAAAGAAAAGCAAAATGACCACTGGTAAAAGAAATGGCGAAAGATTATAATAATGATAAAAATATTAATCAAAAACCACTTGAAAAAAGCAATTGTTTACCATCAACTATATTAACCAGCTATATTTTACATAAAATAATATAATAAAAAAACATTGTGTAAAGTGTTGCAAGGATAAAAAATAAGAAGTCAGCGACTGCATAAATAAATATCGCGCCATTCACTTGAAAATAATCGACTTATCTCGCGATGGACAATTATTAATAGTCCTATTAACCACTGTCCGTCAAGTTACTTATCCGTCACTTATCTTAAAGGTAGCCGTGTCAAATTGGACCAAAGAAAAAAGAAAAGAAATCCAGCCCTATTTGTCAAGTCAGCTGACATTTTTTACCTCCAGAGCCGGACAAGCGAATGTAATTAAAAAGTTAATTGGAGTATCCTATGGTTCGACTTTTTGAAATTCTCAATTTAAAAAAAAACTCGAATGATTTTCTTTTTTATTGGACAAATCGAAATCGGTCATACATTCATTGCACGACTGAGATTGTGCGCTACCCGGTTAAAAACCACTGCTGTTTAAAACATCGGTTATGAAATTATGTTTAAAACAGCGTAGACGAGAGGTTTCATACCAATTTTACTTGCGATTGCCCTTGCTTTGCGTGAAAGAGTAACAAACATCATCATTACAAACAAATTCGTTATACAGTTAGCAGTTAGCCATTGTAATTATTTCCAAAAAATATCTCAAATTTCAAATAAAAAATGCGTCAACAACGTTGTGAACACAGTTAATTAATATCTTTTTTTGGTTTTACACGCGAACCTGTGTCTCTCGGATGACATATAGCGAGCTGTGTAGACATATCATATGTCACTACAGATCCGATGACTGCACAGTACACACGCAGGTTGTTTTCGACGTTAGTGCCTGTAAACATGTGAGTGTGTTGGCGTCGCGTATCGTGCTACATTGAGCTCTTTGTATGTTAGGCCTCACGATGAAATGTTTGAAAATCCGCGATGGTCTATGGATGGATGCGTCTCCATTCAATCGAAAATTAAAACGCACTATACCACGCTAAGAATTTCTTAGCCGTTGCCGACCTTAAACAGGAAATAAAGAGAAAAGACATAGGAGAAGTTAGGAAGATATGCATTGCTGTTTCACGCTAACATTTTGAGTCTGTGTCGAGGTAACCCAATTTACAAAAATGTTCTACCATTCCAAAATATCTTTTTATATATCTTAATAAGTTAGATCGCTTGCAAAACTTCTGCATTAGGTTTATTTTTGGTTTACGCAAATTCGACCACGTCTCTGATTATCGAGCTAAGTTGAAATGGCTTTCCATTCGGCAGCGTAGGGACATTCACATACTTTCCCTCCTCTACACTATTCTTTTTAATCCGCGAGCTCCTTCATATCTTAAAGAATGCTTTACATTTTCCTCTTCATCTCATAGCCTAGCACTCCGATCCACTTATAAACTCACTCTTCTAATCCCTGTTCATTCTTCCAAATTCTTCGATCAATCCTTCACCGTCCGAGCTATCAGACTATGGAACAGTTTACCAGTGACTATTAGAACTGCCAAGTCTATCGTTATATTTAAACGACAAGTAAAAAATCATTTTCTTGCGTCTTGATTGCTATCAATTCACCGACAATATGTATAATTATTATATTGTATTTATATTATGTATGTGTAATTATATATTATATATACAGTATATTATGAATACTGACTTATATATTTTTTTATTTTTTTTATTTTATTTTATTATAATTATTATTTAGCAATAATTTAGCTTTAGTACCTTTGTGTTATTGCATCTTGTTGACCCTGCCCACTCCATTCAGAAATTCTGTACCCTAAGGTTGCCTTGAAAAGATTGCTTTTAGCAATAAGGCCGCCTTGTTGCACATATACTAGTCTATAAGCTTTCCGTATGTTGTATTATATAAAGATGTATTGTATATTGCAAATAAAGTATATTCTCTCTCTCTCTCTCTTTTTTTATATACTACTAGGGTGGCAAACAAGCATATCTGATTTTTAATTTATATACTACTAGGGTGGTAAACAAGCATACAAGCATACCTGATGGTAAGCATCACCGTAAAAGTAATTTTATAAAAAAATGTTTGATAAATAACTCAGCAGTAATATTAGAATAAATGTGTGAAAAATAGTGACAGTATATGGTAATTGAGATCAACATTACAATTAGTTTATTAATTATTAATTAGATACCATATAAATAACCACATAAATAGAATATCAATTGAAAATTTAATTAAATTTAATTTTAGTTACGACTACAAATCAAAAGCTTTAGATTATTTTTAAATTTGCAAGTGCTGCGTGAGAAGACATCAATATCGTTAGGGTCCCTCGCACCACACTTGGACTCGCACAACTATGGTCCTTTCAACAGGATAAAGTGCGTCAACGCAACGATAACGTGACGTAACGTGTTATAACTGTCCATTACGTCCTGCGGGTGTGCCCAGTGTCCGGTTACCGCGCGGTGGTTTAAAAATTAAGTCATCACTCACAACGTGGTTTCTCGAGTTTTTTTTTAAATGCCACAGTGGATGGTTTTATGCATACATTAGATTAAGCTAATACTAATTCTTTGTAGCTTTTTCCAATAATAAATAAGTTCTGCACAATTCACAGTGCGCCAACAGTGGCTATATTGTCGAACAAAAACAGTTACAATCTCATGTCAAAGTCAACAATATTTTATTCTGTCTGTCTCTTTGGGTGGTCGCGGGCACTTAACACGTCAATTACAATGAATTCAATTATTATTATTATTCTGTATTAAATGCTACTATCCTACTAATGAAAAAGGCGAAAGTTGTTTGTCACGCTTAAATCCCCTATTCCCAGTAGTCTTACCAGTAGTACTATTGGGAGGTTTCTTCCCAATAGCCTTACTTATAGTAAGCCTTCGCGGGTGTCATATTGGGCCATTTTACCCAGTAGTACTACTGTAAAAAGTGACAATAACACATGGATCTCGGAATTTATAGACAGTAGAAATTAAATAAAAAGTTAAGAAAACAGAAAAAAAAGACTCATTATTATTATTACGTTTATTTTTAATTATGATATTTGGTATGTAGGTAGCTGATACTTTGGTTTGACACATACACCTTTTAACCCGAAAAGTACGCGATTCCCGTAGGATTTGATCAAAAATCTGACATAGATGGCGCTGCTGTGCATAAATATGCACACGCAAACGAAGTTGCGCGGGTTTCACTAGTATTCAATAAATAAGGTACTCTATAAACTACCACCATTTCAGAAACAAAGCAAAATGACCATTGGGGGAAAGAAATGGCGAAAGGAACCCAGCGTCAATTTATAGCGCTATCTCACTCATACAAAATAGGAATTGAACGGGACGGCGATTGATAATAGGGCCGCAGGTCCCAAAGCAAGCTAGGCAAACCTCCTCCTGTTATGAGTATCAGACTATGGACATAAATTTTAATTAGAGTGCTTAGTACGAGTCACATTCGATCATGTCAACGTAAATAAACCGACCAAATAGAGAAGAATTGTCATGTTGCGAATTTACAGGATGCGTGTAACATATCAAAATTATGTCTTACTTGCTCACATTTTGAAGTGAGTAACCCGGCTAATTTGGATATGTAACACGCGTCTAGTAAATTGATAATATGAAATGTTTTTTTCAATTCAGTCGGCTTGTAAACGTTAACACGTTCGAATGTGATCAAAAAACTCGTAGTAAGCACTTTGATATAGATTATTTATATTTATTTTATTCTATTCGTATAAAGGTAGCATCCTTTGGGACGCAGACAGTGTTGGCTTTACATTCGAATAGACTGTGGTCCGTGTTAAATTTGGTTCGTTCAGACTAAAGACCCAGCTACCCAAAAAGTTATAGCGTAAACATAAAAAAATGTTTAAACAAAAATATTAAAATTAACTTATAACATTACATAAACCCATCCAAACTCTTTTATAATCCTTATTTTGACAGTCAATGGAGATAAAAAAAAATGTGCGTTAGAGACAGAGCTATACACGAAAGCGGGACACACGATATTCTACTCTTTGGGTGGTACACTGAGTCATGGTTGCGTTCTAAAAGGGTATAGTATAGTGATCGGATTAACTTTTTTTTTAAAATGTGTTAACTTTTTGGTCTGTCTATAGTCAAGTGGGTGTATAGAGAAAAAAAGGTTGCGTAATTTCTTTATTCTTTGTCATTGGTTTTTGGCACGTGGCTAGGTGAACATACGCATTGTATTGTATCAAAACACTTGGATATATGGAATGCGGAAAATAATTACATTTTCATTTTTAGACATTATAAGAGAGGTAGGGCACAGCGGATAATCCGCTCAGCATCTTTCGCAGCCCGTCTGGGGAAGGTTCTTACAGAAGGTCGTAGCCAAATAGTATTGGTCTCGGCCATGTTGTGTTCCTACGGTGAGTGAGTGAGGTCTCCAGAGCTCACACTCATTTTTTCGGATTTCTAAGTGATTCTATTATTAGTGATTAAATTTTAAACAATTTAATAATTTCAAAAACAAACACGTGAAATGCATCTAAAACTCATTCTAACTAAAGACTTTTAATACTTACTCCTTGGCTTAAAGGATAAAGGCGTCGTTAAGCCAAGTCAGTGACGAACATAAACGTACATACACTAGTAAATTTGACTTCAAATTGTGGAAAAACACAAAGAGAAGAAGAAGTAAAAAAGGCAAATGTCTATTAAACACTAAACACACATTCAGTAGATATAAGCAACCAGACAGACAGACAAAAAGACAAAGAGTAAACGGAAGACGACTCAATTAGTTCACACAAGCATAGGCTACAAATAGAATTAACATTTACATACAAAAAACAACCTTAAACACATATTACATAATGTTTAAAATCATAATTGAGAATAACTTACTGCACATTCCATAAAAGAGACTTAAAATATTCATACAAACGAAATTATGACTTATTTTTTAATGAATATAGTATATTTTTGATTGATAAATATCTACTAAAAGTATTGAAAAGTATGATATGGTAATATATATCTTAAAACTATCGTGATAAGGTTTATATTTAAATGTATGAGTTGAGTCGAGATGGGCTATCCGAGTAACTTAAGTTTGAAATGTTTTGGTGACAAGACCGTATGGTAGATGGAAAAAAAATGTATAGAGTTGACTTTCTTATTAAAATCTTATAAGATTTTTCAATGTGTAAATATTCCTCCCATATTACAGAGTCCTCCGCGGCGTCTGTCTGTCTATCTGTCTGTTGTCTGTTCGCGATAAACTCAAAAACTGCAGAACCGATTTTCATGCCGTTTTTTTTTACCAAGGATGGAGTGGTTTGTAAATATAATTTGTATAAGTTTTGTTTAAATTGAATGTAATGGGACGATATTTAGCGGAACAAAAATTAAAGGCAAAATGTAAACTTGTGACTACATTGTCTTACAATTAAAATGGAGATTTAATTACATATTGTTTAGTAAAATTTTATTTCTGGTCAACTCCTCAGAATCGCCAGCAGAACGGGGAGCTATGAAAGTATTTATTTAGTCACATCTAAGATAGATACAAATATTACTATTTTTTTCATAAGAATTGTTCAATGTTCCGCTAATTATGCCGGTGTGTATATTTATATTTATTTAATACGAATATTTGAATACAAAAGGCGAACTTCACGCTAAAAGATTTAGTCAAATTTTTGATAATATTTTCGAACTTAACAACCTCTCCGTGGTTTTTGTGCCGCCTGGGTGGCCGGACCACCCATAGGCTCAGTACTTCGGCGCATGTTTGTGCTTAGTTTCGATTCGAATTAGGCGCCGACCTTTAAGCACTAACATCCTAAATATACGGGAGGGTGGACAGTGGCCAATACTACACGTTTCCCGCAAAATCTAGCGTCCTTTCAATACTTCCTACTACGTTTAATTTTCTGTCTGATTGAATACCTTGTGAGTACCAAGACAGCTGTAGTTCCTCCCCCGGGAGGTCAATAGGCTTCATTGCTTATTGTCAATCTGAGGTCGCCGTTGTTGATCCTGGCTACACAGGAGCGAGCACAGCGATATGGTGGGCTTGTACAGAAATTCTGGCTTAGTTTGTTTCGATCTGGTTCGTTTTATATTCTGTATGACCAAGATAGCGCTTGTGGTGAGAGAAATGAGAAGATCCGTAGCAGAAACAAAGTAACCGACATAGCCAAACGGATCAGCAAGCTGAAGTGGCAGTGGGCAGGGCACATGGCGCGTATAACCGACGGCCGATAGGGCAAAATGGTTCTGGAATGGCGACCACGTACCAGAAAGCGCAGCGTAGGACGCTCGCCTACAAATTGGTCAGACGACCTAAGGAAAATCGCAGGAGGCCGCTGGATGCAGTCCAGCAGTGGACTTCTTGATATGATGATAGTGCTTGAGAGTGAGACTAAATTTAAACTGTATTTATTACGTAGACCCGCTGATCTTGTGACAATCACAAAGCATTTTAGATGGTGTTGCAATCTATATTACTGGAATCGATATACGGTCAAATGTAAGAGGTATCCAGGGTCGTAAAGTCAAAGACTACAAAAGTACATTAATATAAAATGACCACCAAAAGAAATGGCGAAAGAAAACCAGTTACGCCCTTTTTGACATCTTGCTCTGGAGTCTGGAGAGTGTCAAACTACCATATGGACACTACTCGTATAGGTAATAATAATGTGGACGAGTCTTTAACGTAAAAAAACCCCTCAAGTAATGTCCCTTTTTCATATAAAAACACTTAATTTTATGTGCATATCAAGTGCCCGTAACGCCTTTCGCATACTCCGAATAACTTGGGCATACTATTGAACAATTAAAATTTTTGTTATCTTAAATCTTACATGTGCTTGAATAGCTTAATTTCAACGTTAATTAGCTGTTCAATATAATTGGCGGCCGGTGGTGCGTTGGTAGGACCTACTGCAGGCGACACGGGTTATTTTTTTTACCACTGAGGTGGTAAACAAGCACGCGGCCCGCCTATGGACGCAACACCTGCACGGGGGGGGGGGGGGGGGGGGAAGTATCACTCGCGCGTTGCCTACCCTGTGAATTCCTGAAATATTATGTGATGGCATTTGTGTGCTTGTTCTCAAGTCTGGGTGTTTTGTATGTATGTATGTGTTTACAACCACATTAAGCCTAGCTTACACCATTGTGTATAACATTCCGCGTATTCTTCTTATAAATTTTAATGTACTTATACCTACATTGTAACTAATGAGTGGAAAAAAAAGTACAAAATGACAAAAAAGGCCGTAACCGGTTTTCTTTCGCCACTTCTTTTTACCTGTTGCCATTTTCCTTGTGTCCGAAATAGTGGTAGTATATAACGTAGTTTATTTTCTTTATTTAAACAAGTTGTAAATGACAAGAAAGTGCCTGTGAAGGTCTAATTTCTGAAATAAACGATTTCATTTCATTTCATTTCATTACTTTGGGACCTAACATGCTTACACTCGACTCGAGATAGTTTCTCGCACGCGACAAGGCTTCTTCGCCAATAGCAATGCCTGTTTTGTCTACTGTAGACATAACCGAAATACGCTATTGGCAGAGCGGAGCGAGAAAATTTTGTCGCGTTTGTCATGTTAGCCCGGGTGACGATTTGTAAAACCGGGTAAGTGTCGGGCCAAGCACAATGTATTGTTCCGTATTTGTGGCGCTTCGCTTGCTTGCAGATGAGTTTAATGCCATATTTGACATTTCTACGTTTTCATCGAAGAAATTTTATTTTATAAGTTCGTCGGATATTACTCGGTAACTAGTAGATCTTTAGCCGTTTATAGTTTTTCTTGTAAGTTCACTATAATGGATTACAACCATGACTTTTTTAAATTTCATATCACAACCAGTTTTGGTGCTAGAAGGTCCGTGTTTAAAAAAATTTTGGGGCATTAAAAGATTTTTACAGGGTCAGCAACGCACGAGTGATACCCCCCGGTGTTGCAAGCGTCCATAGGCTACGGTGACTGCTTACCATCAGGCGGTCCTACGGTGAGTAAGGTCTCCAGAGCTCCACTTGGGGTGGTTGGCAACGCGTAATACCTCCGGTATTGCAAGCGTCTATAGGCTACGGTGATGCTTACCAACCATCAGGCGGACCGTATGCTTGTTTGCCACCTAAGTGGTATAACAAAAATTGCACATTAAATTGATGTATGTAAATAATTCGCAAAAGGATTATTGCATCGAAAAAAGATCTTATTTCACCGTCAGACACCGAATCTAACGACATCCCGACAGACGAACATGGCGAAACTATAGTTCCTTGTAGTTTACTACGGAATCCTTAAAAGGTCCATGTGTTATGGCAGTGTGAAGATTTCAGAGGGAAGACCCATGGTCAGGCCATACAGGCCAGTGCGCCAAAAGTTGCGCCTATATGCACCTCCCCTCACGGAAAGCTTAGAGCCGGAAGTTCGGGATCGGGTAATTGCGACCCTGTTTCCGGACAGAGGGGAATATTCGCCCCCGCCGATGGACCCGCCTACGGCGCCTAACGATGGCGAAACGGAGGTGTCCCTGGTCACTTCTATTGAGCTGAGGGCGGCGCATGTCAGCGAAAAACACCGCCCCCGGCCCGGATTCCAGGTCGTGCGTGGGCGCTTGCTCTAGTGGAGGAGGCGCTCAAGCCGCAGATGCGGGGACTCCTTTCCACGTGTCTAGTCCAACGGCGTTTCCCGGCACGGTGGAAATCTGGAAAGCTCGTACTGCTTCTTAAAGAGGGTCGCCTAGCTGACTCGCCGTCGGCCTACCGCCCGATCGTCTTGCTGGATGAGGCGAGTAAATTGTTGGAGCGAGTGGTAGTGGTTCGCCTCATCCAACACTTGGACGAGGTGGGGCCGAATCTGAGCGACGAGCAGTACGGGTTTCGCAGCCACCGGTCGACAGTAGACGCCATCACGCGGCTGAGGAGCCTAACAGACGAAGCCACTGCCCAGGGAGAGGTGGTGTTGGCGGTATCACTCGACATCGCCAATGCATTTAACACACTCCCCTGGGCGTGCATCAAAGCGGCGCTCACGCACCATGGGGTCCCTCCATATCTTAAGGACTTGATCGCGGAGTACCTGCGAGACCGTGAGGTGGTGTTCCCTGGCTCATGGATGGGGCCGTAGGGCGGTAACATGCGGTGTTCCACAGGGATCGGTTCTGGGTCCGCTCCTGTGGAACATCGGCTACGATTGGGTTCTGCGTGGCGAGAACCCAAGTGGCGTCGGCCTTATATGCTACGCCGACGACACCCTTGTTACCGCCCGCGGCAGGTCGCACCGTGATGCGCTCACACAACCTCGCCACAACCGGGGTTGCACAGGTGGTGATGCGGATTCAGCAGTTGGGCCTAGAGGTGGCCCTGCACAAGACCGACGTCCTCTGTTTTCACGGACCTCGGAATAAGCCACCTCGGGGTATGCACCTGGTCGTTGGAGGTGTGTCCATCGCCGTCGAGCAGAGTATGAAATATCTCGGCCTTACACTCGACGGTCGGTGGGCCTTCACCGAGCAATTCAGGCGACTGGTGCCGCGTCTGATGGGAGCAGCCGGCGCACTTGGCAGCCTGCTCCCCAATATCGGCGGACCGAGCCTCGCCTGCCGCCGCCTCTATATGGGAGTGGTGCGGTCGATGGCTTTATACGGTGCTCCCGTACGGGCAGACGCTCTGACCGCCCGCAACAGAGCCCTGCTGCGACGTCCGCAGAAGGTCATGACGGTCAGAGCTATAAGAGGGTACCGCACCATCTCTTACGAGGCGGCGTGCTTGCTAGCGGCGAGTCCACCGTGGGAGCTGGACGCCGTGGTACTGGCGGCCATATATGGGCGCTCCGCTGAAGCCCGCGAAAGGGGCGAGCCCCCGTTCCCGGACGGTTTCCGACGTTGGAGAGATATACCTCAGATGGAGCTCGTCCGGGAATGGGCGTATCGTCTGGAGGAACCGACGGCTGGGCAGCGCACTGTTGGCGCTATCCTGCCCGTCTTAAACAATTGGATAGGGAGACGCCACGGTGCGCTGTCATACCACGTTGTGCAGGTGCTGTCCGGTCATGGGTGTTTTGGCGGGTACCTGCACAAAGTGGCAAGGAGAGGAAACACCGGAGTGCCACGAGTGTGGCTCCGCGGAAGACACGGCGCAGCACACGCTTGAGGTGTGTCTAGCGTGGGCTGCAACTCGCGCCGCACTCTTGGCGGAAGTTGGTTCCGACCTCTCGCTCCCGGCCATAGTCAAACAGATGGCTGTGAGCGAGAAATCGTGTGAAGCAGTGGCCTCCTTCTGTGTCGAAGTCATGACACAGAAGGAGGTCGCGGAGTGTGGTAGGGAGGTGGATCCTACCCCCCCCCCCCCCCCCCCGTCGTTAAAAGACCGGGTGGTAGGCGTTTAGCCCATGCCCGGCGACTACCACCTTAACGGGGCTTCCGGGCGGTGGTTAGGGGAAGCCGCCGCTCATGGAACGGAAGTCCCCAAGCGGAGCAGGCGCGCTTAAAGCGCCGCTTAAAGAGCCGTGACCACCGAGATTGGGTCTACGGACATCCGCCGGCGGGGTTGCGGAAGTATCGTCAGTTCCCGCAGCCCCGCTGTTATATGGCTGAGAAGGTGTCAGACAGTCAGGTTTTTAGTCGGTATATCCTTCAAGTGTCCTTGGGAGGGATGAGCCCAACAGGCCCCCGCCGCTTCCCCAAGTGGCGGGACATGCAGTAATGCATTTTCCTGACTATAAACAAAAAAAAAAGTGTGAAGTTTTTTCAGGCAGAACTTTGCTTCGAAGTCTACAACATCGGAAACAAATAAATATGTAAACCCTGTTTTTCTTAACTTGACCATGTAGTAAACAATCTTAGCACGTCTTTTACACGAAAATAGGCAATTAAAATTATCATTCACACATAATAATATAGTTAGAAATGGTATTTAACACAACACTCTTATTATTCTGGCGATTTATCGATTTTACACATGGATTATTGAATAAAAAGACACGCTAAGATTGTTTACTACATTGCTCAAGTTAAGAAAAACAGCCTTTAGTTTCTTATCACTTTTTATAAATAGTTTCCTATCACATTTTATGCAATATTCACCCACTGACACTCAAATAAATTAAGTAGCTATTTTAATTAACAAATTTTATTAAAATTAAACAATCAAACTGAATTATGAGCTCAATAAACAATTTCCTTCTAATAAATAATTAATAAGATAAAAAAAACGGACAAATTCAAAATGGCGGGCGAGCACTCATTAAAACGGATAATAAAGTAATTAATGTCAACATTAAGTTATTTATTTAATGTAGCGGCTAATAAAATTTACATAAGAAGTATTAAGTTGAATTTCGCTAGTCTGTGACATACGGTTGTGGTGGATAGCGAACATGAGTGCGCGCGCTGCGCCGCGAGCATGCGCTCGTGTGATTTTTGGTCACTTTTGATTGAGTCATCATCATCATATCAACCCATTTTAGTCTTCCACTACATAACAGGGATACGGATATCCTTACAAATGAAGGGAATGAATTCTCTCTCAATCCATTAATACTCTGGCTATCGGCTAGGCTATATGATGCCTTATGTTCCAAATTACTGTCTCTCACGAAGTTATAAAAGAAGGAAAACCTTTCAAACTTCGTCTAATATATTTGTGATTAAATTAGTTGTGAGTTCCAAGATAGCTGTAGTTTCACCCCCGGGACGCCAATAAGTTTCATTGCTATTTGTCAATCTGAGGTCGCCGTTGTTCATCCTGGCTATACAGGAGACACAGTGGTGGGAATGTGTAGTGGGCTTGTAGAGGAGTAGAAGGAAAAATAATAAGAATGATGCGTAATTCAAAATGTCTCTAAATAATCTTTTTTTTTAATATCCTTGACATCATATTGCGGAAAGCATACAAAAACAATGATTAGTGAATGAAAAAAAAGTGATCGCTGTGTCTGTGTGTATAATGAATTAGATTACCGTGTATGTATAATTATGTGGCAGATAACTCATATTATGTTACATAGTAAAACATAATGTTATGATACTGGCCATTTCACACGTGGTTTCACGTTTTACAAAACATTCTAATTTCAAATTCTTTCTTTTTTGTTATTTTTTTTTTCACACGGCTCCGGAATAAAGCTTTTTCAGTACTTCATTTTAATTTTGTTTTGTTACAATTTGTTGGAGTATTTTTTTTATTACTAATATCTTAAAAGTTTACAGATTATTATCGTAAAGCGTATTTATTTTATTACAAGATTATTCTTAATTACCTACACACAAGCAAAAAATAATAAAAGTTAAGAAAGTACGTACTTAATTTTAATAATTCTTTTCTATTTGTTAATTTTTTTTTAAACAATTTTCCTTTTTGAAACTTAATGAATTGCATGCAGTCTTTTCTTTATGCTAGAAATGTATATCGACGAATCCAATGTAATTTAATTATGTTTTTTATGTTTTTGATCAATAAATAAAATAAACAAATAAAATGAAAATCTTTACTAAGAAACTACCTAGTACTTTTTCTTCTCGAAGTTTACAAATATTGATTTGTACAAATACAAACTAGACCTCACTAAATACTTTAATATTATTAATAATTCTAACCACTAACCGAGTTCATTAACCATTTTCTTATTTCATAAAAAAAATATTTAAATTAATTAAACACATAACTCGTTTTAATTTTTACGCAGTCGGTTATGCCACCAACGAAGTTCATAATGAAGACATTTTGCTTCGATAACTGGCTATTATACCATGTAACTGATAAAAATTAAAACAAAGAATAATAACCTTTATTACTATATAACATAGAGATGAAAATAGCATGAAAAATAAACGGTTTTTAATTCTCGCCCGTTGAAAATTTATAATAAGAATGTTCGATTCGATTTTTGAATATTTAAAAAATTGTATTACAATAAATACGATTTTAGACTTTATTTCTTTTGACTTTAAGAGCTATAATTGCTCGCATTGTTAATATTTTGTTCTATATTACATTACTAATTTCTATAGAAAAATATTTCTTATTGTTTCAGTCATAATGATTATATTTCAATGATTTTTTATTAATGTAAACATATATTTGGTAATTGATTTTTTAAAGAAAACTTGCATAGAAATTTAAACTTTAATTATGATATAAATAAAGTAGAATATCCTTTGTTGATAAACGTTTTTAATAATTGAAATTTTTAGTACTAATTAAGGCTAATGTTTATTTTAAGGCTTTATTTATGAGTTGCGGTTACTTCAAAGGTAGCGGGTTCGATCCGGAAGCCTTGTACAGAAATTTTTGTTCCGGTCGTAACCTTGGGGGTTTAGTCAGTAAATTGACCACATCTAACACTTTGTGTGTGTTCAAATAAAATGTTTGGGAACATAAAAGTTTTAAGGAAGCTCTTATAGGAATGTTGGCTGATACCCGCGGTTTTATAAATCAAATTTAAGAGAGGTAGGGCACAGCGGATAATCCGCTCAAATCGGAGCAGCCCATCTGGGGAAGGACCTCCACCTTGCAGAAGATCGTAGCGTAGCCAAACAGCATTGGTCTCGGCCTCGCCCATGTTATGTTGTGTTCCTAGTCCTACAGTGAGTAAGGTCTCCAGTGCTCCAATTGGGGGGGTTGAGAGGGTTGGCAACGCGTGAGTGATACCCACGGTGTTGCAAGCGTCTATGATAAGCTACGGTGATGCTTACCTACCACCAGGCGGGCCGCATGCTTGTTTGCCAACTTTGTGGTATAAAAAAAAAATCAATTCAAAAATACTTTATCCTGTATTCCCTCGCGGAATATTAGACACGTCATTTACAACTCCTTCTGTGTTGAATATGTTTAAAGGGATAAAAACTATCTCCAGGTTATTAAACTATCCGTGTATCAAATAACAACAAAATCTATCAAGCCGTTTATGCGTGTAAAAGTAACAAACATGCAAATATCCAATTACAACCTTTCAAGTCTATTACTAAGGATTTTTGTTTTTTTTTCTTTATAAAAAAATGTTCCTGTCTATGATAGGTATATTCTGCTACTCCGAAACACAATTATAACACCCATCCTAATACTGACAGGGGTCATCGTTGCTTGACTTGCATGAACGTATAATTTTACTAGAACAATGTCGTGATCAAATTGTTTACATTTAAAGCGTCATTATTTTTGTTAAAAATTTTTTCAAGTGTTTACATTTTAAAGTGTCATTCTTTTTCTTATAATATCAAATATTTTTGTGTATTGTGTGTTTCTTTATTGTTTTCTGTGTTTAATATGTTTGTTTGTGTATTAATATGTTCCTTTTCTTTTGTTTTAGGACGAAGTAAGTACGGGACCTGCTCACGGGAAGCACGTGAGAAAATTCCATTTATTTTAATTGAATAAAAAATATTAACTAGCGAAACGCAACTTTATTTGCGTGTATACCGCATTCTCGTGGGAATATCAGAAAGTCCTTACATACAAGGAAATATTTAATACAATATAAACCTTCTTATTGAACCAGTCTGAAAAATACCTTAGGGGTAAATACCCTCGTTTAGGCGTCGTCTTTAACCAGCGAGTACGCAACCCTTTTGTCGTTAACAATGAATCATAGGACGGCAGCGAGATATGTTTGTAATTTTTCTTCATAAATAATTGTCCTCAAATCTCAGTTGTCAAATACTGCGCGCGCAACCAAAATAGAGGTTGAAATTGTTAAATAGTGATCGATATGTACAAAATACCAACACATTTGGACAAACCCAATGAACTTGAAGGAGTTCTATTCAAAAGGGCTACGTAATCGATATTGCCTTGGCAGTACGTCGCTACTGGCAGTACGTCGGAACACAATAGGAAAAACTCACTTTGACAAAGTCTGATATACTTTTTCAATCAGCACCTATGTATGACCATCCTGCCTTGATCACACGCGCCGAGTAGAGTGGCGAGATAGTAAAAATGTCACTCGGCCGAGACAGTCCACTCGTCAACCTTGGGCGAGTAGGTGTTTATACTAATTTTGGTTCCCAGCGAGTGTTCACCTTAAATTCGGGAACAGAAACAAACAACACGCCGCGCGCGAGCCAAATTAGCCAGTAGCGAGCGAGTGACGCTCGGCATTTGTTTAAACTTGCCGAGTGAGCGAGCGAGACAGTAAGGGGTATTCTGAAGGGAGCGCGGGGGTGGGCACTCGGCCTAGTAAACAAAACGAGGTCCGAGTGACTGTCTCGCCATTTTGTCCGGCCGAGTACTCGGCCGAGTACTCGTCGGAAAGTACATACTAACCGAGCGCTCGGCCGAGGACACTGTCTCACCGCTTTACTCGGCGCGTGTGATCAAGGCAGGATGGTCATACATTAGGTGCTGATTGAAAAAGTATATCAGACTTTGTCAAAGTGAGTACTTCCTATTGTGGTCCGACGTAGCTGCCAGTAGAGTCGCGTGTGTGTACAAGGCGTAAAAAAAAACGAAAGGTGACGATTCGAAAGTGCTTGAAATATGCCTATTAAAAAAAAAAAAACTTTGCAAGTCCCTCAAAGTCCCTCAAGAATCTCAAGATGATAACCATTCAAGACGGCGCGAGATAAGTAGTATTATGGAATACAGTTACATATTTTTTACTATGTAATTCGACACTTTTCTTCTTCTGATTCCTATTCTTTTGACACGGTAGCTGTCCATTTTTTAGTAAACCGTTAAAAAATATTACAGACATAATTCTCTACGCCAATTTTTGTCTAATGTAATAATAGGTCGGCGTGCCAACCTTATTTTCATACCTAATGATATTAACCCATAATCAGCCACCTACATCCCAAAGCGAGGAATCCCGCACCCTCAGTCGCTACTAATGTTAACTGGTATAACTGTAACATCATCATATCAACCGATCATATCAACCCATCATATCAACCCATCATTTCTTCACGCTCAAATGGCTGGGCCAATGTTTATGATATTTGGTATGCAGGCAGCTGATACCTTGAATTAACAAAAAGGTTACTTTTATCCCGAAAAGTACGCGATTCCCGTAGGATTTGCACAAAAGTCTGATACAGATTACGCTACTGTACATAAATAAATACACGCAAACGAAGTTGCACGCGTTTTATTATTATTATTATTTATTATCCAAAAAGTACATAATTATACCATACACAATTTATCGCCAAACTGTTTAGACAGTTTGTTGGCGAATAGAGCATGCTAGTTTCGCTAGTTATATATAAAACATCCCGACCAAGGCAAACAGACATCGTATCGGAATAAGCCCACCACACATTCCCACCGATGTGTCTCCTGTGTAGCCAGGATCAACAACGGCGACCTCAGATAGACAATAAGCAATGAAGCTTATTGACGTCCCGGGGGAGAAAACTACAGCTGTCTTGGAACTCACAACGAATTTAATCAGAAAGAAGATAGTATGGTAGCTATGAAAAACGAAGTTCGGCTGTCAGACTATTAATAGTAAAAAAAATCTATTAGTCTTTACGGTCACGGTTGGCCCTAAGGCCAAAAAAGGGTTATAAATTATAACTTTTTTATCAAATCAAGTTAACCATATTAAGATGAATGGTTTAAGGGCAATGACCAATTTTTCACGAGGCCCAAAGGTGTTTTAGGGATCCCTTAAACAAACCCTACGATATTAAAACCTTTTTAAGGCGCTCTTGTATCTAATTTCAACTTTTTGCACTATCGTAAATCTTCAGATAGGGAAGTTTTGAGCAAAAATAATTATTTTACCACACTAGAACATTTGACAACAAACTATGGTCTAGTTATTAAAAAGAACAGAAACTTGAATACTAAAAGTTCACTTGATAAAAAAAAGGACGGGTTGCACTCCGGGAGTGCCGGCAGAAGTGAAAACTTAAACATCAACGTTGTGCATTTTTGAATATTTGGGAATGGTTAGGGAATCTTTCGCTTTTTCGATCAGGCTACGGATCTGACGCGAGTTTAACATTTTTTACCCATCTAAAAAAAGTGCCAACGCTAAAGAAGTTTTCACTTGAAAAAGATAATAAAGATGATAATTAATCCTTAAATCATTATGAAGATACCTCTATGAAATCATAGAAAAGTTATACCACACGATAGATTTTATTATTTATTACGCGAGTGTCAGAAAACATTGTTGAAGTGCATTTTATTTTTCACCAAAAAAAAAAATTTTCAGAAATCGGGTGCATCCCAGTTATTACCCCATAGTCCATACCTGTAGTTCTATAAACTGTTGGGATGTTCACCATGCTATTCACCCATCAGAACTATACAGTGTCATTTTCAAAAAATAATCTCTATAGAACAATATAAAAATATGACTTTATAGTAATTATATTTATTCGTAGTATTTTCTGAAAACATTAACTTGAAAACATTGTCCTTCCAATAAAGCCGAAAAGCCGGGCTTGCCCTACTAAAATACGCGATATATTATTTTTTTTTTAAATTGAATTTAACGCCAATCGATTAAGCTCCTGATTCTTAGTCCCTCCTCAAATAATGGCAACCCCTTGAAAAGTCACCCTGTATAATACTGATGGGATATTAAAAACTAATATAAGGACTCAACAGTTCTATAGAACTACAGGTAAGGGGTCCTACTGGGTTGCACCCCAAAAATCAAGCGGTCGCGTTAGCCATTCTCTTGGTAGCGCCAGCCTGTCAGTGCCGTAAGAAGGAAAACCTCGCTTTAAGAGGATATCACCCGAAAAATGTGTTTTTCAAACACCTGCTGTACTGTTATTACTTACTGGTTAATACCTACTAAAGCTTTAGCCATGGAATTCTTATCTAAGATATTTAAGGATTTTCTCTTTTAGAAATCCGGCTCGATAACACGATTACTTTGTAGTTTAAACGAGAAAAAAAAAATCAGTTGCCTCTTGCCTCTAAGAATAAAGTACAGAAAGCTGCCGAAAAACCTGACCCCCTTTCCCCCCAACGAACTAAGGATTAGGTTTGTTACGTAAACTCTAATCAGGATTTCAACGAAATATCATTGAATACTTTAGACGTAGGTAATCAAAATGTACATTTTTATTAATTTTCCTTTAAATATATTGAGAGTTACATGAGAAAACTTAATTCTACCATTCCAAAATGAAACAAGTTAGTATTTTCTGTTCAAAACTAGATCCCTACAACTACAACTTTCAGGATTTTTTTTAATGTTTTGGACAAGCAAGTCGGTAACTTATCAAATCAGCCCCGCCATAGTTTGGCAAGGGCTTTGCCAAGGATCCCTTTTTTTGAAAATCAAAATATGTACCTAGCCTATGTCACTCGGGTATAAGTGTACCTTCCCAACGCTGAAAGAATTTCTGAAATCGGTGTGTCGTTTTTGAATTTATTCGTTACAAACATACACACACACAAAAATAAAAATCTTACCTCATTATAATATTTAGTGTAGAAGTAATAAGTATAGATATAACAATCACTCGTGTAAACTCGTGTAAATACCACAAAATAATGACACTGGAGGAAAGGCGTACCCTCTTTGAAATTACTTTCATAAACAGTGTTACCTCTGGTACTGTGGATAGCATTGAGCTCACTTCATTGTTTCTGCAGCTATGCGCTCCAGCCTATAGAACTCGACACACACCGCTGTTTCATGCTCCGAAGGCACACACAAATTATTTTAAAAACTCAATTATAAGTAGAACTCTGTATAATTTTAATAAGTATTTTGGATCCATAGACCTCTTCGTAACGCGGCTTAGTAAAAATAAACTTAGGAATCAAATAATAAAAATAATAAATCTGAATAACCAATAAATTAGACACACATATACCTACACATACACTCACACTCATACACACACACACATACACACTGGGAATAAGCCATAAATTTCGCTTATATACTTATCGTTGCTTGCTTTTACTTAATGTTAACATTATGTTAAACTCAAAATCAGTTTGCTCTCTCTGTTATTTTTCAAGTGTAACCTATATAATGTAAATCCGTTATTGGCATTAAGAGATATAATATAAGAAAACCACTGTAATAATTAAGTGCTGTGGATTTTGTGATTAAAATAAAATAAATAAATATTATAAAAATGATACGGAACCCTTCCTATCTAAGTCCGATTCGCACTATTCGTTTTTTTACTGTCAAAATAACTGGTAGATCAATTTTTTGTGCACCTCAATTCATGTTTTGACTGACGTCTCGAGAAACTATTCGGTGATATTTTTGAGAGTTGTCCAAAAAGTTTAATTTTTTTTTGCTTTACCCCGTTGTAAAGTTAAGTTTTTATGGTAAATGGTAGCTAATCATTAACAGCTAACCTTTCTAATATAACCACAGATAAAAGAAACTAATAAATAATGTAGGCGTATAACCAGAGTTATAACATTGTCGAATCTGTACATATAATACCGTTTCTCATTAAAAAAAAAACACTTTGACTTCGCGTCTTTGTACATACCTACTTATATTTAAAAACTAGCTGTTACCCGCGGCTCCACCCGCGTGGTCAAGGGAAAATGTCAATAATTTTCCCATGGGAATCTCTTTATCCCGTGGGATAAAAAGTAGCCTATGTCACTCTCCAGACCTTAAACAATCCCCAATAAAATATTCATAACAATCCGTTCATTACTTTCGACGTGAAGAGAGGACAAACAAACAAACACACTTTCACATTTATAATATTAGTATGGATACACTGGCAAACAAAGTATTCGGTTCTTTGAGGGCGAGGTTCTTTGACGTTCAACTTACAGACATGGTTCGCATAGAATTTGTAACAAATCACATTTCTACTGGGAAGGTTCAGTTTTACTCCTGGTTTCATTGTTCTGTAAATACAACCGATCGCTTTTGAGATAACTGCAATTTGGAAATGTCATATTCTCAATACAGGATTGAGCGTTTTTAATAAGAGAGGAGGGCACAGCGGATAATCCGCACAAATTGTAGCAGCCCGTCTGGGGAAGGACCCTCCACCTTACGGAAGATCGTAGCCAAATAGCATCGGTCTCGGCCATGTTGTGTTCCTACGGTGAGTAAGGTCGCCAGAGCTCCACTTGGGAGGGTTGGGAGAGTTGGCAACGCATGAGTAATACCACCGGTATTGCAAGCGTCTATAGGCTACGGTGATGGCTTACAATCAGGCCGACCTTTTGTTTGCCACCTTTGTGGTATAAAAAAAGGTACCCGAAATAAAAGAAAATATTCATGGTGAAGCATTTACTATTAGGTCACCTGATGGTAAGCAATCACAGAAGCCCATGGAAATCTATTTTCATCATCATCATCATCAGATTATCTATTCTATGTATACAGTCGCCTGTCTACGTATCCCTGTATCATGATACTGCATACAGAACGAACATACAGCATCGATCGTTTTACATTGCGTGTTGGAAAGCGGGAACGATTGCGTAATGATGGAAATAGAAAGCAATGCAAACGTAATGTAAATAATTTATTATTTATGCTACTACCATTTTCAGAAACAATATGACCACTGGTAAATGAAATGGCGAAAGAAGACCAGTTAATTTTTTTGTCATTTAGATATAGATATCCTGGATCGCACGACGCAGAATTCCCTTTCAGGTCACCTATCAAGCTGACACCCTACAGGCTAACGTTGCAATATTTTGACCAATTTTATATGAAGCTCGATTTGCTCGTGAGCAACTTGAATTGGTTAAGGTATTGCATCGTTAGCTTGTATGGGATATACTACGTGGGATACGTGGGATACCGCTCATTTTGTGTGTGTTTTTATGTACTTTGTGTGTTTTGTGTGTTCTTATTTTTTTGTGTATGTTTGTATGTAATGTATTGCTTTTCAAAATGGTACTTGTACAGTCAACTAATCAAAGAGGTTAGCATGGTAGAGAACTAACAACAAAGATTTTTAATATTAAATATGTAAGCATCGTTAAGAAACTTTGTAATTACATACCTAGTTAGTACAATATGAATACTATTGATAAATAAAAATCCCTTTACGTAATATTTAGAGAACTTTAATCATAATAACGGCCCTGCTCATCTCTTTCATTGGCTGAATGTACTTTGTGTGTTTTATATGTTCTTATTTATTTTGTGTATTGTGTATCGCTTTTAAAATAGCACTTGCATATTTTGTGTTTAAATTATATTTTCGTTTGCTGTTAATAATGTTATGTTTTTGCATATTGTGTTTTTTATGTATTTTCGTGGAAGTATATTCCAATATCATACTTCCTGCTGATCATGTGTGTATTTTAAATGTAAATTGTTTTTGTGACTAAAATATAATTATGCTTAAATGTATTTTTTTTCTTTTGCTTTATGTTGTATGACTACAATATTTTCCTAACTGTTTTCCATTTCTATTTATTTATGTTTTTTTTATGTTTTACGTAGTTTGTGTATATTTTTAAAAAATACACATAAAATACACAAACTACGTAAAACGACTTTGTTTTGTTATTTGATAATTCAATATTGTAAATTATGTTTGTGTTTATGTTTTAATTAATTAATTTGTTTGTTAATATTTTATCTATAATTTTGTGTTAAATGTGTTTTTTTTTGTGTTGTGTGTATTTTACATTTACATGTTTATTTTTTTATTCATTCATTGCTTTTAAACCTTTACGCAGTCGTTAGGGTACCGCATTTAATAAAACATATTTTTCGGTCTTTCTATGAGCAGTATTGAGATACGCAGAAGCGTTATAAAACAGGCGACAATCTATACATACTTATAATAAAACAGTAGACCCCGATATGTCTGTACTTTGAACATTATTTGGCAAAAATGGAAAGGGTACAGTTAGAGAAAGGTAATAAAAGCGAAAAACTGTCTGTCTGTTTGTTTGAACGCGCACATCTTCTAAGTTACTGAACGGATTTTAATCCTGTTTTCACAGGGAGATAGAGCTCGGCTTTGAGCAGAATATAGGCTTTGTTTCATTTAAATCGCATGACAAGAAAAGGAGTTATCCTTATTTGAACATTTCACGCGGACGAAGTCGCGGGTAACATAATAAATAAATAAATTCTACACAACTCACACAGCGCCAATTGGTCCCAAAGTAAGCCAGGCTTAACCCGCTTGTGTTATGGGTACCAGACAACGGATATAACACCCAGACTAGTGAACAAACAGAAATGCCATCAAATAAAAAATCTAAGTAAAAAAAATAAAGTTTTATATTTTTGTTTATAATAAACTCAAAATCTACTGGACCGTTTTAAAAAATGCTTGTTTGACACCTTTGTGGTATAAAAAAAAATCTTTCACCGTTTCGAAGGTATACTTTGTGCGGGTGACATAGGTTTTAATTTTTTTTAAACATAAGGATCCTTATACCAAAGCCCTTGCGAAGCTGGGACGGGGGGGGGAGACCTTAATCAAAATATCTTGGCCGTTTCGTTAACTACAAGAACTAACGTGTAACAGAAAAGTATGATGAATTTTTCATGTTCCTGTTGGGAAATTTTGGTTGTGCCAAAATTACTTGTGCATAGCAGTTGGTCTAATGGGAAACGGTGGTGAGCGAAATGGCCAAGCCACATATTTTGATTAAGGTGTAGAATTTGTGAAGTTAGGCCCTGTAGAGGTAGGGCGTGTAGAGCTAGAAGCTTGGCTCTACATGAGAGCTGATAACTTTTTGACAGTGTCATTGGTCTCGTCTTGGCAACATTTCACATGAAAATGTTTTTGGTGGTATAAATATTTACCCCGAGCGGGCATCGAATCATCCTCTGGTGCTGAAGGTATGGTCACCAACGCACCACCGGGCTGTCAGATGAATGGAATCGAACCCACTTACCGTCAAACGAAGTTAACAAACAGGCAATTTGAATCGCATCATTAACTTGACAAGATGGGTGAATGGTGTTTACGTAAGAAATAAAAAAATAACTATTATCGACATAAATACTTGATTATTTAGTATCGGTTAATAAAATACAAGCAAATGAAATAAAAACTAACAATTACTTAATTCATTTTATTTATCAATTTATTTTATTTCCTAACCCAGCAGTTTATTATTGATCAATGTTACATATTTATGCAATATATACATATTGTACAGTCAAGAGCAGGTCGACCTTTACGTATCGAACTTTGTACCATTCTTAAGTTCATTCTTAAGTGTAAAGCTCAACGTGCTCCTGACTGTACTGTACGTATGGCTATTAGGAGTATCAAAATTTGCTTAACCCGGAAATAATTGGAGAACGGTAATTTTTTTTCTTATAGCACAAAAACATTGTTACTTATACCTAATGAAATTAAAAAAAAAACATTTTTGAGATACATGCAAAAAGAAAATTCAGGACATAATCAAATTAAATTCTTTATTTTGCAAATATAGGTACAAGTAGGCGTTACAAACAATATTTCAGGTTCAGCTACATTTCACCTTACGTCGTGCAAATTGTGCATAATATTGTAAATATTTCAATTTATCATGTCAAATAATAAATGAATCAGGAGATTCATTCATTCAATTTAATAAAGTAGGACTTAAAATAAAATAAAAATTATCTACAGCACAGCATAATAATATAGATAACTTTGTCCGAGTACTTAATGTGTTACTTGCGTTAATACGTCAAATGAAAGTAATAAAAAATATAAGTTATACATTTTATTTATTAAAATCACTTATAGGTAAAAAAAACTGCTGATCTCGGCTTAGAACAAATGATTTAACAACAATATGTTTTTCATGAAGCTTCAAATTGCTCTTGAGTGTATAAGTGAAATACCACTCACCGAATCTCTGAAACTATTACACATACAAACTTGAAATTTGGCAAGTAGGTTCCTTCTAGAGTGAAGACATCCGCTAAGAACGGATTTCACGAAACTTAACCCCTAAGGGGGCAAAACGGGGGTTAGAAGTTTGTATGAAAGTCCTATGTTTTTGAAGTAAGAGACTTGAAAATATGTAAAACTCGACCACAACTTGTGGTGCTCGAATAGTGGCTCAAGGTGTGAGTGCTCTTAAAGAATTTGAAAATTGTTTAAATGATTTCAACTTCATCAGGTCCACGCACGAGACGACCGAAGAAACCACCCGGGGAGACCAGTGGACCGACAGACGAGAAACGACCAAGAACTGCATTCTCCGGTCCTCAACTTGCCAGACTAAAAGTAAGAATACGTACATCAATGACATAATCATTCTTATGACTATAATCCATTCCATTATACGGTGTCCTCGAAGATAGGAGGACCATTTTAAAACAAAATCGCTTGCGCATCTTGTAAGTGGAATTTTTGTCAGCTCCGCCCTTTTCTTTGTTACCAAACAGGGTTTTTGTTTATTATAGCTACATGTGTCCACCACTAATATAAGAGGTTAAT
Source organism: Endotricha flammealis (assembly GCA_905163395.2). Taxonomy (NCBI): domain Eukaryota; kingdom Metazoa; phylum Arthropoda; class Insecta; order Lepidoptera; family Pyralidae; genus Endotricha; species Endotricha flammealis. The sequence goes on from LR990883.1 coordinate 1,859,858, forward strand.
AAGAGGATAATAAGAGGTTAGGGTTTTTGTAGGTGTCGTCACAAAACTTGGCACCCGTCCCTATCCCCTTGTTACAACATGTCACACTCTGTAGACAAGATACGCCTCCCCCTATTCCATGGGTCGCATTCAAGATCTTGTAGTCGTGGATGACCATAGGCAACGGTGATAACCCCGCGGGCTCGTTCGTCCTCCTCTGTTCCTTCCCCCCCCCTCTGTATACGAGTAATGTAATTAATGGATAAGTCCTTATAAGAAAGGACCAAAGTTTAACATAAAATTTATAACCCAGCACGAGTTCGCCGAAAACCGCTACCTGACTGAGCGACGGCGGCAGACGTTGGCGGCAGAGCTGGGTCTGGCGGAGGCGCAGATCAAGATCTGGTTCCAGAACAAACGAGCGAAGATCAAGAAGGCGTCTGGACAAAGGAACCCGCTGGCATTGCAGCTCATGGCGCAGGGACTGTACAATCACAGGTATCCAAAAAAGTTACCAAAAAGTATTAAAAATTCAATGTATTGACACAGCGCCACATGGTTCCAAATTAAGCTAGGCTAGGCTAACCTGCATGTGCTATGTGTACTAGACAACGGATATATTCTTGTAAAGAATTATTATTATCCTTACTTCCTTACTTCCTTACTTCCTTACTTCCTTACTTCCTTACTTCCTTACTTCCTTACTTCCTTACTTCCTTACTTCCTTACTTCCTTACTTCCTTACTTTCTTACTTCCTTACTTCCTTATCCTTACTTCCTTACTAATATTATAAATGAGAAAGTGAGTTTGTTTGTTTGTTTGTTATTTCTTCACGGCTTGACTAAGAAGCCGATCATTATGAAAATTTGCATACATATTGTTCCTTACTTCCTTACTTCCTTACTTTCTTACTTCCTTACTTCCTTACTTCCTTATCCTTACTTCCTTACTAATATTATAAATGAGAAAGTGAGTTTGTTTGTTTGTTTGTTTGTTATTCCTTCACGGCTTGACTAAGAAGCCGATCATTATGAAAATTTGCATACATATTGTTAGGGGTACAGAGCCCAACATAGGCTACTTTTTATCCTGTGAAAGTATGTCGTTCCAATGGGAAAATGTTTTTTCTACAATAGAGGGCGCTGTAACGGCCAACAGATGGCGCCACAAGTCGCGCCATGGGTTGTTTTGTTGTCAAACGAGATCTATGTCATAAAATTAACGCGAGCGAAGCCGCGGGCAAAAGCTAGTAAGTTATACAGAGAAAACGCCCAGACTAAAGAACAAATACAAATTTCTGCACACAAATAGCGGGAATCGTTCCCGCATTAATTTAGTTCAATTTTTTTAAAACATTACATGAGGAAGGTAGCTTTTTGAGATCTACATATTTTATAGAATTTCTGTAATGCGTTTTAACTTCAGTGGTACATTAACCCTCCGTGGCGTAATGGTTACCACGCCAGACCGCCACCCAGGAGGTCCCGGGTTCGATCCCCGGTCGGGTCATGATGAAAAACGAACTTTTTCTGATTGGCCTCGGGTCTTGGATGTTTATCTATATTATATGTATTTGTTATAAAATATAATATCGTTGAGTTAGTATCCCATAACACAAGTTTCGAACTTAATTTGGGGCTAGCTCAATCTGTGTGAATTGTCCCTATATATAAAAAAAAAACCCTTTACTAATAAACGTTGTTTAATGCGTGTAAAGTTATACAATGTTTTGTCACTTTCACACTTCATTTAATTCTCATCAAGAAAGACAGTGAGACAACAGTGAATAACTTTATGCTACGTTTATTAGTAAGGGGGTAAGTCTCGAGCTATATAATTTTTTTCGTCTATAGTTTCCTTTCGGAACATCTCCGTTGGATATTTCCAAAAAATTTGTCGTAAAATGTCCATAAATCATTCTTCTAAGTACTCTTTCTACTTAGAATTTACACGAAATAATTGTTGGATTATTCTTCTTCACCAGCACAGTGCCGCTGACTAGAGAAGAGGAAGAACTCGAGATGAAAGCGAGGGAAAGGGAACAGCAGAACAGATGCTAATATGGTGAAGGTCATGGTTTTTTGGACTACTATTAATAATGATGTGCATTTTCTACTCACACGTAGACACATTGCGAAGAATTACTTAATGGTACAATTCCGAGATGGACCGCACGCCGCAGACCGCAGCTGCAGACTGCAAGCGACATATTCTATCTCTATGTAGCTTTATTGCTGCGGCCACAATAGCACGATATACATTGCGTCATCATCAGCAAACGAAACAAACGACGACGACCCGTCCCTTTCTCACGTATGACAAACAAGCACGGTAGACAAGGACCCCGATCAACTTTAATTTAAAGAAAGAAAAAAAAAATAACACTATTCAGCACCGTTTGCGCGCAACGTGGTGCGACAACGCCATGTCACGTGTGGCCGCAGCATATGAAAGTGATTTCAAGCGAGGCGAGGCGACACTGCGGTCGCCGGCACTTTCATTGATACAAAGGAACTAGTAGCAAATACTATAGACGAGTAATACGCACAGCTCTTGACGTTTCTCATACAATGACTTGGCAACCTCCGTTCACCTCATGCCGCTAGGGGCGCTATAACATTTTGCATACAAAACGCACAAAAGTTTTGAAATCGTTCACCTCATGCCGCCCTCATGCCGTAGGGGCGCTAGTGTCGCCGTCTTGCCCGAATTCTTCCCAAGCTGTGCGTATTAACTCGGTAGAGTTTCTATAGTATTTGCTAGTAGTGTGGCTTGCAGTCTGCAGTAGCAGCAAATACTATAGAAGACTAATACCCACAGCTCTTGACGTTTCTCATACAATGACTTGGCAACCTCCGTTCACCTCATGCCGCTAGGGGCGCTATAACATTTTGCATACAAAACGCACAGTTCACCTCATGCCGCTAGGGGCGCTATAACATTTTGCATACAAAAGTTTTGAAATCGTTCACCTCATGCCGCCCTCATGCCGTAGGGGCGCTAGTGTCGCGTCTTGCCCGAATTCTTCCGAAGCTGTGGGTATTAGTCTTCTATAGTATTTGGTAGCAGTCTGCCGCGTGCGGTCGTCTTGGAATTGGACCTCTCCAAGCGAAGAAATATACTATTTAGTGAAAACAAAATAAGGTCACAAATTTTGAGTGTTAAATTACGAACGGGCCTTATTTTGTTTAATTTTAGTAAATTACGCAATGTGCATTACGATAAAATGTTTTAAAAAAAATACAAAACGTGTAAAAAGGTAGTCAATATTATTATTTGTATAAAATATACTTTATTTAAGATGCACATCAAAATATGTAAATAAATTAAAATAATTTCTATCTATTTATCAGTCCTCTTGCCAAAATTAATACAAAATCGTTTATTATTCAAAAAATGGTGTTGACGTGTTCTAATTTAATGTAAAAGTAATGACAGCTGTCAAACCTTGTTAATTATTTATCTGTGACATGTTTTTTAAATCGTCAATTTACAATTTACTGACTACAAAATTTATGTTGTGATTTATTGGTGGTGTTTTCAAAAAGTTAATAAAAGCCTGTGCAGACCACGGATTTTCCGTGGACTTTTTCCCCAAAACCATAATACATATTATGTTGCCTCAAAACCACATTTAAAATCCGCGCAACTTTGTTTTTGTGTATCCCGCTTTCCCGTGAGATTTTCCCAAAATCTTACTAATCAGATGCCTACGTCATACAAAGAACACTCCAATAAAGTCCTGAACAAGAATTCTTCGTCTATACAGGCACCATACTCTCAATAGGTATACATTTTTTATAATACAAGGATTTATTGTTTTCTAGGCATAACACAATTTAGACAGAACACCAATAGACCGATTTTAAAAAAACTCGTATAAAATATGTAATTATTTCATACAAACATAATTATTTTAGTCGCGGTGCGATTTACCAGAATTCCGGACTTCTTGTGTGTCGGACTTTTTGCTTGTCTTGTACGTTACCGTGGCCACATCGCAGTTAACTTTTGTAGAGCAACACAATGCAACTCGGTAACATTAGGTAACATTCTTAAATTTTTGCCAGTTTCTTTTTGTTATCAAATGTTGCCCACTAACACTTGGAAAAGTAGATCTACAAAAAATAACTGCGATGTGGATGTGCGGTCACTGCATATAAAAAGTCCGTCATCAAAATGATACTTGTCTGCCCAGGCCTTTATTATTAAATAATGTATGTTTGTATGAAAAATTATAACTGAATCTCATCATAATGGTAAAATTGTAAGCCCACACGATTCTGTAAAAAGTTTAAATTGTAAATAAATAATTATGATATTATTATTAAATTAAGTTATTTATTGTGCAATGTAGCAGTATTAGAGATTGGATTTACAACAATTTTTGAATACTTCTTCTTCTTGTGACATTTGAGCCAAACAGTGAGTTTCTGAAACGAATTTCAAATTTTAATTCTACAAGTTCAAGCTATCTCTTTCTTTCTTCTTTAGTTTGACAGTGACAGCTATAATTTAATGTGTAAACTTTAAAAATGTGTTTCAGAAACTAACTGATATTCATTTTAAATAGTTTAAATCCACGCAGTTTCGTAAGTCCGGACCGGACAATTTTGGTCGAAATTTTTTTTCTTTTTCAAATTGTTGTAAATCTATTTTAGATGAAAGTAGTGATTTATAGAAAAAAAATCCTTATTAAACAAGTTTAAAAAATAATTAAAAATTGTTTTATTGAACTACATAATTATATTTTAAGTTAAAACCCAACTCAAAAATACCTGACATAAGGAACACAAGTTCTTTCTCTTCGTTTCCTGTCACTTTCTCAAATTCATTTTCGAAGAATCTGTTACACACAAGTCTTAAGGTTTTCGAGAAGATACTGATCCAATGACAGAGATAAGCAGTCTAGAGCACTAAGAACAAAGTTTTTAATCCTAATAATGTAAACATTGTTATGAAACAATATTGAATACTTTTGAAAAATAAAAATTCTAGTGAATCCCATCACGCGAAATTTTACTTACCCGGAGGCTGATTCTCGTAACAAAGACCGATTTTATTTCGATTCAAACACACTCGCTGTCCCATTCAATTCCTATTTAGTATGAGTGAGACAGCGATAGAATCTAAATAGAATCGGTTTTTGTTACAAGAATGGGGGTGTTCTCATTTCTTTCATTCAAAATTCAAAATATTTTTATTCAAATAGGCCTAATATGAGCTCTTTCGAATCGTCACAATTTTTTCCTACCAGCAGTTCAGACGGCAGATTTGTGCTAAGAAGAAACTGACAAGAAACTTAGCACTTGCTCTTTTAAAATGGTATTAATAAGATACAAATTACAATGACAGAAAATATAAAATTAACACAAAATATCTGTAATTTCATTGGCTGCCTGTACCTACTTTTTTCGTTAATTTTGACTGGGCTACATACACACACCTAACCATAGATTTAGTTTGTACTTACTAGCGTATAGATCGGCAATGGTTTTATTGAGGCGAGACCAAAAACAAAATACACTAGTGTGCGTGTAATGTAAATGTGTGCACACAAGAAAAGCAAGCTATATAATTTTGTGGATTTTCCTTTTTGTTTGATTTACATCCAAGCACTGCACATCATGAAGAATGGTCTTGCCTATCTATCTCGCTCTAACAAACGCGTATGCTATGATCTATCTCTTTTGCATTGCCGATCTATACGCTAGTAAGTATATACTAAATCTATGCACCTAACTTAATATCTAAAAGAAACATTTCAAAAAAAAAACGAACATACTTATACATTCAATTCGGTGAAATAAAAATAAAAAACAAAAGAAAAACAAAATTAAATTCAAGCGAATTCCTGATTCGCGATGCCGCCGCAAGTATTCTAATAAAATCGAACCCCATTGTAATAGGGTGTCTTAGCCCCTACACCAAAAGGGGTGTGAAATTGTTACAATAGTTTCAAAAGTAATTCACACCGTGGAAATGATTTTTTTTTAATGTAAGGCAAACAAACAAGCAAGTAGACCTGATTTTTTTATACCACGCAAACAAGCACACGGCCCGCCTGATGGTAAGCACTCACCGTAGCTTATGGACGCTTGCAACACAGAGGGTATCACTCGCGCGTTGCCGACCCTGTAAAAAGTGGAGCTCTGGAGACCTTACTCACCGTAGGAACACAACATGGCCGAGACCAATGCTATTTGGCTACGATCTTCTGTAAGTGCAAATTGACGAATTACCGTTGACCACCAATTGGCACACACGTAAATGATATAATTTTCGTCTTTTAACAGTTACTTTTATCTCCCTCACCCTTATTGCGATCGATGCAATAAAATAGCTGGTGAAAAAACGCAGTCAATTTGCGAGAACCCCGCGCGAGTTTGACATTCCAAAGTTTAGCGTAGGCTTACATGTTAAATTAAAAAAAAATTGCAAGTAGAATTACAAGAAATACTTTTGCACGCCAGCAATCATTAATTTTGCTCCTACTAGCACTTTGACGTACATGGCCTGTTGAGAAGACGTGCCGCAAGAAACTCAACAGATAGACTTATTTGAAAGGCAATTCTTAAAAGTATTTTAAAGTTTTTATACATTGCAAAATAAGTTTATTAACTAGGTGAAACGGAACCGACACAGCCGAAACATAGCCGGCGGGCACAAAAATTAATATATTTATCTAAGTTAGAACTGCAAAATTAGTTAGTTTTTACAATTATTAATAAATAATTTACAGAAAAAATGAACAACAAAGGTTGACATTGATGCTATAAAGACCGATGTCAAATGCGATCTATCTCGACCACGTCTCAATTATACGTTACTCGATTGATCAATCAGTCAATTCAAAAAGAGTCCTTCCGCGATTGACACCACGGTTCCAATCCTTCGTGGTGTCAGTCGCTGGTGAACCATATTTGGAGGTCCTATGGTCCGTTCAGAGTTATTTTACCTCTTTTGTTGACTATGACTGCAAGAGGCAGCGGTCCGTGTATTTTGGTGTTGATTAATGGCTAACTGCTCGAGTAGTTCGTCTATGTCGGCTCACACATTAATTTCTGCTACAGAATTATACCTGTAACTCTTTTTTTTAGTGTAAACCTGTTTTTACATCTGTCAGAGGTAAACTGTGAACGGACTGTTGATCTTGTGATTTAACACTAGGATTCAAGTAGAATAAACAAGTCGGATCCATTGAGGGATTCAAGTGGAAAAAAAGTCGCCTAGGATCCATCAAATAATGGATCCAAATGGAATGAGGGGTTACATTTCTTTCGTCTAAAGCAAAAAAATCTGTATGTAAACCTACCCTTGTATGTCAAGAAGTGCTGCTGCCGAAATACTTTAGACACTTGCAATTGTAAACTTCAAGGGATACCCGATCGATCTTCTCCTACTGATTGGTCCTTGGATGTTTTTTTTAAAAACAACTAAGGTGGCAAACAAGCATACGGCCCGCCTGATAGTAAGCAGTCATATTAGCTACTAGCTTTTTTGCCCGCGTGATGTTCCGGACCCGTTCCCGTGGGAACCACATTGAATTTCGAGGAAAGCTATAGCCTATGTCACTCCCTGATAATGTAGCTTTCTACTGGTGAAATAATTTTTGAAATCGGTCCAGTAGTTTCGGAGCCTATTCATGTAAACAAACCAACAAACAATCTTTATAATATTAGTATAGATATGGACGCTTGCAATACCGAGGGTATAACTCGCCAGCCAAACCTGTAAAAAGCGGAGCACTGGAGACCTTACCGGACGAACACAACATGAGCGAGACCAATGCTATTTGGCTACGATACGATGTAAGGTGGAGGTCCTTCCCCAGCACCTTATCCGCTGTGCCCTACCTCTCTTCTTATGACAGAGGAGGCCAAACTAGCTAGCTGGCCATCTGATGGTAAGCAATTGACGACCTCCGTGGCGTAATGGTTACCACGCCAGACCGCCACCCAGGAGGTCCCGGGTTCGATCCCCGGTCGGGTCATGATGAAAAACGAACTTTTTCTGATTGGCTTCGGGTCTTGGATGTTTATCTATATATGTATTTGTCATAAAATTGTATATCGTTGAGTTAAGTATCCCATAACACAAGTTTCGAACTTACTTTGGGGCTAGCTCAATCTGTATGAATTGTCCCTATATATTTATTTATTTAATCATCGCTGCCCATGGACATCCACGATCCACGACTACAAGATCTTGGATGCGTTGCCCACCTATGAAGGGATGAAAAAGGACAGGGGAACGAAAGTGAAAAAGGAAGTAGGAGTATAAGTTACGAAGTAACTATTAAGTAATCTGTGGTATAAGGCTTCTGATTCTCTGACTTCGATGGGTTCCATTTTTAGGGTTCCGTAGTCATAGATTTAGTATATACTAACTTACTAGATATACTAAATCTATGTCCCTAGTAAACTAACAAGGCAGCCTTATGGTTTCGTCAAGTCCGTCTGTCTGCGTCCCCGGTGAAGAGAAAGGACTTCTCGAAATTCTCATGGGAAAGCGAACACACAAACGAAGTTGCGCGGGTTCTTTTTAAAACCATTTGACGCAATGAGACGGAAAATTGATTTAAGTAATCTATAATATAATAAAAGTGTAAAAAAAGTTTGTCTGTACATTGAATATATTTCCAAAAAAATTGTTTAGGGCGATGAAGAATAAGCAATAGAACAAGAATTTCGTAAAATTTTGTCCGTCTGTTTGTATGTATGTATGTATGTTTGTATGTATGTTTGCACACGCGAATCTCAGAAACAGCTGAACCGATTTGGATGCGGTCTTCACTAATATGTGGCGATTTGCTCAACTTAACATTTAGTGTATGTTTCTTTTCAAAATTCTCACGGGAATCCGAGATATACGCAAACGAAGTTGCGAGGGTATATCAACGCACAGCACAAACCGCTGGGTCTAGAGATTCCAAATTTGGCATGTAGGTTCCTTACGATGTCTAGGGATGTACAGTCAACAAAGGAGTTGACTGACCCCCCTCTGTTTATATGATTAAAGATTTCTAAATATTGCGTGAAGGGATTTACTTGAAAATTTGTAATTTCATAGCACAATATGAATACTATTGATAAATAATTTTTCAAGTAAATCCCTTCACGCAATATTTAGAAATCTTTAATCATAAATACAGAGGGGGGTCAGTCAACTCCTTTGTTGACTGTACTAAGAAAGGATTTTTCAAAATCCCACGGGAAAGCGAGATATGCGCAAACGTAGTTGCGAGAGGACGCACAGCCCAAATCGCTGGGTCTAGCTAGAGATGCCAAATTTGTCATGTAGGGTCCATATAAGGATAGGACCGGACCGGAACGGATCAGACCTGATCGGTCCGGAAGGAACCGCACCGTACCGGGCCGTGCCGGACCGGACCGGTTTTTTTTTCTGTAGAAAAATATGCTAATTGGCATGTAGGTTCCATATCAGGACCAGACCGGCCCGGACTGACCGGACCGACCGGACCGGATGGAACCGTACCGTACCGGGCCGGTGCAGGACCGGAATTTGTTTCTGAAGAAAAATATGCTAATTATTACTAGGCCACGCGGGCGAAGCCGCGGGCAGAAGCTAGTTAAGATATAAAATTTTATTAAACTTCAAATTTTATTTAATAAGATTATAGTGTAAATTTCGATATTACTGATTGATTAGTAATTATTACTTTTTTTAATGTCACACAGTAGACAAACAAGCAAGCGGGCCACCTGATGGAAAGCGGTCACCGCCGCCTATGGACAGCAGTAACACCAGGGGCGCTACCAAAGCGTTGTTCACCAAGGAGGTTGGAGGAAAGGAATGAAGAAGGGAAGGGAAAGAAGGAGGGGGAAAGAGGGGATAGGGAAGGAGTTGGGCTTCCGGATCTCTCACTCACCGAACGAAACGCATTGCTGCTTCACGTCGATATTCTGTGAGAGGGTGGTACTTCCCCGGTCGCGCTAGCCCATTTCATAATAATTGCTCTACCACTATAAAAATTATTTAAGTTTTTATGAAAAAATTATAAAATGTCATCAAAATTCTTTACACAATATTATATTCGATTTGTTTACGTAAATTATTTCTCCGTCTTGGTTCTATTAGTTATAGCAGTCGGTTAACCATCAGAACACAAACATACACAATTCACACAAATGCCATAACATAAATGTTAGCATGTGTGGGGATCGAACCTGCGCCCTCTCGTCCCAAAAGTAGGATCACTACTAACTAACCAACGTGCCACCAGGCTATCAATAATATTTTATTTCTATAATAAATCTTTAAGACGTTTAAATTTGTGGTATAAAGCCTATTTAGTGCTTACACCTTAGGCTTAATGTGTGGCCTAGACATTCTTACGTCTATATAGACTAAAAAAGCTAACTAAACTCACAAAACCTACCTTACCCAACAATTTAAACGTATGCACAGCTCAATTTACATTGGACATCAATAACCAATGTTCAAAGAGCTATAAGTTCATACTAATTATATGGGTATAAGTGTCAAGTGATTCTGGTTTTAAGTTATGTTAGCGCATGCGTCGTGGGTGGCCCGCCATTTTTACTCTCCCGTCAAAAGGTCGTTCACCCCGCCGATTAACAGCCCGAATCACACCTGTTTTTTTATATTTACTGTTGTTTTTATGACTTGTTTAATAGTTTTTTTTTCATCCGATATGATTCGTCAAATCAATTGCCAATTTGGCGATGTTAAATCAAATTTTAAATTTAATAATAGAGCGAGTTGCGCATAAACAAAGTTAATGACGCGTTAAGTCTCAAGTGTGACTTACAGCCAGTTTCTGGAACTCATTTTATTTTAAATCACATTAAGTCTCAAGCCTTTAAAAATGCTTTTCAGAAACTAACTGTTATTTTGTATCTCCTCGTTATGACGTTCAAACCTGTGTTCAAACTGTCACACCTTTTCCAAACGAGAGTGTCGTTTGGAAAAGGTGTGGTAGTTAATTCAGGGCTTACTTGACTTTTTTTATGTCATACGGCAGACAAAAAGGAAAGCGGGCCACCTGATGGTAAGTGGTCACCGCCGCCTATGGACATCAGCAATGCCAGGGTATAATGTACCCTTATATGCCCTATGTATCCTATTTAATAGTCCGTCATAAATAAATAAATAAATATATAGGGACAAATCACACAGATTGAGCTAGCCCTAAAGTAAGTTCGAAACTTGTGTTATGGGATACTAACTCAACGATACTATATTTTGTAACAAATACATATAAAGATAAACATCCAAGACCAGAGGCCAATCAGAAAAAGTTCATTTTTCATCATGTCCCGACCGGGGTTCGAACCCGGGTCGTCCTGGGTGGCGGTCTGGCGTGGTAACCATTACGCCACGGAGGTCGTCAAAGTCCGAGGGAAACACAGATTTTAGGACACGGCGGCGTGTAACAGGGATCTCGTGCTTAGTTGAGATTCTGAAGCCATGATGTACATAAGTTGTACTTCTTCGTCCGGACGGTCGTTTTCCCTGGATTTTCCCTTGAAATTCCGTTGGAGCAGATTATTCGCATTATACTTATGTAATTACATAGTACAATATGAATACTATTGATAAATAAATTTTCAAGTAAATCCCTTCACGCAATATTTAGAAATCTTTAATCATATAAACAGAGGGGGGTCAGTCAACTCCTTTGTTGACTGTACAAGATATTGCAGTTTGGGTTTCTTAATAACATTTAAAATCCTTTCAATACCTCCTACTCTAACTATCTTCATTCTGATTAAATTCGTTGTAAGTTTCAAGACAGCTATAGTTTGTCCCCCGGGACGTCAATAAGCTTCATCGCTTATTGTCAATCTGAGGCCGCCGTTGTTGATCCTGGCTACACAGGAGACACATCGGTGGGATTGTGTTTTGGGCTTATCCCGTCTAGGTAATATAAACCTTCACTATGGAATCATTTTATCTATTGCTGAAACTGTATTAAAATCCGTTGAGTAGTTCAAAATATCTAAGCGAACAGACATCGGAAGCAACTTCATTTTAAACTAAGTGAAGATACGGCACCGTCTATGTGGGAATGTGTGGTGGACTTGCCCCGACAACATTTAAAATTTCAACTTTATTCTTGACCATCAGCTTCTCTTATTAGATACTCTATCAGTCCTCGTAATTGTCAAGATTCTTCTGTACACATTTCAAAGGCTTCTAAGCGTTTACTCACTTGACGACCTCCGTGGCGTAATGGTTACCACGCCAGACCGCCACCCAGGAGATCCCGGGTTCGATCCCCGGTCGGGTCATGATGAAAAACGAACTTTTTCTGATTAGCCTCGGGTCTTGGATGTTTATCTATATATGTATTTGTAATAGAATATAATATCGTTGAGTTAGTATTCCATAACACAAGTTTCGAACTTACTTTGGGGCTAGCTCAATCTGTATGGATTGTCCATATATATTTATTTAAGAGTCAACTTGAATTGGACAGTTGGTGTAAGGGCAGTGTACCAAGTTAGGGTGGCGGCGAACCCCAAAAGCGCAACTTCGTATGCTTACATTCCGTTTGATCGTGTGAATTTCGGAAAATTCTTATTATTTTATTTTGTTTGGAAAACATATAGTTACGTATTTATGTTCATTATTCTAAACTTGAGTATTGTGGACCAACTCCTAACAAATCTAGACTAAGCTGTACTGACATCTAAATCTGTGCTACCTGAAATAAAATATGTTTATTTATTACAGTTTTTTTTTATGCTACAAAGGTGGCAAACAAGCATACGGCCCGCCTGATGGTAAGCATCACCGTCACAGACGATTGCAATACAGGGGGTATCACTCACGCGTTGCCAACCGTCCCAACCACCCGCAAGTGGAGCCCTGGAGACCTTACTCACCGTAGGAACACAACATGGCCGAGACCAATGCAATTTGGCTACAATCTTCTGTAAAGTGGAGGTCCTGCCCCAGACGGGCTGCTCCGATTTGAGCGGATTATCCGCTGTGCATGGCAGTGCCCTACCTCTCTTAAATAAACAAAACGTACTCATTTACAAAGTTTTCGCATATAGAATTTACTAGATGCTGCCCGTGGTGTTACCCGCGTTTAATTTTATGCACAGCAGCGCCATCTATATCAGAACTTTTACTAAATTTTACGGGAACCGCGTATTTAATAAAAGTATGTGATAAAAAGTATGTGTCAAAAGGAAAGGAAAGTGAATCAAAGGTATCAGCTCATCGATCTAATAGATCTAAGCGAACAGACAACGGAAACGAAATCTAAAATTGAATTAAACCTATAAAGAGAATAATATTGAAATTAAAACTTATAACGAAATTGAGTTTTTTTAATACCACTAAGAGCCACAGCACACGGCGTATTTTATACACGCAGAGGACGCGCGTTTCGTGCTACATTGAGTTCTTTGTATGTTAGACGTCACGATGGAATGATTGCAACACCGCCTTGGATAACGATACGCGCGTCATCTGCGCGTTTAAAATACGCCGTGTGCTGTGGCTCTAAGGTGGCAAATAAGCATACGGCCCGCCTGATGGTAAGCATCACCGTAGCCTATAGACGATTGCAATACCGGGGGTATCACTCGCGCGTTGCCGACCCCGTAAAAAGTGAAGCTCAAGAGGCTTACTCGTCGTAGAAACACAGCATGGCCAAGACCAATGCTATTTGACTATGATACGATGTAAGTTGGAGGTCTTTCCCCAGACGGGCTGCTCCAATTTGATTGGATTATCCGCTGTGCCCTACCTCTTACAAATATTGTCATGTCGTGTCGTGACGTCACAAAAACAATGGACTACTAATATGATACAAAAGATGGCGCCACGTCAATAACTCCGCGCAAATGATAAAAACAAACATTTGAAATTCGAACGTACGTCATTACAAACTTATACTTTATAGTTAATCAAATAATAACTTAAATTCTAATGCTATAGACATTAGGTTGATTGTTAATCGTTTTTTTAGCGTGGGAAATGAACCGTTAATTCTGTTAGGAATTAAAAGCGATCGAATGGGATCAATACGAGAATGAATTTTGAAAATAGAATGTGCAAGGCGCCGGCCAATCAGCTGTTAGGGCTGTCAACAAAATATTTAAGTACAGTACGTAGTCGAAAACAATACATTACGTCGTCTGTGGCGTCACGAGGAAGTACCACCCTCTCATAGAATATCGACGTTGTCTTTAACGGTCATATGCCTCTGTGTTTCGTACGATGATTGAGAGAGTCGGAAGAATAATACCCGTCCTGCTTCCAACTTCCGTCCCCATTCCTTCCATTTCCCCATGAAAAATCAAAATTTCTTAATTCTATGGGTCCTCGAGGGCATTTAAACACGTCTTTTACAATGTTAGACAAATCTTTTTTTATTTACCAGCATTCCGGAAAGACCATTTTAATTTCACACAGGGGAAAATCCACTTAAATCGGAACAGCCCGTCTGGGAATTGACCACCTTACAGAAGATCGTAGCCAAATAGCATTGGTCTCGGCCATGTTGTATTCCTATGGTGAGTAAGGTCTTCAGAGCTCCACTTTCTACTGGGTCGGCAACGCGAGTGATACCCCGGTATTGCAAGCGTATAGGCTACGGTGACTACTTACCATGGCGGGCTCTATGCCTGTTTACCACCTTAGTGGTATAAAAAAACCATTGATGAAAACAAGATTCATTCCTTTACAGGTGGACAACGCATCCAAGATTGTTATAGTTTATATGTAGCGGTAATTGCTTATCTTCAGACCCGCCATCTCGTATGTCTTCTATCATAAAAAGTGACCATGTAAAAACAGTTTAGCACAGCCCTATCATACGCACCAATCAGGCGAGCGCGCGCGATCTATCACCGGACCGTGCGTACAAATAAAAATAAATAGCTAGCAAGCAAGCTGGGTGGGCCAATGTAATATATCAATTTACCATTTCGATTTTTATCGCATCGAGCATTTTACACTGGGCACACGGTATTGAGACGTTTGACGTTTGACATTCAATTTTTGAACCACTTCTTCTTTTCAATTGTGGCAATCACTTATTATTTTTGCTATTATCAATTAGTGTTGCTATGTTTTATAACATCTAAACCTAAGGCTGTATGCTACGCGGAAACGCAAATGTGGAACGCGAGTGGAAGTGGACCTGACGTTATGTCGTCACCCTAAAACGAACACGCAAGTAAAGCAACTTCAACCTTTGTCTGTGTTTGGAAGGATTTCATCTTTTTTCATTCCATCATAGGTGGGCAACGAACCAAGTTCTTGTAGCCGTGGATGTCCATGGGCAACAGTGATTGCTGTAACATGATAGTGTATAGCGTCTCTAAGCGTCGTCTCTCTTAGTCTAGGTCTATGGATGTAAGTGGAGGCGTCGTTACACTATGGTTATAATGGGATTGAGATATAACAAGATGTGAACTGTTTTTATTATAATTTGTGATGCTGAATAAAATACATGATTAATAGTTATTTGTTTTATATATAAAAGTACATAATTTGATAATTGATTACCATCAGGTGACCCGTTAACTAGATTGTTCTCATCTGCAACAAAAACAAGCAGATTCAATCAAACCATGTTTATTTCGAACCCATCATTAAAATAGACAGCAGTATGAGTTGCTTAACCTGTCTTTATAATCAAGCACCATGTCGTATTAATCGAATGAAAAAGTTACTCACTCACTCTAGTAAGTTATAAATCGATATTAATCTTTTACATTGAACGAAGATTGTAGATTTTATCTGGAGTTTAGATCAATTAGCGTGATACCCTACCCTGTGTTTTGACAGTTTGACAGTCCGTGACAGTTGACAGGTGTCATGACAGCCAATCAGTCGATCCGAGTGAACGGGTCATGATCATGCTTATGCCAGTTCCCCTATTCTTGTAAACAAAAACAGTTACAATCGAATGTCAATCTTAAACGCTGTCTCGCTCATACAAAATAGGAATAGTGCGTGAGTTTGAGATGAAATGGAAACTGTTTTTGTTACGAGAATGGACCCGCAGAACAAATTTAACAGCGGTTTTAATTGGTCGTACTTATAACCTACATTTTTACATTTACAGAGGCCTTTACCTGTAGAGGGGTTCTTGCAGGGGAACAAAGTGAATAATAATAAAATAAAATAAAAACTTTTACTTTTTGATATTATCTACTTTTAAATCTTACATAAATAGTTACTTAATTATTATTTTTTATACTTACTTTGTTTATTTATTTAAACGTTTATTTCTTTTGTAAGTTTACTGCACAGAAATAAAAGGCTTTTTTATTTTTTATATTTTTTTATATTTATAACCTACATAATTTGTTATGGGAATTCATATTTCGTTCTAAGGTTTCGTTCAACATCAACCTATAATCGTCCCACTGCAGGGTTTCCCTACAATCGAAGGGGATTAGAGCGTACTCTGCCACGCTGCTCCAATGCGGATTGGCAGAGGTGAGTAGTGTTTTCAACCCGTTTCGAGTTTTCGCCAAAATCCTGAAGTTATAAAAATATATAAAGATATAAAACGCCCTAATCTCAGTTTAGCAGTAAGAGCCATCCGCTCCACCTATTTTTGTAGTAGTAGAAGTCCACAGTCTGACTCACTACAGGCGTTGCTTAAAAACAACGACTCAGAAACTACAGGTTCCATTTTTATTGAAAAAATATGTTTGGGTCACCTGATGGTAATCAACGCTGCCCATGGACAAGGACTACAAGAAGCTTGGATGCCCAGCTAATGAAGGAATGATTATGGAAAAAAAATTCGTATTGGCTATTAGGTATCACTTATCAAAAAAGACTATATCCATAGAGATACCTAAGTATGTTTTCTGAATTTCTTTCCGAAATGGTAGTAGTTTATAGAGTAGATAATTTTTTTTTGTTTGTTTGTAGCATACTAATATCATATTATTAAAATACGCTAATATAATTACAATCTAGACTAAACATAGACTAATGAGTAATTTTACATTGACCTAGTTTTATAAAATTGTTATATAAGAATGTGTCCATATCGGCACTTTTCTTACCGTCTCCATTAAGGGGAAGTCACTTTGTTCATGTGTCTTTGTTTACACTATATTGTCATTAATCACTACACTAATTCAAATGGTTTAGATCTTTTAAGTCTTCTCACTATGTCCGTATTGGTGCTAATTCTGTTGTACATTTAACTAGACTAAACTAAACTAAACTAATTTTGACAGGACTAAAAGTATTGCTATCCTTGTCCTGTTACACACCTTTGGTCCTGTCAAAATTAGTTTAGTCTAGTTAAATGTACAACAGAATTAGCACCAATGTCTAGGAGCTGGATCGCCTCTACGTTCACATGATGAAGCAATCTATTCTCATGTGCTTCTGAATTTTTTTGGATGACATTGTTGACCATTGATAATATATTAATTACATAAATAATTAATGACTGATGTAATCTTTGACGAGAGAACGTGTCTCTGAAGGAATATTTTGAATTTGTTTTTTTTTATAACAGCTAATTCCACATAAAGTCTCAAGCTAACACTTTTTTTAAAGTGAGTGCTATAATTTTAATGTGCCATTAACTTTTAAAATGCGTTTCAGACGCTTGGTTTCATAATATTACGCTACACAAACGTATTTGGTCAGCTAGCTTATACTAATATTATTAAGGGGAAAGATTTGTATGTTTGTTTGTAACGATTGAACTCAAAACCTACTGGACCAATTTCGAAAATTCTTTCACCATTGGGAAGGTATATTATCCCAGGGTAACATAGGCTATATTATATTTTCAAAAACATTAGGGATCCTTAGTAAAATCCGTGCGAAGCCGGGGCGGTCCGCAAGTGTTATGATAAAATTTGCCAAAAATAAAATACCTTACCAAAAACTCGTTTCTGAAATAGTGAAAAATTATACTTTCGTCCTAATTAGAAAGGGATAAAACGTTCCGCAAAGGTCATATAGTGTGAGCGTGATGGTAGATGCGATGTTAGTGTCGAGTGAAAGGGATGGATTCGCGAAAAGGGTTTAAATGTTGGAGGTGTTTTGCAAAGATGACAAAATAACAG
This sequence comes from Endotricha flammealis, assembly GCA_905163395.2. Classification (NCBI taxonomy): domain Eukaryota; kingdom Metazoa; phylum Arthropoda; class Insecta; order Lepidoptera; family Pyralidae; genus Endotricha; species Endotricha flammealis. Next base: position 1,877,897 of record LR990883.1, read on the forward strand.
AAGGATATTTAGAAGTTACTTCGGCACAAGCCCACCACACATTCCCACCGCTGTGTCTCCTGTGTAGCCAGGATCAACAACGGCGACCTCAGATTGACAATAAGCAATGAAGCTTATTGACGTCCCGGGGGAGAAACTACAGCTGTCTTGGAATTCACAACGAATTTAAACAGAAAAAAATTAAATGGAGTAAGAAGTTTTTTATGCCACCGTAGACGCATGCAATACCGGGGCTATCGCTCTCACTCACGCGTTGCTAACCCTCCCAACCCCCCCAAGTGGAGCCCTGGAGACCTTACTCACCGTAGGAACACAACATGGCCGATACAAATGCTTTTTGGCTACAATCTTCTGCAACTGCTAGGAGGAGTTACTTGTTGTCCTGCGAGCCTTCTCCGCAAATAGGCAGCTGATGTGCCATTTCTGCGTGCGAAGAGTGGGAGCAGGATCCAGCTACCCTTAATTCCACCAGGAAACCGGTCAGTAACTTGACGTCCCTGATTGCTTCCCGGAGACTGCCTGGGGTTCCTAGGAAGATTGCCCGGTGTGCTGACACCTCCCTGCATTCCAGCAGGTCGTTTGCAAAGAGATAGAGAGCTGATTTTTTTTACATGGTTTAGCCTCGAGTTATTCGTCATCTCGCACGAAAAAAGAAGTATCAAATCACAAAATATTGACGTGAAGCAGTTTTATTAATCCAGCTTCTCATCCCTGGTGTTTCTGATGTTCAAAGGCGGCGGCAACCACTTTCCATTAGGTCGCATGCTTGCTTGTTTGTCTACGGTATGACATTAAAAAAATCTCAATCTGTAGCGTTACTCCGCCACGCAATCTATTGATGAACTATAATTGCAAAATCAATTTAATAAAACACTAATATTCAATACTATTTACATATTCTTTGACGGAGAACCAGAGTGTGCGAGCGTGATAACAATATACAGTGATACATAAGCGTGAGAGAGACAGCAGATTTCGGACCACCCAAGTGGAGAGCACGGCATTCGTACAATGCTGTTCGTGATTATACTAAATCTTGATATTTTATGCGTTTTTTTTTGCGCAATTAAAAAAAAGTCTTTTAAGTCTATCGTTTAATTAGCGAATTAAACCGGACGGTTTTGAATTGATTATTTTTGGTAATCAATTTTAAATGTCTATAAATAAGTGGTGTAGTAGTTACAAATCCATCAACCCACTAATATAAAGGCGAAAGTTCGTTATGTTTGTTACTTCTTCACGCGCAAATGGCTGGGATTTTTTTAATGATATTTGGTATGTAGGTAGCTGATACCTTGGATTAACACATAGGGTACTTTTTATGCCGAAAAGTACGCGATGGCGCTGCTGTGCATAAATAAATACACGCAAATGAAGTTGGTTTAGCTAGTTACTAAAAATGCGCAAGTTTGTAAGTACCGATGTATGAATGTTCGTTACTACTTTTACGTAACCGGCTGGACAGATTTGTTTCAAATTTGGTACATACGTAATTTATAATAAAAATTAACATAGTTTACATCCCGTATATCTGTGTTTGATTGGATGGAAGTTTTCAAAATTCAAAACTTTTATTCGGAGAATAGGTTTTCACAAACACGTTCTCTTGTCAGAGTGTACAGTAATAAATGATTTGTATGATATTAATCTACTCTATATAGTACTACAATTTCGGAAACAAAAGCAAAATGACCACTGGTAAAAGAAATGGCGAAAGAAAACCAGTTACGGCCTTTTTTGTCATTTAAAAATATATCGTACGTTTTGTTACTTTTTCTCGCGAAAACTAGATATTGGCTTGATAGATTTGCTTCTTATAATTTACATACACATAGTTTATAATGTCTGTGACACAGTATACTATGAACTCATCATCATCATCCTCATCTCAGCCACAAGAAGTCCACTGCTGGACATAGGCCACAACCAAACGCCTCCAATGCGACCTGTTGGCAACGGCCTGCATCCAGCTCATCATTATTAAAAAATAAACAAAGTAGCTTTTATGTCTTATTTTTTTTTAAATCTTATATTGCTAGCCCTGTCCAGTCCATTAAATAATTCGTCACCTTAAGGTTGCCTTGAAAAGATTGCTGTTAGCAATAAGGCCGCCTTGTTGCAATTTCACTAGTCTGTAAGTTATCTATGTATTCTGTGTCCTGTTTTTGTGATTTGCAAATAAAGCATATTCTATCTATCTATCTTTTAATAAATAATCTTTATTCATGTTTTCTTTTAAGTATATAAAGGTTTGCTCAACACAAAATGGTAAAACTTGAATCAAATGAATGACTGTACAATCCCGCATAATCCCGGTGATTGTTGACAAAAATCTCTACAAGTATAAGTAGAAGGCCCGTATAATCCCGCATAATCCCGGGTTTGGGATAAATCTCTATAAGTATCAAGTCTGCTCCGTCGCGGTACTCCGCCTGGTAATAGTCCAAGAACTTTGCACCAATATATTTTTTGATCCCGACCAATGATTGCATGTAGTATACTCAACTCAACCGATTTAATTTGAAAACATACGGGTGTAGGTACTAGACGGTGCCGTATCTTCACTTAGTATAAAATTAAGTTGCTTCCGATGTCTGTTCGCTTAGATATATTTTTTTTTTGACGATGTTGTGCAAGCTAGTGAAGCGCTAACGGGATACGCTTCACCAGCAACATTGGTTTTACGTGGGCGAGGTGTTAACCCGCCGCACAACCCCCGAAATGCTGGAGGACCACACCCGTCGTTGGTCAGCGAGTCCATCGGACTTAGCCGGTTAGTGTAGCTAGGCTGTACTACCGACCATTCCCCTATCCGCCACCTTGGGGACGCTCCCCTACGCTGTGAGGGCCAGCGCGGGGTTTCGCTTAGATATTTTGAACTACTCAACGGATTTTAATGCAGTTTCAGCAATAGATAAAATGATTCCATAGTGAAGGTTTATAGTACCTAGACGGGGCAAGCCCACCACACATTCCCACCATGTGTCTCCTGTGTAGCCAGGATCAACAACGGCGACCTCAGATTGACAATAAGCAATGAAGCTTATTGACGTCCCGGGGGAGAAAACGTGTACGTAAACGTATAAAATATATATTTATATATAGTACCTAATTACCTATGTATATTACACACAAGGATTTCCGAAATTCCCACGAGAAAGCGGGATAGCGCAAAAATTCCACTTTGCATGTAGGGACGCAACCAAATATATTTTTTAAGACTTGGTTCTACCATTTTGGTAGCAGTTAATATGTGTAGACATGAAAAATTACAGCTTTCTAGTATTAGAATAGTACTTTTTTTATTCCACTAAGGTGGCAAACAAGCATACGACCCGCCTGATAGTAAGCATCACCGTAGCCTATAGACGCTTGCAATACCGGGGGTATCATTCGCGCGTTGCCAAACCCTCCCAACCCCCCCAAGTGGAGCTCTGGAGACCTTACTCACCGTAGAAACACAACATGGCCGACACCAATGCTATTTGGCTACGATCTTGCTCTGAAGTCTCTAAACGATTTGATTTAGGCAATAAGCTGTCATACCCGCTGCATACCGGTCCGTATTTTCCGCCCGTGCGTACCCAAATGTTTGTTTAACGCCTCCTTAATATAATAGTGCTTTTAATCACTTTTATTCGATCATATTTGTTATTGGAGTGCGTAAGTGCCCCTCTCCATGAGCTTTCGGAACTTCCGTTAGCCTATCAAAGGGTTGATTGATCATTAGTGCTTTTTTTGTTGGGCTTTTAAAGAAAAATAAACTTTTAAGTTCATAATCATGTTCATATTCACTCACTTCCGATAATCTAGCAATAGTTTGGCAATGTATTTAATTTAATTAATACTGTGTTTTTGGAAATATATAAATTTAAAAAAAAGTCGTTTTAATAGCTGATTCCCGTGGTTTTACTCGATTTCCCGTTAGTTCCGGATTGATATCCGGGATAGGAACTATCCTATGTGTCAAGCTAGGTTATAATTCATAAACCACCCGCATACCGAATAATAAAACAAGCTATCTATCAAGCTGTGGACTAAGGTCCGCCGAGGTTTTTTTTTTGGACTATATCATGGAGTTCTTCAAAAGGGTCATCAAAAGATTTTTACAGGGTCTGCAACGCGCTAGTGATACATAGGTGACGACGGTGACCGCTTACCCTCAGGTGGGCCGTAAGCTTGTTTGCCACCTTAGTATAAAAAAAGGTGTTTTTGCGTGAAAGAGTAACAAACATTCCATACCTCCAGACTTTCGCGCTTAAAATATTCATAATCATCATCATATCAACCCATAATCATCCCACTGCTGGGATACGGGTCTCCCTTCAATCGAAGGTGATTAGAGCGTACTCTGCCACGCTGCTCCAATGCGGATTGGCAGAGGCCGGTGCTTTCAAGTCTTAACGAGTCATCAACTTGACTTAACGAGTGTCATCTATCGACAACAGCCGGGACCGACGGCCTAACGTGCCCTCCGAAGCACGGAGAAGCTCGGATAACGAACCCATCCAAACGCTGGCTAGTGTCGACGTCACTTAACTTGCGTGTTCATATTAGAGTGCGACACACAGCGACGCCATCAGGCTCCTCGCTTATAATATTACTAGTAAAATACACGCTACTTCTTTTGCGTATATCTCGCTTTCCCGTGGGAATTTTGAAAAACCCTTTCATAGTACACCACTAGACGTCGTAAGGAACCTACATTCCAAATTTGAAATCTCTAGACCCAGCGGTTTGGGCTGTGCGTTGATATTTATAGTTAAGTCAGTTAGGACTTTGAATTTTATATTGTACTTAGGTACTTATATAGATTAAAAGAAAATTAATGATACAGCAGGCAAACAAGAAAGTCCAACTGCTGGAAAGTTCTGCTTTCTTATACGTATGAAACACGGTAACATATCATCGGTATTCTGTCAGAGGGTGGTACAGCCCCGGTCGAGACAGCTCATTTACGAGCCAATACCAGTTAATAACAGTGGCTAGGTTAACCCAACATGTCTTTCGTTATTTTCGCAAATATTTTATAAATAAATAAATAAATAAATAGAGACAATTCATACAGATTGAGCTAGCCCCAGAGTAAGTTCAAAACTTGTGTTATGGGATACTAACTCAACGATATTATATTTTATAACAAATACATACATAGATACACATCCAAGACCCGAGGCCAATCAGAAAAAGTTCGTTTTTCATCATGACCCGACCGGGGATCGAACCCGGAACCTCCGGATTTTAATAGCCAGACATACAGAAAATCGTAGCTTTTAGTCTCGGTTGTTGTGTTTCTACGATGAGTAAGGTCTCCAAAGCTTCACTTTTTACAGGGTCGGCAACGCGCGAGTGATACCCCCGGTATTGCAAGCGTCCATAGGCTGCGGTGACTGCATACCATCAGCCGCCTGCTTGTTTGCCACCTTAGTGGCATACAAAAACATGGTATAGAAAACACAAATTATCGTCACACAAATGTTTATCCTGTGCTAGACTAGAACCCGTCATACATACATAGATTGACTACTACACATAAATGTTTATCATGAGAGTCGAACCCGTCATAGACAGATTCACTACTAAGCCACCGAGTTATCAATAAAACATGACCGCAAATTAAATAGTTATGCCATTTAGAAACCACACCAAACACCCTCATACCACGAGACCGCGTGTTCGTTTACAAGTCGCAATGCTATCGCGGTCTCCGTATTATTGTTATTATGTAGAGTGGTTATCGCTTCTGGACCAGTGTGGTGGTAGAGTAGTGTGGATGCGACTGAATTTTCATTTTATTTTTTACAAAATAAAAATTAAGTCAATTAAACAGAAAAATACCTTTCGGCCGCCATGGCGATTTAATTTATTTAAAAATGAAACTAAAATGCTGATTATTAAAAAAAAAAGTTAAAATTAAATGACGAAAAAGGCCGTAACTGGTTTTCTTTCGCCATTTCTATTACCGGTGGTCATTTTGTTATTATTTCCGAAATGGTAGTAACACGAAAAATTACAAGAATTATTTATTTCTGTACGTACTCTTTGACGAGAGAAAGTCTGTGGACTGTCGCGGGTACTTACACGTCAATTGCAATAGTGTTACATACATACATCTAGTACCTACGTAGCCCTTTGTTACATATTATTATTTTGTATTAAATATAAATACTCTATAAACTTTTCGGAAACAAAGCAAAATGATCACCGGTAAAAGAAATGGCGAATGAAAACCGGTTACGGCCTTTTTTTGTTCATTAGATATCTATTCTAATATTATAAAGAGGAAAGATTAGATTTTTTGTTTGTTTGATGGTTTGTTTGTTTGCATTGAATAGACTCCGAAACTACTGGACCGATTTCAAAAATTCTTTCACCAGTAGAAAGCTACATTATCAGAGAGTGGCATAGGCTATAGCTTATCCGGAAATTCAATGTGGTTCCCACGGGAACGACGGGTCCGGAACTTCACGCGGACGAAGTCGCATGCAAAAATGCTAGTTTTAAATAATAATACAAATATGAACAATAATAATATACGAACAATCTGCGGAGTGTCGTGTCGTATCAACCATAACTTGAATCAACTCGTATTAAGAACTCTGTTCTAATAAGACATTTTTTCATCGGAAAAGTGTTTTTTAAGAGTAGGTATGTCCACTCTAATCCAGCGTTGGGCGCGCCTACCAACGTGTGTGGTCCGAAGCGCCTGCACATTGAAATATACGTGTAGTGTACACAGGGCTTTATAAGTGTGATACTGTCTTTATATTTCAGTTTAATATCCAATCAGATTCTTATTAGATTTTTTGTAGTACACAATTGACACGGCGCCATCTGGTCCCACGTTAAGCTAAATTACGCTAGTTTTTTAAGGGGTTGTTCCACTTTGAACTGATGATTTTTCTTTTTAACCCCCGACGCAAAAAGAGGGTTGTTATAAGTTTGACGTGTGTATCTGTGTATTTTATCTGTCTGTGGCATCGTAGCAACCAAACGGATGGTCCGATTTTGATGCAGTTTTTTTTGTTTGAAAGGTGACCGGTGCGGGAGTGTTCTTAGCTATGATTCATGAAAATCTGTTCAGCCGTTTGAAGATCACCAGCTCTTTTCTATTTGATGAAGGGAAATTAGCAACTTCCACTAGGTTCTACTTTTTATTGGTCAGTAAAAGTCATTTCATGATTTAACGCTATTCTTTGTGTTTTTTAGTTTTTATAGGACAAAAGAGTACGAGCGTTACCTGATGCTGCTGTGTTCTGTACGATGATTTTGGAAAGATCCGGAAACCTAACAATTTTGAAAGAATTCGTGGACTGGTGCAATACTTGTTACTTGTTACTTGTTGTCTTGCGGGCCTTCTCCGCAATTAGGCAGCCTATGTGCCCTTTGTGCGTGCGAAGAGTGGGAGCTGGATTACTCCAGCCATCCTAATTCCTCCAGGAAGCCGGCCAGGGACTTGACGTCACTGAGTACTTCTCGGAGACTGCCTGGTGTTCCCAGGTGGATGCCCGGTATGCTGACACCTCACTGCATTCCAGCAGGACGTGTGCCGCAGTTTCTTCTGCCAACATGCATGCTCTGCACACGGTACTGTCTGTAACACCTATGGTGAAAAGATGTTTGTTAAAGCTGCCATGACCTGTCACAGCGCTGGTTATTAATCTTAGTTTATGTTTACTTAAGTTAATTAAGGACCTAGCGAGGCGAGCATCCATTTCAGGGAGGGCTTCTTTCGCTTGTCTATATTCTGTGGTGCCTAACCATAGTTTGTAATGTAAGAAGTTAGTATGTTTTAAAATGTTACCTTTGAGCCAGCTGACTGGCAAGGGGAGAATCGGTTCCGGACCAACTGATCTGTTGCCAGATCCCCTCCTCGCCAGCATGTCAGCAGCATCGTTACCTCTATCGACTGGTGCAATTATGTATAATGAAATACGCCAGAGAAATTAATATAAAAGTATATTGCAATTAGGTACGGTCGTACACATACGCGAACACCGGGCAAAGACAAAGAGACAGGGCGGCGGCCGCGACCTCTACGGCAAAAATTCGAACCATTCAGGTTGCGTTCAATAATAATATTATTAACGTAATCTATCAAATTTATTATTGTTGATGGTGAGCTCAGTGATGGAGGCTGGTCGACTCTCAGTTGAGGTTCTCATCTTGGGGGACTGGTCTGCTCGTTTCATCAACACCTACCTACATATTCAGGCTTTGACCATAGAGCTATTTGGATTGACATCCCGCGTTTAATACTTAATTTCAGTACGTACCTGGATCTCATTTTATTTAAAAACAAGGATTTTTTGCCCGCGACTTCGTCCGCGTGAAGTTCCGGATCCGTTCCCTTGGGAACCACATTGAATTTCGGGAAAAGCTATAGCCTATGTCACTCCCTAATAAAGTAGCTTTCTACTGGTGAAAGAATTTTTGAAATCGGTCCACTAGTTTCGGAGCCTATTCAATTCAAACAAACAAATCTTTCCTCTTTATAATATTATAGATATATTAACGTATTGTTATATAATGACAAAAAAGGCCGTCTTTCGTCATTTCTTTTACCAGTGGTCATTTTGCTTTTCTCTTTCTTTCCGAAATGGTAGTAGTTTATAAAGTAGATTAAATATGTAAATAATTTAATACTGTAATGTAATCTGTGACGAGAGAAAGTATCTGTGAGGACCTGCTCGATGCTTACCATCAGGCGGGCCGTATACCTACCTGTTCGCCACCTTAGTGGTATAAATTTTTATTAACTAAAATAAATACTTTTTCCCCGTGGGATTAAGATGGTTTTCCGGGATAAAAATAGCCTATGTCACTCTCCAGACCTTAAATTATTCCCAATAAAAATTCATTACTTTCGACGTGAAGAAAGAATAAACAAACAAACACACTTTCACATTTATAATATTAATATGGACACGTATGGATTTAACTTTATTGATCACAATACAAAGTACTTTTAATGATACAATTGGCGGACTTAATGCTTCCCAGTTTTTCGTTTCTTCATAATATCCACGACTCTTATAGTCGTGGATGTTCGGCGGTGTTTCCTAGACCACACATGAAGGCACAAAAAGTCCAATATTGGTCTGTTACAGTTTCTAAATTAACACTAATTAACATTACTTCCATTTTTCAATGTTGGTAAATCATGATCTGACAAAGTACTGCGTTAATATTTACTTACAAACGCTTACAAATTGAAAAAAAGTCGGTTAAGCGTGACTTGAACTCACACACCGAGAATTCCGTAAACCGGGGACGTATCTACATCGATTTAACTCGCGGTTAGTGAGTTAACCAACAGCAAATTAGTATATCCCAAGGCGGCAGAATCGTACTAAGAAGAATTGGCAAGAAACTAAGCAAAAACTCTTTAACAACTTTTTAAATTTTTTGCTATTTTTTTTTTTTTGATATGGACCTATCAGCTTCGGTTGTACTGACACCCTATACTGAAACATCGGACTGTTGCGGGAGCGTAGAGCTCTCACCGCCAAAAATTTACAGTGTCTGCCTAGGGGCGCCCCAGAGGGGGGCTCGAACCTCGGCCTATGGCGACACTGGGGAAAGCCCGTCCTACTTACTTCATTCATAACTTTGTTACCCAGGTTGCTTGAAAAGATTAAATAAATATAAATAAGTTTTGAGTAATAAGGCCGCCTTGTTGCTAATACACTAGTCTTTTTTTATTCCACAAAGTTGGCAAAGCATACGCATGATAGTAAGCATCCTGCATCACCGTAGCCTATAGACGCTTGCAATGCCGCATACCGGGGGTATCACTCACGCGTTGCAAACCCTCCCAACCTGGGGGGGTTGGGAGTGGAGCTCTGCAATTTTTTTTCCTTTTTTTATATTCACTGTATTATTTTTGTTTGTATTATAATTTTTATAGTTCGTGTGTTGTAAATAAAGCATATTCTGTCTCTCTCTAACTTTACTATTTTTGAACTTCACATAACCTTGCTTATCTAACGATTCTAGATCAACGGGAAAAATAAGTAACAATATTGATTTCTTAATTCGCAAAATATGTAAGTAAGTCCCTGACTTGAATTGGTCGCAGGAGGGCTACTACAAAACGTAAACGCGATACTTCGGCCGAAGTATCGGATGAATTTTAACCGTGAAATAAAAGTTATTTTATTATTATATATTTTATTTAGGTATTTCATGGATAGAATTCAAGGAATTACTAAAATAACCATGAAATACCTTGTATTTCACGGTTAAAATTCTTCCGATACTTCGGCCGAAATATCGGATTTACGTTTCGTAGTAGCCTCCCTGTTCGTGCGTCAACTACGTATTGTCGACCAATTCCCTAACTGAAATTATGTGCTAGATCGTGTCCTGTGTATGAAAAATGTAATTTTCAATTTGTGTTACCCATTTATTTGTACATAACATACTATGTGTTTGTGTCATTTGTGTGTGAAGCCGTAGTAGAACGGAGAGTCCATCCACATTCTGTCCTTTTCGCTCAACTTCGCGAGAGTAGAACTAACAAGACGGAACCCTAAATTTAAACAAACTTGTTGACAAAAGTCATATAAACACAAAATTAACTAATGCACTCAATACTCAAGCATTTGTATGAATGGTAACTGCATCAGTAACTTTGTACTTTAACAAAGTTACTTTTGCGTTTAAATCCTAAACGATTTGAACGAATTTATATGAAATTTTTAGTTTTTTAACTGCAAATAATAAGTTTGTTTTTCTCTTATGTTTTTTATTGATACTAATAATTTTTACTTTTGTCGAGTATTTAGTACGATTATATTGTTTGCTTTCTTAAAAGTCGATCACGAGCTTTTATTATCAAAGGAAGCGGGAAGTATATATTTTTTTAATTCACTCCATACCGACGGTAGGTTTTTTCAAAGAGCACTTACGAAGTAGTTACCAATAGAAACTAGATAGGGTAAATATCTAGTCGTGGGACATGCCTTACTGCACCTTTCTTTTGGATAAAAAAAAAAGTACCTAGTTGCGATTTTGTAACAGGCCCGGTGGTCGAGTGGCTAGCAATGGTCACTTTATCCCAAGGGTCGCGGGTTCTAATCCTGCGCAAGGCAAACATTTATGTGCATGAACATGTCTGTTTGCCATGGTCAGGGTGTTTTCTATGTATAATTTTTTTTTTTTTTTAAGTATTTAAGTAAGTAAATTTATCAGCAATCTAGTACCCATAGTACAAGCCTAGTTGCTTAGTTTGGGACTAGATGGCGTTGTGTGATTCGTCCAAGAATATTTATTTATTATACGCGTGTTATATATAGTAATATATTGATTAAAAATAATTTTATGAATTATTAGAAATTCATGTAATAACAGAATTAAAAACTGTAGTGATTTCAAATTAATAATTATGACTTTTGAAAAACCGGAAATCCGAAGGTCGTGTGATTAGCTAGATAGAATTGGTTCACCAAATATTATGTTATGATTACCATGATTTATTGTATTAATAAATCATGTTGTTTTATTATTTACTATAATATGTTAATTAGAAAGTTGTATCTTCTCAAATTTTATAGATTAACTTTATAAGTTGTGTTGTGTAAAGCAAAGTCTGTCGTAATTGGTTAATGTCGCTAAATCTTGATTGCTATTGGCTAGACGTTATTCATCAAAAACTGTGATTTAATTAGATTATTCTAATGTTTATGTAATTCATAAGATACTCTGCATTATATTTTATGTAAAAAATATACTTAAACTGTTGTAATGTTTCTATATTTTGAATAATAACAAGTTATACGTTTGCTCAATTGTCATTGGTAGATGATTTTTATCGTCTGTTGCGAGGTGGGAAACGAGTTTTTATAAGCGATAGCATGGGCGAATGAGACACAGTTCTACCCCCGGAGACGACACGAGTTGACTCGCCAATAAGCCTGGCTCGCACTGAAGTTATCGAAGTTCTAAACTGACACTTATTCTCTGGTACTTAACAAAGTAAAAGTTAAAATAGTCAAATAAGTTGTCAGTCGCGTTGTTGGCACGTATTCCTACCACCTAGCAACAAACAGATTAAGTTAAGTACTAAACTTGTTTCTTTATCTATTATGGTCGTAATATTGTAATAATGTGCTGGTATAATTTTCGATGTATTTGTGAAAGTTCTATTAAAAAAAGGCCGTAACCGGTTTTCTTTCGCCATTTCTTTTACCGGTGGTCATTTTGCTTTGTGTCCGAAATGGTAGTAGTATATAAAGTAGTTTATGTTAAAAATGGATTGTTTACTAAAAATATACAATTTACTAAGTATTTTGTTTAATTTACTTTCTTGATATTTACTCCCCTGGATAGGCTCACTCATCATATCAACCCGTAATCATCCCACTGCTGGGATACGGGTCTCCTTTCAATCGAAGGTGATTAGAGTGTACTCTGCCACGCTGCTCCAATGCGGATTGGCAGATGCCGCCCAAGTAGCACTTAAGCGTTAAAACAACCTTTATATCAGTCGTATGTTCGAGTATCAAAGTGTTCAGTAAACCTGTAGCAGCGGAGTTATAGAATGCTCTAACTCAGTTATAACCACGAAAGAGGCCCATGATTTTGCAGGTAAAGGTTATTATAAACCTGCACAACAGTGGTATAAAGGCGTTAGAGTACCTGCACAAGAGTGTTTATTTATTCTCAGCTACTACTTCAATCGGTATTACTGTGGTTGTAATGGGTTAGACAACCTTGTGGGTCATATGACAACGTCAGCTAAGAATGATATAAGACCTCAAACTTTATTGGACCTATTTAAAATAGTTGTTTGACACTTTGACTCGTAATAGTTACCTACAGTATTCTCAGGTGAGCATCTAACCGCTTCCTGAGTACATTATTTACCAATTGTACAATTTTTAGTGTAAGAATAGTTTCCGATCCTAATATCATACCTATAATAAAATTATGTGACAATAGAACAGCTTTATTGAATGGTGAGACTAATAATGGGAGTAAAGTACATAATACCTAATACTTATTATTTAAGTTATTTTTGTTTGTGAAGTGAAAATAGTCTGTGCTTGTGATTTTACGGTAAGTTTATACCATGTTTTCCATCTCAATTTTAACGCGCTCACGAATTATTAAAGATTTCAAATAAAACTTATGAATAAATAAAATAGACACCTCAAATTCGTATCATTATTTATTGTTGTTTCCTAGCCAGTGGCATGTTAAATTAAGTAGCATCAATGAAATTACAAAAATAACATTAATAATGAAGTATTTTGTCAAATAGTGAATAATTAACTAGGTCAATTTATAGGTTAGTTCATAAAAATAATGGCGAACCTAAATTAAAGCGATTGTCTTCACCTAAGTCATTTATTACTCATTTTGAGATACAACATCTTTAATCAAGAATATTAAGCGGCTTTACTACACTTAACAGTGCAATAATAGACTTTAATAATTACACTTACTAATAGCCAAGACAATACAACCGGCCAAGCATTTTACAAACTGACTGGGTTAGGGTTCTTCAACGAAATAGTCAAAGAAACCCTATAACCTATTAACTTTTAAGTAATCATCACCAAAAATATAAGTAGGTATTTATTTTCACAAAACTAGTGAATGGTTAGGTATAACATAGGGTCTTTTTTATGTCCGATTGTTTCAAGTATCTACACTACAAACAACTTTTACTAAGAAACATTTATTTTTCAGGATTGTCCAAGTTTTAAATAAGATCAATGCGTCAGCGGATCGTGCCGTGTGATCTCACTTTGATACCCAAATACGCATGTTTTCTGGGATATGGTTCACTATTGGGATCAGACATATTCTTTCAAAGATAATGAAAGATTTTTCAAAACGATTTTGAAAAATGCCAAAAAGATAAAAATGGCAAAACTTGAAAGAGCTTCAACTTCAAGACAACGTTCGAAACCCAAAAATAATTTGAGACGTAAAAAGGGCTCAGAAGAAAATGCGACTATTGAAGCTTGTGATGATCATATAAATGAAGAAGAAAACACGATGGATAATGAAGAAAGAAATTATGCAGTAGAAGAAAACACAAGAGAAAATACAGAAGAACATGCAATTAAAACTATTATAAAACGTAAGAAGTATTCAGAAGAAATTGCGACTATTGAAGCTTGTGATAATTATATAAATGAAGAAGAAAACACAATGGATAATGAAGAAATAAATTATTCAATAGAAGAAAACACAAAGAAAAATACAGAATATACAATTAATAAAAATATTTCAAAAGACATGGCCCATTCTAATAGTAACATCAGAAAGGAGACAAGTGTTTGAATCTGAAGAAAAGACATTGGCTGCGTAAGCATTCATAAATATAACTAGAGAAACCCGCGCAACTTCGTTTGCGTTTATCCCGCTTTCCCGTGGGAATTTAAAAAAATTCTTTCTTATCGGTTGTCTATTTATATAGGTACATCTCATTACAATCTTTGGAGTGGGCGTTTATGAAAAATAGGCAAGCCCGACCGGTGAAGTGCCACCCTTTTACAGAATATTGACGTATAGCAGCAATGCGTTTCGTTCGGAGAGTGAAATATCCGAAATTCTTGTTTGCCACCTTTGTGGTATAAAAAAATCTAACTCCGTCCTTATACTATTTCTCGCTATATCCTGTTTCCTGTTATAGGTCGGCAACGGGTCATGGACCCTAGAATATGTGCTCCATAGTTGACGGTAATCACCTAATATCAAAATGATCCATATTCCTGAGCTTGTTTTCCAACCACTTCCGTAAAAAAAATGAAATAAGTATATCGGTATTTTATAACCTACAACCTCAGCCTACAACCATCCGTCAACAACACTACGAAATATTAGAGCGAGTTGACGTAATGAGATTTTCTGTATGTGAGAAAGAGACAATACCAATATCACCTAATATCAAAATGATCCATATTCCTGAGCTTGTTTTCCAACCACTTCCGTAAAAAAAAAAAATAAGTATATCGGTATTTTATAACCTACAACCTCAGCCTACAACCATCCGTCAACAACACTACGAAATATTAGAGCGAGTTGACGTAATGAGATTTTCTATATGTGAGAAAGAGACAATACCAATATGCCATTTAACCATTGACCAATTTAATTTGAACTCTGTCAAATATTATAAAATTTAATATCTATTTACCTGAGTTAATTACTTAGGTACTGCTTATTATCGATGAATATGATTCAGTCCGCTTTAGAATTTTAGCTGTTTTTCCGAGATCACAAACAGAATAAATAGTACGACGACATTATGAAATCATTTTGTTTCAATATTCACAATCAAAAATATTACATGACAGATGACACCCTTCACTTCACGGATGTGTCAAAATGAAATGTAATTGAAATCAAAAGCACTAAGGAGTATGAGTATTGATATCAACTCGAAGAAAATTACCCACAAAATACATTTTTTTCAAGAATTTCAATAAAATAAGAATCACATCTTCCATCAATTCTCTTAAACAATTTTTATGCAAAATTTGAAGTAGATTGGACCAAGGAATCAAGTTGTCCCATAGTAACTTTACCCCACTTTTTTACCCCCTTAGAGTTCGAATTTCGAAAAATCCTTTCTTATCGGACGCCTACGTCTTATAATATTTCCACCTGCCAAGTTTCAGATTTTTACGATGAGCGGTTTAGGCTGTGCGTTGATTCTCAGTCAGTCAGTCAGTCAGTCAGTCAGTCAGTCAGTCAGTCAGTCAGGACAAAGCATTTTATATATATAGATAATTAAGGGCATATTCATCATGCATCATGATGCTGTTTTATTTTAAATTCGCATTTCGTAGTATTCGCAGTAATCTAAAAACTATATAAAGATTAAAGTGATTACAGTATTCTTAACTGCTTATACTTGGGTTTTTTTGTTATAGGTATGTAAGACTGATTATAAACATAATAATTAAAGTTTTCGTATTTTCAATGTTTAACAAAGTAAATCGTTTTTAATTTTATAATGGATAGGTAAGTAATATTTTTGCATATTTCGAAGCATTTAATTGTGTGTGTAATATAATAAATATTATAATATTTTCACAATTAAATGCTTCGAAATATGAAAAAAATATTACTTACCTATCAATTAGACAATTAAATAATATTTATATAAATATTATACATATTATAAATATATATTTATATAAATATTATTTATAATATAATATTTAATATAAAACATAAATAGGGTTTTTTGTTGTAGGTATGTAAGAAGACTGATTATAATTTGAGACTGATTGAAATAATTCCTAAACGTTACCAAAACATGATAATATTGTTTTCTATAGACCACGTTTTTAATTTTTGTGTTAGTGCAGCAATTTTTTAATATCACTAGATTTCTCTTCCTCTTCATCTTCGTCTTCCGACTCACTAAGTGGCATGGTATCATTAAAAAATTGATTAGCTTGAGCTTCTTTTTCTTTTTCTACGGAACCCTGTTGTACCTCCACTCGAACTTGACCAAATTTACTCGTATTGTTATGACTATTTATATTTTCACTTAGTAGCAAATCTTCTTCATTTTCCGTAATAGAATTTCTTCAGTTTGTAAAAAGGTTTTTTTATTCAATTTAATACAATTTAATGTGCAACGTTACAAATACTACCTTGTGTTAATAAAGATCCATACAAGTTTTGTCTAACACCATCACTTTTACAATGACTTCAAAGTGTATCTCCCTAACGTCATAAGCATTAGTAAAATTAAAATTGAAACTTTAAACTATATAAATAAGTTTTTCTACACTTTTAGTATTTGTGTTACTACACTCTTAACAAACTCTGTTTTACAACCCATGTCTACACATTACAGTCAATATAATGCCTAAACACATATAAGGCACTTCATGGCAACAACTAAACAACAATATGAGTTATTGAGAGTCAGCGAGCACTATTTGTATAGAGTTAGGTGCTACAAACAGGTGAAAGCTATAAGATCTTAAGTATACTTGCTGTAAATAGCACAATTATAACTTTAAAAGTTGTCTAACATCATTCAATAAAGTTCTTGAACCACTGTTGAAGCTAAATTTGTTTTTTAACTCCTCTATAGCGTTTTCAGTTAGAACTGAGATAATTAATACTCAGTTACACAGATTAAAGTTGTATTAAAACCTGTAACTGACACCAAAATGTTAGTTGGGCGGTGTTTTCAGAACGCCCTAAGGCCACCGACTTGGCTTAACGACTGTCATCCATCAACAGCCGTATTAGAACTAATAAACTGTTGATTCATGGGATTGATAACTTAATTACCCATAATATAATTGTAATAAACAAGCTGTAAGCGACTAGCAACAGTATCAACACGCTATACATACATACACTTAGGTACACTGCCTGATATAGTTGGGGAGTTTCTGACACGCGCAACTCGATAAATATATAGGGACAAATCCCACAGATCGAGCTAGCCCCAAACTAAGTTCGAGACTTGTGTTATGGGATACTGACTCAACGATACTATATTCCATAACAAATACATATAAAGATAAACATCCAAGACCCTAGCCAATCAGAAAAAGTTCGTTTATCATCATGTTTCGACCGGGATTCGAACCCGGGACCTTCTGGGTGGCGGTCCGGCATGATAACCATTACGCCATGGAGGTCGTCAATGTGACTGTTGTTTCAAACTGAGTTTAAAACCGTGTATCCTTAGGCTTTATTCCATACTTATAAAAGTGAAAGTGTGTTTGTTTGTCCGTCTTTCACGGCAAAACTACTGAACCGATTTGGATGAAATTTGGTACAGAGATAGTCTAGAGCCCGAGAAAGGACATAGGCTACCTTTTGGCACGATAACCCACGCTGGCCCGCGATAATCGACATCCACGCGGGCGGAGCCGCGGACGCAAGCTAGTATCGATATAAATTATTATAAAAATGCATTAACCCATTAATAGAAACCAATTAATCTGTCCTCATATCCATAGTTTAAGAAAGTGACAAAATATACATATAAACATAAAGAAATAAATCATTAACAGCCAGCCCTTAAACAGATGCTGTCAGTGCCATGTTAATGTGTCTAAAATTAATATAGTACGCCGTCCCAACGTATTTCCCTTGTATGTACTGTCAGCGGCAAATAAATTGTAAATGTTAATAATAAGCAAAAAATTAAATCCATATTAAAACAATATTTTTTTGTGTTAGAATTATTTTTAGTTGAATTTTAATGTTATTAGTAATTTTTACCCAAAAGATCAGAGGTAACTGCAAAAATTAAAAAAAAGGACGGGTTGCACTCCGGGAGTGCCGGCAGAAGTGAAAATTTAAACATCAACATTGTGCATTTTTGAATATTTTGGAATGGCAAGTTTGACATTTTAACGCATCTAAAAAAAGTGCCAAGCTCCGCTAAAGTAGTTTTCACTTCAAAAATATTTTACTGGGATCAGCTGGGGTAGTCACATAATTACTAATTATTAATTGAAAAAGACATGAAACCACAAGCACTAGTTCAAATTTGATTGTTCCACAGCATGAGAATCTTCGAGCAATGGTTCACATACCGAAGGTCAAATCTATTTGCAAACACGTATATGAAATGAATTGTTAAATGACAAAAAAGGCCGTAACTAGTTTTCTCTGGCCATTTCTTTTACCAGATGTCATTTTGCTTTTCTTTCCGAAATGGTAGTAGTTTACTGAGTAGATTAATTTCATTATTTATTACTGTAATGTAATCTTTGACGAGAGAAAATGGCCGCGGGGACGACTCACTAAAAAAATTTTGTATTTTTGACCCAAGCCCTGCACTCCAGAATGACTGACTGGTGGATCAATGCACAGCCTAAACCGCTGATCGTAGAGACCTGAAATTTGGGGAGTGTGTTCTTTGAATGACGTAGGCAACCGATAAGAAAGGATTTTGCCAAATTCCCACGGGAAAACGAGATACTAGCTACACTAAGCTCTTTGTATGCCACGATCCCAACTCCGCGATGAAAAATGAAATGCCACAAAAATACAAGGCGAAATCGCTCTTTCTGGACAATATGGAAAATAAAATATTATAAAAAATGCATGCATAAGCCAAATTACTTGGTATATTACTACTTGAATATAATTAACTAGCTTTTTTGCCCGCGAACTCTTTCCGCGTGAAGTTCCTAGCCCGTTCCCGTGGGAACCACATTGAATTTCGGGAAAAGCTATAGCCTATGTCACTCCCTGATAATGTAGCTTTCTACTGGTGTAAGAATTTTTAAAATCGGTCCAGTAGTTTCGGAGCCTATTCAATTCAAACAAACAATCAAATCTTTCTCTTTATAATATTAGTAAAGTACCGAACGAAGCCGGTTTTGTCCGCTAGTATTGAGATAAAACGGGGTGTTGAAATTATACCCTAAATATTTCATCTCGTGCCATCAATATGTTTATAAATAACTTTCCCCATCGTCGGCCATTTGTCAATAACGTTGTTAATTAGTTATTTTTATTGTTGGCAATCCTTTTTATACCACTAAGGTGGCAAACAAGCATACGGCCTCCTGATGGTAAGTGGTCACCGTAACCTATGGACGCTTGGAACAACGAGGGTATGTAAAGAGTAGAGCTCTGGAGACCTTTACTCACCGTAGGTACACAGCATGGCCGAGACCAATGACATTTGGTTACAATCTCAAATCAAATGACGACCTCCGTGGCGTAATGGTTACCACGCCAGACCGCCATCCAGGAGGTCCCGGGTTCGATCCCCGGTCGGGTCATGATGAAAAACGAACTTTTTCTGATTGGCCTCGGGTCTTGGATGTTTATGTATATATGTATTTGTTATAAAATATAATATCGTTGAGTTAGTAGCCCATAACACAAGTTTCGAACTTACTTTGGGGCTAGCTCAATCTGTATGAATTGTCCTATATATATTTTTATAAAAAGTGGAGGTCCTTCCCCAGACAGGCTGCGAAAGATGCGAAGCGGATTATCCGCTGTGCCCTACCTCTTATTTTCAAGCTCCCGTAATAAAAACTACTTTTTATGAACTTCACCTCTTTAACATATTTTACTTACTGCCGATAACTTAAATAACTAAATATTCTTGGACGAATTCACACAACGCCATCTAGTCCCAAACTAAGCAACTAAGCTTGTACTATAAATATCGTGTTATTTCTCTCATTAAAGTATGGTCAGGTTTATATACTATGGGTACCAAGATTGCTGATAAATATACTTATTCACTTTTTTTTTGTAAATAAATACTTAGTATACATATAAAACACACAAACAGACATGTTCATGCACACAAATGTTTGCCTTGCGCAGGATTCGAACTCGCGGCCCGTGAGATAAAGTGACCATTGCTAGCCGATCGACCACCGGGCCTGTGAAACTAAGAGTGCTGATGATTGGCACTAGGGTGCTGATAATTGGGTGTTTCACCCCATATATCCAATTATATTTCTTACTCATCAGCCACTTACTCGTTAAATCATCTATCTTATTTCCAAAGTTAAATCGCCCGTGTTAATTAGCAATAATTGCCCTCCTATTTATAACAACTTACCATCGCATTCCGCCATCTTTAGCGTTGATGTACGACCCCTTAGGAAATTATAGGATGCAGTATATACATTTTAAAGTGAGTGATGGTTGACGACCACCATGGCGTAATGATTACCATGCCAGACAGCCCCGCCCGCCCAGGAGGTCCCGGGTTCGAATTCGAATCCCGGTCGGGTCCTGATGAAACCTGAACTTTTGAATTTCAATTGAAAAAATAAAATACTCTATATTCTTTGAGAGGGTGGTAGGTACCCCGGTCGAGCATTTACCAGCCACTACCAGTTCATAGTAGGCTCTAGCAGTCTAAAACCATTTTTAAAGAACTGTAATTAATTTGGTATCTTGCAGTATCTTGCAAAACTAAAATGTCTTTTTGTTTCTTGTAACCCTGCTAGAAATAAACAGATTTATTATTTTAGAAAAAAAAAAGAAATGCCCGGCCCTGGATACTACTTTCTTTTGTTAAAACGAACTTTAGTTACTGTCACCATAAACGGTCTGATCTCTCTTAAATGGTGTCCAATTATGAGTGTCAAACGGAATGAAGTACCGCCGCAGCTGACGCGTCATTTGTAAGGTGATTTATACAGATTTACTTTATTTGTTAGAAAGAACCATTTTGTTGCTAGAATTGTAACTGGACTTAAAAATAGAAGGAAAAAATCTTTGGAAAAAATGGAGGTAAGTATGTCACCAGGAGGAAAATGAAGGTATGTAATTTATATAATATTATGCATAAAATAACTATTTAATGCATAATAATATAAAAAAAAAAAAAAAAAAAAAAAAAAAAAAAAAAAAAAACAAGTTTAGTGTGAGGGCCACGCACAGTGTAGGGTTCCGTATTTGCTACGTTTTGCTTGTTTGCAGATGAGTACAATGCCATATTCTATGACATTTGTAAGTTCTCATCAAAATATTTTACAAGTTTGTCGGCTACTCGGTAACTAGTAATGGCCAACTTAACCGTTACCATGTTGTTTTTTAAATTTCTAAACACAACAGTTTTGAAATTAAACAAAAAATGGCACGTTAAATGTAAATAATTCGCAAACTTTGGGAAGACTGTTTTTCAATATAAAAAACCGCAGACAGACAGACATGGCGAACCTATAAATGTTACTACGGAACCCTAAAAACCATAGAAAAATTGAGGTCTATACCCAGCAGCGGAAATCCAAATTCATTTCATACATTAGTTTTTCATATTCTTTTCATTAAAAAAAATTTCAAAATATATCTTGCTTTTTATGCGTGGCATGACAAAATTGACGTTTTCAACATTCGAAATAGTAACACAAGTAAACTTAGATCAAAGGGATCTATAGTTGAGTGGTTCGCGAGAACAATTAGTGTGTGTGAGTTCGAATTCTTGGTACTGGAACATAGATCACTTAGGTTATAGACGGTCACAAACAAATAATAATAATAATAAGTTTATTTACCATAAGAGTTATACAATAGATTTACAGGCTTTCTTAGTAAATATGTAGATGCACTTTATACAATTTAAAATGTCGTTTTTGTTACCCTGGATTCCACACTAGGATACCCTGTGTCGTGGAAACCAGGTCCCTTCCCAAAGTATACATAAAAAATAAAATAAAAATAAAAGTGTGTGTATGTAAATTAATGTAGCAAGTAAATAAATACGCTATGTATGTGGATTTGTGTGTGTGTGTGAGATAGATAGAGAAATTATGTTGTACATGTGTGAGAATTATTATTAAATTCATTTAACTAAAACCAAATAATAGTCAAATATCTAATCAAAAGTATTATAGTAGGTAGGTAATGAAATTATTATTTTTTATTGATCGATACTTATTTTATATTTTATATCTTGTAAATGAATGACAACAGTTCGTAATCTGTTTTTTTTTTCGCCATTTCTGTTACCAGTTTTTATTTTGCTTGTATTTCCGACATGGTGGTATGGTAGAGTAAATTTAAACATTATTCTGTATTTACATTTTGACTGAAAATGCCTGTGAAAGCCTATTCCTTGAATAAACGGTTTGATTTGATTTCTGCCGCCTTAGTCCGCCTTACAAACACTGACTACTAGTCGCCAACACGGCTGGCTCGCGCATACGTAAATCGAAGTTCCAAACTCATACTACTACTCAGTGCATAACAAAAATGATTTTCAATAATGTTGCTTGACTTGTGTTATCGTTTTGAGAACACAACGACGCCATCGAGCTCCTCAATCATAATTTATTTATTCGCATTAATAGTAGATTTATTAAGATTTCTCAAACATTAAAGTCATAGGATATATCTTGTTTTTAAAAAATTTTTGCAACTTAGTGAATTTTAATATTTCCGTGAATAAATAGTTTATTGAAAGAGCTTTATCTCACTTCACATGTTTTAAATGTATTGTCTATATAGACGACTTCCGTGGCGTAATGGTTACCACGCCAGACCGCCACCCAGGAGGTCCCGGGTTCGATCCCCGGTCGGGTCATGATGAAAAACGAACTTTTTCTGATTGGCCTCGGGTCTTGGATGTTTATCTGTGTATGTATTTGTTATAAAATATAATATCGTTGAGTTAGTATCCCATAACACAAGTTTCGAACTTACTTTGGGGCTAGCTCAATCTGTATGAATTGTCCCTATATTTTATAAGTGTTATTTTATATTTTTACACTTTCATTTTTCACTCCCTTCATCTTCTCTTGTATACCAATTTCTTATCTTATTTTCTTTTACAATTCCCACCATCGCATCCCTAACATTGTCTATAAATTATGTGGTCTATGTGACACTTTTAGCTACTTCACACTGCGTTAGTGTGTGATCTATTTGGGAATTAGCACGGACGCAATAGGTAATAGCTTTTTATTTTAAAATCGACAAAGGAAAATTATATAAGCTGTCTTTAAAATATGCATAATCTAGAAACATAATAATAACTTTTTATGAGGTAGGGCGGCGCTTGGACCTAGAAAAAAAACGGACACCATCACTGGAACTAAAAAGTGAAGCACCCATGGTAAGCCCCCTCGTGTATACGTACGAACCGGCCGGCTTACTATGGTGTGAATGTGTGCGTGCCGGTCAGCCATTTCACACTCACACATAGTTACGCGTGGTTACGCCATTAGGGTGCTTCAATCCTTTCGTAGCAAGATTCCCTCCGCCTTTTTTTCTAGGTCCATGGGGCGGCACAGATAATCCACTTCACATCTTTCGCAGCCCGTCTGAAGATGGACCTCCACCTTACAGAAGATCGTATCCAAATAGCATTGGTCTCGGCCATGTTGTGTTCCTACAGTGAGTAAGGTCTCCAGAGCTCCACTTTTACAGGGTCAGCAACGCTCGAGTGATACCCCCGGTATTGCAACCCTCCATAGGCAACGGTGACTGCCTTCTGCCTTACCATCAGGCGGTTATACTTTTTTGCTACTTTAAAAATAACTGTAAGTAATCTAAGCTACTCAAAGCAAGTCCATTAAATGGTTCGTTACCTTAAGGTTGCCTTGAAAAGATTGCTGTTAGCAATAAGGCCGCCTTGTTGCAATTTCACTAGTCTGTAAGTTATCTATGTATTCTGTGTCCTTTTTTTTATTTATTTTTTATTATCGTCAGAAAAATGCTTTGCAGCAGCCCCACCGCCCGGGGAATATGCGGTGGGGACTGTGGGACTTACCACTAAAAAACTGACGGGATGCCACTCGCCCCCTAAGTGACGGGGCCACGGGTACTGTGATACATCCGCGACCCCGCCAGGGCCGTCCAGCCAAACTGGCCGGACCCGCTCTCCCCGGAACGCCCCGTCAGCAGCACACCGCATCCAGGTGCACTGCCGACACCGAGGACCATTGCCCCCTCAAGACGACGGGCCTTCCCCGGCTCGCCGTCTCGGCTGGGCAAGGGTCCCCTCCATCTCTGCGATCGCAGCAACGTGCGACCGCTGGCCCCGCTCTGCGAGCCGCCGGCGCCGGCCCCTCTTCTTCAATTTTTTAACGAGGTTTTCTTCCTCCACCGCGCCTCCAGCGCCACTCTAGGTGCCACAGCGTCCACTACGTACTTAGTGGACTCTGTGACAATTTGCGCCACCACGCACTCCCTCTTCCAGGGTGGTCTCATTCGCCCATGTGACCCAACCCTTAACGCCCCCCGCAGTGTCTGGGTTGGCGAGACCCAGTGTCTGCAGGGCCTCCGCGTTATGTATTCTGTGTCCTGTTTTAGTGATTTGCAAATAAAGCATATTCTATCTATGTATCAAAAAGGGACAACTTTTAAGGGGTTTAAAATATTATTTTCAAAAAAATTTGGTAGATCTTTTTCATTCATTTTCATAGAAACATTACCAAGACTTCAACTTGTAACTTATCATCACAATGTTATAGTAAACGTTAAAGAAAAGTTTTGGTTGATAATATAATAGTAGGTTCAAAATCACGGGCCCTTGTTTTGTTTTGACTAGTATAGAAACTTATAATCTAGGCTTAGATTATATCTAAGAATCTAGGATGTAAGGTGCTAGCACACCCCGGACACTTCATACAACGCGCGTGAAATAATTACCTGTTTCAACTACATAGGCCAATGTCGTCTGTACACGCGCACACGTATATTCGTTCACTAAGCGCACATCCTTGCAACTTTTCCCGCGTGGACACCTGCCCTGGGGTAAAATAACGCAATTCGGTGCGGGGCGGAGAGTGGCCATTCTACCTCGGGTTATTACTTATTCTATGGTGCTAGGTTCGGTTGTCGAGTGGCTGTCACTACCAACGCGCCACCGACGCTGTCCGAATTTTTTGAAACTTATTTTCGAAGCCGCGGCCTTAGGAACTTGGGACCACTACATTGCAGGCTTTTCGCACCAGCGGGTACGGGTTCCCGCTGGCACCGCTGCTGGGGGAATAGGGTTGTTTCCAGGGTCAAAATAATTACATTCTATTTAGTCCGTATTTTAGATTTTATAAAAATATTGAACACATATTTTTTATTTTTTCGATTTAACAAAAAATAACAAAGATACAAGGCATAAAAATTTAGGAGTGGGGGCCTTTGACGTCACCCCTTGCGAAAAAATGCCACACGGCGTGACGTCACACGTAACTTTAATGGGCTATATCTTTGTCATTTTTGGTCTAATTTACAAATGAAAAAATGAGTTGCACTTATTTTTGAATAATCTAAAAGACTAATTACATTTTTTACGGCAACAGAACTAGCCTGACGACGTTCGTGTTTGTTCTCGAATCTGGATGTTTCTCTACATGTACTGCCTTGCCCGCGTAAAAATTTGCTTACGTTGGGCTTGGCCGTTTCGTTACGTACTATAGAGTGCTTAGTACTTACTAGTTTTTTGTCCACATTCGATCATGTCGACGTAAACAAACCGACCAAATAGAGAAGAACTCTCATGTTGCGATTTATAAGACGCGTGCTACATATCAAAATTATGCCGCTTACTTGCTCACGTTTCGAAGTGTGTTACCCGGCTTATTTGGAAAATGAATAACAGAAAAGTATGATGAGTAGTTTATAAATTTTTCACCTTACGTCTATGTGAATGTAGCGAAATGGCCAAGCCACATATTTTGATCAAGGTGTAGAGTTTGTGAAGTTAGGCCTTGTAGAGGTGTGTAGAGTTAGAAGCTTGGATCTACATGAGATCTGATAACTTTTTGACAGTGCGAGTCATATGGCAACTTTGTGGCAACATTTAACATGAAAATGTTTTTGGTAGGTTTATTTAATGTTATGTAAAAATTCGATAAAGTGATTCAAAGTTCTCTGCCTAATCTCATAAAGATTATAGGTATAATGTTTTATACCTACATTTGGGGTGGGGTTTGGGGTTGGGGTTTAAAATAAAATAAAAACAATTGTTTAAAATTCATGAAACCATATATGATTTAATTTTACGTTACCTATAATAACTAGCACAAATGAAATAATAAAATATCTGAAATAAATATATACAATTAAATAATAATAAAATGGAAGATAATTGACTAAAATCAGTTAACAGAAATTAATTTTATTATTAAAAACTAATTATATTTACAATAAAATAACATAAATAAAATGTTAATTTACAATTATTTACATTGTTTTTATTTTTAAATGTAAAATTACAATTATGACATAATTATTATTAAGTTGAATATCAGACAGTTTCTGAAACGTATTTTTAAAGTTAACGACATACAAAATTATAGCTGTCACTGGTGCTAATCCTGTTGTACAGTCAGGAGCACGTTGAGCTTTACACTTGCAGTAGAATTTTGGCTCTTATGACATAAAACTTAAGAATGGTACAACGTCCGATATGTAAAGGTCGACCTGCTCTTGACTGTACATTTAACTAGGCTAGACTAATTTTGACAGGACTAGAAGTGTTGCTATGCTTTTCACTAATTGTAAACCAAGGAAGGACAACAACACCTTTGGTCTTGTCAAAATTAGTTTAGTCTAGTTAAATGTACAACAGAATTAGTCAAACTAAACGCGAAAATAAAAGACAGCTTGAGATTTAATGCGAAGTTAAAATACTTTTCAGAGATTATCTGTTATCTAAAGGCTTACTGATGAAAAAGGCAGGTCATTAAGTTAGTTCAAATGTAAAAATTGTAAAGGGAAAATCCCTTTTCCCAGAAGTCCCTTTATTAGTTCCTTTGAAGGGACTACCGAGACTTTTTTAGTTCTTGTAGTTTCTATAAAGATTCTAAAGAAACCACTGACTGTGACTTCTCAGTTCATTTATTATGTTAATGATTTCTGTATTTTATATATTTTTACACAAAACACTTAGTTCTTAGATAAAATTGTGTGAATCTATCGAAAATTGAATTGGTCGCTAATCGTGCGTCGACAGTTTTTGGTAAGCCACACGTTTGATTACTCGTCGCTGTTCGATTTCGTACCGTCTCGACGCACGAACATCGAGCGACCAATTTCGTAAAATAAATTTGAATTCTTTTTAATTATGAATAGGTATGCAAGTTATTTATTGAAACATTATTATTCTAAAATGCTATAATTATTTGGTTATTTTATCGCATCATTATTTAAATTGTAAAATAAAACAATAATAAATATCAGTTCAGTGAAATAAAGTGTAACTTAATTTTTTTTTAAATCCGTCCAAAAATTATAATTTTAAAATATAAACAAGAAATTATTTATTCATTAATTAAATTGTATTTCAAGTCTAATTTAAAAAGTTTAAAATTTATTTTTACAACATAACACATATAGCCTTTTTTAAACGTAAAAAATTGGACCATTTTTTGCGAAAACAAAAGTATAAAGCCCAAACTCAACCGGGACATGCAGAAATGCATTTTATTAACTCTAGCGAAACCCGCGCAACTTCGTTTGCGTATATCTCGCTTTCCCGTGGGAATTTTGAAAAATCCTTTCTTAGTGCTCCCCTACGTTATAAAAGGAACCCCTGTGCAAAATTTCAAGTTTCTAACCCTTTTAGTTTAGGCCCTGCGTTGATAGTCAGTCAGTCAGTCAGCTTCTCCTTTTTCATATATTAAAAAAACAACCTGAAAATTTAAAATTTAAATTTTTCATTCTATGACTGGATATAAAGTTTATAATTTTTGCATGAACCATGGATGAACCATGTAATCTTTTTTTTAATGAGAAGATTAAGTTTTTTTTTTTAATTGATGTCAACATTAACATGCCGATTCTCTGACGGCAACTGGTCACTTGATCGTTTTCTTTAAATAGATTTATTTATCAAAATGTGCATATTTTGGACTTGTATCATTTTTGCAAAAAATGTGGTATTTTATCTGTTACATTACTAAATAATAAATAATATTAACCTAAACATTATTTACATCAGGAACGTCGTTTTTAATATAATACAATAATAATATAAATAATAAGAAGTAAGTGTGGCAAAAAAATTGCCACTTTTTCATGAAAGTCTTTTCTTTCAATGCAGCTGTTTGGATGGTCACAACACTCACTCATTTCGAAGCATGTATGACGAAGCATACGAAGCATGTGTGTCGAACACCCAGGAGGTCCCGTGATCGAATCCCAGTCGGGTCATGATGAAAAAATAAGTTTTTCTGATTGGCCTGGGTCTTGGATGTTTATCTATACATGTATTTGTTATAAAACATAATACCGTTGAGTTTAGTATCCCATAACACAAGTCTCGAACTTACTTTGGGGCTAGCTCAATCTGTGTGTTCTGTCCCTACGTGTTATTATTATATTATGATCAGTCACTTTCACATAGTCCGAAGCATAAGTGGCGAACCATTCATGACACATTATTCGATGTAGTAACTTTATGTGACGAACATTGAATAGCCACGTTCACACAGTCCGAAGCACATGTGGCAAAACTCCAAATAATAACAGTGTTCCAATTTATCAGCAACGTGATGAAAATTTATTCTTGTTTACTATTTAATGTTCTCAAGTGAATGAAATCTGTACCTAGAAATGTTTAATATCGTAACATTTTTTATAAATGAGCATTAATCGTTTTAAAATATCTGTTTATCTGATGAATCTTTACTGCTGATAATTGGTGGGGCTTGACCCTATACCTATTTGTCAGATACGTGAAATACAGACTATGGTTTTTAGTTTACATAACATTAATCTCTTCTTCTTCGTCGCTCTCCATAGCAGTACTATGATTATACAACGGTATTATGTTTTATAACAATGTATTTGTTATAAAACATAATACCGTTGAGTTTAGTATCCCATAACACAAGTCTCGAACTTACTTTGGGGCTAGCTCAATCTGTGTGTTCTGTCCCTACGTGTTATTATTATATTATGATCAGTCACTTTCACATAGTCCGAAGCATAAGTGGCGAACCATTCATGACACATTATTCGATGTAGTAACTTTATGTGACGAACATTGAATAGCCACGTTCACACAGTCCGAAGCACATGTGGCAAAACTCCAAATAATAACAGTGTTCCAATTTATCAGCAACGTGATGAAAATTTATTCTTGTTTACTATTTAATGTTCTCAAGTGAATGAAATCTGTACCTAGAAATGTTTAATATCGTAACATTTTTTATAAATGAGCATTAATCGTTTTAAAATATCTGTTTATCTGATGAATCTTTACTGCTGATAATTGGTGGGGCTTGACCCTATACCTATTTGTCAGATACGTGAAATACAGACTATGGTTTTTAGTTTACATAACATTAATCTCTTCTTCTTCGTCGCTCTCCGTAGCAGTACTATGATTATACAACCCTTGGGCCATGAGCTGCAAAGCCAGCGGGTTCCTCTGCCCAGATGCCTTCTTGATCTTCGCCCGTTTGTTCTGGAACCAGATCTTGATCTGGGCTTCAGCCAAACCCAACTCTGTTGCCAGCGCCTGCCGTCTTCTTTCAGTCAGATAGCGGTTTTCGACGAACTCGTGCTGTGGAAGAATTTTTTAGGTTAGATTTCTATCAACATTTTAAATAATAAAACTCTTTGTGAAAGAACAAACCATTAAAAGTACAATAGGCGGTCTTATCGCTAGGCAATTTCTTCCAGGGTTGGAAGGAGTTTTCAACTTTTAAAAAGTGTTATTAGCTCGTGTTTCTGTGTCGTGTAGCACGTGAGGTCTAGTCAAATTCTATTTATTAGGACATATTTGTGCTAAAACAAATACGCAAGTTAAGCAACATCAACCCTACCCAGTATTTGGATGGATTTCGTTATCTCGAGCTTTTCCGTGCTTTGGAGAGCACGTTAAGCCGTCGGACCCGACTATTATTGATGGACGCGATGTCGGCGGTTTGAGAACACTGGTCTCCGCTAATCAACATTTGGGCAGCATGATAGAGTACGTTCTTATCCCCTACGATTGAAGGTAGACCCGTATCCCAGCAGTGGGGTGATTATGGGTCGATATGATGATGATGAGGGGATACTTGGAGATTTTGATTATTTAAATCGAGTAAATAAAACTTTCTCGTTCCTATCACCTTTACGCAGATGATTTGCAAATTTACTGTCAGGCATCTTTGACTGATATTGATTTAGCTGTTACGAAAACTTATGAAAATCTAAACCGGATTTCTTCCTTTAGTGAAAGATATGGATTAAAAGTTAACCCTGCCAAATCGCATGTCCTGTTTTTGTGATTTGCAAAAAGCATATTCTATCTATCTAAATAAATAAATCTTTATTCAGTTGTTTACATTTTATCGTGGCCGGAGACTCTATTTAAGCAGAATCATAAGTATGATTCTGCTGGTGTCATCAACACAAGCGTGCTTGTAGACGCTCTTTCTTAAAACACATAGGGACTTTTTCTCCCGAAAAGTATGCGATTCCCGTAGGATTTGGTAAAATTTTTCATATAAACCCCCCCCCCCCCCCCCCACACGCCTCCAATACGGCCTGCTTCCTGCGACTTTCTTCAGGTCGTCTGACTTTCCGGTATAATACCGAGTAGTACCGAGAGTATACAGAAATATTTCTGAATAAGTTGGAATACTATATTGGTGGTCTTTTGTACCGTATTTTGGCAAATAAATTTATCTATCTATCTAGAAAAAATAACAAACCTTCAATCTAGCAAGCTGGGCAGCACTGAATGCGGTTCTTGGTCTCTTCTCTTCTGTAGTCGCTTTTTTCTTCATTCTTCTACTTCTCGGACCTGTTGACAAGAGAAAAATAAGATTAGGTATCTTTTTATCATTGACAGTGATAGTTCTGTTATTTTTTACCAGGATTTTTAATTTTTAAGCAACTTTTCAATACTTCCAACTTCGTCTAATATCTTTCTGATTAAATTCGTTGTGAGTTCCAAGACAGCTGTAGTTTCTCCCCCGGGACGTCAATAAGCCTCATTGCTTATTGTCAATCTGAGGTCGCCGTTGTTGATCCTGGCTGCACAGGAGACAGAGCGGTAGGAATTTGGTGGGTTTGCCCCTGGTCCAACAGGAAATGGTCGAATATCACGTGTTTATTTTATAAGTAATGGAGTGTGAGCGGAACCAAACTAAGAGACTAATATTTTTCCAAGATTATGAGATTAATAGGCTGGATGTGGGGATTGTTCAGAGCATTCTGACCAACCCCCTCTCTGATGCTGCCTTGAGCTTGTGCAGTTTAGTGGAGCTTTGACTGTATATTTATCGTTATGTGTTGTGTTAGATATAGATGTTTTTTGTGATGACGGAGCTGCCATGTCTAAAAAGACAAAAGTCCCTAAATAAATAAAGATAATAAAATTTTATTTTTATTTTTTATAAGTGTAGTTATTTATGCACAGTAGCGCCATCTATGTCAGACTTTTGAGCAAACGAGAATCGCGTATTTTTTGGAATAAAAAGTACCCTATGTGTATCAGCTACCTTCGTACCAAATATCATAAAAATTAGTCCAACCATTTAAGCGTGAAGAAGTAACAAACATACACATTAGTAAGAAGTAGGATAAATTATATATTCATTCGTATTGTATAAAAAAAATCACAAATAAATTAAATAAAAACTTAATTTTATGTATACTTAAAAAAATATATTTACCTTTATTCCAATAAAAAAAATTAAAAATACTAATTTATGTAATTATATTCAAACAAACAATTTTAATTAATTATTCAAATATTTATTTATGTCTATTTATTCATATTAAAACATAAATAAAATAAGATTTTGTTTTACATTGTTAAATATATTATATTAGGTTTAAATGAATTATTCAAATGTATGTACATTTGTACACATAAAGAAAATATGTATATAAGTTTTTTGGAGGTTAAGAAGATGTTTTTATTTTCTTAAATATATTTTTGTATTTTTTAACATTATTTATTTAGTTCCCCACCCTGGTCACCTCATTCATTTGTTGACGTTTAAACAAAACAAATTAAATTAACAAAGACATTCCGGCTAAAAGGCCTTGACACATGGCGCCCCCTAGCGGACCGAACTTGGACTATTAACATAGTTGGTCCACTAATGAGGACGCAAACGACCTCATAATTTATTTATGGGGGGTTAAAGGATGCCTTTTATATTTAGATGCGATTTTATAAACTTGAGGGTTAACCTATTATGGCAAAACTTTTTATGTCATAATATTGTTTTCCATAATATCGGATTGCAGAAAATTCACTTAGCAGAAATTTGTTTTGCATACACTCATTAAACATACACTCATCATATCAACCTATAATCATCTAACTGCTGGGATACTGGTCTTCCTTCAATCGAAGGGGATTAGAGCGTACTCTGCCACGCTGATCCAATGCCAGTGGGTTGATGTCGCTGGACGACTGTCGTTAAGCCGGTGGCGCTCAGGCGGCATGAAAACACTGGTCTCTGCCAATCCGCATTGGAGCAGCGTGGCAGAGTACGCTCTAATCTCCTTCGATTGAAAGGAGACCCGTATCTCTGCAGTCAGATAGGTTGATATACATGAGGAGCTCGATGGCATCGCTGTGTGTCGCACTCTAATTGAACACGCAAGTCAAGCGACGTCGTCCCTAGCCAGTGTTTGGATGGGTATCGTTATCTCGAGCTTCTCCGTGCTTCGGAGGGCACGTTAAGCCGTCGGTCCCGGCTGTTATCGGTAGATGACAGTCGTAACCATGTCGGTGGCCTTCGGGCGGCTTGAAAATACCGGCCTCTGCCAATCCGCATTGGAGCAGCGTGGTAGAGTACGTTCTAATCTCCTTCTATTGAAGGGAGACCCGTATCCCTGCAGTATGATTATGGGTTGATATGATGATGATGATATGACACTGTCTAATTGCAACGCACAAGAATGCAAAAGCCAAAACTTGAAAAAAAAAGTTTGTAATTTAAAAAAAAACATTTTACTGTTAAAATACTGCGGTTTTATTAAAAGTGGACCCCTAAAACGGTGGCGAGGAGGGAAGTAATAATTTTTTCGACCGCCCAATAGTGGTTTGCAACGAGAAATGCCCACCATTCACCGGCAGTTTTTGTTTAATTAAAAACACGAATAATAAAAACCGTTTTGCGCCGTTTTATCGAGTGATGTACGGCGTCGCATTACCGTTCGGAAATAAACCATAAAAGAAACCTTTTCACCAAAGACATAGAGTCCATTTTCCTTTGTGTTGTGCAGGAAAAATTCACATTTTTCAAACGTATAAAACGATTTTTTCCCCGAACAAACGATTTCCTGTTCTATTCTTAAAACAATAAAACTCAATATACTATGTAACCGACTGTTCCAATTTCAAACTCTACTTTATTTCCGAACGACTAACTGAAAAGTCATTTCGAAAATGCTGTAAGTAACAATACTAGTTTACAAATGTAAATTGTGCTTTATTTGTTAGATTTTAAAGTTGAAAACAATTTATTGGTGTACGAAAAAATAAATCGCAAGTACAGGAAAGTACAGAAGTGTTTATTGCGAACGTTTTCCTCCGACGATGGAGTGAAATTTACGACGGGGCAAGACTATCAGATCTTAGTTTACTTTATACCGCCATTTGCAATTAATGAAACAGAAACACAATACAGTGTCGAAACTATTTATCATGATATAAAACAGGGTGTAGATTGGCTATTTAGGTAATTAGCAATGATTTAAAACACCATTGTCGGACTTCAGTTTCTTAAAACGCATTTTAATTTTAGATCCAAATTAACTCTTAAGCAATTTAGTTTGACGGTGACAGCCATAAGGTGCAAACTTAACCGTTTTAGATTAAGACGTTTTAGATATGATTTTTTCCAAATTTCTAAACACAACAGTTTCGGAGATAGAGGTTTGTGTGAAACAGAAAATGGCACCTTAAAATGTACTTCACAAACGAATCATTGTATCAAAGAATGACCTTCCTACACCTACAATGTTTTTAAGACAGCTATCTAATGACATCTTGTGCTACAACATGGGGTAGGACAGGATATAGGAAAAAATCATTTCCACTATACATGTAGAGGAGGCACGTAAAAAATATTTTTTAAGACAACTTTCTAGTTTTAACAGTCTATGCGCTAGACCGCGGACAGACGGACATGGCGAAACTATAAAAGTACTAATAGACGATCGAGCCAAGTCCGGCCGCGCCACGGACTCAGTCCGGTTCCGGACGGCGTCCGTGCCGGATCAAATTCGAGCGTCTATTACAACTTTTATTTATTTATTTTTTAACACCGGGAGTATCACTTGCGCGTTGCCAACCCTGTGAAAATCTTTTAACGCCTTTAAACATATAAGTCTGAATAAAAGGCCTCGGCGGGGATCTCATTCCACAGCTTCAACGTTCGCGGGAGGAAACTTTACGGGGATCCTTGTAAATTTTCTGCGGAACCCTAAGAATAGACTTTATAGTATGTGAATGGACGCTCACAACGATCGCGTGTTGAAAAGCAACTTAACACTTTTCCTTGCGATTATACGCAGTGTTAAATCAGATGGTGATTTATAACAAACGGAAATTAGACTTTTTAAAATTAATATAAGGTTTATACGTTAATTGTACATCGCGATTGTATATGATTGGTCTAGGTTCTATTCTGACTATTGATAAAAGAAATGGCGATGAGCTTATTTTATTTTCTAAACTTATTTTTTTTACACATTTTACACTGCGCCTCCAGCCAGTCTAACATGCTTACGTCGAGATAGTTTCTCGCACGCGACAAAGTTTCTCCGCCAATAGCAATGCCTGTTTTGTCTACTGTAGACATAACCGAGATAAGCTATTGGCAGAGCGGAGCGAGAAAATTTTGTCGCGTTTGTCATCTTAGCACGGCTGGTCTCAAAGTACGCTAGGCTTTACCTACCTTGTGTTAGG
This sequence comes from Endotricha flammealis, assembly GCA_905163395.2. Lineage (NCBI taxonomy): Eukaryota > Metazoa > Arthropoda > Insecta > Lepidoptera > Pyralidae > Endotricha > Endotricha flammealis. The sequence goes on from LR990883.1 coordinate 1,913,199, forward strand.
TTACCCTATGGATATATTATTGTAAATTTAAAAAGATGATTCTGATTGGCACAATTCTGAGTTTTGAGTGTATACCAAACTAATTTCTACGAATTGAAGTTTCTGCCATACGCTGTTATGCGTGATAATATTATGGCAAAAAGTTCTGCCATGACATAAAAATGCTCGACATCTCTTATTGGTTGACTAAAAATGTCAATAAAGTTGAATAAATAAATAGTAAATTGAAAAATGGCCGACGCTAACTAATAAAAAATATTACTCAATTAGAAAAACACCCCATTTAATTGGTAGAGGGATGAAATAAGGGGTGAAACACGCTTACTACGTAACAACCACATGTACGTGTGTAATTATTACAAAAATCAACCCTCGCAATAAAATTCCAGACTTTCGATCGTAATGTAGTTCTACACTGTCGCGAAGTTGATTAAAATGAAGTGAAGTTACACGAAGTTAGTTTTTTTTAAATCACACAGATTGAGCTAGCCCCAAAGTAAGTTCGAGACTTGTGTGGGATACTAACTACATATTATGTATTTTTTATAAAAATATATTATAAAAATAAATATCCAAGACCCGAGGCCAATCAGAAAAAGTCAATTTTAAATACTAAGAAAAAATTAAAACGAGCTGCGGCAGCGGCCTCGTCCACATTAGTTTTCGCTCAACTTAACTAGAGAAGACTATGGTAAAGTGAAGACGACGTCTGACGGAGTTCGTCGCGAGAGTGTAGAGTCGGCATTACGGGTGTCACTCTGATTTTCGAAAATTAATAACCCATATATTGAAGATACTTAGATGGGAATGTTGGAGTTCCAAATATCTTGTTCCCAACTAATACAAACAAAGTGTAGCCACCATTATAAAGGTTCTCGAACACAGTTCCGTAAGATTATTCAGACACGTGTTCCGGCGAACGCAAAGTGATTGCTTTTCATTGAGGGATGATGTATTTTGGATGTGGCACTTTTTGTTTAGTCAATCAAAGACTGCTTTTAGCAATAAGGCCGCTGTTATTCCTTCACGGCTTGACTAAGCAACCGATCATTATGGAAATTTCCATACATATTGTTAGGGGTACAGAGCCCAACATAGGCTACTTTTTATCCCGTGAAAGTATGTCGTTCCAATGGGAAAATATTTTTTCTACTATAGAGGGCGCTGTATCGGCCAACAGATGGCGCCACAAGTCGCGCTATGGGTTGCTTTGTTGTCAAACGAGACCTATGTCATTAAAATTAACGCGAGCGAAGCCGCGGGCAAAAGCTAGTACACAATAATATAATGAGATACATAAATAAATAGTGTTACAAATATTCAAATTTATAATCTCTATTTAAACCGCCTTCCTCTCTCCGAATTGCTATGCCCGACAAGGGCCCATAATGTGTAGGTACTTATAAATCATATCTGTAACAACTTACATACTGTGTGGAACGCAATAAATATTGTGTGAAAAAACATGGCATAATGGTGACATTGTTAATAATGTGCGCATGTTTGGCTAATACAGTTTAGCAAGCATTAAATACATTGACATGTTGCTTATATTATTAAACTAATCTGTAAGTATTCTGTCTTTTCGGTATGCAAAGTTTTTTTTTTGGTATATATTTTTATTTTATAGATTGGATGATACAGTTTTTATGCAGATGGCGCCACAAGTCGCGCTATGGGTTGCTTTGTTGTCAAACGAGACCTATGTCATAAAATTAACGCGAGCGAAGCCGCGGGTTTTCCCCGCGGCTTCGCTAGTGAGCTATAAATGTAAAAATATAGCAAAGAAATGTAAAATATCGAAATGGAATCAGCATGGGTTTACTTTTTCTCTAAGGTAATTGTATTACTTGAAATTGTATATTGCAAATAAATCGTATTTTATCTATCTATCTATGAAAGAGGTGACTAGGTTAGACAAGATCCCCCTAGAATCGACGTTGCTATACAAGTGTTTTCTTTATGTAACGTAACATCTAAAGTCACACGTAATGAACGAATTTCCCGTGACACTGTCGCAAAGTAACATGTGATGTAACAGAATTTCTATACTGCGAAATTGTGGACGCCTTGCGTGAACGAGCCGTGCACACTACGCGCACGAGCCGAGCATTCAACACTTGTTCGCCGCGATCGATGGAGGAAGAAAACACAAATAAAATACAGCGCTGCGTTCTCACTATGAAGTGTTCTTTCATGTTACATCAATGTTACATTACTGTACCGGGTTTTCTTCTATCTATACAAATATTATAAAGAGGAAAGGTTTAATTGCTTGTTTGTTTGTTGGTTTGTTTGCATTGAATAGGCTCCGAAACTACTGGACCGATTTCAAAAATTCTTCCATCAGTAGAAAGCTACATTATCAGGGAGTGACATAGGCTATAGCTTTTCCCGAAATTCAATGTGGTCCCCACGGGAACGGGTCCGGAGCTTCACGCGTACGAAGTCGCGGGCAAAAAAGCTAGTATCTTAATAAAGAGGAAAGATTATTTTGTATTTTTGGGTTTTTGTTCCGAATAAACTAAAAACTACTGGACCAATTTCAAAAGTTCTTTCACCATTGGGAAGGTACATACATTATCCCCGGGTAACATATTTTTTTTTTCAAATCCTTAGTATACCCGTGCGAAGCTGGGACGGAGCGCTAGTATTAGAATGCCGCATCCAAAAACTTATATATCATTGTACAACTTACATATTCAGTACGTGTGCTTTGCTTCACAAATTTAAATATTTATTCAATACATTTCAACTCTATTTCTATACACATAACGTCTAGTGTCCTTTGCACTTAAACATACATAGGAAATAACACCTTAAAAACAGCTTGAATAAGATGTATTTTCGCTTGTAGTTAATGTGTAAAGTATTATAACAGAAAAATTAGGTTTTTTATAGGATTTTTTGCCTTATGACACATGGAAATAAAGACGATTATTGTTTGTATATAACGTGTGAACTATTACGCGTAGTTGTAGTCTTGATTGATTTTTTTTTTAGTTTTTTTTTCGAGGGTTGCTTTTTATGGCGGAAAATTATAGGGCTTTTCTTTGCTATAAACAGTTTGTAAGGAATAGTGGTCGAGTGGCTGACAATGGTCACTTTATACCAAGGGCCGTGGGTTCCAAAATGTATGAAGTCGCCTCGAGGACAGCAGGACCATCGTTAGGATGATTTTTGGTTGCAACATCCAACATCCAAGTGGACACATGTGGCTCTAATAAACAAAAACCCCGTTTGGTAACAAAGAAAAGGACGGAGCTGACAAAAGATCCGCTTACAAGATGTGCGAGCGATTTTTTTCTAAAATGGTCCTCCTATCTTCGAGGCCACCGTACCTTACATTACCTACTCCCGTTCCGGGTTACATAGGCTATATTTTTTTTATTTTTTTTAAATAGTTATCTTACTGAAAAGGCGTTTTATGATATTAGGGATTTCTTATATCAAATTTTATCTTAAAATTCAAATTTTCTCAAAGTTATTAAACTATATGACTCAATTATATTATATTTTCATCAATTTATATCTTAATTAAACAAATTGTAATTACATAATATGCCAACAGGCGAAACATGGCTGTACCTACTAACACTAATTTAAGATCATATTGTTACTAACCCATGTTTTATGAACTAAATAAATGATTATGATAATTATTATGAATTATCCTTAGTAATTTTATTTTTATTTTTATTAAAACTCGTGCAAAGCTGCGGTTCGCTAGTCTATGAATTTTAAAAAAAAACTATTCTGCCGTTTGAAGACATTTTGCTCTTTTATTACTTTTTAGAGATTTTGAATTTAATTCTACCAATACCAATAAGTTGACTTTTTACTCATACCAATAATGATTTTATTTTATCTAATTAGACAGACAGAAAAATCGTCACTTCTTGATATCGTGTCAATTTGCTTTTACGTGGAAACGTAGGGATGTTACAGGATCTTATCGATATTTTCTCATTGAATTCGACAGCACGATGATGCGTTGGTAGTGATAGTGACGATACCTTCAAAATTAAATTAAATTGTTTATTTTCTCTGCTATCTCTGTACTCCATGTTTGTCGATGATTACTTAACATCTGGTTGATGTTAAGTAATCACCGTCCTCTTGAGAGAGGTAGGGCACAGCGGATAATCCGCTCAAATCAGCAGCCCGTCTGGGGAAGGACCTCCAACTTACAGAAGATCGTAGTCAAATAGCATTGGTCTCGGCCATGTTGTGTTCCTACGATGAGTGAGGTCTTCAGAGCTCCACACCCAGGGTTGGGAGGGTTGGCAACGCGTGAGTGATATCCTCGGTATTGCAATCGTCTATAGGCTACGGTGTTGCTTACCATCAGGCGTATTATTTATAGTCTATATTAGTATAGTATAGTCTAATATTACAAAGAGGAAAATTTGTATTTTCGTTTCTAACGAATAAACTGAAATACTACTGGACTGATTTCAAAAATTCTTTTACCTGGCTAGCTACACTATCTGTGGGTGACAAGTGTATGTAATAAGTAAATAAGTGTATGTAACAATACAAGACATATGTAATAATGTAATTTTTTTTTTTAATGAGATCCTTAGAAAAGCTCGTGCGAAGGTGGGACGCGGCGCTAATGTATTAAATTTATATTTATAATAATATATCTATTGTCTGGTACCCATAACACAAGCAGGGTAAGCCTAGCTTACTTTGGGACCAGTTGGCGCTGTGTGAATTGTGTAAAATTTACTATTATAGGCTATACCCAATGACCTTAGTATTATTATAGCTAATAATGGAGTCGACAAAACGACTAACAATTATTTTGTTCATAATGAAGCGATTCAATACCACAATATTGACGTTAATTGAAGGAAAAACGTTACTTATACATACACATTTTAAAATAGATGCCTTAATATAGTGATGAATAGCAACATTGAAGGAGTTGATTGAAATAATAGTATGAGTGAACGAATGAATAGCCGGATCCACAGTTCCACACCAGACGAGGAGTGGGTTGAAATAATAGTATGATCGGGACAAGCCCACCACACATTCGATGTGTCTCCTGTGTAGCCAGGATCAACAACGGCGACCTCAGATTGACAATAAGAAATGAAGCTTATTGACGTCCCGGGGGAGAAAACTACAGCTGTCTTGAACTCACAACGAATTTAATCAGAAAGAAGATAGTCGGAGTAGAAAGTATTGAAAGGACTTTACTCCTTAACAACTACGTCAGAGACAGCAATTTGAAGCAAAAGGCATTATACCTTAGAAAGATGGCAAATCAAGTGAGACTTTGAAATAATAGTATGAGTGAGCGAATGAATAGCCGGATCCACAGTTCCACACCAGACGTTCCAACGCGATATTTTTTATTTTTTCCTACTACCTCTTCGACGAAAATGACCTGCTGAGGAGAAGTGCCGCAAGAAACTCAACGATTAGCCTTTTTTGAAAGTCAGTATAAGATAAAAGTATTGTAAGTGTTTTATACATCGCAAAATAAGATATGTACGTTTATGTACGTCTATACAATAGTTTGTAATGTATGTATGTATATTTATCATAAAACCGCATTCGTGAATTTCTGCACTTCCCTATGGTTGACTGGTAGAGAATGCAACTTAGCATTAAGTCCGCCTATTGTATCAGTACTTTTGTATTGTGGTCAATAAAGTTAAATAAATAAAAATAAATATGTAGTGCACAGCGGATAATCCGCTTAAATTGGAGCAGCCCGTCTGGGTAGCCCTCCACCTTACTGAAGATCGTAGCCAAATAGCATTGGTCTCGGCCATGTTGTGTTCCTACGGTTAGTGAGGTCTCCAGAGCTCCACTTGGGGGGGGGTTGGGAAGGTTGGCAACGCGTGAGTGATACCCCTGGCAAGCGTCTATAGGCTACGGTGACGGCTTACCATCAGGCCGACCGTATGCTTGCTTGCCACCTTTGTGGTATTAGAAAAAAGTTTAGAGAGCAGAGGGGCAAATTACAGTAACTACAAATTTTTATCCTTAAAATAATATTCTAGTAAAGAAAACAACGAGACCGCGCGGGTAAAACCGAAGGTTTTAGTTAAGCCTCTGCTGATCCTCGATCATTGAAGTGTCTATTTCATTTAATGTCTTTGCTTTGTGTTTCTTGAAATTGCACCGATGACATGATTATTGTAATCTGGCTGTATTACGGGTTACAGTTGTCGACAGTTATGTCATTATGCTATTATAACGTTAAGTAAACGGGTAATTTGAATTTAAAACTACCTGTATTTTATACTAATTGGTTTATTTACTTAATGTCCAAATCATACATTTAATAATTTATTAAGTTTCGTCATCTCGCACGAAAAGAACACGCACGATCGTGCGTTTGGGCACTGTTCGATGTTTCCTATTTTTTGACAGACCGTCAAAAGTTAGGAAAATTCGAATAAGAAGAGGACGCGGGTTTGATCGCTCGGGGCAAACCATTTAAATCATTTTTTAATTTACACATTACATATCAATATATCGATATTTATATTATTTAATTATCGATATATTTATTTGCAATGTCCCATCACTAACTCCAAATCCCAGAAGGCCTGGCCTGGTGGGCTTTTTTGTCCCCACTAATAACTTGATTTCGTCCAAACGTTTAGATATTTCGGCATTTAGGTACTCTTAACTGCCAATTGTACTTGGGTATGTTTTTTAATCTGTGCACATTGTGGCATTTTTATATTTAATCTGTATTTATAAAAAAGTTTACTCCATAAAACTGTCGTAATATGTCGTAATAAAGTTGGCAAACGTGCGTACGGTCCGCCTGATGGTAATCACCGTAGCCTATAGACGCTTGCAATACCGGGGGTTACCGTAGAAACACAACATGGCCGAGACCAATGCTATTTGGCTACGATATTTTGTAAGGTGGAGGTCCTTCCCCAGACGGACTGCGAAAGACGCGGAGCGGATTATCCGTAAGGTGGAGGTCCTATCCGCCGTGCCCTACTCTCTCTTATTTCACGTCGATATTCAGTAAGAGTAGTTAATAGTAGCTAGCTACCACTATTAACTACTCTGATGTATTAATTGTTAATGAGACACAAAGTAACAGATAAACTATAATGTTTGTAATCACGCACCTTCTGTCTCACTCGCACGGTTACAATAATGGAGCAAAAAAAAACTTGATTCGCATTAAGTACTGCTTGCTCTATAAAATGAATCGATTAGGGTATCGCAGTGAAATAGTACAATCGGCCAATGAAAGAGGTGATCAGGTCCGTAAGAATTGTTCACTTTTACTAAATAATATTAGTATGGATTCTATAGATATATATTTTTTTTTTATACAGCAAAGGTGGCAAACAAGCATACGGTCTCGGAAGCGATCTAGATGTCCAAATCCTTTTTTCTTTTTTCTTATCCTTTCTCTCTAAAACAACAAGCATACAAGTTTCGCATAGTTTGAAACTAGATGGCGTTGTTTATTCAATTAAAATAATATTTATTTTATTTTAAAAACTAGCGGAACCCGCGCTACTGCGTGTATCTCGCTTTCCCGTGGGAATTTTATGTATGTACTATACATATTATATACCTTCATCTTGATCACTCTATCTATTAAAAGAATCATCGTTAAGATCTATATATATAAGCATACATAGAAACAGACTTAATTTTTTACTATAAATAAAAAAAAAATTTTTGGACTAATCACACAACGCCATCTAGTACCAAACTAAGCAACTAAGCTTATACATATAACTAAGATTGCTGATAAATATACTTAAATACTTTTTTTTGTAAATAAATACTTTTTATACATATAAAACACACCACTCATTCCACTTGAATCCATTATTTGATCCATCAATGGATCCACAGGCAAACAGACATGTTCATGCACACAAATGTTTGCCTTGCGCAGGATTCGAACACGCGGCCCTTGAGATAAATAGACCATCGTTTTTATTTTTGTTTATGGTATCCTCGGAAGACCCGTTGTGGTTACAACAACCACAACATTATGCTGAGAGGAGGCCTCTTTGACGTAGGCACATAATCATGTTAGTTAGTTGTAAGGTTAATGTAAACCCTGTTAAAATTTGTGTTTTACGTCAAATAAACCATTTTTCTTTCTTTCTTTCTTTCTTTCATTGCTAGCCACTCGACCACCGGGCCTGTAACTGTGTAAAGATTTATACGGAACCACAGCACAAATACGAAAAACGTGGCTGTCATTTTTTTTAATAAAAAAATCATCTCTGCATTTGCAATACATGAATGTTGGCTAATGAACACATTTTCCTAGAATACAATTTGTGTTTGTGTGCAAATGGATTGTTAACAGTACACTCGGAGAAACAGTTTATTACACTATATACTAAGTATAATGTATGTACGCAAAAACTATGGTGCTTTTCTTTAAAATTCAGACTGTCATAGCCTAAACACCAGAAATAAGCATAAGCTTGCCGTACCAAGCCTCAGACTTCATGACTGGTAATTGTTTCATAGGTATAAGCATAATAATGTTCAATAGACTGCCACAAAGTTTTATAGATTTGCTTCTTCATAAATTTAAATCCACGATTAAAGGTCGCTTGATGAAAAAGGGTTATTATAAAGTGGAAGATTATTTTAAAGATAAAAATTTGTGGTCACTATAATTTTCTTTTCAGAAATATTTTTTTTAAATGTTTAAGTAATTTAAAAAAATGTTAAAATGGCTTTTAAAAAAAGGCTATAGTTGAGTTTCTTGCGGCACTTCTTCTCAACAGGCCATTCACGTCTGAAGTGCTAGTAGGATAAAAAAAAAATTTGACGTGTAAAAGTATTTCATGTAAATCTACTTGCAAAATAAATGATTTTATTTTTATTTTACTAGTGAAATCAGCGAGACTTCGTAAGCGTGTATTTATTTATGCACAGTTAGCGCCCATCTATAAAAACTTTTGATGAAATCCTACGGGAATCGCGTACTTTTCGGGATAAAAAGTACACTATGTGTTAATCCTTATCAGACACTGGTAGTCATGCCCCAGTGATAGTCTTACCCCAACTGACATTACGGGTTGGACGACGACGAATTTTCGCGCCCTACCAGTTATCTGGACAGCTTGTAGTCATCCTATTCTTGTTTGGAACGTACAATACTTAGTATTATGTAGCCGACTGTACTCGCGTGAATTTACAGTCAATATGAACGATTGATGTATCAATACAATGCAATTAAGGACTTATTATTGTTTTAATTACAATAATTTTGTAACTAGCTTTAAGTAAGGTTATTGCTACAAGTGAGTTCTGTTTTTTAGAGTTCTGTACCCAAAAAGGGTGCTAACTGGACCCTATTATTAGGGGCCGTCATACACGGACTGCTTGAAGCAGTTCAAACTTCTTTTTATACCACAAAAGTGGCAAACAAGCACGGCCGGCCTGATGGTAAGCCGTCACCGTAGCCTATAGACGCTTGCAATACTCACGCGTTGCTAACCCTCCCAATCCCTTGGGGCCATTTTGTGTATTGTAGGAACACAACATGGCCAAGATCAATACTATTTGGCTACGATCTTCTGTAAAGTTGAGGTCCTTCCCCAGGCGGACTGCGAAAGATGCGGAGAGGATTTTCCGCTGTGCCTTACTTCTCGTTAGACTGCTTCAAGCTACGACTGCACATAAGACTTCTACATCCATACTTATATCATAAAGAGAAAAGATTTTGTGTTTTTTGTTTGTAATTAATAAATTTAAAAACTACTGGTTCGATTTGAATAATTCTTTCACCATTGGGAAGATACAGACATAGGCTACAGGGAAGTCCATTCAATACTTCCTACTCCGACTATCTTCTTTCTGATTAAATTCGTTGTGAGTTCCAAGACAGCTGTAGTTTTCTCCCCCGGGACGTCATTAAGCTTCATCGCTTATTGTCAATCTGAGGTCGCCTTTGATCCTGGCTACACAGGAGACACATCGGTGGGAATGTGTGGTGGGCTTGCCCCGATCTCTACTGAAATCCGTGCGTAGCTGAGACGGGCCATTAGTACCTAATGATAGATAATGTACGGAACACATCGTGCGCGTGTCCGACTCGCACTTGACTGTTTTTATTATTATTTTCGCTATCTGTAATACGAATGAATTGGCACTTAACACGATACTCGCCATAATAATATGGTAAGTGTGAGTCAGGGGTTCGCAACCTTTTTTTTTAAAGTTCACCATAAATGGTAAGTGTAAGTCAGGGATCTATAACCTTAATTATATTTTTTTGCGAATTTAAACGACTTGCGACTTACTTGATATATTATTATCAGGAGTTGAACCTTGATAATATAAATAAATTCATAATTTTTAACACGATTCACATTACGCCACCTGATCCCAAAGCAAGCAACGCTTTACGCTCATGTCATACCAGACAACAGATATATTATTATAAATACATATTTTTTTGTTTTATTGTAAGTACATACCTACAATAAAACACCCAGACATGAGAACACAAATGCAATCAATTTTTGCGAGCGGAAATCGAACCCTGTCAACAGGCGCACTAAATGCTAATAGCATTCTCCAGTCAACCATTGGGTATCTTCTTCTTGTTTTCAATTGGAATCCATTTGAAACGGTATTAATAGCCTATAATTAGTCAATTAACGAATATAGTCAATTGGCTCGAACAATAAAATGTCAAATGAAATTTGTACGATGTAAAACTTAAGTTTTTTGTAACAAAATAACCTTTTTATCTGTTTTGAGAAACGGACTGATTGTATCTTTAAAGAATTTTTAGAGATACAGCCAGTTTCTGAAACGCATGTTAATTATAATTCCACATTAAGATAAAAGCTGGGCAAGAAAAAAAAAAGAAGCCGCCAGGATTGACTGATTTGGCTTATCGACTGTCATACATCGACAAAAGTCGGCAACGACGGCTTACCGTGCCGTATACGGAGAAACTCGAGACAACGAAACCCGTCCAAACATTGGCTAGGGTCAATGTTGCTTAACTTGCGTATTCGTTTTAAAATGCTCCTTCTATCCATTTGGTAAGAGGAAATAATTATTCGGTCAATAAATTTCATAGACTTTTTAAAACGTTTGAAGCTAAGTTTGGGTAATTATTGACATGACAAATACGGACTTATTAAAACCCTGTACATATGTACGCGTGTTGGCGTCACGTTTCGCGCTACATTGATCCCTTTGTATGTAAGAGCGCGTATACGGTCGTTTCGGCATACGCCCTTGCCGCGCGCTACATTACGCGCTTCAAAAAACCGGACGCGCGTATACGGGCATATTTCGGCGTGTTCACGTACCGGTATAGTGGTTTCGTATCAATATTAACATCGACTCGCGCTTATACGAGCTTATAAGCGCGTCAACGCTCGTACGAATCACGCATGTGGCAAAAGGCGCGCCTATATGCGCCTACATGCGCTTCCAATAACGAGCTTATACGCGCGTACAAAACGCTGGTCTGAAACCGCTCTAAGACCTCACGATGACATGATTGCGACATTGGATAAATGATATGCGACGAGAACACGCGGCGAATTTGTTTCTGGTACAGGGTTTGAAAAAATCAATAAAAACAATTGATTTTATTGATATGCGACATTAGACTTTATTACAAACTAATTTAACAATAAACTGACTTCTTTTTTTGATGACAAACTTAATAAAAGTAGTTGATTTATTTCATAACAAAAATGTGATCTCTTTGGTACTAGAAATAAGAATCAAATTCATTGACACGACAAAAATAAGTGTAAATTTAAACTTGTATTTTATATTTACTTACCATTACAGTTTGAAACCTTCAAATTGGAAACTTAATGAATCTTATAAGTATTGGAATAAGGTTGAAAATTAAATTATAATATTAAAACTAGCTGTTACGTCCAGAAATAATAGTAAACTTTATTTTTTCCCGTGGGAATGAACTGTTTTTCCGGAATAAAAAATCACTCTGCAGACCTTAAACTTATCCCCCAAAACCATGTCAGTCTGTTCGTTATTTTCGACGTGAAGGAAGGGCAAACAAATTTTCACATATATAATTAGCGTCCCAGCTTCGTACGCGTTTTTAAAGGATCTCTATTTATTTTTTTATATAATATAGCCTATGTTACCCGGGGGTAACGTACATTCCCAACGGTGAAGGAATTTTTCAAATTGGTCAACTAGTTTTTGAGTTAATACGCTACAAACAAACATACAAATCTTTCCTCTTTAAAATATTAGTATACTCTAAAGCCCACCATTCACTACACGAACCCGGACCCGACCGCGGACCAATCCGGCGTTGCCCATACACTGCACGAACCCTCCACTCGAAGTATGGCATGTGGGGTTCGACAGGCGCTCGCGGCTCGCAGCGAGCCCGACGCCAACCCATTTGACAGTCTGAATCCAACCAACCACCATACCTGTGTATGGAAGCGACGAACCGGTACGCCAGACTGTCAAATGGGTTGGCGTCGGGCTCGCAGGTCCGCGGTTGCGAGCCGCGAGCGCCTGTCGAACCCCACATGCCATACTTCGAGTGGAGGGTTCGTGCAGTGTATGGGCAACGCTGGATTGGTCCGCGGTCGGGTCCGGGTTGCGAGTCGGGTCCGGGTTCGTGTGCTTAAGCGAACTTCATTTGCGTCTATTCCGCTTTCACCTTCCCCTTGAATCACTCTCATCTATAAAAAATTACATCAAAATCCGTTAACGTAAAAGATCTATGAATAGTGACGTAATGTTTGTAATTTTCTTCGAAAATAATAGGGTTGTTTATGGGTCAAAATAATTACATTATTATTTAGTCCGTATTTTCAGATTATAAAAAAATATTGGACTCGTATTATTTCTTTTTTCGATTAAACAAAAAATAACAAAGATACAAGGCATAAAAATTATAAATTAGGGGGGGACTTGAGGGCTGAGTACTCGCTGGAGCATACATAGGGAATTAGGGACAGACAACAAGAAACTACTTCCTTTTAGACTATGTAAAGAAGTATATGATATGGACATAAGTATGTACATTCATAAAGTAGTTTTCAATCCACCTGGTTGAGTAATGAAACAGTTTAGCCCCAATTACGTTTTTTTGCGGCGGCCATTTTGTGGAGGAAATGACAAAATTGTCAGGAAAAGGTGTGGTTACTTAAACGTAATATCTATGTTTAAATAACCGTTTGTCCTATCAACAGACAGACAAAAAACACTAGTCTATGATCTTGTTATAAAAAAAATAACAATGTGACACGCTTACTCGCACATTTTACATACTTATGAGCGAGATAGAGTTTGGTTTTGACGGTTTTGACAAGAGAATTTATGAAACGTTTCATTTTCTAATATCTCGTAATTGAGCAGCTCGATATGACATGCGTCGCATGTTAAAGCGAACCAGTTAAGCAACGTGGACAATAGCCACTATTTGGATGGGTTTGGTTATCTTGAGCGTCTCTATTCTTCAGAGGACACATTAACCTGTCGGTCCCGGCTGTTGTGGTTGGATGACAGTAATTAAGTCAAGTCTGTGGCCGTCAGATGGAAAACACTTGCCTCTGCCAATCCGCATTGGAGCAGCGTGGCAGAGTAAGCTCTATTACTTCGATTGAAGTGACACCCGAATGATGATTATTTTGTTGATATGAAATCAAATCAAATCCTTTTTATTTCTCACTAATCTTGACATTATGGTATAAAAAAAAAGAAAAAAAAAGGTACAAAGCCTAAAAAATGAATGATGATGAATTTTACCAATTGAATGATTTCTTATTTCTTTATCAATAAAGTTCATATATTTCAAAAAATATTTCCTCAACTACATAATTAAGTTTGTCGCCTTGGGTGGTGTGGTAAAGTATAATAAGTCGAAAATTTGCAATTTTGAATTATTCCTTGAAAGGTGAGAACTGTAATTATTTAAGATGTGCCGTTTTATGTCCCTACTTAGTCATTATGACTTATAAGTGGTCAGGTGTGTCTTTAAACTTGTTTCTTTATAGTCTTAAAAATTAACTAGATCCAATAAGAAAAAATAAAAAAAAGCACATGACGGTTTAAAGACCGTCATTAAATATGGTTATCATTTAAGACGTATTAACGAGGTATCCTATTGTCCTATCTTTACCGTTCTCATAGGAATTTAGAAAATTGCATTTTTTTCTTAGTATGAACTGTCATTTTTCATTTAAAAAAATTATGAACTGTCATCTATACTAATCAATACTAATATTAGAAAAAGGAAAGATTTGATTGTTTGAATTGAATAGGCTCCGAAACTACTGGACCGATTTCAAAAATTCTTTCACCAGTAGAAAGCTACATTATCAGGGAGTGGCATAGGCTATAGTTTTTCCCGAAATTCAATGTGGTTCCCACGGGAACGGGTGCGGAACGTCACGCAGACGAAGTCGCGGACTGTAGAATTAGAGGACCGCCGCCCCGGCTTAGCACGGGTTTTACTAAGAACTCCAATTTAAAAAAATATATATAATATAGCCTATGTTACCCGGGGGTAACGTACCTTTCCGACGGTGAAAGAATTTTCGAAATCGGACCAGTAGTTGAGTTTATTCATTACAAACAAACACACACACACAAAAATACAAATCTGTCCTCTTTATAATATTAGTGTAGATAAAAAAAAATGGACTCCACTGCTGTTGTATAGGTAAGTAGGAAATGTCAAAATTAATATATAATATAATAATATCTAAACCCTGTTTTTCTTAACTTGACCATAGGTTTAAAGATCTTTATTTCTCAAAAAGATTACAAAATCACTTACTTGAGAAAAATACTTAATATCTAATCACATTGTTGGGCCAAAACAGAGAGTAACACAATTACCATTGACATCTTAACACGTTTTTAACGAAAATAGACAATTAAAATTATCATTCACACCCAAATAATAATAATATATGTAGTTAGAAATGGCATTTAACACAACACTATTATTCTGGCAATTTATCGATTTTACAAATGGATAATTGAATAAAAAGACACGCTAAGATTGTTTATCCCGAAATTCCCACGGGAACGGGAATGATAGGACTTCACGCAAACGAAGTTGCGCGGATTTCACTAGTAATTTATATTTAAAACATGAAAGAAACCGCCTTAATCCCATGGGAATTAGAATAATGAGATCACAATAATTATATTTTAGTGCGTAATAAACAAAAATTAATACATAAAAAAATTATAATTAGCTATTACATTTTGATTAATTAAAAATTAATTAATTGTATAATATCAACAAATTAAAAATAGAATTAAATAAAATCGTAAAAAAATATAATAATTAGCGTTTCCCAAAAGAAAAACTACAATATCTTGAAAATAATAAAAACTTTACGGCATTTTGTTTGAATGGCACAAAGCAAAGAATTTTAATTAGAATAATGTCTGTAACGATGTTTAATTAATGATTTTTTAACATATATAGAAGCAGTTGCAGAAACGCAATACCATCTTAATGGTCATCAAAACAGGGGCCCAAGTCTGCTATTTTAAGTTAGGCGACCAACTATTGCCATCGCCACCCTATTGTCATTATATTTCCGTAGTGCCAAATTTGGTATTCTGCTAAAAGTTAACTAGTATCTCAATGTATTGACTATAGAGTGTCAGTGGAATATGAACGGAATGGTCGACGGTTAAAATCGACCATGAAAAACTATTTCAGTTAAATCACTTTTATGTGAAAGATACTGCCGAAAAGATCAATAGTGGTTCGATAGTGTGTCAATGAAATGGCCTCGGACTTAAACAAATATGAGAATACCAAATGTCAAAAACTATTCAAGTGACACACTATCGACACTCAATTGGTGCATTTGTATTTAGCAGACTTGGGCCCCTGGCCTGGTGGTCGAGTAGCTGGCAATGGTCACTTTATCCCAAGGACCGTGAGTTCATATTCTGCGCAAGGCAAACATTTTGTATACATGAACATTATTGAACATGTCTGTTTGCCTCGGTCTGGATGATTTCTATGTATGTATAATAAGTTTTTTTTTTTTTTTAAAGTATTTATTTATACCCATAGTATACCTACCCATAGTACAAGAATAGTTGCATAGTTTAGGAGTAGATGGCGTTGTGTGATTCGTCGAAGAATATTTACTCATTTTATTTTTTGAGGTAGGTACCTATGAATCCCCGAAAAATGTTTATTAAATAATATTTTTATTTAAAAATAAGAATAAACAGTTAATTGCGTGTTGAAATATGCAGAAAAGTACCTAACCACTTAAGAAAATTTGAATACTTTCAATGTTTTAATATTTGGTCATAAGTCAAGGGTGATGACGTCAGTAGAAATTTAAAAAATAAATTAAAAAAATAACAAATAAGGCACTTAACACTACTAATGAGTTTTATCCATTGTTATAACTAATTATAATATATTTTTTACGAAAAATCACGTCATATTATTAACTTTATTCAAAATTATTTAAATTTTAAACAGAATTACTTTTATTTTAACTAGTCGAAAACAATATCTTGTTTGTAATATTGCAAATGAGATTTTTTGACGAAAATCCTTAGACAAATTTCATCTCATCAAACGAAACACACACAGCGGCATGTCACCACTATATTTCATGTCGATATTCTGTGAGAGGTACTGTCTTGGTCGAGCCAGCCCATGTACGAGCCACTTCATAGTAGTTGGCTTGGCTCTGCCACTCTAAAAATTGTATCTGACAAAATAGTCGTTATATTAGGTATAAAAAAAGTGTTCACTTCTTGTTAATCTGTCGTAAAATAATATAAAACCGTCAGATAAAACCTGTAAATGTAACTGATAGATATTTTGTAAATCATAAATTGCATTGATTTTTTTCACTTTGACTTGGTAGAGATTGTGATTTAACATTAATTTCGATAATTTATTAATTAATTTAATGTACTGTGGTCAATAAAGTTAAATAAATAAGTAAGTATTTATCTGACAGGTAATTAAATAAATAAATATTTTTCTGACAAGTTATCAGCCTGTAAAACCGTATTATCTCAAAAATGAAGATTTTTGAGTTATAACCTGTTTCGTGTCTGGGTTAAACCAAATACTATAGAAACTAACTCGGTAGAGTTTCTATAGTATTTGGTTAAACTAACACAGATTAAAAAAATGCAAATTTTCCCGCGTAATTTTATGTCAACTTGATGGACATATTCTGTCGCCGCCATGACGAGTAATTTCAGCAAATTATTGTGATAGACGTTTATAAATAGGTAAGTATTATTTTATTACCTTTACGGAGAACTAGAGTTTTATTGAATTTCTAAGGAATATATTCTTATAGGAAAACTCATTATTTCCGTTCCTATGGGAATTTTGACATTACTAAACAAAGAGCAGCGTTTAACACAATTTTATAAAATGATACACCACGTCGACCACAAATTACGTAAAAAACATACAGCCATGAGCATTGCAAAAAAAACAATTTACAAATTATCAGTAAAGAGTGGTTGCCACAAAGGAATGGAAGACGATGATTTTGACATATCAGTATGAATTTAAAAGGCCTGCACTCCCATAAAGGTCACGAGGTTAGATGCTCAATTATTCATACGTTATTTTTCGTTGTATACATTAATACGTCAACACATCAACTTCCTACTGCATATTTATTGATTTTTTGCTACCATCACACTTTATTCTAATATAATTCAAATAAATCGAACAACAATAAAAACGTATTAATAAATATACGGAATAAGAAACGGAATTCTTTTTTTTTTTAGCTAAGCCGAGAGCATAGTTCGAGGAACGGCGATTGAATTTAAACTAAAATAAATTATTTGAATGTTTACAAACGTTTTTTTTTAAATATGTAACTTTAAAAAGTGATTTTACTTTTTTGAAAGTATCCTTTACAAACAGTGTCTAACAAATGGTGTAGTTTGAATTAATGCTATCCTTTACTTAACTGTAGTATGAAAAAAAACGTGCTTTTTTAAAAATTTGAAATAAAAAGCTAATAATCCGCTTATAAGAATTACTGTTTAATACCTCAGAACAGGTAACATTCACAAAAAATATTGGTACGGTTAATGTGCTTAATACAATAAAAATCTTGATCTCAATACTCAAGTGATCGATAGATTATCTGCATTATCTAAAGACCTTACAAAAAACTGCAGACCCGTTATTCCTATTCGTATTTCCAATTTTCCATAAACTGTAAATGTAACTCCCTATATTTGATTGCAAGAACTTTACATTAAATGCGATGGAAAAACTCTAATGTGGACAAGACCTTCAGTAATAAAGAAATTTCCACCGCAGTGTTTCCTGGAAACACTCATACGGCTATGTTGTGTTCCTACGGTGAGTAAGGTCTCCGGAGCTCCACTTTTTACAGGGCAACACGCGAGTGATAACACCGGTGCTGTGTTGCAAGCTTCCATAGGCTACGGTGACTGCATTAGGCTGACCGTTTGCTTGTTTGCCACCTTAATTGTATAAAAAACACAGGTATTTCTTGATGAACGTGCAAGCAAAGATGGTATAACATTCTCAAACTTATTCTTACTTTAACATTAGGCCGTCGGCCCTGCTATTATAATTAAAAATCTATAAGCTAATAGTCATCATCAGGTAGCTTAAAACACTAATCTCTAACTCGTAGAAAAACAGTTAAGTATGTGGAGAAGTATGCTCAAAATCCCGTCGATTGAAGTAAAATGAGCATACAAAACAATAACAGGTTTCCAACGACTTCTTCCAAATACTGATCTAAATCAATTAGATTTTCAGCTGGTTCGATTATGACCATTGCCAGTGCCATCTAATCCGTTTGTCAGGCATTCATGGTATCATCAAATTCTGTACAGAAATTCATTACCATAAGGTTGCCTTGAAAAAATTACTTACAGCAATACGGCCGCCTTGTTGTATACCGTTTACTATATCACTTGTTTGTGTATTGCAAATAAAGCATAATTATAACTAGCAAATTCTAATAAGAAAACACTTACCAGAACTGGGCCTGTCGCTGTATCTGGTGCAGTAGACCCAAGCAGGCCACAGCGAAGAGTTTTGAGACTGGTTGTTCGTATCTGTGCTTCCACACGTTGATGGAGCTCCACTGGATGTCGAGGATATAATCGAACTGGCTGAATCAGGCCTTTTTTGAGCCTCAACGATCTTTGGTATCTCTTTCTCTTTTATTGTTTCACCAATCTGTGACACCGTCTGCCTCAACCCACCAAGCGGCGGCAATCGATTAAAATCACTAGGTTCCTTCGATTTTAAATAATCGAAGCTATATTTCTGATATTCATTTTGATTCTTTGATAAATCGTACGGTTTGTAAAGTATGCTATGATTAGGCCCGACGGGTTTGGGACCTTCGATTTTGTTTGTCTTCCTAATTGCATTCAAACCAAATTCTGGGTGTAATATGTTGCTGATTGAAAAGCCTATTGGTGCTGATGGCTGTGGACGCTGCACCCTCTTGTCAGGGTCGAACTGTTCTTCTATTTGTGGTTTAACATCAGGTGTTTCTGGTCTATAATAATTCTGATAGTTTTCCTCACCGGTATTCTGTTCAGGGCTCGGTGGCGGGGAATTGGGCTGTACTTTCACAATAGTCATATTAGGAGAACTTCTCTCGTACCTTGATTCAATTGTCGTGCAAGTATATTGGTTTGATGGTCTGTAGTTCACCTGGTTGTCTCCATGCACCGGCACTCTCCCAGCAACAGGTCCTGGACTGTTTGCCTGATTAGGGCTGCATCTATCTTCGAAAGCCATCTCGAAACTTGTCAAAACACAATGCCCACCCGCGGTGTCTCGAACTCTTAATCGGCCGTGACAATTCTCATTGACGCGTCTCAAAGTACACAATAGTCCCCACAAATTATACAGTCAATACATGATTTAAATTTAAAACTATAAAGTCAGATGTAAGACACAGTTGACACAAGTCCGTATTAATATTTATTGATATGTCATTAACATGATTTCTTAATTCGACACTACTTTTAATTTTAAATCGCGAGACAGCTGTGACGGATTGATACGTCAGGGTACTGCGCTCGCGGCGACGACGGGCGAGCGACTGCGCCCCGCGCCTGCTTTGGGGGACACGCCCCCGTACAAACAAGCTTTTTACCCTTCCCATGGAGGTTTGTAGGCGTCAACCGTTTGCGCTTTCCATCTCGTAACAGCATGGCGTTTCGTTCCTCTCACTCTAACTAGTTCGTTTTATTCAACCACAAAAGAGACAGTCTACGGACAATTGATTTAACCTGATTGTGTATTTAGTGGGCTTCGTAGAGATTTGTAATTCAGTTGTAAATACCCAGTATGGCTCTTTTGCGGGCCTCGTAATGTATCAATAATATTGCGGGCCGCTTTGGGCGCACGCTGTACGGAATTTCAATTAAAGTTTGACAGAATTATTATATTGATAGGCAGTCAGCCATTTTGATGAATTATTGAACCGGTATTATCCGGAAACTTGTATTTTTTGGATTATGACATAATTGTAATTAAGTCATAGAGTTTTTTGTTTCACGTTATAGTTTTATGAATCATTTTAGTTACCTTTTTGTTTTTGCGAATAAGTAATATAGTTAAACGGTAATCGATTATTTGTTGGTTCGATTATTTGATTACTAATCGAGACCACTAGCTGCGTCCGCGACTTTGTCTGCTTGGTTTGATGTAGGTAACATTTTTATTTCTGAACCAATAGAAATAAAACTGCATGCTACTGTATTAATAAAAATTGCATTTAATACCGTTAAGCCGTTTCTAAGATTGGCGTACAGTAAACAAAAAACAAACAAAAAAACTATTAGTGTTACAAAAGTACAGACAAACAGGCAATAATTCAAAAAATCATTGTTTTGGTTCTATTGAGTTCCGATAAAGACCGATAATAGTTTTTCTTTATTATTATCTTCCATATTCAGCGACCACTTATTTTATTGTACTAGCCAATGCCTGCGGTTCTACCCGCGATTACCGCGTTTTTCCCGTTCAAGGACTGTCCTATGTGTTAGTTAATCCCGATAACACTAGGTATATACCCGTGTATCAAATTTTAAGCAAATCTATCAAGCCATTTTTCCGAGAAAAACAACAAACATCCACACAAAGTTTAACCTTTATAATATAAGGATCCATTTTTAGTTTCTTTTTGTCTGTATTCGCGAATAAACATAGTTAAACGGTAATCGATTAATTTGTTAGTTTCGATTATTCGATTAGTAATCGAATAGGTTTGGTGGAAGCCAATTGATTAATTCGATTGGTCGACTTCTGAGTATTCGATCCAATTGTGTTCGAGTTAATTTAAACTCATTTTAGATTCTAGGTTTTATTGGTCTACCGTAATCTAGTTGGCATTGTAACGATCGGTTACCGCTTTTGAATTAAAAATTTAATCAAACATACTTACTGTTCTTTTTTATATAACGTATTTTTACGTTGGTTTATAATGCGGATTGCCTTAATGAGATTGCTAACTACATAGACAATAGCCAGAGGGCACGGGTTTGATTCCCGCTCAGGGCAAACATCTTTGTGATGGCGTTTCTGTATGTTCTCGAGTCTGTGTGTTTTAAATGTATTATAAATAGGTATACCCAAGAAAATAGGGCACAGCAGATAATCCGCTCAAATCGCAGCAGTCTGGGGAAGGACCTCAACCTTACAGAAGATCGTAGCCAATAGCATTGGTCTCGGCCACGATGTGTTCCTACGGTGAGTAAGGTCTCCAGAGCTCCACTTGGGGGGAGGGGTGTTTGAGAGGGTTGGCAATGCGTAAGTGATAACCCCGGTCTTGCAAGCGTCTATAGGTTACGGTGATGCTTACCATCAGGCGGGCTGGATGCTTGTTTGCAAACATACGGCCCGAAAGTTTATTTTATATGGAAGTGAAAAGATAGAATGAGGCGCTATCAATACATTGCATGCTACAAGTTGCCTGCTGCAAGGAATGCTTCTAAATTGTACTCTCTACGTTTACGCCAAAACGGTCAAAAGGATTTGGATGAAATTTGAAACACTCGTAGACCAAAAGACAACCTCTCTCGGTCGATTTCATAAATCTACAACACCAGTAAGTACATAAGCAATTATAAGCGTGATATGCAAATAAATTAACAAAAATACTGCTTACTAAAAAACCTAAAGAAGTCGCTAACATCATTTGAATAATTTGCTATAAGACAATGAAGCATAATATTAATGTATACATCCAAAATAATACTTTAAACCATAGTAGTTAACGTTTAAAGTGAAAAAGCATGTTAAATAATTAATTCTTGTACCTTTTTGTTATTTTTAAAAACATCATAAGCATTGTTGTCGTCGGCACACCACTCAAAAACACTTAAAATAGGAGTTATAACACTTTGACACTTGCACTTATGCATATGGTTCTATTGTTTATAGATTTTGAGTTGTACCGTTGCTGTTGTAGTTTTTACAGAGCCTTATAGATTTTTTATATTTATTTTTTTATTTTGTGCCTGAAACACTTTACAATTTTATACAATTCACACAGGCCAAAGTTAATATTTCCGTAATAGGAATTGCTTACTTCATTGTCAAATGAGACGCCATAGAGAAGCTCGATGTGTGTGGTAGTCTAAAACGTTAACCAGTATTTGGATGGGTTTCGTTATCTTGAGCGTGTCCGTGCTTCAGAGGGTAAGCCGTCTCGTCAATGGATCACTGTCGTTAAAACAAGTTGGTGACTTTCAGGTGGCTTGAAAACTATGACTTCTGAGAACCCGCGTTGGAGCTTGAAATCCCGTATCCCTGTTTCAACCCAGCAGTGGGATGATTATGGGTTGACATGATGATGAATAACGAAACAAAAAATATTTACATTACAGAATCTTGCGCAAACATTGAACAAAAACTACATTAGCTCACACAAAATGTTCGAATGCGCCAACCTTAACGCAACAACACTTCATGGGCGCCGCATAGACAAAGTAAAAAATAAAAGAATAAAAAACCAACATGGCGTCGCTAACGAGCGGACGGGGCTGTCACTTTTCCCGCCTAAATACCTGTCAAATGTCAATCTCCCTTTGTTGTCGCGTCGACGTGGGTTAATTTGTGTTAATAATTTGTTTATTGAAAAACATTTTTTTTTTCAAGTTATTTGTTTGTTTATTAGATTATTTTATTTCGATATGTATGACGCGTGTTTTCAAATAAGCAGTCTTGTTGTTTCCGTTCCCATGAGAATTTTGGAAATAAGATTGTTCAAGTTAAATTACGTCTTTTTTTTACGTCTTGACATAATTGTGACTAGGAGAGGAAGGTCGAAAGGGTTGTGGGTGTACTGTAAGGCCCACAACAGGCGGTGAAACGCAACTGAAATGCAACTGCAAAGAAACCATTTTGAAATTGAAACTAGTTTGCAACGCGTTTCAATTCAAACCGATTTCAAAAGGGTTGCGTCATGTGACTCATGTGGTCCGTCAAAGGAGTCTATGACAGCAACTCAAAAGTAACTAAGTATCAGTCTTTTGGTAATAATCAAAAATAATAAAATAAAAAATATTATCTATTCATTTGTACGCGCACATCTCCAAAATTACAGAACTATGCATAATTCACAATAAGATAGAGCTTGACTCCAAGCATATTAAACGCTTCCTTTCATTAAAACCTAATGCCAGGAGAAAAATATTATCTATCTAAGTAGATATACATATTAAGATATCGCGGGAAAAAGTTACTATTTTTTTAGCCACCATTTGTGTCCCACTGCAGGGCAAAGATCTCCCCTCCCCCCCTTCCCCCCACTTCTCCAGTAGTTATACCTATGTTGAAACAAAAATATTCTCTATAACAAGCGACCCTTGGTATAAAGTGACGATTCTACCACTATACCTGTCTATTAAATTGTACAGATAGTTGCTCTATGTCACACATTGCCGAGCGGAAGGACTATTTCTGTCGCTACGTGTGTGGTCCGCTTTATCGCGGCACTTTATAGGCGAGTGTTAAGGTGCAGAGTGATTCCAAAATATTTTTGTACGACGAAAAGTCTGCATAATAAATATTTTTGGACGAATCACACAACGCCATCTAGACCCAAACTAAGTACTATGGGTACTAGATTGCTGATAAATATACTTGAATAGTTTTTGTTTTTGTAAATAAATACATAAAATTACACATAGAAATGATCCAGACCAAGGCACCATGTTCATGCACACAAATGACATGCCTTGCGCAAGATTCGATTCGAACCCGAGGCCCTTGAGATAAAGTGACCATTGCTAGCCACTTGACCACCAGGCCTGTCGCCGCATGATTTATCACAGACTCAACAGATACGAAACGATACGTACGACGCATTATTTATACATGCAGATGGCAGACTAAACATGTTAAGTAAACGTTCTATTTTTTTGTTCTACCCAAATAACGCAGTTTAATTTGTGAGAATATTATTATTATTTAAGTTTGAAACTAAAGACGAAATGAGACGAAAACTCACTCTCGTTTTCGCTCATTTGATCGCAAAATGTAAAGTTATAACGTTCGCTCGTGTTTGTGACAGAAAATTATAGTCTATTGCGATTTGAGCGGGTAATTGATAACATGGATTTTGCGGAATTAATTTCTATCAATAAAAAATATCCCACTAATATGATAAAGGGGAATGATTGTGTGTATATTTCTTACTTCTTCACGCTCAAATGGCTGTGCCAATATTTTAAGATTGGATTAACACATACGGTACATTTTATCCCGAAAAGTACGCGATTCCCGTAGGATTTGTTCAAAAGTCTGATAGTCAAAGGCGCTATAAAAAGTAGATGGCTGCTGTGCACAAAATTAAACGCGGGTAACACCGCGGGCAGCAGCTAGTTATTTTATTATTTATTTATTTTCAACTCGCACACAATCGAATTCCGTCGGGTTCGAATTCCGGTCGGGTCATGATGAAAAACGAACTTTTTCTGATTGGCCTCGGGTCTTGGATGTTTATCTATATATGTATTTGTTATAAAATATTGTATCGTTGAGTTAGTATCCCATAACACAAGTAACGAACTTACTTTGGGGCTAGCTCAATCGGTGTGATTTGTCCCTATACATTCATTTATTTTAATCGTATTACAAAAAAGTAATTTCTACGCTAATTATGGAAAATAAAATTTAATTTGGTGTGTGTGAGAAGCTGGAGCCTAAAATAGGTTTCTAAAGAAGACTGTAGTACAGGGGCCCGATTCTACTAAACAAATGCACCAATGGACTCTCAGTGGTGTCTCAAAAGAATGCCGATAGTCTATCTAGTGGTTTTTGTCAAAAACTATTCCACTGATACACTATCGGCATTCTTTTGAGACACGATTGACACACCATTGAGAGTCCATTGGTGCATTTATTTAGTAGAATCGGGCCCCGGGTCTCCAGGCTCTCAACCCACGGATGAAGCCAAACAAAAATAACAATAATTTGGAAATGCAGTGTTTGTAACATTAGAAACAAAAAAAAAACAAAAAAAATTGTATAGATTAGGATTTTTTCTTTTTCCGTACACATTCGTATCTTTAACGACCGGTTGTGAAATACTAACAAAACAAAACGTTTACTACCGAGCGACTGCCACCTCGCCAATGATAGCGATAGGCTATCATTGCATGTTGTGCGCGGTCAGTCGCGTGATGGGTCGCCGTTTATTAGGAAGAAAGAATTTTACTGGTTACTTACTATACATTAACTTAAGTCTTAAACCTTATTCTAGTTAACACCAAAATGGCGGCACTAAGCAATGATGACGAAATTAAGTCTGTATTTCACGCTGATTTTCAGAGGGGGAAAGAGAGGTAGGGCACAGCGGATAATCCGCTCAAATCGGAGCAGCCCGTCTGGGGAAGGAACACCTTACAGAAGATCGTAGCCAAATAGCATTGGTCTCGGCCATGTTGTGTTCCTATACAGTGTGTAAGGTCGCCAGAGCTCCACTGGGGTGTTGGGAGGGTTGGGAACGGTTAAGTAATACCCCCGGTATTGCAAGCGTCTATAGGCTACGGTGACGGCTTACCATCAGGCCGATCGTATGCTTATTTGCTACCTTTGTGGTATTAAAAAAAAGGACGGGTTGCACTCCGGGAGCGCCGGCAGAAGTGAAAACTTAAACATCAACGTTGTGCATTTTTGAATATTTTCTTACGCTTTTTCGATCAGGCTACGGATCTGACGCGAGTTTAACCTTTTTTTACCCATCTAAAAAAGTGCCAAGCGCCGCTAAAAAGTTTTCACTTAAAAAAAAATAGTAATATTGTAATAATCTCTGGAAGTATGGAGTGAGAGACGCGATGTAAAATATTAAGATGATGTCGGTGTGTGTCGCAGTCTAAAACGAACAAGTTAAGCAACGTCGACCCTAGCCAGTGTTTGGATGGGTTTCGTTATCTCGAGCTTCTTCGTGCTTCAGAGGGACCCGGCGCGGCGGTTGTCAATGAATGACAGTCGTAAAGCCTTCATGCGGTTTGAAAACACTGACCTCCGCTAATCTGCATTGAAGCAGCGCGTGCAGCGTGGCAGAGTACCTACGCTCTAATCCCCTTCGATGGATAGGGGAATGGTCGGTAGTACAGCCTAGCTACACTAACCGGCTAAGTCCGATGGACTCGCTGACCAACGACGGGTGTGCTCCTCCAGCATTTCGGGGGTTGTGCGGCGGGTTGACACCTCGCCCACGTAAAACCAATGTTGCTGGTGAAGCGTATCCCGTTAGCGCTTCACTAGCTTGCACAACATCATCATGAAAAAAAAAATCCCCTTCGATTGAAGGGAGGCCCATGCCAGGAGTGGGATGATTACGTCAACAGACCATTTATGTTATGTGATTTTAAAAAAATTAGGTTAGAAAGTATTTCCTGAGTACTACTTGCAAAGTAAATGACTTTTTATTTTATGGGTTGCGATGAATTCAAGCGAAGTCGCGTGTAAAAGCTACTTTTAATACAAATCAAATGCCATGAATTTTCTAAAACTCTGACCCGTCAATTAACCCCATATCTTATAATTTGAATGGCAACCCGGACATTTTGTACCCCACTTTCTATATTACAAAATTTAATTACAAAGCGCTGCCTGCCTAACCTTTATGTCAAAGTGACAGCTGTCAAATTTCCCGCGCACACCGCCCGGCCGCCATTTCCCATCCATTTCCCCGATTTTCGTGATCACACAAACAAAACAATATTATGTTTTGTTTGAGTTTTGAGTTTAATTTAAAGACTTGTGTTTTGTGATAAATTGGTCACACGATCTATTTTTAGGCGTATAATCGTATACCAAAGGTTTGTTATGTGTTATGATCGTTAGGTACAATGAGATTTTATATATTTGAGTAAATAACAAATCACTGGTTAGGTATATCAAATGAAAGGTTCTCTAACACACATACTTTTGCCTACTTAATTCAACATTTGGTAAACAATATACAACTAATAATATTACGATAACTTAAACGTTCACTACTTGAAAGTTGGAATTTTGATAAGTATTTATAAAACAATATTAGTAACTGTGAGGTTGGGAAATAAAACAAATTATAAGAAAAGTTGGCAAATGATTACCTACCTACCTATTCTGCGAAACAAAAATTCTTTGAGATGTTAGTTGGCAAATGATAAACGGCATTGTCAAACATACACCGACCTCTTTTGCAGTCATATTCAACAGCTTGAAGCTTTGACTGCAACCGAACGGCCCGAATCAGTTGCATTGCAACTGATCGAGAGCGGTTCGTATATGTGTGTATGAAAAAGACTGTATTTCATTAAGCAGTCACAGCTTGATGCAGTTCATCCTGACTGGTTCATGCAGTCAGTGTATGTCGGTTTTTTAGCTGCCATCAAACGGACTGCGTCGCACCATCTTTACGCAGTCGGTGTATTCAACTACATGCAATTTTATTGTACGTTCAACTTCATGCAGTGATGATATCAACTGCAGCAGCGGTGGACAGCATGCGGTGACACTACACGACAGTAAACTACATGCAATTGATATTGACTTCACACGACTGTAGTCGACCGCGTGCAGGTGATATCCGACCGCGTGCAGGTGATATCCGACCGCGTGCAGTTGATATCATGACTGCACGAAGTCGAACGTGACTGCGTGAAGTTGATGCGATGCAGTCTGCTAGTCCGTCTGGTGGAGTTAGTCGTTGTTCGTGCATCGACTAGGCACGTACTGTCGACGCACGAAACAGCGACTAATTCGTCTGGTGGCAGCCTTAGTTGAATCAAAACGACGTCGTCTGTATAGTACCTTACCATTTATTTGTATAATCATCGGTCTGTTTTGCGTGTTTTCCGTCAAAGTACATTATTGTTGGTTCCTCCACGTCTATTGAGTTCGTTAATGGTATCCAGTGAACATAATGCTGGTACCGCAGACGTAATTTTGAATAGATGCCACTGAAGAAAGAAAGAAAGAAATAAATTTATTTGACGTAAAAACACAAAGCAATAGTACATCTAATTTGTGTTTAGATCAAAATGGCCTTCGCTCAGCATACAAATAAAGAAATTCTACACAATTCACACAGCGACACCTGGTTCTAAAGTAATTTAGGCTTAACCCGTTTACAGAACAAGCCCACCACACATCCACCGATGCTGTGTCTCCTGTATAGCTAGGTCCATGAACGGCGATCTCAGATTGACAATAAGCAATGCAACTTATTGACGTCCCGGGGGAGAAACTACAGCTGTCTTAGAACCCACAATGAATTTAATCAGAAAGAAATTAGACCGAGAAGGAAGTATTGAAAGGACTACGTGAGAGTGAGAGACAGCAATTGAAACAGAAATCATCAGTCTAAACGTGACAAATCGATTGAAACTCGATTGCCGAGCACCACGGTCTATTGTTACATTACTATTGGGACATAACGCTGTGTGTGAGCTGTTGTTTAGTATTTTTCATTTCAAATGGCTTTCATACAAAATGTACCTGATTGCTGCATCTATTTGGATATACGTCAACGGATGTCTTTTTGTGCCCACCGTAATTCCCCAAATCAATTATCTGAGTAAATACACCGTGCTATTGCGCAGATAGAGAAATTTTGTTTTTATTATACTAAATTAATGTTTGTTATTGTGTTTTTTATTTAATACTAGCTGTTACCCGCGGCTCCGCCCGCGTGGTCAAGGTAAAATGTCAATAATTTCTCCCATGGGAATCTCTTTATCCCATGGGAAAAGTAGCCTATGTCACTCTCCAGACTTTAAACTATCCCCAATAAAAAATCATATCGATCCGTTCATTGCTTTCGACGTGAAGGGAGGTCAAACAAATTCACATTTATAATATTAGTATTTTACTAGCGAAACGCGCGCAACTTCGTTCGCATATATGCCGCTTTCCCGTGGGAATTTTTGTATGTATTATACATATGAACCTTCCTCTTGAATCACTCTATCTATTAAAAAAAACACATCAAAATCCGCTACGTAGTTTTAAAGATCTAAACATACATTGGGATAAACAGACAGTCGAAGCGACTTCATTTTGTACTATGTAAAGAAGATACTAGCCGTTGCCCGCAGCTTCGCCCGCGTGGCGCTTTGTTATGGTCCATGCACTCACAAATAACTTGGTATTCTTTTGGTAAAAGAATTTTTAAAATCAGTTCAGTAGATCCAGAGTTTACCCCTCTACAACCTCAAAAACTTTACATCTTTATAACATTTGTATTAAATAGTATAGTTAATATACTAACCGTACCCGCAACTTTGCTAGCGTTGATGCAGTTTCCAACAATAGAGTGATTCTAGAGAAAGGTTTTAGTTCATGGATTTATCGAAATTCCCACGGGAAAGCGGTCCCACGGGAAAGCGGGATACATGCAAACGAAAATAATTCGTAATAAAGTCAAAAATAACTCAGATTTTCTACACCAGATGGCATTAGAATCGTCGCTTGTACCCTCTAAGTAAAGTCGACACGTATCACAGAAGCTTTTTAACCAACTTTTTATCCACAGAAGCTTTGTAAAAACGAACTTTTTATAACATCATGAAATATGACGGCCATTTTACTAAAAGCACTGCCTTCCTTGTTTGTATTTCAGCGTTTTCAGAACGAACCCTTACGCCACACCTAAGCGCCCCCAACGAAAATAGATTAAGAAAAATGTACCCCAGATTATAAAATATGATTCCCGACATTTTGGGGGTGCGGTGGGGTGACACCGCATTACTTGTGTTTGTGGATTAAAAATTTTTTATCATCAGAAATTACAAATATTTTGTTTTTTATATTTTCTGTCATTGTCATTGTACCGTATTATTACCATTTTAAAAGAGCAAGTGCTAAGTTTCTTGCCAGTTTCTTCTTAGCACAAATCTGTCGTCTGAACTGGTGGTAGGAAAAAATTGTGACGATTCGAAAGAGCTTATATTAGGCCTATTTGAATAAAAATATTTTTAATTTGAATTAGAATTTGTGGATATTCCTTTATTTTTATGTTGCCAAATTAAATTGAGTCCGCAGTCCGCACCACGTTGTAGAGTAGTTTAAATAAACAAGTCAAAATAGAACAAAGGTCACAAACTTAAGTGTCTAATTATTATTATCTAATTGTCCCGATATATTTATTTATTATTTATTTATTTAATAAAAAAAAATGTTGAAATGAAATGACATGAAATGAAATCGTTTATTTCAGAAATTAGACCTTCACAGGCACTTTTTCTTGTCATTTACAACTTGTTTAAATAAAGAAAATAAACTACGTTATATACTACCACCATTTCGGACACAAGCAGAATGGTAACCGGTAAAAAGAAATGGCGAAAGAAAACCGGTTACGGCCTTTTTTGTCATTTTGTACTTTTTTTTTCTCTCCTTTTTTTTCCACTCATTAGTTACAATGTAGGTATAAGGACATTAAAATTTATAAGAAGAATAAGCGGAATGTTAAACACAATGTTGGATACTTTTGAATCATTTTCACCATAGAAACATTACAGACATAGATCAACATAATATAATATAACAATGTTATTGTAAACGTTTAAATAAAAGTTGTGGTTTGTAGTAGAAATTACGAGTGGCCCTTATTTTCTATTCAGTAGTATATAAAGAAAAGTAAATAAATCTATATATATAAAAGGAGAAGCTGACTGACTGACACATCAACGCAGGGCCTAAACTATAAGGGTTAGAAACTTGAAATTTTGCACAGGGGTTCCTTTTATAACGTAGGGGAGCACTAGGAAAGGATTTTTTAAAATTCCCACGGGAAAGCGAGATATACGCAAACGAAGTTGCGAAGGATTTACTAGTTACTGATAAAACTAGATAGATAGACTGAAATAAACATTTTGATAAAATATACTATGATAAAATTAAAACATAGGCCCGAGCTAGGAGATTCCTGTTTCGGCCGAGAGAGACCTAATTTAATAAAAAAGATAATTAAATAATCACTATAATAAGCCTACTAATATTATAAAGGCGAAAGTTATGTGTATGTTTGTTACTTCTTCACGCTCAAATGGCTGGGCCAATAATTATGATATTTGGTATGCAGGTAGCTGATACCTTGGATAAACACTTAGGGTACTTTTTATCGCGAAAAATACGCGTTTCCCGTAGGATTTCATCAAAAGTCTGATATAGATGGCGCTGCTGTGCATAAATAAATACACGCAAACGAAGTTGCGCGGGTTTCGCTAGTGGAATATAAAACAAAACATAAACATATAAGCGATTTATTAATGAATCCTTACTAATAATTTAAATGAGAAAGTGAGTTTGTTTGTTTGTTATTGCTTCACGGCTTGACTAAGCAGCCGATCATTATGAAAATTTGCATACATATTGTTAGGGGTACAGAGCCCAACATAGGCTACTTTTTATCCCGTGAAAGTATGTCATTCCAATGGGAAAATATTTTTTCTACCATAGAGGGCGCTGTATCGGCCAACAGATGGCGCCACAAGTCACGCTATGGGTTGTTTTGTTGTCAAACGAAATCTATGTCATAAAATTAACGCAAGAGCCGCGGGGAAAAGCTAGTAAATAATAAATAAATATTCTTGGACGAATCACACAACGCCATCTAGTCCCAAACTTTCATTGAATTAAGGGGATTAATATCTAATTGGATTTTTAGATTAATTAGAATTAATTAAAGTTAATTATTTAATGATAAAGATGTTTGTATATATCACTAGAGAAAAAGTGAATGTGAAGATCTAGTCTCAGAAAAAACGATTTCACTTTGTCCCAGCAAGCGATTTTTTTTCTTTCTTTTTTTAATAGCCATGCATATCCCACAACTGGACAAAAATCTCCCATACCTTCCTTCACACGTCCCTGTTGAGAGCTCTCACAGACCAGTCTGTAATAAAGATTTTGACGTTGTCTGCCCATACCATCCATGGTCTTTCCTTTTTTCTAAGCTCGTTGTGTGGTAGTTAGAGTGCGAGCTCATCTTTCTTCATGCACACGGCATACTTGACCCGCCCAGACCCATTTCAGCCTAACAACATTTTGACCATATCTACAGTTTCTATACTTGCAACCTTATTGGTATAAAAAAAAATTGTGGAATATCCTACTTAAAGGTTAAATTATGGTCACAGTACATGGGATAGGCCAGGTGCTCATACAATGGACTGATAATGCGTTCGCCCCAACACTGTTTATTTACTTGTCTGTTGGTCTGTCACGCCCCGTATATAGCGGAAACCCTAATAGGTTTTGCAGCTTTTGCGATTAAAAAAATACTATGTTACTTATAGGCTTGTATAAGATATAGATCTTAATGTTGTAAGTATTTATTTGTATTGTATTTTCTAACAAAAAATATTTTATAAATGTATTTTTGAATGACAAAAAATGTTGCTGGTTTTCCGCTGTGCCCTACTTCTCTACATTTTATCACAATTATAAGCAAGGCTCCGATAATTAAAAGACACAAAACCTTCCTACCGCTACCTACCTTATCAGTAATACCCAAAAACCAACATTAATTACTGATACTAAAAATATAATTCATTTATTTTTTCAAAAATCCCAAACCAATTAATATTATATTTTTTTTGGGGTTCGAAAACATATCGTGCGGCAGCTGTCGGTAAGAAAAACGTAATAATCACCGGATTTAAAAGAAGATAGCTATGTACAGGGTGTTTTTTTTAATGAAATGAAATGAAATGAAATCGTTTATTTCAGAAATTAGACCTTCACAGGCACTTTTTCTTGTCATTTAGCAATTTTTTTCTTTACCTCTTTTGTTACAATGTTTAAGTACATTTATAAGAATAAATAAAATACAGGTCCAGGTACATACAGAAATCAAGCACTAAACGCGGGATGTTGATCCAAATATTATTATTAGAAAATATGCGTTTTATACAATACCTATAATATCGCAGGGAAATGATATCAGGGATTTCCCGATATCCTTAGAAATACCACGAAATCTCGGCAAATGTCGAATATTTTTGTTTATTACGTCTTCTATCTAAAAATGTTCAGTGATTTGTCGTTTTTTTTATACTACTAAGGCACAGAATAGATAATAGTACTACGTAACTAAGGTGGCAAGTGTACGGGCCGCCTGATGGTAAGCGGTCACCGTGGCCTTTGTACGCTTGCAACACTGGAAGGATCACTCGCGCGTTGTCGACCTTTCCACTCAATCTAGTGAAACCTCAATTATTGTTTTGTTAGACCCTCATTCAAGGATATCGTCAATTTGGTTGTCAGCTGTCTATATATTCAAGCTAATATTGTAAAGTAGTATAGATATCGTCATTAACCGCTTGCGGGACTTGCAGTTGGTCTGGCAAACTGGTCGCAAGTGTACACTTGCTTGCTATTCAATGCTGGTTTAAATCGCGGCCTGACTCTTGCCAGTTTTGTACAATTAAAATTAGGCATGAAATTACAAGTTCAATAATATAAATTATTAATTTTAGCTTTATCAACGACGGAATTTATATATTTTAAACGGAACGCTGCTAGTATCTCCAGAGCCTTGCCTAAAGGGACTCCTTTTAATAATATATTTTAGTTATTTTATTATATTTTTAAGATTTTTAGTTTCAGGTTCATTATAATTTATGTTTATAATAATATATTTAGTTTTAATGTGTATGTTTACATCTCTAGTAAATGTCAATATCAACAACATTGTAAAATAGTGCTCAAAGATTTAATATTCATATAATGATTCAAAATCAAAACACAAGCAATTGGTATAGGAATTAGAGTGTAAATATTTTGTCCGTATCCTAAGACACATTAATCTTTCTCGGTGTCTATACGGGTTTTATTGGTTTGTGTGTGATTTGCGAGTAAACTATTCATTATGCAATTTAAAGATGTTGAATTTTTTTTGTATATTTTTGAAGCATCCTGTATCACGACCACAAAGTCGGTATTTACCCAAATGACATTCTACCGAAAAATATAAAAATCCAAAAAGATGCGTATCCAAAGCGTAATTAAAAAAAAAGATGGCCGCACCGCTTTCAACGTCCTTCGTATTTTAAAAAACATTCTAAATTCAAATGGGGCGCGGTGGGAGATGAAAAAGCGGGACTAATTTCATGCGCTCACGCAGTCGTTCCATTTTCAAAATGATCGTTAGAGCGAGACTTCGCTATATGATAGAAAAGGACAGGGATATTACAAATGTTTTAATCGCATCATAATTTTGGGAGTATGTTGTAGGATAGATTGCCTTTTTTAAACCCGTCGGATAGGTAAATTATTGTTTTCCTGCTTTGTTTATGTTATTTCGTTTGATATGGTGAACAGACGGACAGT
The DNA here is from genome assembly GCA_905163395.2 of Endotricha flammealis. Taxonomy (NCBI): domain Eukaryota; kingdom Metazoa; phylum Arthropoda; class Insecta; order Lepidoptera; family Pyralidae; genus Endotricha; species Endotricha flammealis. The sequence continues at coordinate 1,948,012 of LR990883.1, forward strand.
TCTTTAGTAATTACACTAGAAAAACATTATTTTTAAGAGAAGATCTTGGCAAACAAGCTTGTGGGCACTTAAGCAATCACCGCCGCCCATAGACATCCACACGATTACTTCGATTTTTTTTCTATCGATGAAATTACATACAAGTAATCTTGTTTTCGAGCCGGATTTCCCAAATCAACAAGAGCAAATCTTTAAATATTTATTTTATACTACTAAGGTAGCAAACAAATACGTCCCACCTGATGATAAGCAGTCACCTTATCCTATGGACGCTTGCAATACCGGGGGTATCACTCGCACGTTGCCGACCCTGTAAAAATTTGAGCTCTGGAGACCTTACTCACCGTAGGAACACAACATGGCCGAGAGCCGAGACCAATGCTATTTAGCTACGATCTTCTGTAAGTCATAATAAATATCTTAAATAAGAATTATATGGCTAAGTTAACATTACAGCAGCGGATCTGGGAGCTCATTCTCGTAACAAAAATTAGGGTGTCTCTTCTACATATAAAGTGGAATTGAAAATTTTTTTCGTGTCTACCCCATGTTGTGGGGTATCGTTAGATAGGTCTCTTGAAAACATTGAAGATGTGGAAAGATCATTTTTCGATACAATGATCCGTTTTGGAATTATTTACATTTATCGTGTCAATTTTCGTTTTGCACGGTGGTCCCCCCCCCCTCTATCTCCGAAAGTCTTATGTTGATCCGCGACTGTCGAGCAGTAATGACCGCGCCCCTACTCCACATATTTAATTTATGTTTAGGTTCCGCGGTGTTTCCTGAGCGATGGAAGACGACACGAGTGGTCCCGGTACCAAAGGGACGTGTGTCGAGTAGGGTGGAGGAGTACAGACCCGTGGCAGTGCTGTCGACAGTAGCGAAGGTGCTAGAAGCGGCCATACACAGGTGCCTATACGTGCAGGTCAGCGCGCAACTGACAGATGCTCAACACGGATTCCGCGTGGCGCGCGGTACCACTTCCAACCTCCTCAATTACATGGCGGACGTGGTGCCGGTGGTAGATAGTGGGGTGCAAGTAGACGCCGCTTATTTTGATTTTAAAAAAGCTTTTGACCTAGTTGACAATGACATCTTGCTGAAAAAATTTGCGGCTGTCGGTTTCACCCCGCACCTTTTGCAGCTGTTTGCTAGTTATATGGGAGATAGGCAGCAATATGTGGAGTACGCGGGGTACGTGTCTGAGCCGTATTTTACAAGATCAGGGGTAAGCCAGGGTAGTAATCTTGGACCCTTAGAGTTCCTGCTGATGATTAATGATCTACCAAGGGTGGTGACGGAGGCTAAGTGCCTGTTATTTGCGGACGACCTAAAGCTTTATCTGCCTATTGAAAAACCAGAAGACTGTGAGAAGTTGCAAAAAGACATAGACAGAGTAGTAGCATGGAGTGAGGAGAACAGGTTACAATTCAACGTCTCCAAATGTGCGGTTATAACACTGTCTCGTGCGCGTAACATTATGACTCATAACTATGAGGTTGGGGGGGTAGTTATGCAGAGGGTAACAGAAGTCAAAGATCTGGGCGTACGGCTAACTACAGAACTATCATTTAGCGAGCATATTAACAATATATGTAAGAAAGCATATCGCAACTTAGGTTTTGTACTGCGCAGGGCTCACGGGTTTACAAACATCAAAGCGATTATAGCTTTATATAACGCCTTAGTAAGGAGCCTGCTTGAGTGTAATGCGGTAGTCTGGGCCCCTCGTGAGGAAAAGTATAGGCTCATGTTGGAGAGAGTCCAGAACAAGTTTATTAGGTATCTGTACTTGAAACAATATGGGGTCTATCCATTTTATCCCCTAAGATATCCTAATTTATTTGTTCTGGGAATGGTGGGGTATAGTGAGCTAAGGGTTAGGAGGGACTTTGCGTTGGTTAGCTATATCCACAAATTGTTGAGAGGGAAAGTGCACAATGCTGAATTACTGCGGCATATTAACTTCAGCTCACCGGACAGGTACGCGGAAAGGCGGCGCGCTCCGCGGCTGCTGGCCCTGCCGCGCGCGCGCACCAACCTGCTGGCCGAGGCGCCGCTCACGCGCGCTTTGCGCACTTTTAACGCGATAGCGGAAACAGAGGACATATTTTCATGTTCGCTGAGTGAATTCACAAGGACGGCTTTACACATAATAAGTTATAAATAGTTTTTCAGTTTTTTATTAGTGTCATAATTGTGTCGTAGTTTTGATATTTAGTTGTTTCGCTGTCGCATTAGGTTAAGTAGACCTGTAATGATGGTGTAAACTGTATAATAAATAAATAAATAAATGTTTAGAAATTTGAAAAAAATCATGGTAGTAGTCCATATGCTGAACCTTCAATGAAAACTATAACGGTTAAGTAGGCTCTACTAGTTACCGAGTAATAGCCGACGAACTTATAAAATAAAATTTATATGATGAAAACTTACAAATGTGATAGAATTTCATATTGGACTCAACTAAAGGCAAGCAAAGCACAGCTAATACGGAACCCTACATTGTGCGTGGCCCGACACGTACTTGCCCGGTTTTTTCCTATGTCAGATTGAATACATTACGCGTCTTTTTAACCAATCAATCTCAATCAATGCATTGTATTTTTAACCTATTGAAGTAAACTACGAATCAATACTTCTGTCAATCACGCACGACACGAACGATCATTGATAGAGGATTGAGATCTCATATTGGATTCGGTTGTTAAGCGTCTCTGAGACGGACATGGCGAAACGATAAGGTTTCCTTTTAAGTTTATGGAACCTTAAAAATGATAAAATAACTTAAGAAAGCTGAAAAAGGCCTGAGGCCATAGTGTGTGCGCTAACGACATCGAAAATTAAGTTTTTAAAAACGCGGGCGGCACTTTGAACACGTCGCTATCCAAGATGGCCGACGCTTTTTTGGCGCCATAATCAGTAGACACAATATATTTACGTAGTAACTTACTATGATTTTTGTTACTTTTAATACATACAATTCGCGCCACGAGAGATGTGACATGATTGATAGCTGATTTGTCTTGCGCAGTAGACGATTTCTAGCGGAATGGTATAGAAAACGTCTCCTGCGCAGATCGATCACTGGATACTTCTGGTCTCATCTTTTGTGGCGCGGATTGCACTTTTATTTAATTCAGGAAAATGCAGTAGTTATTTCTACTTTATTATAGATATGATTGTTTTACTGATGGCTTGAAAATTATGTTTGTTGGATAGGAGATTAAATCTTCCTTCATGAGAATTTTTAGTTGTTTCCTAAAAGCTACTCAAAGTGCTGTGTGTAGTGCTGTTGTGAGCCGCGTGGTGGTTTTACGTGGAGATACTGCCATCAAACCTCCACAACACGTTGCAGGTAGAAAATCGATAATTTACATGAAGCGTACACACTGTTTTCAGCTATGTAACCCTAATATCCAAAATGGTGGATGGCCTTTAGGAGTTTTATAATATATTATTATTATTAATTCTGTTTTTGTGTCATATAACATAGCCAGAGGGGAATGAAGAAATATTGGGGATGCAGTCCAGCTGTGGGCAACGAGTGGGCTTGTAATAATTATTTGTTATCTAGATTATAATAACAGTGTTGCCTGGGGACAGTAAATATTTATGGTCGCCATATTTGATCGTAACTTATGAAATTATAGATAGATAATTTTTTTATTTGCATCAGCTAAAGCACACATTACATTACATAAAAAGAAAGAATACATAAATCACAACAAAAATATACAAAACAACATAAACAAATGTAACCATGATGGCGACAAAAAATGTGTGCGTGTGCCGCAGTGATACAAATATGGGTAATAGCTCAGTGTGTCGATTGCTCGGAGAGCAAAACACTGCTTTTCAGGTATCACCCACACGGGAAGAGAGGCGCGCAGACGGTACTGACGTGAGCCAAAGACTTCAAGCTGCTCATTACAATATTGTAAATATTAAAAATCTCAAAATTGTGTAATAATAATTAATATCAGATCAAACAGTATTGCAGTGATGGAAAATTAAATACATAGACGAAATAAAATTATAAAAAACTTAGGGTACAAGTGTGCTCGAACCACGCATACAGAGCCGCCACCTAGACAACCATAGATCGTCCATATTGTTTTTGATTTTCAAGTAAAAACGACTTCAAACGTGATTTTAAAACTATGCTTGGAAGTTATTATCAAAGAATGAAGGCTTTGAAGATTTTTACATTACATTTTGTTTATGTTATATTTTCTTTGAAAACGACGACAAATTTTAAAACTTCTAATTTATTTCTTTCTTTAAGTTTCAGCGACATCCCATAGGAAAATCGTAAAATCCGTTCGGATGCGGGAAGCACAAGACAAAAAGAAGGACTAGAAATCTTGTGCCAAGTATATTGGAATGGATTATAGGCACTTTATACCATGTGTAATCGTGCCCTTATGATAAAAATAAATTAGGCTTCGTTCGTAAGGCATAAATTAATAATGTCATTGCGTGATTTTAAAAAATCGACCAGTCTAAAAAGACCTTCTACCCCTCTACAAAAGCCAAACAAAACAGAACACAACGGGGTAATTCCAACAACCACAAGAGACCAAGTTACACTGGTTCTACACGCACGAAAGAGACGAACGTATTTCGTTTGTGCATTCAAAATACTGTTCCCTGATTGGTCGGTTAGTTTAGTATAGAGGGCGTCACCGTAGCGTTGACCATAAATTGAGTTGTTGACATATTAATAAGCTTAAGTCGATGTTTAATTTTTTGGTTTTGTACGCGCGAAATTATAAGATGGGTGTACTGTAATTATTACGATTCTCAGGTTTATAATGAGCTGTGTGTGTGGTCTTGGCTTTTCGTTTAATTAAACTGTTTTCTTTAATACAGATATTGATCATAATAGATACTGCACTCCATTGTTTTTAGGCTGGTTTTCGCGTCGCGCTCACAGCACGCTGACCGTCCGTCGTCTTGTTGACCGTTGTCGTTGACTTTCCTTTAAAACACAACACTATATTTATGAGACTCCGCGGTTTTTCATACTTGTATATTTTGTAAAAATGGAAAATATTTGATAGACAAAAAAGGCCGTAAGTAACCTTTTTCTTTCGCCATTTCTTCCACCAAATTTTAACTAAAATAAACAATGATAAAATTTGTATGAGCGTTGAGGTAAAAAATTTTTTTTTTTAATAATGGTCTTTTTTAACTCGCTTGCTTATTAAGCATTCATTTTACAAAATCATAAAAATGTTTCATCTAGTCAGTTTTAAGTCATTCAACCTTTTACAAGTTTTACAATCGAAGGCGTATTCACCAATTTTATACATTTGCCATTTTCATATTAAATATTATATAATGTTATGTTATGATTACCATGTTTTCTGCTTTTATTTTCTCTTTTAGGTAGTTTATGTATGGTGAAACGCCCAATTATCAGCACCCTAACGACCTCGACCCCAAGAGGTCCCGGGTTCGAATCCCGGTCGGGTCATGATGAAAACGAACTTGTTCTGATAGGCCTGGGTCTTGGATGTTTAATGTTTATCTATAAATGTATTTTGTTATAACATATTGTATTGTTGAGTTAGAATCCCAAAACACAAGTGTCGCACTTACTTTGGGGCTAGCTCAATTTGTGTGATTTGTCCCTAAAAGAAAAAGAAATATCAGTACCCTAGTGCTAATTATCAGCTGTATTTTAAATAGGTGAGGCAGATAAAAAAATGTTTTAACTAAGAATAATGGTAAGTACAGATAAGTCTTTATTTTCAATTGAAAATATTTAAATAGCAAACAAATTATTTTTTTAATGTTCCAGAGAGTTCCATTCCATGGGATAAATAAAACTAAAAATCAGACCATAAATTTTTATTCAACAGATAAACCTATCTGCAACTTATCACTTAACTCCTGTGAAAGCAGTCCTCGATGTAAGACACACGATCTACGATCTATGGACACGCACGCGTAACACCAGAAACGGTAGAACAAACCTCTTTAAACAAAACAGAATATCACAATAGAACTGTGAATAGAACAATAATAAACAAAAACAACAAAAAGCCAATAGACAACACGTCAATGAGCAAATTTGCGACGGTGTAAACATACTTTGTCTGTGGGCAGGTGACGTGCAGAGACAAATTCTTTTATTTTTTTTCGACCTGTCAAAAATAACGTCAATATTTTGGCGCGATTCGCGACGCAGTGGGAGAGTCGGTACCTTCAATGGTTATAGAAAAATTGGTTTTGTGCATTTGAAAATAAAGCGTGTTTTTGTATTTTGTTTATTTTTCTTAAATTTTGTACTGGATGCCTAATATGTCACGGTTGATCTGTAATGAATTGGATTTACTTGGTTTTGCTGATTTTTCTTAGAATATTTTCGTTTCTTACTTTACATTATTTGAAACTCTTATTTCATTACAATTTAAAGTTAAAAATGCCTTGGTTTAATGATTAGAATTAATTTTGTCATGTATTTTGTGGCAAATTGATTATCAGATGACTGAAAATATTTTTGTTGTGGCAACATTGTGTTGCTTCACGGTTTGCGGGATAAAGGGATAATTTGTATCCTGTTACCTGTATATTTTGTTATCATATTTAACGCTTACACGACGGGGTATTGAAAATATTATAAAAGTTACCTAAGTAACTGCGACGCCAGCCAGTGATTGTATGGGTTTAAAATTTCTACCTTCTAAAGTCGGCATAAACAGACTGCTCGAGAAGTTAAAAGCACTTTAAAATTATTTTCAGAAACTGGCTGTAAGGTCTTTTACTTGAATAGGTAACATGATAGTAATTTCACGTCAACGGAAAGTATTATAATATCACAATACTCAATGTCAAACTCTGTAATAAATCTCTAAGAGAGGTAGCGCACAGCGGATAATCCGCTCAAATCGGAGCAGCCAAATAGCATTGGTCTCGGCTCGGCCATGTTGTGTTCCTACGGTGAATAAGGTCTCCAGAACTCGACTTTCTACATGATCGGCAACGCGCGAGTGATAGATACCCCCGCCGACCCCGCCCCGGTGTTGCAAGCGTCCATAGGCTATGGTGACTCCTTACCATAAGGCGGACCGTATGCTTGTTTGCCACCTTAGTGGTATAAAAAAACACTGTTAAGAAAAAGCACACTAGTTATTGGTGTACGGAACCCTAAAAAGAATTGTTTATTCAACCAGTATTTCGGCACGCGTGTAATTGAAAACAAGGAATAGACAATTGACACTCCACTCGAGTGACATCGAGAACAAACGAATTCTTTCAATGTCACACCTCGCGCCACACTGAGCGGCAAATCGTTTCAAATGTGGAACAAGTTTTTTTTTTCTATTTTTGCACCAGTGTTTTCATGTTTTTTAACAATATAAAATGTATAACATTAAATACAATACGCGGAATGCCAATATAAATAGCCCTGTTAGAAATATTATGTTCGGAAACTTAACAAAATATCCTTCAACTTTAAACACTACTTATAATAAAACCGCAGAGCCATGTTTAAATGCAATACAACACCGTTATATCATACAATATTATGTTTAGTAAACACCATAAAAACATGGCTGTACTACCCCATGGGGCGGTAATTACGGAGAAAGCGGGCCATGGGGTCACTATAAAAAATGTGATTTCGATATGGGATGCGTTTATTGTTATAGGCGGAGGCGGTTTACAATAAAACAAGAAATCTTTTAAGAGAGGTAGGGCACAGCGGATAATCCGCTCAAATCGAAGCAGCCTGTCTGGGGAATGACCTCCACCTTACAGAAGAACGTAGCCAAATAGCATTAGTTTCCATGTGTGTCACGGTGAGTAAGGTCTCCAGAGCTCCACTTTCTGCAGGGTCGGCAACGCTCGAGTGATATTGAAAGCGTCCTTATAGGCTACGGTGACTGCTTACCATCAGGCGGGCCGTATGCTTCTTTGCCAACTTCGTGGTATATAACTTACCTGCTCTCATGATTTGATGCAGAAACTAGGCCCAGTGCATTGTCATTTTTTAAGGACATCACTAAACGCCTTCGTGAAACCGCGGGTGACCCGAAAGCTGGCAGTTAGTTCGCTCAACTCAGTTCTATCGCCTTTCAGCGAGGTAACGCTGCAATCGTTTTGGGTTTGCCACAAGGATCCTGCCTATTTAATTTTTAATATTAGTTATGATGTTAATTTTTTCAAATTACCTAATCTAATAATGTTATCCTATTGTCATTGTTTTGAATTGTTTCTTTAAGATCTCTTGTACATCCACACTACGTATTATAACTTAATACCTATTATAAATGTGAAAGTGTGTTTGTTTGTTTGTCCTCCCTTCACGTCGAAAGTAATGAACGGATTGATATGATTTTTTTATTGGGGATAGATTAAGGAGAGTAATAGGCTACTTCTTTTTCCTCAGGATAAAGAGATTCCCATTGGAGAAATTATTGTCATTTTTTCTCTTGATTGAGCCGCGGGTAATAGCTAGTTAACAATAAGACCGTGGTGCTCGACAATCAAGCTTCACTAAATTTAATTTGCCATCTCTCTAGGCTGTACTATCCGTTTTAAACCATATTTTATGCAAATAAATATATTCTATTCTTCTATTCTATCCTTCTATTCTATTCTATTCTTTAACTCTGAGAGGGAATTAAAAAAGCAGATAATTGCATAAACAAATGTCAAATTCAATAGTAAAAAATATGTCTATAAACAGCAATGGACCCAAAATAGATCCCTGGGGCACTCCCCTAGGCAAAGGTGCGCTTGTAAGAGTGCCGTTATGACTATCGGGACAAACCCATCACACATTCCCACCGCTGTGTCTCCTGTAAAGCCAAAATCAACAACCTCAGATTGACAATACGCGATGAAGCTTATTGACGTCCCGGGGACGAAACTACAGCTGTCTTGGAACTCACAACGAATTTAATTAGAAAGATATTAGACGGAGTAAGAAGTATTGTAAGGACTTCCCTCCATAGCAAATACGTGAGAGACAGTAGTTTGAATAAAGGCATTTTAGACTAGAGAGATGGAAAATCAAGTGAAACTTGATTGCCGAGCACCACAGTCTATTGTATCTATTTTACATTACTAATTGGGTCCTAATAGCCGTTACGTTAAAAATCTGAAACTATTCTCTGTTAATGATTAGTCCGAAATGGTGGTAGTATATAACGTAGTTTATTTTTTTCTTTAAACAAGTTGTAAATGACAAGAAAAAGTGCCTGTGAAGGTCTAATTTCTGAAATAAACGATTTCATTTCATTTCATTTCCAAATTCTGGCGCGTAGGTACTGCCAGAATTTGGGCTCACAGTTAATAAAACAATTGAAAATCGATTGTAGTTATGCACTGAGTATCTGAGTAATAAGTATGAGATTCGAACTTCGTTTTACGTCTGCGCGACTCAGCCGTGTTGGCGACTAGTGAAGTATATCTGCCCAAAAATGGTCTAATATTAATTACCCACATCGAAAAACCTCGGGATATTTAACAATACATTGTAATCGCTCTCTAAAATCTACCGCGCGGCATGCGGCCAGCATTTTGAAAAACCTCGTGCTGCCTTTGTGTTACCTGTCAAAATATTTCACTTTTTTTTCTCTGCCTTCTAAAACGACCAGCATTTTGGCTTTGGTATTGCCGCAAAATTTTAATAAAAACCTTTTTTTGGATAAACCTCTTCTTTTCAACAATAGTTTTTTTTTCTGTTGTGACTTCAATTAAGTATTTTGTTGACTTTTATTAATAAACGAGGTTACTGATACTCTTGAGAATAATTCCGCTCGATCGGCATTGCATTGTATTACTTTTAGGTACTCTTGACTAAACCAGCTCTAACTAAATACAATCCGCAGTAGACTCGAGTAAAATGATATCGAAATTGTCTGCGCAGGTCGATCAGGTGATATGCCAGGTCTCATCTCTTGTGGCGCGGATTGTACTAAACTAAATGAAAATGTATTGTACGCTAAGTATATAGTTAGTAAAATATAAAGCAATAAAGTTTGAACAGTAGGTAGGTAAGGATTTACCAGTCGCCAGCACGGCTGGCTCGCACAGACGTAAAACGAAGTTCGAAACTCATTCTTAATACTCAGTGCATCATAACAATCGATTTTCAATTGTTTTATCAAATCAAAATCAAATCAAAATATACTTTATTCTGTAGGCCCTCGCCTAAGATTCATTGTAAGTGACGTGTCTAAGTGCCCAGACACGTCACTTACAATGAATCTTTATTAAATAAATAAGCTACTCTATAAACTACCACCATTTCGGAAACAAGCAAAATGACCACTGGGGAAAGAAATGGCGAAATAAACCCTGTTACGGCCATTTTTGTTGTTACGGCCATTTTTGTCATTCTTTTTTTTTATTTTTTTTTTATTTTTTCTTCTCTTTCATTTTTTTAAATACATATAGAATAGACAATACATATTGTAAAGAATACAAAATTAATAACATTAAGTATAAAAATAATGTAAAAAGCAATTAAAAAAAAGTTACAATAATAAAGACAATAAACAAAAGACGCGGAATGCCATCAATAAAAGTGGTTAAACAATAAAGGTGGTGGTGGAAGTTACAAACTGTGAGCTCTAATTTTGGCGCGTGATATAATCATAAAATTTCAGAGAACAGTTTCAAATTTTCACTAGTCATAACAACTATTAGGATCCAATTAGTAATGAAACAATTAGACCGTGGTGCTCGGCAATCGAGCTTCATTTGATTATTCATTATAGTATAAAAAGCCTTTTTCAAATTGCATTAATTTTCAAATTTTCCATTAGTTGTAAATTCAAATTAATTAGGTGTACAGAATTGAAATTGAAATCACGATTGAAGTGAAGTGAATTCAAGCACGAAGTTAGAAGACAAAGGTAAAGTGAAAACCAAGTAGGAAACTGCGGCATACGTGCTGCTGGATTGCAGCGGGTGTCAGCATACCGGGCAATCTACCTGGTAACCCCAGGCAGGGAGGCACTCGGTGACGTCAAGTCCGTGCCCGGCTTTTTTTTTTTTTTTTTTTTTTTGGAAAAATTTGAGTGCGTTTGACCACAATCCTGCCTGAAGGAAGGCTTCCTGGAGGAATTAGGATGGCTGGAGTAATCCAGCTCCCACTCTTCGCACGCACAAAGGGCACATAGGCTGCCTAATTGCGGAGAAGGCCCGCAAGACTACAAGTACAAGTACAACCAAGTAGGATGAAAATCCCATCAACACTCTAGTATTCGCTTAACTTCACGATAGTATAGAGCTCACATAAGTTATCCAACATTAATAAATAATAGTAGGGTGCGAAAAAGTTTAGCAATGTATAAATACGTAATTATCACCGGGTGAATTGTTTCTGCAGACCGTACTTATAGTTAATTATGTATTTATTAAAACGGTACACATTTATTTCTATCTGTAGGGTTGCCAAAATTAAAAAACCGGCCAAGTGCGAGTCGGATTCACGCGTAAAGTTCCGTACCATTATCTATACAACTTTAGTTGTATGGGAGCCCCCCTTAAATATTTATTTTATTATATTTTTAGTATTTGTTGTTATAGCGACAACAGAAACACATCATCTATGAAAATTTCGATTGTCTTGTTATCATTGTTCATGAGATAAGACTTACTTTTTAGCGTCTTTCAATTTTCCATTTCATGAAAATTGTTACCCAGCTAACCCAAATAAAATATTAAAATATGGGTTCATACATCACATGAAAGAAATAAACAAGAAGTTTATTTCTATGGACGATTGGTTTTTTGACTGTTCTTTCTTATTTCTCTGAACTAACGTTTGTTTTCCACTGTTCTTTTATGACTTTCTTATTTGCATACCTTAGTCTGTATCTAATACTATATATTGTAAACTATGAATAATATACGCTAAGTAGTCAACCCTAACACCTACAAGGTTGCCAACATACATACCAACCTAAATATATGACTTCTTCACACAGCCGCGCGCGCGCACGTCACAGTAATAAGATAATTACAGTGTTGCCAACGCAATTACGATGATGCGTAATTGACGTTCAAAATGGCCGCTTAATTGGTGTGACAGTTAATACTTTTTAGTTTTTTTTTTGTAAAGACATCTGGAAATTTATGGTCGAAATTAAATTAATTTAAATTGTTTGTTGAAAGACTAGTGAAACTACGTTTGTGTATATGCGTATATCCCACTTTTTTTTATAACACTAACATGGCAAACAAGCATACGGCTATTAGCCTGATGGTGAGCAGTCATCATAACCTATGGATGCTTGCAAATACCAGGGTATAATCACTCGCGCGTCGCGGACCCTGTAAAAAGTGGACCTTACTCACCGTAGGAACACAGCATGGCCGAGACCAATGTTAATTATTTGGCTACGATCTTCGGAAAGGTGGAGGTTATAAGTAGTATTTTAGAAAATCCTTTCTTATCGGATGCTTAAGTCTTTAAAAGAACACTCCCAAGTTTCGGGTCTCTAGCTTAGGCACCAGTCTCCCACTGTGCTGGACAGCTTGTCTATACCTTATGTACCTATGTCGATGGTGTTTACTGTGTAATTATCATAAGGATGCTTACATTATTGGCTTAAAAAATCTTTCATCTTAGTTCTCCACTCCGAATATTGATTTCTTTTGTTGACTGTACATGATTGTGAATTTGTGACAGCAACGACCATCCAATGCCTAACTGTTGTGTCGGAATAAGTCTGGTTAGCCTAATCGTCAGATAAAAATTGTCAAAAGACTCAAAACTATTCAAAAGCTATCAAAATAGGTTATACGCTAGTGGTCGAGCAGGCATTAAATTTTAATACATTTTCTAACAAGAATAACATTTAAGTGAAAACAAACCAAACACTGTACTGTAATTAACTTAACGTATGGAAATTCAATTAAAAACATAATTACAACGTATTGAGTCATACGTAGAAACAATAAAATATTAAATACAATTACATACAGCCTACCAATTAACTCCAACCAAAACATTTTCAATTTTAATACGCGCCATAGACAACTGGAAAATGTGTTTTATTATCTGTGCACGACGGAGAAGAAACCTAAAAGCGCGGGAAAATAAAGTCCAGTTTTCATAATGTTACTGGCAATCGGACCACACACGTCGACGCGGCGAGGCTTTTAAAAAAGGAACTTGCCAACCGCGCCTCGTTCGTTACCTCATCATCGGCTTCGTTTTTTCAAATCTACTTTTTTTAAACTCGCGGCGAAGACTAGCTTTATACATAGAGCCAAACACACGCCTTCTTATATGTGTTGCCATCTCAAAATAAACCGAATGATGTTGTTGTAGTCGTGTTATTGCCGTCGTGGTTTTGGTTGAGGGCATAAATTAGTTGGTTTTATTATGTTGGCCCCGCTTCTGATGCGCCGACTGGGGTTTTTATAGTTTTTTAAATATTCTTCTTAAGTGTAAGGGTTTCTGCCTTTGAAGATTATTTTGTTATCGGCCAGTAATAAAGTAGGTAAAGGTATAGCTTATTTTAAATACACTTTTTATTCTCTTATGGTTGGTATTGGATACTTTTTGGTGGGAATTTTCGTGATGCACGCAGATAAGTTTGAATTAAGAAGAATGGCCTTTTAAATGGCTGTTAAGAATTGGTTTATACGGAGGCTGTACTGTCAAATAAAACAAAATGGAGTCAAAAGTCCCTTGTAGTTAATTATATGCTTATACTTATAAATAAATGAAGATAAGAATTTTATTTCCACCACCGTTGCGCGACGGCGAATTTCTTCGTTATAAAAATACTTTTCTGCAAGCGTTTTGGATAACCATGGCCTATTTTATTAGTTTTAGTTTTGATTTGACTAATGTTAGTTTAGTTTCTAGTCTAATTTAGTTTAGTTCCTGTTGTTTTTATTTTAAATTTTATTCTATTATTATGACCGTACGTCCTTTCCTTTTAAGAATGTTTTCATTCATTCATTTGTTACCGACTGCAGGTTAGCTGGTGTCAACATAGATGCCGATTTCACCCCGAAGTTGCCACTCTACACCTACCAATATTATTGGACAGAAGTCTGTAATGTTCATGTAGTGTTAACGTAGGTATTATAAAATAAAAATAATTTAAAAAAAAACTTTATTTGTTTTCTTCTTCTTCTTACCCTTATTTTACTTTACGTGGGACCTATAACACCATGTTAGTCTTTTATGACCATATCGCGAGCTAATCTATTAATATAACTATTATAAATCATTCTCAATCCCATAATGTAACTGGAGCGTCGGTAATTGTCCGCTAACTAACACAAATTACCCACATCTTCGTTGTGGAGAACCCTTAGTTAAGGTCGCAGTTGTAGCGAGAATGTAATCTTAATCATTCTACACAAATTCTTAAGAGAGGTAGGGCATAGCGGATAATCCGCTCAAGTCGGAGCAGCCCGTCTGGGGAAGAACCTCCACCTTACAGTATATCGTAGCCAAATAGCATTGGTCTCGGTAGCTACCAGGGTGGACCGCGTGGAGGTATCCCAACTCCCCACCCCAATTCAATTAATACCTACCATGTAAGTATTCAAAAACGAAAACTAAGGTACAGTATTCAATTGGGTACTGTAATAATATTGTATCGTATATAATTTAATAAATAAATAAATGAATAAAACATAATAAGTCATTTATAATTTCCTATTTGCTATAAACAACCACATCTTTTGTTTATCGTTTACAAATTTACAATACATTGGTGCTAATTCTGTTGTACATTTAACTAAACTAATTTTGACAGGGCTAGAAGTGTTGCTATCCTTGTCACTAATTGTAAACCAAGGAGGGACAACAACACCTTTGGTCCTGTCAAAATTAGTTTAGTCTAGTTAAATGTACAACAGAATTAGCACCATTGTATAGTTAAATTACAAGTTGATGTAAGTGTCTGTAATGTTTTAATATGAAATTCATTCAAAGGGATCCACCAATAAAATTGTTCTTATATTTTTTATGACACTTAAAAGTAGCTCTTGTTTTGCTTAGCTTTGTCCGGTTTATTTAAAATAATCTACACTAATATTATAAAGAGGAAAGATTTAAAAAAATCTTCCAAATATAAACTAGCGGACCCCAAATTTTTTCGTAAACATAATTTAATTTTAAATTTGTAGATTTTTATGCTACGATCATCCTCGCTGACACTAGCACCACACCGTAATCCATCCTCCCATAGGAGCCGCGGGCTGTATTTAATAAACTCCACAGATTATTAACATTATCACGCACTCAATGCGTGGGGGAGTGACATTGTAGTTTCACCCTACCGCGAACGACATAACATTTAATAATTATTTATGTTTTTGTACGAAAATGTAGTTTTTACTATTGTGTGACGACTACCATGGTAACAACGTTTACATAGCTTTGTTTTATATACACAATGATTGTGTCATGGTTTTACATAGTATAAAATTAAGTTGCGCTGTCTGTCTGTTTGTCCCTATGTTTGTTTAGATCTTTAAAACTACACAACGGATTTTGATGCGTTAAAAGTCGTTCTAACTAGAGAAAACGCGTTTCTTTTGAAATTTTCTCAATTTTATAATTACACTAGGCCGACGAAGCTCAAAAAAATTCAAAATTCATAACTTTTATTCAGAGAATAGGTTTTCACAAACACGTTCTCTTGTCAGAGTATACAGTAATAAATGATTTGTATAAAATTAATCTACTCTATATAGTACTACCATTTCGGAAACAAAAACAAAATGACCACTGGTAAAAAGAAATGGCGAAAGAAAACCAGTCCGTCCAACCGGCCTTTTTTGTCATTTAAAAATATATCGTACGTTTTTTATCATCAAATTTTAAACTAGATACATACAACATTACGCACTCGGAATGTCAATAAATAGTGCAATTAATTTGTCTTAACATAAAATTAAATCTAAAATATAAAATGCAAAATCGGTGCTAAAGATAGGAGCAGACCACGAAGTAGATACTAAGAGGAGTTGCCCTTAGCAGTGTAGCACAGCACGTTAAATTGGGCACTGACGTCACGCATAGTTTCAGCCGACTCGACACCAGACGGCGCTTTCGTCAGTCTGCTCGAGTGCTCACGAGTGTAACACGAAGTAACACGTGTATCAAATAATATTGTTTTTAGTATCTACTTCGTGGAGCAGACCAGGCCCACAAGGCACTCAAGGCAGCAACCGTTCTCGGGTATTTTCGAGTTGCTACTATTTCTAGGTAACTAAGAACCCTCAAGTGTACTCCTCTTTGGCAAAGTCTAAGCCTAGTGCCTGAAAAAATAATTTGGCTTTTCAAGACAAGGTATTACAAAACAGGACATTTTCAGAGGTTGAAGTTGAAACCGCTGAGTTTGAAACTTGAGTCACCAAAGAAATCCAATTTCATAGATATTTCTGACAAATAAATATGTCACAGTAACAAAAATTTTCTCGACGGCGGCGTCGCTGTGTGCCGCAATCTAAAGCGCAAGTTAAGCAATGTCGATCCTAGCCAGTATTTTGATGGGTTAGTTTGGAGCTTTTCCGTGCTCCGGAGGGCACATTATGCCGTCGGTCCCGGAGGTTAAAACAAAATTCGATACGTTTATTGGAAGGTCCTTAGATACTTGGTTGTCTAAAGATGACCGACGGTGGCCTTGAAAACACCGCCAATCCGCATTGCTTGACTGAAGACGCTCTAATCAACTTCGATTGAAGGGAGACCCGTAAACCTGCATTGGGATGAATATGGGTTGATGTTAAAAGCTGGTCTTTCACAACTCTTATTTCATTGAGACGCTGTTTTTATAATACCATACAGCCTAGTCAGCAGACAAATCCAATAACGGGATAGCCAAGTGTAAATAACGCAAAAAAAAACTTGTCTATGGCGCGAACCGCAAAGTAGTTGGGAACACGTGACGCGGGACAATGGCGGAACTTTTATTGCCTTTCGTATATTACGTTATCTTATGAAAAAACATTATAGGGGATAAATATTGTGTTAACATGGTATTTGATTTTACCGAAGTTATGATTTCTATGCTATCTTACATAGACCTAGGAAAAAATACGGACGGAATCTTGCTAAGAAAGAATTGAAGCACCCTAATGGCGGCCGCGTAACTATGTGTGAGTGTGAAATGGCTGACCGGCACGCACACATTCACTGCAGGGATACGGGTCTCCCTTCAATCGATGAGGATTACAGGGATTACAGCATACACTGCCATGCTGCTCCAATTGTTCAGAGGCCAGTGCTTTCAAGCCGCCTGAAGGTCACCGAATTGGGTTATAAAACTGTCATCTATTGACAACAGCCGGTACCGAGGATGCCGTGCGCTCCGAAGCAGAAGCTCTAGTTAACGAAACCCATCCAAACATTAGCTAGGGTCGACGTTGTTTAACTTGCATGTTCGATTTAGAGTGCGACACACAACATCGCCATCGAGTTTAATATTTTGAATTTATTTAACTCCAGACATCGTTCATAAATGAAACATAACCTAAAAAAAACAACATATTTCCCGCGTAAAGCAAAACAGTTGTCATTTGTTTTCGCTCCAACGTTCCCACCATAGAGTCTGTTGTCTATAGTAAACCATAAACAAGCCCGTATTCCTGTATTACCATACAGATTGTGTTTGCTATGGAGCGGGTGCTCTACCAGCGATAAGGCACGCCTCTAGGTGGGGAAAGGTGCCTCGATTTCATTTTGTAATGACGTTATTTCATACTGTTGGGTTTTGATGAAAATATTATGACGTGAATTAGATTTGGATGAAATAGTTGATCTAACATTTTGTGATAAATATGTTAGAATATATCTTTAACTAGCGGCCCCAGATTCGCATGGCTTTTACGAAGATTTGTTTTTTTTTTTGTAAATAAAATATCATAGCATTACCCGGGCGGGTAATGTAGCTTACCACGGTTTTTTTTTTAAATCGTTCTACTATTTTTTGAGTTTATTCCATACAAACAAAAGTACTTTCCTCTTTATAATTTGACTAGCGCCCGCCTCAGCCCTCAGGTTATTACTTATTCTATGCCCCAGCTTCGCACGGGTTTTAAAAAAAAATATAATACAGCCTATTTTACTCGGGGAGAGTGTAGCTTCCGAACTGTGTAAGAATTTTTGAAATCGGTCCATTTTGAGTTTATTCA
This sequence comes from Endotricha flammealis, assembly GCA_905163395.2. NCBI lineage: Eukaryota > Metazoa > Arthropoda > Insecta > Lepidoptera > Pyralidae > Endotricha > Endotricha flammealis. Next base: position 1,966,153 of record LR990883.1, read on the forward strand.
TTGAAACATACACAACTCACACACACACAACTCACACACAAATACAATTCTTTCCTCTATTATTAATAATATAAGTGTGGATTAAAGACTAGCGAATCACCTGCAACTACATTTGTGTGTAACCAACTTTTCCGTGAAAATTTCGGAAAATCGTTTCGTCAATAAGAGTCGTGCTGTTGTCGGAGTAGCAGTCTCCATTTCCCTCTGAGCTCCTTCACCTCTCTGTGACACGACGCCTGCCTTTTCCCTCACATGATCCATGTAAGCTCTTCTCGGCCATCCCCTCCTACCCTTTGAGTTATTACCTGTAACAATTCCAGTTAAGTAATTTTTAAAAAGGTCATAATTTTCTTACGTGTTACAATACAACCAAGAAAAGGTATTTTATAATTGGAACTTAAAATACTTAACACGTTTCAAAATACAATAATGAAGTGCCGCTGATGATAATGCAACGGTCGAATGTACTACTATAAAATACCTACGCTCAGTTAACCGACTTGCAATATAATTAATGACATTCGCTAATTAATGAAACAGGGCAAATGTCTTGTCGTAGGACATGTCTTGTCTAGGGATACTACATTATCAAATTGTATAAGGAACTAGGATGCGATTTTGTGGATTTATAATAATATGTAGTACTAGCTGACCCGTGCCCACTTCGTTGGGCAAAATGTTAAAAGCCTTTTTATTTTTTGGTTTTTTATATGCTTTAACCTATGACACTCAGCAATAGTGTGGCTTTCTATTGGTGAAAGAATTTTTAAAATCGGTTCAGTAGATCCCGAGATTACCCGTTACAATTTAACAAATACACAAATTTTACCTCTTTATAATATTAGTATAGAGTATAGATTTATAATACCTATCTAATAACTGGTGAAGTTGCCTGTAACTAACCACCACCACCCACCAACGTCTCACGTCTAGATAGTTAGGACTTTTTCCTAAAAAAAAATATGCAAAACATGTTTTTTTTTCACTAAGATGGTAAACAAGCATACGACCTACCTGATGGTAAGCTGTCACCGCAGCAGCTTATAGACGCTTGCAATACCGGGGTATCACTCGCGCGTTGCCGACCCTGTAAAAAGTGGAGCTCTGGAGACCTTACTCACCGTAGTAACACAGCATGGCCGGCATGCATGTATGCCGAAATTAAGAGTGCACTATGCACTAGTCGAAGACTCGAACTCGTTGCTGGGCGGCGCTAATTTGCATGTTATTTCGCTGAGAAAGGGATAGACTCGGTTATGAACAGTGCGAAACTGTTTACACCGATTTACACACAAATATTGTTGAAATAAATAAATTAATATTATATGCAACCACAAATATTGTTGAAACGGGCTTCTAAAAATTTACGAGTAGACTTTTGAGAGAAGTGTTCTTGTGATAAAACAGCTGAATGTTTTAATTAAAAATAAAGTTATTTAAATTTTTGAATAACCAAACTATGCTTGTGTTAATTTTGTTTTAGAGATTTCATACTCCTTTCAGTATTTAATTGTGCCCAAAGTTGCGCTACAATTACGTGTTGAAACGGAATGTTTTGAGGCTCATAACTTTTAAATTAGATCATTTTACAATGTTTTAATACAAGCATGGATAACGACAAGACAAATCGATATTATTAAAAACTTTAAACGAACGATGTCAAACAACGGAGTAATCACCCACCCCACAGCATTTGTATGGAGAAAAACTCGACTAGCGCAACCTTAAGTGAAAAATTTATAGATCCACTCTTAGCTATCTAGTATATATTCACAGTGTCTCTAGCATTAACATGTACAGACGTAGACAAATATTTTAAGCTTAAACGTCGACTGGGAATTTACCTAACTAAATAATATTAACATTTAGTATCGCATTGCCATAACACGTTACATATCGACATCTGTACATACGCCTACGACCCATAGAGACAATATGAAAACTGACAGATGTAGCTAATGTTCGCGCCATTTCAACAACAGCCAATGAGAGAGCGGCATTATTTTTTTTCATAGACGCAACATCTGCGTTTTCGGCCAGTGTTATTGGGTTGGTTTTTATAATATTCTGCGGTTGGTAGGGGAATGTTTAGGGGATGGCAAACCGCACAATAATAATATTTTTTTATAACAACTTACGAGCTATGATGATGTTTTGATGGGGCCAAATTGGTTTTTGTTGATACATATCTTAGAATTTTCGATTAGTTTACGAAGTTAATCAATTTTTTTGTTTGTAAAACATGTTCTTGGAATGTTTGATGTAAATATCATGCAGGATGATATTTTATCGGGAATAATAAAAAAGTTACACAATAAATAAATATATAGGGACAATTCATACAGATTGAGCTAGCCCCAAAGTAAGTTCGAAACTTGTGTTATGGGATACTAACTCAACGATATTATATTTTATAACAAATACATAATATAGATAAACATCCAAGACCCGAGGCCAATCAGAAAAAGTTAGTTTTTCATCAAGACCCGACCGGGGATCGAACCCGGGACCTCCTGGGTGCCGCCACCCAATCTGGCGTGGTAACCTTTACGCCAGATTGGGTGCCGGAGGTCGTCAATACTATATTTGTAGAATTACATCAGTTTATTATAAAGAAATTGACTATTAAGACGAACGACAAAGTTGTTGAGCGATTCACTTAAATGAACACGCGAGTTAAGCAACGATAAGCCTAGATAGTATTTAGATGGGCTTTATCTCGAACTTTTCCTTATCTATTGACATCCCTGTCCGTCTCACCGTTGCCCACAAACAACAGAAAACCAAGTTAAATTTTTTTTTTGTTCAGACAGACTTAAGTAATTACTAATAACTTACAATTTAAGTACCTACACTAGAGTTTGATTTGAGACTTGTCCTGGAACTTTTTGTAATTACAAATTAATTTTCGAAGTTATTAATCGAATTAAATGAATCTTGAGCACACGAAACGGAGAAGATCATTATGCATTTACTCGTTTACCACCTTAACGTTTTTAAAATATACTACACAAGTTTTTCTTGTGGAATTCAATAGAAATCGTGATAGTTTCCTTTGTAATACGATCACAAAAACGGTTTTTATTGAAATAATATCCCTTTGTCAAAGGATACGGGATATTTGCATGTTTGAAATGTAAGTCAAGAAGACTGCGAAGTCCGACGCTACACGAATGAACTGTATTTTTCTACCCCACTGTAATCTTTTCAACGATTTATTTATTTATCCTTCTAATATTATAAAGGCGAAAGTAATGTGTATGTTTGTTACTTCTTCACGCTCAAATGGCTGGGCCAATAATTATGATATTTGGTATGTAGGTAGCTGATACCTTGGATTAACACATAGGGTACTTTTTATTTCATCAAAAGTCTGATGTAGATAGCGCCACTGTGCATAAATAAATACACGCAAACGAAGTTGCGCGGATTTCACTAGTAAATAATAAGATCAACTATTACACAATTTTATAAATAACTTAAAAATATACAGTCATTTAATAGTCACACAGTTATGATACAAAGTAGAAATAAGATTGAATGTGATCATCTCTCTAAACATAAAAATAACAAATTATGTTTAGGAAATAAAAATACTTAAGTAAAATAAAATAATAATATGAACAATAAATTCGTAATTTTGGTTTAAATATAATTTTTGTTTTTTATGTCGTTTCTTTATAAAACATCATAAATAGGCAGTTTAAAGAACGCATCACATATTTTATATTGTAAGTGTTATTATTAACAAAAAATTATTTATTTCTATATAAATAAAATAAGTAAGCACACATTTAGAGTTACACGACTTTTTAATCCATAATCCCATAACAAAAGCATTGTCAACGTTTATACAATTTTACGCGCAAGCAAACATACAAGAGCGCAATTTTAAAAGTCATTTTAAAGTGTAAACAAATACAAAAAAATCTATGGTCCCTATTTGCATAATCTGTGTAATTTCCCGCCAATTTTAATGTCAATGTCAAATGCAAAAATAAAAGTATTATGAGAGCTCACGTTGGTGTAATGAAGTCACAGGATCTACTAATACAGTCAGCCAATGAAAGAGGTGAGCAGGGTTGTAATTAGATTCAAGTTTTCTAAATATGGAGTGAAGCGAAATTTTATTTATCAATATTATTCATATTGATTAATGTAATTACAAAGTTTCATAATGATGCTTACATTATTAGCAGAAAAATCTTTGTTCTTAGTACCCTGGTCACCTCTTTTATTAAGTTGAAGTTTAAATCTTATGGATTAAAATAGATTTAATATATTCCTAGGTTAATCCTCAATAATATCCAACATCCCACAAAAGGCAAAAAAAAAACTGTCACCGCCAATAACTCATACAATTTCCCGCCAAATTAAACTCCAATACAAAACTCCTTCAAAAGTCGAACAAAAATGAGATTACTGGGCGACAAGAATAAAAAAATAAGCCGAAAATTGTCTATGGCCAAAATCCAGCAAAAAGGCGGGAACGTTTGACACTTCTGATCTTGTTAGTACGCTCCAAATACGCAACTTATAAATATAAAATGGTGGAGAAAAAAAGCGGCAAAGATATAATACTTTACAGCACAATGACACAGAATAAATAAAACCAGATAGTATTTCAACCCAAACTGAATTAAAATCCTTTAAGGTCCTTTTTGGAGTGGTAGAGCAATTATTATGAAATGGGCTAGCTCGACCGGCGAAGTACTACCCTCTCACAGAATATCGACGTGAAGCAGCAATGCGTTTCGTTCGGTGAGTGAGAGATCCGGAAGCCCAACTCCTTCCCTATCCCTTCTTTCCCTTCCCTTTCTCCAACCTCCTTGGTGGACGACGCATTGGTAGCGCCCCTGGTGTTCTATAAATAAAATAAATAAATAAATATATAGGGACAATTCATACAGATTGAGCTAGCCCCAAAGAAAGTTCGAAACTTGTGTTATGGGATACTAACTCAACGATATTATATTTTATAACAAATACATATATAGATAAACATCCAAGACCCGAGGCCAATCAGAAAAAGTTCGTTTTTCATCATGACCCGACCGGGGATCGAACCCGGGACCTCCTGGGTGGCGGTCTGGCGTGGTAACCATTACGCCACGGAGGTCGTCTATTACTGTATGATATTTTAAAAAAAGGTAGACCTAGCTACTAGGTGTTTTTTTGAGTGGTAGAGCCAAGCTACTTTCACATCAAACACCAGAAATGCAGAAACTGGTAATAGCATTAGTTCAGGACAAGCCCACATCACTCACCGGCTGTCTCCTGTATAGCCAGGATCAACAACGGAAACCACAGATTGACAATAAGTATTAGAAATTACGGCTGCCATGGAACTCACAACGAATTTAATCAGTAAACAATTCGATGGAGTAGGAAGTATTGAAAGAACTCACATCACACTCCTTAGCAACTACGTTGTGTTGTGACAGCAAATTGATACAAAACATGCGCCTAAGCGTCGCGCGATTGTCAGTGACACATTCGAGTTCAATATGTTTAGATCGCGAGTTCGTACGAGTAAAATTCGCGCGAACCAACGATGATCGCGCATTCGCGTGCTATTAGGACAATGTTAGGCATAGAGGACATGTGGCAATAGATAGCAAATCAATTGAAGCTCGATTGCCGAGCACCACGGTCTATCAATCTATACTCATCGAAATAATATTACTACGTATAGAAATGACAGCGCCTTCAAATTTTGGCGCCGTGTTCGGCCGTGAGGGGCGCGCCCCTCCCTGGCCCCGCCCCCAACCGAGTCATAGAATATGACATTACTACGCAGGGGCGACACTTTGTTTATATTCTGCCTATTGGACATCCAACTGATTATTTTATTTTATTACAATATTTTATTTTACTTAGATAAATTTAATAGAAAATAGGTATAATATTAGCTTTATAGGTAGGAAGCTACATTACATTTTTGTTCTTAACTTAATATTAGTCAAAAATAAACTGAGATTAAATCAAAACTAACTTTATAGTGAAGCTATTTATATATTGTAGTATTTTGTAATATATGCAATAACCAGGAGACGGTCGCATGCCAGACAAGAGGAGTTGTGTTGAATTTCAAGAATGGTAACGTACCTTTACTCCGAAACTTGTTTGCCCGAATTTCATTTGTTCGAAAATGGTTGGTCGAAATTTAAAATGCTGTTTCGTTTTCCATCTTTTTGTTTTCTAGAAACTTATTTTTTTTACTTAGTTAGTAACTTTATCCACATTTACGTATTTTACCTAGTATATAAAAATATTTTGGAAATATAGTTTAAAAAATCAATATTTAAATTACATATTATTTTTTAAAAAGAATGATTAAAATCGGTCCAAAATTGAAGGAGTAATCGGCGGACCTCCAAAAAAAAACATAGAACCTCCTCCTTTTTTGAAGTCGGTTAAAAAAAAAGCTACAAAAAATTCAGAAATACCTAAATTATGTTATAAAATTGACTGACGCTTAGTACCTACGTATCCCATCTGTACGATTAATTTTTGATAATCTATGATTTTCACATAGAAATGGCGGATGCAATCATGATGCATTAGAAAATAATGAAAAAAAAATTGTTTTGGTTGGTTTTACTTAATTTTTTGAATACTTAGCGATGATAAGTTACGCCGCTATCTTTCTTCCTTACTGTTGAACGGTTTTTACAAGTTTTTATTGAACATGACGGCATTTTCCAATTTTTTTTTTGACATAAATCCGAGGACCAATCACGATGAGCGTCGGCAAGTTTCTAAACGAGTTGATGTCTATTGGCCTCAACGTATGGGGACAAAAATTTTGTTCGCGGTGTCCGTTCTATACGTAGTAATATTATTTCGATGTCTATACTATACTAAATATTATAAAGAGGGAAGATTTGTATTTTGGTTTGTAACGAATTAACTCAAAGGACCGATTTCAAAATTATTTCAACGTTGGAAAGGTACTGTACCCCGTGCACCCCGTGTAACATAGACTATATTATATTTTTTTAATCAAGAAATTCCGTTACGAAAATAAAATCTAACCACTCCGCGCGGTGTTAAAAGCCGTGCATCGTCTAACGTCGTCTCAGTTCGGCAGACTTCGGCACGGTGTTTGTGTGCGTGCGACTAGACGTATGCGTGTAGACTAGCAGCTAACTGCTCATAACTGATTCTAACTCTTTTAGACACGATGCTAGGTGAGACAGCGTGCATTTTGGCCGCGTCCACGAGTTAGTTAGAGCCCGCAACTATGCAATAACTTTACCGCGGCAGTCCCCGAGTGCCAAATGTTTTTTTTTTAATTAGAGATCCTTAGTAAAACTCTGAAGCTAGGATAAGGCGCTAGTTATCACTACATAGTATAAAACAAAGTCGCTTTTTCTGTCCCTATGTCCCTATGTCCCTTTGTCCCTTTGTATGCTTAAATCTTTAAAACTACGCAACGGATTTTGATGCGGTTTTTTTTAATTGATAGAGTGATTCAAGGGGAAGGTTTTAAAGTATCATACATTCCAAAATTCCCACGGGAAAGCGGGATACACGCAAACGAAGTTGCGCGGGTTTCGCTAGTTGATTATAAATAAAAAGCCCAGTACTATTCAAATGGCTTTAACTAATCTTTGCCAACGAAAAACGACTATTATAAATACGTTACAATACAATGGACTAACAAATGTTTTGCGTCTGTTTCTTGTCACTTGTTTCTATGTAAATTCGTGCAATTTGTGGTGTATATGTTGCAAAGGTGGGTGGCAAACAGATACATAAAAAAACTTGATAAGTTTCCTTGAGACTAAAATATGGGGTTCTTCAAAAGAGGCACTTCAAGATTTTCACAACCGTCCATAGTTTACGGTGACCGCTTACAATCGGCGGGTCGTAAGCTTGTTTGCCACCTTAGTGGTATAAAAAATACTGTCAACCAATGAAAGAGGTGAGCAGAGTAGAGAGCCAAGAACAAAGATTTTTATGCCAATCTATATATATAAAAATGAAACCCGTTTTCCGTTGTCACGACATAACATGAAAACGGCTTGACCGATTTGGTGACTTTTTTTTTTGTAGTTTTCTAATACTCTGTACAAGGTTCTTACGGAAAAAAATATTAAGAAAATCTCTCAGAAAGATTGAAAAAAAAAACGAAACAGTACCCGGGCGAAGCCGGGCCGGGCAGCTAGTAATGTAATAAATCTTTATAATTAGATGAATAGGTACTATGGATAAATAAAAATTCGAGTAAACCCCTTCACGCAATATTTAGAAAACTTGTATAATATTTACGGCCCTGCTCACCTCTTTCATTAACTGACTGTACATGGGATTCTTTCATTGTTTGCAAGCTACACTATTCGTAGTTGACATGGGCTATATTTTAAATTCAAAAAAATAAAAACCGGGCAAGTACGTGTCGGGCCACGCACAATGTAGGGTTCCGTATTGGCTACGCATTTCTTGCTTGCAGATGAGTACAATGCCATATTCTATGACATTTGTACGTTTTCTTCAAAGAAATTTTACTTCAAAAGTTCGTCGGCAATTACTCGGTAACTAGTAGTGCCTACTTAACCGTTATAGTTTTCCTTGTAGGTTCACTATATGGACTACTACCATGAATTTTTTCAAATTTCTAAACTCAAGACTTTCGGAGATAGAGTGGGGGGTGGGGGACCACCGTGCAAAACGAAAATTGACACGTTAAATGTAAATAATTCGCAAACGGATCATTGTACCGGAAAATGATCTTCCCACACCCTGTTTTTAACAGACTTATCTAACGATACCCCACAAGATGGGGTGGGTGTGAAAAAAAATTAATTCCCACTTTAACTGTAGGGAAGGCACCCTAAAAAAAATTTTTTTTCCAAATTTTGTTCTACCACTTTGTTAGCATTGTTAATATGAGTATACATACCAAATTACAGCTTTCTAGCATCAAGCGTCTAGGCGCTAGACCGCGGACGGACAGACGGACAATCGGACAGTCGGACATGGCGAAACTATAAGGGTTTCTTGTAGTTTACTACGGAACCCTAAAAACGAGATCATTACGAAAACCCGTGCAAAGCTGGGACGATATTCAATAAAACCACTTCCTTTACGCGTAATCAAAGTTATCCCTAAGATTGTTTTCTCAATTTATCTTGTAAACATGTATACTACAAAATCATCCCCCGGGAAACCCCTATGCGGTTAATATTCACAATCAGTACAGAGGGGTGTGGGTACCATCTTCACGAATTTTAAACAGTTACAATACATAGGCTGCAGCGGACTCGCTCCCCTCGTAACAAGAACAGTTTCAATCTATTCTCAAACTCACACACTTTCTCGCTCGATTCTACTTATTTTTATGAGTGAGACAGTGCTATGTGTGCGTGACAGTTTTGAGAGAGGTAGGGCACAGCGGATAATCCGCTCAAAACGGAGCAGCCCGTCTGGGGAAGGACCTCCACCTTACAGAAGATCGCAGCCAAATAGCATTGGTCTCGGCCAAGTTGTGTTCCTACGGTGAGTAAGGTCTCCAGAGCTCCTGGGGGGTTGGGAGGGTTGGCAACGCGTCAGTGATACCACCGGTATTACAGCGTCTATAGGCTATGGTGACGGCTTACCATCAGGCCGGCCATATGCTTGGTTGCCACGTTTGTGGTATTTAAAAAAAAAGTGTTTGACATTGATATGAGATTGTAACTTTTTGTAACGAGAATAAGGACCCCCCCTTATTCGGAAGACGTTCTTCACTTTTCATTTAATTACGTACTATTTAAGTGGTCCGCGCAACTAATACGTCTGCGTGGCGTTTGAATGGAAAAATAATGTTTTTTTGAATTTTTTTCTCGCAATATTTCCATATTTTCTCACCGTTTAAACCTTCCCTGAACTTCCACAAATATTTCAGGGAAAGTATATGTTACTAGTAAATCCCTCGCACTTCGTTTGCGTATATCTCGCTTTCCCGCGGGAAGTTTGAAAAATCCTTTCTTAGTGCTCCCCTACGTTATAAAAGGAACCCCTGTGCAAAATTTCAAGTTTCTAACCCTTATAGTTTAGGCCCTGCATTGATATGTCAGTCAGTCAGTCAGTCAGCTTCTCCTTTTATATATCTATATATATCACAAATATTTCATGTAAAGTATATGTTATAAAGACTTTTAAAAAAGCTAACTGTTGAGTTTCTTGCGGCACTTCTCAATAGGCCATTCACGTCGGAAATGCTAGTAGGATTAAGAGTATTTCTTGTAGATCTACTTGCAAAATAAATGTTTTTTTAATTATTTAAGTTCGTAACTTGGACCATAAACACAAAAATCTATTATGAGTAGGGATACTGGGTGTGAATTTGCAAACAAAATATTCACGCCGCGTTAGGTGGGGGAGCAGGCAGGGGAAACAAATTGAATGTAGCTACCTACCTGCTTTTTTATTAGTGGTTTTATTTATATGTATATAGCGTTGCACGCACAGAAATAGTTGCACGTGTCTAGCAATTACGAAATTTAAGCAACAAGGACACTAGACAGTATTTTGATAGGTTATTTTGTAAATTATAGAGAGGTGAAGGAGCTGGCAGAGGAAAGAGAAAATGAAGGCTGCTACGCCGACAAGAACGCGGCTATTAAATTTATAGAAAAAATTATTTTAAATGAGGATGAGGAGGGGCTTCTCGTGTGCACACTGTGTCGCAATCTAAAAAAGAACACACAGGTTAAGCAACGTTGACACTAGCCAGTGTTTGGATGGGTCTCGTTCTCATTTAAATGTTATTTTATCTAAATGTTGGCAAACACGTGAGATACACTATTGAAATCTGGCCTCAGTTTTCCGCACGGAATTCCTGTTTAAAGATTCGATTTAAGTAATACTTGTTTGTTTGCTTTTCAAATAAAAAAATATATAAAAACAATCTCACCTGGCCATCATTATTTGTATAGCAAACACGTGTCCGGACTTACAAACAACAAAACAAACAATAGCAAACAAAGTGTTACATTCACTTTTGCAGGAAACTGTTGACCGCCGCACAACAATGGCGTCGCTTTCTTTAAAAAAAAACTCCTTATTTATGGTTGCATTTTGACAGCTGTCACATTTTCCCGCCAAAGCGCCGAAGTTTAGGACGATCGCGCGCTGTGTGATCGAGTTGAATAGTGAATGCAGTTGATTTGCAGTTTCCATCCATGGTTATATAAGTCCTGACTGATTAATATCAACGCACAGCCCAAACCGCTGGGTCTAGAGAATCCAAATTTGGAATATAGGTTCCTTACGACGTCTAGGGGTGTACTAAGAAAGGATTTTTCAAAATTTCCAAGGAAAAGCGAGATATACGCAAACGAAGTTGTGAGTATTTTACAAGTTTCATATACAAATAAACAAAATAAGGGCCTCGTAATTTCGTAATGCTATAACCACAACTAAAATTTTAACGTTTACAATAACACTGTAATGTTTGTAGGTTGATAAAGTGTCTGTAATATATATATATATAGGGACAATTCATACAGATTGAGCTAGCCCCAAAGTAAGTTCGAAACTTGTGTTATGGGATACTAACTCAACGATATTATATTTTATAACAAATACATATATAGATAAACATCCAAGACCCGAGGCCAATCAGAAAAAGTTCGTTTTTCATCATGACCCGACCGGGGATCGAACCCGGGACCTCCTGGGTGGCGGTCTGGCGTGGTAACCATTACGCCACGGAGGTCGTCACTTTAATGACTGACAGACTGACGGATCAACGCACAGCCTAAGCCGCTGATCGTAGAGACCTAAAACTTGGAGGGTGTGATCGTTGTATGACGTAGGAATCCGATAAGAAAGGATTTTTAGAAATTTCCACGTTAAAGCAGGAATAAAGCAACAGAATTCAAATTCTTTCTTTATTTCCATAAAACATAGGTACAATTTTTTATGTTAATAATATTACAGATGCCATATATTTAGCCTGTCAGCAAGCCAGCATGTTTTTAAAATGAATTAAATAATGAATGAATTTATTATGAAAAATTATACAATTTTATCACAAAAAAAAATACCCAAAGCCCAACAAACGGAGTTGAGCGGGTTTCGCAACTATCATCACCACAGATTAATAATTAATATTGAATTATGCCTTCCGTCTGACAGTTGCGTAGTGTACGTATACCCTAAAACAACCTTACAATATAAAATTTAAAAAAAATAAGAAATGGACATCAGCTGTCAACCGCAAACTGACCAACCAACCTAATAACTATAATAAATACAAAAAAAAAAAGGTATATTGTTGGCAAATAACACTAACAACCAGCGTAACAAGACCCCTCTATTGTCTATTTGTCTTCAAATGCTTCAACTTTACATAACATTGCGTACTAAATATTTCATACTCTTTCTCTAGGCCGTTTGTTTCAAATTGCTCTCTCACGTTAACTCACGTAGTTGCTAAGGAGCGAAGAATCTTCGAGCGAAGGACTTCGTCCGCGTGAAGTTCCGGACCCGTTCCCGTGGGAACCACATTGAATTTCGGGAAAAGCTATAGCCTATGTCACTCCCTGATAATGTAGCTTTGTATTGGTGAAAGAATTTTTGAAATCGGTTTTTTAGTTTCGGAGCCTATTCAATGCACACAAACAATCAAATCTTTCCTCTTAATAATATTAGTATCAGATTAAATTCGTTGTGAGCTCTAAGACAGCTGTAGTTTCTCCCCCGGGACGTCAATAAGCTTTATTGCTTATTGTCAATCTGAGGTCGCCGTTGGAAGCCTAATACTACTCTGGCTTCCTTTATCACTTACCTTCCCCCGTCCTTCCTTTTTCATTCCTTCATAGGTGGGCAACGCATCCAAGATGACGACCTCCGTGGCGTAATGGTTACCACGCCAGACCGCCACCCAGGAGGTCCCGGGTACGATCCCCGGTCGGGTCATGATGAAAAACGAACTTTTTCTGATTGGCCTCGGGTCTTGGATGTTTATCTATATATGTATTTGTTATAAAATATAATATAGTATCCCATAACACAAGTTTAGAACTTACTTTGGAGCTAGCTCAATCTGTGTGAATTGTCCCTAAATATTTATTTATTTAAGATCTTGCAGTCGTGGATGTCCATGGGTAGCGGTGATTGCTTACCATCAGATGACACGCTAGCTCGTTTGTCATTAAAAAAAATTGCGAAATGAATCGCTACAAAACGATCACATATTTTACATCTAGTTTTTTTTGTTGTCTATGATTGCAAGTGCGGTCCGTGTATTTGATCAATGGCTAACTGCAACTGCCCGAGCAATCTAACAAGCCCGAGTAATGTGTGAGCCGACATAAACTGTCGGCTCACACATTATTTTGGCTACAGAATTATTCATTTGACACTAATTTTGAGTGTTTTGAACCTGTTTTACATCTGTCAGATAGTAAATAGTAGTAAAGTAACTCTGTGAACAGTCTTGTACTTTACTTTACGCCGATAATCTGTGTGTCTTCCTCATAAGTTCAATTTAATTCAATTCAGTCGTATAATAGTGTGTATGGTCGAATTAGACTTCTAGAATTAGATTTCTGCCACTCTAAAATTAATTCAATTTCATTTTTCTAAAACACCAATCTACTTTGATCCCTAAACCACTACTATTTCTAACAACTAAGAGTTCAAATTAAAATGGTATTCGAATTTGTTTTAAAAATGGCTCGTGCCATTCACTGTTTATTTTGAAATGGTTAGATCTTATCTTCTATTGCATAAGATTGAAAATTGCTTAACGTTTACATCTATTGTTAACTCGCTTCAATTGTTTTGAATTTCTGCTACCTGTTTTACGGTTTACGTAAGTAGTTTTTTTTAAATATTTTGTTTGCAAACAATATGCCGCCTTGTTGCGATTTCACTAGTGTGTATATTGTGTTTATGTATACTGTGTCCTACTGTTGTGAATTGCAAATAAAGTATATTCTATCTATCTATCTATCTATCAATAAAATCGTCATAGTTGAGTGGATAACACGCCTAACCGAATTTATTTATAATAGGCCGGTACGAACTAGCCTATGTATGGGACTAGTCTATAAGTAAAATTAATTTTTTTTGTGTTTTTTTTTAAATAATATTTTGAAATAGACAATAATATGTCAATTATTGTGTATTGTTTTGTTCTATTGATTTTTCTTTATTAATTCTGTATTGTATTCTTTATTTTTCCTTAAAACCGCGCTTTCCATGAGAATTTTGGAAAATCCTTGTAAGTATTAAAATTTGAAAGAAAATTTTTATTGATAAAAACTTAATAAATATTTGATATAATAAGATAAAATTAAAACATAATATTTACTTATCCTACTTCCTACTAATATCATAAAGGTAAAAGTTATGTGTATGTTTGTTCTTTTCTTCCTCACGCTCAAATGTCTGGGCCAATATTTATGATATTTGGTATGTAGGTAGCTGATACCTTTGATTAACACATAGGGTACTTTTTATCCCGAAAAGTACGCGATTCCCGTAGGATTTCAGTCAAGTCAGGATCAAAAGTCAGACATACTTACTGTGTATAAATATATATATTTATATGTTACAGACATTGTGATTAAATTGCTATTATACATAATGATTGGTCATTATATATAATAACCAAATAGTCTAGACAATGAGATAAATTAATTATTGTCCGGACATTCATCATAACAGCTGGTCAAAGTTAGCCAAAGTAACAAAACGCGGAATCGTAAGAAACAATTTGCCAATGTCTATTGGAAATCTAACCAATGTCTGTTCGTATTCAGACAGACATTGGTGGGTTAGGTTAGGGTTATCTTGTGATCATAACACAGAATTTTTCTTACGATTCCGCGTTTTATTACTTTGGCTAACTTTGATCCGCTGCTGTTATGAATAATGTCCGGACAAAGTGATTAATTTACTTGTTTTATTACTTTATCGAAGATATTATATAAAATTACTAGTAAATGTGATTAATTCTGTGTCATTTATCACTTTGTCTAAATTGAGTAGACATCTATATAATATAATAAAAGTGTAAAAAAAGTTTGTCTGTACATTGAATATATTTCCAAAAAAATTGTTTAGGGCGATGAAGAATAAGCAATAGAACAAGAATTTCGTAAAATTTTGTTCGTCTGTTTGTATGTTTGGATGTTTGTATGTATGTTTGTACACGCTAATCTCAGAAACGGCTGAACCGATTTGGATGCGGTTTTCACTAATATGTGGCTAATTGCTCAACTTAACATTTAGTGTATGTTTCTTTTCAAAATTCCCACGGGAATCCGAGATATACGCAAACGAAGTTGCGAAGGTATATCAACGCACAGCCCAAACCGCTGGGTCTGGAGATTCCAAATTTGGCATGTAGGTTACTTACGACGTCTAGGGATATACAAAGAAAGGATTTTTCAAAATTCCCACGGGAAAGCGAGATATACGCAAACGAAGTTGCAAGAGGACGCACAGACCAAACCGTTGGGTCTAGAGATGCCAAATTTGGCATGTAGGGTCCATATATGGTCCGGACCGACCGGACCGAACCGGACCGGACCGGACCGGACCGGACCGGAATGGACCGGACCGGACCCGAATGGATCAGACCAGATCGGTCCGGAAGGAAACGCACCGTACCGAGTCCGTGCCGGACCGGACCGAACCGGACCGGACCGTTTTTTTTTTGTCCGTCTTTTTGTATGTTTGTATGTTTGTTTGCACATGCTAATCTCAGAAACGGCTGAACCGATTTGGATGCGGTTTTCACTAATATGTGGCGATTTGCTCAACTTAACATTTAGTGTTTATGTTTCTTTTCAAAATTCCCACGGGAATCCGAGATATACGCAAACGAAGTTGCAAGGGGATATCAACGCACAGCCCAAACCGCTGGGTCTAGAGATTCCAAATTTGGCATGTAGATTCCTTACGATGTCTAGGGATGTACTAAGAAAGGATTTTTCAAAATTCCCACGGGTATGCGAGATATACGCAAACGAAGTTGCGAGAAGACGCACAGCCCAAACCGTTGGGTCTAGAGATGCCAAATTTGGCATGTAGGGTCATTATAAGGTCCGGACCGACCGGACCGGACCGGATCGGACCGGACCGGACCGGACCGGAACGGATCAGACCTGATCGGTCCGGAAGGAACCACACCGTACCGAGTCCGTGCCGGACCGGACCGAACCGGATCGGACCGGTTTTTTTTTCTAAAGAAATATATGTTAATTGGTATGTAGGTACCTTATCAGGACCGGACTGACCGGACCGGAGCGGACCGACTGGACCTGATCGGACCGGACTATATATATTTATATTTATACATATAAAATTCAAAAAACTATACATATATCAACGCATAGCCCAAACCGGTGGGTCTAGAGATTCCAAACTTGGACTGTAGGTTCCTTACGACGGCGACGTCTAGGGGTGTACAAAGAAAGGATTTTTCGAAATTCCCACGGGAAACTGATATATACGCAAACGAGGTTGCGAGGCTATATCAAATTTGGTATGTAGGTTCCTTACGACGTCTAGGGATGTACTAAGAAAGGATTTTTCAAAATCCCACGGGAAAGCGAGATATGCGCAAACGTAGTTGCGAGAGGACGCACAGCCCAAACCGCTGGGTCTAGAGATGCCAAATTTGTCATGTAGGGTCCATATAAGGACCGGACCGGACCGGAACGGATCAGACCTGATCGGTCCGGAAGGAACCGCACCGTACCGGGCCGTGCCGGACCGGACCGGTTTTTTTTTCTGTAGAAAAATATGCTAATTGGCATGTAGGTTCCATATCAGGACCGGACCGACCGGACCGGCCCGGACCGACCGGACCGGCCCGGACTGACCGGACCGACCGGACCGGATGGAACCGTACCGTACCGGGCCGTGCAGGACCGGAATTTGTTTCTGAAGAAAAATATGCTAATTGTTACTAGGCCACGCGGGCGAAGCCGCGGGCAGAAGCTAGTTATAAATATAGCTGGATAGTATATATAATATCCGGATTTATTACTTTATGACATATCCACGCAAACGAAGTTGCGCGGGTCTAACTAGTTATACCAAATAAACCTTCCTCTTGAATAACTCTCTAATATAAAGACGCACCAAAATCCGTTGCGTAGTTCTCGGGTTATTACCTTATTCTATGGAAAGAAAGAAAAAAGAAAGAAAAAATATTTATTTAGAACACTAACGTTACTTCGCTCAACGGATATCTATCGCCGTTCAGCGAGGTAACACTGCTAGCATTTTGGGCACCCTGCCACAGGGACCATGTCTTTTAATGCTTAGTTTTAGTTTTTAATTTTTATTGTTAGTTTAGTTTTAATTAATTTTATTGAATTTCATATTATGTAAAAAGGTTAATAAAGTGCAGATTTTGATCATGAAAAAAAATAAAAAAAATAAAAATTTAGAACACTTAATAGATATAAAAAAAACAATATAACTTAAAATTACATACCTAAAAACTAATTGTGTCCCAAATGGTTATCCACTCAGCATGTGTCGTGCGTGGCAGGAGTACCACGACGCTGGTTTTCTGTGGAAACCGGTGATGGCCGGGATCATCGTCCCACTTCTTATACACTTTTATATATTTCTTACTAACTATTATTCATTCATATAACTCTCATTTATTATTATTAGGTCCATTGATGGAATAAGCTATGATCACATAAGTAATTGTGCAATAACGCTATGATTTCTGAACATTCAAAATATGCTTCATAAAATTATTCTTAAAAGTATCAACAGTATGGCGTAGTTTTAGATCTTAAGCATACCTAGGAACAGACAGACAGGGAAGCGACTTCATTTTATACTATGTATCTAAAAATTTTGATTTTAGATATAAGGCCGTAACTGGTTTTCTTTCGCCTTTTCTTTTTACCAGTGGTCATTTTGCTTTTGTTTCAGAAATGGTAGTAGTTTATAGAGTAGATTAATTTTATACAAATCATTTACTCTGACAAGAGAACGTGTTTGTGAAAATCTAATCTCGGATAAATTGAATTTGAATTACATTTCCGTCACTTTATTTTCTCATACTTCAAAATTCTAACGGTCATATTCGAACGTGAGCTGAAAAAACTCGGAAGATAGCTAATTTCATAAATTCACTACAGATTACAAAAAAAAGCTCAAATAATTGGGCCACCCGTGCGAAATCCCACATCTATTTATAATTTTAAAAGCTTTACATGAAACATCCAATTACCTGTGTGCAAAAAAGTGAATCGCATTTTGTCAAAGCTCCATTGCTTTTCGGCAAGCGCAAAAGTGGGTGCCCCACTGGGCAGGAACCAGGGTTGTCACATTGGTGTCTGTAACACAAGAAAAAATCCACACTAATATTATAAATGTGAAAGTGTGTTTATTTGTTCGTCCTCCCTTCACGTCGAAAGTAATGAACGGATTGATATGATTTTTTTATTGGGGATAGTTTTTTTTTTTTTCACGACGATGTTGTGCAAGCTAGTGAAGCGCTAACGGGATACGCTTCACCAGCAACATTGGTTTTACGTGGGCGAGGTGTCAACCCGCCGCACAACCCCCGAAATGCTGGAGGACCACACCCGTCGTTGGTCAGCGAGTCCATCGGACTTAGCCGGTTAGTGTAGCTAAGGTGTACTACCGACCATTCCCCTATCCGCCACCTTGGGGATGCTCCCCTACGCTGTGAGGGCCAGCGCGGGGTTTTTGGGGATAGTTTAAGGTCCGAGTGACATAGGCTACTTTTTTCCCACGGGATAAAGAGGTTCCCATGGGAAAAATTGTTGATATTTTCCTTTGACAACGCAGGCGGAGCCGCGGGTAACAGCTAGTAATTTATATTTTGGAGACAAACTATAGTCTACATTTCTACCGATGCATACAAAAAACTGTTGGTGTTACCCATAGTCATCCTACTAATATTATAAAGGCGAATGTTTGTTACTTCTTCACGCTCAAATGGCTGGGCCAATATTTATGATATTTGGCATGTAGGTAGCTGACACCTTGGATTAACACATAGGGTACTTTTTATCCCGAAAAGTGCGCGATTCCCGTAGGATTTGGTCAAAAATCTGATGTAGATGGCGCTGCTGTCCATAAATATACGCAAACGAAGTCTTAAGAAATTGGGAACATTGCGAAAAAGCGTGTTCATAATCTGAGCGGAGTTCTTACGCGCCTTGGGCTGGCTGTTTAAGGGCGCGTTTTGACGACGCGAAAATTGCCAATGAGCCCTTAGAGTACATAAACGGAATATACTATCAGTACAATGAGCCAATGAAAGAGGTGAGCACTATGACTCAAGTTTAATATTCCATGAAGGGATAAACTCGAATTTTTATTTATATTGTAAGGTGTATTACACGATACAGTACTATTTAATTACTAGATAAACATAAATAAAAGTACAAATATTTTTTTTAAAACTGACAACCCTTATGAATATCTTAAAAGTTGTAGTACCGACAAGAGAGTCAACGCAAAGCGGCATTCACCAAAAGCCTACCCCATGGGCGCGTTCCATTTTCAAAATATTTTGACATTAATAGCCCGCCATATTGACCATAGATGAAAGATGATTTTTTTTGCAAAGGCCAGTTTTGCGCGTTGAAGCGTTGTAATTCTATTACGTTAACTTTTCATTGTTGTTTTTTTTTATGTTTGAAATGGATAACGGCAACAGCCCACCTGTATGTTGTCGTGTTTTTGTTAAATAGGGCATTTTATCTGCCGTCATTTTGTCATACGGCTGGCAAACAAGCAAGCAAACTATTTGGAAAGGGTTACTGTTGTTTTAGTTTCTGTAACTCATTTCAAAAGTTTCAAATTAAGTGTCAAGTTGTCTCTTTTTTATTTAGTTTGACAGCGACATCTATACTTTAATGTGGACTTTAAAAATGCATTGGATCCGAGATCGCCGCCTTGTTAACGAAGGTCGTCAAGATGGCGACCTCGGATCCTCACCGTACCACGTTGCTTTTTTAAAGTATACTTTTTTGTTAAAAAGTGTTCATTTAAATACTCGACATTGGCGAAATTGTCAATGTGTCGTTAAGACACGACAGAAACTCCATTAAATAAGACAACAAAAAATACGTTTCAGAAACTGTTTTTTTTTTGGGCTCAGAGGCACTCAGAGGTACACATCGCGGACAGACTGTTAGTTCCAGGTTTACTACGGAACCCTAAGAGAAGTTTCTGCGATTGGTTGTTGGTCAACTCATAATATATCCGATAGTTATAATTAACAGCAACACATACAAAACTATCAATGGCTAACAAGGTGACTTGCAATAGTTGTATAAATATAATTTGTACTTTTCACGTGCCGACTACATTTTTGTTTGTTTGTTTGCTCAGCAGGCTATACATGAGTGTAATGGAGCTCGATGGCATCGCTGTTTGTCGCACTATAAAACCCATACGTAAGTTAAGCAACATTGACCCTAGTCAGTGTTTGCAATGGCGGATTTAACGTCTTGGCCGCCCTAGGCCACCCCTTTCTCAGCTCTACATTCATAAGGGGTACCTAATAGCATCGGTCGGTTTTCCCCGCGCTGGCCCTCACAGCGTAGGGGAGCGTCCCCAAGGTGGCGGATAGGGGAATGGTCGGTAGTACAGCCTAGCTACACTAACCGGCTAAGTCCGATGGACTCGCTGACCAACGACGGGTGTGGTCCTCCAGCATTTCGGGGGTTGTGCGGCGGGTTGACACCTCGCCCACGTAAAACCAATGTTGCTGGTGAAGCGTATCCCGTTAGCGCTTCAATAGCTTACACAACATCGTCAAAAAAAATAGCATCGGTCTCGGCCATGTTGTCTTCCTACGGTGAGTAAGGTCTCCAGAGCTCCACTTTTTACAGGGCCGTCAACGCGCGTGTGATTGTGTTGTTGCAAGCGGCCATATGCTACGGTGACACTTACCGTCCGGACCGTATGGTTGTTTGCCACCTTAGTGTTATAAAAAAGAATTAAGTTTAGAACCCGCGCCCCACTTAGTGAAAAGGCCATTCTGATAACAAAATTAAATTTTATATTAATTTACTTATAAAACACTGACCGGTATGACATTTCGCGGAGTTTCTTACACCCTGTAGGTACATAAGTACGCGCGTTGAGGTCGCGTTTCATGCTACATTGAGCTCTCTGCATCTTAGACTTCACGATGAAATGATTGGAACACCGCGATGGATAATGATACGCGACGAAAGCACACGGCGAATCCTTCCTTTCTGGATTTCTTAATGACAAAATGCAATCTCGCCACACTAAAATAAATTTAAAAAGTTATCATCGAATATATATTTTAAGCTGTAAATATATACTCCTTTGCCTGAATATACCTTTTAAAAAAAGATTAAGATTGGTAGTTAGCGGCCAATGAGAAATCCCGATACGCGGTAATGCCCTACCGTACATTTTGAATTGGGAACTTCGGATTCGAAATGTTGTGGAGATGTTATTGTATTTAAAAAAAAAAATTTTTCTTTTTACATAATTTAATTATAGAATGTCAGTAAAATTTTAAAGTACTACCGCTTTACAGTGCTACAAAGGTATTTATGAACGTGGCCAAAATTGGAACTACAACTCCCGTTCATATTGTATGTCACTTTTGGACAGTTCGCCTTTGACAAAATGTATGAAAATATGCCACAGTAACGCCCTCCTATAAACCTCGTTCCGTTCATAAATATCATTGTAACACTGTACCTACCTGTTCTTTATCATCTTTCTATTTACGATAGGTTGCCTGCAGGCAAATTATAACTAAATTATAACTAAAGTATGTAAAATTAGGGCTCACAGTTTAAAAAACTATTTGAAAATTGTCGTACTGAGTAATAAGTATGAGTTTCGAACTTAGTTTTATGCGCGAGCCAGCCTCGATGGCGATCAATATAATCAAAATAATGTTAACAAATGATAGCTTGTCAATTTTGAAAAGGCAAGTTACATCGTCCTGCTGTTTTGCGACCAACGCCTTTCATGAGCGTTATTTAAGTGCCTTAACGTGGGAATTTCGGAAAATATAATACTAGCTTTTTTGCCCGCGACTTCGTCCGCGTGAAGTTCAGGACCACATTGAATTTCGGGAAAAGCATATTTATGTCACTCCCTGATAATGTAGCTTTTTACTGGTGAAAGAATTTTTGAAATCGGTCCAGTAGTTTCGGAGCCTATTCAATTCAAACAAACAATTAAATATTTCCTCTTTATAATATTAGTATAGATATAATATAAACCTTCCCCTTGAATCACTCTATCTATTTAAAACCGCATAAAAATTCGTTGCGTAGTTTTAAAGATCTAAGTATACATAGGGACAGACGGACAGAAAGACGCGATTTCATTTTATCTATACTAATATTATAAAGAAGTAAAGTTTGTGTGTTTGTAAATTTGTTAAATTGTAAGGGGTAATCTCGGGATCTACAGAACCGATTTTAAAAATTCTTTCACCAATAGAAAGCCACATTATTGCTGAGTGTCATAGGTTATATAAAAAACCCAAAAAATAAAAAGGCTTTTACGTGGTAGTCGGTTGTGCAAAGTGAATCGGAGAAAAAACGGTCGAATGAAAGCGTTTCTTACGAACGCCTGTACTAAAAAAGGATTATTAACATTATGCCCAACGAAGTGGGCACGGGTCAGCTAGTACTATATAAATAGTAAAGATGAACAAAATAGCGCTTGAGATTGATAGTAGATTTAAGCTGTATTTGTTATGAGAATAGGCCCTCAGATATCCGGTTTCAACTTACGAGTAAGCCATTTAAAAATATAGGTGAATAGGTTGAGGTCGTTTCGGCCAATACATTTACGAAAATTACAGTAAAAATAAAAACTAAACATTTAATACCCTCTCTATAGATTTAAGAAACAAAATCTTATATTACTGGCTGCCGAAATGGCATAAAAAAAACAAAAGCCTTCCAAATTCAAATCTCCCGCCGGCGTATAAATTTGTTAGGCACATTCTTTTTCATAATTTAGGACGACGTTTAATCCGCACGATAAAGTGTTTACCGACTTATTTGCGGCCAGTAATGTTGTTTATATTTAAAAATGTAAATTAATTTCATAATGCTTTTTTTTAAATCTATTTTCGTTTTTGACAGACACGATGGCATTATCCTTACTTCGGAAGGCCCGCTACAAGGAATATACGAATAGGGAGAAATGAAAAGAGGATCAACCTCATCAAACGAAACACAATTGCTGCCATATTTTGTGAGGGTGGTACCTACTTCCACGGTAGAACTAGCCCTTATCAGAGATGCTCTACCTTCCCCAGAAAAGTGAGAGAAAGCGGTAGGGCACAACGGATAATCCGCTCAAATCGGAGCAGCCCGTCTGGGGAAAGACCTCCACCTTACAGAATATCGCAGCCAAATAGCATCAGTCTCGGCCATGTTGTGTTCCTATGGTGAGTAAGGTCTCCAGAGCTCCACTTGCGGGTGTTGGGAGAGGGTTGGCAACGCGTAAGTGATACCCCCGGTATTGCAAACGTCTATAGGCTACGGTGACGGCTTACCATCAGTGCCATCAGGCCGGCGGTATGCTTGTTTGAAGAAAAGATTAAAAAGTACACTTAAATAAAATTGGATTAGGTTGGTACCTAATTACATTTAGACTAGTCATAACAAAATAAGGGCCACAAAATTTCAAGTGGATTCTTTTGAATCAATTTCACACTAGAAATTACAGACACACCACCTGTAACTTAACATAATGTTATTGTAAACGTTAAACAAAAGTTGTACGAATGACCTTTATTTTGTTTTGAGTATTTTTTTTTAAAACCTTGAACGCTATCGCATAGGATTAATACTTATTAATTCTTAAGTCCAATATCGTGTTCAGTAAAAAGCCTGGCCGGTAAGGGTGACATTTGTAAAAATTACAGCAATTAAATAAAAAGAAGAAAAAGTCATTTCAAATTCCGAAACGGATATTCAGGAGACAATGGCCCATTAGGAGCCATAGATAAGTATCTAGACGACCCAATTGTTTCCTTTTTTAAATTTTGGAACGCGTTTTGCTTTTTTTTTGTTCGTCGCGTTTAGTGTCGATTTTTGCGGCCAGCGATTTGGATTTCTACTCTAATTACGCGCGCCGATTCGATTTTGATTTTATGCATAAAAAAACAATGCTTTAAAACGATGTTTAATTTTCACTTCTCATGCTCAGAAAATGCTTATTTGCGTTCAGAAGAATCAAAAGTTCAGAAATGGAATTTGTTATTTTATAATATTTACTTTAATTTATTTGCCTTATGTGTTTTTTAAGTCATAAAAGATATTAAAATTTAAATTAAAGTACGGTAGGTTATTTAATTAATTTAAGAAAATTATTTTATTACAAAATTAATTTAATAGTAGGCTGTATAGGTCTGCAGCCCAAGCCTAATTTCAATGTCGTAAGATTTAAAAAAAAAGCGGCGGGAATGGGGAAACAGGTCTTGTTTTTCGTGCGTTTATTTATTTATTTCCTCTCAATCGAAGTGAAAAGCAGAGTTTATAACTCGTCCACAAAACCATTTCTATCCTCGACATTACTATCAGCCCTCGCCTTCGGCTCGGGCTGCTAAAAGTCTCGGATAGAAATGATTCGTTTTGTGCACTTGTTGTAAAATCTACTATACAGAGTTTTCTTGGCCATGTTGTGTTCCTACGGTGAGTAAGATCTCGAGCTTCACTTTCTACAGGGTCGGCAAAGCGCGAGTGATACTCCCGGTGTTGCAATTTGCAATGCAAGCGACCATAAGCTACGGTTGCCGCTTACCATCAGGCGGGCCGCATGCTTGTTTGCCACCTTAGTGGTATAAAAAAGAACGATATTTAATTACTCTACCTAGATTAAAATTATCTAGAAACATTTCTGAGTCGCAGGAAGCCATTGGATGCAGGCCGGCCATCCGGGCGCGCTGGAAATATTTGGGGGAAGGCTCTATGTCCAGCAGTGGACTTCTTGTGGCTGAGATGATGATGAAATGTAATCAAGATGTCTTGTATCATAAATCTCTACTAATATTATAAAGAGGAAAGATTTGTATATTTGTTTGTAACGAATAAACTCAAAAACTACTGGAAAGATTTGAAAAATTATTCAATTATTTAAAAGCTACGCTATCTGCGGATGACATACGCTATATTTTTTTATTTTTTATTAAATTGGAATCCTTACAAAAAAACTGTGCGAAGCTGGGACGGGGCGCGAGTAAATCATTATGTAATCCAAGTTTAAATAGTTTCTATGTACTCAGTTGAATAACGTTACTCTATGAAACAACTAGCCGTTTACGGCAATTCAACAAAAGAAGCACGTCCAACCAATCAGCTAAAACCTAATTTACTTTTAAAAAAAACAAACCAGTTCGATTAAAACGTTAATATCATTAACCATTCAACAATACTGGCAACTTACACCATAAACTAAAATCCGACACTAATCGTTTAAAAAATAAAACGTCAGAATAGAAGTCACAATTTGAAATTCGAACTCGGGATGTTGGCGCGACCGCACACGACGCGCGAAATGCGCGCGATTGCACGATAGGCACGTATCGTTTTGTATACCGGGCTCCTGAATAATAATTAAATTAAATTGGTATCAATTTATCAAAGTTCCGCTTGTTATAACATAATGTTATAACAATCTGCGTGCTAATTTAGCTGCGAATATTAACGAAGTAACTAAATGAATGATACAGAACATAAACCGTTTTTAATACATTGAACTATTATTATAGGCATTCTAGCGTAGTAATTCTACGTAGTAGTTGATCTCACAGTATTACTAGAACCATTTTAGTGTTGGCTGAGACTCGGGTGTCATTCAAAATTTCGAAAAATATCTATTTCGACATAGTCTAAATTTCGAAACCCAATAGTTCGAAACTCTTTACTTCGCAAATTCAGAATGACACCCTCCAAATGGGTTTAGGGACGACTTGTAAAAGAGATCACGCTGTTTGTCAGTGACAAGCACTTACAAGTTATCATGCTAGCTAGCTCTCTCTCTTTCGCGAAGTTGACCGAAGTGAAGAGAAGTTAGACACGAAGTGAAAAGACAAAACAACAGCCGGGATCGAAGCCGATGGCCCTCCGAAGCATAATAATAATATTAAATATAGATACTCAAAGCATATTCTGCCAATTTATCCATTTAAATAACCTAACAAAAATTCTAACATCATGTTACATTTTAAAAACGTTTGTACAAAAATAAAACTTTAAAATATACAATGTACAATTTGAATAACAACAAAAAAAAGGCTTATCGGATCTCAAAAGCCCCCATAATGGCATGTAATTGCTTATTTTATATAAAAAACCAACGAACCATAGAACAAAAATTGTCTTTGCCCAACATAATAGTTACATAATGCCGCTACTGAACCGAGACAACTGAAGTCCGGACGTAATAATTTAGCATTATGGGCTTATAAAAAAATAAACAAAAAAAAAGCATCCGTTTGTGACAAGAATCGAAATAGAAGAATTAAAGCCGAATGGGTTAACACCCTAATCGGGGCAATAAAAAAGTATAAATCCTTTATCTGTGGTTGCAGAAAGCGCGCGAAAGCAAATGTCATTGTGCGGTTTTGACAATTGCAATGATAGGGTTGTGTCGTGTCTTTGCATAAAATAAATTGTGGTTATATAAATACAACCATACCACACCATATCAACCCATTATCATCCCACAGCAGGGATACGGGTACTCCTTCAATCGAAGTGGATTTGAGCGTACTCTACCACGTACAACATGCTAGAACCGACGGCTTAGTGTTCGGGGAACGAAACTTATTTCGCAATGAATGTTTACGCGCGCCTCGTGAAATAAGTTGCTTACGTTAATTTATTTTGGCATTATAATAGTCGGGTGCATTCCTAACATTTTAACATTTAACATAACATTTTAATGGAATAAACAACTATCATTATACGTAAGTTCTATCGTTTTTATCCCAATGTTATGCCTAGCTTACTTTAGGACCAGCCCCCTTACTCCTGAAGATAATTCCGCTCGATCGCCATAGCATTGTTACTTTTAGGTACTCTTTACAGCTAGACTAGCGCTAACTAAATACTAAACTAAATGAAATCGGATTGTATTCTAACCAAATAGTTAGTGAAGTATAAAATTTCAAGGGTACGTTTAGGATTTGCTCTTAATTTTGCATTTGAAATTATACAGAATTGAAATTAAAATCGCGATTGCTATGCAGAGTAACCTAGCTGGTGGCGCTGTGTGAACTGTGAAGAAATTACAATCCAATACAATATTCTTTATTGCACCAAAAATAACAATAAATTAAAAGTACAACCTGGTAGGTAAAGTACAATAGGCGGTCTCTGCCAGACGACCTTAGGGTAGGGAAATAAAAATTAAATATAACAGGTAGGAAATTATAGATATAAATAATAATAATAATAATAATAATAAAATATAAAAAAAACCCGCGCGACACTAAGTTAGGTCGCTAATTGCTAGTCACATGTAATTTCCCTTGAAAATAACGCAACATCTATTACTATGAAATGAGATTGAAATCCATCCGGTCATGGTAACGAAACATTGGTAAAAAAACTAAATCGATCCAATTTTACACGGTAAAATTACCAATAGCACGTCTCCCACGGTAAATGACGTTTGTTTTTGTGTTTGTAATGTTGATGAAGTCCGTTAAGTCGTGTCAGAGGCCTTCATGCCTAATGAACAGACCAAATAGCTATTCAAATGGTTCTGTTGTATGTACATGTAACTAGACTAAACTAATTTTGACATGACCAAAGGTGTTGTTGTAGGATAGCAACACTTCTAATCCTGTCAAAATTTGTTTCTACTTACTAATATCAATGTGAAAGTGAGTACTGTAATTACTAAACACATTACTCGTAATTTCTACTATAAACCACAACTTTTATTTGACGTTTACAATAACATTGTAATGTTATGTAATGTTGATCTATATCTGTAATGTTTCTAGTGTAAAAGAGGATTCATCAAAAAAAAAATCTCTTTTTTTAAGACACTTGTTTTGACAAGTAAATTATAAAAAATCATTTTTTGTTAAATTGGCAAACAAACTTACGGCCCAGTAAAGATTTTCAATGAGTTTTCCTAAAAGGTTTTTATTTTAGGAAAACTCATTGAATTTTTTTTTATGCCACTAAGGTGACAAACATGCATACGGCCCGCCTGATGGTAAGTAATCACCGTAGCCTATGGACGCTTGCAACTCCGGGCGTATCACTCGCGCCTTGCCGACCCTGAGGAAAGTGGAGCTTTGGAGACCTTACTCACCGTAGGAACACAACATGGCCGAGACCAATGCAATTTGGCTACGATCTTCTGTAAGGTGGAGGTCCTTCCCCAGACGGGCTGCTTCGATTTGAGCTGATTATCCGCTGTGCCCTACCTCTTTTAAAACTAAAAAGTCGGTCAAAATTTTGATAATATACAGCATGTTGCCTACACTACACCCCAATCAGTTATATACAGGCGGCGCCGCAGGGCGGGTACACAACTATATAAATCATGGGTCGCTATGAGACCGCGCTATAAATAAAAACATTAGCCGGTCTGCGCGAGACCCGAACCAAATTATCACATTTGTTACCTCTCAGTGCCGTATACAGGATGTTCTCAACAGATGGGTCCATGACAATTTGTAATTTATTTGTTTGTTATTCTTATTACAAAGGTATTTGGCCAATTACAGCAGTTGTTACAAAAAAACTATAATGAATTATTACATAAAACAGTTTATGTCTTGGATGTCAGGATTAACAACGGCGACTTCACATCTTTACTTATAAAATGAGGTCGCATCAAATCAACTGATTTTAATACAGCAATAGATTTATAGATTCAAGAGGAAAGTTTATGTCTGTACTCACAGAACACAGAAAGAAGGAGAAATGTAATTAGATGGTTTTTGTACCGGAACCGATGTCGCCACTTACACACACAATTACATTTTAACACATTAATAGAATAATCTCGACAGTCACTCTCACACAAATCGTAAGCCTGTAATTTGCAGTTCGACTACGAACACGGAGTAAGAAATTTATTATAGTGACGGGCACCTAATAGGGCGACAAGCGACTTAGAACAATCAAGTTCCTGCACATTTGTGCAGAAAATTGTGTGGAAAATGGCGACATGCGCTCCGCACACAAACCATATCTCTTGTATTCTGATGATCTGTGTCTGTACTTAATACATACAAATATTTTCTGCTAGAGATTCCAAATTTGGAATGTAGGTTCCATAAGACGTTTAGGGGTGTATTATGAAAGGATTTTTTTCAAAATTCCCACGGGATAGCGAGATATACGCAAACGATGTTGCGAGTATTTTACTAGTTCTAAAATATCTCTCTCAGTAAAAGTGAACATATGACTAGTAAAAAAGAATCAAAAGTTGTAAAAATATGTACACATTTTTAAATCACGCTGTACATAAAAACAATAATGGTCAAACGAACACCGCCTATCCTTCAATATGTTAAAAAAACACACCATCTATCCCGCTCTAACACGTCACTAATAACTATACCTTTCTTTGTCATACCCAAAATGGAGGCCAGTAAAAATTAATAATTTGTACAAAACTATTTTATATTGAACCGCATATTTAAACTGTTTATATTAGGTGTAGGGGTCAAGTTGTAGTGGTTACTTGGATGTTATTTTTCTAGGTATAGCATACATATAATTTAGTTGGGCGGTGTAAAATAATAATTAACTTTGAGTTTCGTTTTTATTTTCTGTCAAATAATTGTAGGGTAACGACCATTTTTGTTTAAACTTGGGACAAGAAAAACAAATTTTATTTAGTCATACCTGTGTTGTTGTCGATGTATGACAGTCGTTAAGCCGGGTCAGTGGCCTGCAGGAGGCTTGAAAACACTGGCTCCAGCTGGCAATCCGCATTGGAGCAGCGTGGCAGAGTACGCTCTAATCCCCTTAGATTGAAGGGAGACCCGTATCCCTGCACTGGGATGATTATGGGTTGATATGCCATACCGCTAACAAACAACCTGTGGCCTTATTCACGTAACAAGAACCGATTCTGGTTCGATTCAAAGACACTCGCTGTCTTACTCATACAAAATAGGAATTGAACGAGACAGCGAGTGTCGTTGAATCGAACTATCACGTGAATAAGGCCACTGGTCACATGCGCTATTTTCGTGTACTATAAAAACAATCTAAAGAATTTATATTGCTTTAATGTTTTATGTTATTCCTTCACGGCTTGACTAAGCAGCCGATCATTATGAAAATTTGTATACATATTGTCAGGGGCCAGAGCCCAACTTAGGCTAATTTTTACGCGGTCTAAGCCGCGGGTAACAGTTATGTAGTCTATACTAATATTATAAAGAGGAAAGATTTGATAGTTTGTTTGCATTGAATAGGCTCCGAAACTACAGGACCGATTTCAAAAATTCTTTCACCAGTAGAGAGCTACATTATCAGGGAGTGACATAGGCTATAGCTTTTCTCGAAACTCAATGTGGTTCCCACGGAAACGGGTCCGGAACTTCACGCGGACGAAGTCGCGGACAAAAAAGTTAGTACTTAATATTATAAAAAGATTTGTATGTTTGCTTGTAACGATTGAACTCAAAAACTACTGGTCCGATTTGAAAAATTCTTTCGCCGTTGGGAAGGTACATTATCCCCGGGTAACATAGGCTATATTATTATTTTTTTTAAATTAATGATCCCTACTAAAACTCGTGCGAAGCTGGGGCTGTCCGCTAGTTATTAATATTACTAGCTGTGCCCGCGACTTCGTTCGCGTGGTTGTTGATTTGGAGTTTCCCCGTGTTACATATCCTTACACACCGATCATGAGTTACGAGACGTGACGGCGGAATTTGCTGAGGTAGCATTCAGCAGGCCTTCGTGACGCACCGATCGCCAGACGGAAGTTGCTGCGTTAGCATTCAGATAGCTCCGAACTACATGGATTAGACAATGACGACGAAACGCTGATCTAGCAATCAGCTGGTTTAGCGAGGGGACGTCATGTCACGATCACTTCGGATCTAACATCGACCGTTGTCGCTAGGTTAAGTTAGACTTAGACTTAATTTTAGTAATTTTATAATTAATTATTTAATTAAAATTAGATTTAAATTCATTTTTGGTTTTCTTACAACCCTCCGACCGCAGCCTACATAATTGGCGCAGTCGACTGGGGGCTCGAGCTAGGCGCGCGCGATCGTGTTCAAGATTTCCGCAGGAATTTCAGCCCGTGTCCCGCGTGACTAGCTGGTTCTCAAACCTTCATCGAGCTGACCTACACTTTCTCAAGCTGACGGCGGAGGGGAATCCAGACATCGATTCAGAAGATAGCCAAAAATGCATACATATATGTGAGTACACCTGAATTATTCTCAAGTTGCTCATCCTTATATCCCTAAGTTTCTAATTAGTCATTATGATCCCGTCCAAAATTCTTTATCATAAGAGTCATGGTTCCAGTGGGTCTGTACAAAATCGACAGTCTTGCTGGAGGGAATTAGATTTAGGTTAAAACTTTTTAAGCGAAAGAAATTAATATAATAAAAAATTAAATAAATAAGTAAAAATTCTACTAGGTAACTTTTTGCTTACGCGATGGAAAGCGAACGTTGACCTGAGTCGCAATAAATTCTAGGTATTAAAATGTATAACTCTTGTAATACAATTTTATGAGTGTATTATACGAATTAATAGTACTATTTAGAATAGAAGACACTTTAGATTTTAATAGTGTGCAAAATAGTAAGTAGGCTTAGCGGTACAATCTTATTATAAAATATGGTAGCAACCATAATTATAATTATATTAAATAGATAGACCGCCTTTTTTTAAGTTGTTAATCATAAGTCTTAGACTTCCTCTATGTAATATCCGAAGGAGTCATTATAAGTACATCTTCTATAGACTCACCCTCCTGCTACCAAATTCCACTAAGCCCTTATTCTCCTCAATCCTTATAATATAGCAACCAATGAGAATGAATTCATGTACATAGAGACAGAATGTCCGAAGCTCAGTAAAGGCTCACTAACTCTGTGGCGAGCGAGGCACTATTCTACACGCAGCCACACCGAAAATGAACATCTTATAAGGACAGTTTGCTACTTCCAAACCACCATCATCAGAAGAGAATCACATGCAGCCAGTACATGCCAAGCTAAGCACTTCCCAGGACGGCAAGGACCATCACGCAACATTTTTGCAAGAAATTCAAAAATAGTTGCTCATCTACGGGTGGAGGTGTTACATATCCTTACACACCGATCATGAGTTACGAGACGTGACGGCGGAATTTGCTGAGGTAGCATTCAGCAGGCCTTCGTGACGCACCGATCGCCAGACGGAAGTTGCTGCGTTAGCATTCAGATAGCTCCGAACTACATGGATTAGACAATGACGACGAAACGCTGATCTAGCAATCAGCTGGTTTAGCGAGGGGACGTCATGTCACGATCACTTCGGATCTAACATCGACCGTTGTCGCTAGGTTAAGTTAGGCTTAGACTTAATTTTAGTAATTTTGTAATTAATTATTTAATTAAAATTAGATTTATATTAATTTTTGGTTTTCTTACAACCCTCCGACCGCAGCCTACATAATTCCCGTTTTTCAACATTCATCAATGATGCTTCGCTCCTATTGGTCGCATCGCAGCGTAATGTTATATAACTTAAAGCCTTCCTCAACTAATGGCACAAGAATCCAACACAAGAATTTTTCAATTCGAACCAGTAGTTCCTGAGATTAGCGCGTTCAAACAAACAAACTCATAGATATAGATCTGAAGTACTAATAACCTAAAAATATATTTTTTCTTTATTTATTGGTCACCCTACTATCAAAACCTTCCGCCATATTGAATTTTTTTTAAAACAATAATGGCGTCGGTAATCTTTAGCCGCGGGATGACTTCATATAATCTATGGTACGCGATGACTCTATATTATCTATGCTTTTATTTTTTTTCCATCAAATTATGAGGCAAAGGCACTTCCACGGCTCTGCTTTGTGCTAGAGTAATTTATCGCTCTATGGATATATTAGTCGTGAGAATTGTTTATGGATTATTTTAAAAAAAAGATTATTCTTGATGAGCTTGAGGTGTGGACAATCAACCAGGTGTTGCCTAAACCTGCTCTACATGGTTTTAAACTCAAGCAAAGGTCACAGCAAGCAGCAGTAAGGCCGCCTTGTTGTAACACACTGTCTCTGTACAAACTAACGCCCCGCCCCGGCATTGCACGAGTTTTAGCAGAGATTTTTTTTTTTTTTAAATAAAATATAGCCTATGCCACGGATAGTGAAGCTTCCGTACGGTGAAAGAATATTCAAATCGGTCCAGGAATTTTTGAGTTGAATCGTTACAAACAAACATACAAATATTTTCTCTTTACAATATAATATTAGTATAGATAAAGCCATCGACATAAGGTATAGACAGCTGTCCGGTACTGAGATTTTGCGGCATTGCGATGGTGCACATGCACACCACCACCCTTCAGTCAGTTGCGAGCGAGCGACAGAAGCAGTGGTGTCCAATTGAAAATTTTTGTCTTTTTTTTTACAGATCGTTTTTTGTCATTTGGACACCACACCACTGCTTCTGTCGCTCGCTCGCAACTGACTGAACACTGAAGAGTGATGGTACACCAGAGAGGTACCATGTCTCTGTGGTACACATGCACAGCTTGTCTATACTCGCTCGATCGATTGTCGATGTATATAGCATAATATTCTATCACAAGTTGCGCGTGCTCGGCTACACGGTTTTATTTTAAACCATTTCCAAACTGTAGTATGCATAGACGCTGCGTCAAAAACATGCCTTGATCAAGGGCGTTTGAAAGCCAAGGCATAATAATATGATGTCCGTGGTACATTACCAACACAAGCATTCGGGACAAGCCCACCACACACTCCCACCGATGTGTCTCCTGTCAACAACGGCGACCTCAGATTGACAATAAGCGATGAAGCTTATTGACGTCCCGTGGGAGAAAACTACAGCTGTCTTGGAACATCACAACGAATTTAATCAGAAAGAAGATAGTCGGAGTAGGAAGTATTGAAAGGACAATCCTTAACAACTACGTGAGAGACAGTAATTTGAAACAAGAGGCATAACACAAGTATATTACGCTTAGCTTACTGTCGGACCAGCTAGGTTACTCTGCATAGCAATCGCGATTTTAATTTCAATTCTGTATAATTTTAAAATGCAAAATTAACACCAAATCCTTATTCCCCAGGCATGACACCCAGCCTGGCCGGAAGATCTTCCCTTTGTGGCGGTCGAGCACATCGCCATCGCTCCCGCTACAGTACCATTGAAATTTCATACTTTACTAACTATTTGGTTAGCATACAATGCGATTTCATTTAGTTTAGTATTTAGTTAACGCTAGTTTAGCTGTAAAGAGTACCTAAAATTAACATGGCGATCGTGCGGAATTATCTTCAAGAATAAGGGGGCAGGTGGGGTTGTGTGAATTACGTAATACCAATTTATTATTATCTACGAACTCCATATCCGCCGTATGACATAAAAAAGAAGTCAAAAGTCTTAAAGCCTTGGTCAATAATGAGCAACAATTTGTAAACGAATTTGCCTATAATTTTTGTGGTCGCATGACATATGCTGACCGAACGGCTTAGTTTCACTTCTGTGGTCAGTTTTTGAGATATCAATAATAATACGGTTGAAATAACCCAGATTTTGAAAGAACTTTTTTTTATATTATTTAACCATCAACAATGCAACCATATTTACCATACATTCAATATTTTTAAAATAAATACCTATAACAATTACTATGCGCCACATGCTAGGCTATTACCTTGAAACCAAATCCTGAGCTAACGGTATTGAATTGATACGTTTAGGTACTCTTGAGAGACAAACCCAGGCAGGCTCGACAGGTCCGGTGGTCGAGTGGCTAGCAATGGTCACTTTATCCCAAGAGGTTCGAATCCTGCGCAATGCAAACACTTGTGTGCATGAACATGTCTGTTTGCCTTGGTCTGGGTGTTTTCTATGCATAATAAGTATTTATTAACAAAAAAATGTATTTAAGTATATTTATCAGCAATCTAGTACCCATAGTTACAAGCTTAGTGGCTTAGTTTGGGACTAGATGGCGTTGTGTGATTCGTCCAAGAATATTTATTTATTTATTTATACCAGCTGTAACCAAATACTAAACTTACAAATTAGTTAGTATAGTATATAGTTACAAGAGAATGAATTATAATTTGCTGTTAATTTCCGTGTCGTACCTAATGGTAACCATGCCGGCCCGCCACCCAGGAGGTCCCGGGTTCGAATCCCGGTCGTGTCATGATTTAAAAAAATCATTTTCTGATTGGACTGGATCTTGGATATTTTTTTTTTTGACGATGTTGTGCAAGCTAGTAGCGCTAACGGGATACGCTTCACCAGCAACATTGGTTTTACGTCGGCGAGGTGTCAACCCGCCGCACAACCCCCGAAATGCTGGAGGACCACACCCGTCGTTGGTCAGCGAGTCCATCGGACTTAGCCGGTTAGTGTAGCTAGGCTGTACTACCGACCATTCCCCTATTATCTATTTATGTATTTGTTATAAAATATAGTATCGTTGAGTTAGTAGGTATCCCATAACACAAGTCTCGAACTTACTTTGGGGCTAGCTCAATCTGTGTGATTTGTTTGTCCCTATATATTTATTATTTATTAATTTATAACTATTTAATTATTTTTAATTTCAATTAAAATCGATTCCATTCCAAGGTAAGCTAGACTTAAGTTTGATATTGCCCCTTAACGCGCCAGTTATTAGACGATCTATGTTTATTTATTAAATCTTTATTGCACAAAGAAAAGTCCAATTGGCGGACTTAATGCCTAAAGGCATTCTCTGCCAGTCAACCATCGGGTAAAGCAGAAATATAGTTGGCGGGATAAAATTAATAGTAATCTACTGGTTACTTAATAACCAATAAAACTAATTTAGAAAAATCCTATCTCAGTCAGTACACCCCTAGACGTCGTTAGGAACCTACATTCCAAATTTGGAATCTCTAGACCCAGCAGTTTGGGCTGTGCGTCATATAGTCAGTCAGGACTCTCAGGACTGGGATTTTATATAAGATATCCATTATGTTATTTCAAATCAATCCTTTATTAGCTAGACTAGTGTCCAATATTTATCATAAAACCGCGTTCGTGAATTTCTGCACTACCCCAATGTTTGACTCGTAGATAATGCTGCTTAGAACTTAGCATTACGTCTGCCTATTGTATCTGTATCTTTGTATTATGGTCAATAAAGTTAAATAAATATAATACATAGCTCGGGTCCATATTCAATGTCCGTAAAAGTTTGTAATAAACTGCCTGAAAACATTAAATCTGAGACATCATTTGGTAAGGTTATTAACGTCATAAAAAAATTACTTCATACGGAAGCCGATTACGCTGTAATGGACTATTTGTAAGATAAACTATACATGTCTTGCCTCTCTCTTTTCCATTTGTGCCTGAAAAGGTTCATGTGTAATTTTGTGTCTTTAAACATTATTAAAACTAAACTAAACATCACTACATAGTATAAAACAAAGTCGCTTTCTCTGTCCCTATGTCCCTTTGTATGCTTAAATCTTTGAAACTACGCAACGGATTATGATGCGGTTTTTTTTAATAGATAGAGTGATTCAAGAGGAAGGTTTTTAAGTATAATACATTCCAAAATTCCCACGGGAAAGCGGGATACACGCAAACGAAGTTGCGCGGGTTTCGCTAGTATTATTATAAACAAATTATAATGAACCTAAAACGAAAAACCTTAAAAATATAATAAAATTAATAAAATATATTATTAAAGGGAGTCCCTTTAGGCAAGGTTCCGAAGATACTGGCAGCGTTCCCCCTTTGAATAGCTAGACTAACTCTTTGTCCGAGGTAGCTGCCAGCTCTTCGGTCATTTTCTGTTGTATACATGTATTTGCAATGAAATAAATAAAAAAAAATAATATTGCTACATAAACCAACTGCCAACCTCGTTGCAAGAATTGTATGCACAAAGAAAAAAATATAAATTTAATAAAAACTTAAAAAAGCTGTATATGAGCGACCAGCCCGCACTCGGATGTGCCCTGCGCGGCTTTTGTGGTGCGGCATATTTGTTATTATATTTTCTGTTTTTACCTTGAATAAATGTTTAAAAAAAATAAAAAATAATAATAGTAAAGTTAAATGTAGAAATACGTAGTTTTTTTTAATAAATGCTTAAATTAATTTATCAAATATTGTCGAATAGAATAAACGTTTTCGGCCACCCACATTGAGAAGGTTGCCGCGTGATATATGACAGGTACATCGATAGAAAAGAAACCTCGTCAACAAAGTGGCCGAACGACAATAAATTTTTCGAACAAAAATGGCGGAGAAATGTCACAACATTGGGTTTAATTGTCGATGAATTGTGGGAGGTATTTTTTGCGTGTGAAAACTAAATTTTATACGCTTTTTTATTATAACTAATATTATAAATGAGAAAGTGAGTTTGTTTGTTTGTTATTCCTTCACGGCTCACGGCTTGACTAAGCACCCGATCATTATGAAAATTTGCATACATATTGTTAGGGGTACAGAGCCCAACATAGGCTACTTTTTATCCCGTGAAAGTATGTTGTTCTAATGGGAAAATAATTTTTCGACTATAGAGGGCGCTGTATCGGCCAACAGATAGCGCCGCAAGTCGCGCTATGGGTTGTTTTGTTGTCAAACGAGATTTATGTCATAAAATTAATTAACGCGAGCGAAGCCGCAGGGAAAAGCTAGTAATAAATAAAACTAATACATAAATAAACCCATCTAGTCCCAAACTAAGCAACTAAGCTTGTACTATGGGTACTAGATTGCTGATAAAAATACTTAAATACTTTTTTTTTTGTAAATAAATACTTATTATACATAGAAAACACCCAGACCAAGGCAAACAGACATGTTCATGCACACAAGTGTTTGCCTTGCGCAGGATTCGAACCCGCGGCCGTTGGGATAAAGTGACCATTGCTAGCCACTCGACCACCGGGCCTGTTTATGAATGTTCTTAAGTTACTCCGTTTTCTTAATTCATTAAAATCAAATAATCGTCAGCCAACAAAAGAGGTGACCAGGACAGTATATAAGATTCAAGATTTCAAAATAGAAGGGATTTACTTTAATGTTTATTTATCATTAGTATGAAATTCATATTGTATGTAATTACTAAGTTTCATAACGAACTAACTTTATTTCATCATAATAATATAATATCAACCCATAATCATACCACTGCTGGGATACGGGTCTCCCTTCAATCGAAGGCAACTAGAGCGTACTCTGCCACGCTGCTCCAATGCGGATTGGCAGAGGCCGGTGTTTTCAAGCCGCCCGAAGGCCACCGACCATTTACCGCTGCCGGGACCGACGGCTTAACGTGCCCTCCGAAGCACGGAGAAGCTCGAGATAACGAAACCCATCCAAACACTGGCTAGGGTTGACGTCGCTTGACTTGCGAGTTCATATTAGAGTGTGACACAAAGCGACGCCATCGAGCTCCTCATAATTTTATTGGCATACTAGCGAAACCCGCGCAACTTAGTTTGCGTGTATCCCGCTTTCCCGTGGGAATTTTGGAATGTATGATACTTTAAAACCTTCCCCTTGAATCACTCTATCAATTAAAAAAAACCGCATCAAAATCCGTTGCGTAGTTTAAAAGATTTAAGCATACAAAGGGACAAAGGGACATAGGGACATAGGGACAGAAAAAGCGACTTTGTTTTATACTATGTAGTGACTAGCGGCCCGGCCCGGCTTCGCACGGGTTATAACTATCTGCCTGTGTTAAACAGTCGTATACTTACATATATAAATAAATATTTTAGTTTGTTTTTTAACATACTAAAATATTTCTTTATATACCACATTGACAACTTCTGCGTCATTTCGTGTAAAAACAAACATATTTTTTTTTTTTGATGTTACACGTGACAGGGCAACATACAATTGTCCATGTGAAAAACATTGAGTAGTTAAGTCGATTCCAGCAACGAATACGGTCGTTACGTAAGCGGAGTTGTCTATCTTCGGGCGTTTCTGTCTCTTTGAGCGTTATGTCTATCATTGTCCAACGCTAAACGAACTGTGCGATCCACCGACGATTCTCGCGCTCTTTGGGAAACATGCCTTTCACAGTCCAACGATAAACGAACTGTGCGATCCACCGACGATTCTCGGGCTCTTTGGGAAACATGCCTTTCACAATCCAACGATAAACGAACTCTGCGATCCACCGACGATTCTCGTGCTCTTTGGGAAACATGACTGTCACGGTCCAACGATAAACGAACTGTGCGATCCACCGACGATTCTCGCGCTCTTTGGGAAACATGCCTTTCACAGTCCAACGATAAACGAACTGTGCGATCCACCGACGATTCTCGGGCTCTTTGGGAAACATGCCTTTCACAATCCAACGATAAACGAACTCTGCGATCCACCGACGATTCTCGTGCTCTTTGGGAAACATGACTGTCACGGTCCAACGATAAACGAACTGTGCGATCCACTGACGATTCTCGCGCTCTTTGGGAAACATGCCTTTCACGGTCCAACGATAAACGAACATCCCTCTCTTGATCATTTTCGTTGCTTCGACTCAAACGAATTCTTTTGGCAGAAGATGTACTGCGTCCTATATTAGACTTTCGTCGAGGCATGATTAAATTGTCATGAAATAGGTACTTTATATTGCTAATTAAACTTAAATAATTGTTATAATCTGTCAATAAAAAAAAACTCAAAGATAACATAAATCAACACGAAACCATTAAAAAATGCGACAGATGTTAAAATAAGCCCAAACAAAGGACTAAATTGAAGCGAGTATGTAAGTGTCTATCCATATCTATCTATTTACAATCAATTGTATCAAAATTTTTAACACGAAACAAATAAAATGCACCCTTAATATTAACTTTAAATAATTCAAATTGTGAAGCATAAACAAATTAAAAGTATGTAAGTATCTATAATTTAAAAAAACTCAAAGATAACATAAATCAACACGAAACCAATAAAAAATGCGACAGATGTTAAAATAAGCCCAAACAAAGGACTAAATTGAAGCGAGTATGTAAGTGTCTATCTATATCTATCTATTTACAATAAATTGTATCAAAAATTATAACACGAAACAAATAAAATATTAACTTTAAATAATTCAAATTGTGAAGCATAAACAAATTAAAAGTATGTAAGTATCTATAATTTTATTTTTAAACAGCGCCACCTAGCGTAATAGATTTAAAGTGCTTTAATTTTCGCGCGATATTTATAATTTAATGAAAACGTAACCATAGCGCGATGCTTTTGAATAGCGCCATCTAGCGTAGAATAGAAAGAACTTGAACTAATTTCGGCAAGCGCGTAAATTTTTTGCTATAACTTCTAAAGTATCTATTTAAATAATATGATGTAAAGATTATAATAATGGACATGAAATACTTAAGGTAACTAACGTAGTTAACTGGATAAGGATTAATATTGTATACGTCAAAATCGGTTTCCAATTCAAGTTCTTTCTATTCTACGCTAGATGGCGCTATTTCCGCATTATTACTCGGAAATCGCTTTTTATTTTATAGTAAGTTATCCGTATACGATAAATATATGCTATCGCGGACTTTTTTGGAGACCTAAATAAGAGGAATATCCTATAATTTTTGTTTTGTTATATCTCAAAGGGTTTAGCCAGCGTTTTCGTCGACAGCTCCCAAGCGGTTGATTTTTTCCGACACTCCCAACAATAATCTTTATATTTCAGCCAATTTACATAAAATCCTGACAAATTTTATACATAAACCTTCCTCATGAACCAGGCTATCCGTTGGTGAAAACCGCATCAAAATCCGTTGCGTAGTTTTAAAGATTTAAGCATACAAAGGGACAAAGGGACAAAGGGACATAGGGACATAGGGACAGAAAAAGCGACTTTGTTTTATACTATGTAGTGATATGTAGTGATATATCTTTGTTCTTAGTTAGTCTACCCACCCTGCTCATCTTTTTCATTAGTTGACTGTCCTCACCTGTCTTTGAGGACCTCCGTGGCGTAATGGTTACCACGCCAGACCGCCACCCAGGAGGTCCCGGGTTCGATCCCCGGTCGGGTCATGAAAAACGAACTTTTTCTTGGATTTTTATCTATATATGTATTTGTTATAAAATATAATATCGTTGAGTTAGTATCCCATAACACAAGTTTCGAACTTACTTTGGGACTAGCTCAATCTGTATGAATTGTCCCTATATATTTATTTATTTTATTAAAATAATGTAACAGCATTTTGTACTACTTAAGAAACGGAAAACATAATAATTGTGATATTAAATTACTCTTCGATCTCGGTGGCTACCGCTTTTGAAAATCATCTTTACAAAACGTTATATTATGGTTTTAGTATAGTGACTCTCAAACTGGGAGATTTTTTATGTTATCGAAGACCAACAATCAAAATAATTATTAACTTTGAGTTTTGTTTAACTTTTAATTACGTACTTTCTTACATAATTAAAAAATTATACCACAAAGTTGGCAAAACAAGTATACGGCCCGATGGTAGGCATCACCTTAGCATATAGACGGTTTCAATACCGGGGGGTATCACTCACGCGTTGCCAAAAGTGGAGCTCTGGAGACCTTACTCACCGTAGGAACACAACTTGGCCGTGGACAATGCTATTTGGCTACGATCTTCTGTAAGGTGGAGGTCCTTCCCCAGACGGGCTGCTCCGATTTGAGCGGATTATCCGCTGTCCCCTATCTCCATTAAATAAATACACGATTTTTAATTTAAGAATCAATGTATTAATCTTAAGTTACTGTATGTAAAATTGTAATAACAAAGATTTTTATTATTATTTTCTGAATAATTTGGGACAGCGAAAAAATTCTTTTTCAGTCATACCGCTAGCAAAAAAAAACTTAGTTATTAAATGTTAATATAAACTACTTAATTTTATTTAATATAATTACTTGTAGATTGTACATACAATAGATTTTACTTGAGTAAATTCAATAATTTCAGTTTCGTATCGCATTTTTATGTACATTCAGGCTCATTCAGCGTGGTAACGCTCGGGCTGATAGCATTTTGGGTAGGGTCCTGCCTTGCCTTTTCAATTTTTAAGATTAGTTTTAGTTTTGGTCCACTTTAATTTTTAAAGTTAGTTTACTTTTAAGTTGTAATTTTAATGTTAGTATAGGAACCTTTGCACTTTGTTTTAATCATTGTAATTATCCAATAAATGAATATAATTTCAAGTTATCGTAATTATTGGGTTCGTAGTGCGGTCAAAAAACGTTGAGGAACGCTGTCTCAGTATTGAAATTGGGTCATGTAGTGGTTTTTGACTTTTAAATGCGGTTTTGGACAAAAAACAATGTCGTTGAAATACACCGTTTTAATGTTTAACAAAACAGTAAAGAGTTTTGCGAGGTCTGTTATTTTCTTATTTGAATTGAGTTAAGCCCTATTACATTGCTGTGTCTGAAAATGGCGACTAAGTATAAACCCTGTTTTCCTTAACTTGACCAATGTAGTACACAATGCACGACTTTTTAACGAAAATAGGCAATTAAAATTATCATTCACACCCAAATAATAATAATAATAGTTAGAAATGGCATTTAACACAACATTCTTGTTATTCTGGCGATTTATCGATTTAACACATGGATAATTGAATAATAAGACACACTAAGATTGTTTACTACATTGCTCAAGTTAAGAATAACAGGTTATACGTGTAAGCAGTAAGTGTATATTTTATACTAGCAGGCCGGGCTTCGCACGAGTTTTACTGGGATTAGGCTTGCCAGGTGTCCGGCTAGTTTGGCTTTTTGCGGTCGCGTCCGGCCAAATATGTACGTGTTTGGCCTGTTCGGCTTTTGTCAGGCTTTTTGTCAGAGTGGCGATTCGTACGACGATGGACGGACGAGCGTCCGAGCGGACAAGAGAGCAAACTTGGCGCGCGTAGAGTTGCCAGGCGTCCTGATAAAGCCGGACATAGTTAGGCTTTTTGATTGCGTGTCCGGCCAAAATAAACGGTGTTCAGCTTGTCTGGCTTTTCTTAGGCTTATTCATTTTGCAAACCAGCGAGAGCCGAGCGAATTAAGGAAGAATTTAAAAATTTTAATTATTTTATCATCAATAAATACTTCAATAATTAAAATGTTGGGTAAAATGCAGAAATTAGATTCTTGTGCCGAAAACATATTTTTTTCAACTATTTATAAAATAGCGCCATCTTGTATGCAATAGCTAAAACAAAATAAAAATGCGTTTCATTATTAACGCCATCTTTTAAGCAAGAGTTAAAACAAAATTTAAAAAATCGTGTCATTTTTAACGCCATCTATTGTCGAATAGCAGTACTAATTAGTAAATATTTAAATTAGTTCTAATGAAATCTAACAGATGTCACTATACATTAGGTTATAAAACTTGA
Source organism: Endotricha flammealis (assembly GCA_905163395.2). Classification (NCBI taxonomy): domain Eukaryota; kingdom Metazoa; phylum Arthropoda; class Insecta; order Lepidoptera; family Pyralidae; genus Endotricha; species Endotricha flammealis. The sequence continues at coordinate 2,009,735 of LR990883.1, forward strand.
TAATAGATGGCAATGTTTACTGAATACATTGAATAAAAAACCGGGCAAGTACGTACGTACGACGATGGACGGACGAGCGTACGTGTCGTGTACGTGTCAGGCCACGCACAATTCACAAGGTTCCGTATTTGCTGCGCTTTGCTTGTCTTCAGTCCAATAACAAATTCCATCACATTTGTAAGTTTTCATCAAAGAAATTTTGTTAAGTTATTACTCGGTAACTAATAGAGCCTACTTAACCGTTATAGTTTTCATTGAAGGTTCAGCATATGGACTACTACCATGATTTGTAAACATAAGACTTTCAGAGATAGAGGGGGGGGACCACCGTGCAAAACGAAAATTGACGATTGATGTAAATAATTCCGAAATATGTAATAATTCCGGATCATTGTATCGCAAAATGATCTTCCCACACCCTCATTTTTTTTTTTTTTTATACCACAAAGGTGGCAAACAAGCTTACGGTCCGCCTGATGGTGAGCGGTCACCGTAGCCTATGGACGCTTGCAACACCGGGAGTATCACTCGCGCGTTGCCGACCTTAAATTTTTTTATTAAAATACCATTATCACAGAATATCAGCGCGAGGAATGCGTTTCGTTCAGTGAGTGAGATATCCATAAAATAAAACAAAAAATGCAGTGTAACAATAAAATATATTTCTTAATAACTAATTATACGATATTTAAGTAAATAATAGCTATATCGCCACGCTCCCTCGCAAGAACATAATCTGAGTATTTACAATAGCAGCGAATTTTACATAATAAAGGAATGATTTTAGTACAATAATTAATATCTTTAAAAATACTAGTCAAAATAAAATAAGGGCCACAAGTTGTAAGTGTTTTTTTTAAGAGAGGTAGGGCACAGCTGATAATCCGCTCAAATCGGAGAAGAAGGACCTCCACCTTACAGAAGATCGTAGCCAAATAGCATTGGTCTCGGCCATGTTGTGTTCCTACGGTGAGTAAGATCTCCAGAGCTCCACTTAAGAGGGTTGGGAGGGTTGGCAACGCGTGAGTGATACTCCCGGTATTGCAAGCGTCTATAGGCTACGGTGATGCCATCAGGCCGTATGCTTTTTTGCCAACTTTGTGGTATACAAAAAAAATGTGTCTTATAAAAGGAATTTTTTTTTTGGTGGATCATTTTAAGTTAATTTCACACTGGAAACATTACAGACTTACGTCAACCTCTAACATAACATTACAATGTTATTGTAAACGTTACGTTGTTTAAAGTAGAAATCACGAGTGGTCCTTATTTTGTTTTTGACTAGTATTTACGGCAAAACAGAAAATTTATGTTTTTTTTTAAATCAAATAAACTCATGGAAAGGAGGCCTTTGACCAGCAGTGGGAAAAGCTAACAATATAATAAAAATGGTTTCATACCATAAATAATGTCAATTAAACTTTTTTCATAAGATTTTTTTATTTATATTATATTTATAAAGTGCAATATATAATATATTTAATATAATTAATTTTCGATAGATATTTTAATATTATATAATATCTACGTTTTACTAAATGTGTCTGTTTCGCCCGCATGGATATATTTTTCTATACATAATGATTTATGGCCAGGTTTTTTCAATTTCTCAGTTCAGTTCTATTCAATACCAGCTTTTTTGCCCGCGACTTCATTCGCGTGAAGTTCCGGACCCGTTCCCGTGGGAACCACATTGAATTTCGGGATAAGCTATAGCCTATGTCACTGCCTGATAATGTAGCTTTCTACTGGTGAAAGAATTTTTGAAATCGGTCCAGTAGTTTCGGAGCCTATTCAATGCAAACAAACCAACAAACAATCAAATCTTTCCTCTTTATAATATTTATTCAATACTAGTTCAAAATTGAGTTTTATTAAATACTAGTGAAACCCGCGCAACTTCGTTTGCGTGTATTTATTTCTGCACAGCAGCGCCATCTATATCAGACTTTTGATCAAATCCTACAGGAATCTATTTTTCGGGATAAAAAGTACCCTATGTGTTAATCCAAGGTATCAGCTACCTACATACCAAATACCATAAATATTGGCTCAGCCATTTAATCGTGAAGAAGTAACAAACATACACATAACTTTCGCCTTTATAATGTTAATAGGATAGTGGGATTTTTAATAGATTTACACTTTCGTGATATTCAGAGTTGAGCCAGTTCTATTAGACACTACTGTAAGACCATTTACGATACAATCTTTCCGTCTCTTTTCTTCTTCTTCTTTCTCTTTCTAACCTCATTATAATCATATTCAACGGTAGTACCACTCAAGTCCTGATAACCATCGGATTTCTGACTTTCGTAATTCGGAAAATTGATACCTTCGGTCTGTTGATAGTTTTCGGAGAAAGTCTCGGAGAACTTCGTACTCAAAGTTTCGGAGCCGAAAAACTTGTTGGGAAACTCATTTTTATGTAGATTATGATATTTCTCGTTGGGGTAGATTGTGTTTAATATGTTGCTTGCTATTGCGACGGGCGTGGCGGGGTACGCGCCCTGTTGTAGCGGTCAGAATTTCAGGTCCTGTAAAATGAAAATTATATTTACAATAACTGTTCACAGGTTAGTATACGCAAAAAAGGAGCCTCCCTGGTGCGCAGTACTAACATCGTGCTGGCTAAGATAGCTAATAGGTTCATGTGTTCCAACATTGTTGTGACAAACACATCCCACAATACCACATGGAGAGACTTCTTAATAGATTAAATATCCTTGGACGAATCACACAACGCCATCTAGTCCCAAACTAAGCAACTAAGCTTGTACTATGGGTACTACATTGCTGTTAAATATACAAAAAAAATTTTTTTGTAAATAAAATACATAGAAAACACCCAGACCAAGGCAAACAGACATGTTCATGCACATAGTTTACCTTGAGCAGGAATCGAACCGGCGTCCCTCTAGATAAAGTGACCATTGCTAGCCACTCAACCATGTCACGTTACACTTAGATACGCCTGACTTAATATATAGAGAATGCCTACGGTAGTGCGTGTAATGTTACCAATGGGAAGTAAAATTAAATATGTAATTGAAATAAATATATTTTACATCTAATTTAAAAAAAAGACTTCTAACATATTAAATATTTAAATTACATATTATCTTTACTTTCTATAAATAAAGCAAATACCTAAATATTACATGAGGCCAGGCCTGTCTATCTATATATCTATTTCGACGACCTCCGTGGCGTAATGGTTACCACGCCAGACCGCCACCCAGGAGGTCCCAGGTTCGAATACCGGTGGGGTCATTATGAAAAACGAACTTTTTCTGATTGGCCTCGGGTCTTGGATGTTTATCTATATATGTATTTGTTATAAAATATAATATCGTTGAGTTAGTATCCCATAACACAAGTTTCGAACTTACTTTGGGGCTCAATCTGTGTAAATTGTCCCTATATATCTTTCCTTTGTTGACTGTACATAAAATATTATAAAGTATAGTTACCCTGATGGCCTGCGGAAGATCTGGCAGTTTCATATCCCGCAACTGCTGCGGTAAGTTCATGCTTTTGACGGCGGAGACGGCACGCGCAGGCGCCGCCGATATACCAGCCTGGACACAAATAATTGGCAAATTGATTTATTACGTTTTTAACTAATTGTAGCTCGGACTGAGATCCATATTGATCAGGGGCCGATTCTACTAACACAAATGCACCAATGGACTCTCAATGGTGTCCCAATCGTGAAAAAGAATGCCGATAGTGTATCAGTGGAATAGTTTTTGACATTTGTTATGGACTTAAACAATTTAAGTCAGTAACAGATTGTAATTCACGAGTATAATTCACATGGGGTGCAACCATGAAAGTGTCGCCACTTTATTAATAAAAGAGAAACTAAGGATTAAAATAAAAAAAAGTGTTTTGTTATTCTCACTCTTGAGGAGAATTAAATGAAGCGCGAATGTGACAAAAGTTTGGTTAAACCTTCGCTGATCTTCGTTTATTAATAAGGGGACTGGGGTGCAACCAAGTGTCCATCCGAAACAACGAAACACTGTATCAAGAAAGTCACAACCAGTTAGAGTAAGGTTCAAAAGTGGTTAGAATTTGTAACGTCTCAGTCCGTATTTTCAGAATTTATTTTAAAAAAACAGTGTTTGAATGGCTATTAAAGAAAAATTATTATACCGTCAAGGAATATCTGGAAGACAGACTTTTATTAATCAAATAAAAATAAATTTCTATTGTAAAAATGTAATCAATTAAATAAATGCCTAACTTGAATTATGATATTGTTAAAATTTAATAAATGTATATTGTTAAAATGTAATTAACGTTAATTATATGTAAATTTAACATTTTATTTTATTATCGTCAAATAATTTGTAACTAATGGATTTATTGAAATATTTGCACGCCCTTTTGAGGGTAGAATAAGTGATATTTATTTTTATGTAACACCATTATGTACCTACCTTATTTTCGCAAATAAATTATCTTATCTACTGAATAGTCAACATATCTTTACATACTATAAAATGAAGTAGCTTTTGCTGTCTGTCTGTGTGTCTGTGTGTCCCTATGTATGTTTAAATCTTTAAAACTACGCAATGGATTTCGATGCGTTTTTTTTTAATAGAGTGATTCAAGGGGAAGGTTTTTAAGTATTATACATTCCAAAATTCCCAAGGGAAAGCAGGATGATTATATAAAATTAACTATATATTAGCTCTTCTTATCTATACATATAATAAAACAGTAGACCCCGATATGTCTGTACTTTGAACATATTTGGCAAAAATGGAGAGGGAACAGTTAAAGGTAAAAAAAAAGCGAAAAATTTTTTTTTAAATTTTTTGGCTGTCTGTTTGTCTGTTTGAACGCGCACATCTTCTAAGTTACTGAACGGATTTTAATGCTGTTTTCACAGGAAGATAGAACTCGGCTTGGAGCAGAATATAGGCTTTGTTTCATTTAAATCGCATGACAGGAAAAGGAGTTATCCTTATTTGAACATTTCACGCGAACGAAGTCGCGGGTAACAGCTCGTATTTAATAATTCATTAAAATAAGTTAATTGAAACAAAAAATATTTCTAATTTGAGAAAGACATTAAGGTATCTTACAAATAATATTTTTTTATAGAAAAAATGTCACGTAAAGGTGCTTCTTCACCGCATTACAGCAGTGAGGGAGGCGAACCCTCGTCAGTCAGGGAGGTAGTATTGTAATGTAATGCTCAAAGTCGAATTATAATGTTACATTACACGCGAATGCTCGCGGTGATGGAGCACCTTTAATTAAATTTTTATTTTTAATTTTGCGCTAAGTAAAAAAGCGGTATATTAAAAAAGTAATAGTAGATTTTTATTTCATCAAAAAGCCATAGACCTTTATAAAAAAAAATATAAAAAAACAGTATCTAATTGAAAACGTGAACACACATTTAAAAAAAGAAAGTGAATCCTTGAAGTTTGAAGAAAAAAAATTGTACAAAAAGAAAATTTTCTCCAAACTTATTTTCTCTGAGATACCGCTTTTGCGTTTAGCATTGGTATGAAACCACTTCACACTGTATCAAACCCATTAAAATATTGTTTTAAATTTAACCGTGTAACACAGACTTAACGATTAACTGAGTTACAAATAAATGTAGCATAACAAGTACCTATATAAGTTATTCACTGTTGTGTCACTGTCGTTCTTGATGAGAATTAAATGAAGTATGAAAGTGACAAAACATTGTATAACTTAGACTATGATTATTTGTAACACAGTAAATGTCAAGATAAAAATTTAATTTATGGCACCAACATTACCTCAGCTTTCTGCATTTTGTTCTGTTCCTGTAATCGACACAGGATATCAGCCATATTAGTCTGCAGGACCATACCGCCCATCACCAGTTCATCGAGCACCTGGTGCGCTGCGTCCGCATGGAAGATCAGGTCCAATTCGCAGACGTTCTCAAAGCACTTGTCCAACGTTTCTACGAAGACCTGGTAAGTTACAAATGATGTCAAACTAGCCGACTTTGCATGCAATTCAATTTGATTTTGTTTCATCAGGAAATATGGCTTTGCAGGCTTGTACTCTTCATTTTAGCTCTAGTATAAATAGTATAGAGGGCGTTGATATCTGTGTCACAGTTTAATACTCCTACAGATGTCATCATGTTCTTTGTTCTTGTAAGCCTTCTTATGTATTCTAAATAAATTATTTTTTTTTTTTTTTATATTCTTTTTAAAAAAATATATACAATTAAGACAGTTTATCATTATTATTATTAGGCAAGTAGTACCCACCATACATTGAACCTTAGGTATTGTCCTTATAGGACGCGAAAGCGTGATCATCGTAGTTTCGCGCGAATTTAGCTCGTACGAACGCGCGATCGAACATATTGAACTGGAATTGGTGTCCTAACTGACAATCGCACGACGCTTAAGCGCCCGCTTACTCGCGCGATGGCCACGCATTTGCGTTCTATTAGGACAATGCCCTACGCTACAGGGTTAAAGTTCAGAAATAAATGTAGGGGTGTGGGCCGAGTGATAACGCTCTTTTAGTCTTTTAAAGAATTTATTTTCTTTATCAAAACAAGCAAAGCCAAAATATGGCGTCTTAACTCTAGCTAGTCGTTCTCTTAATCGTACCAACTTAACGAAAAAAATAAAAATGCTTACAATGTACCAACCTAAGGTAAATATTAAATTTGGCAACCTCAAAACAGAATTAAAATTCCTACAACTCGACCATCCTGCTAACAGTCTGACCTCAGACTGCGTTAATTAAGTCTCTTCGGCCTTACAAAATATTGTTATACTATGAAAACTAAAATATTACGCTTTAAAATCTTTAACAACATGGTATTGTATTATGTTTACGTTAACAATCAAAATCCCTTACACACACTTCAAGCTTAAATTCAAAACAACATATTATACTACTGTTAGCAACATAATACTTTCTCAACACTAAATTACCACACAACATAATTACCACCATACTTCAATAATATCAAAGCAGAATTAATTATAGTAAGTTTAGTATAGACAAAGGCAATGTTGAATCAAGGCCACCGCTTCATACAATCAACACTAGACGTAGTCTTAATAGGCCCCTCCTTACCTCTGTCTACCTTCTCAACCTCGTACCTGTCCTTTCCTAATTCCCTGGTAACACGATACGGTCCGTAATACTTAGGCTTCAACTTAAGAGCATTTCCATATTGTGTTCTCTGTATTGCTACTAGGTCTCCTTGCTTGTACTTCTGCCCTTCTTTTCGCTTTCTGTTGTATATCCTTCTATTTTCTTCTTGAATCTTTAATATCTGTGCTTTAGCTTCCTTCCTTGCTTCGTCTCTTTTCTGCATAAATTCTATTCTACTTTCTTCTTCTAAAAATTCTAATATTTTCACATCTTCTTTCATCCTCATTTTCACTCCAATTAATAATTCAAATGGTGTTGTGTTTATAGATCTTTGATACGTACCGTTTATTACTCTCTGTAATTTATCAACAAACTTATACCAATGTCCTGGTTCTTCAATGCACATTTTCGTTAAAACGGAAATTATTATTCGATTCATCCTCTCAACTTGACCGTTTCCCCGTGGAATGCCAGTAGTGATATTGACATGTTGTATTTGTTCTTCTTGACAATATTCTCTGAACTCATTTGCTGTAAAAGCTGTTCCTCTATCTGTAATGATTCTTCTCGGATTTCCATAATACTTCTGGTGTAATTTAAGTTTTTCTACGGTCTCTTTAGCTGTTACTGTCTTTACTGGATAAATCCACACAAACTTCGTATAACCATCAATAATGGTAAGGATGTAATTATACATTTTCTTTGTAGCATCTAAAGGTCCTAGGTGATCGCAATGTAGTGTATCCAATGGTAGTTCGCCTTTATCTATAGGATTTAGTAACCCTTCCTTCTTTCCAGATTTCCTGCTTGCTAGTAGACATGGTACACATGTGGATATTACTTTCTCTATCTTATCTTCCAACCTTGTTATGTAATAGTCTTTTTCTATGATATCTTTTACTTTCTTTTTACCAAAATGTCCCATATCGTGCGCTTTCTTTATTATTTCCATATCCATTATATTTGGTACCACTAACTTCTTTTCTACACCTTTGTAAATAATGTCATTTTCTAAAAAATAACCTTCATACGAGTCTTCTGTAAGTAAAATTTCTTTTATAACCTTCAATCCTTCATCTTCTTCCTGTGCTTTCTTTACCCGTGCATGTAGTTCGGCATTAACAAAACATATGTGTCGGCTTAAGGCGTCAACATGCTGCATCTTGTCACCTGTTCTATGCTCCACCAAATAATCAAAATCCTGTAAATATAATACCCATCTTGCAATTTTAGCCGGAACATCTTTCTTATGTAGTGTCTTTTGAAATGCTTCGCAGTCAGTAACTATCTTGAAACGTATACCTATTAGATACCTTCTAAATTTCTTAACGCCTTCTATTACTGCTAGAGCTTCCAGCTCATAACTGCTGCATTTTTGTTGAGCATCGGTCGTCTTTCTACTCATGTAGTGTACTGGATGTAAACTGCCATCATAGGAATCTTTCTGCATTAAAATAGCTGCGTAACCATGCTTGGAAGCATCTGTATGTAGTTCTGTCTCTAACTGCAAATCAAAAATTCTTAATACTGGTTCACAACATAATTTCAACTTTAATTCTTCAAAAGCTTGTATCTGTGGTTGTTCGAAACAAAATTCGCCTTTCTTGAGTAAATCACTTAATGGTTTTGCGACTAATGCATAGTTTCGGATAAATTTTCTGAAGTAGGATGTTAGACCTATAAAGCTGTGTACTTCTTTTAAACTCTGAGGTTGCGGATATGTCTTGACAGCTTTTATCTTTTCTGCCGATGGCTTCACTGTACCTTCAGAAATATTGTGTCCTAAGTATTCAACTGATTTCTGTAATAATTGTGACTTCTTCCAATTTATTTCTAAACCGTATTCAGCCGCTACTTTTAATACCTCTTTAAGTCTTAAAATTCCTTCTTCTTCGTTCTCTGAAAGTATAATCAAATCATCAATAAATATCAAAACGATTCCTCTTCTTATTAAATCTGCAAAAATAATGTTGATATATCGAGTAAAGTATTTTGGACAAATTGAAAGACCAAATGGTGCTCTTAAAAACTCATATTGCCCTTCAGGATTACTTGTCACAAATGCGGTATACTTCACAGACTCCTCTTCAATCGGCAAATGAAAAAATCCATTTTTTAAATCAATAGTACTGAATATTTTTACCTTCGTAAGTTTGTCGATATGATCATTTATCACTGGTAATGGGTACTCATCTTTTACCATCTTGGAATTAATTTTCCTGTAATCTACACAGACTCTAGTGCTTCCATCTTTCTTCTTAACTAACACTAACGGACTTGCATACTCGGAATAACTTGGACGTATAACACCTTTATCTAACCACTCATCAATCTGCTGTTTTACCACGTGTTCTTCTGTTAATGCTAATCTTCTCGGTCTTTGTGTAACTGGGATATCATCTTTTAATATAATTTTTAAGTTAATTGGCGCATCTTTAATCTTCAAAGGTTTGTAACTATCTATAATTTCTTGTACTACTGGGTGTTGTTCATCATAGCTAGAAGAATAACAAATATTATTTAGATATGAACTGTCGTAACACTGTGGCCTTACTTCAACAGAACCTCCATCTATAACTGTGATAGTGCTTATTAAAAACGGCTGACCCAAAATTAAATTGTATGGTATTACATCAGTAGAAACTACGTGGAAGTTTACACAATAAGTGTGATGATCAACAACTAAATCGGTTTCAAATTCGCCCATCGAAAACACTTTACATGAACCCAAGCCGGTAAGTAACACTTTATTTGGTTTATACGTGACATTTAACCTCGAAAACAACTCAAAAGTTATTAAATTTAAATCGCTACCCGTATCAATTAAACAATTCACGAAATTATTACCTATTTTAACTTGTTTTACACTTTTATTTAACAATGGAAATTCTTTGTTTACTTTTAATACTCGTTGACATTGACAATCTGAATGAATGTGTGAAATATTAAGTCTGTCCGAAATGTCATTCAAAGTTTGTTCACTCACCCGTTCCGTCGACTCACTCACATCACTCGTGTTCAGTCGTTCAACTTCGGCTTCATTCGTTCTTTGTACCAACATTGAATTTGAATGGCGATGAGCGTTCCCGCCATTTTTGTTTGATGTTTTGCAGTCCACGCCAATATGTCCGAACTGATTACACCTGAAACACTTTAAACCTTTCGAACAGTTGTTCGAAACATGTCCCTTCTCGCCACACTTATAACATCGCTGCCAGGTTTTCGTTTCGGGATCCGCCTGCGTCTTAGGTCTTGTAGGTTTCTCGTCGCGCTGTCTCGTAATACTATCTTTCTGACTTTCACTGTTCGTCTTTCTCTCTGCCGTCTTTGATTTGCTCTTCATTTTTTCGTATAAAGATAATTTATCCTTTAGTACGGGATAGGTCGTAGCTCCATACAAAATCGATTTGTTCGGTTCGTGGTCGCTAATTCCGTCTATTATATACTGTACTGACACATAATCCGGAAACTTAGCCCTACGGCCCAATTCCTTCATTACGAGCATATACTCGTAATAGGATTCATTTTGTCTTTTCCTGCGGGACGTCATAATTTCGTGCATCTCCTTCGTGTTTACTGCATCCGGAAATTCTTTTTGTATAGCCGTCTTCAGTTCATCGTAGCTCTTGAATGTTTTCTCACTTTTTAGCCACAACGCCGCCGTGCCCACCAAAGATCTACGAGCAAAAATGAGTTTTTGCTGTGCTGTCCAGTTGAATATTTCAGCGTTGTCCTCTAAATCTTGAGCCCATTTAGTACTTGACACCGTCTTGTCGTCACCACTAAACTTCGTAATGCCATCGAGGAATAAAGCTGCCATCGTCGTAGGTTCGGTAGTCTTTTCGTCTTCGGAAGCCATGATCGTCGTGTCGTAATCGTATTAACACCGTAATGAAAATTTTTCTTGTTAGGCCGCCATGCCGGCCGGTAACAACACGTGCAGAAAAATTTCGTGTTTTCGTCGTCAAACGTATCACTCTCGTCGTAACCCACTGGCCGTTATCCCGGACGAGAATTTGTAGGGGTGTGGGCCGAGTGATAACGCTCTTTTAGTCTTTTAAAGAATTTATTTTCTTTATCAAAACAAGCAAAGCCAAAATATGGCGTCTTAACTCTAGCTAGTCGTTCTCTTAATCGTACCAACTTAACGAAAAAAATAAAAATGCTTACAATGTACCAACCTAAGGTAAATATTAAATTTGGCAACCTCAAAACAGAATTAAAATTCCTACATAAATAATATGTATCTACAGTCTGTTAAATGGTTAAACTGCACACCTGAATAAGATCCAAGATCCCGAGTTCACTTTCCGATGAGTCCACACAGAACACGAAATACAGAGTTGCGTAGTGTCGGTAGATTAGCTTGTAGTCCGAGCCGCCAATGAGACTGAAATATATCAAATCAATTTCTGATATTAGCAGGTTCAATTCCAGCACAAGCCAAATTTTTATATATGTGATGACATTGTCTAGAATTATCTATTATTATTTTTAAAGAACACACCAACACTTTCAGGTGATGTGAATAAATTGTACATCTTTGCGTCACTTGCAATGACCCCTCATAATATGCCATAGAGTAGTTTGTCGAACGAACTTTCCTGTGAGACTGACATGGTCAAACGAGGCTAAAAGTCTAGAGAAAATAGAAGAGAGAAAAACACACCTGCCCCCTTCCAGGAAATTGCAGACATTGTCGTCCCGTTTTGAGACAAGCTGGAACGTTTCCTTGATGATCTGCTGCTGCATATCCTCATTCTAAAAAGAAATTTTAGGTGAAATTACGATATTTTTTCCAAACATTATTTAATTCAAGATATTGATGGATCCATATGGTAGGTACTCATATGTTTAGTGTTTCACACCAGTTAAAGGGACTGACCCTTTTTTTCGTCTTGAGTTTGACAGAGACAGCGTTATTAACTTTAAGCATGCTTTTCAAAACCGGACGCAAGTGTTTCACACTTCATAAAAATGCTAATTAACAAATAAATTAAGTTTTACAATGTAAATTCAGATATGTTTACGAAAGATGTTTTAGACACATTTTGCTTTCAAAATCTATTATATAGTCGCTACGACACTCTCAATGTACAAAACAAGAAACAAGGACAAAAGCTATTAGGATTATGATTTAGAAAAAAACTAGATTTTCTTATTTTAACATCATTAAAATACTTTCACTTACAAAGTACTGATAGAACTTGGATAAACGTGGTTTTCCATGATTATTAAATACTAATATTGCCTTAATCATTATTAAGCGTCACTTTTAACGTATTTCTAACTACAAATAATTAATTAGAACATTTATTTTAATACAAATTAATGCATTCCGGGCTAAACGTTATCGATTTGACTTTTGACACTAGCTAAGCTAATGACATTTTGACATGACAGAGTTTTTTTTAAATATTTTGATAAACCTCATTGTCATTGGCAGAACACTATTTTATTCAAAGCAAGGGCATGTGGATCTATGTGTTAAACCATGATGGAACTTCTGCTAAGCGCATCCGACTCTGAATTCTCGGGAAACAAGCCCGGTTTACATTTTGAGAAGTAACAAGTGAGAAGTGACAAATGAGAAGTGAAACAACTGACAAGTAACAAGTTTTTTTGCGTGTGAACGGGTACTAACAAGTGACAAATGAGAAGTGAGAACTGACAAGTGAATAGAAACCAGTTCTAGTTCCTGACAAGTAACTCTGCCCCGCGCTACCCCCGCCTTCCCTTCACTCGCCCACCGCGCCTCGGGCCTTCCCGCTCTGTCTGGCCCTTCTCGCGTTTTGTGTTTGGTAAATTAGGAGCGGAAATTGTTTTTGGAAGAAATTCTCAATTATTTTTGGATATGATATGGCCAATGCCCAAATAAAAAAAAGTTTTTGGAAATTCTCTAGTCGGAGAGTGTTATAATCAAAATATTAAAATATTCCTTGCTTGCTAGAAGTGAAGACCTCTATGCGGTTCGAAAACAACGTGAAATAAACGTATTTGAAGCTGCTTAGCATTCTACTTGTCAGGATGTGTAAACACCTACTTGTTATTTGTTACTTCTCACTTCACACTAAGCAAAATGATTTTGAGTAACGTACCTAAAAGGCTATAGATAATTAAAATTTTATTTTTATAAAGATTAATATTTCTGCGAGCGCGTTTTCTTGGTCTATGTTGCCGGCGGACAGAGCTGTCGCAAAAATTAAATTTTATTTCTAAGCGCGACATGCCGCCGGTGAAATGCATGTTGCGTTTTATCTCTATCGTCTGTCAGAAAAGAAAACTAGCAACACTGTAAAAGTGCGAGCGAACGCGTTGCGCCGAGTGCCGTCTCTGCGGAGCAATTGTCACAAAAAAGAAAAATCGTAAAAAACTAATCGTTTATTGTGTGAAATAAACTGTATTTGTTGTAGTTTACGATAAATGTTGTGTGAAATATCGGATGGAATCTCATTTCTGTGAGACCGAAGTACTGGAGCCGAGATACAGGTCAGTATGGTCATGTCACAGTTGCCTTTATTTGGATGCCGGGATGTTCCAGCGGTGTCATATGGCTGAGTGGATATTTTCTTTCGCCAAGTATTTGTTAGGTGTTTATATAAAAAAAGTAATTTTCCCGCCAAAATTCCCGTAAAAAAAGAAAATTTTGGACAAAAATGTTATTTATTTACGTTTTTTACCTAGTTTTCCGTCGTACTACATAAAGAGGCAAATTAAGACTGTTAAAAAGGTCGTTTCGCAGCATTACCTGTATTTTAGAGTAGGAAATTAATGTTTTTGTGACGCCTACGATACGCCTGAATTGGGATGTAATTGTTGCTTTCAATACAATAAAATTGAGACTTTGTATGCCTATTTTGTTGTAAGTTGATAATATTTATGTTTACAAATTACTTGTTGAATATAATTATCGATAATTTGTAGTAAACAAATAATATTTGTTACAAAACTTTATTCAATTGCGTTATAGGTTAATATGTTATTGTATAGTTTGGAAATTAATAGTTCACTTTAATCTTCTGCGAAAAAGAGCTGTGCTCTTGTAGGTGTAGCCGCCTCTATGTTCCTCTATCTTGTGCCAGCTCTTTCACCTCTAGAAGACATGACGCCTGCCTTTTCCTTCATTTGGTCCATGTAAGCTCTTCTCAAACTTCGCCTCCCTGTTCTACCTTTATTTCTAAGATGTTTCTGCTAAATCGTTGTGTCATAAAATTTAAGAGAGGTAGGGCATAGCGTAATCCGAACTATGAAATAATAATAAATATTTTTATTGTGTTGTATGAATAGCAGTGCCACCTGTAGCAGACTTTTGATCAATTCCTACGGGAATCATGCACTTTTGGGAATAAAAAGTACCCTATGTGTTAATCCAAGGTGTCAGCTACATACCGAAAATCATAAATATTGGCCCCGACATTTGAGCGTGAAGAAGTAACAAACACACACATAACTTTCGCCTTTATAATATTGGTAAGATACAAATCACACAGTGCAATCAAATATTTATGTGATTTGTGTTTGTCTCAAGTCTGCGTGTTTTCTATGTGTTTAAATTAACAATAATGTATCCATTCTCTGATAACCATAAGACTGCTTTTCCACCAGAGATGTGCTATGCATCATATAGCCCGCATCCATAGCACGCATCCTTCCATATAAATAACATAGCTTAGTTGAACCCGTTTCTACCAGTGCTATAATTTGATTGGTGGATATCAAACGCATCCACAGCAACGTAGCATAGCACATCTCTGGTGGAAAAGCACACTACACAAGCAGTTTAAATCTAGCTTTCTTTGGGATCAGCTAGGCTATTCTTTTTATATATTTAATTCTGCTCACTGGGGAAATGAGCCAATGTTTAATTAGCAATCAATAGGTGCAATCCAACAAGGATATTACATGTCAGTTGCACACAAATGTTGTAAGACCTTTAATTGACAACCTCAGTGGAGCATGGTCAGTTAATTAGTGGGCTGTTATGTACTATCTGTTTCAACTCTGTGTAGGAATGTGTGTGTACTTCGTTTGGCTAGATTTCTTCGTTTCTTCTTCTTTCGTCACACACACGTCGTGGTGTCATCTAAATAGTGCTGCATTTTCATTATACTACTTTTAATTCTTTTTGACGGGTAGGGGTTGTTTTTGTGATTGGGCTCGTCCGGGATTACGATCGCATCGTCGGGTCGGTTCACTATCCCTCCAATATTGTTCATAATATTGTTGATGGTGAGCTCAGTGATGGAGGCTGGCGGGCCGACTCTCAGTTGTGGTTGTCATCTTGGGGGACTGGTCTGCTCGCTTTATTAACATCTACATATTCGACATATTTAGGATTTGACCATAGCGCTATTTGGATCGTCATCCCGCGTTTAGTGCTTGATTTCTGTATGTACCTGGATCTGTATTTTATTTATTCTTCCATTGAGAGTCCATTAGTGCATTTGTGTTAGTAGAATCGGGCCCCAGGTGACCCGCTAGCTCGTTTGCCCTTTCAAAGTAAATAGACTGCATCCAGTTTGACCAATTTAAGGTACTAATCTACTGGTGTTCCACCTCACCTAAACCCTGTTTCTTTTAACTTGACCAATGTAGTAAACAATCTTAGCATGTCTTTTTAACGAAAATAGGCAGTTAAAATTATCATTCACACCCAAATAATAATAATATAGTTAGAAATGGCATTTAACACAACACTCTTATTATTTTACACATGGATAATTGAATAAAAATACACGCTGAGATTGTTAACTACATTTGTCAAGTTAAGAAAAACAGGGTTTACGTCGGTAATGTTTACCCCTCTGATTTATGACAATGACCCACAAAACATGGTTCTTTAAAAGTAAAAGAAAGTTGGTGAAAGTGTTGCATTGCATTGCAAACATTCAATGTTACCTATATTTTATTCTTACACTAGCAACCCGAATTTCGAAATCTTCGTTTGCTTGTATCTCGAATTCCAGTTGATTCTAGTTCGATTCAACGACACTCGCTGTCCCATTCAATTCCTATTTTGTATGAGTGAGACAGCGAGTGTCGTTGAATCGAACTAGAATCACACTGGAATTCGAGATACAAGCAAACGAAGATTTCGAAACTCGGGTTGCTAGTGTTCTTGTTACGTGAATGAATTGCCCCACAGGGGGAATTTTGAAAAACTAATTTTTCGCTCCGCTCCTCTATTTAGCTCCGCTCTTATGGACAATCGGCCTAATGCGGGCTCTACACTTTCGCAAAGTTGATTGAAGTTAAGCGAAGTTAGAAGATTAAACTCAAATTCAAATAGGCCTATTTTCTCAGTTTCTAGATAAAAGCTTTTTCGAATCGTCACAATTTTTTCCTACTACCAGAAAAAATTATTAAACATTGATAAATCTTAGAGTTAAAGTAAATGATAAAATAATAAATAAGACGAAAAGTCGGTCCATACACTCCTTTTTACTCAACTGCTGGAATAAAATGCATTTTTCGCAAATAAAAATGGCCGCAGACCAACTATACTTTATTTTAATAGTGGTTTGGTATTCAACGTGAAAACGCATGTTCGCCTTGACTGATTTAAAATACAATGAACGTATGTTACTAATATTTACGAGCAGGTACAATTTTAAGTACATAATATTATATTGTCGACTAGGTAGGTTTTAAGTGATAGTTTAGATGGAGCATTTATGTAATGGGCTCGATCAGGGAAGCACAGTTCGCCAATGAATGAAGTGATCAGGGTCGTAAATATGTTTTCGAAATATTGCGTGAAGGTATTTACTCGGATTTATTTATAAATAGTATTATATCCATATTGTACAATGTTTTAAAGTTTTATAACGATGCTTGCTTACATTATATTAAGGTGTTCCTTCACCGGGAGCATTCGCGTTTAATGTAACATTATAGATTCTACTTTGAGTATTACATTACAATACTACCTCCCTGACTGACGAGCATTCGCACATAATGTAACATTTAGTATAGATTTGAATTTGCATTGATGTTACAAGTTGTATCAAGATATTCATTGTATACATACAAGGTGCTCATTGTAATACTCCGTTCTCCTCTCCGTTCTCCTCCTTCACTGATGTATCATTACAAGTCTCACTTAAAACTCGTTTTGTATCATTACAAGGTGCGCATTGTAATGCTCGGTTCCCCTCCCTCACTGATGTAATGCTCGAATCTGTAACGTTATATTACACGCGAATGCTCCCGGTCAAGGAGCACCTTTAGATAAAAATCTTTGTTATGTGAGTTCCGAGACAGCTGTAACCCGCTCGTCTCCCCCGGGGCGTCAATAAGCTTAATTGCTTATTGCCAACTAGCGAAATCCGCGCAGCTTCGTTGGCATGTTACCCTCTTTACTATGGGAATCTCAAAAAATTGTTGTACCTACGTATTAAACTGTATAAATGTGAAGTCGTCGTTGTTGATCCTGGCTCTCGGGTTATTACTAGCTTTTTGCCCGCGACTTCGTCCGCGTGAAGTTCCGGACCCGTTCCCGCGGGAACCACATTGAATTTCGGAAAAAGCTATAGCCTATGTCACTCCCTGATAATGTAGCTTTCTACTGGCGAAAGAATTTTTGAAATCGGTCCAGTAGTTTCGGAGCCTATTCAATTCAAACAAATAAACAAACAATCAAATCTTTCCTCTTTAGAATATTATGGTATAGATTCTATGTCCTGGCTTTACAGGAGACACAGCGGTGGGAATGTGTGGTGGGCTTGTCTCGATCTGTGGAATCGAACTCACACTCACTATATCATACCAACATGTCTAATTTATTTTTAGATCACACCGAAATAACGTTGCATTTATTTCTGTCACTTGACCGACTCAGCACGTGTCGAGTGCTTACGTAATAATACATGAAAGAATTTTAATCTAATATTATAAAAAAGGAAAGATTTGTATTTAAGCCTCGCTGTCCGTCTGTCCGTCTGTCACCATAGACTGTGATAGCAAGTTAAGGAACCTACATGCCAAATTTGGAATCTCTATACCCAGCGGTTTGTGCTGTGCGTCCCCTCGCAACTTCGTTTGCGTATATCTTGCATTCCCGTGGGAATTTTGAAAAATCCTTTCTAAGTACATGCCTAGACGTCTTAAGGAATCTACATGCTAAATTTGGAATCTTTAGACCCAGGGGTTTGGGCTGTGCGTCCCCTCGCAACGTCGTTTGCGTATATCTCGCTTACCCGTGGGAATTTTAAGAAATCCTTTCTTAGTACACCCCTAGACGTCGTAAGGAACCTACAGTTCAAATTTGGAATCTCTAGACCCTGTGCGTTGATATATAGTTAAGTCAGTCAGTTAGGACTTTGAATTTTATAATATAGATTGAAAATCGATTGTCGTTATGCACTGAGTAATAAGTATGAGCTTCGAAGTTAGCTTTACGTCTGCGCGAGCCAACCGCGTTGGCGACCATAAGTTCATAGAAGGTTTTACCAATCAACAACTTGTATTATTTGTACCAATCAACTAACAATTAAGTTGATTGACAACCAATTGTAACAAATTGATTGTTGTTGGTTAAACATTGGATCAATTTATAAAAGGGAGTCTAGATATTTAATTATAAGTAAAGTGCAGGACACACTGCGAGTGGAGCGAGCCGTCAGAGCGTGCGAGCGAGCCGAGCGAGCCTCGTTTGCCCGGCGCTTGCTCTAACCTTGGCGATCTTCCGACTAGTCGACGCCGCTCGCCGTAATTTAGGATGTGAATAAAATAAATATTAAATATTCTTGGACGAATCACATAACACCATCTAGTCCCAAACTAAGCAATGTTTGTACTATGGCTACTAGATTGTTCATTCGATAGTTAATGGTTTTTACCCGATAAACCTGTGGCGATTGTATATTGTTATGTCAAACGAAAACGAAAGATATAAGTTCCAGCATCCAGACAAATTCACTCGGGTTTTTTGATGCTGTTAGAAAATAAGTAGTAAGTGTCCAACTGCCAATTTTTATTTATCAGATCGTTTTTTGTCAATTTGACACCACCACTGCTTCTGTCGCTCGCTCGCAACTAACTGAAGGGTGGTGGTGTGCATGTGCACCATCGCAATGCCGCAAAATCTCAGTACCGGACAGCTTGTCTAATGAAATTGAGCGAGATTGTTCGTGAGTTTGAGATGAGAATGAAACTGTTTTTGTTACGATGCACACAGGTCAAAACTAAAACCATGTCATACCAACGTTTTCATGTAATGATTATAAAATTACTTTAGTAAGTTACACGTATCTGGTGCGACGAGGAAAACGTAACAGTTCGTATCATTATCAACTAGGAGCCGAAGTGACCTCCCAGGGGGTCACGGTCCGTCAATGTCGGTCATTCGTTACGACACATTTCGTGTGTCCAATTTATGGTCAGTGAAGCGTGGTTCTTTTTACATATAACCGTCCACCTGAGTCTTATTTTGCTTAGGGAGCGAATTTTATGTGGGCACAAATTAAGTAAGTAATTCTGTCAATATGAATGACTTGGGCCAGTCGGGACCGACGCGACGGCTTAACGTGCCCTCCGAAGCACGGAGAAGCTCGAGATAACAAAATCTATCCAAACACTGGCTAGGGTCAACGTTGGTTAACTTGCGTGTTTGTTTAGAGACTAGAGTATGTTTAAGAGAGGCAGGGCACAGCGGATAATCCGCTCAAACAGCAGACCGTCTGGGGAAGGACCTACACCTTGCAGAAGATCGTAGCCAAATAGCACTGGTCTAAGTTCGATGGACTCGCTGACCAACGACGGGTGTGGTCCTCCAGCATTTCGGGGGTTGTGCGGCGGGTTGACACCTCGCCCACGTAAAACCAATGTTGCTGGTGAAGCGTATCCCGTTAGCGCTTCACTAGCTTGCACAACATTGTCACTAAAAAAAAAAATAGCACTGGTCTCGGCTATATTGTGTTCCTACGGTGAGTAAGGTCTCCAGAGCTCCACTTGGGGGGGTTGGCAACGCGTGAGTCATGCCCCCGGTATTGCAAGTGTCTATAGGCTACGGTGATGCTTACCATCAGGCGGGCTGTATTGTCTATGACTTCGCATTGAGCTAGCATTTGCTTTTTGCATAATTATACTTAACTAGCGAAATCAGCCCAACTTCGTTTGCTTGCATCTCGTTTTCCCGTGGGAATTTCGAAAAATCCTTTCTTATCGGATGCCTACGTCATACAAAGAATACATCTTCCAAGTTTCAGGTCTCTGCGATCAGCGGTTTTGGCTGTGCGTTGATCCACCAGATTCAGGACAAATATATATAATGTAATTTCTGAATATTCCCTTGAAATAAGTCATAGGCTTGTCTGACATTAAATTGACTTTTGGAAGCCTTGAACACTCTGTAATAGTATCGATTGACTACCATGTTTTGAATTAGTTATTAGTTTACTATGTTTGAAAATAGACTGTTCATTTTTGATTGACATAATTTATACATAATTGCGTAGTAAAGGAAAATGCCGACCCAAGAAATTATTTATGATTTTTGTTAATAGTTGTTAGGCAACTAGCCATTCATATTTTGAAATTGATTTTTGAAAGAAAAATTTTCACTCAGCCGGAAATCGAGGGGTCGTGAGCTCGAATCCCACCTGGGGGAGGAGGTGAAATTTTTCTTTCAAAAATCAATTTCAAGAAATTATATTTCTAAAGACCTAAATACAGGTGGTTCGTTTCGCACTGCCCACGAAATGCAAATTTTATTTATTTAAACAAAAGGCGGACTTAACGCTAAATGCGTTATCTACCAGTCAGTACCAGTCAATCTTTGGGAAGTGCAGATATAAGATATGTACATTTTCGGACGTTTTGAAAAAAATACAGGTCAATCTTTCATAAGAATGCGATTATCATATAAACACAATATATCTACTGAATAACCATCATATAAATTATAAAATCGTAGCGCTCCTCTTTGTTTTTGTGGCATTTTTTCTCCTATATACATATCAAAATCGCGTCATAGTTCTTTGAAATCCGAAAGCAAATGATGTGTGCCATCACTAGGCATGTCCCACTAAGCATTTAAGGCGCAGTCCCACTGCTGCGCACGAAGAGGCTACACACGTGTGTTAAGCTTTGCTTTGCAAGAGGATGTACGTGATTGTTTCCACTGCAACCCACGGACACGTTAACCATCAAGTGACGTCATTGATACACGCGTGGCTTGCTTAACATAGCTCAACGCTGTCAACGCCATGCACGCAGTGAATGCGGTACACAGCTTGTTCCACAAAGCGTGCACATCGCTGCGCACGCTGTGGAAACGTAGACCCACGTAGTCATCCACGCAGCTGTTATGTGCCACGTGGCCCACGTGTTCGTGCGCAGCGTGCGCAGCAGTGGGACCGCGCCTTTACCCTAATAATTGAAATGTCATCTTCAGATGTCATAAATGTCATAAGTAATCATGTCGATAAATTGTGAAAATTTATGAGTAATAAAGGATAGAAGTTTGGCATGAAAACTTAGATGGCTGGCAGCCTATTGGGTCAACGATTACGCCAAATTCTGTGACGTGGATCACCGTTATCTGACTAGCGTACCGCCCCCGGCTTCGCGTGGATTTTACTAGGGATCCCAATTTTTTTTTGGAAAATATAATATAGCCTAGTACCTTTCCAACGGTGAAAGAATTTTTGAAATAGGTCCACTAGTTTGGAATTTATTTGTTACAAACGAAGATACATATCTTCCTCTTTATTTTTTATTAGCATAGATAGAAGCCAACGACAGGCCGGTGGTGCGTTGGTAGTGATCCTGCCTTCGGCACCCGAGGGGTGTGGGTTCGATTCCCATAGCTAACATCTATGTGACGGTATTTCGAGATTCTCGATTCTGGGTGTTTTCCATGTATTACACGTATTTATTTTCAATAATATATCCTGTTATCTGGTATAATATAAGCAGGTTGAGTCTAGCTTAGTTTAGGGCCAAATAGCGCTGTGTGAATTGGGTAGAATCTGGCGGAGGAAATGATAGTTCTTCTAATAGGTGATAGAACGCTACACAAGGAAAAATACTTCCGTAGACACACAGATCAACAATACCATAGACTTTTTACATGATCTACTTGAAAAAAAGAAGACAAAAGGGCGCCAACAATTTGCCTAATGGAGCATTTAGGATTTGAAATTGGAATAGTAAAAAAAGTCATCTTTCCTGCTTCCGGATTGGTCAGTTTTTCCCTCGAATTTTCCATATAAAATGCCATTTTCAGTCCCTATTTCGTTAGTATTGATTCGTTGTTCATATTGACAGGACGATTTTTTTTGGATTTTTCTCTCGTTTTAGGTGAGTAGATAACCTTTATCATAAGTGGATTGTTTTGATTCTTATCTATATTATTGATGGTAAGTGCTATCTTTAGGAATATCATCTGTCAAAGTTGATTAATATGTTAATAAATCAATTTGAATAATGAATGACAAAAAAAGTCGTCGAATCCGTTCCAATATGGCACGAATGCTCAGACAAAAAATTAAATTAACACCTTAAATGACTTTGTTGCGATATAGCACGCAACGTTATGTTACAACTAGTAAAATACTCGCAACTTCGTTTGCGTGGGTATATCTCGCTTTCCCGTGGGTATTTTGAAAAATCTTTTCTTAGTACACCCCTAGACGTCGTAAGGAACCTACATTCCAAATTTGGAATCTCTAGACCAAGCGGTTTGGGCTGTGCGTTGATATATAGTTAAGTCAGTCAGGACTTTGAATTTCATAAATATAGATAAGTAACTAGCTTTTTTGCCCGCGACTTCGTCCGCGTGAAGTTCCGGACCCGTTCCCGTGGGAACCACATTGAATTTCGGGAAAAGCTTGTAGCCTAAGTCACTCCCTGATGATGTAGCTTTCTACTGGTGGAAGAATTTTTTAAATCGGTCCAGTAGTTTTGGAGCCTATTCAATGCAAACAAACAAACAAACCAACAAACAAAATCTTTCCTCTTTATAATATTAGTATAGATAAGGTATGACAAGCTAATTCAAAGTATTCAAACACAATCGTTGAATTTCACTGAAAAATCATATGCCAAGTATATAGTTCTTAGTTCTGTACCCTGCTCATTTCATTGGTCGACTGATACTGTCGAGGATACATACACTATGAATTATTGTGTATTGTGGTGGTCAGGTGTCATATTTTCGAATTCATTTAATTATAATATGGATAATATGACACCGTTATTTATTATGTACCATGAATGATAGGACACACCATGACGGTTATACGATATTGTTATTATGTTTGACCACCGAGGTGGTAGACACTATATTTTTCACGGTCTCTAAGTCTTGCTAGACTTATCCATGTTTTTGTGTTTCTAACAAGGAGTTTTTATAGATTCGCCATGTCCGTCTGTCTGCGTCTGCGATCTAGCGCGGAGATGCTAGAAAGCCTTAATTATTAAATACTAGCTTTACCCCGCGGCTTCGCTCGCGTTTAATTTTATGACATAGATCTCGTTTGACAACAAAACAACCCATAGCGCGACTTGTGGCGCCATCTGTTGGCCGATAGTCCATCCCATACAGCGCCCTCTATAGTAGAAAAAATATTTTCCCATTGGAATGACATACTTTCACTGGATAAAGAGTAGCCTATGTTGGGCTCTGTACCCCTGACAATATATATACAAATTTTCATAATGATCGGCTGATTAGTCAAGCCGTGAAGGAATAACAAACAAACAAATAAACAAACAAACTCACTTTCTCATTTATAATATTAGTATGAAGTATGATAAACTATGCTAACAAAGTGGTAGAACAAAATCTTTAAAAAAATCTTTTTTGGGGGTGCCTCCCCTACATGTAAAGTGAGAGTGGGGAAAAAATGCGAGCATACATGCACTTATGAGGACGGCAGTTGCTCAGGGACTCCTCTGGTGTCTCTGTGCTCCATGGGTGGTAGTGATTACTTAACATCAGCCAACCAACTTGTTTGCCAACTTTTTACATAAAACAAAATGTATCTTGCTCAAATCGTTCTAAACAAACCAGTCTATACTGCACATGAAGTTGACCGAGCTCAGGCCAAGAATGAAGTGATAGCATTTATTTATTTATAAAAACATATAAATTTACAGACAGTGCATCCTAAACATTTATGATTGCTCTCGAATCTGAGTGTTAGAGCCGGCATTGGAAAGAGTGACTTCCTCGAAATATCATGGCACAGACATGACAAAAACATTACAGATTCATGATAATGATCAAATTTAATTATGGGGGACGACCTGGGGTATTTATTGTGGAGGACGAATCTTGAGAGAAGACCGAGGCCTAAATCGGTCAACCTGAATCACCCTGAATGTAATAATCGATAGAACCGATTAAAATAAGGTGTGCCGATATTATATTTTATCGATAAAAATATATAATAAAGAACGTGCTCGACCCAATTTACTTATCATTATTGTTACTAAAGTTATTTGTAATTAAGCCTTTTAA
This sequence comes from Endotricha flammealis, assembly GCA_905163395.2. Lineage (NCBI taxonomy): Eukaryota > Metazoa > Arthropoda > Insecta > Lepidoptera > Pyralidae > Endotricha > Endotricha flammealis. The sequence continues at coordinate 2,034,327 of LR990883.1, forward strand.
ACAGCCACAATTTTATTTCACATTGCGTCTCAAGTTATCTCCGTTTTTTCTTTAGTTTACTTTAAAAATATGTTTCAGAGACTAGTTGAAGTGCGTCTGTAGTGACGTGAATTTAAAAAAAAATTAAGCGCCGTTATTTTGAGAAATAATTGTCAGAATAAGTTTTTTTTTGATATTTTTAACGAATCCTTATTTTTTAAGTATTCTTTTTAAAATACAAGAAACTACATTAAACATTATGCTAATTTTAGTGCTCAAAGCACTAATCTAGTAATGACTAAACCAAGTCCAATGGCTGTTATTTTAGCAAAAAATGTATAATTCGTTGCCCCACTCTACGGATGAGATGTGAGGTCAACAAACTTGCTAAATAAATATTTCCTAGACTGAGATTCAGTCTTGTTTTATGGAAGAGATAGATACTTAAACCCTGTTTTTCTTAACTTGACAAATGTAGTTAACAATCTCAGCGTGTATTTTTATTCAATTATCCATGTGTAAAATCGACAAATCGCCAGAGTAGTAAGAGTGTTGTGTTAAATGCCATTTCTAACTATATTATTAATATTTCTGTGTGAATGATAATTTTAATTACCTATTTTCGTTAAAAAGACGTGCTAAGATTGTGTACTACATTTGCCAAGTTAATAAAAACAGGGTTTAGATAGAATATGCTGTATTTGCAATACTCAGACTATAACAAACAGACATAATGCGATGATGACTAATGGCTTAATAGACTCAAGGCGGCTTTATTGCTCAAATAAATATAAATATATAGGGACAATTCATACAGATTGAGCTAGCCCCAAAGTAAGTTCGAAATTTGTGTTATGGTATACTAACTCAACGATATTATATTTTATAACAAATACATATATAGATAAACATCCAAGACCCGAGGCCAATCAGAAATAGTTCGTTTTTCATCATGACCCGACCGGGGATCGAACCCGGGACCTCCTGGGTGGCGGTCTGGCGTGGTAACCATTACGCCACGGAGGTCGTCAAAGCAATCATTTCCAGTGGTTGGCAAACAATCATCACATATCATCCGACGGCATATCACAAAAAAAACGAATCACACAGATTGAGCTAGTACCCCAAAGTAAGTCGAAACTTGTGTTATGGGACACAACGATACTATATTTTTTATAACAAACTAGCTTTTTTGCCCGCGACTTCGGACGCGTGAAGTTCCGGGCCCGTTCCCGTGGGAACCACATTGAATTTCGGGAAAAGCTATAGCCTACGTCACTCCCTGATAATGTAGCTTTCTACTGGTGAAAGAATTTTTGAAATCGGTCCAGTAGTTTCGGAGCCTATTCAATTCAAACAATCAAATCTTTCCTCTTTATAACATTACTAGCTTTTTTGCCCGCGACTTCGTCCGCGTGTAGTTCCGGACCCTTTCCCGTGGGAACCACATTGAATTTCGGGAAAAGCAATAGCCTATGTCACTCCCTGATAATGTAGCTTTCTACTGGTGAAAGAATTTTTGAAATCGGTCCAGTAGTTTCGGAGCCTATTCAATTCAAACAATGAAATCTTTCCTCTTTATACCATTACTAGCTTTTTTGCCCGCGACTTCGGACGCGTGAAGTTCCGGGCCCGTTCCCCTGGGAACCACATTGAATTTCGGGAAAAGCTATAGCCTACGTCACTCCCTGATAATGTAGCTTTCTACTGGTGAAAGAATTTTTGAAATCGGTTCAGTAGTTTTGGAGCCTATTCAATTCAAACAAACAATCAAATCTTTCCTCTTTATAATGTTATTATAGATACATAATATGTAACATATAATATACATAATATCTATATATTATATAGATAAACATTCAAGACCCGAGGCCAATCAGAAAAAGTTTTTCATCATGACCCGACCGGGATTCGAACCCGGGACCCCCTGGGTGGCGGTCAGGCGTGGTAACCATTACGCCACGGAGGTCGTCGTCGTCAAAAAAAAGTGTTAGATTCCATAATACCTGACACTAGTTGCACAAAACTATTTAAATGTCATTCATCGACAACAGTCGGGCGGGACAGCTTAACGTGTCGCGAACTGAAGTATCAAAGTTCCCTAAATAAAATGAATAAACGACCCATCCAATTACTGGCTGGTGTCATCGTTGCTTAACTTGCGTAATCATTTTGACACGTGCAATGATATCATCAAGCTTCTCTTTGTAACTAAAGTAGCTACATAGTCAATTTTATATAGTTCAGTCAGTCTCGCTCGCTCGATGACGTCATAGATTCACAAAGCGTCAGAGGCGGCACTAAATATAAATTTAGATAACCGTCGAGGTTATTAGTTCATTAGATTAGTAGGTGAACAAAATATTTACTATGTTTTTTTGGTGTGATTCCATTTCACTTGTCAAGAACCATTTTTTAAAAGAACGATTCTATGGAAGATACAGAGAAATAAATTATATTATTAATGGGCGTGAAGAAAGACATTGTATTTGTCAGAATTTACAATAGACTTCGTTTGGAGAATACTGCATACAATTTATAGGTTTTTGAACTTTCTGCGATGTAAATTATTATGAACTAGCTTTTCGGCGCGGCTTCCCTCGCGGTTACTTTTATGACATAGATCTCGATTGACAACAAAACAACCCATAGCGGGACTTGTGGCGCCATCTGTTGGCCGATAGCCCATCCCATACAGGGCCCTCTATAGTAGAAAAAATATTTTTCCATTGATATGAACTTTCACGGGATAAAAAGTAGCCTATGTTGGGCTCTGTACCTCTGATATACAAATTTTCATAATGATCGACTCATTAGTTAAGCCGTGCAGGAATAACAAACAAACTCACTTTCTCATTTATAATATTAGTATGATAAAGATGATTCTGACTGTCACATTTCTGCGTTTTTTTAATTTGACACTTTTCTCCTCATTCCTATTGTTATATGGCACGGAGATATTTTTGTACAGCTGAGTGAACTATCGCATCTAGTCCAATTGGAAAGATTTGTCACAATTTATCAATTTTGTAAACACTAAATTCTGTAGCATTTCAACCTTACCAATGTATATGTAATTTATTTATTTTTTATTTATTTATTTATTCATTGCAAACATGTATACAACACAAAAATACACATGAACCTTTTCAGGCACAGCAATGGAAAAGAGAGAGAGGCAGACCTATAATAGTTTATCTTCTAAATATTCCTTTACAGTGTAATAGGCTTTCGTATGGAGTAATTTTTTGTCATCAAATGATGTCTCAGATTTGATTTGATTTTACGATTTACGTGTTGGAAGATAAATAATCTGCTAGATGATGTCAGTGGTTTTACCCGCGAAGTCCCATTACTTCCGTTCCCGGATTGATATTGGGAATAATAATCCTATTTGTTAATCGTGTTATAGACTACTTCCATACTAAATTCCAAGCAATTCTGACCAGCCGATTTTTTGCAAACTTTCGCATTTATAAATATTACTAGAGAAACCCGCGCAACTAAACCGCTTTCCCGTGGGAATTTCGAAAAATCCTTTCTTATAGGATGCCTACGTCATGGAAAGAACACACTCTCCAAGTTTCAGGGCTCCACGATCAGCGGTGCGGCCTGTGCGTTCTCAGTCATTCAGGACTAAGCATTTTATGTTTAGACTAGCTGTTGCCCGCGGTATTACCCGCGTTTAATTTCTTTTTATGCCACTAATCAAATCAAATCGTTTATTGTTCTCTCTTACAATCTAAGGTTACAATTTTGTTCTTAAATTAGGGTTAAATAATTAGATTGTGAGAGACTGGCGACTGTGGTAAGCAAAGCTTGTGGTACAGTACACCAGACCTCTCTCCAACGGAAACATGAACATTCGTTTAATACCTAGAATGATAACAATAAATGTTCAAAAAATAACTAATAAAGAACTAAGATGGCAAACTAGCTTACGGCCGCCTGATGGTAAGCGGTCGCCGTAGCATTTTATGTACAGCAGCGCCATCTATATCAGACTTTTGATCAAATACCTGCGAGAATCGTCTACTTTTCGGGATAAAGCGTACCCTATGTGTTAATTCAAGGTATCAGCTACATACCAAATATAAAAATTGGCCCAACCATTTGAGCGTGAAGAGGTAACAAACATAAGTTATTATTCTATTCTACACGTGTTATTAATCTATGGTATAACGCCACGGTCGCTATTACGAGGCTAACGCGCGTTATCACCGCACACCTCGATAGCTTATCATAGCGGGCGTTGCTCGTAAAGCGAGCTAAACAAACGCGAGTTATAAATTTAGAATTGTGCAGTTTGAATTTTACTTTTTTTATTTTGTCAACGTTTTTTGCGGCTTTGGGTAAGTGTCTTTTGATTTTATGAGTTACTAGTAAAACCCAACTTCGTTTGTCGTATCAGACATTTGACCAAATGGGAATCGCGTACTTTTCGGGATAAAAAGTACTGTGTGTTAATCCAAGGTATCACCTACATACTAAATATCATAAATATTGGCTCAGCCATTTGAGCGTGAAGAAGTAACGATTTGTTTTAGAAATGAAATGAAATGAAATCGTTTATTTCAGAAATTAGACCTTCACAGGCACTTTTTCTTGTCATTTACAATTTGTATATATGTATATACAAATTGTAAATGACAAGAAAAAGTGCCTGTGAAGGTCTAATTATACATATAAAGAAAATAAACTACGTTATATACTACCACCATTTCGGACACAAGCAAAATGGCCACCGGTAAAAGAAATGGCGAAAGAAACCCGGTTACGGCCTTTTTTGTCATTTAGCAATTTTTTTCTTTCACTCTTTTGTTACAATGTATAAGTACATTTATAAGAATAAATAAAATACAGATCCAGGTACATACAGAAATCAAGCTCTAAATGCAGGATGTCGATCCAAGAGAATTTTTTGATTTTAGAATTTTTTGTAAAATTATTTTTGGATTGAAATCTTCGGCCTCTGCCAATCTGCATTGGAGCATCGTGGCAGAGTACGCTCTAATCCCCTTCGATTTAAGGCAGACCCGTATCCCTGCAGTGAGATGATTATGACCTGATACCTATGATGATGCATTAGTTTTTGGAATGACCATAATAAATAAATAAATATATAGGGACAATTCACACAGATTGAGCTTGCCCCAAAGTAAGTACGAAACTTGTGTTATGGGATACTAACTCAACAATACATATTTTTATAACAAATACGTATATAGATAAACATCCAAGACCCGAAGCCAATCAGAAAAAGTTCTTTTTTCATCATGACCCAACCGGGATTCGAACCCGGGACCTCCTGGGTGGCGGTCTGGCGTGGTAACCATTACGCCACGGAGGTCGTCAAAGTATGAATTTAGTCATTAGAAGAAAAATATTTTAAATGGAAATTCATTTTTCAATTTACCCTATGTTTTTCCTTCCTTCAATAAATTTATTAGTTCTTTGATTTTCATATCTATATCTATACTAATATTTTTATTGTGTGTGTGTGTGTTTGTAACGAATAAACTTTAAAACTACTGGACCGATTTCAAAAATTCTTTCACCGTTGATAATGTACATTACCCCCGGGTAACATAGGCTATATTTTATTTTCATAAAAAATAGGGATTTTTAGTAAAATCCGCGCTAAGCCTTGCGGTCCGCTAGTATAAAATAAAATAGTTGAAATCAGAGGATTTTTTTTAGATTTTGTGCCAAGTATAAAGGCGTGTACGCACGACCGAACACGAACATGTTAACATCGAACACGGAACATGTGGTTCGCACGTGTGGACGTAAATTAGCAAAGCGAACATGAACACCTACAAACATAGTTCTTACTTGTGTTCGCGCGCAACCACTCACGACCGAACACGAACATAGTGTCGAACAAAAGAGGCTACCAAGCCTTACTCTTTTGGTTCGATGTTCGTGTTAACAATGTTTTGCTCGGTCGCGCTGAGAACATCGTCCACACAGAACAACCAAATTGGATCGACACAAACACTTTTGACGAACAAATTGTTTGATGTTCGTTAGTGGTACGCACGTGCGAACAAAGTGTTCGTGTTCGATGTTCACCATGTTCGTGTTCGGTCGTGCGTACACGCCTTTATAGAACGGATTATATGTACAGGTTCATTTATGTGTACCGACTATTCATTGTAAATACAGGTTTAAAACCCTCTTACTAAGAGCAGTTCGTGTATTTTGATCCATGGCTAACTGCTCGAGCAGTCCGTCTATTTCGGCTCACACATTATTTCTGCAACATAATTATTCCTGTGACATTTATTTTGTGTGTTTTAAACCTTTTTTTAGATCTGTCGGAGGTAAAATAATAAATGAACGGTATGTAGCCTTTCCGTGCGGTGGTATTCCGCCCTTAATATCAAAATACCCATGGGAATAAGATTGAGTGGGGAAAAACGCGGATTTCCTTATTTCCTTATTCGACCTCCGTGGCGTAATGGTTACCACGCCAGACCGCTACCCAGGAGGTCCCGGGTTCGATCCCCGGTCGGGTCATGATGAAAAACGAACTTTTTCTGATTGGCCTCGGGTCTTGGATGTTTATCTATATATGTATTTGTAAAAAAATATAATATCGTTGAGTTAGTATCCCATAACACAAGTTTCGAACTTACTTTGGGGCTAGCTCAATCTGTATGAATTGTCCCTATATATTTATTTATTTATTTTATTTTTATTTTATTTTATATGAAATGTATGAAATATTTTAAATGAAATGAAATGAAATGAAATAAAATGAAATGAAATCGTTTATTTCAGAAATTAGACCTTCACAGGCACTTTTTCTTGTCATTTACAATTTGTATATATGTATAAAGAGAATAAACTACGTTATATACTACCACCATTTCGGACACAAGCAAAATGGCCACCGGTAAAAGAAATGGCGAAAGAAACCCGGTTACGGCCTTTTACACGGATAACATACTAGTGCATTAGCATCAAGGCGGCCTTATTGGCAACCTTATGGCCCATTTAGACGACGCCAGTTTCTGGTACGTTCAAGAGAAAAAATTGCATGCAATCTAATGGAAGCAAATGTCCTTCAAGAATTGTAAGCAACTTGTTTAGACGATGACGATGCACGTCATTTTATTGCTAACATTATTGTATACAACTGGCGTGTAAATGAGCCTATAAGGTGACGTATTTTTGCATGAAACATTTTCTATAAGCGAGTTGCTAAACATTTAAAACTAATGACCCAATAAACCCGTGCTTCGGAGGTCCCGGTTGTTGTTGATGGATGACAGTCGTTAAGCCAAGTCGGTCAGGCGGCTTGAAAACACTGGCTTCTGCCAATCCGCATTGGAGCAGTGTGGCAGAGTACGCCCAATCCTCTTCGATTGAAGGGAGACCCGTATCCCTGCAGTGGGATGATTATGGGTTGATATGATGGTGATCTTGTCATGGTAATCATCTGATGATGATAATCATGTCATGTTAAGGTACTTATCTCAGGTAAACCCGTAAGAATCCTATAATGAAACAAAAATTCCAAAGTATTTAAATAAAAGCAAGATATTAAAATTCATCATATTTTTCCGTCGCAAACAACATTTCTATTCATATACGCAAGTGGGAACGAGACAAAAAAACACCTCTCTTTCGCGCTCATTATCAACACTAACGAAACACACACGACGTTATTTCGTTTAACGAATTTTGATTCATAGGAAAAAGTCTATTTATAAACATTACGTAATATATAATGTGTTTCAGCGATTTGAATTCATATAACATGGTATATAAGACTGGTTATTCACTGTATGTTACCGTTTAGTGTTGGCTTACAAGGTTTTTTGCTGAAATTTACAATTCCGTTGCGCAAGCGCACACTGTGAGCTATACTATAATTTTTATTATCCAGTACTAGTGAAACCCGCGCAACTTCGTTCGCGTGTATTTATTTATGCACAGTAGCGCCATCTGTAACAGACTTCTGATGAAATCCTACGGGAATAGAGTACTTTTCGGGATAAGAAGTACCCTATGTGTCAATCCAAGGTACTACCTACATACTTACTAATACTACTAGACTTCGGTTTGTTAATGGCCAATTAGTGGGACTTCCGTCGGCCCAATACCTCCTTAATATTTCAAATAAAAAGAGTCATATCTCCATAATATACCACAAAGGTGGCAAACAAGTATACGGCCGGCCTGATGGTAAGCCGTCACCGTAGCCTATAGACGCTTGCAATACCGGAGGTATCAGTGGAGCTCTGGAGACCTTACTCACCGTAGGAACACAACATGGCCTGAACCAATCTTATTTGGCTACGGTCTTCTGAATGAAGTTAGAATATTGTCTTGAACCCGGCGCAACAGTCATATCTCCCCAATATGGTCTTCTGAATGGAGTAAGAGTTCTCTCAAATCCATCAGAGGTAGCTCTAACACATTATTCATTTTTTTATTAGCCATTTATGTCCCACTGCTGGGCAAAGGCCTCTCCTCTCCTTCTCCAACTATCCCTCTGCTGTTTCCTCTTTCCAATTGCTATCAAGTTCCGTCAGTTCGTCTGTCCATCTCTTTCTTGGTCTTCCTCTTGGCCTTAGTCCAGATGGAGTCCATTCAGTAAACGCATTATACATTATAGCTTCAAAATAGTATAGCATATCTTCAGAGTATAAAACAAGCCGTCTTCGTGACGCACTCGCCGCGTTAAAACGATTCGTTAAGGACGCTCTTGCGCACATACTGTGTTGCCCGCGATAACATCTTATCAGATAAAGAAAAGTAGTTTACAGAATTCATCTTAAGAGGACGCTTGGGTATGTCATGTGATTTCATTTTTTTGTATTGTTAATGACAAAAGAAGTTTTGTTTCGTCATTTCTTTCATTGTCATTTAGCTTTTGTTTCTTAAATTATGTTAGTTTGTAGCCACCTACGACGCTACCAAAATCAATAGGGCATGAACCGAAATTCTCTTATGTGTAATGTTCTGTGCTTATGCTGCGTGGGGGCTAATATTTCTGGGTGTGGGGTCATAAGGGAAACCTAAGGAACCTTCTGTCATACGATCCGCCTTGTGTCTTGGCGCATTTCCGTTTTTATTGTAAGATCTTTGAATGCAATCCATATATCTTGAAATGAAATGAAATCGTTTATTTCAGAAATTAGACCTTCACAGGCACTTTTTCTTGTCATTTACAACTTGTATATATGTATAAAGAAAATAAACTACGTTTTAAACTACCACCATTTCGGACACAAGCAAAATGGCCACCGGTAAAAGAAATGGCGTAAGAAAACTGGTTACGGCCTTTTTGTCATTTAGCATTTTTCTTCCACTCGTTAGTTACAATGTATAAGTATGTACATTAAAACTTATAAGAAGAATACGCGGAATGTTGTACACAATGGTGTGGAATAAACAAGTCATAAATTCATATCCATCCTAACATTATAAATGTGAAAGTGTGTTTTGACGGACTATCTAACGGGTTGATATGATTTTTTTATTGGGAATTGTTTAAAGTCTGGAGAGTGACATAGGCTACTTTTTATCCCGGAAAAACGTCTTATTCCCACGGGAAAAAATAAAAAGTACCCATATAATTTTTTGTTCTATTTTCACGTCGAAAGGAACCTAAGCACCGACATTATTTTAAAAGATGATTTGAAGTCTGCAGAGTGACATAGGCTACTTTTTATCCCGGAAAAACCTCTTATTCCCACGGGATGAAAAAGTATTACATTATTTTTCATAATTTTTAACGGGGATAATTTAATTTCTGGAGAGTGACATAAGGCTGCTTTTTTCCCACGGGTTAAAGAGATTCCCATGGGAAAAATTATTGACATTCTCCCTTGACCATGCGGGCGGAGCCGCAGGTAACAGCTAGTCTACAATAAAATAAAAAAAGTCAGTACTGATAAGAGAGCAGACCAGCCCCCAGACAGCACCCGTTCACGAGTTGACGCAACTGACGAATAATGACGATTTAATTAGGTTAGATAGATAGATAGATAGATAGAATACTCTTTATTTGCATTACACACAGGAAAAAGTACAAAAAAAAAAACAATCTTAAAAACTAGTGTAAATGCAACAAGGCGGCCTTATTGCTAAAAAGCAATCTTTTCAAGGCAACCTTAAGGTAACGCATTTCTGTATGGAGTGGGCAGGGCTAGTATGACAAGAAAATAAATACTAAACAAGAAAATGATAGAAACTTAGGACATCATCTAAATATTAAAACAAAATGAATAAATAACTTCAAATATTTAGTTAGATGGTTAGACCTTAAAAAATACTCGACGGATTATAATGCAGTTTTCAGTAATAGAAAGAGTGATTCAAGAGAATGGTTAATATGTATATCACTCAAAAGGATTTTGCGAAATTCCCACGGGAAAGCGGGATACACGCAAACATTGCGCGGGTTTCTCCAATTCATAATAATTTGTCATGTTGTGTGCCAGAAAAAAGGTTTAAATCCTTCATTAAACATTCACTCAGCAAAAAGGCTTATTATAGAATTGAAGATTATTTAAATGATAAGAATAGCTGGAATCATCAATTCGGTACAGACACTAAACTCAAGTCTACCTACTGCTAGGTACTTAATATATTGCGCATATATATATATATATATATATATATATATATATATATGTTATATACACACACTGTGTTGCGGTATACTTTTTTAAAGACTTTATTTTTTATTCTTTTTTGTTTGTTTTTTGACGTTCGTCTTTGCGTCTCTGTCGGTCGGGTTTTTAGTTGGCTCTGTATTACTTTCTTATTATATTTTCCTTTATTACATTATTATCTCATTTTGAGCTCTTGTTTCCACTTCTCTCCCCTATCCTTTACACACTGTTTACACCTTTTTTTTTTAAAAGCTTTTATTTAACTTGACCTGTATGTATGTATGTATGTTTACACCTTAAAATGTATATATGTATACCAGTATATTGATACGCCTTTTTTTTTCTATTAATTTTTCTTCATTATTTAAAAAAATTGCAGGTTTTTTTTTAATTTTTTTTATTCTTGTTTGAATGTTTACTTTTATTTATCGTAATTGTAACTTATGTCATTACCATTTTAAAAGAGCAAGTGCTAAGTTTCTTGCCGTTTCTTCTTCGCACAAATCTGCCGTCTGAACTGGTGGTAGGGAAAAAAAAGTGACGATTCGAAAGTGCTTGTAATATGCCTATTTGAATAAAAATATTTTGATTTGATTTGATTTGATTTGTTATATTTTGTTGCAACACTGCATGCATCCGGTCTAGATAATATTTTTTTTAACCATTTCTAATATCTTATGTGTTCTATAAAAATAAATACAAACTTTATAGTCTGAGGTACTAGTGCAAAATTTTGTAGCTGACTGTCATTTCACAGATTTCTTGTTTCCATAACGTAACGTTACATAGTCTATATTGCACTTATCCTCATTCACTCATCATCCAATTGCATCTATTTATTTATTTAAATGTAATAAAGCAGCTTAAATCTAAGAACTTACGGTAAAACATGGACCCTGGATAGGGTATGCCGCAATATTCATACAGTCGTGAATTTCTGAACTTCCAAAACTCCCAATGGTTGACTGGTAGAGAATGAAATGAAATGAAATGAAATCCATATATCCACATCCGTATCAGTATTTTGTGTGTTATGGTCAATAAAGATAAAAAGAAATAAATATTAGCTTATAAATACATAAATATATAGGGACAATTCATACAGATTGAGCTAGGACCAAAGTAAGTTCGAAACTTGTGTTATGGGATACTAACTCAACGATATTATATTTTATAACAAATACATATATAAATAAACATCCAAGACCCGAGGCCAATCAGAAAAAGTTCGTTTTTAATCATGACCCGACCGGGGATCGAACCCGGGACCTCCTGGGTGGCGGTCTGGCGTGGTAACCATTACGCCACGGAGGTCGTCTAGATAGAGTTTATAGATAGTAATTACAATCCTCGTCACGAGAGATGAGACCTACGTCAGGTCTCATCTTGTGACGTGACTGACTTGCGCAGTAGACGATTTCTAGTAAAATGGTATAGATATTGTGTACTGCGCAAGTCAAGTCACGCGTGATACGTCAGGTGGTCAGGTCTCATCTCTCGTGACGCGGATTGTAATGTGTCAGAAAGTTAACGCTGAAAACGTTAAAGTCGAATATTTGCGTCAGCCTCCCAGACTATAAGTAAATATTGATGTTAAACACCACAATTTGAAATTATCACTAATACTTCCTGTTTTGCAAGTGAAACTCGAAAAAGAATATTATATAAATAAATATTGTCATATCAAAAATAGATATTAAATAAAATTTTATTTTCGCAACAGTGCTCCTCAAACTGGGCAATGATAAGAGAAATTACAACATAAATTTACATATACGCACGTTAAAAAATAACATTATTTTAGACTATGAATATAGAGCAAAAAAAAAAAGAATATAAAGTAGTGACATAAATTTTTTTTATTTGTAACTACTGTCGGCAAGAACGTCGGCTATAAAAGACGGATGCCATGAAAATAGAAAAGTTCGACTGAAGAAATTTTATGTGTTTGTAATTTGTTTGTCTTTCACGTCAAAACGAGCCAATCATGACTTACAAAAGAATTAGTGAAGGTAAGGGAAAAAATATGACTTACAAATAATAGACAATTAAAAAAATATATAATCTATACTAATATTATAAAGAGGAAAGATTTGATTGTTTGTTTGTTTGCATTGAATAGGCTCCGAAACTACTGGACTGATTTCAAAAATTCTTTCACCAGTAGAAAGCTACATTATCAGGGAGTGACATAGGCCATAGCTTTTCCTGAAATTCAAAATGGTTCCCACGGGAACGGGTCCGCAACTTCACGCGGACAAAGTCGCGAGCAAAAAGCTAGTATAAAACACGATGCTCCCGCGCCACTCCCGACTCGCTCCCTGTCCCTAAAAAGTTTGGGAATCTCTACATTAGTCAATAAAAAGCTTCCGTTAAAAGTTATACAGTCTGGAGACGATACGAAAAAAATTATGTACATATTATGATTAGCAAAGGTCACAAGTTCAAATCCCGCGAACGATAAGCATTTTGTGTGGCCATGAACATGAATGTTTGTCTTTTTTGTTTGTTTGGCTAGCTGTTACCTGTGACTTCGTTCGTCGTTATCAATAGGAAGTGTGAATTATGTATATTATTTTCCTGTGAGAATTTTTTATCCCTTGGGTAAAAAAGTAACTTCCGTTACTATCTAGAATCTGGAGAGTGACGTTAGTAACTTTTTTTTACTTTTTGGATCTAGATTTTAAATATTAAAATAAATTACCACCTATAAGCCTCTCTTCAACTTGCGGCGCCCGTCAGACGACGCGACGCGATTTTTATTTATGCCACAAAGTTGGCAAACAAGCATACTTACGTATCGCACGCACGCATCACCGTAGCCTATAAATTGTCGTCAAAACGAGCCCTCAGCGTCCAAAATTATAGACTAGATATTATAAATAATGCTAATATTATAAAGAGGAAAGATTTGATTGTTTGTTTGTTTGCATTGAATAGGCTCCGAAACTACTGGACCGATTTCAAAAATTATTTCACCAAGTAAGCTACATTATCAGGTAGTGACAAAGCTTTTCCCGAAATTCAATGTGGTTCCCACGGGAACGGGTCCAGAACATTACGCGAAGTCGCGGGCAAAAAAGCTAAAAATTAAATAAGAATTTTATTTTACCAAACTATCTTATTATCGTGAAATAAATGCGTTTTTTAAAATAATTAAAATTACATTCTTGGTGTTCAAAAGCACATTTCATGACTATTACATGATTATCATAGCTTTGTGGTGTGTGGCCTTGGATAGACCTTCACATAAGTAGGAAGGTAGGGGATATCTCCGCCACTGCGCCAAAACTAAATTTAGAACCTAGTAACTTAATACCTTTTCAAACTTGTTAACCACATCGCGACCTTTGAAAAATGGTAAAGTATTTATAAAATGGACTAACTTGATCAACAAAATACAATCGGGCAATGAAATAGGCTACGAAACGTAAATCCGATATTTTGGCCGAAGTATCGGTAGAATTTAAACCTTTAGGGTAAGAGTAGGGTAGGGTAAGGGTAGGGTAGGGGCAGGGTAGGGTAGGGGCAGGGTAGGGTAGTGCCTCTAAGGCGGAACAAAGATCGCCGGGTCAGCTTGTCTCTTTTATAAAAAATGTAAAGCACCTTTTAAAAATACATTTAAGTCTTCTATTTCGTGTGGATCCTGCCACTATTTTTTTCGGCCTACGATGACACTGGAAGGAAGGTCGAACGATGACTAGCACTATGCCACCTCTTCAGTAAAATTTTCTATTTTCTCTGCACGTTGATAATTTTGTGAGTAATTCGCAAACAACTGGATTACGGCATACATTATTTAAATTTAGATGCGTATAAGCTTAATTTTAGTCCAGCCTTTGCCTTGAATGTTTTGCAATCATTGTATGCAATGCAAAAACGGTGGACTCCAGAGCTCCACTTTTTACATGGTCGGCTACGCGCGAGTGATACCCCCGGTATTGCAAGCGTCGATAGGTTACGGTGACTGCTACCACCAGGCGTGCCGTATCCTTGTTTGCCACCTTAGTGGTATAAAAAGAGTGAATTCGTTTTAATTTCGTAAATGCCATTAAAATACAATTGAGATGTGGAGGTAAAAATTATTTATGGCAGAAAGAAAGTAGTCCTTTTCGACTACAGAAAGTAAAGGCACTTTCTGTAGACTCAAAGATCCAAAACATTTTTTCATAAAATAGCTCTTTACAGGCCTTTCTCTTGTCGGAGAGTACATAAAATAATCTATATTACCTAGCTTCTTTGTCCGCGACTTCGTCCGCGTAAAGTTCCGTGCCGGTTCCCGTGGGAACCACATTGAATTTCTGGAAAAGCTCTAGCCTATGTCACTCCCTGATAATGTAACTTTCTACTGGTGAAAGAATTTTTGAAATCGGTCCAGTAGTTTCGGAGCCTATTCAATGCAAACAAACATTCAAATCTTTCCTCTTTATATTAGTATAGATAGAATGCTTTGTCCCGAATAACTGACTGACTGAGAATCAACGCACAGAGATTCTTGGATTCAGAAGAGAAACTTGGAGACTCTTTGTATGACGTAGGCATCAGATAAAGGATTTTCCAAGATTCCCACGGGAAAGCGGGTTACAGTGAGGGCAAGAGGGTTTCTCTAGTACCTAAGTAATAAATGATTTGTGTTATTAATCTACTCTGTAAACTACTCATTTCGGAAACAAAAGCAAAATTACCACTGGTAAAAGAAATGGCGAAAGAAAACCAGGTACGGCCTTTTTAGGGTTCCGTAGTAGTACGAGGAACCCTAATAGTTTCGCCATGTCTGTCTGTCCGTCTGTCCGCGGTCTAGCGCCTAGACGCTTAATGCTAGAAAGCTAGAATTTGATATGTATACGCATATTAACAATAATAATTTATCGTGTCAAGTTTCGTTTTGCATGAATATATAGGGACAATTCATACAGATTGAGCTAGCCCCAAAGTAAGTTCGAAACTTGTGTTATGGGATACTAACTCAACGATATTATATTTTATAACAAATACATATATAGATAAACATCCAAGACCCGAGGCCAATCAGAAAAAGTTCGTTTTTCATCATGACCCGACTGGGGATCGAACCCGGGACCTCCTGGGTGGCGGTCTGGCGTGGTAACCATTACGCCACGGAGGTCGTCAATCGGAAATAAAATGATCTTCCCACACCCTCAATGTTTTGAAGAGACCTATCTAACGAGGGTTATTCACTGAGTGGCCCAACGACGATCTGGTCCAAGGGTGTCAGTTGCGGATGACTCTTTTTGAATTGACCGACTGAACCAAATGGGGCCAGTCGAGCAACAATTTTCGGGACGTGGCCGACTAACCCCATGGTCCTTAACGATACCCCACAACATGGGATGGGGGCGAAAACTTGGCGTGGGGACAGACAGAAAGACGGACATGGCGAAACTATAAATCAAAATCCGTTGCGTAGTTTTAAAGATCTAAGCATAAATAGGGATAGACAGACAGCTTGACTTCATTTTATACTATGTAAATATTTTACAAATAAACTGGGGCCGTTCCACGACATTTTGTAACGAAACGTCGCCTTACATCATGTCTCCCTTACTTATCCGTACTTGTTTTGTTTTAAGCGGTCATGGTAGAGGCCCTGGGGCCGTACCACGACCTTTTATAACTATCCTTAAACGAACTTGTAAACGAGACGTCGCCTTACATCATGTATTGCGCTGTCTCCCTTACTTATCCGTACTTGTTTTGTTTTAAGCGGTCATGGTAGAGGCCCTGATCTTCTTTCTTTCAAAGTCATGATTCACATTAACTTAATAATATTGATTCACTTTATCAGTATACGAAATCACAACATTAAATGGCCATTCATAATTCAACATGAAAAGCTAATTGAAATAAATATTTTGATTCAGTTAAAATAATATGACAGTTAAGCGTAGGACACACTGGCAGCGATAACTTGCAGTTGTAAACGCGGCCTAATAAAGCCTGCGCAATATTGTTTAAACAATGGTTTGATAATGATTTAAAACAGACAGTGGTTTCATACCAAATCGTGGATTATTAGCGGCTTAGAGTGCCTTAGAGTGCCATAGTATTTGCCGTGTGGTGACGGCAGACTAGACTATCACCACACCCTTCTCTTCCCACGGGTGTCGTAAAAGGCGACTAAGGGATTATAGACTATAGGGACTAAGAAAGAATGGGCAGCAGCATTCTACTTAACTAAACTACACCACCATACCCACCAACCACCCACTTTTATTGATGGCATTCCGCGTATTTGGTTTATTGCTTTTTTTAATTATTTTTTTATTACTTTTTACATTATTTTTATAATAACTTTTAAACTTTTATTATAAATTAATAATATACCGGGAATTAACGCGATCATACCTTGATATTGCCTGACGTTTCGACCAGGTTGCACCGCCGTGGTCACAGGCGAACTGGTAACTGCACACGTCATGTCTCCATATCCGAGGCGGAATCATTTTTATACTTTTAATGTTATTAATTTTGTATTCTTTACAATATGTATGTATTTAAAGAATTTAAAGAGAAGAAAAAAAAATGGATTGACAAAAAAGGCCGGGTTTCTTTCGCCATTTCTTTCCACAGTGGTCATTTTGCTTTGTTTCCGAAATGGTGGTAGTTTATGGAGTAGCTTATTTATTTAATAGTCATTGTAAGTGACGTATCTAAGTGCCCGCGAGGCCTACAGAATAAAGTATATTTTGATTTGATTTGATTGATAATCTAACTGCGCTCTCCAACCCGCCTGCCAAGCGTGGCGAGTATTGGCAAAATCCCCCCATTTGGGGGAGGCCTATGTCCAGCAGTGGACTTCTTGTGGCTGAGATGATGATGATCCATAGTATAGCCACAGCCCGGACACTCCATACAACAGCGCGTGAAATAATTACCTATTTCTACTATACATAGGCCAATGTCGTCTGTACACGCGCACACGTATACACATTCGTTCACTGAGCGCACACCTTTGCGACTGCACCCGCCTCGACACCCGCCTTGGGTAAATTAACGCGATTCGGTGCGGGGCGGAGAGTGGCCATTCTACCTCGGGTTATTACTTATTCTATGGTATAGCCTAAACGTTCCACTGCTGGCCAAACGCCTCTATTTGATTTCAACCCTCGAAAATGGGGTAACACAGGCGAACATATTTGTGTCCGAGAGTTTTTAATATATGTTTTTCATTGTCAACAGATCGCGGTGACCATTACAAGTTAACAATAACATAGGTTAAGCAACAATGTCTCATCACCTAGTGACTGTTTGTATGTTCTGTCTGCTGTGTGCGGCTCACACGTGCGGCTCACACATAGACATACAAAAAGATGGTTTACTTAAATATGATCCTTTGATGGATGTCAATCTACCGTTAATAGAGGAAAAACGAAAATTGGACTCGAAAGAAAGGTATTTTTTTTTTGTGTTATAATGCATGCAAACAACCCAGCGACCGGGTATGTCCCAGTAGCCCCCTCTAGCAACACGCCCTTGGAAGGCAACTGGGGGCAACTTAAAAAAAAAAAATTTTTTGGGAAAAAAAAAATTTTTTTTCACTTTGTGAAAATTACATAGTAATTTTATATAATTAGTTATAGTTAGTTGGTGTATAATATTGTTATTGTATTTTTTATTTATTTATATTTCAAATCATTGTGTCTATTTTATGTAATACCACTATCTGCACTCGTCTGGTGCCGATAAATCAAGGAGATTTAAGTTTATCTTACTGAACCACTTGTCCCTGTGTGAATTGTGTAAAATTTATTTATTTAATTTATTCAGGTATCAACAGAAACTTCAAAAAATAAGGCACAAAGACAGAAACAAGAGGGAAGTTAGGAATTTGAACCCTAACACATATTACGTAGAGCAGATATTCAGGTTGTACGGTGATGCTGCTAGTATGACCATGAACCTATCGGGGTTCAATCAGATGCTGGAGAAGTTAGATTTACATAAACTTATTGAGGGTGGCCCCGAAAAGACTGAAAACATTAATTACATTGGACAGGTTGGTGCTAATCAGGACATTATCAATGTAAGTAACACTTTTTTTTTTATACCACTAAGGTGGTCCGCCTGATGGTAAGCAGTTACCATAGCTTGGACGCTTACAACGCCGGGAGTAAACACGCGTTTCCAACCATCTAAAAATCTTTTAATGCCCCTTTTGAAGAACTCCCCCATATTTTAGTCTAAAGGAAAGACCTCGGCTATTAAGTGACTATTTAAACTTATTTGACAGATTTTTGCAATCTATATTATTTTAATCAAAATAGTAAACAACAGCTCATAGCATAAGGTCCCAATAGTAATGTAACAATAGACCGTGGTGCTCGGCAATCGAGCCTCGCTTGATTTGCCATCTCTCTAGGGTATAATGCCTTTTGTTTCAAATTGCTGTCTCTCACGTAGTTATTAAGGAGGGAAGTTTTGCCATCCTCCTTTTAATACTTCCTACTCCAGCTAATTTCTCTCTGATTAAATTCGTTATGAGTTCCAAGACATCTGTTTCTCCATTCATTGCTTATTGACAATCTGTGGTCGCCGTTGTTGATCTTGGCTATACAGGAGACACAGAGGTGGGAATATGTGGTGGGCGTTTAAAATTAGTTGCTCTGATTTTATCATCAAATATATCTGATAACTAGCGAAACCCGCGCAGCTTCGTTTGCGCATATCCCGCTTTCCCGTGGGAATTATCAAAAATTTTCCCACCGTAAGAACCATCTTCGTACTTCAAGAAATGTTCTAAAAGAAGAATTAGCGAAATCAGTTCAGCCGTTCTCGAGATTTGCGATTAACAACACATTTAGCGATTCATTTTTATATTATAGATAGATAAAATAACGTAACAACAATTTTTCAGTGCGTGAGCAGCGGCGAACTAATCACAACAGTAAACACAAGATTAAAACGCGAACACGAACACACACACGAAGAACATGACACAGAAGCAGCGGTGACAAAGGACACATTACAGACAATATGTCCTATACTGTTATATCAGAAACTAGCCAACACATCAATAGAACAACGAGGTTGTGTAAAAGAATTGAATCTACCAAGAAGAATTGGGAACAGGATAGAAACGCCAGAGAAGAACATGTACGCTGTATGGTTATATTCGACGTTGAGCATAGCGGCTATAAGCGCCTGTGGATTGCTTGGTAAATATAATTTATTTTGACACACGTGTGTAATGGTTACCATGCCGGTCCGCCACCCAGGAGTCCCCGGGATCGATCCCCGGTCGAGTCATGATGAAAAACGAACTTCTGATTGGCCTGGGTCTTGGATGTTTATCTATGGTTATAAAATATAGTATGGTTGAGTTAGTATCCCATAACAAGTCTCGAACTTTGGGGCTAGCTCAATCTGTGTGATTTGTCCTTATACATTTATTTCATTATTTCATCAATTAAATGGATTTTTATTACTTTTTAGGTGTAGCAGTAATACCTATAATGCAAAAAACGTATTATCATCATTTACTACAGTTTTTAGTTGCATTAGCCGTTGGTACACTATGCGGTGACGCTTTATTACATCTTATGCCACACGCTATGAGTCCTGTAGATCATCATGACACAGCTGTACAAGTGCATTCACATGATGATGGTATGTGGAAGGGACTAGCCGCTATGTTAGGTGTCGTGTTCTTCTATTTCACTGAAAAAGGACTAACAGTGGTAGTCGAATGGAGGAAAAGAAGGCAAAAGTTAGAAGATGATAAACTACCATCAAGAGTTAGAGTGCTTAAGGATGACAACACAGGCAATTGTTCTAATTCAAAAGCAACAGCGTCTAATTCGTTAATGAAAATCTTCAAGAAAGATGAGAAAGGTGATCCTACAACGAAGACATGCAAGCACAAGTATTCAGAATATCCGTATTGTTATGATGAAATAGACACAGATACGCACGATGATCATCACATGAGAGATGGTCAGATACCACCCAGTCCCAAAGCAAAACATAATTCAGTAAGTGTAGTGTCTTCGAATGCATTAAATCCAGAATCCAAGGAGGAACCGACAGCAAAAGATTGGCTATTGAAAGGGGAATCTACTCCAGCGGTCGTTGAAATGAACAATATCAAACATAGAGAAGATAGCATTAAAGATTTGAAAGACGGCGACAGTTATACTGTTATACTGAGGTAAGTTTATTTGGCGGCCATTTTGATTATTTCATTTTATAAAGGGCTTTTTCTCATCTTTCACATTCTTATGAATTTGCTGGTCAAGGTATCAGCTACCTACATAGAAAATATCATAAAAATTTACTCAGCCATTTGAGCGTGAAGAAGTAACAAACTCACAAATTTTCGCCTTTAATTTTAGTGGCCTGTAGCCTGCGGCTTCGCCCGCGTGGTCCTTTACTTTTTACCCGTGGAAATAACATGTTTTTCCAGGATTTGTCACTCCATCTATGTCACTCTCCAGACCTTAACCTGTCCCCCAAAAAAAAAAACATGACAAACCATTCGTTACTTTCGACGTGAAAGAACTACAAACATACTTTCGCATTCTGGTTTATGATATTTATTTCTCAAAAGAACTTACATTTAATTCACTTGTAGTTTTTTTAAAAATAATGTTTCAATGTTTACTTTAAAAAAAAAACATAATTGTTACTCTTATCATTACCATTTTAAAAGAGCAAGTGCTTAGTTTCTTGCCGGTTCTTCTTAGCCCAAATCTGCCGTCTGAATTGGTGGTACGAAAAAAATGTGACGATTCGAAATGGCTTGTAATATGCCTGTTTGAATAAAAATTATTTGATTTTGATTTATTGATCTTACATGAGAAATTTATTGCTACATGAGTTTACTATTGATTCAATCAGTGGGGCAATTCACGTAACAAGAACCGATTCTAGTTCGATTCAACAACACTCGCTGTCTCACTCATACAAAATAGGAATTGAACGGGACAGCGAGTGTCGTTGAATCGAACTAGAATCGGTTTTTCTTACGTGAATTGCCCCACTGAGCGTACCGAACTTATAGTGTCACTTATGAAGAACGCATTTATAATATTAGTGGGATGAAATATATGTTTTCCTTGCAGGGAACATTCGAGGGCTCACCATGGCCACTCGCACGCGCACGGGCACGTGCACGCGCCGCCCTCCTCCATGTCCTCGGTGGCGTGGATGGTCATCATGGGCGACGGCCTGCACAACTTCACGGACGGGATGGCCATTGGTAAATATTTTTTTTTGTATACCACAAAGGTGGCAAACAAGCCTAGGCTGGCCTGATGGCTGCTTGCAATAACGGGGGTATCACTAAAGCGTTGCCAACCCTCCCAAGCTCTGGAGACCACTCACCGTAGGAACACAACACGGCCGAAACTAAAGCTATTTGGCTACGGTCTTCTGTAAGGTGGAGGTCCTTCCCCAGAGGGGATGCTCTATTTCAAAATACCTATTGGAATTCTAGCTAATTTAAAATACCTATTGGAATTATTGTTTGCATATTATATTTACTAGCAGTGCCTGCGATTTCGTTCGCTACTAAGCTTGTACTATGGGTACTAGATTGCTGATAAATATACTTAAATACATTTTTTTTGTAAATAAATACTTAATATACATAGAAAACACTCAGACCAAGGCAACCAGACATGCACACATTGCCTTTCACAGGATTCGAACCCGCGGCCCTTGGGATAAAGTGACCATTGCTAGCAACTCGACCACCGAGCCTGTCAAGTATACGTTTCAATCAATATACGTTTTTTATCCCTTTCAGGCGCTGCCTTCACGTCCAATATAGCGGGTGGATTCTCAACGGCCATTGCAGTCTTGTGTCACGAATTGCCGCACGAGTTGGGTAAGTTTTTTTTATGTCCTTCGGTAAACAAACAAGCAAGCGGGCCACCTGACTGGAAACTACCGCTTATAAATATCAGCAACTAGTGCTGCCCGCGTTTACACAGCAGCGCCATCTATATCAGATTTTTGACCAAATCCTAAGGGAATCGCGTACTTTTCGCGATAAAAAGTACCCTATGTGTTAATCCAAGGTATCAGCTACCCACATACCAAATATCATACAAATTGGTCCAGCCATTTCAGCGTGAAGAGGTAACCAACATACACATACACACAAACTTTTATAATATTAGTAGGATACCAGAGGCGCTACCAAATCTACTAGGGAGAAAGGATAAGGAAGAGGAGATACACATCATATCAATAGTTAGAGTTTGGCGATTGCAGCGCCATCTACTATAGAAAAATATGCTTTTTTCCATTTGTCAAAGTCAAATATTTTTATTCAAATAGGCCTAATATAAGCTCTTTTGGATCGTCACAATTTTTTCCTACCACCAGTTCAGACGGCAGATTTGTGCTAAGAAGAAGCTGGCAAGAATATTAGCACTTGCTCTTTTAAAATGGTATTAATAAGTTACAATTACAACGACAGAAAATATATAAAAAAAATGTCAAAAGTACGCTTCGAAGTGTGTCTTCTAACTGGTCGTGTACTTATTTTTATTTTTTTCTATTTCTAGGTGACTTCGCAGTACTACTAAAAGCTGGCATGTCAGTGAAAAGAGCAGTATGCTACAACGTGCTGTCGTCAGCGCTCTGCTTGCTCGGTATGGTGTGTGGTGTGCTGGCCGGTGACACACCATCTGCCACCAGATGGCTGTTCGCGATAGCCGCTGGCACCTTCTTGTACATTGCGCTTGTTGATATGGTAAGTGGCATTTTAGTGTCATTTAGGTGGCAAATTTGTGGCATGTTAGTGTCTTATAAGCGTCATACAGGGGACGTAATGGTGTTACTTAGGTGGCATTTTAGTGTCATTTAGGTGGCAAATTTGTGGCATGTTAGTGTCTTATAAGCGTCATACAGGGGACGTAATGGTGTTATTTAGGTGGCATTTTAGTGTCATTTAGGTGGCAAATTTGTGGCATGTTAGTGTCTTATAAGCGTCATACAGGGGACGTAATGGTGTTATTTAGGTGGCATTTTAGTGTCATTTAGGTGGCAAATTTGTGGCTTGTTAGTATCTTATAAGTGTCATACAGGGGACGTAATGGTGTCATTTAGGTGGCATAATGGTATCATATAGGTGTCATAGTAGTATCACTCATGAATGTCACATAAGATACAACAGGGGGTAAAATAGTCAAAAGAGCAGTATGCTACAACGTGCTGTCGTCAGCGCTCTGCTTGCTCGGTATGGTGTGTGGTGTGCTGGCCGGTGACACACCATCTGCCACCAGATGTTCTTGTGGCATTTTAGTGTCATTTAGTTGGCATAATCGTGTCATATAGGTGGCATATCCTTACTTAATTTTTTTCTGTATATTTTTACGACATGGCGATCTGTCTTGCGACGATGAGCCATTTTTATGTCAGATCCTGGATCGGTATTAATGTCAGTAGCCCGGATTGACATTATCCAGTTTTAAGTGTCTCATTCATTTGTGTTGTATCTATTTGTTAGGTTGGGAACACACTGTCTCTTGAGTCTTTGTGTTGTACAGTCAGGAGCACATTGAGCTTTACATTTGCAGTACAATTTTGGCTCTTATGACATAGAACTTAAGAATGTTACAAAGTCCGATATGTAAAGGTCGACCTGCTCTTGACTGTACTCCCCCTATTAATATTATAAACGTGATAGTTTGTATGTGTCGATGTTTGTTAGTCAATAAAACGAATTAAATAATATTTTCTACTTTCAGATGCCGGAACTGAGCACTTCTCACAGCAAAGAGGGTACTTTATGCCAGTGCATACTACAATTGATGGGTTTGGCCTCCGGAATAGGCATAATGCTGATCATAGCTATGTACGAAGATGACTTAAAAAGCTTATTTGGTTAAAAAGAAAATAAATTAAGTGAAAAAATGTGAAAAATAGTGAAAAGTGTGAAAAAATAGTGAAAAAAGTGATAATGCCTGGCAACCCTGAATTTAGTGATAAAGTGACAACCCTAATAAGTGATACTTAGTTTAAAAATATAGTTCCTATGTACAGCTGAGTGTGAGTCAAGCTTTACATCGTTTGTATTGTAAAATCACTATAAAGTTCTACTTGTACTTGGCTGTACTATAACTGTACTATAACTGTTTGTCCTATTCCTAAATCAACCCTTTTCGAAAACTACTGTCAAAGAATAGTGGCACTATACGGATGTAAAATGAGCTCCCAGCTTCTGTGTTTCCTTCGGACTATAACAACTATTTGAGAGGTACATTAGAGATCTTGTCAGAGGTGGGCAACGCATTGGTAGCGCCCCTGCCCTGGTGTTGCTGATGTCCATAGGTGGCGGTGACCACTTTCCATCAGGTGGCCCGCTTGCATGTTTGCCTGTCGTATAACATAAAAAAAGAGAAATCTTTTGAATTACTCCTGGGGAAGGACCACCACCTTATAGAAGATCGTACCAAATAGCATTGGTCTCGGCCATGTTGTGTTCCTACGGTGAGTAAGGTCTCCAGAGCACCACTTGGGGGGTTGGGAGGGTTGGCAAAGCGTGAGTGATACCCCCGGTATTGCAAGCGTCTATAGGCTACGGTGACTGCTTAACATCAGGCAGAACGTATGCTTGTTTGCCACCTTTGTAGTATTAAAAAAAATACTTGTCTGTCGATAAAATGCTAATATTAAATATCATGTGTCTACACATAAAACAACTCGTTATCGACAAACATATGTGACGTCACCCATAAACTGTGTAAGTGCGAGAGAGAACATGATATGCGCTGTCTCGTTTCCGTCGGCCACGAGTTTTTGTTAGCAGTATAGCTAACAGACAAAAACATTTCTCCTATAATTATATGTTGTTCGGTGATAATAAAAAATGGGTTGAATCAGGAAATATGGGACTAATAGTTAAATGAATAAGGAACAACTTAAATTTTGTGCTTAATTTTCTGTTTGTTTGAGGTTACATAAAAAACTTAAATATTAAAAATGTAATTTACGAAAACAATGATTTAGAATGTGTAAAAACGGCAGGTCTAATGTCGTAATAAAAACA
Source organism: Endotricha flammealis (assembly GCA_905163395.2). Classification (NCBI taxonomy): domain Eukaryota; kingdom Metazoa; phylum Arthropoda; class Insecta; order Lepidoptera; family Pyralidae; genus Endotricha; species Endotricha flammealis. The sequence continues at coordinate 2,059,959 of LR990883.1, forward strand.
GTTTAAATCTAGTATCAATCTCATGTGGTATATTGCTTATTTTATTTTTATAATAGCTTTTTTGCCCGCGACTTCGTCCGCGTGTAGTTCCGGACCCGTTCCCGTGGGAACCACATTCAATTTCGGGAAAAGCTATAGCCTATGTCACTCCCTGATAATGTAGCTTTCTACTTGTGAAAGAATTTTTGAAATCGGTCCAGTAGTTTCGGAGCCTATTCATTTCAACCAACAAACAATCAAATCTTTCCTCTTTATAATATTCGCATCGCTGTGTGTCGCACTCTAATATGAACACGCAAGTTAAGCGACGTCGACCTTAGCCAGCGTTTGGATGGGTTTTTGTTATCTCGAGCTTCTCCGTGCTTCGGAGGGCACGTTAAGCCGTCGGTCCCGGCTGTTGTCGATAGATAGACAGTCGTTAAGCCAAGCCGGTGGCCTTAGCTGCTTGAAAACACCGGCCTCTGCCAATCCGCATTGGAGCCTTCGATCGAAGGGAGACCCGTATCCCAGCAGTGGGATGATTATGGGTTGATATGATGAAGCAAGAGAGCACTTGACATGGATACTAGACTGAGACCGGCGCTTGTTAAAAAGTATAAAACGGTGATTGTATTGTTTTTGCGAACTAAAATATCCATCGAATAATGTAATTCTCGAATTTTTTTTTACAATAATTGTAAATAATATTTTTTTTTTGGTAAAATACCAAATTGTAAAAAACTACTTTATTCAATCAATGTACTTAAAATCACGAATATTATTATCAATAAATATTTTTTTTTAGTATATCTTAATTTCTATCCTGTAGAAAATGTAAAATGTTTTGTATTACGGCTATGTATGACACTACTTAATATCTTACAAAAATTTAAACACTCAAAATACTATGCAAATACCATCCAAGCTATACTAAACGCCAATTCTCCTGGCTCGCGCAGTTATAAAACTAAGTTCGAAACTCATACTCACTATGCGACCCCAATATGCGATCACAATCCTATTTCAAATTGAAAAGGTCACATTACATGTTTAACCAATCGATGCATTGTATTTTTAATCTATGAATGATCGATAGAGAATTGAGATTGCATATTGTGTTCGGCCATAACGACAATTTTCAATTGTTTTATAAACTGTAAGCCAGAAGCTTTGGCTTTGAGTATATTTCTGCTTTTTTACTTATCAAAAATATTGTAAATAAACATTAAATACTTTCTAATGTCCATATTATTGTCACAATGGCCTTATGACCTGAATATTTCATGCATGTATGGTTTTGGTCTGGTTAGTCTTAAGATATTTCAGTTGCTATATGCAAGGCCAAATAAAATAAGAGCCATTCGTAACTTCTACTATAAAGAAACACACACACTTGTTTCTAATGTAAAATTGTTTTTTTTTTGTCGAGTTTTTAAAACACTTTTAATTTGTCAGTTATTTTACCTCTGACAGGATGTAAAAACAGGTTTAAACATAGATTTAGTGTAAACTTACTAGCGTATAGATCGGCAATGGTTTGATTGAGGCGAGACCGAAAACAAAATACACTAGTGTGCATATAGTACATATGTGCAAGCAAGATATATAAGTTTGTGGATTTTCCTTTTAGTTTGAGTTACATCCAGGCACTGCATAGGTAACCATATTTAATCACGTCTAATTAACACCAAAACTACACTTAAAAACCATAAATTTTGTCAAATTAAGTGGGTATTGTTTTTAACACGACTGACGTCAGGCCGATAGCGTGTATAGGAAGAATGGTCTCGCCTATCTATCTCGCTCTAACAAACGTGTATGCTATGTCTTTTGCATTGCCGATCTATACGCTAGTAAGTATATACTAAATCTATGGGTTTAAAACACTCGAAATAAGAGCGGTTCATGTATGTTCGTCAATGGCTAACCAGTCCTATGTCGACTCACACATTTCTCGACTGTATCAATGGGTCATAAGGTTATGGAGTAGGTTTTTATATATAAAATTTTCTATAAAATAAAGAGAGATGCCAAATCATGTAAGGAATGATTTGTAATTTGGGGAATTTAATGTTGGACCAATTGGGATGTATTTTTTTGTAAACATAGTGATAACTTATTTTTCGTGCTGTTGATGACTCATCCATAAGGGCATCGACTTACGCCAGAAGTGGCGAGTCGCAGATGGCCGCCACAGGCCACACGTGTGCGTCGAATTGGAATTAAATGTATGAAAAATCGTGTAAAACACTAGTTGCTGGCCCGCCGACACTTACTATCATTCATTGTTATACTGCATTTACAAAAAATATATATTTAAAAATGTAATTTTACGATGGATATAAATCAGATATTCGACATGTATTGAACGTTATATTTTTGTAATATACGCTCAGAAGTTGGCGTCGACGTTACATTGTGTAACGTACACGATACACATGACGCTGAGCGGGTTAATTCTTCGTGGCATCGTTTGATAAATACGTAACATTTACCAAGTAACAGCTTTCTTGTTTTACATAAAAGGACAAGTATTAAATGTAAAGGTTACGCTAGACGAGCCGAGCACGAGCGGAGCACGAGCCGAGCCAAAATTCGCGCAGTGTGAACCGACTTACGAGCCTCGAACCACACTTGTCACCGCGAGCAGAGCGGTTGTTTGGTTTGCGCTCAGCTTGTGCTCGGCTCGTCTAGCGTTGTTCCATTCTCATATCCAACGCTAAACGAATTATCTATTATTAGGGATGATTTTCAATGAAAAATTATCGATGTCTGTAATACTAAAATTCTATTCGATTCTCATATCGATTTTTTCTAAGGTCAAATCAAAGATTTGCTCGCCGAGCAAATAAAACCGCTGCCTCTTTATATCACTGTGGCACACACTAAATTTCTACTGCAATTTTGTTATTATCAACTTTCTGTTTACTTAAGTGTCTTAGAGATACGAATATATTATTTAACTATCGATCATCAACAAAATTATCGATGATTATGAATAATTCGAATGAATACTTAAAATCGATGAATAAGATAATCGGTGAGTAAGGTCTCCAGAGCTCCACTTGGGGGGATTGGGAGGGTTGGCAACGCGCGAGTGGTACCCCCGGTATTGCAAGTGTCTATAGGCTACGGTGATGCTTACCATCAGGCCGTATGCTCGTTTGCCAACTTTGTGGTATAACAAAAAAAATAGTCGCTCTCCGTGCGTCGACAGTTTTCGGTAAACAACAAGTTTGATGGAATTCGTCGTTCTTCGTGCGTTTACGTCGTTGTTCGTGCGTTTACGTACTGTCGACGCACGACCAGTGACCAATTCGAATCAATAACACTATTTGAATGTATAATAGTATTAAATTTGTGACGATTTTAATCGCATTAATGTAATCCGATTTACTTAAGTGAATATTTTAATTTTAAGTTACGTTTAAGTGATTTATGTTTGAGCAAATCATGTTGAATGTCCGTCGGATTTGTAAGACCGATGGCGTAGTTGTTAACAATATTTCTTTATAAAAATACAATAAGAATTGTAAACCGTCTGGGGAAGGAGACCTTACAGAAGACCGTAGCCAAATAGCATTGGTCTCAGCCATGTTGTGTTCCTACGGTGAGTAAGGTCTCCAGAGCTCCACTTGGGAGGGTTGGCAACACGTGAGTGATACCCACGGTATTGCAAGCGTCTATAGGCTACGGTGACGGCCTACCATCAGGCCAACCGTACTTGTTTGCCACCTTTGTGGTATATAAAAAAAACGTATATTCCATTCCAAAACCTTATTTTCAGCAGAATTCAAGGTTGAATTGGCTTGTCATACAATACATAAAGGAGACTGAAACGATTCCATACAATTCTGGGCCAGGATGTAATAAGATGAAAATGGTGACAATTAATAGGTTTATACTTATCAGTCCTTCACTGTAAATTCTGTAACTTTTGACAATCTGAGTGCTGAGTTAATGACTGTTTAGTGAAAGTGAGGTTATGTTGCAATTAGATGATTCCTGAAGTGCAAAAGATGTTTTTTACGACCTTTGACGACCTCGATGGTATAGAGTGGCTTGGCCACCGATTTGATGGTCGTCGAAAATAGGAAACAATTTGAAAAAATGGAAAAAGCACTCAAAACGCATCGGAAAACACAAAACGAGTGAGCAAAATATCAAAAGCCGGCAGGCGGTAACTGTTAATGTCATTGACAATGACATTTATGTCAGTGACATAGACTAAATACTGATTTTAATCGATAATCATTATTACGTAGTGTTTACATATTCGTTTTTCAGTAATTGATTAATATAATATTATATACATCATATGACCCCTATAATGTATTGTGTATGTATGGTGCATTTAGTTACCTACTTTTAGTTAACTAACTACTAAATGCTAAGGGTTTTTTTTCTGTAATTATGTAATCGATTAGGTATTCAGTTATTCGATAATCTCACGAAAAGTATTTCCTCATATTTCTCCTCTCGTAGATTGAGAAATAAGCTGATAATTGGTATATATAGATAGAAAAATATGACTAATTTTTTAGACCATATTCCAACTTATAACATTTTGGCCCATAATTTTCAGTCTCCTTTAAATATAAACATACAAAGTGAGAAATAACAATATTATTGTAGTGCTACAATGGTATTTATGAACGTGGCCGAAATTGGAACTACAACTCCCGTTCATATTGTATGTCACTTTTCGACAGTTCGCCTTTGACAAAATGTATGAAAAAATGTCACAGTAATGCTCTCCTACAAACGTCACTCACGTTCATAAATATCATTGTAGCACTGTACAAAAGGCGGTCTTATGGCAAAAGCAATCTCAGCAAAGTCATACTATTGTGGCAACATTATTTGCTTAACATTGCTTACATTGTGTACTTATGTGTTATAAAATTGATTTAAATTAAAAATTTTAAATTGTCTTCATTTATATTTTAAATCCGATTATTTGGGGGTTTTGTAATATTATAGAATGGAATATACATACTAGGGGCGACATTATTAGTCGTTTATATCCGACTATTTTATATGGATGATAATACTTTTTAGTAAAGACTGAATTAGTCGGCCTAAAATTAAATTATATCATTGGAGAATTAATGTCAACTAACCCTCAGTTGACAGTAATTGCGGAGATAGGAAAATAATGATAAAATTAGTTTTCTTTTAAAAGAAAAGCTTGCAAAAGAGATTGTTAAATTCTTCTTTTATTGTGTTATTGTTTAGAAAAGTAAGAAAACTTGTATATTTGGTATAGGAAAACAATAAAATCAAATAAGAAATATTGTTAGTAACATTACGTTGTCGGTGAAGTTGTGATGTGTACAGGTTGATGGCGCTGCAGGCAAAGTCTGTGGGAAATTGTAATATACTGATTATTCGTAATTTTTATGGTTTTATTTCGATACGGCAGCGCGTGAATGATACTCCCGCTGTTGCAAGCGTCCATAGGCTACGGCGGGCCGTATGTTGTATAACCCGCATACTAGATGGCGCTACTAGTTCGATCAGCTGTAATGAACTGAGTTTCTTATCTATTTCAATATATACAATTTATTAATCTATGGACAAAGTGACTGAACCACCATCGAGATCGTCGCGGTGGACAAACGATCGCCGTCACGTCAACTTCAATTCGGCCAGAAATAATCACGGTCTCGGTGACGTCCCGGTGACGGCGTGGACAAATGACCTAAGTCGGGGTCCACAGCGCGTGTTTTGCTCTACACAATCAACAAAAACATGTCAACATTCAACAAAGTCGTCTACACAAAACTTTGTTTCAATACACATTTTTGTGTATGTACATCAACAATGTTTTTGTTTTCCATGCCCGATGGAAAACACGTACACAAAATACCCCCGCGCGGGTCGAGGGGCAGGGTACTGTCATATCATCATTTTTGTCGTGATTTTGACAACTCTCTCGCCTCGCTACACAATCGCTATGGACAGCGTGTGTAGAGAAACACGTTTTAAAAACAAAGTTTTGTGTATGTTTCAAAAAACTTTCGCTGGGCATTAGTGGTATATAAAAAAAACATGCCTTTGACGTGACGGTGGGTTTCCATTGACGCGGTCAAGCATCTATTCACTTAACAAAATCAGTTCCAATCTAGTTTCAACATCGAGCACTATTTTGCTCATACAGAATATAAAGCGGGCGAGATAGCATTTAAATAGATTCAAAATATTTTTATTCAAATAGGCCTCTTTTCGGTTTCCGATATTGTGCAGAGCGAACGTGTCGAACGCAGCGCTCTCGTGTTCTAGTTAAAAGTGCAAGTGCAGTGATCATCATTTTCGCGCGTCTACAGCTGTGTAGTGCGCGACACGATGACCCACTTAGGCATCGAATAACCAAAACAAACTATTGTTAAGGCGAAGCAATTTATTTAAATAATATTAAATGTTTGGGTAACTTTAAAAATGGGTAAAGATTCTCCATCTGCCGTAAAAGTCAAAACTGAGAATGAACACATTCTCTATAATTATTATAAAAATGAGAAAGCAGCAAGGGAAAACCTTGAATGTCAGGTGCGTCACCTGCAAGCTAAGCTTGAAAATATGCAGCAAGAACTTGAGAAACTGCAGAAAAACAAGGAACAGGTACAAACTCCTGCTTCTAGTGATAACGCCAATACCGCAAGTAACTCTTCAGAACGCGCTGAGTATTGCACGGACGAAGAGGAACTAGCTAAAGAAACTGGATGGGTACGTGCGAAAAATAGAAAGAAAAGGAAGCTGATTAACTCGCCATCGCCAACTCCGGACGTTAAAAATGATCAACAACCAAAGGTGAGCAAAAAATTACCTCCTCCTCCGCCAATAATCGTAGACGGAATTCAAGACTACCAAAAATTTTATGATTTTTTGGTAGAAGGTCTATTAGGTGACCCATTCAAAGTTAAGATGTTAAGTGGTGATAGCGTAAAAATTAACGCTGATAATGAGGAAGCATTTAGATTAATCAGTAGATGTCTCACTTCCAATAACGGGCACTCTTATGAAAACAAGCAAGATCGCCCTATAAGAGTGATGGCTAAAAATCGGCACCATACATGTAAGCCAGAAAGAATAGTCGAAGAGCTGCTATTTAAAGGTTATAAAATTGAAAGTGCAGTAAATAAACTAAGATGGAAAAATAAAGAGCCATTGAATATGTTCATGCTCACTTTTAAAAATGATGAAGATTTGAATAAAATCTTCAACATTAAAAACATACTGGGATGTAAGGTTGAAATACACTCCCTAAAGACACCGAAGCTAATTCCTCAGTGTAAAAAATGCCAAGCATATGGTCATACGCAAAAGTATTGCTCGAAAGAACCACGATGTGTTAAATGTACTGGCAAGCATTTAACCATAAACTGCCAAAAGCCGGCACAAGAAAAACCAAAATGCATACACTGTGGTGAACCACATCCTGCAAACTATAGAGGGTGTGTAGTAGCCAAAGAATTGCAGAATTTTAAAAATAAAAATCTAAAGAAAAATTCACAGCCTCAACGGCAACCTATACCAAAAGCAAGCAAAACACACGGGACTACAACAGTGCCATGTCAAGAAGACAAAAGTAAGTCAGAAAGAATATCTTACGCACAAATCACATCCAAAAATGTAACTAAAAAGGATGCGCAATTTAACGTCGACATAGGAGAAAAACTGAATAAAATGCTCGAACTTATGTCATCCTTTGACGAGCGGCTCAAAAAAATTGAAACTAGCTCTAAAGGAGCAATAAATAAACATAAACTATGAATAGTTTTCTCAAAATTATGGCCTGGAACTCCAATGGGCTACTTCAACACCAAAACGAATTACAAGTTGTTCTGGATACAGAAAAAATTTACGTGTGCTTGATTTCAGAATCACACATGACTAAGCAAACCTTCATTCATTTTAAAGGCTATAAAACATATCATGCCGTCCATCCCGATAATCGAGCGAGAGGAGGTTGTTCTATAATCGTGAAAGAAAATCTTTATCACTATCAAAACATCACTCATGAAGAACGAGAAATACAAGCTGTAGCGGTATGTATTAAAACTAAAAAGTATCCAATAACTGTATCAGCATTATATTGCCCGCCAAGACATTCAATACAAAAAGAATATTACTTAAGATTCTTACAACAACTTGGAAATAGGTTCATTCTCGGAGGTGATTTCAATGCCAAAAATACGTATTGGGGTTCCAGATTAACAACAACTAAAGGGCGAGAATTATTTAATGCCATAAAAGAAAGTAAATGTGACGTTTTATCTACTGGTAAGCCTACTTATTGGCCCACTGACCCACAAAAAATTCCGGACCTGATTGATTTTTTTATCTACAAAAATATTTACACCTCTTGCCTGAGAATAAAAGAAGGGTTCGATATGAACTCAGATCACTCACCAATTACTGTAACCCTAAGCGAAAATCCTCTACATTTAGAGAGCATTCCAGCCTTAGTTAACAAAAAAACTGACTGGGCGAGTTTTCATATAAACTTAGAAAACAGAATTAATCTTAATGTACCGCTTCGTACTGCAGACCAATTAGATTCAGAAGTTGAAAAATTCACAGTCGATATTCAACAGTCAGCATGGCATAATACGCCAGATATCCAGTGGAAAACACAAAGAAATAGATATCCTAAAGATATTATGGATCTAATAGGCCAAAAAAGGAAACAAAGAAGAAAATGGCACCAAACTCGGTCTCCACTCGAAAAATAACTCCTCAATAATTTAACTAAAAAGCTGAGAAAATCCATCCACTCCTACAAGGATGAATGTCTCAAAACACATTTGGAAAAGCTTACGAATGACCGCAGTACTAACTACTCTCTTTGGAAAGCTACCAAAAAATTGAAAAGACCAGTTCTGCACATACCTCCCATAAGAGAAGAAAATGGAAAGTGGGCAATAAGTAATGAACAAAAAGCAAAAAGGTTTGCACAACATTTGGAAGCAATATTCCAACCTAACGAAGGTGTCGATGATTTAATGTGCCAAGATCCTGTGCAAGAAGAATCAGAAATAAAGTTTGTAACACCAAAAGAAGTTGCGAACGAAATAAAGAAAAACATCGATCCCAGAAAAGCACCAGGCTACGACCTCATAACGGGAGAAATCTTGCAACATCTTCCCCGTAAAGCCTTGGTCAAACTAACGAACCTTATTAATGCAGCGTTCAGGCTTCAGATAGTTCCTGCTATATGGAAAGTAGCGGAAGTAATTATGATTGCAAAACCGGGCAAACCACCTCACGAAACTACGTCATATAGGCCAATCTCGTTATTGCCAGTGATGTCTAAATTATTTGAAAAACTCTTGCTTAAAAGACTAAAGCCAATACTGGATGAAAAGGATTTAATACCACAGCATCAATTTGGCTTTAGGGAGAAACATTCAACTATAGACCAAGTGCATAGGATCACAAATGTAATAGAAAAAGCATTAGAGGAAAAGAAAGTATGCGCTACCGTATTCTTGGATGTAGCACAAGCTTTTGATAAAGTTTGGCACAAAGGTCTATTATATAAACTTAGGACAATGTTACCGAAACAATTTACTGCAATACTGGAATCATATATCTCTAACAGAATGTTTAGGATCAGACAAGAGGAGGCTTATTCTGACCTAAAGGAAATAAAAGCTGGAGTACCACAGGGAAGTGTATTAGGTCCGGTCCTGTACTTATTATACACTTGTGATATTATATATTATACTTAGCGACCTCGATCGCCTAACTGAGTGGACGCGTGCACAATTTTTTCTTTCTCAATATTTAAATCCAAGCAACCAATTTTAACCTCTAGTACTACAGTGAATAAGTGTGAATTTAAATTGAATAAACCTCGGACTGTTATAACCTTTCAAACCTGCGCTACGATACGTGCTGCTGTGCCTCGGAGCGGCTTGCCCCACCAACCCGTCGGGTAAAAGAAACAGGCTCTAATTTTTTATCTCTTTCGCCCACCACTTCATTCAATCGGCCACGGAATTAGAATGAGTCTTATGCATTCACCTACTGGAAGTGGCCTGGCTGCCGGTCGCAGTGGGTCAAACTCACAACCAAATCTAACGGATACTGATACGAGTGACTCTCAATCACAAATTACATTTCGCAGTAAGCGAAAGCAAACCGATGATGACCATTTTATAATGACTGAAATTAGTGGCATGCGCAAGGAGATGGCAAAAATGATGTCTCTACTCACTTCATTTACGAGTAAAATGAACGAAGATGTTAGCGATATCAAGCAGCAGATTGGTGAAATAAAGACCGTGACAGATAATCTCACGCTTAAACAAAATACTTTTCAAACAGATCTCACAGATTTAATTCGAAAACAGGAACAAACAGAACAAAAGGTTGAAGTACTTGAAGGAAACTTAAGGCAACTAAAAGATACAACAGTTACTTCTCCTTCTACTTCTACTAGCCACAGCTCAAACATACAAGAAGATATTATGATAGAGCTACAGGAAAGAAATAAGAGAAGTAAAAATATCATTATATTCGGCATCAATGAAACTAGTGCAATGTCTGACGAAAGACAGAAGATAGACATGCAGGAAATATCAGATTTACTTAAAACTCTTGATGCTGGTTGTATTGAAGTGGAAAAAGCATATCGGCTAGGAAAATATGACGCAAATAAAAATCGACCATTGAAAGTCTGCCTAAAATCAGAAGATGCTGCAAAATCTATTTTAAAAAACAGGGGCAATATAAAATCTACTAAGGTAAAAATTTACTCCGATCAAACTCCTAAACAAGCAATGTTTCTGAAAAATCTCAAAGAGGAACTGAAACGTCGAAACGAAAATGGAGAGAAAAACTTAGGCATAAAATATATTAAAGGAGTACCAAAAATTACTATTTTGAACCAAGAAAACCAAAACCAGAATCTACAATTTCACGAGAAAAAACATGTACTACCAAACAAATAACCTATGAAATTACAAATAATTATAAAGATATAACTGTAACAAAAAAGTCATTGAAAGTTTTTTACGCTAATACAAGAAGCATAATGAAAAGTGGAAAGTTTGACGAACTTAGACTAATCATACAATCGTTTCAAGCCCATATCGAAATAATAATTCTGACAGAAACCTGGATCAAGACAGACGATGATGCAAAAAGAATTCAGTTACCTGGCTATACCCACTACTATAATTATAGACCCAGCAGAGGTGGTGGTGTATCCATCTTTGCTAGTGACAACCTGAAACATAGACTCGTAGAAAGTCTTACTGTTGATGATAGCCACTTCCTTTGGATCCATATCAACAAATACTCACTCGACATAGGAGCCGTGTACAGGCAGCCTATTGAAAAAAACACAGGTACATTTCTGGAAACTTACACGAACTTTCTAAATAAAAGTAACAGAACACTGATAGTCGGAGACTTCAATTTTAACTTGTTGAGTACTAAGTCACCAGTAATCAAGTACAAACATTGTGTTAAAGAAAATGGATATAAAATTCTTAATAAAATAGCTAAAAGTCACTGCACACGCCATGAAGGTGAGAAACAGACCATACCTGACCATGTATGTGCCAATCTAAAAGAAAACAATTTCCATCTTTGCATAATTGAGTCCTCGATGTCCGATCACAAGCAGCTATACTGTGAAATAAAACAGTTTCAACCAGAACCCCGGAAAAAAGTTAAATATGATGCGATTAATTACGAAACGTTGTACAAAACCTTTTCCGAAGATACGACGGCAAATATAGATTCGGAATATACAGTACTAGAACAAAAACTAACAAAATGTATTAATAAAAGTAAAGTAACAAAAATTAAAATACACAACCCCCCTAAACAAGACTGGATAAATAAACAAATATTGAATGAAATAAACACACGGAATATATTATACCATAATCACAAAATGAATCCAAAAGACGAAAAATTATCTGAAGCTTTTAATAAAAAGAAAAATGAAGTAGCAGAAACCATCCGAGATACGAAAAAGAAATACTACTACAAAGTATTTGAAGACTGTAAGAAAGCACCAGCAAAAATGTGGAGTCAGATTAATAGTCTTACACTAAACAAGCCAAGCAACGCATCTGTTCCCTGTAAGCTCCAAACTGCAGAAGGAAACACTACAACTGATGAAAAAGAAATCTGCGAAGAGTTCAATACGTTTTTTTCAACAATTGGCACCGTGCTGGCTAGTCGAATTCATAGTGCATCAAATATAACTCACTCACCCATCACTAAATCCAAGGTCAGTAACAATAATTACACATTAGAAAACTTTGCCCCTGCAACTAAAGATGAAATAAGTAAAATTATCAATAATTTAAAAATAAATACTAGCTCCGGGCTTGACGGTATAAGCGCAAAAAGTATAAAATGTCTAAAAAAACTAATTATAAATGAACTTACAGACTGTATCAATAAATGTCTCGATTTAGGTATATTCCCCGATTGCCTAAAAATTGCAAAAGTTACACCAATTTTCAAATCCGGAAACAAAACTGAAGCTAATAACTATCGCCCAATATCCATATTGCCGATAATGTCGAAGGTTTTCGAGAGAGTGCTCTATGATAGGCTAGACAAGTTTCTGGTATCACAAAACTTTGTTTACAAACAACAATATGGTTTTAGAGGTAAATCAAACACCACCAGTGCCACAGTTGATCTAGTAACTAAAATTAAAATAAATATTGATGGTAAAAATGTGGTACTGGGGGTGTTTATAGACCTCAAAAAAGCTTTTGACACCATAAGCCACAAATTACTACTCCGAAAGCTGCAAGATATTGGTATTGTGGGCAAGGCATATGACATGTTTAAATCATATTTGACAAACAGAAAGCAAGTAGTGAGGATTGGTTTTACTCAGAGTACTCCAAAACCAATTAGTTGTGGGGTCCCCCAAGGATCCATTTTAGGGCCCTTATTATTCATAATATACATAAATAGCATATATAAAATAGGCCTAAAAGGTGATGTCACAATGTATGCCGATGACACCTGTTTATTTTATTTTGGAACGTCCATAGAAACTCTAATGTCTGACGCGCAAAGTGACCTAACTTTACTAAATACTTGGTTTGAATCCAATCTTCTTACTATTAATGTAACTAAAACTAATTTCATGATTTTCGCTCCAAAAAATAAAAAAATTCCAGATATTCCCACTTTGAGCATCAATCATGAAACAATTCAAAAAGTTAACAAAGAAAAATATCTAGGTTTAACATTGGACTCATATCTCACTTGGAAACCTCATATAGAAAATGTTAAAAGCAAACTCGCGTCATTATCAGGCCTAGTAAAGGGCATTTCTAAATTTATACCCCCTCAAATTCGATATACTATCTATAACACCCTTGTAAAGCCACACAAATAGACTACCTTATAGAAATCTGGGGCAGCGCAGCAAAAACAAATCTAAAAATAATACAAATTGCTCAAAACAAACTAATTAAATCTCTGTTTCATTTAGACTATCTGACACCCAGCAAAACAATATATAATAAAACAAAAATAATGAACGTAAAACAAACTTATGTTTACTATACTTGCGTATTAATACGTAAAATACTTAACAAGGATATCCACTCACACATAACTTTTACAAAGAAGAAAGAATATCAAAGGATTAGACTTCGGCGAGCTAGTGATATCAACTTACATATACCCCGCACTAATTATGGTAAAACAAACATCTTGTATGAAGGCGCTCAGCTATACAATAAACTACCTAAAGATATAAAGGACTGCAAAACCCTGACTACATTTAAAAATACACTTAAACACTATGTAAGGAATAAAATAAAATAAAATGTTTACCTACTAGGTAGATACTATTATAATTCACTATCTCTCTGAATACCTTATATTTTTGTGTTGGAATGTGTGTGTTTTTTCTGTGTGTAATATCCATAACTATAACAAATACGCTCAGTACTAATAAATAACCATAGCAAAATAATAAAAAATAATAAATAATTTTTTTTGTAATAATACATATATATATATCAAGAAAAATAAAAAATAAATAGGTACATAATATTAATAAATAAATAAAATAATAATAAAAATACTTAACAATAATCATCTTGGCAATGCAAGCCACATCCAGTGGCGCTTATTATTTCCGTCCCATGATGGACAGTACGCAACGCACACATTGACACACTGCTGTTGTGACGTCTTGTGCACCGAAGATGCAGATAGGCGGGTAGTTCCGCGCACGGCCAGCACGGTACCAGTGTTATCTATTTTTCATCTACCGACCTTTTGTACGCGTCCATTACATTTTAAAAGTTTTAAATTCTCATTGTAAGTGAATTTTTGTAGATTCTTTTATGAGAATAAATTTCTTTAACCGTATATTCCAGAACTAGAAAATAATATCATTGCAACCTTTGCCGATGATACTGCTATAATGGCAACCGGAAACTCACATGCAGAATCAGTAGAGAAAGTACAAGTTGCCATAACAAAAGTACATAATTGGACTAAAAAATGGCGAATTAAACTAAATGAGTCAAAATCAGTTCATATTGATTTCACGAACAAAAATCAGCACTACCATCCAGTATTCCTAAATAACAAGCCAATCCCGTATTCTAATACAGCTAAGTACCTAGGCATGACTCTAGACGCTAAACTGCGCTGGAAAGCTCATGTCAAGAAAAAACGAGAAGAGTTAGAATTACGTTATAAAAACATGTATTGGCTGCTTGGGAGAAATTCTTACCTATCAACACATAATAAATTGCTTCTGTATAAACAAGTGCTCATGCCTGTGTGGACCTATGGCATACAGTTATGGGGCTGTACCAAACAGAGCAATAGACAGATTATTCAGCGTTTTCAGAATAAAGTACTCAGAGGCATCGCAAATGCACCCTGGTACTTCACAAATTATTGCCTCCATCGGGACCTTAAAGTGGAGTTTGTGGACAATGTTATACAAAAGTATGCAGAAGCTCATGATAATAGACTTCATCATCATGTGAATCTCGAAGCCGTCCAACTGCTCGATTCAACAGATTTAGTGAGAAGACTGAAAAGAATAAAACCTTTTGAGTTAGTGTAGTGATAAGTGAAATGAATAATATTAGTGAATTAACTTAAAACACAAGAACAGAGTGTTTCGCCTTAACAGACACTAAGAAAAGTCAATGGACATTATTCTTAGACTAAAACATTTTAGAAGTTTACGTTAAATTTAAATTACTTATTAGCCCATAAGCTAGATTGTAATATTTAAGTGTGCATCACGCTTCTATATTAAAAAATAAAAATAAAAATAGGCCTCTTAGACAAGCTCTTTCGAATCGTCTCAATTTTTCCTACCACCAGTTCAGACGGCAGATTTGTGCTAAGAAGAAACTGGCAGGAAACTTAGCACTTGCTCCTTTAAAATTATATTAAAAAGATACAATTACAATGGCAGAAAATATAAAAATAAAACAAACTATCTGCAATTTCTGATGATGAAAGAAAAAATTATATAAACAATTAAAGATTAATATAACAATAAATGAAAAAATTAAGTAATAAGAACAGTATCTTGTGACACCCCGCAAGAAACTTAGCACTTGCTCTTTTAAAATGGTATTTTAAGATACAAATAGACTAGTTTTAAACTATTTTATTCACGAGAATAAGCTGGACCGCATCAGTGGAATCCCATCATCACTGCAAAGGCGTTATCGTTACTTGCGTAATCCTATTAATATTATAAATGAGAAAGTGAAGTTGTTTGATATTCCTTCACCGCACTGCTTGACAACAGCCGATCATTATGAAAATTTGTATACATATTGTCAGGGGTACCGAGCCCAAAATAGGTTACTTTTTATCCCGTGAAAGTATGTCATTCCAATGCGAAAATATTTTTTCTACCACAGAGGGCGCTGTAATGGATGGGCTATCGGCCAACAGATGTTGTCAAACGAGATCTAAGTCATAAAACTAACCGCGAGTGAAGTCGCGGGGAAAAGATGGTTAAGTTATAAATAAAAAATCATAAGTAATCCAATAAGATATATTAAAAATTATAACAATTGCATATTTCTTATAATTATTGTTAGAAATAAAAAATACCCTTAACAATATTTAAGGCGTCACTCTCTTCGGGTCGCGAGGGAACATCGAAGTCTTACGAATATTGTCGAGGCCGAGATACAGCATCACCACTCGCTCCATACCGATGCCGCCGCCTGCAAATAATAATAAATATATAGGAACAAATCACACAGATTGAGCTAGCCCCAAAGTAAGTTCGAAACTTGTGTTATGGGATACTAACTCAACGATATTATATTTTATAACAAATTCATATATAGATAAACATCCAAGATTCAGGCCAATCAGAAAAAGTTCATTTTTCATCATGACCCGACCAAGATTCGAACCCGGGACCTCCTGGGTAGCGGTCCGGCATGGTGACCATTACGCCACGGAGATCGTCAATCACATCAAACTAGAGACAACGCGCTCTACACCGGTTTTCTTTCGCCATTTCTTTTACCGGCGGCCATTTTGCTTGTTTCCGAAATGGTGGTAGTTTATAACGTAGTTTATTTTCTTTTATACTAGCTGACCCGGCAAACTTTGTTCGGCCTTAGAGGCACTAGGCCCTGCCCTAACGGGATAAAATAGACCTATCCTATGTCCTGCTCCTGGTTCTAAGCTCCACCAATTTTCAGCCAAATCGCTTCAGCCGTTCTTGAGTTATAAATGGTGTAACTAACACGACTATCTTTTTTATATATAGATATAATCGACCTCCGTGGCGTAATGGTTACGACGCCAGACCGCCACCCAGGAGGTCCCGGGATCGATTCCCGGTCGGGTCATGATGAAAAACGAACTTTTCTGATTGGCCGCGGGTCTTTTGTTATAAAATATAATATCGCTGAGTTAGTATCCCATAACACAAGTTCCGAACTTACTTTGGGGCTTGCTCAATCTGTATGAATTGTCCCTATATATTTATAATAGTATTTAATATGTATCTATACAAGTTGTAAATGACAAGAAAAAATGCCAGTGAAGGCCTAATTTTTGAAAAAACAAAAAGAACTAAATTGGCAACTAACACAACATATATATTGTATATATCTGACAGTGGCGAGGAACACGAAATTTATCTGTCTCATATATCAGACTGGAAAGTTCGTACAAAGATAAGTACCTGCGTGAGGTGGACATCCCAAACGGAAGGATTCTATGTACGCTGCTATTTTGCTGATATCTGAAATAAAATAAATATTTTTAGTAAAGATTTACTGCAGTTACTTTTTTGTAGTTACGTTACCAAGTGTTAGTGGGCAACATTTGATAACAAAACACAAAAAGAAAACTGGCAACGGTGAGTAAGGTCTCCAGAGCTCCACTTGGGGGGGTTGGGAGGGTTGGCAACGCGCGAGTGATACCCCCGGTATTGCTTACGTCTATAGGCTACGGTGACGGCTTACCATCAGGCGGGCCGTATGCTTGTTTGCCACCTTTGTGGTATAAAAAATATATATTGTTTAAATATATTGTCTGTCTTTAGTTTAAATAAAATCGATAATTAAGAATGTTACCTATATTATGGTGTTTCGCCCTCTCCGTGAGGAAGTCCGGGTCGTGCACACGCTGCGCGCCGCTCAGGATCTCCTCGCCTCTCATGAACATGTCGTACGAGTTCGATACTCGCTAAAATATGATAATTTATTATTGTTATTACTGCTGCCAAATCATTCCTTTTTTTATGAAATTTTAAACTAGCACTCCGTTACAGCCCAGACACTATTTCTACTACATAGGCTAATGTCGTCTGTACACGCACACGTATACGCTAAGCGCACACCTTTGCGACTGCACCCGCCTCGATACCCGCCTGAGGTAAGCGATTCGGTGCGGGGCGGAGAGTGGCCATTCTACCAAGGGTTATTACTTGTTCTATGGCCCCGTCCTGTCACACGGCTTTCAGTAAAGATCCCTTAGTGTCGCTTTCCAATGGTGAAAATTTTCAAGTCGGCCCAGTAGTTTCGGAGCCTATTCAATGCAAACAAACAATTCTGTGTAATGATGTTTGAGAGCTTTCTCGCGGAAGTTCATTCGCTGCATCATACTGGGACGCCCATGTGGCCTGGAACCCAGCCCATGTGTACCTTGTGTCTACCCACTCTGATGAGATCGATAGTACATTCCAGTACCAGCTTCGATTCGAAGTTAAAATAATCCTACTGATATATAAAGCTGAAGAGTTTGTTTGAACGCGCTAATCTCAGGAAGTACTAGTTCGAATTGAATTTTTTTTTTGTGTTGGATAGTCAATTTATCGAGGAAGACTTTAAGCTATATAACATTACGCTGCGACCAATAGGAGCGAAGCATCAGTGAAAAATGTTGCAAAAACGGGGAAAATTATTCATAGCGCGATAGTGTTTTCGACAACCACGCGAACGAAGTCGCGGGCACAGTTAGTTTTTTTTTTTTTTTTTTTTTTTAATTATTTCGTCCGACTGGATAGTAGGTACATACAAACTAATATATTAAAATGACGATCTCCGTGGCGTAATGGTTACCACGCCAGACCGCCAAGCAGGAGGTCGCGGGTTCGATCCCCGGTCGGGTCATGATGAAAAACGAACTTTTTCTGATTGGCCTCGGGTCTTGGATGTTTGTCTATATATGTATTTGTTAGTATCCCATAACACAAGTTTCGAACTTACTTTGGGGCTAGCTCAATCTGTGTGATTTGTGCCTATATTAAATATTATTATTAAAAAATAATGATGAGTAATATGTTCACGTAGCTACGAGCTATTATTAAAAATATAATTACCGGGTTGTTAGGATCCGGCATCGTGTAGAAAGGTCTCACAGCCAATGGATACTTGTCGAGCATGTAGAAATCAGTGTCATATTTAGCTTTCACCAATCTCCCTAGGAGTTTCTCATCTGGAGTGGACAGGTCATCTTCTTCGCCTAGTGTTACACCTAGAGAAAAAAAAATATAATTAAAAAAAGAAATTAATGTTAATATTAAGACTAGCTTTTCCTGCGGCTTCGCTCGCGTTAATTTTATGACATAGATCTCGTTTGACAACAAAACAACCCATAGCGCGGCTTGTGGCGCCATCTGTTGGCCGATACAGCGCCCTCTATAGTGGAAAAAATATTTTCCCATTGGAATGACATACTTTCACGGGATAAAAAGTAGCCTATGTTGGGCTCTGTACCCCTAACAATATGTATAAAAATTTTCATAAAGATCGGCTGCTTAGTCAAACCGTGAAGGGATAACAAACAAACAAACTCACTTTCTCATTTATAATATTAATAGTATAGTATGAGTATGATGATTTAGACCTCATGATCATCTATGGAGCCTGATGACTTGTAACACAGGTCTAACCTAGTACAAGCATCAGTTCTCACTAACATTATTTCTTAGAAGTACAATGTAAACTAGTCTTTAAGTACACTTTGTTTTAAATAAATTTATATATAGGGACCAATCGCACAGATTGAGCTTGCCCCAAAGTAAGTTCGAAACTGGTGTTATGGGATACTAACTCAACGATACTATATTTTATAACAAATACATATATAGACAAACATCCAAGACCCGAGGCCAATCAGAAAAAGTTAGTTTTTCATCATGACCGGGATTCGAATCCGGGACCTCCTGGGTGGCGATCTGGCGGCTAGCTCAATCTGTGTGATTTGTCCCTATATATTTATTTAAAACAAAGGGTACTTAAAGACTAGTTTACATTGTAATACTTAGAAATATTGTTAGTGGGAACTGATGCTTGTACTAGGTTAGACCTGTGTTACAAGTCATCAGGCCCCATAGATCTTGAGTCTCTCAAAAGTGCTTAAACGTAACAACCCAATGCCGATCGAGCGGAATTAGTTTCAAGAGTAAGGTCCCAAGTAGCGCTGAGTGAATCGTAAAAATGAAATAGTTTAGTAGTAGAAAATAACATAATAAAAATTTTTTTATGATGTTATTTTCTGAAATATTTTTTTTTATTTTTATAAAAAAAAAATATTTCAGGAAATTACACCCATATTTAACAAAATTAAATTATTATTATTATCCAATATTACAATATTAAATTATTCAAATTATATTATATTTTTTTTACTATAAAAGTCTCTCCATGCGGCATTGTGGGATGTGTTTTTCACAACAATGCCGGATGTTGGGACAGTCGAACCTATTAGCTATCATATCCAGAACTGTGTTGGAACTGGCCTGAACTCTGCGCACCAGGGAGGCTCCTTTTTTGCGCATACTAGCCTGAAAACAGTCAGTGTTTGCCAATGCAAACATACCTGAAACGCTACAGAAACGAGACAACCCCAACACCGCTCTGAATGCGTTGTTAAACTGCACACGAAGGGAGCCATACACTTTCTGCGTGTATGGCTAATAATTAATACCACTACTTCATAATGTAACATACGTACGGAGTTAGATTTATTTACAACGAAGTCTCACACCTTTAAAAATTTCATAACAAAGGCGTGGTTTGATTTGGCTCCTTGAACTGTACCTGAGTTTTTATTTATGACTAGTTAAACCCTCGCAACTTCGTTTGTGTATATCTCGCTTTCCCGTGGGAATTTTGAAAAATCCTTTCTTAGTACTCCCCTAGACGCCATAAGGAACCTACATTCCAAATTTGGAATCTCTAGACTCTGCAGTTTGGGCTATGCGTTGATATTTAGTTAAATCAGTCAGGACTTTGAATTTTATATAATATATATAGAAGAGTATATTTTACTCGCTTCTTTCTCTTAACAATAATAGTAAAATTATAAATAGCATGAAATCCCAAATAATTTTTAGCTGTTTTTGTAATATTTTTTATAGTTTTTACTCTAGATTTATTTCTTGTTTTCTTGTTCACTAGGTTTTTTACCTACTTTTTGTTGCAGAATCAAACAAGCTTTTGTTTTAGTATCTATATGCGAAAACTTTGTAAATGAGTACGTTTTGTATACAATTTGTAATTAATTAAGTAGATATATACTGTACTGTATGTTTTCCGAATAAAATAAAATAAATACCAGCTTCCTTAAGCATTTGTATCGCCTGTGGGAACTCCAGCCTGAGCGGGGGGTCCAGGAACTTGAACGGCTCCACTCGGTACTGCTGGCCAACTGTTGCTATTTCATTTGCAAACCTGAAGTTTTGAAATATCCACATTACATAAATCTATACTAATATTGTAGAGGTAAATTTTGTAAGGTTGTGGGGAGGGGGGGACCAATCTCCTGGATCTAGTGAACCGACTTCGAAAACTTTGCCAATAGATAGCCATGATATTTATGAGTGTCAATGCCATAAATCGCTTTACTAATCAAATCAAATCAAATCAAATAATTTATTTGTGATCCACAGGTAAATAAGATACAGATGTTACAATACATTATTTTAGAGCAAGCTGTGATCAGCCTTATAGGCATACAAATTTGTTGCAAATACATAATTATGTTTGTAATCATGCACTCAGTCGGACATCAACAATTTAAAATTTAGATTCCAGGAAGTCATTAACGGAATACTCTGTCGATAAAATGCTAATAAATGAATGTCATATGTCTACCACACTTAACCAAAGATGCGCGAACGAAAAAATGTGTTCTACACTTAGATCACTTCGCGCGCTAGGGATTAAAACAACTTGTTATCGATAAACGTACGTAACCAAGAACGTGCATCGCTAAGTATTTGTGACGTCACCCATAAACTGTATAAGTGCGAGAGAGAACATGATATGCGCCGTCTCGTTTTTAAGTTTTATTGCACCGTCTGCCACGACTCTTTGTCAGCAATCATACTAATATAATGAGAAAGTGAGATTGTTTGTTTGTTATTCCTTCACAGCTTGACTAAGCAGCCAATCATTATGAAAATTTGTATACATATTGTCAGGGGTACAGAGCCGTTTTATCCCGTGAAAGTATGTCATTCCAATGGGAATATATTTTTTCTACTATAGAAGGCGCTGTATGGGATGGGCATCGGCCAACAGATGGCGCCACAAGTCGCGCTATGTGTTGTTTTGTTGTCAAGCGAGATCTATGTCATAAAATTAAGCGCGAGCAAAGCCGAGGGGAAAAGCTAGTTTATAATTTTGGTTAGCTTGTGACAAAATTGCTTCAAATAAAATGTTTAAACATACTCGTCTCTCAATCCCCTGAAGATCTCCGTGAACGTAGCGCCGATGGTGTCCAGCACTTCGTGGTAGTGGTTCTTGAAGGCCATCTCCAGGTCGAGGCCAACGAACTCCGTGAGGTGGCGGTGAGTGTTGGAATCCTCTGCGCGGAACACTGCGCCTACTGTGAACACCTGTAAAAATAATATTCTGTGAAATAGTACAGTCGAAATCAAAAATATTTTAAGGTCGCTGTATACGTAACGTGTTTTTTTCCCAGACGGGACGGGACGGGACGGGACGGGACGGGAAGTTAAATATAGTTCCATACAAAATGTATGTGAATATGCATTATGTCGCTGATACACGGACGGGACGGGAACGTGGCCGTGTCGAACAAAAAGTCACGTCCCAGTCCCGTCCGAGGTATTATCCCGTTGCGTATACAGAGACCTTTATTCTGTAGGCCCCACTTAGACACGTATGCTTTGTCACGGATCTGTGAGAAGACGTCATCACGTTTTTAAACACTTAATTATAAAACTAAATAAATCTAGAAGAAATAGTGTTTACAATTCAATAACAAATGGGTTGAATTCGATTCTATCAATTTGTAAACAATTTTTTTCTAGATTTAATTTTATAATTGAGTGATAAATTCACGATGACGTCTTGTCACAGATCCGTGACTGTTCAAAGGATAATTATAAAATAAACAATTATCTCGATTCGAGATCGCCACCTTGTCAACGAAGGTCGTCAAGATGGCGACCTCGGATCCTCACCGTACCACGTTGCCCTTTTAAAGTGTACTTTTTTGTTAAAAAGTGTTCATTGAAATACTCGACATTGGCGAAATTGTCTATGTGTCGTTAAGACACGACAGAAACGCCATTAATTAAGAAAGAAGAAGAACAATTATCTCCGTATAAAATTCAAAGTCATGACTGATTTAACTATATAACAACGCACAGCCCAAACCGCTGGGTCTAGAGATTCGAAATTTGGAATGTAGGTTCCTTACGACGTCTAGGGGTGTACTAAGAAAGGATTTTTCAAAATTCCCACGGGAAGCGAAACGCAGACGATGTTGCGAGTATATTACTAGTTAAATATAAAATAGATAAGCTACTCTTAATACTACCAACATTTCGGAAACAAAGCAAAATGACCACTGCTAAAAGAAATGGCGAAAGAAGACCTTTTTGTCCATCTACATCCTTTTTTTAATGTTAGCCCACCACACATTCCCACCACTGTGTCTCCTGTGTAGCCAGTATCAACAACGGCGACCTCAGATAGACAATAAGCGATGAAGCTTATTGACGTCCCGGGGAATAAACTACAGCTGTCTTGGAACTCACAACGAATTTAATCAGAAAGAAGATAGTCGGAGTAGGAAGTATTGAAAGGATTTCCCTCCTTAACAACTACGTGAGAAATTTGCGTGCAATTTGAAGCAAAAGGCATTATACCCTAGACGCCCTAGAGAGATGGCAAATCAAGTGAGGCTTTTTTTAATGTTAACAAAATTTTAAATATACAAGTATGAAAAACCGCGGAGTGTTATAAATAATATTGTTTGTTACACCTAAAATAACAATGATATATAAGTAAGATGTATGTTGAAAACATCATCATATCAACCCATAATCATCCCACTGTTGGGATACGGGTCTCCCTTCAATCGAAGGTGACTAGAGCGTACTCTGCCACGCTGCTCCAGTGCGGATTGGCAGAGGCCGGTGTTTTCAAGCCGCCCGAAGGCCACCGACTTGGCTCAAGCTGGTACGTTTCGGTCCGCGCGGGAAATTCATTTTTTTTTGGAGTTTTTTACAAATTGCATCTCAATCATTGATAGAATTTTCGTGAAAATTGATTTGGCGACAACAAATACAATATATCTACTGAATAATTATCAAATAAATTATAAATATTAGCTCTTCTTATTATGAATGTCCACGATGCATCTTTTCCCCTACAAACGTGCATTATGCAAACGACTGTCATCTACCGATAACAGCCGGGACCGACGGCTTAACGTGCCCTCCGAAGCACGGAGAAGCTCGAGATAACGAAACCCATCCAAACACTGGCTAGGGTCGACGTCGCTTGACTTGCGTGTTCATATTAGAGTGCGACACACAGCGACGCCATCGAGCTCCTCTGTTGAAAACATATTGGGCGAACAGCGCCCTCTGGTGGCAAATGGCAGAATCACTACCATCGGGCTGTCAATGTCTTACCTTGTCAAAATCAGCCGCAATGGCCATCTGCTTGTACAACTGTGGGCTCTGGGCGAGATATGCCGAAGACTTGAAGTAGGACACCGTGAACACATTGGCCCCGCCTTCGGAGGCGGCCGATATTATTTTCGGCGTGTGTATTTCTACAAAGCCTGTGGGGAAAACAAACAAAAATCAATTTAGACATGGCATTAATCAAATCAAATCATTTATTTGTACAATAATGCAGATATTATAAAAGCTTACAGTAGTGGTAAGTCCCGTTTACATTTTTTGCCAAAAATTGGCAAGCAAAAACTATTCCACTGATTGAGACACCATTGAGAGTCCATTGGTGCATTTATGTTAGTAGAATCGGGCCCCAGCACGGTCAGTCAGACGTATCAATTTATTACATCCATAAGATGTTACCTTTCTTCGTAAGTATATCACGGAACAGCCTGCATACACCAGCTTCGACCCTGAAGATGGCCTGGTTGGCGGGCGTGCGTAAGTCCAGGACTCTGTTGTCCAGCCTCGTGTCTTGGTTCACCCTGATCTTCAGGGCTTCGGGGTCCTAGAACATATAAAAAAAATGATGTTTTTCCTTTTTCTATTTCTCTTATGTATAAAATGAATAAAATAAATATTCTTGGACGAATCACACAACGCCATCTACTCCCTAACTAAACAAAGCTTATAAGTTGACGATATCCGTGGCATAATGGTTACCACGCCAGACCGCCACCCAGGAGGTCCCGGGTTCGATCCCCGGTCGGGTCATGATGAAAAACGAACTTTTTCTGATTGGCCTCGGGTCTTGGATGTTTATCTATATATGTAGTTGTTATAAAATATAATATCGTTGAATTAGTATCCCATAACACAAGTTTCGAACTTACTTTGGGGCTAGCTCAATCTGTATGAATTGTCCCTGAATATTTATGATAAAAAAAAAAAAAAGTTAGTTGCGCCTTGCCTAGTTCTTCACTACCGTCGCTTGCAGGTCGATACTTGACTCTTTTGTGGAACCCCATCTGAATTTCACGCCTATATATAATAGGAATCATTACTTACGTCAGTCTCCGGTCTGGCAGCATCTTCGATCTGCAATGGCAGTTGCGCGCGAGCAGCCGACACCGTCCATATTTGGCTCGCGACCAGTTCTACTGCGCTCACGGAGCATGACTCCACAGGTTGGTTTGTCTTCACCACCGTCGCTTGCACATCGATAATGGACTCTTTTGTTATGCTAGAAAAAAAAAGTTAAAAAATAAAGATTTCTGAAGGTTCCGTACCCAACGGGACCCTATAACTAAGCCTATGAAGGACCCTATCTTCTTTCTGATTAAATTCGTTGTGAGTTCCAAGACAGCTGTAGTTTTCTCCCCTGGGACGTCAATAAGCTTCATTGTTTATTGTCAATCTGAGGTCGCCGTTGTTGATCCTGGCTACACAGGAGACACAGTGGTGGGAATGTGTGGTGGGCTTGTCCCGAAGCCCATGAAGAAATGACTAAGAGCAGTTGCCCTAAGTAATGTTGTCCAGCACGTTCAATTGGGCACTGACGTCACGCATTGTCGGGCTGTGCGGGGGTGCGATACAGGCACGGCAGGGTGTTTAGACAGGTCACACCCTCCCGCACCCGCTCCCGTCAGCGACAAGGGGGCTGATTCTCGTAACATTCTACTCGTAACCGATTCTATTTCGATTCAAAGGCACTCGCTGTCCCGTTCAATCCCTATTTTGTATGAGTGAGACAGCGATAGAACTTGAATCGAAATAGAATCGGGTTTTGTTACGAGAATAGGGTGTAAGGCCACGACTTACAACTAACGAACGTAACTACAATTTGTAGCAACTTCTCTTAGTAATTTCTTCATGACTAAGCCACCACTGTCTGTTTGTCTGTCTACCTGTCAGTCGCCAGGCTGTTTGTCAAAACAAGAAATACTAAAATAAAATAAATATATCTTCAATACAACAATTGATTTCTCCTCCGTTTTTTTTTCAGGTATACGCTTGCAGTACTCATAAACAATTTATTGTATTAAAAAAAAAACAGACTCAAAGAATTACCACAAATGCCATCACATTAAATGTTTGCCCCGAACGGGAATCGAACCCATGCTTTCTGGTGCCGAAGGATCATTACCAACGCACCACCAGACTGTCAATAAAATGTAGAACCATCACATGAATGTTTGTCCTGAGCGGGAATCAAACCTCTGGTGGTAAAGGTAGGAAAGAATACTTACTTGCCAGAGAACTTGACCATCTGCTTACTAACTTGCCTCTCTTCGCTGACGCTGATAAGTAACTGGACTGTGCTCGAACACTGTCGAAGTACCGCGAAGCACTGCTTACCTTTCGCCCTTGATGTTTGGAGGCGAGCTACAAAAATAAAAACCGGTCAAGTGAGAGACAAAAACTAACTACGCACAGTTTTTTTTAAACTATTGCGTAGCTTATAACGCGGGCTTTGAGCGCGGCGACCGAATCAAGAAATTCCGTAACGAAAATAAAACCTAACACCCTCTCGTTTAACGTCGTTTCAGTTCGGCAGACTTCGGCACGGTGTTTGTGTGCGTGTGACTAGACGTATGCGTGTAGATTAGCTGCTAACTGCTCATAACTGATTCTATCTCTTTTAGACACGATGCTAGGTGAGACAGCGTGCTTTTTGGCCGCGTCCACGAGCGAGTTCGAGCCCGCGACTATCCAATAGCTTTACCGCGGCAGCTTTACCGTCCCCGAGTGCCATACGTTTTTTTAAATTCTTTTTACAATGGCGGTAATGGTACTTCCTCTTCTTATTTGGATGCAAAATCAAAATTTCTTTATTCTGCGGGCTCGCGGGCACTTACAATCTTAGATATATTTATTTCACGACTTTTACAATGTAATACTAGCCGCCCACAAGGCTGACTTGCGCTGACGTTTAACGATGTTCGAAACTGACACTTATTACTTAGTGCATAACGAAATCTATTTTCAATTATTATATAAGTTGTGAGTCGCGTTGTTGGCGCGTACTATCGATTATTTTATAATATACCAGACATAATGCCATCACATTAATGTTTGCCCCGATCGGAAATCGAACCCGTGTAGGTGCCGAAGCTACCACTACCAACGCACTATGCTGTAATATTTCGTGAAATGCAAACCTCGAACCCAGACCTTCTTCCCTTCAAGATTCACACCCAAATCCTTGACATCAGTGTAGACCCTGTCTTGATTCTCGCCCGATGACTGAATCAGCTTTAGCACCCCATACCGTCCTTCTGATATATCAGGCTCCTGGGTTACAGGTTCTGCTGATGCAGTCTGGTGACAAAAAGGGTATTAAAGGGTAAATAAAACTGGTCAAGTGTAAGTCGCGCACCGAGATTGTCACCAACTGAGCCACCGGACTATAACCAACTGAGCCACCACAAATCTGTACACTATGTCATAATAGCTTTTGAAAATGTTGTATAGGAAGGTAGTTTATGCAACATAATGTCGGTACCTACATGTATGTACAGCGAGTGTCGCCTTTTTGACAGTTGAATAAACCAGTGTGAAACCAAATACTATAGAAGACTAATACCCACAGCTCTTGACGTTTCTCATACAATGACTTGGCAACCTCCGTTCACCTCATGCCGCTAGGGGCGCTGTAACATTTTGCATAGAAAACGCACAAAAGTTTTGAAATCGTTCACCTCATACCGCCCTCATGCCGTAGGGGCGCTAGTGTCGCGTCTTGCCCGAATTCTTCCGAAGCTGTGGGTATTAGTCTTCTATAGTATTTGGTGAAACTAGCCGGCTTGTTCTTTAACGTGTCCTTTTACTAACCAGTCTTAATACTTAACAGAAAAAAAGGCTTAACTGTGGAGTTTCTTGTGGCACAACAGGCTATTCACGTCGGAATCGGAAGTGCTAGTAGGACAAAATATTGACGTGCAAGAATATTTGCTGTAAACTTGAATAATTATTTACATTTCTTTTACCAAAATATCACCAACTGGGCCACCGAAACATCACCAACTGAGCCACCAAAATATCACCAACCACCAACTGAGAACAATTTTAATACCTTGTGTTCGGCTCTCTTCTGCTGCTTCTCTGCAGCCTTGGCAGCCTTCTTCGCTGCTTTCTTGCTGGTCGCGGAGTCTCCTTCCATCGTTGCCTGTGGCTCTTCGGAAACCACCATTGTGTTCCTGTAAAAAAAAAAGTTACAAAACATTTATTTTCGCCATTTCTTTTACCAGTGGCCATTTTGCTTTTGTTTCCGAAATGGTGGTAGTTTACTAATAGATATATTTATATAAGTCAATGTTATTTGTACACTTTGACATGGGAGAGTGCCTGTGAGGGCCTAGTCCCTGAATAAATGATTGTATCTTTGTCTTGTCTTAACACGCACTTTCTCTCGTCAAAAAGTACTAAAGTGATAAATGATTTCGGTAATTAATCTACTCTATGCTCCTCTTTCCGGAAACAAAAGCAAATTGACCACTGGTAAAAGTTATGGCGAAAGAATACCAGTTATGTCATTTAAAAATATAACACATGTTTTTTTAAATATTGTTTTAGAATATCAAATATAAAACTAAGTACATACAAAGTTATATTCTTTATTTCATAGTTATACAAAGTTAAGTACAATTTACAATAACAGCAGACCGGGCCTGCAAGGCAACTACCGTTTTCAAGTATTCTCGAGTTGATGTGTGAATCAGCCTATAGTTATTTAGTTTTATTTCATAGTTATTACTCACAGTTATTTTTAGTTTATACTTTTAGGGGATTCCCCCAAGAATTATTATCTGTGGTAAACTCTGTCATAGTTTATTTAAACCATTTGATAACATGCCAACCAAGTAGGTTAATTTGCACTTTATATAAAACTAACTGTTACGCGCGGCTCCGCCCGCGCGGTCAAGGGAAATTGTTTGGATTTTTTCCAACCACCAGTTCAGACAACAGATTTGTACTAAGAACTTGGAAGTACTATTCTCACTTCAAAATAAACACACCACACACAAGTATTATAAAATTATATATTTAAAAAGAGGCCTCAAATTGAAATCTTTTTTCTTGTAGTGCACAACGCCCATACTGTCCCACTTTTGGAAAAGGAATGGCAGAGTTATTTATATTTTTGAACAAAATAGTAAAATACAATAAAATATACCCAGGAGTGGGCCAGAGTTTTAAAAGTGTAATCCTAACTAATATTATAAATGAGAAAGTGAGTTTGTTTGTTTGTTTGTTATTCCTTCACGGCTTAACTAATCATCCGATCATTATGAAAATTTGTATACATATTGTCAGGGGTACAGAGCCCAACATAGGCTACCGTGAAAGTATGTCATTCCAATGGGAAAATACTTTTTCTGCTATAGATGGCGCTGCAATTCGCAATTGCCGGCCAACAGATGGCGCCACAAGTCGCGCTATACGTGAATCATAAAATTAACCGCGAGCGAAGCCGCGTGCAAAAGCTAGTCTTACTAATATTATAAATGAGAAAGTGAGTTTGTATGTTTGTTTGTTATTCCTTTAGGGCTTGAATAATCAGACGATGATTATGAAAATTTGTATATATATTGTCAGGGATACAGAGCCCAACATAGGCTACTTTTTATCCCGTGAAAGTATGTCATTCCAATGAGAAAATATTTTTTCTACTATAGAGAGCGCTGGCTCGGCCAACAGATGGCGCCACAAGTCGCGCGTATGGGTTGTTTTGTTGTCAAACGAGATCTATGTCATAAAATTAACGCGAGTGAAACCGCGGGCAAAAGCTAGTAATAAGTATATAAAAGTTTACATGAATACTGTTTTTTTCTTCAAATTATGGCTTCTTTATTCTTGTTTGTTGCAATTAGCCAGTGCAATATGGTATTATATCATTGAAAGCAGCATATCACTATTTATGCTAAATAAATAAGAAAAAAAACTTACATTTAAAACTTCAGTTACTAGGAGTTTCAAAGTCACACATGAAATATAAAAAACTAAAATAAATATACATTAAAAAGCTAATATATTAGCATTAATATACTAGGTACGCAACGTGTACTCTGCACTTGTGAAATGAGTTCAAATGAGTCAAGTAATAGATAGCCGGCAATAAAGGAGAATTTCAGTAAATAATCCTATGTTTCATCATACATTTTAAAGTGAAAAACCAATTTTATAACCATACCTGAGTTACAAAGTGACTTTAGGTGTCTTCTTGATAATTACAATGTTACACACACTTCAATAGTGATAAAAAATGTTATTTTTTAAATAAAAATACAAACGGAATTAGGTTAGTTGGCGCACGGTCACCTTTGGCTGTCAAAATTGACAATTATAAATGTGATGTTGCCATAAGAAATTCTCGTAAATAAATTCGGTTTCTGTACAACCATTTATTTTTTAAATCGATTAAGAAGATTATTTTGTTGGTTTTTGAGCAGCAAGAGTATAATTTGGCGCGTATATTGACTAATTTACTACTTTCTTGTATCACGTAGCATAATTTAAATGAATGAAATATATCACGATTGTTTTTATCATCAAGTTTCATACAAGGAAGAAATCATAAATTCTTCTCTCGTCTTTGTCTGTTCTGTATCTATGATAAATTGTCAACATTGTCAAAAATATCAATCTGTAAATCACTGTAAATTTTAAATTTTTAAATTTTCCCTTTTTTTTAAAGTACCGTTGGTACTTACCTAAAAATTTGTGCAATGTTAAATTTTTACGTTCAAAATGTCAATACACTTTGCCTTTGATTTTATTGCGACTGGGGATAATTGTATTATTAATTATTTACACAAATCTGTGTCAATATGCCTGTATTCACTGCAAACATACCTACGATTCTTAAGGTTGGGGATAAAATTGAAATTGGCGGTAAAATAAAAGAGAATGCAAGGAAGTGAGTACCTACGTATATTGACTACCTACTGGTAGAATATGAACACTACAGCTAGTATGGGTTAGCGTATAATGAGTTACAATAGCGTCTGCAACACGCGGACACAAACTGAAATTCCGTAATAGCACAGAATAGATAATAGTTGGTAATAGATAGGTACAAAGTTGTCGTTATAAGAAGATGTCGTTCTCAACCGAGCGCTACATGCAGTACGGTACGACCTCAGGGTACGACATAGACCGGTGTGAACCGACTGCTGTGATCAATGCATTGTGTTACTGACACGTCCGTTGTTTGTCACCTTTTATTCTAAGTAGCTACCTATGATCTTGATTTTTTCCCATGGGAATCTCTTTATCCCGTGGGAAAAAAGTAGCCTTATGTCACCCTCCAGACTTTAAATAAAATTAGGTATCCCCGTTAAAAAAATATGAAAAAATAATGTTATACTTTTTTCCCCGTGGGAATGAGATGTTTTTCCGGAATAAAAAGTCACTCTAGACCTTAACTCATCTCTGTTAAAAAAATGATTACGGTACTTAGGTTAGGTTCTTTTCGACGTGAAAGAACAAAAAATTAAATACTTTATTTTTTCCCGTGGGAATAAGATGTTTTTCCGGGATAAAAAGTAGCATAGGTCACTCTCCAGACCTTAAAACTATCCCCAATAAAAATTTGATTACTTTCGACGTGAATGGAGGACAAACAAACACACTTTCACATTTTATAATATTGGTATGGATCTGATTCAAAAGGCTCAAAATACTGGCCTCCGTTAATCCGCATTGTAGCAGACCTCTAACCCCCTACGATTGAAGCGACCCGTATCCTTACAATGGGATAATTAAGGGTTGGTATGATGATTCCAACACTTAAATTTCTTATTTCTTCTAACACAGAATGTCGGTGAACCTTTGTTCGCAAGAGGGCGAAGAACCTCGCGACGTGGTCCTCCATTTCGACGTTCGCTTCCACCGCGACAACATCATCTCACTATCAAGAAAGAACGGAATTTGGATCGGCAGCGGAAATTATGACACCAACTACAATATGTTTGTGGCTGGTAAATTAATAATTAATAACGATAACCTATTACCCTAGATAGCTAACGTTTTCTACCATGAAGAGTTGACCATTCGACTTTTTAACGATTTTATGAGTGCATTATTTATCTAAATCTTAGCATATTTAATTTATTTTACACTAACTTTTTCCCGCGGCTTCGCTCACGTTAATTTTACAAAACAACCCATACATTCAGCCGAAGTGAGCAGTATCGTGTTTACACACATGCCCTGCCCATTGCCCTGCTCACTTCGGCTGAATGTAAACGAGGTATTAGTTCGACTTGTGGCGCCATCTGTTGGCCGATAGCATCCCATATAGCGCCCTCTATAGTAGAAAAAATAGCCCCCCAAGTGGAGCCTTACTCACCGTAGTAACACAACATGGCCGAGACCAATGCTATTTGGCTACGATCTTCTGTAAGGTGGAGGTCCTTCCCCAGATGGGCTGCTTACAGATATTTTGACATTTTGGGACATTGTAAAAACGTATTTAAAACTCTGGTATTTGTTTATCCTCAGGCACAATCTTTCGCATAGTATTCGAGATAAAGGACACAGATGTCATCACGATCTACTGTCAGGGGAAGTTCCACTCCAACTTCCTCCCGAAGATCCCGATTTCGATGGCGCGGTTCATCGTAGCCTGGGCTGATGTTGAACGAATCACACATTGCTACTTTCATTTTGGGAAGGTAATGAAGGCACTTTTGCCACCGCACCACGCCGCTATACTGCCATTTCTTTCAAATTACTGTCTCTCACGTAGTTGCGAAGGAATCAGGCCATTCAATACTTCTTACTCCATCTAATTTCTTTCTCATTAAATTGGTTGTGAGTCCCAAGACAGATGTAGTTTCTCCCCCGGGAGGTCAATAAGCTTCATTGCTTATTTTCAATCTGAGGTCGACGTTGTTGATTCTGGTTCTACAGGAGACACAATTGTGGGACATGTGTGGTAGGCTAAAAAGCTCCTCTTGCGACAACCCAGAGCTAATTTAATGTCATCATTACAGGGAGTAAGTGGTGGTGATGAACCACCACCAACGGCTGGTTTTGCGCCATCATCACCGCGGCCTGCCTTAGTAGGAGACTCTAAGAGATGGTAATTATCAATCTTACTACATTTAGCGATATCCCTTTTGTTAAAAATAGTGATTTCTATAATACGAGCGAAAGGATTTTGCAAGTTTATTGAACTTTACATGTAATTGTTGCTATCAACGCAGCTCAAAAACAAAACCTTTTTGTTACAAGGATTTAAAGGCACTAACTAAATAAGTAAATAGTAAACAAGTACATTCTATGTTTACTTACAATCTCAGTGATCATCTAACTTGTTTCTTTCTTTCTATATTATAAAAAAAACATTTAAATTAAGTAAAGATAATGTGCTACTAATATTATAAAGGCGAAAGTAATGAGTATGTTTGTTACTTCTTCACGCTCAAATGGCTGGGTCAATATTTATGATATTTGCAGTATGCAAGTAGCTGATACCTTGGTTTAACACTTAGGGTAAATTATCCCGAAAGGTTCGCGATTCCCGTAAGATTTGATCAAAAATCTGATATAGATGGCGCTGCTGTGCATAAATAAATACACGCAAACGAAGTTGCGCGGGTTTCACTAGTATTCTAATAAAATAATCACAAAATCGCATCCTATTTTCGAAAGAAAATATAGTGTCCCACCACTGGACATGTTCCACGACCAGGTATTTATTTACTCTACAAAATACCTTTCAGCTCAAGACCGCGTACCAAGAAAACAGGATCACCACAACTGCATTCGTCGAACGAGAGTTCTGATGACGAAAAACCGAGACCGAAAGCCGAAGGACGAGCCGACAGATTCTTCTACGAAACCCTAATGTGTCAATCGGAACAACCTTCAAAATTTTCACCTCCAAGAAGAGACCACAGCGCTGCTAGAAGTAAAATAAATTATAGTAGGAAATATAGGGATATGACAGACACTGAAAAGAACGACACAGAGGATTATTCTGAAGAGATTGCTTCGAAAAATATGGATTCGTCTATGCCCGAATCGGATGAGATGCAAGACATTGGCGGGAAGAAGCGCGGCAGGCGCGGAAAGTTCGCGCCATTCCAGCAAGTTGTCAACTTCATGGGGAAAACGAATAAGAGAGAATAGTGTTGGGTAATGTTAGTCGATTTGTTAGATGTAATGTTGCCAGTATTTTTGGTGTTGTAATAATGTAATGTATTTTAATTTTGTTCAATGTTTATTTTTAATATTCGTAAAAATTTACAATAATTTCATAAATATTATTTTGTTTACATTCGTAATTTATTATATTAATAATATAAAATAAAAATAAATTGTAAAAGATACACAGTTTTTATAATTTTATACAATAAATCCAACTAAGTATCATCAAGTATGGAAACTGTTTAACTAAGTGTTTCAAACGGATTTACAGAATACATACAAAAATTACATGTGACGTCCTCACAGCGAACGGCGCGGTTGTATTCGATAAGTTTATTTAAGGTGATCCGTTTCGGTCCGCGCGGGAAATTTAAATTTTTTGGGGTTTTTTACAAATTGCATCTCAATCATTAATAGAATTTTCGAGAAAATTAATTTGACGACAACAAATACAATATATCTACTGAATAATTATCAAATAAATTATAAATATTAGCTCTTCTTATTATGAATGTCCACGATGCATCTTTTTCCCTATAAACGTGCTTTATGCACATTCATAATGAGAAGAGTCAATATTTATAATTTATATGATAATTATTCAGTAGATATATTGTGTTTGTTGTCGTCAAATCAATTTTCACGAAAATTCTATCAATGATTGAGATTCAATTTGTAAAAAACATCAAAAAATTTAAATTTCCCGCGCGGACCGAAACGGATCACCTTAAAAGAACGTCATCACACGAAACGTGGTGATGGTTGGTAGCGGTCTCATATAACTTGAAACGTTTGTCCCGCGTCCCGCACCCGTCGTCGTTTTAAATTAAATTACGTCACACGAATCTCATGACGTGTTGACCCCTTGTTACACACGGTCACATTTAGATGTCCCCTAACCCCCTGATGTGACGTCACACATTTGGCAATTTTCAATTTAAGATTTCGTACGTGACGTCACAAACCTTAGAGCCCGTCCCCATTGTCACAACATGGTCAATATGTCACACTTTGTAGACCCCTCCTTCCTTCTTCCATATTGGATGAGACGTCATTGTGTTTACACTTAAATAAACATTTGGTAATCAACCCATTTCCTTTAAAATCAGCCGTTTAGCACTTTCTTTTACAAGTTTCAACTTTTAATATATTCACAGATAACATCAGCATGTTTTTCTTTGATACCAATATGTAGAAGTTGGGGTTTGGTCACCAGGAATAGGGTGTCACCGTCTACTTCATGCTCTTGGAGAAGTGAGACCGTTTCATTCCAGTTGAACTTGGCTAAATATGATGATAATTGGTCGACCTGAAAGAAGTTATTACTTTTAGGATAAGGTTTGATGCCTTTGCCGTTGGAGAAACTTGGCAGAGAACGCTCTAAACCCATTCGATTGAAGGGAGACCCGTATCTGTCACAAATATGTACTTAGAGCTGCACGTTGTTTGGGGGTGGGGTGGACAAAATTATTAGTATTTTATCGACAGCCGAGTAAATTTGCATGTGCGCATCTCTATATTACATAAGTTATTTATGGCAGCGTCTACCATGAATCTTTCATAGTAGTAAACTTATAGCAATAAATTGAATCTTACCGTCCAAGACTTAACAGTTTCTGTTTTTAGATTATCAAAAGGAATATCAGATTTAACTTTAATATCTTCAGGTTTTGTTTCTTTGTCTGTGATAGGAAGTTCTAGACATTTGTTTTTCAATAAATCATCGATTTTGACCACTTCACGTTTTCGATCAACAATTTTTGTTGGTGAAGTTGTCTTTTTTACGGGATCTCTAATCTGAAACAAAATCTAAATTACTATTCATTCGCGTACATACCTATTTACTTATTATTATTTGGGGGACATAGGGCTTGGTACAGTCAAGTGCACGTCGACCTTTACATGTAGGACTTGGTGTACCATTCTTAAGTTCTATATCATTCAAAGCTCAACATGCTCCTGACTGTACTGCTTCGACCATTACTGGTCTTGTAGTGTCCTTTGTCTAAATTTCTCTGTTCAGACCGGTTGCTTTACTTCCTGATGTACTGGGCAGAGAGTTATTGTATCTCATCTCATCTACTACTAGATATTTACTTTAATTTTTTTCCTTATGATTCAACCTTTACTATGTCTTTTTACGTAACGTATACATTATATCTTTTTCAACTTATTGTTGTCCTACTTCATCCCATCCTCTCCTAATCTATCATAATTTGCGGGGTATTTTCACTTGGAGTGAATTCAGCCAACTTACAATGTTCTATCGAATCCAAATGATTTGTTACTAATCTGCTTTATTATGCCCTAGCATATAACTTACCTGATTAAGAATTCTACAACAATTAAATGATATACTAACCGGAAACGCCGTATTAGATTCCTGTATAACAATACCGTCTAAAACATGCGTCAATACATATTCTTTTTCATTTCCTTCTGCAGTATTTGCATCATCATCATTTTTACTTTTCCCTTCGTTTTTGCTCAAAATCATTTCTTTTAGCAAAGCCTTACTATCAGTATTCTCTTGTTTATCAATATATAAAATATTTTTTGTGTCTTTCAATATATTAACGTTTACTTTGTTAAATTCTTCCTTATTCCTAAGTCTGGCTTGTGGGAATACTGTGTATCTAATCAGTTTGTCTTTTCCATCGTCTAGTTTTTCAGGAGTTACTATATTATTGCTATTTTCTGGTTCAGTTTTGTTTATTTGTAATGTATTAATATCAAGTGGAGCCTTGTTTATATGTAATGAATTCATTTCAAGTGGTGCTTGTGATAGTATTTTTTTCAATGCACTATTATCATCTTGTATACTATTATTTACATTATTTTCTACTTTTCTCTCAGGTATATTGAAATATACAGATTGGGTAATAGCTAATTTTGGTGTTAAATCATCGGGTAAGTCACTTTTTCTTTTTCTATTTGTTTTTACTTCATCATTTATTATTTCTTGTTTAGTTATTGTTTGTATAGGTTTATTATATTGATTATTTGGAACTTGTGCAATATGACGTATGTTCATCATATTATTATTAGCTATAGGTCTGTGTTGGGGACGCGGCTGAATTGGTCTGTATATATAGTTTTGTGCGAAATTCCTTGTATTAGGAATTACGTTTGGTGCAACTTTTCTAATTCTAATTGGTGATGTGTTAGTCATTGCGTTTACAAATGTTGGTGATACCTGTGTGTTATTTACTTGATTTTGATCAAACATTTGTACATTTGCTCCAGTTTGGTGCATAGGATTTAATGTAATATGTTGTCTTGTTTGGTTTTGTCCAACATTTATATACATTGGCCTTTGGTTTGGTATGTTTTGCATAACGTTTTGTCTATCTACAGGTATGTTCTGTGGTATATTTGGAGCAGTGTTTTGTTGTATTGCCTCATAGTTGGTCGTTGTATCACCAACTGCGTTATTCTGAGTTGGTAAGGTTGGACAAACATTGCTTTGCACACTCTGTATCATATTTGAAGTCATCATGTTGGACATTTGATATCTCATTAAGTTCTCTTGGGTTGGCGCCAACATTGGTTGTTGGATGATTTGTTGGTACGGCTGTTGTATGTACATTTGATTTTGTTCTATCTGCTGTGGTATTGAATGTATCATATTGTTTGGCATGTGTTGTACGTAAAAAACTTGGTTTGACATCCTGTTTTGGACCCATGGTGGTTGATTTTGCGGGTTTATGAAGTATGTCTGGTTTGGTTGTAACTGGTCACCTGAAAAATAAGTCGTTGGAATTAGATATAAATAATAATAATAAATAATAATAATAATAAAATATAGGGACAATTCATACAGATTGAGCTAGCCCCAAAGTAAGTTCGAAACTTGTGTTATGGGATACTAACTCAACGATATTATATTTTATAACAAATACATATATAGATAAACATCCAAGACCCGAGGCCAATCAGAAAAAGTTCGTTTTTCATCATGACCCGACCGGGGATCGAACCCGGGACCTCCTGGGTGGCGGTCTGGCGTGGTAACCATTACGCCACGGAGGTTGTCAAATAATAAATAAGTCATTAAATTGAAAAAGCGTGATGAAGTTTTACATTTTTGATAATTGATAATGAACTTCGAAAAACTTGTGGACTGATAAAATTGAGAAAAACTTCGCAATTTTAGGACCTATGATATGAACATATAAACTGTATTAAACTATCTACAATTTCAGCCTAATTGCAGCTTTGTTGACCCCATAGGAGCAAAGCTATGACACTTTGAACATTAATATTACTACTCAAAAATTTAAATTTTCAGATTTTCTCTCTTATTTTGCGAAATATTGGAAAAACCACTAGCCCTACGAAGAAAGATTCCTGAAAATAATTTGTAGTACATTTATTTAGCTTTCATTAGAGCCGAAGCCTGTGACACTACCTGACACTAGAATTAAATCCATGTCGTTCAGGTGGCGATGCGTGTTAATAATGGCTATAGAAGAGACACAACAGTGATCTCTCTTGGTCACATCACATACCTGGTGGCATCAGTATCTGCGTTTCATATACGACCCTGACAGGACATAACACCATCTGCTGCTGTGCCATGGTCTGTTGACACCTGTGGAGTTGTAATAAAATTATGACACCAATCATGTGAAGAATTGGAAACTAGAATCGGGTATTTCAAAGGGAGGTATAGGGCACAGCGGATAACCCGCTTAAATCGGAGCAGCCCGCCTGGGGAAGGATCTCCACCTTACATAGTATCGTAGCCAAATAGCATTGGTCTCGGCCATGTTGTGTTACTACGGTGAGTAAGGTCTCCAAAGCTCCTCTTGGGGGGGTTGGGAGGGTTGGCAATGCGTGAATGATACCCCCGGTATTGCAAGCGTCTATAGGCTACGGTGACGGCTTACCATCAGGCCGACCGTGTGCTTGTTTGCCACCTTTGTGGTATAAAAAGTGTATTTCAACCGCCAAGCTAATCGCAGTTATCATTTTTCTTAAATAGCAATGAACCGATCTGATTGTGGAAGAGATCGAGTTATTCCTTTTTTTTTATATTGTGGTGATTGCCAATTTGTGCTTCGGAGGGCACGTTAAGCCATCGGTCCCGGCTGTTGTCGATGGATAAATAAATAAAAAAACTATGTAGTCGATGGATGACAGTCGTTCAGGTGGCTTGAAAACACGGACTTCTGCTAATCCGCATTGGAGCAGAGTGGAGTATGCTCTAACCTCCTTCGATTGAATCCCGAATCCCTGCAATGGGATGATTATGGGTTGATATGATGACCTTTTCTTGAATATCCGGGTGTTCACTTCAAAATGTGAAAAAATAAGCCATATAATTTTGAATATGTAACACGCGTCTTATAAATTCGCAACATGAGAGTTCTTCTCTCGTTTATTTACGTCGATATCATCGAACACGAACAAAAAACTCATACTAAGCAGTTTGACGCAATGCAAAATTACTGACCCAATCGGATTTTGTTCATTCATCGGTGTATGCTGCATCTGTAAACAAAATATCCATACTAATATTATAAATGCGACAATTTATGAGTAGATTTGATGAAGATGTAATCTGCAGGTAGCTGGTACCTTGGATTAACACGTAGGGTACTTTTTATCGCGAAAATAACGCGATTCCCGTAGGATTCGATGACGGACGACGGATGACGCTGCTGTGCATAAAAACACGCAAACAAATAAAATTACGAGTCAATTATTAAGGTGAACGTTTGTTTGGTACACCGTTTGGTGTAGTTTATAACCTGGATTAACAAAGGATAGTTTTTATCCCGGAGATCTGTCCGGGAACAACGAGAATTCACGGGTAAAAGCGCGAGCATCAGCCAGTAAACAATAAAATTACATGTCTACAGACACCTACACCCGTGAGAAGACCAAAGAGTCGCTGGTGTCTCAACCGCAAAAATAATAGATTTTGATTGAAAATTGTAAAAAGGTTTTTAAATAAGTGGCCACTTCTACACTTAAAAATAAAAGTACCTATACTAGTAAAACCCGAGCAACTTCGTTTGCGCGTATTCTGCTTTCCCGCGGGAATTTTGAAAAATCATTTCTTATCGGATGCCTACGTCATACCAAGAACCCACCCTTTAAGTTTTAGGTCTCTACGATCAGCGGTTTGGGCTGTGCGTTGATTCTCCGTCAATCGTGCATAGTAATTGGAGTTTAGGAACTATTAAAAGCCTTCTCTGAAGAAATTTTGCTGTTATATTTCTTCGAGGCGTTTTGACTTAGAGACTGTATACTGAGTCGAGACAACATAAATATGCTGTTCTGAATGAAATATCCCAGTCCTAGCTTCGCACGAGTTCTTGTAAGGATCCCTATTTAAAAAATATATAATATATAGCCAATCTTACACTTCCCAACGGTAAAAGAATGTTCGAAATCGGTCCGTCGTCGGTCGGTTTTGAGTTTAATACAAAAATACATATCTTTCCTCAATATAACATTAGTAAGATTACATGTTACATGACACTGGCTAATTGCAACGAACAAGAATGTAGAAGCCATAACTTTAAAAAAAATACGTACACTTATCAAGAAAAGTGATATTTCAAATATCTCTCAGAAAAAATAATTTCTTTAAAAATTTAACAAATAACCATGAGGTCTACACTGATCCTTTTCT
The DNA here is from genome assembly GCA_905163395.2 of Endotricha flammealis. NCBI lineage: Eukaryota > Metazoa > Arthropoda > Insecta > Lepidoptera > Pyralidae > Endotricha > Endotricha flammealis. The sequence continues at coordinate 2,101,139 of LR990883.1, forward strand.
GACACTATCTATCTCTTTCATATAACCCTCATAAATCATTCAGGATCACGAGTAGGGTAAAGAAAAAACTATTTCAAAAGAAATAATTTTTTGAATAACAATCGACCATTTTGTATAGAACTTTATTATAAGAATTTTGATCTTTATTGTAAATGTTTTAAAGACTAGAATCGTATAAAATAAGAGAGAATTTAAACTGGTCCCTAAAAATATAAGATGCAAACGATTTTCAACTCAAAACCCAAGAAGTAAAGTTTAGTTTATTTTGAGGTAATCCCCTACTAATATTTCCCCTTGGCAGAAATGGCGACCGACATGTTTTTATCTTCTTAGTGCTGTAATGTCGATAAGGTGTATCGATATCGATTTTTATCCTTACTAATAGTGCTAATATTATAAATGAGAAAGTGAGTTTGTTTGTTATTCCTTCACGGCTTGTCTAAGCAGCCGATCATTATGAAAATTTGCATACATATTGTTAGGGGTACAGAGCCCAACATAGGCTACATTTTATCCCGTGGAAGTATGTCGTTCCAATGGGAAAATATTTTTTCTACTATTAGAGGGCGCTGTATCGGCTAACAGATGGCGCCACAAGTCGCGCTATGGGTTGTTTTGTTGTCAAACGAGATCTATAACATAAAATTAACGCGAGCGAAGCCGCGGGAAAAGCTAGTGCACTGTAATTTTATTTATTACAGTTTCGAATTCTGATTTTTTTATCGTTCCTTGCTTGCAGAAGAAATTTTTTTTACCACTAAAGTGGCAAACAAGCTTAAGGCCCGCCTGATGGCGAGCGGTCACCGTAGCATATGGACGCCAATGTAATGTAACAAGAAATTTGCTATTTACAGCCTTTTTCCTTTACTTGGGCAACATGACCTTGCCTCGTGGCTAATTACAGATTTTTAGGTTAAGGGAAATTAGTATAGTTTTTGGTGTCTTTCTATTTCAATGAAAATCGCAACAAAACGTCTGAAATAATCTTTTGATTGCGTAGACATCAAAGTTTGGTTATTTTTTTGGTGCAAGGGACCGCAGATCTGAGTATTTGATTTTAAGTTCCAAGTTAATAGGACTATGAGTTCCTGGGAAAAAAAAGTTTGACAGAATAACAGACAGACAGACGGAAAACAAAGTGATCCTTTATGCCTTATTTATAGGATCACTTTGTTTTCCGTTATAAAACAGAACCTCTTGTCCTTTTGAGGTTCACAATAGATTGACCGCAACTTTTTGGTTTCTTAAAACAATAATAATAAAACTAACGATATTTTTTTTTATCGATAACTCGTCCAACACTAAGGTAAATATAGAACGCTCCAGGGGCGAAATCTCTTCCTCTATAAATAATCTCTTAGTGCGAAAGAGAAAGCTATATTGCAGACGCCATGATGTGTGAGAGAGACAGGTGACAACATGACAAAACTAATTAAAGTGAATAACAATTAGGAATTCGAACCTTATGGTCTACTAGAATAAGGACTGGATTCACGAGTACCTGATAAGTCCCAGTTAGTCTATCTGCTATATATATTTATAGTTTTTGTTTGATTTTTCGAATACTAATTATCTTACTGATAGACTATCTAGAACTTATCATGAAGATATAAAGACAAATAAAAATTAAAATAAATATTGAATTAGAACATATAGCTAATTTCCATAAATACATAGGTACTTACCTAGGTATTTATAAATTTATTAAATAAAAAATAACATCAAAATATGTAATATAATAATAATTAGAAGTAGGAGTAGACATAAATAATTCAGTTACCTAACACAATACTAAGAAAAAAATACTTAATCCTAAGAACATTAAACGCAATTATTATTTCAAGATGGCGTCTAATAGCACAGTTGAAATCAATTTACCACTCAACTGTGACGTCAGAATTGAAAACCAATCCTATTCCAGACTCTGCCACCTCTATGCCCAAATAAGAACTGAACATTATGGATTTTTGCCCCAAAAACCTTGTATTCACGGCCGTTCGTCAATCTTTTTAAAAAATAACACAGATTATAACTTACCATTACAGTTTTTCAACGATTTTCCCTCCAAAAACGCGTTTGTCTTTCAGAAAATGATTTTTAACGTCACTTGCACGTAACCTCAGACATTTTACAAACCATAATGGCTGCACGAATAACATTTGAGAACCACTCAATGCGACCACCCCTGTATCACAAAACTCACAACGACAACAAATATACGATAGTATCGTTAAAATTCGAACCAAATTTCGCGTTCGCCGTATCGATTTCACGGTATTATTTACTTTTGGTACAGGGTAACCCTAACCAATGATAAAGCAGCGGACGGAAACGCTTCGCATTGGACGGGACGTGTTTCGAAATTCAAACACGTTCTGTGACCCCGTTATCCTCTGCCGCGTCGACAGTACTTGCGAGTTATACATCTATCCCACTCTAACATTAGATTTCTTCTCATATGAAAGAAAAAGAAAAGAAATTTTATTTTTCTGGTTAAATTGGAAGGTTAATAATACACGTCTTATGATTTTAACGCAATTTATTGTAAACTCTAATACAAGGAAAATAAAGTAGAATATAAGATATTTTGTTTATGGTATCTAGTGATGTCATCTATAGAGAATGGCCGACTATACTAAGCATTATAAACATTTTGGCCTATAATATGAAATAATAATGTTTACAATAAAAGAAACGATATCATATTACTTATGTCGTGTCATTTGATACAAAAATACACCTTTGTTTGTGTTTTATTCGTTTTTATTGTGTCATATTGAGTTTAGTAGCCACATTTTTTCTGCCGACGGAAACATGAAACGCGTTCGCATATAAAATCATTTAAAAACAGTGTAGGATAAGGCAGGCATCGCGCGTCTTGTCAAAGAGGTGAAACTGCCACAGGACACAGGAAAAATGAAGCTGCAACACCGACAAGAGTGCGGCTTTTAAACTTAGGGAGAGAGTAATAGGGAAATATTTTTTTTAAGTAGAGAACACTGGGATAATTGTATTACGTTTGTCGTTTTGATACATTTATTATTATTAATTATTTTTTTTGAATTTTATGAATAAACTAGCTGTACCCGCGGCTTTGCCCGCGTGGGTAGCTGGTACCCGCGACTTCGTCTGCTCAGGATTAGTACTTTGAGTAGTTTATTTTCTTTTCCAAGATCCTATCCTATCTTTTTTTATACCGAAATCCATCAAAATCAGTTCTGCGGTTAAGTCGTGTAAGCGTAACAGACAGACAGAGTTACTTTGAGAGATACATGTTTAAAAATGGAAGAGAAAGGGAGTCATTGCGTGGTGGAAGATCCACCCTGGGTGGAAGGTCATTGCCACCTCGCGAAAGTTCATTACATCCACCCTGCCTGGGGGTAGTAAAGAACTACTCTTGAGCAGTCTTGCGTACTCTTGATCACTCTGGCGTACTCTTGCATACTGTGCTGTGGCGTACCTACTCATGCGTATTCTTGCTTGTTGTGCGTACTCTTGCGTACACTTTCGTACTCTGGCGTACTCATGCGTAATCATGCTTACTATGGCGTACCTACTATCTTGCGTACTCTGGCGTACTCTTGCGTACTGTGGCGTACTCAGTACTCATGCGTACTGTGGCATACTCAGTACTCATGCGTACTGTGGCGTGCTCATGCGTATTCTTGCGTACTGTGGTGTACTCTTGCGTACTCTGGCGTACACTTGCGTACTCTGGCTTACTCTTGCGTACTGTGTCGTATTCATGCATACTCTGGCGCCTGCGATAATACAAGATACGCGACACGTCGGTCCTATCCTATTACTCCCGTTTCCGTGGGAATTCTATAACATCCCGTCTTTGTCCTTGTCAACATCATAAAGGGAACCTCTATACAAAATTTCAGCTTTCTAGGTTGAGCGCCTGCGATAATACAATTACAGTCCTATTACTCCCTTTCCTGTGGGAATTCTATAAAACCCCATCTTTATCCTTGTCAACATCATAAAGGGAACCTCTATACAAAATTTCAGCTTTCTAGGTTGAGTGCCTGCGATAATACAATTACAGTCCGATTACTCCCTTTCCCGAGGGAATTCTATAAAACCCCATCTTTATCCTTGTCCACATCATAAAGGGAACCTGTATAACTACACATCTGTCCGTCTGTCCGTCCGCGGTCTGGCGCCTAGACGCTTGATGCTAGAAAGCTGTAATTTGGTGTGTATACTCATATTAACAATGCTAACAAAGTGGTAGAACAAAATTTTGACAAATATTTTTGTTTGGGGTGCCTCCCCTACACCACCTACATGTAAAGTGAGAATATTTTTTTTTTCTCGCCGACGCCGATTGGACTGTCGTTACTTATTACTTACTTAGATCTCTTAAAAACATCGAGGGTGTGGGATGTGGGATCATTTTTCGATACAACGATCCGTTTTGGAATTATTTATGTGTACATTTATCGTGTCAATTTCCGTTTTGCACGGTGCCCCCCTATCGGAAATACTTAAGTATGACGGAGCAGCCCGTCTGGGGAAGGACCTTACGGAAGATCTTAGCCAAATAGCATTGGTCTCGGCCATGTTGTGTTCCTACGGTGAGTAAGGTCTCCAGAGCTCCACTTGGGGGGGTTGGGAGGCAACCTGAGTGATACCCTAGGTATTGCAAGCGCCTATAAGCTACGGTGATGCTTACCATCAGGCGGGCCGTATGCATGTTTGCCACCTTTGTTGTATAAAAAAAAGCCCCGCGGCGTCGCTCGCGTTAATTTTATGACATAGATCTCGTTTGACAACAAAACAACACATAACGCGACTTGTAGCGCCATCTGTTGGCCGAGCCAGCGCCCTCTGCAGTAGAAAAAATATGTTCCCATTGGAATGACATACTTACTTTCACAGGATAAAAAGTAGCCTATGTTGGGCTCTGTACCCCTGACAATATATATATGTACAATTTTTCATAATGATCGGCTGATTAGTCAAGGCGTGAAGGATAACAAACAAACAAACAAATTCACTTTCTCATTTATAATATTTTCATAATAATTCACACAACGCCACCTTTTGGTAGGTAGTAGCACCAAGGTACCCTCGGACATTAAAAGTATTGACTCGTTCGACATATTTAAAAAGCTATTAGCCAAACGTATGTCATTAAAATTGTTAAGGCAGTAGATGGCTTGCCTCGGTTATGTTTGTAATCTCATAACACGACGCGAAAGTAAACCGAATGACCATTACTATAGTTAAACACATAGGAAATGAAAATGAGGAAAACCCTAATTATTCAACAAACGAAACGGGTTTCCTGTCTGCGAGGATCTTTTATCGTCGTATTCCATGATCGATTACAAAACTTTCGAGTACGCGCATACTTACATTATCGAATATGTTTTTCTTCTTCAAACGCCTTTCGTGACTTGACAATTTTTACCGAGTAGTTAGGTACTATTTTTATTATTCTGTGCTACTGATTTTTGGTGTGTCAACGAAAGTGTGCTTTTATTTATTTTTAAATTACCTACCTAAGTTCTTATGTAATAATAGGTATGTCTTAATGAGAATAAAAGTCTTTAAACCTTTTAAAGGTTAAAAATTGGTACTATATAAACGCTTTTTATTTATAATAACTTTTTGGGGAAAAGTAAAAAAAAAATGCTATTTTGACGAATAATCATTTATTTCTATTTATTTACATAATTTGGTATTAATAATCTTTACTTTCTTGTACTAAATCAAACATCAACTTTTCAATTTCGGTCTCATTTTTGGCGCCTTAATAATTGAGCCAATACTTTTCCTTTTTAACATGGCCGCTCTCTTTTTGGCGGGAGTTTGAGCTTCCTTCGCCATTTTCTTTTTCTTTTTCTCGATTTTTTCTTTGGCCGCTCCTTCTTTCTTTTCTTTGGTAACCTTCGGTGATTTTAATCTGTTTGATTTTTTCATGATTTTCTTTTTTGTCTCATCTATTTTGTCTTCTTTTTCAAATTTTCTCTTCTTAGAATCCGATTTTTCTGTAATTTTGGGATTTTTGGTTGTTTTCTCTGATTTTTTCGTTTTATTTCCAGATTTTTTTGTATTTTTTTCAGCATTTTTCATAATTTTTTCATAATTTTTCGTTGTTTTCTCGCTGTTTTTCGTTGGTTTTTCCATGTTCTTTGGTTTTTTCTTCGTCTTCTCTTTGTCTTTTACATTTTTGACCATAGCAAGTCTGAAAGAGCCGCTCGCTCCAATTCCCTTAGTCTGCTGTATGGTGCCAGACTCCACGCCAGCTTTAATTAGTTTCTTTATAATGTAGTTAATTTTTTCTGTGTCTACGTGATGTTTCTCCGCTATAAACTTCTTTATTGCATACAGAGACGACCCTTTTCTTGTTCCTTTTCGTAATTCCACTAAGGCTTCGTGTATCATGATTTTTGTTGGCGGCCTCTTAGGTTCTGCATTTAATATGTCTTCTGAAGGGCTTCTTGGTGGCTTTGGCATTTTAGTTTTCTTCTCGAGCAACGCCGATTGTATTTCTATATCTGAACTGTCAGACATCTTGTGTGATTTTTGAACAACGAACAAACGGTTTGCTTTTATTTTCATTTGCCTAAGTGGCGTTAGGCGTTACCTTTGCGAAAACCAACAATAAGTTTCGCGTTGTTAACGTTGACCGCTAGCGCCACGAAACTATCATGCCGGACACTGGGCGGCGAAGTAAAAATCATGTCAAAAATATACAATGAAACATAGAACCCCTTCCTTTTTGAAGTCGGTTAAAAATAGAATTTATCTTGAATTTGAGAAACTCGATGGCCTCATTGCGGGTGACATAGGGTCGATCACTTATGTTAAGCAATGACAATCCAGCCGATACTTGGATGCCTTTAAAAATCTCGGGTTAAATAAATAACAAATACTTACTTACATATTTAGTAAGTAACTAGGATAGCACGATCGTCGAACTAGTGAGAATATATTTATTTTATTTTTTTCTCAAGGAGCTCGATGGCGTCGCTGTGTGTTCACGCAAGTTAAGCGACGACGACCCTAGCCAGTGTTTGGATGGGTTTTTGTTATCTCGAGCTTCTCCGTGCTTCGGAGGGCACGTTAAGTCGTCGGTTCCGGCCGTTGTCGATAGATAGACAGTGTTAAGCCAAGTCGGTGACCTTAGCTGCTTGAAAACACCGGCCTCTGCCAATCCGCATTGGAGCCTTCGATCGAAGGGAGACCCGTATCCCAGCAGTGGGATGATTATGGATTGATATGATATGATGATGATTTTTTTCTCATTGGTTTGACTGTCGGATTTACCTATATTATCGAGAAACAATTCAATTTTATAATTACACACTGTCACATATTCCTACAACCACTACCTACACAGTCACACATTCCATCTTGGCGCAGTTCGTCTAAAAAATAAATTCGACTGATCGAGAAAACAAAGAAAAATGTGAAAAAATACCTCACTAATTCGAGGGTCGGACTGATGAATCGAACTATTGAGAAAGCCCACACTTCGTCATCGTAATTTGTTTTTTTTTTCTTTGCAAATCCAGTTTAGATCAACTATCGGAGGTTATATAAAGCGACGATTCTTTCCCAGCTATGCAGTTGCCTTCGAACGATCACAGCGTAAACACCGAGTTGAAAACTACAAAGAATAATAACTTTTAGCCAGTTGCAGAAACGTGTTTTTCAATCGTAATTGCACTATAAGTTTTAAGCTATTAGCCAAACTAAAGATAAAGATCTTATGGGTCCCGGAGACGGTTAAGCCACTTGAGTCAAATCTACGTATAGATGTGATTAAAAGTAAAAAAAAAACATGTTATTTAATAAACGTTAAAAATATAACTGAAAATCTTTTGACATTTTGATATTTTTATTAAGTGTTCATTGAATTAGTTATAACGAAACGTACGAAAAACGCTTACAATAGTAAACACTCAATAAAAATATCAATATGTTGTAAAATGGGATTCGAGATCGTCGCCTTGTCAACGAAGGTCGTCAAGATGGCGACCTCGGATCCTCACCGTACCACGTTGCCTTTATAAAGTGTATGTACTTTTTTGCTAAAAAGTGTTCATTTGTAATACTCGACATTGGCGAAATTGTCTATGTGTCGCTAAGACACGACAGAAGCCATTAATTAAGATAAACTAACTAAAACTATGTTATAAGATTATCAGTTTTATTTATATAACATGATTTTTTTCACATTTAACTATTAAAAAAAAATACTTTTAATCACATCTTTACGTAAACTTGACTCAAGTGGCTTGACCGTCTCCAGGGCCCATTAGTTTGAAAGTCAGCCAGTATAAGTTCTTTTGTCTTATTCTTTTTGATAGTGATAGCTAGCGAGGTAGGTATATAACTTTAAAAATGCGTTTCTGAAACCTGCTGAGTTACAGTCATTTCTACTTCCTACTAATATTATAAAGACGAAAGTTCATGTGTAAGTTTGTTACTTTTTCACGGTCAAATGGCTGGACCAATTTTAATGATATTTGGTATGTACGTAGCTGATACCTTGGATTAACACATATATACTTTTTATCCCGAAAAGTACGCGATTCCCGTAGGATTTGGTCAAAAACTGATATAGATTGCGCTGCTGTGCATAAAATTAAACACGGGTAACAGCAGCTAGTAATTTAATAAACCTTAATATAAAGTGACATTAACTTTAAGTAATAAATAATCATTTACTTCAAGAGAGGTAGGGCACAGCGGATAATCCGCTGAAATCGGAGCAGCTCTGGGGAATGACCTCCACCTTACAGAAGATCGTAGCCAAATAGCATTGGTCTCGGCCATGTTGTGTTCCTACGGTGAGTAAGGTCTCCAGAGCTCCACTTACTGTACCCTGTAAGTGACACCCTTGGTATTGCAAGCGTCTATAGGCTACGGTAACTGCTTACCATCAGGCGGGCCGTATGTTTGTTTGCCAACTTCGTGGTATACCAAAAAACATCACAAATTAGGCCTGTCGGCGAATTGATGTACCGACCATCCCTCTGGTAATGTGCTCTGGTGGTTTCTCCCCCGGGACTTCATTATGCTTCATTGCTTATTGTCAATCTGAGGTCGCCGGTTGTTGATCATCTTTTTTTTTTGACGACCTCCGTGGCGTAATGGTTACCACGCCAGACCGCCACCCAGGAGGTCCCGGGTTCGATCCCCGGTCGGGTCATGATGAAAAACGAACTTTTTCTGATTGGCCTCGGGTCTTGGATGTTTATCTATATATGTATTTGTTATAAAATATAATATCGTTGAGTTAGTATCCCATAACACAAGTTTCGAACTTACTTTGGGGCTAGCTCAATCTATATGAATTGTCCCTATATATTATTATATTATAGCAGACAGAGAGGTGGGAATGTGTGGTGGTAACTACTGTTAGTACTTATTACCATTAAAATCTGTGGTAGGTAATTACCCGGTCGAGTGCATGGACCTAGAAAAAAAGGCGGACACAGGTATATTAATTACTTCAAAAAATAAAAATAAATCGAAAAAACTTTGGGCTCTCTTAGGCACTTAGACACGTCTATTACAATGTTATATTTATGTCATAAGTCATCGAGATATAAGTCTGTACATTGGTACTTATATCTTGATGTTATAAGTACATATAATCACTGAAACTAAAAGGTGAAGCACTCATAGTAAGCCACCTCGCGTATACGTACGAACCGGCCGGCTTCATCATATCAACACATAATCATCCCACTGCTGGGATACGGGTCTCCCTTCAATCGAAGGTGATTAGAGCGTACTCGTGCGATTGGCAGAGGCCGGTGTTTTCAAACCGTCCGAAGGCGTGTCATCCATCGACAACAGCGCCGGGACCGACGGCTTAACGTGCCCTCCGAAGCACGGAGGAGCTCGAGATAACGAAACCCATCCAAACGTTGGCTAGGGTCGACGTCGCTTAACTTGCGTGTTCATAATAGAGTGCGACACACAGCGACGCCATCGAGCTCCTCCGGCCGGCTTACTATGGTGTGAATGTGTGCGTGCCGGCCAGCCATTTCACACTCACACATAGTAACGCGGCCGCCATTAGGGTGCTTCAATTCTTTCTTAGCAAGATTTCGTCCGCCTTTTTTTCTAGGTCCATGGTCGAGTGAGCCTATTTCATAAATAGTCAATCATTCGTCAAAACAGTTGTAAAAAACATCTGATTTACAAAAGGCCGTAACCGGTTCTTTTATCGGTGGTAATTTTGCTTTGTTTCGGGTCAGTAGGTAGTCTAATCTACTTATAGAATACCTAAGTGTTGTTTAAAATGTATTATTATCATCTTCATCATCACTTTGGACATGGTTACAGGAGAACTGGCAGCAGCATCTTCACGCCTCGGTGTCCGAGGAATCTTCTTCTACCCTCAAATTTGTAAAATCACTTTTTCACACGACACTGACTACGTATCTATTCTGCCACCCTGACCAAGTGACATTTTAATATTTCAGTGGCTTTTTACAATTCATTTAGAAAGGATTTTCCTTCTTATGGTATTCTTACATAGTGTATAATATATGTTAGCGATCTTAAAGCGATGTTAACTTTAGATGAAATGAAATCGTTTATTTCAGAAATTAGACCTTCACAGGCACTATTTCTTGTCATTTACAATTTGTATATATGTATAAAGAAAATAAACTACGTTATATACTACCACCATTTCGGACACAAGCAAAATGGCCACCGGTAAAAGAAATGGCGAAAGAAACCCGGTTACGGCCTTGTTTGTCATTTAGCAATTTTTTTCTTTCACTCGTTTGTTACAATGTATGAGTACATTTATAAGAATAAATAAAATACAGATCCAGGTACATACAGAAATCAAGCTCTAAACGCGGGATGTCGATCAAATAGCGCTATGGTCAAATCCTAAATATGTCGAATATGTAGATGTTAATAAAGCTAGCAGACCAGTCCCCCAAGATGACAACCACAACTGAGAGAGAGATACCTACCTACCACGGGAACGGGTAAGTAATCTTGTTATGCCATGATGTTCATTCATTGTGGGAGAAATAAAGATAAATTTATGTTACCCTGCGGTTGTATTTTTCATTATTCACCTATGTGACCAATTTCCTATGAAAAATTTACTTTTTTTATTTAAAAAATAAAGAATTAGACGCACGCCCAAACCACAGAGCACCTATTCCCAAATTAAGCAAAACTTGGGTACTAGATTACTGATTTAATAAATAATTAGTGTATTTGTTGGGGCCTGAACTGCGTGGAATACGGAGGTTGATAGAAATGTCCACTTTGATCGTAAATTTTATTGTCACAAATGTCTAAATACTAAATTGTTAAAATGTTAATGATATATGTGACGACCTCCGTGGCGTAATGGTTACCACGCCAGACCGTCCCCCAGGAGGTCCCGTGTTCGATCCCTGGTCGGGTCATGATGAAAAACGAACTTTTTCTGATTGGCCTCGGGTCTTGGATGTTTATCTATATATGTATTTGTTATAAAATATAATATCGTTGAGTTAGTATCCCATAACACAAGTTTCGAACTTACTTTGGGGCTAGCTCAATCTGTATGAATTGTCCCTATATATTTATTAATATGTATGTTCGATGAGCGCATAATATCCGGTTGTTAACACAGCGAATTATGTATACAGAGTAGTGACCGAGACTGAGCGACATACGGTCAGGCTCGTGTCGGTGCACGCACATTTGTTTGGTGTGATTGCACCGAACAGTAATAATACATACAAAAATACTTAATGAAGAAATCATCCAGCCTATAAGACAAACATTTCATTAATGCACACAAAATATTTGCTTTGCTCGGGATTTGAACCCGCGGCCTTTGGTATAAATAAGTCATTGCTAGCTGATCATCCAGGGATATAAGATTTATATTATTTACATTAAGTTGTTTGGAGCCTGGATTCAGTTATCGACTAGTGTAAACAGGTAGGTAGATAGATATTTATTCATTGCCCTAGTTCCTATTCGACCGAAGCATTGGTCTCGGCCATGTTGTGTTCCTACGGTGAGTAAGGTCTCCAGAGCTCCTTTTAGGGGGTTTGGGAGGCTTGGCAACCCGTGAGTGATACCCCCGGTATTGCAAGCGTCTATAGGCTACGGTGACGGCTTACCATCAGGCCGACCGTATGCTTGTTTGCCACCTTTGTGGTATAAAAAAAGACCATTTTCGATAACTTTCTTTTAATACAGTAGACAATCAAGCGAGCGAGCCACCTAATGGAAAGTGGCCACCGTCGCCTATAGACATCAATAACACCAGAGGGGCACTACCTATACGTTGTCCACCAAGTAGGTTGAAGAGGAGGGGATAGGAAAGGAGTTTGGCTGACTGAACGCTTTTTAAATAAACAAATATTCTTGGACGAATCACACAACGCCATCTAGTCCCAAACTAAGCAACTAAGCTTGTACTATGGGTACTAGATTGCTGATAAATATATCTACTTAAATATTTTTTTTTCTAAATAAATACTTATTATACATAGAAAACATCCAACCAAGGCAAACAGATATGTTCAAGCACACAAATATTTGCCTTGCGCAGGATTCGAACTCGACTTGGGATAAAGTGACCATTGCTAGCCACTGGACCATTGGATCTTTTTACCTATTATACCTTTTTAATCCATGGCATGGCAGATTGCTAATATAGTTAAAAACGCTGCTTTTGTTACGAGAGGTGCATGCTTATCGAGCAATTATATACTTAATCTACTTTTACTTTTTTCTATAAAAAAAACTTATCAGAGAGTAAATGTATGTATCGCTAAATTGGCGCCGTCATCTCCTTCTCGGTGACGTCCCGTTGACGGTCTAAGTGGACAAACTGCCTAAGGCCGTTTGTCTACCGCCACCATCAACGGGACGCCACCGAGAACGAGATTATTTCTGGCCGAAATTGAAGTTGACGTGACGGCGATCGTTTGTTTTAGTATCTATCTTCTGTGTTCAGTCAGTTTGTCAACTTCATCTCGGCCAGAAATAATCTCGTTTTCGGTGACGACGTCACGGTGACGGTCGCGGTGGACAAACGGCATAACAGTCATTTATTGAGACACATTTGAATTTTATTTCCACACTAGCTTTTCCCGCGGCTTGCTCGCGGTTAATTTTATGACAACAAAACAACCCATAGCGCAACTTGCGGCGCCATCTGTTGGCCGATAGCATCCCATACAGCGCCCTCTATAGTAGAAAAAATATTTTACCATTGGAATGACATACTTTCACGGGATAAAAAGTAGCCTATGTTAGGCTCTGTACCCCTAACAATATGTATGCAAATTTTCATAATGATCGGCTAATTAGTCAAGCCGTGAAGGAATAACAAACTAACTCACTTTCTCATTTACAATATTACTAGCTTTTCCCCGCAGCTTCGCTCGCGTTAATGTCATGTCATAACAAAACAACCCATAGCGCAACTTGCGGCGCCATCTGTTGGCCGATAGCTCATCCCATACAGCGCCCTCTATGGTAGAAAAAATATTTTACCATTGGAATGACACACTTTCACGGAATAAAAAGTAGCCTAGGTTGGGCTCTGTACCCCTGATAATATATATACAAGTTTTCATAATGATCGGCTGATTAGTCAAGCCGTGAAGGAATAACAAACTCACTTTCTCATTTTATAATATTAGTATGATTAACTCTCAAGCTATCTCTCTTTTTCTTCTTTGATTTATAGTACAACTATAATTAAATGTGTCATTAACTTTAAAAATGCGTTTCAGAAACTGACGGTTGTATAAGACCAAAGTGCCTATAATATATTATGTATTAATTTAGTTATGTTTTTATTTCAGAGATGGCGCGGTTCGGGATTGAAGCAATCCTGAATCGCGCTATGGTTTCGTTTTTGGGAAATTAACTTTTTTTTAAATTATAACAAATGAAGCTCGGTTCAATCAGCTCAGTTTATTAGTTCAAAGGTGTAGTTTGATTTACGACCTTACTACATCCCAATAAAGATCAAGCATCAGCTACCGGGGGCCCGATTCTACTAAACAAATGCACCAATGGACTCTCAATGGTGTCTCAATCGTGTTTCAATAGAATGTCGATAGTATATCTGTAGAATAGTTTTTGACATTTGTTCAACTTAATAAGTTAAACATTATGTTATTGTTTAAGTCCATAACAAATGTCAAAAACTACCTTCTGATACACTATCTACTTCCACTGATACACTATCGGCATTCTATTGAGACACGAGAGGAGAGAGAGTATAGAGAGTTTAGAGAGGTAGGGCACAGCGGATAATCCGCTCAAATCGGAGCAGCCCGTCTGGGGAAGGACCTCCACCTTACAGAAGATCGTAGCCAAATAGCATTGGTCTCGGCCATGTTGTGTTCCTACGGTGAGTAAGGTCTCCAGAGCTCCACTTGGGGGGGTTGGGATGGTTGGCAACGCGTGAGTGATACCCCCGGTATTGCAAGCGTCTATAGGCTACGGTGACGCTTACCATCAGGCGGGCCGTATGCTTGTTTGCCAACTTTGAAATATAAAAAAAAAAAAAAAAACACGATTGAGACACCATTGAGAGTCCATTGGAGCATTTGTTTAGTAGAATCGGGCCCTTGCTACGGCGGTGTTATTCACTTCACTTCACTGTAAGGTAAATAGATAGGTCATATTGACATCCTTCATATTGTTTTCTGTAATCGTGAAAAAAAAAATTTTTTTCAGTATAAAAAAAATCTTTATTCCCTTATTATACTTATTGTAATATTAACTTACACTTATACGTACAGACCTACAATAATTTTATATACAGATTACAGTTTATACATAGGAATCAATTTAAAAGCATTTAAACATATTTAAATATAAAAATATAAATTGTACAATAATGTTTTTATAACAAAAAGTAGATTGGTATATAGCCACATATTATTTATTTTCTATTGCACGTACATTGTTTTGGTGTGCGTGACTGATTTTACGTGCTTTTCCGAGGCACACTAAAACAATGTGCATGTGAACGATACAAAATTTAAAGCCGAACGCTTTTCGTGAAATATCTGTATACATGTTTATGCACACAAATGTTTGTCTTCGGCAGGATTCGAACCCGCGGCCCTTGGGATAAAATAGCCATTCCTACCTACTCGACTATAATAGGTAGCGGGTCTGTCTAATATAAATATACTACAATGAATTAGGAAACTAATATAAATATCCGAGCATGTTTGGTTGTACGCGTTAATCTCAGGAACTATTCGAATTGAAAAATTATTTTAGTGTTGGTTGGCTTATTTACGATAAGGAAGGCTATTAATAATAATGTAATAGCATGCTACCACTATCCGGGACTTAAATATCTCGGAAATGGTTCACTTTTGCATAACACATTATAGGGTTAAATCGAGCCCAAATAACAATACCTACAACCCCCGGGAGGATAGCATACAATTACCAGTAACCCTGTATATATATAGAACCAAACTACATTTTATTATTTAACATCATTGACTTCAGTACATTCGGAATTAGTCCCACTTGTTATTTGGGAATAAAATGAAACTTATTTCATTTAAGCACAAAATTTACAGAAAGTGATATAATACAAACAAAATTGACTTCACAGTTTCAATGTGGCGCCATCTAGTAGTATTTTTAAATACCACTATACTGATCGCCCATTCTCCTGGCGTGTGCAGTCATAAAACGAAGTTGAAACGCATACTTATTACTCAGTGCTTAACGACAATTGATTTTTAATCTTTGAGCCAGAGGGGCTACTACGAACCGATATCCGATACTTCGGAAAGAATTTTAACCATAAAGTACAAAGTATTTAATGGAAAGAATTCAATGAATTACTAAAATAGTATAAAAATAAGTGGTAGTGTTCTGTGGTACGGCCAAACCTCAAATTTTATTTTGCTCAGTCGTAAGTTAATTGACGACCTCCGTGGCGTAATGGTTACCACGCTAGACCCAGGAGGTCCCGGGTTCGATCCCCGGTCGGGTCATGATGAAAAACGAACTTTTTCTGATTGGCCTCGGGTCTTGGATGTTTATCTATATATGTATTTGTTATAAAAATATAATATCGTTGAGTTAGTATCCCATAACACAAGTTTTGAACTTACTTTGGGGCTAGCTCAATCTGTATGAATTGTCCCTATATATTTATTTATTTATAAATGATTTTTCTCTTTGGTCATAGGATAGAAAAGTCACTCCATCCTTGGAAAAATAATCAAAAGTATTCAATTCAATTGCCCAAATAACAATACCATAAAAATTAAATAGTTCAATTTGTGAATCAATCCACACAACACAACAATAGGCAAAAATAATGAAGAATTTAATAATAATATAAAAATATAAGAATTTAAAAAATGAAATACTTCGGCCGAAGTATTGGATATCGTTTCGTAGAGCTTTCAAGAAGCTTTAGTACGTAGTACTCGTACTAAAGCTTCTTGAAAGCTCTACGAAACGATATTTCCTATTTTGACAGATGGGTCATTCTATCAGCCAATAGCAATGCTCGAATTCGCAACGCAACCAATAGCAAATCATTACGTGGACCAATAGGAACGAAGTAAATATTTTTTACTCGTTTATTTAAAAAACTTGAAAGGAGGTGGGTCACGGCCCATATAAAATTAACCCAGGCCCGGCGCAAAAGAAAAGTATCTCAGATTATCTGTTATATCGAGTATTTTAAATCTGTGTAGGTCCTATATCCCATAAATGTGGCTAAGTTATCAATATTGCCGCAAAAACAGTCGTTTTTATATGAAAAAAATATGAAGTTTAAGACATTGGTGGCGCTAGTATGCACCGTTAGGGGCCAGAATTTCACTTTTTAGACAATGGACAACAAAATCTGTACAATGCTATTCCATTTGTGCTCAAAACTAGAAAAAAAGTTTTTTTTGCCTGCGTAAAATGAAATAGCAATATTGACTCGACATAACAGTTAAACTGAGAAACTTTTCGTTTGCGCCGGGCCTGAGTTAATTTTGACCCACCTTCTTTAATCATACATTAAATGCATAACGTAAGAATGCTTGCTTATTTTAGATTACCTTTCAAAATGCCGTTTTTTGTACAGAAAATAATTGTTTTTTTAAATCTAGCTATGGACGCAGGTTTGCCCGCTCAAATGCGAATTTCCATACTTAAGGAGGTACGTTTCGATCCGTGCGGGAAATTCAAATTTCTTGGGGGTTTTTACAAATTGCATCTCAATCATTGATAGATTTTTCGTTGGCGACAATAAATAAAATATATCTACTGAATAATAAATATTGGCTCTTCTCATTATGAATGTGCATAATGCACGTTTATAGAGAAAAGATGCATCGTGGACATTCATAATAAGAAGTGCTAATATTTATAATTTATTTGATAATTATTCAGTAGCTATATTGTATTTGTTCTCGCCAAATCAATTTTCACGAAAATTCTATCAATGATTGAGATGCAATTTGTAAAAAACCAAAAAAAAAAATTGAATTTCCCGCGCGGACTGAAACGTACCACCTTAATGTTAATACGCGTGAAATGCTTTATTTTCCGGGATATAATATTGTATTTTCGATTTTTATAAAGTTGTTTCACTTCAACCATTTTAATTTTGATAATATTTATGAAAGCTGCGACTTTAACGCAGTATGCTGTTATTAAAAAATCGCCACTATTACAAACCTTCCCCGTAGCTTAGTTGTGTCACGGATTTCGAGGACGTGGGTTCGACTCCCATCTGGGGCAGATGAAATTTTTCTTTCAAAAATATTTTCAAAATAAAAATGTGAATAACCCTTCTGCGGGTTAATTCTCATAATAAAAACTGTTAAAATCTAGTCTCAATGTCTAGCTCTATCTCTTTCTTACAAAATGTAAAACGAGCGAGGTAGAGCTTGATATTACAAAAAACTTAATCTCAAAAGCATATAGAACAGTAAATACATTCCAATAACTGGGTCTGTATTGTGGGAGTCATGATTTCGCATTATTTTTTATAACCACCACCAACCATACAGCCCGCCTGATTGTAAGCAGTCACCGTAGCCTATAGACGCTTGCAATCACGCTATGCCAACCCCCCCCCCCCCTCCCCAAGTGGGCTCTGGAGACCTAAATCACCGTAGGAACACAACATGGCCGAGACCAATGCTATTTGGCTACAATACGATGTAAGGTGAAGGTTCAAACACAGGCGGGCAAGAAAGATGCGGAGCGGATTATCCGCCCAATCTTTCTTGTTCCAGTTAACATAGTACAGTTTACTTATTGAGGCTAGATTTTAATCGTTTTTATTACTAGAATACGATCATCTGATGCTAAGCATTCACCACACAACATTACTTAACATGACACCATGTTTAGATATAAATGCCTATATCTTCTTTGGATACCCCTCGGATTATTACCGGCGTTATACTAAAACTTCCCCTGCTTCCTTGCGTCGGCTGCGTATTTCCTCACATGCACTATGTAATCTAACATCACTGACGCGAACGCAGCGTCTAAGACGAACTGTGGTATTTTACCTGTAAACAAATAATAAAAATTTTCATCAGCTATTTGTAAAATCCAAAGAAAGAGAATATGGTCACTTAAAATATACAATTATTTAAAGTATTTATTAATATTATATTAATATATTTAAATATTACTATTTAATACTAATATTTACTAATGCAATATTAAAAAATAAATACTTGGATACTATAAAAAATTGCACGTCCAAACAGGCCTTTTTAAAAGCTTTTATTTAACTTGACCTGTATGTATGTATGTATATATGTATGTATGTATGTATGTATGTATGTATGTATGTATGTATGTATGTAAGGGCGGAATCTTGGAACGAAAATTTGAACCACTTCCCGAAGACCGATTGAGCTGAAATTTTGCTTAAAACTGTAGATCAGATGACAATACAATATTATGATAACAAAATTACGATACAGCCGTTTGTGTTCCGTTTTTCGTACAAAACCGTTCCGACCAAAAACCTATAGGGTACTTCCGGTTGTCCTAGAATCATGAAATTTGGCAAGAAGCAAGATGATGTAGCACAAGTACAGGAATAAATCTGAAAATCGTAAATTTGTAGTTACTTCTTCTTTAAACAACCAATATAATTTGACCCTACCCTTGGTACATTTTACATTGGTACATGGCTCTTTTTATACCGGTTACGAATTAAAATGTATTTTATCTATTACTAGCATTTCCTCGCGGCTTCGCTCGCGTTAATTTTATGACATAGATCTCGTTTGACAACAAAACAACCCATAGCGCGACTTGTGGCGCCATCTGTTGGCCGATAGCATCCCATACAGCGCCCTTTATAGTAGAAAAAATATTTTCCCTTTGGATTGACATACTTTCACGGGTAAAAAGGTAGCCTATGTTGGGCTCTGTACCCCTGACATATACAAATTTTCATAATGATCAACTAATTAGTCAAGCCGTGAAGGAATAACAAACAAACTCACTTAATATTAGTATGATAGTATGACTAGTATGAGGAGCTCGATGGCGTCGCTGTGTGTCACACTATAATATGAACACACAAGTTAAGCGACGGCGAGCCTAGCCAGCGTTTGGATGGGTTTCGTTATCTCGAGCTTCGGAGGGCTTCGGAGGGCACGTTAAGCCGTCGGTCCCGGCTGTTGTCGATAGATGACAGTCGTTAAGCCAAGTCGGTGGCCTTAGGGCGGTTTGAAAACACCGACCTCTGCCAATCCGCATTGGAGCAGCGTGGCAGAGTACGCTCTAATCACCTTCGATTGAAGGGAGACCTGAGACCAGCAGTGGGATGATTATGGGCCCTATTTTGGTTTCATCTAAGATTATGGGTTGATATGATGATGATGATGATGACTAGTATGATTATGGGAAGGAACAATCACGCGCGAGTTCTACTTGCCCTTGGTCGGTATTTTATTTTTGATGGGCACATAAACCCGTTTAGTTTGTCGCAGGGTGACCGTAGTAAAATCAGGAAATTATATAGGTATTCAAATTGCTGGTGCTAGTTATAACAAATAAATTTATTAGACAAGTACTGCCTCTCGACAATAGATGGCACTGCGAAACCTGTCCAGTGATAACTAAAAAGTAAAAAATAAATTATAAGTAAAAATATATATTTAAAAACAAGCTTTTATTTAATTGCGCTAAAAAGAATAAAATAAACTTTTCTTTTAAAATTTTAACTATCAACTTATAACGTCATTACACAATTTATATGACATAAAAGCTTGTCGCGAGATTTACCTGTTTAGGAAAACATAAATCGAACTAACATTTATTCGTACTAGGTACGAGTAAATGTTAGTAATTAAATCTCGCGACAAGCTTTTATGTCATATAAATTGTGTAATGACGTTATAAGTTGATAGTTAAAATTTTAAAAGAAAAGTTTATTTTATTCTTTTTAGCGCAATTAAATAAAAGCTTGTTTTTAAATATATTTTTTTACTTTTAATTTATTTTTGTTTATAGACAGGGAAATGCATTACTGCATGCCCCGCCGCTGGGGAAGCGACGGGGGTATGTCGGACTCCCCCTTTAGTCCACTCGGGTATACCGACTAACACCACCTAGATGGGCGGGGTCACGGGAACGATGATACTTCCGGGACCCCGCCGCCGAAGACCAGTCTCCTTGGGCTGGGCACTATTGGCGGCGCGCATAGAAGGAATTGGCGCGCCGCGTCGCTCGGGGACTTCCGATCCTATGGGCGCCGGTTTCCCCAACCGGGCATGCGCTAAGCACCTACGGGGTGGCGGCTGACTCCGCTTCCCCCACCCGCTCCGCTGCCTACCTCTGCGTCAGTACTTCACCGCAGAAGGAGGCAGGAAGGGAGGGGAGGAAAATCATATCAATCCGTTCATTTTCGACGTGAAGAGAGGACAAACAAACAAACACACTTTCACATTTATAATATCAGTATGGAAGTATGGATAAACAGACTTTCTTTCTTTCTCACTCACTCTTTTATCTATCTCCATTATCTCTTCTCGTCTCTGTTATCTTACCTTTAAGGTCACAGCACATAAGCCATTGGAAGGTGGTGTGCTTCTCTATCTTGCCGCCCGAGCTCTTCACGTTCAACGGCTTGAGATACCAGCAACCGACTTTGTTGTGACCCCTGTGATACAAACAAAGGTTTTCAACATACATCTATCTATATAAAAGAAAGTCGTGTTATTTACATCTATCTATACATATAATAAAACAGTAGACCCCGATATGTCTGTACATTGGACATATTTGGCAAAAATGGAGAGGGAACAGTTAGAGTAAGGTAATAAAAGTGAAAAATTTTTTTTTTTTTTTTTTGTGTTTGTCTGTTTGAACGCGCACATCTTCTAAGTTACTGAACAAATTTTAATGCTGTTTTCACAGGAAAATAGAGCTAGGGATGGAGCAGAATATAGGCTTTGTTTCATTTAAATCGCATGTCAGGAAAAGGAGTTATCCTTATTTTAACATTTCACGCGGACGAAGTCGCGGGTAACAGCTCGTCATTAATAAATCAAAGCGATTTGGCTGAAAATTGGTGGGGAGGTAGCTTAGAGCCAGGAGCAGCACATAGGATACTTTTTATCCCGTCAAGGTAGGGTAGGGGTAGGTACGAGTAGGGTGGGGGTAGGGGTAGGGTGGGGGTAGGGATAGGGGTAGCGTAGGGTAGTGTCTATAAGGAAAGACAAAGTTTGCCGGGACAGCAAGTTTAAAAATAAATTCCAGATATCGTGTGATCGACTTATTTGAGAAATTGAAAACGAAACCAAAAAGTCGGGTCGCGGAGCATGAAGAGACCCATACAATGACCCGCTTTCACCTATCCCTGTCGCCCTCCAACAAGTCCACGAGACACTCGCACAAGTGCAATGACCTTCGGGTCATTGCATCTATACGAGCAGGACGGCAATATACACGAGAGTAACAGAGACAGGCAACCATAGGTCAACGCGAAAATTTGTTCGTGCTCCACGACCCGACTTTAATACGACTTATGGCGCCATCTGTTGGCAGACATATATCTACAATTTTTAAGGTTGGCGGTAGCAGCGCAATCTACAGTAGAAAAATAAGTTTTTATGGATTTCCGACATAAAAAATAGTAAGGTATTAATTTGGCACTTTGAGTGCTTTCTTGTGTCTTTTTCCCATGGGAATCTTTTTATCCCACTTACCTGACCATATCTCCATGTGGCGGATACCCCGGCACTTGAACACTGATCCCGCTACTAATGTAGCAGTACGGCTCGCTCTGTTCGGGCACTACTGCGCCTGCGCGCGACAGTGGCGCCGCCCGGCGGAGGATCACGAAGTCGCGCGGCGAGATTATCCCCCTCCCTCCCCCCGCCGTCACTTGATAGGACAGGTCTATGCCCGGCGCTATTTCCTATAAGAAAGAAAAATAAATAAATAATATTTTTGTATATAATTAGATTAATTTAGTTTGTAATTTATTGTTTATTTTATGATTATAACCTGTATTGTGTGTTTAATTAATTATTGACACGTGGCACGATGTCTGTATGCTAGAAAATGCACGCGCGAAAGTCCTCGAAGGACCAAAACTATGTAACGCCTATAGAGATCACTGCTATAGAAACGTTACAATAATAAAATCAAACAAAAAATCACTACATAGTATAAAACAAAGTCGCTTTCTCTGTCCCTATGTCCCTTTGTATGCTTAAATCTTTGAAACTACGCAACGGATTATGATGCGATTATCTATTTTTAATAGATAGAGTGATTCAAGAGGAAGGTTTTTAAGTATAACACATTCCAAAATTCCCACGGGAAAGCGGGATACACGCAAACGAAGTTGCGCGGGTTTCGCTAGTTAATTATAAATAAAATGCTTGGACGAGTCATCCAACGCCATCTAGTCCCAAAATTTAGGTTGCTGATACTTTTTTTTTGTAAATAAATACTTATTATATATCCGCTGATGATTTTACTTTATAATACTACTTTTTGTAAACTGATTATACATTAATAACATCAATTCTATGAATATAAGGAACCCATGGGTAGGGTGGCTATTAACGATGGAAAGATTAGGAAAAGAGAAAGGGATAAAGGCATGCCAGAGTCTGGTTAAATGTGTGAAACTTATGACATTTTCAAATATCGATATCCACCACATTTTCAGCAGAATAAAAATATTTGTATTTGTATAAAGAAAACTTATATTGTGGAAAAATATGATTTGATGGCAAGAAGGTGAAAAAGTGAAGTGAAGGTGACAGTAAAAAATAATATAAAAACTATAAAGAAAAAGGAAACATAATAACTATTTACAAAGAGGTTTATAAAAAGAGTTCGGTTTGCCACAGTGGCCTTAGACCAGTAGTGGGACAGTTTGGGCTACAAATAATAAACTTACTTTAATGATTTCACTCTTGAGAATAGTCGGATTCCATTCAGGCAGTTTTGTTATGTTGTCCTTGAATTCTGAGTACAAGAAGTGTGGTGGACATTCCACGATTCCCTGAAACGAAACGAAAATCAAAATATTTATTCAAAAAGTAAAATATGACAAAAATAAACATGTAAATAATTAATTATATCACCATATTATATACTAATATTATAAATGAGAAAGTGAGTTTGTTTGTTATTCCTTCACGGATTGACTAATCAGCCGATCATTATGAAAATTTGTATACATATTGTCAGGGGTGTAGAGCCCAACATAGGCTACTTTTTATCCCGTGAAAGTGTGTCATTCTAATGGGAAAATATTTTTTCTACTATAGATGGCGCTGCAATTGCGATGCCGCCCAACAGATGGCGCCACAAGTCGCGCTATAGGTTGTTTTGTTGTCAAACGAGATCTATGTCATAAAATTAACCGCGAGCGAAGCCGCGGAGAAATGCTAGTACAAAATCATTTTATCATTAAAATATTTACACAATTTTTTTATTTGTCTACCCACAGACAGAAGCAATACTCACAGTAAACCTATAAACCTTTCCATACTGTTCGGTTCTCTTTGACTCCACTATGTCACCCTTGTTCCCTCTCTTCTCCACCGCCCATTCGGGCAGGTTGATCACGCGGAAAGCTGACTGCATACTCTCCTCAGCTTGTGAGATGTACTCATTTATCTGTGAAAGAAATTATTTGATTTGAATTTTTTTTAACTAATAAGGTCGCAACCAAGCTTACGACGTGCCTGATGGTAAGCGGTCACCGTAGCCTGTGGACGCTTGCAACACCGGGGGTATCACTCGCGGGTCATCGACCCTGTGAAATGAAATCTAACCTAAAGGTAGAGGTAAACTATCGCCATTTTCCCCGCGCTGGCCCTCACAGCGTAGGGGAGAGTCCCCAAGGTGGCGGATAGGGGAATGTTCGGTAGTACAGCCTAGCTACACTAACCGGCTAAGTCCGATGGACTCGCTGACCAACGACGGGTGTGGTCCTCCAGCATTTCGGGGGTTGTGCGGCGGGTTGACACCTTGCCCACGTAAAACCAATGTTGCTGGTGAAGCGTATCCCGTTAGCGCTTCACTAGCTTGCACAACATCGTCAAGAAAAAAAAAAAAACTATCGGCATTTCGGAAATAAAGCAAAATGACCACTGGTAAAAGATAATAGTCTTAAAATAGTTTATCTCATGTCCACGTGACGGTATTTCGCCCGTCCAGTCGTTAGTCTTGTATGGGACACTGTAAAGCCAATCACACGACGCCGCGCCGGCTCACCACGCTACCGGATACGGAGACATTTTTATCCTTACAGCGTATGATCACAGAATAATAAATATTACGTACAGAAGGATCACTCTCTAACAGAAGTCAAGTTTAGGTATAAAAATGTACCTAAACTTACGATCGTTACCTGCTTACACGCCAAATTGAACCTTACGGTGTGACGCGTACGTCCTTATTCCCTTGAATAGCGCTAAATTAAAACCGGTTTCGATGCAAGAGCATAGGGTTCTCACTACTTCTCACTCGCCGATATAAAATGTACTACTTACTTAATAAATAATTGATAAAGATATAAGTAGGTACTAACTACTATATTACTAAAATATGTAAGTAAACAATAAATAGTAGCGATTCCTTAAAGATTATAGGTACGTGTTGTGTACGTGTATCAGCCAAAAACACATCGACGTTTCATCACGATCACTATTCATTCACCTACTTTAGTTAGAGGCACAGCACACGGCGTATTTTAAACGCGTAGATGACGCGCGTATCGTTATCCAAGGCGGTGTTGCAATCATTCCATCGTGACGTTTAACATACAAAGAGCTCAATGTAGCACGAAACGCGCGTCCTCTGCGCGTATAAAATACGCCGTGTGCTGTGGCTCTTACAATGTTGTTTGTACTGTAATACCATTTAGATAAGTTCTTTAATTGCTGTGATTTAAATTTATTGTTTTTTATTTTTTTTGTGTAAGGGTGTGTTTGTGTGTCTAGTTTGCTTGCAAAATGGTTCCTTTTATTTTATTTATAATTAGTTTGACATTTTGAATGTAATAAATTTGCATGCCACCAAATTTGAAAAATCCTTTCTTAGTACTCCCCTACGTTATAAAAGGAACCACTGTGCAAAATTTCAAGTTTCTAACCCTTATAGTTAAGGCCCTGCGTTGATATGTCAGTCAGTCAGTCAGCTTCTCCTTTTATATATATAGATAATAAACTTAGAAATACATACTAAACGCACCTAGTAAAATATTCTGACAAGTATTATATTATTGACCATGTAAAAAGAAGATCGGACGGTCTAAAAGCACTGTCCCACTGCTGCGCACGAAGAGGCTACGCACGTGTGTTAAGCTTTGCTTTGCAAGAGGATGTACGTGATTGTTTCCACTGCAACCCACGGACACGTTAACCATCAAGTGACGTCATTGATACATGCGTGGCTTGCTCAACATAGCTCAACGCTGTCAACGCCATGCACGCAGTGAATGCGGTACACAGCTTGTTCCACAAAGCGTGCACAGCGTGCGCAGCAGTGGGACCGCGCCTTAATACTTACACTCAACCATACAGGGTTAAACTCCTCCTGACTATTATCCCTGTTAAACAGCATTTTCATCCAAGTACTCAAGGAAAAACCAATCTTTGTTATAGTATTCATCTTCTTATCAAATTCCTCTTGAGTTGTAACGCCCTCTATGTCATCGAGGTGATTCTCAATCTCTTTGTTAGTAAGAGACGGCGGGAGATCAGCTGACGTTGAAGCGGCCATGTTGTTTTACACTTTTATTTTACGGAATATGTATTTTACCACTAATAGTTTTTTTTATCAATTTGTTATTCACTAACTTCACACAATTTAATTAGAATAAATAAATATATAGGGACAATTCATACAGATTGAGCTAGCCCCAAAGTAAGTTCGAAACTTGTGTTATGGGACACTAACTCAACGATATTATATTTTATAACAAATACATATATAGATAAACATCCAAGACCCGAGGCCAATCAGAAAAAGTTCGTTTTTCATCATGACCCGACCGGGATTCGAACCCAGGACCTCCTGGGTGGCGGGCAGGCATGGTAGGTAACCATTGCGCCACGGAGGTAGTCAATTTTTTTTATTGTTTTTAATAAAATGTTTATTTTCCCCGACCAATCGACTGAAGTGTCTGTACCATCGTGAACTATTTGATTGAAAAGTCACATTTCGAGCAAATACAAAAAAAAATATTTTGATAGTAAATACCTTTGGTAACTGAAATTCGAAATGAAATGAAATCGTTAATTTCAGAAATTAGACCTTCACAGGCACTTTTTCTTGTCATTTACAATTTGTATATATGTATAAAGAAAATGAACTACGTTATATACTACCACCATTTCGGACACAAGCAAAATGGCCACCGGTAAAAGAAAGGCGAAAGAAACCCGGTTACGGCATTTTTTGTCATTTAGCAATTTTTTCTTTCACTCGTTTGTTACAATTTATAAGTACATTTATAAGAATAAATAAAATACAGATAGGTACATACAGAAATCAAGCACTAAACGCGGGATGTCGATCCAAATAGCGCTATGGTCAAATCCTAAATATGTCGAATATGTAGATGTTAATAAAGCGAGCAGACCAGTCCCCCAAGATGACAACCACAACTGAGATTCAATTATCAAACCATAATAATATTATGATAATTATTGTATTATGTATAAATAGCTATACGTAATACAATAATGGCTTCTGCCCGCGGCTTCGTCCGCGTGGCCTACTAACAATTAGCATATTTTTCTTCAAAAACAAATTCCGGTCCGGTCCGGTTCGGTTCGGTCCGACACAGCCTGGTACGGTACGGTTCCATCTGGTCCGATCCGTTCCGGTCCTTATAACCTACATGCCAAATTTGTAATCTCAAGATCCAGCCGTTTGGGCTGTGCGTTGATATACCCTTGCAAATTCGTTTGCGTATATCTCGCTTTCCCGTGGGAATTTTGAAAAATCCTTTCTTAGTACACCCCTAGACGTCGTAAGGAACCTACATTCCAAATTTGGAATCTCTAGACCCAACGGTTTGGGCTGTGCGTTGATATATAGTTAAGTCAGTCAGTCAGGACTTATATACATAGACTAGCTGCCCGGCCCGGCTTCGCCCGGGTACTGTTTCGTTTTTTTTTACCAATCTTTCTGAGAGATTTTCTTAATATTTTTTTCCGTAAGAACCTTGTACAGAGTATTAGAAAACTACAAAAAAAAATCAGCCAAATCGGTCAAGCCGTTTTCATGTTATGTCGTGACAACGGAAAACGGGTTTCATTTTTATATATATAGATTTTTCCTAGCCTTTTTGTCCCATTGCCAGCAGTGGGCAAGTTTTTCTCAGGCAAAAGCCTTCCCCCTGTCTCCAGTCATGGTCCAAGGCCGCCTCTGTGGACCATGACCGATACCCATCTAATTAATGTAAAATATATTTTTTATTAAGTATTTTCTCAACGAAATTCTCGTACAGAGAAGTATTTATTAGCCGCGCCATCTTTCCCGTTCCTTAGGGGATAACTCAACCGACCAGACAGACTAAACACAAAAAGAGGGTCGATTCGCGTAACAAAAATAGTTGAAATCTCGTGTCAATCTAAAAAAATAGGAATAAAATAAAAAAAATTAATTAATTAAATTGAAATGAAATGAATAATTATGATCATTTAATTCATTAATTTTTTAATTGAATTTTTTTATTAATTGTTCTAGTAGCGAAAGTATAAATAAATATATAGGGACAAATCAAACAGATTGAGCTTGCCCCAAAGTAAGTTTGAAACTTGTGTGTATAACAAATACTAAATAGATAAACATCCAAGACCTGAGGCCATTCAGAAAAAGTTCGTTTTCCATCATGACCCGACCGTCCGGGATTCAAACCCGGGACCTCCTAGGTGGCGGTCCGGCATGGCAACCATTACGCCATGGAGGAGGAGAGGAGGAGTAGTATGAAATAGTTTTAATTAAAAAAAAGAAAGATAATGTTATTCTAAATTTTTCACTACAGTATATCAAAAGTACGAAGAGGAATACCTATTAACAATCCATTTTCATTTTATTTCAGACCACATTCTCACAAGTGCTACGTACGTCCGAAAATAATACAAATCCATCAACATGTACACCCCCCTGCACAGAACAAATCACAAATCGTACAAAATCCGAGTAAAAGTACCGCACAAAACGCACAAATCGTACAAAATAAACCGGCGCAGATAACACAGAGTAAAACGATAGATATATCACAATTTACCCACACCCCTATATCGAATGAAAAAATAAACTCCCTTGTCTCTGCATTGAGAAAGAGCGGGAAAAACAACATGGCTGCCACCATAAACAAAAGACATTATATGGCGGAAATATTGAAAGAGTCAGCTATACAGAGATTGAAGGCAGCGGCCGATGTTAATTTTGAAGAAAAATATAAAATGTTGCACCGTCATTAAACAGGCTTACAGACAGTTTCTGATACGCATTTTAAAATTTAATGACACAATAAATATAGATGTGAATGTGAAAAAGAAAGGAGATGCTTGGAGTTTAATGTGGAATTATCAAAATGAGTATTAGAGATGGAAATTAGTGTAAAATTTAATTGATTATTTATATTATTTACTAGCTGACCCGGCGAACTTCGTATCGCCTAAAGAACCTTCATGCTGAATTTCATTCGAATAACTTCAAAACGACAAAGTTTCATACTAACTTTGCACCCCCGTTTAACCCCCTAAGGGTTAACCCCCTAAGGGATGATTTTTGAGAAAAGTATTTTACTCGTGTTTCATGCCTTTTAATATAGAACCTTCATGCTGAATTTCATTCGAATAACTACAAAAACGGCAATGTTTCATACTAACTTTCCACCCCCGTTTAACCCCTTAAGGGATAATTTTTGAGAAAAATATTTTACTCGTGTTTCATGCCTTTCAATAAAGAACCTTAATGCTGTATTTCATTTGAATAACTTCAAAAACGGCAAAGTTTCATACTAACTTTGCACCCTCGTTTAACCCCCAAAGGGATGATTTTTGAGAAAAATATTTTACTCGTGTTTCATGCCTTTCAATAAAGAACCTACATTCTGAAATTCATTCGAATAACTTCAAAAACGACAAAGTTTCATACTATCTTTGCACCCCCGTTTAACCCCATAAGGGATGAATTTTGAAAAAAATATTTTACTCATGTTTCATGCTTTTTAGTAAAGAACCTTCATGCTGAATTTCATTAGAGTAACTTCAAAAACGGCAAAGTTTCATACTATCTTTGCACCCCCGTTTAACCCACTATGGGATGAATTTTGAAAAAAATATTATACTCATGTTTCATGCTTTTTAGTAAAGAACCTTCATGCTGAATTTCATTCGAATAACTTCAAAAACGGCAAAGTTTCATACTAACTTTGCACCCCCGTTTTACCCCCTTAGGGGATGAATTTCCAAAAATCCTTTCTTAGTGAGCACCTACGCCCCAAAAGGAACCCCCATGCAAAATTTGAGACTCCTGGCACTTGTAGTTTCGGAGATTTCGTGATGAATCAGTCAGTGATTTCCTCTTTTATATATACAGATAATTGCATTTTCATTGATAAATAAAGACGTGACTACTAAATATTGTTTTTAAAAAGTGACACAAAATCTTTGTTTACAAATTAGCAGACATGGTATAACAATGAAGTGCGAATTGTCACGTACAAACGGACGAACCTACAGCGCCACAAACTTATCTGTGCCGGTGGCCAAAACTAGAACTAATGAATACGATATTTAATACCTTGGCAATTAACAAATAATAATTACGATCAATCAGAATTGTTATCTAGAGTAAGGCTCCTGGTAATCTCAAAAAGTCTAGACCGACTTTTCCAAGACTCGTAACTAGTCGTAACTCGTAAAGAAAAAGGGGGTAATTTTCAAATTCCCATGGGAACGAGAGTAGTGGGGCGCGGTTAGTGCGTCCTCTATCCAAATTATATTCATTTGTTCTCTTATCTGTGTGTTATCAATTGAGTACAATCATCGACATAATTATTGGGTCAGAGACTTTGTTCCAATTGTGTGTGTACAGTCAAATAAGTATGCAAGCCAAAGATTTATAATAAACTAACGAAACCCGCGCAACTTCGTTTGCGTGTATTTATTTACGCACAGCAGCGCCATCTATATCAGACTATTGAAGAAATCCTACGGGAATCGCGTACTTTTCGGGATAAAAAGTAACCTGTGTTAATCCAAGGTATCAGCAACCTACATACCAAATATCATAAATATTGGCCCAGTCATTCCAGCGTCAAGAAGTAACAAACAAACACATAACTTTCGGCTAATTAAAGATGTACAGTCAGGTGTACGTTGAGCTTTACACTTGCAGTACATTTTGGCTCTTATCGGAAAGGTTGACATGCTCTTGACTGTACCTTGCAACGAAATCGCGATTTTAACTTCAATTCTCTATAATAAAAAATTCAAAGTCAAATATTTTTAGTCAGCCCTTTCTCTTGTTGACTGTACAAAAAAGTAGAACACAAAAAACGGGGGGGGGGGGGGTCCAAGTTTAGTAGTCTTAGTTATATTGTTCAAGATCTTTATAATTTTACTAGCTTTTTGTCCGCGACTTCGTCCGCGTGAAGTTTCGGACCGGTTCCCGTGGGAACCACATTTAATTTCGGGAAAAGCTATAGCCTATGCCACTCCCTGATAATGTAGCTTTCTACTGGTGAAATAATTTTTGAAATCGGTCCAGTAGTTTCGGAGCCTATTGAATGGAAACAAACAAACAAACAATCAAATATTTCCTCTTTATAACATTAGTATAGATTGTATAAAGTACTATTTTATTAATATTATTAAGGCGGCCCACCAAAAATTTGCGACACTTTCCAGGGTCCATGTATATAGCATAAGTTTTAGATTTAAGCTTTACATGTGCAATACATAAGTAAATAAATCCCCTCACAGTATATGGTATTCGCAAAACATAAGAGCATAGACATACTCCACGGGTTTTTGAAATTACCAGAATTATTCTTGGGAACAAATCCGATTGATACTTTTTTTGACGACCTCCGTGGCGTAATGGTTACTACGCCAGACCGCCACCCAGGAGGTCCCGGGTTCGATCCCCGGTCGGGTCATGATGAAAAACGAACTTTTTCTGATTGGCCTCGGGTCTTGGATGTTTATCTATGTATGTATATGTTATAAATTATAATATCGTTGAGTTAGTATACCATAACACAAGTTTCGAACTTACTTTGGGGCTAGCTCAATCTGTATGAATTGTCCCTATATATTTATTTATTTACTTTTGACAGACTACCTACATAAGACACTCGAGAGCAATTAATCTGGGTCACCTAAAGAAACAGATAAATCTGAAGCTTCAATTCAAGAAAATCATATTGTTGTACAAAAATGTCATGTTTCCTATTTTTGTTCGGCAGTGAAATCAGCTGATTATTTTCCTTTATGTAATTTTTAATAAATAAAATGTAGTGACTTATAAATTTTATTACTTTCGTGCGTTGTCCAACAAGGAAGTTGGAGGAAAGGAAGGAGGACGGCAAGGGAAAGAAGGAGGGGGAAAGACGGGATAGGGAAGGAGTTGGGCTTCCGGATCTCTCACTTCCCGAACGAAACGCATTGTTGCTTCACGTCGATATTCTGTGAGAGGGTGGTACTTGTCTGTGAGAGGGTGGTCGAGCTAACCCATTTCATAATAATTGCTCTACCACTCCAAAAACTCGTTTAAAGTGTGTTATATTGTCTATTAGACACTTATTTTATTAAGCTTGCATTCTTAGTTTCCGAGATTTATAGATAGATAGAATAAGCTTTATTTGCAACACACAATCAAGTAATACAGTAAACAGTAAAAGTTACAAACTAGTGTATGTGCAACAAGGCGGCCTTATTGCTCAAAGCAATCTTTTCAAGGCGACCTGCCAATTTTTGTATGAAGTGGGCAGGGGTATAGGTGTCTTTAGGTGACCCACATTCATTGCTCTCGAGTGTATAATGGGTATACCTTTTTATTATTGTGTAAAATATAATAAATATTTTTAACAATAATTAATAATAAACTTCGAGTAAATCCGTTCAACCAAACTATCTCAATGCACACCACGCTAGACAGTAACTTTCTTACAAAATGTAGGTTACATACAAAATATCAAGTAAAACACACGAACTTCAAAAACTACGTTTCTCTATAACGAAAACAAATATTAATAATAACAATACTTTATCTACCGTTTGTATATATTGTCACTTGATTTTAAATACGATATTTTATTTTGCAATACAACATAAGACGCGACCGCGCGCGAGTGCTTCCCGACGCACACTGACTGAGTCTGACTGAGCGTTCTCGATACATACAGATCTTTTATTAAAATTGTTTTTAATTTATCATGCACTTAGTTGCAAGTATTTATTGGTTGCCTGGTGGTGTGTTGGTGATTCTAGCTTCGACACGGGCGCGGGTTCAATTCCAGATCGGGGCAAACATATATGGACTTTTATAAATGGGACTTTCCGCAAATAGCTGTATGCTTGGAAATCCTAGTTAAGAGAGGTAGTAGGGCACAGCGGATAATCTGCTCAAATCGGAGCAGCCCGTCTGGGGAAGGACCTCCACCTTACAGAAGATCGTAGCCAAATAGCATTGGTCTCGGCCATGCTGTGTTCCTACGGTGAGTAAGGTCTCCAGAGCTCCATTTGGGGGGTTGGGAGGGTTGGCAACTCGTGAGTGATACCCCCGGTATTATTGCAAGCGTCTATAGGCTACGGTGATGCTTACCATCAGGCGGGCCGTATGCTTGTTTGCCACCCTAGTAATATTAAAAAAAATATTTAAAAAAAACCTAGTAAGTTACTTAAACCATCATAGTTATGCCCCAGTTAATTCCCACTTCCAATTTGAGTTATACGCCATCTCGTAGGTACGATTGTGCTACTTGGCAACATTCGATATTCACCTGCCTTTTTTGTCGTCAACTTGCACAGTTATGAGAATCTGAGGTAACTATGTACAGCTCAATATCAGGTACAAAAAGGCCTTTTAAATTGATTTATTTCATGTTTGTATAACTACGGGAAGACCTCCACAACACGGGATATATCCTAGTGTGGAGCCCAGCGAAACAAACTATGTAAATGTATCTAACTTACTTTTCGAAAATATATTTTTTATCTTTAATAAAATAAAACTCAATATTATAATGTATTTTCACCTGTACGCAAGTACAGTGCGTGCGAGTTGAGAACAAAAAAGGTTAAAATCGAATAGGTTAAAATGAAACGGTGCCAAGTCGCACGATTGTGCAAGTTTTTCGCGCGAGATGACGAATTTTATACAATTTTTTAAATCGAATGCTCCGTTCGACAACCTTGTTTTATCAGTCATGTATTTATTTTTTATCGTTAATACCGATTTATCAATGATAAATAGAACTAGTCAATGTCATAAAAGTTAGATATTGTAAGTGACGAAAATTCACTGATTTGAAACGTGCCAAGACACGTGTACAAGACCTATTATCGTAAAAAAAAAACGATTCTATTTCGATTCAAACTAATAAATAAATATATAGGGACAATTCATACAGATTGAGCTAGCCTCAATAAGTTCGAATCTTGTGTTATGGGATACTAACTCAACGATATTATATTTTATAAGGAATACATATTATAGATAAACATCCAAGACCTCGGATTGGCCTCGGCAATCAGAAAAAGTTCGTTTTTCATTATGACCCCACCGGGGATCGAACCCGGGACCTCCTGGGTGGCGGTCCGGCGTGGTAACCATTACGCCACGGAGGTCGTCACTCAAACTCACTCGCTGGGACTTCAATTCCTATTTTGTATGAGTGTGAAAATTTTCAAACCATTTTTTTCGTAATAACCCTCGGTAGAATGGCCACACTCCGCCCCGCACCGAATCGCTTTCACTTACCTCAGGCGGGTGTCGAGGCGGGTGCAGTCGCAAAGGTATGCGATTAGTGAACGAATGTGTATACGTGTGCGCGTGTACAGACGACATTGGCCTATGTATAGTAGAAATAGGTAATTATTTCACGCGCGTTGTATGGATTGTCCGGGTGTTTACTGAAGATTAATTTCATTAATGATTAATAGACATCGGATTATATGCATTTGCATGTTTGCATATGCAAGTGCATATAATTCCATTTTTATAGCGTTATTGCATATTTTGGTACTTTTTCATTGATAGTGCATATTTCAGTAGTTATACGTGTTAGGCGGAAAGAAAATTGACGCATTTATCAACGGCACCGGACAAACTCTGCCCGAAGAGATCTCTGCAGAAATGGCGCCAAATTTCAAGTTCTGTCCGGTAACGTCAGTTGACGTCGAAAGGTCATTTTCAGCCTAGAAATTAATATTAAGTGACAAACGTCACAAGTTTTCCATAGAAAACCTGGAAAAATATGTTATTGTTTATTGTCACAAGAATTATAACAATAACTAATATGAATATATGTATAACATATTAAAATAATGTTATAATAAACGTAAATTGTAATAATAAATGGTTTTTTGATTGTGCATATTTTGTGCATATTTCGCACTTTTTTAGTGCATATTTGCATGCATATTTTGGCATTTTGATAGTGCATATAATCCGATGTCTAATGATTAAACTCAAAAACTACTGGTGCGATTTCAAAAATTCTTTCACCTTCGGGAAGGTACATTATCCCCGGGTAACATAGGCTATATTATATATATTTTTAAAATACAGATCCTTAGTAAAATCCGTGCGAAGCTGGTACGGAGCGCTAGTTTTTTATATGTATTTTCAATTTCTAATTAATTAAATTTTAGTTTTTTTTTATTAATTAAAGTTAGGTATATTAACAATTTTAAAAAAACATTTACTTTCTTTCATAACATTATATTCGGTTACCAGTAAAGTCCATGTTTACGACCCTGGTTACCTCTTTCATTTGTTGACTGTATCTATGTTAAAAATTAGCAAGATGTTAATCCAGGCCGGGAGCCGATGAGGTCTGATTAAGGTCAATTGGACATTAATAAGATGGTCATTGAACATATTGGACTAGATTAATTCTAATCATTGGTAACTCTTAATCTATTAATTCGTTACAAAGGACTTTTTGTCATTAATTTCATGTGACCCCCCAGTCAGTATTTGGATGGGATTGAAGTTTTCCAGTTTTTTTATTGTTCGGAGAGCAATAAACACGTTGATTGCAATACCAACGGGTCTTTTATCATAACAAAAATAATTAAAAACTAATCTCACAAATGAATGACAAAATATTGTTTAAATTTTTTTTCATTCTTGTTTGTCTAAAATTCTTACACGGTATTATTCTATTATATAATATTATAAATGAGAAAGTGAGTTTGTTTATTTGTTTGTTATTCCTTCACGGCTTGACTTAGCAGCCGATCATTATGAAAATTTGCATACATATTGAAATGAAATGAAATGAAATTCTTTATTTGCAAGGAATACACACACATTACATTAAAAGAGATAATTAATATTTTGTTTCCCGCCTACATATGTACTAGGCAGGCAAAATTTAAGTGTTGATATTAGGTATACAATAAAAAATAAAAATAAAATTTTTAAAAATAATAAAAAATGTTTAAATTGATATAAATTCTACATTACAATTATAAATACTTTTGAAATATCTAATATTTTAAAGATAAAAATTCATGAATATTATAAAAAACACTTATTAACTAGCCATTTAAATAATTTGTGTTTAAAAATTCTAAAATTAAGCATTTTCATCTCAACTGGCAGTTTATTATAGATTTTTATTATCATGAAGTAACAATTACTGTCCAGTACCGTACCCTTGCACATTGGCTTCAGTAATTGTTAGGGGTACAGAGCCCAACATAGGCATACTTTTTATCCCGTGAAAGTATGTCGTTCCAATGGGAAAATAAATTTTCTACTATAGAGGGCGCTGTATCGGCCAACAGATGGCGCCACAAGTCGCGCTATGGGTTGTTTTGTTGTCAAACGAGATCTATGTCATAAAATTAACGCGAGCGAAGCCGCGCGGTAAAGCTAGTTGTTCTATAAGACACGATACACACACAATACCGCGTAAGTAAAATTTAACAAGTTTTGAAGAGAGACAAAATACTGATTATATTTTATTCTACTATATATTTTTTTTTTTTATTAGAAATCCCTAGGGGCGTTAGTTTTTTTATACCACTAACGTGGCAAACAAGCTTATGGCCCGCCTGATGGTGAGCGGTCACCGTAGCCTATGGACGCTTGCAACACCGGGAGTATCACGCGTTGCCGACCCTGTAAAAATCTTTTAATGCCCCTTTTGAAGAACCCCATATTATAGTCTAGAAAAGAGACCTAGGCGGGGATCTCATTCCACTGCTTCAGCGATCGCGGGAGGATAGTTTTTAAAAAATTGCAAAGAAGAATGTATTATGACATGCCCGGTAGTCGAGTGGTCGAGTGGCTAGCAATGGTCACTTTATCCCAAGGGCCGCGGGTTTGTGCATGAACATGTCTGTTTGCCTTGGTCTGGGTGTTTTCTATGCATAATAAGTATTTATTTACAAAAAAAAAGTATTTAAGTATATTTATCAGCAATCTAGTACCCATAAAAGCTTAGTTGCTTAGTTTGGGACTAGATGGCGTTGTGTGATTCGTCCAAGAATATTGATTTATTTATAATGTAAGAAGCCATATTTAAAATATTACCTGATCCTGTGTGAGTATAACTTGTTCCCCGGGTCTGCGCGGCCGCGGGCTGGACTCGGGAGTGTCGACGGGTGAGAACCAGTTGACCGTTGACTCCCCGTACGCCGAGTGCGGCCCTGCGTGCGGTTGAGGGTGGTGGAGCAGTGGCGCTCGCTCCGACGGGTTGTGGGTTGCTGTTCGACAAATAGTAAAAATTTATGATTTTTTGAAAAATTTTTGATTTTCACAGCGCCCCCAGGTTTCAAGATAAGGTAGACCAAGCATGCTTGCGTCATCATCATATCAACCCATAATCATCCCACTGCTGGGACTGGGCTGGGACAGACGGCTTAACGTGCTTTCCGAAGCTCGAAGATGGATGCATGCGTGCTTATCAAATATTTAAAACGTTTACTCAGAGAATAGGTCTACACAGGTGAAAGGTTACATCCCACTAATATTATAAAGGCGAAAGTTTGTGTTACTTCTTCACGCTCAAATGGCTGGACCAATTTTTATTATATTTAGTATGTAGGTAGCTGATACCTTGGATTAACACATAGGG
Organism: Endotricha flammealis; assembly: GCA_905163395.2. Taxonomy (NCBI): domain Eukaryota; kingdom Metazoa; phylum Arthropoda; class Insecta; order Lepidoptera; family Pyralidae; genus Endotricha; species Endotricha flammealis. The sequence continues at coordinate 2,138,928 of LR990883.1, forward strand.
CACTTTTTATCCCAAAAAGTACGAGATTCCCGTAGGATTTGATCAAAAGTCTGATAGTCAATGGCGCTTTAAAAAGTAGATGTGCTGTGCACTGTGCTGTGCACTGTGCATAAATACACGCAAACGCAGTACAATAATAAATTATTCGTGTAATATTCTGGTGTACAAGCTACTACCATTTCGTAAACAAAATATCATATTTTTTTTAAATGGAATACAGGGAAATTAAGTACTGAATGTCTTAAGAGAGGTAGGGCACAGCGGATAATCCGCATCTTTCGCAGCCCGTCTGGGGAAGGACCTCCACCTTACAGAAGATCGTAGCCAATAGCATTGCTCTCGGCCATGTTGTGTTCCTACGGTGAGTAAGGTCTCCAGAGCTACACTTGTTGAGTTGGGAGGGTTGGCAACGCGTTACTGATACTCCCGGTATTGCAAGCGTCTATAGGCTACAGTGACCGCTTACCATCAGGCCGGCCGAAGCTTGTTTTCCTTTGTGGTACAAAAAAATGACAATCCAAATAGCTCAATAGGTGCAACATTATAATAAAATCCTAAATGTAAAATAAGTATGTGTTAAAAAAAAACTTTTACTCACTTATACTCTCGATAATCTGCTTCGCCTGCAACTCCTGGGGCAGTACCCTGAAGTCCAGGAACCAGGCTTCACCCCACGCCAACGTGAACGAAGTTAGGATCAGGAACACCTCGTAGACTGGCTGCTGGGCGTTGGGCCACTAGGGTCAAAATATATGTACATATTTTTATTAACATTAATTTATATCTGACAGCCCGGTGGTGGGTTGGTAGCCATCATTTTGGTAGCCATAGTGCATAGGTAATAAAAAAAAGTACGGGTTGCACTCCGGGAGTGCCGGCAGAAGTGAAAACTTAAACATCAACGTGCCCTCCATCCGTTTTATTTTATTTTTTACCCATCTAAAAAAAGTGCCAAGCGCCGCTAAAGAAGTTTTCACTTCAAAAAAATATTCAATAGATGGCGCTGTACAGTTTCTGAATCGCGCTATTTTCTACGATCAGGATCTCTGCAGCCGTATTTAGTTAACAAATGATGCTTAGAGAATACGGCTGCAGGATCTGACGATCTGACGCGAGTTTATCATTCTCTAAAAAAGTTCCAAGCGCCGCTAAAGAAGTTTTAACTTCAAAAAAATATTCAATAGATGGCGCTGTACAGTTTCTGAATCGCGCTATTTTCTACGATCAGGATCTCTGCAGCCGTATTCTCTAAGCATCATGCATCTCTTCGCTTTCGAGTTAACAAATGATGCTTAGAAAATACGGCTGCAGGATCTGACGATCTGACGCGAGTTTATCATTTTTTTCCCATCTAAAAAAGTGTACTAAAGAAGTTTTCACTTCTAAAAATTTAAGAACCGGGGATAAGGGGATCTTTACATTTACACATACATTTATTAAGATTTGCGCTCATTGGAGGAGTCTAATGAGCGCAAATCTTCTCTATTTTGTGCTACTTGCATCCAGTCTGGACCTGCTGTCTTTGCGACTTCATCTTCCCATCTGGTGTGCGGCCTCTATGTATAATAAGTATTTCTTTTACAAAAAAAAAATATTTATGTATATTTATCAGCAATCTAGTACCCGCTTAGTTGCTTAGTTTAGGACTAGATGGCGTTGTGATCCGTCCAAGAATATTCATTTATTATTACTATGTAAATATTAATTAGTACTTACGTCGAATACAAACACTTTTGATATCAAAAAGGCACATGTCCCACCCGTCGAGAGCTGAAACAAAGAAAAAATTTTTTTTTTAAAGATTTAAAAGGGGGGGGGGGGGGGAAGTAGTCGGCATAATTAGCGGAACATTGAACAATTTATACGAAAATTATGCAATTTTCAACAAAGTATGAATGATATAAAAATAAATAAAAAATTGTTACAGTATCTTAACTAAAATTAGATGTGACTAAATAAATACTTTCTTTTTTAGCTCTCCGTTTTAAGAAATAAATAAAAAATACATTAAATCTCCATTGAATTATGAGACGAAGTCTCAAAGTACGAAGTAGTCTTTTAGGTCCAGACTACAATTACGTCAATAATTTGGATGTTTACATTTTGCATAAAAGTGGCAGCCTTTAATTTTTGTTTGCTGTGTATAGTAGTATACGCGTATGGAACTAAAGACGCTTGTGAATCGCGTCGTGAGCGAACGGTCTCTGGGTCTGAGTACCACATAAAGATTAACACAAAAATAAAATCTACTTACAGCTATAACACTCCAGTTATTTATATACAGTAGAGCGTAGAATAATAGTAACACAATGAAACGACTGATAGCCATCATTACTATGTCAAATAATGAAATTTTAATATTGTAATGAATGATTTCTTTGTCGAATATCTGTGTTAATGTCTCTCCACGCATCTGAAACAATAAAATTCATTTAAAATTGAATTATCAGCTCCTTAATTTGAGATATTAAATAAATAATCGTATTATGTATGATCTACAATCGGAAAAAGTTCGTTTTTCATCATGACCCGACCGGGATTGCAACCTGGGACCTCCTGGGTGACGGTCTGGCATGGTTACTATTACGCCATGGAGGTCATCCAAACATAATGACAAGTGCTCCTTTTGTAATGTGTTTGACAAGAATCATTGACATACAATCCGGCCATATTTGAAACTGAATTTTACAAAAAACTTCAATCAAAATCAAATTCTAGTTTTCTGAATGTATAAAGAATAGGGTTGTTTCCAGGGTCAAAATAATTACATTATATTTAGTCCGTATTTTAGATTATAAAAAAATATAGGACACGTATTTTTTCTTTTTTCGATTAAACAAAAAATAACAAAGATACAAGGCATAAAAATTTAGGAGTGGGGGGGGGGGCTTTGACGTCACCCCGTGCGAAAAAATGCCACACGGCGTGACGTCACACGTAACTTTAATGGGCTATATCTTTGTCATTTTTGGTCTAATTTACAAATGAAAAAATGAGTTGCCCTTATTTTTGAATAATCTAAAAGACGGACTAATTACATTTTTTACGGCAACAAGCCTATTGTATGTGATTGAAGGTTGATATAATGAAACTCACCATCACACATATTAGCCACATAAGACTGGTAAACAATAAGTCGAATGTGACAAACAGACAGAAGAACCTTCTCACTGTGGACATCTTGCCGTGAGGACGGTGACCAGCCACCAGATCCTCGGATACCAGGTTCACCGAGTGGGAATGTGCTGGAAGATAATAAATACAAACATTAAGTATACTTTTTAAGTTTCGTAGTAAATATGGAACTCTTTTAATCCTCCATGTCTGGCTGTCCGTGGTCTAGGGCCCAGTTTTGGCGCTTAATGTGATTGCACCCGCATGGCCCGCGAAATTAAGATTTTCTTACGTTTTTAACAAATTACAGCTCAATCTTTCATTGCACTTTCACAAGAATGCGATTCCTGATTAACACACACTGAATAATCATCATTATACATATTAAAATAATTAACTTAATATTTTAATTTTTTGGGGTAATGTAAAGTGGAACCTTTTTTTTAATGTTGTTATTTTTTTACTATATATACTTAGTATCCTGCAGGTTTCAGGTAGAACAAGAGGATGTGGGTTCGAATCCCACCTGGGGCGGTCAGGTGCAATTTTTCTTTCAATAATATTTTCGAAATGAAACATTTGTCAAGCAGTGTGATTAAAATGGGTAATTAAAAAAGCATACTTACTAATAGTCCTATAATTAGGATTTGATACTGTGCTGAGCAGCGACTCCGCCGCCTCCCTAATGTGGTAATCAGTCATTTTGGACCCTGCAACCATTAGTTTAATCATTACAAATAATTACATAAGATAATTATGCCTAACTTAACGAACTAGCAAGACCATATACGCCTGATTGTCCACTGCAACAATATCTTTATTGTGCCCGCGACCCCGCTACGTGCAGGCGGAGAAGGTGGCAGACAGTCAGGTTTTTAGTCGGTATTCCTCATTGGCTAGAGAGGCGAGCCCGACAGACCCACGTCGCTTCCCCAAGTGGCGGGACATGCAGTAATGCATTTTCCTGACTTTAAACAAAAAAAAAGGCTGCCTGTCCACTGGTGTGAACAATAAAAATTTGTAAAATTCATGAATAGGCATCATTCCAATCCTAGCAACTGCAACTCGGGACAGAGAAAGAAAGTTTCGTAGTAAACAAGTACACGTAGTGACCTGTTTTTTCTTCTTCTGAAAACTAGTTCAGGCGCCAGTTCTCCACAACTTTGTATACCCACCTGGTGACATGGGAGACAGACACATATTAATATCATATTTTCCGTATATTTTTTTTTTTTTACGTTTATGTCTCCGACGTCACTAAGCGCTAAGGCCCCTGTATCATTGTACCGTTGCTATACATGTTGTGGAGTAACAAATAAATAAATTTATTATTTTTATTAATGTTCTCAGAAAGTTGTGTGACCTTTGGGTCGCACGACTTACTGAAAGTATCCTTTATTTCTTAACAGGAGCAGCCTGTCTGGGGAAGGATCCTTTGTAAGATGGGGTCTTACAAAGGATCGTCGCCAAATAGCATTGGTTTTGGTCATGTTGTGTTCCTACGGTTTCTATGGTCTCCAGAGCTCCACTTTTTACAGGGTTGGCAATGCGCAAGTGATAGCCCCAGTATGCAAGAGTCTATAGGCAGTGGTGACTTACCATCAGACAGGCCGTATGCTTGTTTGCCACCTTAGTGGTATTACAAAAAAAAAAAAATTTCAGAAACCATTCTTTTTTTCTATTAACACATTCTTACGTCAAGTTTCATTCAATCTCAATCATTTAAGATTCAATTGAACAATTAGGTATGTATGAGTAACACTATTATGCTAATTATAAATACCAATAAGAATCTCATTGTCTTACACATCAGTGGTCATTTTGCTTTGTTTCCAAAATGGTGTTAGTATAAAGAGTAGCTTATTTTTTTTATTTTATACAGTAGACAAACAGGCAAGCCCACCTGATGGAAAGTGGTCACCGCCATCTATGGACATCAGCAACACCAGGGGCATTACCTAATGCGTTGCCCACCTCTGACGAGACCTCTAATGTACCTCTTAAATGTTCACATGTCATAGTCCGAATTATTTAAAAAAGACGTGTCACAAAGGAATGTCTCTGTGAAGGCCTACTCTCTGTATAAATAAATTCATTTAATTTCATCCAAGAAATACAAAATTTATTAAATGTATAAATTTAATAGATAAAAGAACACATGAAAAATTAAAATTATAAAAAAAAGTATATGTATCAAAATAAATACTTTTGCACATCTGTTTTAATCGACAATCGATCAGGGTATCTTTGTATCTTTTATCAATAACATTGCTAATTTATTCCGGAAATACCATATTAGTCATTACTTTTTGTTTATATAATAACAAAATATATTATACTTCTATATATAAGCATGAGTGTATAAATTACAGCAAGCCTAGCCTTCTCTTAGATTAAATATGCAAGAAAATAAATAAGAAACTCTTAGAGGATCATAAAAAAACCAATCGAAGATATCAACAAAAGATTACCTTGTTATTTCCAACACTAAAAATCTAACTTTAAACACATTTATGTCAACAACACGTACACATAACTAGTAAAATAATGTGTCCCTGTTCTATTGTTAGTAATTAGGATTTGTTATCAAACATCGTTATGTGTTATCGAATATATTTTTTAATATTCTCACAACAACAGTAACCCACTTGCTTTGTACAGTGAGTGACGTGACGTGACAGTGACAGACAAATAATGACAATTTGGGACATTGTAAACAAAATATATCTTCTTTTTTTTGTTGCTGGCAACCAACCAACAAATTATGGATTATTTCTGCTAAACAAACTTGATTTTTGTTCAATGTAGCAACCTCTCTATTTAAATATTTGATTTTTCTTCACATTTCTAAACTTTTCATTTTTTTTTTATAGACATAGTTTTGGCTTTGGGTAAGGACCCCATCCCATACATCAACCCTACATTAACATTTCATTGTTCTGACTTATTTATTTTACTAATGAAACCCGCGCAACTTCGTTTGCGTGTATTTATTTATGCACAGCAGCGTGTTTACGCACACAGCAGTGATTTCATCGTATTTATTTATGCAAAAATCTGATTATAGATGTCAGATTTTTTATCAAATCCTACAGGAATCATGTTCTTTTCGGGATAAAAAGTACTCTATGTATTAATCAAAGGTATGAGCTACCTACATATGAAATATCATAAAAATTGGCCCAGCCATTTGGCCGTGAAGAAGTAACAAACATACACACAACTTTTGCCTTTATAAAGTAGGATTATACACAATGAATTTGTGCATTTTTTTTTTATTAAACAAAATGAGAGTAAAATAAAACAAAACGTAAAATAGAAATAGCATTTTATTAGCAACATGTTACATAAAATAATTTAAAATCATCGCTACAATGCTTCGACAAGGCGTAGTAGGTATAAATAGGCTTAAAATATATTTAGGTAATTTACGAATAGTTAAATATAATTTTAGTTGTTGTATTGTCACAATAATATTTTTTTTAACATATCTTATAACACAAAAATTGTTCGACTTACATTTTTTTTAATGTATAACTGATTATATACTTAAATATCAAAGACGCCTGGAATAAAATTAAAATGATTGACGGGTCTTTCTTACGGTTACAACTTACAACAGTAAGATTAAGTAGGTACCTACCTACTTATTAGTAAATTATTTTTTATTTTACAAATTCCCATAGGAACGAAATAAATGGAATAAACAGTGTTGGTTTGTTTTTCACATCATAAAATTTTTAAAATCTTAATAATCATCATAGCAATGATTCAAATTGTCGTAAATTCATCTTATTAACGGAAAGTAGGTATCTCGTAAGCGGTTGAGTGCACCTACTTGAAATTTCTTGCAGGTCTAAAAGCGGGATTACTATTCTTCTAACTCCGTAACAAACTGATTTAAATTCGTTATGAGTTGCAAAACACTTGTAGCTACTCCCCGGGAACGTAAATATATTACTGCTTATCAATCCGCATTGAAGCAGTGTGACAGATTACGCTCTAATCTCCTTCGCTTATAGGAAGACCCGTATCCCTCCAATGGAAGGATTATAAGTTGATATGGAGATGCTCCCGCGCCGCTGGCAGTGTTTTGCTTTTACAGGACACAGCGCTGCAGCCAGTAGCCTACTACACATTCCTGTCACATTCTTTGCCTAAACTCATCGAAAACAATCATCTGCCATCCTAGTACCATGTAGTACTACCAACTCTATTATCTGGTGGATCTTTAGCGCAGCAGTAAGAGGCAAATACTCCAAGGGTAGCCAGGGTCAAAGACAGTATGCTGACGGCACAGACAGCTCCTGAGGTGATGTCGTTGAGCGGTGTTCCAGGTTTTGGTTGAAGTGATAGTAAGATGAGGAGTCCAAAAGCGCTGAGTAATGAGAATGATGATAGGAGTATGTAACCTGAAAAACGGAGAGAAATATTAATTAATTTAAGTATTTTCAATTAGCTCAAGGGTCAATCTCTTTATCCCGTGGGAAAAAAGTAGTCACTCTCAAGGCCTTAAATTATCCCCGTTAAAAAAAATGAAAAAATTATGTTTTACTTTATTCCCCGTGGGAATGAGATGTTTTTCCGTGATAAAAAGTAGCCTATGTCATTCTCCAGACCTTAAATCATCTCTGTTAAAAAAATCACGTCGGTACGTTCCTTTCGACGTGAAAGAAGTACAAAAAATTATATACTTAATTTTTTCCCGTGGGAATAAGAGGTTTTTCCGAGATGAAAAGTAGTCTATGACTCTTCCTAATTTATAAAACGCATTATAACATTACAAAATTATATGCCTTACTTTCTCTCATTTTAAAGTGAGTAGTAAATTGATAATATGAAATTTTTTCTTCAATGTAATCGACTTGTAAACGTTAACACGTTGGAATGTGATCAAAAAACTCGAACCTACTAAGCATTCTGATTAGAGTTACCTTAAAAAACTTAATTCTTACTTCGTTTGGTTTTTCTGCAGCTGTCTGAGTGCTTAGTACGAGATTTTAAAGTGTTTATGTTTACATGCCGACTGAATTGAAAAAAACGTTTCATATTGTCAATTTACTAGACGTGTGTTATCCAAATTTAGCCGGGTTACTCACTTCAAAATGTGAGCAAGTAAAACACATAATTTTGATACGTAGCAAGCGTCTTATAAATTCGCAACATGTGAATTCTTTTCTATTTGGTCGGTTTATTTACGTTGACATGATTGAATGTGGCTCAAAAACTCGTACAAAACACTAGTACTTATATTTATTGATGTAATCAGTAAACACTTACCAGATATATAATTCCTATTGGGTAGTAACTGCTGTCTCCTAGAACGGAATCCTAGGAGTCCTAGCAGGAAACAGGTGAACCCAGAGAATACTCCAAAATCTAGGTAATATCGACGGCCCATCTGAAAATAGCAAAATATTATTTTAATTTTTCACTTTTGCACAATTCACGCAGAGCTAACTGGTGTCAGGTTAAGCAGGGATTGAACCTATTTTTAATGGAGAAGCTGACGATATAGCTAGATAGATAAGTAGATAAATCATTTATTTGTATTTCCAAGACTCAGAAATAAACAGTTTAGGTTGTCAGTGATGTAGTAGCTAGTCTCTGAAAAAATGGAGTTTGAAAATGGATCCTGATCATAAATCACTATGCATTTTAACCTATGTTTCCTTCATATTCACTCGATCAATCCTATGAATGAAATCTTGAAACAAAGAAATTAAATTTTTAATCGCGGGCTCAAGTTGAAGTTATCGAGTTGGCGCCAAAATACTTTATAGTCTTAGACGATTGAAGACACAGATATTTTCGATATTATGCCGGGTACAGACTGCTGTAACGTAACATATATGCATGTCATCAAATGTCATGTCATGTTACATTACATGTTATTGTATTTTCTTCGTCATTCGATCGCGGCGAGCACGAGTTGAATGCTCGGTTCGTGCGCGCAAGGCGTCCAGTGTCCACACTATTGGAATTACATTACATAAGTATTACGTTACAGCAGCAGTCTGTATTACAACAACAAACGCCTAATATGACGTCATTGGCCAGTACACATAAATCACTAAATAAAATACTTACAGAATACATCATATAGAAACTAAGTCCAGTAGTGAGCCCACCGCACAACGTTAGCATCAACGCAGCAATGGTAAGCGAAGCAGTCGCCGAATTCACCGCTTTCAAACTGACGAAAGATTTATATGTATCGTCGGAGTATATTGACGTTTCGGGCGGTGCTACCCTGGAACTAATTATTAAAAATTAATAAAGTATTCTACTTCTTCTCATTTCCTTTTTAAATAACTAGAGGACCGCCCCGACTTCGCGCGTGTTTTACTAAGGCTCATTGTCCACGTAACCGCACGTCATACGCATGCTTTCGTCAATTGACGATTGCAAGACGAATGCTTGCATCTTGCGTAGAAACAATGAAATCTGTGTCCACGAAGCGGCAACGTCGCGTCAACCGCTCGTCATGCGTTCGTTTGTAGGTTGCATGCATTCGTCAAATGACGCGTCTGTGGACAGTAAGGCTTAGGATCCCAAATGTTTTGGAAAATATAATATAGCCTTACACGGGGTAATGTACCGATAAATATGATGTTACGCTTGCAACAATGTACGTACTTAACTACGTTTACGACATGTTAATAAATTGATTGTCTGGCAAGCTGTCGAGAGAATACTTGCGTCTAATTTCTTGCAGGCAATTATAACCATAAACACGGGCTTACATTTTTTCAAAATCTATATAAATCTGTCTAAATAATTCTAGCCAAATAGAACCCGCGTAGGTACTCCATTTTAGCGGCTCAATCGACAAAAGAGCCTACCTATATGAGATCCATAAGGATATTACAGAGAGATAAAAGAGGTGGCCATGGTGTTAAGCCAAGTTGGTGGTCGTCGGCGGCTTGAAAACATTAACCTCTGCCAATCCGTCTTAGAACAACGTGTCATAGTACGCTTTAATATCCTTCGATTGAGGGGATTTTATGAGAGGTAGGGCACAGCGAATAATCCGCTCAAAACGGAGCAGCCCGTCTGGGGAAGCACCTCCACCTTACAGAAGATCGTAGCCAAATAGCATTGGTCTCGGCCATGTTGTCTTCCTGCGGTGAGGATAAGGTCTCCTAGCTCCACTTGGGGGGTTTGGGAGGGTGTGAGTGATACCCCCGGTATTGCAAGCGTCTATAGGCTACGGTGATTACGGTGATGCTTACCATCAGGCGGGCCGTATGCTTGATTGCCAACTTTGTGGTATAAAAAAAGACCCGTAAAACAGCAGTGGTATATTTATGGGTTGATATGAATTTCGAGTTAGAAAAAGATAAAGCTATAATACTTACACAGGAGTAATAACAGCTGTTGTAACCCTCTTCTCTTTTCTCTTACTTTCTCTACTAACATCTCTTCTGTCCATATCGAAACTTCTCTCACGACTTTTCTCTCTAAAGCTTGTCACAAAGACATCTCTATTAAATGCGTCTAATCCATAATTCAACTTCTGTTGGGCTTTAGGTGAAATAGGAGAAGTGGCTAAACTTCTAGGAGAAATATGACTTCTAGAAGTCAAGTTTGCACAGGATTTAGAAGGTGTAACACCCTGAGTTGGTGTACTAGATAAAACCTTAGTTTTATACCTAGTAGGACTTAGATTAGGTGTTACAATTGATGGCTGACTTGCATAACTTTGCAATTTCCTCGGTGTTGACAACAATTCGTGTAATTTCTGGGTGGCTATTAAGTTTTTCTTTGACATTGGCGGTGAGGAGAATGTTACATTACATTTTCTTTCCTTAGGCTCCTCATCATCTGAGGGCACTATTGCATATCTGTGTGTTTTGCCATTAACCGTTTTAACGATTTCCGTTGGTATTTCCTTAAGCTCATGATCGTCTGGTCCATCTACGTTATATTCCTCTACTTCCGCTGCATCAGCTTCTACAATTCTCTTCTTAGTTGGCGAATAATCTATATCATAATCATTTATTACCTCATATCTATGTTTATTGTATATATCTCTATATCTATCTTCTAGGCCATCATCACTGTCAACAGTTCTATCATATTTGTTCCTTTGCTTTTTAAATTCTGCCATCTCCAAATCTTCACTCCTAGTTCTGCATCTGACTGTTCTAGTCGGTTTGTAAACTAAAGAAGATTGTCTTTGGAAACTTCTGTTGATAAATTTCGCTGGTTTCGGTGGCAGTTCCGGTGGGGAATCCCTATTGGCGCCTGCTGGTGACATCCTCAACGGATTATCCGAAATATCTGTCCTCATAATCCTATTCTCATGTTTTCTCGGTGAGTTGGCTCCTAAAGGTGGCATTCTCTTTCTTTGTGGACTAATAGCCTTTTTACTAAACACTTCACTTTGTCCGCAGAATGCTGGGTTCGAATAATATTTGTACACAATCTTAGGCGAATCCATGTTAAGCGTATTTCTTCCCCGTTGTGCTTCAGAGCTTTTCTTAAAGGGTGTGGATTGACCGTGACCAGGTCAACGAACTAGCTACCTAGATCATCTAATATACGTCTAATATAAAAATCACTTCACAAACACCACAAACTATTTTGTTATTAACTTATAATTTACAAACTTAAAATTAAAAACTTATTTTTAAAAATACGTGTTTACGTTACAACGGTTAATGTTCAACTGAATATTATTTCGTTCCATATTTGAAAAAAATAAAGTTAGGGTCGGAAATGGCGCGAGCGCACCCCTTGTCGGCACGAGCTATTCGAATTTTAAATTCTTTAAATTCAATTCTCTATATTCAACTTTAAAACTAAATACAATAGAGTTTACATTTCCTTGTATTATAACAGCAGTTGAATTTGCAGTTGTCAGATGAATAAGGGAGTAAGTGATTTCACAAAATATTTGCAAAGTTTATTCTTATGGTTTTAAGGTTGTATATTGCTTGCTTTTTAATTGTGCAATTACAATGAACGAAGGAAGGTCTTTTATAAGGAGAGTACTTCGTTCCGTTGGTAACTTTATAAAGTGTGGATTCATGTTTTTTTAAAGTCAGATAGTACTTTATTGACATTTTTGAAGTAGCAGATAACAGGGCTAGCACACCACTGTCAGTCTTGTACTCTTGTCACATTCGAACGTATCAAAGTTTACAAGCTGGCTGATCAAATTGAAAAAAGAAAGAAATAAGAATAAAACCTTCCCCAGAATCATTTTAAAAAAAACATATTGTGTTGTTGTGTAATTTACCAGACGCGTGTTAGTTACATCCAAATTAGCCGGATTGCTCACTTCAAAATATTATGACCTAAACCCTCCCTTAGTTATTGCACAAGCCACATAATTTTGATATGTAGTCTTAATTCTTAACACGAGAGGTCTTTTCTATTTGGTCGATTTGTTTACGTCGACATGACCGAATGCGAACAAAACCTCGCACTAAACTGCTAGTTTTTCTACCGTATGTTGTAAAAAAAAACACATTCACAGTTCTAGGAGATGGTAAATCGTTGCTTAAAACTCGGTTTTACTCAATGAGTACAGGTAACAAGTAAACCCGTAGTATCAGTATAGTATTAGCACATTAGTTAGGGCAGGGGTCGGCACGTGAGCGTAACGGTCTCGCGCAGCTGTCTGTGTACAGCTGCGTGCAGGGGTTACCAACATTTTGGTACATTTCTGTTTGTTGTTTGAAACAAATGAAAATGTCTATTTCAGAAAAGTAAATATTAAAATTTAATGGATCCGGCGACTGACATCGCAGTCCCGGTCAATGGCGGTCCCGGCCGTTGGAAATCTCGTATATGTATGTACATACCTACGTAGCTGACACCTTGGATTAACACATAGGGTACTTTTTATCCCAAAAAGTACGAGATTCCCGATCCCGAAGATTTGGTCAAAATTATGATATAGATGGCGCTGCTGTACAACGAAGGTGAGGTGACTGGCATAGCCAGCACAATGAAGCTATCACAATATAACTTATATGTAATAAAAATGTTTGTGACCACTGCCTGCGATCTCGTCCCTGCGCACGCGCACCCGTATTGACATTATTATGAAACGATAAGAAAAATCGATAAATTCAACCTTGGGAATGGCGATTGACCGACAAAGTTCACTCTGTTTTGACGACCTCCGTGGCGTAATAGTTACCATGCCGGTTCGCCACCCAGGAGGTCCCGGGTTCGAATCCCGGTCTTTCCCGAGCTTTTTCTGATTGGCCTGGGTCTTGGATATTTATTTATATGTATCTTCTATTTTATAAAAATGAATCGCTAAATGTGTTGCTAAGCGCAAATCTCGAGAACGGCGGATTTCGCTAATTCTTTCTTTAGAATATTCCTTGAAGTACGAGGATGGTTCTTACAGAGAGAAAAAATTAAAAATTCCCACGGGAAAGCTGGATACATGGGTAATTCTTTGAGGATGCGCACATTAGCCTAATAAAAGAGATTGATAAATTTTGTTCGAAGAACGATTCTTTAGAGTGTTAGTCGCGTTCTTTGGTATGAGTTATATGATTTTTTTGAACCGGACCCAGAAAAGTCTTTTAGTATTAAAGATATGAGCCATTCTTTTTTTATGCAAACGGTAATGAGTAATTTACACAAATGGTAAAGAGGTTCACAAACGGTAAAGAGAAGAATTTGAAATGGTGAGTAGATAACAGAGAAAAAAAAAAGAAATAATTAAAAATCAACGTTTATTAACTTCACACTTTCGCACTTATCTGTCAATCAACGACAACTCGACATAATAACACAATTTAAAAGTTTCTAACATGTTAAGACTATAATTATTTTCTTTACCAAACTGACCCAATGTTAGTTTCTTAAACATTTAAATAAAAAAAATATATACTTAGTTATTAATTTCTTTCATAAACACTAATAACAATCATAGTTTGAACTTTATAAAACACTGCATGTGATTTCACAAACAACAAAAAACAAATGCTTTAAATAATCGATCCTTGAGGGACACCGGCATTAAAAGCCTTTCGTTTAGACGAGCAGTCATCAATGACTACCCGAATAGATCAATCCCCCAAAAAGTCAGAAATCCACGCACAGAAATTAGAGGTCAGGCCGTAAAAAGGACGCTTGCTAATAAGACTACCGTGCCATACCGTCAAATGCTTTGGAAATATCGAGGGAAACCGCAAGCTTCCAACCGCGGGCTTCTCCGAATTCCTCAATAGCCTCATTCCAGACGTGGGTGGCGTACACTAGAAGATCCCCAGTGGACCGATTCTGGCGAAAGCCATATTGTCGGTCACTGAGGAGGTCATTCGATTCTAGGTACGCTAGGAGCCTGCGGTTCAAAAACACGTTCCATATTCTTACAGAGTATGGACGTGATCGAAATGGGCCTGTAGTTGGGAGGGTCGGCACGGCTGCCCTTTTTGGGCACGTTAGCGAGCTTCCAGGAACTCGGTTCTTTCCCAGACTTTAGACAGAGCCTAAAGAGGCGGGTCAATACAGGTGTCAACTCGGGTGCACATGTCCTCTGTACAATAGCGGATACCGTCTCGATCACTGGCCTTGTTCACGTCAAGATTGCACAGCGTTTTGCGAACCTCAGCCTGGCGCAACCGGATTTCCGGCATTACCACCGTGCTGCCAGGTAAACTGGAGGTATCGCGCTATCAGCATCAAGACGTGAAGACTCCGCGAACAGAGACGCCAACAGGTTTGCTTTCTCTTCAGCGGTGTGAGTAAGTGATCCGTCAGGTTTCTGCAGTGGAGAGGGGGGCGGCAGAAGTTCGATTCGACCGCCTTGGCTAGATTCCAAAGCGCTTACTTCCCGCTGGGAAAGAAGCCAATTTGTTCCCTATTCGGCGAATATGATCAAATCGAGCCTTCTGTAAAACCATCTTGCAGGACTTGGCAGCCTTGTTAAAGGCCTTCTTTTTTTCGCGAACATCAGACGCCTTGTGCTGTCGAGCTGCAACCCAGTCCAGGTATGCCTGATGCTTATGCGCCTCGGCACGGCTGCACTCAGGCCCAAACCATGGGCGAGCTTTACCAGTAGATGGCACGTTAGAGAAGGAAATGAAGTATTCCATCCCTTGACGAAGCACATCAGTAACGGCATCTTCACAGACGCTGGGATCACTAGAAGAGAAGCAGACAGACTGCCAAGGGAAGGATGCATAGAATGACCGCATCTCATCCCAGTCTGCTGACCTGTATCGCCATAACCGCCGCCTGGGAACGGGCTGGTGGTAGGCTGATACCGATTTCACCAGACAGTGATCAGAGCGCCCCAATGGCGAAGAAATTGTCACCGAGTACCTGTCTGGATCTGTTGTCAGCAAGAGGTCCACGCAATAGGCTGTATAGGAGTCCCCTACTACCTGCAGTCGGCCAGCGGTGAACCGTGCCTCGGATCCCGCTACCCTCCGCGACTAGTCACCCGATGCCGTACTCGTTGCACTTCATATTCGGAATGGTAAAAACTGGTAATTAGAAAAATGGTAATTAGAAATTCATAGTTTTATTCATTTTGAACAATTTTCATATCATTTACCATTTTGAAACAAGTAAATACTTAAAATAAGCCCTTTTATGAAGATCATAACACCTTAAATGATTAAATATCACACGTCTACTTACCATTAAATACAAAAACTGTATGGAGAACTTTGACGAAACAAAAACCGTTCGGAGCACTAAATACCGATATTTCCGTAGAAAAAATACTCGCTCGCTACGTGCCCTCCGTGCAACGGACGAGCGACGACTGAACTGTCCCGCACAGTTAAGGCGAACGCACAAGGCCAACTAGGAGCAAAGATATTAAGGCGACAATACTCTCGAACGGTAATGATGGTGTAGCGCCGGAACATTTGTTGATTCACTTTTTTAACATTGTAAAATAGTCTTTTAAGTATTTATATTGTATTATAAACTAATAACAACATTCTATTTATGGAATTTATTGCTTATATTACGTTCTTCTTAGTACAAGTCGAGAAATAAAATATTTTGTGTTAAAATCTGGGGAGAGTGTAACGTAATCTACGTTGTACTTTAAATCTAAAACATACTTAATTACCTAATTAATACTAAGTCCTACAATTGCTTATAATAAACTGTTAAATAATTTAAATAAGTACTTATCACTAATATTCAATATTTATAAGTAATTAAAACTATTTATAATAACGTTTTGTTAATAATTTCTAATGTATCTATTGCGCGCGCGAGCGTCGAGCAACCGGTTTGTGGCGCGGGGCGAGGGGTGCTCGCTGTGCCGGCTCGGGCTGCGAGCGCGCAGTCGGTTGAGCATCACGTCATAACGCACCCAGAGGTCTCATAAGCTGGTCCGCGTTACTTGTTTTAAAAATTTCCGTTACGTCGCTAGTGTCTACGTATACGACCTACTTTTTAATTCTCAATTTAAAATTAAACTCAGTGTTAGTGTCTATTCCCTTACTGGGTAAGTTGTGCACATATTTTTACGTATTGCAAAGCTATTATTACATGCATAGGCTACTCCTTCTCTGCAAATCTATATTTTAATATTCCTGCCACTAGCAAATTTATAGTTTTCACCTAATTTACACTATCTCTTTTATAGTGCTTGCTTATGTTGTATGTAAACCACAGCCGCTAGGATAATTGTAAATAGTTCTTGCCACTCTCTCTTCCCCTTTTCGGTTGCTAGTGGTAGGGCTTATGTGCTAGATCGTAATGCTGGATTACGATCCACAGGAACACCGTTGGGAGTTCAAAGCTGGACCATTATCGAGCGACGACGTCTCCTGTTCGTCGTTTGTGCGCACGTCACTACGCGCGCCGCGCCTAGTTTGCCCGCTGTGCTGCGCTACGCTACTTCTGCTCGTCCGCTTCCCGCCTTCTGTAACAGTCCGCTACCTACC
Organism: Endotricha flammealis; assembly: GCA_905163395.2. NCBI lineage: Eukaryota > Metazoa > Arthropoda > Insecta > Lepidoptera > Pyralidae > Endotricha > Endotricha flammealis. Next base: position 2,155,931 of record LR990883.1, read on the forward strand.
TACCGTGCGCGACCGTTGAGGAGAGTGCGGTATTTTTTGAATCTTAGTGCGCATAACTTTCGATCTACTAAAATACGTTCCTACGACCCTGAATCTAAATTACTCAATACTTGTTATTTACTGATTATTGACTCATAATAAACCTTGTTATTATAATCCTTCTTTTATTTTCACCACTACGTGACAGATGGCGCCCAATTTTGAATTTTAGTGGTCGAGGTTTTGTGCACTTTGAGTATTTTTTTTTCTTTTTCCTGGTGATGGTCTGTGTGTATTTAGTTTTTTGTACAACGATGGTAGAAAATTGTTAATTGTTAACTTCTGTAAAACAATATTGTATACGTTGTATGATCAATTTATTTGAATTTAGTTTTTTTTTTCTTTTGAAGGTACTGCACTGTAACGAACATTCTAGAATTGTTCGTTATTTAAACATATTTTTTTAAACTACCATCGTTAACGTTCTTATGCAAGCGCTAATTATTGTAAGAGAACGTTACCTGTATTTCGCTGCTTTTGGCTTATTGTTTTTTATTTTCGTGCCGCATTTTTATTTTTATTTCTGTGCTGTTTTTTTTCCTGTTTTTGTTTCTGCTGTATTTTATCGTGCACAACATACCTAGATTAGGAATCGTTCAAATTTTTTTTTGTTTTTTTTTTAAAACTTAATATTGTAAATTATAATGGCTTATTTAGTAAAATTTTTACACTTGAGAAAATCGGAGCTTCAATACGAGGTAGCTATTAGAGGTGAAGTACCTGCTAAAACCGTTAAGGATTTGAGATGCCAGGTCTGCAGGCTAACTCAGCTTTATTCTTAATTCTTAATCTCTGCGTATGCTTAATGTTATTAGGTTTCTATTAGGTATTTTATTTTTGAATGTAATTCTACCCCGATTCTAAAATCTTTTGTGTATGACAATTATTTATCTGATACAATTTTGATTCCTATTCTAATAATTAATGAAACTTAAACTTAAATACTAATGTGCAAATTCTTTTTTGTATTTACATCGTCTAAAGATGTCTTAAATACTCTTGTTACAATAGCACCACTCTTAACGTGTTATTTGTAATTATTATTGCTGTCTATCACTCTAGAATTTGATAGGCGGCGCTTTGCTTTGTCATTCACTATTAATGATGAAGTTTCCCTTGTTTTTGCACATTATTATACTAAAACAACTTCTGTTACGATGAATTTGTCATATTCAAAATACTACACACTTAAGCAGTTGCACTGAGTCCTGGTATACATATGACCACGTACTCTGGTATGTCTGTTTGCAAGTACACTATAGTTAAAGTGTTACTCTGTTTTTGAATGGTTGAGTGTTAGTTCGAATGTTAGGTGTATGAAAGAAAGTATGAATGTTGAGTGTTTCTATATGTAGTGTGTATAGTTCTAGTTCGAATTTTGCATAGGCAAAATCCTCGTCTCACGGGGGGGAAGTGTAACGTAATCTACGTTGTACTTTAAATCTAAAACATACTTAATTACCTAATTAATACTAAGTCCTACAATTGCTTATAATAAACTGTTAAATAATTTAAATAAGTACTTATCACTAATATTCAATATTTATAAGTAATTAAAACTATTTATAATAACGTTTTGTTAATAATTTCTAATGTATCTATTGCGCGCGCGAGCGTCGAGCAACCGGTTTGTGGCGCGGGGCGAGGGGTGCTCGCTGTGCCGGCTCGGGCTGCGAGCGCGCAGTCGGTTGAGCATCACGTCATAACGCACCCAGAGGTCTCATAAGCTGGTCCGCGTTACTTGTTTTAAAAATTTCCGTTACGTCGCTAGTGTCTACGTATACGACCTACTTTTTAATTCTCAATTTAAAATTAAACTCAGTGTTAGTGTCTATTCCCTTACTGGGTAAGTTGTGCACATATTTTTACGTATTGCAAAGCTATTATTACATGCATAGGCCACTCCTTCTCTGCAAATCTATATTTTAATATTCCTGCCACTAGCAAATTTATAGTTTTCACCTAATTTACACTATCTCTTTTATAGTGCTTGCTTATGTTGTATGTAAACCACAGCCGCTAGGATAATTGTAAATAGTTCTTGCCACTCTCTCTTCCCCTTTTCGGTTGCTAGTGGTAGGGCTTATGTGCTAGATCGTAATGCTGGATTACGATCCACAGGAACACCGTTGGGAGTTCAAAGCTGGACCATTATCGAGCGACGACGTCTCCTGTTCGTCGTTTGTGCGCACGTCACTACGCGCGCCGCGCCTAGTCTGCCCGCTGTGCTGCGCTACGCTACTTCTGCTCGTCCGCTTCCCGCCTTCTGTAACAGTCCGCTACCTACCTACCGTGCGCGACCGTTGAGGAGAGTGCGGTATTTTTTGAATCTTAGTGCGCATAACTTTCGATCTACTAAAATACGTTCCTACGACCCTGAATCTAAATTACTCAATACTTGTTATTTACTGATTATTGACTCATAATAAACCTTGTTATTAAAATCCTTCTTTTATTTTCACCACTACGTGACAAGAGGGACACGAATGGTAATGTGAATTTCGACACAAGATTGAATTCATATCAGATTGTATTGAATTTAACATTAATCTGATAACTGCTCCTGTTAGAACAGATACTGGTCCATCTCCATACTGGCCAAAAGTTAAAAAAATATGTAATGTAATAAGTTCTTTTTAACTGGAACAGCGATTTGCACATTTTCAAAGAAATACCCACATGCAAACAAAGTTGCGCGGCTTTCGCTAGCTTGTTATAAAATATAGTATCGCTGAGTTAGTACTATACATTCAATAACATGAAATTAAATAAAATTAATTAAAACTAAACTAACAATAAAAATTAAAAATTAAAACTAAGCATTAAAAAGACTTCTAAATTAGTACTTAGTATCTCCTTCGTGGTACTTATGCCATTCCATAGCACAATTTTCGAACTTATTGGGGCTAGTTCAATCTGTGGGATTTGTCCACATGTATTTATTTATGTTTATTATACAAGAATCGTTTTTCCAGGAACGTTGGGGATGCGGGTAAACCCTCAGGCATCAGCTAGTTGACTACATTTCGATTTTTTATTTTTAAAGATATTATATATAGGGACAATTCATACAGATTGAGCTAGCCCCAAAGCAAGTTCGAAACTTGTGGTTTGGGGTACTAACTCAACGATATTATATTTTATAACAAATACATATTTAGATATAAACATCCAAACCCGAGGCCAATCAGAAAAATTTCGTTTTTCATCATGACCCGATCGGGGATCGAACCCGGGACCTCCTGGGTGGCGGTCTGGCGTGGTAACCATTACGCCACGAACGTCGTCAGTTTATTTATTTATTTTATTTATAATGTATTGTGTCTGTTATTTAATTTGCAAATGTGTTTATTTACCAAAAAATATACCTACGCATGTGTTCTATTGTTTTTTTTTTTCAATGTAAATAAATTATTAAAATAACATCCATTGTACTACAAAGTTGAATAAAATCACCTGATTGCCCTTTATAATGCATAACTTTTTTTATACCAATAAGGTGGCAAACAAGCATATCTACGGCCCGCGGCCCGCCTGATAATGAACAGTCACCGTACCGTGTACTATAAGTATACCCTGTTTTTCTTATCTTGACCAATGTAGTAAACAATCTTAGCACGTCTTTTCAACGAAAATAGGCATTTTTTTTTTTTATAAATATATAGGGACAATTCATACAGATTGAGCTAGCCCCAAAGTAAGTTCGAAAGTTGTGTTATGGGATACTATCTCAACGATATTATATTTTATGACAAATACATATATAGATAAACATCCAAGACCCGAGACCAATCAGAAAAAGTTTGTTTTCCATCATGACCCGACCGGGGATCGAACCCGGGACCTCCTGGGTGGCGGTCTGGCGTGGTTACCATTACGCCACGGAGGTCGTCAACATAATTAAAATTATCATTCACACCCAAATAATAATAATATAGTTAGAAATGGCATTTAACACAACACTCTTATTATTCTGGCGATTTATCGATTTTACACATGGACAATTGAATAAAAAAAGACACGCTAAGATTGTTTACTACCTACATTTGTCAAGTAACGCTTGCATTATCGGGGGTATCACTCGCGCGCATCCGTTGCCGATCCTGAAAAGACCTAGCTCACCGTAGGAACACAACATGGTCAAGACCAATTTGGCTACGATCTTCTGTAACGTCCTTCCCCAGACGGGCTGCTCTCATTTGGGCGGATCTCTCTTTTCTCATACCATCGCGCTTGCGATTCGCTAGGGTGTAAACTAAATCCAATAAAAAGCGATTTTTATCAATTTGAAAAAATAAAGACATTAGACTTCTAGCACGCTTCTTTACGTGCGTGTAATGTTCTCCTTCTAAATTGAAGAGCCCAGAGGCCACTTCTTTGGCTTTCTAGGTTGTGTTCTGTACAACAAAATAAATAGAATCATTTCTATTTACTCTCAAAACAGAAGAGCTTGCAAAATGGTCGTTAGAGTTTGGCTGCTGAGCCTTAGTTATGAGGACACGGAAAAACTTTTAAATTGTTAAAATTTTATGAATACTTATCTTTACACATCACATAAATAAGTAATTAAGTTTTATTATTATTTTTACACGTTCCCCACAGACATTAAGCTAACTCACGTACACTCAGTAGGGACTTACAGACACTTGTTTTACATACCACAGCAAGAAACCATACGATGGCATAGGTCTGTTTCAATAATTATTATAGTATTATTATTATTTTAGTTATATACCACGGGGTGGAGACCTGGTGACCTGAAATACGGGCATTAGCCTAGCTTAGGCACCAGTCTTCCACAATAAACAGTTGCAAGTTAATACTGTAATAAATATACCTAGTACCCCGCGCTGGCCCTCACAGCGTAGGGGAGCGTCCCCAAGGTGGCGGATAGGGGGAATGGTCGGTAGTACAGCCTAGCTACACTAACCGGCTAAGGCCGATGGACTCGCTGACCAACGACGGGTGTGCTCCTCCAGCATTTCGGGGGTTGTGCGGCGGGTTGACACCTCGCCCACGTAAAACCAATGTTGCTGGTGAAGCGTATCCCGTTAGCGCTTCACTAGCTTGCACAACATTGTCAAAAAAAATATATATATATACCTAGTAATAAGTATTGTATTGTATAGTTGCAATTATTGTGTAGTGATACTAGTGATAGTGTATATTGTGGAGGAAATAAATAAATTTTATTATTATTATTATTAAATTGAAGAGCCGCGCTCTTGTCCTTTGTCTTTCACCATGAAAGACATGACGGCTGCCTTTTCCTTCACGTGATCCATGTAAATTGTAAGCTCTTCACATTACACTTCTACTTGCTTTTCATCTTTTCTTATTTATTTTTTGATGCGACATCATATACAAGTCCTGATCCAATTGACGACGTCCGTATCCGTAGCGTAATGGTTTCCATGCCGCTCCGCCACCCAGGGGAGGTCCCTGGTTCAAATTCCGGTTGGGTCATCATGCATGACACAGAATAACTACTAGCACCTAGCTACTAGTCATGATGAAAACGAAACGAACTTTTTCTGATTGGCCTCGGGTCTTGGATGTTTATTTATTATATATTTGTTATAAAATATAGTATCGTTGAGTTAGTATCCTCACTCTCTTCGGGGCTAGATCAATCTGTTTTTAAAAGAAAACAATATTTCAATAAAAATCGTTCGTGTACATAACGAGTAGGTATATACTTAGTAAGTAATTGTTACATTATTTAAATATTGATTTTTATTACAAAATAAATTTATATATTCAAACAGTCTGTGACTCGGCACGCGTAGTGTAAGGACGTTGCAATTTTTTTTATTTTTGCTTCGAACTAAAAGGATCTATACATACACATTACAGGAATCTTGCTACAATACCCAGTGAAAATTATATTTAAATCGGTTAAGTATTTTCTATGTGCAAAGAATAATTATTGTGGGTAGGTACCTATGTTGTTAATTGACACACAATTTACTTACAATTTTATTACTTAGGTACCTATTTGTTTTTTTTTTTTTACAGTGGAATTACAATAAGTCAACAACACATTGACAATTAATTTATAAGACGACGTAACTCTAAACTAAACATATTAATATAAACAAATTATAATGAACCTAAAACTAAAAACCTTAAAAAATATAATAAAATAACAAAAATATATTATTAAAAGGAGTCCCTTTAGGCAAGGTTCCGAAGATACTGGCAGCGTTCCCCCTTTGAATAGCTAGACTAATTCTTTGTCCGAGGTAGCTATACAATTAATTTTTGTTACTATTGTCGCGAAATATTTTACCAAACATTACGAAGTGTCCCAGTGCTATTTGGGTGCCCTGACTTCCACTGACCCCAATAAGACCTTTTCTTTTGATTAGGTAATATTATAGGACAATTATCAGCAACAATTCTAGGTACAGATTATATTATATTATCACTTGAAAATATCAAAACCGCAAACAAAAACTTAGATAAGCATTTGGGCTTTTTACTCTAGATTTACACAGAAATTAACTCTTTTTCAGCTGTCAATAATGAATACGGAAAAAATGATGAGAACTTTAATACTAATATTAATTATTAATAAAATAAACGCAGCAAGAATACTAGTTTTTGTACCAACGCCATCTATAAGCCATCAACAAGCATTTTGGCCATTAAATGAAGAACTAGCAAAGCAACATGAAGTTGTATACATTACCACAAATCCAGCTAAATCATATAAAATAAAAAACCTAACGGAAATAGATATTCGGAAAGATGCTTACTCAATTATAAGAATTGGGAAACGTCCACGCTTTTTTGGAAGGCACAATTTCACTTACACTGGTCTGAAATATCTTTCAAATCAAGTTTTTGTTAATGCTTTTAATAACATTATGAATTCTGATAAAGTTGAAAATATTATGAAAGATAAATTCGATTTGATCATTGTAGAGGCCTCTGTCAGACCAGCGATGGGTTGGTCGCATATTTTTAAAGTTCCAGTGATTAAAATGAGTTCTTACGGTGGACTTACTGACAATTACGATTGTATAGGCGTGAAAGTTAATAGTTTACTGCACGGTACAGGGTTGGATCAAAGAATTTATGAATTAGATTTATTTGAGAAATATAATAAGTTATATAAATTGTATTATTTATATAAACTTTACGCTTCAATTGAATATGAACATGATGTGATGAACAAAAGGCATTTCGGTATAGATGCACCTAGTTTAAATGAATTGCATAAAAATGTGAACATGTTATTCTTAAATGTACCTTCAATATGGGATAATTGTCTTCCTGTACCACTTGGTTTGGTGTATACCACAGGAATGCATGCAATAATACAGGAAGAAATGTCAGAGGTAAGATTTCTTATTTGTTAAATTACAGTTGTGACTCGCAACGCAACTGACCTTGGGTTGCAAGTTGTTGCAACAGAAAACCAGTGTGTTGCCCTCTCATCATCATCTCAGCCACAAGAAGTCCACTGCTGGGCATAAGACTACCCCAAACGCCTCCAATGCGACCTGCTGCCAGCGGCCTGCACTTTCTTGAGGTCGTCTGACTGACCACGTTGTAGGCGGGCGTCCTATACGCAGCGCTTTTGGTCCCAAAGTAAGCTAGCCTTAACCCACTTGTGTTATGTGTATCAGGCAATGGATATACATAATATAATATATAGAACACCCAGACTAGAGAACAAACTCAAAATTCTTATTAGCATGTTACACATGTTATGGACGTTTGTATCAATGTTGTTTTCTGTTTATTTTATCCATATTTTTTTTATGTAATGTGTTCCTACCTTCATAATATCAACCCATAATCATTCTACTGCGGGGATACGGGTCTCCCTTCAATCAAAGGGGATTAGAGCGATTCTGCCACGCTGCTCCAATGCGGATTGGCAGAGGTGACCTTAGTTGATACAAAATAAACAATTTATCTTTCATATTTTCTATTGTGTCTACTTTTTTCAGGATATGAAGTCCCTCCTGAATTCATCAAAAAAAGGAATTATTTACATGAGTCTCGGCACAAACGCATTCACTCAAGAGCTTCCAGAACTAATGGGGATATTTCTAAACGTATTCCCAAAGCTGCCGTATCAAATATTATTGAAATGGGATTCAAATGAAACACCACTATTACCCCAAAATGTGATAACGGCTAAGTGGTTCCCACAAAACCAAATTTTAAGTAAACAATTTCGAAAATTTATTTAAAGAGTATAAGAAAAACCCTTAGGTATAAGCACAGAATAGATAATAGTACTACGTAGTATAAGATCATTTCGTTGTTTGTTTGTCAAGATCATTTTTCTCAAGAAAACATGGACAAGTTAAAAGTACCAATTAGGTACCTACCTACCTATACATTAAATTACATTTTTAGTAGAATTTGCATACAAAGTGTTGAAATTCACTCATTCTCTTCCATCGAGTACGTAAGCAAAGGCCTAACAGTGGGTAGATAAAGATACAGGGATACATAAGCCGTTTTTCTTCTAACAAACTAGCAATTTTTGGCTTCATTATCATCACATTCCAGCCACAAGAAGTCCACTGCTGGACAGAGGCCTCCCGCAACGCCTCCAACATGACGGCAGCGGCCTGCATCCAGCGGCTTATTATTTAACTATTTTCGGCTTATTACTAAATTTTAACTAAGTGATTTCTTTAACAGGTCACCCAAACGTGAAACTCTTTATAACTCAAGGTGGTTTGAATTCCTTGATGGAGGCAATCTCTTTTGGGGTACCAACGATCGGTATTCCCCTTATAGTAGACCAGTGGTACAATATGGAAAATGTTGTACGTCATAGGTGTGGTATATTGTTAGACGAAGACACTGTTACCGAAGAAGTATTGACTGAAGCTGTACTTAGAATCATGAGGAATGATAGGTGAGTCATTCTCAAAATAAAACCATTTATTTTGCAAATAGTACAAGAAATACTTCTGCACGTCAATATTTTTTGTCCTAGCGCTTCAGACGTGAATGGCTTGATGTGAAGAAATGCCGCAAGAAACTCAATAGCCTTTTTAAAAGCCATTTTACCATATTAGTGTTTTTTTTTATAAGTCCTACCTACATTGAAAAACTATTTTAAAATAAATTAGCTATAAAAAGAAGAAAGTCTAAATTTAAGTGCTGAGCTCTTGTCGGTGTAGCAGTCTCCATTTTCCTCTCTCCTGTAGCAGCTCCTTCACGGCTTCACCTCTCTTTATGACACGACGCCCGCCTTTTGCTCCATGCTTGATCCATGTAACTTCTCGACCTTTCTATTCTACTTTGTCTTTCCTTCTATGATGATAGATGTTTCTGATCATCGTGTCTTATAAGTTTTTTTTATGCTATAAAGGTGGCAAACAAGCATTACGGCCCACCTGATGGTAAGCATCACATCAGCCTATAGACGCTTGCAATAGCGGGAGTATCACTCACGCGTTGCCAACCCTCTCAATTCCCCCAAGTGGAGCTCTGGAGACCTTACTCACCGTAGGAACACAACATGGTCGTGACCAATGTTATTTGGCTAAGATCTTCTGTAAGGTGGAGGTCCTTCCCCAGACGGGCTGCTCCGATTTGAACGGATTATCCACTGTGCCCTTCCTCTCTCAAGATGTCCCACTAGTTCTCTCTTTCTGTGTAGTTTATATTTATTTATTCCCTTACGTACTCTTCTTCATTAGTAATTTTTCTTATTTCAGTTACAGCGCAAACTGTCGTGCTCATGCAAAAATAATTCACGATGTTCCTCTACCACCTCTCCAACGAGCTGTATGGTGGATTAACCACTTACTCCACCACGGTGGAGCTCACATCACTTCACCAGCTGCTAATCTACCCTGGACAGATTATTATGAAGTGGAACTTATATTTTTAGTCATTTCAATCCTTATGACTACAACTACATTAGTTTTGTGCGGTGCTGTGAAAATTCAAATTTTTTTATGTAAGTATTACTTATCTTCCAGTACAAGTTAAAATCAAAATAATCTTTATAAACAAAACGGGCACTTATGACACTTCTTTACAATATATTAACTAATACCTGACTGCTCAAAGCTAGGAGGGGAATAATTAATAGAATGTAACCGAGACTGAATTCCAACCATAAGTATTACTTATTGTTACAAAAATAAATGGTACGAAGTATTTGCGATATAAATGATTATGATAAAATTGTACCAAGACACTCACGGCACAGCTCACGGTATTGGTCTAAATATATTTTTAAACTGACCCAGCCAGTAACAAATTGTGCAATTCGAAACGTAACATAAATCAGCATAAAACGCGTTGCGGTCAACAAAAATGCCGTCTACAAAAAAAAACAAAACCCGCTCATCGCGAGCAGGTCTTCATTTTCCCGTGGGGAGAATCCACAAGATACTGAAGAAGGGAAACTTCGCGCCAAGAGTTGGAGGTGGTGCGCCAGTTTACTTGGCTGCTGCATTAGAATACTTGGCAGCTGAAGTGCTAGAACTGGCCGCAGACGCTGCAAGAGAAAACAAAAAAAATCGTGTTGGTCCACGCCACATCTTACTAGCAATTAGACATGACGAGGAATTAAATAAAATGCTTTCCGGCATCATTATATCGCAAGGAGGAGTATTACCATCCATACAGCCAGAATTATTGCCAAAGAAGACCGCTAAGAGTGGATAAAGTTGCCAAAAGAAAAATGGAAGATGAAGATGACAGTTATGAAGTGTTAGACAAATTTGTAATGTGTATTTATTTTGTAGTCAGTAGATAATTTATAATGATGAAGACGGAATTGTAGTCTGAAGACAAAGTCCTACTGGGATAAAAACTTATTTTATATTGTAGATTTAATTGCAATAAACCAAATGTAAAAGTAATGTAGTTTTATTTACTAAAACCAATAAATTCATTTGTATCCACCACACCACACATTCCAATGTGTGGTGGCCTTCCCGCCACTCTCTCTTGAAAAGCCAGGATTAATTATGGCGATCACAGACAGTGAAGCTTATTCACGGGGGAGAAACTGAGAAACTACAATTTAGAACAAACAACGAGTCTAAATAGTAAGATATTAGAACGAAATATGAAGAATTGAAAGCGTGTCGGGCCACGCATATATAGCGTTCCGATTGGCTATGCTGTGATTGCAGATGAGTTCAAATTTGTAAGGTTTTCGTCAAAGAGATTATATAAATAAGTTCGTCGGCTATTGCTCCGTAACTAGTACAGCCTATTTACGATTAGTGGACTACTGCCACTATTTTTTTTTCTAAACAGTTTCTGAGACAGCCCCACTCCCCTTCTATATGCGAAACTGTGAGTGATGGGGACCACTCTGTTAAACAAAAAATGATCCGTTAAATATAAATAATAATCTAAATGTGTTTTATTAATAAATACTACATATCGACCATGTTGTTAGAAACGGTAATAAATTTCAGCCCTAATAAGGACTACGTTAAAACATTAAATAACATCATAATAACAATTTATTATCCTAATTCTTCACTATTTTTTCTAATATTCTTCACTTTTTCTCAACATTCTTCATAAGTACATTTTCCTTATCGTTTTCCACACTTTGATAATACATTTTGATTGCTTTCATTCCTTCTATGTTCGCGTGTTTCGCAAGTTCTCCATGTAGAAGTATACGAACAGCTGACTGGACTTCTCTGCTTCCCATTGTAGTCTTTTTCCCATACCTGACAAACCTTGCAGCTTCTAATGCAATCTTCTCCAGCATGTCGTTGACAAAATTATTCATTATAAGCATAGATTTCCTTGATATACCCAAATCTGATGCTATACTTTTCAATAACTTGTATATATAAATGGAGAAGCTCTGGTAATTCTTTTTCTTGATTTTCTTAGACTTCGATATCGGTTTCTCCATTGATTTCTTCTTTGGTGGCGCTGCTTTTTTGGGAACCATTGTGTATGTTTTTATTTTTTGCTTTTATTGAAGTCGTTTTTGTATTGGTTATATTGGTATGGTGGGGTGTTGGAATAGTTACTAGTTGGGACAGTAGGATAATAATTCATTAACGAATAAATGAACGATGAACAATAAAATAAAATCATATCATTATCAACCCATAATCATCCCACTGCAGGGATACGGGTCTCCCTTCAATCGAAGAAGATTAGAGCGTTGGTTGGAAGGCCACCGACTTGGCTTAACGACATACATTGACACAGCCGGGACATACGCGACGGCCAACGGGGCCAACGTGCACTTTGGAGGGCACGTTGGCCCCGTTGGCCGTCGCGTCGCGTCGCGGCCCGATAAAGAAACTAAAATATAAAATAAATTACCCAAACTTTATTATGGCCACTTAATAACTAAACTCTAAAATAATTGGTTTTCATTAATAGTTTACACAGATAGATAGATGATAAAATATGCTTTACAAAACATACAGAAAAAGGTTTAAGAGAGGTAGGGCACAGCGGATAATCGCTCAAATCGGAGCAGCCCGTCTGGGGAAGGACCTCCACCTTACAGAAGATCGTAGTCAAATAGCATTGGTCTCGGCCATGTTGTGTTCCTACGGTGAGTAAGGTTTCCAGAGCTCCACTTGGAAGGTGGAGGGGGGGGGGGGGGTTGGCAACGCGTGAGTGATACCCCTGGTATTGCAAGCGTCTATAGGCTACGGTGATGCTTGCTTACCATCAGGCGTGCAATATGCTTGTTTGCCAACAATACACAATACAATACAAAACACTTTATTGCACCAAAACAAAACATTAATACATGAAACTTAGAAACTAAACAGTACAATAGGCGGTCTTATCGCTTAGCGATTTCTTCCAGACAACCTCAATGGAAATGGACAAAGAAATTATAAACGGGTTGCGTGGCACAACATAAAGTGAGACTAAAAATAATAATAATATTAAATTAAAAAATTAATAAATAACAAAAACAATTCACAGGCTAGTTCACAGGCAACTTTGTGGTATAAAAAAAAATACAATAATACAGTAGATAAGTACATACTTAAAGACAACTTACAGGCTAGTGTTTTTGCAAGAAGGAGGCCTTATTGCCGACTGCCATCTTTTCAAGGCAACCTTACGGTAAAAAAATCACGCTATGGAATGGGCAGGGCTAGCAAGACTAGAGATGGAAGAAATACTAATTAACGTGTAAAAATACCAAGTTAAAACTACTATATTAAGGTAAGTCAAAAAAGTCAAAAAGCCAAACCTTATCATTACGGGTTCTTTAGTAATATTTTTTTTTAGATTACCTAGGTAGGTACAAATAAAAGTATTGTAAATAAGTATAATTTTTGCAGGCATCTAATTGTGCCATAATTTATAATAAGTAATTAATAATAACTACCTAAAACTAAAATAAATTAGGTAGGTAGCAATTTCTACTTATCTCAGTACTTATCTAGAAACAGGTACTATTATAAAAAAATAATATTAATACACCGTCAAAATTTTTATATTTTCAATAAAACGACAATATAAAAACGCTCGCAGCTCGCGTATCTCCTCATTTTTAATTTGAAGTTTGAACGTCAACAACACAATGACAGGTCGAGGAAAAGGCGGGAAAGGATTAGGGAAGAGCGGCGCGAAACGTCACAGGAAAGTACTGCGTGACAATATTCAAGGAATTACAAAGCCAGCCATAAGACGATTAGCAAGAAGAGGCGGGGTCAAGCGTATTTCTGGATTGATCTACGAAGAAACCCGTGGTGTATTAAAAGTATTCCTTGAAAATGTTATTAGAGATGCGGTAACTTATACGGAGCATGCCAAAAGAAAAACTGTGACGGCCATGGACGTTGTCTATGCTTTGAAACGTCAAGGAAGAACGCTATACGGTTTTGGCGGTTAAATGGTGTAAATTAAAAAAAAACTGACAAGGTCCTTTTCAGGACCGCAAAAATTTTTTTTTTGAGTTTCTTTTTAGACAATCTTTTTGTGTATTTGTTATATATTTATTACACATTAATGTGTCATCTGTACCTACTAATAATAAAACGAGAGGAAAAGTTTGTTTTTTGTTAGTAATGAAAAAACTCAAACTACTGGACCGATTTAAACAAAATCTTTCCCCGTTGGGAAGCCAGCCACTCATGGCCACTCAGCGTTAGGAAGGTAACCTACATACTTATAATAAAATTAAGCTATTAGGTATTATTATCGGGACAAGCCCACCACACATTCCCACCGATGTGTCTCCTGTGTAGCCAGGATCAACAACGGCGACCTCAGATTGACAATAAGCAATGAAGCTTATTGACGTCCCGGAGGAGAAAACTACAAATTCAAATTCAAAACTTTTATTCAGAGAATAGGTTTTCACAAACACGTTCTCTTGTCAGAGTATACAGTAATAAATGGTTTGTATAAATTAATCTACTCTATAAACTACTACCATTTCGGAAACAAAAGAAAAATGATCACTGGTAAAAAGAAATGGCGAAAGAAAACCAGTTACGGAATTTTTTGTCATTTAAAAATATATCGTACTTTTCTTTTTTCTTTTCTTTTTCAACATAAAATTAAAACTAGATACATCTTAGCGTATCTATAGGGCGCGTTTGAGCAAGTATGAACGGTAAGCACGAGTATGAACAAACAGACGAACTCAAAACAGCAACAACGAAGCCAGCAACGAACGAAGCTATTAGTCACGCACGCTGATTGTTTCTCTCGATGTTATTTTTTTGGATTTTAAGGAATCATGGTGAAATGTGCAATGCAGAGCTGTAAAAACGATGAAATGGAAGCAAACTAAAAATTAGCACTATAGAACATTTGCTTACGCTTTGCACAATGGTCAAAGAGCGATGCGCGCGCTCTATAGCTTGCTTATCTATACTCTAAGAGGTACCTACATACATACAACATTACGTACGCGGAATGTCAATAACATACAGCTGTCTTGGCACTCTCAACGATTTTAATTTTAGGTATTATTAAGTGTCTTTTTGCGGATACTAATGACGCCCAATCCATTCACGTTAAAAAAATGCAAGTAAGTATTTTTGGATCTTGTCTATTAATTTAACTAACTGTTACCTTCAATTTCCGCCGCGGTGGGTTTACTTTCATTTATGCGAAAAGTTTTGGCAAACGAGCTTACAGATCAACTGACAGAAACCACCATAGAGAAAGAGATGAAGTGAGAGTTCATGGCGTTCATGCCGATATTCTGTGAGAAGGTGATACTTCAACCGTCGGACAAACCGATAAAATGCTATCTATGTAGTAACTAGATTACGATTATTTGACGACCTCCGTGGCGTAATGGTTACCACGCCAGACCGCTACCCAGGAGGTCCCGGGTTCGATCCCCGGTCGGGTCATGATGAAAAACGAACTTTTTCCGATTGGCCTCGGGTCTTGGATGTTTTTCTATATATATAATATGTATTTGTTATAAAATATAATATCGTTGAGTTAGTATCCCACCCATAACACAAGTTTCGAACTTACTTTGGGGCTAGCTCAATCTGTATGAATTGTCCCTATTTATTTATTTATTTATTAATCCAGTTTGGTTTCTTTTTTTATTACGTCGTTAGGTCAAAGACATTCTCATAAAAGAATCTACAAAATTCACTTACAATGAGAACTTAACTTCAGACGTGTTCGAAAGGTCGGCTGATGAACAAAAATAATATTGGTACCGCGCTGGCGTGCGCTATGCATATGTTTCTAAAGAAGTAAGTAAAAAATACATGGTCATAAAAATAGGTACCTACCTATAAGCACGAATTAACCAAATGTTTCTAAATATTTTTTTTCGTGTATACCCTCAATCATCACATCAACCCATAATCATCCCATTGCAGAGATAGCGGTCTCCCTTTAATCGAAGGTGATTAGAGCGTACTCTGCCACGCTGTTCCAATATTAATACAGATAAAACGAAATATATACAATTTCACAATCAAAGAAATAATAAAATAGCAGACATTATTGTTAAATATGATGGAAAAATAATCAAAGAATGTAATGAAGTCAATTTCTTGGGGATAACATTAGATAAAAATATTACTTGGAAACCTCAGATCGAAAACCTGTGTAGTAAAATAAATCGATATGCACATGTTTTATGGAGATTAGTGAATTTAACAGATATAAAAACAGCTTTGTATGCGTATCATGGCTACGTGGCGTCTAACCTCCGATATGGGATCGTAGTTTGGGGAAACTCTGTAGATTGGGAAAGAGCGTTCATTATTCAGAAACAATGTGTTCGATCTTTGTGTAATATCTCCCGAAGGACAAGCTGTAAACCTTATTTTAAGAAATTAAAATTATTGACACTTCCGTCTATCTACTTATATGAAATTTGTTGTTTTGTTAAAGTGTTCAAGCATTTGTTTGTACGAAACATTGAGACAACAAATGAATATCGTGGTAGATTTCCAAACATGCTCGTTACTCCTGTTATGTCCTCATCCCTATACCGTCAGAGCTGTTATCCGGTGGCGGCTCGGGTTTTCAACAGGTTGCCTACTAATATAAAAAACTTGCCTATTTCACTATTTAAGAGTGCACTTAGAAACTTTCTCTTGGATAAATGCTATTACTCGCTACAGGAATACTTGTCGGATAATATTGTACACAATTAGCTATTATATTATAATTTAACTTCATTGTAATTACCAACATTGTTATTACCTTTATTAACAATTTATTATTTGTAAAAACCTAAATATTTGCATGCTTGTATAGGTAATAGAGTGCGGAAAGAAAAAACTTGTAATACCATTGTACACTACCACTTTTTTTTGCAAATAAATTTGATTTGATTTGATTTGCGGATTGGCAGAGACCGGTGTTTTCTCAAGCCGCCCGAAGGCCACCGACTTGGCTTAATGTCATCTACCGATAACAGCCCGGATCGACGGCTTAACGTGCCCTCCGAAGCGGAGAAGCTCGAGATAACGAAACCCATCCAAACACTGGCTAGAATCGACGTCACTTGACTTGCGTGTTCATATTAGAATTCGACACACAGCGACGCCATCGAGCTCCTCAGAAGCAACTCATACCCTCAATATTCGTAATTTATTTATCAAATAGTGGGGATGGGTACACATACTATAAAAAGCGAAACAAAACGTTCACAATCGCGTTAAAATAAAAACAAGTGTCAAGCTAGCCACATTTTCCGAACGTCAAAAAAACAAAATGGCGCGTACGAAGCAGACTGCACGCAAATCAACTGGCGGGAAAGCGCCTAGAAAACAACTGGCAACAAAAGCGGCAAGAAAAAGCGCGCCAGCCACTGGCGGAGTGAAAAAGCCTCACAGATACCGTCCAGGAACCGTGGCTTTACGTGAAATCCGGCGATACCAGAAGAGTACCGAATTACTTATACGAAAATTGCCTTTTCAAAGATTAGTCAGAGAAATTGCACAAGATTTCAAGACTGATTTAAGGTTCCAGAGTTCGGCTGTCATGGCATTACAAGAGGCCAGTGAAGCGTACTTAGTCGGACTCTTTGAGGACACAAATCTATGTGCGATTCATGCAAAACGTGTCACTATTATGCCGAAAGACATACAATTGGCGAGGAGAGTTCGTGGCGAGCGGGCATAAGTAGACTGTTTAGAATAAGATAAATTTGACAAAGCCCTTTTTAGGGCTGCATATCATTTAGTTTCTAAAAACACAATCGATTTAATATTATGATTCGCATTTTTTTTTTATATTTACAAAGTTGGCAAACGAGCTTATGGCCCGCCTGATGGAAGACATTACCGTAGCCTATAGACACTTGCAGTACCGGGGGTATCACTCGCGCGTTGCCAACCCTTCCAACCCCCCCCAAGTGGAGCTCTGGAGACCTTACTCACCGTAGGAACACAACATGGCCGAGACCAATGCTATTTGGCTACGATCTTCTGTAAGATGGAGGTCCTTCCTCAGTTGGGCTGCTCCGATTTGAGCGGATTATCCGCTGTGCCCTACCTCTTTTAATATAATATAAAGGTGGAAATCTGAATTTGGACAAATAATTTCGAAACCCAGTAAACTCATTGATTCGACAGAACATAATATTTCTGAATTTTCGAAAGCAATGAGTTTCGAACTACTGGCTTTAGAAACGTACACTGTCGTAATCTTTTATTATTAATAATTCAGAATGACAGTCACAGTACAAAGGTTCCCCATTTCTGTTGCATTCTAGATACGCACCGTGTACATCAATGACCGTGTAGGTACAAGTTGCAATGAATTATTTAATCCGGCTATCAATTTTAGATTATGACAGGAACACATTTTTAATTATTATATTAATCTTTATTCAGATGACCATGATCCATTTTGTTAGTAATAATGTGACTTAAAAACTATGTTAGTATTCAGAATTAGTTATATTATTATTATAAACATTTATTTTACCGCCCCTATTAATAGTATGCTCCAGAATGACAGCGTAGGGCTATCATTCTTAGAACAAAATACCCTCGGAATATCGCTGCCGCTGGTACACAGTCTGCTGAAGAAGGAAGCGACGCGTTTGCGCCTAATCGTGTAGAAGTCATCTTGCAGAGGGGCTACACATTCTAAAGATATTATTATATTGAACCCGCAGGGCGCTGCATGACTCCTGTATGTAGCTAACCCATAGGCTGCTAGTGTAGGACGACTGACAAGAATCTTTGAATAGTTTACACAATCGACTAAGTATTGTTATACAATCGACTAAGTATATTTCAAAATATCGGTGAATATCTCTTCCAACATAGTAATACATACAATTATTTTTGGAAATTCCCATAGGAATACACGGAAAGTTTTCGTGTTTCGCAAATTTATTAAATAAAATTTATAACACTCCAATTTTGCTAAGTATATCCGTCAATATCATTTGATGGACGTCGTTGAAGACTGTACGGACGTTATCCGTGTCAGTAGCTGTTGTGAAGTGGAAATAGCATTCCCTGGGACGCACCACTTCTTGGATGACGAAACTCTCGACTGACGACGATATGGCTTTACGCTCTCTCTTCTTCTTTGTTATATTCTGTTAAAAGAAATGGTATATAATTAACAAATTTGGTATTTAATTAAGAGAGGTAGGGCACAGCGGATAATCCGCTCAAATCGGAGCAGCCCGTCTGGGGAAAGAAGGACCTATCTTACAGAATATCGTAGACAAATAGCATTGGCTTCGGCCTTGCTGTGTTTCTACGGTGAGTGGCCTCCAGAGCATCACTTTTTACAGGTTCGGCAACGCGCGAGTGATACCCCCGGTATTGAGAGGGTCTATATAAAGTCTGTGGTGACTGCTTACGTATGCTTGTTTACCACCTTAGTGGTATAAAAAAATGTATATTATATAATTGATTTCTAGATTACATGCTTCGTCGCCTGCTTGAACCAGGATGTATAATAAAGTAACCTTACTGAATTATAATTATGTAATCTGTGGTCTTATTTGTGCAATGTCATAAGAGAAATATTTTTTTAAACTGAATAGTCTTCTGTGCTCCTACCTCTCTCAAAAAACAAAATGCTTTTCGAAAGAACTTTTTTATTTGACAAAAGTAAAATCAGATATAAAATTATACAATTATATTGACGACCTCCGTGGCGCAATGGTTACCATGCCTGCCCGCCACCCAGAAGGTCCCGGGTTCGAATCCCGGTCGGGTCATGATGACAAATGAACTCTTTCTGATTGGCCTCGGGTCTTGGATGTTTATCTATATATGTACTTGTTATAAAATATAGTATCGTTGAGTTAGTATCCCACAACACAAGTCTAAAACTTACTTTGGGGCTAGCTCAATCTGTGTGATTTGTGCCTATATTATTTATTTTATTTATTTATATACATATAATACCAAACATATGTACAATAACACATAATTCTCTTATGGGCACTTTGGTCATAAACACGTTGGCTGACTGACTGACTTAAACGATAACCTCTAATGGATGGACAAGAAGAAAGCTTCGTATGTGTTTTTCTTACTTGACCAATGTAGTAAACAATCTTAGCGTGTCTTTTTATTCAATTATCCATGTGTAAAATCGATAAATCACCAGAATAATAATAGCGTTGTGTTAAATGCCATTTCTAACTATATTATTATTATTTGGGTGTGAATGATAATTTTAAATGCCTAATTTCGTTAAAAAGACGTGCTACGATTGTTTACTACATTGGTCAAGTTAAGAAAAACAGGGTTTATCATGGAAGTAATCGTAGTACTTATTACTTCCATGGGGTTTATATCTTTTCATAGAATAAAATGAACCCGCTTCCACTATCTGTCTGTTTTTATCTATTCTCAGATCTCTAAAACTACGCCACGGATTTAATACGGTTTTGTTTAAAAAAATATAATAGTGAAATATATTTTGTAATAAACTTACAGCAAACATATTCCTTATAAACACTTTGGTTTTCATATATTCGTCTCCCTGTCCTTGGAACTGTGCGTATTCGGGAAAATAGTCAACAATGCTTTTACCCTGGGCTATCTTATTCTCAAGAATGTCCTGCTTGTTTAAGAAGACAATAAGACCAGCTTCCAGAAGGAATCTAAAAAGAAAATTCATTATAAATCCTACTTATAATGTTTGTTACTTCTTGATGCTCAAATGGCTGGATCAATATTTATGATATTTGGTATGTAGGTAGCTGATACCTTGGATTAACACATAGAGTACTTTTTATCCCGAAAAATATGCGATTCCCGTATGATTTCATCAAAAGTCTAATATAGATGGCGCTACTGTACATCCATACTAATATTATAAATGTGAAAGTGTGTTTGTTTGTTTGTCCTGCCTTCACGTCGAGAGTAATGAACGGATTGATATGAATTTTATGGGGATAGGTTAAGGTCTGGAGAGAGAGGACATAGCTATATTATATCTCTGAAAAACATATTATTTTCACGGGAAAAAATAAATGGCAGATCCTCTGGCTTGAGACGCAGCTAGTTAGAAATAATTTATGAATGAACGCTTACCTGCTCAGCCAAACATCTTGGAATAACACTAATGCCTCTTGTAAACGATTCTGTGTGTTGTCCTCCCTGAGTTTCTGGTCGAAGTCGCTGCAAGCCACGAGGAACCAGATCGCGTGGATGCCTTCAAATACCTGCAAACAATGTTATGAAACAAAGAACAACCAACAAACATACAACAGAGGTGATACATACGACGACCTCCGTGGCGTAATGGTTAGCACGCCAGACCGCCACCCAGGATGTCCCGGGTTCGATCCCCGGTCGGGTCATGATGAAAAACGAACTTTTTCTGATTGGCCTCGGGTCTTGGATGTTTATCTATATATGTATTTGTTATAAAATTTTGTACCGTTGAGTTAGTATCTCATAACACAAGTTTCGAACTTACTTTAGGGCTAGCTCAATCTGTGTGATTTGTCCCTATATATTTATTTATACTCGATGGATACAAATAAATAAATTGTACACAATTCACACAGCGCTAATTGGTCTCAAAGTAAGCTAGACTTACCCTGCTTGTGTAATGGGTGCCACACAATGGACATGTTACATACTAATATTATAAATGAGAAAGTGGGTTTGTTTGTTTGTTATTCCTTCACGGCTTGACTAATCAGCCGATCATTATGAAAATTTGTATATATATTGTCAGGGGTACACTTTTATCCCGTGAAAGTATGTCATTCCAATGGGAAAATATTTTTCGACCGTAGAGGGCGCTGTATGGGATGCTATCAGCCAACAGATGGCGCCACAAGTCGCGCGGTTGTTTTGTTGTCAAACGAGATCTATGTCATAAAATTACCGCGAGCGAAGCGCGGGAAAAGCTAGTTGTAAATATTATACAAATTATTAACAAATTGTAGGTACTCATAATATTATGTTCTATAAAGAAATTTGAATTTGGGTACCTGTATCCATTTCTTCCTCTCGCCTCTCTGCCCGCCGACATCGAACATCCAGAAATCTTGTACACCACCTTGCATCGATTTTGGTACCTAAAGAAATACGTAATAATAAATTATTATTTTGTTAGGTACTGATCTGTGATTCTGTCTACCTCTTACAATTTCACATTAAACATTATACTTTACTGATGCCGCTGTCTTTTGTAGATGTTTTCAATATATGTATTGATTTTTTACAAAACTTTATCTCTTGTCAAGTTTTTTTATTTATGATCGAAGCTTGAGAATGAAAAAATAAAACCTGTCTTTATAATCACAAGTAAAAGACCGTCACTTTTTATATGTCCTATTTGCTCTTTGACCGTCACATACCTTCACTTTGAACTCGATTTTTTGTATACCAGTCGTTTTCTGTCGACATCGTAATATATCTGCATCTGATGGTACATAGTCTGGTTTCTCAATGAGGTCTATTCGGTTCAAAAAACTAAAAAAAAAATCGCAATTAATATTATATTACAAAATCATATTTTTTAAATCACGCCATCTGTTGTCAACAATGGAAATTATATTTCATTTAGTGTTAGCTATTCGAAAACAGATGGCGTTGTTTCTATGTTACAGTTGTTATATAAAATCGGTATTATCATAAAAGTTTGGTTCTTTAGCTATTCGACAACAGATGGCGCTGTAATTAATTAACACTTGTCGTTAGTTATAAATATAAATAAGTTTAATTTGTTTTTTTACTTACTATTCAGCACTGTCGATTAATTGATATTCATTGGACCTTTTAAAACATTCCTTGACACCGGCATCACGCCATAGGGATCTCACATAATCGTAATACTCCTAAAAATAATAATTAATTAAAATAAATTATTATTAATATTTTTTTTTTTTCATAATTAGCGTTTGTTACAAAAAAAACTACCATTTTCTTTACAATAGTCAAATATTTTTATGAAATAGACTTTATTACATGATTTATAATCATTTATCGGATGAGTTTAAAACTCTAAGATTTTCATTGTATAAGAAGAAGTTGCATGAATGGATCTTAAAACTTATTACACTACTGAATATTTGAATGACATATTTATGAATGGTATTTATGAATGGTACACCCAAAAAAACAATGTATTTAAGTACATAAATATTTGCACGGCCCTGCGAGGGCAAAACATATATTTGTAAGTAACATCTTTTGTGCCTTATTTTCGCAAATAAATCTATCTATCTTTTTGTCAGAGTGAGCTTAATTTTCTTGCGGTATAGATTTTACAAGATAGTTAGGTCCCTAAAATTTTTACAACATAAAAATCATTAAAAAAAACCCTTCACAATTAATTACCTCAGTGTATTCAGGTGGCCCATCAGGCCCACATTTCAGGAGATATTGTTGGGCTTGCACATTTTTTATATTCTGCAGACCAATGCTGAGCGGTGTCATGTTACGTACTATGTCGTATATCGACTCATGTATGTTATGTCGAATATATTTGACTTTTTCACTTCGATCACTGTGAATAAAATGTTTATTAAACTTAACCTTAGTTAGTTATACTTGTATATTACTATCATTGCTATACTTCATCTTATGAATGAAATGAACGATCGGTCTAATCACAGATTTATTAAACAGTCTAGCTAGTCTAACAAGATTCGAAAAAGTGTCACTAGATGGCGTTATTCAAAACGTTTATACTTTTATAACGATTTTAAGCATCTTTCACTTCTTGTTACTAACAAGATCGTGATTTATTTGGTAAAAAGTGAATTTCGTTCCAAAACAAATTCACTACAAATTGCTTAGTACCCTAATACCAGCTAGGTATAACAATTATTTACTTACAAATACTTACAATATTATAACGGCTATTTTATACAAGTGGCCTGATGGAAATTAAGTATCACCACAGGCACCAACCAATACGTTTCCCGATACAAGGAAGCTACCACAGATAGATATTTTACCAGTGGTCATTTTGCTTGTTTCCGAAATGGCAGTAGTATATATACGTAGAGTAGGTATATTAATTACATAAATAATTCATTACTGTACTAGCTGTTAGCCGCGGCTCCGCCCGCGTAGTCAAGGGAAAATGTCAATAACTTTTCCCATCTCTTTATCCCGTGGGAAAAAAGTAGCCTTAAGTCACTCCCCAGAGCGTAAATTATCCCCGTTAAAAAATATGAAAAAATAATGTTTAAGTATTTTTCCCGTGAGAATGAGATGTTTTTCCGGGATAAAAAGTAGCCTATGTCACTTCCAAGCCTTAAACTATCCCCAATAAAAAAATCATATCAACCCGTTCATTACTTTCGACGTGAAGGGAGGACAACAAACAAACACACTTTCACATTTATAATATTAGTATGAATGTGCTCTTTGACGAGAGAAAATGTCTATGAAGACACGTACATGAAGAAACGTTAAGAATCTTTGATATTTTCTCACCTTGCTGAAAATCCTTTCACGTGCAAAATCTTCATTTGTTTTATTATGGTGGTTTTCCCGCTTTCGCCGGTTCCGAGCAAAAGGAGTTTGATTGCCTGAAATTATTTACTTTACAACAAAAATTGCCTACTTTTTGTACCTACTTATTACATTAATATTTCTTCCGCAGATCTTTTAAACTACGTAACGGATTTTAATGCATTTCCCATTAATAGATTGAGTGATTCAAAGGGAAGGTTTATAATTATGCATAATGCAATTTCACTTCCTACTCCAACTGTTTTCTTTCCCATTAAATTCGTTGTGAGTTCCAAGACAGCTGCGAATCTGTCTCCCCCGGGACGTCAATAAGCTACATTGCTTATTGTCAATCTGAGGTCGCCGTTGTTGATCCTGGCTACACAGGAGACACATCGGTGGGAATGTAAAATGCTTAATGTATACAAGAAATTGGCAATTACCACGGGACAGCGGCAAGCTTTAAGGGTTTTAGATGTTTACTTTATAATAATGCCGTTCATGTGAATAGGTACTTAACTATAAACCTATTGTAAAAAGTAGTTTTAAAGAATTCATTTCTGAATTAACAATTTTACAATCATTTACATAATCGAATGTTATTATATTATGTACATTGTCATGTTATGTGTAGATAATGCAAAAATGCAAGTTCGATATTACTTAGATAAAAAGATAAGTGTAGGTACTTACTTCATTGTAAGATTTAATCCAATTTTTTATTTCTCTGTCGATCTGTTTAGAATGGGTCCCAGTTTCGTCATCTCGACCAACGCAAGGCAACAAAAAACGCATGTTAACGTCAACTTTGAAATGTAAACTCAATCAAATCAAAGTAAATTCAAATTTAATCGGCAGTATATCTGATAGGTTATCAATAAGATTAAATAAATTATTGATAAATAATACTTTAGTTTATGCCGACGACTCTGTCTTTAATCTTTTGTACTTATGACTAATTTAGTCCTCCATATTGTTTATGTTTGCCTTGAAAATATTGTTGTCAGCAATAAGGCCGCCTTGTTGCAAATACACTAGTTTTACAGCCCAGTTTCTGAAGTGCATTTTTAAAGTTAATGACACATTATTATTAAACTAATAGATCTCACTGTCAAACTGAAGAAGAAAAAGAGAGATAGCTTGAGACAAGCTAGAATTAAAAGGTATTTCAAAAACTGACTGTTTGACGAATCGTACTAATATTATAAATGAAAAAGTGAGTTTGTTTGTTATTCCTTCACGGCTTGACTAATCAGCCGATCATTATGAAAATTTGCATACATATTGTCAGGGGTGCAGAGCCCAACATAGGCTACTTTTTATCCCGTGAAAATATGTCATTCCGATGGTTAAATATTTTTTCTACTATAGAGGGCGCTGTATGGGATGGGCTATCGGCCATCAGATGGCGCCACAAGTCGCGCTATGGGTTGTTTTGTTGTCACACGAGATCTATGTCATAAAATTAACCTCGAGCGTTAACGGGAACCCCCCAAGTGGAGCTCTGGAGACTCACCGTAGGAACACAACATGGTCGAGACCAATGCTATTTGGCTACGATCTTCTGTAAGGTGGAGGTCCTTCCCCAGACCGGCTGCGACAGATGCGGAGCGCATTATCCGCTGCGCCCCACCTCTCAAAAATATTATACTTATGTATATTTTATTATTATTTATTTATTGCATATATAATAGTCTGCAAGTTATCAGTTTATATTGCATCTTTATCTGTGTATATAACTGCAAATAAATGATATTATATGTATTTCTTATGTAAAAACGATTACAGTCTCTATTATTATATGAAGAGACATAATATGTGCATTGTAATAGGTTACAATGAAATGTGCATTGTAAATAAAGCCTGATTCACGTTACACCGTGCCGTGCCTGGCCCGGGCACTTTTTGTATAAATAAATAAATAAAAATATAGGGACAATTCATACAGATTGAGCTAGCCTCAAAGTAAGTTCAAAACTTGTGTTATGGGATACTAACTCAACGATATTATATTTTATAACAAATACATATATAGATAAACATCCAAGACGAAAAGTTCGTTTTTCATCATGACCCGACCGGGGATCGAACCCGGGACCTCCTGGGTGGCGGTCTGGCGTGGTAACCATTACGTCACGGAGGTCGAGGAACACTTTTTGTATGAATTGAAACAATTGAATCATGCTTGACCGTGTCCCGGCCGATGTCAATTCATACAAAAAGTATACCGGCCCGGCCCGGCCGGGGCACGGCACGGTGTGACGTGAATCAGGCTAGGTTACAATATTTTTCTATTATTTTTCTAATTAAGTCTATCTATTCTATACCATCGCATAGCGATGATCCATACACACCAGCGGTATTTAGCGGTACAAAAATTAAAGGCTGCAACTTTTATGCAAAATTGGGTGCATCCCAGTAGTATCCCATACCTGTAGTTCTATGCAACTGTTGGGATATTCACCAAGCTATTCACCCATCAGTAATAGCACTGATGGGATACTACACTAATATGAGGCCTCAACAGTTCTAACAGAACTACAGGTATGGGCTACTACTGGGATGCACCCAATCTAAACATTCAGAAATATCGACGTAATTTTAGCCCATAACACTACATCGTCTTATAATTAAATTGAGGTTTAATAATTAAATTTTAATACTAAGTAGTTGACTCCACAAATTCGCGAGCAAAACGGGGAGTTAAAGTATCTAATTAGAGTCATCTAATTTTAGTCAAGAGACCGTAACAAAATAATGTTACTATTTTTTATCTATGTGTAACAGATTCTAAGTTTTAGTAAAAATACATATTGTTTAATGTTCCGTTAATTATGCCGGTATGTGTATACTAATATTATAAAAAGGAAAGATTTGTTTGTTTGCAAAAATATTTATTAAAATTTTTATTATTTATTTAAAATCACAACTTTAATTAACAATATAAACTATATAAATCGTATCATACATTTTCTACGTGTCTATAAATAGTTTTAGCATTATAGGCAAAGATAATATGACCCTGTACATATGTACGCGCGTTGGCATCGCGTTTCGAGCTACATTGAGCTCCTTGTATGTCAGACCTCACGATGACATGATCGCAACTCCGCGATGGATAATGATACGAGACAAAAACACGCGGCGAATTCGCCCTTTTTG
Source organism: Endotricha flammealis (assembly GCA_905163395.2). Taxonomy (NCBI): domain Eukaryota; kingdom Metazoa; phylum Arthropoda; class Insecta; order Lepidoptera; family Pyralidae; genus Endotricha; species Endotricha flammealis. Next base: position 2,183,476 of record LR990883.1, read on the forward strand.
GATAAAGTCTATAAGATAAACGGAAAAATTGATAAGTAAACAATGAACCAATGAAAGAGGTGACCAGGGTAGAGAATGAAGAACAAAGATGCATCCCATACCTGTAGCTCTATAGAATTGTTGGGATATTCACCATGCTATTACACACCTACTGCATTGCTGTTGGGATACTACAGTCCGGCAATCTCGTGCGCGACCGTCCCGCGGGGTGACAGACGGTGGCGGGGACGAGGTACCAAGATGTCAGCGGGTAGCGGGTGGTGTAGCGGGGAAGGGCAACGCGTGCATCGCGCGTCAAATACGGCAGTCTCGGCTACGCTACCTCGTCCCCGCCACCGTCTGTCACCCCGCGGGACGGTCGCGCACGAGATTGCCGGACTATAAACATGAGGCCTCAACAGTTCTATAGAACTGCAGGTATGGGGGGTACTACTGGGATGCACACATAATATAAGCAACGTTATGAAACTTTGCAATTACATAGTACAATATGATTAATATTGATGAATAAATAACGAACAGAATCGGCTGGAAGATATCGACTCAAAACGCCTACTTAGAAAGAATCCGCCGAATGCCGGTTCTTCTTAGCACAAATCTGCCGTCTGAACTGGTGGTAGACGATTCGAAAGTGCTTGTAATATGCCGATTTGAATAAAAATATTTTGATTTGAATTTGATTTGATTTGAATCGACCTAAGCGCACCTACACATATTCTTATAATGCTTCCGGCCAACTTCACTGTGCGTAGGACTTTTAAGACGAATTTTGGCTATGCCAGTCACCTTCGCTCACGTAACAGAAATTGCCAAGGTTCGTCATAAACGGATACATCAAGGACTATATATAGATGAAAAAAGAGTAAATCCCTTCGCTCAATATTTAGAAAACTTGAATCACATTTACGGCCGTGCTCACCTCTTTCATTGGCTGACTGTACTAGAAGGGCCTGTGACTTCATTTACCAACGTCAGGCCCTTTCTTATTACTTTAATTTTTTCATTTGACACTGACATTAAAATTGGCGGGAAATTACACAGATTATGATAACCCCAACTATTATAACCTAAACGACCAATGTCTGTCTGAACACCTACCAACCGAACTAAAGAATCACCTGACTGATTTACGTCCGCCCTGTTGAATGGGCTATGTTACAATCGTGTAACTAGTTGGACGTTGAGTGACGTTTGTTCAATCAACGTTTGGCCTAGTCATTCAATTGAATGCCGTCATTCAATCAAATGGCGTAATCAACCAGATTCCTAAGCTCATCAGTATTATTATATCAGCGTGTACAGAATAGCGTACACAGGACTGTAAACGTGTTTACATTATGGAAATTGTAATAATGACTTTCTAGTCTTGATAATCTGTCAATAATATAATCCTATAGAGTCTTCATTAAGCTGTAACTGCACCATGGGGTTCCCGTTCACGACGCCGCCATCGCGGAGTAATATCTGAACATCTGACATCTCCTGCTGATAAAATAATCTCGAGATTTTATCATTTTCATTAAAAACGAGCTGTGCCCACGACGTCGACTTATATAATGATATAGATGGCGCTGCTGTAGACTGGTCGTACACTGAATGAATGTATGAATGTTTATTGAAAATACATAAGTTTATAAACAATTACTGAAGTAGGTTATGGGTACATAGTTGTATGGAGTTTAGAGCAAGGATATTAATATAGGTGTTCTACTTTTAATGATGACAAGGTTTCAGTACAAGGTTTTATGTGAGGTTAAGGTAACAATAATGAGGACGTGTGTTGTCACACTACAGCTGAACATAAAATTAGACGGGGGTAACATCGCGGGCAGCAGCTAATTTTATATATTTAGACTAAGTATGTTATAGGTAACCTCGGATCCTTCGAGAAGCATCGGGTACTCCGCGGGGCCTCGCTGCAGGATTTTAGGGCGGCGGGGGGGCTTCGCGACGCCGCGCCCGCGACGGGATATGCACTCTGACAAACATACACAAATTACAATTAATTAATATATTGTTATGTGACGCTGATAATTAATAGGGGGCGCTGATGTCGCAAACGACAACAAGGCGTAGCCAATTAACTATTGAGTGATCTGTGGCACCGCGAACCATTTTGGTTCTCTAATATTTTCATTAATAAGTCTTACAAATTTGCTAAAAATATTCATATTATTATTATGTTACTTTGCTAAATTAAATCATACTAATATTGTAAATGAAAAAGTGAGTTTGTTTGTTTGTTATTCCTTCACGGCTTGACTAATCAGCCGATCATTATGAAAAGGGGAATGCCAGATTTATGCCCAGAGTGCACAAGAAATTCGTATTTGGTAAAAAATATAAAATAAATTTAATAAATATTTCGCACTAATTATTAATCATGAGAAGTTGGTAATCGTTTTAATATTTTGAAAGTAATTAAACGACTAATTACCTATTATATAAATTTTTTGTATGGTAAGTTCTGTAATATATTAACTTACAGAACTTACCATACAAAAAATTAAAACAAAAAAATAAATCACAAGCTGTTTATTTTATTAAAGAATAGAAAATATACAGTCATAAAATTAACGCGAGCGAAGCCGCGGGGAAAAGCTAGTAATAATTAAATAAAAACATTATTTAAGTTATATATAATAAAATTCACTACATACCACTGGGCTCCTGCTTGAGCGGTTTAGTGTAGGCGACCTTAGTTCGAGGCACGTTCCCGAGCAGGGAAAGCGCGCGAGCACTGCTCGGGACGATACTTGTTGTGCCCTGGCAAAATGAAATTGAAAATTAATAAGCACTCGACAATAATAGAGGTGATTTTAAATGTCTTAAATCTGCATAAATAAGAATTGGTCTTTAAACGGCTCAACAGATATAAGTTGCGCGGGTGTCGTAAGATCCACTAAATATAATAAACTAGCTGCCCGACCCGGCTTCGCCCGGGTACTGTTTCGTTTTTTTTTCAATCTTTCTGAGAGATTTTCTTAATATTTTTTTCCGTAAGAACCTTGTACAGAGTATTAGAAAACTACAAAAAAAAATCAGCCAAATCGGTCAAGCCGTTTTCATGTTATGTCGTGACAACGGAAAACGGGTTTCATTTTTATATATATAGATAAATAAAAATAAATACATAGGGACAAATCACACAGGTTGAGCAAGCCCCAAAGTAAGTCCGAGACTTGTGTTATGGGATACTAACTCAACGATACTATGTTTTATAACAAATACATACATAGATAAACATCCAAGATCCGAGGCCAATCAGAAAAAGTTCGTTTTTCATCATGACCCTTACGGGATTCGAGCCCGGGACCTCCTGGGTGGCGGTCTGGCGTGGTAACCATCACGCCACGGAGGTCGTCACTAAATATAGGCGAAACTTTGTGAATATGTTCGTTACTTAATCACGCTCAAATGGCTAAGCCAATTTTTATGATAATCGGTATGTGGGTAACTGATACCATGGATTATCATATAGGGTACTTTTTATCCCGACAAGTACACGATTCCCATGGGATTTGGTCAAAAGCATGCTAGTCAATGGCGCTTTTTAAATTAGATGGCGCTGCTGTGCATAAATACACGCGAACGAAGTAGCGCGGGTTACAATATTTAATTATTTGCATATTTTTTTCGTCATCAGAAATTACAGATATTTTGTGTTAATTTTATATTTTCTGTCATTGTAATTTGTATCTTATTAATACCATTTCAAAAGAGCAAGTGCTAAGTTTCTTGCCAGCTTCTTCTTGGCACAAATCTGCCGTCTGAACTGGTGATAGGAAAAAAATGTGACGATTCGAAAGAGCTTATATTAGGCCTATTTGAATAAAAATATTTTGAATTTGAATTTGAAAAAAAGTGACAATGACAACCTTTGGAAAGGACATCTTGGTGATTTCAATAACTTGCCCCTGTTGTATGTTGTTGGCGCGCAATTGCTCCATTATCTCTTCAGGCGTCGGATTCAAACCAGCTATCTGGAATATTACAGAGCTAAAATTACATTTTATCAAGTTGACGTCATAATCTACACTAATATTATAAAGAGGAAGATTTGTTTTTGTGTTTGTATGTGTGATTTGTATGTTTTTAATGAATAAACTCAAAAAGTACTGTGGGACAATTCACGTAACAAGAACCGATTCAAGTTCGATTCAACGACACTCGCTGTCTCACTCATCTAATATATATAAAAATGAAACCCGTTTTCCGTTGTCACGACATAACATGAAAACGGCTTGACCGATTTGGCTGATTTTTTTTTTGTAGTTTTCTAATACTCTGTACAAGGTTCTTACGGAAAAAAATTAGGGGTAGGGTAGGGGTAGGGTAGGGGTAGGGTAAGGGTAGGGGTAGGGTAGGGGTAGGGTAGGGGTAGTGTAGGGGTAGGGTAGGGGTAGGGTAGGGGTAGGGTAGGGTAGGGGTAGGGGTAGGGTAGGGTAGGGTAGGGGTAGGGTAGGGGTAGGGTAGGGTAGGGATACACGCAAACGAAGTTGCGCGGGTTTCGCTAGTACAAAATATAAATTGAACGGAACAGCGAGTGTCGTTGAATCGAACTAGAATCGGCTCTTGTTACGTGAATTGTCCCACTGACCGATTTCAAGTTCTTACACCGCTGGGAAACCAGACTATCCCCGAGTAATATAGGCTGTATTATATATTTTAAAAAAATAGAGATTCTTAGTAAAACTCGTGCTAAGCTGGGGCGGGGCGCTAGTACTTTCTATACTAATATTATAAAGAGTTGAGAGATTTGATTGTTTGTTTGAATTGAATAGGCTCCGAAACTACTGGACCGATTTCAAAAATTCTTTCACCAGTAGAAAGCTACGTTATCAGGGAGTGACATAGGCTATAGCTTTTCCCGAAATTCAATGTGGTTCCCACGGAAACGGATACGGAGCTTCACGCGGACGAAGTCGCGGGCAAAAAGCTAGTATAAAATAAAGTCATAAATATGTTAATTCATTAACAGTTTTAGGTAAGATATAGATTAGATTAAATTGATTGGATTTCACGATTCTGTTGTTGATATCCTGTTTTTCATTTCTCAAAACACTTATAATTAATAATTAATTTAATATTAAAATTAATAATAATCATCGTAACATTAGTAACCGTTTACATAGTTTAAAATGAAGTTGCTTCCGCCGTCTTTTAATCTACAGTGCTGCTCCATTTATGAACGTGGCCGAAATTGGAACTACAACTCCCGTTCATATTGTATGTCACTTTTCGACAATTCGCCTTTGACAAAATGTATGAAAATATGCCAGAGTAACGCCCTCCTACAAACGTCACTCACGTTCATAAATATTATTGTAGCACCTGTACTCAATATTTTTTGCAGATATAAGAGCGCGCATTCCGTCCACTAGCGCCGCCATTTGAACGAGAGTGATAGCTGGTAAACGTAGATGAAAAAGTAAAATAATGTTCTATTACGCATTAGAATAGACGTTGAAGTAGTAAAACAAAAACGGCCGTTTTTTTTCTCAACTCGTTATTTACCGAAACAACATTTGAAATGTTAAAGCGTTATAAATATACTTCATCGTCTATTCTAATGCGTAATAGAACATTATTTTACTTTTTCATCTATGTTTACCAACTATCACTCTCGTTCAAATGGCGGCGCTAGTGGACGGAATGCGCGCTCATAATGCAGTTTTCAGCATGTTATCTGCGTGTCTATTTTCGTAACAAAAGCAATCTCAAGCGTTATCTCGCTCGTTTGTAATTTGTTAGAGCAAGATAGCGCATGTAATTGAGACTAGATTTTGACTATTTTGTTACGAGAATTTGTGGTGTGGTTAATTTGAATTTAGATGAAAGAATAATAAGTATTGTCTGACCTCAATAACGGCTAAGTAAGCAGGGTGCTTGAGCCTCATGTGCGCGCGCAGCTCGGCGCGAGCGCGGAAGCGAGCGCCGCAGCGAGCGCAGCGAGCCACGCACCGAGCCCTGGCACGAGCAAAACACATATCAATGGTTAAAGCGTCGTTGTACTCGTGCTGACACCTGTGCTGAGTGGAGGCCCTTTTGGACACAATTAGTTATTAGAGTATTTTTAAGTTAAAATTTAATAAACATTTTTTTATTCGTTCGTTAAAAATAACAATAATATCCGGGCACCAGGTAAGATACAGTCACAGTCTCAGAGATGTACGGTGGCCTCGAAGATAGGAGGACCATTTTAGAAAAAAATCGCTTGCACATCTTGTAAGCGGATCTTTTGTCAGCTCCGTCCTTTTCTTTGTTACCAAACAGGGTTTTTGTTTATTAGAGCCACATGTGTCCACTAGGATGTTGCAACCAAAAATCATCCTAAAGATGGTCCTGCTATCCTCGAGGCGACTGTACCTTCTGAAGGCGACTCCGCACATGTCGCAGGGCTCCCGCCCTAGGCGCGCCGCGCCCTCTCGCCCGCCGCGCGTGCACCAGCCGCAGCGCGCCGTGCCCGCCCCGTCCCTGCACGCAAATAGATATACATTCCGTGTAAACAAAAGAGATGCATATACAAACAGTTGATCGCTGACACACACTGCCGGCGAGCACTCGCTTCACTAGTTTGTCGCTGAGCGACAAGAGCTATGAAAGATAACACTCGCTCAGCGATTAGAACTCACGCCAAAAGAGCAACTACATCAGGACTGTACTGAGTCTGAGTGATGGGAGTAATCGGTCGCCTCACTCGCACACTCGCTTATAGCCGAGCTACACAACTATCGGAACTACGCACTCGCTCCCCGCGGCTCTAATTCTCGTTCGCGGCTCTAAAAATCGTTTCTGATTCTAGCTCTACTCGTTATTCGTTCATCGTTTCCAGTGAGACAAGTGCCTTAAACCAAACCAAACCCCTACGGCATGAAGGCGGCATGAGGTGAACGATTTCAAAACTTTTGTATGCAAAATGTTATAGCGCCCCTAGCGGCATGAGGTGAACGGAGGTTGCCAAGTCATTGTATGAGAAACGTCAAGAGCTGTGCGTATTACTCGTCTATAGTATTTGCTTAAACTGACAGCACACAGACAGCTTCAGTATGTAACCCATTCACCACAGTCGTGACAGTTGTCACAAAAATGGCATCAGGTTAGACATGTCAAAACTCGCAAGGAGTATTTCAATGTTGCCAGAAAAAGAAATGTCAATAAGTTAGACATCCCCTGTTGTAATACAAGAGATGACCCTTTGTTAAACAGAGATAAACATATGTCACATTATGCGTTCCGTAAAAACACGGTAATAACTAATTATGATATAAGTATAGCATGTTTATTCCATATAGTTTGAAAGCTCTTTGCCGCCAAGGCTGACTCGCGGTGACGTTAAAACGGTCTTTACACTTCAAATGGAGGGTATTTATAGACAACGGTGATTCCTTACCTTATAAGGTGAACTGTCATCTTATTTGTCTACTAAACAATTAAAAAAACTCGTTAAAACGGCCTTTACACTTGCCTAAATTCAGAGTCTAACAAAAAAAGATGGTGAGATGGTGTCATACGATTAAGCGAGAAGCACTTACAACTTCTCACTTCTTAGTATTGCACCATCTCTTTCGTTAAACTCTGAATTTAGCCAGTAAAGGCCGTTTTAACGAAGTTCGATACTAACACTATTACTGTGACAATTTCGTTTTTTTTAAATTGTTTAATAGACAAATAAGATGACAGTTCACCTGATAAGGTAAGGAATCACCGTTGTCTATAAATAACCTCCTAGTTTAGCGGTGCCGTCATATAACGGTCGTAATATTACGGACGCAAAAAGACGACTAGCTCTATTTTCTTGAAATAACAGTGCCCACCTTTAAAATAAGGAAACACGGAGAATGGAGATGGTAGGGAGTTGAGTTAATAATGACTTAATCATTGAAAGAAATTGCTGATTTCCGCTGATATTTGGTAAGGGAGTGGTACTTCCAGTCATTTCAAAAACGCTCTACTCTTAAAATAATATATAGGTAAATGCCTAGTGGTGGGACACTACATATTATTTTAAAATCTAATAGCCTCGCCACTAAGCATGTCCCAGAATTACTAGGCATTTACCCTACTTAAATACAGTTTCTTATACAAAGTGATTTTTTAGTCACCAGCCATATTGAAGTAGGTCAGACTGTTCATGATAATGATCAACTTTTACTATGGGGGCACATGTCAGATCTCGAAAAAAAAATCCATTTTGATCGAGTAGGTTTGAACATTTTGTATGAAACAGCTGTTTTTTTTTTTTCGCGATTTGACATGTGCCCCCATAATAAAAGTTGATCATTATCATGGACACTCTGGCCTCCTTCAATATGGCTGGTGAATAATGTGTGCGTACGTACTTGATATGCGAACGCAGTCGTGCGGGCGCTGCGGGCCCCGACTTGTTGTTGCATGAACCACAACAAAATACTGTTGGAAAAAATCTCGTTTGAATTTCATATTAAACTAACATTCCTATCCTGGCGACACTGCTATAAGCCGGTATTACACCAGACTAAATTCAGAGTCTAACAAAACAGATGGTGCAATACTAAGAAGTGAGAAGTTGTAAGTGCTTCAGTCAGGGTGTAATAAGAGCTTTAGTATAAACTAGTTGTTGTCAGCGGCTACGTATTATATTGTATTGAAAGGACTATTATCAACGTATAATAAAAGTTGTTTTGGCTTAGTTATTTGTTATATTCTCTGGACATGGCGGGTAACAACTAGTTTTCACATAAAAATTTTGCACTTACATGGTTTGCTACTTGTAGGCATCAGTGTTGAATCACTATGCTCCTTCTTCCTATGCTTGTAAAGTGCAGTTTTGTTTGGCAAAACCTCGTCGCAGTCTCGACATGGAATTCTGAAAGTAATATACATACAGTCAGTGGCATTAATATCTTGTCACTTTAGCACAAGCCAATGAAAGACGTGAGTTTTATCCAGAAATGGCGTCGACTTAGTATAATGGGCATAACCTCACCCAGATTATTTAACTTGTACGTTGACGAACTTATTGGAGAGCTGAGCAGTATGCATGTCGGATGCCACATAGACAATATCATTTTTAATAACATTAGCTACGCTGATGATATGGTACTGCTGAGCCCTTCGATTAGTGGCTTAAGGGAAATGTTAAAACATTGTGAATCATATGCTGTTCGGCATGGCTTGAGGTACAATGAAAAGAAAAGTGAGTTCATGTTGTTTAAAGGTAAAATCAAAGAACCAGCCTATGTGCCACCAGTCATGTTAAATAGCATACCATTGAAGCGTGTTGAACAGTTTAAATATCTTGGTCATATTGTAACGGAAGAACTTAAGGATAATGAGGATTTTGAGAGGGAGCGCAGGGCGCTGTCGATCAGGGGAAACATGCTGGCTCATAGATTCACTCGATGTACCACTGATGTACAGCTCACGCCATTTAAAGCATATTGCCAGAATTTTTACACGTGTGCTCTTTTTACGCAGGGATCTTACAGTGCCTTGCGTATCCAATACAATAACACCTTCAGGGCTTTCATGAGGCTCCCTCGCTACTGCAGTGTGTCCGGTATGTTCGCGTATGCAGCCGTCATTGACTTTTATGCTATTATGCGTAATAAACTGTCCTCGTTGATACGCCGGGTGAGGGACTCCAAAAACGGCATCCTGGGGATGATAGCCGACAGGATGGACGCAACTATCTTCCGGAGGTTCACAGAGCTGCATGTTATGCGCCTGCACCGGTGAGCCGAAGAGATGGTTGGGTCCATCTTGTATTCTTTGTGTCCTCATGATTATTTTGTTTTATTTTTATGTGATGTTCCCATATTGGCATAGTGTCTAACCTAATGTATAATTCTATATTTTAATTTTATTTTAATTTTGATTTGGTTTTAAGTTTGATTTTAATGTGGCTGTCTGTAATTTTATTTTATTTTTGTATGGACTGTTGGTCTGAGAATAAATGATTTTTTTATTTTATTATTAATGTTATTACAATTTTACGCCGACATTTTTTCGATAAATTATAATCTAACTAGCTTTTGTGCGCGGCTTAGCTCGCGTTAATTTAAAACAAGCCATAGCGCGACTTGTGGCGCCATCTGTTGGCCGATAGCTCATCCCCTACAGCGCCCTCTATATTAGAAAAAATATTTTCCCACTGGAATGACATACTTATACCACGGGATAAAAAGTAGGATGTACCCCTGTTAATATATATACAAATTTTCATAATGATCGGCTGATTAGTCAAGCCGTGAAGGAATAACAAACAAACAAACAAACTCACTTTCTCATTTATAATATTAGTATGAAGTATGATTTACGACCCTGCTCAATTTATTCATTGGCTATACCAACACATAGTTCATTCATAAAATACGTACCTACAGTTTTCTTTGTTCTTATAAGACGTATCGGGTCCCATATTACCGTGTAGCTTTTTCCTGTGATATGCCAAACTCCAACTGAAAAAAAGTTGCAGTTATCAGCACCATACCAATTGACAGGTCCGGTGGTCGAGTGGCTAGCAATGGTCACTTTATCCCAAGGGCCGCGGGTTCGTATCCTGCGCAAGGCAAACATTTGTGTGCATGAACATGTCTGTTTGCCTTGGTCTGGGTGTTTTCTATGTATAATGAGTATTTATTTACAAAAAAAAAGTATTTAAGTATATTTATCAGCAATCTTAGTACCCATAGTACAAGCTTAGTTGCTTAGTTTGGGACACAAAAAAAAATCTGCTGTATTTTTAGATTTTTTTAATTTTTCGCTGTTTTCGAGTGACACGGTTCGATTGCCACAACCCATCTTAATATTGATTTACCTATTAGGAAATTGTAGTTCGCACTGATTACATTTGTACTGTAGATTCTCGTTGGGATGTTTCATACGTCTATGCACCTGTAAATACGTCCAGTGAAGGTAGGAACGGCCGCAGTCCTGAAATGTAATAATGTATGTGACGACCTCCGTGGCGTAATGGTTACCACGACAGACCGCCACCCAGGAGGTCCCGGGTTCGATCCCCGGTCGGGTCATGACGAAAAACTAACTTTTTCTGATTGGCCTCGGGTTTTGGATGTTTATCTATATATGTATTTGTGATAAAATATAATATCGTTGAGTAAGTATCTCATAACACAAGTTTCGAACTTACTTTGGGGCCAGCTCAATCTGTATGAATTGTCCCTATATATTTATTTATTTATTTAATAAAATATAAGTTCATTTATCTGAATATGCTAAAGTTTGGAACATTGAAAATGTTTATGGGATCGATTTCAAGAAATACACAAAATTTGCGATTACTTCCAGAAATTTACGGCTACGGGGTAAGACGAGAGCTCAAAAGGCGCAGAATTCATCGAGACACATTATACCGTTGAAAGTTTGAAAATCAGTTGGCAATTTTTTTTTTAATCGAAAAAGATTGGAAAAATCTGGGGATTTTTCGGGTCGAAATTTCGAAAAAATTTTTTTTTATCGAAACTATTTGGAATATCGAAAAAAGCACCTCTGCGCTTAGATTGACTATCCAAATATATATTTTTTGAAATTTTATCTTTCATAGGTTCAGAGATACGTGTCCCCAATGTTGGTACATTTTGTCAATATCGCTGTGCTGACGTTATATCGAGCTTGCATACACACGACATTATTATTACAATTTAATACACGTAGTATGGTAACATTGTGCGAGTGAGATGATAGGATACTATGACAGGTAGAAAAGAAAGAGACGAATGATATAGGTGAGAGCGAGAGGGAGGACTAAAGACTTAATGGCGGAGTGTGAAAGACGAAACGACGCTAAGTATAGGTATAGTTAAAGTGAAAAATAAATTAGTAAAAGTGTATTAGCATTTGATTTTCAGCCCCAACTTCCCACATACATTTAACGACATTTACGATTTCGATAAAGACTAGCTCACATACCTAACAGGATGTTTTTAACGTACAGTCGCTCTCATAACCGTCTAGCTACTATGGTATCGAATTGGTCGCGTTTCGTTGAACGTACCTCGCAAAGGAAATGCTTGACGACGGGGAAGCCGCCGTAGCCCAAAATGCCGGTGGCCGAGGGCCCGGCCTCGGCCCCGCTCGGCTTCTCGGCCTTCTTCTTGGCGTCCGCTAAGGGCCGCTTGTAGAAGCCGTGAGTTGTCTTGTGCGTCGTACATCTACAATAGTTGAAAGCAATGCAATGGCTACATTGCCTCAAAGCTCGTGGGATCGAATCCCGAGCAAGGCTATTTGTTGTTGCATGACCATGGCTACTTGTCTTGGTCTGGCCGTTTATTATGGACGAGCTGTTACCCGCGACTTCGTCCGCGTGAAATGTTAAAATAAGGATAACTCCTTTTCCTGTCATGCGATTTAAATGAAACAAAGCCTATATTCTGCTCCAAGCCGAGCTCTATCTCCCTGTGAAAACAGGATTAAAATCCGTTCAGTAACTTAGAAGATGCGCGTTCAAACAGACAGACAGACAGACAGTAAATTTAAAAAGAAAATAATTTCGCTTTTATTACCTTTCTCTAACTGTTCCCTCTCCATTTTTGCCAAATATGTTCAAAGTACAGACATATCGGGGTCTACTGTTTTATTATATGTATAGATTTATTTACAAAAAAAAATATATAAGAAGAAAACTATAAAGTTTTTGATTTTCATTTAAAGACTTAATTCCAGAGTTTTAATATACAAACAAACAAACTTCATCAATACATTTTTTATTTAAAAAAAGTACCTATTGGGACAAACCCACCACATATTCCCACCGATGTGTCTCCTGTGTAGCCAGTATCAACAACGGCGACATCAGATTGACAATAAGCAATGAAGCTTATTGACGTCCCGGGGGAGAAACTACAGCTGTCTTTAAACTCACAACGAATTTAATCGGATAGAAAATATTGAGTAGGAAGTATTAAAAGGACTTCCCTATTTGGCAATTACGTGAGAGACAGCATTATAGCTACAGATTACTTCAGAGGGATTTAAAACTACAGGAACTCACAACGAATTTTAATCAGAAAGATATCAGACGGAGTAACTTACCTGGAGTATGTTGTAAAGGACACCTTACATATATGGCATGTAAACGGGTTCTTAACTCCTTTGTGAATCACACGGTGTGCATTCAGGCCGTCTTCCAAGTAGAAAACACTAAAAATCATAGATTTATTATAACTTACTAGCGTAAGAAGATTGGCAATGGAAAAGAGACAGATCATAGCATACGCGTTTGTTAGAGTGAGATAGATAGGCGAGACCATTCCTATCATATTCCTATACACGCTATCGGCCTGTATCGGCCTGACGTCAGTCGTGTTAAAAACAAATCCCACTTATTTTTACAAAATTTATGGTTTTTAAGTGTAGTTTTGGTGTTAATTAAACGTGATTAAATATGGTTACCTGTGCAGTGCCTATATGTAACTCAAACTAAAAGGAAAATACATAAAATTATATATCTTGCTTGCACACATGTACATTCCACGCACACATATTTTGTTTTTGGTCTCGCCTTAATCACACCATTGCCGATCTATACGCTAGTATATACTAAATCTATGGTTACAACATTCATAGACAAATGCTCTTCGTGAAACAGAATTATCGGTATTAAGCATACTGTACTTAGCAACAATACTAACTCCTCGCAATACTCGCATCGGAACGCCTTCTCGATTTCCACGACTCGTATTAATGTCCTGACTTCGTCCGGTAATTTGGACAATAATGGCTCCGCTGTGGATGCTTCAACTTGGCGTTTTATTGGTTTAGTCAGTTTTGGGGACTCTGTAATTAAATAGATTAATATTCCCTGATGTGTCAAACAGTTCCGAGCTAATCAAAGTTTCCTAGATGCTTTATCGCACAAAGCCATCTAGTCTCAAACCATGCAAGCTTTTATTTATGAAGGCAACACAACAGACACGAAGTAATAATGTTACATAGTTTTTAAGTTATTAAATTATTACACCAACTTAGTATCCTAAGCATGCATGCATTTTTTTTATACCATTAAAGTGGCAAAAAAGTATACGGCCCGCCTAATGGTCAACATCACCGTAGCCTATAAACGCTTGCAATACCGGGGGCATCATTCACGCGTTGCCAACCCTCAACGCCATCTAGTCCCGAAATAAGCAACCCCCAATAATGACTGGAAGCGTTTGGGGTGGCCAAAGTCTATATCCAGCAGTGAATGAAATATTATCTTACCAACTTGCACAGCCTCTCGTACGAGTCCACTGGTGGGCGATAGTTGCACGCTAACTTCTTCCGACTCCTTCTTTATTTCGTTGGTAAACTCTTCTATACATTCTGTAAATTTTGTTGCATGCTCCTGTAAATCAAGTTTTTATTATTATTATTTAAATATATAATATAATATATTCATCATAAGGCTGCGGCCTCATTTATCCGTTGCGTTGCGTTGCGTCGACTTTTTCCATACATTTGACAGTGAATACCACTGTCAAATACAATCAAATGTATGAAAAACGTTGACGCAACGCAACAGCCTAATGAGGCCACAGACATAGTAGTAGTAAATACAGACGTTGTACGTTTGTTTTATTTAAAAAATAAAAAATCAATGTTCTTTTTTTATCTTTAATCTTTCTGAATATTTTTTCTAAATTTTCCATAACATTTTTTTGTAATTGTTACTCATGAAACATTGTTTTGATACTTATTTTTCCTAATTTTTACTCTTCAAACATTTTTGAATATTTTCCTAATTTTTACTCTTCAAACATTTTTTAATATTTTTCCTCATTTTTCCTCTTCAAACATTTCTTGAATATTTTTCCTAATTTTTACTCTTCAAACATTTTTTAATATTTTTCCTAATTTTTCCTCTTCAAACATTTCTTGAATATTTTTCCTAATTTTTACTCTTCAAACATTTTTTAATATTTTTCCTAATTTTTACTATTCAAACATTTTTGAATATTTTTCCTAATTTTTACTCTTCAAACATTTTTAAATATTTTTCCTAATTTTTCCTCTACAAACAATTTTTAATATTTATTTTTCCTAATTTTTACTCTTCAAACATTTTTAAATATTTTTCCTAATTTTTACTCTTCAAACATTTTTTTTATATTTTTCCTCTTGAAACATTTTTGTAAGCTTGCTTTACCTGTAATTGGATTGCATGCTGGCCCTAGAGTTTAACAAAATTTCATCCCACTGCAGGAATACTATTTAATCGAAGGGGATTAGCCTACTGTGTACTCTGCCACGCTGCTCCAATGCGGATCTAAACCGCGCAATCTGCAACCGAAAATACGGTCACCACCAACGCACCATCCTGCTGTTAAAATATCCTATATTTATGCTGACCTGCGCATCATGTTGGTCCCGAAATGCGCGACTGCAAACAGCGCATACGAGCACCAATTTCAGCGTTAGCGCTTCTTCGTGCGCGCGTAAGTGCATGCGCAGTCTTGATCGGCGCGTGAGCTGCTTCAGGCAGATGTGGCATTGGAATGGTTTTATCTGTAGGATATAAATTATTTATTACTAGATCATTACAGGTTACAGACAAAATGCGACTATACATTACTAGATTATATATATTTTTAAACTGCTTATTTGGTAATAATACAAATATTACAATTTTCAGTACGTCACACATAAATTGACAATATTTATAACAAAATAATTGCTTATTTGGTACGGTACCAAAAAGGTCTCCGCTCAGCGTGTGCCGTAGTACGACCAACGGCGCTGGTTTTCTACGGATACCAGCGCCGTTCTTTCCTTTTATAAAATACTAATAAAAAATAAAGCAGTATTAATCTATACTGAATATTATAAAGGGGAAAGATTTGTATTTTTGTTTAAAAAACTAAAAAAAAAAAAAACAAAAAATACTGGACCGATTTAAAAAATTCTTTCACCGTTGTGAAGGTACATGACCCCCGGGTAACATAGGCTACATTATATATATTTTTTAAATTAGGGTTCCTCAATAAAAGCCTTGCGAAGCCGGGGCGGCCCGCTAGTAAATAATAAACTCGTAGGCTTGAGTTATAAATTACCTGTAGATGTGTGACTCCGTGCTCGTCCAGTGTCTGCTTGTCGAGAAACCTCTTGCCGCACGTCACACACACATAACGCCGCGTGTCTGTGTGTGTGCGGCTGTGTTTCGTTAGTGTTGCCCTGATTAATAAATTACATTATAGATAACCGTAAAACTATGTTTATTCATAAAAAATAAATAAATAAAAAAAACTACACAATTCACACAACGCCAATTAGACCCAAGGTAAGCTAGGCTTAACCTCCTTGTGTTATGAGTACCAGACAATAGATTTATTATTATAAATTTATTATCTATATACATAAAATTCAAAGCCCTGACTGACTTAACTATATATCAACGCACAGCCCAAACCGCTGGGTCTAGAGATTCCAAATTTGGAATGTAGGTTCCTTACAACGTCTAGGGGTGTACTAACAAAGGATATTTAAAAATTCCCACGGGAAAGCGCATACGCAAGTATTTTACTAGTTCTATAACTAGTAAAATACTTGCGTATGCGCTTTATACAGGGTGATTTTTTGGTCACAATCCAAATTTTAATATATTTTTCTGTTGTGAAAATCATGATATATGTGTTTTTCATTTAGTATCACTTAAGTACTAAAATATGAAGTTACAGCATCCCAAATTTATCTAAATTCACAGAAACCGCGCGCGCAACCCGGTAAGATATTATTATTTTGAAAATTTTACCTACATTTTTTTCATAAATAGGGTCTTTTAATGATACCTTGTGCAGTCGCCTCGAGGATAGCAGGACCATCGTTAGGATGATTTTCGGTTGCAACATCCAACATTCTAGTGGACACATGTAGCTCTACAAAAACCATGTTTGGTAACAATAAAAAGGACAAAAATCCACTTACAAGATGTGCAAGCAATTTTGTTTTAAAATGGTCTTCCTATCTTCGAGGCCACCGTACATACAAAAAATTTGGATAGTGACTAAAAACACCCAGGTTCGAGAACACAATTGGCATCCTTCGAAAGATGGCAACACGCAAATCGGCACGCTCATACTGCCGCCGACTGGTGATAACAGCCAAGCAGTGTTTTTAGTTTTTAAATGTAATTTACAAACACTAGCTTTAAGAAAAATTGTCTACTAGTAACTGGGTCTTTGATACCTCAATAAATAATTAAGTGTAACCCGCGCAACTTCGTTTGCGTGTATTTATTTATGCACAGTAGCGCCATCTATATCAGACTTTTGATGAAATCCTACGGGAATCGCGTACTTTTCGAGATAAAAATTACCCTATGTGTTAATCCAAGAATTCCAAGATATCAGCTATCTACATACCAAATATCATTCATCATCAAAAAGTGAAGAAGTAAGTAACATATATACCCAAATCGCCTTTATAATATTAGTAGGATAATTAAGCATCGAGTAAGTACATACGTAACGAAGCCATTTTTAATAAGTAAGTAAGGATACCGACATTTGCGAATTGGATTCTATTTTGTTAGTTTAGTATACACATACACACACAAATGTGTTGTGTACACCGTAGTGGTGATGAATATAACTAATATTAACCATTAAAATCAACTAATAAAAAAACAACCATTAACTTCAATAAATAAAATTATCGTTAACTAATAAAAATATCAGTAGCCGACACTAAAGTATGAAGGAAAGTTCATTGAATATTTTAAATTAAACGTAGTTTAAAGTTAAAATATTTAACCCTTCATAACGTCCACTTTTTATTATGACCACCAAGAAATGTCGACTCGCAAAAAAATGACAACTAATATAATCAAGTGATAAAAAAATTAACGATTATATCAACCAATATATAAATTTAACCATTAACGCCATCTCTTCTCTAGTATACCACACCGGTCCGGATACTATTCGATTTACACTTTTATACGAAGGGGACAGCGCGTACGCAGTCCCCACTAACAAAAATTACGCGTCCGAGTTATCCACATTAGGGATAATCGCAGGGGTCAACCAGCCCGCAGTGCAATGGGTAGGCCTCGCCCTGGGGGAACCGCCTTATTGATCACGGTGTCCCCTACGCCAGGTAAGTATGAATTCACTGCGGTGCTCTAGGAAGGTCATTCTGCGCCAAAAAACTTTGTTAGCGCGATTCAGAAACCGCTTTCAAGCGTACAGCGCTATCTGTTGACAGTTTCTAGAATTATTTAAATTTGTATTCTATGCATAATGCCAATGCCAAATGCCAACATAGCTTTTAGATTAGTTTCAATATTATGTAAACCCTGTTTTTCTTAACTTGGAAAATGTAGTAAACAATTTTAGCGTGTCTTTTTATTCAATTATCCATGTGTAAAATCGAAAAATCGCCAGAATACTAAGTGTTGTGTTAAATGTCATTTCTAACTATAATATTATTATTTGGGTGTGTATGATAATTTTAATTGCCTATTTTCGTTGAAAAGACGTGGTAAGATTGTTTACTACATTTGCCAAGTTAAGAAAAACTGGGTTTAGTAGTTTATGGTTTTGTTGTCTAAATAAATTGTGGAACTGCCAACATAATGTTTTATGGTAGGTAGTTAAATTGTTAATAGAATAAAATTTCAACATATTAATTATTTATAATGTTAGAAACTCTAGAAAATATAATAATAAAACAATTTTGCTAATTATATAAATAAATAAATATATAGGGACAATTCATACAGATTGAGCCCCAAAGTAAGTTCGAAACTTGTGTTATGGGATACTAACTCAACGATATTATATTTCATAACAAATACATACATAGATAAACATCCAAGACCCGAGGCCAATCAGAAAAAGTTCGTTTTTCATCATGACCCGACCGTTGATCGAACCCGGGACCTCCTGGGTGGCGGTCTGGCGTGGTAACCATTACGCCACGGAGGTCGTCATATATAATATGATATAAAAAGTATATTAAAGTTAAAATAGATAAGTTAATATATTGTATAATATCAATAAGGTGGCCCACCGATTGTAGTTGCAATACCCTATTCAGGGTCCATGTACCACTTAGATTAATTAGATTTAAGCTGTACATGTGCAATGAATGATAATAAATAAATAAATAATTTTCACATTTTTAGCTTATAGCACTTTATATTAATTTTTTTCCATTTTTTTTTAAATTATTTATTCAGTTTCAATTAATATTACAATATATAAGTACAGGAACCAAACCACGAAAACCTAGCAGGGCTTATCTGGGTTTCGGTGGTTCGCTATTGTTATTTATTAATTTACAAGTACTGTTTCAACATTAGAGCAAACTTACTGTGATTTACAGTTTTGCAAATTAGTTGGAAGCTTATTTAGGTAATACGGAATAATATAACTGCTAACCCAAGTTCCGTACAAGTTATTATTTTTAGGTAAACTTAATTTAATTATTTATCAAATGAAGTTGTTTAAAATGCGCCAGAGGTAATGTTTTTTTGCAGTACGTTTTAATGTTATGCACAGTAGCGACACCTTTTTTCAAACGCTTTTTTTTACCAGTCTTTTGATAAAATCCTACGGGAATTACTTTTACCGCGAGCGAAGCCGCGGGGAAAAGCTAGTATTTTATTAAGAGGAAATATTTAATTGTTTGTTTGCATTGAATAGGCTACGAAACTACTGGACCGATTTCAAAAATTCTTTCACCAGTAGAAAGCTACATTATCAGGGAGTGACATAGGCTATAGCTTTTCCCGAAATTCAATGTGGCTCCCACGGGAACGGGTCCGGATCCGGAACTTCACGCGGACGAAGTCGCGGGCAAAAAAGCTAGTAATATATAAAGGCGAAAGTTTGTGTATGTTTGTTACTTCTTCACGCTCAAATGGCTGGGCCAATATTTATGATATTTGATAGGTAGCTGATACAATATTAACACATAGGGTAATTTTTATCCGATTCCCGAACGATTTGATCAAAAGCCTGACATAGATGGCGCTGCTGTGCGTCTAAAAATATACGCAAACGAAGTTGCGCGGGTTTCACTATCATTGCATACGTTTCCTTCTAACATAACATGTATGACTTGTATTTAAAACTAGCGAACCCCGCGCAACTTCGTTCGCGTGTATCCCGCTTTCCCGAGGGAGTTTTTAATTTTTCTCTCAGTAAGAACCATCCTCGTACTTCAAGGAATATTCTAAAAAAGAATTAGTGAAATCGGTTCGGCCGTTCTCGAGATTTGCGCTTAGCAACACCTTTAGCGATTCATTTTTATATTATAGTATGTTTGCACCGAGCGGGAATCGAAACCAGCGCCATCTGTAGTCATAAATATTAAACAAATACCTCAAATAAAACGTCTTCTCGCACCCGGCAACTGGACAATGCCACCTTTTCTCCTTATCGTGCTTGAAGTGTACGTGGTCAAACAGTTCGCTTTCAGTGCTAAAAGTCATGGCTTCGCACTCCACACACGAATATCTACCCTCAGACGTGAACATCGTTGTTGTGTCGTGGAATTGCCTGTTTTGGAAACACAAATAAATATTAAATACAAATTACACAGATTGAGCTAGCCCCAAAGAAAGTTCGAGACTTGTGTTATGGGATACTAACTCAACGATACTATATTTTAAAACAAATACACATTTATCTATACTAATATTATAAAGAGGAAAGATTTGATTGTTTGTTTGCATTGAATAGGCACCGAAACTACTGGACCGATTTCAAAAATTCTTTCACCAGTAGAAAGCTACATTATCAGGAAGTGACAGACAGTTTTCTCGAAATTCAAGTTGGTTCCCACGGGAACGGGTCCGGAACTTCACGCGGACGAAGTCGCTTAGCTAGTTTATAGATAAACATCCAAGACCCAGGCCAATCAGAAAAATTTCGTTTTTCATCATGACCCGACCGTGGTATGGCAACCATTACGCCACGGAAGTCGTCAAAAAATTTTTTTTTTTTAAATTAATATTAGAACTGTTACTTTTGCGATATAGATTTTACTGTTATGTGATAACTATACTAATATTATAAAGAAGTAAAGTTTGTGTGTTTAAATATTTGTTAAATTGTAAGGGGTAATCTCGGGATCTACTGAACCGATTTTAAAAATTCTTTCACCAATAGAAAGCCACATTATTGCTGAGTGTCATAGGTTATATAAATAAAGTCAATTAAAAATGTAAACGAAAATCTACTACAGGAGAATGCTACGTTGCACACTGAGATATCAGACTTAAAAAAAGCTAATACCGATATGAAGGAACAAATCAAAATACTACAAACTGATATACAAACAATAAAATGCCAGCCGATAACTGACACTCAACCTACAAACATCCAACCTAGTCAAAAATCACAACTCTTAACACACGAAGACACCATCCGCGAATTCCACGATCGCTCGGAACGACAAAAGAATATCGTAGTTGTCGGTATATCTGAGCTAAATAATGAGAATTTGGACCAAAGACGCTTACACGATGAAGAGGAAATTTCAAAATTAATTAAATCGATTTATATTGAATGTCCGACCCCAATAAGAGTAATCAGATTAGGCAAATACATCCCAGGGAAACATCGCATACTAAAGGTGCTAAAGGTGTGCTTTAACTCCGCTGAAACTACCAAATACCTCCTACGTAAACAAGCAAATTCCGACAATATTCGCATTTACTCGGACCGAACACCTGCACAAAGAATGTTCATGCAGAACCTCAAACAAGAATTATGCTGTCGTGAAAAAAATGGTGAGAGTGATTTAATAATAAAATATGTTAGAGGTACACCTAAAATTGTAAAAAAGGCGACAAAAAACTAATTGGCAAAAACAACTCGACTCAACAAAATGATTCCAAGATTTATTCCTTAATACATAATTATAATGAAATATCACACACTTCCCCGTCATTGAGTGTATTCTATACAAATATACGAAGCTTATGTAAGGCTGGAAAATTCGATGAGTTAAAGAGTATAATTAAAGCTATAAACTGCACGACCCATCTGATTGTATTAACAGAAACATGGATAAAAAACGAATTTGATGCAAAATCTTTCAATATACCAAATTATGTCCACGTTTATAATTATCGATCAGATAGAAGAGGTGGAGGTGTATCAATTTATATCCATGAAAGTTTACAATATGAACTAACGGAAGAATTGTATGATGAAGGTGTTCATTATTTGTGGATATATCTGAAAAGATACTCAATGCATGTTGGAGCTATCTATAATCCTGGAAAAAGAAACTTACAAACTTTTCTTGACAAGTACTCACAGCAATTAGAGAATCGAAAACGGGGAATCATATTCGGAGATTTCAATGTAGACCTATTATTGTCAGATAATAGGGACACAACAGATTACAAAGACATGCTTGAATCTGCTGGATATGATATTTTAAATAACCTAGACGCAGACTACTGCACTCGTGAAACAGCTGCTACTAGAACAATATTGGATCATGTTTGCTCGAATCTTCGCAATGAACACTACCACATTTCAATAATTGATTCATCATTATCCGACCATAAACAAATGTACGTTACATTCAACAAATATAAAAACATAATCCCAGAACGTGTATCTTACGATGCGATTGACTACTGTGGGCTATATGAAGCAACCAAAACAAACGAGCTAATTAATGAAGACCACGACTACAACACACTAGAAGAATATATAAAGGAAATGATAAATACACACAAAAGAAGAAAATTTAAAATATTAAATCAACCACAAAAGGACTGGATTAATAAGAGTGTTATAGATGGAATATACAAAAGAAATATGCTATGGAAACAATTTAAAAAATATCCGGATAATGAAGATCTGAAACACAACTATTTAAAAGAAAGAGACTATGTACGAAATATGATAAAAAGAGTGAAAAAAGAGTATTATTATAAATGTTTTCAAAATTGTAATAGTGATCCTAAAAAGATGTGGAATTTAATAAACTCTTTAGCTAATAATAAAATAAAAGTAGATGCACATCCACCCAAACTTGTCATCAATAGTGTAACTATAACAAATGAAAATGATGTATGTGAGCGGTTTAATGATTTTTTTATCTCCATTGGCACCGAATTAGCTAGTAAAATACCAAGACACAATAAAAGGGAGGCTTCTTACACCATGACCTATTTAGATAAAGAACCCAATAATAAATTAACTAAATTTGAACCTTGCACAGTAGATGAAATTATTAAAATAATAAAAAGTTTGGATACTGACTGTAGCTCAGGCATAGATGGAATTAACACCAAATCTTTAATATGTTTATGTAACCATATATCGCAAAATTTGACTGATTGTATAAATAAATGCATGGAGCTTGGAGTTTTCCCTGCTAGTTTAAAAATAGGGAAAGTCTACCCAAGTCACAAGTCTGGGCCTAGGGTTGATCCAGGAAATTACCGTCCAATTTCAGTGTTGCCAGTGGTATCCAAAATTTTTGAAAAAGTAATTTGCAAACGGTTGAATGACCACCTAAACAGCTTAAATTTTTTGTTCGAACGTCAATACGGTTTTCGACAAAATTCTGGCACAATCTCCGCTGCTATCGACTTAATAACAAAAATTAATACAGAATTAGACACTAGGAACGTTTGTTTGGGTGTATTCATCGATTTGAAAAAGGCGTTCGATACGGTTAGTCATTCGCTGCTGCTGGCAAAATTGAAAGACATAGGAATATCTGACTTAGCTTATAAACTCATAGAAAGTTATTTAGAAGAGAGAAAGCAAGTTGTTAAAATAGGTTCAGTCACAAGCAATCCAAGAACTGTAAAATGCGGTATACCCCAAGGCTCTGTTTTGGGTCCATTATTATTCTCCATTTACGTCAACAATATTAGCCAAATTAACTTAACGGGACAGGTCACACTATACGCCGACGATACGTGTATTTTTTACTTTGGAAAAGATATGAAACAATTGATAAATCAAGCTCAGAAAGATTTAAATGAATATGAAATTTGGTGCCAATGTAACCTCTTAACTATTAATAGTAAAAAGACTTCCTATATGATGTTCACTACAAAAAATAAAAAGATTTTGAATTGCCCGCCCCTATATATTAATAATGAAAAACTGCACAAGTCACAACAAGAAAAGTATCTCGGCCTGCTTATTGATGACAAATTAACGTGGAGACCACACATAAACAAACTTAAAACTAAATTAATCTCTCTTACTGGAGTACTAAGAAGAATGGCTCCCTGTATTCCTTATAAAACCCGAACTATGATTTATAATGCACTAATTAAATCTAATATAAATTACCTTATTGAAATCTGGGGTTCTGCTTCAAAAAGTAACATTAAACCGCTCCAAATAGCCCAAAACAAAGCAATCAAAACTTTATTCCACTATGATAGACTCACACATACACAAACACTATACGAGAAAACAGAATTGCTTAGCATAAGACAGTTATACATACAGACAGACATACGTTAAACATTTGCATCCTGATAAAAAAAAATACTATCTGGCAACATACACTCACAAATCTCACTCACCAACAGAACATACACTCATAGCCTGAGAAACACAAATAAACTTAAACTACACAGTCCCAGAACAACATATGGGAAACGAAACATATTATATATATTTTTATATATACGACGGGACAAAAACATTCAATGAGTTACCGAACGAAATAAAGGAATGCAAAACGATATCTCTCTTTAAGTCAAGATTAAAAACCTACGTAAGCAAAAACATACACGTTATATGAATAAAATAATAATAATAAAATAAAAATAAAAGACTACTAAATGTACTGCTCTCTGTTGTGTTCTCTGAAATTTTTTATTTTTGATATATCTCTCTCTCCCATTTTGTTTGTGGATCACTAAATTAAATTACCTAAACCAGATTCGCGAGATCTCACTACCGATAATTGTTTTGATTATGTTTATTAGTATGTAAGTTACTCATAAGTGAACTGTAAATTGTTCTTGAGTGATAATAAATTTCTCTTTAAACCGATATAAAAAACCGAAAAATAAAAAGGCTTTTACGTGGTAGTCGGTTTTGCAAAGTAAATCGGAGAAAAAACGGTCGAATGAAAGCGTTTCTTACGAACGCCTGTACCTACTAAAAAAGGATTTTTAACAATGCCCAACGAAGTGGCCACGGGTCAGCTAGTAATAAATAAATAGCTTACATGTGAAATTTCAATCGCACTTTAGACGTGAATGACTCGTTGCAATTGTGACAAGTCACAATTTTGGGGTCCGAAGTTGGTTCCTTAGACTTCTTCTTGCGTGGCCTCTGAAATATATATTTTTTTAAATGTTACGCGGCAGACAAACAGGCAAGTGAGCCACCTGATGGAAAGTGGTCACCGCCGCCTATAGACATTAGCAACACCAGGGGCAACCAACGCGTTGCCCACCTTTGATGAGACCTCTAATGTATGTCTTAAACCCAAACTTGACCAATGTAGTAAACAATCTTAGCGCGTCTTTTTAACGAAAATAGGCAATTCAAACTATTATTCACACCCAAATAATAGTAATATAGTTAGAAATTGCGTTTAGCACAACACTCTTATTCTGGCGATTTATCGATTTTACACATGGATATTTGAATAAAAAGACACGCTAAGATTGTTTACTACATTGGTCAAGTTAAAAGAAACAGGGTTTACATATAGTCCGAAGGAATAATAATAATAAAAATGAATATTTTGGACTTACACAACGCCATCTAAATTTCAATTCGAATTAACAATTTCCTTTTATAAATAATAAGTTAGGTAATAAATAGTACAGAATAATAATAAATAGTACTACGTAGTAATGGTTAGCTTTGTTTTTTTTTCACACAGATTGAGCTAGCCCCAAGTAAGTTTGAGACTTGGGTCATGGGATACTAACTCAACGATATATTTTATAATAAATACATATATAGATAAACATCCAAGTCCCAGACCACTCAGAAGAAGTTAGTAAAGTTAGAAAATTAAAATTTCAAATTAAAGTTACCTTAATAAAATCTTCCTTACTTTGTAAACAAATATTTTCTGTTTTAACCATTGGTTTAATCTTTCTTCCGACACGACTGCATTTGTGAGATGAAAACACTTCAGCCGATGTGAATATTTTACTGGAAAAAAAATCTTACTGAAAATATATACCCGTTCCCGTGGGAACCACATTGAATTTCGGCTATAGCCTATGTTGACCACTCCCTGATAATGTAGCTTTCTACTGGTGTAAGAACTTTTGAAATCGGTCCAGTAGTTTCGGAGTCTATTCAATTCAAACAAATAATCAAATCTTTCCTCTTTATAATATTACTAGCTTTTTTGCCCGCGACTTCGTCCGCGTGAAGTTCCAGACCCGTTCCCGTGGGAACCATATTGAATTTCGGGAAAAGCTATAGCCTATGTCACTCCCTGATAACGTAGCTTTCTACTGGTGTAAGAATTTTTGGAATCGGTCCAGTAGTTTCGGAGCCTATTCAATGCAAACAAACAAACAAACAATCAAATCTTTCCTCTTTATAAAATTAGTATAGATAGTATAGATTTATAATGGTTACCTGCAATTGATACATTTATGTGTTCTTCTAAACGCACCGATACTACTGATTGGTTCCTTGTTCTCATCCTAAAAAATATATAAAAAATATAACCAGAACAATCAGCTGGTATTTGTTGGAGCGATATGGAGGCTGCCGCTCAAGATCGACACACCTGGAGAAACCTTCTCAGAGTCGTATGTCCCTGATGAGGGATTAAAGGATCACATCATCATCATAAACATCCGAATTACGATTAATACCTATTACAAATAATTGTTTTAAGAAAAAAAATCTTTTCCTAATAGTACGCGCTTCAACATGTGGTACAAAAGCGCTTCATAAAAAAAAAACAAAAGAAAAATATTATATAAAGGCTGCTGCCCCCAGTGTTACCCGCGTTTAATTTTATGCACAGCAGCGCCATCTATGTGTGCCCCGTCATAAAGTGCACAAACGGAAATGAGGGAAATTATTCAATTTAAATTTTTTTAAATGCATTGTATTTCGAACTTCTTGTATAAAAAGCAGGCTGTAACTTTTAAACCACTCGGGTTTTTGAGTTCAAATAAAAACATTAGTTGACCATATAAATAATGTGTTTTGACGAAGAAATGAAATACAAAGCGTAGGTCATTGACAATTAGAAACAAATAAAACCGGGCAAGTACGTGTCGGGCCACGCAGAATGTAGGGTTCCGTATTGGCTACGCATTTCTCACTTACAGATGAGTACAATGCCATATTCTATGACATTTGTACATTTTCGTCAACGAAATTTTACTTCATAACTTCGTCGTCTATTACTCGGTAACTAGTAGTGCCTACTTAACCGTTATAGTTTTCCTTGTAGGTTCACTATATGGACTACTACCATGAATTTTTTCAAATTTCTAAAGACAATACTTTCGGAGATAGAGTGGGGGGCCGCCGTGCAAAACGAAAATTGACACGTTAAATGCAAATAACTCGCAAATGGATCATTGTATCGGAAAATGATCTTCCCACACCCTCGTTGTTTTTAAGAGACCTATCTGACTAACAATATGGGGTAGGTGCGAACAAAAATTTCATTCCCACTCTACCTGTAGGGGAGGCACCCCAAAAAATATTTTTCAAAATTTTGTTCCAGCACTTTGTTAGCATTGATAATATGTGTATACATACCAAATTACAGCTTTCAGCGGGCGGACAGACAGACAGACAGACAGATGGACATGGCGAAACTATAAGGGTTCCTTGTAGTTTACTACGGAACCCTAAAAAAAGGACGGATTGCACTCCGGGAGTGCCGGCAGATGTGAAAACTTAACTTACTCTCCATCCGTCTTACGCTTTTTCAATGGCTACGCGATCTGACGCGAGTTTAACATTTTTTACTCATCTAAAAAAAGTGCTAAGCGCGGCTAATTTTGAAAGACTCAAAAACAAAATTTCACAAAATGATGCTGACCGTGCATGTCCTTACCTTGGCTGTCTTCAACAGGCTCTCGAGTTGCATGTCTCCATCATCACCAGTCTGCACTATCCATATTTCATCATCACTACTCGCCAAGCACTCTTGTTTTACCACCACCTCCATCGTAGTTGTTGGCTGTACACAAAATAAATGAATTCTACACAATGCAAAGAGCGCCACCTGCTGGGCTACTCTTGAAACCAATCCTGAGCGATCGGTATTGGATTGTTTCGTTTAAGTATGTACGGTTGCCTTGAGGAGGATAGTTTAAACAAAATCGCTTGCACATCTAGTAAGTGGAATTTTTGTCAGCTCCGCACTTTTCTTTCAAATTTAAAATATTTTTATTCAAATAAGCCTTTTATGAGCTATAAATAAATAAATATATAGGGACAATTCACACAGATTGAGCTAGCCCCAAAGTAAGTTCGAAACTTGTGTTATGGGATACTAACTCAACAATACCATAATTTATAACAAATACGTATATAGATAAACATCCAAGACCCGAAGCCAATCAGAAAAGGTTCGTTTTTCATCATGACCCGACCGGGATTCGAACCCGGGACCTCCTGGGTGGGGTTCTGGCGTGGTAACCATTACGCCACGGTGGTCGTCAAAGCTCTTTCGAATCATCAGAATTTTTTCGTACCACCAGTTCAGACGGCAGGTTTGTGCTAAGAACTGGCAATAAACATAGCACTTGCTACTATTAATAAATAAATGATCTACTTTACCTAAGCACGAATGTCATAAAACAACTACTGATTAACACAATAGCTAACCTGTACATTAGTTTCCATTTTATTTGCATCATCTGAAGGGTTAATTTCATCTAAAATATATTCAATTATGTTAGTAAGTTTATAACGATATTAAATATTCTTGGACGAATCACACAACGCCATCTAGTCCCAAACTTGACTATGGGTAACGGGCAACGGGACAAGTCCACCACACATTCCTACCGCTGTTTCCTGTAAATCCAGGATCAAAAACGGCGACCTCAAAAACCTCTTGACAATAAGCAATGAAGCTTATTGACGTGGAGGAACTACAGCTGTCTTCATACTCATAACGAATTTAAACAGAAATAAATATTCTTGGACGAATCACACAACGCCATCTAGTCCCAAACTAAGCCACTAAGCTTGTACTATGGATACTTGATAAATATTCTTATACATAGAAAACATCCAGACCGCTCACCATCAGGCGGACCGTAAGCTTGTTTGCCACCTTTGTGGTATAAAAAAAAATAAAAAAAAAAAAAACAAGTCAAACATTCTTCATCTATGTAGAAAAGATATTAGAAAGAGTAGGAAGATAAATAACCTTTTTGTTCCTCACTGTCACTCTTCCTTATTGAGCTGCGCGTGCGTTTTGCAATTGGTGACGTTGCATTTGGCGGTCCCTGGTCATCTTGTTCATCTGATTGTAATAAATTAGAGTGTGAATCATTGAAAGGTCCATCCATAGCAACTATACATGAGACAAGCCCGCCACACATTCCCATAGCTGTGTTTCCTATAAGGCCAGGATCAACAACGGCGACCTCAGATTGACAATAAGCGACGAAGCTTATTGACAATAAGCAACGAATCTTATTGACAATAAGCGACGAAGCTTATTGCCGCCCCGGGGGAGAAACTACAGCTGTCTTGGAACTCACAACGAATTTAATCAGAAAGAAAGTAGATGGAATTGGAAGTATTGAAAGGATTTACCTTAGCAACTGTTCGCGCGAGAGGCAGCAATTTGAAACAAAAGGCATTAAAACCTAGAGAGATGGCAAAACAAGTGAATTGAGATGACAAAAAATAAATATATAAACGTTTTTCGTAACGTATTAAACGTATAGGTACAGTCAAGAGCAGGTCGACCTTTACATATCGGACTTTGTGAAATTCTTAACTTCTATGTAAAACCCTGTTTCTTTTAACTTGACCAATGTAGTAAACAATCTTAGCACGTCTTTTTAACGAAAATAGGCAATTAAAATTATCATTCACACGCAAATAATAATAATATATTTAGAAATGGCATTTAACACAACACTCTTATTATTCTGGCGATTTATCGATTTTACACATGGATATTTGAATAAAAAGGCACGCTAAGATTGTTTACTACATTGTTCAAGTCAAAAGAAACAGGCTTTAAGTTAATTCATAAGAGCCAAAATTGTACAACGAGTGTAAAGCTCAACGTGCTCCTGACTGTACATACACCCTGTAAACACACACACAGTACAGTGTGTACAGTTATTTTTGTTAGACCCTACATCTACACTAATATTATAAAGAGGAAAGATTTGTATTATTGTGTGTGTGTGTGTGTGTGTGTGTGTGTGTGTGTGTGTGTGTGTGTGAGTGCGTGTGTGTGTGTGTGTGTGTGTGTGAGTGCGTGTGTGGTATGTGTGTATATGTTTGTAATGAATAAACTCAAAAACTACTTGACCGATTTCAAAAATTCTTTCACCGTCGGAAAGGTACGTTACCCCCGAGTAACATAGGCTATATTATATTTTCAAAAAATTAGGGATCCTTAGTAAAACCCCTGCAAAGCAGTTAATTCCTAATAAAAAACAAATATTTAGTGGTAAGTAATCAAACCTCTTTTATCCAGTGTCATCTCTTCATTATCCTTTTTCTTATCATCATGAGCAGCTTTCAAGTGTCCTTTTAGCCAAATCACATTTGCGTAACCTTTGAAATAAAATTATCAAAAATCAGAGTTTGAAAAGATAGTTGTAGATTATCGCTCATAGGTGGCAATTGCAATTTCTATTACATTTCATATTTAGACGACCTCCGTGGCGTAATGGTCTTTTGGTTCTAAAAGTGGACTTTTTGTACTCCACGCCGGACTACCTAGGAGGTCCCGGGTTCAAATCTCGGTCAGTTTTCATGATGAAAAACGAACTTTTTCTGATTTGTTATAAAATATAGTATCGTTGAGTTAGTACCTATCCCATAACACAAGTCTCGAACTTACTTTGGGGCTAGCTCAATTTAGTGAGATTTGTCCGTATATATTTATTTATAGACTGGTTCCTTATCCACAGATCGGGACAAGCCCACCACACATTCCCACCGCTGTGTCTCCTGTAGACCCATGATCAACAACGGCGACCTCATAATCGCTTATTGACGTCCCGGACGAGAAACTACAGCCATCTTGGAACTCACAAATTTAATCAGAAAGAAATTAGATGCGGCTAAGAATTACTAAAAGGAATTCCCTCCTTAACAACTACGTGAGAGTCAGCAATTTGAAACAAAAGGTATTATAAACTAGACAGATGGCAAATCAAGTGAAGGTCAATTGCCGAGCACCACGGTCTATTGTTACATTACTATTGGGACCTAAAAGCTGACAGTCGCAATGCAACATGGACTAAAATACTAACCATAATTGCATAGTGGGCACGGATAGACAACTCCGTCCTCAAGCTCGTGTTTATGCACTTCTCCGTGTTCCATAGCGTTTGATACCGTAGCAAATATTGTATCGCAAAATCTGTAAAAACTTAAATTATTATTACTGGAAGATAAATCGAAGGAAGCCGCTGGATGCAGGCCGCTGGAGACGTTTGGTGGAGGCATATGTCCAGCAGTGGACTTCTTGTGGCTGTTGAGATGATGATGATGAACTTATAAATAAAATCAGTTTTTCTGAAGCACTTTCTTTAATATATTTTTTTAGGCAAAAGAATGGTAATCGATCATGCGGACCACCTGATAAATAACTGTTTGGATCAAGTGTACAATTTAAGGGATGCTTAATACTCACCTGCATTTCAACTCGTCGACAACATTCCCATCACAATGGAACTTCCCCAGAAACTCTTTCACCTCATCATCAGCTTCATCCAAATTATCTATGACGCTATCATCTATTTCCGGTGCCTCTATGATTTCAACATCACTAGAACTATCTTTCACTTCATTTATGGCATCAACTACTAAATTGTCAATGGGTTTTGTTACAATCTCACCGTCAGAACCTATTTCGACGTTTACAAACTCCCCGTTTTCTACATCTTTGACTATATCCGGTACATCTATATCCACTTGTTTGAACGTTTTAAACGTGAAATCTTTCGTCTTCTGGAATATGTACTGTTGATTATTTCTAATAACTAAATATTCGTCCGGATTTAACGATCTGTTTGGACTTTTTGTTCTGCACGGTTCGAAGTTTTCAGTCAGACAACCTTCGCATATTATTTTCAACTGTCTTGTTAATTTCTTTTGTGGTGACGATCTATGTATCTTCTGGTCTTCGTTATCAAAAAGATACAACTTTTGCAGTCCGTCTACGTATTTCTCGCATATAAAACAATCCGTACTCTCACTGTCACCTATTAGTACTCCATCATCGTAATTTGTCTTCGAATTACAAGTCTTGTGAAGTCTTGACGGATCAGTTTTGCGCACATGCCGTCTCTTTTCAACTACATTCTCGCAAGGCAAGGATGCCACAGGCGAATCTTTAAACATATTAAGTATATCCTCTCTTGTAAAAGCAAAATCGTCAACCCTATTGAAATTATCTTCATAGTTTTTAAAATTATCACTTATCAGACTTCTTGGTGACTTATTCCTGCCAGCAACAGGATTTAGCGTTGTATAAGTCTTTTTTGTTGCTTCCAAATATTTTGTGAATTGAGCTTCGAAACCAGAAGTATTATTGCAGACTAGTCTAAATGGTAGACTGTTAACGAAACTGCATTTTGGACTGGAATTTTTACTTGACCATCTAGATATGGGACTTTCTACAATATTGTACTTTCTTATGTCCCCATCTGCAGTCTCTACTTCTAGTTCATCAGGATCATCATTGTACTTGACGAAAGGTATTTTCTCTGCTGTTAAATCAACAAGAGGGTCCTCATTGTCAAAATGTATCTGTGAAGCCCTAATTTGGGTACCGTCATCAAGTACGTAAACCAAATCGTCATTTCCTTCAGTTTCGTGCAGTAGTTCGTCGAAGTTTTGTGAATTTAAAGTCTCATAGTTTTGTTCGGAGCTTATAAGGAATTGGTATATGTTGTCATCTAAAGAGACTGGTTGGTTGTGGGTTATAGAGTTGATGTCCACTTCGAATCCAAGGATGGACCTATTACAAACATTATTTTAATTATTTAATGAAACAGACTGGGATAAATACAGCGTTGATGCGAAGGTTTCACCAATTATCGTAACCCTTCAGTTAGGTCAGAGAGTGCGACATGCCCCTGCCACTTCCCCCAAGAAACAGGATATGCAGTAATGCATTTTCCTGACTTTAAACAAAAAAAAAGGTGGTAGGCAGCCAGATTTTTATGGGTATACCTCACGTGGGCTTAGACGAGAGAGTCCAATCAACCTCTAATTTACTCCATGCATTACTAGTGTATGTCGTGGTTTTTTGGTATACAAGTTGCATAAAAAAGCCGTCGACGTTTTGGAGACCAGGCCTGACGACGTCCAGCAGTAGACTTCTTGTGGTCGAGATGATGATGATGACGATGATGAAAAAAGTTGTCAGTGCTTGCGCTGGCTTATGGCAACCAATGAAATCTCTTCTGTTAAAGACCCACATCCCACAAGTGGAATAAAAATGATTGATGATAATTCTATTACATAAACAAAACTTAATACAGACCTCGGCAATGGCGGGACGACCTCAACGCGTAGAATAGGGATTGGCCACAGGAGGCAATGGACCGAGAGAACTGGAGGGTGGTAGGCAGGCCTTTGCCCTGCAGTGGGCAAAGGCACATTATAGGCCAAATAATAATAAATCATTTACTTTGCTTTGTCCAGAAAAGTCTGAAAATCATCCTCAGGTTCAATCCTTAGCGCTATGTCTTCTCCAACTGCATTTTCCATGCACAATATCAGCGGCGCCGTTTGCGAATCCGCCATTTTGACATCTAAAATATTATTTATTTTATTAACCAGTTCCTAAAATCTCTCCTAAATTATCCTAACTCATGGAGGCATAGCATGGAGGCTGAAGAAACCGCTACTCTCGTACTGATGAAGTGTAGAGATGAGGTCCGCTAGAGCTTTAGGTACACCTGGGAAATCTGGGCAATCTACAGATGGCCTTCAATTCCAATCAACTAGACAATGACAGCTCATTGACTTAGTAATAAAAATGATAGCCCAGGGTGCATTGATAGTGACCTACCAACCTTCGGCACGAGAGGGTGCGGATTTGACCAAGCAAACAAAGATGTGCTGGCATTAGTGTTTGTCTCGAGTCTGGGTTTTTTCTGTATGATAAGTATCAATTTTACTAGCTTTTTTGCCCGCGACTTCGTCCGCGTGAAGTTCCGGACCAGTTCCCGTTGGAACCACATTGAATTTCGGGAAAAGCTATAGCCTATGTCACTCCCTGATAATGTAGCTTTCTACTGGTGAAAGAATTTTTGAAATTGGTCCAGTAGTTTCGGAGCCTATTCAATTCAAACAGACAATCAAATCTTTCCTCTTTATAATATTAGTATAGACGTATAGATAATAATACTATCGCCCCATCCCAGCTTCGCATGAATTTTAATAGGGATTCCTAAGTTTTTGAAAATATAATATAGCCTATGCTACTCGGGGGTAATGGACCTTCCCAACGGTGAAATAATTTTTGAAATCGCACCAGTAGTTTTTGAGTTTACTCATTACACACATACACACACACACACACTAATACAAATCTTTCCTCTTTATAATATTAGTGTAGTAAGTGTAGTACATCCATTGTCACCTCCGTGGCGTAATGGTTACCACGCCAGACCGCCACCCAGGAGGTCCCGGGTTCGATCCCCGGTCGGGTCATGATGAAAAACGAACTTTTTCTGATTGGCCTCGGGTCTTGGATGTTTATCTATATATGTATTTGTTATAAAATATAATATCGTTGAGTTAGTATCCCATAACACAAGTTTCGAACTTACTTTGGGGCTAGCTCAATCTGTATGAATTGTCCCTATATATTTATTTTATTTATTTATTATCTGGTACACATAATACAAGCAGGTTGAACCTAGATAACTTTGGGACCAGGACCATGTGAATTGTGTAGAATTTATTATTATAAACCCATTGACAGGCTCAGCGGTCCAGTGGCTAGCAATGGTCACGTTCGTTCACTGGAATCCTGCGCAAGGCAAACTTTTGTGTGCATGAACATGGTCTGTTTGCCTTGGTCCGGGTGTGTTTTTAAGTATTTATTTACAAAAAAAGTATTTAAGTATATTTATCAGCAACCTAGTACCCATAGTACAAGCTTAGTTGCTTAGTTTGGGACTAGATGGCGTTGTGTGATTCATCCAAGAATATTTATTTATTTATTTATACCTTATCCCAATACTACTCCTAAATCATTCTAAAAGTATATCTAAGTCACCCAATAACCACCCCTAGTACTTTAAAATCAATTTTAAATAATTCCAAAATAATTTAGACTACCTACTTACTATACAGACAACATTATATCCTTAGTAATGTGTATCATAATGGGTATAAGTTGAAAATTGTGAAATTTATAGAAGGTGACACAGTGTTTAAAATATTTGGTCAGAGAGCATGGATTTAATTTAAATAATTATAAATATAAACCATATAATTTTATAAAAAAATATATTTTACACAATTTATAAAAATGCTGCACACTCCAATTAAGTTCTTTAAAAAATTGATTATTATCAATGCTTGCAAAGTTGTGTAAGTACAGAAAATCTTTTTTCGATCAGAGAGACGCCTTAAGTTTTTTCCAGCCAAACCATTGTGCGAAAAGAAAATAATAATGTCGTCTAGTTTCAAATAACATGTCATCACTGGCCACAATTAAAAAGATTTCAAATTATTGCGGCCAGTAGGTGCTAGGAAAAACTTTTAGAAAACTATTTTAGACTTTCACTTTCTCAGCTAATATTTTATTTATGATTAAAATTTAAAAATTACTCACCAGTTTCATAAATGAATATAGACTTCTCGATATAACAGGCACATGAAAAATAACAAATGAATTCATTTTCAAAAATTTTCAAATCAAAACAAGAGATTCGGATGGAATAGACAATAGTTTCATGTCAATGTCAATTTAAATATTTCACTATACAATAAAAGTTTCATAACATAGTCATTGTGACGTTTCAAGAAAACCAGCAATGGTTAATGAAATAAATAACTTTTGTACTTTAGTGATGTCCGCTACCAGAATATAAAAATAGATAATCAATCTTATTTAACACAGAAAATTACGTATATTTTAGTCAAATTAAATAAAAACTAAAAAAGTTAGTGTGCTCCGCCCTATTTGTTATATATCAAATTATGGTAAGTTTAATGGCGGAAACACACTACCGTGTCGGGGCCTGTCGTGTCGCGCTCTGTCGTGACGGTGGGTGTGCACACTTACGTGTCGTGTCGGGGCGCGATTCTGTTCAGAAATGAACGAAATAAACGCCAGACGTTTATTTCTTTCATTTCTGAACAGAAGCTCGCAGTGTTTGCCTTTGTCTGGGTGTTTTCTATAATGTATAATGGTATTTATTTACAAAAAAATGTATTTAAGTATATTTATGGAATCTACTACCTAGTAACTCATTATCACGCTGCAAAAACAAATTTAAAAAAAAGCGTCCACTTGTTCGCGACACGAACCGCGCGCGGGTATAGAAACACATTTGCAGGGCGTGTCGTGTCGCGTCATAACCCCCCCCCCCCCCCCCCCACCGCCGTGGCGCAATCGGCGGCCAGCAGTCCGCGCCACGACAGAGCGAGTCACGACACGACACGCCCTACAAATGTGCTTCTAACCATATAAAATGTATGAACGCGATAAGCTTCTGGCGCGACACGACACGCCCCGACACGGTAGTGTGTTTCCGCCATAAGGTTCAAAACCCAAGTTATATTGTATTGATGATTTATGGTATGACTATGTTTAACTCAGTTAGACTTTGAAAAAAAATACGTGAGCCACTTTTTGTTATTATTCATTTTATTAATTAAGTACGCATAGTTAAAATTCAAGATTTCTAACAATTGTATAAAAATGATTTATTCGAATTTTTAAATAATAATCAATAGTTAGTATTCACTTTATATTAAGAAATCACATCACAAAGTATCATAACTATACCTACATTACTAGCATTTTTAATTAACATATAGACTCTCATATAGACTCTTTGTACAAAAAGTTATAAAAAAAATTCAAACTGGATAATTTTATTAATAATTAATTAAATAATTGATTTATCGATTATGTTTCTAAAAAAACATTGTAGTACTGGCACTTGACATTGTCTATGAACTATTTCAAGTTTTTAAAAATAATAGAGTATGAAAGAGATAGACGTTTAGTAGTTGTCAACTTTTTTATTTATTCTTAATAATATAAGGCATCTTTTCACTTAGTACCTACTGATTTAACATTCCAACATTGTGATTTTTACGTATTATTATTACCTTTACTACTTAAATGTTTGTTTAATTAATAAAATTGCTAAGAAGTTCAATAAACAGCGAGTGTGAAAAGGATAGATATATTTAGATTTGATAATTGACAAGAACTGTCATACCTAATTTTCAATATGGCGGATAGTTTATCTAAACACGGGACATGGTAGTTATTTGTGCGCGAAATTAATTTGTTATTCAAATGATACGTATATTTTAGTGATTTTTTTTAAGTGAAGTGTCGCGGTATGTTTCCGCTAACGCCTCCAGTTGTGAAAAGATTGTTGGGGTGGAAAAAGGGTCCTGAGGGCACGTCTGCTGCCGAGGACAAGTGGTCGGAAAAAGCTGTGAAGAGTTTAGTTAAGAAATTAAAGAAAAGTGGAGCGCTTGAGGAACTTGAGAAGGCCATATCCACCCAGAGTAGTCATACTAAATGCGTCACAATCCCCAGGTCAGTATAATATTGATTAAATATTTTTTGATAACATTAATTTTTGGAATCATGACGTTTCCGGTCGCTTTTAGTTATTGTGCAAATAAATATAGACTCTATTGTATAGCAGTAAAGTTCGGTTTTCTTGGGTTTTGTGGTTTTTACTGCGATGCAATATTTTGCTAATTTTGTCGTTCGGAAATTAAACATTTTTGCCGTACTCCACCTTGTGGCTATTTACAGCGGATATAAATTTCTATTGAGATATTTTCATTGTTTCGTTATAAAAAGTTCATACTAAATAGTTTTAATTTATAAATTCTCTTTAATTACAATCGGAAGAGAATCTTATCAGAAAATTGTACATTTCTCGTTCGGAAATGCCCGAAAACCGCGAACATTAGCCGACCAAATATAGATGTTATCGCAAGTTTATTGACCCTCTCTTTTGGCATGTCCATCTCAATTTGGTTACATTATCCCAGACGGACGCAAAATCGGAAAGGTCATTTCGCCGTCACAACAAATCGAAGCATTTTTGTCAACATGGCGGCTCGGGTTTTAGAAATTGCATTTTTTTATTACTATTTTTAACGCAGTGACGGATATAGAAATCACAGTTTTTTCCTTATTATTGTTATCTTGGAACAGACAAAGAAATCTTACAAAAGTTTGAGACAGTTTTTTTGTGAGTGTCTAAAAAATATATTTATTTTAATTTTGACAAAATAATTTATTCATTTATGTGTATTAAATACGTGTTAACGTTTATTATTATTTAATGGACTGTTTATTTCCAACATAAAACCAACGTAAATACATATAGTTATCTTGAGTTATTTTTATACTTAATTTTTATTTTTTCTATAACATAGAACATTTATTTTGTTTATAATTATATTATATTTATAATTTACAATGGTTTCTTACATATTATCTAGCAACCCAACCTCCTTAAATAATACTTTTATTAGACTTCCTCTTAAAATAATCTATGTTATAATAATGTTTTTGATACTGCATGCGCGAACTAATATTATGAAATATGGTTTTAAGATCTTTAGAATAAATTTTCTCAATTTTACACGAGGTTTCCATAATGATCTCTCAAAGTAGTGGAGAAGATGGGACATTTATTGTGGCTTTTATGTTAAGTTTCAATGATTTATTAAGTGTAATAAAAATGATCATGAATTTCTAATAAGAATCTTATTGTATTATGATTTTGTGATACTCAATTCTTATTTTTTTATTTTATATTATATGTATTTAAAACGTTATATACAAAGTGTGCAGCTCGGTAACTTAGTTTTGTTCGTAGCCCCCTCTGAAGATGGCAGTTTTCATTCTTGCACTCAATATTTTTTTGATATGTTTGCATATGCATTGTTACTTGGTACCATCATAAAGCACCGGGTTCAAGTTTCATTTAGAACAAAATAATACTGTGTACTGAATAAAATAGATCACTTTAAAGGTTGAACATAAAAAAAAGATACCTATAGTTATAGTTGGGCCTTACTAAAGATCTATGTGGTGCTAACAGCTCAAATTTATATTTAAGACTGTGTATCAGCATCCACTTTGATCGGCTCTATTTAATAAATAAATGTTACTTACAGAGTGAAACCCAACGACAATCTCATCAACGGCCAGTACAGGAAGGGGTTGCCGCATGTCGTGTACTGCAGGCTGTGGCGTTGGCCGCAGCTACAGGTCAGTTTATATCGTACACCACCACAAATTTTTCAAATTCAATATGAAAGCTTCGTGGTACCATGGTTTGACTGTGTCAGTCTCTCTAGGGAGATTTTAGTATCTGCATTCAGGGTATGGTCAGGACACATTCCGCTAAACAAATTTTATAAACTAATGGGCAGGGCATGAAAACATCAGAAAAATGTGACAAATGTCAAGTTGTTGAGGATGTAACACATTTGTTAGCGGAGTCTAGCCGACATGACGCACAAAGGAACAGATTGTTTCCACAAATGAGGCTGGGTGGTGGGAACATTAACGAAATATAGTAACCCTCTTTTGGGTGCAAGGAAATGCAAGGAAATGATACATCTTTGCATCACTTGCAATGAGGGACATGGAGTAGTTTGTCAAGCGAACTTCCCTATGGCTGACATGGTCAAGCATGGCTAAAAGACTCAAAGAAAATAGAGAGACCTTAAGCACCAGAGGGTGCAGGTCTGCGTTCAGGGCAAACATTTATGTGATGGCAACCCGGTGGTGCATTGGTAGTGTGATTCTACCTTCGGAACGAGATAGATAGAGATGATACCCACTCAGGGTGTTTATGTGATGGCATTTGTGTTTGTTTTCGATGCCGGGTGTTTTCTATGTATTATAAATATATCTTTACGGTGCATCCACACCGCTGTTACTTATTGTGGGGCAACAGAATGCTATGTGATATCATTAGGTAGCATTCTAAATGGAAACTAACATACTAATTTCAAAGCAATGGTGCTAATTCTGTTGTACATTTTACTAAACTAATGTTGCTATCCTTGTCACTAATTGTATACCAAAGAAAGGACAACAACACCCTCGGTCCTGTCAAAATTAGTTTAGTTTAAATGTACAACAGCTCCAATGTAAATTTAATAAGTACGGAAATAAAAGGCTTAAATTAAATGAATAGGTAGTATTCCTCAATGTTTGCAATTCTTGAAATAAGTTTTTGTTATATAAGAATATTGCCCACTAATACTTGAAAATGTTGCTTCACAAAGAGTAACTGTGGTGTGGATGCACCGTTATAATAATGTATCCATTGTCTGGCATCCATAACACAAGCAGGTCAAGCCCAGCTTACTTTAGAACCTGGTGGCACTGCGTGAATTGTGACTAAGAAAAAATTTGAAAATTCTACTCGAGTTGACATAGAGTTATTCGTTAGCCCGCACAAAAAGATCTGGCACGGTTGTGCGACTTGGCACTATTAGATTTTACCTAATATTTTTGTTGTAGCGAACTATATAGAAAAACTGTGCTATGAAGCTGATATTTTTTATTTTTATTTTTTTTATTTTTACATTTTATTATTACAGAGTCAGCATGAACTGAAGCCTGTCGAGCACTGCGAGTACTCGTACCAGCTCAAGAAGGACGAAGTGTGCATCAATCCGTACCATTACAATAAAATTGACCCACCTGGTGAGATT
Source organism: Endotricha flammealis (assembly GCA_905163395.2). NCBI lineage: Eukaryota > Metazoa > Arthropoda > Insecta > Lepidoptera > Pyralidae > Endotricha > Endotricha flammealis. The sequence goes on from LR990883.1 coordinate 2,224,518, forward strand.
AACAACTTTGTTATTATCAAAAAATAACTACAAGTTTTTAAAAGAAAATCCCGAATTCATATCCAGGAAATTTTATGAAACACTAGCGGAACCTGCGTAACTTCGTTTGCGAGTATGCTGCTGGAAATTTCGGAAAATCTTTTTTTTTAATTGTCATACAGTAGACAAACAAGCAAGCGGGCCCCCTGATGGAAAGCGGTCACTGCCGCCTATGGACATCAGTAACACCAGGGGCGCTACCAATGCGTTGTCCACCAAAGAGGTTGGAGGAAAGGAGGAGGAAGGGAAGGGAAAGAGAGGATAGGAAAGGAGTTGGGCTTCCCGATCTCTCACTCACCGAACGAAAGTCGTTGCTGCTTCACGTGGATATTCTGTGAGAGGGTGGTACTTCCCCGGTCGAGCTAGCCCATTTCATAACAATTGCTCCAAAATCGTTTCTTATCTGATGTCTATGTCATATCAAGAACACGCACTCCGTGGTTCAAGTCTCTACGTACAAGGTTTAGGCCGTGTGTTGATCTGTTAGTCAGATCTTCATAAGAAAATTTTGTTGTTCCTTAACTCATATCCGGCATGAAAACATTGTGTTAATTCAAATAATAATAAACACACAACCATCAAACTTTTGCGGTTATGATATTACTGGCAAGTAAAAAAGTAAATTATAATATAACAAGCTTTTTTGCCCGCGACTTCGTCCGCGTGAAGTTCCGGACCCGTTCCCGTGGGAACCACATTTAATTTCGGGAAAAGCTATAGCCTATGTCACTCCCTGATAATGTAGCTTTCTACTGGTGAAAGCATTTTTGAAATCGGTCCAGTAGTTTCGGAGCCTATTCAATCCAAACAAACAAACCAACAAACAAACAAACAATCAAATCTTTCCTCTTTATAATATTAGTATAGATATTAATTAATGGCACTATTTATTGACATTCCGCGTACGTAATGTTGTATGTATGTACCTAGTTTTAAATAAAAAGAAAAGAAAAATTAAAAGTACGATATATTTTTAAATGACAAAAAAGGCTGTAACTGGTTTTCTTTCGCCATTTTTTTTTACCAGTGGTCATTTTGCTTTTGTTTCCGAAATGGTAGTGTTTATAGAGTAGATTAATGTAAACAAATCATTTATTACTGTATATTCTGACAAGAGAACGTGTTTGTGAAAACCTATTCTCTGAATAAAAATTTTGAATTTGAATTAAGTTAATTATTTAAACATTCTATTTTTAGGTGTGTTTGCTAAGTTTAAGACTAGATGGCGTTGTGTAAGTCATCCAATAATTTTTAATGATTTTACAGCGTTGCCGCCTATTCTGGTGCCTCGGTGCGAGGGGGAGGTGCGGGCGCCACCGCCGTATTCAGACTACACTCACCACGAACATACGGACAAGTATGTACAAGCTACAATTTATCATAAATATTGATGTAAAATTTAACAGTCAGGTGGTGCGTTGGTTGTGATTCCTTCGGCACGGGTGCGGGTTGTTGTTGTCTATGTACAAATAAATAAATAAATATACCTAAATATGTATTACTAGCTTTTTTGCCCGCGACTTCGTCCGCGTGAAGTTCCGGACCCGTTCCCGTGGGAACCACATTGAATTTCGGGAAAAGCTATAGCCTATGTCACTCCCTGAAAATGTAGCTTTCTACTGGTGAAAGAATTTTTGAAATCGGTCCAGTAGTTTCGGAGCCTATGCAAACGAACAATCAAATCTTTCCTCTTTATAATATTAGTATAGAAGGATAGATAAGTATATATTAACAATAATATTATTTGTTGTCTGGTATCCATAATACAAGCTGCTTACTTTGGGACTAGTTGGAGCTGTGTGAATTGTGTATAATTCATTTATTTACTAGCTTTTCCCCGCGGCTTTGCTCGTGTTAATTTTATGACGCAGATCTCGTTTGACAACAAAACAACCCATAGCTTGACTTGTGGCGCCATCTGTTGGCTGATAGCCCATCCCATACAGCGCCCTCTTTAATAGAAAAAATATTTTCCCATTGGAATGACATACTTTCAACTACTGCTACGTCAAGCCGTGAAGGAATAACAAACAAACATTCTCGCTTTCTCATTTATAATATTAGTATGATTATTATTTTGTATTGCAATGAGGTTTCACTCTTTAAAATTGCATTCTGTTGCAGCGTAATGCCGCTAGGTGGCGTGGTGGGTGTTGGGCACAGCGCCATGTACCTCGAGGCCACACTAGCGCAGCAAGTGCCCAGCAACACTACAGTCCATGTGTGAGTAAATTATTTTTCCGTTCCGTACCTCGGGAAAAAACGGAACCCTTATAGCATCACTTTGTTGCCTGACATTCCGTCAAACTTTTTTTTTCTTAGGAGCACGTCGAGCCATTGAGCTGAAATTAATATAATACTCAGATCTGCAGTCCCTTGCACAAATTCATCTCTTGATTGCGTTGACTTAAAAAAATATATTTTGGTGCAAGGGACTGCAGATCTGAGTATTATATTAATTTCAGCTCAATGGCTCGACGTGCTCCTAAGAAGAAAAAAAGTTTGACGAATTCTATCAAACGTGTTGTCCAACATAAACTGTCGGCGCACGAGCAGCGACTAATTCCAAGAGATGATCGTTTATTGTGTAGTTTTTCATACTAATCGCCAAGCACCAAAAACATTTAGGCTGTGACCTAAAAATTTGCAATTTCCAACAAGTGAAGGAAAATTTCCGAAAATATTAAAGTTATTACAATATTTTAAAAATATTTTTTTGACTACCACACTAACTTTGTAAACAAACATTTTAGTTCAAAATGCTCCTGAACGTCATAAACACATTTGGATAATAAGGCTGCGTTCCCAGTAGGCAAATTGTTTGCCGCTAACTGATTAAGCCGCAAATTTGTAGCCAACTGAAATTCGAGTCAGGCATACTCAGATCGATTTGCCGGCATCGCAAGTAAATTATTCCGAGCTGCCGCTGCCGAATCTTCAGTTTACTGTAACTTTCAAACTGTACTCACTACGGCGAACTATAACTATTTCGCCGCTGACTGGAACCGGTTTTTCTGTGAGTCAGCCCTCTCAGATAGTCGGCGCGCGTAACGCTGCAAATTGCGTAGATTGAGCGCAAATCTAGCAAACTGTGGTGAACACTCCATTTTAAGTATATGGAAGGGCATACTAAATCGATACGCCGCTAACTCATTCGGCGGCGAACAGTAACGCAGCCTAACAGTTACTTTGTTTGTCGCATATTTTGTCATTTATTCGTGATAGTTCGTGAATTTCTTTACTTTTTGTGAACTAAGGATCGTTGATTATTGCCCTCAAGATGCAATTGTATGTTGATATTATTTGGTTGACCCCAGGAGCTCGTCGACGGTGGAGACCCCCCCGCCGGGGTACATCAGCGAAGACGGGGACCCGATGGACCACAACGACAACATGAGTGAGTCCACTGTACAGTGCCATTCTTTTTTATATTACATTCATTATCTTAATGCGAACCGCTAAGGTATGGAACTCCCTTCCAGCGTTCGTTTCCCGATTCGTACAAATTTGGAATTTTCCAGGCAATAGGAAATAGGCTATTTTTGAGTTTGCGCGTACCAACCACCCTACTCAACTCATGTTTACCATCAGGCCAGATTGAGGACAACTAAACTCACAAATCCTGACTAATATAATAAATGAGAAAGTGAGTTTGTTTGTTTGTTATTCCTTCACGGCTTAACTAATCATCCGATCATTATGAAAATTTGTATATATATTATCAGGGGTACAGAGCCCAACATAGGCTACTTTTTATCCCGTGAAAGAATGTCATTCCAATGGGAAAATATTTTTTCTACTATAGAGGGCGCTGTATCGGCCAACAGATGGCGCCACAAGTCGCGCCGTGGGTTTTGTTGTCAAACAAGATCTATGTCATAAAATTAACCGCGAGCGAAGCCGCGCGGAAAAGCTAGTCTCTAATAAAATGAAATGAAACTTCATGAAACATCTTTTAAATATTTGAATAGATGAGCTATTTTGAATAGATTTTTTTAAACCAATCCCATGTATTGAATAGGGTTGTCGATTTCTTAACTTGCGTGATCGTTCTGATGCGTGACTGATGTTAATAGTCAGTAACCACCTTCCATCGCCTGCAAGGCTGCAACACAGTAAAGTTTGATGACAGTAATTAATAAGCTATTTTTCTCTTGATGAAGTAATAATCGCATGAAAAAAAATATATAATTATGTTGTATGCTTTTTGATCTCGGTCTAGAATTACCGGTATGTTGATGTAAACGGCCCAAGGAGGGTTTCACGAAAATTTACGCTACTAGTTGGCGCCACTTTGGCAAGGGGTCCCATCCCAATAATCCGCGCTGTCAAAAGCGTCAACGTCAAAAAAATCTGACACGAATATACAGGGTTACGGCGTTTTTCCACTACTCCGGCATCCGATTTTTACTCTACGCCAAAAATAGACATGATATATGGAAAGCAATAAAAAAATATTTGGTGAAAAAAAAAAGTTTTAAAATCCACATTTTACTGTCACTTTTTAGGGTTCCGTAGTAAAATACAAGGAACCCTTATAGTTTCGCCATGTCCGTCTGTCCGTCCGGGGTTTAGCGCCTAGACGCTTAATGCTAGAAAGCTGTAATTTGGTATGTATGCTCATATTAACAATGCTAACAAAGTGGTAGAACAAAATTTTGAAAATTTTTTTTTTTGGTTGCCTCCCCCCCTACAGGTAAAGTGGGAATGAAATTTTTTTTTTCGCACCGATCCCATCTTGTGGGATATAGATAGGTCTCTTAAAAACATCGAGGGTGTGGGAAGATCATATTCCGATACAATGATCCGTTTGCGAATTATTTACATTTAACGTGTCAATTTTCGTTTTGCACGGTGCCCCCCCCCCCCCCCCCCCCACTCTATCTCCGAAAGTCTTGAGTTTAAATTCATGGTAGTAGTCGATATAGTGAACCTACAAGGGAAACTATAACGGTTAAGTAGGCACTACTAGTTACCGAGTAATAGCCGACGAACATATGAAGTAAAATTTATTTGACGAAAACGTACAAATGTCATAGAATATGGCATTGTACTCATCTGCAAGCAAGAAATGCATAACCCTACATTGTGCGTGGCTCGACACGTACTTGCCCGGTTTTTTAAATCTTACATTTCTGGGTTCGGTCACCCTTGCGCCTGTCAACGACGGGGCATTGTCATTGGTTGAAAGGATGATATCGCTTAGTGCTATACTGCGTGAAGGACGCACGCGCCGGAAACAAAAGAGTGAACATAATTTAAATTTGATAAATTCGTTGTACTGCTGCTATAGAGTTGTGTTGTGTTGTGTCGCAGACCTGACCCGGCTGAGCCCGTCGCCGCCCGGCCTGGGCCTGGGCGCGGAGGCGGCGCCCGTGCTGTACCACGAGCCCGCCTTCTGGTGCAGCATCAGCTACTACGAGCTGAACACGCGCGTCGGGGAGACCTTCCACGCTTCGCAGCCTTCCATCACCGTCGATGGCTTCACCGACCCCAGCAATAGTGAGAGGTGAGTTTGTCGTCCGTACATATTGTCAGGGGTACAGAGCCCAACATAGGCTACTTTTTGTCCCGTGAAAGTATGTCATTACAATGGGAAACTATTTTTTCTACTATAGAGGGCGCTGTATGATGGGCTATCGGCCAACAGATGGCGCCACAAGTCGCTCTATAGGTTGTTATGTTGTCAAACGAGACCTATGTCATAAAATTAACCGCGAACGAAGCCGCGGGAAAAAGCTAGTTATTTAAAAAACTTTTTTTTTCTAACCTGAAGGTCTTGTGTCCCACTGCTGGGCAAAGGCCTCCCTAATAAACAGAAAATATAATTTAAATTGGTTCTCTCATCTCATATATTACATACTGCCAGTCTTTTTACTCTAGTGCCCTGTGGGTCAATTATACGCAGAAGGCATACAACGCCTTACGTATACAGTACAACAATGGCTTCAGGGCGCTGTTAGGACTGCCCAGGCACTGTAGTGCGTCGGATATGTTTACGAGGAGAAGCACTGATGGCTTTCAGGCTATTATGCGAAAGCGAATAGCTTCTCTGATGCATCGGATGCGTGGCAGCACTAACAGCGTTCTGCACACTGTTGCCACATGTGTCGACTGTCACATCATAAAGCAGTGGACTAAGTGTGTTGTTCGTAGTTTAGATTAGGTAATAATGATATAAATATGTGTGTGTATACTAACCCTAGTTTTTTAAAGTCAATTTGTAATACTAACAAAATATGGATTTTGGTCTGAAATAAATGAATATTATTATTATTATATATTGTTTTCAGGTTTTGCCTCGGTCTGCTCTCCAATGTGAACAGAAACGAGGTGGTCGAACAGACCCGCCGGCACATTGGCAAGGGTGTCAGACTGTACTACATAGGAGGTGAGAACTAGATCATTAGGTCTGCTTGCCTGTTTGCCTTTAAAATAGAATATTATATATAAAAAAAAAATTGTAATAATTAAACAAATAACTTTGTATTGTAACTTTAATTAGTACAATCAGGTGCACGTCGAGCTTTACACGTTCAGTACAATTTTGGCTCTTAGGATACAGAACTTAAGAATGGTACTGTTGTAGTTTTTGAGGGAAACGCGAAGAGGAGCGACAATAACGTCAAGCGAAACACAAGGTTAGACATAGACTGCTTTATTGCCGTAACTGTCAAACTGACGTATCGGAATATTAGGCAACCTACAAACAATTAAGTTTGCCTAAATACACGCATATGCAACAGGTACAATATCCAAAATGTAAAGGTTGACCTGCTCTTGACTGTACCATTTTAAAAGAGTAAGTGCCATGTCTCTTGACAGTTCTCAGTACAAATCTGCCGTCTGAAATGGCAGGAAAATAATGTGAAGATTCGAAGGAGCTTGTATTATAAAAATATTTGTCTGCGCCCACCACAAGCAACGCGGACGGCAGCGGCGACGGCGAACGGTGGGGGAACCACCGTATATAAGCGCGGCGCCGGCCGGCGACATCTCATTCGTACATTATATTATTTGTTCTTGTTATTATATCGCAAACCTATGTAATACAGTCCAATAATTCACGTAATATAGTTCACGATCTTTTATTCCACCCCGGACGCACCAATATTTGATATCAGCTCCTTCGAACGTTACAATTTTTTGTTTGAATAAAAATATTTGACTATTGACGTTAACACCTTATTTATTAGTTACCTGAACCCCTTAGAGGCACTTTCCTACCCCTACCTTACCATACCCTATCCTACCCTAAAGGGATAAACAGTATCCTATGTCGCTCCTAGTTCTAAGCTATCTCTCCACCAATTATGCAATATGGACATAAATATACAATATGGACGATCTATGGTTGTCCAGGTGGCGGCTCTGTATGCGTGGTTCGAGCACACTTGTACCCTCAGTTTTTATTATTTATATTTTTATCGTCTATGTATTTAATTTTCCATCACTGCAATACTGTTTGATCGGATATTTATTACACAATTTTGAGATTTTTAATATTTACAATATTAAAATGAGCAGCTTAAAGTCTTTAGCTTACGTCAGTACCGTCTGCGCGCCTCTCGCTCCGTGTGGGTGATAACTGAAAAGCAGCCATATTTGTATCATTGCGGCACACGCACACAATTTTTGTCGCCATCATGTTACAGTTGCTTATGTTGTTTTGTATATTTTTGTTGTGATTTATGTTATCTTTCTTTTTATGTAATGTGTGCTTTAGGTGATGCAAATAAAAAAATGATCTATCTATCTATCAATTTTCAGCCAAATCGCTTCAGCCGTTCTCGAGTTATAAATGGTGTTAACACGACTTTCTTTTATATATATAGATTTTTACATTTAGGATTTAGTGGACATTCCGTTTAAAATGAAAAAGTGTGATCAGTGTTGTGTGTAATGCAGGCGAGGTGTTCGCCGAGTGCCTGTCGGACTCGGCCATCTTCGTGCAGAGCCCCAACTGCAACCAGCGCTACGGCTGGCACCCCGCCACCGTCTGCAAGATCCCGCCAGGTGATTAGAGCCCGCTCTGCCACGCTGTCACAAGTCAAGCCGTATTAGCTTAACGAACGCTTAGTAGACTTACGTCCGAACCCTGTATGCAATCTCAATTTTAAAAAAACCTATGTTAAATTGAAAAAGTGTGTACGCATCTCTTTAACCAATCGATGCATTGTATTTTTAATCTATGGAAGTAAACTACGAATCAGTACTTACGTCAAACACGAACAATATATCGATAGGTAATGAAATCGCATATTGAGTTCGGCTGATAGAAGATAGTAGGAAGGCACTCGTGTTGACGCACTGACATCACTCAAAATTAGGAAAAAAAAACGGCTGTGCAGTAAATGAAATTTCATACATTTTTTCCTCCGACACATTTCATTAACATTGAAAAAGAAATGTTAATGGACAGCAAAGGCCGTAACCGGGTTTTCTTTCGCCATATCTTTTGCCGGTGGCCATTTTGCTTTGTTTCCAAAATGGTGGCAGTTTATAGAGTAGCTTATTTATTTTTTAGTTATAATTATGTTGTAAAGACGTGTCTAAGTGCCCACGAGGGTTTACAGAATAAAATATTTTTGACTTTGACTCCCACATATTCTAAGAAAGGATCGCATACTTTTACTTTTGAAGGAAAGACGACGAAAGACGATACTTTTCTAACAGGTATGTTATAAAGAATAATGTATTGTAATGTCGTCACATTATTATACATTATTAATACCTCCGTGACGTAATGGTTACCACGCCAGACCGCCACCCAGGAGGTCCCGGGTTCGATCTCCGGTCGGGTCATGATGAAAAACGAACTTTTTCTAATTGGCCTCGGGTCTTGGATGTTTATCTATATATGTATTTGTTATACATTTTTTTTATTTTTTTTATTTATTTATTTCCAAAAACACATTACATAAAATTTTGTATGAAATTGCCAAACTATCACTAGTTTATCGGCAGCAGTTGCAACGCCAACGCGGCTTAACATTAACAAACTATTACATTATAAAACTATATTCTACATGTTTACTTATTTAAAAAAATATATATATAAAGGTATATATTTAAGTATATTTTTAATTCTAGTTTTATTATTCGCTGGGTGCGAAGTATGAGTGGGTACAAACTGACTTGACTGACACTCTGAAACCATTACGCAACCAGCTAAAATCAGTCAACACACCGCATTCTAGTCACATCTATGGACATAAGGATAGATAATGTTTTATTAATACATTTTTTAGTATCTGCTTCGACCTCATGTCTACAGCCGTGATGGCGGCCGGCAGTTCGTTATGTAGCACCGGTGTCTGCCACCGTCTTGTGCGCTTTCCGTATTTATTGCACACTTTCGGTACAGCCAGTGTCATATTTTTCGAGGCACGGGTTGGGTAGCCATGTACCCTTTTATTTTTATATAGATTTTTTTTATATTGCTCTAAAATAATAGTGATTTTTGTTGCCATTTCAACTGGTAGTATCTGTAAAATTTTGAAAAGTTTATTGTAATCTTTGTTTAATTTTATTTTATTCTTTTTACTTATTAATACTTTTAAAATTCTAATCTGTAGGGACTTTACTTTTTGTATGTTTGTTTTGCAAGTGAGGCCATAGCAACCCAACCCGTAACGAATAGTGGCATGAGCAAGCGCATGATACAGTACAAGTAACATTTTTTTGTTGACAATATATTTTAAGCCATGAAGTTTTGCTAATACTGCTCTCAATCTATTACATACAGTGTCCACATGCATATTCCAAGAAAATCTATTATCGACTGTCAGTCCAAGGTACTTATAGTGAGTTACTTGCTCAATTTTGTTACATAGACAGTTAGATTTGTTGTTATGTAGGCACTCGTATGAGTGACCTCTTACGACGATGTTAACATTTTTATTTTTATGATTCGGGGAAATAATCTCCATACACTTTGTTTTACTTATGTTAATTATGATTCCATTGTCATGCGCCCATCGAATAATATTATCAAAATCATTTTGCAATACGGTCTGCACATGCATCGCGTCTAAGCCACTACATACTAAGCAAGTATCATCTGCATACATGTATATTTTACATTGTTTTACCACATTACACATACTGTTTACATGTATGATATATCCCAATGGTCCGTAAACGGATCCGGTCGGTACACCATACTTAACTACGCCCTCTTTACTTTCAGCACCACATACACGGACTTTTAACTTCCTTTCTTTTAAATAAGATTTGAACCAGCTATTGACAGGTCCGCGGATGCCACACTCACTCATAGCTCTTAACAAGTCGCCGTGGTCAAGGGTGTCGAAAGCCTTTTTAAAATCAATGAACAGCACCATAATAATTTTTTTTTCGTCAAGGCAGTTGTTTACATAATCAGTGAATTCTGTAAGAGCAGTTTCTGTACTTCTATTTGGCCTAAACCCATGTTGTGTTTCAGTCAATATTTTATTATTTTCTAGGAATTTTGATATTTGGCCTACTACAATTTTTTCCATGATTTTATTTATAGTATTGAGGATAGCAATAGGTCTGTAATTTGTAAGTTCACTATGTGATCCCTGTTTGTAAATTGGTCTAATGATTGACATTTTTAATTGTTCAGGATAAACCCCTTTCTTTAAACACATATTAATGAAGTTAGCCAGTAATATGCTTATTTGATTTTTAACTAGCTTTATATCCCTTACTCTGATACCATCTGAACCCGGCGACTTGCTGCAGTGCATATTTTGTATTACATGCAGTACATCAGATGGTTGTACACTTTTAAATCTAAAACTAACATTTGCTTCCGTTACATAGGTATTTCTATCCAACAATTTCTGACTGCATTTATGTTTGATACTATCTATTTCATGTGTGTACCTTACAAAAACTGTTACATACATCTTTATACGGTTCTGACATATATTTACCTATAACATCATCTACTGATAATTTATTCCTACCTAACCAGCCATTAACAATGCTCCATATTTTGCGCATATCTCCTGAACAGTTTTGTATGGTCCTTCTTTTGTATACAGCCTTCGCAACACTTATAAGTCTGTTAGTCTTGTTTCTACACTTCGTATATTGTAATCTTAGGTTCTTATTAAGCGGATCTAACTTCCATTTTCTAAATAAATCGTCTCTGTCTTCTATACAGATTTTTAAAAATTTTGTTATCCATGGCTGTGCCGTACGCTTGTTGATATTATATGTTAATTGTTGCGACTACGACTTATAAATATCATCGAAAGCTCGATACAATCTATTATACATCTCTAAGGGGTCATTAATCTGAAGCAAAGATGACCAGTCTATGTCTTGTAGTTGTTTATCCACTGTTTTATTATTAATTATAGTCTTACTTACTTTTACGCTGTGTACGTTATCGATATCAGCTGAGAGTCCCGTTAGATAATGATCCGCCACCTTAGTTCGCAGTGTGTACGCACGCAGTTCAGTCGCGCGGCCGCCGCTACGAACAAAAACGTGATCGATGCATGACTTGTCTACCCGACCAGCAGCTACCGCCTCTCTTGTCACATCTCGTATTCCACATTGCAGTCCCAGTCCCGCCAATATGTCCAGATATTTATTCACAGTATTATCCAACTGATTGTGTAACAGATTTATATTTATGTCTCCAATCATAATAATATCTTCATTAGCCGGTATTTTTTCTATTAATGTTTTCAATTCCTTCACAAAACAGGTTTTTTTAGTGCGAGGGGGCCTATATAACACTATAACGTTCGCAGTATATTCACAATTTTTCATTAATATATGTCCTTGTATTATTTCACAATGTTCACATTTTGTTTGTGTTTTCTTGAACTGTATACAATTTTTAATATATATGGCTATCCCTCCTCCTCTTTGTTTATTTCTTGTCACTGAATGCATAGAAAATCCGTCTATACAAAATTTATATGTTTCTTCATTGCTTATATTTATTTCCGTTAGACATATTATATGTATATATTTGAGAGAATCATTTAATAGAACTAATAATTCATTAAAATGTTTACGCAGGGAGCAGACATTCATGTGTATTACATGGAGCGAAGATTTATGTTTTTTTATATTTAAATGCCAATTATTAATATCTGTAAATGCAGAGTACTGCACATCTTGAAATTGTGGTTGTGGATCGAATTTTAAAAATTATAAATGTATTCATAATAACGTCCTTTTTGCTAAGTAGCACTTTATGATTTGACGGCTTTATTTAAGTATAGGTCTATGTCGTTTTCAGATCGCACTTGAAATATTTTTTTGTTACTTTCACTTTGCTTAATCAGTATTTTTCCATTTTGCACCCAAATATATTTATATGCATCCTTTAATTTGGTCTTAGTTAGCCAGAATAGTTGGCGCGAATGCCTCGTCAAGTGCTCATTAATATATATGCGGGTGGTGTCCTCATTATTATATACCATATGATTGGTGAGTGTTTCTTTACGACATTTTAACCATGTTGATCTCGCCGACTGCGATCGCAGCGTTACAATTATGGGGCGGTATTCTTTATTTTCGCTTCCTACCCTCCAAACCTTTTCGATGTCATTAGTGTTTAATTTTAGTTGTTCAGTGATTTTAGTAACTAATTCTTTTGTATTTTCTTTTTCTTTGTATTGTACATTTGCAAGTTCTATGTTTTTTTCTAATTCTTTTTGCTCCAAAACAGTAATACGTTCCTCTAAGGCCCCATTATATTTCTCTAAGTATACACACTTCTGTTGCAAATCTTTAATTCTGTTATCCATTTTCTTATGGTCCTCTGCGTGATCACGCCTGTAATCATCAAGTTCGTGATACTTAGATCCTAGGAATTCGAGTGATTTCTCAATCTCACTATTTGTTGACTTCAAGCCTTTTATCTCTGTTGTCATTTCTGCCATTTGTTGTTGCATTCGCTCAAACCTGGAATCCTGCTCTTCTTTCATACCTATTAGTAGGTTGTGCATGGCTCTCATCTCTTCACGAAATTCAGACATACCCTTCAAAACTTCAGAAGGGGAGCTGGACGATTTATGCCGCCTATGGCCATGTGTTATAGATGAGTCACTATCTGATTCAGATCTTTTCTTCTTTTCCTGTCGCGAGTGAGCCCACGACATAATGCTGGAGCGATCTTTTGCAGAGGATTTCGACTCCACACCTGTATCCTTTGGTGAGCTATGTTGTATTTTTGGCATCGTTGCACTTCACCAGCCAGTTCGTTTATCAAAAGACACAGTTAGTAATTTAGTAATCACGCACCAGCAAAATAACACCAATTCAAACGCACGGCGACTCATAAGTTTTTTAAATAAATGATTTATTATCCAGGGGCGCGTACGCACTGCGCCGCGTCGCGTCGCGAACTGAACCGAAATATAATATCGTTGAGTTAGTATCCCATAACACAAGTTTCGAGCTTACTTTGGGGGCTAGCTCAATCTGTATGAATTGTCCCTATATATTTATTTATATTTATTTATTTATAATGTTGCCCACAGGTTGCAATTTGAAGATCTTCAACAATCAAGAGTTCGCTGCTTTGCTGTCCCAATCGGTGTCGCAAGGTTTTGAAGCTGTTTTCCAACTCACGCGCATGTGCACCATTAGGATGAGCTTCGTCAAGGGATGGGGCGCGGAATATAGGTATGTATATGCATCGGCAGTCAAAAATATGGGTAGGTCCCATTTGTTCTATGGAACATGACGTAATAGAACCATTTTAGAAAATATTGTCCCTATTTGTACTATAGAAGTACATACTAGCTTTTGCGCCTGTTTTTGTTTATGAATGCACAGAACTAAATGGGAATCAGTTGTCCCAAATTCTTCCATGATGAGATATATAAGACGTATGTATGTAGCAAATCATTCTCAAGTGGCCAGTTTACATATCAACCTCAAGAAGTTTATATACCTACTTAGTTTGTTCTGTGGAACAATTGAGACAAAAGGTACAAACTGTGCTACAGTACAAATAGGGACAATATTTTCTAAAATTGTTCTATTACGTCATGTTCCATAGAACAAATGGGACTTACCCAAAAATATTGATATTATACCCGATGCCGCAGCCATCGTAGCCTATGGACGCTTGCAACACAGGGGTATCTGTACTACCAAATGAAGACTAGGCCATCACAGGCAATTTCTCTGGTCATATATGGGTCTAGTTGTGAAACACTTCACTTTCATTTGGATTTTAAAATAGCTGCGATTTTGTAATATTATTTAAAGATCAAATTAGAATACATGCATACCTAGAAGCACTCGCTGAGTCTTTAAGCGTTAAAACGTTACTGCCAGTAGGTCTAGTCTGTGTGAATTGTGTACATGCAATGAATATCGTAGGCGGCAGACGGTGACGTCGACGCCGTGCTGGATCGAGCTGCACCTGAACGGGCCGCTGCAGTGGCTGGACCGCGTGCTCACGCAGATGGGCTCGCCCCGGCTGCCCTGCTCCTCCATGTCCTAGGGCGTGAGTATACGCTGTTTTTGGATCGGTCTTAGGTGTTTTCATTATTCCTTCAAAATAAATTAACTCTTATGTTTATGCAACGTGATGTCATTAACAAAATTTATAATATTGTTTAAATATTGGTTTGTGGCTGCACGCAAACAAGGTTGCTATTTATACAGTAATATAAAATTCAAAGTCTTGACTGACTTAACTATATATCAACGCACAGCCCAAACCTCTTCTGGGTCTAGAGATTCCAAATTTGGAATGTAGGTTCCTTACGACGTCTAGGGGCGTACTAAGAAAGGATTTTTCAAAATTCCCACGGGAAAGTTCCCAAGATATACGCAAACGAAGTTGCGAGGGTTTTACGAGTATGCTATAACATAGGAATAGTCTATAGTTTTCTTAGATGTTTTTGTATATGTAGTCTTATAAATAAAATATTCCATTTTCAGGGACATTTCTCAAGAATACAGACAAGAGTTTGTTACAAACTCCTTACATTTGCGATCAAGTCCATTGGAACAAAATAACAGATTTATAAATGCCCTTAGAAGTCAAATAAAATAGTTGTAAGTGAAAATATTAGTGATGTGGTATTGTAATGGTGCGGTTCCATTGTGGACTATTAACTAGGTATTTGATTATAAATTGTAAACTGAGATGTGCTGTAATAGCCCAGTAGAAGATCTAACTTATTTATAATGTATAACCACTTTTTTAGGGTAAATTGTCAATTTTTGCGTGGGACAATTAAGCGTTTTTTTATTTTTATATTTGTCTATTTATGTACATACGTATACATGTTAATGCTAGAGACACCTAGCATTTGGGTCTTTCATGGAAGTGTAAGAGAGATCGCACTATGTACAAATATCTTTTCACTCTTCATCAAATGTCATCGAGCACCGTCAATCTTAAAATTTAGAAACAAAACAGAAGAATTTAAGAGTCTAAGGTAGTTACTAGTGAACAATGGAACCGCGTCTTAAGTCTAGAGTTCTTATTACGCTGCTACCGGTCACATTTCACAATAAAAAAATCGGTGAATTATGATATAACAATAGGTTATTTGATTAATTTGGAGAGATGGTTTTAAATTTATTCTTTGTTACATATTATATTATTTATTATCTATTGATATTTTCGGGCGATCACAATGTAAATCAAAGTTAAATCAAAACCTAGCAAAAACGCTGGTGCTGGTCAGACAGTCAATCGTGACGAAACAAGTTTGACAGTTCAAACTCATAAACTGACTTCATTTTATTCATTCATTCAATTTTGTCAGTCTGAACTAATTTCATTCATTTACTTTTGACAGTCCGAAATCATTTCATTCATTCATTCACTTTTGACGGTCCAAATCATTTCATTCATTCACTTGTTTTGAAATTTGAATTTTAACTTTGATTTACATCTTAGATTAAATGAACTGAAATAATATAATTATAACACTATTATCTGGTAGGATTACCACAATTTAGTATATTTGTAATGTTGTTAAATAGCCTATTGCTTTTATTATTCAAAATCAAGCAAAGTTTGCATTATTGCATTACTAGATAGGTGATAAATATAAACATATTTTTTTGTTAAATAAAAGCATACAATTGGATCAATTATTATGAATAATCTTGTGACTGAATACCGATGTCAGCGTAATTGGAATTCAATTTTAATACTATAAGGTATTTAATCGAACAACAATAAATACATGTTATACAGTAAAACGCACTTTTAAAGATACCGCACAGTATAGAGGTCCAAAATCATTTTTTTTATACCACTAAGGTGGCAAACAGGCTTACGGCCCGCCTGATGATGTAAGCGGTCACTGTAGCCTATAAGCTTGCAATACCGGGGGTATCAACGCGTTGCCAACCCTCCCAACCCCCCCCAAGTGGAGCTCTGGAGACCTTACTCACCATAGGAACACAGCATGGCCGAGACCAATGCTATTTGGCTACGATCTTCTGTAAGGTGGAGGTGCTTCCCCAGACGGGCTGCGAAAGATGCAGAGCGGATTATCCGCTGTGCCCTACCTGTCTTATCAATAGTATTCATATTGTAATATGTAATTACTAAGTTTCATAACGCTATGCTTTATTAGCATACAAATCTTTGTTCTTAGTTCTTTACCCTGGTCAGCTCTATCATTGGTCGACTATACTGCGACAGGTACTACTGTGATGCGTTATAACACGATCCAACATAATGTGCGCTACCATTAAAAGTGCATAAAGTATAATGTAAAGTAAGGTTTTGTTTATGTTTTTAAACTATGACGGTTTGCCATGTCTCGCATTTAAAAAAAAACGAGTTATTTCTTTAGTTTCTGACATGTTACATTTATACATAGATGTACAAACATCTTTATGAACGTGGGTGACGTTTGTAGGATGGAGTTAGTGTGACATATTTCCATACATTTTGTCAAAGGCCAACTGTCGAAAAGTGACATACAATATGAACGGGAGTTGTAGTTCCAATTTTGGCCACGTTCATAAAGATCTTTGTAGCACTTTACAATAGTTTACTTGTTTTTTTTTATTATTTTCATGATTTTATGGCGATAACTATACTCCATTCCATTATACCTGGTGCAATATTTCCAGTGAAATTCAACGGTTGTGTTGGTATTAGCTTGTCATACCTTATTCTGGTAACATAGTGTTGTGTTCTGTGTAAAGTGATTTGTAATCGATTCATATTAGTTGTCTTATCGATTTATATTGACGATTGTTTGGAAATTTAGTGATAAGTATGGGTGTCACTCTGAATTTATACAGCTTATTATTCCGACAGTCTATATTTCGAAACTCATTCCTTCAACAGAACATAATACAAGGTGATTTTTTAGTCACAAGCAATATTGTAGGAGGTCAGAGTGCCCATGATAATGATCAACTTTTACTATAAGGTCCCATGTCAGATCGCGAAGAAAAAATCTGCTGATTCATACATTTTGATCGAGTAGGTATGAACATTTTGAATGAAACAGCAGATTTTTTTTCCATATTTGACGACCTCCGTGGCGTAATGGTTACCACGCCAGACCGCCACCCAGGAGGTCCCGGGTTCGATCCCCGGTCGGGTCATGATGAAAAACGAACTTTTTCTGATTGGCCTCGGGTCTTGGATGTTTATCTATATATGTATTTGTTATAAAATATAATATCGTCGAGTTAGTATCCCATAACACAAGTTTCGAACTTACTTTGGGGCTAACACAATCTGTATGAATTGTCCCTATAGTAAAAGTTGGTCATATTCATGGGTTCTTTGACCTCCTTCAATATTGCTGGTGACTAAAAAATCACCTTGTATTTCTGAATTTCGAATTATTTTGTCAAGTTCATAATATCTGTCGAAGCAATGAGTTTCGAATTACTGGGTTTAAAAATTTTGACTTCGGAATAATTAATTGTCGAAATTCATAGTGTACTCGCCAAGTATAATGGAATGGAGTATACACTAATTTAGTTTTTTTTTTTTGTTTTTTTTTTACGTGGAGCTAAATTAGATCTTTCATATAATATATTGTATGTGATTCAAAATGTAGTAAATAGACGGCACTACCCAGTAACGTGTAGAAAGAGAAAGAAAATGTAATTTTTGGAAATTTATTGAGATGGAAAGAGATGAATATATGATTTGTTGATAAATGTACAGTACTAAACAATTAATATGACGCATACAAAGATTCATAATGTTTATTTAGAGGGTTGATCTTCCAGACAGTTTCTCTAGTCAGAGAGTACATACTAATAATTATTTGGGTAATTAATCTACTCTATAGACTACTACCATTTCGGAACCAAATTAAAAATGACCACTGGTAAAAGAATCGGCGAAAAAAAACCAGTTGCCTTTTTTTGTAAATTATTATTTATATTTCATATTTTAATGCTTTTTAATTCAAAAAAAATATATATACCTAACTGATGAATTAAACGATGAATCAACAGATGAATATCAATTTATTATAAAGAATAGAAATGTGTACAATACAGACAAGTTGTCAACCATAAAAAGGGACCGGAAGTGACACAGAGCGGGCACAGATAATGTAGGCCACAGATAATAATTATACAATGAGATGGCGCCAAATTTAAACTACGTAACAATAACTGTAACTAACTACAGACTAAGTGCGTGTTCACAAACGTGCGACACGAATCTGCGATGCGAATTTTTCGTCGTCTGACACCTGCTATTCTATGTGAGCAGTACCCTAAAGGCGCGGTCCCACTGCTGCGCACGCTGTGCACGAACACGTGGGCCACGTGGCACATTACAGCTGACAGCGTTGAGCTATGTTGAGCAAGCCACGCGTGTATCAATGACGTCACTTAATGGTTAACGTGTCCGTGGGTTGCAGTGGAAACAATCACGTACATCCTCTTGCAAAGCAAAGCTTAACACACGTGCGTAGCCTCTTCGTGCGCAGCAGTGGGACAGCCCCTTCAGGTGTAAGTGAAATAGTACACATTAAGCCCTACTATTTCTCTCACACACTCGCCGATCCAATCGTATACGCTTGCGTGCCTAACCAATGTTGATATTTGTAATCGTGTCATATTAATTGCATAGTATTGTATAACATGAGTTTGTAATATCGGGAATGGTGCTTTACTATGGTTATTGTACGGTGTAACCGCGTGGATGGAGGATATGTACAGAATGCCTATTTGCTAGATTAACAGCAAGTTTCTGAAACGTATATTTAAAGTTAACGCAAAATTATAGCTGTCACTGTCAGACTAAAGAAGAAAAAAACATTGAGACTTAAGGACTCCGCCCACTACAACGTATCCCGTGCTATGAACGTATCAGACACGACAAGCAACCCGATACGCTCTACTATGCCCACTAGAGCGTCGGCAAAGTATTCTCTCCCACGATAGTTGCCGCTCCGTGCATGGCACGCGACGGTGCTGGTCGGTGACGGAACGGGCTAGTGGGCATTGTCTCATACTTTTTAATACAAAGAATTTTTTGTCTGACACGGTCATGGTATGATACGTTGTAGTGGGCAGAGTCCTTTAATGTGGAATTAAAATGCAATTCAGAATAACAAATATATTTTTTGTTGGATCGTTTTGAATTAATTTCACACTAGAAACATCACAGACTTAAGTCGGGTCTACAGCGCGTGTTTTGCCATACACAATCAACAAAAACATGGCAACATTCAACAAAATCGTCTACACAAAACTCTGTTTCAAAACACATTTTTGTGTACAACAACAATTTTTTTGTTTTCCATGCCCGATGGAAGACACGTACACAAAATACCCCCGCGCGGGTCGAGGGGCAGGGTACAGTCATATCATCCGCC
Source organism: Endotricha flammealis (assembly GCA_905163395.2). Taxonomy (NCBI): domain Eukaryota; kingdom Metazoa; phylum Arthropoda; class Insecta; order Lepidoptera; family Pyralidae; genus Endotricha; species Endotricha flammealis. The sequence continues at coordinate 2,244,362 of LR990883.1, forward strand.
ATTTTTGTCGTGGTTTTGACAACTCTCTCGCCTCGCTACACAATCGCTATGGACAGCGTGTGTAGAGAAACATGTTTCAAAAACAAAGTTTTGTTTATGTGTTTTTGTTGAATGTTTTCAAAAAACTTTCGCTGTTGTGGTTGTTTGGTAGTTGTGGTAGTATATTAGGCACAAAATTACGAGTGGACACTTATTACTAGTATATAACGTCCATAGGCTGCGGTGACTGGTCATCAGGCGGCCGTTTGCTTGTTTGCCACCTTAGTGGTATAAAAAAAATGTATAAGGTCATTAAGGCATTCTGTACGTATATAATGGTATGTTAAGATCACAAAAATGTTTATTAACCAAAATATTAATTATTAAGTACAATATTTGATAAGTCTCGATTGGCTAAGCACAAGTTATATTTTTATGGGAAATTTCTATACTGTTGAATACTGTTCTTTTTTGTTACCGTAATCTCGATTCCAATATATACGAAATATTTTCAAAATGTCTGGTTATCACGACGTTTTTTAACGATTAACAATTTTTTAATGATTGAGTGAGTGAGATGCTGCTTTACGTTATGTACTGCGTCATCTGTCTTAGCCCGTTCGCGAATCGAGTGGCATACGCGTATCATACTAGTCGCTCGAGAGTAGCTTTCATACAAATTCGCTTATCTCACACGACGCAACGCGTCCACTTCCCGTCGGATATCAGTCGCGCGCGACGCGAGTTGCATACGAATCGTATCAAAATGGCTGGCGACCTACTATCGTGTGACAGTTAAAAAATACATAGTTTCGTGTGACAGTTCAAGGAAAAAATAACGAATTTAGTCGGTATGTAGATAGCGCCGTGTGCAGAACAAAAGCAAATGAGAGTTGCGTCGCTGTCATTCAGGTAACGTCCTGGGAGAATGGTCTAATACACTAGTTGTCGTCGTCATGAAATCTACAATATTAAATAATTCGATACGTTACGTTAAATTCATTGGAATCGAGTGACTTGGACATAATTTTGTGATAAATTTGACACAGGTAACAGTAAAAACCATCTACTCATTGGATATCGTTGTTTTTATCGATTTATTATTTTAAGTATTTTTTTTAATCGATTTGTTGAAGTTGTTAATTTGATCACAATCGTTAATTATACAATAATGATAAGCAAAAATTTTTTTGAAGTTTTAAGTATTTTGAGACGTTTTCTGATTGATACGGATGTGAGTGCTGTTGCAAAGCTGACCCAAGGAAAGTCGTCGTTTGATTCCCGTTTCCGAACATTTATGTAATGGCATTTTGTGTTTTCGAGTCTGGTTGTTTTCTATAAACCAATTCATTTCACTTCGAAAAACTCATCCTATTTTAAAAATTATTAATAGATCATGCCTTTATTTAATCTTCCTAATTTTTCTACTAAACTATTACTAGTTTTTTTTTTATTATTAGGATTATATCATGAATGAAATATTATAATGATATATTCACAAAAATTATATCCGTTGACTGATAACAACACAAGCAGGTTGGCTGGGACCAGATTGCGATAGATAAAAATCACCGAGACTTGAGACAAACACAGCTGCCATAACATACATGCTTCATATGGGTATCAAAGCGCTCTCTGGTGTCGAAGATAAGGTGATAAGGACCAACGTGCCACCGGGCTTTCGAGAAAACTTTCTCATCCGCACATATCCGCATATAACAGAAAACGCAAATAAATACGTTCACACCATATCTGTATACGTTAATTTTTTCTTAATGCTTACGAGGTATTGTTTATTGTAATCTATTGTGTAAGTTATTATTTGAGATCTCTTAGTGCTTTTTGGATAAGGCGGATATTGACATGAATTTACCATGAACTCAAATTATTCAAATAGGCTTATTACAAGCTCTTTCGAATCGTAACAAATTTTTCCTACCACACGTTCACACGTACACGTTAAGTCTATTGATAGTCATCCATTTTGGCAGTAATTTTTTTTAATTAGTCATTTATCCCACGCTGGGCAAGGGCCTCTTCTCTCCTTCTCCAGATGTCCCTCTGCTGTTTTTGTTTAGAAAAAGTGAAATGAAGTTTTGTTATCTAAGTATTGTATTAATGTAAAATACACTATGTAAACAACTACCATTTTGAGAAACATAAAAAATTGCCATCGGTAAAAAATATGGCAAAAACCACAATAAAAATACTGTTAATATTTGTAACCTGTCTGTACTGTACAGTTTCGATGCAATGAAATTCTTTTATCTTTCTTTAGAAAAATGCTAATTTTCATATAATGTAAGTCATACCAATATCCGCCTGCAAAAGACAGAATTATATGAAATAATCAATTCTGTTTTAAAAAAATATTAAAATAATATTTTCTGATATTCATAGCCTCGTTTTAGCAAGAGCTTCTCTAGTCACAAGGGAAGATAGTTTATTCTTGTAAAAATGACGCTTTTAGTACTATTTATGCTTCGTTCATATGTACAAGTCAAGTGATTGTACGGACCTCTATACTATGTCGAATTTTGAAAGTAAGTTATCGGCGTCGAAGGACCATGAAAAAGGGCTTCATGTGTTGGTAGAGAAATTATTCTCTTCAATAATATTTTATATTACACCAATGTTTATAAACACTGTGAAACAATACAAAACAAGACACTTTTCAGTTTGTTTAAAGTTTTGAACAAAATTTTCTAACTTTCTTTAATGGTTTGGCTACATTAGCGGGCTACGAATATTCTTATTAACGCGATGTGTGGCCGGATAAATCGTTGCAACGTGTAGTATTGAATCTGCACGTACGTCCTTCGTACTTTGACCGTCGCGGTCCGACTGCTTTTGTGTGTGTTGTCACCACATGGGTAACAGTGAACGCGGAACACTGAGCGAAGCATCAAATTGTACTTTTATAAATATTACTTGTTTGTAGGACGAAAAAAAAATGTATAAATTTGACGTTAGATTTATTGTAAGTGCGTTTTATTTAATCATGTTAAATACATAATTTCTTTTATAAATATCCTTTTTACTCATAGTAACTACACATTATTATGTTATTTTGTGAAATAGTCTATAGGTTATATTTATAATGATGTTTTGAATTTGTATATTATTTTTTTCCGAAAAGCGTTTCATCAAAATTTCTTGCAATCTAAAGAATTTTACTACACTACTTTATTGGTGGGTTGACAAGAACTAATGTAGAATAATTTTATTTAACAGTTGTAAATTAGGCGTTGAACGAATGGTGGTCAAAAACTGGGGAAAGATGTTTCGGACGTCCATTAGAGTCCATTTGCGAGATGATCCGACGAATATGGCTAAAGTCGCAGGTCGTACCTGGATGAGAAAGGCACGGGACCGAGTTGGTTGGCGTACAAAAAGAGCCCTTTGCTCAGCAGTGGGTATGGCATATAAAAACAAGGTATTCTCGTTCCCGTGACAGCTAGGTCACGTGATTGGCCCAAGATTACGTCATCGGCTGTGCTGCGGTTTGAGGATGAATATTGGTTGAATATGTCACACTGATCGTGATGTAGTCTTGGGCCATAGTCACGGGTATACCAGACGCAGTATATTGTACCATGGCAGTGGGCGGAAATGGGTTAAGATGATGACGAATTGTAGATTAGTCGGTACTTTAATATATGTTTTTTTTAGATTATATTGTAAACATGTTATTTTGATGAAATGCTATTTGGACATCACAATTTAAATTTATGGCTTCCATTTTTATTTGTCTCTGTTCCGTTGGCGGTCTCACGCGAGTGAGCTGTAGATATTATACATCAAAACTACAATAAACATGTGTGGTTTGCGAACAAAATGGTTTTATTTTCTTTCCCATAGGACTAGTAGTCTTTATTTTCCATAGGCTGTATATTGCTGATAGAGGGATTTTACTTTCCCATGACACGAGAGTCCTTACAAGTGACGGTATCTACCTGTTTTTTTAATTATTATTTCTACCCCACGGGCTACTTACTCGATGCTCTGCCGCTACCTTAACTGGTACTATGTACTTTTAATGTTTGTTTATTTTTTTGTTGCATTTAAGTGTGTTGTGTACATACAGATTGAGATGTAACAAAAAAAAAAGTTTTTAATCATATACATTTTATTGGCTAAAGAAAATATACATTAACTAACATATACAATAAAATCTTAAAAAATATACCTAATTCATAATACTCCGTATATGCAACCTGCGCATTGACTTCAAGAAAGGCACATTATCAGGCTTTATTTTTTATAATGTGTGGCAGTGCCCGCCAATTTCTGAAACGAATTTTTATAGTTAATGACGCATTTATAGCTGCCACTGTTAAAGAAAAATAGAGATGGCTTGAGACTTACGTTTCAGAAATTAGCAGTCTTATTTTTTACATAATTTATAACCAAGGATTTTTTTTTACATGATGACAAGCATTTTCATACATTTCGATTGTGCTGTTAGAACAAAATGTGAAAATATGGCGCCTTTGTCATGTATTCGAAGACTGCCACAAAGTTATTTATTATGAACTTTTTTTGTACTCAAATTTAATGGAAATGTTATATTTAGGCCCCGAATAGCTTATTAGTGAAATAAACAAATAAATAGCTTATTCGGCACTTTATAATAAAGTGTTGATCTTGAAACTGGCACTTAAAAAAAATATTATGCACTTTATATTTCCAAAAGGAAGTCGTCTAACCAGAAACATGGCGAAGATAATTGTTTTTCGCCGTTCCGCTACGCGCAATTGATTTGAATATTTCTATATCGTACGTTTGATTGTCTTGGTAAAAAATTAAATTCCTTGCTACCCCGTTCCGATGTGCGTAGACCTTTACTTAACAAGACAAAAACTGTCAGTGCGTTTCTATTTTCGTAGTGCGATGGCAATTTTTGGTCTTTCCCATACAGTTAACATTTAAAAAACATAATAGTTACACTAGCTAGATAAAAATATCATTTGGTAAAAATCGTACGTAACATGCAAACGCCTTTGGGCGTGGCAAATAATATGCTAACGCCTATGGGCGTGGCAAATAATATGCAAACGCCTATGGGCGTGACAAATAATATGCAAACGCCTATGGGCGTGGCAAATAATATGCAAACGCCTATAGGCGTGGTTAATAATAAACTATGGAATATAATTTTAAAGCTAATCATTAGCTGCCATCTTATTTGGACGTTTATAGTATTAATTAGTAACATTTTACATTACTAATATTTAATTTCAATAGAAAAAAACTAATTTTTAAAACTAGGAAGACTTAAAAGATAATTCATAATGACGAATCACTTTTATATGAAGCACAGATGTTAGAGCTCACACATGTGTGTAGAGTAGAGACAACGTTGGGCGTGAGTCCCGGTATCGCGGCGTCTGAGCGGCGTATACGTTCGAACGTCTACGCCATGTGTCAAGGCGTAAAACATACAGAAACGGCGTACAGTGAAGGCGCGGGACAGGCGACCAAGCGGCATGCCTACGCCGCCTCGCTTCAGAATAAGTTACATACATTTTGTAAAAACGTTTTCATACATTTTGTATCAAAATGTTTTGAAGTGACCTCGTGCCTTCGCCGCACCTTCACCGTATGGCCGTTTCTATATAACTCAGGCCTCAGGATGCGTTTTAGTGCCTCTGCCAAGATCTTATTCATTCATTTTAACTCATAATCAACCCACTACAGGGATACGGGTCTCCCTTCAATCGTAACTTATCACATAAAAACTAAATTTCGCGCCCTGTTACAGTACGCTGTATTACAATAATTAACTAAAATATCTAATTTTATAAAACAAAAAAACTTAACTATCAAATATCATAGAGGTCTCAATAAACTGGTTTGCTAAACCAAACTTAATAACATTGGAGTAAAATATAACATTTATAATAACAATAACATTATTTTACAGTATATTGGCAGTTAGAATGAGATTCAGCTGTAAGTTGAGTAAAGAATTCCTCGACTAGTGTTTTTTTTTATATTTGATTTAAAAAATTGACATATTCATAGAATATTTTTTACAAAACGGCAATTATTATATAACAGATATTATATTCTCCTGCCGAATCCCATTCCAACTAATAACTATACAATATCACTATGGTAGCGTATTAACGGCTAATATCTAAATTAACCTACGCAAATAAACGATACAACTTAAGAATAACGACCAAAAATGTGGCCACTATATAAAAACTACAACAAAATTAATAATGGAGAGCCTATTGTGGGTTTTGTACGCATAAAGCGAAGACCATGCGTCCTTCATACTTCATTTCACATCGAGAAATACAGACAATATATGAAAATATACCCACTGTAGCTAAAATAACTTATACCTACCCATTTTCACTAGCGACCCCTGGCGTAGGCATTACCTTACTGACACAAAGTTATGGAATATCTACGCTAGGGGTCGTTGGTGAAAACGGATATTAGGCTCCTTACACAAGTACCACGATCACACCACAAGATAAACACGTGATCGGACGCTCTATAAGAATGTCCCGGTACGGTTTACTGTCATGGTATGTACGGTACAGTGGGCAGTCCTTTAGTTTGTATGGTCACCCAACGTTTCCCTCGCAATATGATCAAGCCATACAAGCCCACCACACATTCCCACCGCTGTCTCCTGCATAGCCAGGATCAACAACGGCGACCTCAGATTGACAATAAGTAATGAAGCTTATTGACGTCCCGGGGGATCAAGCCGTCGTAATCGCATCGAGCTAATGATAAATATATTCAATTACACGCCTATACACAAAAGCGTTTGCGATTGAAAGCAAGCCGCCCGAGGCGGTTGTAGTAGCGGTCGCAATCAAACGCGTTACGCGGTTAAGTGTGTAGCACTGCATTGCAGCTACACTCGACACTGACATGTTAGCATGACAGTAAAATAATGACATGTTTTCAGTAACACTACGAACAACGCGGTGCAATACCGCTGCCTTTGAGACCAGCCGGGCTAACATGACAAACACGACAAAATTTTCTCGCTCCGCTCTGCCAATAGCGTATCTCGGTTATGTCTACAGTAGACAAAACGGGCATTGCTATTGGCGAAGAAGCTTTGTCGCGTGCGAGAAACTATCTCGTGTGTAAGCATGTTAGACTGGCAGTCCCATTTAAGTCTTGGACGGTCTTAATTTTCAATGTCCAATATTATATTTTACACAGAGTATAAAAAAATATAAAAAAACTACACTCAATTCATTTATATATTTGATATTACACCAACCTGTTTCACACTTGCTGATATCCTATTAGACCTGAGACTTATCTGCAAGTGGGGAAAGGAGCTCCAAGTGCTTTTATACATCACAAATACCCTGTATTCACCTGTCTGTATAATAATACAAGATCAGTTACGGTTGTCGGCAGTAAGGTGTACCTAACAGGTTAGCAGTAATATTACTTACATGTTAAACGTAACAATACTAACATGTTTGCACAAACATCAGTTCTATTATAAGCAATTACTATACTGCATGTAGTAACAATTCTGTCATGTTTTCAGTAACATTACTAACATGTTAGCAGTAACAATACTAACACGTTTGCCGTAACGATAATGTTATAACATCAAAAAACATCAGTTCTATGTTAGCAACTTACTTACCAATCTTACCAGTAAAAATAATGACATGTTTTCAGTAACACAACTAACATGTTAGCAGTAACTATACTAATGAACACCTCACATGTTAAAAACGTCGATTATACATTTACTGGTTGGTCGCCGACAATAATAGAGCGCTGTTGTCGTCCAAACGCTCCAATCTGTAAGTGGAGTTGTCCGGCATATGACGGACGAGCTCGTCAGTGAGACGGACGCGGGCTCCGTGTGGACCCGACACTAGTACCGTTTCGCAGTCCTGTCAACAAAAAAATTGTGTTAAAAAATAATCCTAAGTTTGTATGGATGGAAATGTGTACGTATGTCTTTTACGCTTCAATTAAAATTAATTTTCTGGCAAAGATTTGGCACACAAGTTTATAATCTGGAGTCCCGGAGTAACTAAAACTCTTTTGCACTCATAGCGATTTTAATCAGACAAATATCACAAGTCATTTTTACGATGTAGCTAGCGAGTTTTCGATATGAACACGTGGTAAAGTCGAAAAGAAATCTACAACCTGATCCAAACAATTTTAAACCAGATTAGAAGCAAAGGTAACAGCGAGTTTCCAGCTGCATGATTTCACACCAACTCCAAACTTCGGTATGTATAGACGCTGCGTCAAACGCATGCCTTGCTACCAAGGGCGTTTGAAAATATATTGTCTACACTGTTTCAAATCTCGTTTCCAGAAGTTTTAAACTGTTTCAAGTTGATAATTACCTTCCCAACGGACCCGTGCAGCAGAGTTTTAAGCTTGTGAAGTAATTCTTGAGCTCTACACGCGTGAAGGTACAGAACACTGTATATGTTGCCACCGTGGGGACACACGTACACAGTCAGCCGGGGCTCGATGCGTCTATAAACAAATAGATATAATATTATTAAAATAAAATTTAACAAAATGGCTAATTGACGAAATATGTTGATATGAATTAAAAGAGTTTCTAGAATAGTATTTTATTTAATAATTAGGTAGATAATAAATAATTTGCGCCATATTTCATATTTATAATTTTTCGTTGGCATAATTTCATGCAATTTTATTTTTCCTATAAATTATTATTTTTCTTATGTTAGTAATTTCATAGTCAATGAATCATCAATACTATGTATAAAACACCCATAATCAAAAACAGAAATGTCCTACACGGAAATCGAACCAGCATCTCTTTCTAGCCGGGCGGGCTGTCTACTCACTTTGCGTGCAGAGCGTTGAATAGACGTATGCCATCTGCGAGACCGCAGATCTGGATGATGTCTTCTCGAGACAACCTATAAGGCAAAAAAATTAGAACACTGACTTCGGTACGTATATTATACATCAGATAAAGGCATTATCCTACTAATATTATAAAAGCGAAAGTTATGTGTATGTCTGTTACTTCTTTATGGTCAAATGGCTGGGCCAATTTTTTTTTGGTATGTACGTAGCTGATACCTTGAATAAAAAAAATAAAAAAATGTATTTATTCGTCTCCACAAATTACACGTTACGTATAAATAAATCTTAAATATAAGTTACAGTTTTACAGGAAAAAATGCAATTTGTGGGAGGTAAATAATTAACACATAGGGTAATTTTTATCCCGAAACGTAAGCGATTCCCGTAGAATTTTGTAAATAATCTCTATATAGATGGCGCTGCTGTGCATAAAATTATACGCTAACACCGCGGGCAGCAGCTAGTAACACTATATTAATGAGGCTTGAACGCGCACATAGGGTACAGACAGCTGTAACATGCAATAAAACAATCTACCGTAGACATAATGGTCTTTTCGTGCGCGTAGTGTGTATGGTTCGTGCGCACAAGGCTACATACTATGGCAAATTAGTTACATTAAATAAATAAATAAATAATAAAATAATAAATAAATATATTGGGACAATTCATACAGATTGAGCTAGCCCCAAAGTAAGTTCGAAACTTGTGTTATGGGATACTAACTCAACGATATTATATTTTATAACAAATACATATATAGATAAACATCCAAGACCCGAGGCCAATCAAAAAAAGTTCGTTTTTCATCATGACCCGACCGGGGATCGAACCCGGGACCTCCTGGGTGGCGGTCTGGCGTGGTAACCATTACGCCACGGAGGTCGTTGTTATGTTACATTACAGCAGCATTACTTGTTTTTACACCTGATGTTTAAAGTTATAATGTGTTCAAAACGCGATAATTTAAGATATACGTGTGATAAAGACTCTGATAGAGATGTTTAGCATATTACCTGAGTAAGTCCGCGCCAGAGAAATTGGCGAATGTGGCGGTGTGCTGCGAGAAACGGTGTCTCGCGAGCCACGCCTGCGTCTCCGAGGCGCTCGCCTCTTTGGATAGTCCATGGCTCTGTGAAAGATCAAAATGTTTAGACCAACTTGATCTAAAATTAGATAAAAAAGATACACCAGGGTTATTTCTTTTAACCCTTTAACGGGCAGTAGGTATACATTATTTTTTGTTGTTGAACCTTAACCCTCTTAATAATAAAGTTCAATTTATGGTGGGTACTATTTACCTAATCATAAACGTTTAAAGATACAAAGTTCCCTGAATTTAATGATTTTTAGAGTATTATGATTTTTATTTACTTACTACAACTAACATTATTTTAAAATGTTTAATGACCTTCCCAACCTAGATGGGACAGGAGCCCACATCCTCTGGATAACAAGAGCTCTTTTCAACTGAGCCACCATTATAAAAAAATTACAATGTTTTCCAAATTTCCAAGAAAGCTGGTTACTATGGGTTCCTTACCTTATCCGGGTCCTCGGCCGCTTGAGGCAGGTCCGGTAAGATGGCCCCAGGTGAGTGGCACTGAGGGCTGTTTACCTTCATATCACCACCACTGTGAAGATATATTTTTTATATTTCAAGTCTATTATTTTCTTTATTACTTCAATTTGTTAGGTACATGACCCAATGGCAATGTTGCACACACACAAAGAATTGAATTGAAATTTTATGATCCATAAGCGCGATTGGTTAGTTTTAAAAATATGTTCAATTCGCAGTTGGTCCACGATGGACAATGTTACCAAAGTTATACAATACATAGAAAAAGCATTTTTTTACATCATATTATTTGATGAAACCTCTGATAAAATAAACATTATTATGTGAATCATAGTTTCTCATTTATATATAATATTACTACTTGTGCACAAGTTTGTTGAAACCACTTTTGACTGAAAAATAACAGTCAAAACTGCTTTTGACTAAAGGCATCGGGCAAAACCTCTTTTATCTGCTTTTTTGCAGTCAAAAGTCGTTTTGACCAGTTAATATGTTTTGACTGAACTTATAAATAGAATAAAAATTGTCTGTGTAACATAATAATATAGTTAAAACTTACTCTTGGCAATATAACGGTTTCATTTGATTGGATGAGGCAAGGATGGCTAAAACAAACAAAAAAATATGAATACAAGCAGTGTTTACCTGCTATAATGCTTCTGTAATGAGCAGTTTTCTTTTAGGTATAATCAGTTGGTTTTTAAAATCATCAAAAGATGGCGCTAGCATTATTTTTTGGTATTAATATTTAGTCTGTGGCAAGAAAGAACTGACCGAATGTCAATTTGATTAATTTCTGTTTCTGTCATTTGTCATTTCCGAAGTATTGATTGAAGTTTTTTTGTATTGTAGCAAAAAGGTCACTCCACCCACCCACTCTTTTATTACCAAGTGCCAGGCTGCGCCATCTATCGAGTGTTTAGGAAAGCTATAAAATACCTAAAAGAAAACTGCTCATTGTTACACTTAGTTATGTTAATAATATTGATGATAAAATCTACTTACGGGGCAAAACTGGTTTATTCGCAGTTATCGGGCTCGTCACACTCTTTGGGGTTGGACTGAAACAAACAAACATACATATATTATAGAAAAATGTATATCCCATGACTTGTTATGCCTGCCTATTGTATAAGTACTTATGTATAGTGGTCAATAAAGTTAAATAAATAAATGGTCTTCAAAATCCACACATCAGATATAATACCAAATATTCAATCCCCACGATCGCAAAAAAAATATTTAAAAATTTCAATCATTGTATTTTATTATTTGCACATTCAGAGTAGTTATTTTTAGTTAGTTATAATTTTTATTACAATATTAGTGATTACATTAAATAGGAAAGTTGCAGAAAGCAGCTGGATGCAGGCCGCTGGTAACAACTGGTCATACTGGACGCTTTTGGTGGAGGTCTTTGTCCAGCAGTGGACATCTTGCTGCTGAGATAATCATGATGTGTAGTGATTACCTCAAAAAGCCAGTTATTTTTTTTTTAAAAACCTAATTGTCTCAGAAATCCATAAGTCAGCCTTGGCAAAGGCAGGCTAAACAGGAAGCAGCCTCATTCCATAATGGAAAAATCATAGTAGTTTATACAGTTTCTTTATAACTATAGGTTCAAAACAATGTGAAAATTATCACCAAAAACAAAGTAAACCCCGCCTATGTACCTCTAGAAGGCATACAGAACGCTAATCTCAAGTTATTTACAGCTTAAAACTAAGTTGAAGTGGTTAAAACTGGATATTTACATCAAACGTCTAATGTTTTTCACGCGAAAATTCTTCAAAGACAGCCTCACGGCTAGCGCCCTATACGTCTGCTCGTCCGCGTCTATCTCCACTTCAGCTTTCAACAAGGAGAACTTCATACGCCAGCCTTTTGCACTAACACCATGCAGTAAACGGGCTTTTAGAAATATACCCCGAGCCGCATTTCGGGCGCTCAATTTCTGCTCGAAAACGAGCATAATACTCGTCAGCTATAATCCTGTCTGGTTAGATTGAAGAAAAGGAAAGCCCCGGACTTGAAACGGTAAGCCAACCCGCCAAAAACCATAGCTGGTGCACGGTTCACCACAATCAACATTTGTTTTTTCCTTCAAAAACTATCCAACACAAAATAATCTATTTTCACTTCACTTGTCCAACATTTCTCAAGTTTCACACGCGAATAATATCACTATTTTAATATAGAACACAGTATAACAGTATTTTTTATTAGAGCGAAGATAATCGTCGTAATATTTATAAAATGAAAATAGATACAGACAGAGAATTACGTGACTGACAGCTAATATGGCGGCACGAGAGCGACTGAGTCGGAATGGTGGCCGCTAATTGGTCGGTCGGCAGTGATGCGCGTTCCTCGATTGGATCAAAACCGGTTGGAATCGGTTTGTGGAGGACGTCGCCGGCTCGGGTCGGTGCATCAAGCAGAGTGTCATTATAGTTATGTGACACACATTGTTATTATATTATTATCGATAGACTTCACGTATAAATTTATAGTCACGTTTAATACATTTTTCCTTGAACATTTGTAAGTGTTTTTAGTAGGGAGATTTGTGTATGTTTAGAGTCTGACCAGTGAAACTTGTCACCAACAATGTAAAGCAAACTACGTTCGTAATACGTTTTCTGATCACTGCGGAGGCCATATTAAATGATTTTATGTTATCTACCTTAGAGTTCTTTTCTTTACATCATTTTATAAGATAATAGAAAAAAATACAAGTATCAAAAGTGGTTTCAACATGTATTCAGAGGGTTGCCAAGTTAAGATTTTTCATTAGTAATTTGAAAAAAGGGTTGCCATCTCAAGATTTTTTGAATTTGCCGCTGTTTGAATGTGACACGATTCACTGGTCAGAGTCTAGTTTATGATCTTTGTAGATAAGTAAAATAGATAAAAGTTTCATGATTTATGCTACGAAAGAGATATTTGAAGTCTCAATGTTGTAATATATTTTTATGGATTTTCATCTATCTTTTACATTAATAACATAGAACGCTGTGTCAGACGTCACGGGTTCAATCTGCGCATAGATATTTGTACTGTAAACATCTTCTTTATGCGATGAACATGTTTTTTTGTCTCGAGTTTGGATGTTTCCGATGTAATATAAGTACATTACTGTATCCGTTATCTGGTTAAAACTTGTGAAGGATATTTATTATTACTAGGTATGCGATTTTATTAATATTAGAAAATTTTAACAAATAAGTTTTTTCCCAACTTTAATTTTTCTTTTTGCTAGCCATTAATGTCCCACTGGGCAAAGGTTCTCGTCGCTTTCTCCAACAATCTTTCTGCTGTTTGTAATATATTGTTATGTATTTTCTCATCGCATTCTCGCTCGTGCATCACTAAGTTTGTAAATTTATAATAAGTCATCATCTCCAGACCTAAGCCAACGTTGTTGAGATTTCTATCTCTATGTGTACAACGTCATTGTAATCATCATGGTCGGGCTTTACGATGGTTTTACGTAGGCGTCTTAAGACAGAATTCGTCATAATTGGATATACTATATTATAATAAGATTTTTCTTTTCGGTTTTCATACCAAATATATATTTTTTTAAACTACGGCTTTCTTAAAAAGTGGGTTGTGAATAGAATGTCTCCAAAATTAAAGTTTCAAATGCACTGATTTTAATTTACTTATCTCTTCTCTTCTTTAATTTAATAGCTGCGTTCTTGTCGGTGTAGCAGCCTTTTCTCTCATTTGCCAGCTCCTTCATAAGAATGAAATTTGACAGAAACGTATCTTTAGTATTCTAGATACCCACAGGTTGAGAACAACAATTTCCTAAAACGTCTATTTCAAAATGTCAATTTCCGAAAGAGACATACGAGTACGAGATACTAACTCGAATGCTCGTCTACCAACTTCTGACATTAAAAAAACTGTAAATCAAAATATGACTCAGAATTGAATTGTTTACCTATTTTCAGTCTCATAATACTCCAGCGATGCAAAACGTAACGGTGTAATAACTAACATAGAATAGAAGTCATCGACCTGAACACAAGTCCTGTTTAGATGGGTTGCGTACAGAGAGAGCGGCAATGCGTGTACGGAAATATCTAATAGTACATAGCTTTCGTAGTTAGGCCTTTTAAACTTGTTAATTATACTTGTTTTATAAGTTAACTTGTAATTACATAAGTAAGCACTCTTGTTGGTTGAGTCAAAATACCTATGTTCTCAAACAATAACCAAATAAATAATGAAAAATGGCAATAAACAATTTGCAATTGAAGGATTGGAATACACATGTGATTTTATATTTTACAACAGTTTAACTATCTATCTATATCTCAATTACTCCAAATAATTTAAATAGAAACTATTCTGCGTCTTGATCCTAAGCATAAAAAAGATGACAAAGATAAAGAGTCAGCTTTAGATTCGTTTATAATATTAGTTATGAAGTAAAGAAAGTTAATTTTATAAAAAATATAGGCAGGCTAGTAACAAATACTGTTACTAAATACACAGATGAGTGCACATAGCACAGAACGAACCCAGAGGCCACTTATCCACTCGGAAACGGCTCATGCGCAGTTCTAAATATAGAATGGCGCAATACAAATTGACGAATGCTTATACAAATGTAGGAATACCAGTGAAAACCGGTTAACTTTGTTTGCATGGATTTCTTGTGGTAATTTCTAATTGCGTATAATCCGCTATCCTGTGAGTAATTTATTTATAAAGGTCTTCCAACAGGTTCACATCAATATGCAAAACACAATAAGAAAACATATTACAAGACTCAATTATAGGCAAACACAGCGTGTCAAAAAAATATTATCTATAATATAAAAATGAATCGCTGAATGTGTTGCTAAGCGCAAATCTCGAGTAAAGATGAACCGATTTAGCTAATTCTTTTTTAGAATATTCCTTGAAGTACGAAGATGGTTCCTACGGAGAGAGAAAATTTTAAAAATTCCCACGGGATAGCGGGATACACGCAAACGAAGTAGCGCGGGTTTCGCTAGTAATTTGATAGAGTACCTACCTAATCTAAAGAATATAATTATCTGTCTTATCCCTAGCATGCATCATAATAGAACACTTGTGAAAACTTTCTAGTTATTAGGGTTAAGGTTGGGACTTAGACAATAACCATTCTAATAAAAGCTATTATTTCGGCCAACAAAATGGACTGCACACCCGTTCAGAAATGAGACCCATCGGCATCGCGAAACACCCTATTCTCGTATTAAAAACAGATTTTATTTCGATTGAACTCATTCGCTGTCCCGTTCAATTCCTATTTTGTATGAGTGAGACAGCGATTGAATTTGAATCGAAGTTCATTCACCGATCAGTCTCACCTTGTCGGCCTGAAAAACTTTTTCACGCTCCGTTTGAAAAGCCCGGGATCATAAGAAGAAGTGAACACGTGAGTAGGCAGTGCCTTCCACATTTTAGTGGTTGTAGCTAAATTTATGTACTAATTACATACAGAAGTATGTAATTAATGGTATGGTAAAAATAATTGTAGTAAACAAACATAGTAATGAAAGTCACGCGAAAAGGACAGAGTCAACAACGACCTGCCAATCATGCAATTGAGATCCATTGAGCAAGAGTTAATTATAGCAGGGCTATTGTCGAATTGAATATTACGTATGCAACGTTTATTACTCGTTTCATTTTTAAAACAGAAGACTAGTGATGTGGTTGCCTGTGGGTGTATCGATAAAATTATGGATTCATGAGTTTTTTCAAAGTAAAAGAGTAGGAGAATTTTCTATGTCCCCGTAAAGATTTATGAAATAATCTTCATACATCTTCATCAAGTTAAATCAGCTTAAGTTTATAATAATATTAAGAATCGATTTAACTTAAAAACGGAATAGAGATAGTTTGAAACTTGAGAAAGGACATAGGATGTATCCTAGAATCAGGCATACGAGAATAGAATCTATATTTGCTAGTGTGGCAAACCCAACTCTTTTTTTATAGGTACTTAACATTTTTTAATTATCTATGTTTTAGAAATATATTTTTCTCTTGTTATCTCTTTCGTTTTCTCACCCTGCTTTTCACTTCTTCTATAATTTAATAAACCATTCTTTTCATTAATATTACTTTTCTTACATTATTCCTACAATCCGTGATTACATATAGCTATTTTATTTAAAACTCCAGGCAAACAGGCTCATTTATAACAGAGTAGGTACTGCAATTGCATATCGCGTGAGAACTACAATTGACACGCAGTTAGTGTAACTATTCAGTTGTTCTAAATTCATAGTTAAGGTCAAACGAGGTGCATTCAACAGACTCTTCATGTTGCAATTTCATAAGGCGTTGTTGTATATAGTGGTTTTTTTCGTTCCTTCAACAGCAGAGGTTCGATTCTCGCTCGGGGCAAACTAATAAGACTAACTAATAGATAGGCAATGTAGGCATGATCTCTGTGGTCACAACTGATAGTTTGACCCCGCGATTCCGTGCTTTTTTTTTAAAACTAGCTGCTGCCCGCGGTGTTACCCGCGTTCAATTTTATGCTTAGCACGCCATCTATATCAGATGTTTGACTAAATTCTACGGGAATAGCGTACTTTTCGGGATAAAAAGTACCCTATGTATTAATCAATGTATCAGCTACATACATACCAAATATCATACAAATTGGCCAAGCCATTTGAGCGTGAAGAGCTAACAAACATACACACGAACTTTCACCTTTATGATATTATATGACGACCTCCGTGGCGTAATGGTTACCACGCCAGACCGCCACCCAGGAGGTCCCGGGTTCGATCCCCGGTCGGGTCATGATGAAAAACGAACTTTTTCTGATTGGCCTCGGGTCTTGGATGTTTATCTATATGTGTATTTGTTATAAAATATAATTTCGTTGAGTTAGTATCCCATAACACAAGTTTCGAACTTACTTTGGGGCTAGCTCAATCTGTATGAATTGTCCCTTTATATTTATTTATTTTATTATTTATTAGGTTTTTTGAGGGGGTGGTTCTTTGACATTTACCTGAAGTTGAACTTACAGACATGGTTCGCATACAATTTGTAGCGAACTGCATTTCTACTAGAGAGTAAAACTCAAATTTCTCAGTTCTGTGGTATTACACATATATTACGAAGGCGAAGGTTAGATGAATGTTTTAGACGCATTCAACAAAAACATCTTAAGTAACAACAATTTAAGCCCGCATGACTCCCCGGCTGTCAATTGGGACAATTTAAATCCTTAATTTTAATATACGACTGACATAAGTGGTGTTGTGCCAGTCATTTTACATTCCTAATGTTAATAAGAATAGTTTTGTTGCGTAATACAATTTTAGTCATATGATATTAAAACATAATAATATAATAGCTAACACTATCAGCTATTACTTATAGATAGTCGTCAAATAATGCGGATGTTAGAAATTATGAAAGAATAGTTTTAATGGAAAAATTGCTGTATTTTATGAGAAGTGAAAACATGGCCAAATACAAAGTGAACGACAAAGGCAAAATATTATGAAATAAAAAACAACAGACAATCAGAAAATGTAAAGATGTATAAAAAAAGGAATTTATATTACTAATTTCTGAAATAAACGATTTTATTTCATTTCAAAAACGAATATTTTATTTATATTTATTATATTACTAATTTCTGAAATAAACGATTTTATTTCATTTCAAAATCGAACATTTTGAAATGAAATAAAATCGTTTATTTCAGAAATTAGACATACAGTCACTTTTTTGTCATTTACAACCTTTTTACACTTGTATATATAAAGAAAATAAACTACGTTATAAACTACCACCATTTCGGACACAGTTTGCTATCTATTTCAATATCAGAGATGAAAAAGTGCTTTGAAAATGTTGATCACCGTCAATCATCAGTGATGAAGTTTTTTTCTAAAATCTAACATATCATGATTAGGTCACAAGTCCTCCCCTAATCCGTAGAGAGCAATGTGTCTTCGACGAAAGATAGATTAAAATACAGTCCGCGCCACGAGGGATACTACCTGGCGTATCACGTGATCGACCTGCGCAGTAGACGATTTCAATACCATTTTACTAGAAATCGTCTACTGCGCAAGTCAAATCAGCAATCAATCAGGTCTCATCTCTCGTAGCGCGGATTGTAATTTACTATTTTAGTGACGCGAATTTATCGATAAAATATCGGTATATATTACCTGCATTTATAACTAAAAATATGTACAACACTAATATTTTGTTTATAAATTTTATCTATGGATATCAAAGGCAAAATAATATCATTGATTTATTATCACAAGGCCACCATTGTTTTCACGTGCTCTGCCCACTTGTTAGTTAGCGAATTCTGATAAGAGTTTTCCTTAAAACACATACATATGTTAAGTGGAAATATTTTATGAGAAAAATATACCCGCGCAACTTCATTTGCGTTTTTCCCGCTTACCCGTGGGAATTTCGCTCAATCCTTTCTTATCCTATGCCTGCATACACACCACCTTTTTTTATACCACAAAGGTGGTAAACAAGCATACTGCCCACCTGTTGGTAAGCATCATCGTAGCCTATAGACGCTTGCAATAACGGGGGTGTCACTCACGTGTTGCCAACCCTCCCAGCCCCCTTAAATGGAGACCTCACTCACCGTCGGAACACAACATAGCCGAGACCAAGTTTCAGGTTTTCACAGAAATGTGACAAAGTTTAAAAAGTATGATTTCTTTTTAAATACTGGCCAGTAACATTATATTTGTCAAAGATTGTTATAAACGGTGGAACAGCCGTAGGCGCAGACAGGTACAAGGCAGAAAAATACTATTAATGTCTCGATTCTATCTTCGCTTCGTCTGCACGTCCTTGACAGGATTTGGTATGCGTTTGCCTCTAGTGGCCAGTCGTGGCGCAGATTGTACCTACCTTATTTGAAGTCGGCCACTGAGGCCAAGTAGCTCGTCAAATTCCGACCACGCCGAACGAAACACATTACATTTTTTCACTGGTGTTTAATTAATAAAAATTAAAATGCTTTTCTGAAATTATGTTTTTTTTTCGTCTCGTCGATTGTACTTACAATATGAACAAGAAAGAAAGAAAGAAGAAAGAAAATACATTTATTCTGTACAGCACATGAGACACAAGACAACAACAGCATTTTACACATACAAACAGACAGAAACATTCACACAAAACAGTTACACATTAAAACAAAATACAAGTACCTAGCCAATGAAAAAGTCTTTATGTGCCTCACAGCCGCACAGAAAAGGGGTAAAATTCAGCATGATGCCAGATAGCTGGTTGTAATGTACTATTGAATGTTAAGGGGAAATTAGACTGTTCATTTTTGCTTTCATGTTCGATGCTTCATCAATGGAACATCCAAAATGAAGTATCTAATGACGTTTCATCTTTCATCACCGATGTACCTTTATGATGAAAGTCAATAGACGCCCGTTCGTTTTCACCGGCAATACAAAAAGTCGTTCACTGGTCATCATTCACTGCCGTTCATTAAAAATGAATCATTTTTGAGGAACTGTCTAATTTTCCCTTTACACTACAACCAACCAATGAAAGAGTTGAGCAGGGTAGAGAAGCAAGAACAAAGATTTTTATACTAATAATGTAAGCATCGTTATGAAACTTTGTAATTACAATATGAATACTATTGATATATTTTTTTCTATACCACAAAGTTGGCAAACAAGGATACGGCCCGCCTGATGATAAGCATCACCGTAGCCTATAGTCACTTGCAATACCGGGGGTATCGCTCACGCGTTGCTAACCCTCTCAAACAAAAGTGGAGGTCTGGAGACCTTACTCACCGTAGGAACACAGCATGGCCGAGACCAATGCTATTTGGCTACGATCTTCTGTAAGGTGGAGGTGATGGATAAATGCTCCACTTGGTGGGGTTGGCAACGCGTGAGTGATACCCCCGGCATTGTAAGCGTCTATAGGCTACGGTGATGCTTACCATCAGGCAGGCCGTATGCTAGTTTGCCACCTTTGTGGCATAAAAAAATCTAGTAAATCCTAGTCAGAGTAATACAATATTTAAAAAACTTGATTCACATTTACGGCTCTGCTCACCTTGGTTGGCAGTGCAAATTGAAAAGAATACTTACCACATTTCAGGAGAATATGGCGGGGATGTGGTGACCAGAGATGGCGGGGGCATCAACGCATCATTTGACAACTGTCGGCAAACATACATTTGCTGTGTTACAAATAAACGTAGTACGAGTATGCAAGTTATTCACTGTTGTGTTGTGTCACTGTCGTTGTTGATGAAAATTAAATGAAGTGTGAAAGTGACAAAACATAGTATAACTTATATACTCGTTATACGTTTATTTGTAACACAGTTAATATATAGGACATATCACACAGATTGAGCCAGTCCCAAAGTAAGTTCGAGACTTGTGTTATGGCATACTAACTCAACGATACTATATTTTATAACAAATACATATATAGATAAACATCTAAAACCCAAGCCAATAAGAAAATTAAAAATTTCGTTTTTCTTCCTCTGGAACACGATACAAATTATTACACAGTCTTAGACGTTTGGACACTTAATTTTTTTTAATTATAAAATTATCGATAGTCGATAAATAAATGGTCGCATTACATCACTGTTTCAAAACTATTAAGTGTGTAAGTCTATGATTTTTCTCTATCTTTTCTATGGTGAACCTAAAGGCCCTGATTGACGTACGAGCCTTTACCGCGGTTTTAAAGAACGCCGGCTTTACTCGTGGCTCGTTAGTGCTGATCGACTAGCGAGCAAAACGTATGAGAGAGGCTTAGATTAATAACTTACTAGATGGAGTGGGGTCATACAAGCGCTCTGTCAAAAGTGAATAGCTAAACGCTCGATGACATGTCGGTGACATGCACTTTCCAAAAAGCGGGGAAATAAATAGAGTTTGTTTAAATTTCTCAACTGTCAAGTAACAAAATTTTAGGTATAAGATATCGTAAATTCACAAGAACTTCCATTAGAGAACGTGTCACATACCTACGTAAATATCAGTAGCAGCAGCAACTGTTTTAAATTTAATCAGTCGAAGCAATAAAAAAATTTAAAATGGAAAACTATTTTCACAATCGGGCAACACCGAGCATTAAAATAATACGCTAAAATCGAATTGTTACTTTTCATAATTAACTACAAAATACTTATGAAATATTTAAAACTTTCCTGTGAAAAGTGATATCATCATTACATTTCTTTTGTTTTTCAGACGTGTTGTGACACGATTTAATAGCACAAACCGATATTTTTTTTCGGGAGACACGTCTGGCGCGCTTTGACATCGACAACTACGAAGCGGTTCGGCAAAGTTCGGCGTTTGGTGTCAGACTGGCACCAGTTGAGGTGTATCAAAACGGGTTTCAGGGACACTCCCTCTATATATTGTTATTACTCTAAGGAGAGAGGTAACATGTTTTGTTCCGAGTCTGAAGCTTTGTGTATCTCGCCATCTCGTTTTTACATGACGAGCCGAGTAAAAAATATAGCAAACATGACGAGCCGCGAGCCAGGCTTGTCGGTGTTTAAAACCGCGTTTTTGCAGTGATACACAGGCTAGCTTTACCGCCGTGCCATAAAACCGCGGTTTCGCTCGTCGATCAGGGCCTCAAAATTAACATCTCGTTCACGTAACATACGTAAAAGTTTCTTTTTAATTTATGAATATACAAAAATAATATATTCGATGGATGGTAGAGAACACACAATTTAAGCAACGTCGACTCAAGTTAGTGTTTGGATGTGTTTAGTAATCTCGACCTTTTCCGTGCTTCGAAGGGTCCGACTGTTGCCGATGGATGGCAGTCGTTAGACCAAGTCTGGCCTTCAGATGGCTTGAAAACACTGGCCCTTGCCAATCCGCATTGGAGCAGAGTGGCAGAGTACGCTCTAACGATGGTAATAATATGATACTAACTGTGGTGAGTACTGTAGCCTCGCAGCCGGGCTGGTACTTGTCGAGGTCCGGTCTCGGCCTCCGTAGTACTTTCTCGCGATCCTGCTTATGCTTACGATCGGCACCCTTCAGCTTGAAGACCTGTGCAAAGAATGCGGTAAATGTATGTCTTCCATCAGGAGGCTATATTCTTGTTTTCAATGATATAAAAAAGTAAAGCATATAAAATTTTAAAATATAAAAAAAACACTCAAATCTTTATTCTGTGCGCCCTCGCAGGCATTTTTTTATATTATGTTTGCGGAGGCGCGCACAGACGGATACCACGCAATAATGCGTAAAAAAACAGCCTCTTTACTGCAGCGCGTCCGCAACAGCAACAACAGCATCCTGAACGCAATTGCGTCTAGGTATGACTGTCCCATACTTAGACACTGGGTGGGGATTGTGTTAGGCACGGTCCGGTAAATAAAAATAATAATAATAAAAACCATATTTAGGCTAAGTACTAATAATACTAATATAGATAGTAAGAAAAATTGTTACTAATATACTAAAATTATATGAGCTAATTTTTGCTTGAAATAAATATTTTTTATTTATTTTATTTTATTTATACATATCTTTTACAATGTTAGGCTTTATGAGTATTTGAATTTGAACCTACTTTCCAAGTGAAACGAAGTTGCTCAGGATTCGCTAGTATATGATAAAACGCAATTTTCACTCACCTTTATTTGACACGCGGCTGCATGCAACCTTGTGTGTTCGTCACTGGCCAGATACGTCTCGACTTGTATGCGGAACGGCACACCTTTCTCGCCGCCATGCTTCTTCGCCGTGAATTCCGTTGAAATGCAGTTAACCTGTCAAGTTATTTTAGAATAAAAAAAATATCGATATTTTTTTATCGACAAATGAACAACACTATGCATTAGTAATGCTCCTATAGTTTTTTTTTACAGATGAGTATCGAAAATGTTTCTTGCGTTGCTACTGGTTACGGTTAGATTGCAAATGTTGTTATTAGTTGTTACAATTACCCACTCTCTGTCAGTATTGGAATTCTGCTAGGGACATAGTATATCTGTTACAAAAATATAGTTTATAGTATCGCACACGTCACGCATGTTACGTCCGTTATATGAAATGAAATCGTTTATTTCGGAAATTAGACCTTCACAGGCACTTTTTCTAGTCATTTACAACTTGTATGTAATGTAATATATGTATAAAGAAAATAAACTACGTTATAAACTACCACCATTTCGGACACAAGCAAAATGGCCACCGGTAAAAGAAATGGCGTAAGAAAACTGGTTAGGTACGGTCTTTTTAGTCATTTAGCAATTTTTCTTCTACTCGTTAGTTAAAATGTACATTTATAAGAAGAATACGCGGAATGTTATACACAATGGTGTGGAATGACGAGTCGTAAATCTACAATAAAATAAAAAAGTCAGTACTGTTAAGTGAGCAGACCAGACCCCAGGCAGCACCCGTTCACGATGTATGTTAACTTAATAGATAGGATTTTTCGAAATTCCCACGGGTAAGCGAAATATACGCAATCGAATCTGCGCAGGTAGTTTAAATAAATAAATAAATATATAGGGACAATTCATACAGATTGAGCTAGACCCAAAGTAAGTTCGAAACGTGTTATGGGATCCTAATTCAACGATATTATATTTCATAACAAATACATACATAGATAAACATCCAAGACCCGAGGCCAATCAGAAAAAGTTCGTTTTTCATCATGACCCGACCGGGGATCGAACCCGGGACCTCCTGGGTGGCGGTCTGGCGTGGTAACCATTACGCCACGGAGGTCGTCTTAGTTTATAGGGTAGATTTGTGTACAAATCAATATAATTTGTACACTTCGACTTCGAAAGTGCCTGTGAAGGCCTAGTCTCTGAAGAAATGATTTTATCTTTTATAGCTCCTGCACGCGGTTAGGGCATGTCGGTATTAGCCTTTTGAAAATACCGGTATTGATTCGGTATTTTTATTTTAAATACCGGTATTTCGTATTATTTCGGTATTTTTTTAATTTTCTTTCAAAAATATAAATTACTCTATTTTTCATCGTTATTTTCTTTGACGACTGGGGGGCTACTACGAAACGTTAATCCGATATTTCGGCCGAAGTATCGGAAGAATTTTAACCGTGAAATACAAGGTATTTCATGGTTATTTTAGTAATTCCTTGAATTCTATCCATGAAATACCTTGTACTTTATGGTTATTTTAGTAGTTCATTGAATTATAATCATGAAATAACTTGTATTTCACGGTTAAAATTCTTCCGATACTTCGGCCGAAGTATCGGATTTACGTTTCGTAGTAGCCCTCCTGGTTACGAAACGTTTAAGGACATGTTAAAGTAAAATTAACAGTACTGCATAGGGTAAAGTTAAGGTAAGGAAGGAAACACTCTAAGAACTATGGATTCCATCATCCTTGCAAAAAAAGTAATTTTGATACAAATATATATTAATCATTTATTATTCTGGTCTCACTTGCCCAAATATCACAATCAGTTTAAATCAGCCTTTGTGGTAAATCAAATAAAATCAAATCAGTGTAAATCTTACACATTATAATAATTGAAAAAAAAAAACAATTATTGCTAAACCACTAATAAAACTAAACATAATCAACAACTCAACAAATTCAACAACGTTAACGATCCGTTTTGATATTATGTTGTTATATAACATCATCATGAAAAACAAGACATAAATCAGTCAGCACCAGTAGCAGACACACACTGCTGTTGAAAAATTGAGCGTAAAAAACACAATGCATCTAAACTTTCATCGTTAAGGGAAGATCTTCGTACTTCGTACAGTCAACAAAGGGGTTGACTGACCCCCCTCTGTATATATGATTAAAGATTTCTAAATATTGCGTGAAGGGATTTACTTGAAAATTTGTAATTACATAGTACAATATGAATACTATTGATAAATAAAATTTGAAGTAAATCCCTTCACGCAATATTTAGAAATCTTTAATCATATATACAGAGGGGGGTCAGTTAACTCCTTTGTTGACTGTACGTATGTGTGTACACTATACAATTTACAGGACAAGCCACAGCTTCGTTCGTTAGTTAGTTATTTTGGTATAAAATGAAGATTAAGTAAAAATGCCAGCCAACCAATAAAAAAATTTAGGTCTGATTCAAAATACCGAAAAACCGGTATTAAATCCATAAATACCGGTATACAAATACCGAAAATATCATCCGGTATACCGGTTTTTCGGTATTACCAAATACCGGTGTCCATGGCCTACACGCGGTGTTACCCGCGTTTAATTTTATGCACAGCAGCGCCATCTATATCAGATTTATGACCAAATCCTACGGGAATCGCGTACTTTTCGGGATAAAAAGTACCCTATGTGTTATTCCAAGGTATCAGCTTGTAGTGTAGAACTAGGATTAGTCATATTATAACACCTATATAATCATTTCACATTTACGAACCTAGTACACACATCTACAAGCTACCTACATACCAAATATCATAAAAATTGGTCAAGCCATTTGACCGTGAAGAACGAACATACACACAAACTGTCGCCTTTATAATTGACGACCTCCGTGGCGTAATGGTTACCGCGCCAGACCGCCACCCAGGAGGCCCCGGGTTCGATCCCCGGTCGGGTCATGATGAAAAACGAACTTTTTCTGATTGGCCTCGGGTCTTGGATGTTTATCTTTAAATGTACTTGTTATAAAATATAATATCGTTGAGTTAGTATCCCATAACACAAGTTTCGAACTTACTTTGGGGCTGGCTCAATCTGTATGAATTGTACCTATATATTTATTTATAATATTGGTGGGGTATAAGCAGATGATTTCCGGTACTGTACCTTGATGTAAACACCAACATCTTTCGTCGGGTCCCAATAAACGTGTAAGGCGTTGAGGCAGGCTGGTTGATCCACACGGATCACGCCGTACGACAGCGGCACGTCCACCTAAACACATACAATATTACATATGTCACAAGCCGAACTCTTTTGATAAACATTATGCCCCTTACTAATAAACGTTGTATGTGTATAGTTTAACAATGTTTTGTCACTTTCATACTTCATTTGATTCTCCTCAAGAAAGACAGTGACAATAAAAATAAAATAAAAAATAAAATCATTTATTTTGCAAGTAGATTTACAAGAAATACTTTTACACGTAAATTTTTTTTTATTTTTTTGTACAAAACAGTGTATAATTATATTCTCGTTACACAACGTTTATTAGTAATAGGGGTAAATTTTTATAATTCATATTGTCTATGTTTTATACCTACGTCTATTTTATATTTTACTGTCACTTCACTTTCACCCTCTCGCCATTCAATCATTTTTTCCAACATTTTTCTTTAATATAAGTTATCTTCATCCCTTCCTCTTTTCCTAATCTCTACATCCTTAATAACATACATCTATGTATAAATATAAAATTAAAAGTCCTGACTGACTTAACTATATATCAACGCACAGGCCAAACCGCTGGGTCTAGAGCATTGGTTGGGAACCAATGCCCAACCAGTGAGGCGCGCCCCACTTGGGGGGGCGTAGAGTGATTCAAGGGGGGGGGGGGGGGGTGACTTTAGCTTTTTTATTTAAATTGTTTGTTGGATAGGGAATAATACTGCAACGTTCTGGCGCCAGAGTGCAGCACTAGCGTAAATATTTTTTGACAAGTTGTTTAAACCATGGTGAACATAGTGAAATTGAACAATTACGATAAAATCTACCATTTAAAATTTAATTAGATTACAAAAAGGTCCATTGGTTAGTGTTAACAAGTGCTTTCTTATTTCGACCCCTATTTCGGCTGCTAGGGGGGCGTAGTATTTATGTATAGCGCTGGGTGAGGCGCCTAGGATAAAAGGTTGGGAACCTCTGGTCTAGAGATTCCAAATTTGGTATGTAGGGTCGTTACGACGCCGACGTCTAGGGGTGTGCTAAGAAAGGATTTTTCAAAATTCCCACGGGTAATTGACATATACGCTAACGAAGTTGCGATTATTTTACTAGTTAAGTATATACCTCGACGATCCTCTCTCCCGGTCTCTCCGCGTGCCACTGCGCGATTTGCTCCCTTTCCATGTACTGCAGACGACGCTCGTGGAAGCAGATTTTGATGATACTCTGTCGCAAATAAATAGATCCACTTAATACAGACAGACAATTAAAGGGGTGAGCAAAGCTGATACGCTCGAACCGCGACTGTGACAATGCCTATGTTGGAGATTGAATCTATTTCTCCAGATCGTGGAAACTCCATGTGCGCGATTCAGAATCCTGACAGCGCCATCTTCTGTTCGTGTTGTGAACTTCTTAGCGAACTGTATTTCTTGTGTGTGGCGATAGATGTCGCCACAAAATAAAAATAAATTGTAGTAAGTACCTTTAATATTTTCCCTTTATAATGCGAAAGGTCTCCAAGTTTCTTGAGTTTGACCTCGTACGGTTGTCCCTGGTTGAGGTAGGTCAATGACTCCTCGTTTTGCTTCGTGGCGATAGATGTCGCCGCTGCCAAGACGTACTGGAATCTGGAAAGGAGTGGTTTTTTTAAGTTTTTATTAAAGTTATCTGGAACTACTTTTTGTCACTGGCAAGGTGGACAGTAGACCAAATCCTAATACCTGCTTTCAATACTTCCTACTCTGACTATCTTCTTTCTGATTAAATTCGTCGTGAGTCTCCAAGACAGCTGTAGTTTCTCCCGGGACGTCAATAAGCTTCATCGCTTATTGTCAATCTGAGGTCGCCGTTGTTGATCCTGGCTACACAGGAGACACATCGGTGGGAATGTGTGGTGGGCTTGTCCCGATACCCCTCCTGCTTCATTCCTTCATAGGTGGGCCAAGATCTTGTAGTCGTGGATGTCCATGGGCAACGGTAATTGCTTACCATCAGGTGACCCACTAGCACGGACGCCGACCGGCGTGCGCCTCCGTTCCTGTAGATATTTGACACGGACGGCGTTCGCCGCACCTTGACATGAAAAAAGACGCCGATAGGCGTGCGTCTCCATTCCTACTGAATTAGGTAACTGAATATCGCTAGGAAGAGTTTTACGTTGTACTAACCTAGTGTCATCTTTGAAGCTGGGTTCGGGACGAGCAGGCGAATGCAGGAAGCTGTCCAACGAACTAAGCGGGGAGCACATCAACAAGCCTGCGTCTGAAAAAGAAAATAATAAATAGTCTTGAACGAATCACCCAACGCCATTTAGTCTTAAACTTAGCAAAACTTGGTAGTATGGGTACTATATTTCTGATATATTTACATAAATACTTTGTATTTTGAAATACTTATATACCCAGACCAATAAAAACATGTTCATGTATGATACATGTTTGTCTCGAGCGCGATTCGAACCAGCGCAGCGGCACTTGAGATAAAGAAGCCATTGCTAGCCACTCGGCCACCGAGCCGGAATAAATATTCTATTTTTATGGTCTGCGCAGACGACCAAACTATACAATCCTGGTAGCGGTAGGAATGTGTGGTGGGATGTACTCACTTTTGTTGTCTTGCGTTGGTGAATGATATCCATTCATAGGCACCAAGGAGTTTGGCATCGTCGGCTGGCACTGCATACTCTCTGGGCTACCTGTTTGAAACGATATAAATTAATATCAGCACACGACGCCATCTGGCCTGGTCTGGTCTGCTCATTTTCATCGGTTCTGATTCTTAGTTTTTTTTTACATCATTGTTATTTTTTTGATTTTGACGACCTCCGTGGCGTAATGGTTACCACACCAGACCGCCACCCAGGAGGTCCCGGGTTCGATCCCCGGTCGGGTCATGACGAAAAACGAACTTTTTCTGATTGGCCTCGGGTCTTGGATGTTTATCTATATATGTATTTGTTTTACAATATAATATCGTTGAGTTAGTATCCCATAACACAAGTTTCGAACTTACTTTGGGGCTAGCTCAATCTGTATGAATTGTCCCTTTATATTTTAAGTATAACACGACATTACTATTTATGACATTCCGCGGTTTTTCATACTTGTATTTTTTATTTTTGAAATAAGCGAAATGGCCTGTAAAAGAAAGGGCGAAAGAAAACCGGTTACGGCCTTTTTTGTCATTTCACATTTTTCCTCAACATCATTCTAACATAATTAACTTTTTTTTAAAAATAAAACCGACTTCAAATGTTTTTTTTATTATTAAATTTAAATGGGACCACCCTTGAGGTATTACCTATAAGCCGAAAAAAGATTTGTTCAAATCGGTTCATAATTGGCGGAGTTATCGCGTAACAAACAGAAAAAAAAAAAAAACATACGGGTCGAATTGAGAACCTCCTCCTTTTTTGAAGTCGGTTGAAAATAACATCTAACCTTGATGGTTTATCATATTCATGTTGTGTGGTGGTGATTGAGCGCAACCTTCCTCCATCATTTCCCGACCGTCGCCGTCGACAGCCATGCTTGTCACCTGCTACACAAAATCATCGTCAACTCAATCATCTGCAGGGATACTGGGGCCCGATTCTACTAAACAAATGCACCAATGGACTCTCAATGGTGTCTCAATCGTGTCTCAATAGAATGCCGATAGTGTATCAGTGCAATAGTTTTTGACATTTGTTATGGGCTTAAACAATAACATAATGTTTAACTTATTGTTTAAGTCCATAACAAATGTCAAAAATATTCTTGGACGAATCGCACAACGCCATCTAGTCCCAAACTAAGCAACTAGGCTTGTACTATGGGTACTAGATTGCTAATAAATATCCTTAAAAAAATTTTTTTTTACTTATTTTACATAGAAAACACCCAGATCAAGGCAAACGGATATGTTCATGCACACAAATGTTTGCCTTGCGCAGGATTCGAACCCTATCCCTTGGGATAAAGTGACCAATGCTAGCCACTCGATCACCGGGCCTGTCGAAACATTATATGTTACGTAATAGCAGTCTGTACCCGGCATAATATTTTTTTTTTGAAGTAGGAATAAATACTTGTCTGTCATCCCTGCGCGGTGGCCATACGCGTCGTGGCGGCGACACGACAGCGGCGGTCGGCGAAGGCGCCTCCTGTTTGAATACAGCCAATGATGGCAGGGATAATAGGGCGTCACTGAAAAGAAGGTCATCATATCAAATCAACGCATAATCATCATGCAGGTATACCAGGGGGCCGATTCTACTAACACAAATGCACCAATGCACTCTCAATGGTGTCTCAATCGTGTCTCAAAAGAATGCCGATAGTGTATCAGTGGAATAGTTGTTGACATTTGTTATGGACTTAAATAAAAATAAAATCATTTATTTTGCAAGTAGATTTACAGGAAATACTTACTTTTAAACAATAACATAATGTTTAACTTATTCTTTAAGTCCATAACAAATGTCAAAAACTATTCCACTGATACACTATCGGCATTCTTTTGAGACACGATTGAGACACCATTGAGAGTCCATTGGTGCATTTGTGTTAGTAGAATCGGGCCCCACTGGTCTCCCTACAATCGAATGTAATTAGAACGTCTGCCGAGCTGCTCAATTGCGGATTGGGAGAAATTTAAGGCACGTAAGCCTTTTCCTTCACTTGAAATAAAAATAAAATAATTTATTTCGCAAGTAGATTTACAAGAAATACTTTTACACGTCAATGTTTTTTTATCCTACAAGCACTTCAGACGTGAATGGCCTGTTGAGAAGAAGTGCCGCAAGAAACTCGACTGAATTTTAAGTTGTTTTTTTATTTTGCAAGTAGATTTACCTACAGGAAATATTTTCGCACGTCAAAAGTTTCGGCCCTCTTCTACGTATCTATCTTTCCTTCTAAGATGTTTCTGACAAACTGGACGTATCTCACACAAATAATTTACTATGGAAAAATGAAAAATCAAGAGAATCATTTTATGTAGTCCTAATGTTTCTGTACTCCGTGGACGGTGGTGGTCACTTACCATCAGGTTACCTCCACGCTTGTTAATTTCTTCCATAAAAAAAATCGATCACGGCGATCATAAAAGTCTCTTATAAAAAGAGCCGCGCTCTTGCTCTTTCTCTCTCGATTGTGCAGCCTCCATTGTCCTATCTCTTGTGCCAGCTCTTTACCTCTAGACACGAGGCCTGCCTTTTCACTTGATCCATGTAAGCTCACCTCGCCCTTCCCCTTATAAAATTAAATTGATACTCACTTCATAGCCAGCTCTCCAGTAAGATCTAAATCTAGATCGTTGACCTGCCAGCCCGGAGACAGGTGGGAGGACGAGGAGCTCGTTCCGCTTCCCCCCATGTCGCCGAGGGCCGCTGTGAAAAAAATATATGGAATAAAATATATTTTACTAGCAAAACCCACGCAACTTCATTTGCTTCCCGCTTTCACGTGGGTATTTCGGAAATCCTTGTATATATTACTAGTGAAACCCGCGCAACTTCGTTTGCGTGTATTTATTTGCGCACAGCGGCGCCATCTATATCTATATTCTATATCAGACTTTTGACCGAATCCTACGGGAAACGCGTACTTTTCGGGATAAATAGCACCCAATGTGTTAATCTAAGGTATCAGCTACCTACATACCAAATATCGTAAATATTGGCCCTGCCATTTGAGTGTGAAGAACTTTCGCCTTTAAAATATTAGTAGGATTTTCTACACAATTCGCACAGCGCCAAATTCCAAAGTAAGTTAAGCTTGTGTTATGGGTACCAAACAGCGGACATATTTGACGACCTCCGTGGCGTAATGGTTACCACGCCAGACCGCCACCCTGGAGGTCGCGGGTTCGATCCCCGGTCGGGTCATGATGAAAAACGAACTTTTTCTGATTGGTCTCGGGTCTTGGATGTTTATCTATATATGTATTTGTCATAAAATATAATATCGTTGAGTTAGTATCCCATAACACAAGTTTAGAACTTACTTTGGGGCTAGTTCAATCTGTATGAATTGTCCCTAAATATTTATATATTTATATTAATGTAAATATATACTTATAATACATATAAAACACCCAGACGCAAAACCCGAATTTGTCCCGAGCTGGAATCGAACTTGCGCGAAATATCACTCAACGAATTGGTCGGTGTTCGTGCGTCGACAGTACGTATAGTCCGGCAATCTCGTGCGCGACCGTCCCGCGGGGTGACAGACGGTGGCGGGGACGAGGTACCTAAGATGTCAGCGGGTAGCGGGTGGTGTAGCGGGGAAGGGAAACGCGTGCATCGTCAAATACGGCAGTCTCGGCTACGCTACCTCGTCCCCGCCACCGTCTGTCACCCCGCGGGACGGTCGCGCACGAGATTGCCGGACTATAGTCGACACACGAACAGCAACGAATTCTGTCAAGTGTTGTTTACCAAAAACTGTTGACGCACTAACAGCGTCCAATTCCATTCATCATCATTTCCATAATCATCATCATTTCCATAATCATAATGATAAATCATTTATTTGCTCAGATAAAGGTATATACAAGGTCTTAACATAATATTTATGTGTATTTACAGTTCCTTTGTCTGCTACTTGTATAGCATGCAAATATTACATTAAGGTCGAGCATTATTATTATACATAAATCCATAGATATTCCAAATTCCCGGATTTATGACTCGCTGGCATCACATATAAGTTTAAAGGTAAAACGGAACGCACCCTCTACACTAGGCTCCGTCCGTCTCTATAATCTGTGGTCATTAAGTTCAAAGCCCAAAACTCTTGATTTTACAAAATAGGGTCTATGTAATTTAGCTTTTATTATTAAGCTTGTAGCGGCTTATATTATGCAGAGCAAGCATAATATAAGTCGCACACAGCGACAGGAATTTATGCGCTTAGGTACTGGCGGGCAGTCTAGTCCCGGCCGGCACACGTAGTAGTTTTGGGGTCTGCAATACTATTCGAAATACAACATTCGCGAGTGAACCCGACTTTTCTTTATCTCCTTACAGGAACCATTAACCCACACTAGTAATCTACAAGCTTCTCAGTTCTAGACCGCAGACGGACATGGCGTAACTAAGGTTCCTTGTTAGTCTACTAAGGAACCCTAATAAAATGTTCATACGACCAATTGTAGCAGCGTTGGCTATCATCAATAAACACTTAGAGGTTATCAAGTTCAAATTGATTTATTTCGAGTGACTGGATTGCGTGACCATAGACTGATGCCTGGCACACATATCTATACATAAAAAGGAGAAGCTGACTGACTGATTGACATATCAACGCAGGGCCTAAACTATAAGGGTTAGAAACTTGAAATTTTGGGGTTCCTTTTATAACGTAGGGGAGCACTAAGAAAGGATTTTTCAAAATTCCCACGGGAAAGCGAGATATACGCAAACGAAGTTGCGAGGGATTTATTAGTCTATACATATAATAAAACAATAGACCCCGGTATGTCTGTCTGTACATTGAATATATTTTGCAAAAATGGATAGGGAACAATAAAAGAAAATAGTAATAAAAGCGAAAAAAAACTTATTTATTTTTTTGTCTGTCTGTTTGTACACGCACATCTTCGTAGTTACTGAACGGATTTGAATGCTGTTTACACAGAAAGATAGAGCTTGACGTGGAGCAAAATATAGGTTTTATTTCATTTACATCGGATATCAGGAAAAAAATATCTTCATTTACGTTGACAAAGTAGCGCCACGTAATGAAAATTAAGTCCCTCAAAACATAAATAAACATTTAAAACTCTGTGCGACTATCGACTAACTGCTTTTAAAGTTAATGGTAAATATGATGCCCATCTGTCAGACTAAATAAAAAAAGAGAGCTAAGACCAAGTTCACATGACAAGCGCTCAACGCGCGTTTTGATAACGAGCGTTTACAACTACATATATTTTATTACGCGCGCTTTATTAAAGCGTTAGCATGTGTACCGCCTGAATGCGCGTTGAGCTTTTGTCATCTGAACGTGCTCTAAGACTTCATGCTTTTTTTTTTCCTTTCCATAACCCATTTACATTGCCAATCAGTGTATTACGAACTAGTGACTGCCCCAATAATCTGTCTAGACATGTGAAAATTAGTTCAAACCAGTAATTTCAATTCAAGATGGTGGAGTTCAGAGGTGAACTGATAAGTATAACTATAATATATCATTTAACCGTCTTAGCCATGTTTTTAGCTTAATTATTAGTGTTTAATTTGTGATTTGGTTGCGCAATCGCATTGTTCATTTCCTATGGGAATCACAATATTTATTGCGTTACCGTGCATCCACATTGCAGTTAATTTTTGCAACACGGTAACATTTGGTAACATTCTTGAACTGTTGCCAGTTTTTTTTTGTTTTTTTTTTCCATCAAATGTTGCCATTACACTTGCAAACGTTGATTTACAAAAAGTAACTGCGGTGTGGATGTACGGTTAAATGGCGTTATGGTACATAGTACTATTTATCAGACGTCAGTCCCATAATAATCTGTCACAATTCATATAAATAGTTGTTTACGGTTACAGTGCCACAATCTTGTCTGTGCTGGTGGCCAAAACTACAACTACTAAATAAGCCTTGAATTCCTTGACAATTATCTTCAATAGCTTCGATGCTAGCACCCCTGCCATCGGCACATATAAGTTTGTGGCACTGTACGTGTATCGTTTCATCGTAGAATGTTGTGTCGCAATGAGGGAAAATTTACGCCACTAGTTGGCGCCATTTTGGCAAGAGGTCCCATCCATAATCCGCGCTGTCAAAAGCGACAACGTCAAAAAAATCAGACATACGTAAAAAAAATCTGACACCCGAATATAAGGCGGTATGGGTATGACACTTTTGACAGGTTTCTGGACTTGACGTCTCAGTGCTGCCGGTAGTCTAAACGGTAGTCATCACTTTCCAAAAGATGATAGACTGAGAAAATTATGTGAAAGAGTATAAGATTCGGAATTTTTCATCTAATCTTTTAACTGCTTCACAGGCCAATTATG
Source organism: Endotricha flammealis (assembly GCA_905163395.2). Lineage (NCBI taxonomy): Eukaryota > Metazoa > Arthropoda > Insecta > Lepidoptera > Pyralidae > Endotricha > Endotricha flammealis. The sequence goes on from LR990883.1 coordinate 2,279,700, forward strand.
CCTGGTTGAAACCCTGCCTACCTCTTAGCGGATTACAGGCGGCATTATATGCACGTACAATGCCAAATGTCTAGTATCATATCAGTTAAACTTTGACCTTATATATCGCGTGTACAAAATAAACTAGTTGGAACTACTTATCTAAAGTTAATTGGCAAATTGACAGTAAATAAGATTAATTGGAAACTTAGCGTAGTATAGACAATTCGTTATAACGCCATCTTGTGATGAGTTGACGTTACTACATTTCCATACTTTGTTGTTTATAACCAGGGAAGTTTCCGGCCATTTTTTTATTTTCTTGTAAATAATAAATTCGTATTTGCCTACGATTATCTTCTTTCCAACCAAAAACAGACAGCTTAATTCTATCCACAAAAGACATCTGATCATGCAGAAGTTGCCAGTTTCAGCCTGTCGCTGCAAAAGATAATAAAGACCCACCTACTAACTTATTTAGTTTCATATAAATCAATTTAATCATCCTGTTAGTTAAGGGTGCCAGATCGGAGTGATGAGATATGACCTTAAATAGTAAATCAAATGAAGTAAACTAATAGAAAAATAATAAAAAAATATACCATAAGCATTGTATGTGATGCTCGCGAATGCATGAGCGCCAAATTCTGCCAATCTTCTCCCTTCCCGGGATTCTCTCGCGGCAAATTGTAATACTGCAGCAGCAGAAGCTCGTTCAGGCTGCCCATGGGACGTGTCTTCCACCATTTCCGACAGTTTGACGGTTTTCGAGACTATTTGGCGCTAATAAGTTTCTCTTATTGGATCAATAGATGGCGCTGTTTTCAATTGTTTAATAAAATTCGAATAGTTTGAAGTTTTTAGAAACTAGATGGCGTTGGTATCTTTGGATGGATCAATAGATGCCGCTGATTTCAATTGTCCAACTAAGTTCAGTTTGATGATTTTTGAAACTAGACGGCGTTGGTATCTTTGGATGGATCGATAGATGGCGCTGATTACAATTGCCGACTAGTTTTTTCTCTTCAGACTCGTGACTATTCTATTCTGACTAGTTTTTTTAAATATATATTTTAATTCTTTTTCCACTCTTTCTTATTTATTTTTAATTAAGAATGTTCTGTTTATGACAGTATTCTCTACTAATCCTTTCAGTAATATTTGAAAATTCTTTCCTGCCAATTTTAATGTGATGACAATTTGAAATCCAAGTCTTGGCTTCACTGTGTGCGTAGACCAAATAGGTCAATAAGCAGTCAAGCTTAATTCTGATCAATTTATATGAATATTAAAGTAGTGAATGAGAAACAAGTTGGAACAAGACAACAACTCTCTATAGTTTCAAAGGCTAAGATCCACTTCTGGTCACTGAGTCAACGGCATAAGTAAGGTACAAGACCATAATATCTCAAAATTAAATTCTGTAAATTTTTTGTCATGGCAATTTGAAATCTAAGCTTTCACTGTGTGCATAGACCAACTAATTAAACCAATAAGCAGGATAATTTTTAGGCAGCTTGAGTAATATTTCAAAATTCTTATCTTTTCTTGCCAATTTCCCAAGACTTGGCGTAGACCAAAGCAGTCCAGCTTGTTGATCAATTAATATGCAGATTAAATTGGTGAATTACACAAGAAGTCTTGTACAAGTATACAAGTTCTTGTACAGGTACAAGACCATATAGGTAAACGTCAGAAAAAACAACAAAACCTGAACGTCCATATATGCGATAATTTGGATACGGTAAAATTAATTTTGTATACTTCCAACACAGGTTTGTGCATTGTCATTTTAATTTCGACTTTGGTTCAATTCACTTCACTTCACAATATTGAACATCACTTAGTTTAAATAGTCACTTTTAAAGAATTTGATTTTACTTCTTCACTGAAGAAGAAAATGTAGTCACATAAAAATATTTTTTAAATATAACGGTTAGTTTAGTGTTGCCAGCTATTTAAAAAATAAAGATTTATAGTGATAATAGTGTAGTAAGAATACTATTATTGTCTATTTGTTTTGGATAATATCGGAAGAAGTAAGGATATAAGGAAAGTCGCAGGAAGCCGCTGGATGCAGGCCGCTGCCAACCGGTCATGCTAGAGACGTTTGGAGGACGTATGTCCAGCAGTGGACTTCTTGTGGCTGAGATGATGATGAATATAAATATCGAAAGTGCTTGAACTCTTTTTTAGGGACTAATATTGACAAGAGTTTCTTTTCGTCAATGTTCACTCCGAAATACAGATGAAAAAATAATTACATTGTAATAAACGTTATGTGACCGTGAGAGCCCAAGAATAAAATTAAATGTGTAAGTGGAAATAATGGTTTTCTAGAGTAAAAAATTGGCCTTTATTACCCTATGTTTTACGAGGTTGTATAGGATTTGGAAAATGTCCAAATCCCTTTATTTTTTTACTGCATGCCCCGCCGCTTGGGGAGCGGCGGGGGGTATGTCGGACCCGCCTCTAGACCGCTTGGGGTATACCGACTAAAAACCTGACTGACTGCCACCTCTTCCGCCTAGATGGGCGGGGCAGCGGGAACTATGATCCTTCCGCTGCCCCGCCGGCGGACATCCGAAGACCCCCTTGTTGGGCTACGGCACGGTTGGCGGCACGCTCACGACTAGGCGCGCACAGCACTCGGGGACTTCCGTTCCAAATGTCCAAATCCTAAGCTAACCTCGTAAAAAAATTCGGTGGTCCGTCCTTTGATTCCTTTCGACGTAAAACAAGGACACGGATTTCCACAATCTGGCGAGGATCTTTTTTTTTAATGGACTGAGTAACGGGGTTTCAGACAACCCAGTGACTTGCGGGACCTAGCCCTAGGGGGCAAGAATACATGTTACCTGAAGATAACAAATCAAGGTGATGATCCGTCATATATTATGATAGAATATCTATAAAAATAGTTACAGATAAGTCTTAGATAAGTGATAAATACTTATTACGAGTTAGATAACATTTACGTCATAGTGTAATAAAATGATAATGTATTATCATATTATCACGCGTGCCTGTTATCTCGTGATGCCATTTTGAAATGTGTGTAAGAGATGGAAAATACGCATATTAGCTTACAAGTTTAAGTCAAAATATTCTGTAGGTCCTCGCCGCGGGCACTTAGACACATCATTTACAATGAGAGAGTAGGCCTTCGCAGGCCCATTGGAACTGAAGTCCCCGAGTGGAGCAGCGTGCCTATTCGCACATGCTGTAGAGCCGTGCCCAAATGGGATGGGTCCACGGACACCCGCCGGCGGGGTTGCGGAAGTATCACCAGTGCCCGCGACCCCGTCACTGTGAAGGCGGAGAAGGTGGCAGACAGTCAGGTTTTTAGTCGGTATCCCTCATTGGCTAGAGAGGTGAGCCCGACAGACCCCCGACGCTTCCCCAAGTGGCGGGACATGCATGTCCTGCTTTTTTTCTGTAATTTTTCCTGTTTAGTTTCCTGACTTTAAACAAAAAAAAAGCCTTCGCATTCTCTCGTCATGTAGTAGGTACATATTATCATTCTGTATTAAATAAATAAGTTACTCTATAAATTACCACCATTTCAGAATTATCGCAAAGTGACCACTGGGAAAAGAAACGGCGAAAAAAACCCAGTTACTCCAATGTCTCCAATGCAGATTGGCAGATGCTAATGTTTTCAGGCACGTACTGTGCATATGTAGTGTGTACTACGCATTCATAGAAATTTGCCGTCAATGCATTTTCGCAGTAAAGTCACTCTGTGTTACAAATAAACTCAGTATAACGAGTGAGTAAGTTATTCACTGTTGTGTCACTGTCTATCTTGATGAGAATTAAATGAAGTGTGAAAGTGACAAAACATTGTATCTACATATATAAAATTCAAAGTCCAGTCTGATTTAACTTTAAATCAACGCACAGCCCAAACCGCTGTGTCTAGAGATTCCAAATTTGGAATGTAGGTAACTATATATCAACGCACAGCCCAAACCGCTGTGTCTAGAGATTCCAAATTTGGAATGTAGGTTCCTTAAGACTTCGAGGGGTGTACTAAGAAAGGATTTTTTAAAATTCCCACGGGAAAGCGAGATACACGCAAACGAAGTTGCGAGGGTTTTACTAGTAACTTATATACTTGTTATACATACGTTTATTTGTAACACAGACTGAATATAAAAGCGGAATTGAATTTTTTTTTGTCATATATTTGAAAAGCGGAAAAGTTATTTCTCATAGCATACGTTATTATTCATAGTTATAGACATATGACAATAATATTGTGTGTGTACTTTCAATTTACACATAACATAAAATACGTCATGCGTAGGTGTGTCCGGGGTATACCAAGGACAAATCTATTTATGGTTATTTACATAAACCGCCACGCCTAATAATCTTACAGGTGTTTGGCAGTTGCCGAAAATATTGTCTCGTTTATGGTTGAAAAATTGGCGACTTATAGACAGACAACAAAATGATCCTTTAAAGAGTTCTTTTTCTTCCTTCCAAAAGAAGAGCTTATAAAGGGATCGCTCTCTCTTACCAAATTAGAAAGAGAAGTGAGATAACGTCACAGATTTCCCCCCTCCCTTTCTAACTTAAGTTAGGCAAGATAGAGGGGGGGGGGGGGATTTCTATCAAAGTTGATAGACATTGAGATAATGAGTGTACAGTTTATTCAGTGCATCGAGTACAGTCAAGAGCAAGTCAACCTTTACATATTGGACTTTGTACCGTTGTTCTTAAGTTCTATGTCATAAGAGTCAAAATTGTACTGCAAGTGTAAAGCTCGACGTGCACCTGACTGTACGTATCCATTCCTCTAGTGTTACCTAAAACCCGTTGGAACTCCAAGACACGACGCCATATTAGAAAAGAATGAATGTTTGATTTCTACGTCATTCCATTCATTCGAGTAAACGTTGAAAAATGTGTTTTTTGTTTTATTTTGAAAATACTATTGGACCAATCGCGAATTGGACCAATTGCGAATTGGACGAACTGCGAATTGGATAACCTGCATATAGGTAAAAAAAAAATTTTTGGTCCAATCGCGAGTCTTGGATTAATTATGACCTAAAACTTAACCTTGAATAAAAAGACTTTCCCCAGGAAGAAAATCCAGTATTTTCAACTTACATTTGAAATGTTCAGTCAAACACTGCCTGCGTATTTTACGTACAAACATTACGACGATGTATCTGCCATCACAATCACAAAATGCGTCGACATTAATCGTTAAAAACGTGTAATCATTATGATTGAATATAATTTTATAATTTTTTTTTAGATAAAATAAAACAAAAACACGGCAAAATTGATAAAAACGCACGATAAAGTAAGATCTGCGTACTAGTTCGCACCAGTTATTTTGTACAACTGTGCAAATATATACCTACATTGGTCACACAATACAAAGTAACTCGTCGTGTCTGTCTGTTTTGAACATAACTTACGATTAATTCATATTAGCGCCAATCTCAAACGTAACATGCAAATTCACACTTATCACCGGAACATTAGGAACTAATAGTTCAAGCGCACCATATAAAAAAACTACTGAATTAATTTGAAAATTTTCTAGTTACGTCATCCCCGGGTGACATAGGCTATTTATATATTTTTTTAATGTGATCACATCTAAAACCCGTACGAAGCCGGGGCGGGATGCTAGTTGTACAATAAAAACATTATTTTCACGATGGCTTTGGTATTAATGATGTTCATAGGCGACAGTCGCCACTTCAAATCAGACCCCCTATTCTCGTAACAAAAACGGATTCTATTGCGATTCAAATTCAATCGCTGTCTCACTCATACAAAATAGGAATTTAAAGGGACAGGAGTGTGTTTGAATCGAAATAGAATCGGTTTTTGTTACGAGAATCAGCCCCGTGTGCCTGTGGGGCAATTCACGTAACAAGAACCAATTTTATTCTAGTTCGATACAAATACAAATATTCTTTATTTGTGGAACATAGGTACATATTAATGGTCATTAACAAAAAATCGTTTCACCATGTCCTGCCGCCAGGCGTACAAACAATAAGCCGCTTATTAAATTCACATTACAATTTCTATTAATTACAAAACGTAGGTATATCAAAATTATTTACGAATTATGTCAATCGATTTATATCAAACTAGCTGACCCGTGCCCACTTCGTTAGGCATAATGTTAATAATCCTTTTTTAGTACAGGCGTTCGTAAGAAACGCTTTCATTCGACCGTTTTTTCTCCGATTCACTTTGCAAAACCGACTACCACGTAAAAGCATTTTTATTTTTCGGTATACCTAAGAACTTGGTAGTTGTAGTTTTTTCTATGTTATTATCATTATAATTAATATTTTATTTTAGTACATGTTTACAATTATTTGGTTTATATTGAAATGTCATATATTTTGTTTTATTGAGATTAATTATTAAATTATTTGAGTTTAGCCATTCAATTATATTTATTAATGCTGTATTTATTTCAGTTTCAAATTCAGTTTCAAATTCACTCACATTCTTCAATTTACTTTTTATAACAATAGTGAGTTTAGAACAACAAAGGCCCCAATACGCTACCCTGGGGCACTCCGCAAGTTGTTACTCGCGGATTTGAAATATAAGATATTTCTTGTTTACTCTTAGTACATATCTTAGTTATAGTAGTTACTTGAGTTCTACCACGCAAATAGTAATTTAAAACATTTTTTATGTTACCTCTGATGCCGTATCTTTCAAATTTTTTAATAAGGATATTGTGGTCAACAAAGTCAAATGCTTTGGTCATATCCATAAATACCGCTGCAGTGAACATGTTGTTGTTAACGTTTGTCAAAACATTTGATAACAGGGAGTATATAGCCATATTAATTATGGTACTCTTCCTAAAACCGTTTTGCTCGCTGGTTAGCATACAAAATTTCTCAAAGTACTTATATAGGGCATTATAAATATCCTTGAAAGGGTTTCAAGGATTTTCGCTAAAATTGGTATTAGTGCTACTGGCCGAAAATTCTTCATGTCCAATTTATCGTCCTTTTTGAAGAGTGGTTTAATTACGGTCTTTTTGAGAGCAGTTGGAAATATACCTTCCTCAATGCACGTGTTAATAACATCACTGATGACTGGGCTCAACAATGTGCCAACATGCTTTAAAACATTCGTGGAAATGTCATAACCTGTGCTGTTAGTATTCTTTAAGGACATAATTATTCGATAAATATCTACGGCATTTGTTGGTGGCATAAAAAAGGAATTAGGATATTCGTTTATGAGGTTATAATTTGGATTCCGGTTATTATTTGTTTCTACTTGATCAATAAAGTAGTCATTGAACGCTTGTGCAATTTCAATAGGATTGTTTAAAATGATGCCCCGATGTCTTATTTGCGAAATACTAGGCTTTGGGTACTGTGTTTTATTCCTATTGATTATCTTCCAGGTAGCTTTTGATTTATTTTCCGCGTTACTTATGTAATAGTTATTTTGGGATTTTTTGGTAAGTTTAATTATTTTTTGTAATCGTTTGGAATAATGCCTAAATGTTTCTCTATTATGCTTATTCGGATTCTTTCTATAACTCCACAATAAGTCTCTCTTGCGTTTGGTGCATGCTCTAATACCTTTGCTTATCCACTTAGGTTTGGTATTGTTTGACATTTTAATTCTAATTTTCGGGAAACAGAGGTTATAAAGCAATAATATAGTTTCATGAAGCGCATTAAATGCGTCGATTCAACAACACTCGCTGTCTCACTCATACAAAATAGGAAATGAACGGGACAGCGAGTGTGTTTGCATCGAAATAGAATCGGGTTTTCTTACGAGAATCAGCCCCAATCGTCCGCTTACTTGTTTGACTTGTGAACTTGCTGTCTCTCACGTAACTACTAGGGAGGGAAGACCTTTAAATATTTCCTACCCCAACTAATAATATCTTTCTGTTTAAATTCGTTGTGGGTTCCAGACAGCTGTAGTTTCTCCCAAGGGACGTCAATTAAGCTTCATTGCTTATTGACAATCTGAGGTCGCCGTTGTTGATCCTGGGTCTACAGAAGACACATAGGTAGGAATGTGTGGTGACTTTACTTTTGTTTCCGAAATTTATAGAGTAGTTTATTTATTTAATAATAGCGAAACCCGCGCAACTTCGTTTGCTTGTATTTATTTATGCACAGCAACGCCATCTATATCAGACTTTTGATCAAATCCTACGGGAATCGCGTACTTTTAGATTTTTAATTACATAGTACAATATGAATACTATTGACATGAAGTGAATACCTTCACGCAATATTTAGAAATCTTTAATCATATATTGGGGGGGTTCAGAAAGTGCCTGTTAGGGTTTCTTAAAAAATGATTGAATTTCATCATATTCTTTAGATGATTTCAGTGGAAGGATGATGCGGAGAAGGAATGTTACAACACGGCAACAATTAAGAACATTCTTCAACTTCTCTTTTTGTTATCAAATGTTGCCCACTAAAACTTGGTAACGTTGATCTACAATAAGTAACTGTGGTGTAGATGCACGATTACGGTCGAGATGACAAATAGGGCGAAGTGGAAGATTAACATGTACCGACCCCACGTAAAATGGGCTAAGTGGAAAAGATTAACTTGTACCGACCCCACGTAAAATGGGCTAAGTGGAAAAGATTAACATGTACCGACCCCACGTAAAATGGGCTAAGTGGAAAAGATTAACATGTACCGACCCCACGTAAAATGGGCTAAGTGGAAAAGATTAACATGTACCGACCCCACGTAAAATGGGCTAAGTGGAAAAGATTAACATGTACCGACCCCACGTAAAATGGGCTAAGTGGAAAAGATTAACATGTACCGACCCCACGTAAAATGGGCTAAGTGGAAAAGATTAACATGTACCGACCCCACGTAAAATGGGCTAAGTGTATATTATAAATGTGAAAGTGTTTTGTTTGTCCTCCATTCACGTCGAAAGTAATGAACGGATTAATATGATTTTTTTTTGGGATAGTTTAAAGTCTGGAGAGTGAGATAGACTACTTTTTTCCCACGGGATAAAGAGATTCCCATGGGAAAAATTATTGACATTTTCCCCTGAGCACGCGTGGCTCCACGGGTAACAGCTAGTTTCATTATACTTTTAGATATATAACTTTACTAGTTTTTTTTCGAAGAGGAAAACTAGTGGGACGTCTTATAAGACACGGCGATCATCAGAAACATCTTAGAAGGAAGGTAGAAGAGTAAGGGAGAGGTCGAGAAGTGCTTACATGGATCACGTAAAGGAAAAGGCAGGCGTCGTGTCCTAAAGAGAGATGAAGGAGCTGGTACAGGAGAGAGGGAAATGGAGACTGCTACACCCACAAGAGCGCGGCTCTTAAATTTAAAGAGAACCTCCTTAGTAACACTATTATCACAATAGTAAACACTATAACATAACAACACTAATTTATACAGATAACACAACACGACACGACACGACACAACGCGATGATTTCATGGACTGTTTATTAATATTGAAATACTCTCTTATCAATACATGACATTGATTTTCTAAGTAGAGCGGTCGTATTGATATGATCTTTTGTGCCTATGTGATATGTGTCTCTGAGAGGCACGTTTGATTGATTACATTTTTGACAAAGTTTCTTATTATGAAGTGTGGTACAGGCAACCAATGAAAGAGGTAAGCATAGAGAACTAAGAACAAATATTTTGAAGCTAATAATGTATTCATCGATAAGAAACTTTGTAATAACATAGTACCTACAAAATGAATCATCATCATCATATCGACCCATAATCATCCCACTGCAGGGATACGGGTCTCCCTTCAAACGAAGGTGATTAGAGCGTACTCTGCCACGCTGCTCCAATGCGGATTGGCAGAGGCCGGTGTTTTCAAGCAGCCCGAAGGCCACCGACTTGGCTTAACTGTCATCTACCGATAACAACCGGGACCGACGGCGTAACGTGCCCTCCGAAGCACGGAGAAGCTCGAGATAACGAAACCCATCCAAACACTAGCTAGGGTCGACGTGGCTTGACTTGCGTGTTCATATTAGACATATGCGACACACAGCTATGCCATCGAGCTCCTCAATATTAATACTATTGATAAATAAAAATTCGAGTAAACCCTTTCACGTAATATTTAGAAAACTTAAAATCATATTTAATAGGCACTGCTCTGTATTGAGTGTATTAATAAAAATGCAGACTGTGCCACGGCATACAAAGAACATACACTGCAAGTTTCAGGTCACTATGATCAGTATTTTTTTTATACAACACAGGTGGCAAACAAGCATACGGTCGACCTGATGGTAAGCCGTCACCGTAGCCTATAGACGTTTGCAATGCCGGGGGTATCACTCACGCGTTGCTAACCCTCCCAACCCCCCAAGTGGAGCTCTGGAGACCTTAATCACCGTAGGAACACAACATGGCCGAGGGCCGAGACCAATGCTATTTGGCTACGATCTTCTGTAAGGTGGAGATCCTACCCCAGACGGGCTGCTCCGATTTGAGCGGATTATCCGCTGTGTCCTACCTCTCATTTAGGCTATGCGTTGTTCTATCTCATATACTAGTCTATAAGCTTTCCGTATGTTGTATTATTTAAATATGTATATTGCAAATAAAGTATATTCTCTCTCTCTCTCTTTATCTCAATCAGTCAGTAATTCCAGACAAAGCATTTTATATGTACCTATAGATTAAATATTGTCTAAGTGAGGCATTTCTTCTCGTCAATGGTCATCTCGAAATGCTGGTAAATACAAAATATGTATTACTAGCTTTTCCCCGCGGCTTCGCTTGAGTTAATTTTATGACGTAGATGATCTAGATCTTGTTTGACAACAAAAAATCCATAGCGCGTCTTGTGGCGCCATCTGTTGGCCGATACGACGCCCTCTATAATAGAAAAAATATTATCCCATTGGAATGACATACTTTCACGGGATAAAAAGTAGCCTATGTTGGGCTCTGTACCACTAACAATATGTATGCAAATTTTCATAATGATCGGCTGCTTAGTCAAGCCGTGAAGGAATAACAAACAAACAAACTCACTTTCTCATTTATAATATTAGTATGATAGTATAAAGTATGATTGTGAAAGACGTATCTAAGTTCCCGCGATCAAAATCATTTTTTTTTTTGAGTTTGATTTCTAGTTTTAACAATATTTTATTCAACAAAGATGTAGGTAACAATGAGTGAATCAAGTGGCATTTCTGTGACTTTTCATGATCTATGACAGACGTTCATTGGACGAATGTAATGTGAGTTTAGCGACAAGCGTAGTTAAGCGAACCAGTTCATGATTTACAATCCGAGTCACTGAAATTGACACATCCCTACTAATATTACTGATTACGCGTTGTATTGAAGATTTATTAGGAATTACTAAATATTTGTACTATATATAACTAAATATTTACTAATTTAGTTTTGTTATTAATTATTAACTTACGATAATATTTAGCGTTAATTAAAAACCACCTTTAGGCCGAATTCACACACCACGAATTTTTACGTGCGAGCGTCGCGTAAGCATCGCGTAAAAACCGAACTCTTTGTAGGGGCTCAAATATTTTTTTTTTATTTCTTTAAGCCCCTACAAAGAACTTTAATTATTTTTTATTAATGTACATTTTATATAAGACGTTGGCCAGTTTTATGAAACTTTTTGACGGCTTGACGCAAATTTGCTGTCAGTAGTGTCAGTATCTGGACCTATGTTGTGTTTATACTGAAAATAACAATTTACCAAATGATCGAAGAATTTTCCTAATTTTTCTGCGGCGTTTCTTTGAAGCAGCAGTGACTACCGCATACTGAGAGGCAGGTGTCGGCGCCCTCTCATACGAAGTGATTTATTAACATAAAATGTATGGTATGCGATGCGGGCGGATTTGGATTTTTGTCAAAAACTTCAAATTTAAATGTAAGTTTTATATCATGTTTTTTCACATATTCGTGTTCAATATCAGCAGTAGATACGCCTCCAAAAATATTGCAAATGTAAAAAACCACATTGTATACAATGTATAAAATTCAGTCCTGACTGACTTAACTATATATCAATGCACAGCCCAAACCGCTGGGTCTAGAGATTCGAAATTTGGAATGTAGGTTCCTTACGACGTCTAGGGGTGTACTAAGAAAGGGTTTTTCAAAACTCCCACGGGAAAGCGAGATATACGCAAACGAAGTGGCGAGTATTTTACAAGTATATTATAATAGATGTGTCATGTAAATTGCCACATCACATGTATGTTTAAGTGATAACATAATAATTAGTTGAAACGACATTTTTAAATTTACATCTACAGTGGCTACACGTTTAAGATTACGTTTACATCGCTTGTAAAATTATATAAATTTGACGACCTCCGTGGCGTAATGGTTACCACGCCAGACCGCCACCCAGGAGGTCCCGGGTTCGATCCCCGGTCGGGTCATGATGAAAAATGAACTTTTTCGGATTGGCCTCGGGTCTTGGATGTTTATCTATATATGTATTTGTTATAAAATATAATATCGTTGAGTTAGTATCCCATAACACAAGTTTCGAACTTACTTTGGGGCTAGCTCAATCTGTATGAATTGTCCCTATATATTTATTTATATAAATTGTATAGAATTCGCACAGCGCCATCTGGTCCCAAAGTAAGCTAGACTTGACCAGCTTGTGTTATGGGTACCAGACAATGGATGATTAATTGTAAAATAATTTTGACAGCCCGGAGGTACGTTTGTGACCTTCGGCACCAGAGGGCGGGGGTTGCGGGATCGATAGAAATAGAAATAGAAATAGAAATATTTTTTATTTGCTCTTGACTGGGGTACATACATATTAGGTACAGTTTTTATTACACCATAAAGCTCATCCCATTCAGCCGACAATGGTGGCATGCAAATTTATTACATTAAAATTGTCAAACCAAAAAAAAAAAACGTAAAAATCAAAATAAAAGGAACCATTTCATAAGGGGATTTGACACACAAACAAACCCTCACACAAAAAAGAAAAATTGAAAAAATAAAATCTTAATAATTAATGAACTTCTAATGGTATGACAGTACAAGCATCACAGTGTTTGTGGTCAAAAAAATTTTGTAGTGTATAAAAAGTGTGTGAGATTAGCCATTTATATAATACACTTGAGAACCTCTTAATGTTAAGTTTCTTAATACTCTCGGGTAGCCGATTGTATACAATAATACACATCCAGAAGCAGTTTTTTTGGATACGAGTACTTCTGGGAATAGTGGAGGCCACCAACCTATCTCCGCGCCTAGTGTTTCTAGGGTAGATATCTGCAGCCGTTGTAAAGTAATGACTGTTTTGTTTAACGAATTTTGAGATTTCTAAGATATACAAACAAGGCAGAGGTAAAATATTTAGAGACCGGAACAGAGGTGCACATGGTTCATCTGGTGCAGCACCACAGACTGCCCTGATACATTTTTTTTGAGCTACAAATGTTTTATTTATGTCGGTGCTGTTTCCCCAAATGATAAGGCCATATCGTAGAATAGACTCAATGTAAGCAAAGTATGCAATTTGGGCAGCATCTTTTGATGCTACTTTAGTTAATTTATACAAGGCATAGGTAAATCTATTAATCTTATTGCATACTGTTTCAATTTGATGTTTCCAATCTAAATTATGATCAAGATTTACACCTAAAAATTTTGTTATATTTGTACCATTGACTTTTATACCCTTATGATTTATGGTTAATGATTCATGAGATATATTATTAAAATTTATAAAATTAGTTTTGTTAATATTAATTAATAAATTATTTTTATTTAGCCAATTTATAATTATATTCAATGTATTATTAATGTCATTTATATGCTCTTTCAATGTCAAATTTTTATCAGTTGTAATTACAAGAGAAATGTCATCTGCGAATAAGATGCATCGATGCTTTATCAAGTCAGGGATATTATTTATGTACACTAGGAAGAGAAGAGGGCCTAGAACACTTCCCTGTGGGACTCCAAATTTATTTTCCCTGAATTCTGACTGACACCTCTGTGCAACATTTTTGGAGTCTAGTTTTACAACTTCCACGGCTTGTTTCCTATTGCACAAGTAAGTTTTGATCCAACTTAACGCCGGACCTCGGATTCCATAGTGTTCCAGTTTTTTAAGTAGTTGAGGGTGGGAACAAAAATCGAAGGCACGTGACATATCAATAAAAAGGGCAGTTGTAAACCTATTTTTATTTAGACTGTTTAAGATTTCATTTACTAAATTAAAAATTGCATGAGTTGTTGATTTTTTTCTTTGAAATCCAAATTGATCTTGTTTGAGGATTCCATATTTTTCAAAGAACTGCATAAGTTTATTAAGCATGACTTTTTCAAATATCTTTGAGAAAATGGAGATCAAGGTTATTGGTCTATAATTATCTACGTTGTTTTTTTTACCCTTTTTGTATAGGGGCTTGATTCCCGCTCGGGGCAAAACTTTATGTGAAGACATTTTGTGTTTGTTCTCAAGTCTGGGTGCTTTCTATGTAGTACACGTTACCATCCATCCTAACCATAGATTTATTATAACCTACTAGCGTAAGAAGATTGGCAATGCAAAAGAGATAGATCATAGCATACGCGTTTGTTAGAGCGAGATAGATAGACGAGACCATTTTTCCTATACACGCTATGGGCTTGTATCGCCCTAACGTCAGTCATGTTAAAACAAATCCCACTCATTTTTACAAAATTTATGGTTTTTAAGTGTAGTTTTGGTGTTAATTTGACGTGATTAAATATGGTTACCTGTGCAGTGCCTGGATGTAACTCAAACTAAAAGGAAAATCCACAAAATTATATTTCTTGCTTGCACACATGTACATTCCACGCACACTAGTGTATTTTGTTTTTGGTCTCGCTTCAATCAAACAAAGCCGATCTATAGGTACGCTAGTATATCCTAAATCTGTGATCCTAACTAATATTATAAATGAGAAAGTGAATTTGTTTGTTTGTTATTCCTTCACGGCTTGACTAAGCGGCCGATCATTATGAAAATTTGTTTACATATTGTCAGGGGTACAGAGCCCAACATAGGCTACTTTTTATCCCGTGAAAGTATGTCATTCAAATGGGAAAATAATTTTCTACTATAGAGGGCGCTGCGTGGGATGGGCTATCGGCCAACAGATGGCGCCACAAGTCGAGCTATGGGTTGTTTTGTTGTCATACGAGATCTATGACATAAAATTAACGCTGGTAAAAGCTAGTTTAGAATTTATATGACGACCTTCGTGGCGCAATGGATACCATGCCGGACCGCAACCCAGGAGGTCTCGGATTCGAATCCCGGTCGGGTCATGATGAAAAACGATCTTTTTCTGATTGGCCTGGGTCTTGGATATTTATTTATAAATGTATTTGTTATAAAATACAGTATGTTGAGTTAGTATCCCATAACACAAGTCTCGAACTTACCTTGGGGCTAGCTCAATCTGTGTGATTTGTCCCTAAATATTTATTTATAAAAAAATAAAAAAATTCACTCACCCATAACCTTCTTAGGCGGCACCTTCCTCATCTCCCGCTCCTCGCTGTCCCTCCTCATCATCTTCCCTTCACTCTGCCACTTCCTCTTCCTGTCTCTATCCTCCAGATACATGCCGAACTCTTCTTCTTTCCCCACCAAAGTAAGTCTCACAGAAGACTCCCAACCGAAGTCCTCCTTACGACATTCATGCATTTTATAGTCTTTATCTTTATCCACATATAACTCCATAACCCATCACAATTATGACACTGAATGAAATGAGATGAATGAATGAATGATATATGCAACTGTCAAATTAGAATAAAACGAAGAATGAGTTGTATAATTTCTTGATTCCAGTCGTTTCGCGCTGACGGTGACTCTGAAGTAGTACGTTCTCGATTTTCAATAACATTTTCGTATTGTAACTACGTATGTTATATTTTATATGTTGATTTTTTGAGTTTTTACGGCTGCCTATCAAATACGTTGGTTGGCAGGTGTAAGTCTCCATGGGGTTTTTCACGGGAGTACAGATTCTGAATGCCTCTGCCGTGGCTTAACGTGATGCTATGGCTCCTGGAAGAGAAACAAAATATATTTAGAAATCAGTTTCATAAAGCGTGTAAGCCCGTTCGCACACAAGGCGACGCAAGTCTCCGATACTCGGCGATTTTAGCATCCAATGACGCGAGTGTACGTACGAACCTCAATGGACTTGTATGGCGGTAGTCGCTCGGAGACTAAAATCGCCGAGTATCGGAGACTTGCGTCGCTTTGTGTGCGAACGTGCTCACAAAAAAAAAACACAGTTTATAAACAATTGAAAATCGATTGTCGTTATGCACTGAGTAATAAATAAGTATGAGTTTCGAACTTCGGTTCACGTATATAACATTTAAACTGCTTTTGAAACCTACTACCACTAGATGGCGTTCAACACATCAATATTTTTAAAAGGGATATATTTAAATTTAAAAAAATTCTTCCCAACGATGAACTTTATCGGACGAGTATTTTCGGAATTTAATCAATGCAAACAATATTATCAAATCTTTATAAAACTTTCCAATTTATTTTATACAACACAATTTATTTTAAATGCACAAAAATTACAGAGAAATAATTTAAAAATATATACAAAACAAACATTAAATTAGGACTTGTCAAATCCTAGAACTTCCCTATGAGGCTGACATAGTCAAGCATGGCTAAAAGCCTCAAAGAAAAATAGATTAAAAAAAACCTAGATCCAATAAGTGTACAATATTATTTAAATTATCTAAAAAAAAAATTTATTTTATCTATATTACAAAAGAAAGTCGTGTTAGTTACACGATTTATAAATCAAGAACGGCTGAAGCGATTTGGCTGAAAATTGGTGGAGAGGTAGCTTAGAACCAGGAGAAGGATATAGGATAGGGTAGGGCAGGGTAGGGCAGGGTAGTGCCTAGTGCCTCTAAGACGGAACAACGTTCGTCAGCTAGTTAAGCGGTCCCTAGACGATCAAAATTGCTTGACAAGCATGTACAGTCAACAAAGGAGTTGACTGACCCCCCCCCCCCCCTCTGTGCATATGATTAAAGATTTCTAAATATTGCGTGAAGGGATTTGCGTACTTGTCAAGCAAGCTTGATGAGGCTTAACGCAACGTCAAGCATGCCTGTCAAGCATCCGCACTTATTTCAGCGGTCCGAGCCACAGAGTAACTCAGTAAAACTCAAACTACAAACTCCTAGACGATAAAGCATTGCAAAAATTTTACTTTCATCAAGCGTTGTCAATCACGTAGTTTGCTTGTCAAGCGCACCAAGCTTCGTTCTAAACGGTCAAAATTGCTTGACAGGTACGTAAAATTCATGTGCTTGTCAAGATCGTCTAGGGACCGCATTTAGAATAATTAAACACAGTTGACCCAAATGGTAGCAGTTACATCGCTCGACCATTTCTATTGCTATTCAGCGAGGTAACTGCTGCTGCGGCTGCTAGGTACGCCGCCACTACGGGTGTGTTTTTAAATTTAGTTCTGTTTTAGTTTAATTTTGAAAGAAAGAAAATCTGTTTATTGATTACCGATATGATTTTGAAGTGAAAACTTCTTTAGCGGCACTTGGCACTTTTTTTAGATGGGTAAAAAATGTTAAATTCTCGTCAGAACGTCTTATGATTCCCTAACCATTCCAAAATATTAAAAAATGCACAATGTTGATGTTTAAGTTTTCACTTCTGCCGGCACTCCCGGAGTGCAACCCGTCAAAATATTACAGTTTTCAGAACCTAAGTCACACATAAATTTAATTTACATAGTTAAATCTTTAGTTAAATTAAAGGACTGTTATTAATTTGGTATCTTGCAATTTGACTTACTAATTAGTGTAGAATTTTATTTTAATTAACTAACAATGATCAATTTATTTAAACGGATACATACTCACGTATTTTGAAAGTATTTTAAGCCGATCCAATTATTGTAAAATTAATCCATTTGTAGAATTAAATTTTACATTAAACTCACTGAAAATTTTACACTAACCTTAAAATCGAGTCCACAACACGTAAAACACTTTTACGATCCAATTTACTATTGGAAATCAAATGATATGCTCACTGCCATATTGGCGAAGGGTGTGTTCCCTTTCGGCCATATTTGCAACCGGTTTTCGCGACTACTCTGCGACTATTTGTCACAAATTGGTCAAGGAAGCGCGAGCTTATTGCTTTAATTCGTCGTCCAATGGAAGTCGAGGAGATGGGAATTAGATCCAGTTTGTCGCAGGGTCATATTATGTTGTTGTAAGATAGTTAATACCTCGTGACCGTCTTGGGTTCCGTACTATTGCTTTGCACGATTTTTAGTAAGGATCGTAGACAAATAGCATTGGTCTCGGCCATGTTGTGTTCCTACGGTGAGTAAGGTCTCCTGAGCTCCACTTGGGGGGGTTGGGGGGTTGGCAACGCTTGAGTGACACCCCCTGTATAGCAAGCGTCTATAGGCTACGGTGATGCCTACCATCAGGCGGGCCGTATGCTTGCTTGCCAACTTTGTGGTATAAAAAAATACTTTATCAGCGGCTTAGGGGAGTCACTGAACCGCTAACGGCCTATCCATCAGGAAAGTCACGCCCCAAGTGTCTCATCGGAGGTCACTGAGCCGTTGCCGCTGTGTTCCATAGGTGGCGATGACTTAACACTCAGCGTTGACGGTAATGACTGAAAATCAGCGTTTGCTTTCTGAGCAATCTCTAACGATAACTTATTGCCTTTTGGGGTCACTACGGTACAACAATGTTCTGTTGTTAATGTAATTTATATGTCTGTGCCTCAGTTATGCAAATGTAATTATACTATACTTAACATTAGGTGATCCGCATGCCCGTTTGCCAACCTCTTACATAAAAAAAAACATTTTTAGGGTTCCGTAGTAATCTACAAGGAACCCTTATAGTTTCGCCATGTCCGTCTGTCCGTCTGTCCGTCTGCGGTCTAGCGCCTAGACGCTTGATGCTAGAAAGCTGTAATTTGGTATGTATACTTATATTAACAATGCTAACAAAGTGGTAGAACAAAATTTTGAAAAATATTTTTTTAGTGTGCCTCTCCTACAGGTAAAGTGGGAATGATTTTTTTTTCGCACTGACCCCATATTGTGGGGTAT
Organism: Endotricha flammealis; assembly: GCA_905163395.2. Taxonomy (NCBI): domain Eukaryota; kingdom Metazoa; phylum Arthropoda; class Insecta; order Lepidoptera; family Pyralidae; genus Endotricha; species Endotricha flammealis. Next base: position 2,298,836 of record LR990883.1, read on the forward strand.
CGTTAGTTAGGTCTCTTAAAAACATTGAGGGTGTGGGAAGATCATTTTCCGATACAATGATCCGTTTGCGAATTATTTACATTTAACGTGTCATTTTTCGTTTTGCACGGTGGTCCCCCCCCCCTCTATCTCCGAAAGTCTTGAGTTTAGAATGTTGAAAAAATTCATGGTAATAGTCCATAAAGTGAACCTACAAGGAAAACTATAACGGTTAAGTAAGCACTAGTAGTTACCGAGTAATAGCCGACGAACTTATGAAGTAAAATCTTCGGAACCTTGCCTAAAGGGACTCCTTTTAATAATATATTATATGCGCTGAACCGTTATTCGAGACCTATAGAGTGAGACAGCATCACTTCCGCTTACGTCAGAACAGCCCCGACCAATCATGAAGCGTCCCTTCCACTCGACTCCCGGCGGCTAAGTCCGAGTGGAGGGGAGCCTTGCTTGTCACCTGTGCAGAGTTGCGCCGTCACATTGGCATCGACTTTCGTCGAGTACATACCCCGACTAAACTATTGAAACAACGTTGTTGTTCGTATTATAAATTAATTAGTTATTTCATAATGGATCCTGTACGGGAACCCGTAGGCACCCCGTCCAGAACAGGAATCCAGTGGGCTTCTAGGCCCAAGGAACGTGTGCGTTGTAACGAACGCTCGTCTACTATAGACGGGTCTCCAAAGCGGGTTTCTAGACCCAAAGTGCATGAGCACCACAGGAGGCGTTCTCCAGACGCGAGTAAATCACCAGATCGGGATTAGGTGAAAAAGAGGTGAACGCGGCCGACAGGTTTCAGAACGGGTTTCTAGACCTAAGAAGAAGAAAAAGCAGCACAAAAGGCGCTCGCGTAGTTCAAGTAGTGCTCCCAGACGGGTTACTAGGCCCAAAGGACGCCGTGTTAGGCGATCACGCAGCACAAGCTCGAGCACCAGCTCTTCATCTTCATCATCGTCATCTACGTCATCGAGCTCAGAGGATTCCCGGCGGCACAGAAGTAAACAACGGTCCGGAGAGAATCAGAAGCTGGCAGTATTATCTAATCAAGTAGGTGAAGTGTTAAAATATTTAAGTACCATACGAGATCATAAAAGTGATTCCGACTCGGATATAATTTCGTTGCACCCATCACAAAATCTAAAAAATACAGTACTTACAAGTGAACCCTGTTATGTAGGCCCGATCAAGAGAAAACTATTGATTGTAACATTCACACGAATCATAAAGATCCTTCGGTTGAAAACTCTTCTGAGGGTAGACTTTCTATTTTGTCAAAATTACACCATTTCGACACTAACGAATGGGAGAGAGTACGATATATCGAAACCGAGAAAAAATATCTCGCTCAGCCTGGCTTTTACGACTTAGATGTTAATACCGAATTACGATTTCATGATCCTAATTCGTCTTGGCTTAAATCTCTCGATCGTTCATTAGGAGCTATGACTCATGCAATTATCCAACAGAATGAGGTTTTTAGAAGCAATTTGCAACAGCTGGTGGACTGGTCGCATAAACCAGACTGTGTACTAACTACTGACACTCTTTTCGACAAACTCAATGTTCTTTTTTCGGAGAAATCAGCCTATATCAAATTATCTGAAGATATTCTTCAACTCGTCTGCGGAAGGCGAGCTGATACGATCCAAAAACGTCGCGAGAGTATTCTCTCAGGCGTCAAAGATCGTTTCATTAGAGAGGATTTGCGGAAAATCCCACCTACTAGTTCATGCTTATTTAATCCGGACACACTGAGTGCATTCTTCACTAAAGCAGGAGGCTCAAATAAGTTGTTCTGTAACCACAAACGCTCAGCGGATGAGCCAATTATGTCTATGCTGTTACGTTGTGAATTAGATTCACACGTAATATTTCAATTATATTAACTAATTTAAGAATATTGAAAACAATAAGAATTAACAATTACACGTTAACGGTTTTCGGGAGTGACTGCATAGAAGTCTCGACCGTATTTCTTGAGGCATTAAGATCACTATGGCTAATCGATGCCTCGGCGTGCCCGTGCACGGCCGGTGCATCGCTCGATGACCAAATTTGGTAACGCACAAATGGTAGGCGTTTCAATATTCTTTCCCTTCAGTCGGATTGGTCGTCATAACACAATGCACGTACGTTGTCGCGAGGAACGTTCTAGAAAAATGTAGTTTATAAATTCACGGTGCGCCGGCAGCGCGCCACATTTTCGGATTGCTGCAGTGACGAGTGTACTGATTAACTAGTGATTACCGATACTTTATTCGCGTGTGTAAGTCCCTTGTCCGCTAGGTGAGTTCTGCACTGATTTACCTCTAATAGGATTCTCTTTTGCTTTAATCTGTCTTTGTGTAATTTTTATCCTACTAGTGTATTTAATAATCTAAATTAAATTCATGTATTGCTTATTTTGTGAGTTCGCGTATGTCCCTCAGACGTGCGTGATCGAGCCTACCTTCATTGTAATTCTGTGTGGCCGCCTAAGACAATTATAGACTGGACCTTCAGCTCGTCCAGCCTGTAAGAAGATTGTCGGCGACGGCCCACAGGATTCCTGGAAGGCGGAATCTGACACCGTCCAATCTCAAATTCCAGGACACCTACGCCAGGGCTAATCCCTGTTCAACACTAAAACGCTACGGGAGAGTCTACCCCTTCCCGAGCGCTACATCCCGACACCGAGGTCTACTCTACGGGCGACTACGGGAACATAGCCGGTCAGCGCTTCCCTACGCTGCGCTGCCGACCTCAAGACGCCGCTACCGCGTCGAGCATCTGAGCTGCTGAGCCAGACCCTCCAGGAGGACCTACCCCTTCCGTATTGCATTCCCGCCGTCCGTGCGCCGAAGAAGACTCGAAGCTAAGTGTCGTAAAGAGATTGCAAGTAAATTCTCATAGCTCACACCCTGAGAAACTAAATAAATCTTTTATTTCGTGTCTTGCTCTTTCTATTATCTCTCTCGACCACTACCCTATCTTGCTTACGCCGACCGGCCTCCCCGGCGACGTAACAATGCGTAATAATAACTTCCGAGCAAAACGACCTCGCAAATCAATGCGAGATAATGGATATGACAATTCGGCCGCTCCCGGGCCTTCCACTGTAAAGAACACTAATAAGAATCAAAGATTCCCGGCTAATCGCAATAATTCCAAATCAAACGCGAAACGGGACTATAAAAAATCTGGCCAATCTACCCGCAAGTCAAATAATAATTTTTTTCGAAAATGACTACAAACAAAACTCGTTTTATGGCGGTTGTTTAGCAGATTACGTAAATATTTGGAAAGAATTAGGTGCACCCGATCAAGTTATAAAAATAATTTCCGGTTACAGACTACCCTTTTTTCAAATACCTTCTCTTGTCAGTCACAGCCTATTAGAAAAATATCGAACACCGACAAGTTTAGCTATGACAGACCAAATAATAGAATTAAAAAGGCAAAGGATTCTCATAGCCGCTCCGCCTACTCCGAGTTTTGTTTGTCAAATGTTTTTAGTAAAGAAATCAGATACCAGCAACCGTCCGATTTTCAATCTAAAAAATTTAAATCGTTACTTGGCACAGTTCAACTTCAGACTGATCAACATGCACAGAGTACCAGATTTTTTACAAAAGGGAGATTGGGCCATAAAAATCGACCTAACACAGGCATATTTTCATATTCCTGTGGCTCGTGCACACCAGCCATTTCTGAGAATTCTTTACAAGGTCAATCAGACAAGCGAAGCAGAACTCCTGCAAATAACAAGTCTGCCTTTCGGACTCTCGTCTGCGCCAGTAACATTTGCGACAGTTTCCAACTGGATAGCCCAAGTGTTACGCAGCAGAGGCATGCGATTGATCGTCTACCTCGACGACTATTTAATTGTCAATCAGGACATGCGGATTTTAAGAGAACAGGCTGCGGAAGCCGTTCGACTTCTGTCCACACTAGGTTGGACGATAAACCTCAAGAAGTCAGTCCTTGTTCCTACTCGAATTATAGAGTATCTAGGCATTGTCTGGAATCTCCAGCTAAACTTGAAAGTCCTTCCTATGGAGAAACAGTTCAAAATTCAAGCGATGGTGAATGCACTCATACGGACAAACGAATGGAATCTCAAGGACGCACAGCGGCTCCTAGGCATGCTGAATTTTGCGGCCTTTGTGGTACCAAGAGGCCGGCTTCATTGCCGCCCTATTCAAATGGCCAGTGCCCTTCTTTCCAAAGACCAGCCATATTCAAAAGACGTGCTCAGTCTTGCGACAATAAAAGTGCTGAAATGGTGGATAACGGCGCTCTCGGCGAGCACACCTATTCATCCCCAACCAGCTGCTCATTTTTTGACGACAGATGCGTCCGGCACAGGCTGGGGCGCGGTAATCGACGGCGTTCGATCGAGCAGAGGCACTTGGCTTGCCAGCCAAACAGCTTGGCACAGCAATATAAAGGAAATGTGGGCCAGTATTCAGTCGATTCGCGGACATCGATATCGATTGCAAGGGACAACCGTATTGACTCAATCCGACAACAAAAGCATTGTCAGTTATATAAGGAACGAAGGCGGCCTTCGCTCAAAAGGTCTTTATCAGATGACCTGCTTACTATTTCAACTTTTAGACGAGAACAGTATAAAAATCGTACCGCATTATATACCAGGTCAATACAATATAGAGGCGGATTTACTATCCCGGCAAAAAGCACCCGGCTAATGCGTTTTCTAGGCCAAGTAAGCCCTCAATATGGGATCCAAGGCGAGTCGTTGAATGGATGTTGTGTCACGTCCCTGACAATTTTACTCATTACGAAGTATCTCGACGCACAGCCTTAATACTTCTTCTGGCGTCCAGTCGTCGCGTACATGATCTTACCCTTTTGCACATTGACAGAGATCACTATGAAGATGGAGATAATTTTATAGTATTACATCCAGCCTTCGGTTCTAAAACCGACAACTACTTACTGAGGCAATCTTCGTGGAAGTTCGTAAAAGCGACGGACGACAGGACATGTCCAGTTTTTTGGCTAAAGAAATTAATAGAAGTGAGTTCGCAACGCAGAAATAATTCTGGATTGACGGAACTATTTATAACAGTTCGCGGCGTAACCCGCGCTGCCTCACGCACTGTGCTAGGTGGTTGGGTAAAGTCATTGCTACGAGCAGCTGGTGTAGAAGCCAGCGCTGGCAGTACACGTAGCGCTGCTTCATCTCTTAACTGGCTTGACCATTGTTCCATTGAGGAGATTATGGCAAAAGGCAATTGGCGTTCCCCTAACACTTTTGCTAAATTTTATTCAGCTGAGATAAATTGTCAGTCGAATAACCAAAGCCTTAACCTGGCACGAACATTTAGTTCTATATAGGTTATAATATAATATATGATTCTAGTCTACATGTATTAATACCCTAATGTACTGATAATATTATGTTCAAAAACAGTTTTGAATTGTTACATTGCTTGTATTTAAATTAAATTACACAACTGATTATAAAAACAAAAAATATTGTTTTATTCCTAGGAACCTAAATGAGAAATAACTTTCTCGGGTCATTAAAATAACTTATTTTTACTTTTCACACATTGGCATACTATATTACAACAATAAATTTGCTTGCCACCAGGCGATAACAAACACATCTCACTCTATAGGTCTCGAATAACGGTTCAGCGCATATAATATAATGTTTTACCTAAAAATAAAACAGTTATTATATGCATAAACCTTATTCGAGACCTATATTTCTAATTCTGCCTGTTGTCTTTACTAAGACCTTTCAGTAAGATGCAATGTGACGGCGCAACTCTGCACAGGTGACAAGCAAGGCTCCCCTCCACTCGGACTTAGCCGCCGGGAGTCGAGTGGAAGGGACGCTTCATGATTGGTCGGGGCTGTTCTGACGTAAGCGGAAGTGATGCTGTCTCACTCTATAGGTCTCGAATAAGGTTTATGCATATAATAACTGTTTTATTTTTAGGTAAAACATTATATTTTAGTTATTTTATTATATTTTTTAAGGTTTTTAGTTTTAGGTTCATTATAATTTGTTTATAATAATATGTTTAGTTTAGTTTTATATTTAACAGTCTTGTTATGGTACAATAAATTTACTTAATAAATTTCTTTGAAAACGTACAAATGTCAAAGAATATGGCATTGTACTCATCTGCAAGCAAGAAATGCATAGCCAATACGGAACCCTACATTGTGCGTGGCCCGACACGTACTTGCCCGGTTTTTTTTTTATCTCGAGGAGCTCGATTCCCTAGTTGTATGTAGACAACCCTAGTAAATAGTTGGCCGTTTTAACGTGAGTAATAGACGGTCAGACAGAGTTACTCTCGCATTTATAATAGTAGTAAGACTGAGGTGATTTTCCGAATAAAACAAGTTGGTTCCCAGATTATTATGGGACTGAATCTGCTCCCGCGCACATCCATACAAAGTTAAACTGCTTTTGTATAGACAGGAATATGTAAGCATTTTTTTTAAGATGGCGAAAATAAAATCAGCTCCAAAAGACTTATGCGTCAAACATACACTGAAACAATTCGAACGGCCACCATTTTAACGAGTTTTATTTGACGTCACAAGGCAGAATAAGAATCTGTTAGTACCTGTACTGAACGACGGGCGTTGGCGTCGCGTTTCGTGCTACATTGAGCTTCTCCCTAATATTACTTTACTCTTTGATTGAGCTCTTTCGCTTTGAGCAATAAGGCCGCCTTGTTGCTAATATTAGTCTGTATGCTTTTTGTGTGTTTACCGTATTGTGTTTGTTTTGTGTTCTAATGTTTTTAGTCTGTGTGTTGCAAATAAAGCATAATTTATCTATCGACCTCAAGATAAAATGATGGCAACTCCGTGATGGATCATAACACGCGGCGAATTGACCCTTTTTGGACAAGGCCTTAATGTATAGCGAATATCTTCTGTTGCCGCGGTTATTCAGTACTGGTGATAGTGGTGACGTCATACCCGCTCGAACTGTCAGCGTTGCTTTTCAAGGACTATTATGGACGCTCTCAAATTTTGAAAATTTTACTTCTATTATCCTACTAATCTATACTATCTATACTAATCCTTACTAATATTATAAATGAGAAAATGAGTTTGTTTGTTTGTTATTCCTTCACGGCTTGACTAAGCAGCCGATCATTATGAAAATTTGCATACATATTGTTAGGGGTACAGAGCGCAACATAGGCTACTTTTTACCCCGTGAAAGTATGTCGTTCCAATGGGTAAATTTGCTTAAAACTAGCATGCTTATTGCTAACAAATGTGAAGGTATGATTGAAACTAGCATGCCTATTGCCAGCAATTGAGCATACTCAATAGCACGCTTTTAGCATGCTATTTTAGAGCATGTGTAACTGTAGCTTTAAGTTCGCCTATTGTCATCATTACAAGTCAATAGAGTTAAATAAAATTCTTTGAAAAATTTGTGAGTCTCTTTTGAGTCACGAAAACTCATCTCGAACACACTCGAGCTGTGTCCAATTAAAGACAATGATTTTAATGAACAACATGCTCTGCTAACTCGTACCCAACAATTGTTCTTTATTGCTGACAATTAATCTGTTTTGCGTATAGTACAAGAGTCGGCGACAAAAAGGCCGTAACTGGTTTTCTGTAGCTAGTTCTTTTACCAGTGGTCATTTTGCTTTTCTTTCCGAAATGGCAGTAATTTTTTTTTTATATCACAAAGGTGGCAATCAAGCATACGGTCGGTATGATGATAAGCCGTCACCGTAGCCAATAGACGCTTGCAATACCGGAGTATCACTCACGCGTTGCCAACTCTCCCAACTCTGTGAGCTCTGGAGACCTTACCTACTCAACGTAGGAACACAACATGGCCGAGACCAATATTATTTGGCTACGATCTTCTGTAAGGTTGAGGTCCTTTCCCAGACGGGCTGGCTCCGATTTGAGGGGATTATCCGCTGTGCCCTACCTCTCTAAATTTTTTCCCACATTTCAGATGTGAATGGACTGTTGAGAAGGAGTGCCGCAAGAAACTCAAAACTAACTTTTTTTAAACCCATTTTAACATAAGTGTTTAAAAAAATTTGATAAATTGAAAAATATTTTACGTCTAGCTGTGTCCACGGCTTTGCCCGCGTGGAATTGGATTTGTGGTTAAATGAGTGTAGTTGTTCTCTTAGGTTAGGCATTGAGAGCTCAGCTCTTGTACTATAATGCCGGACATACGTTAATTTCAGCGAATGAATCACTGAGGTCTTTCCAGTTTAAAAGTTAAAGAACCGAAATGTCTTTTCGTTGAAACACATAAATTGGAAACCATAAAATAAAATTGCAAGGAATGTCATATTAATTATAATATGGTCTAGATTCGATGATTAAAGAAAAAGTATGGAATATTAAGGGGACTGAAGATCTTCTCCGAATTATAATAAATACCCTTGGACGAGTCACACAACGCCATCTAGTCCCAAACTAAACAACTAAGCTTGTACTATGGATACCTACTAGATTGCTGATAAATGTACTTAAATACTTTTTTTTTAAAATAAATACTTATTATACATAGAAAACACCCAGACCAAGGCAAGCAGACATGTTCATGCACACAAATGTTTGCCTTGCGCAGGATTCGAACCCGCGGCCCAATGAAGTGAACATTGCTAGCCACTGACCACCGGGCCTGTCCCTTATTCCCTTCCCTATGACCTTTCTGTCTCATAAGTTCATAAAGACTTTGAGAAAAACCGGGCAAGCACGTGTCGGGCCACGCAGATTATAGGGTTACGTATATGCTACGCTGCTTCCACAAGTGCAATGTCATATTTGTACATTTTAATCAAATAAATTTTACTTCATAAGTTCGTCGGCTATTAGCCTACTAAACCGTAATACATTTTCTTGTAGGTTCACCATATATATATATATAGAAGAGAGATAGGTTTTAAAAGAGGTAGGGCACAGCGGATAATCCGCTCAAATCGGAGCAGCCCGTCTGGGGAAGGACCTCCACCTTACAGAAGCCGTAGCCAAATAGTTTTGGTTTCGGCCATGTTGTGTTCCTACGATGAGTTGTCTCCAGAGCTCCACTTGGGGGTTGGGAGGGTTGGCAACGCTTTAGTGATACCATCGTTATTGCAAGCGCCTATAGGCTACGGAGACGGCTTACCATCAGGCCGGCCGTATGCTTGTTTGATTGTATTGTACAACACATATAATGTATTATACTATTATATATTACTGTATGACGAGAGAAAGTAAAAACTACAATATGAGGTTCTTCAAAAGGGGCATAAAAATTTTTTACAGGGTCGGCAACGCGCGAGTGATACTCCCGGTGTTGCAAGCGTCCATAGGCTACGGTGACCACTTACCATAAGGCGGGCCATAAGCTTGTTTGCCACTTTAGTGGTAAAAAAAATGTGTTTAACTTTAAAAATTGACTATTTAACTTTTAACTGCAAAATATTAATCCTATCGTACTTACCATTAACAACACTAAAGCAGAATCCAAAATAATGTCTTCTCAAAAATATCTTCAATCTGGCAATATTTATAAATATTCAAATCTGGCAACACTTTTCCGTCAATGGCCGGAGTTGTGTTAATATTTCCGTCTCTCTCTTTAGTATGCTGTTTATTATATCTCTATCTCTTTTTTTATAGGTGATCCGTTGTCTTACAATGTGGATTGTATGTCTGTAAAGAGAAATGTCAAATGTAAGCATTAACTGTTAATGAATAAAAATTTTTTTTTTTTTTAAATGTTAAAAAAAAGCCAAGTTCGGACTCGCGCACGAAGAGTTCCGTACCTATACTTGTAAAAAACGCCCAAAATATCACGTTTGTTGTATGGGAGGCAACACGTGAGTGATACCCCCGGTATTGCAAGCGTCTATAGGCTACGGTGATGCTTACCATCAGGCGGGCCGTATGCTTGTTTGCCACCTTAGTAGTATAAAAAGTATAAAACGTTAAGGGGTACTAACTCAACGATACTATATTTTATAACAAATGCATATAATACATCCAAAATCCGAGGGCAATCAGAAAGTTAGTTTTTCATCATGACCCGACCGGGGATCTAACCCGGGACCTAAAGTTACCACGCCGCCACGGAGGTCGACGATTTTTTTTTGTTGACAATATTGCGTTACTAGTGAAGCGCTAACGGGATACGCTTCACCAGCAACATTGGTTTTACGTGGGCGAGGTGTCAACCCGCCGCACAACCCCCGAAATGCTGGAGGAGCACACCCGTCGTTGGTCAGCGAGACCATCGTACTTAGCCGGTTAGTGTAGCTAGGCTGTACTACCGACCATTCCCCTATCCGCCACCTTGGGGACGCTCCTCTACGCTGTGAGGGCCAGCGCGGGGGAGGTCGTCGATTACATTGCAGTATTAAATTATGAATGTAATCAATCTTCTCTATAAACTACTACCATTTCGGAAAGCATTTATTAGTAACGATATCTGATGGAAGTGCAGCCTAAGATCAGAAAATGGTAAGTGCCTAAGTGGTCACGTGTTGAAAAATGTTACGAATACATATATCAATGCAATTTCAACTTTATTAAGTTTGCCTAAGGTCTATTTTCCTTTTAAAGAGACGGTTTATATAGATTTATGACAGTCGGTTCAAACTGACCTCATTTAGTTTCTTGCAGACCTTATAGGATGCGTAAATTAAAAAAATTGAACTTGTTGGCGTCTTTGCATGAGTTAAAATATGTTAAGCAATGTGATTGTTGATGATGTATTTTGATGGGTCTCGTGTTTTTTTTTTACCACAAAGGTGGCAAGCAAGCATACGGTCGGCCTGATGGTAAGCATTACCGTAGCCTATAGACGCTTACAATACCGGGGGTATTACTCACGCGTTGTCAACCCTCCCTACCCCCCCAATTGGAGCTCTGGAGACCTTAGTCACCGTAGGAACACAACATGGCCGAGACCAATGCTATTGTCTATGATCTTTGTAAGGTGGAGGTCCTTCCCCAGACGGGCTACTCCGATTTGAGCGGATTCGCTGTGCCCTACCTCTTTTAAAAATTATAATAATACTGACAGTATTTTGATGGGTCTCGAGCTTTTTTTATGAGATGAGGACAAACGAGCTAGCGGTTCACCTGATGGTAAGCAATCGCCGCTGCCCATGGATATCTATTACTACAAGACCTTGGATGCGGTGCCCCACCTACGAAGGAATGAAAAAGGACGAAACGTTTCGGAGATCCTTTCTTCGGAGGACAGAGTAAACTGTCCTTAACCAGCTAATGTCACAGGTCTGTAATATTCTAAGCAGGAGCTTGTTGTAATAATTCATTTATTTTCTTCTCTTGTAAAAAAAGATAAAATAATTACAAACGATACTTCCTTCACAATAAGCAACGCATTATTATTATTATCCTAAAGTCTAAACTATCCCACTGCTGGGTTACGGCCGCCCTACCTCCCATTCCATGAGTTCCTTACGACCATGGATATACAGGAATATTTATTAAAAATATCATTTAAGAAGGGCATACCTTCCTACCGGCGGGGAATCCAACCTCACACACTAGAACCAAAATGGTCGCGTACTGCGCGGTTTCAGAGGAGTTTCCTCCCGCGAACGCTGAGGCTGTGGAATGAGATACCCGCCGAGGTCTTTCCTTTAGACTATAATATGGGGTTCTTCAAAAGGGGCATTAAAAGATTTTTACAGGGTCGGCAACGCGTTTGATTCCCCCGGTGTTGCAAGCGTCCATAGGCTACGGTGACCGCTCACCATCAGGCGGATCGTAAGCTTGTTTGCCACCTTTGTGGTATGAGAAAAATTTGCTACGCTTGAAGAGGCTAGGCGACTCTAGTAAGGTAGACGATTTTTTACAAAAATTTGACAGCCCAACGTAGTTGTGATTCTACTTTTGGTACTACAGGGCGCGGGTGCGATACAGCATTTGTTTTTGTTCAAGTCTGAGTGTTTTCTATTTTTTACTAGTAAAATACTCGCAACTTCGTTTGCGTATATCTCGCTTTCCTGTGGGAATTTTGAAATCCTTTCTTAGTACACCCCTAGACGTCGTAAGGAACCTACATTCCAAATTTGGAATCTGTAGACCAAGCGGTTTGGGCTGTGCGTTGATATACTCTGGCAACTTCGTTTGCGTATATCTCGCTTTCCCGTGGGAATTTTGAAAAATCCTTTCTTAGTACACCCCTAGACGTCGTAAGGAACCTACATTCCAAATTTGGAATCTCTAGACCCAGCGGTTTGGGCTGTGCGTTGATATACCCTGGCAACTTTGTTTGCGTATATCTCGCTTTCCCGTGGGAATTTTGAAAAATCCTTTCTTAGTACACCCCTAGACGTCGTAAGGAACCTACATTCCAAATTTGGAATATCTAGACCCAGCAGTTTAAGCTGTGCGTTGATTCTTAGTACACCCCTAGAAGTCGTAAGGAACCTACATTCCAAATTTGGAATCTCTAGACCCTGCGGTTTGGGCTGTGCGTTGATATACCCTGGCAACTTCGTTTGCGTATATCTTGCTTTCCCGTGGGAATTTTGAAAAATCCTTTCTTAGTACACCCCTAGACGTCGTAAGGAACCTACATTCCAAATTTGGAATCTCTAGACCCAGCGGTTTGGGCTGTGCGTTGATATACCCTGGCAACTTCGTTTGCGTATATCTCGCTTTCCCGTGGGAATTTTGAAAAATCCTTTCTTAGTACACCCCTAGACGTCGTAAGGAACCTACATTCCAAATTTGGAATATCTACCCAGCGGTTTGGGCTGTGCGTTGATTCTTAGTACACCCCTAGACGTCGTAAGGAACCTACATTCCAAATTTGGAATCTCTAGACCCAGCGGTTTGGGCTGTGCCTTGATATATAGTTAAATCAGTCAGGACTTTGAATTTTATATTACACTAAAATATTATAAGGTATAGATATTTATTAGGTAATTTTTCTATTAGAATAATTTTGTTTTATATCGGCGCCACATATCCCGTCTCTTTCTTTTCCACTTCTGATAGGTTGTCTGGAAGAGATTACTTTTGTGATAAGACCGCCATTTATACTTCACTACATTGTTTATATGTCTATACAAACATACAGTGAGAATGTTTGTATTTTAATGGTGCAATAAAGAGTATTGTATTGTAAAATATTACATAAACACTTGCATTTTTGTTTGTAACGAATACACAAACTACTGGACCGATATGAAAAATTCTTTCACCGTCGGGAAACTACGCTATACCCAGTTAACATAGGCTATATTTTATTATAAAAAACAATATGGATCCATAATAAATGTTATTGTCTTGTGTCTCATGTGCTGTAAAGAATAAATGTATTTTCTTTCTTTCTTTCTTTATAAAGTTTTCAAATTCGTTTCAACAAAATAACTGTCTACTTACCAGGAAGCGTCAAACACACAAGCAAACGCCATGGCACTCATTTTATTGTATTATTTAGAACAGAAAAAGAAAAATATAAAAGCTTGCCACAGACGTATAAATACGTCGGTAGATGATATTGTAGTGTTCAGTTTAAATTGTCAACAATGAGGGGACACAATTGGGACACCGAAAGTAGGTACCATAATGACATCTAAATAGTACAAGTAGTAACCAGTGTACTCTGGGCACAGAATGTTGAAAAAAACGGTGAAGAAAATCACGGTGAATGAGATATGGAATGGTGAGACAGACACTCAGCCAGACAGATAGAGAGATGGCCAGACGGATAGAAGGAGAGCGGAGTCTTAGATAGGGTTCCGATGGTATGGTATATGGGCACAGATTGCTGAAAAAAAAATCACGGTGAATGAGATATAGAATGGTGAGACGAGACAGTCAGCCAGACAGATAGAGAGATGGCCAGACGGATAGAAGGAGAGCGTAGTCTTAGATAGGGTTCCGATGGTATGGTATATGGGCACAGATTGCTGAAGAAAAATCACGGTGAATGAGTTATAGAATGGTGAGACAGACAGACATAGACAGATAGAGGGATGGCCAGACGGATAGAAGGACTGCAGAGTCAGTAATAGGGTTCCGATGGTATGGTACCCTTTGGGCACAGACTGTTGAAAAAAAAAAAACATTTCGACAGTCTAGATATCACGGTTAATCAGATACTTCCTAATGACAAAGTCAAAATCAAAGATTTTTATTAAAATAGGCCTAATACAAGCTCTTTAGAATCGTCACATTTTCTTCCAGTTCAGACGGCAGATTTGTGCTAAGAACAACTGGCTTTAAAGAAGAACAGACAGCCGGACGGACAGCGAGGTAGTAATAGGGTCAAGATGGTACCCTTGTGCACAGATTGTTGAAAAAAAAAACTATTTTCTATGTGTTACTGGTGAATTTATTTCACGGTTAATGTATTTTTTTTAATGTCATACAGTAGACAAACAAGCAAGCGGGCCACCTGATGGAAAGCGGTCACCACCGCCTATGGACATCAGTAACACCAGGGGCGTTACTAATGCGTTGTCCACCATGGAGGTTAGAGGAAAGGAAGGAGGAAGGGACGGGAAAGAATCCACCAAGGAGGTTGGAGGAAAGGAAGGAGGAAGGGACGGGAAAGAAGGACGGGGAAAGAGGGGATAGGGAAGGCGTTGGGCTTCCGGATCTCTCACTCACTAAACGAAACGCATTGGTTACTGCTTCACGTCGATATTCTGTGGGAGAGTGGTACTTCCCCGGTCTAGCAAGCCCATTTCATAATAATTGCTCTACCACTCCACAAACATTTCACATTAATTTCTTTCTTTACCTAGGTTGTCTTGAAAAAATTGCTAATAAGCCCAATACAGGCATGCAACTCCTGATTTTCTTTTCATCTATACTTCTATACTAATAGGTATTATAAAGAGGAAAGATTTGTATTTTTGTGTGTGTGTGTGTGTGTGTGTGTGTGTTTGTAACAAGTAAACTCAAAAACTACTGGACCGATTTCAAAAGTTCTTTCACCTTTGGGAAGGTACTTTATCCCCGGGTAACATAGGCTATATTATTAATTTTTTAGTACATGCCACTTACCCTATGTTAGTTTATTTAATTAATTCTGAACAATAATATGAAAATATTTATTTTATGATCTGCCCCACCCAATGTCTCAGAATGGGACAGTCAACTTTGTCAGCTATTGCCATCAGGACGCTGTTAGAGCTGTCCCGCATTCTGCTCAGCAAGGACGCTATACGTTTGCGTCTTATGGCGAAGAAGTCGTCAGTGCGCTCTTGTGCAAACATTAAGGACGCGCTACAGTAGCGGGGCAGCCTTTTATTACGTTGCAAATTTTGTTAATCAGATTCTTGTTTTGCTTGCCCTGTCCGTTTCTTTCTTTAATTCGTTACCCAAAGGTTGCCTTGAAAAGATTGCTTTTAGCAATAAGGCCGCCTTGTTGCTAATACACTAGTATGTAAGATTTTAATGTAATATTTCTTTGTGCTGTTGGATGTGTATTGCAAATAAAGTATATTCTATTTATCCATCTATGTTTCTGATTAAATTCATTGTTAGTTCTAAGACAGCTGTAGTTCCTCCCCAGGGACGTCAATAAGCTTCATTGCTTATTGTCAATCAGAGGTCGCCGTTGTTGGTTCTGGGTTTACGGGACACAAAACGATGGGTGGGAATGTGTGTTGGCATTGCAGGAAATGTCGTCCATACAACCATGGACGTAGTCAGGTAGATACAGGCAGGTCCCCGGTCCCTAGAGTAGATTTTGTACAATATGTCAAATACCATTACTAACTCTACATTATCAAGGCTAGAAAATGGTCATTGTGCACAGCGATTTAATTAAAGGAATCCTTTCAAATTAGAATTCAATGTGTATCAATAGACTTTATATTGAGACCATGATAATGAAATTCTATGACGTCATTCCTACATGAACAAGTTTTAGTCCACAAATAGCGATTTTTTTTGTCATACGGAAGACATGCAAATGGTCTACCTGACGTGTTGTGGCCGCACGATATTTTTTAAATATACAGCACGCAAACAAGTAATCGGGCGACGTGGTAGACGCGTTGCTTGCTACTAGGAAGGGAATAGGCAGTCTAGGCAGAGGAGGGATAAGGACAGGACACAACATAACACCTTTCTTTCGAAGAAATAAGTGCATTAGGTTGTGAAGATAAAATTGAATTATTTGTTAAGTTTCGAATTTGACGCTTCATTTGACCAATCAATTGACCCGAGCAGAGTTTATCCATCCATTTTCGTAATTCTGTAACACATTACGTTACAAACATTACGTAAAAAAAAATATATATCTTACTAGCTTTTTTGGCCGCGACTTCGTCCGCGTGAAGTTCCGGACCCGTTCCCGTGGGAACCACATTGAATTTCGGGAAAAGCTATGGCCTATGTCACTCCCTGATAATGTAGCTTTCTACTGGTGAAAGAATTTTTGAAATCGGTCCAGTAGTTTCGGAGCCTATTCAATTCAAACAAACAATCAAATCTTTCCTCTTTATAATATTAGTATAGATAGTAAAGATGGAATATAAGGATGAAAGGACAAAAATCGCACAAATGGCAAATTGTGACGACGACGAATGAAGCGCAGTGAAATTACGCAGTACGGACAGGCCCTTAGATTGCAACATTTGCACCGCTCTAAATGCATGTTATGTAATTGCAAATTGTATATAAACAGTCATAAATATCTATTACATTGATTTACACGACACGTGTCATGTGTATTTTACACGTGCCGTCTTCTACTAATGTTTTTCAGATAGCATGGGTACGGTGACATTTGGGATTTGAAGGGAATTTACAGGGAATTAAAATAAATGTATCATTAATAATGCAAATTTGAATTTACTACTTTTTTGTAGTCGCTTATTCTTCACTCTTTTTCTATTTCTTTTTGTACTTCGCGGTTTTTTGTTTCGAATAAACATGCGTGAAATGGAATAACTCAAACTTCACGTACCCATGCTATCTGAAAAACACTTTAGGAATATCTGGAAATACAGTGCCACAAACTTATTTGTGGCGGTGGCCAAAACTAGAACTAATTGGATCCTTGGATACCTTGACTATAGTCCGGCAATCTCGTGCGCGACCGTCCCGCGGGGTGACAGACGGTGGCGGGGACGAGGTAGCGTAGCCGAGACTGCCGTATTTGACGCGCGATGCACGCGTTTCCCTTCCCCGCTACACCACACGCTACCCGCTGACATCTTAGGTACCTCGTCCCCGCCACCGTCTGTCACCCCGCGGGACGGTCGCGCACGAGATTGCCGGACTATAGCTTCCTTCCTTCAATAGCTTCGACCCGAGCGCCCCTTATATCGGCACAAATAAGTTTGTGTATTAAGAGGTAGCTATTCGTTGAAGAAGAATTAATTCTGCGCAAAACGGACATGGCTTGGTCGTCGATAGCATTTAGCAATGGTCACTTTATCCCGAGAGTTGTGGGTTCGATTCCTGCGCGGAAAAGATTTGTGAGCATGAACTGAACTGTTTGTCATTATCTGGAAATCTGGATGTTTTCTATGTACAATAATATTTATCATAACAATATTTTAAATGAGTTTGTTTGTTATTTCTTTACGGCTTGATTAATCAGCCGATCAATATGAAAAGTATATAATATACTCAGGTAGCCCCTGAGTATATTATATACTTTTTATCCCGTGAAAGTATATCATTCCAATAGAAAAAAAATCTACTAGAGGGCGCTGTATGGGATGGGCTATCAGTCAACAGATGGCGCCACAAGTCGCGCTATAGATTGTTTTGTTGTCAAACTCTCGTTTTTGTAGAAGACGGTAGTGCGATGATTGTGCACTTTGGTATAGAAGCATGAAATTTCTACCATGGATAGAGTGTCCCACGGTGATCGTTTTAAGATGTGGAGGGAAGTCAGATTCTTCCTCTGTGAGTGGGGGGAGGGGGGCAAGGGGGGTGAATTCCACGTCTTGATGATTATTTTTTTACTGATCCGTTAATGTTACTAGGGCTTGTATGGTGTCGTTTTCATATAAACCGAATACAAGGAATTCATTTTTAACAATAAAAATGTATGGTCTCATACAAAAAAATTAAAAATACTGCCAAAAAGTAAAAAGTTCCGCTACGTTTTTTTTGTAAGCACGTTATTTTTACTTTCAAATCTTAATTATTATGATATTAAAAAAATACTGTGTTATAGCTTATTTAATGTAGTTTACAAATATATAAATACTTTTCATACAAAAACTATTTAAAAAAAAAGAAGAACGTGCAAATTCCAGAATATGCGCGCGGTGATTCAGTGAGATGTAGGTACGCGTAGCGACAAATTTTCATAATGTACTATGGTCATTTGTTATAAATATTTATAGCAATGCTACTAGCCATTATGCGACGTAGTTTTAATGTAATCAAATGTAAGAAATGTGTTTTTATTGCTTCCACGGAAAAAAACATTTAATAATTTTGACATAGAGAAGGTTACTAATAAAACGTCAGAAATAAAAGTAAAATGATGTTTAACCAGCAGTCACCAGTACAAAAGCAAAGTGCTGTACATTTGAGTGCAGCTTTGTTACATTTGCATCTTCCAGTACACCTTTTTTTAACGCTGCACCTAATGAACTCAGCACATAAAGTTGCTACTTCAAGTAGCGTTGTCCAGACTGGCTACCATTCGTTCGAATCTTTAATCCAACCCCAGTTAGATGGTTCAGGAATATCTGGAACTTTTGTTAAAGATTGCATCCAAATGTAAGCCTGATAAGAAGCGCGTTTTATATATTGCTAGAGTGCCTTTTTTGTGGGGGGGTATGTTCTCTATGGCTCGGGATTTTTGGATAAAGAGTTTTTTTTCTGGCTTCATTTATAGTCAGCATTTCACTAATGCGGTCATACATTAAAACCACAAATTTGCAATGAGTCGTCGCTTATTTGTTGTGGCATTGTTGTCATTTCTTCAAAGGCGCTGTTTACTTCTGGAAAAGATCGCCATGTTTCCCATGCTGTTTTTTCCCTCTACCAACAAAAGTGAACTCCGTATCACACCCTGTGAACGCATGAAAGACGGGAACGTACTCACATTGTGACAAACTCATTGACGCTACCAGGTCGTGTAGCGGAACCTTGAGCCAACACCAAATGCAACCTGTAGTTCAGATAAATATATCTTTCTGAAGAATGCCACAGCCAGTACTAATACATCTGTGTCTACGGTGCGTATTGTCACTCTGCTAAATCCTTTCTTTACTGCACCAGCTAAATGCAAAAACATTCGGGTGTCAGCTTCGTCGTGAAAACATGGGGCTATGTCACGTATATCTGAGATATTGATAAAACAGAGAACTTCGATTCAATGTGTCGCGTATATTTCTTTTTCTCCTGCCTGTAAAGAACAAGTTGATGTGATAAAAATAAAAACAATTCGGTCTTGTTCTCATTCACTGAAAGGAAACTCTTCCAGTTCTTAGGCGTCGCATGCGTGGGAAGCCACTCTTTTCCTTGTGCCTTTTTCTCGTAAAGCAGCTTTAAAGCTCAACTCAAACAACTTGCGCCGATAGCTAAATAGATAGATGTTTTCACGATGAAGCTGACTGAATGTTTTTACATTTAGCTGATGCAGTAAAGAAAGGATTTAGCAGAGTGACAATACGCACCGTCTGTAGACACAGATGTATTAGTACTGGCTGTGGCATTCTTCAGAAAGTTATCTTTATCTGAACTATGGGTTGCATTTGGCGTTGCCTCCAGTTTCCGCAAGACCTGGTAGCGTCAATGAGTTTGTCACAATGTGAGTACGTTCCCGTCTTTCATGCGTTCGCAGTAGGGTGTGATACGGAGTTCTTTGCTGGTAGAGGGAAAAAACAGCATGGGAAATATGGTGATCTTTTCCAGAAGTAAACAGCGCCTTTGAAGAAATGATGACAATGCCACAACAAATAAGCGACGACTCATTGAAAGATTTGTGGTTTTAATGTATGACCACAATAGTGAAATGCTGACTGTAAATGAAGCCAGAAAAAAACTCTTTACCCAAAAATCCTGAGCCATAGAGGACAAAAGCGGCACTTCAGCAATAAGGTACTTGATACAAATAAAGCCTATGTTCTAATAGGGCCTATACGTTAGAAAACACGAATAAATAAATCCAAGCGCGAAAATACTCCTGGGATATGTTCATACGCGTCCTATAACCCGACAGAGAGCGAGATTGTCCTGCTAAGTGTTCCCCCCGTCTAAAAAAAAGCATTCTTCGTACGAGGTGGGCGATTTCGTGCTGCGTTATAAAAATCTTGTGATTTCGAGCTAAGTTTTCTCCTAAATTAACACTGTTTTAGTATAAGCTTCTACTAGTGATTGTTTAATAATATTTATAATTAGCTATTTCTAACTTTAATCTGCACTATTAGCTATGGGTGCATTAATTATGATTTTTTAAGGCAACTGGAGCGTAATCTCGAATAAGGCCTTAGGCCTTATTTCAGCACGATAGGCCATATTAATGATAGTAGCCCTTAATGAGAATCTCGCCACTTATATAACTTTCATTTCATTACATCTACGTGTCAGCGTCATCTAGCTATTTTAATGACACACTCCAACACAGATCCATACACAAACGACAACACTCACTGTTAAAAGAACTGCGAAATTTGATTTCCACAGAATTTTTGCCAACATCACCTGGTACCTAAACCAGATATTCAATTGCTGCAAAAAATATTCTTCTACGTGCCATACGCCAGCAAAATTTAGTGCTGGACGTATAGATGAAGAAAAAGAAGAGGACGCAAATGTGCCTGGAAAATGTGCCAAAGCCACTAGGCTTCTTGCACCCTCTTGAAGATTAAAGCGATACAAATGATGATGAGTCTTTGGGAGAGCATCAGCGTGTATATCTACAAGCCTTAAAAATCTATCGCGGAATCAGAATTCAACAGATGAAGATAATACACCTTTAGCACAAATAAGTACAAAGTCTCCTCTTCAGAAATTCATGCCAACACCTGATTATGGCCACATTAGAACTCAACCACGAAGAAAAGCATTAAACTACATTGGTCAAAGAGTGACAAAAGATTTATTTAATAAGGAAGATAGCACAAATAAGAAAATATTATCGAATAAAATAATAAAACCAGTAAGAAAAGAAACAAATAAGAAACGAAAAATATAAAATTTTAAAGGACTACGGACAAGAAGAAAAGCAGGAGATAGTTTTATAGGAAAGAAGAATGAAAGCTAGTACCTGCCATGCCTGTCTTGAAGACAAAGTAGCAGATGTGCGATTTTGTAAAGACTGTTTTAAGTGGTATCACGAGGATTGCATTGGATGATTCCAATGCAATCCTCGTGATACCACTTACACTACACACACTTATACTAAACACCAAAGACGATTTAGAAGCCTTTGTATGCCCTGATTGTGACAAAAATTGAGATTTCATTTAGTTTATAAGAAATAAAGACTAATATTTAAGTTTTTAAAGTAAGAAAAAGTTGTTTTTATCAGGTGGCCTTATTCGAGCACTGTATTATAAATAAGGCCTACCAAAAAGTTATTATTTTTTGTTTTTGATTAATTTTTTTGACAATTTATGATTGTAATCTTTAGTTTGATATAATGAATATTTAATTTTATTGTTATTTCATGTGTATTCCTTAATAAGTGAAATCTAGATTTAGCCAGAGATTTATGAGATATTATTATTTATTTTTTTGTAAAACTTTTCAAAACGCAAAGAAACCGTGCGTTTAATGTTATGTAGACTGTATTTTGGTTCATATGATCTCAATTTAAAGGTATTTCGTACTTAGTATCTTATAGGCCTTAATAAGTGTACTTGATTTATTATGGCCAAAGTCTATGTCTGCGAAACTTAATTATTTTGCTCAGATTTTATTATAAACTGTTACGCTTTTTCTTCGAATCCTATAATTAACGAATGAAAGATGCTAATTACCAATGTTTTTATTTGCTTGCGTTAATATTTATTGAAATATGAGCATTTAAAATTAGGTAGGCCTTATTTGTATCAAGTACCTTATATAAAACGCGCTTCCTATCAGGCTTACATGTGGATGCAATCTTTAACAAAAGTTCCAGATATTCCTGAACCATCTAACTGGGGTTGGATTAAAAATTCGAACGAATGGCAGCCAGTCTGGACAACACTATCCCCACTATCACTATGTTAATTACGTGCAGTGCAGCGTTAAAAAAAGGGTGTACTGGAAGATGCAAATGTAACAAAGCTGCACTCAAATGTACAGCACTTTGCTTTTGTACTGGTGACTGCTGGTTAAACGTCATTTTACTTTTATTTCTGATGTTTTATTGGTAACCTTCTCTAAGTCAAAATTATTAAATGTTTTTCTCCGTGGAAGCAATAAAAACGCATTTCTTTCATTTGTTTACATTAAAACTATGTCGCCAAATGGCTAGTAGCATTGCTATAAAATATTAATAACAAATGACTATAGTACATTATGAAAATTTGTCGCTACGCGTACCTACATCTCACCTAATCACCGCGCGTATCTTCTGGAATTTGCACGTTCTTCTTTTTTTTTAAATAGTTTTTGTATGACAAGTATAATACAATTATATATATTTGTAAACTACATTAAATAAGCTTTATCACAGTATTTTTTAATATCATAGTAATTAAGATTTGAAAGTAAAAATAACGTGCTAACAAAAAAAAAGTAGCGGCACTTTTCACTTTTTGGCAGTATTTTTAATTTTTTTGTATGGGACCATACATTTTTATTGTTAAAAATGAATTCCTTGTATTCGGTTTATATGAAAACGACACCATACAAGCCCTAGTAACATTAACGGATCAGTAAAAAAATAATCATCAAGACGTGGAATTCACCCCCTTTGCCCCCCTCCCCCCACTCACAGAGGAAGAATCTGACTTCCCTCCACATCTTAAAACGATCATTGTGAGACACTCTATCCATGGTAGAAATTTCATGCTTCTATACCAAAGTGCACAATAAGGCTCAAATATGGCACAACCGTCTTCTACTATTTGTGTCGTCCTAAGTTATAAAATTAACCGCGAGCGAAGCTGCGGGGAAAAGCTAGTTTACTACAAATAAAACCGGACAAGTGCGAGTCGGACTCACCCACCGAGGGTACCTTTTTGTTACGAAAACAATTAAATTTTTATTTACGGCTCCGTTTCTTTGGTTGACTGGACTAACTAGAGCATAGACGTTATAAATCTATACATATAATAAAACAGTAGACCCCGATATGTTTGTACATTGAACATATTTTGCAAAAATGGAGAGGGAACAGTTAGAGAGAAAGGCACATAGTAGAATTATTTATAATAATAATGGCAGGACAATGGCTATTTAATAAAACAATAATGTATTATAATAATATTGTATATTAATTAAAAAATGCATTTATACACACATAGTCACAGTAAAATGTGCATTGATTGCTTTTTATTCTTACCTACTACCATCATATAATATCATATCAATCCAATAATCATCCCACTGCAGGGATGCGGGTCTCCCTTCAAGCCGCCTGAAGGCTTAACGTCTGTCATTCATCGACAACATCCGTGACTGACGGCTTAACGTGCTCTCGAAACTCGAGATAACGAAACCCATCCAAAGGCTGGCTAGGGTCGACGTTGCTTCATGTGCTTGTTAGTTTAAGAGCGCTGTGGCGTATTGCATGAGCTTGATGGAGTCGCTGTGTAGCACAGTAAAATATGCATTGATTGATTTTTATTTTTAATCATCATCTTAGACACAAGAAGTCCACTGCTGGACACAGGCCTCCCCCAAACCGATTTTTATAGTACTATAAAAAACCAGTAAAAACTTCAAATCTGTGATTCAAGGACGATATCGTTTGTAACATTGTTTTTGATTTTAAACCACCATTTATTTCATTATCGTAGCAGAAAAAGACCCTTTTTATTCGCGAATGAACCAAAGCCATAGAACACATTACACAAGGCTCTCTGATAAGGTATATATTGTATCCCGTACATAGATATGGTCCAGTTGGATCCGTATCTTTAGATTTGTAGACTTTAGCTCCGAAAGTTATGTTGGGAAATTTTTCTTTTAAAAACATTAACAAATCATTATCAATGCCTTTTAAGTTGGCATCACTGCTTCCTGTCGAATTGTCAGATGGTTTGGCATTATTTTGATTTGAATTTAAAATATCTTTGTTAAGAAAATATTGACTTTCTTGTCTAGCAACTGTATTTCCTGCTACATCTTCAGTTTTCAGTTTGGCATCGCTGTTTTCAGTATTGGAATTTAGAGGATCTTTGTTAATATTCTCAAGATTGGCGTTTATATTTTCCGTATTTAAATCCACTATTAAGTCATCGCCAATCTGTTTGGCATTACTATTTTCCACATTATCTTTGTCAATATGTTCTCTGGCATTTATGGTTTCTGTATTATCCAGCTTGGCATTATTGTTTCCACTCCACGCGCCGCCATTTTGCGTTTTCGCTACGTTATCAATAGCTAACATACTACTATGTTGAATAGGGTGTATTTCTCTATTGTCCACAGCTAGAGCGACTATAGAATTCGTACTTGGATCAACTACTATAGCCACATTCATAGTGTTAAATATATCGTCTTCGGACTCCATATTTACAGTTTTCTTAGCAATTTCGAAAGCAATCTTCATAAAATTATTATGTATGTTTATTTCTTCTTGATTAAAAAAATTATCACTAGTCAACCGTTCATAATATTTGTTTGGATGGAAATTACACGACCAAATCTTATTCGCTTCGATTGCTTGCTTCTTTACTTTTGGCTGTATAGCTGGTACATCTATTACTTTGAAATAATCTATCGTTGATTTTAATTCCGGTACTGTCATATCTAAATATTCTTGTATTGATATACCATTTAAATAGTTTAGCGGACATAACAGAATCTCTTTGTTTCGTACTCTTTTCAAATGTTGTAAACTTTTTAACGGGATTCGGTCGTTTAAAATTGATATGGCTGAGGATAGTACTTTAGGGTCTTTTATTTGTACGACATATATTTTCTCTTTTGGCAATGTTTCGTAATAATCATTACTCAATATCGCTTTTAAAGATGTAGTGTTCATGATATTTTCTATAATGTTATCTATGTGTTCGTTACAGTTCACTTTTGCACGTTTAGCTGGCGGTTGATCCATCTTTTCGTCTCGTTCCCACGCTGAAAAGAGATAAACAATACCACTATTTCATACACACACTGTATTAGCACTTCACAATTTTTTTTAGTTTAATAAATGTAATGTCAAAGTATTTTTTTAACTTGGCCTATTTCGAAATTATTTAGTGTTTCATATATTTTCAAGATTATAAGTAAAAAATATTGAAATATTACTTAGTGAAAGTCGAAATTTAAACCCCTACTAAAGGTCTCTGTATACGCAACAGGATAATGACGGACGGACGGTATGGGGACTTGTCTTTTTGTGCGACATAGCCACGTTCCCGTCCCGTCCGTGTATCCGCAACATATGCATATACACATACATTTTGTATGGAACTATATTTAACTTTCCGTCCCGTCCCGTCCGGGAAAAAGCATGTTACGTATATACAGCGACCTTTAATGTAATAAATATGAAAATTTCTATAGATGTCTCAATGTTCATTGAAATTTGGTACACAAGTAATTTATATCCTGGAGTAACACATAGGTTAGTTTTTATCCAGGACATCAGAGTCCGTTTCTTGCGTAAACCAATTTTAAGTATTTTCTTTTTTTCATAATAATTACATCTTTATATTGGTTTTAGATTGAAATAGTTTTTAACCCCTGACTTCCCATATATCATTTAAATATCTATTAACATAGTAATCATAATGAAATGTACAGTCAACAAAGAAAAGATTTAACGTTTTATGATTCAATGCGTTCAAATCTAACTTTTCTGTATAAATGTACTCCCTTCCCCTAAGGCGACTCTCTGACCACCATGGTAGCTACTAAACTGGTATTTTACTTATTTTGCTGATCCTACCATTTAATAACAGCTTGTATCATTGTCAACATACAAAAAATAACCTAACACTTCAAAAAAATAGTAGTTTTAAATATTTTTAATTAAATTTTATCACCTTATATTCCTACAAGATACTCATTAGTTTATAAAAGTGATAAATGACGTGTTTCTTGAGACAAGCGACCAAACTTGGACTTTGTTGACATTCATTAAGATAAGTAGATACCTACATAATAATACCTACGTTAAAAAAAAAACTTTTTTCTCGAACTCCCATCAATATTATCTAACACAATACACCACTTATATAAGCTAATATACACGACGACATTCGTAAACGCATAATTTATTATCCGGTTAATTACTGTTTCTGATGAATTAAAGCGTAAAAATTAAAGAAAATAATACCTGATCTTGATTTCGGTTTTCCAACACTATTCCATGCGAAACATCGTACCGAATGCTTCACAGATATACAATAATGTCATAAGTAAAGAGGTGGAACACCAAAAATAGGAATCTTTTGTGTAATTACTGAAAATTATTTACTTTTCCACAACTAATCGGGACAGCTAAGCAAGCAGCCATTAGATTTGTTCTAAATTACAAGGACTAGTGAAAATCCAATTTGTTCATTGGTTGAAATATATGTGAGGTTTTCTGGAACCAATCACGGATGTTTAATTTTGACATCGTGCGCACATGGTGAACTGAAATATAATTGTAAACAAAAACAAACGAATTACGTTCCGCTTCACGCATACTTAATTTGAACCTTTGTCAGATTGAACTTTGAAATTGAATTTTTAAAAATAAAGATAGTTTTTATCCTTATTTTTCTTCAATCGTTGGTATTCTAATTGACGTCATAATACATGGAAAAGGGGAAAATGAAACTTGAATACAAGTTTCATTTTCCCCAGAATACCAACGGTCGATAAAAGACAAGACTGAAAAAATCTATAACTTGTAAATAAAGGACGAAGTGAATATGAAGTGTTTTATTTTAATAGATTAAAATATCCAATAAAAAAATATATTGTGTGGGCTTTAGAAGCACCTAACTTAGAGAGTATTAGTGAACCCACAAAATGTAATAAACTTAATTCATACACGCTGTGTTCCACAAATTGCTTTAGTTTAGACGCTGAGACGACCTGTGTAGTGTACACAAAGATTAAATGGGTTTGAGTTGAACTTTACTGAGTGTCCATAGTTTCAAATTATCTATCCCTATAGCAACACACTAAAATTAATCGTGAATTTATATCCTTATAAGTACATCCTTATAAGTACGTATACCTAAATGTATAGTTTTCTACGGTACATCTACTTTAAACTTCTTTACAACTCAGAATTTTAATAATACTTGCTCATAATCGTTTTTAAAGTTAATGACACATTATATTATGGCTGTCAACTGTCAACTGGTCGGACGACTAGAAAGTCGCTGGATGCAGGCCGCTGCCAGCAGGTCGCATTGGAGGCGTTTGGGGGAGGCAAATGTCCAGCAGTGGACTTCTTGTGGCTGAGATGATGATGATGATGTCAACTGTCAAACTAATGAAGAAAAAAGAGAAAGCTTGAGATTTAATGTGGTATTAAAATATAAATGCGTTTCAGAAATTGGTTGACAATTAAGTATGGTGTATGCATGGAAGTAATAAGTACTACGTTTGTACGTAGTACTTATTACTTCCATGGGTGTATGATACCTATTTAAAAAACAACAAGACTCAAAACAAACACAGGTTGTTGTTCATGGGTCACTTTTTTTTTTGTTTATTTTTCTATAAGAGGTTGGCAGACGAGTGTGCGGGTCACCTTATGTTATGTGATCACCGCCACCTATGGAGAACAAAGACACCGGGGGAGTCCCTGAGCCGCTGCCGGCCTTTTATGCTCGCTTAAGTGTATTTCCTTAGTGGTTCGTTCGAGACATATCTTACGGTCCGCCTGATGGTAAGCGGTCACCGTAGCCTATGGACGCTTGCAACACCTGGAGTATCATTCGCGCGTTGCCAACCCTGATATTTAATGCCCCTTTTGAAGTACCACATGTTATAGTCTACAGAAAAGACTTCGGCGGGGATCTCATTCCACAGCTACAGCGTTCGCGGGAGGACACAACTTGAGTAAATAAATAAATAATGCAATACACTAATAAGTCATTTAATCATGCATACATTTACATTTGATAAATTCCTATAACTGGAACAATATAATGTAATTTTACACCATCTATTCACTTTCTAGCGTTTGGTACCAGGCCTGGCATGTTTCTGATGCAATTTCACAGAGTGCCGACAACGCCTTACCCGTGGAATCATATTCTGTGAACAATGTAACAAAATAATATTTTAACTTCATCCAACTTCGAAGCATAACATCAGTTGACCCGCATGATCGTTTGCCAACGTCTTTCATAAATAACCCGGGCAAGTACGTGTCGGGCCACGCACAATGCAGGGTACCGTTTTGGCTACGCATTTCTTGCTTGCAGATGAGTACAATTCCATATTCTATGACATTTGTACGTTTTCGTTAAATAAATTTTACTTCATAAGTTCGTCGGCTATTACTCGGTAACTAGTAGAGCCTACATAACCGTTATAGATTTTCTTGTAGGTTCACTATAGGGACTACTACAACGATTTTTTTCAAATTTCTAAACACGAGACTTTTGGAGATAGAGGAGGGGGGACCACCGTGCAGAACGAAAATTGGCACGTTAAATGTAATAATTCGCAAACGGATCGTTGTATCGGAAAATTATCTTCGCACACCCTCAATGTTTTGAAGAGACATATCTTAAACTTAAACATCAACGTTGTGCATTTTTTAATATTTTGGAATGGTTAGGGAAATCTTACGCTTTTTCGATCAGGCTACGGATATGACGAGAGTTTAACATTTTTTAGCCATCTAAAAAAAGTGCCAAGCGCCGCTAAAGAAGTTTTCACTTGAAAAAGCCTTTCCTTAAACAAGCACTGCCATGGTTCGCATCATATGCCCACTTCAAAGCTCAATTTCCATCGATACCGTAAGATTTTAAAAAAAATGTTTTCCACAATAAAAGCGTATCCCCAGGATGTAGTAGTTTTAGAAAATCCACAACTAGTGGTCCCAAGCGCTATCAATAGATTCCAAATATTTTGTTGTGTAAAAAAAGTATCGATTTTAAAATGCTATCTACTTATAAAAATCACACACTATTTGTTCCTTTCTTGTAATATTTTTTAACCTTTTTTCATCAATCAATTTACGAGAGTACTGATTTGATTAAAGCATTAATTACACTACACCATACCAATAATACTGCTTCGTTTTCCAAAAATTGATCCATTGAACGGTGGCTTCCTATAATTCGCCTCGATGATATGAAACAGACAGGTGAAAAAGGCAATGATGCAGATTTTGACGACAGCACGCATTCTGCCTGAAAATTTAGAAAAAACACATGTTATTAGCTAAGTAAATGTAGCAAAAAATAAGTAAGAGTAACTGACTAATAAGAGCCAATAGGCCAGGGCGACCAAGAGAGAAGAAAAACTGGTCAAGTGCGAGTCGGATTCGCGCTCTAAGGGTTCCGTACCAATTATCGATACAAAATTATAAAAAAGGCAAAAAAATCACGTATTTATTGGAATGTTTATTTCAATCTATAGATGATATAGTGGCAACAGAAATACATCATCTATGAAAATGTTGACAGTCAGGTCAGGTTGCAACATGGCTCAATAGATTACAGCCTGGTGACTGACAAACAGATGGACAGCCGAGGCTTAGTAATAGGGTCTGTTGGCACCCGTCGGGTACAAAACCCTAAAAATAGAAGTAATTATACCTTTTAAAAATTCCCCAGTACAAAGTCTAGATGAGTGCACAAAACGAACTGCTGCATCTAACATCTTCCCTGCACTTTATATACCCTCATAAAGTTGTCTGTGTCCCGTATAATGTGTTATATTGGTATCATAATATAATTTTCTTTGTTGGATTCAGTATTTTCTCGGCTAATAAATATAACGTAATAAACTATATCCTCTAAGGTAAACCAATTTTGATCGAGAGACCAGTGAATGCCCACGATGTTATACTCTGTACATTATTTCAGTCTGAGAAGAAAATTTTATGTAAAACTTAAATACTTCTCTATAGATAAAGTGCTCTAAAAGTGGTCTTTCTCTGTTTCGTGTGCTTTCCTCAATGTCAACTGAGGGTAGCTGGTGTCAGAGTTTCCAAGCCATCCAACACTCACTGACTTTGCTTTACGACTACCGTTAGCTTAGAAGCAAAAGAGATGAACTTCCGGAACTCTTAGGCTCCTTTCATTCTGCAGCGTGTCGCCACACGCTGCAGAATGAAAGGAGCCTTACTCACTGCACGAATTTGTTATAAACCTCTGTGGTTTACGATAATTATGTGTATCCATCATGTGAATAGTAAATATTAGTTTTGATGCTTTACACCGATATTCTGTGAGAAAGTGATAAATTCCTCGGTCAAATTAGTCCATTTCATAAATGCAGCACTCAGAAAAAAAAAATGCAAGTGCAAGAAAATCAATTTAAAAAAACTA
Source organism: Endotricha flammealis (assembly GCA_905163395.2). NCBI lineage: Eukaryota > Metazoa > Arthropoda > Insecta > Lepidoptera > Pyralidae > Endotricha > Endotricha flammealis. The sequence goes on from LR990883.1 coordinate 2,329,378, forward strand.
AATATTTTCTTAAAAAATATATATCTATATATATAAATAAATAAAGGTAAAAAAAATATATTTAAAAACAAGCTTTTATTTAATTGCGCTAAAAAGAATAAAATAAACTACTAATATTATAAATGAGAAAGTGAGTTTGTTTGTTTGTTATCCTTCACGGCTTGACTAATCAGTTGATCATTATGAAAATTTATATATATATATTGTCAGGGGTACAGAGCCCAACATACTAAGCTACCTTTTTACCAGTGAAAGTATGTCAATCCAAAGGGAAAATATTTTTTCTACTATTGAGGGCGCTGTATGGGATGCTATCGGCCAACAGATGGCGCCACAAGTCGCGCTATGGGTTGTTTTGTTGTCAAACGAAATCTATGTCATAAAATTAACGCGAGCGAAGCCGCGAGGAAAAGCTAGTAATAAATAAAATTCATTTTAATTCAAAACCGGTATAAAAAGAGCCATGTACCAATGTAAAATGTACCAAGGGTAGGGTCACATTATATTGGTTGTTTAAAGAAGAAGAAGTAACTACAAATTTACGATTTTCAGATTTATTCCTGTACTTATGCTACATCATCTTGCTTCTTGCCAAATTTCATGATTCTAGGACAACCGGACAACCTATAGGTTTTTGGTCGGAACGGTTTTGTACGAAAAACGGAACACAAACGGCTGTATCGTAATTTTGTTATCATAATATTGTATTGACCTACAGTTCTCTATCTCTAGTATCTGATCTACAGTTTTAAGCAAAATTTCAGCTCAATCGGTCTTCGGGAAGTGGTTCAAATTTTCGTTCCAAGATTCCACCCTTACATGGTCAAGTTAAAGAAAATCACTGACTGATTATTCACGAAATCTCCGAAACTACAAGTGCCAGGAGTCTCAAATTTTGCATGGGGGTTCCTTTTGGGGCGTAGGTGCTCACTAAGACTGGATTTTGCTAAATTCAACTCTTAAGGTGAAACGGGGGTGAAAAGTTAGTATGAAACTTGGCCGTTTTAGAAGTTATTCGAATGAAATTCAGCATTAAGGTTCTTTATCAAAAGGCATGAAACACGAGTAAAATATTTTTCCCAAAATCATCCATTAATGGCGGTAAAACGTGTCTAATAAAAGAAGAAACTGATTGATTGGTGACTGACATATCAACGCACAGCCCAAACCGCTGGGTCTAGAGACTCCAAATTTGGCACATAGGTTCCCTATGAAGTCTAGAGGTGCACTAAGAAACGATTTTTCAAAACTCACATCCTAAGGGGTGAAACGGGGGCCCAAAGTTTGTATGAAGAAACTAGATTAGTTAGACCATTTTATTTGAAACTTCGGAGGAATACTCCTGGCGGTAAATGAATAAGTACATGTTTCAGGACTTTTCAAAATTTAACCCCTAGAGGGATAAAATGGTGATGGTATTATCGAGGGCGCTCAACCTAGAAAACTGAAATTTTGTATAGAGATTCCCTTTATGATGTACCTATACAAGGATAGAGACGTGACTTTTTTTAAATTCCCACGAGAACAGGAATTATAAAACACGTGTTTTATGGGGTGCGCTCAACCTAGAACGCTGAGATTTTGTATAGAGGTTCCTTTTATGATGTAGACAAGGATGAAGACAGGATTTTTTTAGTTTTTAAGGGAACGGGACAAATTGGACTGCACGTGTGTTATTGTGGGGAGCTCAACCTAGAACACTTAGATTTTGTATTGAGGTTCCCTTTATAAAGTAGAGAAGGACAAAGACGGGATTTTTTAAAATTCTTACAGGATCAGGAATAATAAATAAGACTACATGTGTATTAACAGGGGTGCTTAACTTAGAAAGCTGAGATTTTGTATTGAGGATCCCTTTATGATGTTGACAAGGATAAAGATGGGATTTTATGAAATTCCCACGGGAAAGGGAGTAATAGGACTGTAAGTGTATTATCGCAGGCGTTCAACCTAGAAAGCTGATTTTTTTTTATAGAGATTCCCTTTATGATGCTGACAAAGATAAAGTTGGTTTTTTTTCCCACGAGAACGAACTCATTGGCATTTTCGCTTGAAAACGCGGGCGGAGCCGCGGGTAACAGCTAGTTTATAATACAACATCGTTTCAACCACGTCCATCTCATGGCTACATCTCGGTAATCTTATGCACTAATAGAGTTATAATCCCCTGTGATTCGCCGCTAACACTGTCAATATGCGGTCAGTATCCAATAATCCAATAATTGCTATGCCCTGGATTGCCCCGATTTTCTTGGTATAAATTGGCGGGAAAATGATACTCTGCATCAGTTGACAGCTTGTCTTCAACAGTGTTACCAGTAAGAAAAAAACTATTGAAAGAAAGGTAACTTACCTCTGCCTTTTATCCAGTCAGTAGAAAAGTAAAGTTTATTAGGACAACATGACTTCATAAGTAAAATTTCTTTTCACGTAGTTTTATGGTTGATTTATAAATACTTTTTTTATAGATGTCTGGAAATATGCTGAGGCTCACTATCGCAGCTGCCTGTGTTATCGTTGTGTTCCTGTCACTGGCGCAAGTCAGTGAAGCAAATTACAAAAATGCACCTATGAACGGAATTATGTTCGGCAAGAGGGGACCAACAGGTAAGTCAACAATTAAATTTGAATCGAATGATTTATAAATTTCTAGTTTTTAGGGTTCCGTACTTCAAAAGGAAAAAACGGAACCCTTATAAGATCACTTTATCCGTCTGTCTGTCAAGACCCTTTTTCTCATGAACGAATGGAGGTATCAAGCTGAAATTCATATAAAATTCTCAGGTCTACTGTCCCTAGGAGCTGTGAAAAATCAAACTTATAAGCCAATTTGACAGTTGCAACGCAAGGGAATCAAAACCTACAGGGTACTTCCCGTAAACTCAGTATCTTGAAATTTAGGACAAAGCGACGTCAAGTACATAATATAAAGGAAAAATTGTGAAAAGCATATTTTTCTGGTTTTTAAATAGATACCTACCTACATGTTTGTACGAAACCCTCGTGAGACCAAGTCACACTTGGCCAGTTTTTAAAATTAAAAGTCACAAATACGTCCAAACTAGTGTATGATTAGAAAATAGGCGTGTTTTCTAAATCTATTAGTTCGAAACTTTTTACTTCCACAAAATAGGTACAAGTATTTCTGAATTTTGAATTAATTGTCGTAAAAGTTCAGAAAAAAAAATGTTCTGTCGAAGTACAGGGTTTCGAAATTTAGACTCTTATCTGTAGAATTTAAATTCAAAATGACACCCTTTACATTCAAGCCAAATAATACACAAAATGTAAAGAAAATATTTCTTGTTTCAGATTACGATTCCAGAGGAAAAACCTTCACAGCTTTATGTGAAATCGCTACAGAAGCCTGCCAAGCTTGGTTTCCTTCTCAAGAAAATAAGTAGATATTATGGAATTATAACGAACCGACGACAAAAAATGCTTTGACTCTAGGATTCCGTATAAAGACATTTTAGATTTAGGGAATTTTGATTTTTGCATCACGCAACATTGTACGCTTCATGAAACGTAACAAAAATGTATAAAAAAATTGTAAGGCTGGGTTTGTAAAATATAATGAATAAATAATTAGTGCATATAATATATATGAATTAAAAATTGTTTTAATTTATTAATTTCGACGATTAAAATTATTATTACGAAGGGTTTAGTAAAGATATTTCAGTGAAACGGAACGTTATTTTGACCTACTTTTGATATTTCCACATGGCAGCACCCGTGGGAAATTTCTGATAAGAACTTTCCCCACTTTCAGCATTGTGACATGTTTTTATGTTCCTATTGGTTTCTTATTAGAATTTTAACTATATCTTTACAAAATTGAGCAAAGTTTTATTACTATTGCATTCATTTGTAATCGCTATTCAAGCGTTGCGATGGTATATTGATAAAACAGCTGATAACACTGACTCAAAATGTCAATAACAATGCAGTGACGTTTTGCATTGGAAAATTAGCTTAGCGATTCTGGACCTACCTACGATAATAAAATGGATTTACAAAGTTCTGAGCTCGTGGTGAAATAATAAATACATAAATTATATTTAATGCAATTAATACATAAATAATCAAAATGACAACGAAAGAATTATACACGAAGGTACATTTTTTTTTAAATTTTGTTTGTGTGGCTGAATGTGGAGTGTATTTTATTGCAATTTTTTTTTAATTTATCAAATTCGTTCTTTTTTCCTAAATATTTTTTTTAATAACATGGAATCGTGTAAATTAAGTCATCTAGTTGCATAGTTTAGTTGCAATTTGGTATTCACTTTTACTATCAAAATCATGACTGTTTATTGCTCACTTCATGAATTATTTAGAGAGCAATTACACGGATGTTGATTAAGAGGTTGTTTCGTTTATCTTGTTATCATATTGAATCATTTATTATGATTATTCATTATGAAATGTCCAAATTTAAGATTTGTAGATTTTGTTTGTATACCTACCATTTTTGTAGTTAGAAGTTTGTTGCTAATGAGTTAATTGGATTGAATCTACATAATTTTAAATGGTTTATAATTGTTTCCCACTTTTTATTGTTTATCACGATAAAGATGTTGCAAAATATAAAATGTAGAACAAAGCTGACTTTATTTACACACCTGAGTTCCTACTTTAAACATTTTAAATTTGATTGGTACTGGTTAGTTAAATTTTACAACATACAGCGCCATCTTTTATTGAACTGAGTAAAGTGTGTAGTATGTACTCATGATGTACCTACCTACAGTCAGCGGCATAAATATGTTGTCACTCGAGTACCTTGTCACTCTAACGCTGTTGACATATCAACTCAAAAGCCTTCAGCAATTAAAAAGTGAAAAATGCTCAAGTGACAAAGTTACTAAATTTACGTCATTTTTATGCCGCTGACTACTATGTGTTCCAAATTAGAATAGATAAAGAATAGAGAGGAAGATAGTTATAAAAGGATGTATAAAAGTGTAAAATACTTATACTCCGTTCCATTATACTTGACACAAGATTAAAAGCCCACCACATATTCCCATGGCTGAGACTCCTGTATAGCCAGGATCAACAACAGCGACTGACGAATGTCAAGTCGTTAAGGATGTAACCCATTTGTTAGCGGAGTGTGGCCGACATTATGTGCTGAGGAATAGATTGTTTCCACAAATGAGGGTGGGTGGTGGGAACATTAACGAAATATTAAGTAACCCTCTTTTGGGTGATGCAAAGAAGTTGTACATCTTTGCAACACTTGCATTGAAGAACATAGAGTAGTTTGTCCAACGAACTTCCCTATTAGGCTGACATAGTCAAGCATGGCTAAAAGCCTCAAAGAAAAATAGAAAAAAAAAAAAAAAATCAACAACGACCACAGATTGACAATAAGTAAAAAGCTTGATGTCCTGGTCGAGAAACTACAGCAGTCTAGGAACTCCCAACGAATTTAATCAGAAATTAATTTGATGGAGTAGAAAGTATTGAGAGACAGCAATTTGAAACATGGTATGACACAAAATTACCTGTGAAATTTTCAGGATGCCCGAGTGTGGGTGGAGAACCCAGACTCGGTATGGGAGAGTGCGACGGTGGTGGCGGACTTCCGGTCCGGGGTGCTTATCGTAAAACTGGACCAGTCAGGCGAGATCAGGCAAATTAAGGTATTTATTACATCCATATTAATCGCTAACACGTGTAACAGCTGGCTCACGCTGACGTAAAACGAAGTTCCAAACTCATACTTATTACTCGGTGTATAACGTCAATCGATTTTCAATTGTAATAAACTGTGAGATATTAATATTATAAAGAAAAAAGATTTGTGTTTTTGTTTATAAAGAATAAACTCAAAAACTACAAGACTGATTTGAAAAATTCTTTCAGCGTTGGAAAGCTACAGTATCTTCATGTAACTTAGGCTATATTGTATTTCCAAAAAGTTTGGGATGGGTTGAAGCAAACACCCGGGCGAAGCTGGCGCGAGCCACTATAATGCCTAGATCACACGCGCCGAGTAGAGTGGCGATACAGTAAAAATGTCACTCGGCCGAGACAGTCCACTCGTCAGCCTTGGGCGAGTAGGTGTTTATACTAATTTTGGTTCCCAGCGAGTCAGTTCACCTAAAATTCGGGAACAGAAACAAACAACACGACGCGCGCGAGCCAAACTAGCGAGTAGCGAGCGAGTGCGCTCGGCATGGGTTCAAACTTGTCGAGTGAGCGAGCGAGACAGTAAGGGGTATGCTGAAGGGAGCGCGGGGGTGGGCACTCGGCCTAGTAAACAAAACGAGGTCCGAGTGACTGTCTCGCCATTTTGCTCGGCCGAGTACTCGTCGGAGAGTACATACCAACCGAGCGCTCGGCCGAGGACACTGTCTCGCCGCTCTACTCGGCGCGTGTGATCAAGGCATTAGAGTTTGACTAGAAAAATTATGTCAAAAATGTGCACTGCTCTATGACTTAACTATTTTTTTTTCTATAGATTTCTGCGACATGGTGATCTGTCTTGCGATAATGACCCATTTTTATGTTGCACTCACAATTTTTTTTTATTCTATAGATAACAGATGAGAAGTTGATGCCACCGTTGTGTAACCCGTCGCTCCTCATTGGTCAGAATGATCTGACATCTCTTTCATATCTCCATGAGCCGGCCGTACTCCATAACTTGAAAGTTAGGTAAGTATAATATTTTATTTATTATACAGCGCCATCTAGTGGACACCTATCTGAAAGACTTTTCATGTGTATGCAAAACTTGCTAAAGTCCTTCATTGATATGAAGGAAGGGTTTGGACGAGACCTGAAGTTAGTAGTCAAGAGCAGGTCGACCTAGGCGAATTCACTATTTCTGGACAAGATCTAAGAATGTGCTTGCCTGTACACTGCCTTTGCATCAACTGTCCAAGTCAAGCCTCTAATCATAATACGCGTGTCACTAATATGAAATTAATATTCTTTCAGATTTTGCGATCGCAACGCCATCTACACATATTGTGGTATTGTTTTGGTCGCAATAAACCCATACTATGAATTACCTATTTATGGTAAGTGGTATTTTTCGTATTGCGCTGTTTTTATATTTTCCTGTTTTGCATTAGAGCGATTTAACATTTAATCAGCGCCATCTGTTGGCACACACAAAGTTTAAGATTTGATGATTACAGTGCCATCTATAGTAAAAAAATATTAGCTTTTTATTTAAAAGAAAAACTTTGGGGTTTTTTGTGGCACTTCCTCTCAACAGGCCTTTTGATTGGAAGTGCTGGTAGGATATAAAATATTGACGTGCAAAAGTATTTAAGTACTGTAAAACTTACAAAATAAATTATTTTATTTTATTTTTCATACTACGGGGGCGGGCAATGACGATTGAAAGTCGGTTTTTTAATACAGGCGACGAAACCATTATGGCGTACCGTGGCCAGTCCATGGGCGATCTGGATCCTCACATCTTCGCGGTATCAGAGGAGGCGTACACAAAGTTAGAGAGGGAGAGAAGAGATCAGAGTATTATTGGTAAGTATTTATGTAGCATGATATTAGGTCCGATATTTTTATAAACTTTAATTCGTACTTCAATGCCATTTTATTTTTAATGAAATGTGTTGTTATGATTATCAACTTATAATAGTAGGGGCCCATAAGGGGATTATTGTAGTGATTCAGGCGCGTCAGATAAACATATATGGGAAACCTTGAACCCTGTTGAGTATTAAAACCATGTTTCCAACCCTTGAAATTGGGGGGTTCTTGCAGGACACCCTGTCAGAATAGTAAAAAAAATCGATAACTTGAAAAACTCAATCGCATCAAATTAAGGGATCATATACAAGAAGGCGGTAAGTAAGAAGGGGACTTAACGACAAACTGACAATTTATCTAACAGTTTAACTAGAAGAAATCAGAAATTGTGACCTGAATTTTCGTCCGCAGTAAGCGGTGAATCTGGTGCGGGTAAAACTGTATCTGCTAAGTATGCGATGCGTTACTTCGCCGCTGTTGGCGGTAACGCCAGTGAGACACAGGTTGAGAGGAAGGTCCTAGCTTCAAGTCCTATCATGGAGGTAAGTCTGCTTCTTCCTACCCTAATCCCACTTAACGTGGGGTCAAGTCAAAATCGGGACAAGCCAACACATTCCCAACGATGTGTCTCCTGTGTGGCCAGGATCAACAACGGCGACCTCAGATTGACAATAAGCAATGAAGCTTATTGACGTCCCGGGGGAGAAAACTACAGCTGTCTTGGAACTCACAACGAATTTAATCAGAAAGAAGATAGTCGGAGTAGGAAGTATTAAGATAGGGGCACAGAGCACCCCCAATAGAGTCCACAATGCCCATTTACTGTTTGAAAACAACATCGCCACAAGTGCGGGGTGCGGGGAGAACGAACTGTGTTCTGATTGGGCAGGTCAAGGACACGTCATGTCGTAAATCAAATTGGTGCAATTTGATTGGTGGGCGTGTCATCAATATTAGTAGTTGTACTGCATAAACTTGGCAGAAGACCCTGATATGTGGTCTCTATTGGGGTTGCTCTGTGGATAGGGGTCAAGTCAAAAGTGAAAGTCAAATAATCTTATTCAAATAATCTTTTGAATCGTCTCAATTTTTTCCTAAATAAATAAATATATAGGGACAATTCATACAGATTGAGTAAGCCCCAAAGTAAGTTCGAAACATGTGTTATGGGATACTAACTCAACGATATTATATTTTATAACAAATACATATTTAGATAAACATCCAAGACCCGAGGCCAATCAGAAAAAGTTCGTTTTTCATCACCCGACCGGGGATCGAACCCGGGACCTCCTGGCGGTCTGGCGTGGTAACAATTACGCCACGGAGGTCGTCAAGCACCACCAGTTCAGACGGCAGATTTGTGCCAAGAAGAACTTTAAAACTACGAATGTATTTTTTTGGTCGATCCTTTTAAATCTATTTCACACTAGAAACATTACATACACTTACATCAACCGGTAACATTACATTACAAATTGTAAACGTCAAATAAAAGGTGTGCTTGTTTTGACGTTGCCCGCGGTGTTACCTGCGTTAAATTTTATGCACAACCAACGCCATCTATATTAGATTTTTGACCGAATCCTACGGGCATCGCGTACTTTTCGGGATAAAAAGTACCAAGTTAATCCAAGGTATCAGCTACCTACATACCAAATGTCATAAATATTGACCCAGCCATTTGAGCGTGAAGAAGTAACAAACATACACATAACTTTCGCCTTTATAAGATTAGTACGATAGGCGCGCCTTCCTACTTTTATGAGTAGGATAGTACGAAATTACAAGTTTCTTTTGTCATGTTTTGAGTAGTTCTGCTCATCTCTTTCATTGGCTGACTGTACTATAACAAAATATACCTATTACATACAAGATACACATTTTTTTTTAAATTACAGGCTATAGGAAACGCAAAAACAACACGTAACGACAACTCTTCACGTTTTGGCAAATTCATTGAGATCCATTTTGACAACCAATACCGGATATCCGGGGCGAGTATGCGGACTTACCTCCTCGAGAAGTCAAGAGTGGTCTACCAGAGTTCTGGGGAGAGGAACTACCATGTATTCTATCAGCTATGCGCCGCTGGGGCGCATATGCCGGAACTGCATCTAGGTAAGAGTTTTATCTGGCTTTTGTGCAATGTTTATTTATTTATTAATCTACCAAAAATTCATAAATTGAAAAAAAATTACAAACTAATTTATCGATAACACAATTTAAATGTATAAATTAATTATAGGTAATGTTGTGTATGGTAATTTACCGTTTTTGGTCGTGTTGACCGGTTTCGGTTGGTAAATCGCTTTCGGTCAATGCTGGTCGTTTTCGGCTGACGAATATAATTTAGTTTAATACCGTTTTCGGTCGATGTTGACCGTTTTCGGTCGAAGTAAATTGCTTTTTGGACAATGCTGCTCGTTTTAGGTCGACAAATAAAATTTTAGGTCGATACCGTTTCCGTCGATGTTGACCGTTTTCGATCGAAGTAAACCGCTTTCGGTCAATGCTGCTCGTTTTCGATCGACACATCTATTGTACATACTCGTGCGAAGTAATGTCGCGTTAAAATTAATATATTTTTTATTTCAGATCACCAAGACACCTTCCACTACTTAAACCAGGGGGGTAGTCCAGACATTGATGGTGTGGATGATCTGAAAACTTTCAATGAAACTAGGAACGCGTTAACTACTTTAGGTAAGTATACTTCATAAAGTCGTTAAGACCATCGCACGACGCTACACAAATGAAGCGACTCGACTGCGACGCAACTCTCATTTGCCTGTGCTCGCACACGGCGCTATCTACATACGACTAAATTTGATATTTTTTCCTTGAACTGTCACACGATATTATGTCGACCGTCATTTTGATACGATTTGTATGCAACTCGAATTGCGGCCTACTGGTATCCGACGGATAGTAGACGCGTTGCGTCGTGTGCGGAGATGGGCGAATTAGTATGAAAGCTCTCTCTACTCTCTTGAAAATGAAAACTGTTTAACTCTCCAGCGACTAGTATAAGCGTATGCTACCGAGTCGCTTTTGAATTGCGTCGTGGGCGAACGGACTAAGGAATGCGCGTCACGTGGTGGTAAATAACTAACAAATGTTTTTTGTTTCAGGTGTGACAGAGACAGAGCAACAAAACATGTTCACTGTGCTAGCAACAATCCTGCATCTCGGAAACATAGACCTTACGACGGACGATGACCCCACAACGGATATACAAGACGGAGCGTATATTAATGTATGTTGCAATTTGGAAAAAAATTCTTTTTGGAACAATAATTTCACTTCGCTCAAGGTGGGATTGAGAGAGTTCAAAAACGATTTCTATTCCTTCTCACAACCCATCAGAGGAAGCTTCTGTCCTTAAAAAATTTAAGAATCTGGAGTTCTTTCATACAAGACATCAAATGTTCCACCACAAATTCCTTTGTGAGGTTTTTAAGACATTGAGAGGACAAATCCTGCGCTTACTAGAACAGATTATAATTGTGGTTCCCCGTCGCAATACTTTTTAATTTATTTTATTCCTAGGATATGTCGCAACAAGCTTTACTCCAGATCAAATTGATATTTTCTCAGTCTCACTACTAGTTACTAGTATATTCATTTGATCTGTGTATACTTTTCAAAATTTTAGATTTTCCGTCCATTAAGTTGTAATAATTTTTAATCATATAATTTTTTCACACACTGTTATGTCTGTAATTGGATCTACATCCTAAACTTGTAATATATTTTCTTATTGTGTATTGCTCAATGATTTAAACCTGTTGGTAGTATGTAAACCTTAATAAATACATATATCATTATTTCTTTTACAGCCAAATGATAAACATCTAGCAATTGTATGTTCCTTACTTGGAATCTCCAAACCAGAACTTCTAAGATGGCTGACACATCGTCGGATAGCATCGGCACACGAGGTCATAGTCTCCCGTATGGACATACAGCGAGCATGCGCGGCTCGCGACGCTCTCGCCAAACGGATGTACGGCGAATTGTTCGCTTGGCTCGTGCACGCTGTCAACAGGGCGTTGGATACTGGACACGCGAAAAAACACTTTATTGGTCAGTATTATTTGGTACCTATTTGTACTTATTGGTGTGAAGCTGTCTTCTCCCGTATGGACATACAGCGAGCATGCGCGGCTCGCGACGCTCTCGCGTTGCCAACCCCCCCCCCCTCAAGTGGAGCTCTGGAGACCTAACTCACAACACAACATGGCCGAGACCCGAGACCAATGCTTTTTGGCTACGATCTTCTGTAAGGTGGAGGTCCTTCCCCAGACGGGCTGTGACCGATGCGGAGCGGATTATTCGCTGTGCCTTACCTCTATTAAAATTAATTATGTAAAAATATATCCTTTTCCAACAGGTGTGCTGGATATATACGGCTTCGAAACATTCGAGATCAATTCGTTTGAGCAGTTCTGTATAAACTACGCGAACGAGAAGCTACAACAGCAATTCAACTCCCACGTGTTCAAGTTAGAGCAGGACGAATATATAAAGGTACGTTAAGATAGGAGAGAGAAAGAAAAACATTTGTTCAGTACAGAGACATAAGACACAATCTTGTCAGTATTTTTTATTTTATTTATGACTGGTTTATTCTACACTATTGTATTGGACGATCTCCGTGGCGTAATGTATACCATGTCAGACCGCCACCCAGGAGGTCCCGGGTTCGAATCCCGGTTGGGTCATGATGAAAAATGAACTTTTACTGATTGGCCTCGGGTCTTGGATGTTTATCTATATATATGTCTTTGTTATAAAATTTTGCATCGTTGAGTTAGTATCCCATAACACAAGTTTCGAACTTACTTTGGGGCTAGCTCAGTCTGTGTGATTTGTCCCTATATATTTATTTATTTATATTTGTGTAAATCTACAGGAAGAGATATCGTGGAAAATGATAGATTTTTACGATAATCAACCGTGCATAGACCTGATAGAAGATCGGCTTGGGATACTGGCATTATTGGACGAGGAGTGTCGTGTACCTGCCGGATCAGATTCGGCGTTAGCAGCCAAGCTGCACGCAAAGTGTGCAAGATACCCGCATTATCGAAAACCGCGGTTTGGAGCTTCAGGTAAATTTATATAATATGGGGGTTCTTCAAAAGGGGCGTTAAAAGATTTTTACAGGGTCGGCAACGCGCGAGTGATACTCCCGGTGTTGCAAGTGACCATAGGCTACGGTGACCGTTCACCATCAGGCGGACCGTAAGCTTGTTTGCCACCTTCGTGGTAAACAAAAAAGTAAATTTTATTTAGTTTTGTATTGTTTTCATGTGGTGAAAAGCTAGTATTTTTTAAATCTTTTTTTTTAAATTTATTCAACAGCGTTCATAATAAAACACTTCGCTGACGACGTCGAGTACCAAGCTGGTGGCTTCTTAGAGAAGAACAGAGATACAGTGTCGGAGGAGCAGTTGGAGTGCATCAGATCGGCGACCAGCTGCCGGCTCATCCACGCCATGCTGGCGCCCGAGGGCGGCGACCAGACTGCCACTCTGCCACCTCCGTCCAGAAGAAGGGCCACTCCTTCTGTGCCTGTTACCAGTTTGACCGTGAGTATAATAGCTCGTCTCTTCAATTGAGATATTCAATCAGTTGTATGTTTTATGAAATACTAGTGAAACCTAGATTTATTTATACACATCGGTCTTATTATTCCCGTTCCGTGGGAATTTCGGGATAAAAAGCACCCTATGTGTTATTCCAGGTTATAGTCTACCCGTGTTCCAAATATCATTAAAATCCGTTCAGTAGTTTTTGCGTGAAAGAGAAACAAACATCCAAACTCACAAACTTTCGCCTTTATAATATTATAGTACTTCTTGCGCTCTCCTAGCTCGTGACGTCATCCGACACAATCAGATACAAAATAGATATTTCAAAAATTCCATTAGTGATCTGCTATGTGACATACTAAATTCGCGTCCATTAAAAATAACAAGATATTTTCTACATTGAAAAAGGGATCCTTATGTTAATCATAGTTAATATTATAAATGAGAAAGTGAGTTTGTTATTCCTTCACGGCTTGACTAAGCAACCGATCATTATGTAATTTGAATACATATTGTCAGGGGTACAGAACCCAACATAGGTTACTTTTTATCCCGTGAAAGTATGTCATTCCAATGGGAAAATACTTTTTCTACTATAGAGGGCGCTGCAACACGCAATTACCGGCCAACAGATGGCGCCACAAGTCGCGCTATACGCTATACGAGATCTTTATAAAATTAACCGCCAGCGAAGCCGCGGGGAAAAGCTAGTATCTGTATAAAATGTATCACTATCTTATCACAGGAGATGAACTCTTTGTAAGTCAAAAAAGTATGGTTAATGAGCGAAGGAAACAGAGAAAATCAGGACGGGTATTGAGGTTTTATTTTTTCCCCTAACAGCAACCAGCAAGACGAGCGTCCGGCCAAAAACAAACGGTAGGAGCTCAGTTCAGGGCTTCACTGTCCGCTCTGATGGCGACTTTATCCGCGACCACACCACACTATGTTCGCTGCATCAAGCCGAATGATACTAAGCACGCGTTTAGTTTCGATCCTGCGAGGGCTGTGCATCAGTTGAGGTAAATTTTGTGTTTTTTATGTTAGTTTTTTTTATCTTATTTTAATGAGAAACAAAACGCTAAAGTATACGATGCGTTACATTCGTTCTGACCCATAACAATATCTGACGCTTTGAGTCCGACGGTTCGGTAGCTGTTTCTTGCGATATTTGGTCAAATTGTGTTTCTGTTTTTGAGAGAATTGGATTGTCAAGCAGCAACAAAAAGACAATATGAAAAATTCCGAATCTTAGTAGCTTCCATATCATGTTTAAGAAAGTGATGACTACCATTTTTATTACACCCAATTACCACACAACGCGGCGTTCTACGATAAAACGACACGTAAACAAATTTTTGTGTGGATTGTGACATTTATGACAGATGCCGTCGTCAATTGCTATGGGTCTGACGTTAGCAGCGCCTCTGGCGGCGAGAATTGTCAGTTTTATTGCCCATTGGGGGCAGTTATCTCCCTCTTTCGGCTGCTGAAGGTAGAATTAAATCTGTAATAAACTAAGTCCGCGACTAAAAAATAACTTTTTGTTTCAGAGCTTGCGGTGTATTGGAGACGATAAGGATATCGGCGGCTGGATTTCCGTCAAGATGGTTGTACCAAGACTTCTTTCACAGGTAATTTTTTTTCCTAATAATCATCATCGCCTTGTTGCGATTTCACTAGTGTGTATATTGTGTTTATGTATACTGTGTCCTACTGTTGTGAATTGCAAATAAAGTATATTCTATCTATCTATCTATCTATCATACTAATATTATAAAGAGGAAAGTTTTGTTTGTTTGTTTAAATTGAATAGACTCCGAAACTACTGGACCGATTTCAAAATGTCTCCTGGGTGGCGGTCTGGCGTGCTAACCATTACGCCACGGAGGTCGTCTGTCAAAATGATTTTTCATACTTTAGTGCAGACCACAACTTGTAATGTATGGAAAACTAACTGGAAACTAACTTTGCTTTGATCTGCAACCCGCATTAATGATGCTCTACCACTTCTAAAAATTCTGAAAATATTTTTTTTACAGATATCGCCTTCTCTGTCTACACAAAGATATAGACAGGAACAATATCAGGGCAACGTGCGAACGGGTGCTTGCTAAGCATTTAAAGGACCCGGACAAATATCAGTTTGGTGCCACTAAGATATTCTTCAGAGCCGGACAGGTAAATTCATAATTTTCTGTTTTATCAGTACTGCATGTACAGTGCAAAAAATGGTTACTTATCTCATTTTTGCACTGTACCATTTTAATATAGCAAGTGCTAAGTTTCTTGCCAGTTCTTCTTAGTACAAATCTGTCCAAATTGACGGTAGGAAAATTTATGGCGATTAAAAAGAAAACGAATGAATTTTTTATTTTATTATAAGCCTATATTTAGCTCCAAGTCAAGTCTTTTATTTAAATAAATATATAGGGGCAAATCACACAGAATGAGCTAGCCCCAAAGTAAGTTCGAAACTTGTGTTATGGGATACTATCTCAGTGTATATATATTTTATAACAAATACATATGTAGATAAACATCCAAGACTCAGGCCATTCAGAAAAGTTCGTTTTCCATCATGACCCGATAGGGATTATTAGGGATTCGAACCCGGGACCTCCTGGGTGGCGGTCCGACGTGGTAACCATTACGTCACGGAGGTCGTCAGTCGTCATTTCATTGTTCCCTATCCATTTTTGCTAAATTAGTTCATTGTACAGACATACCGGGTGTCTACTACTGTTTTATTATATGTATAGGTTTTTCCATAGATTTAGTATATACTAGCGTACCTATAGATCGGCAATGGTTTGATTAAGGCGAGACCAAAAACAAAATACACTAGTGTGCGTGTAATGTACATGTGTACAAGCAAGATATATAATTTTGTGGATTTTCCTTTTTGATTGAGTTACATCCAGGCACTGCACAGGTATCCATATTTAACCCGTCCTTTGTCGGCGGCTCAAAATTCGCGATTTGCGCTCCGTTTTTCCCGATTTTTCGCAGAAAAAACAAATTTGTACTCAATCTTCAAACTCAAACACAATACTTAATGGAAGGCGCTGACAGCTGTGTCACAGCTTATACTAGTACAGCTGCCAACGTTAAACTCCTTACCTTTAAGTGATCTATAGAATTATGTTTTAATTTAATTAGATTAAAAGGATATCCTGTAACTTAAAGTGAAATAAACAAATAAACAAATTTACTTCATCACAAAGAATCACCTATCAAATTGTTTATTTATTCTGATGAAGCATTTGACACTCCGAAAAACAATCGCCGTCGGCCATTATTATACTGCGCGGTGGCCGTTACTTAATCACGTCTAATTATCACCAAAACTACACTTAAATACCATAAATTTTGTAAAAATAAGTGGGATTTGTTTTTAACACGACTGACGTCAGGTCGATACAGGCCGATAGCATGTATAGGAGGAATGGTATGGTCTCGCCTATCTATCTCGCTCTAACAAACGCGTATGCTATGATCTATCTTTTTTGCATTGCCAATCTAACGCTAGTAGGTATATAATAAATCTATGGGTTTTTTTACTCAAATAATTTATATGACAACAGGTGGCATATTTCGAGAAGATCCGCGCGGACATACAACGTCTCTACTGCGTGCGCGTGCAGAGCTGCGTGCGCCGCTTCGTGGCCAGACGCAAATATTTACGTATAATGAAAGCTATTAGAGGTGTGCAGGCGCATGCCAGGGGATATCTGGCTAGATTGTAAGTCTATTTATTCATTTATTGATTCAGTATATTCAATTTATTACAAAGATCCAATAGATAAGACTACAAAACACAATATTATCTTTAATATTTTCCAAATGAATCTTTATTTAAACAGCAAATATTAAAAACAAGTAATACCGTATTTTATTTATTTATTTTTTATTTCTTGTAAAATGTATAATTTTGCTTGCTCGACGTTAGCTTGAAAGAGTTTCAATATTATTGTTTAGGCGTTTTTTTTTGAAGTGAAAACTTCTTTAGCGGCGCTTGGCATTTTTTTTAGATGGGTTAAAAAGTTAAACGCGCGAGATCCGTAGCCTGATCGAAATAGCGTAAGATTCCCTAACCATTCCGAAATATTCAAAAATGCACAACGTTGATGTTTAAGTTTTCACTTCTGCCGGCACTCCCGGAGTGCAACCCGTCCTTTTTTTCATTCAATTATCATTTTCCAAAAATAAAGAAAAACGTAGATATAGTCATATTTGTTGTCAGTAAATCTATTCTAAAACTAACCATTATTTTGGTAGGCCCGGTGGTCGAGTGGCAATGGTCACTTTATTCCAAGGGCCGCGGGTTCGAATCCTGCGCAAGGCAAACATTTGTGTGCATGAACATGTCTGTTTGCCTTGGTCTGGGTGTTTTCTATGTATAACAAGTATTTATTTACAAAAAAAAAGTATTTAAGTATATTTATCAGCAATCTAGTACCCATAGTACAAGCTTATTTGCATAGTTTGGGACTAGATGGCGTTGTGTGATTCGTCCAAGAATATTTATTTATTTTATTTATTTATTACCCAACAGAAAAGCGCAAGAGGTCCGTCGGAATCGTGCTGCGATCAAAATACAGAGGAATGTACGAGGTTGGCTCGCCAGAACCAAATATCAGAGGCTACGCAAACTTATTACTGGGCTACAGGCTCGCGCCAGAGGTTATATGGCCAGGAATCTGTACAGAGATAAGAGGAGAGTCAAAGCTGTGAGTATTACTTCTACTATTATAAATAAATATATAGGGACAATTCATACAGATTGAGCTAGCCCCGAAGTAAGTTAGAAACTTGTGTTATGGGATACTAACTCAACGATATTATATTTCATAACAAATACATACTTAGATAAACATCCAAGACCCGAAGGCCAATCAGAAAATTCGTTTTTCATCATGACCCGACCGGGGATCGAACCCGAGACCTGGGTGGCGGTCTGGCGTGGTAACCATTACGCCACGGAGGTCGTCTAAAAACGCAGCTGTGTGCAAGAAATTATCGCAATAATGCATGCGATATTATCGAGAGGTATCGTTAGATAGGTCTCTTCAAAACATTGAGGGTGTGGAAAAATATTTTTTCTATACAATGATCCGTTTCGGAATTATTTACATTAATCATGTCAATTTTCGTTTTGCACTATGGTCCCCCCCCTCTATATCCGACGGGCAAAAAGCTATTGTATTATTGTACTATATATACATATAAACCTACCTTTTGAATCACTATCTATTAAAAAACCGCATCAAAATCTAAGCAAGCATACCTACATAGGAACAGACTTCATTTTATATCATGTAAAGTTATTATATCATTGTGTTTTGACAGGTCATCACGGTACAACGCTTCGCTCGCGGCTGTTTGGCGAGAAGGCGTGTTAAGAAGTACAGGAGACAGATAATCATCTGTCAAGCTGCTGTAAGTAAATTCCCAGTCGGGCTAACACATGGACTTAATATATAAACAGGACTGATCACTGTTAAAAATTAAATTTACAAATGACAACTTTAATAGTTCTCATTAAGGTTCAATTTGTTATAACCATGAAAACAGAGAGAAACCGAGCCGAGCGAGATAGTTACAAGTCATGCCCTGTGTCTCGTTCTCCATTGTTGCCAACAAGAAAAAAAACTAGTTATTTATTTCTGAAGTTAGCGCAGTTACTTAATTTGTTCTGTAGTGTTGGTAGCCCTTCCAAAAGTGACATGGCGGATAATTCAATTCTCAATTCACTCCAGTTGTAAAATCTGTCTATTTTGGAAACTTTTAATTAAAAGTGGATTAAAAATGGTTAAAAAATGTTGTGTTAATGGTTGTCCAAGTCAGTCATATGGCGGTTGTGATATCCAGGGCAAGCAAAATATATAGTCACCCAGTTAAAAAGAGACACAGAGTCTTATCTGCATCTCGCTCGGCTCGTTTTTTTGCTTACAGAGCTCAGTCCTGTTTGTAAATTAAGTCCATGGGCTAACATGACAAACGCGACAAAATTTTCTCGCTCCGCTCTGCCATTAGCGTATCTCGGTTATGTCTACAGTAGACAAAACGGGCATTGCTATTGGCGAAGAAGCTTTGTCGCGTGCGAGAAACTGGTGTCTGCTTATAAGGCGTGAAGAGATTCTTACAGGGTCTCGAGACAAACCCATCACATATTCCTATCGTTTTTTTTAAAATATATATTTACTAGCAGTGCCCACGGCTCCGCCCGCGTGGAATTGGATTAGTGGTTAAAAGAGTATCGACGGTTAAATCGAAGTCAGTGACATCTAGTGAAGTTTTAAGGAAGTTAATATTTGTGTTATAAGAGAGGTAGGGCACAGCGGATAATCCGCTCAAATCGGAGCAGCCCGTCTGGGGAAGGACCTCCACCTTACAGAAGATCGTAGCCAAATAGCATTGGTCTCGGCCATGCTGTGTTCCTACGGCGAGCTCCACTTGGGGGGGTTGGGAGGGTTGGCAACGCGTGAGTGATACCCCCGGTATTGCTTACGTCTATAGGCTACGGTGACGGCTTTCCATCAGGCCGATCGTATGCTTGTTTGCCACCTGTGTGGTATATTGTGTTTAAAGAATTTTATTAACTCATAAAGAACATTACATTCATTTATAATGAGTCTTAGTACTAAATACAGAATATAGCTAAATATTTTCATTACGTTGCGCTACTCTGTCCACGTAAATGAAGATAACTTTTTTTTCTGAAATCCAATTTAAATGAAATAAAGCCTATATTTTGCTCCAAGTCAAGCTCTATCTTCCTGTGTAAACAGCATTAAAATACGTTCAGTAACTACGAACATGTGCGCGTACAATCAGGCAGGCAAACCAAAAAAAAACTTTTATTGTTCCCTATCCATTTTTTTACAAATATGTTCAATGTACAGACATACCGGGGTCTACTTTTTTATTATATGTATAGATTTACCATCTTACTAATACACAGTATAACGAGTATATAGTTAAACACTGTTGTGTTACTGTCTTTCTTGATAAGAATTAAATGAAGTGTGAAAGTGACAAAACATTGTAAAATCATACACACATTACTTAACGTTTATTAGTAAATGGGTTATTATATAGAAAAAAAAAACAAGTCAAAAAAAAAATTCTAAACTTTTATTCAGAGAATAGGTTTTCACAAACACGTTCTCTTGTCAGAATATACAGTAATAAATGATTTGTATAAATTAATCTACTCTATAAACTAGTACCATTTCGGAAACAAAAGCAAAATGACCACTGGTAAAAAGAAATGACGAAAGAAAACCAGTTACGGCCTTTTTTGTCATTTAAAAATATATCGTACTTTTCTTTTTTCTTTTCTTTTTCAACATAATTTTTTTATTAACTTTTAAGTAACAGAGATATTGGTATTAATTTTTGTCCCTCCACAACAGATACGCCGCTTCCTCGCCCGTCGTCAATACAAGCGTCTGCGCATCGAAGCCAGGAGTCTGGACCATGTGAAGACTCTGAACAAGGGTCTGGAGAACAAGATCATCAGTCTGCAGCAGAGGCTTGGTGACGCCCTGGAACGTGCAAAAGGAATAGATCCATTGTTGGCTCAGATCGCCGAATTAAAGTTAGTATACGTAAATTTGAAACTTTTTCTATGACATCTAATATTTATTTTTAAGGTCTGCGAACAGGTTTTCATCATTGAGCAAAACGCAATATATTTCAGTTATGATGTAGACCCTATTATACGCAAATACAGCGTGTCAAAAAAGACTTGATTAAAAAATATTATAATTTAATAGGTTTATAATCTAGCCTATAATTATTATTTGCATTTATTTATTATTATTTTTTATTATTATGTGTTAAGTATTAGATCTAGTCCCTTCACACACTCTGCGCCTCCTACTTGTTCTTACTTGTTATCTCTCAATCCTTAGGTTGCCTGGAAGAGATTGCTTTAGCGATAAGACCGCCTGTTGTCTTTTCTTGACACTATGTACTTTTTCTTGTATTTACTTCGATGCAATAAAGAATATTGTATTGTATTGTAAAGCAACAATGATATACAAGCCACAAACTTTACTAAATATTATCATATCAACCTGTACTGATCCTACTGCAGACGGTTTTAAAACACTGGCATCTGTCAATCCGCTTTGGAATAGCGTGGCAGAGTACGCTCTAAACCCGGCGATTGAAGGTAGACCCGTATCCCAGCAGTGGGATGATTATGAGTTTATATGATTGAAGGAATTAACTTATTTTATTTCATTTTTACAGGGCAAAAGTAGAAGTCCTAAAATTAGTAGAGATAGAAGCGAAAACGCTAAAAGTTGATGTGTCAGACAAGGATAGTACGATAGCTGCTCTTATGGCGGAGTTAGCGAGCCAGAGAGATAGCAACAAACGGGTTACCGAAGAAAAGAAGATGATAGAACAACAGTATAAGAAGGAGAAAGAAGAATATGAAGCGGAGAGTGAGAAGTTAGCAAATGAGCTAAAGAGCAATAAAGAACACTTTGAAATGGCTATTGAAGGTAAGTACTGTGTTAATATAGAATATTATCATTATCGGGACATGCCCACCAGACATTCCCACCGATGTGTCTCCTGTGTAGCCAGGATCAACAACGGCGACCTCAGATAGACAATAAGCGATGAAGCTTATTGACGTTCCAGGGGAGGAACTACAGCTGTCAACTTGGAACTCATAACGAATTTAATCAGAAAGAAGATATTATTATTAGCTTAAATTGTCCCACTGCTGCCTCTCTTACCCCCTTCCATGAGTTCCTCAAGTGGGATATGAAGGAGAAAATATTAAAAGTAGTCCCTTTTAGTATTTTTTGCTAAAAAAAACTAAAGAGTAGCCAAGAATTGAACTTGCTAATTTTAAAAAAATACACTCTGCATATACTTTTAGTATTTTTTCGTTATATCTAATAGTTTAGAAATTCATCAACGTACACTTCAAAAATTGACCCTGTATGACGTTGAAACAAATTTAATCCCAAAAAATTTTAATATAGGGGGAAATGCAGCAGTCTTTTCACCTTAGTTTAGGACATAGAGATATAGAAAGAGTGTCCGTGCACCCGTTTTGCACCAAACGCCGACCTTTGCCGAAACGCTCCGTAGTTGTCAATGTCAAAACGCGCCAAATGTGTCTCCCGAAAATTGACAGAGCGCTTGTATGAAGACACTCTTTCTATTATGTTATTATTCCAAGGTTTAGGATTTATAATGATAAAATTTTTTTTTCATATAAAATTGCCGATAGGTTCGAAACGCGTAGCATTTTTATCCTAAATCCTCAAATCGTGGTTTATCTTTAGTTTTAATGGAGCATTAACAGATTAGATATAACACTGATAGATAAAATGATAATTAATTTTACTTGAATATAATATATACCATAGAGTGACGCACGACCCTGTACACATGTACGCACATTGGCGTCGCGTTTCGTCCTACATTGAGCTCTATGTATGTTAGACCTCACGATGAAGTGATTGCGACTCCGCGATGGATAATGATATGTGACGTAAACACTTGGCGAATTCGCCCTTTACGGACAAGGACTAAAAGAGAAATAACATAATATTTGACAGAATCAAAATGGCGCCTGATTGTTTTGACGTGTGTGTTGTTAATTAAAATGTCAAAATTGATTAGTGTAAAGTGAAGTGTATCATAATATGATTATTAATTAATATTCATAGAATATTCTAGATAGTGATTTGGTCGAGGGCTTAAGGTAGTTCAAAACCTATTTTTAGATAATCCGCCGTCTCGATCAAAATTATTTTTTAGATTTAAACTAACTTAAAAAATAATAATATTAGTTGAAAGTTTGATATGTAATAAATGATATAAAACATGGTGGTACCACCTGAAGTAGTATTGAGGGAGGCAGAGGGCGCCTCTAATGAAGCGCCTAAGAATTTGTGGTCTACGGAGTTTGAGCAGAGAGCTTTATTTTGGAAAGGTACAACATTAATCTCTTAGTACAGACAACATATGAAATAGGTTGGCAGGCTAGAAAACTAAGAACACAGATTTTTATGCTAATAATGTATGCATCGTTATGAAACTTTGTTGTTACTCTCTGTAGTCGGTCCGTCAATCCTGAAGATCGTGATCACAAGCCTCTGTTGTCATCTTCCGGATGTATTGTCTCCATCGGCGGCCTCCGTGGCGTAATGGTTACAACGCCAGACCGCCACCCAGGAGGTCCCGGGTTCGATCCCCGGTCGGGTCATGATGAAAAACGAACTTTTTCTGATTGGCCTCGGGTCTTGGATGTTTATCTATATTATGTATTTGTTATAAAATATAATATCGTTGAGTTAGTATCCCATAACACAAGTTTCGAACTTACTTTGGGGCTAGCTCAATCTGTATGAATTGTCCATATATATATATATTTTAATCGGCGTCTATCGGTAACCATTTTAACCTCGTCGTGTAAATGGAACGGCTTCTCTCCAAGTGGGTCGGACCACCTCGTCGAGGATCGGAATCTGCTACTCTTCCCTTCCACATTTCCGACTATGACCAACTTTTCAAGGTTGCGGTCTCCTCGTCTTGCGATGTGCCCAAAGTAGGCAAGGATGCGTTGATGCAAATTGTGATTAAACTTTAGTATGGGGTTCTGGGGACGCTCGAGATCCTGGCAAAAAAAATATTTATAAATGTTTTTTTTAGGGTAGGGGCAGGGTATGGTTAGGGTATCGCACGATTTCCTACGAGGCGGCTTGCGTCCTGGCCGGATCCCCGCCCTGGGACCTAGAGGCGAAAGTACTCGCGTCATTATATCGATGGCGCGAGGAAGAGCGGGCACGGGGCTTGAGGCCGGTGCAGCGGCAGATCGCGCTGCGCCGAGAGGAGCTCCGTCAGGTCTTGGTGACGGAATGGCGGAAAAGGCTTCTGCGCCCTACCGCCGGCCTCGCTACCGTCGAGGCGATCCGGCCAGTACTCGACGACTGGCTCGGGAGAAGGCACGGCTCCCTGTCGTTTAGGGTGACGCAGGTGCTGTCGGGGCACGGCTGCTTCGGCAAGTACCTGTGCCGCATAGACAGGGAGCCGGACGCTCGGTGCCACCACTGCGTTCATTGCGGGGAGGACACGGCGCAACACACGCTCGCCGAGTGTGTAGCTTGGGAGGAGCAGCGCCGTGTCCTCACAAATGAAATAGGAAGCGATCTGTCGCTGCCGGCCGTAGTGCGAAGGATGGTCGGTAGCGCAGAGTCGTGGGACGCGGTGGTGTCCTTCTGTGAGGACGTGATGTCGCAGAAGGAAACTGCGGAACGGGAGAGAGAAATCTTGACTCCCTTTCCCGGCCGCAGAAGGCGCACCGGGCGCAGGAGAAGGGCGGACAACGCCCTTTTCCGGCCCCCATGAATGGGTCCAGGGGCGATGGACTTGGGGAAGTCCCCGCCCCCTATTTAATGGACCCGAGTCGCAGGCGCGCGCGGGTGTCGGCGCGCGCCTCTGAGGCGATGCACGGGGCAGTTCAACACCTCACTACCCCGTGCAGGAGACGAGGCCCGGGCAGAACCGGCCAGCACTAGTGTGGGGCTGCGGAAGAATCTGGATTCCCGCGGCCCCGCGCGCACGTTCGAGGAGACACCGGGGTGGTTTTAGTCGGTAAGAGTCCGGCACGCAGTCCATGAGGATTTCCCCCCGTTAAAAAAAAAAAAAAAAAAAAGGGTATGGTTAGGGTAGGGTAGGAGTAGGATAGGGTAGTGCCTCTAAGGCGGAACAAAGTGCGCTAGTGATAAATAAAAATTTGAGTAAATCCCTTCGCGCACTATTTAGAAAACTTGAATCAAATTTATGGTTCTGCCCACCTCTTTCATTGCCTGACTGTACTGGGGTCTACATAGACGCAAGGGATTGTTAAAGATAAGTCGGGGTCCCCAGCGCGTGTTTTGCCAGACACAATCAACAAAAACATGTCAACATTCAACAAAACACAAAACTTTGTTACAATTACATTTTTGTGTACATCAAGTCGGGTCCACAGCGCGTGATTTGCATCAAAAACGTTAACATTCAACAAAATCGTCTACACAAAACCAACAATGTTTTTGTGTTCCATGCCCGATGGAAGACACGTACACAAAATACCCCCGCGCGGGTCGAGGGGCAGGGTACTGTCATATCATCCGCCATTTTTGTCGCGATTTTGACAACTCTAGCCGCGAGCCGCTATGGACAGCGTGTGTAGAGAAACATGTTTTATAAACAAAGTTTTGTGTATGTGTTTTTGTTGAATGTTTTCAAAAAACCATAAATAGACTGATAAAATATTCACGGGGGATCTAGACATAAATGTTTATAAAAATAATCGTGAAGTTTTATATTGAACTGTCATAAAAAGAAGTTCGAAACTCATCTTCAACTTATTACTCAGTGTATAACGACAATCTATTTTAATTTTTTTTTAATGTGAGCCAGGAGCTTTGGCTTTGAGTATAATTAAACTTGTCATTACAGAAAGAGACAAACAACACGAACAAGAGAAGCAGGCGTTGAGTGCAGAGTTAGAAGCGGAGAGGCAGAGTCGTCAGAAACTGTTGTCGTCTCAATATGAGTTGCAAGAGAGAGTGGATTCTTTGCAAAGGTATCTAAGGTTTTTTTCTTAGACTCATGACTCGGAAACCTGGTAAAACAAAAAATACCAGGTCGTCAGAAACGCCATATATTTCTAAAAGTGCATTTTCATAACAGAATCGTTATTATTTCGGTTTTTGACAAGAGTTTAATGTAGGATTTTTTTTAAATGACAGTTTTTATATTTTTGTATAATATGTATAACACATAGAAATAAAAGGAGTACTGATAATCAAAGAGATCCTGTTTGCGATGCCGCCGGTCGCCAACAGATTATTTATAAGAATACCAAATTACAGCTCTCTAGCATTAAGCCTAGACGCAAGACCGCAGACGGACATGGCGAAACTATAAGGGTCTTTGTAGTTTACTACGGAACCCTAAAAAGGTATTAAAATGCGCGAACATTGGAAAAGTTCGCGCTATAGAATAGATTAACGGAGGCTTGACGTCTTTGTGATATAGGTTCTAATTTCTAATAGGAGCGTATTTTTTTTCAGAGCTCCTCCCACCAAAGAACACAGAAGATCTCTATCGGACGCTAGTACCAATTCGCAGCAAGAAACAACAGTTGAAGATGTAAGTAATATTGTTTTCACTTCTCATGCTCAGAAATTGCTTATTTGCGCTGGATATACGCTGCACAAAATCGATTTTTGTGCACAAGGGCAAAAACGTATCTACTCATAAATGTATCTATATTAAGGCAAAGAAAATGAGCCATACAGACAAACACAATAAAAAGTTCAGAGATAGAATTTTTATTTTATAATATTTACTTTAATTTTTTTGCCTTACGTGTTTTAAGAAGATATTAAAGACAAAGATATTAAAATTTAAATTAAAGTACGGTAGGTTATTTAATTAATTTAAGAAAAATTATTATTACGAAATTAATTTAATAGTAGGCTGTATAGGTCTGCAGCCCAAGCCTAATTTCAATGTCGTAAGATTTAAAAAAAAAGCAGCGGGAAACAGGTCTTGTTTCTTCGTGCGTTTATTAATTTATTTCCTCGCAATCGAAGTGAAAAGCAGAGTTTATAACTCGTCCACAAAACCATTTTTATTCTCGACATTACTATCGGCCCGAGCGGAAGTCCCTGATACAAAATGATTCGTTTTGTGCACTTATTGTAAAATCTACTATTATACCACACCTGCGCGGACAGAGTCCCATTTCTTCTTTCAAAAATAGCGACAAAGTACGCGATTTTTCTCTAAATATATATGATAATATGCGGGAGAAAAAAATGGATAATAATATGCGGGAGAAAAAATTAATGAAAATCCATTACACAGCCTGTTTTTTTTTAATTTTGAGTGATTTCAATTTATCTAATAGGTACAGACATTCTATTTCACAATGACATGCACATGATTTTAGTGTGCGTGAACGATTTTAAGAGCGTTTCCGAGGTTACGCACACTACAATAATGTGTATGCGAACGTCACAACAATCACAACCGAACGCTCTTCGTGAAATAGCAAATCTGTATCGCGTTTACGTTGAATTATTTTTTTATATATTTGTCGATGCATCGAGTGATCGCTGCTGGTAGTCTTTTCCATTCTGTTATAGAATACTATTGCATAATAGGCTTGCTACCGTAAAAAATGTAATTAGTCCGTGTTTTAGATTATTCAAAAATAAGGGCAACTCATTTTTTCATTTGTAAATTAGACCAAAAATGACAAAGATAATTAAAGTTACGTGTGACGTCACGCCGTGGCATTTTTTCGCACGGCGTGACGTCAAAGGCCCCGACTCCTTTTCTCCTTCGATTTTTGTGCCTTGTATCTTTGTTATTTTTTGTTTTATCGAAAAAAGAAAAAATACGTGTCCAATGTTTTTAAAAAATCTTAAATACGGACTAAATATATTGTAATTATTTTGACCTTTTGGAAGCAACCCTATTCTGCATGTTTAACCTGATTTTGTTCCAGGATTACGGCTACGGCTCGGTCCGGTCCGTGGAGACTACGCGTCCGGCACTGGAAGCCGTTAACTGGTCTACCGGATCACATAATGGAGCAGCACCGGTTAGTACCATATGTTACTCTTATAATAATTTTATGTATTTATTTTAAACTAGTAAGACATCTTATAAGACATGACGAGTTTATTAGAAACATCTTAAGGCCTCTGCATACGCAACGGTATAACGGCCGGAACGGGGACGTGACTTTTTGTTCGAAACGGCCACGTTCCCGTCCCGTCCGTGTATCCGCGACATATGCATATTCACATACATTTTGTATGGAACTATATTTAACTTCCCGTCCCGTCCGTGTAAAAACACGTTACGTATACAGCGACCTTTAGAAGGGAAGAGGGTAGACGGGCGTCGTGTTTTATAGAGAGGTGAAGGAGAGCACAAGCACAAGAGAGAGATAAATGTAGGCTACACCGACAAGACTGTGGCTTTTGAATTTAGAGAGCTTTTTTAAACCCTGATGATTAGTTGATTAGTTAAGCCGTGAAGGAATAACAAACAAACAAACTCACTTTCTCATTTATAATATTAGTAAGGACTAAGTCCGCCTGTTGTAGTACTATGTGTAATGTGGTCAATAAGGCCTTATTTAGACAATACTGTTTTTTGCACATACAAGAGCAATAATTGCATGCAATCTAGTGGGAGCAATAATTTGTCCTTCAAAAATTGTAAGCAACCGTTTCGACGATGCATGTCAATTATTGCTTTGACATTATTTGACACCTAGGTTTCTAAATTATGTATAAGCAATGTGTAACCTGTGGAGAGAGAAAAATAAATAATTATTATATTCTATTCCATTCCATTCCATTCCATTCCATTCCATTCCGTTCCGTTCCGTTCCGTTCCATTCCATTTCATTTCATTCCATTATATTCTATTCTATCGTTCCGTTCCGTTCCGTTC
This sequence comes from Endotricha flammealis, assembly GCA_905163395.2. Taxonomy (NCBI): domain Eukaryota; kingdom Metazoa; phylum Arthropoda; class Insecta; order Lepidoptera; family Pyralidae; genus Endotricha; species Endotricha flammealis. Next base: position 2,358,003 of record LR990883.1, read on the forward strand.
CATTCCGTTCCATTCCATTCCATTTCATTCCATTATATTCTATTGTATGCCACAGGCAATAAACTGGCATGGTCTTAAATGGGCCTTAAAGATAATAAAATAAATGATTTGTATGTGTTTATTATATTTAGATAGCGGACGCAGGCTTGGTACTACGAATGCAGAACAGGATATCGGCATTGCAGAGCGAATTGTCGAGGACCACTAAACGCGCTGCCGACCTGGAGGAACGTCTTATGAGTAAGTAATGGATTTTGTTAAAAAAATATTGAGTAGACTGTATGTTTCATTCACTTGACGACCTCCGTGGCGCCGTGGCGTAATGGTTACCACGCCGGACCGCCACCCAGGGGTCCCGGGTTCGAATCCCGGTTGGGTCATGATGAAAAACAAACTTTTTCTGATTGGCCTCGGGTATTGGATGTTTATATATATAATATGTATTTGTTATAAAAAATATCGTTGAGTTAGTATCCCATAACACAAGTTTCGAACTTACTTTGGGGCTAGCTCAATCTGTGTGATTTGTCCCTTTATATATATATATATTTTTTTTTACTCGGAACAAAAGCTTTGAACACGTCTAATCTCATCGAGTATTATACAATAGAGGCGAAATGTTAGTTAGACCAGGCGCTGGATGGAATTGAGTGTGCAAAATATGTAGATCGCATTCTATGAATAATTTTGAATTCAGGAAAGCTTGCAGATTATGATTCTGGATGTTGCCAGGAAGTTTACCGTTCAAATCTTTTTTAAACGCCAATTATGCCGTTAGAAATGGATATTAAATGCGCAAATCGTGATTTAGTTCTGCATTTTTGGTATGTTGTATGTTTGTTATGGTAGTGTGAATTCAAATTTACAACTGCGAAAAACTTGTAATTTTATGGCCAAAACTATGCATTTTTTGCAAACAATGTTTTCTACACATGATAACTGGATTCGGCGAGGGCTGCTAAGTCTCGGATAATTGGTAAAAGTCATTTTCGAATTGTCATAGCTTGGTTCCTATGGGATCAATAGAGCTGCGATGACATCGTTCGCAAAAATGCAGTTTTGGCCCTGAAAAGCAAACAGTGAAATAGGTCCTAAAATTTCGAAGTTTTTTTTCAATTTCCTCAGTTTCCAATGTTTTTGAAGTATATGAAAATGTACATTTATCCTAGATCGCATGGCATCACCTCCAAGCAACCCGAACATAGACAGATTCAGAGTCGAAGAGTTGGAGATTGAGAACAAGAAACTCAGAGAACACCTGGACAGACTCCGTGCTGCTGGAGACAGCCTGCTGATATCCAAGGAGGTGATAGGTAAGTTTAGAAAAAAAAAGCCTTAACTGATTTTCTTTCGCCATTTATTTTACACCGGTAAAAGAAATGGCGAATTTTTTGTTTTATATTAATTAAAATATACTCACCTCCATAAATATGTAATCACTTTAGTACCATGTCACTATAACATTGTTGACATTTTCACTCAAATTACTCACGTTCACTCAAATGTCTTAAGTAATTGAAATGATATACGATAGTGACATGGTACTAAAGTGATTACATATTTATGGAGGTGACTGTACATGTTGTAAATGATTAGAAAAAGTGACTGTGAGGACCTACCATAGATAAAAGAAAATAATAGATAGGCACGGTCTCTCTGGTCACAACATTGACGAATCTGTACCTACATAAATCTGCTAAATAAAACGTCTCACTTTGACTTCGCGTCTCTGTACTTATATTTAAAAATACATCAAAGGATTCGGTTCTTTGAGGGCGTGGTTCTTTGACGTTTAAGACAGACATGATACGCATCAATTTCATTCATTCATTCGATTCAATTTATAGCGAACTACATTTCTACTGGGGTGTAAAACTTTCCGTTTCATTGTTCCATGGGGTCTATTTTCAAAATAAATGGCTCATAGTTTGAGATTTCATTTTTTTTATAGACCAACTAGCAGTTATGCAGAAGGAACTCGACAGACGAAGAGACGAATGCATACAGCTGAAGAGTGTTCTCACTAACCAGGTAACACATAACAAGTTATACATATTTTATGCGTTTGCGCATCCTTTTCACGAACGGTGGCGTAGAGGACGTCGATGACATTCGCAAAATATTTGTGTAAAATCAACGATCTAGTAACCCATAGTATATATTTAATGGTCCCTCCACACTTCGTGCGCGAATCTCGGGCGACATGGCGGCGAGATCGCAGCGCGTCGTGCGAAATTGTGACTGCTATTTAAACTTTATTATGAAATAGGTAGTACAAATAAATATTATACATTAAAAAAAACAATATTCAGGAAGTACAAGTTTAGTTGCTTAGTTTCGGACTAGATGGCGTTGTTAAAATTAAATAAAACCATGCCTAAATCGCCAGAGTAAATATTACGTTGATATGTTCTTATCAGTTTTTGTGATGTGATGACATGCTATATCTCATAAAATGAGAGGTGTAATAAATTTTTATATTTTTATTTCTCAATGAGGTTCCGTACTAATAGTTGTTAAAAAAAAAAGGCCACTTGTAATTAAATACATAGAAAACAATATAAATACCTTCACATAAATGTTTGCTTCGTGCGATCGGACCAATCGACAAGCAATATAAAAATATTCAAGTGGTCAATTGATCCCGCACGATCAAATTTAGCGGGCCCAGTCGGCTAATATCGGAACATATGGTCACTACTAACACACCACCGTCAAAATTGCATTGAAGAATTTACAAAATTATACATTAGTAGAGTTTTTTAAATAGTAATTTGATATTATATCATTATACATAAACGATCTACATTCAATAACAGAACATCACGTTTTACCGACGATAGTACTATACTGTTTACCGGAAATAATTTGTTAAATACCAGAAATTCGATTGAGCACACATTCACATTGGTAAATGAATGGGTCAATAATAATAAACTAAAAATAAATATAGATAAAACAAAATTAATAAATTTCAAACAAAGACAAATCGACAATACAAAAATTGAAATAAAATATAAAAATCAAAATATTTTGGAAACAGACGACACAAAATTTTTAGGGCTGCATATCGACAATAAATTGAGCTGGAAGATACACATAGACCATTTATGCAAGAGATTGAGTCAATTTTCGTATGCCCTATTTAGATTACAAAAAATTGTTAGCTTGGATAGTGTTCGTACGGCATACCACGCATATGTAAATTCAACATTGAGGTATGGAGTCATTTTCTGGGGTAATGCCACTGAAAAGGAACGTGTTTTTAAAGCCCAAAAACGTTGCATCAGGTCTATGTTTGGACTAAAACAGACACATTGATTAATGCCAGTGTATTCGGAAGGGCACCGGTCATATATAATAAATTGCCTAAGTCGTTATTACTGACATCAGATTTAATTACTTTTAAAAAGAACCTCCATAACATATGAATACAAAAATGCTACTACAAGCTGAGTGATTACCTAAGTGACACACTTTAAGTGAGGATTTGTTGACTGATGCATTTCAATTTCAATTTTATTTTATCTATTGTACATTATTGTAATAATTCACAGATTTAAATTCAATACTTGTAAAATTTGTACGCCATGGTGTTGGCAGGATACAGAGTGCCATTTATACTATTGTTTTAACTTTGATTTTCCTGTACTCACAAATAAAGATATTTGATTTGATTTGATTTGATTTGATATTATAATTAATTAAGTAATTTAAATGTAATTTTATTTTGTATTGGTTTAAATTGTTTGACATTATGATTTTAATTGTTTGAGATTCCTATCGACATGTCTGATTTTATCAATATTGTAATTAATTGCGTGTGTTATGCTTGAGAATATTGTAGTGCCCTAACGGGGTTCCATGCGGAAACACTAGTTTGCAAAAACTGTTAATATTATAAAATCTGTATTTAAATACCATGGAAACAATTAAATATTTGAATTTGAAAAAATATTTTAATGTGACGTCATTTGATTGAATACAACTTTAGTTGATCAATCAATCAAAAATTTGTTTATCTCAGAAACTCTGTCAATATAGGTCTTTTTCAATCGCCAAACAATAAAATAAAAACATACTCAAAAAATACTGCGGATCCCTAAAACTATATTTTTCTTTATTATCTATCAGTAAATAGTGAAATATGTACATGTTACATGGACGCGTCTTTTCAACATACGGTATTTATATTCTGATAATTAATTCTACATATGATTATAAACTTAATTGTTATAGAATTAAAAGTTATTTTTGACTAATTCCATAGATGATATCCATTGATTGGTTTTAAATCTTATACTCTTATTATTAAAGTGTAATATTGCTTATGTTTTTTGATGTGTGTGTTTTGTAAGATTTTTTAGATATAAATAATATATTTTTTTATCTATTCGAGTCGACGGCTTAGAAAAGTAGTAATAAAGTATTAATACTTGAGATAGACTGACCTATTATAAAGATTTGATAATCATTTCGCGGTCAGCGTAATGCTATCTCTACACTCTTGCGAAGTTGATCGAAGCAAAGCGAAGTTAGGCATGACGTTAAATGATAAAGATTATAATAAATTAGTGTTTATTTTGTGAAATATTTGTGAATTTGCGCCCAAAAGTTATTGGCTATTTAATATAATGTCAAATAAAGTCACTTTTCCTAAAATATCAAAAACATATTTTATTGATGAGCCTTTAAAGAAGAGTAAACTTATTGGAGTAAGGAAGGTAATGAATGATTAAATACCATTATAATTAGCAGTCCTGCTGTTTCACACTGCTGGGCAAAAGTCCCTAAAATCGTCACAATCGACTCCTGATTTTATTAACGACTTCTTTCAAAGTCTAAAATACCTTACGACGGAACTACTAACGACGGAATAATGCCTTGAAGCAGTCCCATCGCTATCGGAGCAGCCCGTCTGGGGAAGGACCTCCACTTTACAGAAGCTCGTAGCCAAATAGCATTTGTCTCGGCCATGTTGTGTTCACTAGAGCTCCACTTTCTATAGGGTCGGCAACGCGCGAGTGACACCCCCGGTATTGCAAGCGTCCATAGGTCACGGTCTCGGGTTCCCCAGACGGGCTGCGGATTTGAGCGGATTATCCGCTGTGCCCTACGTCTCTTACTCTGCTCTGGCCACACATCCCGACAATCTCTTCCAAAAGAGAATGCGACAGTTTAACGTCATAATAATATTTTATTGTTTTTTTTTGGGACACAGAAACCATGGTTCCAAGCGCTCAAAAGTGTTGTGAGTAACATGTAATATAGCAAAAAAATCGATTGCTTATTATCATTGCGTTTTTTAAATTTTTTTATTAATAATATTTGGTTTGATTTACGCTGTTTGTTATCTGTACTCATCAAAAGTACCAAAATGTAGAAATATTTTTATGCTACACTCCCCCCCTCCGAACAAAGAAGGAGAAAAATAAACCGTTACATTAATAATATTAGAAATTTGATTTTGATTGTTATGTACTTTTGATGGTGTATTTTTGATTCTTATTGTCATAATTATTGTACTAATATTATTTTTTGATTAATTAATATTCTTTTCTCTCTCACGCATTCTTTTGCTGACATTGCATGGTACCAACGTTTTTTTTATTTCTTTTCAACCAACTTCAAAAAGAATAATGACTTAGTTAAGCCATCATTTGTTTTTTGCATTACATTAAAATAAAACATTTATTTTTATTCTAACTTAAACCTGATTGGTTGATTTATCTTTTTGAAGTTGGCTTTTTTTTAATCAATATGTTTTTTTTAATCATAAATATGTCGTGTAAAAAATAGGTGAATGACACAGAAAAAATACTCAGTTAAATTCGTCAATCCTGCTCGAGAGAGGTTCTAGGCATTTTCCTAGTAGTACATCTAAATTCTTATTTAAAAAAAAACATCAAAATCAAAATATTACTTATTTAAATATTTTTTATACAAATATGCCGTTCTAATTTGAATGTTATTTCAACAGACTGTGAATCTAAAGTCGTTGGCGACCTCCAACTACGGTTCAGACGTGGATATTATCAACGAGGACGGTGAACTAGCATCAGCTTATGAAGCTCAGAAGGGAATTAACAGGTATTTTACTAGCTAAGCGTTTAAAAATATAAACCTTTTTTAACCTTCGATGAAAAAGATAATTTTTTAAGAGGATCTGTGTGAAAAAGAGGGATTTTTAAGAGGATCTGTGTGAAAAAGAGGGATTTTTAAGTGGATCTGTGTGGAAAAAGGGTTTTTTAAGTGGGATCTGTGTGAAAAAGCGGGGGTTTTAAGTGGATTAGTGTGAAATAGAGGGGTTTTTAAGCGGATCTGTGTGAAAAAGAGGGGTTAAATCAATATAATAATAAGAAAATAAAAAAAATATTGATACATTAAATGTTATAGCGTAAATTGTAAAATTAGTAAGTAATTTTTGATTGATTTGTCCACAGACAACTGCAAGATGAACTTGTCTCAGAGAAGAAATTCTACTCGGAACATATAAGTAAGACGAAAACAGAAATCGATCGTCTTAGAGAAGAGAATGAGAAGTATCAGAAGTAAGTATTCTTTAAAAAATAAAATATTATTATTTTGTCCTATTCCAGTTATCCAAAGATATACTCTTTAAGCGCTTTCCTATTATGTCGTGACTGTATAAATAATAATAAAAAAATAGAAATGTGGCGACATCTATCGCCATACAGAAGAACCACAGAGTGAACTAAAAAGTTCAGAATGCGAACACATGACGGCGCCACTAGAATCCTGAATCGCGATAACGAAGTTTCTACGATATGGAGATATAATGACACATACATTGTCGGAGCTGCGGTTCCCAGGCATAACACCCTGCCTGGCCGGAAGATCTTCCCTTTGTGTCGGTCGAGCACATCGCCATCGCTCCCGCTACAGAAACAAAAATCATTTATTATCAGACATAAGTCAATACATTCAAGTCCAAAAATTAAAAATTAATATTACACATTGAAATAAAGCACTCATACAAAGCCACAATTTAGGGTTTAAAATAATTATTTATAATTATTTTATTATAAAATATATATTTATATATAAAATTTTACAATCACTTACTGAGAAACATAATTTATGTACTTTTAACAGAAATCACCACGGAAAACAGGCAATTATAATGTAGGTAACATGAGAAATTACTAGTATGGTTTAGTTTATTTGTTATATTTTATTCACTATAAACGTTATCTTACAATATTTACCCAGTATAAACATTAACAAGAATCGTTTTTTCCCCATATAGCGATAAAAGTGTGAACTTCTGAAAAACAGGATAAATAAACGGCACTTTTAAGAGCCACTACATACAGTGTAAACAACGGTTCTTTTTAGAGCCATTTCTGACAAACAGTGTAAACAAAGGCTCTTTTCAGAGCCACTTCTGACATGCAATGTAAACAACGGTTCTTTTCAGAACCACTTCTGACATACAGTGTAAACAACGGCTCTTTTCAGAGCCACTTCTGACGTACAGTGTAAACAACGGTTCTTTTTAGAGCCACTTCAGACGTACAGTGTAAACAACGGTTCTTTTTAGGGCCACTTCTGATATAGAGTGTAATCAACGGTTTTTTTCAGAGCCACTTCTGACATACAGTGTAAACAATGGTTCTTTCCAGAGCCACTTCTGACATACAGTGTAAACACCGGCTCTTTTCAGAGCCACTTCTGACGTACAGTGTAAACAACGGTTCTTTTTAGAGCCACTTCTGACAAACAGTGTAAACAAAGGCTCTTTTCAGAGCCACTTCTGACATACAGTATAAACAACGGCTCTTTTCTATCCACTTCTGACCTATAGTGTAAACAACGGCTCTCTTCAGACCCACTTCTGACATACAGTGTAAACGACGGCTTTTTTCAGAAGCACTTGTGTAAACAACGGCTCTTTTAAGAGCCACTTCTTACATACAGTGTAAACAACGGCTATTTTCAGAGATACTTGAGACCTACAATGTAAACGACGGCTTTTTTCAGAGCCACTTGTGTTAACAACGGCTCTTTTTAGAGCCACTTCTGACATACAGTGTAAACAACGGTTCTTTTAAGAGCCCCTTCTGACATACAGTGTAAACAACGGTTCTTTTAAGAGCCCCTTCTGACATACAGTGTAAACAACGGCTCCTTTTAGATCAATGTCTATAATATAGGGTAAATTAACAAAAAAAAATATATAATAATATATATATCGTTTAACATCTCATTTCTATTATAGGTTGCTAAGTTCAGAATTAAGTCAAGAGCCAAAGAACAAAACACAAGAGTTTGCTCAAAATGAAATCATCCGATTGGCGGCAGACAGCTTGGCTTTGCAAGTAAGTAATAAAATTAATTAAAATACCTTTAATAATTCTTCAAGCTCAAATGGCTGGGCCAATTTTTATGGTATTTGGTATGTAGGTAGCTGATACCTTGAATTAACACATAGGGAACTTTTTATCCCAAAAAATACGCGATTCCCGTAGGATTTGGTCAAAAGTCTGATATAGATGGCGCTGCTGTGCGTAAATAAATACACGCAAACGAAATTGCGCGGGTTTCACCAGTATTAACATATTTCTTTCAAAAATATTTTTGAAATCAAAAAATGGTTGGTTGAACCGTAACAACCAAAAAAAAATTATATATATTTTTTTACATACTAATGTTTATGTTTTATTTAATAGGAACGTGTTGACAAACTGTCGGAAAGCTGTCGTCGTTACAAGAATCAGATAAGGTTGCTGGTCAATAAGCTGAAGGAGGTCGGAATTGAAGATGTTAACGACATCTTGGAGAGCGGTGGTAAGTTTATACTGAAGCGTAAGCAACATATTTTTATGTTTATCAATATTAAGAAGAAGAAGAATAAATATACCTAATATAAATTAATCTTCTTCTTCTTCATATTTATCAATATGAAGAAGAAGAAGAATAAATATACCTAATAGGAATTAAAACAAAAATTTGGATAGTGGTAAACATTTAAGAGAGGTAGGGCACAGAGGATAATCCGCTCAAATCGGAGCAGCCCGTCTGGGGAAGGACCTCCACCTTACAGAAGATCGTAGCCAAATAGCATTGGTCTCGGCCATATTGTGTTCCTACGGTGAGTAAGGTCTCCAGGGCTCCCCCAGGGTTGGGAGGCTTGGTTACGCGTGAGTGATACCCCCGGTATTCTAAGCGTCTATAGGCTACGGTGATGCTTACCATCAGGCGGGCCGTATGCTTGTTTGCCACCTTTGTGGCATATAAAAAAATTGTGTTAATTTCAGATACGGCGGTACCAGTGAACGCGTCGCTCCCCCACGAGATTGCGCCAGTTACGCGCAAGAAGGAGCGCGAATATTTGGGAATGTTCGAATACCATGAGAGAGACGAACCGGTTATTATAAAGAAACTCATTACAGGTGATTATAGTAAGGTGGCGAACTGTGCCAGAGGGCGCGGGTTCGATTAAGTTTGTATTACTTCAAATGACTTTGATCATGGGTTTTAAAAGTAATATTTTATGGTCACCATAAACCTATGTTAAATAAATGGCCACCGTTAACCTATTTAAAGTTTATGGCCACCGTGAACCTACATAATATAAATGGCCACCATAAACTTATGTTAAATTAATGGCCACTATTAACTTGTGTAAAATTTATGGCAACCGTAAAATGTTATGAAAATTATGGCCACCTATGTTAAATTTATGGCCACCATGAACCTGTATAACATAAATGGCCACCATAAACCCATATCCTTTTTCCACCAGATCTAAAACCAAAAGTAGCAGTGACTCTGCTCCCTGGGTTACCAGCGTACATCTTATTCATGATGTTACGCCATATGGACCATGTGGATGATGAGTCCAAGATGCACAAGCTGATGAAGGCTGTGCGAACGGGCGTTAAAAAGACGCTGAAGCGACGGGCCGACAACGCCGAGTATAATGCTCTCTGGCTTGCCAATATGCTTAGGTGAGTAAAACAAATATATGGTAAATTCGCGGCTGGAATGAAAAAAATCAGCTTAAATGAAAAAAATCGGTTTAAATGTAAAAAAATCGGCTTAAATGTTTAAAAAAACGGTTTAAATGTCCCAACATTTGGGAATTGCAAAATATTTGTCTGCTTTTTATGCATGGACACAGTGAATATATCTGAAAATAGCTGAAGAACGAAAAAAAAAAACCTAAATATCTAGTCATAGGACAGTTGTGGTAATAGGACACTTGGCCAGTTATTAGCCATTTTGAATTGTATATTTATATCTAAGATTACTATTAATCACAAAATCGCGTCCTAGTTCTTTTAAAATCCGAAAAAAAAAATGAAGTGTAACTTTAACCTTCAGTTTATAACGTAGTTTATTTTCTTTATCCATAAATATACAATTAAAATGAAATCGTTTATTTCAGAAATTAGACCTTCACAGGCACTTTTTCTTGTCATTTACAATTTGTATATATGTATAAAGAAAATAAACTACGTTATATACTACCACCATTTCGGACACAAGCAAAATGGCCACCGGTAAAAGAAATGGCGAAAGAAAGCCGGTTACGGCCTTTTTTTGTCATTTAGCAATTTTTTTCTTTCACTCGTTACAATGTATAAGTACATTTATAAGAATAAATAAAATAGTTGGTATAAAGTTGTAAATGACAAGAAAAAGTGCCTGTGAAGGTCTAATTCCTGAAATAAACGATTTCATTTCATTTTACTTCCTTAAATTTTCTAATTTTTCATTTGAAAATAAGATAGTTCACTGCGTGTACGTTCGCGACTAGATGGCGTTGTATTCAATCATTCTTTATTTACAGACTCCTCAACAACCTGCGCCAATACAGCGGTGACGCGGTCTACCAGACCACTAACACTCCCCGTCAGAATCAGCAATGCCTCAGGATCTTCGACTTGTCGGAGTATAGGCAGGTGCTGAGTGACATCGCTGTTTGGATATACCAGGGTATGTGATTCCCTTTACTTCCTAATTCAAATCAATTAATCATTTATTTGCTAGAATACACTTTAATATGTAAACCCTGTTTTTCTTAACTTGACAAATGTAGTAAACAATCTTAGCACGTCTTTTTAACGAAAATAGACAATTAAAATTATCATTCACACCCAAATAATAATAATATATTTAGAAATGGCATTTAACACAATACTCTTATTATTCTGGCGATTTATCGATTTTACACATGGATAACTGAATAAAGTGCTGGAGAAAGATGCTCCGTATCCCTTGGACAGCATTTCGGACAAACGTCTCCATACTGCGAGAACTCAAAATCTCCTCGCGGCTGTCATCCGAGTGTCTACGTAGAACCCTAGAATATTTTGGTCATATTGCAAGGAAAGAAGGTGACAACCTCGTGGACGCAGCCCAATACGTTGGTCCGATCAGATCCGCACTGCTCTCGACTCTACAATTCACAACGCCCTCCACACCGCCGGAGACAGAATCAGATGGAGAAATATCATACGGGAGAAAGTGATGCTAAAGGGAGGTCACGACTCTCAGCAATGAGGAATACGACGCAAGGAGGAAGGACGAACTGAATAAAAAGACATGCTAAGATTGTTTACTACATTTGTGTCATGTTAAGAAAAACAGGGTTTATAAGATCTTGTGGTATATTAGTGTTAGTATTCAGCCTGCAGGCGTGCAAATGTTAAGAAATTTTGTCACAAAACGGTTGGGAGGGTTGGCAACGCGTGAGTGATACCCCCGGTATTGCATTGTATTGCATCTAGAGGCTACGGTGATGCTTTTACCATCAGGCGGGCCGTACGCTTATTTGCCACCTTGGTGACATACAAAAAAACAACCTCTCACCCCTTTCAGCCCTTTTTTGCGTATGTATTTAGATTGGAAAAAATACAAAAATCGTCATTTAAAGCGCCGAACACTGCGCATTAAAAATACGCCGTGTGCTATCGCTTATGAGTCTTGGAAGTGTTGCCCACTTGTGAAGGGATGAAAAAGGAAGGAAGGGCAAAGGATACAGGAGTCAGGAAGTAACAAACATTTGTGTGCATCAACATGTCTGTGTGTCTTAGTCTGGATATTTTCTATGCATAAGATTTTTTTTTTAAATATGTATATTTATTAGTACCCATATTACAGCTGTGCTTACTAGGTGGCGTTGTGTGATTCGTTCAAGAATATTTATAATATACTTGTTATAATGTATTGTGAACTTCTTACAGGTTTAATCCACCTTCTCGAGCGTCAGCTAGACCGCCTGATAGTCCCGGCGATCCTGGAGCACGAGGAGATCAGCGGGCTGTCGGGCCCGGCGCGAGGCCCGCCGGCGCCGGGCCCCGGACCGCCAGGCCCGCTGGGCCCGCAGGCCGGGCCCGCCAAGCTCAAGATGGAGCTGGCAGCCACGCACGAACATTTACAGACATACGCAGTCGACCAGCCACTCAGGGTCATGATATTTAAGCAGGTATTTGAATAAAGTCAACCAATTGAAAGTGGAGTTACATGGTGTGTCGCTGTGCGTTGCAATCTAAAGTCGGGTCCCCAGCGCGTGTTTTGCCCTACACAATCAACAAAAACATGTCAACAAAATCGTCTACACAAAACTTTGTTACAACACACATTTTTGTGTACATCAACAATGTTTTTGTTTTCCATGCCCGATGGATGACACGTACACAAAATACCCACGGGTCGAGGGGCATTTTTGTCGTGGTTTTGACAACTCTCTCGCCTCGCTACACAATACCCAAGCTACGCGACCGCGAGCCGTTATGGACAGCGTGTGTAGAGAAACATGTTTCAAAAACAAAACTTTCTGTGTGTGCTTTTGTTGAATATTTTCAAAAATCTTTCGCTGAGGATGGGGAGGTGGCTTAATATGAACACGCAAGTCAAGCAAGGTCGACCCTAGCCAGTGTTTGGATGGGTTTCGTTATCTCGAGCTTCTCCGTGCTTCGGAAGGCACGTTAAGCCGTCGGTCCCGGCTGTTGTCGGCCTTCGGACGGCGGCTTGAAAACACCGGCCTCTGCCAATCCGCATTGGAGCAGCGTGGCAGAGTCACCTTCGATTAAAGAGAGTCCCAGAAACTATGTTTGATTTAATTTATAGTTTTTGACCATTTTTTTTTATTTTTTTGGTTGTCATTCTTATTTTTAAAGTTAATTTTATTCGATTTACTTTAATTTTTTAGTTAGTGTTATTTTCAATTGAATTTCTTTATTTGCGAATATGGGTAAATAATACATAGGTGGTTAATATAATATGTACAGGTAGCCAAGCCATATTCAACCTATTGGCATGCAAATTTTTACTATTTAGCTATGAATAAAAATAAATTTGAAAATAATAATAAAATAACAAATTTTACAATAAAAATCTTACATTTCTTTGTCTTCGAGGTAACTTTTGACACATTAATAGGCCTTTTAATTAGTCATTGTTCAAATTATTAAAAAAATCTTCTTCGTCTTGACAGTTGTTCTACTACATCTGCGCGTACAGCCTCAACCAGCTGTTACTCCGCAAGGATCTGTGCTGCTGGGCGAAGGGCCTGCAGATCCGGTACAACATCTCTCATCTGGAGACCTGGATCAAGGAGCATCTCGCCGAGTACGGACAAAAGAATGTAAGAAACAACTGGCGACTTATATTGCCCATGGCGAAAATCCACGCCGATGGAGTTGCGACCACAGCTGCAAAAGTATTTCTTGTAAATCTAACTAGATTTAGAGACAAAATAAATGTTTTTTTATTTAGCTAATCAGAAGTAAATAAATATTTTTGGACTATTCGTTCAAAAATGTAGCTTGAAAACGCACAGCGTGGTAGAGTATGCTCTAAGGGAGTATCCCAGCAGTGGGAAGATTATGCATTGATATGATATAAGGCCTCTGCATATGCAACGGGATAATACCTTGGACGGGGCGGGAACGTGTCTTTTTGTTCGAAACGGACACGTTCCCGTCCCGTCCGCGTATCCGTGACATATGCATATTCACATACATTTTGTATAGAACTTTATTTAACGTCCCGTCCCGTCCCGTCCCGTCCCGTCCCGTCCCGTCCGTGTAAAGACACGTTACGTATACAGCGACCTTAAATTGAAATATTTTTTTATAGGTTGAAGAGATATTAAGCGTCTTAAAGCCGATCACGCAAGCTGTGCAGCTGTTGCAGGCGAGGAAATCGATGGCCGACGTACAGAGCACTGTCGACATGTGCTCTAACCTCACTGCTATGCAAGTGTGCAAGGTAAGATGTTATGATACGTTCAAGTTGGAAACTAAGTATTAGTTTCCAACTTTACAACAAGCAAACAAGCTTTAATATGTTTTTTTATATTTATTTATCCAAAAGAGTAATAATAAACAGATGTACCATCGCCAAATTGTTAAGACTGTTTGTTGGCGAATATAAGCACTCTTACAAACTAACTTTATGTACGGTGGCCTCGAAGATAGGAGGACTATTTTAGAAAAAAATCGCTAGCACATCTTGTAAGCGGATTTTTTGTCAGCTCCGTCCTTTTCTTTGTTACCAAACGGGGTTTTTGTTTATTAGAGCCACATGTGTCCACTAGGATGTTGGATGTTGCAACCAAAAATCATCCTAAAGATGGTCCTGCTATCCTCGAGGCGACTTAAGTAATACTTACAGTATTACTTAACCATAGTACAAATTTATTATTATTATCACCTTTATTTTATATTATCTTGCAATATTCGTAAAATTATATAAATAAAAATGCTGCTCAAAAGAAAATAAGGGCCATTCGTAATTTTTTACCTATATAAAAAACCACAATTATTATTTATCGTTTACAATAAGGTTGATGTAAGTGTCTGTAATGTTCCTAGTGTGAAATACCAAAAAAATAACTTATAATATTAAAAAAGAAATTTTAATTATTTAAGACATTTTAAAATTTGAAGCCCATATTTTGTTTTCAGTAGCTATATAATTTTGAAATAATATTTTAATTTAATATTATGAAAAGTTAAATGTTCTTTATAAAATACTAGCTTTTCCCCGCGGCTTCGCTCGCGTTAATTTTATGACAGAGATCTCGTTGGACAACAAAACAACCCATACCCCGACTTGTGGCGCCATCTGTCGGTCGATACAGCGCCCTCTATAGTAGAAAAATTATTTTCCCATTGGAACGACATACTTTCACGGGATAAAAAGCCTATGTCGGGCTCTGTACTATATCCCTGACAATATGTATGCAAATTTTACCATAATGATCGGTTGCTTAGTCAAGCCGTGAAGGAATACCAAACAAACAAACTCACTTTCTCATTTATAATATTAGTAAGGATATTTGTAATAGAAACAAATATTGCAATGTAAGGTTACAAGAGTTTGGTATCTTTCAGATACTAAACATGTACACACCGGCCGAGGAATACGAAGTCAAAGTGACGAGAGAGTTCATCCATGAGATACAGAAGAAAATGCAAGAGAAGGCGGGGCCTAATGCCGACAAAGAACCGGTAAGTGATGTACTTAAAACACATAAAAATATTTCGAGAATGGAACGCATGTTCGAGTTTTCTTCATATGCTACTATTCACCCAAGCTTAAGACAACATCCACTGTAGTTATTTTTTATCGAGAGATCTTTTAGTATCCATGTTTCTGGACTTTGAAATCCATAGACCATATGTTATAGTTTGGTAAGATATTTTTTATTTGCTCAAAACTATCTTTTCTGAAAATTTACGATATAACAAAAAAGTTGAAATGGGCTAGTTGCCGTAAACTATGTAATTAGTCCGTCTTTTAGATTATTCAAAAATGTATGCCTTGTATCTTTGTTATTTTTTGTTTGATCGAAAAAAGAAAAAATACGTGTCCAATATTTTTTTATAATCTAAAATATGGACTAAATATAATGTAATTATTTTGACCCTGGAAACAACCCTATTATGTACAGTCACCTCCATAAACATGTAATCACTTTCGTATCTTGTCACTTTCCAAAAGTCACAACGAATATAAGCTAAATTCTTTGGGTTAACAGATCGGAACCAAAAATTGTCGATGGCTATCTAACATAAATTTTTTTTTTCAGCAAAATCTATTAATGGATACTAAGATGATATTCTCAGTTCAATTCCCGTTCAACCCATCATCAATTCGACTGGAGGCGATTGAGCTGCCCGAAGTTCTTGAAATGGAGGGCTTACTCACCAAGATATAAATATTATTTGTTTCTAAGAGTTTATTTAAAACAACTGCCATTTTTTATTCGTTATAAACCCACGGAACGATGTTAATTTCAATAGAAAATAATACTATACTCCGCCACGCTTCTGTACTGCGAATTGGCTACATGCCTTTCGATGTATAGAGGACACAGCCAGTTTCTGACACGCATTTTTAAAGCTAATGGCATATTAAATTATTGCTGTCACTGTCAAACTTGAGAAGAAGAAAAAAGATAGGTAGCTTAAGACTTTTTTATCTTTATTGACCACAATACACTAAGGCATTGTTCTAATAGGACGGATCATCGCGCGATTAAGCGATGCGACTATCGCGTGTTCATAAGCGTGCGCCCAAGCGTCGCGCGATTGTCAGTTAGGGCACCTATTCGAGTTCAGTATGTTTGATCGCGAGTTCGTACGAGCAAAATTCGCGCGAACCAACAATGATCGCGCATTCGCGTCCTATTAGGACAATGCCTAAGTACTGATACAAAGGCAGACTTAACCCGTCGCGCGCGTACATAGCGCCAGTTACGAACGTTCTACGATTAGATCGCTTCGCGCGCGAAGGGCAATGCTAATTGCTTAATGTAGTAAGATGCATATCAGAAACAGTCTTGGCGGTGTTATGAATCCATCCAAATATTCGCTGGGTATGTTAAAAACGACAGTTGTTAATCGATTTATTCTTTTTTCTAATATTTATTTTTACGGTTATTTTTATTGTTATTAATTCTGTTTCTATTATTTACATTCCATTTATACAATGCCATAATTTATTTTATTAGTGCCATTAAGGTTCTGCTTTATTTGATTACAACGAACTTTAAAAATCTTTAAACAGTTAAATATTTGAGCACTTCTTTTAAAAGAAAATATATAAATGTTATATTTTACGTCGAATGTTAAGAGCAGCTTTAATGAGCGTTTCTTCATTAGCCGACCCGGCACCGACACCGACAGTGCTCACCGACACTACACCGACAGTGCTCACCGACAATACACCGACAGTGGTCACCGACACTACACCGACAGTGCTTACCGACACTACACCGACAGTGCTCACCGACACTACACCGACAGTGCTCATCGACACTACACCGACAGTGCTCACCGACACTACACCGACAGTGCTCACCGACACTACACCGACAGTGCTCACCGACACTACACCGACAGTGCTCACCGACACTACACTACATTTTTTTGCGAAAATAAGGTACATACAGTACAGGTGTTACATAAAGTAAACTACTAAAACCCTCGCAACTTCGTTTCCGTATATCTCGCTTTCCCGTGGGAATTTTGAAGAATTCTTTCTTATTACACCCCTAGACGTCGTAAGGAACCTACATTCCAAATTTTGAATCAGACCCAGCGGTTTGGGCTGTGCGTTGATAGTTAAGTCAGTCAGGACTTTGAATTTTATATAAATAAGTCTCACTTATTCGGTTTTATATATATGTCTCACTTATTCTACGTATTTAAAGATAATAAAATAATATAATTCAAATTAGGCATTCTATTAATTTATAAAAAAATTAATGGCAAACACCGACAGTAAGTTTGTCCCGTTGCTGGGTGGGCTAATGAAGGAACGCTCAAAGGTATTCGTCTGGCGTCAGGCACATTTTGCGCCGAAATGTATTATTTTATTTATTACTATTGTCAGCAGTTGACGATAAGATGTATATAAATGTTAATTTATGCGTGTTCATAGTATAATACACATATATAGTATAAATTAGGCGCTTACCTAGCGGAATTAAATAGTAATTTTTCATTTAAAGTTCTAAAATATATAATAAACAATATAGTTCCATATAAGAAATTCATATATTTTATGTCATGATGTTATAACAAGATGTAGATAGTTTGGCACTTTAAACACTTTGCTAATTAGCAAACCTGAAGTTATACTTTTAATTTTTACTCATAAAAACTATACCATTACCACAGAATTCATAATAGTACTAACGTACAGAATGGCCGCTCCCCGCCCCGCACCAAACTGGGCGACCCCTCCCCTCCCGCAGCATTCGCCCACAACGAGTGGGGTACTTGAAAGGCACGGTGGTCACGCGTTGCACGCACACACATGCGCGCAGTGTGTGCAGACGTTCTTCTGTTCATGTAATAGTAGCAGGTGATTATAACGAGACGTTTGTATGGAGTGTCCGGGGTGTGCCATTACAACATCTGTTCGATTAAAATGGTATAATTATGATCCTCGTGTGAGATAAAATAAAATCGACGGTCAAACAAATGTGAACAAAAATTATCACTATTTCGATGATCGAACTTGTTGAATCGAACTATGAGAATAAAGACCCCCCCCCCCCATTTTGTTTGCCAGGCTCTGACATAAAAAAAACTATCTACACCTATGTATTTAACACTATTGGCATCTTCGATCACGTATAAAAATCTCGTGCTCAACAAATTTTGACACAAACTATATTCGACATACAAAAAATCAAAATCAAGTGAGTTTTTCACACACACTTTCGTCAGCAGCAATAAATTGGACCAATAGTAACGCAGAATAATTTTCGGTACACCATAAAATATAGTAAAAAATTATAAAAATATATATAGGGAGTCCCTATATATATGAATTGTCCCTTAGGGACAATTCATACAAATTGAGCTAGCCCGAAAGTAAGTTCGAAACTTGTGTTATGGGATACTAACTCAACGATATTATATTTCATAACAAATACATACATAGATAAACATCCAAGACCCGAGGCCAATCAGAAAAAGTTCGTTTTTCATCATGACCCGACCGGGGATCGAACCCGGGACCTCCTGGGTGGCGGTCTGGCGTGGTAACCATTACGCCACGAAGGTCGTCAAAATAGTTATTTCATTAGTGATCGAAGATTGGCATTAAATAAAAATATATCACGATAGCCTTTTCTAGACCAAACGTAGTGATCAATAGATATATATTTATACAGAAATATATAGAAATACCGATAAATAAAGTAATTTTTGTTTGTATAGTAAATTATTATTTCATTTATTAGTTTAAAATTGTAAATTATGAATGATTTTTATGGTTATTTTTTGTCACAGTTATAATATACCGGTCATAATTGCTTTTCACTAACGGTCAGTTTCTGAAACGCATTTTTAAAGTTAATGACACTTTAAATTATAGCTGTCACTGTCAAACTAAATAAGAAAAAAGAGATAGCTTGAGACTTAATGTGAAATAAAAATAAAAATGGGTTTATGAAACTAGCCGTAAAAAAGTCAGTCATAAAGTAACTTTAAACCAGTCGAAAAGAAAGATAGTAAAATAAAATAGTTTCAAAAGTAACTCAGTACTTTACTAAAATTTAGTCAAAATATAAATATGCTATTTTTTATTGAAAAATACGTCAAAACGTACTTTGTTACTTTCAACAAATATTTAGTTTTAATATCTACTTATTTGATTGAAAGTTAAACTCAACGCCAAAACTTCTGGCTCACAGTTTATAAAACAAATAAATATCGATTGTAGTTTTGCACTGCGTAAGAAAGTATGAATCTAAATTCATTTTATGACTTCACACGCCAGTAGAATTGGCGTTCAGTATAGCCAAAATAGTTTTAGTCAAAAATAGTCAAAAGTCAAATTTGAATTTTATGCGGTATCATCGCGCAAGATGCCAAATGGGTAGCGTGTAAGATAAAATCTCGATTTTTACTGTTTTTGTGACTAGACTAAGTCTTAAAAGCATTTATGTCCGGGTATGATTATTGACTCCATCAAATACAGTTTTAAAACTAGGGTTGTAATATATATAAAACAATGTAGATATATATTAGTAAATAGAGTAGCCGTTGACTAAATAGAGATGATAATATTACAATTTATATTTTCATAAAAATGTCTACAATATATTACAACCCTAGTTTACACACTGTTAATTATTTTTTAAATGAATCAATGATTTTATATTATATTTTAACAGAGTGTAGGGGAAACAACACCACAAGCGAGAAAGAAGTAAAAGTTTACTTTTATTCAGAGAATTGGTTTTTACAAACACGTTGTATTGTCAAAGAGTACTTTCAGTAATAAATGATTTGTAAATATTAAATAATAATCTACTCTATAAACTACTACCATTTCGGAAACAAAAACGAAATGACCCCTGTTAAAAAACACGGTATTGCAAGCGTCTATAGACTAAGCGTCTATAGCTTACCATCAGGCCGGCCGTATGCTTGCCACCTTTGTTAATAAAAAAATAAAATAAATAAAAATTCGCATAAATCCCTTCACGTATTCAGACAAAAATCACAGGCCCTGCTCATCTTTTTCATTGGCTGTCTGTACTTATACAATACTAATACTAGTGCTAAGTTTCTTGTCAGTTGTTCTTAGCACAAATCTACCGTCTGAACTGGCGGTAGGGAAAAAATATGACGACTCCAAAGTGCTTGTAATATGCCTATTTGAATAAAAATATTTGATTTGACTATATAATCAATGATCATGTTATTTTTGGAGAGAAATAAATAGAAAATCATTTCTCTTCAAAAAATGTTTCCTTTGCATTCTGTGAAAATTACTAATATTGTATTTTAATAAAAAATTATGACAGTTTAAGGTATTACTTGTTTTTGTGTACAGTAAATTATTATATTTAATTATTGAGAATAGTTTGAAATATACAATAATTTTTACCAATTTTTTCCCTTATTAAAAAAATCAATGTTTTCGTTTATTTTATTATTATTATTTAAAAAAACATATTGTAGTAAATATTTGTAACTATTTAAAATTAAACATAATAAGAATAGTTTTAATAACAGTGTTACCATAAGTTAGGTGCTTGATTGTAGCAATACTTAACAACAACTAATAAGCGACTGGTTGCTGGCTTTACTAATGGTTTAGATACTCCAAGCAACACACCACACAATAGGAATTTTCCTTACGGTGGTATACAATTGGCTGCTAAAAAATCGTTTATATAAATAACAATTAAAAATACGAAATAAGGTCAGTTGGGGTAAGACTACCACCGAGGCAACCAGTGTCTGATAACTCAAGAATTATAGCTTCCTTTTAAAAAATTTATATTTCTGTAATATAGCGGAAATGGTTAAGGTATTAGTGGTTAGGCATATATAGGCATATAATTTCGGCATAAAGACCAATTTACTTTTTTGGAATAAAGTATGTTAGTCTTACCCCAACTGACCTTAATACATTTTGTTTTAATAAAAAAAAACTCGTATGATCTGTAACTAGTCGCTTACTATGCAATTGATCACAGTAGGAGCGTTTCTGAATTCTGATGGCGTCGTAAACAAACTAACAACTGAGCGTATATATAAATTCCGCTGTGGAATTCACCGTGTTGCTTCTGGATGTTATACTTGATATCACGTCTCTTTTCACTACATAAATATAAAAGAAACAGGGTATATAGATGTTGCGATCCGGTAATGCATATTTTGTCGATATTGTGACAATAGATACATCGACCTTCGATATTAGGTATGACACCCGTTGCATCTACAATGTTATAAGTGAAAAATGATTACGGCGGAGATCGCGAGATCCGCGTCGGAGTCCACCGCGACGCTCTCACTGTGTTTTTAAGTGGAAAATAAGCTTTATAACAGCGAAACGATATCCGCCATAGAACTTCCACTGTTTTCAAATGGAAAATGAGCCTTAGAGAATATTTGTACGTACTTAAAGTATTTTTTATTTGTAGGAAATATTATTAACATTTTTTTTTTTATTGCAATTATTTTTTTATTATAATAAGTTAATAATAATTTTATATTATGCGTGCAAACGATATTATATTTTTTAATTTAGATATAATGTTTGTTCATATAAAGGTACTAAATATAATCGGAATTTAAATAATAAATAATATTTAAAGAATAATAAGTTTTAAAATAACTACTGATATTTTATAACTTTATTATGAAACAGGTAATCTATACATATAATAAAACATTAGACCCCGATATGACTGTACATTGAACATATTTGGCAAAATTGGAGAGGGAACAGTTGGAGAAAGATAATCAAAGCGTTTTTTTTTTGTCTGTTGGTCAATCTGTTTGAACGCGCACATCTTCTAAGTTACTGAACGGATTTTAATGCTGTTTTGATAATGATTAACACATATGGAATTGTTTGACTTGATGCCTACGGCCACTTTCTACCATCGAACTGCTCGTCACCGGCGGGGAATCCAACCTCACACACTAGAACCAAAATGGTCGCGTACTACGCGGTTTCAGAGGAGTTTCCTCCCGCGAACGCTGAGGCTGTGGAATGAGATCCCCGCCGAGGTCTTTCCTTTAGACTATAATATGGGGTTCTTCAAAAAGGGCATTAAAAGATTTTTACAGGGTCGGCAACGCGCGAGTGATGCTCCCGGTGTTGCAAGCGTCCATAGGCTGCGGTGACCGCTCACCATCAGGCGGACCGTAAGCTTGTTTGCCACCTTTGTGGTATAAAAAAAAAAAAAAAAAAAAAAAAAAAAAAAAAAAAAAAAAAAAAAAAAATATGGTACAATTTTTTTTTTTTTTTTTTATTTGAGTGCGTTTGACCACAATCCTGCCTGGTGTTAAGCAGTGATGAGGTCTAGGGTGGTACACGCAAACTCAAAAAATACCTGTTCACTCTTGCCTTGAAAATCCCTAAACTGTATGAATCGGGAAACATAGACGCGGGGAGGGAGTTCCATACCTTGGCGGTTCGCATTATAAAAGTGGAGGCAAATCGACAGGTTTTTATCCCGAAAAGTACGCGATTCCCGTAGGATTTGATCAAAAGTCTGATATAGATGGCGCCACTGTGCATAAATAAATACACGCAAACGAAGTTGCGCGGATTTCACTAGTTATACATAGGTATAAACCTTCCACGTGAATCACTCTATATCTATTGCAGAAAACTGCATTAAAATCCGTTAAGTAGTTTAAAGATGAAGCAAACAGACAGCAGAAACGACTTCTTTTAATATTACGAAAAGATATTTTGTAGTTATTTTAAAACTTATACCATAGATTTATTATAATTACTAGCGTTAGATTGGCAATGCGAAAGGGATAGATAGGCCATTCTTCCTATACACGCTATCGGGCTGTATCGGCCTGCCGTCAGTCGTGTTAAAAACATATCCCACTTATTTGTTACAAAAATTATGGTTTTAAGTGTAGTTTTGGTGTTAATTAGACGTGATTAAATATGGTTACCTGTGCAGTGCCTGGATGTAACTCAAACAAAAAGGAAAATTCACAAAATTATATATCGTGCTTGCACACATGTGCATTACACGCACACTAGTGTATTTTGTTTTTGGTCTCGCCTTAATTAAACCATTGCCGATCTATACGCTAGGATATACTAAATCTATGACTTATACAGTGTTTAATATGTTTGTTAGTTATATAGTTTGTGATAAAATAATGACATAAACACGGTTTAAGTAATTGAAGGCTAGATGGCGGTAATAGTTTGTTCACATTCAAAGTTAATATATTTTTTCAATATCATTTTCCAAAATTAGTTTATTTTGAGTTGTATCGTTTTTTATTAATAAAAGGGTCAACTGTAATATATTTATTTATGACAATATATTTATTTATGACAAATAATAAATAAATATATAGTGACAAATCCCTTAGATTGAGCTAGCCCCAAATGAAGTTCGAAACTTGTGTTATGGGATAACTCAACGATACAATATTTTATAACAAATACATATATAGATAAACATCCAAGACGCAGGCCAATCGGAAAAAGTTCGTTTTACATCATGAACCCACCGGGATTCGAACCCGGGATTTCCTGGGTGGCGATCTGGCGTGGTTACGTCACGGAGGTCGTCAAAATAACAATTAAACACAGAATTTTGTTTCAATAAACTACGAAATATAAAAGTTTTATTTCTATAAACTGCGTTAAGTCCCACTAGCGCCATCTACCTGATAGTTTAAACAACTATAGGGCGTAGTAAGAAGTTTATGTCATTGTGTTATTACAAACAAAATTATCATTAGGTGCTCAATTATATGAAAATTCCAGTTAAATTTTATTCCCAAATGTATATTAATATATGTTGTTATTATAGATTTATTATTATTATTATAGATTTATCAGCCGGTTTCACTGTCCTGATAGCTTTCAGATATCGCTTAACTACTTATCAAAGAAACTGCTCTCTATTCATTTTCTCCTCTTTCGTGACTCTTCTGATGACTTTATGCTCTATAGTCGGCGATGATCACTTATCATTTTTTTTTACGACTTCTTTCATAAAAACTATCATAAATGATCAATTAAGTTATCTGACAGATACGCTATCTGGAACTTATCAAGATACAAACCGGCTCTATTTATGTACTTAATCACTGTCAATCTATAAATTCGCAAGATGCTTCCAAAAAAAACTAGCTGTTGTTTAAATGTTATTTAATACGTTATTGCTGTTAAAACTAATGATATTATAAAAAAATGTAGATTTGTCATGTTGTGTTCCTACGTACGTCCAGAGCTCCAATTTTTACAAGGTCGGCGACACACGAGTAGTCCTGGTGTTGCAAGCGTCAATTGGATACAGTGACTGCTGACCATCAAACGGGCCGTATGTTTGCCACCTTTGTGGTATAAAAAAATAAAAGATTTGCTATAAACGGTTCGATGACACTGTAAAACATTTTTATTTATCCTTTAAATCCGTCTACTCGGTTTTAAACCCACTTTGAAACAAAGGTCACAGCGAGTTACGCATTGCCGGCTATAGTCTAAACCCAATTTCGTTCAGTATGTATAGATGCTACGGCAAACGCATGCCCTTACGCAAATGCCTAACAAAGACAGATATAATACTATTTATTTGCATTACACACAGGAAAAAGTGCAAAAAAATAAAGCAACAAGGCCGCCATATTGCTAAAAAGCAATCATTTCAAGGCAACCATAAGGTTACGAATTTCTGTATGGAGTGGGCAGGGTTATCAAGACAAGAAAATAAATGGGGGTCATTAACGAAGGGCGTTCTAAAATCAAGAATAAAAGGTATAAAACCTCTTGTCTACATTATTTTAAACCTTACCAAACCAACGTTTTGAACTGTGTAGCCTGGGTTTAAAGAGTGTAGGTAAAAAAATATATTTTACATTGTTTTTGAACTATTTGACCGACAGCAGATAAATGTTAAAGCCAATCTACACGAAGTTTATAGCATCATTGGTTAGTATGCTGGCAACACTGTACCATTTGTGAAATGGTAGAATTTAAAAAATGTATGTTAGAAACACCCGATTGTAGAATATTTATGTACTGTTCGAAATTTTGTTATAGGTACAATGATGTTAAATAAAAAGTGCGTGCACAGCAAGTGCTACCAAGGAATTTCTATCCTATGTTTGTCTCCACATTCTACCTTTTTACATAACATCATTGTGTAATTAAAAACATTCCTAAATTGTCATTCCTTTTTTACTGTGATTTTTGAAGTATTAAAAAAATGTTTAGTATTTATTACAAGGCCTTTTTAGGAGAACCTTGGAAGGTAGGCAATAATTAAGCTCGATGGTGCCGTGGCGAGTGTCAAAGTTAATGAACACAGACGTTAAGTAACCATAATCACAGCCACATTTAAATGGACACGAACAAGGTTCCCTATAGGTAGGTATTGTTAATTTGCAAGAAGACAGACATAACTCGAAATGTACGTTCTAGTTTTAACGATTTAAATTCAAATTTTTCATATTCCAATTTATTTATTTGCTTATAAATAGGGTTTGTAATATAATGATCTTATTCTAAAACTAGCTTTTTTGCCCGCGACTTCGTCCGCGTGAAGTTCCAGAACCATTCCCGTGAGAACCACATTGGATTTCGGGAAACACTATAGCCTATGTCACTCCCTGATAAAGAAGCTTTCTACTGGTGAAAGAATTTTTATAATCGGTCCAGTAGTTTCGGTGCCTATTCAATTCAAACAAACAATCAAATCTTTCCTCTTTATAATATTAGTATAGATTATGTACATAAACCTATTTAGCCATAACATAATAGCATGCAAATATATAAATACAATTTTTCCTATGACATTAAAATTATGCATCGATAATTATAATACGAGACGAATAAAAAAAAGTATATGTGTAATGGTTCTTATCTTAAACAATTTTTTTTTATTATAACTTGCTTAAAAACATCGCATTAAAATAAATAAACATTTTATAAACCCTATTTTGTTTTCCGTGTAAAGGAAAATTTGTGCTCATCATAAAGTGAACTTTATTACAGATAAGGTTTAAAAACAGGAAAAGGTGTCGTTAATAATGATTAGAATATGAAATAAACAAGGCTTTAATATCAAATGTGATGTAATGACAAAGTGTATTTTTTTATTATACTAAATATACAAAAAAACAAGACAAGCCCACCGCACATACCCACCCTTTATGTCTCCTGTAAAACAGAATTAACAACGGCGCGGCCACAGATTGACAATAAGCAGTGAAGCTTGATTGCTTATTGTCAATCTGAGTTCACCGTTGTTGATCCTGGGTTTAGAGGAGGTACTTGGGTGGGAATTAATGAGCTTGTCCTGAAACAGTGAAGCTCATGAGCTATTGTCTAACATTCGAAGCAGCATATTCATATTACACCCCTTGCACACGCACCCAATTTTTGGGCCAATTTGATCTATTGTCCTGTTCTTGGTGATATCTAAAGAAAAGGACAGGTATACAAATTGGCCAATTAGATTGGGCCGTGTGGAAGGGGTGTTATCTGGACTTGTATACGCTCCGAGTCAAGACGCCCCGAAAAAAGTTCATTCCTTTATAGGTGGGTAACGTATCCAAGAGTCGTGTAGTCGTGGAATCCATGGGCAGCGGTGATTACTTATCATCAGGGGACCGTTAGCTTGTTTGTCCTCTGTTATAAAAAAGGAAGATAGCTAAATTTCTTTAAGAAGACGGCTTTTGAAGTCAACACAATAATGCACTTTTAATACTCGTAGTTTTATAAACTCAAATTACTATGCACTTCAACAGATGTTTGTTTCACATTACGCTATCAAAACTTTCGATTACACAGAAATTATTTTCTTAAACACGAGCGTACGACGCTATCGTAATTGGCACAAAAATTCATTAAAACGATTTGTAATAAACAAATGAGTAGAAATTTGTTGAAGAAAGAGTTTTAGAGTCCAAGGCAAACATATATTATAATCTGTAGACCCTCGCGGGCATTTAGACACGTCTTTTTCATCATTATCGTTATAAAATCTACTCTATAAACTTTTTTTTTAACCTAAAACAGGTTTGCTTTTGATCACAGCCTGCCTGATGGTAAGCATTGCTGTTTACGATGTAACACGCTCGACTAGAAAAAACCTATTTAATCGAGATATAAAGACCCCTGGATTGTACGTTTCAGGAACATCGATTCTGGTAGAGAGTTCCAAAGAACCGCAGTCCTTACAATGTAGGTTGAAGTAAACAGCTTTGTGCGCATCCTCGGAACCTCCAAGTTTATCGATGTCTTCCATCGGATCTTCTAGTTGTTCGGCGATAGAACGCAGAGGGTGGAATCAAATCAAATCGTGACTTTTTGAGTTGTGCCAGTCTTCTTGAAAATTAGTGACACGTCCAAATATTTATGTACTTATATTTTATTTGATCTCTGTCGTTCCTTTAGCTTTATAATTAAAGCAATATATTTACATATCTATTTATATTTGTAGTACTTAATTGTTACCCTAAACTAAGGCCGCTCACATGATTTTAATCAAATTTAAATCACTAAATAATCGACTAACTTGACTAAGTACAGTGACGTATTTTATTGGAAAATGATACCTGAATGTCTGAACATTTTGAAGTTAATTACGCATTACAATATAGCTGTTACAAACTAATTAAGAGATATCTTAAGACTTGAATGTGGAATTAAAATTCTATATTCCAGTAATAATCTAAAATCATATTCAATAAAAGGCGTTACTGTAACTTGCAGTCAGCATCTTCATAGTTTTGGTGTTCATACGTCATAGAAGTTATGTCTCAATAGTTCATTTATTCCAATGGGAAACCATTTCCCATCTTTATAGATGTATTCAAAATATGATTATAATAATAATTTTGTATTATATTCGTTTGCGTGCTGTTAAGTGCATGTTGAATTATTTATGCGTTGTAAATTAAAGAAATAAATAATGTTAGAAAAATAATTGTTTTCTTCTTTGCGCGAACCAATCGGTGTTGATTTCGCTCAGAGGCGCGTAATCTCGAAGGCGTTTGAATTCGCTCGTCTTTTTAGGGTTCCGTAGTACTACAACCCAACAAGGAAACCCTTATAGTTTCGCCATGTACGTCTGGCGGTCTAGCGCCTAGATGCTTAATGCTAGAAAGCTGTAATTTGGTATGTATATGTTACTGTAAAAGCTCGAACCACGGTAAATCTTAAGATTTAAAAGTAAGTCTTAGGATTTACCGACATGAGTTGGTAAATGTAAGTTTTTCTGAAAATGGGACGATTTTTTCGAGCATTTACCAATCGAATTCTGTATATGCTAGGTTTTACCACTGTCAGCTGGTAGATGTTAGTTTTAGGAATAAAATAATAAGTAATTCTTAATCATTTATTTGAATTAACTATCAGTCAAAACCTTAGGTAAGTACTTATATTAAATAGGTATCAAACGATAGTAATTAAATAACTAATCCTAATCTATTTAAATTATTTTCATTTCGGATATTATTTTATTAATAAATTTAGGAATAGTTGGTACGAGGGCGACACTGAAAGTTTTTAGAACTGGCCACTTGTAAACAATATAATTAAAAAATAAGTTTAAATTTTGAAAATGGAACTCTTTGTCAATGTTAACGAGTATGTTTTTTTAATTTTTCTTTTGTTTTACGTTTTGGCGGCAAATTTAAAATATCCCGAATCACGTCAGCATGAATTTGACGCGAGTAAATTTTCGTGCCACAATTTTTTATGACTTTCGATATAATTTAAGGCAACAAGAATGTTATAATAGACTTCGAATGGCCTTTCATGATGAAGCCCCATCCCGTGCCACAATTTACAACTGATATAATGAGTTCAAACGTGGTCTCACTATTCTTACGGATGATCTGCGTGAAGGACTGCTTTCTACGGCGACGACTGAAGTTAACATCAGTGTTGTGCGGCGTATGATAGAGAATGACAAACGAGTGACCTATCAGCAAATTCGGATAAGCTTAGACATCGGGAAAACTGCTTTGCTCAGTGGTTTCTTCGGATGCAACGATACATTGATGTGAAGGGACACTATTTTGAAAAGATATAATAAAACTAATAACTTTTTTTTTTGCCCAGTTTTTCTAAGAACTTTCAGTTTGACCCTCGTAAAACTCATTGTCCTTTACATCTATCACAACTGCAATAATGCTTTTTGGGTCAGTTTTAGCTCTGTCAATATCAGATACTTTCAGTCTTATACTTTGACCCACTTTAACATTTGAATATTTATCAGCTCAAAATAAAAGCCGAAATGGCTCAAAATAAAAGCCGAAAAAAAGAAAGCCGAAATGGCTTGAAAGACTTTAAATAGATTAGGATTAGTTATTTAATTACAATCGTTTGATACCTACATAATATAAGTTACTTACCTAAGGTTTTGACTCATAGTTAATTAAAATAAATGATTAAGAATTACTTATTGTTTTATTCCTAAAACCAACATCTACCAGCTGACAGTGGTAAAACCTAGCATATACAGAATTCGAATGGTAAAAGCCCGAAAAAATCGTCCTATTTTCAGAAATACTTACATTTACCAACTCATGTCGGTAAATCCTAAGACTTACTTTTAAATCTTAAGATTTACCGTGGTTCGAGCTTTTACAGTAACATATACACATATTATCAATGCTAACAAAGTGCTGGAACAAAATTTTGAAAAAAAATATTTTTGGGGTACTTTACATGTAGGGGACATGTAAAGTAGAAATGAAAATTTTTTTCGCTCCCACCCCATGTTGTGGCATATCGTTAGATAGGTCTCTTCAAAACATTGAGGGTGTGGGAAGATCATTTTTCGATACAATGATCCATTTCAAAATTATTTACATTTATCGTGTCATTTTTCGTTTTGCACGGTGGTCCCCCCCCATTCTATCTCCGAAAGTCAAAGTCTTACATCGTGCGTGGCCCGACACGTACTTGCCCGGTTTTTTAAATTATAATGTGTTTCATACGACCTTTGTGGCGTAATGATTACCACTCCGGACCAGCCAGGTATTTAGACGAAAGAACGCAAAAACATTCATAAAAACTAATATATAGACATTATATAGGTAAGTAGACTGCCTGATTACCTAGAAAATGCGATAACCCAGTAAAACCTGCATTACATGGTTTTAATATTGGTTTAGAACGACGACCTCCGTGGCGTAATGGTTACCACGCCACCCAGGAGGTCCCGGGTTCGAATCCCGGTCGGGTCATGATGAAAAACGAAGTTTTTCTGATTGGCCTGGGTCTTGAATGTTTATATGTAATGTATTTGTTATAAAATATAGTATCGTTGAGTTAGTATCCCAAACCACAGTTTCGAACTTACTTTGGGGCTAGCTCAATCTGTGTGATTTGTCCCTATATTTAATAATACGTCCTAAACTAAGCAAATCTAGTATCCATAGTACAATTAGGTGCACGGAGAAATCCCGCGACGGACTTTTTTTACGCGCCATGCTGATTTTTTGTACACAAAATGTGTCGTCTGCGCAGCCTAATAACGGGTCCTTTATTTTTTGTTACAATGATTACCCCGTTTACAATAATTATGGTGCATTTATGTTAAGTTCTGCGGACCCAAATTGGGAGCACTGACTCGTAACGAGAATCAAGTTTTAGGATTCCGCACAAAAAGGTCCCTATTACTAAGACGCCGACCCCACTGCCACAGAATACTACAGAAGGTTGGCTTCAAACAACCGTCCAGAATAGGTATACGCATACAAAGAACGGCGATGTGTGCGTGAGCTCTCACCGACGAGGTCTCGTACGCTCCGACCGCGGTAAGAACTGGTTTGAACCGGCTCAGTTTCCGTATTAACGCCAGGGACGTCGGCCGCTCGCGCGCCGCGCCGCACGTTCTGTACAATGCCAAGTTCGTGTAGTGTTTCTATGGCCAATTCAAAAAAGGACAAGGACATTTCTTTTTTTCGTACCCTAAAAATGATGTGAAGTAAGTAGGTACCTACGATTTACGAAAATTTATTATTTTTGAATATTGTTGTAAGTACCTACTACCTTACTATCACAGCTACTACCTATTTTTAATAAGTAGTATTGTGTACTTACCTAAATTACATAGAACCAAATGTTTAAACAATGTTAATAATGTTTATTACAATTATTATTATATTATAAACCAGAAATAATAAGGAATTAAAACGAAACAATAAAATAAAATATTTTCGGGTCACTCATTTATAGACAGGCGCGGTAGTCGAGTGGCTAGCAATGGTCACTTTATCCCAAGGGCCGCGGGTTCAAATCCTGCGCAAGGCAAACATTTGTGTGCATGAACATGTCTGTTTGCCTTGATCTGGGTGATTTCTATGTATAATTTATTTACAAAAAAGTATTTAAGTATATTTAGTTTCAGCAATTTAGTTTGGGACTAGCTGGCGTTGTGTGATTCGTCCAAGAATATTTATTTATTGACATTTCATAATGCTGACCGTTTAATTGATAGCATTATGAAACATATTTTATTAAGCACTGGCGCGTTCCGTCTTCGCACGGGTACTTAACAAAATTTAAAATTTTAATACAAACACACTCCATTCACAAACAATCAATCAAAATCTTTCCTCTTTATAATAGTAGTATAGATAAGTACAGATTTAATTTGTTATAAAAAAAATGATAAAGTTTTTAATTATAATAATTTTTATGTTCCTTTATGTTTAAAAAAAAAGAATATTTTGAATGGTTCTACATTGTAAATTTCATTATTAAATAAAACATTTTATTATAAACGTTGTTTTTATTTTTATATTGAATTTAATACCGTGCCAAAGGTGTCAACCCTATGAGAATAGGTATAAATTTTTCATTTAGTCGGGAGTCAACCCTCTGTATTACTCTGTGCCACTGCGCTCGGTCTGTCCGTGTTTTGAGTTCCGCGTTCAGTGTAACCTATGTTTTGGCTTAGAATCTTACACACCAATAGCAATCGGACCGCGACGGTCAAAATAAGACGGATGACAGAACTCTGAACTCTGACCGCTAGACCGCGCGCAGTGGGGTCGGCGCTCGAGTCTCCGCTGCTCGGCTGTCTATCACCAAGCTGTATCTCATGAAACGTGATCGCTACAGTCGAAATTATAGATGATGTATTTCTGTTGCCGTTATAACAACAATAATTTAAAATAAAAATAAAATAGAGGAGCTCTCATACAAACGTGTTTTTTTTTCTCGTTTTTTTGCTTGATAATAATGGCAGCAGGTAGACGCTTGAAATATTCACAAAATATTTAGTTGTATATTGACATTACAAATAAATAATTAAAATAGATATTTCAGGTGGCTCATAATTATACAACTAAAATTGTATAGATGATCATAGTGGTACGGAACCCTCCGTGTGCGAGTCAGACTCGCACTTGGCCGGCTTAAAAAAAATCGAAATTGAGTTCACGTCCAAGTTTTTGTTTATGTACATACATGATGTTCTGCCGATGTAATGAGAAAATAAATACATTAATAAAAAACAATAATTAATGAGTCCTCATTATATTGAGTATTTTATATACTGTCTTGTGGTGATGACCCAGTAGATAACCAGCTTAGTAACCGTCTGGTCAATGGTTCAAATCCCAGTATCCACAAAAAAAATATGAAAGTGGTAGAATTTAGCTAGGAACTGGTACAAAGTAAAAAAAGTTCCAAAACAGTCGTAGTTTTTGGCCAGTCATAAACTTTATTGCTTATTGTCAAACAGGTCGCCGTTGTTGATCCTGGCTATACAGGAGACCAGCGGTGGGAACAGCAAGTACGTAGCCCTTTACTCGCTGGGTGGGAATGGCTTGTTTCATTCTCCACTAAAATTAGCGCGTTCAACCCAAAAACCTCTAGTTTAAAAAAAAAAAAATATTTACGTTTACATTCCATGAACATTACAGACTTCTTTCTGTCCAAGGCATAGATGACATAATTATCGATTACAAAAAATATAATTCAATGCAAATCTACATTATAAATAAGAATTCTTCAATAAGCAAAAAATAACATGCAATACAAAATAATAAAAACAATAGGTGCATTAAGTACATCACAAATAAATTAACATCTTTGTTGTTCCAACTAGGCTTTTACCATTAAACCAGAACTCTAATTTGGAACAATGAAAGATGTATAGATTCAGAACCGAGGTACAACCATATAAGGAGGATCTTCTGCACCCTTTTAATTTATAATCCATATTCTGCAATTGTTCGGTTTTGTGCGATCGCGAATAACTTGTGCCTTCCTCAGTGGGGCTATTCACGTAACAAGAACCGATTCGAAATGAAATGAAATGAAATCGAAATGAAATGAAATCGTTTATTTCAGAAATTAGACCTTTACAGGCACTTTTTCTTGTCATTTACAATTTGTATATATGTATAAAGAAAATAAACTACTTACGTTATATACTACCACCATTTCGGACACAAGCAAAATGGCCACCGGTAAAAGAAATGCGAAAGAAACCCGTTACGGCCTTTTTTGTCATTTAGCAATTTTTTTCTTTCACTCGTTTGTTACAATGTATGAGTACCTACATTTATAAGAATAAATAAAATACAGATCCAGGTACATACAGAAATCAGCACAACGCGGGAAGTCGATCCAAATAGCGCTATGGTCAAATCCTAAATATGTCGAATATGTAGATGTTAATAAAGCGAGCAGACCAGTCCTCCAAAATGACAACCACAACTGATCGTTGTCTCACTCATACAAAATAGAAATTGAACGGGACAGCGAGTGTCGTTGAATCGAACTAGAATCGTTCTTGTTACGTGAATTGCCCCACAGACTAGGATGCCTTCAAACTCGGTTAACGTAAATAGTTACAATATTGGATATATCTTTTTTCTAATCGGAATTCGGAGTTACAAATCGTAACGACGCTAAATATTTCTTTGTGACAAATTATACCTAAAATGAATACTGATTAACTTACCTGAAGGAAAGGCGTTGTCGGACATCAATATCTTTTGATAATAATAATCTACAATAATAAAGATATGTAAATTATTAGGTGATATTTACTTTTAGGAATACTCGGTTACAGAAACCTCGACACACATAGTTAGAAAACCAGATGGTTTTATATAGTAAAGATAACCTGATAAAGATTGAAAGAGGTGAGCTGGGTAGAGAGAACAAAGAATTACATGCTAATTATGTAAGCATCGTTATGAAACCTTGTAAATACATAGAACAATATGAATACTATTAATGAATTTAAAAAAAATGTAAGTAAATCTATAGGTATAATTATATTAAAGAAAAATTCGTGTTACACTATTTATAACTCAAGAACGGCTGAAGGGTTTTGGCTGAAAATTGGTGGAGAAGTAGCTAAGAACCAGGAGAAGGACATAGGATACTTTTTATCCCATTAGGGTAGGGGTAGGGTAGGGGTGGGGTAGGATAGTGCCTCTAAGGCGAAACAAAGTTCGCGGGGTCAGCTGCTAGTCATGAATTATTTAGATTATTTGAATCATATTTACGGCCCAGCTCACAAATGCCATCATATAAATGTTTGCCCAGAGCGGGAATCGAACCCTATAGTGCCGAAGGTAGGATCACTAATAACGCTCCACCGAGCTGCAAGATGCAATTTGTTTACCTAAGTACGTATTTTCGGATCTGCATATATTTCTAACAAGGTATGTGCTTAATCATTTTGCTTTGCGGTTAAGGAAAACTGCATAAGGAAAATAGCTTGTTATGAAATCGCATTTCGCAGACGTGTCGGTCGTGCATGTGACTTAAGGTTAGACAGCACTAGGCGTAGGCGACGCGACACAGCAGCGACGCGGCGCGTCAAAATATTCTTTGTATGTAGTTGTATGAGACAGAACGCGTTACGCGGCAGCGGAACTACGCGCCACGTCTAACTCACACGACAACGACAAGTTGACCAACTTGCTGACTTGCTTGACCGCTGCCGCTAGGTGAGCGGCGCGACCGCGACGCATCACGTCTATATTTCATACAAATCAAAATGTGTCGGACGTGGGTGATTCTTGGAAATGCGATTATTCGGTTGATTCCACTAGCTAGTTTTTTTTTTCAAAATATAATGAAACCTGGTACTACACGTAAAAATAGGCTAAACCTGAAGTATAAATTTCGAATAGGCACTCATTTTGAACCTATAAATTCCAAGATATTAGACATTAAAAAAATCATGACCAGGGGAATCAATTAATAGTTACAGGGGAATCAAAAATCAATAACTCTGTACTTTTTTTAAAGAAATTGTAAGTTTTTACATATCAAAAATTACAAAATTAATTCTCAGTTATACATATCTAAATAAAATTAACAAATGTGAACATGTATTCTTCAATTTTCAGATATTATTATCTACTTTTGTAAACAATCGTCTGACATAGGTACATAAATATCTAATAATCTATTGGTGTCGTAATCACATTCGTGTTCCTTGAGAGCACCCCATTTGTACAACATTATTGTCATATTCCTGCAATAAAAAAAGGAATATTAGGAAAATTGCGAAATTTTAGAAATGTTTTACAAAAATAAAGTTTAAAAAAATGTTACTTAATCCAGCTTAAGAACAACAAGGCGCCAGGCGAGGACGGAATCACAGCAGAGCTTCTGATAACGGGTGGTACACCGGTGCTTAAAGTCCTGCAGAAGCTCTTTAATTCCGTGTTGGTCGAGGGCAAAACGCTTGAGGCGTGGAACAGAAGCGTGGTGGTTCTGTTCTTTAAAAAGGGCGATAAAACCATCTTAAAGAATTATACCACATCCATACGCTGCGGCAG
Source organism: Endotricha flammealis (assembly GCA_905163395.2). Classification (NCBI taxonomy): domain Eukaryota; kingdom Metazoa; phylum Arthropoda; class Insecta; order Lepidoptera; family Pyralidae; genus Endotricha; species Endotricha flammealis. The sequence continues at coordinate 2,394,281 of LR990883.1, forward strand.
ATTGTACAGAAGACCGAAGAGTACAATCTGCTATTATGCTTAGCGTTTGTGGACTATGAGAAAGCCTTCGATTCGATCGAGACATGGGCCGTGCTACAGTCTCTCCAGCGATGCCGCATAGACTGCAGGTATATCGAACCTTTGACGTAGTTATACAAAAACGCCATCATGTCAGTCCAAGTACAGGAACAGAACACGAAAGCAATCTCATTACACAGAGGCGTGAGACAGGGAGATGTCATATCTCTGAAACTGTTCACGACCGCTCTGGAAGATGCCTTCAACTTTTGGACGAGAAAGGATGCGGCATCAACGTTAACGGCGAGTATATCACTCACCTTCGATTTGCCGATGACATCGTGGTCGCTGGAGGACCTCAGCACTATGCTCGAAGGCCTCAATTGAGTTTCCCAACAGGTGGGTCAAAAAATGATCATGGTCAAGACGAAAATCATGTCGAATATCCATGTCGCACCCGCCCCGGTCTCAGTTGGGAGCTCGATCCTCGAAGTTGTTGACGAGTACGTATACCTTGGACAAACCATCCAATTAGGTAGGTCCATCTTCGAGAAAGAGGTCAATCGACGAATCCGACTTGGCTGGGCAGCTTTCGGGAAATTACGGCATATATTCTCGTCCAAAATTCCTCAGTGCTTGAAACGAAGAACCTTCGAGCAATGTGTGTTGCCAGTGATGACCTATGGATCGTAAACGTGGTCGCTCACTATGAGCCTCATAAGAAGGCTATGGGTCACTCAGCGAGCCATGGAAAGAGCTATGCTCGGGGAGATCGAATCAGAAATGAGGAGATCCGTAGCAGAACCAAAATAACTGACATAGCCACTGACATAGCCAAACACTGAAGTGACAGTGGGTAGATCACATAGCGCGCAGAACCGAAGGCCGATGGGGCAAAAGGGTTCTGGAATGGCGACCACGTACCGGCAAGCGCAGCGTAGGACACCCGCCTACAAGGTGGTCAGACGACCTAAGGAAAGTCGCAGGAAGCCGCTGGATGCAGGCCGCTGCCAGCAGGTCGCACTGGAGACGTTTGGGGAGGCCTAGTTGACTTCTTGTGGCTGAGATGATGATGATGAAATAATTTTTCAGTCAAAAACTTTATCACATTTGGATTTCACTGACCTTAGAAACAGAGTAATCAATGTCAGGGAATAAAAAAATGTAGCAAAATTATCGATTGTCGCTAAATGACTGTATCTAGTACAATGACCTTTACACCCTAGGTAGTCATTAGAGTGGCGATAGTGCATAATTTTTTTTAGTCGTCTAATAAAATTAATTGATGGTAAAATTGAGGTCAAAGTAATCAACGATGTACCAAACCAAACCCAGTGGAATCAGATACTTACCTTTATATTTCTGGAATGCAGCAAGCAGCCGCGCATCTCTTCCCTCGACACTCAAAACATGACTGACGGTTAACGCTCGGGGGGTACACATTGCTTCCAAATTGTGTCACTAGGACGTACGTACATTTTAGTGATGTACCAGTGGAATCACTGCTAAGGCCCGGACAACATTTAAAAAATTCATATAATTAAATGTACTATAAATACGTGGTTCATCTATTTTATTTATTAATTCTTATCAATTTGGGATCTAATATAAAATATTGAAATATATATGAACTGAATGGAAAAAATGATATGGATGATATTGTGTACAAATTTGGAGTACGGACACGCCAGTGGAATCAATTTTTAACACTTCAGAAATTTTTTTTACTCACTTTGTTTTATATTTTTCTTAATTATCGTAGTGACTCAGTTAGATTACAGTTTAAATTTTAATAAAAAAAATACTTCATACGCTTATTTCAATTATACGTACACTTTTTACTTCCGGACAACGAAAATCCAGGTTTTCAAGAAACACCCACGTGCAATTTTAAGTTAATTTTATTAGTTAGTAACTATCCAGAGCAATATGATTTACAAAATGAAAATTACATGAATACTAAGTACGAGAAAAAATTACATTTGGCAAGAGATTGCAAAGGAAGTTAAAGTACTTATTTATTTTTCGTTAGTAAACTGAAGTAGGTAGATAAATTAGCTAAGGTCGTACACATCAATTTCATCATTTCATCCATCGTGTTTAGTGGTTTCCGAACGACTAAACGGATAGAATGTCGCGCCGCTGCATAATGCGGTATATCGGACTTCATTTAATAATGTCGCGTCGCTCCGCTGCTGTGTCGCGTCGCCTAGTGCGGTCTTACCTTTATACTACCTAACTAGACAGTTGGTTTTACTTGTATGGAGGATCTAACTTACAGTCAGTTTCTTAGTTCTTAAAAGTTAATAACTCATTAAATTATTGCTTAAAACTATGTTAAACTAAAGAAGGACTTTTCCTTTAGACTATAATATGGGGTTCTTCAAAAGGGGCATTAAAAGATTTTTACAGGGTCGGCAACGCGCGAGTGTAAGCGTCCATAGTCTACGGTGACCGCTCACCATCAGGCGGGCCGTAAGCTTGTTTGCCACCTTAGTGGTAAAAAAAAAGAAAAAAAGAACCGAGAGACTTAATGTGGCCTTAAAATTAAAATTCGTTTCAGAAACTGGCTGTCAATCACACAATATTCGTTAATTGCGTGACTCGGACAGTTCTCGTGTAAGTCTTACGTGAGTTTATTGAACAAGTGCAAGAAATATACTGAAATGAATCTGTGAACAACCACAAAATGTTGCAAATAAGTTAAGCCATGTTAATAATCGATTGTGCAAGAACTCGCAAGAAACTGCAATTTCTTGTAGTTGTAAACACGTCCATAAGATAGACTTAGCAGATAAATGAACAAACAAAACTGTTCCTAAAAGTGATATTATTTTTATTATAAGCACGCAAATATTTTTAATCTATGACAGGTAGCTAATTAAATCTATCATAGGGTGGTCAGTTATAGATAAATAATACAAACGATTGTACTTTAATTTGCAGATAAATTTATCAAGTAATGTTATCAGTTGTAGTTTATTACAAAATCTAATCGTGTAACAATATAAAAGACACATTACCTTAAAACATTCAGTAATTCAGTTTGGAGGTTGTTCGCGCCACAACCTGACGTTTCCAAACGCGCCCACAGATAATAAATAAGTATTTTTTTTACCGCGTAAATATGATATTTGTTTTAAAATCAAATGGTAAATCAGTAAATGTTTTTATAACGGTTTTTTACACTATTATGTGATATTGTGCTGTATTTTTTTAATTTTCCCGTTTTATTGGATTTTCGTGGACTGGCTGTTTAAAATAGTGGATTAAAAAAATATTGACAATTAAAAAGGTAAGTTGATTAATTTAATATTGCCAACTTTAGAATTTTTTTTAAATTTTTTTGACCGTTACTTTTTTGATTTCATTTTACGCTTCAAAAAGTTTTTTTTAAATAAATTACATTAAGAATTTTTATTATTACGCACTACTTTATTTAAAAAAGAAATATAAAAAGTTCAAAAAAGAAAAAAAAGTTACCTACCGGTAGCTCAGAGGTCACAGCACTCGATCGGATATCGAGAGGACGTTCGAATCCCACCTGAGACTAGGTGAATTTTTTTTAAATCTTCCAAACAAATAAAATGTATTTAAAATCATATTCAAGAAAATATTTGTATATTTTCATGACGTAAAATACTATGTTAAAAGCCATTTTACTCATACACAGGCACATAATAAACAAATTAAACAAATACACATTGCAGATAAAGTTATCTCTGCGTAATTGGAAAAATATGTAAATTATCATCAAAAGGAAAACTCGGCGAAGCAACAAGTTTCCATGAATGAATATTCTGTAAATATTTTTTTAAGACGTGGTAGGTATTAGATTTATGTCACGTAACTCCCTTTTACAGAATATTGGCGTGAAGCAGCAATGCTTTTCGTTAGGTGAGTGACAGATCTGGAAGTCTATTCCAAAGTCAAACTTTTTTTATTAAAATAGGCTTGTGGTTCAATCTATTTCAAAAATACAAAGTGATCACGAAATCTGTACAGGAGGTTCATTTTTTGATTTTATATACATAGGACAAGTAAGTAGGTCCGAAAACGAGGTTTACAAGCTCTTTCGAATCGTCACATTTTTGCTGCCTGGACTAGGCATGATGTCATCTTACCTTGCTTGATGGATGTGATGATAGTGATAGCATGTAGGAAAGAAACATCAATCAAATCCTTTCAATACTCCGTGTATTTTCTTTCTGAAATTCGTTGTGAGTTCCAAGACTGTAGTTTCTCCCCCGGTACGCCAACAAGCTTCTATGCTTATTGTCAATGTGCAAAATAACTGCAATGAAACTATAAATTTTAGTATGCAGTTCTAATGCCTGCGCCTGCGTCTGTACCAAACAAGTTTGTGTTACGTTACGAATGAATAAATTTACATAATTATCTTATTTTTGCGAAATGAAAATGATAGACTTCAAGGATTATTGTCATTTTTATGTCAACCTTTTATATACCTGCATACCTTAATATATTTTTCATATTTGGACCAAATAGACGAACTTTTTAAGGGCGGAGCACACCGCATGCAGCGCAGCACAGCACGTTGCAGCTTATGGCGTTGTAATCTATGCAATATTATGAGAAAGGGCACACCAAACGCACGCACGACGCGTAGCTGCGCAGCGCTGTACAGCATCGTGCGTACAGCGCTGCGCATATTGCATAGATCACAACGCCATATGCTGCAACGCGCTGTGCTGCGCTGCATTTTATCTTTTATTAATTGATAAGTTCAGTTCGGGTGTACTAACACCCTTTTCTGAGACACCGGACTGTTGCGGGAGCGTAGGGCTCTCACCGCCAAAAATTTAGTGTCGCTGCGCTGCATGTGGTGTGCTCAGCCCTCTATGGTGGTAGAGCCTAATCATTATGAGCTGGTAGTGGCGATCGACATAAAAGTGACAAGCTGTCCTGGTACTGAGATTTTGCGTCATTTACAAATCACACAGATTGAGCTAGCCCCAAAGTAAGTTCGAAACTTGTGTTATGGGATACTAACTCAACGATACTATATTTTACTAGCTGCAGCCCGCGGTGTTACCCGCGTTTAATTTATATCTGATTTTTAACCAAATCCTACGGGAATCGAGTACTTTTCGGGATAAAAAGTACCCTATGTGTTAAACCAAATATCATAAATATTGGCCCAGCCATTTGAGCGTGAACAAGTAACAAACATACATACAAACTTTTTGCCTTTATAATATTAAACAGATGTAACCCTCGGTTTCGCCCGCGTAAAAATTAGCCAATGTTGGGCTTTGTCTACCCCTAACAAAATGTATGCAAATTTTCATAATGATCGGCTGCTTAGTCAAGCCGCGAAGGAATAACAAACAAACTCACTTTCTCATTTATAATGTTAGTAAGAGTATGATATGATGGGATAATACAATATCCAAGACCCGAGGCCAATCAGAAAAAGTTCGTTTTTCATCATGACCCGACCGGGATTCGAACCCGCAACCCAGGAGGGTTGCGGTCCGGCGTGGTAACCATTACGCCACAGGTGCGCAAGGGTCGTCGTTCTAACTAAACGAACGTTAAAACCATGTAATGTAGGTTTTACTGGGTTATCACATTTTCTAGGTAATCAGGCATTCTACTTACCTATATGTCTTAATATTAAATTTTTATGATTGTTTTTGCGTGCTTATCGTCTAAATACCTGGTGTACTTAATTGGAAAAAATAATTAAAGATTAATTTAATTTTAATTAAAATTAATAAGTATTAAGTATGTACCTAATACCTATTACATATTGACGCAGCGATATGTTTTTAGAAATAGGCTTTTAATAAATAAATAAATATTCTTGGACGAATCACACAACGCCATCTAGTCCCAAACAAAGCACAGCTTTTACTTTGGGTACTAGATTGCTGATACATACCTACACATAAATACTTTTTTTAAATAAATACAATAAGTATTTATTATCTACGTTCATTGAATGGGTGGAGACTTTTAATTGGCATTGTTTTTGTTATTTTTATGCGTACTTGTATAATTAAGGCGTAAGACTCCCAAATAAAATAATAAAATAAATAAAAATATTAAACGGACCAAGGCAAACATACGTATTTGTTCATGCACACAAAATATTTATCTCGAGCGGGATTCGAGCCCGTGGCTCTTGAGATAAAGTAACCATTGCCAGATACACGACGGCCTGTCTTGAACGGTTAGTTTTTCCTTGAATAATGAATTGCCTATTCCACGCTACCATGTCAGTAGGTATTTAGTTTAAACAAGTGTTTTTTAACTAACGTCATCAATTTAAACAAGTGCATTACTCTTGTGCCCTGACACATTCTTATAAGACATCGACCACATCTTAATATAAGACATTGTCCTAATAGGACGCAAATGCGCGATCATCGTTGGTTCGTGCGAATTTTACTCGTACGAACTCGCGATCAAACATATTGAACTCGAATGTGTCTAACTGACAATCGCGCGACGCTTAGGCGCACGCTTATGAACACGCGATAGTCGCATCGCTTACTACTATTAGGACAATGCCTAAAGCCCACCATTCACTACACGAACCCGGACCCGACTCGCACCAATCCGGCATTGCCCATACACTGCACGAACCCTCCACGAAACCCCACTCGAAGTATGGCATGTGGGGTTCGACAGGCGCTCGCGGCTCGCAACCGCGGACCTGCGAGCCCGACGCCAACCTATTTGACAGTCTGGCGAACCGGTTCGTCGCTTCCATACACAGGCGGATTAGTCCGATGACAGACCAATCCGCCGGACCAATCTGCGTGTGAATGGTGGGTTAAACAAGGCAAACAGCGAGTACCTACGCAGCCCTTTTGAATAGAGACGCCTTCAAGTCCATTGGCTTTGTCCAAATGTGCTGGTATTTTGTACAGTCAAGAGCATGTCGACCTTTACATATCGAACTTTGTACCATTTTTGTTCTATGTCATAAGAGCCAAAATTGTACTGCAAGTGTAAAGCACAACGTTAGGTACGTGTAATCCGGCTCGAAGGACCATGTTAAGGGGTGAACCTCCTTATTTAATTACTAAGATTCTAAAAATGAGAAAACCATCTTTAGCTAGTTGAAAATTTGTAATAATGAATAAAAGACATAAAAATATTGACAAACAAAAAAAAATATTAAAAAACGAAAACCAAAAATAGAAAGTCGCCGGCCAGTCCAGCGCGGCCACGCAGCATGCGGCCTCTTTGGCCGAGGATCTCTCGCAAAATGACTGTACATGTAATCGTATTGTATTTTAAAATTTCAACCTCTATTTTGGTTGCGCGCGCTGTAATTGACTGACTGAGTTTGAGGACAATTATTTTCGAAGAAAATGATAAATACATTTCTATTGGATACCTGCTGGATACTCGCTGGCTGTAAAGTATGCAAGGTTTTATGCAAATGTCGTGTAAGAGTTAATAATAATAATAATACACTGGGCGTCAAAAATAAGTAGTACAGTTTTAAAATTGCAATTACTCTTAAACTATAGAAGTTGCTGGATGAGAGTGGCCGAGGATCGTGCGCGGTGGCGTGCAGTTGGGGAGGCTTAAGTCCAGCAGTGGACAAATGTAGGCTGATGATGATATAGAAGTTAGAGTTTTGAAATTAAGTAACTAGTAGAGCCTACTTAACCGTTATAGTTTTCGTTGAAGGTTCAGCATATGGACTACTACCATGATTTTTTTCAAATTTCTAAACTTATGACTTTTGAAGATAGAGCCCCCTGCAAAACGAAAATTAACACAATAAATGTAAATAATTCCGAAACGGATCATTGTATCGAAAAATGATCTTCCCACACCCTCAATGTTTTGAAGACCTATCTAATGACACCCAACAACATAGGGTGGGCGCGAAAAAAAATTCATTTCCACTTTACATGTATGGGAGGCACCCAAAAAAATTTTTTTTTCAAAATTTTCTTCCAGCACTTTGTTAAAATTGTTAATATGTGTATTCATACGTACCAAATTACAGCTTTCTAGCATTAAGCGTCTAGGCGCTGGACCGCGGACAGACAGACAGACGGACATGGCGAAACTATAAGGGTTAATAATTGTAGTTTACTACGGAACCCTAAAGACAGATAAAAACAATATTGTAAATGACAATAAAAATATTATCATCAACAAACTATGTACATTATTGTACATTGTACATAATGTATTAAAATTCCGTTAGAGTGTGTACATTCATAATATAGAACACATTCTTGAATACAACTTATATATTTTATCATTATGACTAGCATGACGAGGCTAAATTAAATAAATAGATTGTTGATACACATTTTAAAGGCTCCTTCCACTGAAAAAAAGTTGTTGTTTCAGTTGCACCATGGCTTATCTCTTGTTTATTTGTTTGACTGGTTTTTAACAAAAAGATCTTTCTATAAAAGAGGTGATCCAAAACAAACCCTGGCTCTGGCGCAAAATTTTTGTACTTATTCCATTAGATAATCCATCTATATAAATATATATAAAAAAATTCATAGTCCTGACTGACATAACTATATATCAACGCACAGCCCAAACCGCTGGGTCTAGAGATTCCAAATTTGGAATGTAGGTTCCTTACGGTGTCTAGGGGTGTACAAAGAAAGGATTTTTCAAAATTCCCACGGGACAGCAAGATATACGCAAACGAAGTTGAGCGTATTTTACTGGTTTATAAATACTATTCTAACTGTTCTAAACCTATCTTTCTATCAATCTCTCCATCGGGTGGCTAACACTTTTTTTTGTTCATAAAGGTTTGTAGGCATTTATATTAAAATCTTCGGGTCTACTATGAAAGTGTCTATCCGAAACGAGACACGTAGTCCTGTCACATGAGTAAATAAACTGACGGAACAGAGACTTCACTCCATACAATAGCGCGCGCCGAGGACACGCACACAAGCATGTGTACGTGACGAGCGCTTTGAGGACACGCAATACACGCGCCCCATGCTTGTGTGCGTGTCCTCGGCGCGCGACGTTGTATGGAAGTGAAGCCTCTGTCCGTCAGTTTATTTACTCATGTGGTCCTGTCAAAAAAGACATAATAAGCAAGTCGAATATGAAATTAAATTTCGAACATACGGACTGACGTTTCATTGAATTTTAACCAGTTTTGGACCTTATTCTAACTAGTAATGTCTTTTTTGACAGGAGTATGTGTTTCGTTGTTTCGAATGGACACTTTCATAGTAGCCCCCAAGGTTTCAAAACGTCAGTCCGTATTCGGAATTTCCTTTTACGGATGGCCCGCTTATTCTAAGTTTTTCTACTAAGGGAATTGTATCACCTTTAAGAGCCGCGCTCTTGTCGGAGTTGCTGCCTCCATTTTCCACTCTCCTGCACCAGCTCCTCACCTCTCAATAAGGAACGACACCTGCTCTGACCATGTTTTCACATGATCCATGTAAACTATTCTGTCTTACCAAAATATACATAATATAAAATTATTCAGTACTACCAGTACAATCCTAATCGTAACTTCCGTAGCAACAAAAACATAACTCTTAATTCAATCGTACATAGTCAATAAAATAACTAAAACAAACAAAACTTTTTGCCAAAATATAAAAATAAAAAAAAAACGTAACTTCATAACTAATATTATAAATGAGAAAGTGAGTTTGTTTGTTGGTTTGTTATTCCTTCACGACTTAACTAATCAGCCGATCATTATGAACATTTGTATATTGTTACGGGTACAGAGTCCAACATAGGCTACTTTTTAACCCGTGAAAGTATGTCATTCCAATGTGAAAATATTTTTTTTACTATAGAGGGCGCTGTATCGGCCAACAGATGGCGCCACAAGTCGCGCCATGGGTTGTTTTGTTGTCAAACGAGATCCATGTCATAAAATTAACGCGAGCGAAGCCGCAGGGAAAAACTAGTACAGAAATACAAGTTGAACTGACATTAAAAAAATAAACAGAGAAATATCATAATAACAAATTAGTAAACAAAATGAATATAATACAACTTAACAATTTATAAACACATTGTTGATTGAGTAAACATTAGATTATCTATTTATTTATTATCATAATAACATATGCCAATAAAACTTTTGAAATTATATAGAACGTCGTCTCAAACTCATTTTTTTGTACCATCCGTTCATATAGCACTACAAAAATTGATAACTAATTTGTTACAATGTGCATGTCAATAGGTTGAATATGGCTTGGCTACTTGTACATATCATATTAACCACCTAAGTATTATTCGTATTATTTTACCCATATTTCGCAAATAAATAAGTTTACTGGCACTACCTAGGTCTATAAAATGTGTTACTTCAATGTTTATCTATATATATAAAAGAAGATCGTGTTAGTGCGAACCGATTTAGATGATTTCGGCTTAGTTTGAATCGTCACAGCCCTGGTTAACAGAATAAGTATTAAAAAGTCACAAAAATCCCACGGGAAAGGGAGTAATAGGACTGTAAGTGTTTTATCGCAGGCGTTCAAACTAGAAAGCTGAAATTTTTTATAGAGGTTGTCTTTATGATGTTGACAAGGATAAAGATGGGATTTTATAAAATTCCCAGGGGAAAGGGAGTAATAGGACTGTAAGTGTTTTATCGCATAGTATTAAAAAGTCACAAAAATCTCTTGATTTGAAAGAACAAATATGACCGTAGTTAATCGAGCCTGTTCGGCTTTTTATTTAGTGATCGATGTCAAAATGTATTCAGTCAGTCATAGGTTTGACATGGTGTTATGAATGATTTGTCAAAGAAAATGCATGCTTTTCACACGGTCAATTTGTATGTGGCATGTTCACGTGTTGGCAAACCATCCGCCTTATTTGTTCTTGCGCCCGAAAACAAAACAAAAAATATTGAATTTCAAAAAGTCCTTCAGTAAAATAAAAAAAATATTAATCTTAATATAGTTTGTGTATTGTTTGATTACCTAAATTAAAATTTTACATATTTAAATTTTAACTAATTTAAAGCTAGTATTTAATATTTAATAACTGTACATGACTGTTTGATGCCATAAATAAATAAATAAATTGAATTGAAAAGTGACAGTCCGGTGGTGGTGCATTGGTGATACTTTCGGCACCTGAGGTAAGGCACCTGGGTTCGATTTCCGCTCGGAGCAAATATTTATGTGACAGCAATAGTGATTGTTCACGAGTCTGGGTGTTTTCTTTGTATTATAAGTAATTTATCTTCTATACATATAATAAAACAGTAGACCCCGATATGTCTGTACTTTGAACATATTTGGCAAAAATGGAGCGGGAACATTTAGAGAAAGGTAATAAAAGCGAATTTTTTTTTGTCTGTCAGTCTATTTGAACGCGCATATCTTTTAAGTTACTGAACGGATTGTAATGCTGTTTTCACAGGAAGATAGAACTCAGCTTGGAGCAGAATATAGGCTTTGTTTCATTTAAATCGCATGACAGGAAAAGGAGTAATCCTTATTTTAACATTTCACGCGGACGAAGTCGTGGGTAACAGCTCATTTACAATAAAATGTCTGGTACTCATAACACAAGCAGGTAAAAAACCTAGCTTTCTTTGGGACTAGATGGCTCTTTGTGAATTGTGTAAGTACTAGCTTTTGCCCGCGGCTTCACTAGCGTTAAATTCTGTGTACCGATTTTTAGCTTCCCACCTTGAAAACTGCGAAAAGTCCCATATAAAATGTCACCCCCTATTTTAAGAGGTTAGGGGCAGATAAAAAAACACAAATAGTCAGCATACTCATTTTTAGCTTTCTACCTTAAAAATTGCGGAATGCTCCGTACAAACTTTCATCCCCCATTTTAGGGTTAGAAAGAGACAAAAAGTAGCCTATGTCACTCACCATCCCTTTAACTATCTCGTCAATTCGTCGCTCCATTTTGCCGTGAAAGACAGACAAACGAACAGACACACACACTTTCCCATTTATAATATTAGTATGGATGGATATGGATTACAATTATTACAAATCTCCATCTGATCGAACGAAATGCATTGCTGCTTTATGATATTCTGTGAGAGGGTGGTACATTCGCAGTCGAACTAGCCCATTTCATCATATCAACCCATAATCATCCCACTGCTGGGATACGGGTCTCCCTTCAATCGAAGGTGATTGGAGCGTACTCTGCCACGCTGCTCCAATGCGGATTGGCAGAGGCCGGTGTTTTCAAGCCACTCGAAGGCCACCGACTTGGCTTAACGACTGTCATCTACCGACAACAGCCGGGACCGACGGCTTAACGTGCCCTCCGAAGCACGAAGAAGCTCGAGATAACGAAACCCATCCAAACGCTGGCTAGGGTCGCCGTCGCTTAACTTGTGTGTTCATATTAGAGTGTGACACACAGCGACGCCATCGAGCTACTCTCCTCATTCTAGTCATACTATCATACTAATATTATAAATGAGAAAGTGAGTTTGTTTGTTTGTTATTCCTTCACTTGACTAATCAGTTGATCATTATGAAAATTTGTATATGTCAAGGGGTACAAAGCCCAACATAGGCTACCTTTTTAACCGTGAAAGTATGTCAATCCAAAGTGAAAATATTTTTTCTACTTTAAAGGGCGCTGTATGGGATGCTATCGGCCAACAGATGGCGCCACAAGTCGTGCTGTGGGTTGTTTTGTTGTCAAACGAGATCTATGTCATAAAATTAACGCGAGCGAAGCCGCGAGGAAAAGCTAGTAATAGATAAAATACATTTTAATTCAAAACCGGTATAAAAAGAGCCATGTACCAATGTAAAATGTACCAAGGGTAGGGTCACATTATATTGGTTGTTTAAAGAAGAAGAAGTAACTACAACTTTACAATTTTCAGATTTATTCCTGTACTTGTACTACATCATCTTGCTTCTTGCCAAATTTCATGATTCTAGGACAACCGGAAGTACCCAATAGGTTTTTGGTCGGAACTGTTTTGTACGAAAAACGGAACACAAACGGCTGTATCGTAATTTTGTTATCATAATATTGTATTGTCATCTGATCTACAGTTTTAAGCAAAATTTCAGCTCAATCGGTCTTCTGGAAGTGGTTCAAATTTTCGTTCCAAGATTCTACCCTTACATACATACAGGTCAAGTTAAATAAAAGCTTTTAAAATAGAAAGTCGCCGGCCAGTCCAGCGCGGCCACGCAGCATGCGGCCTCTTTGGCCGAGGATCTCTCGCAAAATGACTGTACATGTAATCGTATTGTATTTTAAAATTTCAACCTCTATTTTGGTTGCGCGCGCTGTAATTGACTGACTGACTTTGAGGACAATTATTTTCGAAGAAAATGATAAATACATCTCTATTGGATACCTATTCGCTGGCTGTAAAGTATGCAAGGTTTTATGCAAATGTCGTGTAAGAGTTAATAATAATAATAATACACTGGGCGTCAAAAATAAGTAGTACAGTTTTAAAATTGCAATTACTCTTAAACTATAGAAGTTAGAGGTAACTAGTAGAGCCAACTTAACCGTTATAGTTTTCATTGAAGGTTCAGCATATGGACTACTACCATGATTTTTTTCAAATTTCTAAACATAAGACTTTCGAAGATAGAGGCGAGGGGGGGACCACCGTGCAAAACGAAAATTAACACAATAAATGTAAATAATTCCGAAACGCATCATTGTATCGAAAAATGATCTTCCCTCAATGTTTTGAAGACCTATCTAACGACACCCCACAATATGGGGTGGGCGCGAAAAAAAACTTCCAGCACTTTGTTAACATTGTTGATGTGTATACGTACCAAATTACAGCTTTCTAGCATAAAGCGTCTAGGCGCTAGACCGCGGACAGACAGACAGACAGACGGACATGGCGAAGCTATAAGGGTTCCTTGTAGTTTACTACGGAACCCTAAAAGACAGATAAAAACAATATTGTAAATGACAATAAAAATATTATCATCAACAAACTATGTACATTATTGTACATTGTACATAATGTATTAAAATTCCGTTAGAGTGTGTACATTCATAATATAGAACACATTCTTGAATACAACTTATATATTTTATCATTATGACTAGCATGACGAGGCTAAATTAAATAAATAGATTGTTGATACACATTTTAAAGGCTCTTTCCACTGAAAAAATGTTGTTATTTCAGTTACACCATGGCATATCTCTGTTTATTTGTTTGACTGGTTTTTAACAAAAAGATCTTTCTTTAAGAGGTGATCCAAAACAAACCCTGGCTCTGGCGCAAAAATTTTGTACTTATTCCATTAGATAATCCATCTATATAAATATATTTAAAAAATTCAAAGTCCTGACTGACATAAATATATATCAACGCACAGCCCAAACCGCTGGGTCTAGAGATTCCAAATTTTTTTTTTTTTTTTTTAATTCTATTTTTTTTTGAGGCTTTTATCTGATACAGATATGTCAGCCTCATCGTACTTAAACTTAATCACAACAAAAAATTGCTTATATCTACTTAGTTTAAACCAGGAAAAAATCATTTATCTAAAAAGATATTAATAAGTGATCTGCCTATATCCGAACATGGTTCTGATAGTATGCTTGAAAATAACCCCATTTCATTAAAATTTTTCATGTACAATTGGACAAAATCATCTCTCTCCTGTCTATATTTTTGGCACTCGGTGAGCATGTGTTGGACATCATCTATTGAGTTGCAACATATATCGGTTCCTTACGGTGTCTAGGGGTGTACTAAGAAAGGATTTTTCAAAATTCCCACGGGAAAGCGAGATATACGCAAACGAAGTTGCGCTTATTTTACTGGTTTATAAATACTATTCTAACTGTTCTAAACCTATCTTTCTATCAATCTCTCTATCGGGTGGCTAACACTTTTTTTTGTTCTTAAAGGTTTGTAGGCATTCATATTAAAATCTTCGGGTCTACTATGAAAGTGTCTATCCGAAACGAGACACGTAGTCCTGTCAAAAAAGACATAATAAGCAAGTCGAATATGAAATTAAATTTCGAACATACGGACTGACGTTTCATTGAATTTTAACCAGTTTTGGACCTTATTCTAACTAGTAATGTCTTCTTTGACATTAGTATGTGTTTCGTTGTCTCGAATGGACACATTCATAGTAGCCCCCAAGGACACTGAGCAGTTTGGGAGGACTAATTCGCTTCTGGAGGGAGGTGGGCTGGATGGAATAACAGCCCCACGGCATCACGTACAATGGTCCAGAACAGGACTAAGTGCGGAAACCACACCCACTAGAGGGTTTATGATGATGATGATGATGAGTAGCCCCCAAGGTTTCAAAACGTCAGTCCGTATTCGGAATTTCCTTTTACGGATGACCCGCTTATTGTAAGTTTTTCAACTAAGGGAATTGTATCACCTTTAAGAGCCGCGCTCTTGTCGGAGTTGCTGCCTCCATTTTCCACTCTCCTGCACCAGATCCTCACCTCTCAATAAGGAACGACACCTGCTCTGACCTTCACATGATCCATGTAAACTATTCTGTCTTACCAAAAGATACATAATATAATATTATTCAGTACTACCAATACAATCTTAATCGTAACTTCCTAACTAATATTATAAACTAGCTTTTCCCCGCGGCTTCGCTCGCGTTAATTTTATTGACATAGATCTCGTTTGACAACAAAACAACCCATAGCGCGACTTGTGGCGCCATCTGTTGGCCGATACAGCGCCCTCTATAGTAGAAAAACTATTTTTCCAATGGAACGACATACTTTCACGGGATAAAAAGTAGCCTATGTTGGGCTCTGTACCCCTAACAATATGTATGCAAATTTTCATAATGATCGGCTGCAAAGTCAAGCCGTGAAGGAATAACAAACAAACTCACTTTCTCATTTATAATATTAGTAAGGATGAGAAAGTGAGTTTGTTTGTTGGTTTGTTATTCCTTCACGACTTAACTAATCCGCCGATCATTATGAATTTCACCGTTGGAAATCTACGCAAGGTATCCTCTAGTGACATCCCAACTAATATTATAAATGAGAAAGTGAGTTTGTTGGTTTGTTATTCCTTCACGACTTAACTAATCAGCCGATCATTATGATCATTTGTATATTGTAACGGGTACAGAGTCCAACATAGGCTACTTTTTAACCCGTGAAAGTATGTCATTCCGATGTGAAAATATTTTTTTTACTATAGAGGGCGCTGTATCGGCCAACAGATGGCGCCACAAGTCGCGCCATGGGTTGTTTTGTTGTCAAACGAGATCCATGTCATAAAATTAACGCGAGCGAAGCCGCAGGGAAAAACAAGTACAGAAATAAAAGTTGAACTGACATTAAAAAAATAAACAGAGAAATATCATAATAACAAATTAGTAAACAAAATGAATATAATACAATTTAACAATTTGTAAACACATTGTTGATTGAGTAAACATTAGATTATCTATTTATTTATTATCATAATAACATATGCCAATAAAACTTTTGAAATTATATGAGCGTCGTCTCAAACTCATTTTTTTGTATCATCCGTCGATATAGCACTACAAAAATTGATAACTAATTTGTTACAATGTGCATGTCAATAGGTTGAATATGGCTTGGCTACTTGTACATATCATATTAACCACTTAAGTATTATTCGTATTATTTTACCCATATTACGCAAATATATAAGTTTACTGGCACTACCTAGGTCTATAAAATGTGTTACTTCAATGTTTATCTATATATATAAAAGAAGATCGTGTTAGTGCGAACCGATTTAGATGATTTCGGCTTAGTTTGAATCGTCACAGCCCTGGTTAACAGAATAAGTATTAAAAAGTCACAAAAATCCCACGGGAAAGGGAGTAATAGGACTGTAAGTGTTTTATCGCAGGCGTTCAAACTAGAAAGCTGAAATTTTGTATAGAGGTTGTCTTTATGATGTTGACAAGGATAAAGATGGGATTTTATAAAATTCCCAGGGGAAAGGGAGTAATAGGACTGTAAGTGTTTTATCGCATACTATTAAAAAGTCACAAAAATCTCTTGATTTGAAAGAACAAATATGACCGTAGTTAATCGAGCCTGTTCGGCTTTTTATTTAGTGATCGATGTCAAAATGTATTCAGTCAGTCATAGGTTTGACATGGTGTTATGAATGATTTGTCAAAGAAAATGCATGCTTTTCACACGGTCAATTGTATGTGGCATGTTCACGTGTTGGCAAACCATCCGCCTTATTTGTTCTTGCGCCCGAAAACAAAACAAAAAATATTGAATATCATAAAGTCCTTCGTAAAATAAAAAAATATTAATCTTAATAAAGTTTGTCTATTTTTTGATTACCTAAATTAAAATTATATATATTTAAATTTTAACTAATTTAAAGCTATCATTACATTTATAACCTTTTAGGCGATACGAAGTTCGCCTGGTCAGCTAGTGGTTAATAGTGACAGTCCGGTGGTGGTGCATTGGTAGTGATACCTTCGGCACCTGAGGTGAGGCACCTGGGTTCGATTTCCGCTCGGAGCAAATATTTATGTGACAGCAATAGTGATTGTTCACGAGTCTGGGTGTTTTCTTTGTATTATAAGTAATTTATCTTCTATACATATAATAAAACAGTAGACCCCGATATGTCTGTACATTGAACATATTTGGCAAAAATAGAGAGGGAACAGTTAGGTAATAAAAGCGAAAAATTTTTTTTTTGAATTTTTTGTCTGTCTGTCTGTTTGAACGCGCATATCTTTTAAGTTACTGAACGGATTTTAATGCTGTTTTGCACAGGAAGATAGAACTTGGCTTGGAGCAGAATACAGGCTTTGTTTCATTTAAATCGCATGACAGGAAAAGGAGTAATCCTTATTTTAACATTTCACGCGGACGAAGTCGTGGGTAACAGCTCATTTACAATAAAATGTCTGGTACTCATAACACAAGCAGGTAAAAAACCTAGCTTTCTTTGGGACTAGATGGCTCTTTGTGAATTGTGTAAGTACTAGCTTTTGCCCGCGGCTTCACTAGCGTTAAATTCTGTGTACCGATTTATAGCTTCCCACCTTGAAAACTGCGAAAAGTCCCATATAAAATTTCACCCCCTCTTTTAAGAGGTTAGGGGCAGATAAAAAAAATGATGCACGATTCTTTTGTTAGTCACAAATAGTCAGCATACTAATTTTTAGCTTTCTACGTTAAAAATTGCGGAATGCTCCATACAAACTTTCACCCCCCATTTCAGGGTTAGAAAGAGACAAAAAGTAGCCTATGTCACTCAACATCCCTTCAACTATTTCCACTTAAAAAATCACGTCAATTCGTCGCTCTTTTTCCCATTTGTAATATTAGTATGGATATGGATTACAATTATTACAAATCTCTATCTGATCGAACGAAATGCATTGCTGCTTTATGATATTCTGTGAGAGGGTGGTACATTCGCAGTCGAACTAGCCCATTTAACACAAAGTATTAATACGAAATACGATATCTGGACGACAGACTAATATCTTTAGGTCCTTGAACGTGTATGAGTGTGCAGTGAGTATTAAGGCATACAGATAAAATAGTGTAAACACAAGATTGTCCACCATTATTTATGGTTCAAATATAAACCACAAGATAATTTTTAACGGTTACTTAATTAAGCGATCATAAAACTCTTGCTTAATTTAGGATCAGTCTTACTAATATTATTAATTTATAAAGTATGTACTTAATATCATAGATCGTAGATCGTTGGATAAGGCATACGCGTCGCCGCGCCGACTTGTTACTGATTCCATTCGTTATTACGTCATCACTTGTCATAGAATACATAGAACATTGATCAGATGCGACAAAGTTATGATTACTTGATTAGGTACCTACGTACTATTTTACTTCAGATATGCGAGCATGAATGGATCGATGGATAAAATTTCACATTACTAATCGATAAACGAATTGTATGCTACCTATGTACATACACGTATGTCCATCGTATTTTAATATCTACTTATATTATGTCGACATTGTGGTTTTTATCGAACAGAAATGTCAAATTTTGTCTATTGATTCATCCACGCTCGCACAGTATGTAAATAAAAAACTTGGTGACCAAAATGGACCAAAATGGAAGTATGTACTTTAGAATAAAAAAATAATTTTGAAAATCGGTCCACAATGTAATGTTTGTATGTGGGTAACTGAAAAACTTTATTAAAACTACCTACCCACTTAATTATAACATTGTCACTCAAACGTTTCGTACAATAAATCAGTATGCGATAGTCCGTCTTTCATTCCATACATTACACACAATAGACGGAGTAATCGGCGGACATACAAAATAAAATATACAATGAAACATAGAACCTCCTCCATTTATGAAGTCGGTTAAAAAAAATGATTAAATTCTGGATTAACAAAAAGGTCGGTGCAAGTATAGATTTCGTAGTCACCAGAACTTTGGCAATTCTATTTGATTTATATTCTTTGGCGGTCGGCCGGTTGCCCCGCCCCCTGTGAGTATCTTGCGTCCCGCTCGGCTGCGAAAGACAAGTGTTTTAAAATAAATCAAAATTAAATTGTTATGAAACACTTACGCATGAAAAGTGACACCTTTATCCTTATTTGTGTTTCGGCTTGTGTTTTTACACTTCCAAAAGGAACACGAAGACATATTTACGTGATAATTTCTAAAAACAAACTACGTTAGCTCCACGCCCGTTCACGGCAAGCGCGTGTTTCGTACTGAGGCAAGAATTGTTCGTGCACCTCTTTGAGTAATAACATGATAGGATTGTACTCTTTGTATGGAAGGGCCTATCCATTTTTTATATCCATGCTTAATATGATAAGTTCTTTGTTACTATCGGTACCCTTGTTTCGTCGAACAACTTTTATACAATTTTATTTTCAGTTCATATAAAATATGGTCTACTGAAATGTCATCATGTAAAATATCAGCAATAAAAATTTCAACAACGTATAATCATCAACAATTTAATATCTCAACGGTTCAAAATATCAACCGTCCAAATTGCCATCAAATCACAGAAATATTGACAGAGTGTGGTCGACGGATACCTTACTATATCTGGGTGTGAAGTCACAACAGAAACGTAACAAACACATGTTGACATTAAAGTATCCCACCCAATCAGTTAGCGTCATCATCATATCAACCCATAATCATCCCACTGCAGAGATACGGGTCTCCCTTCCATCGAAGGGGACTAGAGCGTACTCTGCCACGCTGCTCCAATGCGGATTGGCAGAGGCCGGTGTATTCAAGCCGCCCGAAGGCCACCGACTTGGCTAACGACTGTCATCTACCGATAACAGCTGGGACCGACGGCTTTTAACGTGCCATCCGAAGTACGGAGAAGCTCGAGATAACGAAACCCATCCAAACACTGGCTAGGATCGACGTCGCTTGACTTGCGTGTTCATATTAGAGTGCGACACACAGCGACGCTATCGAGCTCCTCCTGTGTAATTAATTGTTTGAGCGCGCACAGGACGCGCGTTTTCAGCGCTGTAGATGCCGATTTTTACATTTGTACCGAAATACGCGCATACAAAGGAGCGGAGGAGGGGCGTGTGCTATTCACGCGCGCCGTGCTGTATTGTATAGCTGTATCTGCGCGTAAACGCAAAGTAGGTAGATGCGCGTTTCACGATCGCCCGGTGTACTTAGGTTACAAGTTTGCGTTCACAGATTACTTAATGTTGCGTCCAAATCTCTTTTGATGCATATACGCGCGTCATCTTACTTACTTACTCCGCTGGCATATAGTGACCTGAAGTGGATCTTGGCCTCTGAAACTAGAGAACGCCAACACTGCATCGTTCCAGCACTTCCAGCGATACCTGGAGCGGCCAACCCGACGTCTGCTCGACACCGTCCCCCATAGGCTGACTGCGCGTGCCGTCTGCGCGTTTAAAATACGCCGCCGTGTGCTATCGCTCTAATATTTGTTTACACTAAATATTCAATTAATATGAATACTTAACTAAATTTGGTATTGTACAATTTATTTATTATAATTATCTTTTGTTACAGATGATAAATACCAGTGAATATTATAGGATATAGGACAAATTACTTAAATATTATATAAATTAAAAGAAATCTACTCAAAATGGACGCAAGGACGATAGAAGCGAAAAAAACTGACAAGGTTAGTAGTTTATTGGCCTTTCTCATTTCCTTACTTAATTATTGTTATTATATTGTAACCATGTGGTGAGTAAATAAATTAATTGAAATTCTTACAAGAATTCGTTCCACGAGCTAGAGAATCGCAACGATATGAGTCCGAATGAAAATCGCGAGTGAATTAATTCGAAATCCGGCGACCATTTGTATTTTTTCATTTCATTTCATAGTTTCAATTTACGGTTGAATTATATTTCCGGTTGTAAAACAACATTGTTAAGATGATTGACTACTTACGTGGGGATTTTGTGCAGCAAAAAAACGTGATCGTCTCATTGAAAACTGACCTTTTAAAAGAACATTTTCCTTATTATATTTTTCCTTAGTTTTTTAGATTTTATTCTTAGTTAAAGTAAAAAGGTATATTTTAAACTTATTACAGTTAGTTCTTTGGTGTCGTCTTTTTTTTAAACTGTCGTTGAAGAAGTCAGGATACAGAGCACACAGGGACAGAGAGAACCCTTCAACGAGCTCCCCGTTCTACTTCAGCTTCACTTTCTTCGTGCCTAAATTCACTTCGCTCAACTTCTTTCTCTTCTTCTTGCCTAACTTCACTTCGCTCAATTTCCCGAGACGTTGGAGTTAGCATAAATTGTCAATTAGTATATACAATGTTAAATGGAAGACAAGTGACTCGAGAACAAACATAAATCCCATCACATTGACCCGAAGGGAACTCGAACCCGCACCCGCACACTAGTGCCGAACCGACACACCACCGGGCCGTCGACAGCCACTCCTACATTATGTATGACAAAGTTGGCAACTCTAATTACCAGAAACATTTCACTCCTTAGTTGTTTATTATTTCGAGTCCAAGAATTATATATATATTTTTTTTTACCACAAAGTTGGCAAACAAGCAAACGGCCTGCCTGATAGTAAGCATCACCGTAGCCTATAGACGCTTGCAATACCGGGGGTATCACTCACGCGTTGCCAACCCTCCCAACCCACCCAAGTGGAGCTCTGGAGACCTTACTCACCGTAGGAACACAACATGGCCGAGACTATTTGGCTACGATCTTCTGTAAGGCGGAGGTCCTTCCCCAGACGGGCTGCTCCGATTTGAGCGGATTATCCGCTGTGCCCTACCTCTCTTGAAATATTTTATTAAATGTTAGACGTGCAGTGCATGTTTCCTTTCAATGTTTTTCCTCTAACATTAAAATAAAAATTCATTGACTATGAAATTCGTCACGCGTTATCGAGCACAATGGTTACTGTACTGTGTAGTTAAATATAAAATTAATGTCTTTGCCTCAAGGACTTGTTATTTATTCGTCTTTAATACCGCTTAGCGACATCTAGCGTCGATTGTCTGATAAACAAGAAATAATTAACGGTTCTGAATACATCTATCTATACATAATATTACGAAGAATTGTATTTTTGTTTGTTACGAATAAACTAGAAAACTACTGAGTGCTTTAGTATGAGTTTTTTGTCCGTCTTCGATCATGTTAATGTAAACAAACCGACCAAATAGAGAAGAACTCTCATGTTGTGAATTTATAAGACGCGTGATACATATCAAAATGTGGCTTGCTTACTCACATTTGGAAGTGAGCAACCCGGCTAATTTGGATATGTAACAAAAGAAGCGACTGATGTATTCACAACATGAGAGCTCCTCTATTTGGTCGGTATGTTTACATTGACACTTTCGAATGTGACCATAAAACTCGTACTAAGCATGAACCGATTTAAAAAATTCTTTCATCGTTGTAAAGCTGCACTATCCTCTAGTGACATAGGCTATATTTTGACTCAAAGGCTGGCAGTTACTTCCCTCAATTCATTCCCATTTCCATTCATCGCGGTAAATCTGCTGCAAGCGTTTTGGGCACCCTGCCCTGCCCCAATGACCCTGTCTTCTTTTTAAGGTTAGTTTAGTTAACGATTTTTAATTCACAGAAACACAAAAATATGATATTATGTTACGAAAACGTGACATCCATTAGTTGTATTGTGTGTTGTGTGTACTTGAACGCCTGCTGCGATAAGTCACGGCAGGTTGCAATAATAAATTGTAGGGAACTTCGCCAAGTTCTTTCGTGAAAAGTTGCAAACATATTTAGTACATAATTTGCTTATAATTAATATTACTTTCAGATCACGGAAGATCACACATTGGAGATTGATGGTGAACAGAAACAGAATGGTGGTGCGAACGGAGCGGTAAGTCTTTAAAAAAACACAGAACAACAATAACAATAAATTTTTCACCTCACAAGCTCGGAAAGAATCTGTTTGTCATTCCAAATCTGAGCGCAAAAGTGCATTTTGTGCCCTAGCGTGGAAAGAATTTTTAAAGTTAAAGCCAGTCCTCTGAAAATGCATTAATACTTATTTCATGCCAGTGCGCCAACCTTATTTTTAGAATAATCAAACTAGCCAGCAGACCAATGAAAAAAAAATGAAAAAAAAACCACTTATTTAATATATTATTTGCGTTTTTCTTGCACCTAGCATTTTCCTCGCTGCAGTGAGGTGAAAAGTTGTGTTTTCGCTCGGCAGCAAAGATATTCTGCGTCTCGTACATTTGAAACCCTCACTACGCTCAGGTTTCAATATAAGTACTCGCGCCAAAAAACAACTTTGCAGCCTTGCATAACAAATAACTATTACATAATTCACACAGAGCGTCACCTGGTCCCAAAGTAAGTTAGAAGTAACCTGCTTGTATTATGGGTACCAGACAACGGGTAGATTATTGGAAATATATACATATAATACATATAAACACCCAGATTGAACACAAATCCGTCACATAAAATATGTTTGCCCGGCGGGAATTGAACCTGTGCCCTCAGGTCTGGTGCCGAAGTAAAAAGTGTCGAAGAGCATAAAGAAATTACTAATAGGAGTTGCCATAAGCAAAGTAGTCCAGCACGTTCAATTGGGCACTGACGTCACTTATTGTTGGGCTGTGCGGGGGTGCGGCGCAGGTGCGGGAGGGTGTTTAGACAGGTTCAGTTTAAAGATTCTTTATTCTCAAAAGTCACAAAAAGCAGTCACTTGCATGAGAGAAACAATTTTCACTTAAGTAATACATATTAACACAGTTCCTTACACTATTATACACACTACGATGTTTTAATTTAATTTTGATTTACATTATAAATAGTAAAACTATTAATAATTTATAATTGACATTCTACGGTTATTAAATTTTTATATTTTGTAGAGGGTAGGTACTTTTAACATAAAATTTAGACAGGTTAAACACCCTACCGCGCCCCCTCCCGTCAGCGACAAGGTTGTTCATACGAACGACTCATTGTAGCATCTCCTCTTAGTAATTTCTTCATGGTCAAGAGTATGAATTAGAATTTGTCGTTTATTTTAAATTGAAATTATACAGAATTGAAATTTAAATCGCGATTTCATTAAAGAGTAGCCTAGCAGGTGTAGAATATTATTTATTTATGAAATCAAATCTCATAATAGCAACATCGACGTAAAGGAAGGATACTACATATATATCGATGTATAGCAACGGCCAATATGACTATAGTGATGATAAATTAATATTTTCTTAATGTTTCAGTTAGTACTAGAAGATCTAGATTATCAGCCTTCAGGATGGCTACAAACCACATTAAACAAATCCCATGGAAGCACGGGGGAATTTTTCCAGAAACATAGTTCAAAAATGAGAATTTTGTTTATATTTTTATTGAATGGTGGTATTATAGGCTTTTTTATAGCCTGTCTGCTACATTATATAGATGACCCAAGTAAGTATTTAGTATTATTTATTAATTTGTATTAAATTAATATTTTAAAGAGGAAATATTTGAATTTTTGTTTGTAATTAATAAATGCGAAAACTACTTGACCGATTTCAAAAAATCTTTTACCGTTGGGAAGTCAAGTCCCGGGTACCGGAACCATACGCTATATTAAATATAAATAAATAAATATATTTATAATTTATTTTATCAAACAAATAAACATAATTAATTTGTTTACTTATATCTTAAAATTGTACGTAGGTAATGTAATTATATTATTAATTTAAAAGAACAATGAACCTTAAACTAAAAACCTTGAAAAATATAATATAATAACTAAAATATATTATTAAAAGGAGTCCCTTTAGGCAAGGTTCCGAAGATACTGGCAGCGTTCCCCCTTTGAATAGCCAGACTAACTCTTTGTCCGAGGTAGCTGCCAGCTCTTCGGTCTCCTGTGATGTCGACTAACCTTTTTGCTATTTCCTTCCGGGGCCGGTCTTCTAGTCTTAAAATAAAATATTACTTCGCAGTTTCTGACGCCCATAAATATATTTTTTTTCTAGATGCAGCCCCCTTAGAGCTATGTTTTGGATTTGGAAGTTTAATAGCATTATTAAGTATAATATATTTCTTTGTAATATACTTTATGGTTGTCAAAAGATTCATTGGGTCTTGGTTTGAAAAAAATATATGGAACAGATTGGCAGCATTCACTGGATTCTTTTGGAAGTTCGTGTGAGTATGTGTCATTTTATCATGGAAAATTTTTATTTGACGGGCCTGGCTGGTCGAGTAACAGCAAGGTCACTTTATCCCAAGAGCCGCGGGTTCGAATCCTGCGCAAGGCAAACGTTTGTGCGCATAAACATGTCTGTTTACCTTGGTGTTTTCTATGTATAATAAGTATTTATTTACAAAAAAAGTATAGAAGTATATTTATCAGCAATCTAGTACCCATAGTACAAGCTTATTTGCTTAGTTTGGGACCAGATGGCCTTGTGAAAAAATAGTAGATTTTACAACAAGTGCACAAAACGAATCATTTCTATCCGAGACTTTTAGCAGCCCGAGCCGAAGGCGAGGGCTGATAGTAATGTCGAGGATAGAAATGATTTTGTGGACGAGTTATAAACTCTGCTTTTCACTTCGATTGCGAGGAAATAAATAAATAAACGCACGAAAAACAAGACCTGTTTCCCCTTTCCCGCCGCTTTTTTTTTTAAATCTTACGACATTGAAATTAGGCTTGGGCTATAGACCTATACAGCCTACTATTTAATTAATTTTGTAATAAAATAATTTTCTTAAATTAATTAAATAACCTACCGTACTTCAATTTAAATTTTAATATCTTTTATGACTTAAAAAACACATAAGGCAAATGAATTAAAGTAAATATTATAAAATAACAAATTCTATCTCTGAACTTTTTGTTGTGTTTGGCTGTATGGCTTATTTCCTTTGCCTTAATATAGATACATTTATGAGTAGATACGTTTTTGCCCTTGTGCACAAAATGCGATTTTGTGAAGCCTATATCCTGCGCAAATAAGCATTTTCTGAGCATGAGAAGTGAAAAAAACATTTCAAAGGGGACTTTTTTTTAAAAGTTATGGCTTCCGTAAGTACATGTTCAAGTTCCCAGTGTAAGAAACAGCAAAGTATTCATGTTGTCTCGAATTCAATGAATTTACTGATTCTTCGGTTTTTTTGTTCACATTCGTTCATGTCGACGTAAACAAACCGACCAAATAGCGAAGAACTCTCATGTTGCGAATTTATTAGACGCGTGTTACAATCAAAATTATGCGGCTTACTTGCTCACGTTTCGAAGTGAGTAACCCGGCTAATTTGGATATGTAACACGCGTCTAGTAAATTCACAATATGAAACTGTTTTCAATTTGGTCGGCTTGTAAACGTTAACACGTTTGAATGTGACCAAAAAACTCGTACTAAGCACTGTGTCTTTGTAACTATTATTTATTCTGTGCTCTGAGCCAAGACGCCCCGAAGAAAGATTATAGCAAAATTTCTTCAGAGAAACGAATAATGAGCGACACAACGTGTGACATTAAAACTTGAAAGAAATGAACATTGTTACGAGATTTCATAGACCTGTCTTTCCATATTTTCCACCTGGGGGGTTAACACGAAGTGTTATAACAATTTGTAAACTATCGAATAAATGAGATGGTATTGCGCGTTGCGCGACGTCATGGTAAGGCCGTTTGTTCACCGCCACCGTCACCGTCAAGTCAAGTGCATCGTCAAGATTGAAGTTGACGTAACGGCGATCGTTTGTCCACCGCGACGATCTTGCCGTCACGTCAACTTCATCTCGGCCAGAAATAATCTCGTTCTCGGTGACGTCCCGGTGACGGTGACGGTGGACCAAACAGCCAAGTGTTTTGTATTGCCGCCACTTCGGCCCGTCACAATCTCGGACCGAGTTCTAGCGAAAGCGCCGAACTAAGCGATAAATCGGCGGACGGTATGACGGTGCTCGGGTGAAGGGCATGCGGTGGTGACACGGCCATAGTAAATGTATGTATCGCTAAATCGGCGCCGTCATCTCGTTCTCGGTGACGTCCGTGACGGTGGCGGTGGAAACGGCTTATGGGAGCTGTTTTTTCTTTATTTTTACTACACCTGTAATTTACAGCTGGTTCAAATGGATTTTGGGGTTGTGCGTGCTCGCAGCCATTGGCTTGTTCTTGTATTTCGACTCCAGAGATGAACCCTCCAGATTAATATCACTCATTGGACTGTTCCTGCTACTATTTTTAGGTAAGTCATTGTCATCAAAAACAACAACATCATCATCATCACCACCGTATCCATACTCATCATACTTTACCGTATGACGATACGATCTCTATGTTGTTTGGATACGTTTTTTACGCTGTAGGCTGTGGATTAAATCCTGTAGCACCTATACCATATTGTTCTACCGTTATATTTCTTCAGCGTAAAGCAGCAATGCTTTCTTTCAGTGAGTAATTAACCCGGTAGCCCAACATCTTTCATTTTTCTTTTTCCGTAATATCTTCGTTTCATGTTACAACCAATACCTTTTGTCAACAATGCAGTAATTGTCGTCAATTTAGTCTATATGTAATATTTTAAGAGAGGTTGGTCACAGCGAATAATCCGCTTAAATTGGAACAGCCCGTCTGGTGAAGGACCTGCATCTATAGGCTACGATGATGGCCTACTGTATGCTTGTTTGCCACCTGTGTTGTATAAAAAAAATGTATCTTTAATATAGTACCTAAGTATATTTTAGTATGTATTCTTATATGCTCTTTATGTATGTGTTTAGTATACGTAATTATTAGTATCTTATTATGGTAAACCTTCTTTTACGTCTATTATTCATTTTAAAAAAATATATAAATATATTTATTGTATGTCATACAATTTTAAGCGGCATTCGTGAATATTTGCACTTCCCAAAGATTGACTGGCAGATAATGCTTTTAGCGTTAAGTCCGCATTTTGTACCCATATGTTGTGGTCAATCTATCTATATATATAAAATGCTTTGTCCTGACTGACTGACTGACTGACTGACTGACTGACTGAGAATCAACGCACAGCCTAAACCGCTCATCGTAAAAATCTGAAACTTGGCAGGTGGACCTATTACATGACGTAGGCGTCCGATAAGAAAGGATTTTTCGAAATTCGAACTCTAAGGGGGTGAAAAAGGGGGGTAAAGTTACTATGGGACAACTTGATTCCTTGGTCCAATCTACTTCAAATTTTGCATAAAAATTGTTTAAGAGAATTGATGGAAGACGTGATTCTTATTTTATTGAAATTCTTGAAAAATATGTATTTTGTGGGTAATTTTCTTCGATTTGATATCAATACTCATACTCCTTAGTGCTTTTGATTCAATTACATTTCATTTTGACACATCCGTGAAGTGAAGTCTGTCATGTAATATTTTTATAAATTGTGAATATTCAAACAAAATGATTTCATAATGTCGTCGTACTATTTATTCTGTTTGTGATCTCGGAAAACAGCTAAAATTCTAACTATGTATAAAGCGGACTGAATCATATTCAACGATAATAAACAGTAAGTAATTAAATATTAAATTTATAATATTTGACAGGGTTCAAGTTAAATTGGTCAATGGTTAAATGGCATATTGATATTGTCTCTTTCTCACTTATAGAAAATCTCATTACGTCGACTCGCTCTAATATTTCGTAGTGTTGTTGTAGGGATGGTTGTAGGCTGAGGTTGTAGGTATTGAAATACCCATATATTTATAAAAAATTTTTACAGAAGTGGTTGGAAAACAATCTCAGGACTATGGATAATTTGATATTAGGTGATTACAGTCGACTATGGAGCACATAGATTCTAGGGTCCCTGACCCGTTGCCGACCTATAACAGGAAAATACAGGATATATAGCGAGAAATAGTATAAGGAAGGAGTTAGATTTTTTTTATACCACAAAGGTGGCAAACAACAATTTCGGATATTTCACTCTCCGAACTATACGCATTGCTGCTTCACATCAATATTCTGTATAAGGGTGGTAGTTCACCGGCCGGGCTAGCCTATTTCATAAACGCCCACTCCAAAGATTGTAATGAGAAGTACTTATATAAATAGAAAAATAATCATGTATACATATGAAAATGTTTTGTCTTGACCGTAGAGACCTGAAATTTGGGTGTGTGATGTAGGCAACCAAAAAGAAAGATTTTTTTTAAATTCCCACGGGAAAGCGGGATAAACGCAAACGAAGTTGCGCGGGTTTCTCTAGTAAAGTATAAATAAGTAAACCAGCTTCTGAAACGAATTTTGATTCTACATTAAAAGTTAAATCTTTTTCTTCTTTAGTTTTATGAGACAGCTATAATTCAATGTGTCTTTAAATAATAAAATAAATAAATATATATGGACAATTCACACAGATTGAGCTAGCCCCAAAGTAAGTTCGAAACTTGTGTTATGGGATACTAACTCAACAATATTATATTTTATAACAAAAACATCCAAGACCCGAGGTCAATCAGAAAAAGTTCGTTTTTCATCATGACCCGACCGGGATTTGAACCCGGGACCTCCTGGGTGGCGGTCTGGCGTGGTAACCATTATGCCACGGAGGTCGTCTTTAACATTAAAAATGCGATTCAGAAACTGGTTCTTAGTTTTTGCATTACATCATTATTTATTTATTCTTCATCTTGTGGCCAGGTTTCGTGTTCTCTGCCCACCCTGGTCGTATTAATTGGCGTGCTGTGACAATGGGACTGTTGATCCAGTTCATCTTTGGATTACTCTTCATCCGTTGGGATCAGGGACGTGCAGCGCTCCAGTGCTTCTCTGATAAGGTTAAACAATATTTTCTATCTTCCTCCGTCAGTTCTTTCATAATCGTGCTAATTCTGTTGTACATTTAACTAGACTAAACTAATTTTGACAGGACTTGACTTTGGACTTTGGACTTGCTATCCTTGTCACTAATTGTAAACCAAGGAAGGACAACAACACCTTTGCTCCTGTCAAAATTAGTCTAGTTAAATGAACAACAGAATTAGCACCAGTGTCTGCTTATTTATTTGAGTTTTCTTTTTATTTTTTACTAGCTTTTTTGCCCGCGACTTCGTCCGCGTGAAGTTCCGGGCCCGTTCCCGTGCGAACCACATTGAATTTCGGGAAAAGCTATAGCCTATGTCAGTCCCTGATAATGTAGCTTTCTACTGGTGAAATAATTTTTGAAATCGGTCCAGTAGTTTCGGAGCCTATTCAATGCAAACAAACAAAAAAACAAACAATCAAATCTTTCCTCTTTATAATATTAGTATAGAAGTATAGATATATATCCGTCAGTATGCAACGTATTATAATTTTTCCACATAATATTACTGGCTATCTCTTTTTTCCCTTTTTAGTTTGTCAAGGACAGCTATATAATAATGTGCCATTAATCCTTACTAGTATCTATACTAATTAATATTAGTATATAGTAAATGCGGACTTTATAATTAAAGAGGAAAGATTTGATTGTTTTCAAAAATTCTTTCACCAGTAAAGAGCTACATTATCAGGGAGTGACATAGGCTATAGCTTTTCCCAAAATTCAATGTGGTTCCCACGGGAACGGGTCCGGAACTTCACGCGGACGAAGTCGCGGGCAAAAAAGCTGGTTATAAATAAGTGGGGATGTATGTATGATGTTTGTTATTCTTTCACGCAAAAACGACTCGACAGATTTGCTTGATAAAGTACATGAATTAACACATGTCATAATGATAGTTTTTATCCCGGGAAACAGCCCAGGAACGGGATGAACATTTCGGCTAGTCCTACTAATATTATAAAGGCAAAAGTTTATGTGGATGTATGAATATTTGTTGCTGTTCACGCAAAAACTACTGAACGGATTTCAATGAAATTTGGTACACTACACGGGTAGACTATAATAACATAGGGTACTTTTTATCCCCAAATTCCAACGGGAACGGGAATAATAGGACTGTGTATAAATTAATATGTGTAAATTAATACATACTGTGTATAAATTAATACACGCAAACTAATAAATTAACTATAAAATTGGTTTTGAGCAAAGCCTATATTGACTACCACCTCTTCGAATGGCGGGGTTGCAAGAACTGGCGATACTTCCGCAAATAATGAACGATACCTGTAAAATTTTACGTTACAGGTTGCCACGTTTCTGTCGTACGGCATAGAGGGAGCCGAGTTCGTCTTCGGCAATAATTTGGTCGTAGTGGAAGGCGTTTTTGCATTCAGCGTAAGTTTTTTATTACTAAACTTAACATTTTCATAAAAATTTAAGCCGAACATTAAAATTGCAAATACAATGTTGTTATCAAACATTCTGCGTGATTATGGGACAACCTGAGTGCTAAGTACTACGCCATTTACGTCGATGTGCTGGTAGGATAAAAAAAAAATTGACGTGCATAAGAATCTACTTGCAAAATAATTGGTTTTATTTAACAAATTTCGAGATTTTTTGTCACATTACGTGTAAAACGTTTACAAGCCGACCAATTTAAAAACAAGTTTTTTATTGTGAATTCATTAGACGCGTGTTACATATCCAAATTAGCCGGGTTACTCACTTCAAAATGTGAGCAAGTAAGCCACATAACTTTGATATGTAACACGCGTCTTAATAAATTCGTAACTTGAGAGATTCTTCTCTATTTGGTCGGTTTGTTTTCGTCGACGAAGCACTCTGCATAAGAGATATTATTTAGGTAGTATTTAGAGTACCCCGCCACATGGATTTAATATTAGTTTTTTTGATCTTTCTGATGCCCAGCCCCATTAGTATTAGTTTTAGTTTTGATCTAGTTTAATTTTTAGTTCAAATTTTAATGATACTGGTGCTAGTTCTGTTGTACATTTAACTAGACTAAACTAATTTTGACTGGACCAAAGGTGTTGTCGTCCTTCCTTGGTTTACCATTAGTGACAAGGATAGCAACACTTCTAGTCCTGTCAAAATTAGTTTAGTCTAGTTAAATGTAGAGCAGAATTAGCACCACCATTAGTTAATCAATTGTAATTTTGCCAAATAAACGTTTTCAACATGACGTGAAGTGACTTGTTAAATGCTTCGCCCAAAAAAAATTCATTTTATCTTTCCTCCCCAGGTACTACCAGTGATATTCTTCTTTAGTATGTTAGTTGAAGTCCTGTTCTACTACGGAGCGTTACAATGGTTCTGTCTGAAGCTTGGTCAACTGTTAAGAACAGCAACCAACACGACGGTCTGCGAAAGTGTTATCGCTGTCGGGAACGTGTTTCTAGGCAATGTAAGTGTTTTATGTCTTTTTTATGACAGAGGATTATAAACTAGCTAGCTGGTCACCTGATGGTAAGCAATCAGCGCTGCCCATGGACATCCACGGCTAAGTACGTCCCGGATGCATTGAAGAAATGAAAAAGGAAAGAAAGTAAAAAAGAGAGTAGGAAGGGAAGCAGAAAGGGTTCCATCTCTGTCACTCATCGTACGAAACACAGTTGCATATCATCGCTATTCCACGTCGATATTATGTGAGAAGGTGGTACAGCCCCGGTCGAGACAGTACTACCAGTTCATACAATGCTCTATACAATGGTATTTATGAACGCGAGTGACGTTTGTAGGATGGCGTTAAGGCGCTGTCCCACTGCTGCGCACGAAGAGGCTACGCACGTGTGTTAAGCTTTGCTTTGCAAGAGGATGTACGTGATTGTGTCCACTGCAACCCACGGACACGTTAACCATCAAGTGACGTCATTGATACACGCGTGGCTTGCTCAACATAGCTCAACGCTGTCAACGCCATGCACGCAGTGAATGCGGTACACAGCTTGTTCCACAAAGCGTGCACATCGCTGCGCACGCTGTGGAAACGTAGACCCACGTAGTCATCCACGCAGCTGTAATGTGCCACGTGGTCCACGTGTTCGTGCACAGCGTGCTCAGCAATGGGACCGCGCCTTTACTGTGGCATATTTTCATACATTTTGCCAAAGGCGAACTGTCTAAAAGTGACATACAATATGAACGGGAGTTGTAGTTTCAATTTCGGCCACGTTAATAGCCTTGTAGCACTATATTAGTGGCTAGCCTTTCTTTCTAATTTCATAACACTATCCTTTCAGACCGAGTCAATGTTGATAATCAAGCCATATCTGGCGGTGTTGACACCTTCCGAGATACATGTGGTGATGGGATCAGGATTTGCTACTGTGTCAGGTATGTGACATTAACGAGAAATGAGGATTCTATCAATTTTATTTTCACTGAAGATATACCCACAGAAGTGGGTCGCGGACATTTATAGCCAGTTTTTGAAACGCATTATAATTTTAATTCCACTATAAGGCTCAAGCTATCTTTTTCTTCTTCTTTAATTTGACAGTGACGGTTATAATTTAATCTGTCATTGACTTTGAAACTGCGGTCTAAAATCTGGCTGTTTGATTCGAGATCGCCGCCTTGTCAACGAAGGTCGTCAAGATGGCGACCTCGGATCCTCACCGTACAGTGCAAAAATGGTTACTTATCTCATTTTTGCACTGTACCACGCTGCCTTTTTAAAGTGTGCTTTTTGGTTAAAAAGTGTTCATTTAAAATACTCGACATTGGCGAAATTGTCTATGTGTCGTTAAGACACGACAGAAACGCCATGAATTATGGAAGATTAAGATCTGTCTGTTTACCGATGTACAAGGCAAGGATGTAAATGAACGTGAGTGACGTTTGTCTGTGGCATATTTTCATACATTTTGTCAAAGGCGAATGGTCAAAAAGTGACATACAATATGAATGGGAGTTGTAGTTCCAATTTCGGCCACGTTCATATAGACCCTTGTAGGTGTGTAGACACGTCTTTCACAATATTAGATATATTTTTCGATCTACCAGCATTTCGACTAACTATACGAATTTTTGTACGCGCTCGATCATGTCGACGTAAATAAACCGACCAATAGGAGAATACTTTTCCATGTTGCGAATTTATAAGACACGTGTCACTTAGGTATCAAAATTATGTGCATCACTTGCTCACATGTTGAAGTAAGTAAACCGGCTAATTTGGTTATGTAAACACGCATCTAAATTCACTATAAATATTATTCTTTTTTCAATTTGGTCATCTTGTACACGTTAACAAATTCGAATGTGACCAAAAAAACTCAATATTTTTTATATTACGGCTTCTGCTTATTTATTGTTTCCAATTTGTGCGTACCTTGCTTTTTACTTGGCATTGGTTATATTGCTAAGAACAAGAATGCCGAAGCCCTGACTAAAAAAAAATGCATAATTGTCATTTAGTTTTGCATATCAAATAATCAATCCAATAACATAAAGCCAAACCCATAAAATATTAATTATTGATAAATAAATTCCAATCGGACAATACATGACAAGGCTTATAATAAAACGCAAATTAACCATATCACTAATCGTAATCCAAGATTTGATTATAAGATAAAATAACAATAACATTTTATAATTAAATAGTTCTAGTGCTTTCAGTTCTTACGTAGTTACATTTCTATGAACTGTATCGTAATATTTACTAGGTATAGTAGGTAGTAGGCATAGATTTATTATAACTTACTAGCGTAAGAAGATTGGCAATTCAAAAGTGATAGATCATAGCATACGCGTTTGTTAGAGCGAGAAAGATAGAAGAGTCCATTTTTCCTATACACGCTATGGGCTTGTATCGCCCTAACGTCAGTCATGTTAAAACAAATCCCACTTATATTTACAAAATTTATGATTTTTAAGTGTTGTTTTGGTGTTAATTAGACGTGATTAAATATGGTTACCTGTGCAATGCCTGGATGTAACTCAAACTAAAAGGAAAATCCACAAAATTATACATCTTGCTTGCACACATGTACATTCCACGCACACTAGTGTATTTTGTTTTTGGTCTCGCCATAATCAACCAAAGCGATCTATAGGTATGCTAGTATATACTAAATCTATGGTAGTAGGTATACAAAAGGATACACCGAAAAGAAATCTATCTATAGGTATGCTTTGTCCTGTTTTTTTTTTATGCCACAAAGATGGCACCCATACGGCACGCCTGATGGTAAGCATAACCGTAGCTCCGTAGCCTATAGATGCTACGCGATGCATAACCGTAGCTTGCAATATGGGGGGTATCACTCACGCGTTGCCAACCCTCCCCCCACCCAAGTGGAGCTCTTTAAACCTTACTCACCGTAGGAACGTAGGGTACGTCGTAAATTTACGCAAATACGCAAATGCAACCACAAATACAAATAGCCATGTTGGGAGCCAGCATTAGATTGTTAAAGTTAATATATTTTTTAGTTCCAATCCAATTACATCGAAGCAACTTCACGTTCGTTTACTTTACAAAGTAGTGCTCAGCGATTATTAGACCCTATTGTTGGCGACAGTGTCTTCACGGCGATATTCCGGGGTACTTCCCCATTCATAATCAACTGGTTTACAGGAAGATTAAATTTAATTATCTGCCAGGAAATTCAACGAATACATTTATTATAATATCCGATGTCCGATAAAGATAATGACTAGTAGGTAACTATGCAGATAATTTTTGGCTATTAGTGACGAATTTTATATCAGAGTTTCATTCGGCATTTTTAATGCCACAAAGGTGGCAAACAAGCATACGGCCCGCCTGATATTAAGCGTCACCGTAGCCTATAGACGCTTGCAATATCGGGGGTATCACTCACGCATTGCCAACCCTCCCAACCCCCCCCAAGCTGTAGAGCTCTGGAGACCTTACTCACCGTAGGAACACAACATGGCCCAGACCAATGCTATTTGGCTACGATCTTCTGTAAGGTGCGAAAGAGCTGCGAACGATGCGTAGCGGATTATCCGCTATGCCGCTAAGCGGATTATATATCCCTACCTCTCTTAAATATGTTATGATGAAAAACGAATTTCTGATTGGCCAGGGTCTTGAATGTTTATCTATACGTAGGTATATGTATTTGTTATAAAATATAGTACCTACCTATCGTTGACTCTCGAACTTACTCTGGGGTTAGCTCAATCTGTGTGATTTGTCCCTACCTTTTGTTTTTTAATGACGGTCCTAGCTACTTGGATTTGAAAAAATATTCTTTATTAGGTACAATCCTCGCGGCCTATATCGCCTTCGGGGCAGAGCCAGCACATTTGGTGACTGCCAGTGTCATGTCAGCGCCTGCTGCTTTGTGCTTCTGCAAATTGCTGATGCCGGAGACGAAGAGATCGCTGACGGCCGTGGACAATATACAACCAGTACAAAGGTATTTTTTGTATTTCATGTCGTAGGAAAACAAATATCAATCAATCAAAAACCATTTATTATTCCCACACAAGCATGAACATGAATAAAGGCACAATACAGTGGTTTAACTATATTGTGAGGGATCGGAACCTGTACTAGGATATCCTGTGTTACAGTATTCCGGCCCCTTTTACACTCGGCTCCTGGACAAACAAGAAATAAGCGGATCAGCTCATGGAAAGTGGATACCACTGTCTATAGGACGCTCTTGTGCAATATTTAAACTTTTTTGTTGTATCGTAAACCTTCAGTTAAGAAAGTTTTTCTTTTAATTCCAGTGTTGACGAATCTGCTCTCTCAGCTGCGACTCGTGGTGCAACAAACGGCATAGCACTAGTTTTAAACATCACAGCTAACCTCGTAGCCTTTATATCATTCATTGCATTTATGAATGGTGTACTGGACTACTGTGGTGAATTGTTGGGTTACCAGGGCTTCAATCTAGAGTGGCTTTTTGGCAAGATCTTCATACCATTATGTTGGGTTATGGGTGAGTAGTATTTCTGTTTAGTCTATAATGCTTTTTGATTCAAATTGCTGTCTATCACTTAGTTGCTAAGGGAAGTGCTTCTAATACTTTCTACTCCGTCAGTTTCTTTCTTATTAAATTCGTTGTGAGTGGTACGTCTTTTCAAAACTTCCTAGATAGAAGATCATAGATCAGATAGAATATACTTTATTTGCAATACACATCCAACAGCACAAAGAAATATTACATTAAAATCTTACATACTAGTGTATTAGCAACAAGGCGGCCTTATTGCTAAAAGCAATCTTTTCAAGGCAACCTTAGGGTAACGAATTAAAGAAAGAAACCTACTCCATCCTACTCCATCTCTAAGCCCACCATTCACATACAGACCAGTCCAGCGGATTTGTCCGCCATCGGGTGCACTGCGACTAATTCGCCAGTGTATGGAAGCGACGAACCGGTACGCTGCCAGACCGTCAAATGGGTCGGTGTTGGCTAGCAGGTCGCGGTCGCGATTAATCACACTTCGAGGGTTCGTACAGTGTATGGGCAATGCTGGATTGGTCGTTGTCGGGTCAGAGTCGGGAAGTCCGGGTGCGTGCCGTGAATGGCGGGCTTAATTTCTTTCTGATCTTTGTTGTGAGTTCCAAGACAGCTGTAGTTTCTCCCCCGGGGCTTCAATAGGCTTCATTGCTTATTGTCATTCTGAGGTTGCCATTGTTGATCCTGGCTTTGGAGACACAGCGGTGGGAATGTGGTCTTGTCCCGATAATGCAACGGTAAAATCTTATTTTTTGTTTAAATGCGATTAAACAATTAAAATTTTGCATTCGTGAATTTCTGCACATCCCAATGCCAATGGTTGAGTGGTAGAGAATGCAACTTAGCATTAAGTCCGCCTATTGTATCAGTACTTTAGTACTTTTGAATTGTAGTCAATCATCATCATCATCTCATCCACAAGATCAGTCCACTGCTGGACATAGGTCTTCCCTTTTTTTTTGCTTGGGGAGCGGCGGGGGTATATCGGGCTCCTTCTATAGACCACTTGGGGTATACCGACTAAAAACCTGACTGACTGCCACCTCTTCCGCCTAGATGGGCCCCGCCCATGCTGCGGGAACATTGATACAACCGCTGCCCCGCCGGCGGTCCTCCGAAGATGTTCGATGTCCAACAGGCGGCTTGTTGGACATAGGCCTCCCCAAACGCCCCCAATGCGACCTGTTGGCAGCGGCCTGCATCCAGCGGCTTCCTGCGACTTTCCGCTTGAATTGTAATTGTAGTCAATAATGTTGAATAATAAAATTCTTAGGTGTCCCATGGTCGGAATGCGAGAGTGTTGGAGCCCTGATTGGACTGAAGACAGTGGTGAATGAATTTGTAGCTTACCGAAGGATGGGCGAGATGAAGGAGGAGGGACTATTATCGGTTAGTTTTCAAACATAGTAGATGAAGGGAGTGTTATATCAGAGATCAGGTTGGTGAACAGTACGAGGACACTGTGAACTCGCAAAATAGTGAAAGAGCAAAATTGCAGTACCTACTTCCTGCTAAACTACATATTTTGAGTTGTCCGAGTTTACAATCTGCGTTAC
This sequence comes from Endotricha flammealis, assembly GCA_905163395.2. Taxonomy (NCBI): domain Eukaryota; kingdom Metazoa; phylum Arthropoda; class Insecta; order Lepidoptera; family Pyralidae; genus Endotricha; species Endotricha flammealis. The sequence goes on from LR990883.1 coordinate 2,433,110, forward strand.
GAGAGACATGCCCCCTTATTCTCGGCTGGCGTATCACGTGGTCGACCTGCTCAGTAGACGATGTCTATACCATTTTCAAATCAGCAATCAGAGTGCTTAGTACGAGTTTTTTGGTAACATTCGAACGTGTTAACGTTTAAGGACTCTGCCCACTATAACGTATCATAACATGACCGTGCTATGAACGTGTCAGAGAAAACAATATTCATTGTATTAAAAAGTATGAGACAATGCCCACTAGCCCGTTGCGTCACCGACCAGCACCGTCGCGTGCCATGCACGGAGCGGCAACTATCGTGGGAGAGAATATTTTGCTGACTCTCTAGTCGGCATAGTAAAGCGTATCGGGTTGCTTGTCGTGTCTGATACGTTCATAGCACGGTCATGGTATGATACGTTGTAGTGGGCGGAGTCCTTTACAACCCTTACGAGTTGAAAAATAGTTACGTATTGTTAATTTACCAGACGCGTATTACATATCCAAATTGACCGGGTTACTCACTTCGAAATGTGTGCAAGTAAATAATTTTGATATGTAACACGCGTCTTATAAATTCGCAACATGAAAGTTCTTCTCTATTTGGTCTGTTTACGTTGACATGAACTAACGTGAACAAAAAAACTCGTATTTAAACAAAAGAACTAACGTGAACAAAAATCTCGTATTTAAAAAAAAACTCGTATGAGTGCTTAGGCACTCAGGAGTCATCTGTCGTGGCGCGTATTTTACTTAGATCTAAAATAAAAATAACTCCCAAAGTTATTTAAAAAAAAAAGTATTTTTTGCTCATTCACAATTTTTGAGTTGTACTAATTTTGATCTTAGTGTGTGATATTTTGATCATTTGTATTGGTCCCTCGTGGTCCTACTAGTAGGACAAAAAAGTAGGACCTTGAAAACGGGAGTACTAAAGTTTTCTTTGTCTGCATGCATAGCTTACCATGGAACGAATTAGCGCTATGTAAATTGCGTACATTTGTTTTAACTTTTTTCCCTCCAGCCACGATCGGAATTGATCGCGACCTACTCGTTGTGTGGTTTCACGAATCCGTCTTCGGCGGCCATCATGATCGGGGCTATATCAGCCATGGCGCCCAACCAGAGGGAGACTTTGTCTTCGGTAAGTTTTAAGGATTATCCGCACTAATATTATAAATGTGAAAGATTGTGAGGATGTATGTATGAATTATTTCTCTTTCATGAAAAGACGGCTGGACAGATTTTCTTGAAATTTGGTATACCTACTAAAAAAACTTATTTTAATACAGACCAAACACGAGCACGCGCTCGCGAGCCGAATGCTTAGTGTGTGTGAACGTGCATCTCGGGCAGCTACTGGTGCACGTTGCTTCGGCCAAGAGCCGCTCGACCGTGAACCAACTGTCGACTTTTGTTGATTCACAAATGTGGCTCCGAGGCACAGAATAGATAATAGTACTACGTACGTCCGTACACACCGAGCATTCGGCTCGCGAGCCCTGCTCGATCTGTGTGGACACGGCTATTTGATATTTTTTTATAATCATACAAATATCAAAGACAAGGATTTGGACAAAGCGAAAGATTAACTTTAAAATTTTAGGAAATTGTTGGTGAAAGTCTGAGTTACAGTTATTTTAGTGTGCGTGACTGATTTTACGAGCGTTTCCGATGTCACGCACACGACAATGTGCTTATTGTGAACGTCACAACATCATAGCCGAACGCTCTTCGTGAAATAGACTTATGGGCCAATATGACTTTTGTAAAAAAATTGTGACTAATCTGATTGTTGTTTCAGTTGGCGGTTCGCGCCTTCTTTGCCGGTTGCGGTATTTGTTTTATGACAGCATGTATAGCAGGTAATTAATTAATTATTTAATAACGGTGTGTAATAATTAAAGTAATAAGGTTTTCTTGTCATTGGGCCGTACCATGACCGCTGAAAACAAAACAAGACCGGCTGAGTAAGGGAGACAGCGCAATACATGATGTAAGGCGACGTCTCGTTTACACAATCGTTTGGGTCTTCTACACCTAACGAGTACAGTGGCGAGACAGTAAAACGATACTAGGCCGAGAGAGTGGGTACTCGGTCTTGTAAACAAAATCATAGTTCTATTGACTCTTTCGCCACTCTGCTCGGCCGAGACACTCGTCAAAATGTTTATATGAACCGAGCACTCTGCCGAAGGCACTGTACTCGTTGCTTTGATCACACGCGCCGATTAGAGTGGCGAGACAGTAAAAATGTCACTCGGCCGAGACAGTTCACTCGTCAGCCTTGGGCGAGTAGGTGTTTATACTAATTTTAGTTCCCAGCGAGAACAAACAACACACGACGCGCGCGAGCCAAACTAGCCAGTAGCGAGCGAGTGACGCTCGGCATTTGTTCAAACTTGCCGAGTGAGCGAGCGAGACAGTAAGGGGTATGCTGAAGGGAGCGAGGGGGTGGGCACTCGGCCTAGTAAACAAAACGAGGTCCGAGTGACTGTCTCGCCAATTTGCTCGGCCGAGTACTCGTCGGAAAGTACATACCAACCGAGCGCTCGGCCGAGGACACCGTCTCGCCGCTCTACTCGGCGCGTGTAATCAAGGCATTAGGTGTAGAAGACCCATTAGGGATAGTTATAAAAGGTCGTGGAACGGCCCCTTTTCTTACTATGCATAGCCAATGAAAGAGTTGAGCAGGGCCCTAAATATGATTCATGTTTTCTAAATATTGCGTATAAAGGGTTTTACGCAAATTATTAACAAAAAATTCTTATAAATTTTTGTTTTTTTCAGCTATCTTGATGCCAGACGGATCTTTTGGTTAAGAAAAAGTGATATTATCATTAAATAAATATTAATGTAAACTAATATTATGAAAAGGTAAAGTTTGTGAGTTTGTATGGAATCTTTGGATTTACTGGACCGATTTTGGAAATACTTTTACCGATAGAAAGAGTTAGTTGTGAGTGTAATAACACAATGAAAAATATTTCCTATTTTATTGTAATGTGCTTAGTCCAATTCTTTAAATTATTTAATTATACAAGGTGATTTTAGTGACCAGCAATATTGAAGGAGGTCAGAGTGCCCATGATAATGATCAACTTTTACTATGGCACATGTCAAACCGCGAAAAAAAAATCTGCTGTTTCATACAAGTACTCGATCAAAATGTAATGTAATGTAATGTTTTTCGCGATTTGACATATCCCCATTGTAAAAGTTGGTCGTATTCATGGGCTCTTTGACCTCCTTCAATATTGCTGGTGACTAAAAAATCATCTTTATTTGTATTTTAGCAAAAATATGATGTCATACTAAAATAAGAGATAAGGGTGCATCCAAGTAGTACCCCAAACCTATAGTTCCTTATAACTGTTGGGATATTAACCTTACTTTATTACTATTACATGCTTTAGTACTATATAGTACTGATCATAGATTTAGTATATACTAGCGTACCTATAGATCGGCTTTGTTTGATTGAGGCGAGACCAAAAACAAAATACACTAGTGTGCGTGGAATGTACATGTGTGCAAGCATGATATATAATTTTGTGGATTTTCCTTTTTGTTTGAGTTACATCCAGGCACTGCACAGGTAACCATATTTAATCACGTCGAATTAACACCAAAACTAAACCATAAATTTTGTAAAAATAAGTGGAATTTGTTTTAACATGACTGACGTTAGGGCGATACAAGCCCATAGCGTGTATAGGAAAAATGGTCTCGTCTATCTATCTCGCTCTAACAAACGCGTATGCTATGATCTATCTCTTTTGCATTGCCAATCTTCTTACGTTAGTAAGTTATAATAAATCTATGGTACTGATGGGATACTAAATACTAATATGAGACACTAGATACTTTACCTGAACAGTTCTTTAAAACTACAGGTATGGGATATTACTGAGATGCACCTAGAGCATAGAATAAGTAATAATCCGAGGTAGAATGGCCACTCTCCGCCCCGCATCGAATCGCGTTACCTTACCCCGGGCGGGTATCGAGGCGGGTGCAGTCGCAAAGGTGTGCGCTTAGTGAACGAATGTGTATACGTGTGCGCGTGTACAGACGTCATTGGCCTATGTAGTAGAAATAGGTAATTATTTCAGGTATGGAGTATCCGGGCTGTGCCTAGAGATAAATATACAAAAAAACAATTTGGTTATAATTACAGTCTGTCGTCCTTCATTTGCATAATACCCATTGTAAGGAAATTTAAGCCAGCGCTACATGGCTAAACATTGGTTAGGAAACCAGGAATAAAACTGTTCAGCCTAGCAAAAAGAGTTTTGAGAAAGTGAGGGCGCTTCTTTGACACCAATGGTCACCCCATAACTATGACGCAAACGATTTCGATCCTTTTTCATTTAGAACAGAGATGACCAATACAGCAAACTAGTCTAATCTTAATAGATTTTTTAATGGCAACACGATGGAACTAATTTACCATCTATAGAGTGGCAACTTCGGGGTGAAATCGGCATATATGGAAGGTGCTGCCACTGCAGTGCCGGGTGGATGAACTAAAATTCCAACTATTGTTATGCATAGTATGTGTACCAAACCCTTTAATTGCTGAATATATTTCTTTATAACCCGCCCCAAAGAAGTCCCCCATCCGACAGAATACATAAAATTTTGAGTATTTAAGTACCCAATTTGTATTTTATTTACATTGTAAATAAATAACTAAAATAAATGAATAACTAATAAATTAAATAACGTCAATGCTATCGAATGGTCCGTCTGACGTTATGATGTCCGCCGCTTTTTTAAAATTTTAGTTCATCCACCAGGCACTCCTGGTCACCACTTCAAACCCTTTTTTGCCTACCTAAAGACAAGTTTCATAAATTTTTACCAATAAAGACCTTCAATTCAAACGCCTTTTATATCAGGGCATGCGTTACATATTTGAAGTTTGTAGCCACAAGTCGCTGTGACTGTGACCTTTGTTTTCAAACTGGGTTTAAAATAGCGTAGTGCGAGGCATAATAATTTTTATAGTATATTTTTGACACTACTAATATAAGAACGATGTAATTTTACTGGTGATTTTAGTTTAAGATAGACTGGCTGTTTAGTGTATTTAGTCTTTTTATATGAAAAAAAATATTTAAAATTCTGTAAAAAATTAGAATTAAGAAAATTATTTTAAATAAAATTGTTATTTTTTTAAAATGCGTTAATATTTAATTATTAAATATGATACCTAATAATATAGCGGCAGCCTTATGCCTATAAGGCCTATGCAAACCTGAGCGATTCAACTAGTTTCAAGTCCGAAACGAGCCCCCTTACCACGACGTCTTATAGCAGTCAAAAGACGAGTGAGTAAGCGAGATAACGCAATACATGATGTAAGGCGACATCTCATTTACTCGATAGTTTATAAATTGTTATGACACGTCGAGGTAACCCCCCAGGGGCCGTACCATAACTTAAAACAAAACAAGAAGTGCTGAGTTAGGGGAGACAGCGCAATACATGATGTAAGGCGACATCTCATTTACTCGATAGTTTATAAATTGTTATGACACGTCGAGGTAACCCCCCAGGGGCCGTACCATAACTTAAAACAAAACAAGAAGTGCTGAGTTAGGGGAGACAGCGCAATACATGATGTACGGCGACGTCTTGTATAAACGATCGTATAAGGATAGTTATAAAAAAGGTCGTGGAACGGGCCCAGTTTCTAAAATTACGAAGTCACAGGACCGAAAATCCTAGAAAAAAATAAGTTTTCCCAAGAATTAAATGAAACGAAATAAAATTGACTTCTCAGTTTAATTGAATTACAGAACAAAACATCACAAAGTCATACACGATTTATCTGAATCCCGGGCCTCAAAACAAATAAAAAGCACACAAACAATCAATCATGAGTTACGTTTTGTTAAACACACAAATTATTCAAATCCTAAATAGGTCAATATCACACAACGAATATTACCAAGGCCCTGTTTCATAAGTGTAAAATGGCCTAGCCTTAAAAGGGTCGGAATTTTATTAATGCAAAATGGCCCAACCTTAAAAGGGCCCGGAAGAATTTAATGAAAAATAAATTAACGGCTTTTTTACACTGATATTTAATAAATAAGAGACGCGGAATAGTTTCACCCTAGAACCCTTACTTGTGCGTATAAGGCGCTTTTTGATGACGCGAAAATCTTCGTGCGATGGATTTTCGCGTCGTCTATACGCGCCTTTAAGGGTTTTAATGAATTGATCGAGAGACAAGACAATCCTATTTTGTACCACTGAAACCCTGAAAATTGTAACAACAGTTTCCCCAGACGTTGCCTACTTTTACGGATATAGTGTCTAAGAAACTTATCAACCACCTTTAAAATAGTCTCTACTGGAATTTCAAATTAAAATCAAACATATTTCGAAAGATCACATACAGATTTAGAAATTTGAATCCCGGCACATCAAATAAAACATAAATATTAATATATCAATACACAGACGGACCCAAAGTCAAACATAACAAAACATAAATCACAAATTACGGGTCCAAACGCAAACAGCAACATAAGTCATACACGAATTATTCGTGTGCCGGGCTCCCAACTATACCCACCTTTGTCTATAAAACTACCGACAGATTTAAAAGCTTCATTAGAAGTGTAATAAACGATATTAGTTGATGGATCACAACTTAGTGTCTCCTTAGATAATGTGTCTTGACTAAAATTCGATTCAGTACGGTCAGGAATAGATTCACTTTGAATATTAATTGTACCGTCAACAGAACTCATGTCGCATGGTTTTGCATTTGAGATACCGACGCAGCTGTGAAATTTCGAGTATTTCTCATGCGTACGATGTTCTAGATCCATATGAAGGCTTAGTTGACGTCTGAAATCAAAATACACATGAGATAGGCGAGTTTCAAGTTTCAAGAGCTGGCAGGCAAGTTCTGCAAGGTGGTTAGAAGCCACTGGATGCAGGCCGCTGCCTACCGGTCATTCTAGAAACGACATTTCAATTCTGTCATTTTTTACTACTAAGGTGGCAAACATACGGCTCGCCTGATGGTAAACAGTCACTGTAGCCTATAAACGCTTGCAATATCGGGTGTATCACTTGCGCGCTGTCGACCCTGTAGAAGGTGGAGCTCTGAAGACCTTACTCACTGTAGGAACACAACATGGCCAAGACCAAAGCTATTTGGCTACAATCTTCTGTAAGGTGGAGGTTCTTCCCCAGACGGGCTACTACGATTTGAGCGGGTTTTGTGTGCTTTGGATACAAATAAATGATTTATCTATCAAATTTATAATTCTTACCTAAAATCAAAATTCTCTCCACAATAATTACATCTGTTAGGCGAACACGACCTTTTAGACGAAAAATTCGAATCTCCAGACGACGCAACCCTCCTCTCGATCTTCCGTCTCAAATTAACACAACTCACTGTTTTTTTATCACCATCAGAACATTCTGAACTATCGGTACTCGTCGCATTATCAGTAGACACGTTTTTAGTTATACGATTTCGCAAATTAGATTCAGAATAGACCTCTTTTTTAGCATCCCCATTGGATAGCTTATCAAAAAATGACACAATTTTCTTCAATTTCTCATCTTCAACTGATTTAGTCATGTCTGTTTCGGTTTGTGTGTTACAAACTCTCTTTTCTTTTGTTGCTGTGTTAGAACGGATTTCTAAGTTTAGTTTAGTTATACCCAAATGCTCATTTTCGTGGATCAGTTTGTCATATTCGTTCTCAAAACCTTCATGGCAGTAATGGCATACGTACTTTCTGTCGCTAAAGTGACAGAGGTTTAGATGGTCGTTGTAATTTATAATGCCTGCGAAGAAATGTTTATAAAAGCTATAGAAAACGTAGTAAGAGATGGACAACGTTCAAGAGTATGAGAGTAATAAGAAATTATTTTTGAAGGATTTTTTTTAAACAATGTTCCTGTACCGCAAGTCTCAATTTAGTAACAACTATAGCCATATTAACACAAAGTACCTTACCATAAGACATCATTACGCATCCAGTGAATGGACACTGCCTTGGCGTGGTGTCTGTCAAACAATTCCTCTGTACAGACTGCACACACGACAGAATCAAAGGATTTTTACTCAAAACACTATCAGATTGGGTCTTTCTCTGTCTTCTGAACCTTCGAAACCTGAAGGCAAATGGATAAATTCAATAATTTTTATCGCTGAGAGAAATTGTTGAGCTCTGTTCGATCGAATTTTCAAAATGTTAACTACATAAAAAATAATCCCGTTAAGTTGTTTTAGTTTACATAGGTACCTATTGGAAAACTTTGTTGAAATGTTCTGGAGTGTGTAAGAGTGGGGAGGGGAAAAAGAAGAGGTAAAGACAGGAGGAGAGGAGAGAGTCAAGAATGAAAAAGAGAGTCGAGATGAAGAGGGATGGAAAGGGGAATGAGAAAGAGTAAATAAAGTAGAAAGTTAATTCTAGTTTAATTGGAAGGATGGCTTAGTTCTAAAAGTCACTAACTCCATTTTTATCAATATTAAGATAGCCATACCAAAAAATTCTCCGTATTTTTCTCTATAGATTGGCCTAATTCGTTTTTCAATAAAATGACGTTAAGTAGGTTTTTACCAATTCCACAAGTCACTAAATCCTGTGAAGTTAGGTCAGTAAGTAACTAAATCCTAACAAATAACGAAATCCATGGAGTTTAGTCACTAAGTCCATGTATTTTTGGTCAGAGAATCGCGTTAGGGGCAAGTTGGTAGAGTTGGAGTTATATAATATAGGCTTTAGGGGCACTATAAGACGCCAAGAAAACATGAAAAAAAATTTTTTTTGAGACAATTTTTTTTTTACAATTTTTTTTTAATTTATTTTTTATTTTCCCCTTTTCTTGGTCCCATCGAGTTGGGGGATCACTTACGAACACTTTTAGCCTTTTGAACCAACCCGTGAGGGCTACCGTTCTCGATATATTAAGCACTAAGGCCCAACTCGATTTTCAGTGCTATTGTAGGGATAGGGGCAGCATTTTAAGATTATATGTCACTAACTCCAAAGAATTTTGTCACTAACTCCAAAGAAGTCTCTAACTCCACGTGTTTTTAAATAAGTCATAAATTTTAAGAATTAATACTGCGCATAATAATTGAGATTAATACTTTTTAAAAATATCACTTTGAAGGTGACCAAATAAAGCACTTCTCTGATTTTTTATAATTTTTTTCATTAACCCAATCCTTTTAAAAAAATTAAATTACCCTTCAAGTGGCATTATCTCAAAACTAGAAAAATGGAGTTAGTGACTTTTAGAATTGAGCCATCCGGATTCTTTTCGTTTTTTTTTTACTTAATTATCTTTTTTAAGCGTATACTTGCGTACTTACCTTAATCCACGCTTCTTCCTCTTCTCTCTGTAAATCAGATTATTCTCGCTAGCATAAACCCTGTTATGTTCGTAAATTTTGATTCCAAACAATCTCTGTATGAAAGACTGGAATCTAGTCAGTTTTGGTCTTTCATACTGAATAAATTTTGTTGTTTGTGTGCATCCACACTCGCAGGTTGGCACGTTTCCTTTAGAAATTACAGTTGTCATATCGAACTGTGTTGACGTACACGAATAGGTTGCTGTGTTTAAATCTTCAATAGCTTGTGTTGCGTTTATTGATTCTAAAAGAAAGAGTGGTTAATGTATACTAAAACATTAAATAGTTAGTTTGTTATATAGATTAATAAAAAATAAAAATTGTAATAATACCTAGGTACTTACAGATGTAAGTGGTTGGTTGCATGATAACTGTTATTTTATTTATACTTTACTTAAGTTTTATAACCAATAATTGTTTTCACGATGTACGAAAGAGAGGTATCCTAATACAAGTTTCGTTTAACTTAAAAGGAGGACCCAGAAACTTGGAACTTATGGTTTTTGTCAAAATAAAGAAATTTTGATTTTGAATAGTTTAAAGAGGAAAGATTAGTTCTTTCACCTTTGGGAACACTCCCAACGGTGAAAGAACTAGTAGTTTTAATGTACATACATTACCCGAAAAAGTCGCAAAGTAGAAGAATGTTACCCAATGTTATCGTGTTGCACTATGTTGCCTCACAAAAAGTAATAGAGAAGAGAGCAATTATTAGGGTTTGTTTTACCTTCATCGACAGCTGTTGTTTCAGTTTCAGCGCTAACAGCGCTTTCAGCATTGTTGCATGATATCAAGCTTTCAGCGGTACCAGCAGACGCGTCCGCTTTACAGCGATGCGGTCGCTTTTTTCGTTTATATTGCTTTTCTGTGCCGTCAACTGATTTTATTGATTCTAAATCTTCATTCACAGGTTGCGGAGGCAGCATACCTAATATAAAGTACTTTTTAGTTTTGTAATGGTATGAAATTGTTTATTCAAAGACTGCCATTATGAAAACATTGGCCTTTGCTAATCCGCATTAGAGCAGCGTGCCTCAAGACGATCTAATCCTCTTCGATTGAAGGGAGACCTATTGACACCCTTTGGATAGGGAACCCTAAACCAGACATCAAAGAGAGAACAGTAACTTGCCTATAACACCGGCGTCGTAAATCTGAAACAATTTCTTCAAGCATTTATATTTGGCCTTCAAAACCTCGTGTTTCTTCTTCGGCACCCATTTTTTTACGTCATCTGTGATCGCAGTCTGCGATAGATCATACTCCGGTATACTGGACAGTATCTCCCTTTTGTTGTACATTATGAAATATATAACACTTAATAATTTGTTAATTATTACATTAGCAAAATTTTTTATCACACATAAATTTTGAAATATCATTACGACATGACAATATTTGTTGTTACTTGCCAAAGACATTGTCATACTTGAGAATAATGTTTTTAAATGTGACATATTAAGTTGCAAAAGTTTCTAAATTATCACTTCTGCGTCTATATGCAGTGTTAAAGCGCGTGTGTGTTTTTTTCGTTCACCGAGTGCTAAGTACCCATTGAAGACGCAACTGAGAGAAAATTTTAGTGTTCGATAGAGATCATTATGTCAATTTCGATGTAGTCTCAAGTTATCCACAGTATTGATTCTTAATTAATTCTTAATCCGGTCGTATAATAGGGATGAGGGTTTTCACGAAAACGTCCCTAGTAGCGCCACTTTGACAAGAGGTCCCATAGATATAATATATACTAGCGTAAGATTGGCAATGCAAAAGCGATAGATCATAGCACGTTGGTTAGAGCGAGATAGATAGGCGAGACCATTTTCCTATACACGCAATCGGACTGTACCGGCCTGACGTCAGTCGTGTTAAAAATAAATCCTACTTATTTTTACAAAATTTATGGTTTTTAGTGTAGTTTTGATGTTAATTAGACTTGATTAAATATGGTTACCAGTGCAGTGCCTGGATGTAACTCAAACAAAAAGGAAAATCCACAAAATTATTCTTGCTTGCACACATGTACATTCCACGCACACTAGTGTATTTTGTTTTTGGTCTCGCCTTAATCAAACCAAAGCCCATCTATAGGTACGCTAGTATATACTAAATCTATGAGAGGTCCTATCCTAAAAACTTAAACCATTTCAAACTCACCCTCACTAACACTAATTCCCAAAACCATCTGAAAACCAAACAAAACCATCTCAATATCATCTCAAAAAATTTCTCAATCAAATCAATGAAAACTATTTCATAATATTTAAACGGATGGCAAAAATGATTGTTCCTTAGCAATATGTAGATATGAAAATTGAAACAAATATAAATTTTAAACAGTTTATTAACATTAATTTACAACATTATAACATAGATAATTTTTGATTTTCAACAATTTAACATCACAAAAAGAATTATAACTTAAACAAAAATTATTAGTTGACATAATTTGACAGGATGCTGTAAAAATTGAATAACAAAGAGCATAATTATTGTAAGTTTTGATTTAAATAAATATATTTTTTCTTAGTTGCAGCCCAATGCCCCAATAAAAAAACTTTCTAAAAATGCCTTTTTTTAATTAAAAGCTTGGTGAGTCTTTACTTTTAAGTCTGTGGTAATTTTAAAAGTAATAAAATTCTTTCAAGTTCTAAAATCAAAATATCTGTCAAATATTTTTTCACAATAATTAATAAATAATCTAACGAATAAAATGTTTTAATACCTTTGGAATAAACCTTCTAATTTTGAAGTCAAGAATATACAATTAATAACATATTTTTATACAATAAGTTATATAACACGTAATTTTTTATATTAATTAGGTTTCAAACAAGCAAGCGTTGTGCTAGACACGAGTTACATTTTTTTTTCATTATTACACAAATATATAGAATGACTGTGAAGTCCAGTGTTACAGTTAGCACATGACTGAAGGACAGTCCTACTCATTTCATTAAGGTGCTGATAGACTTGAGCATTCCTTTGTAACAGAACATCTAGCATTCGCCGTTTTTATATTTGTCGAACTGAACGAGCCGAGCCAAGCATAGAGCCAAATGTTGCTACGAACATCATGAGCATTCTAGCGAACAGAAGATGGTGGCAAACTAATCTGAATCTAGAATGCTCGCCAGAACGCTCGATAGAATGCTCGCTAAAATGTTCTCGTAATTTTTTTGTGAGTAACATTCGCAAGAGAGTGAATGCTCAAGTCTTTAGCCAATGTGCGCGGCAGGATCTCGATCCAATAGACGCTCTTTAGGATAGAGATCCTGCCGCGCGCATTTGGATCGTGTTGGATCGCCTGGTATGGCTCCGGCTATTAAATTTCAGAGAACGCCTCATTGTGTGCTTCAAAGTTGTCGTTCCCGACTATTGTCAATATATCCCGGCAAACTTCTTGAGCAAAAGTTGTAGTAGTGGGGGAAACTCGTAACGTACACTTAACTGAGCAATGTGTGACGCGCATGTGACACGTTCCTATCTGAACTAACCAATCACGCGCGCATAATATATTCCCCGCCGTCGCGACCCGCACCCCACCACCAATGGACCTAAAAAACGCTACTGCGCAGGTTTTTTTATTGCTCAAGATGTTTGTCGGTAATTATAACAGTCGTCAAGTCAGTGATCGTTAGGTAACACTCGACTATCTGCAGTTGATACTAATTGCGGGAAGAGAAGACTTCGAGTCCAAATTACACATTGAATCTGGTCTCCGAGCCATCTGCCAGCATCAGAGTGACTGTACGTGAGTTGGTCCAGACGAGCCGAGCCAATCTAGCCGGGTTTAATCTAGCCACATCTGCCATTGGCGCTGTACTGTAACATTTGACGCACCGCGTTTGAGCCGCGCCTAAGCCGAACATACCTGCGAAGAGAAGGCGTTATTGATTTGGGAAAGTTTTATTGACATGCCTTAGAATAAATTTAAGTCGACTGTGAAAAGTTGCTTGATGAAAAAGATTATAGTAAACTAGAAGATTTAAGGATAAAAATTTGTGTACATAATTTTCTCCTCTCAACTCACTTATTTGCTTTCAAAAAAGGTTGAGTCTATTGAGACACTTCTTCTCAATAGGCTATTTACGTCGAATCCTACTATAATATAAGTATTTCCTGTAAATCTTTCACTGCTTTCTGCTTTCTGCTTCCTTCCCTCCCCTTTCCTCCCCTATTTCATTCGTTCATGGTTAGCAACGCACCCAGAATTATTGATAATAATCGGGACAAGCCCACCACACATTCCCACAGATGTGTCTCCTGTGTAGCCAGGATCAACAACGGCGACCTCAGATTGACAATAAGCGATGAGGCTTATTGACGTCCCGGGGGAAAAAACTACATCTGTTTTGGAACTCACAACGAATTTAATCAGAAAGAAGATAGTTCGAGTAGGAAGTATTGAAAGGACTCCCCTCCTTAACAACTACGTGAGAGACAGCAATTTGAAGATTCTTGGTATTCGTGGATGTCCATAAAACATCACTACGTATCATGAGGGAGGGGAGTGGTGTACTATGGTACTAATCACTCACCGGCGGTGCTCTGCCAGAATGATAGTCGGTTATCAGCCGTGGCGTAGGAGACGAGGTATCTCCCGTCGGGGCTGAAGGCGCAGGCCGTCACCGGCCCGGCGTGCGCCGCCAGCGACTGGCAGCGGCCCGCGCGCAGCTCGTACATCGCCAGTTGGCCGGTGTGGCTGCCCACTGCAATGAGAATCACTGACTGACTGACAATGCACATTATAAACGTTGATAGTAGAACCTGTTATATAACGTAGGCACCCGGCAGGATTTTCGGAAATTCCCACGGGAAAGCACGCAAAAGAAATTACACGGGTTAGTCTAAACTAAAATAGATGATCGGGACAAACCATTCCCAACGCTGTGTCTCCTGTAGACCCAGGATCAACAACGGCGACCTCAGATTGACAATGAGCAATGAAGCTCATTGACGTCCCGGGGGAGTAACTACGGCTGTCTTGGAACTCACAACGAATTTGATCAGAAAATCAACGGAGTAGAAAATATGTAAAGAACGTCTGAACGTGGTAGGAAAAATAACGATTCGAAAGAGATCATAATAGACTTTTTTTTAAAGCAGATATATGATTAACTAGCTGTTATCAGCGGCTTCGTCCGCGTGGTCCAGAGGATCTGCTATTTATTTTTTCATGTTGGAATAGAATGTTTTTCGGGAATAAAAATTTTGCCTGTCACTAAACTTAATTAACTTATCTCCAACAATCACATCAATCGGATCGTTACTTTTGACGTGAAAGAAGAACAAGCAAACAAACACACAAAAACACTTTCGCATTTATGGATATTCCACTCACCAGCAATTCGGCGTGTAGCGGGACAGTGCGACACTTGGTTGTAACGGCAGATGGCCGGGAACACCTCGTTCAGGCCCTTACTCTTCAGATGAGACTGGTCCACGCAGTGCAAGATGATGTCCATTACCTTGGAAGTAAAAATAATTTCTTATTTTAAATCAACTGGACAACACTGTTGTAGCCACAGAACTGGGAACTGAAAGTTTTACACCCCAGTAGAAATGTGGTGTGCTACAAATTGTATGCGAAACATGTCTGTAAGTTCAACGTTAAAAACCACGCCCTCAAAAGAACCGAATCCTTTGATTGGCAGTGTATTTTTAACCGACTTCAAAAAAGGAGGAGGTTCTATGATTCATTGTATGTATGTTTTTTAAATATAAGTTCAAAGTGACAGTTTTCAAATCAGACGTTTTAATGAGGGTTTTTACAAAAATTTACGTCCCTAGTTGAGGGCGCCACTTGCCGCCCTCGTATATTAATACGCGCTGTCAAATGCGTCAACGTCAAAAGAATCTACACGAATTTTTTTTTCTTAGTTAATGACAATTTCGCCAATGTCGAGTATTTAAATGAACACTTTTTAACAAAAAAAGTACACTTTAAAAAAGCAACGTGGTACGGTGAGGATCCGAGGTCGCCATCTTGACGGCCTTCGTTGACAAGGCGGCGATCTCGAATCAGACACGAATTTATAGGCTTTTGACAGATTTCTGGACCTGACGTCTCAGTACTGCCGCCTAGTGGGTGCCATTTCAGAAAAGCACATATTTGACAATGTTACGAGCAGAGCACAACCACATTGCCCATCGAATCGTATTCGTTTCTATTTTACGGTTGTAATACATTGGCGCAGCCTTCCTGTTTCTTTCGCAAATTCTTTTACCAGTGGTCATTTTACTTTTAATTTGTTTCCAAAATCGCTTATACAGTAGAATTATTTATAGAAATTAATATTCTTTGACAAAGGAAAATGCCTGTCAGCGCCTACTCTCCGAATAAATGATTTTACCTCTATCCTACCGACTGCGCCAGGTACTCACCTCGACAAGTAATTCCGCGACCTCGTTGTGCATCCTGTCGATGAGCAGCTCAATGCCTCGCAGCACTTCGGCGCGGCCTTTCTGCAGCGCGTGGTAGGCCGCCGACGGCTGTCCGCTGGCCGCGGCCGCTGCGCAGCGGGCCACTTCGCGGGCCATCGTCGTTATGAATGCTGCTGGTCTGAAGGGGAAAAATCAATAAACGATAGTGCGCGCTTTTGCGCTAATCAGCTCCTTAGGTGTGTGAGCGGCAGGGCGGGGAGGTAGCGTCAAACAAGCTAACACACGAGACACAAGTGATTCTATTTTGTAAATTACTACTAGGTTACATCTGTGGACTTGGCGTGGATGACGTCACGTCGGCGCTCTCTTTTTCTGTCTCATCTCTTTGGACGGGAATGGGCTTTACATTCCAGCGAGGTCCATAGATAAGATATTGTAACCGGGTTGTTATTACATTATTTTTTTGTAAACTTTGTTTTTATGTTCTTTTGGGTTGGTGGAATAATAGTAGATTTTACAACAAGTGCACAAAACGAACCATTTTTATTCGAGACTTTTAGCAGCCCGAGCCGAAGGCGAGGGCAGATAGTAATGTCGAGGATAAAAATGGTTTTGTGGACGAGTTATAAACTCTGCTTTTTACTTCGATTGCGAGGAAATAAATTAATAAACGCACGAAAAAACAAGACCTGTTTCTCGCCGCTTTTTTTCTTAATCTTACGACATTGATATTAGGCTTGGGCTGCAGACCTATACAGCCTACTATTAAATTAATTTTGTAATAAAATAATTTTCTTAAATTAATTAAATAACCTACCGTACTTTAATTTAAATTTTAATATCTTTTATGATTTAAAAAACACATAAGGCAAATAAATTAAAGTAAATATTATAAAATAACAAACTCTATCTCTGAACTTTTTATTGTGTTTGGCTGTATGGCTCATTTCCTTTGCCTTAATATAGATACATTTATGAGTAGATACGTTTTTGCCCTTGTGCACAAAATTCGATTTTGTGCAGCCTATATCCTGCGCAACTAAGGATTTTCTGAGCATGAGAAGTGAAAAGAGTATTATTAAATAAATAACGCCATCTAGCGCTCAGAAAAAGCACTTTCCAAAAAAGGTTTCTGTTCAAAATAGAGATAGTCTTTAGATCTCAAATAAATGCGAAGAGCACTTGACCTGATTTGGAGAGAACATGGGGTCGAAAGTTACACATGGAGACCTGGGGCGAGGGGAAATTTTTCGTTTAAAAATAAGAATGGTTAGTTGACACTAAAGCTAATTCGTATATTACCTTGCAGTTGCAATAAGAGTGAGCGCTTGTCTCGCCGTGCGACAGGAGTCGGCCTGGGCCGTCAGCGGTAGGCCGTAAGTCATAGACGGCACCAGCTTGTCGGCATCGGAGCATAGTTCTAAAAGACCTGTCGACCAAAATAAAACTGATGAATTTGCTTAAAACGAAGCAAGTAAAAGAAAAGAAAAAGAAAGCTTTTCTGTTTCGTTCTGAAAGGAACTGAAATTTTTTTTCGATAAAGGATTGCAAGTAGTTTTTTTTTATTTCATTCGCGAAGTTTTAAACAAGCGGCTAGACGGTTTAAACAACATGAGAAATACGCCATCTAGCGCTCAGAAAAAGCATATATTAATTATTCTGTTATAACGTAGTATATTTTCAAAATTTTAAACAAATTATAAATGACAAGAAAAAGTGTTTGTGACGGTGGTCTAATTTCTGAAATAAACGATTTCATTTCATGGCTGTTTGTCGATGGATGCCTTCAGGCGGCTAAAAATACTGGCCTCCGCCAATCCGCATTTGAGCAGCGTGGCAGAGCAGAGTACGCTCTAATCCCCTTCGATTGAAGGGAGACGTATCTTTGCAGTAGGATGATAATGGATTGATATGATATGAGATTCTGGCATTAAAAAAAAGTAATAAGTTAAGACAAAATTGTAACTTTACTAAATTTTTTTAGGACTAGTTATTTTGACACTTATTCCCCTCATTCCTATTCTTATTTGGAACGGATAGTATGCAAAGTTTTATACAATACAATACTCTTTATTGCACCATTAAAATACAAACATACAGTAAAATAAACAATGTAATGAAGTACAAAAGGCGGTCTTATCACAAAGTAATCTCTTCCAGACAACCTATCAGAAATGGAAAAAAAGAAGAAAGAGACGGGGTATGTGGCGCCGATATAAAACAAAATTATCCTATAGCAAAATTACCCATTCAAAAGCTACAACCACAAGGGCGCATCACTACTGCACATGCGACCCTTTTTTTTATCACGGAAATCTTTTACTAACAAATAAATTAATCCTTGCAGTGGAATGATTAAGTTGGTATGAAGTCTTATATTTATATTTATTTATTAGGTTTACCATAATTGTTACAATATTACATGTTCTTACGTGTAATTTTACAAGTAGTTTTTAGCCAAATGTACAATTAATTGAGGGTAAACACCACATGCACAAAATATAGTTTCCATAACAGTGACATCAAAAATAAAATATAACAAAAGTTTGATATAAATTAAACAGCTAACTAGCAAAGTGACAACAAACAAATGAAGACTTACACCACTATACAGTCTACAACTCAAGAATGGTTTCTTGCAAGTGCTTACAAAATTTATTGAGACTGACGGCGACAATGTCTGTGGTCTTTCCATGACTATTAAGTAGCTTACTAACTCTGGGGACAAAAGAATTTGAACCCAATAATGTAGTGCGTAAAGGTGGAACTAATGGTTGGATTTGAGTTCTAGGTAGGCCCCGCGGTACCCTGAATCGAAATTTGCTTAAAAGTTCCAGACAATCTATTTTATTGTTAAATAGTTTGTGCAAGAAGGTCAGGTCTAGTATCATCCGTCGCTTATTAAGGGAAGTATAATTGAAGCATTGAAGTCTATCTCTATATGAATAGGGTTTCTTACATGTGTTGGTTGAATATGCTAAGTGCCAGAGGTACCTTTTCTGAATCCGCTCTAACCTCAGGGAGTGACATGCAAAGTGTGGTCTCCATACCACACTGCAGTACTCTAGGGTACTTATGACAAATGCGTTATATAAAATTCTTTTTGTTTGCAACCTTTTAAATCCCTTGCCAGTTCTAATTATAAATCCAAGCATTCGAGAAGCCTTTTTTATGATACTATCTAAATGGTCACGAAAAGTTAATTTTTTGTCAATAATCACACCTAGATCCTTCACACTATCTGTTTGCCGTATTTTCTTATCGTTAATGTAATAATTCGAATCAATTGTATTGTGCTTTCTAGTAAACTTAATATAGAAACATTTATCTACATTTAATTGCATTCTATTAAGATCACACCAACGGTTCACACTATTAAGGTCGTCTTGCAATAATAAAGAATCGTGTTTTGTAGTTATGATACGAAGCAACTTCAGGTCATCGGCATATAAGTAAGGAGTAGAATGTGAAATACAGTCAACAATGTCATTTATAAAAATATTAAATAAAATCGGACCCAAATTAGAACCTTGTGGAACTCCTGAACTAATGGCATATTCGTCAGATCGAAAACCATTTAGTACGACAAAAAAAAATCGGTTATTTAAGTATGACTCGAACCAGTTTAGCATAGTACCATCAATACCAAATACTGCCAATTTTCTGATTAACAATTGGTGAGAAACCCTATCAAAAGCTTTACTTAGATCAGTGTAAACAACATCAATTTCTTGCCGAGCATCTATGGCCTCAGACAGATCTTCAACAAAAGAAACCAAGTTAGTAGCCGTTGACCGAGATTTCAAAAAGCCATGTTGATGGTCCGTAATAAGCGGTTTAACATGTCCAGTGATGAGTGGGCAAATGAGAACTTCGAAAACTTTGGCTACAGTTGAAAGGACAGATATAGGCCTGTAATTTGTTACTAAGTCATTTTCTCCCGACTTAAATACAGGGACCACCTTGGCCACTTTCCAAATTTCTGGGAATTTCCCAGTAGTTAGAGATGTATTGTACATGAAACAGAGAGGGGAAGCTAGATTAGACGCGCAACTTCTAAAAAATATGGGTGGAATGCCATCCGGTCCAGAGCCTTTGTCTAAATTCAAATTCTTTAAGACACGAACCACATCCTGTATTTGAACACTTATGTTACAAAATGACAAGCCACAACGATAGCCTTCTGGACATGGTAAGTTGTTCTGCGATGTATCTTTTGTATAGACTTCAGCAAAGCGTCTTGCAAAAAGAGTACAGATGCTCGGACCATCACATGCAGTGTCAATACCATCAGTCATAGTTGTAGGATATGAACTACTTCCACCTCGCTTACTCTTAACGAAAGACCAAAAGGCTTTTGTGCTACTAGATATTCTGTTTTCAATGTTATTGATATAAGAGTTATAACAGGCAGTAGTAAGTGTCCGACATCTTTTAGATAAAATACATAATTCAATTTTGTCCAGGGGGTTACTATATTTTTTAAACCTTCTTCTAATTTTATTTTTTTCTTTAATTCTATTAATCAAACACCCGCTAAACCATGGTGGATAATTTACAGACTTAGATACTTTTTTTTGAGGAACATATTTAGCTATAAAGTCTCTAACCAAGTCATAGAATTGTGTGACCATTTGATCAATATCACCACATTGAGAAAACTGTGCCGCCCAATCTATTTTGGAAAGACAGTCATTAATGGCACTGTAGTCAGCTTTATGAAAATTAAATTTATTGTAATTAGTGTTATACCGTAAATGAGAAAAAGAAACAAAACTAATATCAATCTGCAATGGTGGGTGATAAGGATCAATTTTACTTAGAATATCAATTGATTCAAATACTCTGCAAGAAACCATGTCGGTAAAAACTAGATCTAATATTTTATTTTGGTGATTAGTAACTGTATTACATTGCTTTAAATTGTTAAGAGCAGCAAAATCTAACAAACTTTGTCCGAGAACAGGTGACTGATAATTTACCTCATCATCATTAGCAAGTTCCCAATTGATAGTACGCAAATTAAAATCTCCTATAATACAAACATGTCCATCAAAATCTTCCAAAATTGAGCTACAATGATCTAAAAAACCATCCAACAAGCGATGGTTTACTGGTGAAGGGAGGTATATGGCACAAAAAGCGATTTTTTTAAAAGTACCAGCAATAACAATATTTATAATGACCCACAGATCTTCACATGAGCTATTCCAGCACGTAACTTGTTTTGCTTGAAGCTTGTTTGATACTGCGATTAGTACACCTCCCCCCACTTTGTCAGAGCAACCAGTTAAATTTCTATCACGTCTAAAAACAGTGTATCGATTATCGAATAATTCAGTACTCACTATATTTCTGTTAAGCCAAGTCTCCGTTAATATAATAATATCAAAATCACAAGTAGTTAAATTAATATAAAAATCACTAGTTTTGGTTCTCAACCCTCGGGTGTTTTGATAATACAGTTTAAGAGTGAATTTTATTATAATACAATCACATGCAAGCACGGAATACAAAAAAAAAATACTATGAAAAAACACAGATGAACTATCGTAATGAAGCTAATGTTTCCAAATCCCTGACAACGATGTGTCCTGCATTCTCATTTTTTCTTAAATAAATTCTGCCTCCTCTAACCCATACAAATTTAAAACCCTTTTCTTTAGCAGTTTTACGGGCGGCTGCGTGTAGTGCCTTATTGGCTACAGACAGATGTTCAGTAATAAAGATGGGTGTAGTTTTTCCTGTAAATCCTAGGTGTGAGCTATTTATTTTTTGACCAGGGTTTTTTCTATTGTAATTAATACACGCAGCAAGGAATCCATCGCGTTGTTTTACGTCTTTGAACTCTGCTACGATCGACCTAGGCCGTGGATTATCCTGTTGTATTTTAGCAATTCTAGTAACACGTGTTATGTGTTCATCTGTTACCTCACACTCCACTACACTTCCCATTTTTTTTACCAAGGTTACCAAATTTTCAGATTTACTTTCAGGCAAGCATTGTATTTCAATATTATTGGCACGCGCGTTTTGCTCCAGCTGATTAACACGAGATTGAAGACTAGAAATAGTTGCTTGCATTAATTCGTTTTTCCTCTCCAATTCTTTCACGGTGTCCTGAGCCGCCTTGTGTTCATTATTAAGTGTCTCAAATGTCCGGTTCATAAAATCCACGGACTCTTTAATATCTCTGAATTCTTCTCGAAAAGATTGCATCTCGGCATCTAAAATTCCACGTATGTTGCGGTTAATTTCCTTTGTGAAGTCTGCCATGTGTGATCCCAGAACTTCATTCATAATGGCACGCACATCATCGCGGCTCAGGGGGCCCGTCTCACTATTAGGTGGCGAGGATAAGGCTTGTCTCTTGGACGAACGTGTTACAATGTTAGGATTAAAGCGCACGGGAGTGTTGTCGTCATTGCCTGAAGCCCGTTTAGGAGCAATACTGATGCAAGTTGGGCAAATCCAATTTGAATTTATCTCCGATGGTTCAACCGAAATGCAAGCGAGATGGTACGTTTTCAAACACTGCGTACATTTGACGTCGTCATCATTTCCATCTTGCAGGGTACAGCAACCCCATGTAGTATTATCAAGATCAGCCATATTCATTAATTGGTATTTTTTTATTCAATAAAAAAACGAAATATACAAATGTTCACTTGATAACTTGGTACGGGGGCACGAAACTTCCTATAGATTAGGACGATAATGCAGCGATGCGACGCACTCCTATCATAGTACGCAGGCTATTGAATTCACGGCGCAAGCGGCGAGCGGTGAGTCATTACACGGCAACCAGCAAAATAATATAAAATAATTTCACTTAACACACAAACACTGGCTCCGTATTGACGCCAAACAATTCAAAGTATTAAAATTCTAATTAGACAGTTATTAGACTATATACTGATATAAGTTTCAAAACGATACTTTGATTGTAAACTGTATAATTAATTTAAAACATTCACTGACTCAAATTTGATGCTCACTGATCGGCGATCGGCAATTCTAATTAGTCTTACCCAATAACACATGGCTGACATCCAGATATGGCTCCCAAACGGTGAACCCTCTCCCAAGTAGGTCGACTGCCGCGCGTCGGAGCGGCGTGTACGCTGGCAAGCGCGCGCACGGCGGCGATAGAAGAAGATGGGTCAGCGCCAACGCTGTCAGACGGGCTAGGTTGTTCGATGCGCTGAGTGTAAAACCTAGAGGATATAAAAAGAAATATTTGTAGACACAACGCCATCTAGTTTTAAATAAGCAAGGTTTTAATAGATTCCAGATATTAGCTGATAAATATAAATACTTCTTGTTTTGGAAATAAATACATATTTTTAAATATACCTTCTACAACTGAACTCTTCCTGCTGTCAGCGTCCTTACGGCGCTTGTTGCCAGCTGCACCTAAAACAAAATGGAGGACAAACGAGTTAGCGGGTCACCTGATGGTAAGCAATCACTGCTGCCCATGGACATCCACGACTACATGATCTTGGATGCGTTGCCCACCTATGAAGGAAAGTGAAAAAGGGGGTAGAAAATAGGAGGGGTAAAGGCGGCGGTAACTACTTTCCATCCGTGGTCCGCTTGCCTGTTCGCCTGCATAATGTCATGAAAAAACTGAGTAACGACCAATTTACCTTCGCTTGTAATATCCTGGCCGAACTCCGAACCAATGACCCCTAGCAGCACCACCGCCGTGGTCTGCTTCCGCTTGAGCTCTGCGAGGGAGGACGGCTTCCTCACTATCTCCTCTTCCTCTTCTTCGAAGTCTTCTTCTTGCTAAATATATAATAATAGATTCTACAATTCACAGACTGTTTTCAAGTGAAAAGTTTTATTTAGCACATATACTTGGTGACTTTTCAAGGGGTTGCCATTTTTTTTAGGAGGGAGAATCAGCATAATCGGTTGGCGTAAAAAGGCTCAGTTGACGCGGCGTTAACGCAACGCACAGACAACCCGTGTGGCATCTCCCTTAGTTGCATACTTAACAGAACTTGAACAGTGGTGCTAATTCTGTTGTACAATTAACTAGACTAAACTAATTTTGACAGGACTAGAAGTGTTGCTATCCTTGTCACTAATTGTAAACCAAGGAAGGACAACAACACCTTTGGTCCAGTCAATATTAGTTTAGTTAAATGTACAACAGAATTAGCAAGAGTATTGAAAATACCTTTTCAACTGGTTCCTTTGGCGCTGCGTGCGGATTAATACTCTCCGTGTGAGTGTAGAGGGGTAGATACTGGGCCCAGTTGTCCACTAAGGCCTTTCGGCCTTTGGGACCGAGCCTGAAATAAAAATATTACAAAATTTTAAGAATGAGGTAGAAGTCAGTAAAGTCGGTATAAGGAAGAAGCAAAAATATCAATAATAATAAAAAACTTCTGAATGCACCAAAACAACAACAACAATAACAAAAACAAATAAATCGGTTGAAATATACATTTCAACCGATTTATTTGTTTGCGATAAGGCCGTCTATTGTATAATAGGCGGCCTTATCGCATAGCAAATTCTTGGCAACCTGAGAGAAAGGAGTAAGTGGTAGAAATAGGTAGGTGGCGCAGTAGTACCGAAATAATACTAAAAAGAAAAATAATTACATTTACATAAGAGAAAGGGAAAAACAAAACAATTTTATTAGATTTTTTTAAGGTATTTGGAAAGTTACAGATTAGCTTAAAAACCCACTGTTAGGCAAATAGTAAAATTGGAAATATAGTTTTGCCCTTTTGCCCATCAACGGGATCTAAATGGCTAATCTGTACTTTTCCAATTCCATTAAATTTTTTAATGATTTTGTATATTTAGCAAATTAAGGCCAACTATTGCGCGAAAGCCTCCGCCAATTCGTTCCAGTGACACAGAAAAACGCAAAAAAATATATACAAAAACAACATGTATTACAACAATTCATACAGATTGAGCTAGCCCCAAAGTAAGTTCGAAACTTGTGTTATGGGATACTAACTCAACGATATTATATTTTATAACAAATACATATATAGATAAACATCCAAGACCCGAGGCCAATCAGAAAAAGTTAGTTTTTCATCATGACCCGACCGGGGATCGAACCCGGGACCTCCTGGGTGGCGGTCTGGCGCGGTAACCATTACGCCACGGAGGTCGTCAAACCCCTATTACCTGCTTAGTTCAGCAAGAAGAAGGGCTTGCGCTGCGTCCCTAACTTCGATGCAGTGATGCTGCCATCTACGTGCCAGCATCTCCACTTGAGGCCGCTTGAAGCTCTTGGACCCTGAGCAATTAAAAATTACATGTTTTGACTTAATAACGCACAGACAAAACATTATTATATTAATATCAAAGTCTTCAACAAAATATTAGAATAAAATCATTTACCTACTTTTCAAGTAGATTTAACATGAAATTTT
Source organism: Endotricha flammealis (assembly GCA_905163395.2). NCBI lineage: Eukaryota > Metazoa > Arthropoda > Insecta > Lepidoptera > Pyralidae > Endotricha > Endotricha flammealis. The sequence goes on from LR990883.1 coordinate 2,458,293, forward strand.
GCATGTCCTTTTTTAATCCTACACACTTCGTCGTGAATGGCCTTTTGAGAACTGCCGCAAGACACTCAAATGATAACCTTTTTTAAAAGCGTTAGAGCAGCGGTTTCCGTCATGGTTAATGACATTTTATTTTTTATTGATTTTAATAGTTGTTTCTGCTCAACTAACCATTCTTATTTCGAAAAATGTCTGAAATAAAAATTTCACCTCCCCACCTCAGGTGGGATTCGAACCACGTCCTCTCGATATCCGTCCGAATGCTCGTACCACTGACCTAACAAGAAGGTTAGTAATGCTAAAATTTTCCATTTCTTAAACTGCGTACGTCGCAATGGCGCCATCTACCTGATAGTTAACAAATACTAACATTTTTCAAAATTACATTGTTGTCTATTTTCTTTTAAATTCGTTGTGATGTCCAAGACAGCTGTTGTTTCTCCCCCGGGACGTCAATAAGCTTCATTGCTTATTGTCAATCTGAGATCGCCGTTCTTGATCCTGGCTATACGACACAGCGGTGGGAATGTGTGGTGGGTTTGTCCCAAATTTTGTGGTCGAGGGTTAATAATTAACATACCAGCAGCAACAACTGTCTCAGGCAGCAGTACACTATGCAGTGTGATCAGCAGTGACCAGCCCTGCTTGATGTGGGTCTGCTGGGCCGCCAGCTGTTCCTCGCGCTCCTCGTCGCCAGCCCACGACGAACTGCTGCGTGTTGATGGTCTGGAAGCAGAATAGGTTACTTTTTTATATTTTAAATTTATATTTTGATATTTTTCGCTTGTTTGTGTCCATTGCCTTCTTCTTGTCATTCTTCTTTAGTAAAAATTAAAAAAATATAGTCCATTATTCCTTTGAGTTATCATTTTTCTGTTAATGTGGTAATTTAAACTTTGTTTTGGACGACTGTTTAAAGTCAAAGTCAAAAATATTTTATTCTGTAGACCCTCGCAGGCACTTAGACACTTCTTTTACAACATAATTATAACTAAAAAATAGATAAGCTACTCTATAAACTGCCACCATTTCGGAAACAAAGCAAAATGGCCACCGGTAAAAGAAATGGCGAAAGAAAACCTTTTTTGTCCATCTACATTCATTTTTTTTTTTCAATAACAAAAAATAACAAGCATTAAAAACCGCGGAGTGTCATAAATAATAGTGTCGTGTTACACATAAAATAACAATGATGTAAAAGAAAAAAAAACTAAGAATCAGTACCGATGAAAAAATGGACAGATTAACTAGAACATATATACATTTCAAAGTTTAATCGTGAATAAAACTTCTGAAAATAATTTTTCTAATTTTTGTTTGCTCTCCGCAATTCGTAATAACTGACGGTCACTGCTTGTTGCCCTCCGAAGTTTAGTGTGCTCCCCAAAGCACTTTCTTAAACTGGGGCCCAATTCTACTAACACAAATGCACCAGTGGACTCTCAATGGTGTCTCAATCGTGTCTCAAAAGAATGCCGATAGTGTATCAGTGGAATAGTTTTTGACATTTGTTATGGACTTAAACAATAAGTTAACATTACGTTATTGTTTAAGTCCATAACAAATGTCAAAAACTATTCCACTGAGACACGATTGAGACACCATTGAGAGTCCATTGGTGCATTTGTGTTAGTAGAATCGGGCCCCTGATTGACTGGCAATAAAGCCGCCTTGTTGCTACACTAGTTTGTAAGATTGTTTTTTTGTACTTTTTCCTGTGTGTGATGCAAATGAATAGTATTCTATCTATCTATCTGATCCAAGTATAGTCTACCTCCTCTTCGAATACTTCCTACTACGTCTAATTTATTTCTGATAAAATTCGTTGTGAGTTCCAAGACAGCTGTAGTTTTCTTCCCCGGGACGTCAATAAGCTTCATTGCTTATTGTCAATTTGAAGTCGACGTTGTTGATCCTAGATCTACAGGAGACAATGTGGGAATGTGTGGTGGTCTTGTTAAAATCCTGACCTGTGCAATCTCCTGGCCATCTCCTGTTCAGGTACGAAGCTGGCGTTCCTCATGGACATAAGTGTGTTAGCGAGGGCCACGAGAGAGAGAAGATGGTTTGTCGTCAACGTGGTGCTCAGCTCCCAATGTAGTTTCGATGTGAATAATCTGTTAAGAAGGTTTTTAATTTTATTTTATTGAACAACTTATCCATACTAATATAATAAATTTGAAAGTTTGTAAGGATTTATGTATGTATGTTTGTGATCTTTCACGCAAAAACGATTGCTTGAAATTTGGTACAATGGTACTAATTCTGTTGTACATTCAACTAGACTAAACTAATTTTGACAGGACTAGAAGTGTTGCTATCCATGTCACAAATTGTAAACCAAGGAAGGACGACAACTCCTTTGGTAGTTTATAGCCGGAATTAACCAAAAAAGATTTTATTATCCCGGATATCAGTCCGGGAACTTTGAAACTCCGTGATTAGGCGGGTAAAATCGTGGAACATGGAGCGCTGTGAGAATTGCGTATATATATTACTAGCGAAACCCGCGCAACTTCGTTTGCGTGTATCCCGCTTTCCCGTGGGAATTTTGGAATGTATGATACTTTAAAACCTTCCCCTTGAATCACTCTATCTATTTAAAAAAACCGCATCAAAATCCGTTGCGTAGTTTTAAAGATTTAAGCATACAAAGGGACATAGGGACATAGAAAGCGACTTTGTTTTATACTATGTAGTGATTATGTAATTTCAATCGTTGACACGAGATGTGCGTTGACAGCTCAGTACGTGTTCTTTTTATATTTTCCACATTTTGATCTTTCGCAGCCAAACACAGACTATTTTCACTAACCTGGTCAATTTCTCTTGTTTCAGCAGCTCAACTGGCAAGTTGGAGTTGACCAGCACCGGGTCATCGGGAACGGCACTGCACGCCTTGTCCCACTCGAGGAGTCTCGTTGGCAACTGGACCGCCATGTGACCATGGCGGGAGACCACACCAAAACAGACGGGCACCTGAAAATCAATCATCTTCGTTTTAGAATGCGACGCCATCGAACTCCTCAAATTTATATAAATTCTTGACCATATGGTCTACCACTCCAAAAGTATATTATGTGACTTACCATAGGTCTTAGTAGACCCAGCTTAGACTCGCAGACCCTATCCAGGTCAGGGTTCAATCCCCACGCATGCAGCAGCGATATGAGAATCTGAGCGATCTCCATAGTGTGTGGTGGTTCTGATAAAGCCATATCTTTGGGGCGATGCCTTTTGCCCTGGTTCTCCTCTGAAACAAGGAAACGGGAAGAAATTAATATATATTTATTTACTACCTGTGCGCCCACCGCGTGGTTTTGGATTTGTGGTTAAAACGTGAGGTTGTGGCCAAACATGTTCAATGTACAGACATACCGGGTGCTGTTTTATTATATGTAGTCAGGTGCACGTTGAGCTTTAGACTTGCAGTACAATTTTGGCTCTTATGACATAGAACTTAAGAATGGTACAAAGTCTGATATGTAAAGGTCGACATGCTCTTGACTGTACAGTCAACAAAGGAATTGACTGACCCCCTTGTATATATGATTAAAGATTTCTAAATATTGCGTGAAGGGATTTGCATTTGCGTGTATTTATGCACAGCGGCGTCATCATAGAGCGCCACTGACTATCAGACGGACCAAGTCCTACGGGAAACGCCTACTTTTCGTTATAAAAAGTACCCTATGTTTTTTACTTCTTCACGCTGAAATGGCTCATAAAAATCGGCCCAGCCATTTGAGCGTGAAGGAGTAAAAAACACACACAAACTTTCAGCTTTATAATATTAGTAGAATGGATCATATTCTCTACCAGTCAACCATTGGGAACTGCAGAAATTATTATCTTCATAATGGCGGCGTAATTGGGTTACATATTTCCGTCGTGGTGTCTAAATGTGATTGCAGTTAAATCGAGTGATGAAGTCATTATGTTCGTTGTCGTAAAATTATTCCTAAACTATTATTTAAACTATATTACAACGCCATCTAGTATCAAACTTCTTTATTTTGAGACTAGATGGCGCTGCGAGAATTGTGTACATTTTATTTATTTACTGAATTGCGTACTTTTCGGGATAAAAAGTACCCTATGTGTTAAATGTAGGTACCAGCTACTTACATACCAAATATCATATAAAAATAGCTCAGCCGTTTGGGCGTGAAGAAGTAACAAATATAAACTTTCGCCTTTATAGGATTAGTGGAATAGTCAAAATGATGTATAGTTAGGTACTTCGCAATATTCACACTAGCACTTACACCATGCTTTCCTTGCAATGTATTACTAATTATATTAACACTGGGTTCTTTTTGAACAAATTAGTAGGCTGTGGTAAATAAGGTTAAGGAAATAGACACGTGTTGAACGTGTTGTGAATGAACACGCGAGTCAATCAATAAGCTTACATTTGGACCAGTTGGCGCTGTGAATTGTGTAGAATTTCTTTATTATTTAACAAGTTTTTGAAGTAAATTTATATAAGGGAGAAGACCACCAGACATTCCCACCGTTGTCTCCTGGAGACCCAGGATCAATGGCGACAATAAGCAATAAAGCTTATTGACGTCCCGGTGGAGAAAACTACAGCTGTCTTGGGACTCACAACGAATCGACACAATCACAACCGACTCTCAGTTGTGGTTGTCATCTTGGAGGACTGGTCTGCTCGCTTTATTAGCATCTACATATTTGACATATTTAGGATTTGACCATAGCGCTATTTGGATCGACTTCCCGCGTTTAGTGCTTGATTTCTGTATGTACCAGGATCTGTATTTTATTTATTCTCATACATTGTAACAAACGAGTGAAAGAAAAAAATTGCTAAATGACAAAAAAGGCCGTAACCGGGTTTCTTTCGCCATTTCTGTCCGAAATGGTGGTAGTATATAACGTAGTTTATTTTGTTTATACATATATACAAATTGTAAATGACAAGAAAAAGTGCCTGTGAAGGTCTAATTTCTGAAATAAACGATTTCATTTCATTTCATTTCGAATTTAATCAAAAAGAAGTTAAATGGTATAGGAAGTATAGTTTATTTCTCAAAATTTAAATATATCAAATAATAATATAAGCCTTATGAATTTGTGACAATGCAGGATGTGGTGCCAGGTGCGTGTGGGTGTCACTTGTCCCCGCTGACAATAGTGGGTAAACTTTGAACAACTTTCTTAAAGTACAAGGTCGATAGGGATGGGACATGTCACTCGTTTTTATCGATAAAAATTCTCATTTGTTTTGGTGTACAGGTGTGTGTGTTTTCAGACATGACATGTCATTTACTTGGTTAAATCACTGACATCTATTAACAACTGTCGAGTGTCGGGTGTGTAAATAATAATAATATAGTATAACGTAAATAATACAATAATTGAAAACATCTTAATAATAAAATAATAGTAATTCTATAATTGTCAGCATATATAATTGGGGAAATAAAAGCCAACTGACTCCGTTGGCTCGGCCACGTGGAAAGAATGGGTGAGGATCGAGCAGTGAAAAGGGCAAATCTGGGTCGCTCAATCGGCCGCCGGCCAATTGGACGGCCGAAGTACCGCTGGAGAGACGAGGTGGAGCGTGACCTGCGCGAACTTCAAATCGAACACTGGCGAGTGGTCGCGCAATGTCGGAACCAGTGGCGTCTCTTAGTGTCGGAGGCCTAGATTCACTTCGGGTCGCTGAGTTATCGGAGTAAGTAAGAATTTGTCAGCATATACTGTCAAGATCATATTATTGATTACAGATTGGAATCGGCGTGACGCGACGCACCAGCCAAACAAATATTAAGTTAAAATAGAAAAAGTGATGGCGGTAAAAACAATTTTGTCATGTCGGCAGTAAATATAAGTACACACTATCAAAATCAAAATCAAAAATTTCTTTATTCTGTGGGCCCTCGTGGGCACCATATTACTTACTCTTTGATGGGCATTTATACACGTCTTTTACAATTTTATATTCTTTTAAATCTATCAACTCAAACATAATAATAAAATTAAAATTAACAATAAAAGATAAATTTTCACACTTTTAATTCCTATTATTTATGTATCGATAATAACGATACTCAAGAAAAAAATAGTATCGATACTCGATAGTCTTGATTCCGCTACATCACTAGGAGTCAATAAACCGGTCAGTCGTAAGGTATAATTTCCCTGTGACCACTCACCTTGCCCTATTCGCTACTTGATCCTGTTATAAACAATAAATCACTGGGTTTTTCTACATTTAGACCTTCGATCAACCTTATTTGTGATCAAAGCTTTAGACAGCCCTGTGGCGCGTTGGTAGAGGCACCAGAGGGCGCGGCGGTTTCAATTCCCGCACGAGGCAAACATTTATGTGATGGCATTCGAATTTTTTTCTATTCCATCACACATCTTCCAGAAATATGTGAAATGAAATGAATTTATTTGCTTAAAATATGGCTCAAAGTCTTCATTATCATTATTTATTTATTAAATTTTATTAATTACATACAGATTTACAGTTATTGCTTGATTCACATATTTTGCCCAGATATCGGCATGCAAATATTTTTTTATTTTACGATTTTATACAATGTCTTTAATGTGCTACAGTTTTACGTCATAACGAGAACAATTGCAATAATTTAATACTACTTTTTTCAAAGACACATATGCCCTTGACACTTGAATATCACTTTGATCAAAGTCAAAGTTAATAAGACAGACATTTGCGACAGTTGTGTACCTTGTATATTCATAGATAACCACATTTGGCCTAATTGATCAACTAGCTATATAGACAGTTAATAATGCGTGGTAAAATATAAATAAAAGTGAATGTTGGGATATGTATGAATACAAACGACTATAGAATTGGTTAAAATTTAACATGCGTATGCGTATAAGCGACTGTACGTTATAAACATCCTGTCACCTAACAGGTATATGAGAGAGTCTTTATTGAAATCGTAAATGTCGTTAAATGTATTAAATTGTAATAATAATGTCATTATTTTTCCAAACTTTTTCGATTCTCAAAAAAAAAATACCAGCCGATTTTCAAACTTTCATGGCTATAATGTGTCTCGATAAATTCTGCGCCTTTTGAGCCCTCGTCTGACACCGTAGCCCTAAATTTCTAGAAATTATCGCAGATTTGGTGTATTTCGTGAAATCGATTCCATAAACATTTTCTATGTTAAAAGGCATACACACAGACACACTGGCATACACAAGTTCATAATCGTATAGGCTGGATCTCGCATATAACTCTAGAACGGTGCTTCGTATGGAAAAACTTACTACGACTGTTGTATAGAAAATTTTACGTTATCAATCGTGTCTTACACTTTTTTCAATAACTCTCACCATTTAGATAATTAAATTGTGAACTTCAAACTGGAATAAAAAACGCACATGCAGGGTCGATAGGGACTTTTGCTATAACATTTGTATTGTAACCTATTTAACAGCTATGCTTAAAATTCAGCTTACCCGGAATTCATGAAAGGTTATAATGATTGGAGCAGGAATAAAACAGAATAATTTTTATCCCAGAATACATTAGCTATTTGTTTGTTCCTTAATATTTTTGGACACAGATAGTGTGTCTATGTACCAAGTCATGCGTGCGCGCCGGTGACAGCGCTCGCAAAATGTCAAGGCATGCATTATGACCATTCATACGGTACAGGTACTTTCTTGGTAACAAGATATACGCTAAGTGCAAGGTGGACTAGGTATATTTTTATACTGGTTTTCGGGAATTAAAGTAGGGCCAAATTAATAGCTTACATTTGACATATGTCAGTCTTATACTTCATAGCGTCAATGTCAACCAATTTTGTTCGTCATCCATCTACATCAGACTTTTGATGAATTCCTACGGAAATCGCGTACTTTTCGGTATAATAAGTACCCTATGTGTTAATCCAAGGTAGCAGCTACCTACATACCAAATATCATAAATATTGACCCAGCCATTTGAGCGTGAAGAACTAACAAACATACACATAACTTTCGCCTTTATAATATTAGTAGGATTATTAAAAGTTGCACTTGTAATTTTAAAAAATATTCTAAATTTTGTGCCCGCTACGTTGATGAATTTTGATGAAGTGTCAAATGTAATCTAATACTTTAGCTATTACATGTTACAAAATTATAGCTTTTTTAAGTAGCTTAATGGCGTCTTTCCTCTTTTAGTGTGTAAGGGAACGAAAAAAACGAGATTACGAGTGGGAAAACTTTGAGATTTACTAGTAAAAAAAACAGTCTTCACGGAAGAACGTAGCCAAATAGCATTGGTCTCGGCCATGTTGTGTTCCTACGGTGAGTAAGGTCTCCAGAGCTCCACTTGGGAGGGTTGGCTTGGCAACGCGTGAGTGATACCCCCGGTATTGCAAGCGTTTATAGGCTACGGTGACGGCTTACCATCAAGCCGACCGTATGCTTGTTTGCCACCTTTGTGGTATAAAAAAAAGTACGCCACTAATGTCATTTGTCATTTTGGTGCGTGTTGCATTTTGCCTTTAAGAATTACCTCTGTCTACCCTTGTAAATGAAAATGACGTAACGGCTTGGCAATTCGCAGCCTTGCTTAGCTCTAGACTCGGTATTTTGCAATAAACGGAATCACGCGGCACGGATTCGAACTCGCTATCCGTATTATTGGGACATCGCGAAATACATTATTAACAATCTATTGTAATATAAAATTAAATTAAAATCAAACGCGTCACAAACTGCGAAGATACAAAGTACATTTGTTAAGACTAGCGAATCCCGCGCCACTGTTTGTGTGTTTCCCGTGGGAATTCCTATTGCAAAGCGGGTTGCAGACCAAGAGCTAAAGCTAACTTAGTTTCGAGTTAGTTTAACATACATTACTCGTTGTGGTCTGCACCCAAGTTTGAAAAATTTGCTATGCAGACTAAGCTGAACTAAGTCAGCAATCTGCAACCTGCTCAAGGGTGTGCAACTATCCCCATACTAAATTTCATCAATTTTAACGCGAATAAATAATAGTTAGACAGAGTTATTTTCTCATCTATATATAATATAACATGAAGTCGCGCTGTCTGTCTGTCCCATGTATTCTTAGATCTTTGAAACTACGTGTAGCGGGAGCGATAGCGATGTTCTCGACCGCCACAAAGGGAAGATCTTCCGGCCAGGCTGGGTGTTATGCCTGGGGTAACGCGGCTCCGACAATGTATGTGTCGGAGATTGTTTATATATCTCCATATCGTAGAAACTTCGATAGCGTGATTCAGGATTCTAAGTGGCGCCATCATGTGTTCGCATTGTGAACTTTTTCTTCACTCTGTAGTTCTTCTGTATGGCGATAGGTGTCGCCACACTACGCAATGGATTTTGATGTGGTTTTTCTTTTAGGTAGAGTGAATCAAGAGGTTTAAATGCATAATACATTCCGAAATTCCCATGGGAAAGCGGGGTACACGCAAAGTAAGTTGCGCGGGCTTCACTAGTGTAGTTGTTTAAAATTCGTAATGAAGGTTGATCCACATCTTTACGCATATTTAAAGAAACCGTATAGTATTTTTATAATATGCAAGTTTTAAGGTTAGGACTACAACGCACAAGATCTAGATTAAAGTCCTACCGAAGGTTGCCTACGTCGACCGCACCCAGACAGATATAGGTATTATAGTACATACGTAGATACCTAATATGAATGTTTAGTAACATTTCGTGTTAAATAAGATATTCTTGAGTGAATTCAAAGGCACAGATATTTTAGAGAATAGAATAAGCTTCGTTTGCAACTGCAGTAAAAGTTACAAACTAGTGTATATGCAACAAGGCGGCCTTATTGCTCAAAGCAATCTTTTCAAGGCAATCTTTATAGGGTAACGAATTTCTGTATGAAGTGGGCAGGGCTAGCAAGACACAATAAACACAGCAGGACATATCAATCTATACTATAATATTATAAAGAAGTAAAGTTTGTGTGTTTGTATATTTGTTAAATTGGGGTAATCTCGGGATCTACTGAACCGATTTTATAAATTCTTTCACCAATAGAAAGCCACATTATTGCTGAGTGTCATAGGTTATATAAAAAATCGAAAAATAAAAAGGCTTTTACGTGGTAGTCGGTTTTGCAAAGTGAATCGGAGAAAAAACGGTCGAATGAAAGCGTTTCTTACGAACGCCTGTACTAAAAAAGGATTATTAACATTATGCCCAACGAAGTGGGCACGGGTCAGCTAGTACATCTATAAATAAATAATGTAAGGTCAGTTAGGGTAAGACTAACATATTGTTTAACATACTGATTGTATTATTACCTTATAAAATCTTTGTGCAGAAAGGCATTTAGTCCGAAAATAAGTTTGTACGAGTACTATCGGTTCCAAATTAGAATAGGGCTGAGAAAAAGTAAACTATAAAAAGAAGTTACATATATTTTTTACTAGCTGTTACCCGCGGCTCCGCCCGCGTGGTCAATTGAAAACGTCAATAATTTTTCCCATAGGAATATCTTTATCCCGTGGGTGAAAAGTAGCCTATAACACTCTCCAGACTTTAAACTATCCCCAATTTAAAAAAAACATATCAATCCGTTCATTACTTTCGACGTGAAGGGAGGACAAACAAACAAACACACTTTCACATTTATGATATTAGTATGGATATGGATTACGTGTGTAAGAAAGAATATTTTATTTGACATAAAAACACAAAGTTGACATATAACTAAATAGACATAATTTGTGCCTAAATACATCTGTGAATTCTGCTTATACATAATTAGGTTTTTTTTATATGTAAGTACATAATATAATATCGGTTTTAAGACTAACTACTCGACCACCGGGCCTGTCAAAGAAAATTATAGAAAACATCCCAAAACCATCTGAAAACCATTCAAAAACCTTCCCTACACCATCCCGAAACCATCCGAAAACCCTAAACCATCTGAAAACCATCCCTAAACCATTCCTAAACCATCTAAAAATCATCCAAAAACCGTCCGAAAATCATTTGAAAACTATCAGAAAAACCTTCGAAAACCCTTATGAATGAGTTATAACTTATAACCCTAAAGAATTTTGGATTTAAGTGGGAAAAAAAGTCACCTAGTATCCATTGAGGGATCAATTGATGGATTCACGTGGAATGAGGGAAAGCACACAGCCTAAAATGATTCAACCAAGGTGAACGCCCGCGTCTTTTATTCATTATTTTTATTTACATGTTAACCTTATGTGACAGCAATGATACAGTTCTAAGTGGCCTTGGGAAACTGCAATTTTTAGGGTAAGTTCAAGGCTTCAATTACCGTGTTAAGAAATTTTTGTTTTCAATTGATTTGGTGAATGGTTACCACGCCAGACTGCCACCCAGGACGTCCCGGGTTCGATTCCCGGTCGGGTCATGATGAAAAACGAACTTTTTCTGATTGGTCTCGGGTCTTGGATGTTTATCTATATATGTATTTGTCATAAAATATAATATCGTTGAGTTAGTATCCCATAACACAAGTTTCGAACTTACTTTGGGGCTAGCTCAATCAGTGTAAATTGTCCCTATATAAAAATAATAATAATAATTTGCAAGTATTTTTTGGTACACAAAACAAAACTTCAAAATGTTCATTTATGGTTTTATGATATTGACGTGCACTTACAACTATCTCCCTTTAGATGGGTATTTCTTTGTGCACAAGTTGAGAAAACCTTTGCTTCTTCGAAATTCTTACTACATATTTTTTTTTATTAAAAACTTTGTATTTTTGTTAGTTTTTGTTATAAGTTGTTATGTGTGAAAAATTTGTAATGACAGCGGATAATCCGCTCAAATCGGGGCAGCCCGTCTGGGAAAGGACCTCCTCCACCTTACAGAAGATCGTAGCCAAATAGCATTGGTCTCGGCCATGTTGTGTTCCTACGGTGAGTGAGGTCTCCAGAGCCCCACTTGGGGGGGTTGGGGGGAGAGTTGGCAACGCGTGAGTGTTACCCCCGGTATTGCAAGCGTCTATAGGCTACGGTGATGCTTACCATCAGGCGGGCCGTATGCTTGTTTGCCAACTTTGTGGTATAAAAACAAGCTAGCCACTCTAGTCAATCGTCACGATCTTTTTATGATCCATATAGGGAGTAAACAATAAATATTTGACGTACATAACAATGAAATTAATTACGTTATCAAAATACCTATCAAGATCGTAATCGGTTTGTCGGGAAATTAAAAAAAACTGTTGCATCATAGGCACTTGGACTTGAAACAGAACCGTTATAATCAGGGCAATAAAACGCGAAGTGTTAGGCAGTACCGGTTCTGTTTTGCTTCAGTGATCACAAGTGTTTTTTTCTATACCACTAAAGTGGCAAACAAGCATACGATTTTTGGCGCCGAGTCGACAGATGACGACGATGTTGGCATGAAACAAAATTCCGATACGGACTGACGTTTCGTTAAATTCTAACCCAGGTTTGAACCTTATTCTAACTACTAATGTCTTTTTTGGCAGGACTATGTAATTCATTGTTTTCATGGTTCCCCCCCCCCCCCCAAACCAGATCCTGCCCTTCCTGTTCATCAGTTTTAAGACCACCAGTATCGTTAAAGCTGTCTAATTGGTGATGGTTACAGAGTTATGGTCTGTCTTGAGTCCAACACACAGTACAAATTGCAGGTCGGTATGATGCACGCTCAATTATTGCTCATTACTCAATCCCACAAACCCGAGTGGGGGTAAACATAATGTGTGCTAATGTCAAAGATTGAAATCTTTATGTTTTGTTAAATGGATTTCTTTAAACTGTTTATATGTTAAGGTCAAAATTATCTTTTTAACGATAGGGTCTGATGGCGTCGTCTTGTTAAAATGTACCAAGTTTAACAACCGCGATTACTAGGAGCTTTTGGATGGGCGTATAAACCGGGAATAGATCCAGGAACGAACATGCATAAAGACACGAGGTTTCCTGAGTCTTTGCCGACCTATAACAGTAAGAAATAAGAAGAAAACGAACCGTAGAGGAGTTGCGCTTCAGAAATTCTCACTCACCGAAAGAAACGCATTGATACATCACATCGAAATTCTGTTATATTCTCGACACATAGACTACTTTATATATCGGAAAAACATTTTATTCCCACGGGAAAAAAATAAGTTTATTATTATTTGTCAGATCCTCTGGACCACGCGGGCGAAGCCGCGGGTAACAGATACTATGAGTACAGCGACTGCCTAAGGGCGCCCCACAGGGGTCTCGTTACTAGACACTCAGAGAGGGCCAAACGGGAATGACTATTTATATGTTTTACTAGCTTTTTTGCCCGCGACTTCGTCCGCGTGAAGTTCCGGACCCGTTCCCGTGGGAACCACATTGAATTTCGAGAAAAGCTATAGCCAATGTCACTCCCTGATAATGTAGCTTTCTACTGGTGAAATAATTTTTATTTATTTATTTATTTATTTAAACTTTATTGCACACAATACATAATGTGTATACAAAAGGCGAACTTAATGCTAAAAGCATTGTCTCCCAGTTTACCTTTGGGACATCTGAATCGGTAATAAGGGGTGCAGCATAAGAATAAAATAAAAAATATTGAAAATACATTAATAATCTAGATTAAATTTTAACATACATATCCAATTACACATAAATAAATACTTACATACATATATAAATACTTACATAACATACATATACGCGTAAACAATACATACAATTGAATAGTGCAGCCAATGTAGATTTTAACAAAATACTGTCTATTCCAGCTCCAAAAAATGTTGATGTACCTGCTTTTTAAATGAGACTCGAGACTGTGCTCGCCTAATGGTGTCGGGGAGGGCGTTCCATAGTCGTACAGCCGAAACAGCGAAAGAATTGGAGAAATAACCAGTACGGTGCGAAGGAAAAGAGAGGACCAAACTATTAGACGATCGTAAATTTCTATCGTGATTTGAACCAAGTTGGTGAAATTGAGACTTGAGATAATCCGGAGAAGATGGACTGTTAAGAACCATGTATAATTGGCAAAGGACATGGAGATTTCTGCGGTGCCTGATATTAAGCCATTTAAGCTGTGTACGATAGTGGGAAATGCGATCATATTTGCGCAAACAAAATATGAACCTGATACAGTTGTTCAAAAGTCGTTCCATTTTGTTGAGAAGGTCTTCAGTTAAATCCAAATAACACACATCAGCATAATCAATGATGGGGAGTATAAGGGTTTGTACCAGCATTATTTTAGTTGTGAGGGGAAGAAAATTTTTTAATTGGTTCAGGTAATGCAAGGTGCTATAAACTTTTCGGCTGATCTCAGAAATATGTGCATCCCAATTCAATTTATTGTCTATGTAAAGACCAAGATCCTTGACTGTTTCTGATATTTTTATAGGTATACTGTTATATATAACCGACGGCAAGGAGTTATTGTTAATTTGGGACACTTGTCGACCTCCGCCTATAATTATTGATTGGCATTTGTTAGGGTTTACGACTATACCGTAGCTATTTGACCATAAATTAATACGATGTAGATTTCTATTAAGTTCTTCTATGGCATTGTCTATCCTTCCTATGTCCGTGTGTACATAAAGCTGCAGGTCATCGGCATAAAAATGATACGAACATGAAATTATTTGAGAAAGAGTACTAATAAAGATTGAAAACAACACAGGAGAAAGTACGCCACCCTGTGGAACACCGACAACCAAGTCTTCCCATCCTGAACTGGATTGGCCAGAACGCACGAGCTGTCGACGCCCACGAAGATATGAAGAAAACCAGTCAATCACTGAGGATGACAAATTAAAGTAAGATAGTATTGCTTGGAGGATATCCGGATCGACGGTATTGAAGGCATTAGAAAAATCTATTAATACAAGGATGGTCACCATAGTATTTTCCATGGAAAATCGCACGTCTTCGGTTACCTTTAGTAAAGCCGTGGTTGTACTGTGCCCCTGCCGAAAGCCGGACTGGTAGGGATCAAAAAGATTAAATTTGTGCAAGTAGTCAGAAAGTTGTTTATGAACCGTTGCTTCTAATATTTTAGATAAAAATGGTAAGATAGAGATTGGGCGAACATCATTCAGACATTTAGGTGTCGCTATTTTAGGAAGGGGACGCACAAAAGCATTACGCCAAGTTGAAGGGAACACGTGCTGATCTAGACTTGAGTTGACTAAGTGGGTAATAACTGGAAGTACAGAATCAATTATATTCAAGATCATTATCCTACTCACTTCGTCAAATCCAGTGGCATTAGAATGTATGGAGGTTATTACCTTTTTTATGTAATCCTCAGCGACCGGGTTGAACTCAAATGTTTCAGTGTTTAGAGGAGGTAAGGCAGAGATAGAAGCAATAGTGTTGGTTTTGGTATTGTGACTAATAAGATTCACCTTGGTGAAATGCTTATTTAACTCATCTAGAGTAAATGGGATATTACAATCACTATTCTGCACTTTACCTATACCCATAGAATTGAGAAATTTCCATATATTGGCCGAAGAAGATTTTTCTAAGTTTTTAATGAAGTACTGACGTTTGGCGTTTCTGCACATTTGATTACACCGATTCCTTGCAGCCTTATAACTTTCCCAAAGTTCAGGCGTTTTATGTTTTTTATATTTGTTATAAGCTTTGTTACGTAGCTGCATAGCTGTTCTGATCTCCTCAGTTAACCAGGGAGAGGGTGGACGTTTCACTCTAACCCTGCGTACCGGTGCATGCACATTATACAACGCTATAATTGTGCTGTTGAAATGATGTATTTTTTCGTCTATTGTCGCAGCATCATACACTGACGCCCAGCTCAAGCCAGCAGCATCACAGCGTAACGCATCCAAGTTTATTCGCGCAAAACTACGTAGCTCCAGTATTTGTGGCTTAACTTTAGGGGATTTTACTTTGTAGGCCAGATAAATGAGGTCATGGTGAGAGAATCCTGGTGCAGGAAGTTGACCAAAACCGGCAACACGACTGTCCGAAGATGTGAACATTAAGTCAAGTAAGGAATCACTGTTATGGCTATGGTGTGTGGGATCTAATGGGAGAACTGAAAGATTTACGGATTTAACTATATTGAGAAGCTTGGAGGAACGTGTATCCAGTTTTAATAAGCAAGTGTTAAAATCACCCATGATCAGCTGATGTGTATAATAGACGCTAAATGACTCAAGAAGTGTTTCAAACTTTGTAAAGTAGTCTATGTTGGGGGGACAGTAGACAACGCCAACGAGAATCATAACACCACTCACTGTAATTTCAATAAAAATATATTCTGGAGAGGCTGAGTACTGTGAGGGAGATTGGGCAATTATCTTATATGGTATAGAGCTACGCAGATAGATCGCAACTCCACCCGATCCTTTACCAACACGATCATTCCGTATCAATACGTAACCAGGGAGTGCGTAACTTACGGATTGAAGACTTGGTTTTAGCCAACTCTCCGACACCAACACGACACTAACTAAATCGTTTGAAAATGTTGCAAGCAATTCAGTGTAATGACTGGGTATACTCTGTGCATTTATATGACATATGTTTAAATTACCTTTATTGTTTTTGAACACGTCATAGACGGAGTCGCACAGGGTTTGCGGTGAGTCAATGGAGGTAAACGAGTGAAAGCTAGAATTATTAAGGGAGGTATCTGAAGCTGAAACAAACGATAATTCTTCCTCAGATTCATTTTGCTGCATATTGAGTTATAATAAAATAGATAAATATTCTTATATGTACTTACTTAAAAAAAATTGGATCCAAAAAATAAAAATAAAATGAAATATATAATATTATTTGTTTTATAATAATATCTCGTAAAAACTCACTCGTCCTGCCGGCAATATTGAGTTACAATTATAATCTATGACTAAAATACATTTAGAGATAAAAAATAAAAAAATAAAATCGATTTGAGCTGTGACGAACAGAGTTACAACTTTCGTTTCCGAACGTAGCAAGCCAGTGTCAAACTGACTGACGGGAATTGACAGGATACGAAGATGACAAACAGTAGCGTAGGTAGGAAGAAACGATTTGTAATAAAATTTGTACCTATTATTTTATTTGACATTAGAAATTAGTTGATTTTTTTGAAGTTGCTGTTTAAAACTAAATTTTGAAGGTGTAATTTATAGTTAGCTGTAGGTAACTAAATAATTAATTACTTAAACAATTTACCCACCACGCAAGAATAAAAATAAAACTGAATTACTTACAAAGAATGTGAAAAGACATTACTTAATTAAGCTACTTGGATTTTGGAAATGTTGTTTGCGCCAGCTTCCTCGTCAGCACCTTCTTGTCTGCCATTCTCGGGGCGGCCACACCAGCAGCCGGCCTGCCCCCTGCCTGTTGTTGGTCATTTGTCACGGGAAGACTGACACCTACGGGGAACTGCTTGATCAAGCCCGCAAGCTCTGCTTTATCCGTGATCTTAGCTCGTATTCCAGTTGGGAGTTTTATATTGATTACCCCATCCATAGTCCAGCATGATCTGATCCCAAAGTGTAGCCGAGCCGAAGTGAATACAGCCTGTCGTGATCTCGTCAGGAACTCATTAACAGTGCACGACGTGCCCTTGAATAACGACTTCTTACGCCATATTGTGCTCTTCAGCTCCACAGTCCTGAAGCGAACCAACACAGGTCGGATGTGCCCATTCTTATGCTCACCAAGTCGATGACATACCTTAAAATCACCACCACAGATGGGTACACTCAATTTACTGTTAAACAGCTCTATAAGGACCGACTCTAAGTTCTCCCCATCGGCCTCACTGACCCCACCGATCAGCAGCACCTTTCTTCTATTGCGTGTTTCCAAGGAATCCACACTCCTGTTTAATTGAGCAATTTGTTGTTGGAAAAGTGAAAGTAAACTATGTACAAATTCCTTGAATGCCTTGAATTCCGTGTCAAGAGCGGCCAGGGTTATCTCCTTTGTCACGGCTGAAGATGCTGTAGAATTTGATGCCTCCAAACGAGTCTCAAAGTCTGCCATACGCTGCGTCAGTTTGTCTTCAAGTGTCCTCTGTGTGTTTTGTACTTGTTGCAAGTTCAATTGTGCCATTTTATTGTATTGAAAGTAAGTTGTTCTTTAGCCGGCAGGTGAGTGTAAATTAACTAAAATATTGTTCTCATAGAGTCACTTCTTCTATTTATAAACACTTATGTATTAAATATTGATTATATATAATTTATTTAATTAAACTTATTTAGAGCAAACAGAGAGATGTGTTAACATTTACACCTACCCCCACAAAAAAAAAAAAAAAAAAAAAAAAAAAAAAAAAAAAAAAAAAAAAAAAAAAAAAAAAAGAAGAAGAAAATTTTTGAAATTGGTCCAGTAGTTTCGGTGCCTATTCAATGCAAACAATCAAATCTTTCCTCTTTATAATATTAGTATAGAAGTATAGATATTATTATTTATTGTTTTTTGTTGTTGCGATTTTTATATCCATCCAACACAATATCGTAATCGTGTTAGACCAAGCTCACGACCATAATTACAAGCTGTAATCTCGCATCGAATCTGTAATTTCGGTGTGACCTTTTGTTATATCTTGCGATCAGGCCTCACTAGGTAATCATTGTGAGAAGCGTATGCGAATAATTTTTAGACAATTAGTAATTAAAATTAGGTTTCATTGAAATGTACTTGCAAAAATACGTCTAGACTATAGAAAAACATGTGGGATGTCGTTCAAAACCTTGTTTGGAAACTATATTCATATTCGGACTTCACTAATGTTATTAATAAAAAAATCTACGAAAGTCACATAGCGCCAATTTGTTTCAAAGTAAGCTAGACTTGTGTTATAAGTACCAAAACAACGGATGTATTATCCTACTTAATATTATAACGGCGAGTTATGTTTAAGAGAGGTAGGGCACAGCGGATAATCCGCTCAAATCGGAGCAGTCCGTCTGGGAAAGGACCTCCACCTTACAGAAGATCGTAGCCAAATAGCATTGGTCTCGGCCATGTTGTGTTCCTACGGTGAGTAAGGTCTCCAGACCTCCACTTGGGGTGGTTGGGAGCGTTGGCAACGCGTGAGTAATACCCCTGTTATTGCAAGCGACTATAGGCTACGGTGATGCTTACCATCAGGCGGGCCGTATGCTTTTTTGCCAACTTTATTGTATAATTATTTTTTTATGTTTGTTACTTCTTCACGCTCAAATAGCTGGGCCAATATTTATGATATTTGGTATATAGGTAGCTGATACCTTGGATTAACACATAGGGGACTTTTTATCCCGAAAAGTACGCGATTCCGTAGGATTTCATCAAGTCTGATATAGATGGCGCTGCTGTGCATACATAAATACACGCAAACGAAGTTGCGCGGGTTTCACTAGTTGTAAATACTGAAAACACCGAGATTCGAGACAAACACAAATGCCATCACATAAATGTTTGGTTAGTCCGGGAATCGAACCTGCTCACCCTAATGCTGAAGGCACACTACCAACGCACCACCCACCGGGCTGTCGAACACCTTTTTTTGTTTTTTAAAACATTTTCCATTATAAAAAATAAATAATGTTTTCTATGGCCTATTAAAAATAGCTCAAGAAAGATTGGATTTATTACCGTGCTCAATAAGGTAGCAGTGAACGTTATAACGTTTAATGGCGTTTAATGTTCTTGTATTCACTATAATTCCCTCCTCTGCAGTTCAACTTATTTGGCAATGGTGTTATTCTGTTGTACATTTAACTAGACTAAACTAATTTTGACAGGACTAAAAGTGTTGCTATCCTTGTCACTAATTGTAAAATAAGGAAGGACAACAACACCCTTGGTCCTGTCAAAATTAGTTTAGTCTAGTTAAATGTACAACAGAATTAGCAGCATTGTAGAAAAATTCACAAAAACTCTTTAGAAGTTCTGTTAATTAATACATTACAAAAATTAAATACATCGGGATCGAGAGGGAGATATTCCCGTTAAAGTTTAATGATATCCCGTGGGAAAGCATGTATATTCTGGGGGAAAATATTGTATGTAATAATACCCTGCATGACAAAATTTCAAGGAAACCCGTTGAGCTGTTGCGTGAGAACTAACAAACATACATGGTTACAAACTTTATATTTGTAACACTAGCTGTGCCGCGACTTCGTTCGCGTGGTTGTCGAAAACGATATCGCGCTATGAATAATTTTCCCCGTTTTTGCAACATTATTCACTGATGCTTCGCTCCTATTGGTCGCAGCGTAATGTTATATATCTTAAAGGCTTTCTCGATAAATGTACTACCCAACACAAAAAGAATTTTTCAATTCGAACCAGGAGTTCCAGAGATTAGCGCGTTCAAACAAACTCTTTAGCTTTATATATTAGTACGAGCTGTTACCCGCGACTTCGTCCGCGTGAAATGTTCAAATAAGGATAACTCTTTTTCTTGTCATGCGATTTAAATGAAGCAAAGCCTATATTCTGCTCCAAGCCGTGCTCTAGCTTCTTGTGAAAACAGCATTAAAATCCGTTCAGTAACTTAGAAGATGTGCGCGTTCAAACAGACAGACAAACAAAAACTTAAAATATAAAAAAAATCGCTTTTATTACCTTTCTCTAACTGTTCCGTCTCCATTTTTGCCAAATACGTTCAAAGTACAGACATATCGGGGTCTACTGTTTTATTATATGTATAGATATAGATTCATCGTTCGTTACTAATATTTGCGCGAAATAATAATGCAAAAGTTTGAATGTATGAATGTTTTTTACTCTTTCACACAAAAACGACTCGACGACGGATTTAGTTGAAATTTGGCATACTTGTAGTTATTCATCTCGATTGATACATGGGATAATTTGTATTCCGGACATCTCCTCGGGAACTAGAACAACCACTGGCGTCCATTACTAGGACATATTTAACATTAAGTACGTTGGAATTTTGTTTTCGATCAAACGCATTTCGATAAACAACAATTCGACTGAACGTATTTCCGTAATTTAGCCATATGGCTTAATCACTTATCCTACGAGAGGTTATATTTCACAACATGTCAATTTATAGCACTAATGTTACTATAACAATAATGTTACTTAATATGAATTTAAGTAACTTAGTGTGATGGGAGGGGAGGGTTGATAGAAAAGGAGGAAAATTGTATGGAGTAAAAAAAAGTGTCGGGCCACGCACAATGTAGGGTTCCGTATTGGCTACGCATTTCTAACTTGCAGATGAGTACAATGGCATTTCTATGACATTAGTTCGTTTTCGTCAATGAAATTTTACTTCATAAGTTCGTCGGCTATTACTCGGTAACTAGTAGTGCCTAATTAACCGTTATAGTTTTCCTTGTAGGTTCACTATATGGAGTACTACCATGAATTTTTTCAAATTTCTAAAGACAAGACTTTCGGAAATAGAGTGGGGGACCACCGTGCAAAACGAAAATTTACACGTTATGTAAATAATTCGCAAACGGATCATTGTATCGGAAAATGTTCTTCCCACATCCTCGATGTTTTTAAAAGACCTATCTAACGATACCACACAACATGGGGTCGGTGCGGAAAAAACTTCACTCCCCAAACAATTTTTTTTTCCAAATTTTGTTCAACCACTTTGTTTGCATTGTTAAAGCTTTTTAGCATCAAGCGTCTAGGCGCTATACCGCGGACGGACAGACGGACATGGCGAAACTCTAAGGGTTCCTTGTAGTTTAGGTACTACGGAACCCTAAAAAATATATAGATATTTGTATGTTTGTTACTCTTTCACTCAAAAACAGCTACCTAAACAGCACAGCTACTAAAACTAAAAGATTTGCAAAATTGCAAACTTGCCAGACTCAATTTCAAAATTGCATAATTGCCGTATTTTCACCAATAATTTCATACTACACAATTACCATGTGATTCTACCACTATTCGTAGATGGTAATACTGTGCTTTGCAAGTGCAAGTGCTAAGTGTCTTGCCAGTTCTTAGCACAAATCTGCCGTCTGAACGGTGGTAAGAAAAAAATATGACGATTCGAAATTGTAATATGCCCGTTTGAATAAAAATATTTGATTTCATTGATATGTGGTCTAACGTAGCTGATCCTGTCAAGTTGAGACAAAAATTTGAGTTTTGAGTAAAATAGGAAACAGGATATCAACAAGG
Source organism: Endotricha flammealis (assembly GCA_905163395.2). Classification (NCBI taxonomy): domain Eukaryota; kingdom Metazoa; phylum Arthropoda; class Insecta; order Lepidoptera; family Pyralidae; genus Endotricha; species Endotricha flammealis. The sequence continues at coordinate 2,480,405 of LR990883.1, forward strand.
AAAAATGTATGTATAAAATACTTCCCATGCGAAAATCCGTCATGGCGTTGTAGACAGAAATGCGCATTAAAAGGGCACTATAAAAAATTCTTCAAACGTCATAACTCCTTTCGTTAATGCATAATTAGTTCGACCTTAAGAAATATACATTAAAGGTCATTTTCGCCGGTCATTCTGTAGGGCGGAGCTGTCCCCTCCGAGGTCATTATATTATATCATTGAGTTCGACCGTGGTGTGGAATGCGGAGTGAGAGGTGCGGGTACGGTGATAAGAGATAGCTGATTTAATTAACTATTTTAATCAGCCAGTCCTTGAAATGACGACAGTTGATTTTTCTACGGCAATTAGGAAAATTTTGAAAAAACTAACACCAATATCTCTGAACTGAAACCGCTCACTGTCAACCCCATGTTGATTTGTTGCAATTCATAAAAATGCTTAAAACCAAAGGTTTAGTTTTACTATTTTGAAGGAATCGGACCTTTTCCCAGTCACCCTGTATACATTTTCTCATACCCACTCATAGTTAAAACAGATAGTATCTACCGGTATGCACCGGCCACAAAATATATGAAAAATCGAAGTGGCGAGTCGCGGACACTGTTGTAGCGAGTGGCTGCCACCGACCACACATGTATCGAAAATCGTGTGAACTGCTATACGCTGGTCACCGACGCGGCTGTTACCGGCGGTGGTGACCTGTTTTATTTATTTATTAGGACATAACACAGATTAAAATAACGTAGCATTACAGTATACAAGCATGTGGTGATTTGTTTCTTACAATACAGAACATACGCTCACATGATTTGCCATCTCTCTAGGGTATGGTACCTTTTGCTTTAAATTGCTGTCTCTCACGTAGTTGTTAAGAAGGGAAGTCCTTAATACTTCCTACTCCAACTATCTTCTTTCTGATCAAAGTGAGTTCCAAGACAGCTGTAGTTTTCTCCCCCGGGACGTCAATAAGCTTCATTGCTTATTTTATTGTCAATTTGAGGTCGCCGTTGTTGATCCTGGCTACACAGGAGACACATCGGTGGGAATGTGTGGTGGGCTTGTCCCGAATACGGAAAATATTGCAAAATACAAATCGGCAATCCAAAATATGTATAGCCTAGCCTAGCTTCTAATTTTATATTTTAATTATATGCCGGAGTTTGCGCGGACATTTATACATATATGCTTTGAAAAGCTGTTTAAAATGTATTATAATATATTAATTTATTATTATATTTGGGTCATTGACACTAGAGTACCATCGCTTATCACTCTATACTATGCCTTAGAGAGTGAATGGCGCGGCGTGACGACTCAGTATACATAAGTATTGCAATGGTACAGATAATCTACTGATAACTGCTTTTGACTGAGACATGGATATAAAGTTAGTCATTCAGATAAAACAATGGACGGTTTAAATTGTACACAATTCGCACAGCATCATATGCGGGTCCGTTCTCGTAATATAAACGGTTTCAATCTCATCTCAAAATCACGCACTATCTCGCACAAGTCTATTTTGTGAGTGAGACAGCGCTTGAAATTGACATGAGATTGTAACTGTTATTGTTTCGAAAATAGGCCCATTTATCTCGTAGTCTTGAGTCTGTTGCCACTTTTATTTTTATGAGAATACGTTATGCCACAAAGTTGGCAAACAAGCATACGGCCCGCCTGATGGTAAGCATCACCATAGATAGCCAATACCGGGGGTATCACTCGCGCGTTGCCGACCCTCCCAATTCCCGCATTTAGAGCTCTGGAGCCGTTACTTACCGTAGGAACACAAAATGGCCGAGACCAATGTTATTTGACTACGATATTCTGTAGGTGGTACGTCTGTGAACTTCGACCACAGAATAAATAATACTACTTCGACTACTACACCACCAGGGCATTGGGACAAAATAGCCATTGCTAGCCACTCAACCACCATTTTATAGATCATCTTTAACGACCTAGGTGTTCTTGTAAAACACAGGAATCCTTAAAATACCAAGTCGGTTACGAAACTAACGGAGCCCACAGTTAAGACGCTATGCCGTAAAATAATTGAAACGAAAGGGGCGGGGCCTAGCCAAAAGTTGCGCGAGTGCCGCCGCGGCGGCGCTGCACTCGCGCGCGTGCCGGCCGGACCGCCGTTTTCCCGCGAAGTTTTGAAAATACTTTCGTCGGAAATACGATACGTTTCGCTGTTCACTTGTTATTGTTTGTTTAGTAGCTATTTAAGTTTATCTTAACTAATAAAGTAAATGAATACCTGTGTCTATTTATTTTAATATTAGTTATGAAATACAAGACAGTCGATATTTGGTCTATAACTAAATATATTGATAAATAAGCAAAATAATTACTTACATAAGTACATATTAAATTTTAAATAGTTTTACAGACAAACAAAATACTTTTTGCAATCGAATAAAACATTACACACACTGCGTTTTACTTTATAGTCTAAGAGCTAATGTCATTGTAAGGAATATTTTAGTAAAATGATAAAACAATGGGATTACATACTAAAGCTGTTATAATAAGGAATGTTCATCGTTTCATTCAAATACTTATTCAAAGTTATGTTATGAAAATTTTCTGTGGCTTCTTCTGAAGACTGTGCATATGCAGTACCACACTACAGGCTGAGCCAATTTTGAAATATACGAAAATGTTGTCTAGAATATAATTAATTAATAATAAATTCTAATTAGATGCAAATCACGTACTTTTTAAATCGTTTTATTTATAAAAGAACTAATAATAAAGCATTAGAGAAATTTTAAAAGTTATAGTTTTAAAATTTCTCTAAGGCAATAATCTTCTCATTATTACAACCCGCATTTGTCTCATTTGTGTCAACATTTTTATTTTCTTTACCTTTACGAATGACATAACTTGGCTCACGAATTGCCATATTTCTTGTATGCCGAGGATCTACAAGCTCTGGTAGCAAGCAATCATAATAAAAAGATAATAATTTTGGTTCCATTTTCGTCTTCCAAAACTGATCATCTTTATGGAGTATTTCTGTTTTTAGTTTATTTTCCCCATACCACACAGCTAATAAACATTTTGGAAATTTACTAATATGCATTTGCCCCTGTGCTTGAAAGAACCAATCAGATTTTTTATTAATGTATATTTTTCCAGTATTTTTGTCTTCTTTCCAAAAATGCTTTTGTTTAGTGCTATATATAGCCCTATCAATCCCAATCTTGAACGGTGCTATGGGGCACTTAATTTCTACAAGCATATTATGCGTTAAAACCACAGATATCAGAATACAAGAGATATGGTTTGTGGGCGGGGCACATGACGCCATTTTCTGCACAAATGTCTGCAGAAAATGGCGTCACTTCCTGCGAACTTGATTGTTCTAAGTCATTCACAAAACAACGCTTCCGCGAACACACGTCCGTGAATGTCAACAAAAATGCCGGCTTGTGCTTTAATTACGTGCAAAAATCGCAGTGATACGGTAAATTTAAGTAATAGTGGTGTTACTTATCATAGGTAAGTCATTTATTTAATATTTTTCTATATAAATGACAAATTAACGAAATATTTTTGAGGCATAGAAATTATTAAACAATATACGGCATAGTCGATACTTCCGTTACAAATATTGTCCATTGCTTGTTTTGGATACGCGCTTTTCAATGTTTTGCGGTATGCACGTACAATGGAATGCAAACGTAACGATAATTACAATGTTGTGAAAATATCGTGGTACCGCCGCTTGTAGCTTCCGCGATCTGTCAAAGTAATAATGGCCGTCGCACAAGCCATGTAGTGCTGCCAAAAGTAGAATATTTTAGTATCGATAATTTTGTATTTCTAATTTTTGAAAGTATAATAATTTGAAACTTTTACTACAGTGCATTCCTTGTACAGGGTGTCCCAGTCCCATAAGTATTGGATCAAACTCAAGGGGAAAGTAGCTCAACTAAAAACTCATTTGATTAGTTTTAAAAAAATCGCTTATTATTATGTACTAATTTTTTTAAGTTCTTTCTTTTAATTGGTTTGAAACTAAAAATTACTATTATAATTTAATTGGTTTGAAACTAAAAATTACTATTATAATACTATTAATTACTTCAGACTTAAATACATGAATAGGTAACGAAAACATAAGTAATGCGTTGTACGTGCCTATCAAATTTAAGGAGTGCACTCGATTTACTTGGGATCCCATCATCAGATCCTGATTGGTGACAAGTTATGATGGAAAAAAAATCAAATGGTCTAATCTAATACATACCTACAATACTTAAAGAATCATCCTCTAACTCCTATCCGTTTAGGAGTTGTACCTTCCATCATCACCTCATCAACATGGGATGATGACTTCCAGACGTAAAAACTTGAATAGCTTACGAAAACATAAGTAACGCGTTGTACGTGCCTATAAAATCTGAGGGTTGCCCTCGATTTGCCTGGGATCCCATCATCAGATCCTGACTTGGTGACAATGGGACCAACCTGGGAGTATGCACTTTCATATAAATAAAAAAATTTGAAAATCGGTCAAGAATTGACGGAGTAATCGGCGGACATACAAAAAAATATATATATACAATGAAACATAGAACCTCCTCCTTTTTTGAAGTCGGTTAAAAATGGCGACATGCGCCCCGCCCACAAACCATATCTCGTTCATAGTTGTAGTGCGTAATAATTGTTATTGTAAAATATAGAGAGGTAAAGTTATCGATAATGCTTGTCGCCCTTTTTCGTTAGGTGCCGTCACTATAATACACTTCTTACTTCTGTGTTCGTAATCGAACTGCAAATCACGGGCTTACGATTTGTGTGAGTGTGACTGTCGGAGATTATTCTATGAATGTGTTAAAATGTAACTGTGTGTGTAAGTGGCGACATCGGTTCCGGTACAAAAACTGTCTTATTACATTTCTCTTCTTTCTGTGTTCTGAGGTTAAAACTATTCCATCAGGCGTGGCCCCTAAAAACGGATATTGTTCGTCTATAAACAAACCACATTGCTTAATGTCTATATTCATTTTTTGCTTTTTTTTTAACCGACTTCAAAAAAGGAGGAGGTTCTATGTTTCATTGTTTTTTTTTGGAGGTCCGCCGATTACTCCTTCAATTTTGGACCGATTTTCATAATTCTTTTTTTAAAATAATATGTAATTTAAATATTGATTTTTTAAACTATATTTCCAAAATATTTTTATATAGTAGGTAAAAAATACGTAAATATGGATAAAGTTACTAAGTAAAAAAAATAGTTTCTAGAAAACAAAAAGATGGAAAACGAAACAGCATTTTAAATTTCGACCAACCATTTTCGAACAAATGAAATTCGGGCAAACAAGTTTCGGAGTAAAGATACGTTACCATTCAACAAGAGGAGTTGTCTTGTCTGGCAGGCGACCGTCTCCTAGTTATTGCATATATTACAAAATACTTCAATATATAAATAGCTTCATTATAAAGTTTTGATTTAATCTCAGTTTATTTTTGACTAATATTAAGTTAAGAACAAAAATGTAATGTAGCTTCCTACCTATAAAGCTAATATTATACCTATTTTCTATTAAGTTTATTCTATTAAGTAAAATAAAATATTGTAATAAAATAAAATAATCAGTTAGATGTCCAATAGGCAGAATATAAACAAAGTGTCGCCCCTGCGTAGTAATGTCATATTCTATGACTCGGTTGGGGGCGGGGCCAGGGAGGGGCGCGCCCCGCACGGCCGAACGCGGCGCCAAAATTTGAAGGCGCTGTCATTTCTATACGTAATAATATTATTTCGATGGGTTGCGCGCGAGATCTCGACGAACGTAGATCCGTCCCAGACAAGAGTAAGCGGCCGACTGAGCCCGCCCCACCCGTGCGACGCATATATCAATCCCTCTTGCGAGAGACAGAGATGGGACACTGTGAACACGGCGAATTTTTAACGTCGTAAGCGCCAAAACACATTTAGGCTTATTTAAAATTCATTAATTGAGTTTTTAAAAATTTGTCTTTACAGTCTCTAGAAAACATTAATGTCTTTCTTTATATGAAGTTTAAAATTTCTACTATTTACCGTTTAGAAGTTACAAGAGTTCTGAAGAAAAAACAGAGGTTACTTCGGATTTTTTTTCTATCGAGGAAATGTGTCACAATCGTGTTTTGGCTCTTTCCAAAATTTCGATTATATGATGAACTAATACATATCCAAAAATCTAGGTCTAAATTTTAGTAGTTTAGAAGATATTTGGTTTCTAAGGACCCTTCTTTTTTTCACATATCCCCTTAACTGGCCGTTTTAACCTTTAAATATTTAACTGGTTATTAGTATTACTGTGCACGCGAATGTAAATATAGTTATTTAACGAGATCGCTTTAGAATATCGTAATTACCATGAGTTTTTTTATGTAATACGGTAGCCAAACAAGCGTGCCACCTGATGGAAAGTTGTCACCTACGAGAATAACACCCAGACTCGACAAATACAAAAGTCATCCATCACAATTTTTTATTGAAGACCTCCGTGGCGCAATGGTTACCGTGCCTGCCACCCATGAGGTCCCGTGTTCGAATCCCGGTTCGGTCATGATGAAAAACGAACTTTAACTGATTGGTTTTGGGTCTTGGATGTTTATCTAAATATGTATTTGTTATAAAATATAGTTTCGTTGAGTTAGTATCACATAACACAAGTCGCGAACTTACTTTGGGGCTACTATATATTTATTATTTATTTAAATGTTTGTCCCGAGTGGGAATCGAACCAGAGGGCGCTGGTGCCGATAGTCACTACCAACGCACCACCGGGCTGTCAATCACGACTATAAAATCTAATAGGTGTCATCGGCCTTTTAACAGTCCCATGAATAAAATAATAGTGTAAGTACTAAACAAAATATTAGATAGATAGATATAATATGCTTTATTTACAAAACACAGTGAAAAAATAGGTATAAGAGAGGTAGGGCACAGCGGATAATCCGCTCAAATCGGAGCAGCCCGTCTGGGGAAAGAACTCCACCTTACAGAAGATCGTAGCCAAATAGCATTGGTCTCGGCCATGTTGTGTTCCTACGGTGAGTAAGGTCTGCAGAGCTCCACTTGGGGGGGTTGGGAGGGTTGGCAACGAGTGAGTGATAGCCCGATATTGCAAGCGTCTATAGGCTACGGTGATGCTTACCATCGGGCGGGCCGTATGCTTATTTGCTAACTTTGTGGTTTTAAAAAAAGGTACAGAAAACTTACAACAAGGCGGCCTTATTGCTGACAGCAATCTTTTCAAGGCAACCTTATGGTAAAAAATAAATTACGCTTTGGAATGGGCAAGAATAACAGGAAAAGAGATAGAACAGAATAAAAATAATACTTTGAAGCAAATAAAAAATTCGTTATCTCGAACTTCTCCATGCTTCGGAGGGCACGTTAAGCCGTCGGTCCCGGCTGTTATCGGTAGATGACAGTCTTAACCCAAGTCGGTGGCCTTCGGGCGGCTTGAAAACACCGGCCTCAGCCAATCCGCATTGGAGCAGCGTGGCAGAGTACGCTCTAGTCCCCTTCGATTGAAGGGAGACCCGTATCCCTGCAGTGGGATGATTTTGGGTTACTATGATCTATACTAATATTATAAAGAGGATAGATTTGTTGGTTTGTTTGTTTGCATTGAATAGGCTCCGAAACTACTGGACCGATTTCAAAAATTCTTTCACCAGTAGAAAGCTACATTATCAGGGAGTGACATAGGACATATCTTTTCCCGAAATTCAATGTGGTTCCCACGGGAACGGGTCCGGAACTTCACGCGGACGAAGTCGCGGGCAAAAAAGCTATGATGAATAAAAAATTTAGTATTGTGTAAAACGCGTTGATGTCTCTTTGTATAGAGAACAATTTTTTGTAAATACAAGCGAAACCCGCGCAACTTCTTTTACGTTTATCCCGCTTTCCCGTGGGAATTTCGAATAATCCTTTCTTATCGGACGCCTACGTCATACAAAGAACACACCCTGCAAGTTTCAGGTCTCAACGATCAGCTGTTTAGGCTGTGCATTGATCCTCGCATTGGACGACCTCCGTGGCGTAATGGTTACCACGCCAGACCGCCACCCAGGAGGTCCCGGGTTCGATCCCCGGTCAGGTCATGATGAAAAACGAACTTTTTCTGATTGGCCTCGGGTCTTGGATGTTTATCTATATATGTATTTGTTATAAAATATAGTATCGTTGAGTTAGTATCCCATAACACAAGTCTCGAATTTGCTTTTGGCTAGCTCAATTGTGTATTTTGTCCCTATATATTTATTTTATATAATCACACGCCACTACGCCCTCAATATAGGCCATCATAATGGTTCATCGTGTATCGTGTAGACGCGACCTTATGTCGCAATGTGTCACCACCTTTACCTCGTATGTTAGTTTGTCACGCAAAAGCCACTGAATTTTCACACGGTTGTGTGGCAATCATTTTATGACGCTTTTGTATGAAAATTATCTTCCGTCTCGTTCTCACGGTGTATTGTCGACAAACAAACATTAATGTCGAATTGATTATAATTATAGTTTGATGGACATAATATTTATATATACTTCCATACTGATCTTATAAAGTGGAAAGATTTTATTATCTACACTAATATTATAAAGACGAATGTATTTTTGTGTGTATGTTTGTAATGAATTAACTCAAAAACGACTGAACCGATTTCAAAAATTCTTTTACCGTTTGAAAGGTACATTATCTTCGGGTGACATGTTATATTATATTGTAAAAAAAACCTTATTATACCTTATTATATTTTATACATATTCTAACTTGGCCCGATCGTCGAGCGGCTAGCAATGGTATTTTTATCCCAAGGGCCGCGGGTTCGAATCCTGCGCAAGCCAAACATTTGTATGCATGAACATGTCTGTTTGCTTGGTCTGGGTGTTTTCTATGTATAATGAGTATTTATTTACATAAAAAGTATTTAAGTATATTTATCAGCAATCTAGTACCCATAGTACAAGCTTAGTTGCTTAGATTGGGACTAGATGGCGTTGTGTGATTCGTCCAAGAATATTTATTATTTATTAACTTAAACCATCACGAAGCTATGGGTTTTAGTCTGACTGGTGGATAATAATAATAAATATACAGGGACAATTCATACAGATTGAGCTAGCCCCAAAGTAAGTTCGAAACTTGTGTTATGGGATACTAACTCAACGATACTATATTTTATAACAAATACATATATAGATAAACATCCAAGACCCAAGGACAACCAGAAAAAGTTCGTTTTTTATCATGACCCGACTGGGGATCGAACCCGGGACCTCCTGGGTGGCGGTCCGGCGTGGGAACCATTACGCCACGGAGCTCATCAAAATAATATAATGGGATTACATAAACATAGAGTGTTATGAGAAACATAAGCGTCCCAACGCTTCGTATTGGAATAGCGTGGCAGAGTATGCTCTAATCACCTTCGATCGTACCCCTGCAGTGAGATTTTCTATACCACAAAATCGGCAAACAAGCATACGGCCCGCCTGATGGTAAGCATCACCGTGGCCTATAGACGCTTGCAATACCGGGGGTGTCACGCGTTGCCAGCCTTCCCAACCCCCCCAAGTGGAGCTCTGGAGACCTGACTCACCGTAGGAACAAAACATGGCCGAGACCAATGCTATTTGATGTTTTTTTTTTATGATTATACGTTGATATGGTGATAGTGTTTGAAATAACTACATATGTATTCAAAAATAACAAATCGATTAAATGAATACATAATACATATATTTCAATAAAAACAATAAACAACTATTAATATACAAAATTTGATCAACGTTCAAATATTTCATAGTTTTTTGACCCAAACAACATCCGTATTTGTATACACGCTAAATATTCTATGTAAATTAATTCATATATCAAAAACTTATAGTATTATATAGCGAATGCCGTGAAAATTCAAAAGACCTTACGAGGTTTTTTACCTCATGTTCTAATACGAGCACGATCGGATCCGAGCGCATTAGTGACCACTAGGCGACATTTTACTTCACCGATAGAAAATTCTAACGCGCTCGTATTCGAACGTGAGGTGAAAAACTCGTATTAAGCACTCAGGTCTAAATCCTGTAGGGAACTCAAGTGCAAAATTGCAGATCTGTGGGGCAATTCACATAACAAGAACCGATTCTAGTTCGATTCAACAACACTCGCTGTCTCACTCATACAAAATAGGAATTGAACGGGACAGCGAGTGTCTTTGAATCGAACTAGAATCGGTTCTTGTTACGTAAATTGCCCCACAGGACTTTTCGTTGTAGAAGACTAACGGCCCGCCCCGGCTTCGCACGGACTTTATAGAATCACTGTTTTAAAAATATATATAATGTAGCCTATATCACACGGGAATAGCGTGGCTTTCCAACGATAAAAAAATTTTTCAAATAGGTCCAGTAGTTTCGGAGCTTATTCAAAAAAACAGTCAAATCCATCAATAATATTAGAATAAATAATGTTTCCTTTATATTAAATAGATAATGTTTCTATGAACATCGTAACACCAGTCTCGAAAACAAACACATATACCATCACATACATATTTGCTCCATGCGGAGATCGAACCTACGTCTGGGGCTACGTAGAATCTCTACCAACGCGTCGGCCTGGGTTAAGGTCAAAGACTATAACTTCATTCTTCCTAATTTCTTTAAACATTATTTCTATTAAACAAACAAATTACCGCCAAAGTGACAGCTGTCAAAAAACTCAAAAACAAATACGTGGTCTGTCAAAATTGGCGCGCTTCCTGCACCCTTCCTGCCCTTGAGCACGACCACTTACTTTTTTTCGACGTTCCGTTTCATACAAGCGACCGTTGGTATAAAAACGGACGGCAACGAAATTGTATCAAGCAGTAGCTATCGAGCAGTCTAACAGAAGTGCACGATGAGAGTTCTGGTTAGTTGCCAACGATTAAATTAAAAATAATAATAACCATAAACTAATAAGCATAGTGTTGTGTTGTTGTGTTGTGCCAGTGTTATGTGAATCACGAGCTAATTAATGTGAATTCGGAGCACGCCTTTGGAATTTACGAGAATTGTATCAGAAATTTCTTTGGAGAATTTGCATAGTGCTGTGACCTATTTATCGATGTCTGATTAACATCGATAAGTTAATTCAAGACGTAATAAATCGAGACTATCTGATTGAAATCACTTATTATATCATCTCAATATTATAACACGATTACTTTAGGGCGTTAGGGTTGCCAAAATGTAACATAAAGAAAATAACAATTTTATTTTTTTTCTTATAGATCTTCGCCGCCGCCGTCCTTGCCTCCGCCGCCGCAGTGCCATCAGGCCTGCTGGCTCATGGCCATGGCCTCCTCGCTGCTCCATTGGTAGCACACGCCCCCCTCGTCCACGCCGTCCATGGACCCGCCCTCCCCACCATCTCCCCTGGTGACATCCAGGGTGCCGCCATCGAAGCCCACGTAGACGCCTCCGACCACGCCCGCGCCGCCGTCGACGCCGCCCGTGAATACCACGACCAGGCCTCCGAACTCCAAGGTCAAGCCATCAACGCCGCCGAGGACCACTCTTGGCAAGCCGTTGACGCAGTCAAGACCCACGAGGCTCAATTGGACGGTGCCGCCGCTGGCGCCGCTCCCATCCTCGCCAAACAACTGGCCGGTCATGTTGCACCAGTCATTAGCCACGGATACGCTGCGCCATTGGCTCATGCAGCTTACGCCGCGCCCTTGGCTCATGCAGCGTACGCCGCCCCAGCCCTTGTTGGTCATGCAGCTTACGCCGCCCCAGCGCTCGCCGCCAGCAAAACCGTGGTGACTCAATCTCTCTCTCAGTCCCACCCAGCTCCCGTCCACTCTGTGGTAGCCGCCCCATTGGCTTATGGTCATGGTATCGCCGCCCACGGTCTGGCCGCCCACGGTTACGCCGGCCACGGTTACGCCGGCCACGGTCTCGCCCACGGATACGCGCACGGACTCCATGGATGGTAAAACGAATATAATAGAAATTTTTTCTTAGAATACCAAAAAAAAAAATACTCATTATTTTTTGGAATGTACATAAATTAAAAAAATATGCAAGGATGTTGTGTGAATAAATGAAATAGTAATTTTATAAATATGCCTAGTTTTATTTGGGTCAGTGTTTCGTCATAGACGCATGGTCACAGATAGTGATGGGCGATTTCCGGAAATGTTCTCTTAGTGGAAACATTGAGGAAACGTTCTCGGAAAGGAGAGAATTTACGGAAATTTAAGAGAATCTAAACCAAGTATGTAGACTTTTTAATTTTGACATAAAAATAGATGACTATGCATGTAATTTCAGTAGCTATGAATGCCATAGTGAAGATACATGTCAGGTAGATAGTTATAATGACGTTACATTTGATTTTCTATATATATAAAAGTAAAAGTCCTGTCTGACTGACTGACTTAACTATATATCAACGCACAGCCCAAACCGCTGGGTCTAGAGATTCCAAATTTGGAATGTATGTTCCTTACAACGTCTAGGGGTGTACTAAGAAAGAATTTTTTCAAAATTCCCACGGGAAAGCGAGATATACGCAAACGAAGTTGCAAGGGTTTTACTGATCCGTTGGGTCTAGAGATTCCAAATTCGGAATGTAGGTTCCTTACAACATCTAGGGGTGTGCCAAGAAAGGATTTTTCAAAATTCCCACGGGAAAGCGAGATATACGCAAACGAAGTTGCGAGGGTACATCAACGCACAGCCCAAACCGCTGGGTCTAGAGATTCTAATTTGGAATGTAGGTTCTCTACAACATCTAGGAGTATACCAAGAAAGGATTTTAAAAATTCCCACGGGAAAGCGAGTAATACGCAAATGAGTTGCGGTTTTACTGATCCGCTGGATTCCAAATTCGGAATGTAGGTTCCTTACAACATCTAGGGTGTGTACTAAGAAAGGATTTTTCAAAATTCCCACGGGAAAGCCAGGTATACGCAAATTAAGTTGCGAGGGTATATCAACGCACAGCCCAAACCGCTGGGTCTAGAGTACTCTAGAGATTGCAAATTTGGAATGTAGGTTTCATATGACGTCTAGGGGTGTACTGAGAAAGGATTTTTCAAAATTCCCACGGAAAAGCGAGATATACGCAAACGAAATTGCAATGGTTTTACTGATCCGCTGGGTCCGCGAGATATACCCTTACAAGTTCATTTGCGTATATCCCGCTTTCCCGTAGGAATTTTGAAAAATCCCATGTTGGTGCACCCTCAGATGTCGTAAGGAACCTATATTCCAAATTTGGATCTCTAGACCCAGCGGTTTGGGCTTTGCGTTGATATACTCTCGTAACTTCATTTGCGTATATCTCGCTTTCCCGTGGGAATTTTGAAAAATCCTTTCTTATTACAACCCTAGATGTCGTAACGGTCGTAAGGTACCTACCTACATTCCAAATTTGGAATTAATAGACCTAGCGGATTAGTAAAACCCCTGCAATTTGGTTTGCGTATATCTCGCTTTCCCGTGGGAATTTTGAAAAATCCTTTCTCAGTACACCCCTAGACGTTGTAAGGAGCCTACATTCCAAATTTGGAATCTCTAGACCCAGCGGTTTGGGCTGTGCGTTGATATACCCTCGCAACTTCGTTTGCGTATGTCTCGCTTTCCCGTGGGAATTTTGAAAAATCGTTTCTTAGTACACCCCTAGATGTCGTAAGGAACCTACATTCTAAATTTGGAATCAATAGACCCAGCGGATCAGTAAAACCGTTGCAACTTCTATTGCGTTCTCGCTTCCCCTTAGGAATTTAAAAGAATCCTTTCTTGGTACACTTCTAGATGTCGTAAAGAACCTACATTCCAAATTTGGAATCTCTGGACCCAGCGGTTTGGGCTGTGCGTTATACCCTCGCAACTTCGTTTGCATTATATCTCGATTTCCCGTGGGAATTTTGAAAAATCTTTTCTTGGTACACCCCTAGATGTCGTAAGGAATCTACATTCCAAACTACATTCCAAATTTGGAATCAATAGACCCAGCGGATCAGTAAAACCCTTGCATTTTCGTTTGCGTATATCTCGCTTTCTCGTGGGAATTTTGAAAAATCCTTTCTTGTAACAACCCTAGATGTCGTCATGGAACCTACATTCCAAATTTTGAATCAATAGACCCAGCGGATCAGTAAAACCCTTGCAATTTCGTTTGCGTATATCTCGCTTTCCCGTGGGAATTTTGAAAAAATGCTTTCTTAGTACACCCCTAGACGTTGTAAGGAACCAACATTCCAAATTTTGAATCTCTACACCCAGCGGTTTGGGCTGTGCGTTGATATATGATTAAGTCAGTCAGGCAGTTAGGACTTTGAATTTTATATATATAGAAAATCAAATGTAACGTCTTTATAACTACCTACCTGACATGTATCTTCACTATGGCATTCATAGCTACTGAAATTACATGCATAGTCATCTATTTTTATGTCAAAATTAAAAAGTCTACATACTTGGTTTAGATTCTCTTAAATTTCCGTAAATTCTCTTAAATTCTCCGTTCAAGAGAATGTTTCAGAATGTTCTCTTTCCAAGAAAGTTCTCGGAACGGAAATGTTCTCCTGCCCATCACTAGTCACAGAGGTTCTTTTTATTGAGAAAATTCAAATTAGGCATTGATTATGCTTATTCTTTGTTTCATAGGCAAGCGTGAGTAAAGTTTTTTTATTATTTAACGACTTATTATAAGTTGTACATAACATTAAACCATTGTGAATACATAAATCAATTAAAATACAATATGATTTACGATGTAAAGAGGTCAATAACTGGCACCTTAGAAGTCTGCTTATCACGCAAATTATAAACATAATAATTTTATTTTTGAATCGTTATGATAGTTTAGATTAAATTATTCGATATTCAGTTGCAGTATTATACAGTTAATGACACAATTAACTAATCGTTATTATTGTCAAAAGTCAATGTGGAAGAAAAAAAGTATTGATCTGTTTATAAAATGCTTTAAAACTCGATTAATGTTTAATCGCTTTTATTACTGTGAAGGATTAAATTAATCAAATGACTAAATGAATGATAAAGTCAACGAATGAATGAATGACCAAGTCACCGATAAACTTTTTTTTTATGCCACAAAGGTGGCAATCAAGCATACGGCCCGCCTGATGGTAAGCATCACTGTAGCCTATAGACACTTGCAATACTGGGGGTATCACTCACGCGTTGCCAACCCTCCCAACCTCTCCAGAGGTCTGCACATGCCCCCATGTGGAGCTCTGGAGGACGGAGCCATGTTGTGTTCAGGATGTGAGTGAGGAGGACCTCACTCACATCTGAATACAACATGGCCGCGACCAATGCTATTTGGCTACGATCTTCTGTAAGGTGGAGGTCCATCCCCAGAAGGGGCTCCGATTTGAGCGGATTATCCGCTGTGGCCTACCTCTCTTAAAACTAAGTTAAAAGAGTTGAGAAGAAATCGTATATTTTAGAGCAACTTTTAGTTTAAATATATAGAACAAAATTACCTATAAACCGAAATGTAATAATTTTAAACCATTAGATATTACATAATCTTTACCTACTGCGAGGGTATTGTTCACCTATAAATTTAACTCTGCGATTACATAATTGTTGCAATGAAATAACCGATAATAACTAGGATTAAAACTGGTATTAAGTAACTTGGAAATAAGCTATTTCATTATTATTATGAAATGATTATTGTCATTTAATCTCATAATCATCCCAGTACAGAGATACGGGTCTATTTTCAAACGGGAGGTATTAGAGCGTACTCTGCCACGCTGCTGCAATGCTGATAGGCCACCGATTTGGCATAACGATTGTCACACAACAACAGCCGGGATCGACGGCTTAACAATATAATATGCATGGAGAAGCTCTCGATAACGAAGACCATCCAAATACTGGCAAGGGTCAACGTTGTTTAACTTGCGTGTTCGTTTCGTGCGACACACCCTCCGTGACGACCTCCGTGGCATAATGGTTACCACACCAGACCGCCACCCAGGAGGTCTCGGGTTCGGATCGCGGTCGGGTCATAATGAAAAACTTTTTCTGATTGGCCTCGGGTCTTGGATGTTTATCTATATTGTATTTGTTATAAAAATATAGTATCGTTGAGTTAGTATCCATAACACAAGTTTCGAACTTACTTTGAGGCTGCCTCAATCTGTGTGATTTGTCAAAAAAAATATTTTTTAATTATAATAAAATATGAATACTATCGATAAATAAAAATTCGCGTAAATCCCTTCACGCAACATTTAGAAAACTTGAATCATATTTTATGGCCCTGCTCACCTCTTTCATTGGCCGAATGTACATGATAACTTAAATTATCTATGTAATAAATCAACACAATATTAGACAAAGGAACATATAATGTTACGGTGCAAGTCTAAAACCGGACATTTAACAACCTTAACCGAATTAAAATAAGGCTCCGTTCATATTAACAAGTGGCATAGTCTGCATACATACGTAGAGAGAGATAACGACTTCGCGCCTCAGTAACTCACAGGTAAACTAACTGTGAGTTACTCAGGCCGCAGACAGCGCCGATTCATTGAGTTAACTCATAATTGCGCCGAAAGAATAACAAGTTAGAGCATGGAATGCGTGGACTTGTTTAATTATAAAGGCGCTGGGTTGCAGTGGACACAATCACGTACATCCTCTTGCAAAGCAAAGCTTAACACACGTGCGTAGCCTCTTCGTGCGCAGCAGTGGGACTGCGCCTTAAATGTTATTCAAAATTACGCCATGACGCAATAAAATTGCGCCGAATACCTATAACTAACATCTTTTCAACAAAAATTTTTTGTAAAGATAGATGAAGTAGGATTCTATCCCCGTGCATGCAGCTCGTAATGCCAATAATCGCGCAGTGATATCAGTTACCGCGGCATAACAATAAACCAAAAAATCGTACGTTCATATATAACGTAGCCAGGACTCTGTTAGAAAGAGAAAGAGGTAGGGCACAGCGGATAATCCGCTCAAATCGGAGCAGCCGTCTGGGGAAGGACCTCCACCTTACAGAAGATCGTAGCCAAATAGCATTGGTCTCGGCCATGTTGTGTTCCTACGGTGAGTAAGGTCTCCAGAGCTACACTTGCAGGGGTTGGGACGGTTGGCAACGCGTGAGTGATACCTCCAGTGTTGCAAGAGTCTGTAGGCTACAGTGACGGCTTACTATCAGGCCGGCCGTATGCTTGTTTGCCACCTTTCTGGTATAAAAAAAGGCAGTATTCTGTTATTCTCTCTCTGTAACACGCAGCGGTCATACTGAAAGCGTTTAGATGTAGCTAAGCCCAGCAGTAGACTTCTTGTGGCTGAGATAATCACGATGATGAACTCGCTATTCCCGTCTCAGTGTAATGAGTTAGCGCAATGGTAAAGTGTTACCAACTTTCTACACTTGTAGCGCAGTGGAATGAGTTGACACACTAACGTAACACAGTGTTACCAATGTCTACGAACGTATGACAAAGTACCAAATTGGTCTCGGTATCGCGGAAGTAACAAAAATAAATAGTTTTATAACCTTGAACAAAATTTTTCAATAGTCAATACCTACATGTATCGCGGAACTGGGTGTTGTCTGATTCGGAACAAAAAAATCCTTCATACATTATAAATGTTATTTAATATAATTATGGGCAAATTCTTTTTTTGAGGAAGTCATTAAAGAATATATATTACCTACTAGCTGTTCCCCGCAGCTTTGTTCGTGTGGTTATCACTACTTATGACACTCACAAATATCGTGGCTTTCTATTGGTAAAAGAATTTTCAAAATCGGTTCAGTAGATCCAGAGATTACAAACAAATTCAAATTCAAAATATTTTTATTCAAATAGGCCTAATATAAGCTCTTTCGAATCGTCACTATTTTTTCCTACCACCAGTTCAGACGGCAGATTTGTGCTAAGAAGAAACTGGCAAGAAATTTAGCACTTATTAAAATGGTATTAATAAGATACAATTTACAATGACAGAAAATATAAAAATAACACAAAACATCTGCAATTTCTGATTATACAAATAATTAAAGATTAATGACACTATAAATAAAGAAAAAAAAGCGTATTAATATACTGGTATACATATATGCCTACATTTAAAGCCATTTTAAGTATAGTAAATACATTTACTTGATCCAACTCCAAGCTAGATTATTGTACGGTTAAGTTAGCTGTTCCGGTATTGCAGCCTGACCCAAAAACCTTTAAAGGGCCATTTACTTAGCTACGTTAAGTAAGGTTCAGTTTACACTACAAACATAGGAATCTACGCGTATTCGTATAAATGTTGTATGTACCTAGTTTCTATTAAAAATATTAAAAAAAATTTATGCAACAAAGTTGGCAAACAAGCATACGACCCGCCTGATGGTAAGCATCACCGTAGCCTATAGACGATTGCAATACCTGGGGTATCACTCACGCGTTGCCAACCCTCCCTAGGAGCTCGATGGCGTCGACTCTAATATGAACACGTAAGTTAACCGACGTCGACCCTAGCCAGCGTTTGGATGGGTTTCGTTATCTCGATCTACTCCGTGCTTCGGAGGGCACGTTAAGCCGTCGTTCCCGGCTGTTATCGGTAGATGACAGTCGTGAAGCCTAGTCAGTGGCCTTCGGGCGGTTTGAAAACACCGGCCTCTGCCAATCCGCATTGGAGCAGCGTGGCAGAGTACGCTCTAATCACCGTCGATTGAAGGGAGACCCGTATCCCAGCAGTGGGATGATTATGGGTTGATATGATGACGAATACATACTCGATTTTCATTACTGACACGACACGTATGTACGTATGTACATGCCTGATTTCCTTGACAGATTAGGATGAAGATAATATTACTGTTAAACCGCAAAAGTACAACAAGTATTTTCTATTAATACTATTCAAATAAACAAAATGGCGGTCGGTAACTAGAGCGATTGTCATTTACCTTGTTGAGTATGAGTCAGTCGCCATTTCCAGATGCAAAAATAAATTGTGGACTGCCTTCGAAAGGTTATTTTTTGAAGTCATATCTATACTTCAATTTTAATGCAAAAGTAGCTCTAAGAGCTAGTTAAAACAATTTATAGACATAAACCCCATTACCAATAAACGTAGAATAACGGGTTATACACTGTTTTTTCACTGTCTTTCAGATTATTTTTTTATTTATATTTATAGGGACAATATTCATACAGATTGAGCTAGCACCAAAGTAAGTTCGAAACTTGTGTTATGGGATACTAACTCAACGATATTATATTTTATAACAAATACATATATAGATAAACATCCAAGACCCGAGGCCAATCAGAAAAAGTTCGTTTTTCATCATGACCCGACCGGGGATCGAACCCGGGACCTCCTGGGTGGCGGTCTGGCGTGGTAACCGTTACGCCACGGAGTAAATACGGAGGAAAATATAGTATAGCCTATGTTACCCGGGGATAATGAACCTTCCCAATGGTGAAAGAATTTTTGAAATCGCACCAGTAGTTTTTGAGTTTACTCGTTACAAACAAACATACAAATCATTCCTCTTTATAATATTTCGTATAGATATAGGAAAATAATTGTGATACTAATAATTGTATAATTGCGATTAGTTATAAACATGTCGCCACGTTAACGTATTCCCACAACCTAGACGAAACACTTCATGTTAATTATGTTGTAGTCATTATTTGAATTATGACTTTTCTGTAAATGTCTAGTGTACTTCTTTTTTTATGCAACAAAGGTGGCAAACAAGCATACGGTCGGCCTGATGGTAAACCGTCACCGTAGCCTATAGGCGCTTGCAATACCGGGGGTATCACTCACGCGTTGCCAATCCTCCCAACCCCAAGTGGAGCTCTGGAGACCTTACACACCGTAGGAGCACAGCATGGCCGAGACCAATGCTATTTGCCTACGATCTTCTGTAAGGTGGAGGTCCTTCCCCATACGGGCTGCTCCGATCGGATTATCCTCTGTGCCCTACCTCTCTACTTATAAAAATAACTTATTTAAAATTACAATTATTCATTAAAGTAACACTAAAACTGGTGGGTGTTTTAACAAGCCGCGTTCGTGAATTTTCGCACACATTACTGAGTTGACTGGTAGAGAATGCATTTAGCATTAAGTCCGCCTGTTGTATCAGTACTTAGTGTATTGTGGTCAATAAAGATAATTAAATAAATAAAATGAAACTAATATTAGAAAAGTAAAAATCAAATCTAATATTTTAAAGAGGTCAAGTTTGTGAGGTTGCAGGGGGTAATATCAAAATATGAATGGCTAAAGTGTCTTTCAGATAGCATGGGTACGGTCACGTTTGAGTTATTTCATTTCACGCATGTTTTATTCGAAACAAAAAACCGCGAAGTACAAAAAGAAATAGAAAAAGAGTGAAGAATAAGAGACTACAAAAAAGTAGTAAATTCAAATTTGCATTATTAATGATACATTATTTTTAATTCCCTGTAAATTCCCTTCAAATCCCAAATGTCACCGTACCCATGCTATCTGAAAAACATTGTAGTTGCCGAACAACTATAAATAAAAATCGTAAAAATACTATACAGGGTTATTGGTAACTAACGCTAAACCTTTTAAAGGCAGGTTAGGTACATGAAAAAGAACAATATTTGCTATGGGACCAACTTCGAAATCACTAAACAAAAATCTGCTGTTCCATACATTTTGTCGAGTTGGTATGAATATTTTCTAACCTAACCTAACCATTTACCTTTCTTACCTAAGCTGCCTTTAAGATTTTACCAATAACCCTGTATAGTGCAATAAAGATATTGAGTATTAATTTCTATAGTGTATTATTTTCATCCGTCTAGCTCCAGTTATTTCTGTGGTGTGTAGTCAGTCAGTCGACCACTCCTTATATATCGTACAAATGTGGCTGTCAGTATTTGAATTACGACTGTTGTGTAAATGGCCAGTTGCAGTTTGTGTGTGTGTATATTTAGTTCGAAATGAAATGAAAATGAAATCGTGTATTCTGAGACTAGATTAAATTGATGAAAGCGCATTTATAGAATGATATCCGTATCCAGATCATAAACTACCAACTACGTTTTTGAAAGAAATAATGGTTATTTTTATTTGAAAGGATAACACACATTCATATTAAATTAAATATATATTTTTTTTTTTTGATAATTTGAGTGAATTTGTCCACAATCTTGTCTGAAGTTAAGCAGAGATGAGGGTAGTACACGCAAACTCAAAAAATGCCTATTCATTCTTGCCTTAAAAATCCCTAAATTGTATGAATAATTACTTTAAATAAAATTAAATACTCTATTTTGTTCCCTCACACAGAAAAATACAGGTTTACATTTTTGTAGTTTGTACATTAAAACAGGGGCCCGATTCTACTAACATTAATGCACCAATGGACTCTCAATGGTGTCTCAATCGTGTCCCAAAAGAATGCCGATAGTGTATCAGTGGAATAGTTTTTACATTTGTTTGGTAGAATCGGGCCCTGGCATAAGCCATCAATCGGCTTAATCAATGTAGAAGACTGGTGTCTATACTAGGAAGACCCGTATGACACAGCATCTTCATTTATTGCTGCCACAAACACTCTGACTATCTTCTTTCTGATTAAATTCGTTGTGAGTTCCAAGACAGCTGTAGTTTTCTCCCCCGGGACGTCAATAAGCTTCATTGTTTATTGTCAATCTGAGGTCGCCGTTGTTGATCCTGGCTACACAGGAGACACATCGGTGGGAATGTGTCTCCTGTGTATGGGCTTGTCCCGATAGCCACAAACACATAGTATAGGATAGAAGTTTTAAAGTAATAAGAACAATTTCTTGGTGACACTCCGTAAGGGCATAGGTCAGCGATTGACCACTGTCTCACCTGTTAGGAAGTGATGTGTCCGTAGCTTGCTGACACAGTAATAAGTTATTACTGTGTCAGCAAGCTACGGACACACGGAATATAAAGTCAGAATATAAACTCATCCTGACTTTATATTCACCCAAATTAGGTATATCTTACGGGGTCACGATCAGTGCAATGGCAGTATACTTACAAACCTTCGCGTTTATAATATTAGTAAGGAATGTAAAATACAACACACAAACCGACCAATCAGAATATTGTCGGTTATTCTGTTAAAAGTCTGTATTACTGACTGCGACATTAGTGCCACATTCGCGCCGGCCGATCACCTTCACATTTTCGAGTTTAACCGATTACTAGTAATTGCACGGGGCTTTGTTTATGTACAAACAATTAATAAATAAATAAATATTCTTGGACGAATCACACAAAGCCATCTAGTCCCAAACTAAGCAACTAAGCTTGTACTATGGGTACTAGATTGCTGATAAATATACTTAAATACTTTTTTTTTGTAAATATATACTTATTATACATAGAAAACACCCGGACTAAGGGTTACAGACATGTTCATGCACACAAATGTTTGCCTTGCGCATGATTCGAACCCGCGGCCCTTAATAAACTACTGATCAAACAATCGGCCCTAAAACGTACAAATGTCATCGAATATGACATTGCACTTATCAGCAAAAATATAGTAGGTAATTATATCTAGAGCGTAATTACGGAACCCTACACTGTGCGTGGCCCAACACGCACATGCCAGGTTTTCTGTTCGTATTTTTTAGGCACGGAATCCTAAAAAAACAAAATTTTATCTACAAAATCCTAATGCGAAGTTACCTATTGATTGATCCAGTTAAATGGTTATTATTGTCGTCGTTATATTATGTAGATACAAACAAATAAACCGGTAATAGGTACTTGGTAAACGGCGCAGGCGCAAAACTTGAAACATTAATTTATAGATTACGGACCCGACGCAAAAATATTTACTTCAAAAGAGGCTAAAGATATAGTTAAATAGTTGAGGAGCGGTAGATTGGGATAATATAAGAATGTTATATTATCCCAATCTACCGCTTCTTCAGGGAAGTCCTTAAATGGCTGACGAACTATGAGTCATAATACCACAGATCATACGGCCAGTATATGAAACGATTTTTAATTTTAATTCCACATAAGTCTAGCTATCTTTTCTTTCTTCTTTAGTTTGACAGTGATGACAGACAGTGACAACAATAATATAATGTGTCATTCATTGACTTTAAAACTTATTTTGAGCAATTCATCGTGTGGCCTACAATAGTCGTTAAACATACACTTAAATCACTTACTACCTTAGACCTCTTTTGTATCTTTGTCTTGCGAATCACTACATAGTATAAAACAAAGTCGCTTTTTCTGTCCCTATGTCCCTTTGTATGCTTAAATCTTTGAAACTACGAAACGGATTATGATGCGGTTTTTTTTAATAGATAGAGTGATTCAAGAGGAAGGTTTATATGTATAATACATTCCAAAATTCCCATGGGAAAGCGGGATACACGCAAGCGAAGTTGCGCGGGTCGCTAGTAAATGATAATATATGATTATGAGGTATAAACGCAGCTACAGGACCTTATACTATACAAGCCCATTGGGATAAAAAATATAGTAATAAGTATAAAAAATGTTCCCGTTGACATTTAACGCGTGGTATATTAATACCATTACTCTACATAGTAAACAAGATTTATGTGAAGTTTAACTGTCTGTCTGTACGTTGTTCCGTCATTTAATCACATAAATAGCGAAACCCGAGCAACTTCGTTTGCTTGTATGTATCCCATTTTCCCATGGGAATTTCGTTTTTTTTATGACAAATAAATATTCTTAGACGAATCACACAACGCCATCTAGTCCCAAACTAAGCTTGTTCTAGGGGTACTAGATTGCTGATAAATATACTTAAATACTTTTTTTTTGTAAATAAATGCTTATTATACATACAAAACACCCAGTACAAGGCAAACAGACATGTTCATGCACACAAATGTTTGCCTTGCGCAGGATTCGAACCCGCGGCCCTTGGGATAAAGTGACCATTGCTACATAGCCACTCGACCACCGGGCCTGTCAAGGGAAACCCAGGTTATATCCATACTAATATTATAAATGTGAAAGTGTGTTTGTTTGTCCTCCCTTCACGTCGAAAGTGATGAACAGATTGATATGAATTTTTTATTGGGGATAGTTTAAGGTCTGGAGAGTGACATAGGAAAAAAATAAAGTATATATTTTTTTGTTCTTCTTTCACCGACATGTTTTTTTTTAAACAGAGATGATTTAAGGTCTGAAAAGTGACATTGACTACTTTTTATCCCGGAAAAACATCTCATTCCCACGGGAAAAAAAGTATAACATTATATTTTCATATTTTTTTAACGGAGCGGAGATAAATTTAAGGTCTGGAGCACTCTCCCTCCAGACATTATATCCCCGTTAAAAATGTCACTACATAAGGCTACTTCTTTCCCACGGGATAAAGAGGTTCCCATGGGATATATTTATATATATAAAAAATAGGGATCTTTACTTAAACCCGTGCGAAGCCAGGCAGGTCGCTAGTCTTAAATATAATAAAATTTTCTCTTTAATTACATCTTAATAAAAAAAGATTGTTAACTGCTATAATTTTATTAAGAAAAGTAAAATATTTTTTCAAATTCCAATGACCCCATGACAAAAGAAAGCAAAAATAAAAAAAAAGAGTATTGTCTATGATGCAACATACCACAGACTAAAATTATGAGTACAAACCAATATGGCGCCTACATATGAGATGTCAGATTGCTTCCTGCATTCTCGACAGCGGCGTATCATTTTTTTTATCTTTTTAAGATTTAGGGATCAATTGTGAAATTTTAATTCAACCCTTATCGATATTTTTAATACTATTTACAAAAATATTCGTAAGTTTATATTGTAAGTAACGGTTTGTCTAAGTTAGTTATTTTTTGAAAGACATTTTAATTTGAATTCCAGATTAAGGTGGTACGTTTCGGTCCACGCGGGAAAATTTTTTTGGGGGTTTTTTTTACAAATTGCATCTCAATCATTGATATAAAGTTCGTGAAAATTGATTTGGCGACAACAAATACAATATATCTGCTGAATAATTATCAAATAAATTATAAATATTAGCTCTTCTTATTATGAATGTCCACGATGCATCTTTTCCCCTATAAACGTGCATTATACACATTCATAATGAGAAGAGTCAACATTTTTAATTTATATGATGATTATTCAGTAGATATATTGTATTTGTTGTCGCCAAATCAATTTTCACGAAAATTCTATCAATGACTGAGATGCAATTTGTAAAAACCCCCAAAAAATATGAATTTCCCGTGCGGACCGAAACGTACCACCGTAAGTCTCAAGCTATTTATTTTCTTCTACTTAAATTTGACAGTGACAGCTACAATTTTATGTGTCATCAACTTTTAAAATGGGTTTTGGCGCCAACTACGACAGCGTCCACTTGTGCTCGTGATTAGAAATTTAATTTCTGTGTGTTTCAGCGTTTGATTCATAGTATTGATAGTGTAATGTGAAGCCATTGGTTAAAGTTCATAGTGATTGCATTTTATGATCAGGAACTTTTAAAAGTGCATAATCGTGTTGACTTCAAAATTCGCCTTCACTGAAGAAGTTTTGATATCATTTCAAATTTTATGACAATTATCTGGTTGTGCCATAGTTGTGCCAACAGGATTTTTTTTTCCGAATTGTTCCTGTTGGACCAACTAGTTGTGCCAACAGGAATACTTTTAGTTGTGCCAAAATTAGTTGTGCGTAGCAGTTGGTTTAACAGCTTCGGGGCGTTTTGACTCAGAGGCTGTATACTTCGAGACAGCATGAATACGCTGCTTTGAATGATATTTATCATATTACATGACACTGGCTAATTGCAACGAACAAGAATGCAGAAGCCAAAACTTAAAAAAAAAAACTTAAAATGGATTTCAGAAAGTGACTCAAATTTTTTTTCTTTTTTATATTGTTTGTTTGTTTTTTTGCTGTTGTAGATTGAACATTGTCGTTGTCTCATATAGAATTTTTTATTTATTTATGTGCCACATAAATGTGTTTTTTCTTTAAAATATAGTAATATATAGTTTACTAGCGAAACCCGCGCAACTTCGTTTGCGTGTATGCCACTTTCCCGTGGGAATTTCGGAAGTAATTAGTGATAGCCTCCGTGGCGTAATGGTTACCACGCCAGACCGCCACTCAGGAGGTCCCGGGTTCGATCCCCGGTCGGGTCATGATGAAAAACGAACTTTTTCTGATTGGCCTCGGGTCTTGGATGTTTATTTATATATATATTTGTTATAAAATATAATATCGTTGAGTTAGTATCCCACAACACAAGTTTCGAACTTACTTTGGGGCTAGCTCAATCTGTATGAATTGTCCCTATATATTTATTTATCTATTTATTTATTTATAGTTAAAATTAAAATGTGTATTTGTGTAGTGTTACTTTCAGGAAATATTTGAACGGAAAAAAAATATTACAGTGTCAATGTTAAGTTTTATTTCTCGAGTAAGTGAGTCGAGTAAATCTAAAGGTGCTCCTTCACCGGGAGCATTCGCGTGTAATGTAACGCTCAGATTCGAGCATTACAGCAGTGAAGGGAAGGACCTGGACGCCCACGACACAGGGAATCCTAGTGTGGAGTTCAGGGATACTGAAGTGTACACGATCATTAATATAAGAAAAAAATGTATTCGTTTTAAGTTACTGTATGTAAAATTGTTACTATTATTATAGTGAGGGAGGCGAACGCTCGTCAGTCATGGAGGTAGTGTTGTAATGTAATGTTCAAAGTCGAATCTAAAATGTTAACGCGAATGCTCGCGGTGAAGGAGCACCTTTAAGGAAAAGAAAAGAATTTAAACCTTAAATTACATAGTTAAGCCACAAGTCACACTGATGGACATAGAACCTCCGCCTGAGCTGCTTCTGAGATGAGTTGACAAAGTCTCCTTTAAAAAAATATATGTATAACATACGGAACCACTACCAAAATTAATGGTACAAGTTTCAAAAAGTCAATTTTATTATTTTTACATGAACAAGTCCAGTCCAGTGATCTATATAGAGTTTCGCTGGAATATAAACGTACGTGGCGGGATGAGCATAGCCAGTGATCGTCCACACTTCATCATGAGAGCTTTGGTTAGTGATTTTGTGATTATTGTGCATTGTTATACTTTTAACTGGTTTTAAACTTTTTTTACTCTAAAACACGCAAGTAAAGCAATTGTCGACCATAATCAGTGTTTTTTTTTTCTTTATTGGTTCATTAATTTGGACGTGTGTCTGGACGTTTAGTTAACTGGAGTGGTTTAGTTAGGTTTCGTTGTCTCGTGCTTCGGAGGGCACATTGGTCCCGGCTATTGTCCATAGTCGTTAAACCAAGTTAGTGGCCTTCGGGCGGCTTGAAAACATTGGCCTCTGCCAATCCGCATTGGAGCAGCGTGGCAGAGTACGCTTTAATCCCCTTCGATTGAAGGGAGACCCGTATCCCAGCAGTGGGATGATTATGGGTTGATAGTTATTTAATTACTAGTGAAACCCGCGCAACTTTTATACGTATTTATTTATGCACAGTGGCGTCATCTATATCAGACTTTTGACGAAAAGGGATAAAAAGTACCCTACGTTAATCCAAGGTATCAGCTAACTACATACCAAAAATAATAAATATTGTCCCAGCCATTTGAGCGTGAAGAAGTTACAAACATACATATAACTTTTGCCTTTATAATAATAGTAGGATGATGTGGCGTGGTTGTGGTACGTGTGAATAGACACTAAGGTCAAAACACACTGCCAGCGGCAGCCGAAAGTGACGCGGGAGCATCTGTATTTCATGTATTTGTGTGAACGACATCACACTAAACGCAGCGCGGGTGTCATCCCGATTAGGACAGCGCGCGTCATCCACTACTGACCCGCTGTCGCTGTGTATTTTGCCCATCGAGTAGCCCTTTTGAAAAGACGCCTTCAAGTCCATTGTCCAAATGTGTTGGTATTTTGTACATTCAACCTCTATTTTGGTTGCGCGCGCGCAGTAATCGACAACTGAGATTTGAAGAAAAAAAATGACCTAGTGTTGTTGAGGATTTCTCTTCCATCCTCATAATGCGGACGTTCCGCATTTTTTTAAATCCTCAACCGCTACCGCTTTCCCCATAAAAGAAAGTCAAAAATATCCTCTTTCGCTTTTAGCTTCCTCTTAGGTCACGAGGAATTTTAGCACGTCTTTAGCATAGCAACAGTGTTTTATTAGAATTTTGAACTAAAATAATTTAAAATCATTATCACTTTCACTCTGTTGCTCATTCTTTCTGTTTCGCTTCCTCATCAGCATCCTCTTCCACACAAATAAATATATCCTCATCCTCAACTTGACACTTCCTCTTCCTCAGAACCACTTCCTCATCAACACTGAACACATTACGTCTCTATTGGATACATACTCGCTGGTTTTGCCCATTGACTTGACTAATAGTGTGTCACCTGAGCTGAGTCACGGGATAGTGTTACGTCACGGACGAAAACCACGTCATCATTAAAACATCACGTGACCTGCCATTCTCGTAATAAACACATTTAAAACATAGTCAATCTTAAGCGCTATCTCCCTCGTTTTATATGATGTATTTTTTGCTCGCGACTTCGTCCGCGTGGAGTTCCGGACCCGTTCCCGTGGGAACCACATTGAATTTCGGGAAAAGCTATAGCCTGTGTCACTCCCTGATAATGTAGCTTTCTACTGGTGAAAGAATTTTTGAAATCGGTGCAGTAGTTTCGGAGCCTATTCAATGCAAACAAAAAAACAAACCAACAATCAAATCTTTCCTCTTTATAATATTATATATATATATATATATAATATTATAAAGAGGAAAGATTTTATATATATATATATATATAGTATAGATGAGGAAGTTGCCACAGACCGTGCTTACGTCGTATACTTTGTTTCAGGCATAAAACAAAATGTACCACAAAAAAGCATTGTGTTTTATCTTTTACATTTTTAAAGCAGCTTCAAGTAGCACTTATATATAATAGCATTTTATATTCTCTGCTTGCCCTCCCAAAGATTACAGGCGTGGCGATAAGTAAGCCGCTAATACTATATCATTAAGTGCAATATAATTCTAAAGTGTAGGACACAACGGGAACGTGAAATGCGGAGATTCGTATTTGTTCAAATCGATAAGTATGGCTAGATTTGTACGTATGTATTATCCTTCATAGCTGGTTACCGGTGAAATTATGCTATTAGATACATTATGAAAAAATGCAAAACTCCACAAGACCGTGTGTTCACAGTACACAGTGTGAACGGAAGTATAAAGATGAATACTTAGTACTGTATATATTTAAAACCGCGGAGTGACAGACGGTGGCGGGGACGAGGTACCTAAGATGTCAGCGGGTAGCGGGTGGTGTAGCGGGGAAGGGAAACGCGTGCATCGCGCGTCAAATACGGCAGTCTCGGCTACGCTACCTCGTCCCCGCCACCGTTTGTCACCCCGCGGGACGGTCACGCACGAGATTGCCGGACTATAGTTATAACATTTATTTGTAATCAAAACTCTGTGCTTTAATGTCACAGAGCAAGGAATTCTCAAGTCGCTCGCGCCCCACTAGAGGCGAAAACAATAATAATACCGCGTGCCAAGCCGCGCCGGCTGTAGGCGAAAGTCGCATACGCGGCGTGTCAGTTGCATTTCGTCCGTAAAAACATAAAAATGCCCCAATGTGCTGTGATATGGTGTCATAACTATAGTAAAAAGCTTAATATACAAAATTCTGGTGTAACATACCACAGGTAAGTTAAAAAATTGCAGATTTTTGCATTTTGTTGTTGTTAGCTTGAAACACAAAACCTAAATAAATGGGCGGGGCTAAATAGTTAGACTGTACAGATGCATCACATCTGTAGTATTTAGTGTGAGTGTGAGTAAACGGTGACGCCCGCTGACACGTTGTTCTGTATGAAATGTGTTGAGAAAGGCGCCTCTAGTAGGGCGCGAGCGACTTGAGAATCCCTTGCTCTGTGTTTAATGTCTATATCTGTTTGTGTGCCTAACTAATAAAATAAAATTAATGTTAAATCTCGCTCGAAACTGTCCACTGTATTACCGTTGTCTGGTACCTGCTTCTTTACCTGCTTGTGTCAAGCAGGTTAAGCCTATGTCACTTTGGGACCAGATGGAGCTATGTGAATTATATAGAATTTATTTATTAAAATAAATAAATAAAGAAAAAAAAATCGTTAATCTCGCCTCGCGCCAATCCGTAACGCCGCACGCCACTATTACGCAGTTTGAAAAAACTCCGCACGTCAATCAGTCCACCTGATGACGGACTGTCCGCCAACTAACAGTGTGCTCTACGCTTTATTTCGGGATACAATTGAAGTCCTTCATTTACATACTAGTTGTCCACGATCAATTGATCTATATACATAACAAGTAAATTTAAATATTTAGTAGTACTTTGATTTTACTTTATGGCTGGTTTTAAATTGCATAGATTATAATATCTATTACTTATTTCCTACTAATATTAACTATTTATAATATATAACTTATTCATACATATAAAATGCTTTGTACTGAATATATAAATATATAGGGACAAATCAAACAGATTGAGCTAGCCTCAAAGTAAGCTTGAAACTTGTGTTGAGATACTAACTCAACGATACTATATTTTATAACAAATACTTGTATAGATTAACATCCAAGAGCCGAGGCCAAACAGAAAAAGTTCGTTTTTCATCATGACCCGACCGGGATTCGAACCCGGGACCTCCTGGGTGGCAGTCCGGCGTCTGACTGGTGGATCAGCGCACTGCCTAAGCCGCTGATCGTAGAGACCTGAAGCTTAGAGGGTGGGTTCTTCGTATGACGTAGGCATTGGAGAAGGATTTTTCGAAATTCCCACGGGAAAGCGGCATAAACGCAATAGGAGTTGCGCTAATAAACTGTGTGTGTGCACAAATCTGCCGTCTGAACTGGAAAAAGTGACGATTCGAAAGTGTTTGTAATACCTATGACTATTCGAATAAAAATAATTTGATTTGTGCTTCGTCAACCGTGATCATACCATCAGGTGACCCCAAGTTCGTTCGCCGACCACTTCTATAAAACTTAAAAAATCTACCACCATTTTTGGAAAACAAATCAAAATGGCTATCGATTAAAGAAAACAAATGACAACACATGACAATGTATTTTACAGATTCTGTCCGCCATATTGGCATGTGCCGCAGCAGCGCCGTCTGGCGCATTTATTGGCACGATACCCGCCATTGCCATTCCTGCTCTGCCAGCAGCCATTCCTGCTATATCAACATTACCTGCCATCCCTACAATATCACCAGGTAAGAGAAACGCTAGATAGGAGCGTCGATATGCTCTACCACTCAAAATCTCTAATGAACTTATTAGAAGGTGCTGGTTCGATTCCCGCTCGAAGCAAATATTTATGTTATGGCATTTGTGTTTGTTCTCGAGTCTGGGTGCTTTCTATGTGTTATAAGTATATATTTACAATAATATATCCGTTGTCTGGTAAACGTAACAGAAGCGCTGGTGGCGCTGTTTAAATTGAGTAGGATTGTTATTAAACTGAACATCTTCGCAGTTTGAGGATTTAAGTCAATTTCTTTCTTTCTTTAATTCGTTACCCTAAGGTTGCCTTGAAAAGATTGCTTTTAGCAATAAGGCCGCCTTGTTGCTAATACACTAGTATGTAAGATTTTAATGTAATATTTCTTTATGCTGTTGCAAATAAAGTATATTCTATCTATCTATCTATCTTAAGTCAATTTCTCTGACCGATGGGTTTAACTTAGAAGGAACCATGTTTAATAGTGTCTTTAATTTTATTTTAATCATCAGGTGACTTTCAAGCAGCCGTCATAAACGCTAAAGTAGAAGCTGATGATTTTGTACAAGCCACAGCCGACAAAAACCGCGAGACAGCCGAACAGATCCTTGAAACTAGTAGCGATAAGACGCTTGAAGCGCTTAACCTAGCCAACGAGAAAAGTCAAGAAGCCTTCTGGACTGTAGAGGACAAAAAATGGCAAGCGCTTACAGCGCTGCAATCGGCTCAAGCGAGCGCTGAAGGACAACTCGCTAGCAACTCGGAATTTTTAGGACAAGCCGTCCTCACCGTTCCTGGCAGTGCACCAATCGCATATAGTTCTATCTCTATCAAACCACTCGAGAAAACTGAAGAAAAGAAAGAGGAAGCGATAGTTAAGACTGATGTTAAAACTGAGGATACAGTTGAAGTAGAGGCTGCGAAAGAGGAACCTTTAGTTAAAACGCCAGCGACTGAAGCGCCCAAAGCTGAATTGGCTGTTAAGAATGCTGAATTGCCCGTAGTAGCTCCTATTGCATACCAAACACTGCTGGCTGCTGCACCTATTGCTGGACTACCAGTTAATTTTAACCCTGTGAGTATTGATACAACTATAAACAGCGATTAGAAAAGTACTGATGACAAACAATATTCAAAACTAAGTGTGGGAAAAAAATTTTTTTGAAGTAAAACTTCTTTAGCAAAGTTTGGCACTTTTAGATGGGTAAAATATGTTAAACTCGCGTCAGATCCGTAGCCTGATCGAAAAAGCGTAAGATTCCCTAACCATTCCAAATATTTAAAAATGCACAACGTTGATGTTTAAGTTTTCACTTCTGCCGGCACTCCCGGAGTGCAACCCGTTTTTTTTTTGGAGTATTGGCAAATACTCATAAAAATCACTGACGAGAGTGCGGCACCAATTTTTCTTTCTTTTTATTGACCTGTAATTGTAAGATAGAACCATAAAGCAACTTGTGTTTGAGACTTAATGGGTCATTCTTCTTCTTGGCATGAACACCTCATACACTAAACAGTGTCAACAACTTTTCTATAATGGTGGCCAAAACTAGAACTAATAGGCATGACGACAGTATCAAAAAATCGTCAATTTAATGTTTGTAAGTGAATATTCAAATAAAAAATAAAAAAACCACTGCTTTAGTTTTGTTTAAAAAAATCAGATTATTAAGATTTTCAATAAAATAAAACATTAAAATACCTCAATCGGCCATTTTGATTGAAACACTAGCAGGTGTCATGGCGTCGGCTCTGACGTCACGTCTCGGTAAACATTACTACAACTTCTTCGTTACGCCAAAGACACAATGACATTTTTAC
Organism: Endotricha flammealis; assembly: GCA_905163395.2. Taxonomy (NCBI): domain Eukaryota; kingdom Metazoa; phylum Arthropoda; class Insecta; order Lepidoptera; family Pyralidae; genus Endotricha; species Endotricha flammealis. The sequence continues at coordinate 2,513,600 of LR990883.1, forward strand.
CAAGACGTGACGTCAGAGCTGACGCCATGACACCTGCCGCTGTTTTGGCGCACTATTTGAAAATGATTTGAAAAATGGTTTTAAACTTCGTTAAACTAAAGTTTATTACCGAAATAAAGTTTTTTTCATAAATAGTAAGTGTGTACCCACATTACGGAAGAGGTTTTCAAAATCTTTCGTCACGCCTATTAATACCTTGACTTGACAATTACCTTCATTAGTTTCAATCCTAGCACCCCCGCCATTGGCACAGATAAGTTTGTTGTGCTTTACATTTTTCTTTTCTTGATAGCATTATTCTGATTCTTAATTCATTAGGATTTGAGGGGTTCTTTTATAGCTGTAAAAGAACCGGGAATTGAAATACAAGAACCGGGATTTTCGGTACTTTCGGGATTTTTTTATTTATTCAATTATATGGCAATTGGCAACACTGACGCTAGTGACGCTACGTGCGATCGAATATATTTTGATGGTCAACAAACGATCGAGTATGTTTTCAAGAAAAAGTAAAAAAAATATCTAAACTATGCCTTTTTTGCAATTTTGCCAAAGAAAATGTTGTCTTTAAAAACACCTATGTTTTTATTATTATTATTATTGTAGGGTGGGACGCCTGCGGGGCACAGGCGGGTGTTCAAGTCGCTTGTTGGACTCATTACACCCTATTCCCGTGTGGGTACGGTTGTTACTGTGGCCCCGAAGACCTCCCCCCCGAAAACCTTGAACTCCTTGTGCAGAACTCCGCAATGGGACCAGTGTCTAGGTCGCATAGTCTTCCTTCTTCGATCCTATCGGCTTCAAATGTATCACACCTGAGCCTGCTGTAGTGTGTGCATTCAGCCAGGAAATGCTGGCTGGTCTCTGGTTCACCGCATTCGGGACAAGCGGGATCTATGCTGTTGTCTATGAGGGACATATGTCGGTTAAGTCTGCAATGGCCCGTGATGATGCCCATGACTATGCCCAGTCTTTCCCGGCTTAATGATAGTAGTGACCGGGTTCTTTTGTGGTTCTTTTCTTTTATAAACAATTTTGCTTGTCTGCAGCTGTTACTCCCTGCCCAAGCGTCCTGTGCCTCGCGTTTCATAAGTTCGTTTATCACTCCCTTAGTGACGGTGGCTGATATCGGGAGCTGGGGCTCCGGTCCTATAGGTCTCGAGCTGGCACCTTCTCTTGCGAGCTCGTCTGCCCTAATGTTCCTTGATGGCCTGGGACCCATGCTACAGTGACCGCCGTTACCTCGGCTAGTTTATTGAGAGCAGACTTGCACTCACTGACCAGCCCTGAAACGGTCTCTACCTTGGCCAATGCTTTGATTGCCGCTTGGCTGTCTGAATAGATAATGGTGCTTTGCGTCTCCAACCTGGAGTCAGTCAGCACCATTTCTGCACATTCCTTTATGGCTAGAACCTCCGCTTGGAAAACGCTGGCGTACGTACCCAATGCTATGACCACATCTTTAGCCGGATTACTGGGTATATGTATCCCTGCTCCAGCTAATCACAAACAAACCAGCAAAACACCTATGTTTACAATGGTTCTGAAACGGTTTTTATGCTTCGAATCAAGATCACGAAGTCTCAATTTTCCCAAGAATTGTCTCAAGTCCTGTTAAGATGCAAAAAAAATTGCTCTGCAGTCTCAATGTTTGTGGAGGAAGCATTCTATGCGTTCTTTTTGGGATTTTGGTCTGGTGATTGCGCAGGCCAGTCTAAGACCGAAATGTCGTGCGTGCTCCTGAAGCCAGCTGGTCACCACTCGCGGTGTCTGCGTACGGACATTAACACCACAACCCTTCAGTCAGTTACGAGCGAGCGACAGAAGCAGTGGTGTCCAATTGACAATTTTTATTTAACACAAACAACTGGTGCTCTGACGAGCATTTGAAGAAACAGCATTGCCGTAACATTTGGCTGTTTTTTCGCATCAGTTAGCAAAAATCGGTCTTCGTGCGTATGGTCCTTGCGCTTCTGGTCATGGCATTCTTTCACTTACTTCCCCAGTAGCATGTTAACGTTACTTTAACCTTGATTACCTCAAGCCTTGCGACAAGAGCAACTTTTTAGCATCATACCAGGACTTGGGTAATGTCGCCAGATTTTATTTATGACATGAAAAATCGATGCAGAACCATTGTATGAATCATGGGATATTTTATTGATATTTGATTTTTCGCATAATTGCAAAAAACTGCATAAGTAATTTTTTTATTTTTCTTTGTAACGACCGTATTAAACAAATACGGTCGTTACTTGTATCATTATTTCACTTTTAAAAAATATTTACGCAATAAATATAATATTATTTTACTTTTACATTGTACCTAGTCCAATAAATGAGCTTTCTAAAAATAAGTATGTCTAACAAAAAATGTATAAATTAAGCAAAATCAAAACATCCCTAGGCGGTGTTGATGTATTGAAAAAAAATCCCGACGGTACCGAAATTCCCGGGAAATCCCGGTTCCAGCATAGTCCGGTACCGAAAATCCCGGTTCCTTGAGATAGTACCGGTTCTCTATACCCTAGTTGTGTTCCTACGGTGAGTAAGGTCTCCAGAGCTCCACTTGGGGGGGTTGGGAGGGTTGGCAACGCGTGAGTGATACCCCCGGTATTGCAAACGTCTATAGGCTACGGTGACGGCTTACCATCAGGTCGACCGTATGCTTGTTTGCCACCTGTGTTGTATAAAAAAAATAAAAAAGTATACAATGTAGGTCGTCTTAAATTAAATTTTGCACTTAGACCATAATCACCCTTTCCAGGTATCGCTAAAAATTTCAGAAATTCAAAAACTGGCTCAAAAACAAATCTCTTTCTAATCACACGTTTCTTTTTCTTCTTTTTTGCAGTACCCATGGCAAACTTTCATCCAACCAGGACTGAAGATCCTCGCACCACAGACCACCATACTGCAAGACGGCTTGCAATACAGCATCAAGTGAAGCCAGCTGGTGAAATAGCCCACCGTTACCAACCTTCGAGATATTAAACTATTTCCAATTTTAAACGTTTTGACAGCTGTCATTTTGAACTTTTTTTAAAAATGTTACGTCACTTCTTTGGAATTGGGAGTATTATAATATTTGTGATTAAAAATGAAGTTTAATCATTTTTGTTTTTTATTATTTATAGTAAATCCCTCGCAACTTCGTTTGCGTATATCTCGCTTTCTCGTGGGAATTTTGAAAAATCCTTTCTTAGTTGTCCCCTACGTTATAAAAGGAGCCCCTGTGCAAAATTTCAAGTTTCTAACCCTTATAGTTTATGCCCTGCGATGATATGTCAGTCAGTCAGTCAGCTTCTCCTTTTATATATATAGATAGATTTGAAAAGAAGTGTCCTCAGAGCCTCGTCATCACAGTAGATTTTTATATGAAACCTAGGCGGCTGAACTAATGGAAACAAAGATATAAATGTGAAGATATGCAGTAAGTAATTGAATATTAAATTTATAATATTTGACAGGGTTCAAGTTAAATTGGTCAATGGTTAAATGGCATATTGATATTGTCTCTTTCTCACTTATAGGAAATCTCATTACGTCGACTCGCTCTAATATTTCGTAGTGTTGTTGTAGGGATGGTTGTAGGCTGAGGTTGTAGGTATTGAAATACCCATATACTTTTACATTTTTTTTACGGAAATGGTTGGAAAACAAGCTCAGGAATATGGATCATTTGATATTAGGTGATTACCGTCGACTATGGAGCACATAGATTCTAGGGTCCCTGACCCGTTGCCGACCTATAACAGGAAAAGACAGAATATATAGCGAGAAATAGTATAAGGAAGGAGTTAGATTTTTTTTATACCACAAAGGTGGCAAACAAGAATTTCGGATATTTCACTCTCCGAACGAAACGCATTGCTGCTTCACGTCAATATTCTATATAAGGGTGGTACTTCACCGGTCGGGCTAGCCTATTTCATAAACGCCCACACCAGAGATTGTAATGAGAAGAATTTAAATAGAAAAATAAATATGTATACATATGAAAATGTTTTGTCTTGACCGTAGAGACCTGAAATTTGGGTGTGTGATGTAGGCGACCGATAAGAAAGAATTTTTTGAAATTCCCACGGGAAAGCGGGATAAACGCAAACGAAGTTGCGCGGGTTTCTCTAGTATGTACATATATATATTGTCAGAGGTACAAGGCCAAATATAAAATATTTTTTCTACTACAGAGGGCGCTGTAGGGGATGAGCTATCGACCAACAGATGGCGCCACAAGTCGCGCTATGGGTTGTTTTGTTGTCAAACGAGATCTATTTATTTTCGTTTTAGTTTTTTTTATGCCAAAAAGGTGGCAAACAAGCATACGGTTCCCTGATGGTAAGCAAGCATCACCATAGTTTGAGTGGAGCTCTGGAGACCTTACTCACCGTAGGAACACTATGTCATTAAATTAAGCGCGAGCGAAGCCGCAGGGAAAAGCTAGTAATTAATAATTGACAGAACAATAATGTTTTGTTATAAGCAATTTTTTTAAATTTTAATTGTACCTAATTCGTCTTCATTGCAAATGACTTTAAATGTCTTGGGTAATCTATTAACAAGTTTTATTGCCTGATTTCGTGTGCTCTGATCACTTTTTTTATACCACTTAGGTGGCAACCAAGCATATGACCCGCCTGACGGTAACCAGTCACCCTAGTCTATGGACGCTTGCAACACCGGGTGTATGACTCGCGCGTTGCCGACCCTCAAAATAGTAGATTTTACAACAAGTGCACAAAACGAACGGATAAAAATGGTTTTGTGGACGAGTTATAAACTCTGCTTTTCACTTCGATTGCGAGGAAATAAATTAATACACACACGAAAAAACAAGACCTGTTTCCCGCCGCTTTTTTTTTTTAATCTTACGACATTGATATTAGGCTTGGGCTGCAGACCTATAAAGCCTACTATTAAATTAATTTTGTAATAAAATAATTTTCTTAAATTAATTAAATAACCTACCGTACTTTAATTTAAATTTTAATATCTTTTATGACTTAAAAAACACATAAGGCAAATAAATTAAAGTAAATATTATAAAATAACAAATTCTATCTCTGAACTTTTTATTGTGTTTGGCTGTATGGCTTATTTCCTTTGCCTTAATATACTTAGATAGTATTTATGAGTAGATACGTTTTTGCCCTTGTACACAAAATTCGATTTTGTGCAGCCTATATCCTGCGCAAATAAGCATTTTCTGAGCATGAGAAGTGAAAAATCTTTGAATGCCGCTTACTCTCTCCTTTATTTCTATTGCCTTCATTCTCCCAGTTTCATATGACAGTTCATATGACTGACTCATTGGTACCTGGTGACTGTACTAACACAGTCTGCCTCTTTACACAATTTAAAATTACTAAACATTGAACATATTATTCGCGACACGTTTCATACAGAATGGGGTGACCAGGACATTGTACTATGAACAAATAACGCATGATACAACATAATTTCTTTTTTCGTCAACTGGGCTTATGTTTTTATTATACCACAAAGGTGGCAACAACCATACGGCCGGCCTGATGATAAGCCGTCACCATAGCCTATACACTTGCAATACCGGGGGAGCTGAGACCTTACTCACCGTAGGAACACAACATGGCCGAGACCAATGCTATTTGGCTACGATCTTCTGTAAGATCCTTCCCTAGACGGGCTGCTCCGGTTTGAGCGGATTATCCGCTGACCCTACCTCTCTTAAATTATGTTAAGCATTTTAGTTTTTTTTTGTGACAGCCCTTCGGGACCATAAAGTGCAGGTTCGATTCTCGCTCGGGGCAAAAAAAAAATGAGAAACCAAAAGGTGCCATCTCGCGCACGCTCGAGTTTCATACGCGCGACTTGACGAATAACTCCACGAAACTAGTAAAAAAAAAAAACATTTATTACGAGACAAAAAGGTCCAGTAGTAAATATATTTAAGAAGATGTATATTTTTTTTAATAAAACTGTTGAGTTGCTCTTTATTAGTTTTAATAAACTTTTATTATGTTAAAAATTAATAGAATTAATAAACAAGTTTAATAATTCTTGTTTCTCATTAGAGAAACAAGTTCAAGTTTATTAATTCTATTAATTTTTAACACAATAAAAGTTCAACCAAATTAGCTAAAAAATTAATTTAATTTCTAAATGTCAGTAAAAATAAGACCTCAATGCCTGCATACGTAAAAAAATTACCAGTACTTTCATTACGAATGTTATCAGAGGATAGTAGGATACTAGACGGCCTTTGGGCGGCCTTTATTAATTCGTATATTAGTTAAGGTGTAGTCACATATAATGTTCTGAACGCACCTTGCAAGCGTCTATAGACTACGGTGATGCTTACCATCAGGCGGGCCGAATATTTGTTTGCCAACTTTGTGGTATAAAAAAAACTTAAATAAATACACTGTAAATGACAGTTTGCCAAAATAAATTAAAAAATATATATATATATCAAACTACAAACTAAACTAGCAAACTAGTCAAAACTACTACACTAAACCACTTTTATTTCCTAATTTTTCTATTGTTAATTTCGAAATTGAAATTATTGTAAGTACAATTTTCATAATGCCTAAATATTTTGATCAAAATTTGTTAATGAAAATTGTACGGTCTGTTGTGTAGCATAAAACAAAGGAAAGTAACTAAGAATCATGGCATACGCACGGCGTATTTTATACGCGCAGATGACGCGCGTTTCGTGCTACATTGAGCTCTTTGTATGTTAGACCTCACGATGAAATGATTGCAACTCCGCGATGGATGGATACGCGCGTCATCTGCGCGTTTAAAATCCGCCGTGTGCCATGACTCGTTAAGTTCCGAGCGTCCGAACGCCGTGTCTGAATCGCCGCGTCTCATTAACCTAATAGAGGTATGCCTTAATAATAATGCATGACAACTTTGATAAGTAGGTATTTAGCCTGTTATAGGCTACCTATATCCTTGAGTACGTGCTAAAAATTTCAAGTTAAATATTTTAAGTCTTGGGTTTGCCAGCTGAGCCACTACCAGACATCATTTGTTCTTCATTACTGGTCGTGAACTTGTTTGCTACCTTTTATAAAATCGACCTCAAGTCAGCCATACGAAACAAGGATAAGTTAAAGCAATATAGCCAAAGTATTTCATCAGAATCGAACTTGTGTCCATTCCGGTCGTCCGCCAACGCCCTGCATTCCTATTTCTGTTATCACAATATAAAAGGTTATATATTTAGCACAACCAACAAAGTTGGTATTTTTTTTATGCCACAAAGTTGGCAAACAAGCATACGGCCCGCCTGATGGTAAGCATCACCGTAACCAATAGACGCTTGCAATACCGGGGCTATCACTCACTCACGCGTTGCCAACCCTCCCAACCCCCCCAAGGAACACAACATGGGCTAGACCAATGCCATTTAGCTACGATCTTCTGTAAGGTTGAGGTCCTTCTCCAGACGGGCTGCTCCGATTTGAGCGGATTATCCGCTGTGCTACCTCTCTTAAAAGAAAAGATATACAAAGGACCTACGCAAGAACTTAATATGCGATCACAAACCTCTATCGGTAATTGTTCGTGATTGACGGAAGTATTGTTACTTCGATGCGTCATAAATACAATGAAATTTATCTACACTAATATTAAGGGCACATTTTGAGCATAGACCAAAGAACATAAAGGGAAATAAATAGAACAAAGTAACATATATATAAACACTAGCTGTACCCGCGGCTTCGCCCGCGTGGATACTGCCTTTCCCGTGGGAATTCTATAAATTGCCGTCTTTATCCTTGTCAACATCATAAAGGAAACCTCTATACAAAATTCCAGCTTTCTAGGTTGAGCGCCTGCGATAATACACTTATAGTCCAATTACTCCCTTTCCCGTGGGAATTCTATAAAACCCCATCTTTATCCTTGTCAACATCATAAAGGGAACCTCTATACAAAATTCCAACTTTCTAGGTTGAGCGCCTGCGTTAATACACTTACAGTCTTATTACTCTCTTTCCCGTGGGAATCTATAAATTGCCGTCTTTATCCTTGTCAACATCATAAAGGGAACCTCTATACAAAATTCCAGCTTTCTAGGTTGAGCGCCTGCGATAATACACTTATAGTCCAATTACTTCCTTTCCCGTGGGAATTCTATAAAACCCCATCTTTATTCTTGTCAAAAGAACCTCTATACAAAATTCCAGCTTTCTAGGTTGAGCGCCATACATATTTTTTGGGTAACTTGAACCGTTTATGCAGCGCACGCAACGGAAGCCCTAATAATTTTCCCCGTTTTTGCAACATTTTTCACTGATGCTTCGCTTCTATTGGTCGCAGCGTAATGTTATATAGCCTAAAGCCTTCCTCGATAAATGGACTATCCAACACAAAAAGAATTTTTCAATTCGAACCAGTAGTTCAACAAACAAACAAATTCTTCAGCTTTATATATTAGTATAGATTTTTAAACAGCGCCACCTAGCGTAATAGATTTAAAGTGCTTTAAATTTCGCACGATATTTATAATTTGATGAAAACGTAACCATAGCGGCGCTATGTAACTTTTGAATAGCGCCATCTAGCGTAGAATAGAAAGAACTTGAATTAATTTCGGCAAGCGCGTTAATTTTTTGCTATAACTTCTAAAGTATCTATTTAAATTATTGGCTTATTTAGGTCTCCAAAAAAGTCCGCGATAGCATAATATATTTATCGTTTACGGATAACTTACTATAAAATAAAAAGCTATTTCCGAGTAATAAAGCGGAAATTGGAAACCGATTTTGACGTATACAGTATTAATCCTTATCCAGTTAACTACGTTAATTACCTTAAGCATTTCATGTACATTATTATAATCTTTACACCATATAATTTAAATAGATACTTTAGAAGTTATAGCAAAAAATTTACGCGCTTGCCAAAATTAATGCAAGTTCTTTCTATTCTACGCTAGATGGCGCTATTTCCGCATTATTACTCGGAAATCGCTTTTTATTTTATAGTAAGTTATCCGTAAACGATAAATATATGCTATCGCGGACTTTTTTGGAGACCTAAATAAGAGGAATATCCTATAATTTTTGTTTTGTTATATCTCAAAGGGTTTAGCCAGCGTTTTTGTCGACAGCTCCCAAGTGGGTTGATTTTTTCCGACACTCCCAACAATAATCTTTATATTTCAGCCAATTTACAAAAAATTTTATACGTAAACCTTCCTCATGAACCAGGCTATCCGTTGGTGAAAACCGCAAGAAAATCCGTTGGGTAGTTTTTGAGTTTATCGCGAACAGACAGACAGACAGACGCGCGGGACGACTTTATTTTATAATATGTAAGGATTAATCCATATTGCATGAAAGAGAAATATATATATACACAAATATATACATAATAATAACGGTGACATTTAATGGAATGACATTAACCAATTGATAACACTGGAACCCATCTGATTATGGCTTGACAGCCGATTGCAGATATATAAAAATAAAAATAAAAAAATATTAAGGAAAGATTTGAATTAAACTCAAACTACTGGACCGATTTCAAAAATTCTGTCACCTTTGGGAAGATACATGACCCCCGGGTAACATAGGCTATATTGATTCCTTAGTAAAACGCATGTGAAACCGGGGCGTTTCGCTTGTTGGTTGTAAAGACGCGTGATGTGACTTTTGCAATCTGCCGTAGGATAAAAAGGATTGAGATCACATATTGAGATCGAGCATAATAATAAAAGGATTCTCATTTTTTCTATACTAATATTATAAAGATGAGATGGTCGGATAACATCGGGACCTTTGATAGGGACTGGTTCGTGTCGGCTCTGGACAGGGACGTGTGGAGGGAGAAAGGGGAGGCTTTTGCCCAGCAGTGAAACATACATGGCTATTAAAAAAAAAAATTATAAAGAGGAAAGGTTTGTTTGTTTGTTGGTTTGTTTGTTTGAATTGAATAGGCCCCGAAACTACTGGACCGATTTCAAAAATTCTTTCACCAGTAGAAAGCTACATTATTAGGGAGTGACATAGGCTATAACTTTTCCCGAAATTCAATGTGGGTCCCATGGGAACGGGTCCGTTTAAAGAATAAATAAACTAGGGGTGCATGGCGTAACGCGATGCAAAGTTGAGCTGAGCGAATGTTGAAAGTTTTGGCGCCAAAAATCAGCTTTATTGGTTTTGGCACATTTTGGCACATTTTGGCACATTTTATTTTCATTTTTATTTTTTTAAAACCTTGCCACAAACTGTCTCTTAAGATGTGCCAAGTTTGGTTCTAATTGGTGGAGTAGTTTGGGAGGAGAAGACGAACAACCAAATGAGGAGAGTCTGGTATGGAGAGCTTCGCTCGCCTTCGGCTCGCTCAGCTCAATAAATTACAGTTTTTGAAAGCAAACATTTTTTCACAAATAACAAACAATTTTTTTACACTATCATATGCTTACAACTTGAACACTACGGCTTTACAGATCGCCAATAGAATAATACAACATGATTTGATCCGGATTTGATGTGATTTGGATATGACTTTGAATTTATTTTGAATTATTTTCTATCGAGAAAATTTTGTAATAGCTTTTAACGAAATTCAATGTGGTTCCTAAGGGAACGGGTCCGGAACTTCACGCGGACGAAGTCGCGGGCAAAGAAGCTAGTCTTTCATAAAGGTAGAGAAAAGTAAAGCTTGTGAGGTTGTAGGCAATAAAAAAAAGTTATTTAGTAGGTAAGCTTGTTACATATTGATTATTGTACTGGCTCCCACTTTAAATTTCCCTGTTTTGGGAGTCAAACTCTTCAATGTACTTAGAGTTACTTACTAAATTACAAAAGAGTTAGTTACCTAATTAGAATTATGTAAACAATATCTAAACTTTTATTTATGTTTTCTTATTATTTTTATATTTTAATGTAACTTTACATACTATTTACGCAATATTACGCAGTAATCTTTGGATTCTGAAGCGAATTGTTAATTCTAGTTTCTAGTAATTGTTAATTAAGTTATCATGTACAGTCGGCCAATGAAAGAGGTGAGCAGGGCCATAAAATATGATTCAAGTTTTCTAAATGTTGCGTGAAGGGATTTACGCGAATTTTTATTTATCGATAGTATTCATATTTTACTATGTAATTACAAAAATTTCTTTTTGAAGATATATCTTCTTTAGCGGCGCTTGGCACTTTTTTAGATGGGTAAAAAATGTTAAACTCGCGTCAGATCCGTAGCCTGATCGAGAAAGCGTAAGATTCCCTAACCATTCCAAAATATTCATAAATGCACAACGTTGATGTTTAAGTTTTCACTTCTGCCAGCACTCCCGGAGTGCAACCCGTCCTTTTTTAAATTGTTTTACCAATAAAGAGCCACGTTGTATAACAATTTTAGGTTTCACTAGACATTTCATAGTTATATCTAGATCCCTAACATGCATAAGCCTTGGTATATTTCCTTAATTAGAAACAACTAATATTCAACATATTGTGGTAAGCACACATTTTATTATAACGAAATGAAGTTTAATGTTGCGCGGATGAAAAATTGTTACGATTTTAATTAATTATTGTTATTAATGTACAGTAAGTTCCGCACAATTTACACACCGCCAGGTCCCAAAGTTTAACCTGCTTGTCTTAGAGCGAAGCCCCATTAGTACGTTGCGTTGCGTTGCGTCGCGTCGTCGCAACGGAACAACGCATCGAATGCCACACCTGCGTTGCGTTGATGCTGCGACAACGCAACGCAAGAGGGTATGCACGCCGTCGCAGCTGCAGTTCACCCTTCGCAATGGATCAGTGTCCGTTGTCGCAGCGGAGCTCCGACAACGCAGCGATCACCCTCCCTTCCGCTTCGTCTCTTGTCCGTCGATCCGTTGAAACGTCGCGCGCGACGACGCAACGGTCTAATGGGGCATGTCATAAAAAATATATGGAAAACGACGCAGCGACGTCGCAACGCAACACAACGCACTGATGGGGCCTTGCTCTTATGGGTATAATATCTATGTATGTTACGCTCAAAGACCAAAAACGCTCAGTGAGCGAAAAAATAGCTAATAAATCTATACTAATATTATAAAAAGAGGAAAGATTTGACTGTTTGTTTGTTTGCATTGAATCGGCTCCGAAACTACTGGACCAATTTCAAAAATTCTTTCAACAGTAGAAAGCTACATTATCAGGGAGTGACATAGGTAAATTCAATGTGGTTCCCACGGGATCGGGTCCGGAACTCCAAGCTAGTAAATAATAAGTATTGGCCCAGCCATTTGAGCGTGAAGAAGTATCAAACATACAACTTTCGCCTTCAGAATATTAGTAGGATTACCTTATTATAAAAAAAAAATAGCCTTAACTGTCCATCAGATAATCACATTAAATATTTATAGTTAGATTTTATCAAGGAAATTACAAAACTTTATTCGTACAAAATATTTTAAAAAAATCGTTCATACATGTCCTGTTAGAAATAATGTGGGTTCAGCACACGTAAAAATAAATAAAATAATTTATTTCGCAACTAGATTCACAGGAAGTACTTTTGCAGGAAATACTTTGTATTAGCAATCATACTAATATTATAAATGAGAAAAAAAGTTTGTTTGTTTGTTATTCCTTCACGGCTTGAATAAGCAGCCGATCATTGTAACTACCTCGACCTCCTCACCGAATATCGGCTCAGAGCAGCAATGCGTTTCGTTCGATGAGTGAAGAATCCGAAAACTTTTCTTTTCTTCTTTTTCAGAAAGGTTTTTTTTATACTACAAAGGTGGCAATAAAGCATACGGTCGGCCTGATAGTAAGCCGTCACCGTACCGTACCCTATAGACGCTTGCAATACTGGGGGTATCACTCACGCGTTGCCAAGTAAGGTCTCCAGGGGTTGGGAGGGCCAAACCCCCCCAAGTAGAGCTCTGGAGACCTTATTCACCGTAGAAACACAGCATGGCCGAGACCAATGCTATTTGGCTACGATCTTCTGTAAGGTGGAGGTCCTTCCCCAGACGGGCTGCTCCGATTTGAGCGCATTATCCGCTGTGCCCTACCTCTCTTATAGGGATATGGAAAAACGGTATGGTAACGTGATGGTATACATCGTACAGAAGCATACTAAACGTTCGTGATAATCAAAATTCGTGTTTTACTGTAAACAATGGCGTTCCGATAAGATGTGACATTAAATGGTATATAAGATATCCTATTCACTAGTGTATTCATATTATGAGTAGGTTATACAACATGTGTACGTAATAAAGTACATACTTTATGAATGAACTTGTTCAATATAGATAGAATTAAATAGTTAATGACATGAAAATCCATTCGAAACTAATTTGTTTATTAATATCACATCTCATGTGTTCCGGACATTGACATTACATCCTATTATGAATGAGGTAAATGGTCATCAATACGTCATGCATGACGCGGTAGTGATGCATTCACGTTAAAAGGTGGCCTAAATAGTTGCCTTTATCAATTAAACCTTATGCAGATATTAGGCTCAAAAACTATTAAAGCAATAGTTTTACCAGCCAAAGGGCAGTTTTTTATTTTACATTAAATAAATAAATATATTACAATATCAATCAATCAATCAATCAATATCTTTATTGCATAAAATGTAGGTATATAAACAGGTGTTATAAAAATACAATTTAAATGCCCAATACATTTTGCTTTTGGAGAAAGCATGCAAAAATAAAATCTGAACAATAGATTAAAATAATTAAAATGCAAATGAACAATAAATTATTAGATTAAAAAATACAAATTCATTAACAGTTATTAATTAAATATTATAATTTTATATAAAAAAATATCTTAAAGAAAATAATATAAATTGTATTTATGGTACGTTGAATATGAATATTTATATAATATATTATTGTAAGTATAGTAATATAATTTTTGTTTTAATATTTAGATGTCCTAGATACTTATCTATCATTTTCTTGTTTAGTATTTATTTTCTTGTCATGCTAGCGCTGCCCACTCCATACAGAAATTCGTTACCTTAAGGTTGCCTTGAAAAGATTGCGTTTTAGCAGTAAGGCCGCCTTGTTGCATTTACACTAGTTTATAAGATTGTTTTTGTACTTTTTCCTGTGTGTAATGCAAATAAAGAGTATTCTATCTATCTATCTATCTAAATATATAGGGACTGTGGCAAACCGAACTCTTTTTGAAAACCTTTTTAGAAATAGTTATGTTTCTTTATGGTTTTTATATCCTATTTTACTGTCAACTTCACTTCACTTTTTCACCTTCTCGCCATCACTAAATATTTTTCTTTATTATAAGTTTTCTTCATACCTTCCTCTTTTCCTAATCATTCCATCCTTAATAGGGACAACTCACACAGATTGTACTGTAAGTTGAAAACATGTGTTATAGGTTAATTCGTCCAAGATTATAGGATACTCACTCAACGTTACTATATTTTATAACAAATCATACTAATACATATTATAAATAAAAAGTTAGTTTGTTTATTTGTTATTCCTTCGCGGCTTAACTAAGCAGCCAATCTTTATGAAAATTTGTACACATATTGTCAGGGGTACAGAGCCGAACATAGGCTACTTTTTATCCCGTGAAAGTATGTCATTCCAATGGGAAAATGTTTTTACTACTATAGATGGCGCTGTAATTAGCAATTGCAGGCCAACAGATGGCGCCACAAGTCGCGCTATGGGTTGTTTTGTTGTCATCATAAAATTAAACGCGAGCGAAGACGCGGGGAAAAGCTAGTTAGTTTATAAACTCGTATAAAGGACGCGATCTTTATTATTATTAAGGAATCCTAAAAACTAATTTCTAATGCAACATTATAAGGGATAGATTTATACTTGATAATAATTATTTATTGTTATACTTAAAATGTTTACTTGTTGTAGCGTAAAAGAATGCATTCCGCATTTCTAAGATCTGTTTTACATTGAGAACCGTCATCTATACTAATTATTTAAAAAAACTATGTATACCACAAACAAGCATACTGCACGTCTGATGGTAAGCATCACCGTAGCCTATAGACGCTTGCAATACCGGGGGTATCACTTACGCGTTGCCAACGCTCCCAACCCCCATCACGCGTTTAGTGCTTGATATCTGTATGTACTGGATCTGTATTTTATTTATTCTTATAAATGTACTTATACATTGTAACAAACGAGTGAAAGAAAACAATTGCTAAATGACAAAAAAAAGGCCGTAACCGGGTTTCTTTCTTTTACCGGTGGTCATTTTGCTTGTGTCCGAAATGGTGGTAGTATATAACGTAGTTTATTTTCTTTATACATATATACAAATTGTAAATGACAAGAAAAAGTGCCTGTGAAGGTCTAATTTATGAAATAAACTATTTCATTTCATTTCAAGTAGAGCTCTGGAGACCTTACTCACCGTAGGAACACAAAATGGCCGAGACCAATGCTATTTGGCTACGATCTTCTGTAAGGTAGAGGTAGATGTAAATTCAGGTTTTTTTTTTGTATGTTTTTTTTTAAACATAATATAGCCTATGTTACCCAGGGATAATGCGGATAATGCACCTTTCCAACGGTGTATATTATAAGGATAGATTTAAAATAAAAATCTATACAGAGATATAACATAACACAAGAAAACAACACCATTTCAAATCTTTTCACTTTTTTTTAATAGACAGTCACAAAAACATGTGACAGAAAAAGGGATGTCGGCCATTTTTCAAAACGATCCAGAAGTTTTTGATTTTATTCATTCCAAAAAAAAAAACTTTCCTCTTTATAATATTGAAAGAAAGAAAGAAAGAAAAAATATTTATTTGGAACACTTAACACTAAACAACAACAACATATTAGTTGTTGATTCTACACAATTCGCACAGCGCCACATGCCCCCTTACTCTTGAAGATAATTCCGCTCGATCGCCATTGGATTGTTACTTTTAGGTACTCTTTACAGCAAAACTAGCGCTAACTAAATACTAAACTAAATGAAATCGGATTGTATGCTAACCAAATAGTTAGTAAAGTATAAAATTTCAAGGGTACGAATTAGGATTTGCTGTTAATTTTGCATTTGAAATTATACAGAATTGAAATTAAAATCGCGATTGCTTTGCAGAGTAACCTAGCTGGTCCCAAAGTAAGCCAGCCTTCAGCCCCTACCTTACAGGCGCGTTTTTACAGGACGACAATATCGCATGCGTTACTGCGATGCGTCCCGATTCCTTGCACACATGCGTTTCTATCGTCCGATATTTCTTACGAGAGAGCGTCTTGTACTAACGTTATAATCGCAGGTGTGTGTACGGTCGTTTGCGTCCTGACACAAAACATTTCTAGAACTCATATCGGAATATCGCAGGACGGAGAAACACAACGTCCTACTTCCATTGCGGCGTTATTATCGCAGCAGTGTGTTACTCCATGGCCATCCTTATACAAAATGTACTGAAAACAGATAACGCATGCGATATTATCGACAGTTAAAAACGCGCCTGTGTGGTAGAGACGATAACCTGCTTGTGTTATGGGCACCAGACAATGGATATATAATCTATACATATAATAAAACAGTAGACCCCGATATGTCTGTACTTTGAACATATTTGGCAAAAATGGAGAGGGAACAGTTAAAGAAAGGTAATAAAAGCGAATAATTTTATTTTTTATTTTTTTGTCTGTCTGTCTGTCTGTTTGAACGCGCACATCTTCTAAGTTACTGAACGGATTTTAATCCTGTTTTCACAGGGAGATAGAGCTCGGCTTGGAGCAGAATATAGGCTTTGTTTCATATAAATCGCATAACAGGAAAAGGAGTTATCCTTATTTGAACATTTCACGCGGATAAGTCGCGTGTAACAGCTCGTTGTAAATATATGCTTATAATACATCGATCCAGACTCGAGAACAAACAAATGCTTATAACATAAATATTTCCACGAGCGGGAATCGAATCCTCTGGTGCCGAAAGCAGGATCACTACCGACGCCCCACCGAGCTATCTTAGAACAAGCCGTCGCTCCCGGCTGCTGTCGATAAAAGATAGTCGGTAGCATTCAGACATGCAAAAATTGTAAAACCCTTCAAAAATCGACGACGACGACCTCCGTGGCGTAATGGTTACCACGCCAGACCGCCACCCAGGAGGTCCCGGGTTCGATCCCCGGTCGGGTCATGATGAAAAACGAACTTTTTCTGATTGGCCTCGGGTCTTGGATGTTTATCTATATATGTACTAGCTGCCCGGCCCGGCTTCGCCCGGGTACTGTTTCGTTTTTTTTTCAATCTTTCTGAGAGATTTTCTTAATATTTTTTTCCGTAAGAACCTTGTACAGAGTATTAGAAAACTACAAAAAAAAATCAGCCAAATCGGTCAAGCCGTTTTCATGTTATGTCGTGACAACGGAAAACGGGTTTCATTTTTATATATATAGATTTGTTATAAAATACAATATCGTTGAGTTAGTATCCCATAACACAAGTTTCGAACTTACTTTGGGGCTAGCTCAATCTGTATGAATTGTCCCTATATATTTATTTATTAAAATTCAAAAAGTGTTTATTATGTCATTGCTTTGACTCAATCATGTTTGCCACATTAATAAAAAAAATCGCAAGCCTTACTCTTCATTGAAGGTCGCTCTGTAATTGTAGTTCATCAAAAAATACCAGAGCGCGTGTGTGTATGTGCGTGTGATATTTTAAAATGTCAGTGTGTGTGTGTGTGTTGTGACAGATTTTTTTTACAACGAACGCTTCCTGCTCCACCCAGGAGATCAGTATTATCAGCATCATAGAGTTAATTGTTTGTAGAGCTGACATTATACTTTAAGTAGCGACATTATGTTAACTGGCGAGCGAGGTAATTAAAATTACCTACTCTATTAGTTATATTTTAAATTGATGTAAAAAATGTTAATGTTTTTATCCCGGAAATGTGCGTGTAAAAAGAAAATCTGTCACAACACACACACTGACATTTTAAAATATCATACATCAATAATAATTCTGCCTCATGCGTTATGTCACAAAGTCACAAACAAAGTAATTAGAAAAAAAAATATTTGCGTAACTTTTAATTTTTTAATCATTGAATTGGTTCTATTTAGATATTGGTAAAATAAAATAAAAAAATATCAATTAATTTATTCATATTGTATACATTTTTATAACATAATTATGTACGAAAGAAATCGCATCGATTTTAAAAAAAACATCAATTGGATGGACTGGATCTTACGTTTTTATTATTTGCAAAAAAAACAACATAAAATATTGTAAAATAAAATAAATAAAAATGTGTATGCCGATATCTGGGCAAAATATGTGAACCACGAAATAATGATAAGACCTTGCATTAACCATATTTTAAGCAAATAAGTAAAAATAATACTACATAAAAACATTACAACTATTAATTCTATTATGTAAATAATGTCATTGTTATTATTATATTCGTTAGCTTTTATGTCTTTATTTTTATTTTTTTTATCTTATCTTGCTAGCCCTGCCCAGTCTATTAAATAATTCGTTACCTTAAGGTTGCCTTAAAAAGATTGCTGTTAGCAATAAGGCCGCCTTGTTGCAATTTCACTAGTCTGTAAGTTATCTATGTATTCTGTGTCCTGTTTTTGTGTTTTGCAAATAAATCATATTCTATCTTCTATCTTTTAATTCTTTGCTTTTGCTGTTCGTAAAATATCTATTAAATTTTAATATCGTATCGTACGTAAGTAATGCATGATACATGCTGGTAAATCTTGCTGTGTCTTCCTTTAAATGATTGTAACACTTAGCTACATTTCTGTGAATATTATTAGAGACAAAAAATTGGTGTGTAAAAATTGTTGGCTGACCTAATAAATAATTTAAAAATATATATTTATTTATTTATTATAAAAAAAGACACTTCTTAAAATATAATAACCCAACATACGACTATATAAAAAATACTCGTCACGATAAGAGGTCTCTCCCTATCTTTATTAGCTCTATGGACGAAATGCTTACCATATCAGTTGACTTTCAATACAAACCAAGCACTATATAAACGGGTAGTACCCAAGCAAGAGTATTCAGTAGCTATCGTGCAGTCTTAACAAGAAGTGCAAGATGAGATTTCTGGTAAATCCTTATCTCTTATCAATTACCATAGATTTAATGCGCAATAGACAAATTTACTATTTTTGTGAGGTCAAACATTTGTGACAAAATTTTGAAGAATCTCATTTTTATTGAGAAATTGTGACAAAAATCATTACCATTTAGAACTAATTTTTTTTAAGACGACAATGAGAAATTTTGTATTTTTTGTGACGTAAAGCTATTGTGACAAAAACCATTAATTTTAGATCGAAATTTTTAACGGTGACATTAATGAGAAATAGACAATTTTTCTGTGACGTCATACAATTTGTGAGAAAGTTTTGAAGTAAATTTTTAATTGTGACGACTTACAAAATTAGAACATTTTTGTGACGTCGGACAAAATGTGACAATTACAATCAGGTCTCAAAAAATAATATATTTTGTGTGAAGACGGGAAAGTTTGTTGTTGACATAAGATGGTATCTTTAAACAAATAATTTACAATAAATAATAACTAACTTTTGTGAAATTTTGGCGGGAAAATGTGACAGTGACATTTGTAGTGATGCGATATCGAACATCATTCTAATTGATCGATTACGGATATTGATAAAAATATTACTCTGGACTATCGGACGATCGCGTTTTATTGTTTTCATCATGAGCATTCCAAATTCCAGGCGATTCCAAGTTTTATTTGCATAAGGTTTAATCCTTTGACATTATCACTAGACAGACAAAGTGTTTTTTTTTTGGTCTAATATTTAACTGGCTAAACCCGCGCATCGTTTGCGTGTATTTCGGGAAATATGAAAAATCTTTTCTAATCGGATGCCTACGTGATACAAAGAACGCTATCCTAGTTTCAGGTCTCTAAGATGCGTTGATTCGTCAGTCAGGACAAAATATTTAATACTAGCTTTTTGCCCGCCACTTCATCCGCGTGAAGTCCCGGACCCATTCCCGTGGGAACCACATTGAATTTCTGGAAAAGCTATAGCCTATGTCACTCCCTGATAATGTAGCTTTCTACTGGTGAAAGATTTTTTTTAAATCGGTTCAGTTGTTTGGGAGCCTATTCAATGCAAAAAAACAAACAAACAATCAAATCTTTCCTCTTTATGATATTAGTATAGATGTATAGATATAATAGTGTACATATACGACCTTGTCACATTAATATCATTGTCTCGCTGTATCAATAAATAGTACTAATTGCAAATCCATTTAAAGCGACAAGGTTGTTATTATTTATGGAGTAATTAATTATTTATATGTAGTGCTACTATGCCCTTTGTTTCCATTGTTGTCTCTCACTTAGTTGCTAAGGAAGGAAGTTACATCCATACTTCCTTTTCTTTCTGATTAAATTCGTTGTGAGTTCCAAAACAGCTATAGTTTCTTCCTCGGGACGTCAAATTCCCGCTCGGGGCAATTTTTTTTGTTATTTATGTTTTTTCGCGAGTCTGGGTGTTTTTTTATGTATTTTAAGTATATATTTACAATGATATATCCGTTGTCTGGTACCCATCACACCAGCAGATAAGCCTAGGCTACCTTGGGACCAGCGGTTACTCTGCATAGCAATCGCGATTTTAATTTCAGTTCTGTGTAATTTCAAATGCAAAATTAACAGGAAAACCTAATTCGTATCCTTGAAATTTTACACTTTACTGACTATTTGGTTAGCATACAATCCGATTTCATTTAGTTAGCGCTAGTCTAGCTGTAAAGAGTACCTAAAAGTAACAATCCAATGGCGATCGAGCGGAATTATCTTCAAAGGAGCAGGTGACCCGGTGTGAATCGTGTAATTACCACTTTGTTACTCGTCAAACAGTTCGTCTAATTTAAATTAAAAATTTAGTAACTTTGTTTTAACATAATAGACATACCCACATACACATACCATTGTCAACAACAAGTACACGCCCAGTACAACTCCCGAAGTGTAAGAATGTTACAACAAAAACATACTGACTGACAGTTTGACATTTAACTTATTTGTCCATGCATTGCGACAAGTCACGATTGTTCTATGTAGATTGTATTATGTCTTTGTAAATCTACTAAAAGTTTTAAATCTTTTTTTTAAGTCCTCTCAATACTTTCGTCTTCTTTCTGATTAAATTTGTTGTGAGTTCCAAGACAGCTGTAGTTTCTCCCCCGGGACGTCAATAAGCTTCATTGCTTATTGTCAATCTGAGGTCGCCGTTGTTGATCCTGGCTATAAGACACAGTGATGGGAATATGTGCTAGGTTAGTCCCGAGCGTACAAGATAATTTAAATAAACAAAAAATAACCTGAATTTCTAATTTCTGTCTGCTTTTTTTGTGTAAATATATAATAGGCTTCAAACTTAATACCTAGACACTTATCGTGCCCTATGAAGCACGGATTTGTCCGATATAACTAATTGTCTAGAAATATAGAAAACTTAGATTTTTTTACATAAAATGTGAACAAATATCCCAGTCATGCAAGAAAGAACAAGATTTTGTTCTACCACTTTGTTAGCATAATTAATAATGAGCATTTATGCCAAATTACGGCTTTCTAGTGTAAAGCGACAGACAAACGGACAGACGGATATACCGAAGCTATAAGAAAGAAAGAAAGAAAGAAAGAAAGAAAGAAAAAATATTTATTTGGAACACTTAACGGGTATTTGGAACACTTAACGGGATCTACTGAACCGATTATAAAAATTCTTTCACCAATAGAAAGCCACATTATTGCTGAGTGTCATAGGCTATATCTATACTAATATTATAAAGAGGTAAAGTTTGTGTATTTGTTAAATTGTAAGGGGTAATCTCGGGATCTACTGAACCGATTATAAAAATTCTTTCACCAATAGAAAGCCACATTATTGCTGAGTGTCATAGGCTATATCTATACTAATATTATAAAGAGGTAAAGTTTGTGTATTTGTTAAATTGTAAGGGGTAATCTCGGGATCTACTGAACCGATTATAAAAATTCTTTCACCAATAGAAAGCCACATTATTGCTGAGTGTCATAGGCTATATCTATACTAATATTATAAAGAGGTAAAGTTTGTGTATTTGTTAAATTGTAAGGGGTAATCTCGGGATCTACTGAACCGATTATAAAAATTCTTTCACCAATAGAAAGCCACATTATTGCTGAGTGTCATAGGCTATATCTATACTAATATTATAAAGAGGTAAAGTTTGTGTATTTGTTAAATTGTAAGGGGTAATCTCGGGATCTACTGAACCGATTATAAAAATTCTTAAATAAACAACAACAAAAAATAAAATAAACAACAACAATAAGGGTTCCTTGTAGTTTACTACGGAACCCTAAAAAGCAACTAATCTGTAATCTTATTGGAAATAAAACATAAATAGCTAGACATAAAAGAAAAGAAAGAAAACCGATCACCGTCTTTGTGTATGAGCATATTTTAGAAATAACAGTTTTAAGTTAAACTCATTATTATAACGTAACGAATTAGCATAACAAATAACAGTTATTATATCAAACAATAGACGTATTTCAACGGAGTATACAATTCGTTATAACAACGTGTGAAGGTCGCATAACGGTTGCATTATGGGATGAGTTTGGAATACATAATATTTCACTCAAGGACGCAACCATACTTCCCTACATGCGAAAGTTACACAATTTATAATAATGTCATATGATTTTATTTATTTAAGTGTTAGGAAAATCTAAATTCTTTAAATATACTTAAACTTATGTAAATATAACCAAAATTATAACTTACTAGCTGACCCGTGCCCACTTCGTTGGGCATAATAATGTAAAAGCCTTTTTATTTTTTAGTTTTTTATATAGCCTATGACACTCAGCAATAATGTGGCTTTCTATTGGTGAAAGGATTTTTATAATCGGTTCAGTAGATCCCGAGATTACCCCTTACAATTTAACAAATACACAAACTTTACCTCTTTATAATATTAGTATAGATATAGCCTATGACACTCAGCAATAATGTGGCTTTCTATTGGTGAAAGAATTTTTATAATCGGTTCAGTAGATCCCGAGATTACCCCTTACAATTTAACAAATACACAAACTTTACCTCTTTATAATATTAGTATAGATATAGCCTATGACACTCAGCAATAATGTGGCTTTCTATTGGTGAAAGAATTTTTATAATCGGTTCAGTAGATCCCGAGATTACCCCTTACAATTTAACAAATACACAAACTTTACCTCTTTATAATATTAGTATAGATATAGCCTATGACACTCAGCAATAATGTGGCTTTCTATTGGTGAAAGAATTTTTATAATCGGTTCAGTAGATCCCGAGATTACCCCTTACAATTTAACAAATACACAAACTTTACCTCTTTATAATATTAGTATAGATATAGCCTATGACACTCAGCAATAATGTGGCTTTCTATTGGTGAAAGAATTTTTATAATCGGTTCAGTAGATCCCGAGATTACCCCTTACAATTTAACAAATACACAAACTTTACCTCTTTATAATATTAGTCTATACTAATATTATAAAGAGGTAAAGTTTGTATATAGGCATAGGCTATATCTATATATAGCCTATGACACTCAGCAATAATGTGGCTTTCTATTGGTGAAAGAATTTTTATAATCGGTTCAGTAGATCCCGAGATTACCCCTTACAATTTAACAAATACACAAACTTTACCTCTTTATAATATTAGTATAGATATAGATGGACGCAAGTGGGTTTATCCAATATTATTCCTGTTTTTATCCAAAAAAAAACTTCATTCTGCAAATTAACCTGTGAAATCACGTTGTTGTTAGTATTTATCTCAGAAATAACATCATTCAGCAGTTTAACGCGCACACTTTCGTTTTCATTAAAAGTTACAATAAATAAAGTTATCACAGAAGTCACTTCGTCCCGCCGTTTTTGCCGGGGAATCCTGTTATTTTCAGTTACATCACTATCCTAAATTCTTAGAAAAAACCTGTTTCCTACTCTAGTTTTCAAGCTATCATTACACCAAAATTTCATCTAAATCGATTAAGCGTAAAGTTAACATTGTAAAGGTGTTATTTGTTAACGGATACTAATTAGCAACTTAACTAATACTTAACCAGAAACAATTAATTTATCCAATTATAAATTAGTACATAAGCATTCAATATTACTTTAAAGGTAGGAAGCGATAAGAATTTTCACTTTCTTTAACTAGTGAACGCTTTGATATCATTATCACATTCCAATAATTAACTTTTTTTTTAAAATAAAACCGACTTCAAATGCGTGAACAAAAAAATTTTTTTTTTTTAATTATTAAATTTAAATGGCACCACCCTTGAGGTATTACCTATAAGCCGAAAAAAGATTTGTTCAATTCGGTTCATAATTGGCGGAGTTATCGCGTAACAAACATAGAAAAACATACGGGTCGAATTGAGAACCTCCTCCTTTTTTTGAAGTCGGTTGAAAAATACATGTGATATCCCATGACAATCGGTCCAAATTATTGAATACTAGCGGACGGCCACGGCTTGGCACGGGTTTTACTAAGAATTCATCTTTTTTTAAATATAATATAGCTCTGTTACCCGGGCTAACGTACCTTCCCAACGATGAAAGAATTTTTGAAATCAGTCCAGTAGTTTTTTTAATTTATTCATTACAAACATACACACACACACACCACACACACACACACACACACACACAAACACAAATCTTTCCTCTTTATAATATTAGTGTAGATTAATTTGAAAGGAATAACTTATGTAAATTTCCACAAATTCAAATTTCAACCTACCTACAATTCCAGACTTCAGCCGTTTTGCTGACCTTCCACTTTTTTATTTCAATAATCTTGCTCTTAACCTCTTAAGTAGACATTTCTAACCATACGTATAAAACATTTTGTGCTGAATGACTGACGATCTACGCACAACCTAAGCCGATGATCGTAAAGACCTGGAATCTGAAGGGTGTATTCTTTGTATGACGTAAGCATCCGATAAGAAAGGATTTTCAGCAATTGATAAAGTGATTCAAGAGGTTTATATATATTATACGTACAATCATTTTCCGAAATTCCCGCCGGAAAGCGGGATACAAGCAAGCGAAGTTGCGCGGTTTTTTTTTGTTATAAATCTCACAATAAATGTTTTTCTTAAGTCGATGCCTACCTTTAACAAGTATCCGATGTTACACAAAAATTGCATGTCATATTAATGCAAATATGTGTTTTGCCAAAAAAAAATGTATTAGACCGATGTTTATCGCTCTGCTGATTCTAACGGATATGCAATACGTGGTTCTTTTGCAAATACATGATAATTAATATTTAATTTGTCGTTTTAAAGGGTAGGCATTTGTTAAAACGTGTTTTTAGCTACAGCTAGTCCGAGAAATTAATAAAACCAGGGGAAATAATTCGTGTCGTTTTAAAAATTGGCACAGTTATACCTTGTGGAGACACAAAGTCATTTTTAATCAAATAGGCCTAATAAAAACTCTTTCGAAGCGTCACAATTTTTTCCTACCACCAGTTCAGACGGCAAACTTGTACTATTTTTTTATTTGTTATTTCATAACTAGCTGTATTTATCCTTACTCCTTACTATTATAAATGAAAAAGTGAGTTTGTCATTCCTTCACGGCTTAACTAATCAGCCGATCATTATGAAAATTTGTATATATATTGTCAGGGGTACAGAGCCCAACATAGGCTACTTTTTATCCCGTAAAAGTATATCATTCCAGTGGGAAAATATTTTTTCTACTATAAAGGGCGCTGTATCGGGCAACAGATGGCGCCACAAGTCGTGCTATGGGTTGTTTTGTTGTCAAACGAGATCAATGTCATATGGAAAAGCTAGTTGTGGATAATTTTAGTTCCCTGTTTTCTGACTTAGTACTCGAGATACTGGCTTGGCCTAGTTTAGGTCTAGACTCTTTAAAAAATTAAAATTGTTTATAACAAAATACATCGCAGGAAACACACAGGATGTTAAATAATTAATAAATATTTATTGTATAGATAAATAGATAACATTCCATTACTTGGCAAGGTCTAAGTAATTATTTAAAGTATACGATTTGATTGTAGGAAATGAGATATTTTTGACAGCTTTATGATTCGGAAAATGTGTTAAAATATGTTTGAATGATACTATCTGTTGCTCAACTAATCCATGTTGCATTACTAAATTTATGAGTTAAGATCTAAGTTAGTTAGATTCCCTCAGGCTGAACGACAACATCCTAAAACGAAAACTTTCTAACACGTCTATTACAAAATATATTAAATTCTCCCTATGTTTGTTTTAGAATTACTAAATCTTCCGTTCCACGAGAACGTAACGTTTTTTACTCGTTATAAAAACCGTTATTTTTCAAAGCCGTTATCCAATGTATTTCTTTTTGACAGGTCGCTTTCGTCGCTCTCCTCGGCTATGCTTCGGCATCAGTCATCGCCCCCCTCGTCTACGGCGTGAACCACGGTGACGCCCAAGCCGCTGCCATCGACCACAACGTGGCCGTGCAGGATACAGCGCGCGCCATCGGTGAGGGTCATGCCCGTGCCGCCGAAGCTGCCGTGCAATGGAACACAGAGGCTGTACGTCAAGTCGCTGAAACCACACGTGACATCAACGAGAACGCTTACTGGGGCGGTGTTGCCGCCAGCCAGAATGTTGTTGCCGCTGCTCAGTCCCAGGCTGCCGCCCTTAGCGGTCACGCCGCTGCCGTCAGAGCCGCCCACGTTGCCGCCCCAGTAGCTTATGCTGGATACGCCGGTTATGCCGCCGCTCCCCTCGGTCTTGCCGCTCCTTATGGTCTCGGCCTCGGCTACAACGGACTCGGCTACAACGGACTCGGCTACCGCGCTTGGTAAATCGTTGCGACATAACAGCTATTTCTGACGTTATTAACCGTTATTATTAAAAACTGATGAAGTGTTATTAATGAATAACGATTGTATTATGTTTATTGAAAGATCTATTTTTGCGTTATATTCTTTTTCATATCTCTATATTTCAAAGAACTTTATTAATATATAAATCTTTATTTAATTGAGAATAGTTTGTCATTTATAAACGAACTGTTCTTGAATAAATAAGATGATTCATTTGTTTATATCTATCAATAAACATCCAAAAATAGCTGTTATAATAACGTTATCGATTCGTTATAACTGTTGATAACTGTTATTTGGCAATAACACCATGCCATATCACCACAGCATTACAAAAACGGATAGGTACCTTGCTCAAACGTTTTAATAAAGGTCTCAGTAACTCTCTTTGTAAATAAACATGCCATCACTGCCAAAGTGTAAATAAACACATTAAAACAATTTATAACTGTTATTTTATTTTATAACCATTATAGCGTTATTGAAAACTGTTGGCACACATGTGCAACAACAATATATGAATCACGTAGTCTATACCAAATGTTGTTATCTATGAATATACAAGGTACACCATAGTCGCAAATGTCTGTTAAAATTTGACTGTGTTCGAAGTGATATTCAAGTGTCAGGGCATAAATAACTTTGCAAAAAGTCTATTAATTATTGGAATTGCCCTCGATATGACGTTAAACTGACGCACACTCTCTATTAGAAGAGAAGTAATGGTCAATTCTTAGTTCACTTAATTACACTATTCACTAAATCGAAGTCAAAATCAAAAATATTTTATTCTGTGCCTCGCGGGTACTGACACGTCATTTACAACATATTATAATATAATAATAATAATATAGGGACAATTCACACAGATTGAGCTAGCAACGATACTATATTTTATATCAAATACATATACAGATAAACATTCAAGACCCGGGGCCAATCAGAAAAGTTCGTTTTTCATCATGACCCGACCGGGATTCGAACCCGGGACCTCTTGGGTGGCGGGCAGGCATGGTAACCATTGCGCCACGGAGGTCGTCTGTCGTCGATTATCATTTTGTATTGAATATAAAATAAATAAACTACTCTATGAACTACCTCCATTCCTGAAACAGAGCTTGAATGGGTACAAAACAACGGCTACTTTATATTATTTACACAGGGAGACCGTGAAACGGTTAAATTCCTTAAAAGTGGTTAAATTAGAGATCATTTGCAACAAATAGGGTTGTTTCCAGGGTCAAAAAAAAATATATAAAAAAAATATTGGACACGTATTTTTTCTTTTTTCGATAAAACAAAAAATAACAAAGATACAAGGCATAAAAGTTTAGGACTGGGGGCCTTTGACGTCACCCCGCAAAAATGCCACACGGCGTGACGTCACCCGTAACTTGAATGAGCTATATCTTTGACATTTTTGGTCTAATTTACAAATGAAAAAATGAGTGTCCCTTATTTTTGAATAATCTAAAAGACGGACTAATTATATTGTAGATTTCCTTTTTGTTTGAATTACATCCAGGCACTGCACAGGTAACCATATTTAATCACGTCGAATTAACACCAAAACTACACTTAAAAACCATAAATTTTGTAAAAATAAGTGGTATTTGTTCTTAACACGACTGACGTCAGGCCGATACAGTCCGATAGCGTGTATAGGAAAATGGTCTCGCCTATCTATCTCGCTCTAACCAACGTGTATGCTATGATCTATCTCTTTTGCATTGCCAATCTTACGCTAGTATATAATAAATCTATGCTTTTTAACACATGACTTTAAAGGTTACATATTATCGTTTAAGCAAGGAAATAATGGTCTAGTATTATACTACATAAAGCTTTATGTTACATAAGGCTTTATGTAGTAAGCAACATTTTCCTAAATACTTACTATCGAAACCCGCGCAACATCGTTTGCGTGTATTTATTTATGCACAGTAGCGCCATCTATAACAGACTTTTGATCAAATCCTACAGGAATCGCGTACTTTTCGGGATACTCCGGTTATCGGGTGGCAAACAAAATGGATACTTTATCTCAAGGGCCGTGGGTTCGGATCCCACCCCCTTCTATAATTGATTGACAGTTTTTTCGGAGACTTAGATAAGCTTCATTGCTTATTGTCAATCTGAGGTCGCCGTTATTGATCCTGGCTATACAGGAGATAATAATGATTGCCATTTTGAAAAAAATAAAAAGTTGTAAACGCGCTAAGCCAGGCGCTATATAAAAATATTCAAACAAAGTCTTACATGATAAGCTTTCCCAGAAATCATAGCTTTTTTTTTCAGAAATAAAAAAATCCAAAAATGCACACTCGATCTTGACATATTTATAAAAAAAACATGACAAAAATAAAATCAATCAATAAAATTAAGTTATTACAGAACAAAGAAAACACCGCTTCATACCATACAAGTACAGCCATAGATTACTCCCAAATGCCAGTGGATTTTGACCCTTAATTACTTGGTCTTAAAACATATTTTAATTATAAACGCCATTGTAAACTTTATTCTCGTAGTAATAAGGAGCAATTATTATATATATTATATAGATCGTTTACTTGAAATCTAGACTGCCTTGGTGAGGGCGTAGGCTTTCTTGCTATACGGACATACGGACGGAAAGAACGACGAATAAAAATAAATTGTGCGCAACTCACACAGCGCCACCTGGAGGAATTAGGCTTTAACTGAATTATGTTACAGGTACCAGATGTTTGATAAAGGGCATGCAAATGAATGAAAGATCTAACGCGTGCCGCGCGGCAATTCGGGCACATGCCAACGATTAATTGGATTTACTTCTTCATTTCAGCCTATACTAGTCCACTGCTGACCTGAATATTCTTTACAAATAAAGTCTAAAATAAACGAAGGAACTTGTCTCGATCAATCAAGATTGTCATGCCAGATCATTGACCGTCAGGTGAAAACTCACATCAGCTTAGGGCTCATTCACACGAAATTCGCGCCAACTGCAACTGTCAACGGCAGCCGCGTCACCTGCAGTTTTACCGCTTTTGCTCATTTTACTACTATGTCGAAGTCACAGCGTTTATACCAAGAATTAGGCCCCACAATCTCTAGTCGAAGTGTAATAACAAATGATTAGTATAAAAAAACAGGCTTTTGACCGATTATTCCCTCTATAATACAGGCGGGCAGTACTTGTCATTATAACCTATTTTTCTAAACTTGACCCATATAGTAAACAATCTTGGTGGCGTCGGGAGTCGGGTCGCTGAGTTCCCTCTAATATGGTTGAGCACAGCGATGGCTGACTCTCGCGTCAACTCGTGAACGGGTGCTGCCTGGGGGGACTGGTCTGCTCACTCTTGTCAGTACTGACTTTTTTTTTTTTATTGTAGATTTAAGACTTGTTCATTCCACACCATTGTGTATAACATTCCGCGTATTCTTCTTATAAATTTTTATGTACTTATACCTACATTGTAACTAATGAGTGGAAAAAAAAAAAAGTACAAAATGACAAAAAAGGCCGTAACCGGTTTTCTTTCGCCATTTCTTTTTACCGGTTGCCATTTTGCTTGTGTCCGAAATGGTGGTAGTATATAACGTAGTTTATTTTTTTTATTTAAACAAGTTGTAAATGACAAGAAAAAGTGCCTGTGAAGGTCTAATTTCTGAAATAAACGATTTCATTTCATTTCATTTCATTTCTTAGCATGTCTTTTTATTCAATTATCCATGTGTAAAATCGACAAATCGCCAGAATACTAAGAATGTTGTGTTAAATGCCATTTCTAACTATATTATTATTATTTGGGTGTGAATGATAATTTTAATTGCCTATTTTCGTTAAAAAGACGTGCTAAGATTGTTTACTTTATGGGTCAAGTTAAGAAAAACAGGGTTTACGAATGTTCGCCAACATGTTACGGGTCCTTTCAAACAGTATTATCCCACACATCACTCGTACTAAAATTATTTACGAATGTTGTTCGCCTTGGGGCTAAAATGAATAATAATACCCGCTAATTAAGTACATTGTGATAGAATTACATTTGCGCCTAACACTTCCTGTGGGTGATTAGGCTATATTAATATTTAGTTTAACTTATAGAATTACCCTGTTTTATAATTGGATTAATTTACGACTAGGTCACCAGTTTTGGCTTAGCAGCCAAGGAGCCATTTGGTTCATCTACGCGCCCGTGTGCTGGCAAAAAACTTAGCACTTGCTCTTTTAAAATGGTACTAATAAATGTTACAATCTAACATTGCAATTAATAAAACAATTAAATTGCAGGAGCACTTGCAGGGCTCATATGTGAATTTTTAAAAGTAGTAACAACATCTAATGTACACCAAATAAAGATTATGATCATCCTATCCTACTAATATTTCCGTGGCGTAATGGTTACCACGCCAGACCGCCACCCAGGAGGTCCCGGGTTCGATCCCCGGTCGGGTCATGATGAAAATCGAACTTTTTCTGATTGGCCTCGGGTCTTGGATGTTTATCTATATATGTATTTGTTATAAAATGTAATATCGTTGAGTTTAGTATCCCATAACACAAGTTTCGAACTTACTTTGGGGCTAGCTCAATCTGTATGAATTGTCCCTATATACTACCTATATACTACTACTACATTTAAAGGCAAAAGTTACGTGTATGTTTGTAACTTCTTCACACTCAAATGGCTGGGCCAATATTTATAATATTTGGTATGTAGGTAGCTGAAACCTTGGATTAACACGTAGCGTACTTTTTATCACGAAAAGTACGCATTTCGAAACATTGTAAGGATGTATGGATGTTTGTTGTACTTTAGTGCAAAAAGGCTTGACAGATTTCTTTGTTTGGTACACTGGTAATTTAACCTTTTTACTTCAGCAAGATTATGCATACCTGAGCAGGTTAATCAGTTTTTTTACACTATTCAACTCATCTATACTAATATTATAAAGAGGTAAAGTTTGTGTATTTGTTAAATTGTAAGGGGTAATCTCGGGATCTACTAAACCGATTTTAAAAATTCTTTCACCAATAGAAAGCCACATTATTGCTGAGTGTCATAGGTTATATAAAAAACCAAAAAATAAAAAGGCTTTTAACATTATGTCCAACGAAGTGGGCACGGGTCAGCTAGTGAATTATAACTTCTTTTTTGTTTTTCTTCTATTTTTATACCACAAAGTTGGCAAACAAGAATACGGCCCGCCTGATGGTGAGCATCAGCGTAGCCTATAGACGCTTGCAATACCGTTGTATCACTCACGCGTTGCCAACCCTCCCAACCCCCCAAGTGGAGCTCTGGAGACCTTACTTACCGTAGGAACACAACATGGCCGAGACCAATGCTATTTGGCTACGATCTCCTGTAAGGTGGAGGTCCTTCCCCAGACGGGCTGCTCCGATTTGAGCGTATTATCTGCTGTGCAGGTAGGGCACTCTTGAAATTTAGTCGATAGGGGTTGTTTATAACCTGGTTTAACACATAAGACACTCTTGAACACATAAGATACAGGATATCAATCCGGGAACGTGGATAAAACCTATTTTTGCATTTTTGCATTGACTAGTAAACATAATTATATGTAACATAAATTGTATTTCGTAGCATTGTTGTTGATAACGGTCAGACAGACCGGTCACCGCGCCTTGTCTTGCGTGCCTAAACGACTTTAAGGCGATAAATCTAGAATTGAACACTAGATTTAAACAATAATGTAGGTCTATTTTGAAACCTGAAAATTATTAGGTATATAATAGGTTCCTGGTTCAAAACATAAGGTATTTGAACTCCACGTCTATAAATGTGTTATGTGGTATTTTATGGTTGTTATAAAACCTTTAATTAAGGATATACCTATAACTAACGACAGGCCCGATGGTCGAGTGGCTAGCAATGGTCACTTTATCTCAGGGGCCGCGAGTTCGAATCCTGCGCAAGGCAAACATTTGTGTGCATGAACACGTCTGTTTGCCTTGGTCTGAGTGTTTTCTATGTATAATAAGTATTTATTTACAAAAAAGTTATATTTATCAGCAATCTAGTACCCATAGTCAAGCTTAGTTGCTTAGTTTTGGATTAGATGGCGTTGTGTGATTCGTCAAAGAATATTTATTTATTTATTTTATAATTCACTTGCCTGGGTGTGAAAACATGAGTTCAAAAATTTTCTCGATAGAAAATAATTCAAAATAAATCCAAAGTCATATCCAAATCACATCAAATCCGGATCAAACCATGTTGTATTTTTCTATTGGTGATCTGTAAAGCCGTAGTGTTCAAGTTGTAAGCATATGATAGTGTAAAAAAATTGTTTGTTATTTGTACAAAAAATTGGTTTGCTTTCAAAAACTGTAATTTATTTATTCTTTACTAGCTTTCGTGAAGTTCCGTACCCGTTCCCGTGGGAACCACATTGAATTTCGGGAAAAGCTATAGCCTATGTCACTCCCTAATAATGTAGCTTTCTACTGGTGAAAGAATTCTTGAAATCGGTCCAGTAGTTTCGGAGCCTATTCATTTCAAACAAACAATCAAATCTTTCCTCTTTATAATATTAGTCTTAGATTGCACGATTGAGAGTACAATTAGCGGACTTAATGCCTAAAGACATTCTCTACCAGTCAACCATCGAGTAATGCAGAAATATTCTTGGCGAAACAAAAATTGAAGGGAAATATCTACTAGTTACCTAAGAATTAATATATCCATACTAATATTATAAATGTGAAAGTGTGTTTGTTTGTTTGTCACGTCGAAAGTAATGAACGGATTGATATTATTTTTTTATTGGGGAAAGTTTAAGGTCTGGAGAGTGACATGGGCTACTTTTTCCCACGGGATAAGGAGATTCCAATGGGAAAAATTATTGACATTTCCCCTTGACCACGGCGACCTTGGCGGAGCCGCGGGTAACAGCTAGTACGGCTATAAACAGGTAATATTAACTGTCGAGAAATATTATTGTGTTTTTTAAGAAATGGAGAATTGTATAATTCTGTTGAGAAATAATTTCTTTAATTGTATGTACTGACTGTAAGATTCCAAATTAGGCATATGTAGGTTCCTTACAAGGACCGGACCAACCGGACCGGAGCGGATCGGACCTGATCGGACCGGATGAAATCGTACCGTACCGTACCGGACCGTGCCGGGGACCGGAATTTGTTTTTGAAGAAAAATATGCTAATTGTTAGTAGGCCACGCGGGCGAAGCCGCGGACAGAAGCTAGTACATTTATATTGTAAGCTAGTTAATGTTATGTATTTTGTAAATTGTAATCCATGTTCGTTGCAATTCAATAAATGATGTATCAAACAACTCTGTACTAAAATTGTTCTATTTAATGTGTCTTGAAATAGTATTTCAAAATTGTATCAATTTGTTTGTAAAAAAAAATAGTAAAATTTCTTCTATGATCGAAAAATTTGCACCTAAAAATACACGTAAATGCAATACACTTTCCTGAAAGTATCACTTACCTTTCTGGTCGAGATGACCTTTTAGCTGCTCGGCTTTTGCTTGTAGTTTCGTTTGCATAGTTTCAGCGCCCTCCTTCATTTTCGCGAGAATACCTGTACAGATTAATAAATATATTTAGAACTATAACTGCGCCTGGGACTCCGTCTGCGTGGATTTACGGCATGGGCAGATGGGCATAATAAGTACCCCCCCTCCCCCCGTTTACTACTTCCTCACAAGTCTCTCACAGGGATCTCCCGCTCCCCTACCCTTCTCCTCTCCCCCCCCCCCCCCTCCTATCTCACCTTCCCTTCTACGTCTACTTAATTTTTTCTATCATACTATGACACCAAGACACGTGAACGGGTGTCGAAACCGGTCTGCTCATTTTTATCGGTACTAACTTAAATTTTCTTTATGTTTAGTGTAACACAAGACTATTATTTATGAGACTCCGCGGATTTTCATATATATATTTTTTTTTTGGGAAATAAAAAAAAGAGATGTGATCATATCTGATGGACAAAAAGGCCGTAACCGGTTTCATTTCGCCATGTCTTTTTTTTTTAAACCACACAGGTGGCAAACAAGCATACGGTCGGCCTGATGTTAAGCCGTCACCGTTGCCTGCGTTGCCAACCATTCCCCCCCCCCCCCCCCAAGTGTAGCTCTGTATGTAATAAGTAGTTCTCTTTTGTAATAGTGTATGTGTGTTAAGTTTTTATCCAAATAAAGTTTTATTCTTTTCTAGAATGATTATTAGACATAATAAAACATACAAACCATGTTTGTCCTTTTCTTTCAATATGCGTTCCATATCTCCTGCCTTGTCTTTCACACGACCGAAGAAGTCTATCCGTTAAGGTAAGCATTCACAAGAAGAAAATATTTTTCATTTGTATGTAATTTTGTCATGCGAATAAATAAATAATAATAAATAAATTCTACACAATTCACACAGCGCCAATTGGTCCCAAAGTAAGTTAGGCTCAACCTGCTTGTGTTATGGGTATCAGACAACAGATATATTATTGTAAATATATAAGGTCCTACTTTATCAGTGAACTTCTTTTTAAAACATGACTATGTACGTTACATATGAATTGACGACCTCCGTGGCGTAAAGCTTACCACGCCAGACCGCCACCCAGGAGGTCCCAGGTTCGATCCCCGGTCGGGTCATGATGAAAAACGAACTTTTTCTAATTGGCCTCGGGTCTTGGACGTTTATCTATATATGTTTTGTTATAAAAATATAATATCGTTGAGTTAGTATCCCATAACACAAGTTTCGAACTTACTTTGGGGCTAGCTCAATCTGTATGAATTGTCCCTATATATATTTATTTATATGATCGTTTAAACCAGGAAATAATGGTCTAGTACTCAGTGAATATGGATGGCTTTATGTAGTAAGGAACATTTTTCTAACTACTTACAATACAATATTATTTTTTTTAACTGAATACTATACCATTATTTCTTTGCTTAAACGATCATATGTAACCTATATAGTTATGTGTTAAAATGAAGTTCACTAATAAACTAGGACCTTATATAAAGTAAGGTTGAAATAAATAGGGAGAAAGCTCCAAATGCTAGCAGTGTTTGAATTTTACAGCACCAGAGGGCGCGGGTTGAATTCCCGATCGAAGCAATTGCTTAAACGATATGTAACCTATATAGTCATGTGTTAAAATGAAGTTCACTAATAAATTAGGAACTTACATACTTATAATACATAGAAAACACACACACGCACACACACAAATGCCATCACATAAATGCTTGCTTCGATCGGGACTCGAACCCTCTGGTGCTGTAAAATTTAAACACTGCTAGCATTTCGGGCTTTCTTCCTATTTATTTCAATAGGGTTGTTTCCAGGGTCAAAATAATTACATTATATTAAGTCCGTATTTTAGATTATAAAAAAATATTGGACACGTATTTTTTCTTTTTTCGATTAAACAAAAAATAACAAAGATACAAGGCATAAAAATTTAGGTGTGGGGCCTTTGACATCACCCCGTGCGAAAAAATGCCACTACGGCGTGACGTCACACGTAACTTTAATGGTCTATATCTTTGTCATTTATGGTCTAATTTACAAATGAAAAAATGATTGTCCCTTATTTTTGAATAATCTAAAAGACGGAGTAATTACATTTTTTACGGCAACAAGCCTATTATGCTCTAATCTTCGAATGAAGGGAGACCGTATCCCTGCAGTGGGATGATTATGGGTTGATAATGATGATGCTTACCGGATATCCGTTTAGTGGCGTCAGGGCTTGCAGACTGCGTCAGTGCTGCCACCTTCATGTATTCACTAGTGATTAATCCAGCTTCCTAATTTAAAAAACACGAATTTAGTGAGTGCGAAATAGTAATTTGGAGTAGTTGAACCTAGCCACTACTATGAACGGGTCCTCTCACACAGAATATCGACTTGAAACGGCGGTGATATACCATTATCATACGATGAGTGAGAAAATCGGAGATTGCTTGTTTCAACCATTTCAATTTCCTTCCATTTTCGTTCCTACATAGGTGGGCAATGCATCCAAGATCTTGTAGTGGATGACCATGGGCATCGGTGATTGCTTACCATCAGCTAACCCGCTAGATAATTTGTCCTCTTCTGTCATTTTTTATGTCGTAAACAAAAAAGAAAACAAAGTTATTTTAAGAGGGGTAGGGCACAGCGGATAATATCCGCTCAAATCGGAGCAGCCCGTCTGGGGAAGGACCTTACATCGTATCGTTGCCAAATAGCATTGGTCTCGGCCATGTCGTGTTCCTACGGTGAGTAAGGTCTCCAGAGCTCCACTGGGGGGGGGGAGGGTTGGCAACGTGTGAGTGATACCCCCCGTCTACGCTACGATGATGCTTACCATCAGGCGGGCCATATGCTTGTTTGCCAACTTTGTGGTATAATTTTTATTTTTTTTACAAAAAACGTGAGCTTATAACGTCTCAGTTCATTCATTTAATTCATTCAATTCACATATCCAATTAATTCATTCAATCATTACATTCATCATTCACCAAAATGAAAAATAATTTACCTCCAAACTAGCTGGACTCATGGCGGAATACTCATCGCTGAGCAGCTCCACGATCAGACCCTCGATGTCGAAGAACAGGATATGGCTTTCAGGATCTAGTGAAAAAAACAGATTGTATTATTTCTGGTTTTTTAATATTTTTTCGCAATGTTTCCTTTATCTGTACTATATATTTGATATGACCTGAGTATTTGATATGAATTTCAGCTTGATACCTCAATCCATGCGTTCCAGAGAAAAAGGGTCTTGACAAACAGACAGACGAACAGAAAGACGGACAGATGGACAGACAGACGGACAACAAGGTGATCTTATAAGGGTTCCGTTTTTTCCTTTTGAGGTACGGAACCCTAAAAACGAACTTTTTCTGATTGGCCTCGGGTCTTGGATGTTTATCTATATATGTATTTGTTATAAAATATAGTAACGTTGAGTTCCCATAACACAAGTCTCGAACTTACTTTGGGTCTAGCTCAATATGTGTGATTTGTCCCTATATATATATATGTGGGAATGGTTGCTAATTTTAAGAAGAAGAAGATTTTTTTTGACAAGTGACAGATGTCAATTAAGGTTAGATGTCAGAGGTCAAGGGCGTGGCATGTGAAAAAATATGTAGAAAAAGTGATTGTAGTACATTATTCTGTTGATTGAAGAAATTAAACTCTATAAACGATAAAAGGGTGTTTTTCCTGCCGCCATCCCACAAAATTATGGGGGCTCGTCCGGGATGGTGAAGAACATCTATTTCGAGGAGTTTACAAGAAGTTACGACGATATATTCAATGACTTTTATTGGCCATGTTGCTGTATGATGATGCCACGCATGGTGTTTATAACTTTAACAAAACATTGTGTGTGATAATTAAGATGTTAAGATGCTGCTTTAAGAAGATTTGAACGTTATAAGACTGCTAAGTTGAATGAAGACTACGCCTTGTTTAAACAACTCGATTTTTACTTAATGTTGAAGACTGACTTTACGCTAAGAACATGCCGCCAAAGAAGTTAGGATGTAAGGCCGAAAAGGAGGAAGAAGGAGAAGAAATTACACGAATTTCTTTTAGTGATTTGGAGAAATCAATGGTGCAGTTTACTGGAGATGACACTTATCCCATTTCTTCATGGATTAGTGAATTTGAAGAAAATGCTTTGCTTATGAAATGGTCCGATGTCGAGAAGCTTATCTATGCAAAACGCCTCCTAGGAGGAACTGCAAAACTATTTTTACGATCTGTGGGATCTATCAATGCATGGACCGCTTTGAAAAGTGCTTTAAAGGAGGAATTTGGTCCCAAATTAAACAGTGCAGTCATACACAAAATGTTGTCATCACGTAGGATGAAGACTGATGAGACATATCAACAATACTTCCTCTCTATGAAAGAAATGGCTGTAAATGGTAATGTGGAAGATGTGGCATTACTGGAGTATGTTATTGACGGCATACAAGACTCTGAGATGAATAAAATGGTTTTATATGGTGCAAGGAATATAAAGGAATTTCGAGGCAAGTTGGAAGTTTACGCACAAATAAAAAAGAAGATGTCGGAGAAAAACAATAGTTTGCCGAAGTCTGCCAGTGTGAATTATGCAAATAAACGGAAACAACCAACCAATGTTCGAAGGTGCTTCAATTGTGGTGACACTGACCATCAATCACCTGCCTGTCCGAAAGGAGTTAAATGTTTTAAATGCAATGAATTCGGACACAAGTCGAACGCATGCCTAAATTTAGGAAAGAAGACACTTAATATAGAATTGGAGAAAAAGAATAAAACAAGAAGTGAGATACCTAATAAAGAAGTAAAGATAAATAACATGAAGACTATAGCACTGATAGAC
This sequence comes from Endotricha flammealis, assembly GCA_905163395.2. Taxonomy (NCBI): domain Eukaryota; kingdom Metazoa; phylum Arthropoda; class Insecta; order Lepidoptera; family Pyralidae; genus Endotricha; species Endotricha flammealis. The sequence continues at coordinate 2,552,928 of LR990883.1, forward strand.
ACCGGAAGTGATGTAAACCTAATACGGGGCGCACATTTACAACAGCTTTATGGAGCAAATATGGAGTACAACCGAAATGTTACATTATGTTTACTTGGCATAGCAGACCATACGATTTACACTAATGGATGTTTTACCGCACAAGTTCAGATAGATGATATCGAGTTAGCCACAACTATCCATGTGGTAGAAGATGAGTGTATCCCAGTTAATATAATTTTAGGTAACCCAATTTTAAAGGAAATAGAAGTAAATTTCACAGCAGATGGAATAACAGTTAAAAGGATATTGCATCTATCCTCACTTATGGATCATGAAGAAGCACCAACTGATAAATATGACATTAAAAGTCCGAAATATACAGAGAAGATAAGTGAACTGTTACATGACTATGAACAGAAACTGCCTATAATAAGAAAAGAATCAAGCGTTGAACTGAAGATAATGTTAACTAATGAAGAACCAGTGTATCAAAATCAATGGTTTGTGTACAGCACCCTCGGTTTTTCAACGATTTATAAATAATATTTTCAAAGATCTTATTTCAGACGGAACTGTTTTGTGTTACCTCGATGATTTCATTTTATCTTCAAAGTCCGAAGATGAAGGCATCTTAAAGTTAGAGAAAGTGTTAACAAGAGCTAAAGAGTATGATTTAAAGTTTAACTGGGATAAATGCCACTTTCTCAGTCAAAAGATTGAATACCTCGGATATATTATTTCTAATGGGGAGATACGACCATCAAAAGACAAAATAACTGCTGTTGATAAATTTAAGATCCCTCAAAATATGAAAACATTACAGTCGTTTCTTGGATTGACTGGTTATTTTAGAAAATTTGTGAAAGATTATTCCTTAATTGCTAGACCACTAACAAATCTTTTGAAGAAGGACGCTGATTTTAACTTTGATAATAAATGTCAAAAAGCTTTTGAAGACTTGAAGAGAGTTTTGGTAAATTCGCCTGTTCTACAGATTTATGATCCGACCTTAGAAACTGAACTCCATACAGACGCGAGTATAGACGGCTATGGAGCAGTCTTACTGCAAAGAAGTCATAAGGATAATCAAATGCACCCCGTGTACTACATGAGCAAGAAGACGACTCCCGCTGAGCGGAACTATCATAGCTATTATTTAGAAATTCTTGCTATTGCTGAAGCTGTAAAGAAGTTTCGTGTGTACTTATTGGGGATTCATTTTAAAATAGTCACTGACTGTTCTGCTTTGACTAGTACCTTAAAGAAGAAGGATTTGCCTCCGCGTGTTGCTCGTTGGGCTCTACTCCTGGAGGAATACGACTACGAGATTGAGCACCAACCAGGATCACGACTGAAACACGCCGATGCGTTAAGTAGGTATCCCGTTTGTCTGCTGGTTACCGAAACAGCAGCTCGACTAAAAAGAGCACAAGACGAAGACCAGCACATCAGTTTGTTAAAGAAGATGCTATTAGAAGGACCATATGAGGACTATGTGATAGAAGGGGGAATAGTTTGTAAAGAGAAAGAAAGGTACAAGACTTATTGTTGTTCCGAGAAGAATGCAAAATGAAATAATAAGGAAGAAACATGAAAACGAACACTTTGGTATCAGTAAGACAGGAGAACTAGTGAATAGAGAATATTATATTGAAAAGTTAGAAGAAAAAGTCAGAAAAGTCATCAATAATTGCATAGAGTGTATACTTATTTCGCATAAAAGGGGTAAGAAGGAAGGTTATCTGAATCCAATTGATAAAGGAGATACTCCATTGTGTACGTATCATATTGATCATTTGGGTCCATTAACTTCAACTCACAAGAACTATAAATATTTACTAACAGTGATAGACGGATTTACCAAGTTCACCTGGATTTACCCAACAAAGACTACTTCCACCGAAGAGGTATTGGAAAAATTAAAGACTCAACAACAGACATTTGGATCACCGCAAAGAATTGTAACTGATCGGAATACTTCTTTTACATCTAATGCTTTTAAAGATTATTGCGATGCTGAAAATATTTGTCACCTGACTATAACCACAGGGCAGCCACGAGGCAATGGACAGGTTGAGCAGTTGACCCATCAGATAATAATTAACGTTCTGAGTAAGTTAGCCATTGATGATCCAACTATGGTACAGACATGTTAGTGCAGTCCAACGGAGCTTAAACAGTACTCACCAGAGGAGTGTACAGATGACTCCATTTGAGCTTTTAACAGGTGTAAAGATGAGAGAGAAGAATGATGTGATCCTGAAGTTAATAAATGAAGAACAAGTACAACAGTTTTGTGATCAAAGGGAAGAGCTCCGCAAGAACGCTAAGGTGAGCATCCAGAAAATTCAAGAGGAGAATAAAGCTTCGTATAATAAAAAGAGGAGAGAGTCTAATAAGTATGAAGTCGGCGATCTTGTTGCTATAAAAAGGACACAATTTGTTCAAGGTTACAAGCTGTACCCGAAATACCTTGGGCCATTCGAGGTAATAAAGGTCAAAAGAAACGACAGGTACGATGTTAGGAAGGTAGGCCAAAGCGAGGGTCCCATCAACACCTCCAGTTCGGCCGACATGATGAAACCGTGGATGACTAGTTACTCTTCGGATTCCTCAGAGGCTGAGGAATTCCCAGGATGGCCGTGTGGGAATGGTTGCTAATTTTAAGAAGAAGAAGATTTTTTTTGACAAGTGACAGATGTCAATTAAGGTTAGATGTCAGAGGTCAAGGGCGTGGCATGTGAAAAAATATGTAGAAAAAGTGATTGTAGTACATTATTCTGTTGATTGAAGAAATAAAACTCTATAAACGATAAAAGGGTGTTTTTCCTGCCGCCATCCCACATATATATTTTGTATAATACATTAAGAATTTACAGAGTAGTGTATGTTTTTAGTTTAATTTCAATGTTAGTATAGTTTCCGTTTTTTTTAAATTAATAATTGTTATTTTATTCTATTGTGTTGTGACTAATAAATTATAAACGCTACAGTCAACAAATGACAGAGGTGACTACTCTTTCAGTTATTTTACTTCTGACAATAAACAAAAACAACTTTAAAACACTCAAAATGTGCCACAGGAATAATCCGACCTCCGTGGCGTAATGGTTACCACGCCAGACCGCCACCCAGGAGGTCCCAGGTTCGATCCCCGGTCGGGTCATGATGAAAAACGAACTTTTTCTGATTGACCTCGGGTCTTGGATGTTTATCTATATATGTATTTGTTATAAAATGGGTATGACGCTCGACGCGAAGCTCCGCTGGAAAGCTCACGTCAAAAAGAAAAGATGTGAACTTGATATACGGTTCAATAAGATGAATTGGTTACTAGGAAGACACTCCACCCTGTCGGTTCGAAACAAACTACTACTGTACAAACAAGTCCTAATGCCAGTATGGACTTATGGCATACAGCTGTGGGGCTGTACCAAAAAGAGCAACACTAAAATAATTCAGAGATTCCAAAATAAAGTACTGAGGGCTATTGTGAATGCGCCATGGTACATAAGAAACGACCATCTACACCGGGACCTTAACATACCAATGGTCAACAATGTCATCCAAAAAAATGCAGAAGCACATGAGAATAGATTGCTTCATCGTGTGAACGTAGAGGCGATCCAGCTCCTCGACAATACGGACATAGTGAGACGACTTAGAAGAACTAAACCATTTGAATTAGTGTAGTGATTAGTGACAATATTTATGTGTTAATATAGTGTAAACAAAGACACATGAACAAAGTGACTTCCCCTTAATAGAGACAGTAAGAAAAGTGCCGATGGACACATTCTTATATTACAATTTTATAAAACTAGGTCAATGTAAAATTACTCATTAGTCTATGTTTAGGCTAGATTGTAATTATATTAGCGTATTTAATAATTTATCATTAGTATGCTACAAAAAAAAAAAAAAAATTATGTGTGAGCTGACATTGACTGGCTGCTCGAGGAGTAAGCCAATGATCAACATACACATACCGTTCTTATTTTGAGTGTTTTAAACAGTGATTTGTTATTTACTATAGATTCGTAATGTTTGACACATACCCGCTGCCACGTCGACTGAGGCCACAGTCTTAGTTGAATTTCTTCCGACTTAGTCGTAGTTTGACGTTCAGTGAATGCGTATCTCACAATAATATCACAAAAATGGTTAAATGCACTGTTAAAACATGTATGTCGTGATCCCAAACTAATAACAAAGCAAGTGGTATCACTTTTCACAAATAAGAATGCTTAATTATGTTAAAATTATACCAAAATAGTATTAAAATCGAAATTAATATATTACGCATTGTTTTTGCCAACAGTGTTGCCAGTAAAAACGATTTTAAGTTTCCCAAATGTTGGGAGTTTAGTCAATGACGAACTCATACGCCTTTAAGTATCATTAGTAACACAGTAGAAGTAAACCTACAACCAGGCTCAAACTAGAATTAATTATTTACTTAGAATTGATTGATACTAAAATCAATCGCTAGTGCTACGCACGTCAAGACAAGAAAAAACAAATCATTTTCCTCTTTTTGATATGGCTTTTAACTGACATTTGACATAATGATATTATTACTATGACAGTGAAGTAACAATTTTCATCTTTTTCATTGTGGTAACGGTGTTTAATTTAAATTGTTTCTGCAATTATCAAATGTTCGATTGAGTACAATAGTTTTTTTGTTTTATGTTGTATTTTATTCAAATTATTTAAATTTATTATTTTATTTTATTTAAATTTCATTTTCATTTCTTAACAATAAAAAAAATCTACTGAAGACTTGGCTGTATGGGCATAGTTCCCTTTGCCTACCCAGAATGGGTGAAGAAAACAAAAAAAAATCTGTGCTAAAAGTTAGTAGTAGCACAGAATAGATAATAGTAGTAGGTCTGCATCGGTTAGATTCATCAATAACTAAAAAATGGAAACTTCTCCATTCCGCCATGATTCATTCTTGAAATATAATATGTATGTACCAATATTTACGCATCTATATATTTATATGGTATAAAAACTTTTTTTTTTTTTTTAAAAGACTCATATAACATTAATTCAATGGGAAAATTATTCATGAGCTGGCAACTCTGACCATTTTTCTGGGAGTAATGCTTTTGTCTCATTTTGACATAATTAGTTTGACTCTAGAAAAAAAGAGACAAACATATTTTACTTTGGCATATGCTCGGAATATGTATCGGTTTCAAAGCTACGTCTTTAACACTCTGAAGTGGTTGCGGCTTTTTACGAATGCTTTGTATGGCGTTACTTCTCTTGTCTTAGAAGAATATATAAAACCTCATTGGTTTTAAACATAGATTTACTAGCGTATAGGTCGGCAATGGTTTCATTAAGGCGAGACCAAAAAGAAAATACACTATTGTGCGTATAATGTACATGTGTGCTTGCACACAAGATATATAATTTTGTGGATTTTCCTTTTTGTTTGAGTTACATCCAGGCACTGCACAGGTTACCATATTTAATTACGTCTAATTAACACCAAAACTACACTTAAAAACATTAAATTTTGTAAAAATAAGTGGGATTTGTTTTTAACACGACTGACGTCAGACCGATACAAGCCGATAGCGTGTATAGGAAGAATGGTCTCGCATATCTATCTCGCTCTAACAAACGCGTATGCTAAGATCTATCTCTTTTGCATTGCCAATCTAACGCTAGTATATAATAAATCTATGGTTTTAAATCTGTTTTTAAATAACTGTGAACGGAGAGTAGTCTAGAGAACTTTGTGACTCACCAGCTGGATTGGACCTGAATCCCTGCACGGTGAGCTGAGCGCGTCGGGCCCTGGCGGGCTCGGCCAGCGGGCCCGCGCTGCCGGCCTGGCCCGGGCCCTGCAGGGCTGCTAAACCGCGCTGTGTTGCGGCCCGCATCGCTGTTAGGTTGCGATGGCGGAGACCTCTGTTGGGGATTAATTATTTAGTGTTTGGTTGTATATTAAAAACACTCCAGCTACCCCCCAGTTGACACTAATTGCGGGAAGCACAAATAAAGAAAAAAAGAGTTGTTCCGATTGATTTATCATTTTGGAAATATAGTGTCTGTACGGGCCAGAGTTACGACCCTCCAAGCAAAGTAAGAATTAAATTTTCTCATGTATTTCTCAATTTATTTAAACATAAATAAAAATTTACTTTTTGATTACGTCTATTTTCGTTTCGATAAAATTTTGTTAAAATCTGATTAAAGTTACCCAAGTAAAAGGCGGGCGTTGTGTCTTATAGAGGTGAAGGAGCTGGCACAGGAAAGAGAAAGATGGAGACTGCTACGACAAGATCGCTGCTCCATTTAGATAAGTATAAAAATCATTATTAACCTGAAGAAATGTACAGCAGGATTGGCTAAGCCTTGCAGGTCCGTGCCTGAACCCACGGAGAGGGATCCGCCCAGGTCATCTGCTAGTGCTTCGTCACATGCCGCTAATACTTCTTCAGCAATCATACCTAATGTTAAAAGAAATGTTTTATTAAAACATCATCTTCCAGTCTTCATCGACCCACTCTTTAGTATAAATCATCATTGTTAGGGCGTAGAACATACATTCATTCACTATATACAAAAATATCTAAGAATGTTTAATTTAATATAATTTGTTAGTTCCAATAAAGACATTGAAGCTACTACACGTTCGTTTTCTTTACAAAGTAGTGCTCAGCGATTATAGACCCTATTGTGCGCGACATAGTGGTCATTCGTCCGGATCGTGGCCGTGTGGCATAAAAAACGGGACCGGCTACCTGAGCGCCGTGAATACAATAGGAACGGGTTTCTTATCAGTGAATGCGCTTGTTTATTGCAATTTTAACTATGACGGACTTATAACTTTGAATTGCAACTTATTTTGATGGACTAAAATATAGACTTTGTGAGTGTTTTTAAAAGTGAAAAATTATTAAAATGAGTACAACAAGCTCCCAGTTACTTAGTCTATTAGAAGAAACGGCAAATTTACTGCAGAAAGCACAAATAAACTTGAAAAAATGTCCAAGGCAACGATTGACAAGGGGTTATATTGAGACTCGATTACACAGCGTGCAACAATACTGGAACACGTTTAGAACATCACATCAAGAATTAATTAAACTTACAACTAAAGAGCAACGTCTTACTATACCATATTTTGTCAATGAAGAATATTTCCGCTTAGAAGATGTGTACCTGTGTATCCAAGCTGACTTAAAGGATATGATAAATTGCTCCGAGACTACGAGTACTACACATCTTGGAGACACAAGTAATAAAGCGGACACTAGCGTAAAATTGCCTAGGATTCAACTCCCTGTGTTCAATGGTAATTATGAAGATTGGATGACCTACCATGATTTGTTTTTATCTTTGGTACATGAGAACCCGTCATTAAGCAAGGTACAGAAGCTGCACTACTTAAAGTCCACTGTCACCGGGGAAGCTGAAGAGCTGCTGAGACATGTGAAGGTGACTGAGAAAAATTATGACCAAGCTTGGGAGGAACTGAAAAGGAGATGCGGAAATAGAAGAGCAATAGTCAATTCAATTTTAAAGAGATTTGTTTACGTGCGTAAAGTAACAAACCCTACGGCAAACCAGATTAAGTGTTTGCTGGATACGACCACCCAATGCTTGAATAGCTTGAAGAATTTAGACGTATCTATTGACTCCTGGGATCCAATAATTATATTTCTGGTTGTGCAGAAATTGGACCCGGAGACACATAAGGCTTGGGAGGAGCACACATATTCACCAAATTCAAATGACTTAGCTTCATTAGAAGAATTAACGCGTTTCCTAGAATCCAAGTTTCGTATTATGGAGCAAGTTACGCCGTCTACAACAAATACGAAAGAGAGAATTGCTCGAGAAAAGGCATTTCACGTTTCTACATCATCTCCGGTGAAAGAGTGCAAAATGTGTAACGGAACTCACACATTATGTCATTGTAAAGAATTCATCAAGCTTCAACCTATGGAAAGAAGTGAATTTGCTAAGAACAATAATCTGTGTTACAATTGTCTGGCGCCAGGGCATTCATCCTGGAAGTGTCGTCTGCGGGTGTCCTGTCATGTATGTAAGCGCCGTCACCACTCTTTGTTGCACTTATCAAAGAGACCTATGCAATCAGACAATACACAAACTCACTACAGTCATATCGAAGGACAAGAACAAGATGTTACACAAGGTACTGAAGGTACTGAAACGGAAGTCGCAATATCCTCTCATTTTGCTACCGAACGGTCAACAGCCTTGCTGGCAACAGCACTGGTTCCTGTGGAAGATGTCAACGGCCAGTTCACAATATTGCGCGCCCTAATCGACCAGGGGTCACAAGCTAATTTCATTAGCGAACGAGCAGCACAACATATCAGAGTGAAGAGAGAGCGGGCAAAGGGCACAGTTAGTGGAGTGGGAGCTACGCAAACCGCAATTAATCAAGTAGTACAATTACAATTGCGTTCGCGTGTTGATATTAATTTCAAGCTCTCGCTGAAAGCATACGTCATGCCGAAGAGGTTGACATCACTTTTGCCGCCAAAATCGATCGCTGCACACGCTTATGCGCATATTCAAGGTTTAGAGTTAGCTGATCCAAATTACTTTCAAAGTGGTCAAATAGACTTACTATTGGGTGTTGAAACCTATGCACAAATAATGAAGAACGAAATTATCAAAGGTCCACCAGGTTCTCCTTGCGCACAAAACACAAGCCTTGGTTGGATACTTTTCGGAGAAGTAAATGAGCATGGTTCTTCCGAAGATATAGTTGTCATGCATCACCAGGTAGATGTGGATAATCTTCTGAAGAATCTCTGGGAGGTCGATATTGACACAAAGAATAAATTGACACAAGAAGAAGAAACTGCTGAAAGAATATATATGGAAACACACGCTAGAAATAGCGAAGGAAGATATATAGTGGAATTGCCATTTAAGAATCAAGAGTTTAAATGTCGTGAAGGAGATAGTAGAAGCATAGCATTACGAAGACTTCAATACTTAGAAAAAAGATTTGACAGAGATTCCAATTTGAAGAAAGAATATACCAGGGTTCTACAAGAATATATTGACATGGAACATATGGAAGAGATACCGGAAGAGGAGAAACAAAATCCAGCTGTTTATTTGCCACATCACGCAGTCATAAAGAATAGCAGTGAGACAACTCAGGTGCGAGTGGTCTTCGATGCATCGTGTAAGGGGACGAACAACATTTCTCTTAATGATGAACTTCTAGTCGGACCACAATTGCAAGAAGACATTCGATACCTTGTCATGAGATGGAGATTAAAACAAATATGTTTTGTGGCCGATATAGAGAAGATGTATCGGCAGATACTTGTGACAAAGGACCATGCTAATTTCCAACGCATCTTGTGGCGAAGCAACTCTTCTGATCCCGTCAAAGATTATCGCTTGCTTCGTGTAACATTTGGAACAGCTGCAGCACCGTATCTTGCGGTAAGGACACTTCATCAACTTGCAAATGATGAAGGCAAAGAACACTCACTGGCCGCAGAAACAATCAAACATGATTTCTTCATGGATGATTTGATGTCGAGCCAAGATACTGTACCTGAAGCTGTCGAAGTGGCGATGAATGTGTCAGCAATCCTGAAAAAAGGGGGATTTAAATTACAAAAATGGGCTTCAAATAGCATCGAGTTCCTAAAACACTTACCATCGTCAGAAAGAAGTTCTAGAGTCAAGGTAGATATTGAACTAGATGGAACTATCAAAACTCTAGGTTTATCCTGGAACATGGGCGAAGACGTTCTCCAGTATCATATCAATCTTCCACCGCTACCTGCAAGAATCACAAAAAGAAATATATTAGCTGAAGTACAAAGACTGTTCGATCCTCTCGGATGGATAGCCCCTGCGATGATAACTGCAAAAATCTTAATGCAGAGGTTGTGGCTGGAAGGCGTAGGCTGGGATGACTCGGTGAAACCTGAAACAGAAAAAGAATGGTTAAATATAAGACAAGGTTTTGAACATCTTAAGGACGTGCAAATAGAAAGGTGGTTACATGTTTCTGAAGCAAATATGAAAGGCGTAACTATTCACGGATACTGTGACGCATCCACAAAGGCATATGGAGCAGTGGCTTACTTGCGAGTTCCAGACGAGGTAGGAGAGTATCGCACTGGTATTATTGCTGCGAAAACACGTGTAGCTCCTGTGAAACCCATGTCCCTGCCACGACTGGAGCTGTGTGGTGCGGTCTTGCTGTCCAAACTTCTGAAACAGATTAGTGAAGCTACACGCATACCCACCAACCAAATATATGCATGGACGGACTCCACCATCGTGTTGTCATGGCTGCAAGGTGATCCATCGCGTTGGCAAACCTTCGTTAGGAACAGAGTTGTCACTATTTTAGAAAACGTCGGGAAAAAATGGTTTCACGTGAAATCTTCTGATAATCCAGCTGATGTCGCGTCAAGGGGTATGTCGCTACCAGATTTAAAAGCATGTGAACTATGGTGGCATGGGCCTGAATGGCTAAAAAGGGGGAATATAAAATTAACTAAACCAAAGGTTACTACAACAGAACTCGAAGCTAAAACAGTTCATAAATCTGTCAATCTAAATATTGCTGACCAAGTCGGAGATAATTGGTCTCGTCATTTTGAAGAGTTTGACACATTGTCGGAACTTTTAAGGACAATCACGCACTGCAGAAGATTCTTGAACCTGAAAAAAGAAAATAAGGAAATTAGAACAAGCGTCACAACAGAAGAATTAGAAATGTCTTTAGAGAAATGCATTAAAATAGTACAAAGAGAAACTTTTGAGGAAGAAATAACAGATTTGTTGAAGAAGAAGGTTATAAGGAAAAGAAGTACACTCAAGTCGCTTAATCCATTTATCGACTCAAATCAAATCCTCAGGGTGGGCGGCAGAATTCGAAATTCCTATCTGAAATTTGAAAGAAAACATCCAATTATATTATGTGCAAAGAATAGATTGACTGCATTAATTGTTGCCGATGCTCACCTGAGAACACTCCACGGTGGGGTGCAATTGACTTTAAATTATATTAGATCCCGATACTGGATTGTACAGGCTAAGAAGATAGTTAAGTCTCACGTGCATAAATGCTTAATTTGTGCTAGACAACGAGCCTTTCCAAGAACACAACTTATGGGCGACTTACCAAAAGAGAGAGTGACTCCTGCTCGAGCTTTTTTAAACTGCGGTGTCGACATGGCTGGCCCATATGACATTCTCATGTCTAGGAATCGAGGCGCAAGGACAAATAAGGCCTACATCACGATATTTATATGCTTGGCCACTAAGGCCATCCATATAGAACTTGTAGGTGACCTAACAGCTGAAGCATTTATTGCAGCTTTTAAGCGTTTTGTAGCCCGCAGAGGAAGATGCAGCAACATGTGGAGTGATCAGGGACGTAACTTCGTCGGGGCAAATAAGGAACTTGCAGAAGCTTTGAGTCAAGCCAAATTAGAATTTCAAGGATCTATCGCCGAAACGTTGGCAGCGGAAGGGACACAGTGGCATTTCATTCCGGCATATAGCCCTAACTTTGGAGGTCTTTGGGAAGCTGGCGTGAAGTCCATAAAACACCACCTTAAACGAATTTTAAACGCCCACAGGACCTTCGAAGAGATGAGTACCCTTCTGTGTCAGATCGAGGCTTGCCTCAATTCACGGCCATTGTGCCCAATTGACGACACAGATATAGATCAACTGGAAGTACTGACACCTGGTCATTTCCTCATTGGCGAAGCTCCAGTGTCAGTCCCTTCACCTTCGTTAAAAGATGTTTCTATGACTCACTTGTCTCGATGGCGTTGCCTCCAAAAGATGTTAAATGACTTCTGGCACAGTTGGCAACAAGAGTATTTATCGCGGCTACAGCAACGTCCTAAGTGGTTAAAGAAGCAAGAAGAATTTAAAATAGGACAGATAGTACTCATTAAAACAGAGAATCTGCCGCCAGGTAAATGGTTACTCGGACGCGTCGTCGACAAACACCCAGGGCTAGATGGTATTACACGTGTTTATAGTGTAAAGAGTGGAAACAATATTGTCAATCGGTCCATTAGTAAATTGTGTTTATTGCCAATAGATTGTGAAAATTAAACTTAATGTCGTGTCATGCATGCAATTTCTTTTTTTTCATTAAAATTAAATATTTAAAATTAAACAATAAGAAGTGAAATTAAGAATTTTGTAATTAAGTTTAGGATGTCGTTCTAATACATAATATAAGTAAGAAATGTTATCATGTATATTCTACGTTCTCTGTATTTGCCTGAATGGTTATAATCGGTATTAGGAAAAGGGTTGCCCTTTTGGTGGGCGGCATGTTAGGGCGTAGAACATACATTCATTCACTATATACAAAAATATCTAAGAATGTTTAATTTAATATAATTTGTTAGTTCCAATAAAGACATTGAAGCTACTACACGTTCGTTTTCTTTACAAAGTAGTGCTCAGCGATTATAGACCCTATTGTGCGCGACAATCATCATCAACCTATAATCATCCCACTGCTGGGATACGGGTCTCCCTTCAATCGAAGGGGATTAGAGCGTACTCTGCCACGCTCCAATGCAGATTGGCAGAGGCCGGTGTTTTTAAAAACCATTTGGCTTAACGACTGTCATCCATCGACAACAGCCGATACCGACTCCTTATTGTGCCCTCCGAAGCACGGACAAGTAAAGTATAATTTCATTATAAAAAAATCAAAAATATTTGTAAAGAAATACTTCTTACTTTTATTAACAAACTCTTTGTCAATGTTTTAAGAAGAAGATTACGTATGACGTATTTGGTTTTGAAAAATGTCTATTTGTGTTTTATTATAATAAAATATGTGTTAAAAATGAATATAATAAAAAACTTGAATTGATGTTTTTCTAATAAACTAATAAAGAGCAACTCAACAGTTTTATTATTTAAAAAATACATCTACTTATATATTTATAGACTAGACGTGCCCGTGACTTCGTTTGGTTTTCCGGTACGGGCAAAATAACCCGCCTCTCCAGCTACTCTTCTTCTCTTGCAAACTCTAAACTTCAACTAGGGTAAACCATGAAGAAATTACTAAGAGCATTTGCCCTAAGTAATGTTGTCCAGCACGTTCAATTGGGCACTGACGTCACGCATTGTCGGGCTGTGCGGGGGTGGGGCCTGTGCCCCAGGAGGGTGTTTAGGCAGGTTAAACCCCTCCCGCACCCCCTCCCGTCAGCGACAAGGTCGTTCATACGAAGGCTTCTTCAAGGGCTGAGCACACCGCGCAGCACAGCGCGTTGCAGCTTAAGGCGTTGTAATCTATGCAATATTATGAGAAAGGACACAACAGCGTAGCTGCACAGCGCTGTACAGTGTGCACAGCCCTGTTGAAGAAGTGCACAAGAAACTTAACAATTAGCCGTTCTTCTTCTTCTTCCTACCCTTATCTCACTTTACGTGGGGTCGGTACCGCATATCAGTCTTTTTCAGTTTTGAAAAACCATTATAACAGTATTTAAAGATTTTAATACAATGCAAATTATTCTAAGAATAAAATAAATTTAAAAAGATATAAGACTTACCATGTAAAACCCTGTCCAGATGTCCAGTCTCCATCTGCCACACATACACAGTGCCGTCACTGCATCCCACCACCATAAAATCGTCAGCCGGCCGCCATTTTATGCTGACCACCGGAAAGAGATGGCGCGACGCTAACGTCACGCATTTCCGTTCCGCTAGGCCTGGTGAGGAAGAGAGAAAGAAAATAAATTAAGAAAGAAAACATAATCTTAAGAATATTTTTTTTTCAAAAAATTTTTTTTTATTAGTCATTTATGTCTAATTAAAAAACTATCCCTATCTGTTTCCAATTGCTATCTAATTCCGACAGTTCGTCTGCCCATCTCTTTCTTGGTCTTCCTCTTGGCCTTTGTCCAGATAGAATCCATTCGTAATGGCGTGTGCCCATCGGTCTGAGTGCATTCGGCAAACATGACACGCCCAATCCCACTTTAATTTTGCTGCCTTTCTGCCTACATCCACTATTTGTGCCATGGAGCGTATCGTGGTATTTCTTCAAACCTTCAATTTGGATTATTTTAAAACCATATGAGAAGATAATTTTGTACCCTAAAGGTACTTACTCAATAATGTAACGCTGTGATCCGAAGCAACGGAGCAAATGCACTTTTGAATCCGTGGCTGTAAAAAAAACGAAGCAGTAATAAATATTTCAAGTGTGAATGACATACTTTTTACCACAGAACTGGGAGATTTACTCACCAGTAGAAATGCGGTTCGATACAAAATGTATGCGAATCATGTCTCTGAGTTAAACGTCAAAGAACCACGCGTTCAAATGAACGGAATCCCTTGATTGGCAGTGTTAAGGAGTAGGAAATATTTGGCATAAAGGAGCTGACACAAGAGAGAGGACAATTGAGTTACAACGACAGCGTGGCTTTTAAATTTATAGAGAGAGAGAGGAAATATTTAAAAGACTCGGCCATGTTGTGTTCCTACGGTGAGTAGTCTCCAGAGCTCCACTTGAGGGGCTTAGGAGGGTTGGCAACGCGCGAATGATACCCCCGGTATTGCAAGCGTCAATAGGCTACGGTGATGCTTACCAACAGGCGGGTATGCTTGTTTGCCAACTTTATGGCATAAAAGAAAAAACTTCTTATAAAAAAGTTAAAGTAGCGGCACGCTATGATGGCCGTTTTGACATATTCCAATGGTGATGTGAACTGTCAATTTATTCTCGAAAAAAATATAATTAAATCTATAAGTTTTATGTACTTAATTAAAAAGGTTTAATAAAACAAAAATATAAATGTTTACTTAATATATTTGAACGAACTGAATATTGGAATGAATAATTAAAAAATGAATATACATACTTTATATTCACACTTTGGATTTCGAAAAACAAATGCAGAGTTGTGTGGTAAATAAGAATACCAATAATTATCTACATATATAAAAATGAAACCCATTTTCCGTTGTCACGACATAACATGAAAACGGCTTGACCGATTTGGCTGATTTTTTTTTTGTAGTTTTCTAATACTCTGTACAAGGTTCTTACGGAAAAAAATATTAAGAAAATCTCTCAGAAAGATTGAAAAAAAAACGAAACAGTACCCGGGCGAAGCCGGGCCGGGCAGCTAGTAATCTTATAAAAATAAAAGATAAATGTTCGCGGGACCCTAATACATATAGTTTAGAAATCAATGTAATAAATAAATTTTGTGTCCTAAAATCATACATTCGATAAATTATATGACTAACTGAACGTCACTATTGACAATAAAGAACAGCAATTTGCTCCTTCAAATGTAATTATTAATTAATACGAAACTTCATAGCGTGCACTTTAGTGACCAAAAGAGCCATCTCCAACTGTTATCCATCCTGAGTTATAACGAGGTTCTCCATGCAACCAGGTTATCGTTAAGAATTAATAATTTTGCATGTTTTGTTCACGCGCACACACAAATACACTAATTACCATCAATCATCGCACGCGCACGCATATTCTTACACCCACACCCAATATCGTTGAGTTGGTATCCCATAACACAAGTTTCGAACTTACTTTGGGGCTAGCTCACTCCGTATGAATTGTCCCTATATATTTATTTATTTGTTATTCTAAGTTCAAGAAATCTTTTGTAAACATGTTTGTGGTTCAATAAATAAATAAGATATGTAATGTATACTCACACTGCAGTTATGCGGTGGCACTATCAACTGTGTAATCTCGCCTGCGTGTACGCAGAATCTATGCAGCAATGTGCCACTAAACAAGTCCCATAGACAAACTGCGAAGTCTATACCACCGGAGACTAGGTGGGACTTGTCGTATCTGAAAAAGATTTTTGTTTTATTAATTTTTATTTTTTATTTTTTTATACCACACAGGTGGCAAACAAGCATACAGTCGGCCAGATGGTAAGCCGTCACCGTAGCCATAGACGTAAGCAATACCGGGGGTATCACTCACGCGTTGCCAACCACCCCAACCCCTCCAAGTAGAGTTCTGGAGACCTTACTCACCGTAGGAACACAACATGGCCGAGACCAATGCTATTTGGCTACGATCTTCTGTAAGGTGGAGGTTCTTCCCCAGACGGGCTGCTCCGATTTGAGCGGATTATCCGCTGTGCCCTACCTCTCTTTAATATTATAAATGTGTGTGTTTGTTTGTAACTAGTGAAACCCGAGCAACTTCGTTTGCGTGTATTTATTTATGCACAGTAGCGCCATCTATATCAGAATTTTGATGAAATCCTACGGGAATCGCGTATTTTTCGTGATAAAAGGTATGTGTTAATCCAAGGTATCAGCTACCTACATACCAAATATCATAAACATTGGCCCAGCCATTGGAGCGTGACACTTTATCCCAATGGCCGCTGGATCGAATCCTGCACAAAGCTAACAATTGTGTGCATGAACATGTCTGTTTGTCTTGTTCTGGATGTTTTCTATGTATAATAAGTATTAAAAAAAGTATTTAAGTATATTTGACGACCTCCGTGGCGTAATGGTTACCACGCCAGACCGCCACCCAGGAGGTCCCGGGTTCGATCCCCGGTCGGGTCATGATGAAAAACGAACTTTTTCTGATTGGCCTCGGGTCTTGGATGTTTATCTATATATGTATTTGTTATAAAATATAATATCGTTGAGTTGGTATCCCATAACACAAGTTTCGAACTTACTTTGGGGCTAGCTCAATCTGTATGAATTGTCCCTGTATATTTATTTATTTATCAGCTATCTAGTGTCCATTGTAAAAGTTTTGCTTTGTGTGGAACTAGATGGCGTTGTATGATTACTTGTCATCAAAAAAAAGTATAGTAGCGAATTTACCTGTGATGGACGTGGTGAGGATATAACAAACAGTTCACTCTTCCATTATGGCCGTGAAGCAGCTGATGTGTAAGGAAATCTATAAAAAAAAACATCAATTCGAACACAGAGAATGCAGCGGCCAAACAAACAGAAATTATTTATGGTGGATCCTTTGGAATCAATTTCACACTAGAAAAATTACAGACACATCAATCGGTGATATAACATTACAATGTTTTTTTTTGTACAGTCAACAAAGGAGTTGACTGACCCCCCTCTATGAATATGATTAAAGATTTCTAAATATTGCGTGAAGGAATTTACTTGAAAATTTATTTTTCAATAGTATTCATATTGTACTATGTAATTACAAATTTTCAAGTAAATCCCTTGAAAATTTGTAATTACAGAAATCTTTAATCATATATACAGGGGGGGGGGGGGTCAGTCAATTCCTTTGTTGACTGTACCACATACTTGGGTAGTGTAAGGGTAGGGTAGAATAGCGTAGACCGTAGGGTAGGGGTGGGGTAGGGATAGGGTAGTGGTAGGGTTGTGCAGGTGCTGTCTGGCCACGGGTGTTTCCGAAACTCCGGAGTGCCACGAGTGCGGCTGCGCGGAGGACACGTTGTTGGCGACGACCTCTCGCTCCCGGCTGTTGTCAAACGAATGGTCGAGAGCGAGAGGTCGTGGGATGCGATGGCTTAGGGTAGGGGTAGGGTGGGGTAGGGGGAACAAAGTTCTCAGGTCAGCTAGTAAATTAATAAAAAAAATAGCATTTATCGTTATGGTGGTTGTGGTAGACAAATACCTTCTGATTGTTGATGTCTTCCGTGTAGTAATTGCAGTTGCACTGTGTGAGTTGCATTTACGATAACGATAGAACCATCTTCGCGGCCGACCACAAGACGATTGGCAGCAAGCAAATAAATGGAGGCGGTCAGTTTTATTTCTGAAAAAAAGAAAAGATATTTAAGTTTAATAATTTTAAGGGTTCCGTACCCAAAGGGTGCCAACGCGACTCTATTACACGTGTGTCTGTCCGTGTATCTGTCTGTCTCTCTGTCTAATGAACCGTGATAGCTAGACGTCGAAATTTTGCATAGATTTATTTCTGTTGCCGCAATAACACTAAATAATATTAAAAAATCTCTTGCTCCACCATACTTCGGAGGGTACGTTAAGCTGTTACACAGCTTAAGATGTCTTTAAGATGTTTGCTCCCGCACGGCCCGCTAATTTCAAATTTTCTTACGTTTTTAACAAATGCGATTTTTTTATGCAACAAACAATCATACGGCCCGCCTGATAGTAAGCATCACCGTAGCCTATAGACGCTTGCAATACCGGGGGTATTACTCACGCGTTACCAACCCTCCCAACTCCCCCAAATGAAGCTCTGGAGACCTTACTCACCGTAGGAACACAACATGGCCGAGACCAATGCTATTTGGCTACGATCTTCTGTAAGGTGGAGGTCCATCCCCAGACGGGCTGCGAAAGATGCGGAGCGGATTATCCGCTGTGCCCTACCTCTAACGCTTCTCTTTGTAATTGTGACAAATGCATTTTTTCTCCTATAAACTTACATTGCTGCTATGCGGGAGCAATTACCTTAAGCTAAGCCTTTCCGTTGGGCGGCTTAAAAGCACACCAACTACCCTTAGTGAACACTAAATGCGAGAAGCACGTGAAAAAAAGAAGAAGTATTTACCAGGCTCATCTGGATGGCTCATCTGATCGAGTATTCCAACGGGACTGGGGTTCATCTCGGCCCATGCCATGTCCAAACTGGTCATCTTTATTGGTGCATGAGCTACAAGTAAAAGCATGTATTTAATAAATCATTCATTCACTTACTCATTCATTCACTCACTCATTCACTAATTCATTCACTTAGTTATTCAATCACTCATTCATTCATAAAATAATAAAAACGTATATCAATAAATCATTCTTTCATTCACTCATTAATCCATGTTTTCACTAGGCGAGTCTCCTGCAAATGTTTTGAACAAAACCTTTTCATTTCGTTCACTTCATTCATTCAAAATAATGTTTTGTTTAAAACATTGGCAGTAGCCTTTACATGTAGTCACATTTATATACTAAATCATTCATGCGTTCATTCTGTCATTCATTGAAATGTAATCACAATTTATAAAGAGGTACACTTACATGGAGTAACATTAGGAGCTGGTGCAGCAGCGTCGTCGACATTCCACAACGAAACCACGCCAGCAGAATCACCTCTGAGCAGGAGTCTACGTTGCTTTCCACCCACCGAAGTTATTATAAAACGCATGGCGGGCGGACACGATAGAAGCTGTAATCACAAGCAAAAACTAAAACAAGTTTTAAAATACATTCGTCTAGCTGTTACCCGCGGCTTCGCCTGCGTTGTTCAGATTTAATGATCTGCCATTGTACATTTTTTCCCCGTGCGTGGGTAAATAAAAATAAAAGCCTAGGATAGCCTATGTCACTTTTCAGATTTCAACCTATCCCAAAAAAAAAACATGTCAATCCGTTCATTACTTTCGACGTGAAAGAAGGGCAATCAAACACACTTTCGTATTTACAATATTAATATGGATTTGTTTCAATCTTGGATTAAAACCGTGTAGCCCAGGCATTATTTTTATTTTTTATTCCACATAATTGGCATACAAGCATACGGCCCGCCTGATGGTAAGCATCACCGTAGCCTATAGACGCTTGCAATACCGGGGGTATCACTCACGCGTTATCACCCCCCCCCCCCCCCCTCTCCCCCAAGTGGAGCTCTGGGGACCTTGCTCACCGTAGCAACACAACATGGCCGAGACCAATGCTATTTGGCTACGATCTTCTGTAAGGCGGAGGTCCTTCCCCAGACGGGCTGCTCCGATTTGAGCGGATTATCCGCTGTGCCCTACCTCTCTAAACAAACTTTAAGAGTCAGGGTTTAAAAAGACATACCTTGTTATCGGGATGAGCTAATAAGCTGAACAGCACCGGACTATCATGGTCTACAGTAGGACCATGGAAGCCCTTGTGATCTGGTACAGAACTGAAAAAAAATCACAAACAATAGAAAAAAACACATATAACGTTACATTAAATATATAAGGGATGTGATTGTCTCGAGTCTGGGTGTGATGTATATAAGTATATATTTACAATAACATATCCGTTATCTGGTATAACACAAGCAGGTCAAGACCGGCTTACCTTGGGACCAATGGGCGCTGTGTAAATTATGTAGATTTATTTATTTATTTCTGTTTGTTATAATGATCTTTCTACAAAATAAACATTTTTCTCTCAAATATATATCCCTTATATATTTATATTATTTACTATAACAATTTTTATTTTATTTTTTCGCACACGATAACAAATACATCACTACATTAAGATAATTAAAATATAATATATATGATGAATATTATGGATGTGCTAGGCAACTTAAAATATATACAGTATTATTATATAAGAAGTTATATATTGTTATATACAAAATATTCTAATGTTTATACATATCCCTCTATGTTTGCAAATTGTAAATTATTTATTGTAGCTAACTGTACATAAATCTTTACATAGTGTAAAAATGAAGTCGTTTCCGCCGACTGTTCGCTAATATCTTTCATCTTAAAAATAAAAATTATAAGATAAGAAAGATAAAATCTTTATTGCACCAAAACCAAAAAATAAAAAATCAATCAAAGAGAACAATTACAGTATGCAATAGGCGGCCTTATCGCAATTTTAAACCTCCGTGGCGTAATGGTTACCACGCCAGACCGCCACCCAGGAGGTCTCGGGTTCGATCCCCGGTCGGGTCATGATGAAAAACGAACTTTTTCTGATTGGCCTCGGGTCTTGGATGTTTATCTAAGTATGTATTTGTTATAAAATATAATATCGTCGAGTTAGTATCCCATAATACAAGTTTCGAACTTACTTTGGGGCTAGCTCAATCTGTATGAATTGTCCCTATATATATTTATTTATTTAATTTCTTCAAGCAATCTGAGAGATATGAAAATACACTAAAGTAATAAAAGTGGGTAGGTGGCACAGTAGTACAGTGAATAAAGGAATTGACTGATCCCCCCCCCCCCCCCCCCCTGTCTATATGATTAAAGATTTATCAATATTACTAGCGAAACCCGCGCAACTTCGTTTGCGTGTATCCCGCTTTCCCGTGGGAATTTTGGAATGTATGATACTTTAAAACCTTCCCCTTGAATCACTCTATCAATTAAAAAAAACCGCATCAAAATCCGTTGCGTAGTTTTAAAGATTTAAGCATACAAAGGGACATAGGGACATAGGGACAGAAAAAGCGACTTTGTTTTATACTATGTAGTGTATTCATATTGTAATATGTAATTACAAATTTTCAAGTAAATCACTTCACGCAATATTTAGAAATTTTTTAGTGTCAGTCAATTCCTTTGTTGACTGTACCAAAAATAAAACGGTTTTCAGCAATAAAATTATTCAAGAAGGTTTATATGTATGTGTTTACATACAATAATTTTTCTGAAATTCCCACGTATACACGCCAACGTAGTTGCGCGGGTTTCGCTAGTATGCAATATACAGCTATGTACTCTGTACAGTTAGTTGCAATAAAATATTTCCTTCGTTTACCCCGCCACGCTGCGCATACCTAAGACTCGATACAACGGTTGAGGTAAATGTATAGCTCGCTATGTAATATTTCCATAAGAAAAATATATTATTTTTTACAAAAAGAACATTAATACATCATTGAATAACATAAGCATCTACAGGGTGCAGGCAAACAAAAGAAAAACAATTATATATATAAATTTATAAGTTATATATATAACAATGCTATAAACAACTACATGGAAAGAAACACGGTGCTGACCTACTCAGAGCCCTTCCACGAAGTTTGCTAAAACAAAAATTGTATATTTATACTAGTACATTTGTGTTATATATATAATTATATAGTTTACTAAGTCAGAATGACACACACTTTGTGTCAATCTGAACTTATACTTCCTGATAGTTAATTAATAGTTAATATTTTGTTTATACCTCTTCTTTTCGTGTCAATAACTCAAATCATATTCTCACACACAAGATGTTCAGAGATGAAGATGGCGTGGTCTGTCGCCTACAAATCTATTAAGGTACAGTCAGTCGGTTGGACATCCTGATTAGTTTTTTTTAATACCACAAAGTTGGCAAACAAGCATACCCGGTCCGCCTGACGGTAAGCATCACCGTAGCCTATAGACGCTTGCAATACCGGGGGATTATACAGAATTAGTTAGTTTTATGTTAGTCAGAATGGCACACACTCTGCGCCAATCTGAACCTAAACTTCTTGGTAATAAGTGTTTTTTGATTGTCAAAATCTAATATTAATATTTTTTTAAGAAATTCTAAAATCACTTCAACTTGTTATATCTTCTTGGTTCTTTAAATACATCACATTTATAATCCATGTATTTATATAGTAAATTAATTTATACAATTGATTTAAATATTTTGGCTAGAAAAAGTGCCTGTGATGGTCTACTCTAAATAAAACATTCATTAAGATTGATAGCAGAGATAAAAAATTGCTAATGAGCAATAATGCTCATCATTGAGCAACACTGCTCTTATGGTTTTAATATACCTTGCTGTGCGCCGGGTGTGAGAGGTTAGAATTCTGTAACACAGGGTATTACAGATTCCACTCACACATCTCAATTAAAACTATACTTTTTGTCACCTTGAGGTAAATATATAATTTTTATATTAATTAAGTTAAAAATAAGAAAATGTTTTCTTACTTATTGCTCATCGTATTCTGATGTACACAAAGATTGGAAAATGTTGAATTAATCTCAATTGATAAAAGGATTAAAAGTGTAATTTTATTTTATGTTAACCATTTAAGGCCATACGCAGGTGTAAACAATTGTTGATTGGTCTTAAATAAATAAAATAAAATTACACCTTTAATAGTGGATGTGTATTTTTGTGTATTCAAAAGATTATATAATCTGTCGATTAAATATAATTAAAGTTAATCTCTACATGACATAGTATCAAAATAATATAAGGTCCACAAAGGACAACCAAACTCGGCTAAATTGGCTTGTCGTGAACAAAAACAAGGAACAAAATATAATTTACAAGTGAAACCCACGCAACTTCGCTTGCGTGTATTTATTTACGCACCGTAGCGCCATCTATATTAGACTTTCGACGAAATCGTACGGGAAACGCGTACTTTTCGGTATAAAAGTACCTGTTCAAGACGCATATCGATACATCCTTTTTGATATAGTTTTCACTTTCTATT
Organism: Endotricha flammealis; assembly: GCA_905163395.2. Classification (NCBI taxonomy): domain Eukaryota; kingdom Metazoa; phylum Arthropoda; class Insecta; order Lepidoptera; family Pyralidae; genus Endotricha; species Endotricha flammealis. The sequence goes on from LR990883.1 coordinate 2,576,092, forward strand.
TTTCTTCATAATTTTGTCAATTTTTTTTATGTCACTTCTTTTTAATATGTCAATTATTTATTACAATATTTTCAGTTCATTTCAATAAAGTCCACTATTAAATTAACCAGCTCAACAGTTCAAAGGTGTAGTGTTATTGCTACACCCCCCAAGCACCAGCTCCGGTGTTTACAGTACCCCATGTGTTAATCCAAGGTATCAACTATTAAATATCATAAATATTGGCTGACAAACATACACATTCGCCTTTATAATATTAGACTTTGTAGTATAACTTTATATTATGACTCAAATATGAAGTATGAAAATAAATAATTTAAAAGGAAATTTTAATAGAACGGTCAACGATTTAAATGGTATCTGGTGATCGTAGTGATCAAATCAAAAGTTGTCAAACTGACAAAGGCTGGCAGTATTCGTCGCTCGTGCTCGCTGGGCGCGTTTCAAACTTGTACAAAATTACAACTTAAAAAATATTTTATTGAGTGTACTTGACACTAAAATTCTTTCACATATATTATCTGCATAAGATATATATAAGATGACCAATAACAATCAATAATATTTCAATATTTCCATGTTCACATTAAAGCATAGATCTATTATAACTTACTAGCGTAAGAAGATTGGCAATGCAAAAGAGATAGATAATAGCATACGCGTTTGTTAGAGCGAGATAGATAGACGAGACCATTTTTCCTACACGCTATGGGCTTGTATCGCCCTAACGTCAGTCATGTTAAAACAAATCCCACTTATTTTTACAAAATTTATGGTTTTTAAGTGTAGTTTTGGTGTTAATTCGACGTGATTAAATATAGTTACCTGTGCAGTGCCTGGATGTAACTCAAACTAAAAGGAAAATCCACAAAATTATATATCTTACTTGCACACATGTACATTCCACGCACACTAGTGTATTTTGTTTTTGGTCTCGCCTCAATCAAACAAAGCCGATCTATAGGTACGCTAGTATATACTAAATCTATGCATTAAAGCCAAAAGGTCATACAATGTGGTTGGTGTCCTTTTTCAACCGACTTCAAAAAAAGGAGGAGGTTCTCAATTCGACCCGTATGTTTTTTTTTTCTATGTTTGTTACGCGATAACTCCGCCAATTATGAACCGATTTGAACCAATCTTTTTTCGGCTTATAGGTAATACCTCAAGGGTGGTCCCATTTAAATTTAATAATATTTGAAGTCTTTTTTATTTATTTTTTTAAGTTAATTATATAGAGTACAGCTTGTCAAAAATTTGTTTGAGTGGCCACAGATGGAACTAATAAATTTTTAATGGCAAAACTAGTTTGTTGTAAATTAGTCTCTATGGCGTCGCTGTGTATCGCACTCTAATATGAACACGCAAGTCAATCGACGTCGACTTTAGCCAGCGTTTGGATGGGTTTCGTTATCTCGAGGCCTGGACCTTGGATGTTTATCTATATATGTATTTGTTATGAGATATAGCATCGTTGACTTAGTGTCCCATAACACAGGTTTCGGGCTAACTTACTTTGGGGCTAGCTCAATCTGTGTGATTTATCCCTATATATTTATTTATTATATTTAATCGACATACTATACATAGGCACACGTAACTAATAATACATAGCCGAGTGCGCGATGAATATCTACTGATGGTTTCCCTATGTTTCATCACAGAATAAAAAATATAATATTTCTGAATTTAGTTTTTTTTTTTTGACATAATGAAAGATGACAATTTTGGTACAGCGCCACAAAGTTATCTGTGCCGGTGGCCAAAACTAGAACTAATGAATACGCCTTGAATACCTTGACAATTACCTACAATAGCTTCGATCCTAGCGCCGACGCCATCGACACAGATATGTTTGTGGCGCTGTACAGTCGGTTGTTATGACATTGATTTTTGAGAAAATCAAACTATTTAAAATTAAACTAATATGCTTAACTGTGTTACAAATAAACGTAGTATAACGAGTTCGACGACCTCCGTGGCGTAATGGTTACCACGCCAGACCGCCACCCAGGAGGTCCGGGTTCGATCCCCGGTCGGGTCATGATGAAAAGCGAGCTTTATCTGATTGGCCTCGGGTCTTCATACAGATTGAGCTAGCCCCAAAGTAAGTTCGAAACTTGTGTTATGGGATACTAACTCAACGATACTATATTTTATAACAAATACATATATAGATAAACATCCAAGACCCGAGGCCAATCAGAAAAAGTTCGTTTTTCATCATGACCCGACCGGGGATCGAACCCGGGACCTCCTGGCGGTCTGGCGTGGTAACCATTACGCCACGGAGGTCGTCAAGTTACGTATATACTCGTTATAAAACGTTTATTTGTAACACAGAATGTTTAAATCATATACAACCGACTACACAGTCAGCCAATGAATGAGTTGAGCAGGGCTGTAAATTATGATTAAAGTTTTGTAAATATTGCGTAAAGACTCTATTTATTCATCATAGTACTTACTCATCATCATCATATCAACCCATAATCATCCCACTGCTAAGATATGGATAAGAGGGCTACTACGAAACGAAGAATTTTAACTATGAATTACAAGGTTTTTTCATGGTTATTTTAGTAACTCCTTGAATTATAACCATGAAATACCCTGTACTTTATGGTTATTCTAGTGGTTCGTTGAATTATAACCATGAAATACCTTGTATTCGACGTTTAAAATTCTTCCGATACTTCGGCCGAAGTATCGGATGTACGGTTCGTAGTGGCTTAGCAGTGGGATGATTATGGGTTGATATGGTTTCCATTCAGTAAATAAATAGAGTGATAAGTGATATGATGAATAAATAGAGTCTCTTTACGCAATAAAGAGACTCTATTTATTCATCATAGCACTCATCATCATCATATCAACCCATAATCATCCCACTGCTGGGATACGGGTCTCCCTTCAATCGAAGGAGATTAGAGCGTACTCTGCTTACTCATACATATTGTATGTAATTATAAAGCTTCATAACAATTACATAACATAAAAATGTTCTTAGTTCCCTGATCACCTCTTTCATTGGTCACCTACACTATCGGTATGATAAATGTAATTTTTCAATCACTTACTTCGCAGGCAACCTGTATAAATATCCCTTGCCTTCAGTAGACCAGACTAAAACCCGGTCTGGTGCTAGGAAATCACCTGACATCCAGCGTTCACCAGATGGCGCTTGGATTGAGCAAAGTACGGAGAAGTCGCCTGTAAATAAAACATAACATATTAATTGTATATTTTAAACTTTTTTTTTATACCACAAAGGTGACAAACAAGCATACGGCCGGCCTGATGGTAAGCCGTCACCGTAGCCTATAGACGCTTGCAATACCGGGGGTATCACACACGCGTTGCCAACGATCCCCCCTCCCCTCTCCCAGTGATACTGACTTTCGGCACCAGAAGGCGAGGGATCGCCGCACAATCGACCTCTAGGGGACTTACGACGCGTCGTAACTTCAAATATATTCAAAAATTATGATTGATTTCAGTTCTACTATAACATACAAGATATTAATGAAGAATATTTTTTTTCGATATAATTAATAGTAAAAAAAAATGAATGGAGAAAAACATCTCTTGCGGATTCCGCCGCCCGCGCCGCTCGCAGTTTGCACACTTAAGTGTTTATTATTTTCTATTGTACAGTCAAGAGCATGTCAACCTTTAGTGACCTTTACTTATTGGACTTTGTACCATTCTTAAGTTCTATGTCATAAGAACCAAAATTGTACAGCAAGTGTAAATCTCAACTTGCACCTGACTGTACATCACACAAAAACAACACTCACCAGCATCGTAAATCTGACAATACTTAGCGCACACAATCAGCACAGTGCGCTGGTTGTACGCGCAACAGTTTAGCGACAACGCATTCAGGCATCTGATCTGTTTCGACTCGTTTTCGTATATCGGCTCAGACTGTTTGTTCTCGTGACCGAGGAGGGACCAGACCTGCAACCAATTTTGTTATTAAATCAACTCACAAACGCCTGTCGGCGTCTTGGGTTTTTTGTTCGCCCATGGGCGGTTTCATCGTGAAGTTTACGATTCGAGCTGTATTTTAGGGTTCCGTAGCCAAATGGCAAAAACGGAACCCTTATGGATTCGTCATGTCTGTCTGTCTCTCCGTCCGTATGTCACAGCCACTTCTTTCCGAAACTATTAGAAGTATACTGTTGAAACTTGGTAAGTAGATGTATTCTGTGAAGCGCATTAAGATTTTCACACAAAAATAGAAAAAAAAAAACAATAAATTTTAGGGGTTCCTCATAATTAGAACTGAATCTCGAAATTTTTTTTTTTCATCAAACCCATACGTGTGGTTTATCTATGGATAGGTCTTCGAATATGATATTGAGGTTTCTAAACTGAACAGTTTGTGTGAGAGATACTTCCAAAGTGGTAAAATGAGTTATAGACTATAACTTCAAATCAAATCAAATCAAATATCTTTATTTGTGAGTACAGGAAAATCAAAGTTAAAACAATAGTATAAATGGCACCATGTATCCTGCCAACACCATGGCGTACAAATTTTACAAGTATTGAATTTAAATCTGTGAATTATTACAATAATGTACAATAGATAAAATAAAATTGAAATGCATCAGTCAACAAATCCTCTCTTAAAGTTTGTCACTTAGGTAATCACTTAGCTTGTAGTAGCATTTTTGTATTAATATGTTATAGAGGTTCTTTTTAAAAGTAATTAAATCTGATGTCAGTAATAACGACTTAGGCAATTTATTATATATGACCGGTGCCCTTCCGAATACACTGGCATTCATCAATGTGGTCTTATGATTGAACAAGGACACTTTCATGCAATTTCGTGCTAGCGTACGTGATAAAAACAAGAACATAAACTTAGAGCTTTAGAAGCTACCACGATACTATTCACAAGAATGGTGTATGTATATACTTACTTTGACAGTCCCTGTGATCGATATAGCTAAGACAACATCATCTTTACGCGAAGATGGCCGAAGCACCTGTAATAGTATGCATAAATATGATGATTGGCATAGGCTACTTGATTTGGATATTTTTCATGATAGTCCTAAAATACTCAAAAATAAAATATTAAAACGCTAAATTTATTATTTGGATTAATTTCAGTTGTATAAAACATAATTAAGATACAAAATTTAAAATTAGTTAAACAGAATGATATCAATTAAATGTTGTGCATATCTGTAATAGATGTAAGCATTAGAATAAGGTTTTTTGAATTGTTATTGCAAATGTTTGTGTTTACATTGTTGATGTGCCTGAATAAATAAATAAACAAATAAATAAATAACAAAAGTATACTATAATGATCTTTACAAGTACGATTTTTTTTATTTTGAATAGAATTTTACGCGGGCGATGACGCAGGTAACAGCTAATATAAAAATAAGTGACCTAACTGAATTTTGCACGGAGATTCCCATTATGATGTAGAAAAAAAAGATAGTTATAGAAATTTCCACACAATATATCCTTCTCACTATACAAATTGAATATAAGGTTGGATTTGATAAAAATATTAATAAAATAAAATAGCGTTACTTACATGTAAAGCAGATATCCAATCAGGGTTCATTTTTGAGCTCAACGAGAACAGTATCTCCAGGGAGAACGGATCCATAATCAATATCTCAGCATAATATCCGTTGCAGAAGAGCCTTAGATCCTCGCTGTTGCACATGTGGTAAGCCTAGAAATAGAGTGGTAAAATTATGAAAGCTAAATGGCCTAGTAGTGTGTATCAAAGTGAAACGATCACGTAAAGTTAGCAACTACAACCATAGTCAATACTTGGAAGGTTTTATACTACATTTACACTCTCACCTCGTACCTCGTCTCGTGCTTCGTCTCGCGCCTCGCGTGATCGATGGTTTTTGAGTTGTCTGTTCACACTCTCGTGTTGTGTTCGAGCTAGCCAGAATGGAGGACGTCGAAGTGTTAGCGGCAACATAGTCTTTTTTAACGCGGCACAAGGTTAAAACTCGAATGAAGCGAGAGCGCGAGTGTGAACACCGCGCTCGCATCCCACGCGAACCCCTTTGACTCGTGGCCAAAAAACCGCTCCGGATGCGAGCGCAGCGAGGCGCGAGACGAGACGCGAGGCGAGCCGCGAGTGCGTGTTTACATTCGCGTTTCGCGGCTCGTCTCGTGGCTCGTCTCGCGGCTCGTCTCGTGGCTCGCGCGAGAGTGTAAATGAGGTATTATAAAATCTCGAGCAAGCCCGTACTTCGGAGGGTACGTTATGCTGTCGATATGTTACAATCGTCAAGTCAGTGAGTGTTACGGGGCGCTTTCTAACGACGCGAAAATTTGCAGGGCGGCCACAAGGCATGTACAATACTGTACGTACATGTACCTTGTGGACTAGTCAATAAAGTTTAATTTGCTATGAACGAATATTTTCACGCAGACACCGCGCGATCACCGTACAGCGGGCGCGCGTCATTTAAATGCGCTCTTAGGTTGAAACAATAACTACATTTTTAAGGCCATAACCGGTTTTCTTTCGCCATATCTTTTACCGGTGGTCATTTTGCTTTGTTTTCGAAATGGTGGTAGTTTATAGAGTAGCTTATCTATTTTATGGTTATAATTATATTGTAAAGACGTGTCTAAGTGCATGAGGGTCTACAGAATAAAAATATTTTTGATTTTGATTTTAAGATTTTTCGTCACGCTGCTGATATGATGGAACAATGCATTTGGGGCTCTTACTCACCTGTATATTTGTATGTATCTGTGATAACTTGACGCTCTCCCGACACTTTCCATCCACCAGATCCCAGGTGCACATCTCACCAGCTTCAGAGGAGCTTACAACAAAGTTGTTGTCCTGTAAAAATAAATAACTTTTAACTTTATTTATTTGCTACTCACAAGGTAATATGACAGTTATGTTTTACATGCAAAAGTACCAGTTCTTGTGTTTGTTAATAAATTCTCTCCTATGTCCTACCTCGGGTCTCCAACTATACACACACCAAATTTCATTTTCGATCGGTTCAACTGTTTAAATGTGAAAAGGTAGCAGAATTTACTTTCGGTCAAGTATAGATTTTTTTTAAAAGGACAGGTTGCACTCCAGTGGTGCCGGCAAAAGTGAAAACTTAAACATCAACATTGTGCATTTTTGAATATTTTGGAATGGTTAGGGAATCTGATATGAGTTTAAAAATTTTTACCCATCTAAAAAAAGTGCCAAGCACCGCTAAAGAAGTTTTCACTTCAAAAAATTTTTATTTATTTATTTGCCACAGCAACAGTATTATAATTTCTTACATTACAACAAGTACATTTAAAAAAACATATTAAATTAGAAAATGCACACAGTTAATTGCTACGCACAGCATCTGCGAATAATACTTTACCTGTATAATAGAAGCCCTAGACAAACACGTAACCGGAGCTGTATGTCCGACTAGCAGACATCTGGGTATCATCCTCAATGTCTCCGGGTCAACCTGCCAGATACAGATCTGGCCATCATAGCAGCCTGTCACTAACGTCTTCTGGTCGCGGGATAAGTAGACCGAGGATATGCAGTGAGTCGGTGCGTGTTTGCCCCATAGCACCACCGGCACTATGAGATTCGTGCCTGGCATGGTTGCTGCTGAAATAGACAGTTGGTTTAGATGTCAGAAAGAAACTGCATATTGATAGCCTATTGCATTACATCTTTTCATTGTTATTTTTGTTTTGTGTATTTTATTGATCCAATAAAGAGTTTGTATAGTATTGTCAATAGCTGGTTTTCTTGCAGATTTGCGATTTTTTATGTTTACATTACATAGAAGACAATCTGAATCACCCGACGGTAAGTAATCGCCACTGATCTGCAATTCTAGAGAGCTACACTACACATGTGTTCCCAACTTTTGGAATATTTATTAATATTGCTTATAAACAGAACAGAAACATGGGTCAGAGCCTTGAATAGATGCAGCCAAACAATAGTAAAGAGCACTGTATTTTGTTAGAGGCGCCATAGGGTTTAAAAGTAAAATTCCTTACAAATTGATTGTGTAAGAACCTCTACACACCCTTTTCATGTATGCCATAATATGCTTAATTATTAATAAAATCTTACTTTTATTTTGTAATAGGTATTAATGAAGATTTGACCTTATCAGTAGACACAAAAATGAAATAAAAACATAGATTTTACATGAAAACACTACCCAGTTTTCCAATAAGAAAGCCACACAAGCATTTCTATGTCTAATATTCTACATACAGCAACCTTGTGACTATTTGTAATGTGTGACGAGATGATAAACCACATCTATTTTGTTTGCATTAAACCATAACAATTTGAGCAAAATTAGTAATCGTAAGAAATATTAATCCATATTTCTGAGTTACCTGGTGCTCACGACGGCAGGGAATGTAACCACAATAGTAATATTAAAACACCATTAGAATGCCACAATAGAAATTAAAGATAACAATTTATTAAATCAAATTGATTAATTTACATGAAAATTAATCTCGCAGATCGCAGAAACGAACGTCTGGCTGTCAGTCAACCTGACAGCTACTGCCATTAGGTTGGCGTTTTTTAATTGTCATACCAACTTCAACAGAAAAAGAAACTTTCTGCCAATTTCTACCATTTTAGAAATTTTCTACCACTTATGGAGTTCTAAATACTCCGATTCCATTTCTCTGCAAGTGCTCTGTACAATAATTTTATTTACTTTTAAGTGCTGTGCCACTTATTTGATAGAAAACCAAAAATGAAATAAAATGTTATGAAAGGGAAATGATACAATAACATTTAAATAGGACAACGATTTTCAGAGTTTTCAAATTTACATCAAAGCAAAGAGTATTGTTACAATTGGTTACAATGTAAAAAAATATATATCTTGTCATTGTGAAAACATACTATGTGGATGCGAGCTTGATGTGGCTTGATGCAAAAGATATTTTTGTTAATTATTAATTTATCGACATTTTTTATTTAATTTTAAAATGGATGCTAAGAAAATGACTTCATCAACGAAAATTAGAAGGGGAACAGCGGAGCAACTGGCTGCCAAAGTCGATGAAACTGATGAAATGAAATTGAAAATGTTGGCCGGTCTTAGTAAACCGGAACCAGAGGATGCTTTGTACCCAGCAGAGTTAAATGCTCATCTAATTGAACAGTTGAAGGTATAATAATTATCTAGACAGATGGAGAAACAAATTTTTTTTTTTTTTTTGTAGCATACTAATTGATATTATTAAATACGCTAATATAATTACAATCTAGCCTAAATACAGACTAATGAGTAATTTTACGTTGACCTAGTTTTATAAAGTTGTAATATAAGAATGTGTCCATCGGCACTTTTCTTACTGTCTCTATTAAGGGGAAGTCACTTTGTTCATGTGTCTTTGTTTACACTATATTAACACTGTTATATTGTTACTAATCACTACACTAGTTCGAACGGTTTGGTTCTATTGAGTCTACGCACTATATCCGTATTATCGAGGAGCTGGATCGCCTCGACATTCACATGATGAAGCAGTCTATATTCGTGTGCTTCTGCATATTTTTTTATAACTTTACTAGCTTCCGCCCGCGGCTTCGCCCGCGTGGCCTAGTAACAATTAGCATATCTTTCTTCAGAAACAAATTCCGGTCCGGCACGGCCCGGTACGGTACGGTCCCATCCGGTCCAATCAGGTCCGGTCGATCCGGTCCGGTCCGGTGCGGTCCGGTCGGTCCGGTCCTTATAAGGACCCTACATGACAAATTTGGCATCTCTAGACCCAGCGGTTTAGGCTGTGCGTCCCCTCTCAACTTCGTTTGCGTATATCTTGCTTTCCCGTGGGAATTTTGAAAAATCCTTTCTTAATACATCCCTAGACGTCGTAAGGAACCTTCATGCCAAATTTGATATACCCTCGCAACTTCGTTTGCGTATATCTCGGTATCCCGTGGGAATTTTAAAATATCATTTCTTAGTACACCCCTAGACGTCGCCGTCGTTTCCAAATTTGGAATCTCTAGACCCACTGGTTTGGGCTGTGCGTTGATATACCCTCGCAACTTCGTTTGCGTATATCGCGGTTTCCCGTAGGAATTTAGGAAAATCCTTTCTTAGTACACCAGTAGACGTCGTAAGGAACCTACAGTCCAAATTTGGAATCTCTAGACCCATTAGTTTGGGCTGTGCGTTGATATATAGTTAAGTCAGTCAGTCAGGACTTTGAATTTTATCTATGAAAAAAAATCCGGTCCGGTCCGTTCCGGTCCGGTCGGTCTGGACCTTATAAGGACCCTACATGTCAAATTTGGCATCTCTAGACCCAGCTGTTTGGGCTGTGCGTCCCCTCGCAACTTCGTATGCGTATATCTCGCTTTCCCGTGGGTATTTTGAAAAATCCTTTCTTAGTACATCCCTAGACGTCGTGACGAACCTACACGCCAAATTTGGAATCTCTAGACCCAGCGGTTTGGGCTGTGCGTTGATATACCTTCGCAACTTCGTTTGCATATATCTCGGTTTCCCGTAGGAATTTAGAAAAATCCTTTTTTAGTACACCCCTAGACATCGTAAGGAACCTACAGTCCAAATTTGGAATCTCTAGACCCATTAGTTTGGGCTGTGCGTTGATATATAGTTAAATCAGTCAGTTAGTCAGTCAGGACTTTGAATTTTATCTATGAAAAAAAAACCGGTCCGGTCCGGTTCGATCCGGTCCGGCACGGCCCGGTACGGTGCGGATCCTTCCAGACCGATCTGGTCTGATGCGTTCCGATTTGGTCCGGTCCGTTCCGGTCCGGTCCGGTCCGGTCGGTCTGGACCTTATAAGGACCCTACATGTCAAATTTGGCATCTCTAGACCCAGCGGTTTGGGCTGTGCGTCCCCTCGCAACTTCGTATGCGTATATCTCGCTTTCCCGTGGGTATTTTGAAAAATCCTTTCTTAGTACACATCCCTAGACGTCGTGACGAACCTACACGCCAAATTTGGAATCTCTAGACCCAGCGGTTTGGGCTGTGCGTTGATATTGACGACCTCCGTGGCGTAATGGTTACCACGCCAGACCGCCACCCAGGAGGTCCCGGGTTCGATCCCCGGTCGGGTCATGATGAAAAACGAACTTTTTCTGATTGGCCTCGGGTCTTGGATGTTTATCTATATATGTATTTGTTATAAAATATAATATCGTTGAGTTAGTATCCCATAACACAAGTTTCGAACTTACTTTGGGGCTAGCTCAATCTGTATGAATTGTCCCTATATATTTATTTATTTATTTAATATACCCTCGCAACTTCGTTTGCATATATCTCGGTTTCCCGTAGGAATTTAGAAAAATCCTTTTTTAGTACACCCCTAGACCTCGTAAGGAACCTACAGTCCAAATTTGGAATATCTAGACCCATTAGTTTGGGCTGTGCGTTGATATATAGTTAAGTTAGTCAGTCAGGACTTTGAATTTTATCTATGAAAAAAAATCCGGTCCGGTCCGGTTCGATCCGGTCCGGCACGGCCCGGTACGGTGCGGTTCCTTACAGACCGATCAGGTCTGATCCGTTCCGGTCCGGTCCGGTCCGTTCCGGTCCGGTCCGGTCCGGTCGGTCTGGACCTTATAAGGACCCGACATGTCAAATTTGGCATCTCTAGACCCAGCGGTTTGGGCTGTGCATCCCCTCGCAACTTCGTATGCGTATATCTCGCTTTCCCGTGGGAATTTTGAAAAATCCTTTCTTTGTACATCCCTAGACGTCGTGAGGAACCTACATGCCAAATTTGGAATCTCTAGACCCAGCGGTTTGGGCTGTGCGTTGATATACCCTCGCAACTTCGTTTGCATATATCTCGGTTTCCCGTAGGAATTTAGAAAAATCCTTTTTTAGTACACCCCTAGACATCGTAAGGAACCTACAGTCCAAATTTGGAATCTCTAGACCCATTAGTTTGGGCTGTGCGTTGATATATAGTTAAGTCAGTCAGTTAGTCAGTCAGGACTTTGAATTTTGTCTATGAAAAAAAATCCGGTCCGGTCCGGTTCGATCCGGTCCGGTTCGATCTGGTCCGGCACGGCCCGGTACGGTGCGGTTCCTTCCAGACCGATCAGGTCTGATCCGTTCCGGTCCGGTCCGGTCCGTTCCGGTCCGGTCCGGTACGGTCGGTCTAGACCTTATAAGGACCCTACATGTCAAATTTGGAATCTCTAGACCCAGCGGTTTGGGCTGTGCGTTGATATACCTTCGCAACTTCGTTTGCATATATCTCGGTTTCCCGTAGGAATTTAGAAAAATCCTTTTTTAGTACACCCCTAGACATCGTAAGGAACCTACAGTCCAAATTTGGAATATCTAGACCCATTAGTTTGGGCTGTGCGTTGATATATAGTTAAGTTAGTCAGTTAGTCAGTCAGGACTTTGAATTTTATCTATGAAAAAAAATCCGGTCCGGTCCGATTCGATCCGGTCCGGCACGGCCCGGTACGGTGCGGTTCCTTACAGACCGATCAGGTCTGATCCGTTCCGGTCCGGTCCGGTCCGTTCCGGTCCGGTCCGGTCCGGTCGGTCTGGACCTTATAAGGACCCGACATGTCAAATTTGGCATCTCTAGACCCAGCGGTTTGGGCTGTGCATCCCCTCGCAACTTCGTATGCGTATATCTCGCTTTCCCGTGGGAATTTTGAAAAATCCTTTCTTTGTACATCCCTAGACGTCGTGAGGAACCTACATGCCAAATTTGGAATCTCTAGACCCAGCGGTTTGGGCTGTGCGTTGATATACCCTCGCAACTTCGTTTGCATATATCTCGGTTTCCCGTAGGAATTTAGAAAAATCCTTTTTTAGTACACCCCTAGACATCGTAAGGAACCTACAGTCCAAATTTGGAATCTCTAGACCCATTAGTTTGGGCTGTGCGTTGATATATAGTTAAGTCAGTCAGTTAGTCAGTCAGGACTTTGAATTTTGTCTATGAAAAAAAATCCGGTCCGGTCCGGTTCGATCCGGTCCGGTTCGATCTGGTCCGGCACGGCCCGGTACGGTGCGGTTCCTTCCAGACCGATCAGGTCTGATCCGTTCCGGTCCGGTCCGGTCCGTTCCGGTCCGGTCCGGTACGGTCGGTCTAGACCTTATAAGGACCCTACATGTCAAATTTTGCATCTCTAGACCCAGCGGTTTGGGCTGTGCGTCCCCTCGCAACTTCGTATGCGTATATCTCGCTTTCCCGTAGGAATTTTGAAAAATCCTTTCTTAGTACATCCCTAGACGTCGTAAGGAACCTACATGCCAAATTTGGAATCTCTAGACGCAGCGGTTTTGGCTGTGCGTTGATACACCCTCGCAACTTCGTTTGCGCATATCTCGGTTTCCCGTAGGAATTTTGGAAAAACCTTTCTTAGTACACCCCTAGACGTTGCAAGGAACCTACAGTCCAAATTTGGAATCTCTAGACCCACCGGTTTGGGCTGTGCGTTGATATATAGTTAAGTCAGTCAGGACTTTGAATTTTATATATATAGATTGACGAACTGTATATTAAGGTCCCGGTGCAGGTCGTCGTTTCTTATATACCAGGGAGCATTCACTATTGCTCTTAGCACTTTATTTTGAAATCTTTGGATAACTTCGGTATTACTCTGTTTAGTACAGCCCCACAGCTGTCCATAGGTCCATACGGGCATGAGGACTTGTTTGTATATAAGTAATTTGTTATATACTGATAGGCTGGAGTGTCTTCCAAGCAGCCAGTACATTTTTTGGAACCGTAGTTCCAGTTCTTCCTTTTTTTTTTTGACATGAGCTTTCCACCGAAGCTTAGCATCCAGCGTCATGCCTAGGTACTTGGCGGAATTTTCATGTGGTATTATCTTTCCATTTATATATATAGGAAGGTACTGTTCATGTTTGTTTGTAAAATTCACGTGAATAGATTTTGTTTCATTCAGCTTTATTCTCCATGTCTTTGTCCAATTGTGAACTCTGTTAACAGCTAATTGAACCTTTTCTGCAGCTTCAGCATGGGTAGTTCCAACCGCCATTAGAGCCGTATCATCCGCAAAGGTTGCAATAGTGTTTTCTTCTAAGTCAGGGATATCACAGGTGTATAAAAGGTACAGGACCGGACCTAAAACACTTCCCTGAGGTACTCCAGCTCTTATTTGTTTAATGGCAGAGTAAGCTTCTTCTTGCTTTACTCTAAATACTCGATTTTTTATATATGAAGATAATATGTCTACATAGCTTTTAGGTAGCATTCTTTTTAGTTTTATGATTAGGCCTTCATGCCAGACTTTGTCAAAAGCTTGCGCAACATCTAAAAAGACTGTAGAGCAAACTTTTTTATCTTCAAGACATTTTTCTATTATATTTGTAATCCTATGTACCTGATCTATTGTGGAATGTTTTTCTCTGAAGCCAAATTGATGTTCTGGAATGAGGTTCTTGGCGTTTATTATAGGTTTTAATCTCTTTAATAGAAGTTTCTCGAATAATTTGGACATCACAGGCAACAAAGGAGAAACAAATAATGGCTTTTTTTCCGGTTAGATTGTGGGTTCGATTTCCGCACATGACACTGTCTGCGTTGGTTTTAATAAAATGGTATTCACTGTTAGTATTCATTATCCATTTGAGTATGTACCTTCATGTTATTATTACCAAACTTTGTATAGTTTCAAACTAGATGTGATCTTCATTTTCCATTTGAGTTACGCGGTACTTTCATAATAACAATCTTTGTAAATTTCGAACTAGACGGCGTCGTATAATTTATCTAGAAATATATTTAATTACCTATGTACTTATTTCTGAAATTTAATATTTTCAGAAAAAATGTAAGGAAGTAGGTAATCTTAATTAAATATTGAAAACTAACAGTGCGTTAGAATATTCAAAGAGGAGTGGTGGCTCCTTTTTTTTAATGCTGTTTTGTAAAAAAGTTACTGTTACTGGCACGTATAGGTATTTAAAATGTTTTAGATTATGACATGTGAAAACAACGAGCTACGCAAAAGTCTTTTCACGAGGGACCAAGAAGTTAAAGAACTCAACAAAACTATCACAGACTTGAACCAACGGATTAGGGATATTATCTCCGGCAGTGGACCGGCCATTTCATCTAAATCAGCCGGCGTTATAAGCTCAAAAATAACTGAACTGTGCAAGCAAAATCGACATCTAGTTGCTGAAGTTGAAGGGTATAAAACCAAAAACGCTGCGTTGGAAAGAAAGATAATGCAACTCGAAATAATAAGTAAAGAACAAGAGAAATTAGACCTTTGTGTTTGTAAAGACGAACCATATGATACAAGTCCTGATGAACTGAAAGAACTTAATGTTAAACTGTCTGCAGTAAATAAAAAACTATACGATACGAAGAACAGAAACTTGGAGCTAAAGAATGATATCCTTTTGGCTACGAAGATCTTGCAGCAAGAACTTGGGGATAAGTTCACAAGTATTAAAGAACTGCAAAATGATCTAGCTGGATGGAAAGGTAGAGCACAGCAAATTGTTTTATTGCAGAATAGGATTAGCGAATTAGAGGAAAAATTAAATGGTAAAAATAAAGATCTTAATTATTTGAAAGAAGAATCCAAAAGGAAGGATCAGAGTCAGGTTGGTATAATTTTTAATATTGCTGTTATTCGTGAGAATGTTGAGATATCCATAAATAAAGTAACACTTGAAAAACAGGGAAAGGGCGAGAGATTAACTGACAGACACAGCGTAAGGTAACACTTAAGTACATTAGAAAAGTGGAGGAGTCGTAGATAAGAATGGTATGGGCATGAGGAGGAAAGACAGTATCTACCTACATTGATAGTAAAAGAACCATGCACGTAACATTAAGTATCTTTACTCCGATCAGACGACCTCCGTGGCGTAATGGTTACCACGTCAGACCGTTATCCAGGAGGTTCCGGGTTCGAATCCCGGTCGGGTTATGATGAAAAACGAACTTTTCTGGTTGGCCTCGGGTCTTAGATGTTTATCCATATTATGTATTTGTTATAAAATATAATATCGTCGAGTTAGTATTCCATAACACAAGTTTCTAACTTACTTTGGGCTAGCTCAATCTGTTTGAATTTGTCCCTCCCTATATATTTACTATTTATTTCCTTCTAAAGATGTGTATGATAAAATCACAGTTGCTTATAAGTGGTCCCCCAGTTTCCCCCTTCTAGATTATATTTCTTTCAGAGTCCTTAAAAACAGAAATAGGAGATAATACTAGGTACCTATTTCTGTATATTTATTAAGAAGGGGGAAACTGGTGGTAGGTACCACCGGAAGCACAATAATACAGAAAGTATGGTATATTTTCATTTTGGTGGGGTAAAAAGAATAAGTTCTAATAAAAACTAAACGCAGGTAATAAAAGAAATAGAAGCCAAAAGAAAGAGAGATATTGATGCAGCAATGAAAGACTATGACGATTTGAAAACTGAGAATCAAGAATATAAGAAGAAAATAGATGCAGCCAAGTGTAGAATCAGAAACTTGGAGTGTGACTCTACATTAATAAGGCAAAAGATGCAAACATTTGTGGAAAAGAGCGATCATGACGATTTGCTGATTACTGAGCAAAGAGTAAGTGAGATATCATACACAAAGATTAGCGAACTGGACAAACTAGGCACCAAGCATATCTATACATATAAAATGTTTTGTCCTGAATGACGGACAGATCGACGCACAGCCTAACCCGCTGATCGTAGAAATTTGAAACTTGGAGAATGGATTTTTTGTATGAGGTATGACGTAGGTATACAATGGGAAAGGATTTTTCGAAATTCTATTATTCATTTATTGTGCAGAATAACCAAAATTTTGACAGCTTATGCCATTATAGGCTGAAAAACATAAGAAATGTCAAATCTCACCTTTCTTTTCAGAATCAAATCAAAACATTGGAACTGTATTATCAAGATATTTTAAAAGAAAATACTTCAAAGATGAATAAAATGAATGGCGACATGGCTGAATATCAAAAACTAATCAAAAATACAGATGCTAAAATTGACGCACTCCGAAAACAAGCCTCCGAAAAAGCCACAAAAATAGAGGAACTGAGAGCTCAACTGTTGAGATATGAAGAGTGTTCTTTACAAAGTGTTTTCTTCACACCAATGAAAACGGCTACTGATAACGAGATAAAACAACTATCTGACTTAATTATCACTTTAAACTCCAGACTAGACGATGAGAGACACAAATGGGATGATTTGGAAATAAATCATAGAAAAATTAAGGAGAAGAAAAGAAAACTCGAACGCAGAGTCCAAGCTCTAGAGAAAGAATTACAAAACGTAAAAGATTCGAAGCGACCGTCCAAAGTTTCTAAGACTTCTGTAGTAAAAGATCAGTATGAGTTTGCGGGATCAACATCTGTTGCTAAAAAGCAGTCTTCTATAGCAGGTATAGATCGACCAAGCGAAAGTTCTTCTGAATCTCAACCACCGGAAAATTACGATGTCCTAGACAAAGAGGATTTAAAATACAAACTAGAAATAACTGAAGAAAAAATAAAAATTATGGAAGATAAATTGAAAATGATTGAAGAAGAGAAGCGTGATGATTATAATAATTTGACTGACATGATACAAACCTCGAAACAATTGTTTAATGAGGCTTTAGCAGTTCTTCAAAGGGAGAAATGCCTTTGTACTTAACATTGCACGTATCCAATTTAGTTTTGGTTTTAGATATGTTATTTTTTGCTTAGTAAAAATATCATAGAATTTTAAAAGCATTAAAATTAGTTCTCTTTTGTATTGTAAAGAAATCTTATTGTGAAAATAAAATATTTTCTTGGGTTCTAGCAGTTACCTACAAAAAGTAAGAATGGGAATAGAAGGTAAACGAGAAATAGAACACTATAAATTAGAAACCATTTTCTTTTACTTAATTCTTTTTTATTCTGTAGTTTTAGAAAATACTATAGAAGACTAATACGCACAGCTTCGGAAGAATTCGGGCAAGACGCGACACTAGCGCCCCTACGGCATGAGGGCGGCATGAGGTGAACGATTTCAAAACTTTTGTGCGTTTTGTATGCAAAATGTTATAGCGCCCCTAGCGGCATGAGGTGAACGGAGGTTGCCAAGTCATTGTATGAGAAACGTCAAGAGCTGTGGGTATTAGTCTTTTATAGTATTTGGTAGGTATTAGTATTGACCACTGCGTGAACTGTGACGAAGTTAGAAATATTTTAAAAGTTAAACTGGCAACACCAATAGAAATTATTTATTGTGTCTTACAACACCAGCAGCAGCCGCCATTTGTCATTTTTTTGGCATGCGCGTTCGGAGATGCTACGAAAATCGTGCTCATGAGTGTTTTCGACATAAAACTTATACTGAATTCATAACTTTGTGAATCGTGGAAACTTGTGTTGCTCTGTGCAATATCAGTGTTGTAAATATATAAGTGTTTGTGTGTAAATAACGTTCATAATGAATAAAACTTGCGCAAGGTGTGAGAAAACAGTCTATCCTACTGAGGAGTTGAAATGTTTAGACAAGGTAATTTTCACTTGCATTCCATATTTAAACTAGTTTTTTTTATTATGTCTAAAGCTTAATGATTTCTAAACAAGATTTATAGCGACGTACGCATAGCCAATTATTCTCGTGTTGGTATTTTTAACTTTTTTATTTATTAGGCCGGCATAGGTACCTACGAATTCAGTTCAGGACAAGTGTGACTCATAAAATTTATATAAATTGCCGCTGATATCATTGCGGTTCACGTCGTCGTATTAATAATTGTCGACCTTTTACCTAATTAGAGCCGTCTTGGGTAATAGAATGACCTTGTGTCACATCTGAATCGATTGTATTCAAATACGTGAGAGGCTGAATGCAACGGTATTCCATTGTCAGGAACAATTCTTTTATTGGCATTGCTTGTTGTTATTGTTCTAAAAAAATACAGCAACTGAACTGAAGGATTCTTTTGATGAGATCACTGGTGTCCAGGATGTGAGCAACGAATAAACATCACCCCAGAATGAGTTGGAATCCGTCATGATACAAATATTTTGCTCAATTTTGTTTCATGAAGGAATTTATTTGGTCAGAGAGTGGCGTTAGTACAAAAAAAAACATGGAGGCAAGTTCAAGGCAGATAAACAAAACAAATGACTGTCAAAATCATACAAGAAAGAACAGCCCAATGGCGTATTGGTTGACAGCCAGACGACACTACCTTCGCCACCTGAGTGTGCGGGTTCGATTCCCGCTCGGAGCATCCATGTGATAGCATTTGTGTTTGTCTTGCATCCGGGTGTTTCGTGTGTATTATAAGTACATATTTACAATAATTTATCTGTTGCCTGGTACACTTATCAACTGATTAATCCTAGTTTACTTTGAGACGAGATGGTGCTGTGTGAATTGTGTAAAATTTATTTATTTAGCTAGGTACCTGTAAAATGATAAAACCGTCCATAATAATATATAAATAAATATTTATGGACGAATCACACAATGCCATCTAGTCCCAAACTAAGCAACTAAGCTTGTACTATGGATACTACGATTGCTGATAGATAAATATATTTAAATACTTTTTTTTTGTAAATAAATACACACCCAGACCGCAAACAGACATGTTCATGCACACAAATGTTTGCCTTGCGCAGGATTCGAACCTGGGCCCTTGAGATAAAGTAACCATTGCCAGCCACTCAACCACCGGGCCAACTAATACCAGTACTTATAATTGCAGAAAAATTGTATATGCCCTTAAAGTGTTCTGTATATTGTCAAATCTGTTTATATTGTATTATCTTTAATATTTGATAGCTAGATAACCTCCTTATCTATTGATAAAGGAACAAATTAAACACTTGTGACAAAATTACAAAGTTACGCTTAAAAAAAAAATTCTATTAGAGATTAGATAAAAATAAATCCAGTGTTAAATATGAAATAACACAATAAAGCAAGAAATATCACAAAAGTTCTTTTACCAGCGGTCATTTGCTTCTGTTTCCGAAATGGTAGTAGTTGAGTAGATTAATTACAAATCAATTATGTAATCTCTCTTGACAGGACCGGTGGTCTAGTGGCTAGCAATGGTCACTTTATCCTAAGGGCCGCGGGTTCGAATCTTGAGCAAGGCATTCATTTGTGTGCATGAACATGTCTGTTTGCCTTAGTCTGGATATTTTCTATGTATAATAAGTATTTTTTTTTTTTTTAAAGTATTTAAGTATATTTATCAGCAATCTAATACCCATAGTACAGGCTTAGTTGCTTAGTTTGGGACTAGATGACGTTGTGTGATTCGTCCAAGAATATTTATTTGATCTCTGGCTAGAAAAAGTGTCAGTAAGAACCTATTCTCTGGATAAAAGTTTAGAATTTTGAACAAACTCTGTTACAAACAGAAAACACACAGGCACATGAAGCAACCAAATACAATTAATTAATAACTATACATAGTCAAGCATGGCTTAAAGCTTCAAAGAAAAATAGAGAACAAAAAAAAAACTATATAGTTCACTCAGTGCACTGTATCGTGGGATACAGTGCACTGAGTGCACTATACATATAGTTAATATTATAAACGTGAAAGTTGTGTGTATGTTTGTTACTTCGTCACGCCCAAATGGCTGGGCCAATATTTATGATATTTGGTATGTAGGTAGCTGATACCTTGGATTAACACATGGGGTACTTTTTATCTCGAATATGCGATTCCTATCGGATTTGGTCAAAAGTCTGATATAGATATCGCTATGTGAATAAATAAATACACGCAAACGAAGTTGCGTTTCACTAGTTTCATGTAAAACAATACCTTTTGACTTTATACCATTCTTAAATGAACTTTACCCCTTTTCTGTGCGGCTATGAGGCACTTAAAACGAATTGCAAGATTATAATCAAGTTAGTTATTGAAGAATTAAAGTTTAGTAACTAAAAATCTAGGGAGAAGATTAATCATATTCTATGACTAACTTCAAAGGAAATAACATACTGATCTCATCATTTGATAATCATCTATGTCTTGCCGTAATGTGAGTTTGTTATATCATCACACCATCTTTAATTGTCTTTACTAATATTAAATGTGAACTCTGTTATGTTAAGATTATTCTTCACTTCATGTCTAGCGTGTCAAAACGAGACAAAGTGTTAGATATATAGATTATGCTTTATTTGCAATTACAACAATAGGACACAGTCATCATCATCATCATATCAACCCATAATCATCCCACTACTGGGATACGGCTCTCCATTCAATCGAAGTTGATTATCATCCATCGACAACAGCCGGGACCGACGGCTTAACGTGCCCTCCGAAGCACGGAGAAGCTCGAGATGACGAAATCCATCCAAACGCTGGCTAGGGTCGACGGCGCTTAACTTGCGTGTTCATATTAGAGTGCGATACACAGCGGCGCCATCGAGCTCCTCCATAGGACACAGTATACATAGGCAACTTGAGACTAGTGAAATTGCAACAAGGCGGCCTTATTGCTAAAAGCAATCTTCGAATTAATTAATTATTCAAGAGTCCTCCAACATGGCGCACAACTTTTACGGGTCTCATTTTAATAATAATCTTTATTACAGCTAAAAATAATAATCTTTATTTACCAAAATATTACCATACATACTGCCATACATGTTTATAACCAATGAGATTTTATATATTTTATGACAAATCACTGTTTATAACTGTCACCCACACTACGTCACGTGGCTGGGGGCCAAAAAAGTAATTCAATGACAAAAACTTATAATATTACAGCACAATAAACAATAGAGATTGTTATGAAATTTTGAAAATAAGACTAAAATAAAAAATTAATATGAAGAGGACAAGTAATAAAATTAGTTTTACTAAAAACGGGCATAAATTTAAGTTTCTCTTTATTTTGTGTGGTTGTGTGTGTGTGTGTCCCACAACATTATACCCATGATTCTTTTGTTCTTGATGATGATGAGGGCATGTGGACCAATTTGACTCCTAGTAATGCTGATACGTCTCAGTCGTTAGAATACGGGAGTGCGATGACGATTTTAGTGATTTATCTGACAGTTATCCATAAGCATTATCATAAATTCGAATGTTTCATGAAAAAGTAACATTCATTGGATACCTGTATGATTTTTTTCAAGTTTGTGGAACACCGTTTTCTATATAATTTGCTTACTTTCTCGACCCTCGATTACATTACTTAACGCATGTAGGTATGTCGTAGTTTACTACGTAGCTTCTCCGTGCACTGCGGTGGATATGCGCCCTTATTAAAATTTAATAATAATTCTTTAATTCCGAAAAAAACTCTAAAGTTGTTAGTGACCAAAAGGTGGACGGCAAAACACCGCTGGGCCGAAGTCCGATACGTTGGTCCGACCAAATTGAAATGAAATCGTTTATTTCAGAAATTAGACCTTCACAGCCACTTTTTCTTGTCATTTACAATTTGTATATATGTATAAAGAAAATAAACTACGTTATATACTACCACCATTTCGGTCACAAGCAAAATGGCCACCGATAAAAGAAATGGCGAAATGGCCTCCGGTAAAAGAATCCGCACTGCTCTCGATACCAGCTTCCACGCCGCAGAAGACACGAACAGGTGGCGGAGCATCATCTGTGCCAAAGTGAGGCCATGAGGTCGCGACCCTCAGCACTGAGGATAACGACGCAAGGAGGAGGACCTTTTCGTCAGAAAAATGCTTTGTAGCAGCCCCACCGCCCGGGGAATATGCGGTGGGGACTGTGGGACTAACCACTAAAAAACTGACGGGATGCCACTCGCCCCCTAAGTGACGGGGCCACGGGTACTGTGATACATCCGCGACCCCGCCAGGGCCGTCCGGCCAAAGTTAAACTGGCCGGACCCGCTCTCCCCGGAACGCCCCGTCAGCAGCACACCGCATCCAGGTGCACTGCCGACACAGAGGACCATTGCCCCCTCAAGACGACGGGCCTTCCCCGGCTCGCCGTCTCGGCTGGGCAAGGGTCCCCTCCATCTCTGCGGTCGCAACAACGTGCGACCGCTGGCCGGGCTCAGCGAGCCGCCGGCCCCTCTTCTTCAATTTTTTAACGAGGTTTTCTTTCTCCACCACGCCTCCTGCGCCACTCCAAGTGCCACAGCGTCCACTACGTACTTAGTGGACTCTGTGACACTTTGCGCCACCGCGCACTCCCTCTTCCAGGGTGGTCTCATTCGCCCATGTGACCCAACCCTTAACGCCCCCCGCAGTGTCTGGGTTGGCGAGACCCAGTGTCTGCAGGGCCTCCGCGTTCCACCATACGGAGGTCGCCCCCGGTATCAACGGGTGGAGTAGGCCCGGACACCAGTCGGGGCGAAGACGCTTTTGGGGAGGATCAGCGAGCGAACGAGTCCACCACCGCTCATCATACAGCCGGCCGAGCCAAGCGCGGCCGGCTCCACCTCTTGTTTTTTAACGAGGTTGTCTCCTCAGTCGCTCCACCCCCAGCACCAGTACGGATGCAAGGGGGAGCGGATTTGTCCGCATCCCACGTACTCCATCCAAGGTAGGAGCACGGGGAGCAGACCCACCGCGTCGGGAATTTGGCCGTCGGCAAGTAATTCCAGAGTTGGGTCCAGAAACTAAGGAATTACTCGCCGACGTTACCAGGGTGGACCGCGTGGAGGTATCCCAACTCCCCACCCCAAGGAGGAGGACCTACCTTCCTATGAAAACTGCGAAAAGTCCAATATAAAATTTCACCCCCTTTTTAAGGTGTGGGGGAGAGAAAAATGATGCACGATTTTTTTTTGTTAGTCACACACAAATAGTCCGCATACCAATTTTTAGCTCTCTAGCTTGAAAATTGCGGAATGCTCCACACAAACTTCCACCCCCCATTTTAGGGAAGTGGGGGATTAGAAAGAGACAAAACGAAGCCTATGTCACTCTCCGTCCCTTCAACTATCTCCACTTAAAAAATCACGTCAATTCGTCGTTCCGTTTTGCCGTGAAAGACGGACAAACAAACAGACACACACTTTCCCATTTATAATGTTAGTATGGAATGGATATGGATATACGTGCAGAACTGCAGATATTGCTCTCATTCTAAGCTCTTACGTTACCAAATTGTACGAAATACGTGAACATTACGAAAATTTATACGATTTGTCACATTTTTATACAATTTAGCATGCCGTTATAACCGTCTTACGTAATTTTATGTTACGTCGAAAATGTACCAAATTTGATACGCAAACATTATTCTTTTTAACTTTGTAACTAACAAGAGAAGATATTTAAGAGTGGTAGGGCACAGCAGATAATCCGCTCAAATCGGAACAGCCCGTCTGGGGAAGGACCGCCTTCACCTTACAGACGATCGTAGCCAAAAACATTGCTCTCGGCTATGCCGTGTTCCTACGGTGAGTGAGTAAGTAATAAAATTAATATGTGTTTCAGACACTAGTCTTGGCTAAGCCGCGCAATCCTTGTGTTTCTGAATTATTTCTGTGTGAAAAACAAGACTAAATGTTCTCTTTAGTCTTACGGATTTCTATCAACTCAACAGAATCCAATACAATGATTTTTTGAATTTTTATTTGTACGTTAGTGGCGCTAATCGCCAGGCTTAACCGATTTGAATGTGGTTTTCACTAATGCGTTGCGGTTTGTCCCAATTAATGTTGTTTTATTTCAATTTGTTCATAAAAAGTTACATCTACAACAAAGCGGACGAAGTCGCGGCCAACAGCTAGTAAGTAATAAAAAAATAATACAAAAAAGTACATCAAAAGTGTGATTCCGGCCAGGATCGAACTGGCGGCCTTCTGCGTGTAAAGCAGATGTGATAACCACTACACCACGGAACCGTGTGAACGTGTTGTCTAAAATTACATTCACTATCGGACCATTGACCTCGGATTGTGACGTAATGTTTGGCATACATTTTTATTATATCAAAATCTGCGCAGAAGAAAGATTTTTGTCCGCTAAATAGATCGCTTACATGCATGAACATACTGATGCATTTGCGCCTTTATGATGTGTATGACATTCCGCGTATTCTTCTTATAAATGTACTTGATTAATTACATTGTAACGAGTGAAATAAAAAAATATACGTGTGACAAAAAGGTTGTAACCGGTTTTCTTTCTTTATTTCTTTTACCCTTTTACCGGTGGCCATTCTGCTTGTTTCCGAAATGGTGGTTTAGATTATAACGTAGTTTATTTTCTTTTATACATAGGTAGTTAGGTACATATACAAGTTGTAAATGACAAGAAAAAGTGTCGGTGAAGGTCTAATTTCTAAAATAAACGTTTTAATTATCTAAGTCATGCGATTAATTAAGCGGACAATCCAACTTTCATATAAATGAGAAAGTGAGTTTGTTTGTTTGTTAAACCTTGACGTGGCTTGACTAAGCAGCCGATCATTATGAAAATTTGTATACATAATAGTGCTAATTCTGTTGCACATATAACTAGACTATACAAATTTTGACAGGACCAAAGGAAAGGTGTTGTTGTCTTTCCTTGGTTTACAATTGTGACAAGGATAGCAACACTTCTGGTCCTGTCAAAATTAGTTTAGTCTAGTTAAATGTACAACAGAATTAGCACCATTGTGTCAGGGGTACAGATCCCGACATAGGCTATTTTTTTGGCGGGCGAAGCCGCGAGTAACAGCTAGTAAAGAATAAATAAAAATAAATTTCTCAATTTCTTATAAACATAAATTAATTTATCATATCAACATTACACAGTGTGAAATCACGAGAATGAATCATAAAAATGTTTTAACGGTCATTGCCCATAATACATGCAACGATTATTAAACACTAATTAATTTTGCTGTTAATTGATCGTTAAACATAATTCACACCACAGGCGAAATTTTTATTTGGAAAAACCTATTACGAGTATAATAAGTAATAAGTCTATGGTTTTGAGACTTGAGTTTACTACCTTTTTTTTTTTTTTTACTGACCTGGATCCAAAACCTTTAAGCTAAAGCGTATTCATGTAGTCTCAACTCGGTACAGTCTCTGAGCATGCCACTACAGTTTACAGCAGTAGAGCTAGGCTCCATATCGTTTGCTAACATCTTCTAATAAAAATTCCGCACGATTCCTAAAATCCTACTAATATTATAAAGGCGAAAGTTATGTGTTTGTTACTTCTTCACGCTCAAATGGCTGGGCCAATATTTATGATATTTGGTATGTAGGTAGCTGATACCTTGGATTAACACATAGGGTACTTTTTATCCCGAAAAGTACACGATTCCCGTAGGATAAGTCTGATATAAATGGCTGTGCATAAATAAATACATGCAAACGAAGTTACAATAAGATGATTCTCCGTGATGAAGTTAAGCAGCCATTAAGCAAAGTCGGTTGCCTTAGCTCTCTTCTACTTTTTAATTACATAATAAGGACTATAAGTAAACCATTGTAAAATACCACTTAAATATATCGATATTAATCTATTGTGTAATTACAGATATCTTATTTAACACCTCATTAGTTCCGTAACGTAATAAGCAATAGTTTCATTATGTAATTCGATATTATAACGACTACTGCAGTAAAGATATGGCTAATTGCACAGTGGGGCAATCCACGTAACAAAAACCGATTCTAGTTCGATTCAACGACACTCGCTGTCTCACTCATACAAAATAGGAATTGAACGGGACAGCGAGTGTCGTTGAATCGAACTAGAATCGGTTCTTGTTACGTGAATTGCCCCACTGAACAAAAAACGGGGAGTCTTACCAGAGATACGATACCAAGAGATTCCGTTCCTGACTACGTCCTCGTCACCGCGTGCGCCACGCGACCCTCAGATCCCATTGCCACTAGTTTTCGAAATATAACAATAGACCGTGGTGCTCGGCAATCGAGCCTCACTTGATTTGCCATCTCTCTAGGCTACAATGCCTTTTGCTTCAAATTGCTGTCTCTCACGTAGTTGTTAAGGAGGGAAGTCCTTTCAATACTTCCTACTTCGACTATCTTCTTTCTGATTAAATTCGTTGTGAGTTCCAAGACAGCCTGTAGTTCCTCCCCCGGAACGTCAATAAGCTT
The DNA here is from genome assembly GCA_905163395.2 of Endotricha flammealis. Taxonomy (NCBI): domain Eukaryota; kingdom Metazoa; phylum Arthropoda; class Insecta; order Lepidoptera; family Pyralidae; genus Endotricha; species Endotricha flammealis. The sequence goes on from LR990883.1 coordinate 2,603,155, forward strand.
CATCGCCTATTGTCAATCTGAGGTCGCCGTTGTTGATCCTGGCTACACAGGAGACACATCGGTGGGAATGTGTGGTGGGCTTGTCCCGATTCCTACTAGTCCCTTTTTTGTCGTACTAGTCCCTTTAAACATTCTAAAGGAACTAGCGATACTTTTTAGTTCTTTTATTGTGTTAGGGATGGTGATGTTAAATTTTCTGCTTTCAATTGCTGCTGAAATTTCACCGCGATTGCGGTGATTATTTCCGCGCGAATCTTTTGTGTAGTCATAGAATAAGTAATAACCCGAGGTAGAATGGCCACTCTCCTTACCCCAGGCGGGTGCAGTCGCAAAGGTTGCTTAGTGAACGAATGTGTATACGTGTGCGCGTGTACATACGACATTGGCCTATGTAGTAAAAATAGGTAATTATTTCACGCGCGCTGTATGGAGTCTCCGGGGTGTGGTGTAGTATCATATCAGTATGACTATGCGAAAAAAATCGCAGTGCGGATACTTTCATAAGATGTGTTACAGATTATTGCGAAAAAAATTCGCACGATAAATTTCGCAATGCGGACAGGCCCTAGTCAAGCTCGGCGGTCGCTTGATCGCCGTTGTCAGGGCTTCATATAAATTCATTCAAGCAGTGAGTCGCGTGACCCAAATTCAGTCGCGCGTCGCGACCTAGGATCAAGACTGCTACTTTTTCTTGTCAACTTAACACATTTTCATATCGTAGAATTCTTTAGTTATTGTAGGTTGTAGCAGTTAATAGTTAAATATTTAACTACTGATAAAAAGCGATAAGCAGTTTACTTTATAGCCTAGATAGAATGAAATCTAGGTAATATGTAAAGTATAAAATAAAGTCGACGTCGACCCTAGCTAGTGTTATGATGGGTTTCTTCATTTCGAGCTTCTCCGTGCTTCCGGCACGTTAAGCCACCAGTCCCAGCTGATGTCAATGGATGACAGAGTCGTCCAAGTCGGTGACCTTCAGACGGCTTGAAAATCCTGGCCTCTACAATCTGAATCGTGGCAGAGTACGATCTAATCTCCTTGGATTGGAAGGAGACCCGTATCCATGCAGTGGGATGATAATGGGCTGATATAATATGAAAGAAAATTACAATAATAATTTCTTCGATTTCAGTTAGAATGCTGCGATACTCATATTCTTTAGTTCTCATTTCCACCGCAATGGCGCTACATTATCCCTAACAATTGATAAAAGATGGTGGACCTACCGTCACGGTGTGTGAAGTCGGGCACAATGACTTGTTGTGCATCAACGAACAATGTTATTCGGTTTTCGTTACTAGATCAAAGAATTGTTTTTTTTTTGTATAAACTATTCACTGACTTCGCACGAGCAGACGGCAGTGCATATTTTACTGTTAATAAACAAAAATAAATTCTTTATTATAAAGAAAATTAACAACAGAAATTATAATGTAATTTATTTATTTATTAAACAGCACATGTAACAATAAAGAATCCTTAGAGACTAATTAAAATTATTACATATACCCTGTAAGGGTGTAGGCAGATAAATAGAGTGGCGCTGATGAGATACTATACACCATACTTAAACATACTTAAATTAATAAACACAACAATATTATTCACATTCATAACAAAGCCATCAACATTATAACGTCCTATCTTCCATAAACTCTTTTATTGTAATAGTACAGTTTAGCTAAATATAACAAATATTCGCATATAAAAACATTAAACTTGCTTTTTTTTTAATACTACAAAATAATAGTCTATTAAGTTAAGTAGACTATCAAAAGAAAGGTATATCCCGGAAAAACCTCTTATTCTCACGGTGAAAAAGAATAAGCCATACATTTGTATCTTTCTACATGTTTTTCGTTTTATGATGTCATTTCTCCCATTATTTTCAATGTTTTATGGTCATTACAATGCATTATAAAGATGCATGACCTTACATATGCCATATGTTTCAATGAGGTCAATTGGTCACAACATACGTCACTACTAAAGTACTTTCTATAAATAAATACATATTGTCAGAGGTACAGAGCCCAACATAGGATAATTTTTACGCGGGTAATAGATAAAAGAATAAAATCAAAACTACTGGACCCATTTCAAAAATTCTTACACCGTTAGGAAGGTTCATTAGCCCCGGTTAATATAACTATATGTATTTTTATTATTATTATTAGGAATTCTTGCAAAACCCCTTGCGAGGGTGGGTGGGACGGGGCGCTAGTAAATAGTAGTGGTCTTCATTATTCATAGACTGAACTATGAACCGCTAAACACACCGGAATATCCACATTCTGCTAATTATAAACTAACTGGATCATTCTAATTAACACTCGCTGTTGCCTTTTCCATTTTGCTTTTTATACAGAGCCCAAATACTAGTCCAAACAAAATAAGGGTCACTCGTCGTAATTTCGTTACTAACAACCTCAATTTCTATTTAACGTTTACAATTACTTTTTTTATACTACAAAGTTGGCAAACGAGCATACAGCCCGCCTGATGGTAAGCATCACCGTAGCCTATAGAGTCTAGTGATGCTCCCAGTATTGCAAGTGATGCTCCCGGTATTGCAGGCGTCTATAGTATAGACGCTTGCAATACCGGGAGCATCACTCACGCGTTGCCAACCCTCCCAAATTCCACTAAACCAAACCCCACTTTTGACCAAATCCTACGGGAATCGCGTACTTTTCGGGATAAAAAGTACTCTATATGTTAATCCAAGGTATCAGCTACCTACATACCAAATATAAAAATTGGCCCAGCCATTTGAGCGTGGAGAAGTAATCACAAGCTTTCGCCTTTTTTTTATGCAATACAGTAGACAAACAAGCAAGCGGGCCACTGGATGGAAAGCGGTCACCGCCGCCTATGGACATCAGTAACACCAGGGGCGCTACCAATGCGCCGTCCACCAAGTAGGTTGGAGGAAGGAGGGAGAAAGAAGGGATAGGGAAGGAGTTGGGCTTCAGGATCTCTCACTCACCGAACGAAACGCATTGCCTTTATAATATTAGTGGGATTTATTTATTTTTATCTTTCCAACAGGTGTGGCACAAGGGATGCTTCAAATGCCAGGAGTGTGGGATGACCCTCAACATGAGGACATACAAAGGATACGGCAAGCTGCCTTACTGTGAATCGTGAGTACTTATTTAAAAAATAGCCCACCACACATTCCCACCGCTGTGTCTCCTGTACAGCCAGGATCAACAACGGCGACCTCAGATTGATTCAATGAAGCTGTCTTGGAACTGTAGACGAATTTAATCAGAAAGATGTAAGTACATAAATAAAATAAATATTCTTGGACGAATCACACAACGCCATCTAGTCCCAAACTAAGCATCTAAGCTTGTACTATGGGTACTAACTAGATCGCTGATAAATATAGCTACTTACTTTTTTGGACTTATTATACATAGAAAATACCCAGACCAAGGCAAACAGACATGTTCATGCACACAAATGTTTGCCTTGCGCAGGACTCGATGCCGCGGCCCTTGGGATAAAGTGACCATTGCTAGCCACTCGACCACCCGGCCTGTCCATATCAGACGAAGTAGGAAGTGTCGTTATTAATTACTAACGTAACCCGCTCAACTTCGTTAGCGTGTATTCCGCTTTCTCGTGAGAATTTTGGAAAATTCTTTTTAGCTTCCATATCGTGATCTATTTTTACCGTATAAGGTTGCCTTGAAAAGATTGCTGTCAGCAATAAGGCCGCCTTGTTGCAAAAACACTATCACGACCTTAAAGAACTATCCTTAAATTGTGTAAACGAGACGTCGCCTTGCATCATGTATTTCGCTGCCCCCCTTACTCAGCCGTTCTTGTTTTGTTTTAAGCGGTATGGGGTACTGGTCTCCCTCTACGTTCATTAGAGATGTGCGTTGTTCAATCAGATTCAGGACACAGCGGTTTATACAGTTTTTTATCTATGATATACACTTTTGTTTTTTCTGTCTAATTTGACGAATAGATGAAAAATACAAAGTCGAAGGACCCATTCGACAAAACATACTATCGCAGTTGAGTTACGCATGCATAAAATTGTAATGCACATAATTTTCTATTAAAGATAAAAAAAGGCGCGCGAATGCTGTCGTCTTACCTTGGCTTACAAAGGTTTAAAAAAAACAGCATTTATGATGGTAGACTACTAGTAACCACGTATGTAATGAACCACGAACGAAAGGTCACAATAAACTAGCAACATTATGATGACGTAGTTTACTTTCGCAATAAAAAACATGTTTTCTACGATATCTAGCTAATCTACCAATCTTACCAACATAATAAACTTGACCATACAATGAAAGTGACCTAAAAAAAAACAACTGTACATAGCCAATTGTAAATCAATAAAAAAAGAAAAATAAACTCTAATAACAATATGCATATGAACTGGCTGATGATAAAATTCGAAAAGTGAATCTTCGCGCCAATAAACGCGAAATGTCAATTGCATATAATGCTTTCGAATTTTCAACTTTAATACTTGCAACAAACAGTTCAAAGAGGATGATTAAGCAATCATATGACATGTATTTTGCCACAGGAATTTGAGGCTTATCTCTATAATGATAAGGTTTATAAATATGTAGGAATTTGTGGTTTATTGTTATTCAGTGCAGCAGCGACGCGACAATGTTATGTCATTGTATGTGATAGTATGCCGTTCACAGTGCCACAAACTTATCTGTGCCAATGGCGATGGCGCTAGCGTCGAAGCTTTTGAGGGAATTCAAGGCGTATTCATTAGTTCTAGTTTTTGCCACCGGCACAAATAAGTTTGTGTTTTAAACGATGAAAGCTGTATGGAATGGCAATGGAGTGACCCGAAATTTTTGTTTACAATGTTACGTAAGAAAACTCGCTTTTTATATTTAACTTAGGTCAGTATTTTTTGGGTCAAAACTTTTGATTGAAAATTTGCATATTTATGTCTCACCAGTTCTGGTAAATCTGTCAAGTAAACTGACACTATTTATATGATTTGGATTGGACACACAGCCAGCACAGTGCCGGCTCTACATTCTCGCGAAGACGATAGGAGTGAAGTGAAGTTAGGCACAAAGTGAAAAAACAAAGGAGAACTATAGTAGATCGTTAGTTACACAGTTAGTTATTTTACCTCTGACAGCTCTGTATAAACAGGGTTAAAATAAAACACTCAACATAAAAGAGGTAGGGCACAGCGGATAATCCGCTCAAATCGGAGCAGCCCGTCTGGGGAAGGACCTCCACCTTACAGAAGATCGTAGCCAAATAGCATTGGTCTCGGCCATGTTGTGTTCCTACGGTGAGTAAGGTCTTTTGGTTGGGAGGGTTGGCAACGCGTGAGTGATACCCCCGGTATTGCTTACGTCTATAGGCTACGGTGACGGCTTACCATCAAGCCGATCGTCTGCTTGTTTGCCACCTGTGTGGTATATAAAAAAAAACTCAAAATAAAAGCGAGTATGTTGATTAATGGTTAATGGCTGCTCGAGCAGTCGGTTTATATTGGCTCACACATAATTTCTGCTACAGAATTATTCCTGTGACACTTATTTTAAGTGTTTTAAACCACTTGTCAGAGGTAAAACTTGTTACGTTGAGACGTTGTCCACACCAGTCCACACGCATTTTGGGTCACCTGCTTGTGTTATGTATGGGTGATTAGTTAAACCGTAGCCACTATAAAAACAATAATGAAAATACCTACTTCAATTATTATAACCTTTATTAGTACCATTTCAAATGAGCAAGTGCTAAGTTTCTTGCCTGTTCTTCTGTATACAAACTACAAATCAGCCATCTGAACTGATGGTAGGAAATAAATCGGGAGGGCAACGTGTGTGGGACGTACCCCCGGTATTGCATGCGTCTATAGGCTACGGCGACGGCTTACCATCAGGCCGACCGTATGCTTGTTTGCCACCTTCGTGGTATAGGAAAAAAAAGTTGCTTACAAAAAATAAAAACAGTGACGCTTTAGTCAATATTGCACTGAGTCTAGCCTGGGGGCCGATTCTACTAACACAAATGCACTAATGGACTCTCAATCGTGTCTCAAAAGAATGTCGATAGTGTATCTGTGGAATAGTTTTTGACATTTGTTACTGACTTAAACAATAACATAATGTTTAACTTATTGTTTATGTCCATAACAAATGTCAAAAACTATTCCACTGATACACTATCGGCATTCTTTTGAGACACGATTGAGACACCATTGGGAGTCCATTGGTGCATTTGTGTTAGTAGAATCAGGCCCCTGGGTAGCCTGGTAGCCTGGGTAATGGTAGGTGTTAATATGCAATGCTAAAAACTGTTTTGCACAATAATTATGTAATTATACTTAATTTTTTTACATTTTAGCGTTTCTAGGAAGTAATTTGATCGCGTGATTTCGTATCAAAGTGTAATTGAAAGTTAAGTACCTACGCGGATACCGGACAAGATTTAAAAAAAGTAGTTAGTAGATTAGATAGTTTGACAACCCGGTGGTGCGTTGGTAGTGACTTCAGCAGAGAACGCGGGTTCGATTCTCGCTCGGGACAAACATTTATGTGATTGCATTTGTGTTTGTTCTCGAGTCTGTGTGTTTTATGTTTTTAATTTATAAGTGTAATAGCTGACCCGGAATATGCTATAACAAATTAGATTAATTAAAGTCCTTGAGAGAGGTAGGGCACAGCGGATAATCCGCTCAAATCGGAGCAGCCCGTCTGGGGAAGGACCTCCACCTTACAGAAGATCGTAGCCAAATAGCATTGGTCTCGGCCATGTTGTGTTCTTACGATGAGTAAGATCTCTTGGGGGGGAGGGGTTTGGAGGGTTGGCAACGCGTGAGTGATACCCCTGGTATTGCAAGCGGCTAAAGGCTGCGATGACGGCTTACCATCAGGTCGGCCGTATGCTTGTTTTATTTTAAATTGAAATTAGAATCGCGATTTCGTTGCAGAGCAACATAGCATGTGTGAATTGTGTAAAATAATAAATAATAATGAGGATTCAATTAAATTTTCAGCCACGTGCCAAAAGCGAAGCACACAACGATGGCCGAGACACCGGAGTTGAAACGCATCGCAGAGAACACCAAGATACAGAGCAACGTCAAGTATCACGCGGACTTTGAGAAGAGCAAGGGCAAATTCACACAGGTATGGTATAGTCATCATCATTCTTATTCTTGCGTCCATTCCCCAATGCTGGGGGGTCTTGACCCATCAGGGTATCAACTTGTCTTCTGCAGCGAGTACCGTTTCAGCAATGCCGGTGTTGAGTGTGGTGCGGATCAGATCTGATGATGCCCAACGCATCGGCCACCCTCTCGATGGTTTACCCTGTATTTATCCTGTGACGATCAGTTTTTGGAAGTTGTCACCGGTCTTGTGAAGTTCGATTGCCGAAGAAACATAGTTCTAAACTGAGACCGAAGAGCTGGCAGCTACCTCGGACAAAGAATTAGTCTAGCTATTCAAAGGGGGAACGCTGCCAGTATCTTCGGAACCTTGCCTAAAGGGACTCCTTTTAATAATATATTTTAGTTATTTTATTATATTTTTTAAGGTTTTTAGTTTTAGATTCATTATAATTTGTTTATAGTAATATGTTTAGTTTAGTTTTATATTTAACAGTCTTGTTATGGTACAATAAATAATCAAACCCGTTCTAAACTGATCAAGTGTATGTTCTTCCAGGTAGCAGATGACCCTGAAACCCTAAGAATCAAAGCCAACACTAGGATAATAAGCAACGTTGCTTACCACGGGGAATTGGAGAAGAAAGCGCAAATGGAGAAGCAGAGACAGATCAACGAGAACGGAGAACTAGTTGGTAAGAAGTTACTTTATGAATGACTAGCGAAGCCCGCGCAACTTTGCTTGAGTTTATCCCGCTTTCCCGTGGGAATTATGGAATGGATTATACTTAAAAACTATCAAAGGATACATAGGAACAGACAGACAGACTTCATTTCGGCGGCAGATTAAAAAATCTGCCCCCCCCCCCCCTACTATAAAGACTTATAGCAATCCAAAAACGCGTGAGTAACGGCCGAACTCAATATGCTATCTCATACCTCTATCGATGATTGTTCCCCGTATGAAGGTCGTTGAAGTCGTCGTCCACCTGAGTGGTACACCTGGGTGGACCACGGGCTCGTGAGCCTCGTGATTGACGGAAGTACCTATTCGTAGTTTACTTCAATAGATTAAAAATACAATGCATCGATTGGTTAAATAAAGACGTGTAATGTGACTTTGTCAATCTGACAGGAAAAAGATCGCACATTGGGTTCGGGCGTAAGCGAGATGGCGCAAAACACGTAAGGCGGCATCTCACTCACACAGTCGTTTCTAGATCGTTTTAAGATGTCCTAATAAATCTCCCATATCTTTGCTGAAAGTGCACTTCTGGTTGTTGATCATACATATGACATATTATGTGAACACAAAATAAAATGCCAAGCTAAAATAATCTGTATGGAATATTTCGTTGTTTTTCTAACAAACCCCGTCTTACCTTCGTACGGGTTTTTCTAAGGATTATTAATTTTTTTTGAAGATATAATATAGCCTATGTTAACCGGGGTTAAAATACCTTCCCGACGGTAAATGAATTTTTCAAATCGGTCCAGTAGTTTCGTGAGTTTACTCGTTACAAACAAAAACACAAATCTTTCCTTTTTATAAATTACTAGGTTTTTTGCCCGCGACTTCGTCCGCGTGAAGTTCCGGCCCCGTTCCCGTGGGAACCACATTGAATTTCGAGAAAAGCTATAGCCTATGGCACTCCCTGATAATGTAGCTTTCTACTGGTGAAAGAATTTTTGAAATCGGTCCAGTAGTTTCGGAGCCTATTCAATTCAAACAAACAAAGAATCAAATCTTTCCTCTTTATAATATTAGTATCCTAACTAATATTATAAATGAGAAAGTGAGTTTGTTTGTTTGTTATTCCTTCACGGCTTAACTAATCATCCGATAATTATGAGTATGTATATTGTCAGGGGTACAGAGCCCAACATAGGCTACTTTTTATCCCGTGAAAGTATGTCATTCCAATGGGAAAATAAATTTTCTACTATAGAGGGCGCTGTATCGGCCAACAGATGGCGCCACAAGTCGATCTATGAGTTGTTTTCAAACGAGATCTATATCATAAAATCAACGCGAGCGAAGCCGCGGGGAAAAGCTAGTAGATATATAATGTAAATCTTGTTAAGAAATACTTAATATTGAAATACGTACCTAAATTCCAAGAAAAAAGAGATTATTATAGCTTGGCAGAGCACATCATTATCACTGTGTTACAAATTTGTTAAGCATTTTGGTACGTGGGAATAACATTGTATTATTTTGCGAAATAAAACCCGATATACACTTCGTTTTGCAAGAATAACTGTGACTTCATTATGTTGCTTTTTGGTGTATTTTACGAAATACCAAACTTCATTTTCTTACGCTTTTTCGATCAGGCTACGGATGTGACGCGAGTTTAAATTTTTATACCCATCTAAAAAAGTGCCAAGCGCCGGTAAAGAAATTTTCACTTCAAAAAACAATAAACTATATTTCGACCTCCGCTCCGTGGCGTAATGGTTACCACGCCAGACCGCCACCCAGGAGGTCCCGGGTTCGATCCCCGGTCGGGTCATGATGAAAAACGAACTTTTTCTGATTGGCCTCGGGTCTTGGATGTTTATCTAAATATGTATTTGTTGTAAAATATGAGTTAGTATCCCATAACACAAGTTTCGAACTTACTTTGGGGCTAGCTCAATCTGTGTGATTTGTCCGTATGTATTAATTTATATTGAAAATATTACTTTTGGTATTTAATTCGCAAAATAGAACTATGTTATCGTTTTCATTATTGTTTGATGGGCTGTTTGTTGCTAACTGAGACCAGGAAAATAGTTATTAATTATTATTATAATATTACTGACTTTATGTTATTAATATGTTATTTTGAATGTGTTTACGTAAGAATTGTTGTGATGAAATATTAGGAACTAGCTGACCCGTGCCCACTTCGTTGGGCATAATGTTAATAATCCTTTTTTAGTACAGGCGTTTGTAAGAAACGCTTTCATTCGACCGTTTTTTTCTCCGATTTACTTTGCAAAACCGACTACCACGTAAAAGCCTTTTTATTTTTCGGTTTTTTATATAATCTATGACACTCGGCAATAATGTGGCTTTCTATTGGTGAAAGAATTTTTAAAATCGGTTCAGTAGATCCCGAGATTACCCCTTACAATTTAACAAATACACAAACTTTACTTCTTTATAATATTAGTATAGAAGTATAGATTATTAGCAAGAGCAATCCATTTGTTAATTTCTTAATAAAAAGGAAATCTCACTCGAAAAAATACGTTTTAATACTGTAATGTTAATATTAAAACTTTAGCCATGGAATTATTATCAAAGATATTTAAGGATAATGCTCTATGGGAAATCCGGCTCCAAACCACGATTTTGTAGTTTCCTCGATAGAAAAAAAATCAAAGTTGCCTCTAGGAATAAAGTGCACCAATTATGTCCTAAATACTTCACGGAAGATCCTTTGATTAATAATAGATGAGCATGTTCTCTTTGGTAAATCCTGCCTACACTTAAATTAGATTTTTTATGGTTGAATAAGAAAAATAATACATTGGGCGTCAAAAATAAATATTACAGTTTTAAAATTGCAATTACTCTTAAACTATAGAAGTTAGAGTTTTGAAATAAAAATCAATCTTTATAAGACGATATTATGCATGAAGTTTTTATTAAATGAAATGAAATTGTCTTTTAACTTTTTATATTTCAAAGGTCTAGCTTCTGTAGTTTAGGAGATATTGCAGTTTTAAAACTGTACTACTTATTTTTGACGCCCAGTGTAGTTTAGTTTTAATTAATTTTATTTAATTTCATGTTATTTAGTTTATGTATTTTATCAATAAACTTAAAAAATAAAAAATGATTCTATATAGTTAAATCTAAAGTCCAAATCGGTCGCCACCATCGAGTACGTAGTCCTTTGTCTCCACTCAGCATAAATGCCGTGCCACAAGTACCACGACGCTGGTTTTCTGTGGTCACCGTATTGTCACAGAGGTGCTCGACGTAGCAAACAATAACTCTTATGAATATGAAAACATTATGCAAAGTTACATAGCAATTATATTTACTAGCTTTCCATAACAAAAGAAACTGTAGTAAATATATTAATAATAGAATCAACAACTTTTGCAAACGTATAAATAAAATAAGATGAGATTTATTTAAATACATTCAAAATAACATAATAACAAATAGGTACTATATTCCTGGTTCACTCATCTCATCTAATGTTTGTCCATGTGAAGATGTCCCAAACGACAACTATCATCAACAAATCGAGAACTACGCGACGGAGATGCTGCCAACTCTGCCAAACATGCCACCCATGCCAAACCTGCCAAACATACCACAGAGTGTGCCCCAAATGCCACAGACTCTGCCACAGGGTCTGCCACAGAAAAATCATTATCCTAACCCGCCAATACAACAGCCGAGTCAATACCAGCACCAAACTCATCAGAATCGCCAATACGATCAGTATAAGCAAAAATACGACGACTATCAGTATAACGAGTTCCAAAATCAGTATGACTACTCCTATCAGAATCAGAATCATAGGGCTGGCAATCAGAAAATTGGCAGGATTCAGGATTATGATCCAGTGAGTGACGGCCCAAGAGCGCCACCTAACACTCAGAGGGCTTCGGCGACACTAATTTATAACAGTACGAAGGACAAAAGAGGTTTGTTAATGCTTATTTTTTCATGTTTGCAATACACAATTTGTTCATTTTGTGATTTCGACATAACAAAGGTATTAGCCATTGATCAAAAATAGTTCCTAGAATGAAATACAATAGTTTCCAGGCTACCAGGCTATGTAAATACGACATAGTCTGGACTTAATATACTCAATACACAATATATTTATAGCACCAAAGTTACATAATCTTAATGCTAAGCTCTTACAGCTAAGGTAACATTGGACCCTGTTGGGCACTACAACATGTGTGCACTAGAGGACGCTATTTACATAGTATAATTAATAAATTTTAAAAAGTAAATAAAATTAAAACTGCTTTTCTTCCATAAATTCTTTAATTGCGTAATATTTTTTATCATACAGGGCATATAAGTACAGTCGCCTCGAGGATAGCAGGACCATCTTTAGGATGATTGTTGGTTGCAACATCCAACATCCTAGTGGACACCTGTGGCTCTAATAAACAAAAACCCTGTTTGGTAACAAAGAAAAGGGCGGAGCTGACAAAAAATCTACTTACAAGATGTGCAAGCGATTTTGTTTTAAAATGGTCCTCTTATCTTCGAGGCCACCGTTCAGTGAACCAATGAAAGAGGACCAGAGTAGTGTTAAATAATATTCCAGAGTGATTTCTCTATATTTTTGTTAGCAGTACCCAATTACACAAAGAAAGATTAAGATTTAATTTTAAAATGCAAAAAAAAACAGTTCTTCCAACCGAGTAATAAAAAATACAAAACACTTGACATATATGCCGTTGTCGGTTTTTAACATTAGAGAATTAATAGGGCACAGCGGATAATCCGTTCAAATCGGAGCAGCTCGTCTGGGGAAGGACCTCCACCTTACAGAAGATCGTAGTTATATAGCATTGGTCTCGGCCATGTTGTGTTCCTGCGGCGAGCTCCACTTAGGGTTGGGAGGGTTGGAGGGTTGGCAACGCGTGAGTGATACCCCCGGTATTGCAAGCGTCTATAGGCTACGGTGATGCTCACCATCTTGCGGGCCGTATGCTTGTTTGCCAACTTTGTGGTATAAAAAAAGACTAAGAACAACGATTTTTATGCTAATAACTAGAAACTTTGTAATTACATAGAATACTATATCTACTGCTCATCTCTTTCATTGGCTAATTGTAGAGTACTTGTGTGAGGTATTTTTTACCCCCTACTTGAAGGAAGAAAGAAAGACTTATTTTGACGTATTAAAAAGAAAAAGAGTAAACATTTCTGAACCGCAAATGTTATGGTTTTGAAATTGAAACGCTAAACCTGATCACCATCTCTGGTTTCCAGGTGCTCACCAGCCGCAGCAGCAGGCGAGCCGCCAGATCGGCCGCGTCACAGACATGGATCCACTCGCTACTGAGCAGCCGAAGCCGGCGGCGCACCAGACACAGGTAAGGCCTAAGCCATAAATACCTTATAGTTTGGGGGGGGGGGGGGGGCTGACTCTCTCGGGCACTTGAACATGTTTTTTACAATATTTTTTAATAATCTATTAGCATTTCGCAATGTTCATGCCGAAAGAAAGTCTGTCAATAATGGTATTTTTTCCCAATCTGTTAGACTTTAGCAAACTCAATTAGCCTTCACAGGCAACTTTTTTAGTCAAAGTTTCTTCAGTCGAGAGAATATGTAGGCCTATTTGAAAGTGCTCTTATCTTTACTTCCTTGCAAAAATGAGAAAGTCATTCTGTCTGTTATCTCTTCACGATAAAACATCTGAACTGATTCTCTGCCGAAATGATAAAATAGATTATCCTTGGTCTGTTGGTCATTTAACAACCCAGGGGCCCAATTCTACTAACACAAATGCACCAATGGACTTTCAATGGTGTCTCAATCGTGTCTCAAAAGAATGCCGATAGTGTATCAGTGGAATAGTTTTTGACATTTGTTATGGACTTAAACAATAAGTTAAACATTAAGTTCATAACAAATATCAAAAACTATTCCACTGATACACTATCGGCATTCTTTTGAGTCATTTGACAACCCAGTAGTGCGTTGGTTGTGACCTCTGTTGAATAATTTTTTATTTTATTTTCACAGGTTGTCTACGTTGCAATGTATGACTATGAAGCAAGCGACAGTGATGAAGTAAGTATTTATAGATTACTGTTTAATTCTTTAAAAAAAATCCAAGTTTTAATTAATTCTGGTATGAATTTATTAACCAACAAAGATCAGCCAAGGATTAACTAAATGTTTTGTCACTTTCGCAATCCCTGCGCAGTTGCCGATCTTATTGTCATCTGGCGTGGGTCTGCCTAAACAAAATTCTGGCTACGCCCATGAGCGTATCATAATTATGTTTAATTTATTATACTACGCCCATGGGCGTAACAGTTGTTTTATTTATTTTTATGTTATGCGCCTGGGCCAGGATTCTGTCTAAGAGAGGGAACGAAATCGTGATTTAAATTAAATCACGCCCATAGGCGTGAGCATATAATTCTGTTTAAGTTATAATTATTTATTCTTCTAGGTATCATTCCGTGAAGGAGACTACATATCAAACGTGACGTCTATTGACGAAGGATGGATGACAGGTCAAGTCCTACGTACAGGCCACACAGGAATGCTACCAGCTAACTATGTTGAATTAGTTCAACCTAAACCTACTTATTAAGACACCAGTACTCAAAAGATTAAGCTTTGTAGACCTCTTAGACCTTGTCCAGAAAAGGCGAATCCGTGTCTTCGCCGCGTTTGATTATCCATCGCGGAGTAGCAATCATGTCATCGTAAGGTCTAGCATACAAGGAGCTCAATGTAGCGCGAAACGGGTTGCCAACGCGCGCACATGTGTGTGGTGCAATTATGCTTACAAATTATGATGTCGTTTTGATATCAACTTGACATTACAGACCATTTCGTATTATGCTCTCAGAAATATGCGATATCAAAATTATATCTACTTGACATCAACTTTAACAACTTTGACAAACGTCCATAAGCTGCGGTGACTGCTTAACATCATGCGGCCGTATGCTTGTTTGCCACCTTAGTGGTATAAAAAAAATTAAACGCGTATTCTCCACGTTTTGACGTAAAACAGTATCACGTAACTTTCAAAAATTAGATACAGAATTAAAATACCATTTAAAAACCATGTCAACTTTGGATCAACATCATATTGACATCAAAACGACATCATCTTTTGTAAGCATAATTGCTCGACAAGATCTCAGTCCTTTGTTACATGTTCCCAAACAAAACATGTCCTCGTTTAACTTCAATCAACTTTCTGAGGTAGTCTAACTGAGGGTCCTAACTATGTTTAACTTTTGAGAATAGTGGACAAAGTCTACATTGTATTTGACTTGATTTTTTAAGAATAATAGTACTCTCAGAAAATGTGGATAATTAGTGCCGTTCCAAATAGGAACAGGAATGAGGAGAACATGTCAAAATGAAAAATAATAAAAAAGCATTCATTCATATCAACCCATAATCATCCCACTGCTGGGGTCTCCCTTCAATCGAAGGTTACAATGCGGATTGACAGAGGCCGGTCGGTGTTTTCAAACCGCCCTAAGGCCACAGACTTGGCTTCACGCAAAAAAAAAACATAATTTTACTATTTATTTTGTCACTTCTCTCCATCTCTCGTCAGAGGTGGGCAACGCATTGGTAGCGCCCCTGGCGTTGCTGATGTCCATAGGCGACGGTGACCACTTGCCATCACGTGGCCCGCTTGCCTATTTGTCTGCCGTATGACATAAAAAAATCTCATTCCTATACTTATAATATTAATGTCCATTTCATATATACGGAACAGACAGTTGTTCCAAAAACCAGTGCTAAATTTTATCGAGGTACTATTATTTTTTATAAAATCATGCACAGGAAAAATGTATTTTTTCGGGTACCTTACATTTTGTATAGTCCCGTCGTATTTTTACGATATATATTATTTTCCTGTGCATTACTTATAAATATTATACGATTTTAATAAAATGTCGCCAAACTGTTCGAGTGACGGTGCTCGCCCACGTCTGAGAATCGATGACCAATTTTTAATTGCTATTTTTTGTACCACTAAGGTGGCAAACAAGCTTATGGTCCGCCTGATGGTAAAAGGTCACCGTAGCCTATGGACACTTGCAACACCGGGAGTATCACTCGCGGTTGCCGACCCTGTAAAAATCTTTTAATGCCTCTTTTGAAGAACCGATATTATAGTCTAAAGAATCCTTGTCTCTCATTCACGAAAGAAAAGGATAGGAATATAATAACACCGACCGGTAAGTAGGACGTGGGCGAGAACCCCAAAACGAATAAAAACACGTCGAAAACGACCGAAACGAGCATTTTAATATGATAAAAAGAATATATTTTTATACAAATTGTATTTGCCACTATGATAGATACTTATTTCAAATATTGTATACTTACCGCGTCTTTTTCTATTTATTGTGACTGAAAAATTAAATAAAAATAAAAAATTTAAAAATAAAAAAAAAATTACAAAAATTTCGTAATTTTTTTAAAATCCTTGAATGGCATGTTGAGAAGAAGTGCCGCAAGAAACTCAACATACATATTTTTTTTAATAATTGCCAATGTAACGGACAAAAGTATTTTCAAAGTTTTTTAAACATTCAAAATAAGTTTAGAATGCAGAGGAACAAATTACTTATTATTTTTAAACTGCTTTTCGATGCCGAAAAGTATTCTTTCGTCATTTATTTACCGGTGGCCATTTTGGTTGTTTGCAAAATGTTTTTTTTTTTGTAAATTTATAATATTTTATATCATTTTAATTATTTTACTGAAGAAAGTGAAGGTCTCAATAAATTATTTTTAATATAATTATTATTTATTTGTTTCAGTCACAATAAATATCATGTTTTTTAAATATGCTATTATGTATTAGTCTTGCGCAGGCTAACTGCTGTATTTTATTGCAGTTCCTATGTATATTATCTTGTATATTAAGCGAGCAATATTTTTATATACTATAAATGTAACCAGTTAAAATATAGATGTGTCAAATCGAGTTAAAACCGGATTTGAGTTAACCTGATTTAAAATTGACGTAATTCGAGTTGAAGATCGAAAATGCAGCTTTGTTGAGCTTCCGAGTCTGCTTTGGGGCAGGCTCAATCTGTGTTATTTGTCCCTATATATTTATTTTGTTCGAAATTAAGGTACGCACCAAAACTTGGGTTCACAGTTGGCAATTGAAAATCGATTGTCGTTGTGCACTGAGTAATAAGTATGACTTTCGAACTTCATGACAAACAATCTTGACACTTGTCTGTGAATGACATGTCTGTGAAAATAGAACCTAGCTTTTAAAATAACAGAGTTACTCGACATTTACGAAACATGTTAATTCTAGTTACGACATTTACGAATCAAGTTAATTCTAGTTACGACATTCACGAATCAAGTTAATTCTAGTTACGACATTCACGAATCAAGTTAATTCTAGTTACGACATTTACGAATCAAGTTAATTCGAGTTACGACATTTACTAATCAAGTTATGTCGAGTTAAGCAAAACTCGAGTTGCACATCTATAATTAAAACCTGCTTAATTCGTTTTAAAATGTGGTATTAAGACTATAATAACAATACTACGGTGCGAAAGTTTAGACTGATTCCATTATATTAACTTAGTAATAGGGTCAAGATACTCTATTCTTGTAGCAAAACTCGTTCAAATCATAGGTATAGGCTCGCGAGCACGGTTTGCGAGCCGAATGCTCGGTGTATGGTATGTGGACGTGCCTCTCGGGTAGTCTCTGGTGCACGCGGCTTCGGCCAAGAGCCGCTCAATCGTGAGCAAAACAGTGTCGATTTTTGTCGATTCTCAAAATTGGCTCTTCGACACTGTGTTCCACACACACCGAGCATTTGGCTCGCGAGCCGTGCTCGGTCTGTGTGGAAACACCTAATGTTAAGGTCATTTTCATAATAATTATTGAAATAAAAAACAAACATGTTAACTTTGCAATATGTAATAAGAAGAGAAAAATAATTCTAAAAAGACGTATTAAAACGTAATAAAAATACAGAAGAATCTGCTGCCGGCCAGTACTCGCCGGCCGCTCGGCGTCCCTCCTTACGGGGATTCTCCCCAACAAATCTCGTATCAATATCAATAGCTATCCCGCTCAATTTCTATATAGTAAGAGTGAGACAGCGAGATATTAACATGAGATATGAACGATTTTTTTTACAAGAATAGACTCGTCGTTAGCACCCTTTGGATATAAAAAAAAAAATATATATTCATAGTTTCGGCTTAATTATTCTAGTGTTCGAAGGAGCTTGATGCCCGCACTGAGCTTATCACTATACAATGTTGCTCGAATCCCAATAGTTCTATTCTAATGGGAATATGTATATACATAAAATGTCTATGTAATTTTTATCATAAATTAAGAACCAAGCATTTTATTTATCATTCCTTATTCTTATTACTTACACTGAAATTTCGTGACTACCTACTCTCGCGACGTGAACTGCGTCCAACTTCGTCTGACTTCGATCGATTTCGCGAGAGTTTACATTATACAGAACTTAGCATGTTATAATTATATATATTTTTTTACATTTTTAACCATTTTGGTTTAGTACCTGTATAACAGATCATAATTTTAACTTAAGTTGTTTTTTATAAAATGCAGACATAGTAAATTGAGATGGTTCGTTTCTCACGGACCGCGAAACTCAAATTTTCTTACGTTTTAGCAAATTCCAGCTCAATCTTTCATTGCACATAACAATGCGATTCCCGACTATAAACACAATATAATCTACTGAATAATCACCATATAAATTTTAAAGAGTAGCGCTTCTTTGTATTTGTGACAAAATATGTAAGTTTATAAGAGAAAAAAATGGCACCAAAAAAAAAATTCGCGGTCCGTGCGGAAGCAACCACCTTAAATCATCCTTTTAAGAATAAAATTACCAATGTAACGTATATATACTACATAACTACTATGTAATAATTGCCAGAAATCTTTTAAGGTGGCAGACCCGGATTAGATACCTTAATAGTACATTGTTCACCAAGGGAAGAAAGTGACCGTTTTCCGACGAGGGTGTAGTTTGAGTCGCAATATCCTATGTTCGAATCCCGGTCGGGTCATAATTAAAAACTTTTTCTGATTGACCTAGGTCTTGAATGTTTATCTATATATGTATTTGTTATAAAATATAGTATCGTTGAGTTAGTATCCCATAACACAAGTCTCGAACTTACTTTGGGTCTAGCTCAATCTCTGTGATTTATATTTTTTTTTAATGATCCGAATTGGAAATCGCACTTTATTCCCGAGGGTTACATAGTACTTTTTACTACACCTGCAAGGAAAGGAGAGGGAAGAAAAAATATTGAACACACCAAAAAAAGATTCAACCCAAATAGATCGAGATAATTAATAAAATCAGCGGAAATAATTCGTCGAGTTTTGAAAATTGGACTCCAGTACTTTTAGTATGTTGTTCTGGACTCCATAAGGTATAATTGTGCCAATTTTCAAAACTTCACGAATTATTTCCCCTGAATACCAATATTCGGCTTAATTTGCTTGTGCTAAAACATGACACTTTCTGTAATTTGACAGTCTGACGTCGCTCAAAATTAAAAAGATAACAGCCGGCCGAGTAGTACAGATGTACAATGATATTTATGAACGTGAGTGACGTTTGTCGGAGGGCGTTACTGTGGCATATTTTCATACATTTTGTCAAAGGCGAACTGTCAAAAAGTGACATACAATATGAACGGGAGTTGTAGTTCCAATTTCGGCCACGTTCATAAATACCATTGAAGCACTAAAATTATGTTTCATATTTTTTCCCCCTCTGGGCAGTGACGGATACATTTTTTCCGCCCGCATATTCTAGGGAAGGAATCGCGTACTTTCTGGCTACTTTTGAAGGAAGAAAGACGATACTTTCCGAGCAGGTTTGGTATTTTAAAAAAAATGTAATTTCCATTACAACATTCCGTTTTGTAACCAATTTTTTTACATTTTATTTATTATTTTTAATAATATTTTTTAATTAAAATAAGGGTACTGCTTATGTTGTTAGTTTTTAATATAGGCTTAGATGTTTATTTTATTTATTTTGTCAATAACCAGAATTAAGATAAAGACCGTTTGCAGAACGAAATCTAATCTACATTAAATTTAAATTCCTTGCAAATAGATTTATGGGAAACTAGTGAAACCCGCGCAACTTCGTTTGCGTGTATTTATTTATGCACAGCAGCGCCATCTACATCAGATTTGATGAAATCCTACGGGAATCGCGTACATTTCGAGATAAAAAGTACCCTATGTGTTAATCCAAGGTATCAGCTGCCTACATACAAATATCATAGAAATTGACTCCGCCATTTGTGCGTGAAGCACAACTTTCGCCTTATATTGCACGTAAATATTTTAAAAAAAAACGTTAGCCCATTATTTTGTTGTATGGGGACCCCTCTTGCTTCTTACTCCCTGTCATAAAGTGTCAATGTTTTTTAAAGCCATCATATTATAATGTACTTTTTTGTCATATAAATGCTATATGAGTAAGAATCGAACCCGCACTACACCGGTATTATACCAAATAGAAATAGTCGTCAAAATGTTTAAATAATGAAATTAGTTTTCGTTTTTCAAACGGCTATAAACTAATTGTTAACATTTTTTATTATTATCATTTATTATTTCTACGATATTTTTTTTGATGTCAGTTCAACATTGTATCTTTAACAATATTAAAACGTGTTAAAATCTAATGACGCATTAAATTATCCTTTTTTTATGCCACAAAGTTGGCAAACAAGCATATGGCCCGCCTGATGGTAAGCATCAGCGTAGCCTATAGACGCTTGCAATACCGAGGGTATCACTCGCGCGTTGCCAACCCTCCCAACAACATGGCCGAGACCAATGCTATTTGGCTACGATCTTCTGTAAGGTGGAGGTCCTTCCCCAGACGGGCTGCTCCGATTTGAGCATTTTTTAGCGTGCTACTGCTGCTCTAATTAAACAGGAAAAAAAGGGAGCTTGATATAAGTATCAAGCTCCCTTTTTTCCTGTTTAATTCCACATTAAGATGTGGAATTAAACGTTTCAGAAACTGGCTATAAAATTAATATCGTAGAAATAAAAGTCCTTTTGCATACGTCAAATAAAAATAATATCAAGCACGTAGCGAATCGTATCGCATTCGACGATACGCTACGTTTTCGATTCGTGAACGAAAGGACTATTCCATTCCAATATACAAGGCACATAGACTAAAAAACAATTGTCTATTTAAACATCTGACATAAAAGCAGGGTTGCCAGATTGGGGGTTTTTTTCGCGATTTTGGGGAAAAATTTGACTCTCGGCGAAAAACTGGGGAAATAGAATCTTTGGGGAAAATTTTGGGGAAATAAAATACGTGATGGGGAATTTTAGCGAATTTTTTTGCACTTTTATACTAACCTAACCATCTTTTTTGGACTAACATCCTGACTAAAGTGTAACAATCAATCCAGAGCCATTTAAAAAGCTGCTGTCTCTCTCTCTACTATTCTATAAAGTCTAGCTATCTAGTATTATGCCTCTTTTGTTTTGAACGTTTTGAACCAAAGAGGAACTCACTTGATTTGCCATCTCTCTAGGGTATAATGCCTTTTGCTTCAAATTGCTGTTTCTCACGTAGTTGTTAAGGAGGGAAGTCCTTTCAATACGTCCTACTCCGACTATCTTCTTTCTGATTAAATTCGTTGTGAGTTCCAAGACAGCTGTAGTTTTCTCCCCCGGGACGTCAATAAGCTTCATTGCTAATTGTCTATCTGAGGTCGCCGTTGTTGATCCTGGCTACACAGGAGACACAGTGGTGGGAATGTGTGGTGGGCTTGTCACGAACCAAAGAGAAAAAAACCTTATCGGAGTTTAAGACGAACTTCAGGATGATATTCCTGAAATTCCTACCATGGATAAGTTCAGAGATACTAATTCCCATACTAATCTTCCACCACTATCTAAACTACACATTTAAGAGTTTGCCAAAAAGGTAACAAACCATGAACCACACATTCATAATTTCCTCATTTTCCCTTGTTATCTAATAATGTTTTAGATATAATATGACATTTAATGACATACTACATGTTGGCTCAGGTTTCAAGAACCGCTCAAAGGGAGACTAAGATTACTGTATGAAAGTAGAATCTTAAGAACCGTCCGAGTTACCTTTGAGGAAAATTATATCCCACCAAAAACATTTCCATGTAAAATGTTGCCAAGACGAGACCATATGACTCGCACTGTCAAAAAGTTATCAGATCTCATGTAGAGCCAAGCTTCTAACTCTACAAGGCCTAACTTCACAAACTTTACACCTTAATCAAAATATGTGTGTTTGCCGTTTCGTTACATACTACAAGAACTAATGTATAACAGAAAAGTATGATGATGAATAGTTTATAAATTTTTCTCCTTACTATGTGAATGTAGCGAAATGGCCAAACCACATATATTGATTAAGGTGTAGAGTTTGTGAAGTTAGGCCTTGTAGAGGTAGGGCGTGTAAAGTTAGAAGCTTGGCTCTACATGAGATCTGATAACTTTTTGACAGTGCGACTCATATGGTCGCGTCTTGGCAACATTTTACATGAAAATGTTTTTGGTGGGATTTCATTTCTTTTTTGTAAGTTGCTTATATATTTTTTTTCTTTTGGGGTGAAGTTCCAAGTTTTATGATATTTTTGTTGTTTGTGTACTAATACTAGCCTACATACCAAATTTCAGCTTTCTAGGATATTAGGAAGCGGAAATCTCATACAAACTTCCATCCCTTAGGTTAAAGGGTTGGGGGATGAAAGTTCCAAGTTTTATGATTTTTTTTGTTGTGTTTGTAGTAATATTAGCTTACTACCAAATTTTAGCGTTCTAGGACTTCAGGAAGTACCTTAAGAATTTTTATGATCAGTGAGTCAGTGAGTGAATCAGTGACGATTAATAAAATCTAAAGTATAATAGCTACGACATTCAAATTTTGAATGTTCAATGATTGTACTGGTGTCATTTTATCTTGAAATTTTTAACTATTTATAGCATCATCCAAACCAAAGTTATGAGAGTTCAAAAACACGACGAAACGTTTCGAGAAAAGGTAGGTAGTGCCCTTTTTTTTTTTTTTTTTTTTTCCTTCTCCTTTATTAAGGACTTTTGTCCCTGAGAGACATGTCAGTCCTATCGTACCCTAACTAATGAAAATTACTCAGCGACGTTAGCGACGCTCCGGTTCATCACCATGATGCATATCATTTTAGCTGCTCGAGAGAATGGTTGACTTAGGATACTCTGGAAAGTTCCCAGGTCCCAATCATTCATATCCAAGGTTGTCATCAACAAACGTCGCTGAGCAATATTCATTTTACATTCTGTTAGTAAATGATGTACATCATCTAATTTACCACAGCTATCACAATTGGGGGAAGCGATTTTATTCATCATAAATGCAAATTTGTTAGATGGGTAATGGCCAGAACGAAGTCGGTGCATTGTGACAATAAAGGACCTGCTCAAATTAACGCAATTAGACCACGGAATTTTTAATGGTGCATGCTGCATGGTTCGGTACCATATACCCTTCTCCCGAGACCTTTCATTAAAATATTCTTTCCAATTATCATACACTAGCTTATTGTAGATATGTAGAACTTCCGTGTGTGTTGGAAGAATATTATAGGTCTGCCCTACGGTAGCTGCTAACTTTGCCAAACGATCAGCCTCTTCATTGCCACTTATACCCACATGCGACGGAATCCACTGAAGCCTGAGGTCGACATTGTTACAAGAGAGCTCATAGAACTTTGCCAGGATTTTATATGCTAGCGATACACCTCTGTTTCCAGAGGCGCATCGAGCAATGTGTTGTAAAGCAGATTTACTATCCGAAAAAATAACGCATTGTTTAATATCACGCATTTGAACGTATACAATAGCCTCATAAATGGCGACCAATTCCAAGGTCATTATTGAAACCTCCAACGAGACTGAGAAGCAAGCACTGTACCGATGTTGGGGGCTAAAGAGTGCAGCACCTTGCATATTTGATGATTTGGAGCCATCTGTGAATATTTTATGCCATCCTGTGTACTTCTCATTCAACTCATTCAAGATGCAATTTTTTAATGAATTAACTTCATGCAATCTCTTGGCACCACTCATGCATTTCAAATTTAGTTGAATATTCCCAATAATGTTAATGTATGTGGTCCAAATACTCAATTGAAACATTTCTAATGGATTACATGAACTTATATTTTTTTCTCTGGTTATCCCAAATGTGGAACATAATAATGGTTTCTTTTTCTTCGGCCATTGGCGGTTTAAACACCGGTCAGACAGTTCAGTTAAAAGTTGAACTGTGATGTTGTGTGACCATGCTTGAGTTTTTAAACAGTATTTAAATGACAGGTATTGTCTTCTCAAATATAAGGGCTGGATGCCAATCTCGCTTTCCATTACGTGCAAGGGAGTGCTTTTTACGAATCCTCCTATTATTCTAAGGGCTTGATTTTGTAGTTTATCCAGTTTACTTAAATTACTATTTGCGCTATTATCATATAAAAAGCACCCGTAATCTAATCTACTTCGAATGAGGGCTATATATAGTGTACGCAAATATTTAGGGTGAGCTCCCCAGCCTGACCCAGCTAATACCTTCATAATGTTGAGAAATTTAACCGCTTTTTCATAAATTTCATTAATATGTTTTCTCCATAAAAGTGACCTATCCAGCCAAACGCCTAGATATTTCACACAGTCTGAGCGCTCTATAGGTTGTCCTTTAATATTTAAACTAATATTTTGTTTTGTGTTTCCTTTGCTAAATATGGTAAACTTGGTCTTTTTAGTTGATAGTTCTAATCCAAGCTCCTCCAATAGAATAATCACCGTATCAATACTACTCTGCATATCTCTTGCACATTCATTTACATTTGTATGACTAATATAAAAAGCAAAATCATCCGCAAATTGGGATACTATGACACTTTTAATATTGTGACAAATCTTGGCTGTTACTATGTTAAAAAGGAGTGGTGATATGGGATCTCCTTGAGCCAATCCTCTGCATGTATATCTTACAATATTACTTCCATTTTCATTATGAATTGTAAGGCTTCTTTGATTTAGAAAGGACCAGAGATACATGCAGATTTTCTTACCAACTTGTAAAGTGTCAAGAGTCTTAACTACTGAAGGAACGAGAACATTATTGTATGCGTTTTCAACGTCCAGGAAGCAACCAACTGTAGGTATACTTTTAGAGAAGCCTATATGAATGTAAGAAATTAACCGTACCAGTGAATCAATACAAGATTGTGCTTTTCTAAAACCAGTAGAATGATTGGATATTATACCTCTTTTCTCGACATACCATTCCAGCCGTTTTGCAATCATGGAATGCATAATTTTACATAGACATGAAATTAGAGAAATAGGTCTTAATTTAGGTTCAGCAGTAGGGTCATTATTTAGTTTAGGAATAGGAACAATAACAATATTTCGCCATTGTGTAGGTACATACCCAGTTTGGAAAATATCATTATATAGCTTTAGTAGAATTCTAAAACCAACTTTTGGTAGGTTATATATCATAGAATATGTAATACCATCCTCTCCCGGTGCAGTGTCCTTCTTTTTTAGACAATGTTTGAGCTCTTGAATTGTAAATTCAATTTCCAACAAAGAATTGCTGGAGACTAAAACTGGTTGTTGTTCAGGAACTGTGTCTGGTGCTAAGGAGCGAAGTAATTCTTCACACTTGTTAGCTGGAGCATAATATCTAGATTGATGATGACCTTTCACCCATTTCATTCTACGCCACATCTCGGATACAGAACTTGTTTCATCTATGCTATTACAAAACTTTTGCCATGACAGAGATTTCGCTCTTTTAATCAAATTTTGTGTTTCTTTGACTTTATTTTCTAGTAGCCTGAGATTATTTGGTGTCGGGTTACGTCTAAACAATTTTAGTGCGAGACGACGTTGTGCTACTGCCTTGGATAATAGAGGATTCCAGTAATCCTTAGGTTTGAAATTTCTTACTGGATCTTTACATATTTTAACAAGAGGGATGTTTTGATTAGCTGCCTTTATAATATTTTGTTCTAGCTGGTCATACCTACTCTGAATGTTTTGTAAATCAATACTATTTTCTTCAAACAAAGTCTTAAGATTATTTTGATAACCGTTCCAATTAGCTACTTTAAAATTTCTTTTGGTACCAAAACTTAAGTTATGTGTAAAACTTACAGTAGTCTTAATGATTAGGTGATCGCTGCCCAGATTTTCTTGACTAGTTTTCCAAGTGAAGTCGGTGGCAATGTCGACCGAAGCAAATGTAATATCTGGAGAAGTTTCCTGTATACGTTGGTTTACTAATTTAATTCTAGTGGCTTGACCATTATTAAGTGACACAAAACCATGCTCAAGTGCAGAGTCAAAAATCTGCAAACCTCTTGAGTCTGTTTTACAAGACCAGTTCGTGTGATGTGCATTAAAGTCGCCAGCTATTAATGTTTTACTTGTCAATATAGAGAACAAACAATCCCAGTCGGATTGTGTGGTGCGTATTGATGAAGGACAATACACAGATATTACATATTCTATTATTTTGCAGTTAAAAATTTGTACCCCTATTATCTCTATACCTGTATTGTTTACATTAAAATTAACTGGGCATGCTTTGACAGATTTATGAATGATTATTGCAACTCCGCCATAGCTATCACACCTATCTTTTCTGTAAATATTATAATCATTAATATTTAGTATAGATTCTTCTTCTAGCCACGTTTCGCATATTATACCTATATGAATCCTATCTTGGTTTAACAACGCACTAAAATTACCTAGTTTCGGCCTCAGGCTTTGTGAATTCCATTGCATGATATTAATATCAGTATTTTTATGAGTCCGTAAATCCATAATTAAATTGAAATATTGATTGAATAAGATCGCTCTCACTTACACTCCTCATTATAAAAGGTATACATTCATCGTACAAAACTTTCAAGGCTAGTATTATCTTTTTACCAAGGTCCTTATTAGACACTAATACATCTTTTAATCTTCTTAACAGTATCATGAGATTGAATCTCTTCTTATTACTATTAGGCTCCTCACTCTTGTTCTCTTCTACGGACTCTTCACTGCCATCTGTTTCACTCTCCATGGGTACTTCTTGAATTCTATCTTTCTTTGATGGTGTTTCATTTTTCTGTTTTTTCT
Source organism: Endotricha flammealis (assembly GCA_905163395.2). Taxonomy (NCBI): domain Eukaryota; kingdom Metazoa; phylum Arthropoda; class Insecta; order Lepidoptera; family Pyralidae; genus Endotricha; species Endotricha flammealis. Next base: position 2,630,235 of record LR990883.1, read on the forward strand.
TTTTTCTAGTGTTCTTAATTGGGGTATGTTCCAAGGTACTCATAGTGATAGGTTTGGCTGAGGTCTCTTTAATGTCCGAGTTGGATACAACGCTGCTATATGTACGTCTATTTGAGTGTTCAGATACTGGCAATATAGTTGATTGCTTGTCAAAACTGTTATTGATAGGACTAATAATATCTTTGTTCACTTTTTCTATTTCCACTATAATTTCTAATGCTTTTCTGTATGTAACATTTTGTTCACTCATAATATTACGTATCTTCTTTTCCCTTATAAACGTCGGACATGATTTATCTAGAACAATATGAGAACCTTTACAATTTAGACATTTTACATTTTGCATTTCACAATTAGCGTGGTTCTGCCCGCATTTCGGACATATGCTCTTTTTACTTGGGCAATATTTGACTGAATGTCCAAATCGCCAGCAACCAGAACATTGCGTTACTGGGAATACATACTTTTCAACTTTGAAACGACATCCATAGGCTTTTACGTATTGTGGTAACAAGGTTTCATTAAAACATACCCGTACTGTCTCACAGTTAATCCACTTTCCTTCTTGTGACATGCGCTTCAATCGAGTGACAGATACAATTTCAGTTGTCGACTCAAAAAGCTTCATAAGCTCCTCCTCTTCTATTTCAATGTCAACTCCCTTGACAACCCCGTAGGATAATGTTGCCTCAAAGGTCTTGTAGCATCTATATTCAAGCTCACTGATTTTACTACATTTTAATAATTTCTCAGCATCATTTTTGTTTTCAAATTTAATTAGAACTTTGTAAGGACTTTTGTATTTAATGCGGAGAATGTTGTCTATCTTTTCTTCTCTTAATAGTTTGGCTAATGCCATCTGCTTAGGTAGTGGTTGAAGAGAGGTAATGCATACTTCGATGTTTTCGTTGTTCGTACGTAATGACTCATTATTTTGCATAGAATCACTTCTATGAAATCTTTTTGATTTTCTTCTGTTAACAACGGTGATGAAGTCGTTTTCATTTGTCTCCTCACTTTCCCCACTTTCTTCAAGGGGACGCTTCTCTGCTGGCTTGGCGTAGTTGTGATCTTGAGGCGCCGGCGCCGGCACCGACGCCATCCCCATACTGTCCCATTCCAGCATAGATTGTAATTCCCGTTCACAGTCCTCAACTATTTCATTATCACTTTTGTTATTTTCGTCTTCGCCACTACAGTTTTCTTCCATATTATGTTGGAATAAACTTATTTTTCACTAATAAACTGTAATTCCGAGGTTAGCGTGTGATTTTTCTTCTTGGATTGAGGTAGTGCCCTTGCGCTCCGCTTGGCTCGTCTTGGCAAAAAAAAAATAGTATGGAAAATGACTGATAGCTGTCAAATGTGTAGAAAATTGGACAAAAGCGACATCTGAAGTGAGGAAAAGGCAGTTTTTAACCCCTTTTATTTGTAACAAAACTTTTGGGGGTTTTCTGTTGAAAACGTATCATTTTGGGGAAAAATAAAAGTCAGTTTGGGGAAAATCATAAAATTGAATCTGGCAACCCTGCATAAAAGTATAATGCATATTTGTGCACTTTTTTTAGCATTATTTTTAACTTGTTAAAAATATAATAATTTTTATGTTCGCCGATGAAAAGCTACGCTGACGAATTTTAATGAAGTGTCAAAGGCGATTATTTTGGCACTACTTTACCACTACCACACTCTGAAATATAAGCAAAATGAAAATGTTGTGCCAAGTATATTGAAGAACGGAATATAAATAGTTAACCAACAATTTTGAAGATGTCATCACAATGGGCTTACGTTAAGTAACAGTATTATGGCAAATGTTACAGTGCCTTGGAACATTTTAATAAATTTTATAAGCTATTTATTTCGTTTTACTCCAAAAGCCCTCCTGTCCAAAGCCTTTCAAACCTTTTTAATCCTTCCAAAATCCGCTGAGTGGGAAATATGTAACCAAAGTATGTATATAAATTGTAGCGGGAGCGATGGCGATGTGCTCGACCGCCACAAAGGGAAGATCTTCCGGCCAGGCTGGGTGTCATGCCTGGGGAACCGCGGCTCCGACAATGTATGTGTCGGAGGTTGTATATATATCTCCATATCGTAGAAACTTCGATAGCGCGATTCAGGATTTCTAAGTGTCGTCGTATATGACGTCATGTGTTCGCATTGTGAACTTTTTCTTCACTCTGTAGTTTTTCTGTATGGCGATAGGTGTCGCCACAGTACTACTCCAGGATCGAAGGTCCGATGAGATGATGATCAGCAGTCTGTGCTTCTCGTTAGCTTGCCCAGTGAGTCGGGCTTGAGTGTGCGTGCTCCAAGTGTCCCAGTGAGTCGGGCGTGAGCGTGCGTGCTTGATGTATCCCAGTGAATCGGGATGAGTGATGTCCCAGTGAGTCGGGATGATGCATGTCCCAGTGAGTCGGGATGCAGAATATCCAAGTGAGTCTGGATGAGGAATATCCCAGTGAGTCGGGATGAGGGTTATCCAAGTGAGTCTGGATGAGGAATATCCCAGTGAGTCGGGATGAGGGTTATCCCAGTGAGTCGGGATAAGGGGCGCAGGAACAGGTAGCTCGGTGAGTCGGCTGCGATGAACCTGATTTTCCCCGTAGCTGGAGTGCTGTGAGACTGCTGATGATGAGGCTTCAAGTTGAGGAGTGAAGAATGTGATGACGTCAGAGCTGATGAGGAGATATGATGGAGAAGGCTGCTTCCAATCACGTCGGGGTCACCACTGTAGCGGGAGCGATGGCGATGTGCTCGACCGCCACAAAGGGAAGATCTTCCGGCCAGGCTGGGTGTCATGCCTGGGGAACCGCGGCTCCGACAATGTATGTGTCGGAGGTTGTATATATATCTCCATATCGTAGAAACTTCGATAGCGCGATTCAGGATTTCTAAGTGTCGTCGTATATGACGTCATGTGTTCGCATTGTGAACTTTTTCTTCACTCTGTAGTTCTTCTGTATGGCGATAGGTGTCGCCACAAAATAAAGTCATTTTAACTCTGACAGATGTAAAAACAGGTTAAAAACATTGTTTACCTGCTCGAGTAGGGTTGCCAGGTCCCCAAACCTAATAGCCGGCCGGCACCCAGACCAGCCAATTTGGCCGGAGATTTGGGTAAAAAGGTACGACGAAAAAATTGTATGGAAATCAAGCTTTTTTGATTATTTTATTACCAATAAATTGATGTAAACGGAATCACCGGAGATTAAGAAAACAATATTTTTACTTTGAGCTGTGAGCCTATTCTCGTAACAAAACTCGATTCATCTGCCGCCCGGAGATATCGATGTCAAACCCGTAGCCCGGATATGCTGTACTTAAACCAAGAGTCTCCGGGTCAAACCCGGAGGGTTGGCAGCCCTAATACTACTACTAACTCAACTATATTTTATAACAAATACATATTATTCTATAGATAAACCTCCAAGACCCGAGGCCAATCAGAATTCGTTTTTCATCATGACCCGACCGGGATTCGAACCCGGGACCTGGGATAAAAATAAACCTTAAAATTATGGAATTAAAACAAAAAAAAACATATATTTAATAAAGTTTATTAAAAATTTACGTAACATTTTAGAAAAATATAAAAGAAAACTTAATATTAATGAATAACATAGGCCTTCAATCGAAGGGGTTAGAGCATACTCCGTCAACACCTGGGTTACCAGAATTTTCAGGCCAACTGACAAAATCAGACATCAAGCTGCCTTTTGTTTCAAATTGCTGTCTCTCGCGTAATTGCTAAGGAAGTGCTTTCAATACTTCCTACTCCATGTTATATCTTTCTGATTAAATTTGTTGTGAGTTCCAAGACAGCTGTAGTTTCTCCCCCGGGACGTCAATAGGCTTCATCGCTCATTGTCAATCTGAGGTCGCCGTTGTTGATCCTGGCTATACAGGAGACACAGCGGTGGAAATGTGTGGTTGACTTGTCTCGTATAACAATCGTCTAAGTCGGGAACGACAATTTAACAGATCGTCTGAATCACAGAGTAGCTCGAGATATCAGAAACCCATCTAAATACTAACTGGAATCGTCGTTGCTTAACTTGCGTGTTTATTCAGTATGTTAAGCGCAATATCAATAACATAACAACTACAAAAATAACTTTAAAAAAAGTTGAAACTTAAAAACAATTTTTATTTCGAGATAATTAGAAGATCATCATAATCAACATTTGGAGTATTTTTTTTTGCTATCAACTAGTTTCTGTGACGCATTTTTAAAGTTAATAACACATTAAATTATTTATGTGTTTGTTTTTGTTTACTTCAACAATGTTTTTGTTTTCCATGCCCGATGGAAAACACGTACACAAAACACCCCCGCGCGGGTCAAGGGGCGGGGTACTGTCATGTCATCCGCCATTTTTGTCGTGATTTTGACAACTCTCTCGCCTCGCTACACAATCGCTATGGACAGCGTGTGTAGAGAAACATGTTTCAAAAACAAAGTTTTGTGTATGTGTTTTTGTTGAATGTTTTCAAAAAACTTTCGCTGGAGACGCGGCTTAACCATTCTTATTTTGAAAGAAATATTTCACCTTGGCATTCGAACAGTTATAGAAATGTCGCACGCAACCTTCCCGGTAGCTCAGTTGGAAAGAGCAATCGGCCGGATATCGAAAGGACGTGAGTTTGAATCCCACCTGGGGCGGGGAGGAGAAATTTTTCTTTCAAAAATATTTTTAAAACATTAAAAACTAAAGAAAAAAATCAGATAGCTTAAACCTAATGTGTAATTAAAATTAAAATGAGTATCAGAAACTGGCTGTATATCTATCTATCTATTAGTTTTGGATTTCGCCATCAACGGACGCTTAAAGAATTAACCTCTATGGCACATAATACTTTAAATAATAGTAAATAAAAACTAAATTATAAAGAACCTTATGCTACATTGATAAGGTTTACAATCCTTACAACTAAAACTACAGATAGACCTGCTCTATAAAGCAATAAGCAATGCTACTGCTACAGTTACACATGCTTATTTCAAGCATGAAAGCATGCTTCTATTGAGCAGTTGCTACTTAGTAGCACGTGTATCGGAAAGTTGCTCAAAATTAGCATTCTCATTTCAAGTTTGCTTAAAAATCGACAGGCGTGCGATTTTTGAGCATGCTAAGCGCGTCTAAACAGATTTGCCTAAAACTAGCATGCTTATTGCTAACAAATGTAAACTGCTCATAAGCATGCTCGTATTGAGCATACTCAATTGCACTTGTTAGCATGCTATTTTAGAGCATGTATAACAGTACCTTTAAGCATACTCATTCATAGTATGCTCACTAACGTGCATTACAGAGCATGCCTATCCGTACCTATAAGGTTTACAATCCTTACAATTACAAATACTATTCGTAACCCTAAGGTGGCCTTGAAAAGATTGCTTTTAGCAATAATGACCATGTTCACAATAGGTTTACTAGCCTGTAAGTTAATAATGTTAAATTTTGACATTTTTAAATGATGATATGTTATTACTTAAACTTAAAACCAGAGGATGTTATAGTAATATTTACTCTCTTATTCGGACATACTTTGCAAATGGTATATCAAAATTAAAACTCGGACACTATGCGGAGTCAAAGGTGCTCACATTAGGCTGCCCACAGGGCTCAGTATTGGGGCCCTACCTGTGGAATTTCTCAAATGAAAGTGTCAAGAGCGGCAGTGCGAAGGAAATTTAGTTTTTTCCGTAGTGAAGTTATTCTTGCAGTGTAACGTTTTTGTGAACAAGAGAAACATAATAATGGGTCTATTGACTATTATTCGATTTCAGAATGTTATTGCTCGAACAGCGGCCATGACAGGTAAAATTTTACTATTAAACATTATATTTAATTTCCCAAAAGGGAAAAAGTCAGTTTCTTTAAAAAGTTTGTGGAATGTGATTTTTTGTTTTTATTTAGATTTAAGGTGTTTCCGAAAGAACCGTAAACCGTATAGTTTCGGAAGGAAAGGTCGCAGAAAGTAATTTTGTGATGAGAACTGAAGTCACCAGTCCAGCGCAAGCAACTCAACAACCTTCTACGTCGACAGCTTGCACTGCCAACCCCACATCAGGAGACCGTGCTTCCGAGCCTAAGACGATAAAACTGGTCACTCCAGAAAAGCACCGAAAAATTGACGTTTTCCGATTTGGACGATTTTGATCTTGGTGTTGTTAGACGTAAAGTCCAATCGTATTACTTAAATAATTCTATCCCGTCTCATAAAATTGCATTGCGATTTGAAGGCAGACATAAATTTTAAGGGGAGTATAGAAAAATCTCTTAGAAAATTCTTACACAAATTGGGTATTCGTTATTAAAAAAAATCAAAAAGGAAAATACTAATGGAATGCTATGATATTGTGGTCTGGCGATCAAGGTTTTTACGAGAAATGGACAATAATAAGTGGTGATAATCCGAGGCCAATCGTTTGATCTTATTTACATCCTGGGTATAAAGTCAAAAAATGTGGGCAGTCTGATGAAACTGAAGGTGTCCTTACAGAAGTCTCAGACGGTCAGAGATGGATAATCATCCATGCTGGAAGTGAGACAGGTTTTAAACCTAACAGTCTTTTGTTTTAAATCATAGACCAAAAATGGAGACTACCACAATGAGATGACTGGAAAAAATTTCAGTAAACGGCTGCAGGATAAAATTGATTCCAAACTCAGAACCCAATTCCTTGATAGTGATGGACAACGCGCCTTATCACCGTATTAAAACAAATAAACGCGTAACAACGAGCAGTACAGGAGATGCAAGATTTCATTAAGAAAAATAATCTGTCCTATTTCGAAGCTATGAGGAAAGCGGAATTATTAAAACCATAAAACAGGAAGATGTTTAATAGATGAAATTTTAAAGGAGCATGGTCAGAAAGCAGTTAAGACTTCCGCCTTATCATTGTGACTTCAATGCAATCGAGTTAATTTGGAGTTCTTTCAAAAGGTGACGGGTCTCTCTGAAAATATGGAGCAGAGAATTCATAATGCATTTTCAAAAATAACCGCTGAAGAGTGGTAGAAACATTGTAACCACGTCAAAAATATTGAAAATCATCATCACTCTACAGAGCAAAGGCTTGAAACGGCAATGGAACCATTTTTAATTAATTTAGATACCAGCGATTCAGATTCATTTGATTCGGATGATTCTGAAGAATTCATGATTGGTACATCACCGCTGACTGATATACTTGTTTAAAACGTTAAAGATTTTTATTATTGATTATGGTCATTATAAGATGTTGTTAGGTTAGATAATTACGTAACAACTAACAACTTAAGACAGAAGGTTCCTTAAGTAGGGACTGAATAAATTAATAACCGACTTGGTATTACATGGATCTTACAACTTTTTACGGTAGAACAACTGAGTTGCGACGCGACTTGTTTTTTTTGACAAGTATTGTTTTTTATGGGTTTCACGTATTCATGTACAAAACAACACATTGTATTTTCAAAAAAATTGAGATCCTTACAAAACCACGGGCGAAGCTGGGGCGGGGCGCTAGTCTATCTATAAATGCGAAAGTAACTCTGTCTGTCTATTACCTCTTCACGTTTAAAACGGCTGATTAAAGTACTTGGATATGTAGGTATTTTATTTTTAAAAATATGATACAGCCGTAATTCTCACACGGCTATGTCGACCGCCATTTTGATACGATTCAGCAACTCGGGTCGCACACGGCTGGTATCAGACGCGTTGCGTCGTATACGGAGATATTTCTATGAAAGCTACTCTCGAGCGACTAGTATGATGCTAGAGTCGCTTGTGAATTGCGTCATGTGCGAACGGGTTTATAAATTAACAGTCATCAATAATATCTAAATCAGATTCAGAATCTGAATTATGTACAGTTGCCTTACCTAGTGGATATTTTAATACCACTTCTTCATCAGACGACAAATCAATATGATCTAAATCATAAACAATCCATTTCTTCAATTTAGCATCTTTACATAAATTCAACCAAGTTCTATTAATATTTTTTCTTAAATTTACTTGTATGTATTGTCCTTTATTTGTATGAGAACTATTTTTAACATCTACAACACCATACAACTCAATATTGAAGCCGTATGGTGTGTCTAGAAAATCGGTATTAAATTCTAATGAACGATCACGAATTTCTAAATTATAACTTTCAACACCTATAAGTTTAACTTTTACAAAAACAGTAGTTTTCGTCTGACGCCATATTAAAGTAGGTTTTCTTTCATAATTCTCAGGTATTGCACATTCTGAAATGTCGTCAGAATCTAGAGTTTCTATTTCTTCTATCTGTTTCGAACGATGGACTGGTACCTCAGCTGTCATAGATTCTTGACTGCATTCTGTAGATACGTCATCTGAATCCAACCTTTCATTATCAAATGGTAATCTATCTACTTCTTTGACTTTATCCGATTTATTTGAGAATTTTTCTTCATTATTCACCGTTCTTTCTACATTTAAAGATAAAGGTATATATTTTTCTTTAATGGAATCTAACTCAATTGATATATTTTTTGTTTTTTCTAAATCACAACTTTTAGCTACGCATTTATATGAATCTATTTCTGTTATTTTAACTGGTTGTGATTTTTTTAATGGTTTTGATTTAAAATCAAATGATCCATCATTCTTTGTCTTTAAATCAAACGTATTTTGCACAGTCGGTTTTTCAAATTTAGTTTTACGTGCGGAGTTAAACATATCCCATATAACATCATCAATTTGCAAGTCAAAGCCATCATCAGAAGTATCAAATGCATATTTATCCACTTGTTCTATTCTATTATCTGGTTTCAAAGCTATAGCCTTTGTTTCAAAGTCTTCTTTGGAAACTGTTTCTTTAATTAGCGCAGTTTCCTTCGTTGCATTTTGCAAGTTTTTGGAAACGTTTGCTTCAGGCGCAATCGTTTCATTGATTTTTACATTGTTAATTTTAGATTTATTTTCTTTTATATTAATCGATATATCTTCTTCTTCATCATCAATTTTCGATGCCTCTACGGCCGCTTTTTGTTTTTCTAAATAACATTTAAACTCGTCTAAACATTTTACCTCATCATTTTCGATTGCTAAATTCGCATCAATCATAAATTGATTTATCAGTACATCACCGTTGCCAGTATCGACTAGAACAACACCATATTTATGTCCATTTGTATATTCTGCTGTTTCTTTAGTAAAATATTTGAGATATAACCTTTTATTATCGCCATTATCATCTACTTCGCAATTATCAAAGAACCAGTTGTTTGAGAACTCTGACCATTCATTTATCATCGGTTTCAATCCAATCAAACGACATTCTATTGCTTGGAATGCTATTTTAGTTATAAAACTGTCTGGGATATTTATAATTTTATTTAAAGGCACTTCCGCAGAATCACCTTCATCAACAAAGAAGCATTTTGCTTTGTCATTAGTTATTTCATCAATTCTAGCTCTCTCGTAACCGTGATCATCATTGCTCCCAGCCAGAACTATGTCTCCTACTCTAACGTCAACTGCTGGCTCCGGATTTTCTGTTACATACTTTTGTATATCCTTAAAAAGCTGACGTCTTAAAGTCGCAAATTTATCATGCCTCACAAAGAATAAACTTGGATTAGCAGCATACGATAGTGAAACTAAATCTAGCTCGCCGTCTGGATCTAAATATGCCCACGTCGGCTTTGCTTGCTGTTTTAACACCTTTGGAACGACTGTTACTTTTTCTACAGTAACTTTACCATCACGGCATAGCTTTTCGAGCTTTTCTATATGTTCAGTGTTTGATATAGCGTGTGCTTTTAATAGCACTTTTTTGAAATCCTCATTGACTACTGTTTCGTTGAGTGACGTAAGCTCTTGACATGCTTCCAGTGTATCAACAAACACACAGTTACCAACCGTCAATCGGATTTGTCCTCTCATGAAGTAGTCTTGTTTATCTGTTATCTTTTTCAGTTCATTCATTGCAAGATCGGAAAACGTAACGTCTTTATCTTTCGGCGTTATATTAGCCAATCGTACTTGGGCTACATTCGTTTCAAACTTTTTAAATTCTTCTGGTAAATAATACAAGTATATATCCCTTGATATGTCCAAAGTTTCTTCGTCTATAAGTTTTATTATTACTTCGTTGGGTTTACCTTTTGCGTATTCACTCAAAATTTTCATTACTTGACAACGCACGAAGAAATTTTGTTTTATCGATACCGCGCAAATATCTCCAACTTTGGGGGTTCCATGCGATTTTTGATTACACTCTTTGCTAAAGTACATACCTAACTTCAAGGATAAAGCACTGTAAGTTTGCGGATACTCAGTCACTGCACCGTTCACGATATTCGACAGTAATCTGACAGAATACAATGTAGCAGTGTGATAATGTATTATTTTGAATGTGACTATTCCTTTTTTGGGGATCATTTGTTTAGGCTCATCATATTTCTTTATAATGGCATGCCGTTCAACGCAGTTCCAATAATCGGGGCATTCTCCTAAAGCAAGTAAATTGTCGCAAACTGGAATATACATTTTGGCTTTCATTGCGTCTTTTTCCGCTAACACCTTACTGCAAACTTCATCTAGATATTCTGGTACACTGTCTGTACATCTTTTAATGAAATTTAAGATTTTCGGCAGTTGCTCAATGTTATCATCGTCTAATAAAACTTTAATTTTAACGTCCTCATTTTGAGTTTTAAATATAGACGCGTAATTATCATTGAGAACGGAAAATCTTTTGCAGAACCGCGAAAATTTCGATGGCAAAGAGAAGTGTATTAAATAATGGGCATCTGTCACGTTCAGATGAGTCAAGTTACCATCACAGCAAATTAATATTGGCCCCAATATCGGTTCTTGATAATCAGCCCATGTTTTGTTCAAATTGTACAAATCGTGTACAGTCATAGTATCATTGCATGCGAAGACTATTTTCTTCTGTTTTGTTAATACATCTTCTAGCATCAAAACTTCTTCATCCGAACCGCAAACTACTACAGTTTTCTTGGAATAATCAATTTGGTTAATAAACTCCAAAACAGTTTTAACTTTATTCTCTTTTTTAACAAAATTAACAGTTGTACGAGCTTTCGAATATAAAACGCATTCTTGGAAAGCGCCGATACAAATCACCGAATTTGGTGCTTTCTTTGCTAGTGCTTCCATAAAGTTACACCAAATACGCGAAACAGCTATGTACTGCACTTTTAATTCTTTATTGGCACGTGTTTTGAGCATTTCTTTAATCTCAATCAAAAAGTATTTCACTTCATTTACGTACACTTCAGATAATCTTTCACAATCATCTAGAACGAAAGTTGATAGACGTCGGAGATCTAAACCAAAATCATCCATTTTTAATAATCTTACTAACATTGATGGAGTACATATGAGTAAATCACAACCATTTAGCAAGGATGAAGTTAGTTCTACCTCGTCCATCCCTGTAAAACAGGTTACAACTCTTTCATCAAGCCCTAAAAACATACGACAGAGTTTTTCAACGTCTGTAACTGATTTGGCTGTTGCACAAACGATAATACAAGTAGGGCCGACACTGTCAACTGTATCCGTTTTAAAATCACTAACTAAACGGCACACAGCGGGGACATAGCCCATAGTCTTTCCACTACCAAGAGGACTTACCATAAATAAGCTATAACCCCTCAATATAGTAAACCAGGAGATACTTTGCACCATCATAAGTGTTTGAACTGACATGTTTTTCAATACAATCTTTATGTGTTCGTTAAAACCGACTTCCCTTAAATCGAAACACGGTTGTATACGCCTATTCATCTTGGTATGTACCATTAAAATTGGTGTTACTAGTTTATCGACAAAAACAGACATGCTACCGTCAACATTTTTGAATGGATTAACATTATTTTTAATGTTTATATTGTCTATTCTATCTTGAGGTGTTTCAGTATGTTTTTTAGGACTAACACTGGTATATTCCTTATTAATTCTATCTAAAACTTTACTTTCGTCATCTGAATCTTGGCTCTTTTTGTTATCACTAGATGTTGAATCTTTGGCTATGTCTGAAGTAGACGAATCATCATTATAGACTTTTTTATTGTGCAATAAAAGTTTCTTTTGTAATATTTTCGAACGCACCGACATTTTTGGACTGACTGGCTTAAATTGTTCATTTTTTTCTGTTTTTTTTGCTACTTTTTTATACAATTCTAATTTCTTTTGGAAGAATTTCGAAGATGCTACTTCACTTGAAGAATCGGTACTATCTATTGATGCATTTGCTACTTTTGCGTTACTACGCAATTCAGTGTCTCTAAGGTCTTGTTTACTTTGAACTTTATCAGATTGTCGTTCAAAATCTGTAATTTTGTTATCTGTTTGTTTTCGATGTATTTGTAGACGTTTCTGCAAGAATTTAGATAGAGGACGTTTTGATTCGGGATTTTCAAGTTTATATTTTTTATCATGATCTGTAGAAATATCTTTTTCACTTGAATTTATATCAGAAACATTAAGTTCATTTGTATTTATAAGGCTATTTTTAAGATTATCAGTTACTTTACCAGAAAGATTAAGATCGACAACAGAATCTACTCGTTCATACATGTCATGAATCTTTTCTACGACAAGATCGGCTTGCAGGTCTTCAGATGCTGGAGCCACGTTAGGCATATCATCTACTATACCATCTACTATAGGTCTGACTTGGAAACAAAGATTACCAGGATTGCAGTCAGGTGGTCCATACGCTGTGTATTTTTCGTTTTCATTCTTCGGTGGCATCCTTATTTTTGTATTTGTTGATTTACCTATAAATAAAAAGAAAATGTTTATTTCAGAAATTAAACCTTCAGAGGCACTTTTTCTTGTCATTTACAACTTGAATATATAAAGAAAACTAGTGAAACCCGCGCAACTTCGTTTGCATGTATTTGTTTATGCACAGCAGCACCATCTATATCAGACTTTGACCAAATCCTACGGGAATCGCGTACTTTTCGGGATAAAAAGTACCCTATGTGTTAATCCAAGGTATCGCTACCTACATACCAAATATCATGAAAATTGGCGTAGCCATTTGAGCGTTAAGAAGTAAAAAACATACACAGAAACTTTCGCCTTTATAATATTAGTGAGATAAACTACGTTATAAACTACCACCATTTCGGAAACAATCAAAATCGCCACCGGTAAAAGAAATAGAAAAAGAAAACCGGTAACGGCCTTTTTTGTCATTTAACATTTTTTTTCTTCCACTCGTTAGTTAGCCCCTTCGCACACAAGGCGACGCAAGTCTCCGATACTCGGCGATTTTAGTATCCTTCCAAGCGACTACCGCCATACAAGTCCATTGAGGTTCGTACGTACACTCGCGTCGTTGGATGCTAAAATCGCCGAGTATCGGAGACTTGCGTCGCCTTGTTTGCGAAGGGGCTCACAATGTAATTAAGTACATTTACAAGAAGAATACGCGGTATGTTATACACAATGGTGTGGAATAAACAAGTCTTAATGACACAACAACTATAATATCTTTACATAGATTATTTAGCCGAAGGGTGTCATGTTCGGGAGTTACCGAGGTCGGCTACCCAGAATGAAACGCGACCGACACAGCGTGTTAATTAGTTTTTATAATTATATGTATTTTTGTTTTATGGTCTCTATGGGCCCTTTCTTTATTTTTAACATCTTATGTTAACACTGTTTGCCTGAAATAAAGAATCATACTAATATTATAAATGAGAAAGTGAGTTTATTTGTTTGTTACTCCTTCACGGCTTGACTAATCAGCCGATCATTATGAAAATTTGTATACATATTGTCAGGGGTACAGAGCCCAACATAGGCTAGTAGCCCGTGAAAGTATGTCTTTATAATGGGAAAATATTTTTTCTATTATAGATAACTAACCTTTCTTACGGGGTCGTTTGACTATCTCATCGTGTCCTTTGAAATGGTTCAAATCATTAAAATCATCTTCAAAACTGGCATTTTCTTCTTTATTTATCGCATTATCTTCCAAATATTTCTTTGTAGCTTCCAAAATGTCTAATGTACACTTGGACAACACTTTCCCTTTGGTTAATCCATCATTTTTAAGTGGAGAATAATTTGCTTGATATCCAATAGTTTCTTCATGTGGAGAATATTTATTATTTACAAATATTTCCTTCTTACTTTTATTACTCCATTTAATGGATTCTTTGTGACAATCTTTGCTTTTCAAATCCTTAATCTTCTCCGTAATATTGCCACTATAGTCTTCACATGGAGAATAACTATCAAATCTTCCCTTTCTACTGCTACCCCTCCCAATGGATACTTCATCGCAATCCTTACAATTCTCCAAGTCCTTAATCTTCTCCATAACACCATAAGGCATTTGACGATTGTGTTTACCAAGATTTTCACTTGTCAAATATGATTGTAGCTTTTGTACGGTGTGGTAAATTTCAGTTTTATCATTAATGGTTTGTTCCCTCGCCGTTCCATATTCTTCTTCAGATTTTTCCAGTTTTAAAATAACGTCTTTTCTTTGTTCTTCATTTAATTTTGTTTTAATATTTCCCGAGCTCAGTTCTTTGTGGAAAAAGCATGAATCGAAAGATGCAAAGCCAGATTTAACCAAACGCTGCGTGAGCGACTTAATTTTCCCATTTCTTTTAACTAAAGTTATTTCACCGAATTTATGGATGTTGTCATCGAATATGGATGAACTGCAAAAAAATATATACTAATATTAATAACACAAAAAACTTGTGTATTTTAGATAAATACATTGCATTATTTTTTTGTAAAATGTTTTTTTTACACAATTGCACACCATGCCTGGTCCCAAAAGTAGGCTCGGACGGAGTGGATTCGGATTCCTACTCGCATGTAACTCGTATTGTGGCAACCCATAATCCGATCCCACTCTGACAATAGTGTCCGATCTGTGTTGACTTGAACCGCATCCTATTGTTCATACGAGTTCGTACGAGTAGTGATACAAATTGGCAGATCACAAGGGTCTCGTGCGAAAAAAAAGTGGTCAGAACGTGACACTTCTATATAAAATGATCCGAGTGAACTTTGATTGTGGCAACATGTATCCAAGTACACTCGGAAGAAGCTTACAAGTCCACTAGGTCCAGGTGGGTACCAGACAACAGATATATTATTGTAAATACATACTTATAACACATAGAAAACACCCAGACTAGAGAACAAACATGAATGACACATTTTTTTTTTCTCTATTTTCTTTGAGGCTTTTAGCCATTTTTTTTTTTTTTTTTTTTTTTTTTTTTTTTTTTTTTTTTTTTTTTTTTTTTTTTATTACAAAAATCCACAGCCCTTAGAATTAAACAATAAAGATCTTAAATATTACACTGATGGCCAATTACGGATTTCCAATTTTTAGGTACTTCATTCAGTAAATTTCGAGCAGAAAATTTATGGGCCAGAATGTTGAGATTGAGACTATACAAAAATACAACTTCTTTGAATATGTGTGTGTGTGTGTGGTATGCGTGTAAAGTGTAAGTGTGTGTTCGTGTAAGTGTTCAGGGAGTATGATATGTGATATTATAAAACATTACATTTTAATTTTAGTTTTGATCTTAACCCTACCCCTAACCTTAACAGTTGCATTAATGCATTCAAGAATTCAAATCCACAATAGAAAATGAATGTGAAAAATTTGTATGTTGACTATGTTATGCTTGACTATGTTAGCCTCATAGGGAAATTCGTTGGACAAACTACTCCATGTCCCTCATTGCAAGTGTTGCAAAGATGTACAACTTCTTTGCATCACCCGAGAGAGGGTTACTTAATATTTTGTTAATGCCAACCACCCTTGGGAAGATGACTTGAAACTAACAGCAGGACCCCATTGGCGCAGGGTAGCTCTAGATAGAGCACAATGGAAGGAATTGGAGGAGGCCTTTGCCCGAAGGCACGTCGAACTTAGAGATATTTTGTGAGAGTCTAAACGGACAAGTGTTATTTCAAATCTTAACATAATGATGTGTTCGACAAAATAAGGCTTAATAAATAAATAAAATGCCAACCTCATTTGTGGAAACAATCTGTTCACGTGTTTGGAATAATATCACATGTTTGGCTAGAGCGAGAATCGAAACCCACGTCTTCTGGTGCCAAAGGTTGGATCACTACCAACGCACCACCAAAGGGTCAGGGTGTCGTAAAGGGGGGCCCATATAAATGATATGATCTTATAATAATAATAATCATCAACACCTGGATGTTCTTAAAAACTCCAGTCTGGACAGAGAAACATAGACAAAGTGATCGAAAGTGCTTGTAATATGCCTATTTAATTTAAAAATATTTGATTTGATTTGAAAGGGCACAACAAATGATCAGCTGTGGTTGAAGCAGTTATTTTCATCCCCAATAGCAACAATAATAATTATAGACACTCCGGTGGGTCAGAGAGTCGCATTTTAACACACATGTGTAGGCTTGTTAACTGCGGATTTATTTTATTTTATTCACTTACCGTCTATCTATAAAAGTTGGACTGAACCAAATTTCGGCAGCGTCTTGAAAACTTTTTTTCATAATTAAAACGGCAGCTGGTGCCCAGTTTTTACACGCGTCTGTCGTAACACCTTCGCCGCTGTGTAAAATCGAAATTTCTTGAGGCAAAACCCCATAAATTCCGACTTGTTCAAAAATATGCACCGGCTTTTTCGTGTCGGCATTTTTCACCTCAACCCACATTAAATGAGGATTGAGGTAATGCAACACTTCTATTTGATAAGAATCAGGGTCCATATTGAATTGACAAGTTATTTTTACAACCTTTTCCCTCAACAATCATTTAAAGTTAAATTAAAACAAAAATAATCACAAACACAATAGTGAATGACTGACATTGGCATGGACTGGTTTGGTTGGATGGGCGGGCGGCAACGGCAAACGGCAATGGGCAATGCATTCAATGCAAAGAGTAAAGTAATATTAGGGAGATTCTATACCCGCGCGCGGCTCGTGGCGCGAACAAGTGGACGCTTTTTTTTTTAAATTTTTTTGCAGCGTGATAATGAGTTACTAGGTACTAGATTCCTGATAAATATACTTAAATACTTTTTTTTGTAAATAAATACCATTATACATTATAGAAAACACCCAGACAAAGGCAAACACTGCGAGCTTCTGTTCAGAAATGAAAGAAATAAACGTCTGGTGTTTATTTCGTTCATTTCTGAACAGAAGCGCGCCCCGACACGACACGTAAGTGTGCACACCCACCGTCACGACAGAGCGCGACACGACAGGCCCCGACACGGTAGTGTGTTTCCGCCATAAGAAAACTTATTTTGCATTATAAAAACAGACAAAGGTTTAGTTGCCATAAACAGAAAGGAGAAAGATTGATTGGCTAATGTCAAAAATTTTAAAATTGACATATGTCATGGCACCCCTGATGTGCGATGATTTCGTGGCGAAATTTCAACAAATCAGTGATTATTAATTTAATGTAACGCTGAATATATGCTATTTAATTATAAATAACATAATTATAACAAGTAAGTGTTATTATATCAATTGTAATTTACAACATTTTCGGTAAGTTTCAAGCATCATTGATTAGATTACTGACAATATATTAATAATTTGAGTAAATTAGGTGAGTGTCATTCTCATTTTCATGTCATTGTTTTTGATAACCGTTTTAATTATCGGTCAATAATATGAGCTGTTTATTGACGTTGGTAGGGTTTACATTATTTCTAAGTCATTAGTCATTTGTCCTAATGAGTTTTTAAGTGATATAAAATAATGTGATTAAACCAGTGAGTGATGCCCACGTCTTCAGTATTAATTTTTTTGGGAATTTTGAAAATAAAAGTTGTTGAACTTCGAGGGCTTGTAGTATTGGATTGGTTGGTAGTTTGTTTTTCATTGTCTATTTTCTTCCCTCTATGTTGGTCCCAGCTAAACAATGCAAAGAACCTTTTTGTAGAGAATTTTATGTAGATTATTTATGTACATGAACAGTTTTTCATATGGGCTACCATTTACGAGATTTTTACGAAAAACTAAAACACGGGACCTTTAAACCCCTCCGTCGCTTCACCCCCACCCATCAGTACTTTTAGTATATTGTTAACACCATTTCCTACAAATATGCCAAAATTCGCTTCTAGACGAATTTTCTCTGCTGAGATTCATTCGTTTTGGACTATGAGATTAAAATCCAATCGGATTATTGATATAAGTGCTTACCTATTTATATAAGCCTTTTAACAATAATAATTTATTTCTGAATTAACATTTAACATTTTTTAACATTTTACAGTAAGTTGTTAGTAGAAGTAGGGCTAGGGTTAACTGTGTTCTTACTATTATTTCATGTTTCAAAGATTGAGTTTTGTTAATTCCAAATTTTCATTTTCATTTATTATTTGTTTGCAATAACTTTCACACTAGGCTCGAAGTCTGTATTGTGTTATTTCCGTACTTGTAAAATTTACATTCCATTGAAGTTAGTATGTTAGTTTGCATTACATGTATGCTTATAACTAAGTTAGGTTAGGTTAGGTTAGGTCCCTTTGAGGGTAAAAGCCTTCTCCAAATTTTTCCATGCTTCCTTATATTTAGCTATTTCCATCCATTCTTTGCCCGCTGTCTGTATAATATTCTCGGACCATCTTTTCTTCAGCCTTCCTACCTTTCTTTTTCCCATGGGGCCTATCCACTTAGTTAGTTTTTTAGTCCACCGTTTGTCTTGGTATCTCAATATACTGCTTGTGCTTACCTATATCAATACTTTATCTTGTGGGTTGTGGGTTCGAATCCTGCACTCTCACTCAATTGTTTTGGTCTTGTTCTTATGCCACCTTATTCTCGTAACAAAAACAGATTCTTTTTCGATTCAAATTCAATCACTGTCTCACTTGTACTAAATATGAATTGAACAGTGTGTTTGAATCGAAACAGAATCCGTTTTTGTTACAAGAATCAGCCCCATGGTTGGCATCTCCACCCCTATCCATTCACTTACGTCTGTTCTAAATCTGTAATCTCTTCTTACTCTTGCCAGAATGGTTGTAATCATGTCTAGGTTGGGGGCCCGATTCTACTGACACAAATGCACCAATGGACTCTCAATCGTGTCTCAAAAGAGTGCTGATAGTGTATCAGTGGAATAGTTTTTGACATTTGTTATGGACTTAAACAATAACAGTTAAACATTATAACTTATTGTCTATTGACACCATTGAGAGTCCATTGGTGCATAGTAGAATCGAGCCCCGGGTCTTTCACTATGCTTGGAAGAGTAAGAGTTCTTGTTTATGTCACACATTTGATTGTCTGTCCATCATGTTGGAGAGCACCCGCAAAATAAACTAAAACAACAATATAAGGTTCCAGATAGTCTATCTCTCAGATAATTCGTGAAAACTGTCAACAAAACCTTTTTTTCCCAGAAATGGGTGTGGCTGTAAGTAAATACTCGGAGCTCTCGTCCAATGAGTTGCTCGCGAGATTCTGCTCGGCGGAGGTGATATGCGCAAACGATCCGTTCTGGAATCAACTGCTTGCATTCAACATCAACCCACCTTCTACTGCGTAAGTTTCTTTTTACCATAAAAACCTTGGTAGAGATGAAATAACACAATATAGCAAGAAGAATCAGGACTGACTCTCAAGGCAACAACAAGCTGGGGCCGTACCATGACCGCTTAAAACAAAACAAGAACGACCGAGTGAGGGAGACAGCGCAATACATGATGTAAGGCGTCGTCTCGTTTACAAGTTCGTTTAAGTATAGTTATAAAAGGTCGTGGTACGGCCCCTGGCCAACACAAGACTCAAGAGACACAGTGTTCCCAACCTCACAGATAGATACAGAACAAAGGACTGAGACATTTAAAACCGTATAGTGTCCATCCAGACTGACAGATCCAGGATATCAGTCAGTATGACCAGTTGGAAGGCATCCAGTAATATTATTTATTTCATTACAGCGAAGAACAATTAGTATTTGATTCAAGTACGGAGGCATTGCTACAGAAATTCTTACAGAATAATCCGCAGACTGGAAATTTGGGTTCCCTTGTACACGTCTTCATAACAAGAGCTACAGAGTTACTAGCTGCACCTAATAGTGACAAGTATGTATATTATATTTAATTATTAGGCCTCTTTTTTCTATTACACAAATGTTATTATTTGAAATGCACTTGTTTGTTTGGACTATCATAAGAGATTTGACGACCGCCTCCAAGAAGGTCCTGAGTTCGAATCCCAGTCGGGTCATGACGAAAAACAAACTTTTTCTGATTGGCCTGGCTCTTGATGTATATCTATCTGATGTACTATTATTATTATTATATTGTATGCTTTTTGATCTCGGTCTAGAATAATAGACCGGTATATTGATGTATTGATTATATGTATTTTTTTGTATCTTGTATTTTTTTTTATTATATGTATTTTTATGATTGTATGTATTTTTTTCCGCTTCCGGTGGTCCAACTGTCAACACATACGTCAGTGATCTCCGAGCAAAATAATTATTAAAAAGTGCAAAACAGTGTCAATCAGTGTAAATTTCGTGCCGTGGATTGCATAATCACCAAAGAAATCGCGAAGGGATATCAGTCCAAGAATAAAATCCGCTATCAGTGTTAAAATATCACGAAAATACACCACGTTAATTTACTCTCAACTACCTACAAATTTAAACGTGAAATTAACAATACCATAGACAATCCAACGTCAACACGCTTCAATTGTGACATCTCCGTGACAGTGACAGCGATACGGAAAAGTCGTAAACGTCAAAGTGTTACCAGTATAAAATCAAAATCTCCCACTAATTACACACAATAATAAAAACAAATAAAATTCAACTCAAAACAATCAAAGAATAAATTAAAATGGAAAAAACTTTAGAACTACTACTGCTCAAACTTGACGAGAAACTGGAGAAACAAACGGAAACTATAACGCAAGCCATTACCAGCAATGTTATGGAAGTGTTAGACAAAAAGTTAAGTTCAGTGATAGAGGAAAACAATATCCTCAAATCCAAAATATCAGTACTCGAACAAAAGCTCAAGGCAGCAGACAGGGAGAAACGTAAGAGTAACTTGGTGTTCTTCGGAGTAGAAGAAAAGATAAAATTAGAAGGAGAACTAGTTGATTACATCAAGGACGTAATTATAGACATGGGTGTACACATAGATAGCCAAGAAATTAGCAACGTATATAGAATCGGAAGGAAAGCAGATAACAGAAGTAGACCAGTCGTAGTCACCATCACGACTCAATGGAAAAAACACCTTATACTCAGAAACAAGTCAAACCACCCAACAGGAATTTATGCGAAAGAAGACTACTCAAAGGAAATTCTAGAAAAACGGAAGGAATTGCAACCTCAAGTAGAAGAAGAGAGAAAGAAAGGAAATGTTGCCTACATAAAATATGATAAACTGATAGTGAGAAACCCTCACGACAACCACAGAGAAAAAAGAAAGAGGGAAACTTCAAGCTCCCCTAACTCCCCGAAGCCAACATCACAGAAGAAAATAAATTCATCGAAACCAGCCCTCAGTTCTAATTATTCACAATCACTGCCCAAAACAAATACAAAAGAGGTCATTAGACCTAATATACTAAATTTTGTGGAACGAACAAGCTATAATTCACAACAGTCTACTCCAAAAAACTAATAAGGGCCCCGGCAAACCGGAAAAAAGAAAAACTATCAAACAGATCTAACAATATCAAGCAAACAACTCAAAAAACCAACTCCCCAAGCCGGCCAGTCACCGTGGGGTTTAATGACTACAACCCTCCAGAGAATCACAATACTAAATTGTCGAAGTCAACACTTAAAACATTATACATCTGCACATACAATGTCAATTCACTAAGCACCAACGAAAAACTTATAGAGCTGAAAGAAACAATAAAAAACATAAAATACGATATCATAGGATTATCTGAAGTACGACGTTTAGGAACATTAATTACAGAAGATGCAGACCACATCTTATGTTTTACAGGTCAAACTCCAGGCCAATATGGCGTTGGATTCTTAATAAAAACAGCGTTAAAGCACAACATTGAAAACTACACAGGAATATCAGAGAGAGTATGCATACTAAAATTAAAATTTGATGACTATAACCTTTCCCTTATTCAAGTCTATGCTCCAACAACAAAAGCCAGCGACGAAGATGTCGAAAAATTTTACCATGATGTCCAACTAGCCCACGACCTAGCAGGAAAAAATGTGATAAGCATGGGAGACTATAATGCTAAAATTGGCGAACCAAAAAAAGAAGATTCTCTGATCACTGGAAATTATGGCTATGGAGCCAGAAACAAGCGAGGAGAAAGACTACTACACTACGCATATGAGCAAAAATTAACAGTAATCAACACCCTGTTTAAGAAAAATAAAAATAAGAAATGGACATGGCTTTCCCCCGACAAGAAAACAAAAAATGAGATTGATTTTATCCTATCAAATTTCCCACGTTCATTTACCAACTTCGAAACAATATCTACAGGTTTTCCAACACCCCACAAGATGCTAAGAAGTTCAGTAAATTTAAGAACCGCTAAGCTAAGCAGGAGAAACTTCAGCAATCCAAGTAACCAACTAAAAACAGTAGAAGACCGTTCAACATACATCACCAACTTGAAAAATGCAAAACATGAACTTTCTGGAAAAGGCAACGAAATTCTAGACGTCAATTCATACTACAAAAAGATCGAAAACACAATCAAAACTTGTCTAAGCAAACAAAAAGTCAATAAACAACACAAAAAATTAAAAATACTTACGGATTACACTTTAAGCTTAATGAAAGAGAGAAGGCAACTACTCCACAAACAACACCTAAGTCATGAAGAAAAATCCAGACTCTCCTACTTATTCAAAGCAACTAATAAAGAGATTAAAAAGAACTATAAAAACCACAGAGAATCTATATTTACGCGACACTTAAAATCTTCTGGAAGTTTAAAAAAGGCTATAAAAGAACTAAATACTGCCAAGCAGTGGATACCATCATTGAACGCGAACGCTCCACAACAACAAAGTCGAGCAGATGTCATAAACTCCGCTACAGAATTCTACCGAAGGCTATATAGCGCCTCTAAATACTCGCACAATGATTTTATAGAAAATCTAATTGCACAAAATCAAAATATTGAGACACCATACTTCAATGAAATCGACTTATTAAATAAATTAGAGAAGTTAAAAGATGACAAAAGTCCCGGCTCCGACGGAATATCAAACGAAGCCATAAAATTAGCTAGAACAGTGATTCTTAACCCCCTGACATTATTATTTAACAAGATCCTAGATGAAGAAACAGTCCCAAAGACATGGACAGTGTCTGAAATAATACTGTTATACAAGAAAGGAGACCCAACAGACGTAGGGAATTACAGACCTATAAGTTTAATGCCCTGTTTATACAAACTCTTTGCTAACTGCCTACTGGGCAGAATTAACAGCGACATCGAAAAACACCAACCGAGAGAACAAGCTGGATTTAGAAAATCGTTTAGCACCACTGACCACATACAAGTACTCGAACAAGTAATAGAAAAATACTACGAATTTCGCAGGCCACTCTACCTAGCATTTATCGACTATAAGAAGGCATTTGACTCTATATCACATCAAAACATCTGGCAAGCCCTTCACGACCAAAATGTAAACAACAAATACATTAGAATAATTAAACACATCTACGAAAACAGCACTAGTAAAATCAAGCTAGAAAGTTCAGGTCAAAAAATTGAAATAAACAGAGGAGTTAGACAAGGTGATCCACTATCGCCGAAATTATTCATATCAGTTCTCCAAAACACTATGAAAAACCTACCATGGGACAGCAAAGGGTTAAAAATCGGCAAGGAACGGCTCCACCACCTATGCTTCGCAGACGACATTGTGCTTTTTTCCGAGAGCCCTACAGAGCTCCAATCCATGATGTCAGAACTTGATAACGCAAGCACAAGCATCGGCCTAGAAATGAACATCTCGAAAACAAAGGTCATGTCTAACCGCCACAAAACTCCAATTCTGGTAAATAATAATGTGATAGATTATGTTGAAGAATACATCTACCTAGGTAAGCAAGTATCTTTTCGCAAAAATAACAACATAGAAGAAATAGACAGGCGGATATCAATCACATGGAGAAAATTCTGGGCCTACAAAGAAGTGATGAAATCAAACTTGGACCTAAAATTAAAAAAGAAAGTAATGGACTCATGCCTTCTACCCTGTCTCACATATGGATGTCAAACGTGGATATTTGATTCAACAACTAACAGAAAACTAACATCATGTCAAAGAGCCTTAGAACGCAGCTCACTAAACATAAAATTGAGGGACAGAGTCCGTCACCGGACAATTAGAGATCAGACCAACGTGATTGATGTCCTGCCCTTTGCTCGTGGTCTTAAATGGAGGTGGGCGGGCCACGTTGCGCGCTACACGGACAATAGGTGGACGAAAAGCGCGACTTTTTGGAGTGGTCCCCATGGGTTCAGAAGCAGAGGTCGACCAAAGGCCAGGTGGAAAGACGAAGTAGAGACTGTCGGAACAAGAAACTGGCCAGACCTGGCATTGAACCGCAAAGAGTGGCAATCTTTGGAGGAGGCCTTCACCCGTTTAGGGGTCCAGTCGTCTTGCACATGAAACCACATTTTAATTAACTATTTTGCACAAATGAATTATGCATGATATCTTGGAAAATTAAAGGCTTTTTTATTTTTATTTTTATTTATTATTTATTTTATATTGATGTACACGGGCCTAAGCAAAGTGCACATCAAATTTCAGATTTAATATCACTGAGAGTGAGTTTGTGGTGTAGATTGTGGTGCTGTGAGTGGGTGTGTGTGTTCAATTTGGAGGAACTTCCTCACTAAACGGCAGGTATTCAATATTACCGCTTTCTGTAAAAGGGTGTATATATGACATGGGAGATTTAAAGTTATGAGTGATTGGTGTAGTTGTTTAGGTATATTATTATAGGGTGGGACGCCTGCGGGGCACAGGATATGATGTACTAGCTGTGCTCGCGACTTCGTTCGCGTAATTTTCCCCATTTTTACAACATTTTTCACTGATGCTTCGCTACTATTGGTCGCAGCGTAATGTTATATAGCTTAAAACGCGTTCAAACAAACTCTTCAGCATTATAATATTAGTATAGATTTGTTATAAAATATAGTATCGTCGAGTTAGTATCCCATAACACAGGTCTCGAACTTACTTAGGGGCTAGCTCAATCTGTTATCTATTTATTTAATTAATGGGTGACCCCTTTGACTGCTCTATTACATTTTTTTTAAAACTATTTTTCTTCTGCTTCTTTTAAACTATAATTAAAACTTGTTACAGTGTTATGTTAGCATGGCAGACATTCAATGCACTATATCTCATAAGAGCGGTCAGCAAATACTTAGTAGAGATGGTGCCGGAGTACGAATTGTGTAATCATCTCGATGTGCAAGCGGAGAGAAGAGTTGGGAATGGACCAGTCGAGAAAGAGACGCCAGATGTGTCTGTAAGCTAGTCTTTATAAATAAATAATCATTTATTCCAGGTATTTAATAATATGTTTGTTGAAATATTTTTTTTATACTACAAAAATGGCAAACGAGCATACGGTCGGCATGATGGTAAGCAGTCACCGTAGCCTATAGACGCTTGCAATACCGAGGGTATCACTAACACATTGCCAACCCTCCCAAGACGAGCTCTGGAGACCTTACTTACCATAGGAACACAGCATGGCCGGGACCAATGCCATTTGGCTACGATCTTCTGTAAGGTGGAGGTCCTTTCCCAGACGGGCTGCGAAAGATGCAGAGCGGATTATCCGCTGTGCCCTACCTCTCTTAAGATATATAATTTGAGCTTCTTTGATAGAGTGACAGTTAATCTTTTTTATAAAAACAAAATATAAGAAGTGTAAAACGATTACTAATAATTTAGAGAATTGCCTAAAGAGTCCCTAGTAGTGATGCCGGTCACCAACACCAATATTATAACAACAATAAACAACTAAGTTGAACAATAGTGTGGGAAGCCCGAAGCCTGTAGCACAGTACTAACACAGAGCTTCATAGCTGTCGACTAAATTGTAACAAGTGCTCTTTTTTTGAATAAAGTATTATTATTATTATAAATTATTTACATATATTACGTTGCATACAAATTTACATGGACTACATGTAAATTTGTATGCAACGTAATATTTGTCCAGCGAACTGTCCTATGAGGCTGACATAGTCAAACATGGCTAAAAACCTCTGAAAAAATTTAAAAATATTTTACTCGGGAAGAAATTTTTTTTTTTTTTTTTATAGAAGCGTGATTTGCACACTTAAATATTACAATCTAGCTTATGGGCTAATAAGTAATTTAAATTTAACGTAAACTTCTAAAATGTTTTAGTCTAAGAATAATGTCCATTGACTTTTCTTAGTGTCTGTTAAGGCGAAACACTCTGTTCTTGTGTTTTAAGTTAATACACTAATATTATTCATTTCACTTATCATCATTCACATTGTTTTAAGTTAATACACTAATATTATTCATTTCACTTATCACTACACTAACTCAAAAGGTTTTATTCTTTTCAGTCTTCTCACTAAATCTGTTGAATCGAGCAGTTGGACGGCTTCGAGATTCACATGATGATGAAGTCTATTATCATGAGCTTCTGCATACTTTTGTATAACATTGTCCACAAACTCCACTTTAAGGTCCCGATGGAGGCAATAATTTGTGAAGTACCAGGGTGCATTTGCGATACCTCTGAGTACTTTATTCTGAAAACGCTGAATAATCTGTCTATTGCTCTGTTTGGTACAGCCCCATAACTGTATGCCATAGGTCCACACAGGCATGAGCACTTGTTTATACAGAAGCTATTTATTATGTATTGATAGGTAAGAATTTCTCCCAAGCAGCCAATACATGTTTTTATAACGTAATTCTAACTCTTCTCGTTTTTTCTTGACATGAGCTTTCCAGCGCAGTTTAGCGTCTAGAGTCATGCCTAGGTACTTAGCTGTATTAGAATACGGGATTGGCTTGTTATTTAGGAACACTGGATGGTAGTGCTGATTTTTGTTCGTGAAGTCAATATGAACTGATTTTGACTCATTTAGTTTAATTCGCCATTTTTTAGTCCAATTATGTACTTTTGTTATGGCAACTTGTACTTTCTCTACTGATTCTGCATGTGAGTTTCCGGTTGCCATTATAGCAGTATCATCGGCAAAGGTTGCAATGATATTATTTTCTAGTTCTGGAATATCACAAGTGTATAATAAGTACAGGACCGGACCTATTACACTTCCCTGTGGTACTCCAGCTTTTATTTCCTTTAGGTCAGAATAAGCCTCCTCTTGTCTGATCCTAAACATTCTGTTGGAGATATATGATTCCAGTATTGCAGTAAATTGTTTCGGTAACATCGTCCTAAGTTTATATAATAGACCTTTGTGCCAAACTTTATCAAAAGCTTGTGCTACATCCAAGAATACGGTAGCGCATACTTTCTTTTCCTCTAATGCTTTTTCTATTACATTTGTGATCCTATGCACTTGGTCTATAGTTGAATGTTTCTCCCTAAAGCCAAATTGATGCTGTGGTATTAAATCCTTTTCATCCAGTATTGGCTTTAGTCTTTTAAGCAAGAGTTTTTCAAATAATTTAGACATCACTGGCAATAACGAGATTGGCCTATATGACGTAGTTTCGTGAGGTGGTTTGCCCGGTTTTGCGATCATAATTACTTCCGCTACTTTCCATATAGCAGGAACTATCTGAAGCCTGAACGCTGCATTAATAAGGTTCGTTAGTTTGACCAAGGCTTTACGGGGAAGATGTTGCAATATTTCTCCCGTTATGAGGTCGTAGCCTGGTGCTTTTCTGGGATCGATGTTTTTCTTTATTTCGTTCGCAACTTCTTTTGGTGTTACAAACTTTATTTCTGATTCTTCTTGCACAGGATCTTGGCACATTAAATCATCGACACCTTCGTTAGGTTGGAATATTGCTTCCAAATGTTGTGCAAACCTTTTTGCTTTTTGTTCATTACTTATTGCCCACTTTCCATTTTCTTCTCTTATGGGAGGTATGTGCAGAACTGGTCTTTTCAATTTTTTGGTAGCTTTCCAAAGAGAGTAGTTAGTACTGCGGTCATTCGTAAGCTTTTCCAAATGTGTTTTGAGACATTCATCCTTGTAGGAGTGGATGGATTTTCTCAGCTTTTTAGTTAAATTATTGAGGAGTTGTTTTTCGAGTGGAGACCGAGTTTGGTGCCATTTTTTTCTTTGTTTCCTTTTTTGGCCTATTAGATCCATAATATCTTTAGGATATCTATTTCCTTGTGTTTTCCACTGGATATCTGGCGTATTATGCCATGCTGACTGTTGAATATCGACTGTGAATTTTTCAACTTCTGAATCTAATTGGTCTGCAGTACGAAGCGGTACATTAAGATTAATTCTGTTTTCTAAGTTTATGTGAAAACTCGCCCAGTCAGTTTTTTTGTTAACTAAGGCTGGAATGCTCTCTAAATGTAGAGGATTTTCGCTTAGGGTTAGAGTAATTGGTGAGTGATCTGAGTTCATATCGAACCCTTCTTTTATTCTCAGGCAAGAGCTGTAAATATTTTTGTAGATAAAAAAATCAATCAGGTCCGGAATTTTTTGTGGGTCAGTGGGCCAATAAGTAGGCTTACCAGTAGATAAAACGTCACATTTACTTTCTTTTATGGCATTAAATAATTCTCGCCCTTTAGTTGTTGTTAATCTGGAACCCCAATACGTATTTTTGGCATTGAAATCACCTCCGAGAATAAACCTATTTCCAAGTTGTTGTAAGAATCTTAAGTAATATTCTTTTTGTATTGAATGTCTTGGCGGGCAATATAATGCTGATACAGTTATTGGATACTTTTTAGTTTTAATACATACCGCTACAGCTTGTATTTCTCGTTCTTCATGAGTGATGTTTTGATAGTGATAAAGATTTTCTTTCACGATTATAGAACAACCTCCTCTCGCTCGATTATCGGGATGGACGGCATGATATGTTTTATAGCTTTTAAAATAAATGAAGGTTTGCTTAGTCATGTGTGATTCGGAAATCAAGCACACGTCAATTTTTTCTGTATCCAGAACAACTTGTAATTCGTTTTGGTGTTGAAGTAGCCCATTGGAGTTCCAGGCCATAATTTTGAGAAAACTATTCATAGTTTATGTTTATTTATTGCTCCTTTAGAGCTAGTTTCAATTTTTTTGAGCCGCTCGTCAAAGGATGACATAAGTTCGAGCATTTTATTCAGTTTTTCTCCTATGTCGACGTTAAATTGCGCATCCTTTTTAGTTACATTTTTGGATGTGATTTGTGCGTAAGACATTCTTTCTGACTTACTTTTGTCTTCTTGACATGGCACTGTTGTAGTCTCGTGTGTTTTGCTTGCTTTTGGTATAGGTTGCCGTTGAGGCTGTGAATTTTTCTTTAGATTTTTATTTTTAAAATTCTGCAATTCTTTGGCTACTACACACCCTCTATAGTTTGCAGGATGTGGTTCACCACAGTGTATGCATTTTGGTTTTTCTTGTGCCGGCTTTTGGCAGTTTATGGTTAAATGCTTGCCAGTACATTTGACACATCGTGGTTCTTTCGAGCAATACTTTTGCGTATGACCATATGATGGGAAGAAATGAAGTTTATTATTATTTGTCAGAACCTCTGGACCACGCGGGCGATGCCGCGGGTATATAATAATAGAACAATAGTAGATTTTACAACAAGTGCACAAAACGAATCATTTCTATCCGAGACTTTTAGCAGCCCGAGCCGAAGGCGAGGGCTGATAGTAATGTCGAGGATAGAAATGGTTTTGTGGACGAGTTATAAACTCTGCTTTTCACTTCGATTGCGAGGAAATAAATAAATAAACGCACAAAAAACAAGACCTGTTTCCCCTTTCCCGCCGCTTTTTTTTTTAAATCTTACGACATCGAAATTAGGCTTGGGCTGCAGACCTATACAGCCTACTATTAAATTAATTTTGTAATAAAATAATTTTCTTAAATTAATTAAATAATCTACCGTACTTCAATTTAAATTTTAATATCTTTTATGACTTAAAAAACACATAAGGCAAATAAATTAAAGTAAATATTATAAAATATTTTCTGAGCATGAGAAGTGAAAAATATATTTTCACCTCACAAGCTCGGAAAGAATCTGTTTGTCATTCGAAATCTGAGCGCAAAAGTGCATTTTGTGCCCTAGCGTGGAAAGAATTTTTAAAATTCGAACCTTTCTATTATTTTTTATACTGCCAGTCCTCTGGAAATGCACTAATACTTATTTCACGCCAGTGCGCCAACCTTATTTTTAGCATAATCGAACTGGCCAGCGCGACACCGCATGAAAAAAATAAACACTTATTTAATATACTATAATTTGCGTTTTTCTTGCACCTAGCATTTTCCTCGATGTAGTGAGGTGAAAAGTTGTGTGTTTCGCTCGACAGCAAAGTTATTCTGCGTCTCGTACCTTTGAAACCCGTGCTACGCTCAGGATTCAATATAAGTACTCGCGCCAAAAAACAACTTTGCAGCCTTGCATAACAAATAACTATTTTTTAGCCAACCACAGAAAATGCATTAAAAGAACAAGTGACGGAGTCTCCGAAATTGGTCGCGAGCGAGAGCAGAGTTGAAATATTGATTGATGCATTAATCGGATTGATAATTGATATACCTATTACGTAAGTGTAATTTGTAAGATCTGAAAGAAAGAAAAAAAAAGGTTAATTTGACGTAAAAAAAAACACAAATTTTAACAACATTTAACATAAAATATTAATCCATATCCAAATAGTCTATACTAATATTATAAAGAGGAAAGATTTGTTTGTTTGTTTGTTGGTTCGTTTGTTTGCATTGAATAGGCACCGAAACTAATGGACCGATTTCAAAAATTCTTTTACCAGTAGAAAGCTACATTATCAGAGAGTGACTTAAGCTATAGCTTTCCCGAAATTCAATTTGGTTCGCACGGGAACGGGTGGAACTTCACGCGGACGAAGTCGCGGCCAAAAAAGCTAGTAATATTATAAATGTGAAAGTGTGTTTGTTTGTCCTCTCTTCACGTCGAAACTAATGAACGTATTAGGATGTTTTTTTATTGGAGATAGTTTAAGGTCTGGAGATTGACATAGGCTACTTTTTATCCCGGAAAAACATCTCATTCTCACGGGAAAAAAGTATAACATTATTTTTTTACAATTTTTTAACGGTGATAATTTAAGGTGTAAAGAGTGACATAAGGCTCTTTTTTTCCCACGGGGTAAAGAGATTCCCATGGGAAAATTTATTGACGTTTACCCTTGACCACGCGGGCGGAGCCGCGGGTAACAGCTAGTATTTTAATAATTACAAAATCACATCCTGGTTCTTTTAAAATCCGAAAGACCCAGGTGTCTCATCACTACGCATGTCCCAGGACTGAGTTTACCCTACTCAAAAACTATGTCTTTTTTACAGTGACAACACATACTATTTACACTTGGAGTGTATAAACACATTATTGGTGTTGATGTCTGTGTATATGTTCGGCGGTGTGCACGGAGAGACGAAACTAGTGGAGACGTCACTCATTTACAGGTGAATATTTTTGTAAGAAAATTATAAAGAAAAATGTTAGAAAGACAATGAATGATGGGAAAGGGGTGGACTTATTTAAAAATCCCTCGGGACATGCCCACCACACATTCCCACCGATGTGTCTCCTGTGTAGCCAGGATCAACAACGGCGACCTGAGATTGACAATAAGCGATGAAGCTTATTGACGTCCCGGGGGAGAAACTACAGCTGTCTTGGCACTCATAACGTATTTAATCAGAAAGAAGGCAAACACGGCCCGCCTCATGGTAAGCATCACCGTAGCCTATAGACGCTTGCCCCCCCCCCCCCCCCCCTCCAAGATGAGCTCTGAAACTTACTCACCGTGGGAACACACCATGCCGAGACCAATGCTATTTGGCTACGATACAATGTAAGGTGGAGGTCCTATCTCAGACAGGCTGCTCCGATTTGAGTGGATTATCCGCTGTGCCCTACCTCTCTTATTTTATTTAGGACAACAAACAGCTGTGCTATAGATTTTTATAAACCAAGTGCATAAAGTTTAAGTTAACATTAAATACAAATATTGTAATCACACAGCCTACACCTTAGACAGAGTAGGAATTATATTTTAAAATCCTGTATATTTTTTCTTACAGAACACTATTCCAGGGTCGTTATGGTATGCACGCACCTTTACTAGTCAAAACATTGCTGGTGAACATATCGAGCATGCTCCCCGCGCCGCCGAGCATGTTCGGCACGAGCGCGAGCGGCGGGAGCTTGCTCATTAATATTGCATGTAAGTACACAATACAAAGTTCGGTATGCATACAAGGATGACAAATGGGGTAGATTGGGTTGATTTAATTAATTTTTGGGTACATATAAATCTTAGTTTTATTGGTGAGGGGAGAGAACGGGGAAGAAGAGCAGGGGAATTTGTAAAATTCAGATTTTATTTTGTAAAAATAAGAAAAAAAAATTTGCTATTTTTAAATGACAAAAAAGCAGTGGTAGCTGGGTATGCTTTAATCAACTTCGATTGAAGGGAGACCCATGTCCCGCCAATGGGATGATTATGGGTTGATATGATGACTTATCTAATTTTCTCTAATATTATCTCTAATATATAAATGAATCGGTTAATGTATTGCTAAGCGCAAATCTCGAGAACGGCTGGACCGATTTCGCTAATTCTTTTTTTAGAATATTCCTTGAAATACGAGGATGGAGAGAAAAATTCCCACGGGAAAGCGGGATAGATGCAAACGAAGTTGGGCGTGTTTAATAAAATTGCAGTTTTTTAAATGTATTCTGTTATACATTGTAATTGTAACTTTTATTAGTACTATTTTAAAAGATCAATTGCTAAGTTTCTGTCAGTAGAAAAAATATGACGATTTAGAATAACTTGTCTATTTAAATCTTTTCGCGTCATTGGTGCTCATTCTGTTGTACATAACTAGACTAAACTTATTTTGACAGGACTAGAAGTGTTGCTGTCCTTGTCACTAATTGTAAACCAAGGAAGGACAACAACACCTTTGATCCTGTCAAAATTAGTTTAGTCTAGTTAAATGTACAACAGAATTAGCACCATTTACTACTCACAGATCAAATTAGATTTTAATAAAACTTCATTGAATTAAAATATGTGACTTGGACTATCAAAATAATACTTTTTTTTGCAGCGGGCCTATGGAACATGTTAACATTCAAGACATCATTACAAACTATATACACAAATCCGCCATTAGACAGACACGAACTACTCGAACGTCTGAAAAAGGATCACCCGGTCGCAAACCAGTCTATATTACTCGTGTTGGCTCTGGCCAACCACTGTATGAATATAGACAATCTGTATAGAAACGCATTGTTGTGCTGTGAGGATAATATAGGTAAGTAAATAAATATTCTTGGACGAATCACACAACGCCATCTAGTCCCAAACTAAGGAACTAATATTATAAAACTAACCAGTCCCACTAATATTAGATAGATAGATAAAACATTTATTCGTTTGCCACGGACAATACAATTTACATAACACAATTAACACTTATTACTAACTTACAATAACAAACAAACAATAACAACATCACATCTAACCTACGGGAGTTAAGGAAAGTACAAAGGGCTGCTAATCTGATGACCACAGGTGCCATGGCGTCCACACCGACGATGGCACTGGATATGGCCCTAGGGCTAAATCCGGTACACACTGAGATCAAAAGAAGAGCAGCAGATCAATGGTACAGGATCACTGTCTGTAAAGAATGGAAGGCACGGAGTATGGACCAAGGTCATGCTGCGATAGAAGGCGCATTAGGGAGAGACATGTCACTAATCATGACAAACAACGACCTAATCAAGAAACAAAAGATCTTCAA
Organism: Endotricha flammealis; assembly: GCA_905163395.2. Classification (NCBI taxonomy): domain Eukaryota; kingdom Metazoa; phylum Arthropoda; class Insecta; order Lepidoptera; family Pyralidae; genus Endotricha; species Endotricha flammealis. The sequence continues at coordinate 2,664,285 of LR990883.1, forward strand.
CAAAAAGTATAAAATAAACATAGGCAAAAGAACAGACTGGGAAATTGAAACATCGGGCTCCCAGCTCATCTGTTACACAGATGGATCCAGAATGAGTAGCACAGGATTAGCGGGAGCAGGGGTACACATACCCAGTAATCCGGCTAAAGATGTGGTCCTAGCATTGGGTACGTATGCCAGCGTCTTCCAAGCAGAGGTTCTAGCAATTAAAGTATGCGCAGAAATGGTGCTGACCGACTCCGGGATAGAGACGCAAAGCACTATTATCTACTCAGACAGCCAAGCGGCAATCAGAGCACTAGCCAAGGTAGAGACAGTATCAGAGCTGGTCAAAGAGTGCAAACTTGCTCTAAACAAATTAGCAGAGGTAACGACAGTCACTATAGCATGGGTTCCCGGCCATCAAGGAACATTAGGTAATGAAAGAGCAGACGAGCTCGCAAGAGCAGGCGCCAGCTCGAGACCCATAGGACCGGAACCTCAGCTTCCGATATCAGCCACCGTTACTAAGGGAGTGATAAACGAACTTATGAAACGCGAAGCACAGGACGCGTGGGCCGGAAGTAACAGCTGCAGACAAGCAAAATTGTTTGTTAAAGGAAAGAATCACAAAAGAACCCGGACACTACTATCACTAAGTCGGGAAAGACTAGGCATAGTCATGGGCATCATCACGGGGCACTGCAGACTGAACCGACATATGTCCCTCCTTTCAATACTTCCTACTCCGACTATCTTCTTTCTGATTAAATTCGTTGTGAGTTCCAAGACAGCTGTAGTTTATTCCCCGGGACGTCAATAAGCTTCATTGCTTGTTGTCTATCTGAGGTCGCCGTTGTTGATCCTGGCTACACAGGAGACACAGTGGTGGGAATGTGTGGTGGGCTTGTCCCGATTAATAGACAACAGCATAGACCCCGCCTGTCCTGAATGCGGGGAACCGGAGACCAGCCAGCACTTCCTGGCTGAGTGCATTCACTACAGCAGGCTCAGGTGGGAGACTTTCGAAGCCGATAGGATCGAAGAAGAAGAACTATGTGACCTGGACACTGGTCGCATAGCGGAGTTCTGCAAAAGGAGTTTAAGGTTTTCTGGTGGGAGGTCATCGGGGCCACAGTAACAACCGTATCCACACGGGAATAGGGTGTAATGAGTCCACATAGCGACTTGAACACCAGCCTGTGCCCCGCAGGCGTCCCACCCTATAATAATAATAATAACTTACAATAACACAACAACAACTTAAATAGAAACAATCCTGGCACATCCGCAGCAACGAAATGGTCGCACCTCAATGTATACTAATTGCTCGTACTGAGCAAAACACTGATTTTCAGTTGCAACCAAACAAGGCCAGTCGCGAGTCACGAGACACAAACTGTAACATCGTTTTTTAAATTTAATTTAGAGGTTCTTTTACAATTTTAGATTTAGAATTTGGAATAATATTTAACACATAAAGGCAAATTTACACAGTCATTGACACCAGACAACAATAAAACTATAAATGGAAGTATACATCATCCACGACACTTGGAAAATACGAAAGTTTGTTACGCTCAAATGGCTGGGCCAATTTTTATGATATTTGGCATGTAGGTAGTTGATACCTTGGATTAACTCATAGGATACTTTTTTTTACCGAAATGTACGCGATTCCCGTAGGATTTGGTTAATAGTCGGAAAGGCAAAGTAGATGGCGCTGCTGTGCATTAATACACGCACATATAGGGACAAATCACACAGATTGAGCTATTTCCCAAAGTAAGTTCGAGACTCGTGTGGGATACTAACTCAACGATACTATTTATTTATTTATTATGACGACCTCCGTGGCGTAATGGTTACCACGCCAGACCGCCACCCAGGAGGTCCCGGGTTCGATCCCCGGTCGGGTCATGATGAAAAACGAACTTTTTCTGATTGGCCTCTGGTCTTGGATGTTTATCTATATATGTATTTGTTATAAAATATAATATCGTTGAGTTAGTATCCCATAACACAAGTTTCGAACTTACTTTGGGGCTAGCTCAATCTGTATGAATTGTCCCTATTTATTTTATTTATTTATTCATTGCAAATACATGTATACAACACAAAAATACACGTGAACCTTTTCAGGCACAGCAATGGAAAAGAGATAGAGACAGACCTATAATTTTTTTTAATTTATCTTCCAAATATTCCTTTACAGTGTAGTAGGCTTTCGTATGAAGTAATTTTTTGATGAGCTTAATATAATATCCAAATGATGTCTCAGATTATATTTTATAACAAATACTGTTGAGTGGTCATGGGTTTAGTGAAAAAATACTCCACATTATTAATTACTTTTTCTCTAATTGTATCACACCTTGTCGAGCCGTTTTACAGAAGAGAACAGGAAACGGAAAACGTCACAGCACCACAGATAAAAATAGCGTGAATGCTACAGATAATAAATATCTCGAAGTTTTAGTTTACAACAATTTAATAGGTGGCGCTACGTGTATCATTTAGTATTATGATTAATAAATTTACCATGAATTTAAACAAATACAAATATAGAAAAATGTTGATTTATGTTATTATTGACATTTTGCAGAAACATCAGCAACCACACCACAGAAAGATACTTCAAGTGGGGGACAAGTAACACCACCGCGGATTGACATGACAGCTGTAAGTATCTATTATATTAAACTCAACGGCAAGCTGGTGTTAGGGATCCTCCGAGGTCTTAAATAAAAGTAATGGACTGTATATTATGTACTGGTATAATAGAATCTTTTGACGACCTCCGTGGCGTAATGGTTACCACGCCAGACCGCCACCCAGGAGGTCCCGGGTTCGATCCCCGGTCGGGTCATGATGAAAAACGAACTTTTTCTGATTGGCCTCGGGTCTTGGATGTTTATCTATATATGTATTTGTTATAAAATATAATATCGTTGAGTTAGTATCCCATAACACAAGTCTCGAACTTACTTTGGGGCTAGCTCAATCTGTATGAATTGTCCCTAAAAAAAAAAAAAATCTTCAACTTTAACGATAGGCAGCAAATACGTAAAAGTGATGCGCACACGCCGATGATTCCGTGGCAAGTAGTCTGCCGTCGAAGCCCCCACTCGTTCGCAGTAGTAGGCGCGAACACTGGTGTTATTGATGTCCATAGGCGGCGGTGACCGCTTACCATCAGTGGGGCAATTCACGTAACAAGAACCGATTCTGGTTCGATTCAACGACACTCGCTGTCCCGTTCAATTCCTATTTTGTATGAGTGAGACAGCGAGTGTCGTTGAATCGAATTGGAATCGGTTCTTGTTACGTGAATTGTCCCGCTTGCTTGTTTGTCTACTGTATGACATAAAAAAAGGTTACATTTTATAAAAACAAATATCGATTGTTTTAAACAATCCTACTAATATTTTAAAGGCGAAAGTTCAGTGTATGTTTGTTACTTCTTCACGCTCAAATGGCTGGGCCAAGATTTATGATATTTGGTATGCAGGTAAGCTGATACCTTGGATTAACACATAGGGTACTTTTTATTCCGAATAGCACGCGATTCCCGTAGGATAAGTCTGATATAGATGGCGCCACTGTGCATAAATAAATATACGCAAACGAAGTTGCGCGGGTTTCACTAGTGAGTCATAAGTACGTGGGAAGGAGAGAAGGAGAACGCCAGGAGAATTGGCGTTCAGATTAATACAATATTTATTTATTTCGTACTCAAGCAAGAGATACAAATATTCTACTTCACGAAGACCGTTCGGCTGTGAATGTTGTGACGTTCACATGCATATTTTAAGTGTGCGTAATCTCGGAAACGCTTGTAAAATCGGTCACGCACACTAAAACGAAGAGGGGTAGGGCACAGCGGATAATCCGCTCAAATAGGAACAGCCCGTCTGGGGAAGGACCTCCACCTTACAGAAGATCGTAGCCAAATAGCATTGGTCTCGGCCATGTTGTGTTCCTACGGTAGTAAGGTCTCCAGAGCTCCACTTGGGGGGGGGGGTTGGGAGGGTTGGCAACGCGTGAGTGATGCCCCCGATATAGCAAGCGTCTATAGGCTACGGTGATGCTTACCATCGGGCGGGCCGTATGCTTGTTTGCCAATTTTGTAGTATATGACACGACATGTAAAATAAATGTTTTTCTTTTTCCAGCTCCACAAGGCGTTATGCGCCACGGCCAGCTGCGAGCATGCAACGTTACTCATCTATTTAATGCTGCACTCGTGTAAAGCTTACAAAAGACACGTCAGCCAGGATCCACATGTTGAGAATCTGGTATGTAGACAAATAAGAGAGGTAGGGCACAGCGGATAATCCGCTCAAATCGGAGCAGCCCGTCTGGGGAAGGACCTCCACCTTACAGAAGATCGTAGCCAAATAGCATTGGTCTCGGCCATGTTGTGTTCCTACGGTGAGTAAGGTCAACAGAGCTCCACTTGGGAGGGTTGGCAGCGCGTGAGTGATACCTCCAGTATTGTAAGCGTCTATAGGCTACGGCGATGCTTACCATCAGGCGGGCAGTATGCTTGTATGCCAACTTTAAGTATAAAAAAACAACTAATTTGCGTGATTTGCCATCTTTCTACACTAATAATAATGCATTTTGTTTCAAATTGTTGTCTCATTTAGTTGTTAAGAAGGGAAATCCTTTCAATAATACCTACTCAGTTTAATTCATTTCTGATTAAATTAGTTGTGTTTCAAGACAGCTGTAGTTTCTCCCACTGGACGTCAATAAGCTTCATTGCTTGTTGTCTGTCTGAGGTCGCCGTTGTCGATCCAATTTGACCTACAGGAGTATATTTTGTATATTTGATTACAGATAGTGCCTATACTACAAGTTCTGTACAACGCGCCTGATTCGAACTCGCATCACATTTACATGTCGCTAATAGTTCTACTCATATTGACAGAAGATGAATCACTTATCAAAAATGTACATTTAATAGTAAGTAACAGATTTTGTATTAAATTTTTATATAGGTCCCACAGACCTACAATTTGTCTTACAGATCAGCATGTCTCCCAGTCCACTTAGACCAACAAGAGTGTTGTCAGAGCAATAATAATAATAATATGTCTAGCAATCCACCTATGATATCACAGACTAGTTATGGTTTCACACACAAGCCAACATCGGTCTCACAGACCAACGAATATCTCCTAAATCAGTTTCGAAGACAATCTTTGTTTGACCCGATGTTGTGAATACTTTCACAATTTACATAGTGTCAGCTAGTTCCTAAGTTAACTCGGGAATAGTTGACTCTAACACATAGTTAACGTAGATAGGGGAATTTGTAAGAAAACTACTCACCAAACAACTAGTAGGATACGCGTATGCTACTCGTGTCGCGTCGTGGGCGAACGGTACTTAGTAACAGTATTGAACCTTTAATTTTGTTTTTTTCAATTCAGATAATCAAAAACCCGATATGGTACACTGAGCGATCAATTTCGGAGATCTCAGTAGGTGGACTGACCGTTTTGGTGTTACTGCGTGCATTACAATACAACATGGTGCGAGTGAGAGACAAGTATTTACACACGAACTGTTTAGCCGCCATCGCTAATATGAGCTGTGAGTGACGTTTTTTCTATTTCGGTCTCACAGACCATTTGTATTTTATCGGAGTTTTGTGCTTCGGATGGCACGTTAAGCCATATATATAAATGACAGTCGTTAAGATTAGTCGGTGGCCTCTGCACAATCCGCATTGGAGCAGCGTGGAATGATTATGAGTTGATATAAAATAATATTGATCTCAGAATTTTCTCGGTCTCACAGACCAACTTTATTTACCTAACATCGGGGGAGTAATATTTTTGTTATTTTCAGGTGAATTTAGAAATTTACATCCATATGTAGCCCAAAGGTTAATATCGCTGTTTGAAACGTTAACGAAGCGAATACAAAGATTGGAGAGTGAAATAAGTGGTAAATATTCTATTTTTATTCTGTGTCGAAATGAAATGAAATGAAATCGTTTATTTCAGAAATTAGACCTTCACAGGCACTTTTTCTTGTCATTTACAACTTGTTTAAATAAAGAAAATAAACTACGTTATATACTACCACCATTTCGGACACAAGCAAAATGGCAACCGGTAAAAAGAAATGGCGAAAGAAAACCGGTTACGGCCTTTTTTGTCATTTTGTACTTTTTTTTTTCCTTTTTTTTTCACTCATTAGTTATAATGTAGGTATAAGTACATTAAAATTTATAAGAAGAATACGCACTTATTCTTGTCATTTAGAACTTGTATAAATAAAGAAAATAAACTATGTTATATACTACCACCATTTCGGACACAAGCAAAATGGCAACCGGTAAAAAGAAATGTCTTATAATTTGTAGGGTCGGCAACGCGAGTGATAAATGCAGTTTCATGCTAAATTCCGTCCGTCCACCGGAGTCCGCCTATTGTATCAGTACTTATGTATTGTGGTCAATAAAGTTAAATAAATATATGAAATAAAATAACTTGGCCTAAAAGTTTCCGTGTCCCGTTAAAAATTGAGCTACTTGATGGTCGACCTCTAGTCAGGTATTCTTTAATCTGTCTCTCACCAAGAGGAACAGATACAGATGACGGCCTTATGCGCCTATCCTGCTCCATTCCGTAACATAAGTAGATTACTTGTTTGAAAAAAAAGGAGATGTGAAAATGATAGAATAATCTTTATTTGCAAAACACACATTGGTTCAGTAAACAGTAAAAGTAACAAACAAAACAAGTGTATATGCAACAAGGCGGCCTTATTGCTCAAAGCAATCTTTTCAAGGCAACCTTAGGGAAACGAAAATATTTGATTCTTCGTTAATTTTCGTTGATTTGTTTTATAATTGGCCAAATTTTAATGCCATCCTAAAGCTCTGTTAATTATTTCAGTTGCGTCAGAGTTACCGCATAATGCCGAGGAAGTGTGTGAAGAAATCGTAAGTACCCACTATTATAACTTTTGTAAAAAAAAAACATTTTTAGGATTCCGTAGAAAAACTAACAAGGTAACAAGTTTCATCATGTCCGTCTGGCTGTATGTCCGTCCGTCTGCGGTCTAGCACCTAGACGCCTAATAAAAAATTTTTTGGGATGCCTCCCCTACATTTTGTGTGAGAATTGTATAATATAGACGAGAATTGTAAAACCAAACATACTCTTAGATTAACTTAATTCTATTTATGATTGGTCGTCTAGATTATCATCGCATGGGTCTCTAAGACCGCATGATCTCTTACCGTGCATCCACACCGCAGATACTTCTTGTGGAGCAACGTTTCCAAGTGTTAGTGGGCAACATCCGATAACAAAAAGTCCCAAAAGTTGAAGAATGTTACCCAATGTCATAGAATAAGTAATAACCCGAGGTAGAATGGCCATTTCCCGCCCCGCACCGAATCGCGTTACCTTACCCCAGGCGGGTATCGAGGCGGGTGCAGTCGCAAAGGTGCACACCTTTGCGACTGCAGTGAACGAATGTGTATACGTGTGCGCGTATACAGACGACATTGGTATGTAGTAGAAATAGGTAATTATTTCACGCGCGTTGTATGGAATGTCCGGGTCGTGCCAATGTTATCCTGTTGTATTATGTTGCACCACAAAAATTTATTGCGGTGTGTATGCACGGTTAGACAGAATGGGTCACTAAGACCGAATTGGTCTCTCAGACCATCTCTTTTTATTCACAGGCGGACCATATGGAAGTGTTAGAAGAAGTTCTCCGTATGCTATTAGAGATAATAAATTCGTGTCTCACTCAACAACTACAGAACAACTTGAACGTTGTTTATGCGTTGTTACACAAAAGACAGTTGTTTCAACAGAATGCTAATGCCCACGTCGCGCAGAATATACAAATGGTATGTAAAGTATTTTATTTTAAAACAGAATTTTTAGTTTAAGAGAGGTAGGGCACAGCGGATAATCCGCTCAAATCGGAGCAGCCCGTCTGGGGAAGGACCTCCACCTTACAGAAGATCGTAGCCAAATAGCATCCTCGGCCATGTTGTGTTCCTACGGTAGGTAAGGTCTTCAGAGCTCCACTTGGGGGGGTTGGAAGGGTTGGCAACGCGTGAGTGATACCCCCGGTATTGCAAGCGTCTATAGGCTACGGTGATGCTTACCGATTAAAAATGTTTTAGCTGTTTTGTCTCTGTCATTCTTGAGAAGAATTAAATTAAGTGTGAAAGTGACAAAACATGTTTTAGTTAAACCTAGAATGATCTTTGTTCATTAATTCTATTAAATTTCTATACTAATATTATAAAGAGGAAAGTTTTGTGTTTTTGGTCGTAACGAATCAACTCAAATACTGCTGGACTGATTTCAAAAATTCTTTCACCGTTGAGAAGCTACGCTATCCCCAAGTGACACAGGCTATATTCCATTTCCAAAAAAAAATAGGCATCCCTAATAAAATCCATGCCAAGCCATGGCGGGGCGCTAGTCTATACTTAATATTATAAAGAGGAAAGATTTGATTGTTTGTTTGCATTGAATAGGCTCCGAAACTACTGGACCGATTTCAAAAATTCTTTCACCAGTAGAAAGCTACATTATCAGGGAGTGACATAGGCTATATAGCTTTTCCCGAAATTGAATGTGGTTCCCACGGGAACGGGTCCGGAACTTCACGCGGACGAAGTCGCGGGCAAAAAAGCTAGTATTTAATATATCCGTTGTACACAAGCAGGATAAGTCCAGCTTACCTTGGGACCATATGCTGTGGGAGTTGTGTGCAGTTTATTTATATTTTTTAGGTGATCGGATATTTCTCAACGAGACTCCAGAGAGTGCAAGAAGGTGCTGGCGGGGACTTAGGCGTCAACGAAGTGCTCGCGTGTCTCAAGAAAGGCGCCGAACAGTGGTCCAGTGACAGGCTTAAGGTATATTATTACAATAATACAATGACAGTTTTCACGACAATTTACGTAACTAGTTGACGCCATTTTGGCAAGAGGTCTCATCCATAGTCCGCGCTGTCAAAAGCGTTAGGCATTGTCCTAATAGGACGCGAATGCGCGATCATCGTTGGTTCGCGCGAATTTTACTCGTACGAACTCGCGATCAAACATACTGAACTCGAATAGTTGTCCTAACTGACAATCGCGCGACGCTTAGGCGCACGCTTGAGTGTGTTTAGCAATTTTCTGTTTGAATAGTAAATATCAATCATTATCTAATCAAACTGCCAGAAAATGGTATCAAATTCACTCAAACAAATACTAGTATGTAGAAAATACTAACAAAAGTATACACGCAAACGAAGTTAGAGTTATTTTGGAGTGGTAGAGCAATTATTATGAAATGGGCTAGCTCGACCGGGGAAGTACCGTCTCACAGAATATCGACGTGAAGCAACAATGTGTTTCGTTCGGTGAGTTAGAGATCCGGTAGCCCAACTCCTTACCTATCCCCTCTTTCCCCCTCCTTCTTTCCCTTCATCCTTCCTTTTCTCCAACCTCCTTGGTGGACAACGCATTGGTAGCGCCCCTGGTGTAACTGATGTCCATAGGCGGCGGTGACCGCTTTTCATCAGGTGGTCCGCTTGCTTGTTTGTCTACTGTGTGACATAAAAAATAAAAATAAAGTGTTTTAATAATATTCTTATTTTCAGAAATTCCCAGACCTGAAATTCCGTTACGTTGAAGAGGAGAAACCTGAAGAATTCTTTACTCCCTACGTGTGGGGGCTAATAAGTGGGTGTGGGGGGGTCTATTGGGCGAGTGAAGGGGGGGCTAGAGCTATCGGCGACTTACTAGCTTGCTGATAAAGGAATGGTTGTGAATTGGTATTGTTATAACAAGTTTAAATGGTACAAGCTTGCTATAAATTGGACTCGCAGAAAGATTTTTGCCTGACTCATGTTATTTCTTTCGAAATTTTCTTAAAATAAGAGTGTTATTCTAAAAAATTGGAGGGGCAACCATTAAAGTGTCCATCCGAAACAACGAAACACGCAGTCCTGTCAAAAAAAGGACGGGTTGCACTCCGGGAGTGCCGGCAGAAGTGAAAACTTAAACATCAACGTTGTGCATTTTTTAATATTTTGGAATGGTTAGGGAATCTTACGCTTTTTCGCACAGGCTACGGATCTGAGGCATTGTCCTAATAGGACGCGAATGCGCGACCATCGTTGGTTCGCGCGAATTTTACTCGTACGAACTCGCGATCAAACATATTGAACTCGAATAGGTGTCCTAACTGACAATCGCGCGACGCTTAGACGCACGCTTTTGAACACGCGATGGTCGCATCGCTTACTCGCGCGATGATCGCGGATTCGCGTCCTATTAGGACAATGCCTGACGCGAGTTTAACATTTTTACCCATCAAAAAGGGCTAATCGCCGCTAAAGAAATTTTCACTCCAAAAAGACATTACTATAGGCAAACCATTTAACTCGCGTATCGCCTGCGCGGTAAGAAGGAAGCGGGTTATCAGGTGGGTTAAAGGGGTGACGCGGAGCAGCTCACAGTACGCTGGCGGCTGGCTGACTTCGTGTGTAGTGTTCATGGTCCATTTCGTGGCTGGAAACTTACACAAGAGCTGTGAACAGTACAACTTTGACCACGCACTTTTCTAAATCAATACTTTAATCTTGTATTGATGTGAATTCTCGTTTTTTTTTTGAGAAAATTTTAATTGAAAATAAGGGTTGCCAGGCGAAAATATACAAACGCCTTGGAATCGTGTATCGTTGATAGATGTACCCACAGAATTTTAATATAAACATTATGTAATCGTCACAAATTACAATTTTGTGTTAGTATTACGATGCATTCATTATTTTATTACAATTTATATTTATTTTAGTTTAATTTATGGTTATAAAAAGTTTAGATATAAAAATAAAATAATCACAATATATTTTATGTGGCATTTTTATTTTAATCCTAGTTTTACAGTGCTTATTCAATCTAATGCCAAATTAAGAGCGCGCACCCAAATCAACGCAACTCAAAATCGAAGCGTGTTATTTTACGAAACTACTGAGCCACGAACATGAGCGTGCGCCGGCGAAGACAAATGATTTTGATACTTTTATGATAAGACTTCACTATTTAATATAATAGTAGACTCGAAGTTCATGTGATTTTAGCTACAGACCTATTTCTATGTAGAACATAAGTATTGTTATTATGTAATTAAAAATTGTTTTCGGCATTCTTCATGTCTCGTTTGGAAATAAATACAAATAATGTATCTTTACTCGTGTATTAATACCTATGGATTATGGAGAAGTATAACAATAAAGTACTCGTAATAGATATAGGTACATATAAATAATCTCATCTATAATTAATCCCATTAATCTCGAAAACTGCAATTTTTAGGTTTTACTTACGTATTTCGCAAAATATTTGCAAAACTATTTGCCCTATGAAGAAAGGTCACTAAATATTCTGTAGTACATTTATTTAGCTTTTATTTGAACTCAAAACGAAGTCTGTGAGATCTAATAGTTTACTTACAATCTCAAATAAACAAAATGAAGGTATAATGGGTAATATAGGCAAAAGACTCAATGTATACAGACTCAATGTATATTAGAAATTAGACCGGAATGTCATATGGAGTGATGGGGGAGATTATTTACAACATTATTGACGCAAATAGAGTAATGCAAAAGTGAACCATTTTCAAGAAATTTTAAAATATAAAATATTTTTGAATAATTACCTCAATCATTCATTCAAAATTTTATTTAAAAAAACCTTGTAATTCAATTTTTTTTGCCATATTTGGAGAGTTATGATATTGGTCTGTAATGCACAGTACAAAATCGTGTTATTTTTTAACCATACGGAAATAAAAGCAAAAATTTTAGAAAACAAATTTTGATTTTGTGAAATTTTCAACAAAAATTCAATTAAAATATTTAAAAAGGCCTTGCTAATTTCGTAAATACTTAATTTGAGTAAGATCTACAATTGTTTTCTATCTAAAAAAGGAAAAATAATTGCTCTAAGTTACTCCATTGCAGAAAAAAGCCATAATTAAAACCATCAGCAGGTAGCAGTTTCTGAAAAAATTGCGAAATTTTAGAAATTTTTGCTCCAGGACTAAAACTATGCATTTTTCACAATGTTTTCTACATCTATATGTATTAAATTACATACATTACCTACAATGTGAGACCAATCGCAGCTCTATTGATACCATAGGAGCCAAGCTGTGGCTTTTCATATATGACCTAATTTTACCAAACATTGAAATTTTCAAGTTTTACGTACTTCGCGAAATATTGGAAAAAACCACGTAACCTACGAAGAACCGTCACTGAAAATACTTTGTAGTAGATTTAACTAGCTTTTATTAGACCTCATAGCCAAGTTTGTGAGACTAGCGGTTCACCCACAATCTCAAAAAGACGAAAAGATGAACAAATGGGTTATAAAGAGAAATGATTCTTTGGTTGGGATTGGGATTCAATTCCATCACCAGGATGGTTTTCATTTTGAAGAAGATGAAAAAGTACGGGCTCTTGTTTTTCTTCCTCTTCGTGTCCTCCTTCATCATACGGACTGAAACATATGAAACAGCAATTTTTTTTACGATTTCGCAATAATCGACCTCCTTAGTAGAACTTGTCATATATTATAATTTATAACCATTATATTAATTATAGGTACCACCAGCCTTTTAGGCCTTGCTTTATTTAAATTTTCAACATTTCGTCTTTTTCTTTTTTTCGATAAAAACTGCTTTTTTTTGTTCCCCATACTCTGAAACATATTATGTTGTTGTCACTAAAAAAGTAAATAGTTCGTCGTCATTATCAACAAAAAGTCATATTTTACTTACCAAAGTATCTAGATTGTCGGTCGCGCTACACGGTTTGCACTGCGTATGGGCACAAAGGTTACGTGCGGTCAGGTCCTGCGCCGGAGCGACGTGACCACTCTCCGCAGAGCCGGCGGCTCGACTGAGTCGTAACAAAAGACGCGCGCGGTTTTATAGTGGTTTTATGGCTATATTCAAAAATTGGTAGAAAAATAATGGTAAACATTTTACATAAATTTTGGCGCCTAGATTTTAGGGAATACGTTTATCTCTTAGATGATGATAATATTGACACAAAAAAACTAAGATTTAATGGTGAAAACAAACATAACAACGACTTGACTTTCTTCGTAATTTCACTTAGTTTGGATGTTAATATCTTATTTATGTAACAAAAAATTACAAAAATGTTCTACTAACTATATGCTTAAGTATATTTGCCGTTAGATTTTATAATTTATTTCTTACGATTGGCAGCATTACGGGGATATTTTGACATCCGAAGTTGGCACTGAACGTGAAATCGAGAAAACACTATTCGGTTATCACGATAGCATTCATAAATATTCCATTACATGACAAAATGTTTTCTACTAACTATTTAGGCAACAATATTGTCTAACATTTTGTGTAATTCATAAGTCTGTTAGAAAAGTTTTTTATAGATATTAAGAGCTTCGAAAAGTTCAGTTTTCGCTAAACTGAGCTAACGCCTGTGTGCGCCCTCTTAATTAAAACTTATACCTACCTAGATTGCTGATAAATATCTATACTAACATATACAATGCTTTTTCCTGAATGATTGATGGATCAACGCACAGCCTAAACCAGTGATCGTAAAGTTCTGAAACTTGGAGGGATCACCATGTTCTTTGTAACATACAAATTGTATGTCGTACTCATCCGATAAGAAAGATCTAAATTCCTATGGGAAAGCTACACAGACAGAGCTGAGAGCACGACTGAAACAGTAGGTCATTTGCCGTATTTTACTGTTAAAGGGCAGATTTGATGTAGGTAAAAGTATTGCAAGACCCCATTTATTTCAAAATTCCCGCTCTAAAATATTGATTAGTCAAAAAGTTGCCATAAGTGATATTTCGGACGATGTAAATTTGATATAATATTCTGTACATCTCGTACAAAAATTTTGTAGGAAAGTAATATATTTGTTAATAATAAGACATATTATTCATTAAAAATATTTATGAAACAGTAGGTGCTATTTTTTTTATTCAAAATTTCATGTGTTGCCATTTAAAAACTATTTCTACCCGTTCCGTTTTTCTCCACCGAACCGAACAAATCAATTCATTTGACAAATGACAGACAATAGTCGTGCGGATCGAGTTATGCGTAAACAACGTAGTGTTTATTTATGAAATTCTTTTACATGTTTTTCTTAATATTTGTGCGAATACTATGTGAATTGTGCAACTAAGTAGTGAAAGTATAATAAGTTAACAATTCTTATGGCTGTACGTGCAGCAGTCCTTTGCTTGGTAAGTCTTGTATTTTAGATTTTTGAAAATAAAAAAAATACCTTTATTTATTCCTTTTTGCACCAACATTTTCTTGTTATGGCTGTACGTGCAGCAGTCCTTTGCTTGGTAAGTCTTGTATTTTAGATTTTTGAAAATAAAAAAAATACCTTTATTTATTCCTTTTTGCACCAACATTTTCTTTTTTTTTATATATTGTTTAGAATTTATGGCTAAAATATAGAATATGGCCCGTCGAGTTCGATGCCCCTGATTTTTTTGCAATTAGATAACAGTATTTAGAGTCACTGTGCGAAGTTTCAAGTTGCGGAACAATATAGTTTTTTTGAAAAAAAAAAAAAAAATTTGTATTATTTTCGAGTATTATGGAGCTATATGTATTTTGACAGCTATAGATTACGTTCACTGGCATTATCAAACGTTTTGTTACGCATGTTGATTTCATTCATACACATTTTTTAATTTTTTTATTATTATTTTGACACAATTTACTTAAAAACAAATTATACTTTGATTATTACCTTAAATATGCTAAATCATTTATTAAAATATGCTAAATTATTTATTGTAACATCACTTTTGATTTTATCAAATTATAAAATGTGACATAACAAAACGCAAGTACGGCCGCCATTTTGTTGCGTCACTTGCGTCAGTCAATTTGATTTTAGATGAATGGGATATGGTGGTGGGTTAGGTTAGGGTTAGCTTGTGATCATAACACCGCCGAGCGAGCGAAGCGAGCGAGGCGCGACTGTTTCGGTAGTCAACTTTGAAATCCTTCCAATTGATGAAATAGTCACTTTTAGTACAGTCATAACCTCAAACTTCAACCTTGAATATCTCGAAAACTATACATATTCGCAATACCCCGCCGCCGGAGGTGGTATTGGGGAGTAGCCCCCCCCTCATCACCTCTAAAATCGACGGTTCTTAATGTATATGGGCCAGAAAAGTCACTTTCAGTACAGTCCTAACCTCAAACTTCAACCTTGAATATCTCGAAAACTAGGCATTTGCGCAGTGGGGGAGTGGTATTGGGGGGAAGCCCCCTCCCCCCCCCCCCCCCCCCCCCCCCCCCCCTCCCCCCTTAAAATTCGACGGGCCATATTCTATATTTTTACCCAGAACATTATTACTCGTTGCTATTTAGAACTCTAGTTAACTCCCAATACTTCTTTTTGTTTTGTGTTAAACAAGTACTTCAATTTGTATTATATATTTTTTGCAACAAAATATCTAAACCCTGTTTTTCTTAACTTGACCCATATATTAAACAATCTTAGCACGTCTTTTTAACGAAAATAGGCAATTAAAATTATCATTCACACCCAAATAATAATAATATAGTTAGAAATGGCATTTAACACTTAGTATTCTGGCGATTTGTCGATTTTACACATAGATAATTGAATAAAAAGACACTCTAAGATTGTTTACTATATAGGTCAAGTTAATAAAAACAGGCTATACCTACCCACATTTCCATGCTTTTTAATTTTTATGTCTCTGCATAAAATCAATAGTAACATTAATGGAAATGAACATATATTACCTACAACTAACATTCAGCTATTTACATGTATACCCATTTTTCATGGGATTCAAAATACTGCCTTCGCCAAAGGAATTGTTTGGGGTAATTGACATACTAACCCAAAGATAAAATAAATAATAATCTCCAAGAGTCTTGAATGCATTGCCCACTAGATGAAGAAATGAAATTGGAAAGAAGGGAGAAGGAAATAGTAGCAAGACTAATATAAGGTTTTCGTCTCTTTCACTCATCATACAAAATATAGCAACATATCACTGCTTTTTCGTCGATATTCAGCAAGGGGTTTGTCGAGCTTAAATAAGGTATTCAAAGTTTATGGACAAATCATTTATAATAATGTCCTAATAATTTTTTTTTAACCCCTCCAGGATAAATAAAATATGGATCATATACTTCATACTAATATTAAAAATGAGTAGTGAGTTTGTTTGTTTGTTATTCCTTCACGGTTTGACTAATCAGCCGATCATTATGAAAAATTTTATATACATTGTCAGAGCCCAACATAATCCTGTGAAAGTATGACATTCCAATGGGACGGCGCTGTATGGGATGGGCTATCGGCCAACAGATGGCGCCACAAGTCGCGCTATGGGTTTTATTGTCAAACGAGATATATGTCATAAAATTAACCGCGAGCGAAGCCGCGTGGAAAAGCTAGTATTTTATAAATAAATGTTGACGTCACCTTTGAGAAAGGATTGAATGACCCTGCCAAAAATGGTCAGGTGATGTGATCATTGTAAATGTTTATGGTTTTAACACTTTTTTTAAAATTATGGCTTTTGCATTCTTATTCTTTGCAATTTACAGAGTCGCCTGGTCCCAAAGTGAGCTAGGCTTGACCCGCTTGTGTTATGGGTACCAGACAACGGTTATATTATTGTATATTTACACTTATAATACAAACACCCAGATTAGAGAACAGACAAACAAATAAAT
Organism: Endotricha flammealis; assembly: GCA_905163395.2. Taxonomy (NCBI): domain Eukaryota; kingdom Metazoa; phylum Arthropoda; class Insecta; order Lepidoptera; family Pyralidae; genus Endotricha; species Endotricha flammealis. The sequence continues at coordinate 2,681,081 of LR990883.1, forward strand.
AGATATATACAAATCATACAGATTGAGTTAGCCCCAAAGTAAGTTCAGTAAGGAGGTGGTCAAATGCCAAACAGTAAATTACACCGCGCTGCCTGGTGCCGAAGTGGATCACTACAACCAACGAACCACCGGGTTGTCAAAATTACATGGCCTTAAAGTAACGTAATAAAAAAGAAAACTGGCCTAATTCTCGTAACAAAAACCGATTCTAAATCGATTCAAACAAAGTCGCTGTCCCGTTTAATTCCTATTTTGTATGAGTGAGACAGCGATAAAATTGGAATCGAAATAGAATCGGTTTTTGTTACGAGAATTGGGGGGGCAGGATACTTACAAATTTTGTAACTTAGGCGTTAAGTATTGCATTACACGGTCATATCTCTGGCAAGGCAACCCGCAGTAGTGGGCAGATACGTCATACTGGTCGCGCCGGTAGTTGTGCAAGCCAAGTGGGTAGTAAAGTAATAGACAATTTAGTGTGGTTTAATTAATGTCAACATGAGGAAATTTAATCTGTCGTCTGTGTAACTCAACAATCAACATTAAAGACCGTCGTCTCTTCTTCTGGTCGCGTTTAGATGATGGCGCGAGTACGGTGTACGTTGTGGACTAGTCAATAAAGTTTAATTTGCTATGAATAAAAAATTTCGCGCGGACGCCTTCACGTTGCCTAAATGCGCCCTTAGGGTAGTAAGGTTAAACCAACAAGAAACTCTATAAGTACTTAGTATAGTTTCGCCATGTCCGTTAGTATGTCCCCCCCTCTATCAACAAAAGTGTTGTGTTTAGAAATATAAAAAAAATCGTAGTAGCAGTTTCTGAAACGCATTTAAATTTTTATTCCATATAGATTCCTTAATAAATTTCAAGCTATCTCTTGTTTTCTTCATTAGTTTGACAGTGACAGCTATAAGTTTATGTTTCAATAGCTTTAACAATGCGTTTCAAAAGTGGCTGCCGCCGGCAGAGGTAAAAAACAGTTTTAAATTATTTCATCGACATAATTATTTAGGTACTTAAATTGCACATGAAATGTAATAAAGTAGGTAGCTTAAAATTAAGAACTACATTATGACAATGAACCCTGAACGCCGACAGCATTGCAATTCTCGTACCGCTGCGCTCTTCTATCTTTAATAAATTTAGTACCCTGCAATGCAATACGTGGCCTAATCGGAAGCTCAATTATTTATCCATTGACCCCATTATACTATCATGAATTCCGACGCAGCTTTATTCAAGCCATTTTTAGTTTAGAGACACCACAGTTTGAATCCTAATTGAATCCATATTTTATTGCGTTACCATTTATGAAGGTGTCATTTCCCGCCATTTTTCGTGTCAGTCTACAGCGCGATTCGGAACTCGCGGTTCGTGTTTTTTTAATGTGTTTAATTGATTTTGGCAAGTGCATAGTTTACGAAAATCCCTTACTAGTAGGCAAGTGTGATAAGTACAGCCTCCCCTCCAAACTCCGCGCTGCTTAGATTTACTTCTAATTCTAACTATCAAATTGTAACATTCCTGTGTGGAAAAAAAAACAGTTTATGTGCCTAAATACTAGTTTTCTTAACATTTATAAACTGTTTTTATCCAAGCCAGTAGAAAATAATAAAAACACTTCATATTATTTTTGCGCGTTCTATAATTTATGTTTTCTTTGGCCAGTATTATGTGACTCTATGGATGTTTGTGTTTTATATTTTTGATCTAGATTCTTGTTTAGAAAACGGTATCTTTGAATAAAAAAGTGATTTTTAGCACAGATGTTTTGTGTCAAGTATGTTCTTTATGGAATGTCTGTGGTCTTGTGACCGTTATAAAGTGTTGTGTGACTAGCCGATGCCCGCTGTTTTATCCGCGAAAGCCCGTTGTTTCAGTTCCTGGGCTGATATCCGGGTTTTAAAACTATCCTACAAGTTAATCCGGGTTATAAACTACTCGTATACCAAATTTAATTTAATTCTGTCTAGCCGATTTTGCGAAGAGTAACAAACGTCCATCACAAACTTTCGAATTTATAATATAAGGATTTTACACACGGATTTTATATTACTTGTATGGGTTATATTAGGGTAGTGTGAATTCAAATTTGCAACTTCGAAAACCTGACAAAACTAAACGAAACTGAGAAAATTGAGAAAAACAGGAATCAAACGCGTGACCTAAGTTACGAAGTAATTTATTTATTAATCTGTGCCTATATTAAACACTAATTTAGCTATTCGTTCTTCGAGGTGTTGTGAACATACCTACTTCCTAATTGTTAGGTATACTCGTGATGCGGTAATCCTATACGTATTATAATTCAATTTGAAGTTATATTTAGGAAAATCATTGTCGTTAATTAACACTATAAACAGCTAACAGGGTAATAATTGATGAATCGACGTGACGCAACGCAGACATTTACAACAACAAAATTTTACATAATTCACACAGCGTCACCTGAGCTGCTACTACGAAACGTAAATCCGATATTTCGGCCGAAGTATCGGAAGAATTTTAACCGTGAAATACAAGGTATTTCATGGTTATTTTAGTAATTCCTTGAATTCTATCCATGAAATACCTTGTACTTTATGGTTATTTTAGTGGTTCATTGAATTATAATCATGAAATAACTTGTATTTCACGGTTAAAATTCTTCCGATACTTCGGCCGAAGTATCGGATTTACGTTTCGTAGTAGCCCTCCTGGTCCCAAAGTAAGCTTGGCTTAAGGGGCTATGTGAAAAAAAGAAGGGTCCTTAAATTAAAAACCAAATATCTTCTAAACTACTAAAATTTAGACTTAAATTTTTAGATATCATTTTTTTTGATATCATCTTATAATCGAAATTTTGGAAAGAGCTAAAACACGATTGTGACTATTTGTGACACATTTCCTCGATAGAAAAAAAATCCGAAGTAACCTCTGGTTTTTTTTTCAGAACTCTTGTAACTTCTAAACGATAAATAATAGAAATTTTAAACTTCATCTAAAGAAAGACATTAATATTTTCTAGATATTGTAAAAATAAATATAAAAAAACTCAATTAATGAATTTTAAATAAGCCTAAATGTGTTTTGGCGTTTACGGTGTTAAAAATTCGCCGTGTTCACGGTGTCCCATCTCTGTCTCTCGAAGCAGGAATTGATATATGCGTCGCACGGGCGGGGCGGGCTCAGTCGGCCGCAATAATTTTACGACGTAGGCCCATAACCTGCTTGTGTTATGGGTACCAGACAGCGGAGTGCTTCGGAGAGCCGTCGGTCTAGGCTGTTGTCGATGAATGACATTCGGTAGCCTTCGGGCGGCTTGAAAACACTGCACTGGCCTCTGCCAATCCGCATTGGAGCAGCGTGGCAGAGTACGCTTTAATCCTATTGGATTGAAGGGAGACCCGTATCCCTGTGATGATTCTGGGTTGATATTATGGGCCACAGCCACAACCTAAAAGGCAAACAAAGCCTTTTTACATTAAATTTTATTTTATTCACCCTATGTTAAATTAACTCTATCAATATAAACTTTACAGGCGCCATCTTTAATTCTATTAAGAGCCCGCCATTCCCATTGCGTGTCTATGCCAGATATGTCAGCGAAAAAGCAAAAAGGCATCGGTCGTCGCTCCCTCTATTTTGGCTATGCTCCAATATTGCACAAAACTGCATAGACAATAAAAGTTTTGTTATAAAACTTCTTGGCTTTAGATGTGAGCTATAAATATTTTATGGCGTTTATCTATGGTAGGATTAAATAGTTTTTTATATCTGTATAATTTTTTTACAAAAAGATTTTGATAAAGTAGGTAGGTACGCTTGCGCATCATGGGGTGCCACGCTACTTAGAGGGGTTCCTAGCGCACTATCTCAGCGCGAGGGAGGTCGTCTTTCCGGTCCCTGGCGGATGGGGCCGTAGAGCGGTGTCTTGCGGTGTTCCACAGGGGTCGGTTCTGGGTCCACTCCTGTGGAACATCGGATATAACTGGGTGCTGCGGGGCGAGAACTTGAGGGGCGTCGGCTTGATTTGTTATGCCGACGACACCCTAGTAACGGCCCGCGGCAAATCCTACCGCGATGCGGCCGTGCTCGCTACGGTCGAAGTAGCACACGTGGTGGCGCGGATTCGGCGGTTGGGCCTGGAGGTGGCCTTGCACAAGACCGAGGCCCTGTGCTTTCATGGGCCCCGGAAAAAGCCACCTCCAGGAGCGTACATAGTCGTCGGGGGTGTGTCCATCGCCGTCGAGCCGAGTATTAAATACCTTGGTCTTATACTTGACGGTCGGTGGACATTCGCCGAACACTTCCGGCGACTTGTGCCGCGCTTGAAGGGGGCAGCCGCCGCGCTAGGCAGCCTGCTCCCCAACGTCGGCGGACCGAGTGTCGCCTGCCGCCGCCTCTATCTAGGGGTGGTGCGGTCTATGGCCCTCTACGGAGCCCTCATATGGGCCGACGCTCTGACCCCGCGCAACATGGCCCTGCTGCGACAACCACAGCGGGCCATGGCGGTCAGAGCGGTGAGGGGATACCGCACCATCTCGGGCGAGGCAGCGTGCGTGTTGGCGGCGAGTCCGCCTTGGGAGCTAGACGCTGTGGTGCTGGCGGCAGCCTACAAGCTAACCGCCGAATCCCGTGCCGGCGGGAACCCATTCCCGGATGGGGTCCTGCGTTGGAGGGAGATTGCCCGGGAGTCCCTCATCCAGGAATGGGCGCTGAGATGTGAGGAAGGGCTGGCGAGGGCCGGCAGACCGAGGCGGCGCACCGTTGGCGCCATCTGTCCGGTCCTGGAAAATTGGATAGGGAGGCGCCACGGTGCGCTTAGTTACCACGTTGTGCAGGTGCTGTCTGGCCATGGGTGTTTCGGCTGGTACCTGCACAACGTGGCTCGGAGAGAGGAAACTCCGGAGTGCCACGAGTGCGGCTGCGTGGAGGACACGGCGCAGCACACACTTGAGGAATGCCCGGCGTGGGCTGCGCCACGCGCCGCGCTCGTGGCAATTGTTGGCGATGACCTCTCGCTCCCGGCTGTTGTCAAACAAATGGTCGAGAGCGAGAGGTCGTGGGATGCGATGGCCTCCTTCTGCGGCGAAATAATGACGCAGAAGGAGGCAGCGGAGCGGGTGAGGGAAGCGGATCCAGCCGCCCCCCCGCTCCGCCGAAAAAGACCGGGCGGCAGGCGTTTGGCCCATGCCCGGCGACTGCCACCCTAACGGGGGCTTCCGGGCGGCGGGTTGGGGAACCGCTGCCCATTAGAACGGAAGTCCCCGAGTGTTGCGGCGCGGCGCGCCGCCAATCGTGCCGTAGCCCAACAAGGGGGTCTTCGGACGACCGCCGGCGGGGCAGCGGTTGTATCATTGTTCCCGCAGCCCCGCCCATCTAGGCGGATGAGGTGGCAGTCAGTCAGGTTTTTAGTCGGTATACCCCAAGTGGTTAGAGGGGGAGCCCGACATACCCCCGCCGCTCCCCAAGTGGCGGGGCATGCAGCAATGCATTTTCCTGACTTAAAACAAAAAAAAAAAAAAAAAGGTAGGTACAAACAATTAATGAAGTCCTTGACCAGGAGGGATACATCATACTCGGTGTCCCAGACTTACGTGCTTAGGTCTTCATCTGTGTTTACAGAAGTCAGTTGTTTCTCTCAGACAAACAGAAAACAAACAAACCTATTTTCTTATCTATTTAATTAGGTACATTTTATGTAGATTATGTAGTATAATAGTTAAAATTAGCAATTTGTGTTACTTACTCAATTTATTTGATGGTGTTTGTGTGTTTGATAATGTATAAATTTTGCTTGTATGAAACCGCGTTCGTCCTCGTTATCTAGTAATTCATCTCATAGTAATAAAATAATATTTATTTATTTTCAAACAATGGTATATAATAGGTTTACCTATAATATTAATTTTAATATATATAATATATGTAACCTTGGCCTGTTTTGCAATCATGTGACAATGTGGTGATTTGTCTACACAGTACGATTTTTTTTATATTATGTAAAAAAAGTGGAAAAATTAAACCTCTTTTGGTCCTAGGAACGATGGTATAGAAGTTTGGAGACTCTATCTCTAAGGTTACCTATATAAATTACTAGCTGTTACCTGCAGCTTCGCCCGCGTGGTCCAGAGTCTCCAGAGGATAGAGGATCTGACAAATAATAATATACTTTATTTTTTCTCGTGGGAATAAAATGTTTTTCTGGGATAAAAAGTAGCCTATGATCTCCAGACCTTAACCTATCTCCAAAAAAATCATGTCAATTCGTTCGTTTCGACGTGAAAGAACAAGACATGACAAACATTTTCCCATTTATAATAATTAAGGATACTTACGAGAATACAAATAAAAAATGATTTTTCGTTCTTTCTTTAATCCATCCTAATATTTCACTACAAGTAAAGTAATCAATAACCATTAGATTTGGAGTTTTGTCACAGATTACTTAATGCTTACTAGACGACCATAATACGTACCTAGTTAAATATCTTCTATCTAATCAGTTTCCCGCTAAAACCTATTATCTATGGTGTTAGGAATTTGGAGCATAGCGTGTCTCAAGTAAATTGTCCTCAAAGGAGAAATGTTCATAATTTTATTTAAAATAAAAATAAATAATTACAGAGAGCCAAAAGGTGCGTTGGTAGTCAAATTTAAGGCACTAGAAGACGCGGGTTCGATTTTCTTTGAGAGCAAACACATCTGGTGTTGGCATTTGTGTTTCTTCTCGAGTCTGGGTCTTTTCTATATATAAAAGTATATATTTACAAAGATTTACAATAATATATCCGTTATCTGGTTACATATAACACAAGTAGGTTAAACCTATTTTACACAATTCACACACGCCACCTGGTCAGTGTGAATTGTGTACAATTTTTTTATATTTTTATTTAATAATAATAAAATAAAAACATAATTCTCTTTTGTCGTGTTGAAGTCGTGACATCTATATCGTTAGTTATAAATAAAACGACGCTTGCCAAACTTACGGGAAGGAGTGACAACGACTCCGATTTATTGCGTAGTATATGTGAAATACTAAGATAAACAGAATAAGGCGGCCGCCGCACGGATTTGAAATTCATTTCATTTGTTAAAACTGGCATTAGCATGGGATGAGTTTAATATAAATACCAATAATAAGATTTCTTTATTCAGACATTAGTCCCCCTTAGTTAGTAACATTCAGCTCACCCCAGGAAATGGGGTTTCATAGGAGAATCATCAGACATTGCCGCTGTGACTTGTGCAACACTGGTGCGGCGCAGACGATAGGCCATCCCGATCCGGTTGTCCAACTGACTCTACCACACACAGATTTGTAAAAGGTCACAGACAAAGTCATATTACTAGCTAAACATCTCCCAAGATCAGGTATTACTGATGTAAATTGGCTGTAACCACTTTCCATCAGGAGGCCCGCTTGTTTGCTTGCGGTAAGACAAAATTATATATTAATCGATACTCTTATTCTTAAACTGTCCAATCTGTTACCGGTAGATAAGCCAGTGACCGTCTAACAGTGTAGTTGTAGTATGTATATGCGAAAAATACAAATTATCTGTATTTTTCGCATATACTACAAACATTTCATCGTGTACTATAATTAAACGCTATGCTTCCCGAAAAGCTTGTATTTTGATGTGAATACTCTCGCCAGTGATCGTTTAATACTTGTGGTGGACTGACGCCTGAACAGGACTCGTCATACGTGCTCGAAAATAACACGGTTTACTATATTAATTGTTAAAAAAAACTACCTTAAAAATCATAAATAATAATCCAAAATTTTAATACGTAACAAAAACTAATTTTACTTTATGGTTTGTTTAAAAAGTTTTGTTTACAAAAAACCCACGTGACAAACGCACTAAATATAAAAATAAAAATCTAAGTCTATAGTGTTCGTTTTTTAAAAAATGTGAAGTGTTTATTTTTAGTGTTGTTGCAGCTGTCGGAATTTTTTCTCGTCGGCCAGTGTTACATGTTCGAAATACGAATCAGGAAGTATGAATTGGTGATGTGTCATTTCGCTTTCGTCGGCCCGCGAAAGTGGTGGCCAAATAGTCTTGATCTTTACTAGAATACAGTGTCTCGTTTGTATTGTTTTGTCTTGTGTTAGGCTGGTTCTACATGTCGGCTAACCATGTGCATAAAAACTATACTTGATATCTATCTATACCGATATAATAGTATAACATCAGTAGTTTAGGTATCCTAGTATGTCTATACAGTCAGCTGGAGTTCTCTCCAAAGAGAAACATGACAGATAAAGAAAATTGTCAAGTAAAAAAGATATATTCCCATCGTTGTGTGTCCCGTAGACCCAGGGTCAACAACGACCTCAGATTGACAATAAGCAATGAAGCTCATTGACGTACAGGGAGAGAAACTACAGCTGTCTTGGACAACGAGTTTAATCAGAAAGAAATTAGATTAAGTAGGAAGTATTGAAAGTACTTCCTCTCTCCTCTAACAACTACGTGAGAGACAGCAATATGAAACAAAAGATTTGTGTTTTGTGTGAACCTAGCATAAAGGGATCATCTTAAAATGGCGTTTCTCCGTGTGGAGTTAAAATGGAATTGAATGCATTCCTGTGAAATGGACGATGCATTGGTTTTAGTTTTAGATTTTAGTGCATTCCCCCCTTTTAATGCTAAATTGCTAACTGATGGATGCGTCATAATTAATATCGACTAACTGTCGGCCAGATTCGAAAACGCATAATTTTCCACATAAGTTCAAGCTATGTTTTCCTTCTTTAATTTCGTAAATGACAACGTCGGGTCAACTTTAAAATGTGATAAACTTGTCGTAATCGGGACAAGTCCACCACACTTTTCCCCTTGCTGTGTCTCCTGTCTCCTGTAGACCCATGATCAACAACGACGACCTCAGATTGACAATAAGCAATGAAGCTTATTGACGTCCCGAGGGAGGAACTACAGCTGTCTTGGAACTCACAACGAATTCAATCAGAAAGAAAATAGACGGAATATTATAAAGACTGCAACTTGCCGTAAGTCTGGTTGTCTTAATACTTTACTAGGATTATAGGCTTATATTCGCATCATTTACTATTTCATTTCCTCATTCCATGTAGTATTTTGAGGTGACCGAATTTGGCTAACATCCAAGTGTTTTAAAATGCAACATTATTATTATTTTCTCTCTATGATGTAACCTTTGTTTTGTTTTTATTTATATTTTTAAAAGCTACTTCTTCTTCTTTCTTAATTAATGGCGTTTCTGTCGTGTGTGTCTTAACGACTCATAGACAATTTCGCCAATGTCGAGTATTTTAAATGAACACTTTCTAACAAAAAAGTACACTTTAAAAGGGCAACGTGGTACGGTGAGGATCCGAGGTCGCCATCTTGACGACCTCCGTTGACAAGGCGGCGATCTCGAATCTTTTAAAAGCTAAAGATACTGAAGAAAAAATTTGAAAAGTATTTTTTTTTAAATTTGGAAATGTCATGAAAAATGATTCCATGTTCTCTTTTACATTCTAACTGGCCTATAAATCCACTCAACTCAGTACACAGTCTCTGAAGAAATTTTGCTATCGTAAGCTTCTGAGTCAAGTCCCGAAGAAAGACGGATTTTGGATTTTAGAGTCAACTCGATAATGCACTTTGAATATGCAATAAACGTATTATCTTATCTTATCTTAATAGTTTCTAATCATAAACTTCGATCACTATGCACTATAACCAATGTTTGCTTCACATTACACTATCAATACTATGAATCAAACTTTGAAACACACAGAATAGTTATTTGTTATGCAAGGCTGCAAAGTTGTTTTTTGGCGCGAGTACTTAAATTGAAACCTGAGCGTAGCGAGGGTTTCAAAGGTACGAGACGCAGAATAACTTTGCTGCCGAGCGAAACACAAAATTTTTCACCTCACTACAGCGAGGAAAATCCTAGGTGCAAGAAAAACGCAAATAATATATTAAATACATCGAAATAATATTACTACGTATAGAAATGACAGCGCCTTCAAATTTTGGCGCCGCGTTCGGCCGTGAGGGGCGTGCCCCTCCCTGGCCCCGCCCCCAACCGAGTCATAGAATATGACATTACTACGCAGGGGCGACACTTTGTTTATATTCTGCCTATTGGACATCTAATTGATTATTTTATTTTATTACAATATTTTATTTTACTTAATAGAATAAACTTAATAGAAAATAGGTATAATATTAGCTTTATAGGTAGGAAGCTACATTACATTTTTGTTCTTAACTAAATATTAGTCAAAAATAAACTGAGATTAAATCAAAACTAACTTTATAATGAAATTTTATTTGTTCGAAAACGGTTGGTCGAAATTTAAAATGCTGTTTCGTTTTCCATCTTTTTGTTTTCTAGAAACTATTTTTTTTACTTAGTAACTTTATCCACATTTACGTATTTTTTACCTACTATATAAAAATATTTTGGAAATATAGTTTATAAAATCAATATTTAAATTACATATTATTTTAAAAAAAGAATTATGAAAATCGGTCCAAAATTGAAGGAGTAATCGGCGGACCTCCAAAAAAAAAAACAATGAAACATAGAACCTCCTTTTTTGAAGTCGGTTAAAAAAAAGCAAGTACCTAAATTATATTATAAAATTGACTCACGCTTAGTACCTACGTATCCCATCTGTACGATTACTTTTTGATAATCTATGATTTTCACATAGAAATGGCGGATGCAATCATGATGCAATAGAAAATAATGAAAAAAAATTGTTTTGGTTGGTTTTACTTAATTTTTTGTATACTTACCGATGATAAGTGACGCCGCTATCTTTCTTTCTTACTGTTGAACGGTTTTTGCAAGATTTTATTGAACATGACGGCATTTTTTAATTATTTTTTTTAACATAAATCAGAGGACCAATCACGATGAGCGTCGGCAAGTTTCTAAACGAGTCATAAACGAGTTGATGTCTATTGGCCTCAACGTATGGGGACAAAAATTTTGTTCGCGGTGTCATTTCTATACGTAGTAATATTATTTCGATGATTAAATAAATGTTTTTTTTTCATGCGGTGTCGTGCTGGCCAGTTCGATTATTTTAAAAATAAGGTTGGCACACTGGCATGAAATAAGTATTAATGCATTTTCAGAGGACTCGCGGTATAAAAAATTAAAGAATAGAAAGGTTCGAATTTTAAAAATACTTTCCACGCTAGGGCACAAAATGCACTTTTGCGCTCAGATTTCGAATGACAAACAGATTCTTTCCGAGCTTGTGAGGTGAAAATTAAATTTCTAATCACGAACTTTTTTATCCGTCTGTGTAGGCCTTATTGTTAATCTGTAGTCTCGATCCTGGCTGAACACTATGGTTGTTGGCTATCCCCGCTTTTTAGGGTTCCGTAGTAAACTACAAGGAACCCTTTATGGTTTCGTCATGTCCGTCTGTCTCTTCGTCTGTCCGCGGTCTAGCGCCTAGACGCTTAATGCTATATATATATACATATTAACAATGCTAACTGGAACAAAATTTTCAAGCACATCAACTACGGAACCCTACACTGTGCGTGACCCGACATGCACTTAACCGGTTTTTAATTACAAAGTTGATTCAGATTTGATATAAACACAACAAAACAACGGCAGACAAAATAAAACATGGATGAGTCACTATGATCTATATCTGTTCGCGCTGAAATAACATTGTGCGAACATTGCCTTGAAAAACTATCAGATAGTAACCGCCGTTCTTTTATTTTGCTCCCAATCCTAACCTGACTGACGACAGAGAGATTCCCTCTATGAAAATTTATATTGCTATAATAGATGTCGTCGATGTGTGTTGCACACTAAAACGAACACACAAGTAACGTCGACTCTAGCCAATGTTTCGTTATCTCGAACTTCTCTGTCTCTGTGCTTCGGAGGGCACGTCACGCCGTTGATCATGGCTGTTCTCCATGGATAACAGTTGTTAAATCAAGATGGTGGCCTACAAGGCGGTATGAAAACATTGGCCTTTGCTACGTAGTACTATTATTTATTCTGTGCCTCTGCCAATCCGCATTGAAGTAGCGTGGCAGTGCACGCTTTAATCCCCTTCGATTGAAGGCAGACCCGTATCCCTTCAGTGGGATAATTATGGGCTGATGTGAACCATTCAACATTCCATCCAATTATTTGCCATTTAGTTAGATAGTTAGATGATCACATCTACAGAGAATCACTTATTTGCTTTGATTTAAACATCCGATGTATCGGTAATCTCTAATTGGAATAGGAAATCGTAACCTATTGGGTATAATAAGCCGATCTTCATTTCAACTCAAGCACAGAAATAAATAAACAACGCTTTCCCGCAACGTGCATACACGTTTTTTTCTCTCGATTCTAAATCTGTACACTGCCACGCGCCAGTCTGCGCGCGTGAGCACTCGAATCGTGCACTCTTGCGGTTGATATTCTCTTTTTGAAATCTCTTGCTGATACTTTTTAATTTGTCTATGGCTGCTTTTTTTTTGTAACCAGCCAGTATTTTTCAATAAAGAGTTTGCATAATTTCATCTCTTTTTTTAATTTTCCAAATTGTATTTCTTTCTTTTTTTTTATAACAAATTTTATTAAATGACCATAAATTGTGGTTGATAAAAGTAATTTTGAAAATTGTCCTATTTTCATTCGATTATAACTAGTTAATTCAATCATTTTGATTGTGATTGATGTTGTGTTCTTTCTCTTTCATCTCACCATATGTGGTAACTATAAATCTTTGTTAGCAAATTGTGAATAACACGATTTTCGTTTTGGCATTTAATTTTTATATTTTTTTAAGTAGGTACAAGCCACACCGAAGTTCACCGAACTCTCAAGAAGTTCAAAGAGCTTTATGCCAGTATTGTATTCAGTTCACAATCAACGTAGGAAAAGACGGCGAGGGATAAACTAACTTATTATCCGTGCAAATTACCTAAATTAAATTTAAGAATAGGAATGAGAAGAAAGGTGTCAAAGAATAGTGTAAAGTGTGTAAACTGCATAATCATACTAATAAAAATGATAAAGTGAGTTTGTTTGTTATTCCTTCACGGCTTGACTAAGCAGCCGATTATGAAAATTTGTAAAGATATTGTCAGGGGTACAGAGCCCAACATAGACTAATTTTTACGCAGGCGAAGCCGCGGGTAACAGCTAGTAATAAATAAAATAACCAGCTAAAAAATTTTTGTAAAACGTTATTATCAAACCACATTCGTGAATTTCTGCACTTCCCAAAAAACTTTTTATTGTGGTCAATAAAGTTAAATAAATAAATAAAATTACTTAATTTTTAACAGGTAATTTGATATTTAAATATATTCTTAGTATTCCTATAGGTACTTTTTACGAGGATAATCATTTCGCTTCGCTGCGCTCACGGTGTGACTTGCGATTTAAGATTTTTGTGGTTTTTTTACACACACGCACGTTGTATAGATTTTTTTGAAGTGAAAACTTCTTTAGCGGCGCTTGGCACTTGTTTTAGGTGGGTAAAAAACGTTAAACTCGCGTCAGATCCGTAGCCTGATCGAAAAAGCGTAAGATTCCCTAACCATTCCAAAATATTCCAAAATGCACAACGTTGATGTCACTCCCGGAGTGCACTGTGCAACCCGTCCTTTTTTTTCTTTATTGAGTCATTGGCCAGTATCATAGATAAATAGAAGCCATATAGCTTTGTCTTATCTATGGAATGTATGTGGAAATGTTTAGGTGTTCGAGTTTAGTTGTGAAAGTTTTTGGATAGGCCATTAAACGCCCTAAAAACTACTAACTTATTTTTAAGCCTGTTCTTTTAAACTTTATATAATGCAATTTTTGCATTTTTAGCAATGAAAAGGGACATGTTCGTAGACACAAATTAGATAGATTAATTAATTAACAGACACACACAGATGTTAAAAATTATAAAAAAGTTATTAAACATTCAGACCTGGTGTCCTGAAACACAGGCTTTTGCCTAGCTTAGGCACCAGTCTCTCACATCTTAGTTGTAAGAATATATTTAACTAAGTTAACAGAATGCACTTGTTAAACTGTTGTATAAACAGCTATTTTGTGAGAGAAATAAATAAATATTATTATTATACAAACAAAAATTTAGAAAACACACGGTCAAAAAACTAAAATTCAAAATTTCTAAACGCAGTGACAATAACACAGTTGCATTATAGAGAAATCTCTTGGTTTTTTAACATATTCGTATATTTCGTATTATTTATCTTAATTTGATTTAGACCTCAGCACTAATAAAATTATAAACTACACAAAAGAAAAACTTTTAATAGATATGTTGTGTATCAACTAATATTTTTTTTAATAGAGCCCAATCATAGAGTCCTGTACTGGCCAGTTACAGTCATATGAAGTTCAAATAAAGAATAAAGTGCTATCAAGTACGCCTTTGGACTACAGTGATAAGTGAACGTTCTACATTCAAACATTGAACATAGACAGTGTATTTTTTTTTAATTTAGTGTTTTGTGCATTGTGTATGGTCATAATAATTCCAAACAATGGGGAAGAAGAAGAAAAATAACGCCAAAAAAGGTGGAAATAGATTTTTCCGCTGGATAAGAAGGTAAACAGTAAATAATTATAATAATATGTGTGATTTGTTTTGGAGTGACTAACTAATATGAATCACAGGCCATGAACTTTTAATTTTAGAATTGCATGCTCTGTCTTTGCAAAATGATTAATGTGTATGAAAATGTTTTTAACAATCAACCCACTGCAATTTATATTACTACGATCATGAAGTTTTAAATGAGCGAGTGAGAGCGATGGAAATATTTTTAATACGATTAAAATATATTAAAAAAAGCGTGGCACTCGGGGACTGCCGCAGTAAAGCTATTGCATAGTCGCGGGCTCGAACTCACTCGTGGACGCGGCCAAAAAGCATACTGTCTCACCTAGCATCGTGTCTAAAAGAGATAGAATCAGTTATGAGCAGTTAGCAGCAGCTAGTCTACACGCATACGTCTAGTCGCACGCACACAAACACCGTGCCGAAGTCTGCCGAACTGAAACGACGTTAGACGATGCACGGCTTTCAACGCCGCGCGGAGTGGGGGGTGTTAGGTTTTATTTTAATTACGGAATTTCTTGATTCGGTCGCCGCGCTCAAAGCCCGCGATAAAAGCTATGCAATAGCTTAAAAATCGGGACATGCCCACCATGTTAACAATTCCCAACGCTGTCTTCTGTATAGCCACTAGCCATTATCAACAACGGCGACCTAATTGACAATAAGCAATGAAGCTGCCTTATTGACGTCCCGGGGGAGAAACTACAGCTGTCACCGAAGTTGAAACTCACAAATTTAGACGTAGAAGGAAAGTGTTGAAAGGACTTCCTTAGCAACTACGCGAAAGTCAGCAATTTGAAACAAAAGGCATTTATAGCCCAGAGAGATGTCAGAGATGGCAAATCAAGTTAAGCTCAATTGCCGAGCACCACGGTCTATTGTTCCATTGCCTGTGGTGTAAATATGTCCAAAAAATATTCGAAACGACTTATTTCTATTCTAGCCACTGTATTAACAACGTTTGATAATATAATTGCCTCCAAATGATCTATCATAATCAACTTCCTTAAATGGTTTGAAACAAATTGTAGTAGTTTTTACGACAACTATTATTGTTGTGGGTGGATACTGTCGAGCAGGCGCCAACGATTGCGAAATGTAATTTAGGGTTTCGTAGAACATTTAAACGTTTAACAATTTTGTTTAGGTTTTATTTTATGGCAGAAGAGCTAATGATAGATAGCTAATGATGAAGAAAATGAGTCACGTGATGGCAAGCAATCACCGCTGCCCAAGTACAAGGAGAAAAATTCTCCGTATTGTCCACATCTGGGGCTCGAAGCTCAATAAGGAGCTGGATGGCGTCGCTGTGTGTCGCACTCTATGTATATGCAAGTTAACCAACATTGACTAGCCAGTGTTTGGATGGTGTGGAGGACCGGACCACTCCACATATGATGCTATCTGTAGACTTGATGCCTACCTATCCGGAGACCCAGCTCTGATAAGAGCTAATCGTGATAAACGACTTGGATGCTCCCTCGGTCACTTGTTTTGCGTCTATTACGCGTGTGGACTGTATACTAGGTGTTATTGAAGAATATGTGACTCTACGTTAAATACTTGGCAAATAAAACTGATTCTAAACTTAATAAAAAACTGACTCTAAACTTCTAGGTAAAATAAAACTTTTTCTTTGTTCTTGGTAAGAGCGCTTGTGCTTCGGGCGGGATACTTGTTCCTTATCGGTGGCTATTCGGCGACTGACTACCGTAGCCACTGGTCATCACACGGCGCCCGTAAGGGCGACGGGGAATCTGTTCCGAAGCGGTGCTTCTCTACAGAGATATCATTCGCGACATATAGATATATGCCGGGCGTTGGGTTTTGTTCCTCGCCAACAAGTGGCGAGAGAGCCGTGTAGTTGCGCTGTGTGTTGTGTTATCTATACATCTGAGGCCGCGGTGTCCGCTCGCGACACAACGAGTTCGCGAGCGTAGGGGCGTCCGTCGGGTGGTCGGGCGTGCAACGGCGCCATGTCACGAATATGTGGCAGGCTGGACGCGTCTGCACGCTCGAAGAGCCGTTTCGCGAGGTCACGGATGAAAGTATCCGCGCTCTCCATTCGCAGGTCTCTCTCGATGGTGTCGTTTCTAACGTAGCGAGGTGCTGCTGTTAGTTGTCGGAGCGTTATCGACTGTTGTCGACGCAGTCTCTCACGCTGGCCTTTGCCTAGCAGGGCATACCAAGCTGGCGCCGCGTACGTGAGACGGGAGCGTATGTATGTCTTATACACCCCGAGCTTCGTTTTGAGAGGTAGCTGCGAGGAGAGCACAGGGTACAGGAGTGTACGTGCTACTCTGACGTCATTCACCGCCTTTGTGGTGTGTGATTTCATGGTGAGTGCTCGGTCAATCACTACGCCTAAGTAGGTCGCTCTGTGAGACCATTCTAGCTCTTCACCTTGAAGCTTCAGTTTCGGGAGCTTTCGCTTGGGGCTTCCCACCAATAAAAGCTGTGTCTTACGCACGTTCACAGAGAGCTTCCATTTCTGTAGCCACTCTGGAAGAGAGTTTAGGACGCGTTGCAGTCTTATTCCCGCATAGTTTACGTTTTTATGCGTAACTATGTATGCTGCGTCGTCTGCGTATAGGGCCAACGTGCTGTCGTCGCTACACGGGATGTCATCTGTGTAGTGCGCGTACAGTATTGGTGAGAGGCAGCTTCCCTGCGGGACGCCTGCTCTGATGGTACGCACCCTGGATGTTTCGGCTTCGACCCTAACTTGGAATCGTCGATCGCTTAAAAATGAAGCGATAACTTGGACGATTCGGCGGGGGGTTGCGGACGTTGAGAGCTTGTAAAGCAGACCGTCGTGCCAAACTCTATCAAACGCTTTCTCCATATCAAGAAATACTGCAATCGAGAATTCCTTCCGGTTCATGCCCTCGGACATCTGGTGCAGCACTCTCAATACTTGTAGAGTCGTTGAATGTTCTGCTCTGAAGCCGAACTGCTCGTTGCGCGGTGTGATATGCGGAGCGAGGTGTCGTAACAAAAGTCGCTCGAACACTTTTGATTGCGTAGGCAATAGCGTGATGGGCCGATAGCTTTCCGGTTTCAACACGTTCTTGCCTGGTTTCGGCAGCATTATTACGTGGCCCACTTTCCACAGGTCTGGGAAGTGGCCGTGACGCACGATACCGTTGAATAGGCGCGCTAGCGCCGCGGTTGCCCGCGGCGGTAGTCGGCGTAGCGCTTCGTTGGTAATCTTGTCGGCGCCCGGGGCTTTTTTGAGTGGCGTGCGCAAAAGCGCACGTCTCACCTGGCCCGGCGTAAAAATGATCGGGTCTTCGCTCGGCGCTATCGGCGGCGCGAAGTAGCCTCGCAAGTGTTCCTTCACTAGTTCGTCTTGAGCAGTGTCGGCTGAGTCGTTTGGACGAAACTGGCGTTCGAGATGATCCGCAAATATCTCGGCCCGGTCTGCGGCTCTGTATCGCACGGTGTTGTCTTCCGCTAGCAGAGGTCGCACTGGTAGAGGTTTCTTGGTCAGCTGTCGGCACAGTCGATGGATACTGGTCCAATCGTCGCTGACGTCCTCAATGTGCTTTTCCCAACTCTCGGCCCGGTGGGACGAGATTGCGTCACTGACTTCGGAAGTGAGGCGATTTAGCCTAGTCCTAAGTGTAGGGCAGCGTGTCCTTTGCCAGAGCTTGCGTATCTGCCTTTTCTCGGCTAACAAGCGTCTTATGGCGTCGGGTAAGGGCGAGCAACGTTGTCGCCGCTTCCTTTCTGAAGATGACGTCATCAGGGCTTCACGGACGGTGTCAGTAATATTTACTGCAAGTCGTTCCACGTCTTCACAAGTGTTGACCGGAAACGACGCTATGTTGTTATTGACGGTGTCGGCAAATTGGCACTAATCCACGCTACGCTTCAACAATGGCGGTGCTACAGCTAATGGTTGGTGCGGAATCGTAATTAGTACCGGTAGATGGTCTGAGAGCATGCAATCTAAAAGAACTTCTTGCTCGGGCGTGCAGTGCAGATTCCTGTGAATTATAATATCCAGCACATCGGGCGCATACGCATTACTATCAGGATAATGCGTAGGCACTTCGGGGCCCTGAATATTATAACCGTTTCGCTCAGCGTCGTCCATCATCCGACGTCCGTTCGGGCATATGTGCGAGGCATTCCATGCGGTGTGTTTCGAATTGAAATCTCCGGCAAGAACCACCGGGAGCGGCGTATCGAGTAGACGGGTGATCTCCGCTACGTCGACCCGTCCTACAGGGGGACGGTAGGCCGCGTAGACGCGCAATGGTTGCCCTCCCGCAAGGAGCTCAACTCCCAACGCATCCAGCGTGGCCCCTTGGTGGACAGGAATCGTCTGATGGACAAGCCGTCGCTTGATTATAACTGCAAGCCCGCGATAGGCCCTGTTATTGAGACTAGTTTGATCCAACCGGTAAACGAAAAAGTTTGGAATATTAAGCGCTTCTGACTCGCGCAGGAACGTTTCGGACACTAAACATACGTCGACGTTTTGTTCGGCGAGAAGCGCCTTGAGCAGGGGCAACTTTGACATGAGGCCCCTGGCATTCCAATGCACTATCCTAACTTCCGCCATGTTGAAGCCGTAGTTGGATGAGCTTAGCCATCCCTCCTAGCAAGACGGGGATTGTGTTTTGACCCGTCCGTAGAGCCCTCAAGACGTCCTCCATAATGAGAAGGGCTACGTCTAAGACGGCGACTGTATCTGCGTCCGGCACTGCGTCGGCTTGCGCCTGTTTTGGTGCCGGCTTTGCTGCAGTCGCGCTTGGTTTGCTCGCCTGACGACCTGCTTGTTTGTCAACGACTGGTACGTCAGTGTTTGGCTCGGCTTCGGAGACACGCTGTGACTGCACCTGCACAGTCGAACTAGCGGCCTTCTTCTTCCTTCGCTGCCTCCTTTTCTTTTGCGAAGTGCCCCTTTGTGTAGGGCCATTCGCTGGCGCCATCAGCGAGCTTGAGCCTTGCGGCTGAGCTGCGCTAGTGGGCGGTGCGGGTTTCTTTGGCTGCGAGGCAGTAGTGACTGCAACTGTCCCGGCCTGCTTGTTGCGCATTTCTCTGCGGAAAACGCTGCATCGCGGGTTGTTTGCCGTGTGTGCCTCTCCGCAATTGGCACACGTTGGTGGCTCCTCCCTAGGGCGTGGGCACTGCTTCGCTGCATGTTCCTCGCCGCACCTAACGCAGGCTTGTTGCCGATGGCAGCCATGCGATGAGTGCCGGAACCGCTGGCAGCGATGGCACTGCGCGGGACCTTTCTTCCCACGCCACGCTTCTATCTTGACGCCTGCCATGCACAACAGCTCCGTCACGCTGTATATAGCAGGAATCAAGTCCGCTGTACGCTTCAGCTGCGCAAAGAAAATGCATCCCGGCCGGCCTTGTCGCGCGCGGATAGGACGCACGAACTCTGGCTCGAAGTTTTCTTCCCTGAGCGCAGCTGAGATTTCGTCCGGGTCGGTGTCTCCAGGTAGGCCACGGATGGCTACCTTTACGCTCGTCTCAGCTGGGAGCGAGTAGGAGAACCAGGAGATCTTCTCGGACTTCTCCAAGTCATACAAGTAGTGCTGTACAGCACGGTACTCGTCCTCGGACTTGGGGGTGAAACGAACGCCTTTCCCGAAGGGGCGGGCGTTCGGTATGTGGCCGAGCCTCTCACGGAGCGTCTTGAAGTGCGCCGTCCAGTTTGGTAGTGTTTCCACTATCAAGGGCGGGTAGCGCGGCTTCGGCTTCGGAGGTGCAATCGGCGTTGCGGCGGATGTCGACGGCTGTGGCGCGGGCGCCGCAGTCGTGGTATCCATTTGCGCCGTTGAGGTCGCTGTCGTTGCCAGTGGCGCCGCGGTGCGGACGGCTTCGGCGAACGAAACTCGCGTTCCTTCGGCGGCGGCCGGCGCTGTAGCGCGCGGCCGGAGTCGCGGGTCGCGGCTTTCGACGGAGGCGGGCACCATCAGCGTCGTCGGCTGCGTTGTTTGCGGAGTCGGTCTCGCTGAGTCGGGGCAGTACCGCTTAGGGGTGTCGCCTACGTCGCTCTCAGGGGACCGGACTCTCCGGACTCCTCTCTCTTCTCCAGGCGCGTCCTGGGCTTCAGATAAGGGGGAAGGCTCACCACCAGCCAACTCCCTCTGCGCGTCTCGGAACGCCATCGCAATCCGCTCGGTCATGTGGTCCGAGAACACTCCCTGCTGGATAATAGCGGCAAATTTCACCATGTCATCCTCAAGGATGGACTTGGGTGAAATGCCTGAACCCAGCAGGGAGTGCACGCGAGCCGACACTTCCGGTGTGCGGGACGACGGCAGCTCCGGGCTCGGCATCTGCTCCGCTTCATCGGGCAGGCTGCCTGGCGCGGCTTCGTAGCCCTGACTGGGCCTCAGCGTCTCCTGGGAAGGCCCGGGTGACGCTGGAGACTCGCGGGCTTCGCGGGCGCGACCTAGGCTGGGCGCCCTTGGGAGGGCGACCCGGCCCGGCGCGGCGGCCCTCTCCCTGCGACGGGGTAGGGGAGGGGCCAGAAACTTCGGGGAGTGCCGATCCCGCCGGCGGGATCGACACCCGTGGATCTCCCTGCGGTCCCGCTCGGGCGGGATAAGACAGCGGCGGCGCATCGGGCGCCTTCGCACGACCGCTCGGTGGCGCACCCTGCGCGGCGGCGGTGGGTGCGGGACGGGGAGCCGACGGTGCCGGCGCTCTCGCAGTCGGTGCTGCGGTGCGGCTTACGGCGGCCTGCGCTCGGGCAGCCGGTGCTGCGGCGCTCGCGGCGGCGGCGGTGCTGGGCTTCCCCGGTTGGGAGCCAGCTGAGGAGGGCCCCTTGGGAGGGGCCATCCCCTGTAGCCCTTAAAAGGGCTGGATGCACGTGAGAATACGGCTCACGACCGCGATCTGCCTTCACAAACCCACAGACTCCCCCAGGCTTGCACCCGGGAGGATTACGTGGAAGGAGGCGCTAGCTCGCACAGGGGAATCTCCTCTACGCTCCTAAAGGCATGAAAGGGTACGAAGGACCGCCCGCACTCGATTAGATGCGGAGGGACACCTTCCCCTTCAGGCCCTATCCGGCAGCGCAGGCGAAACTTAGACGACGTTTGCTAATCAAACACGGCTAAGTTCCAAACTGCGACGCTAGATGGCAGATCCACGAACGGCTTATGAGTTGACGACTGTCGGTGTAGACGTCCGCTCAGTACGGCCGATTGCGAATCCTGACTACCGTATCAAATTTGGCCTCCTATTTATACTATTTTCGCCCGAAGCACGAAAACACAAAATTCATTTATTCTTAATAAAATTACGTTCACAACAGAGTTCTATAGTCTACGTTTATAGAACAACAAACATTTTCCTTATATTCTTAGTAGAAGTACCTTTTTTGACCTCTTGAAGTTGGCACGTGTAAGGAACCGGTTCAAACCGGTTTTTTCCTACACGTGCCATATAAATACAAATTTATTTTAGCTTTTATTGAACATTCTTATTGGAAATGGACACCTTACTTCCCAACCATTACGTATCACGCAATTAATGTTCAATTCAATAGCGAATTATCGGAAAAAACGTGTATTTACTTTTGGTTCGCACGGGCCCAGCCAGTCGCAGCGCTGCCAGGCGCGTGCGAGCGAGACAACCTATCGATATACTCGATTCACAACTTATTTTTAATATTTACATAATAGGCCGTTACGTTTACATAGTGCTTATGTACTAAGCCGTCGTGTACATTCTCCCGCCGTCGCTTCGCGATCTCCTGTTGGTAACACGACGATCTTCTTGGTCGGGCGGCGCAACACGTTGCCGTTGCTGGTGGTGACGTCGACGACTCGTACCTCGCCGTCTGCACCGGGGAAGAGCCGCGTCACTCGTCCGCGCGGCCATGTCCCACGGGGCAAGTTGTTGTCGCAAATGATCACGACGTCGCCCTCCTTCGGTGTTGTCCCGCGGGTGTGCGTCTCCCGCCGGTGTTGGAGCAGCGGAAGGTACTCGCGCAGCCACCGGCGCCAGAATTCGTCGGCCAGGTACTGCGCGCGCCGCCAGTGTTGGCGCGCCGTTAGGTCGCCGGCATCAAAGACGCCAGGCGAGGGTGAGTGCGAGTTCGCGCCCAACAGAATGTGGTTGGGCGTGATGGCCTCAGCGTCGTCGGGTCCCACCGCGACATGTGTCAGCGGGCGGGAGTTCACGGTGTGCTCAGCCTCGGCGAGCAGGGTGGCGAGCGTCTCGTCGCTCGGGTACTTCACGTGCAGGGTGTGGCGCAGTGCTGTCTTCACCGTGCGCACCAGCCTCTCCCACACGCCGCACATGAACGGGGCGGCGGGGGGCTGAAAGCGCCACGTGATGCGTCGTGCTGTTGCTGCCTCGCGGAGCGCGGCCACCGCTTGCATTGCGGCGGCCGCTGCCTCGCTGAGCTCCTTGTTGGCAGCCTTGAAGCACGTCGCGTTGTCGCTCCAGATTTCAGTCGGGTGGCCGCGGCGCGCAAAGAAGCGGCGCAGGGCGGCCACAGCTGAGTCTGCGCTGAGCGATGCGACGACCTCCAGATGTACGGCGCGTGATGTCATGCAGGTGAAGAGCGCGACGTACCTCTTCTCTCGACGTCGCCCCACGGTGACTTCAAATGGCCCGAAATAATCAAGGCCGGTGAATGTGAACGGGCGCGCATGGTGAGCCAGGCGCGCGTGAGGTAGGTCACCCGTGAGAGGTGTTGCGGGTTTCGCCTTCAACAGGCGACAGCGCGGGCAGCTCTTTATGACGTTCTTCACCGCGGGCCGCACTCGCAGAATCCACAGCCGCTGTCGCAGCTCGTTGACGACGATCTCGGTGCCGCCGTGGTGTAGCTCTTCGTGCACGTGTTGTATGTACAGCTTGCTGTACGGGTGGTCCCCGCACAACAACATTGGGCTTGCTGCATCCTCGGTGATGTCGGCGGCGGCGCTCACTCTGGACTTCACTCGCACTATTCCGCTTCCGTCGCGGAATGTGGTGAGGGCCGCCAGCCGGCTCGGGTCAGCCAAGCTGTCGCGCTGTACAGCGCACACCCACAGCTGCTCGGCGCGGAGAAGGTGTCGCGCCTCTAGTGGCACGTGGCTCCGCGCAGCAGGTTGGATGTCTCGGGGTGTTGCTGCGGCGTCGGCGCGGGATCGCGCCGCTGTCCATGTGGGGTCACTCGCTGCGTTGGCTCGCGTTCGCTTGCGGCGGGTCGCGGCCTCTGTTGCAACATGTGATCTGCAAAGTTCGATGAACTGTAGTACTCGCGCAGTGGCGCGCAACAGGCGCGGCCAACGCGAAAAGCGTCGGACGTCTGGCAAGTGTCCTCCAGGCGGCGTCGCGACGGCGGCGCAGCTTAACTCCTTCTCTTCTCCAGTGTTGATGCGGGCGGCGGGCTTCTCTCGCTCGGCGGGCCACTCTTCTTCCGGCCGGCGTAGAAACGCGGGCCCATGGA
Organism: Endotricha flammealis; assembly: GCA_905163395.2. Taxonomy (NCBI): domain Eukaryota; kingdom Metazoa; phylum Arthropoda; class Insecta; order Lepidoptera; family Pyralidae; genus Endotricha; species Endotricha flammealis. The sequence goes on from LR990883.1 coordinate 2,705,098, forward strand.
ACCACCGATGCCCGGCGCCGAAGTCCGCTGGTGTTGCACGGGTGGCGTCGTCGGCTACGTTCTCGGCTGAGGGTAGCCAACGCCACTCGCTTTTCCTTGTGATGTCTTCTATCTCGGCGAGTCGGTGGGCCACGAACGTTTTGAACGTCCGGGGCTCGGCGCGTATCCACGCTAGCGCCGTGCTCGAGTCGCTCCAGTAGACCCGACGCTCCGCCGTGAAGTCGTGCTCGTCAGTGACTGAGCGCGCCAGCCGCGCGCCCAACAGCGCGGCCTGCAGCTCGAGGCGCGGGATCGATGTCGGCTTCAGGGGGGTCACGCGGCTTTTCCCAGCTGCCAGCGCGACCCGCACCGACCCGTCGGCGCGCCGCATTCGCCAGTATACGGCGGCGGCGTAAGCTTCCTCGCTCGCGTCGACGAAGGTGTGTAGCTCGTAGCTCTCTGCGGGCTCGATGTCGTAGCACCGCGGTATGCGCAGCTGTTGATGCTGCCGCAGCACAGCCAGCCAGCTGAGCCAGCTCGCCTGCAGTGTTGGTGGTAGTGGCTCGTCCCACCCGGTGCCGTGTCGCCATGTGTCCTGCAACAACCTTTTTGCCGGTGTGGTGATTGGAGCTACTAGCCCGAGCGGGTCGTATAAAGACATTACGACGCTCAGGGCCTTCCTCTTAGTCGGCGTCCGGGTGCCGGCCAGCACTTCCGGCGTCGCACGCTGTCCGTAGTTGTAGCTCAGCGTGTCCTCTTGCGTGTTCCAGAGCAAGCCGAGTGTTTTCTCAAGCTCGCTCCCGCCGATGGCGATGGTGATATCGGCGCGGCTGGCTGCCAAGGGGGCCACGGCGTCCGAGACATTGGACGCCCACCCGCGCAGCTCGAAGCCCGCGCGCCGATGCACTGTGTCGACTGCTTGCGTTATCTGTTGCGCTGTTGTCACATCGGCGTAGCTTGCGATGTAGTCGTCCATGTAGTGGTTGCGGACGATGGCGGACGCGGCCTCAGGGTACTCCTCACTGTGTTCAGCTGCGTTGCGGTCCTTGATGTAGAGCGCAGTGCATGGTGATGAAGTCGCGCCGAAGATTAGCGACGTCATGCGGAACTCTTCCGGTGGGGCGTCGCCTCGTTTGTCGCCTCGCCACAGGAAGCGCAGCGCGTCGCGGTCCTCTTTTCGCACTTTCACTTGCATGAACATTTCTGCTATATCCGCTGAGATCGCTTCACTGTGTTGTCGGAATCTCATCACGACGCCCGGCAGCGATTGCAAGCGGTCGGGGCCCGGCAGCAACATGTCGTTGAGGCTGCGGCCGTGGCTGCTCGCTGCGGCATCGTGCACAACACGTATCTTGGGCTTCGCTGGGTTGACAACGGCAAAGTGCGGCAGGTACCAAGTCCTCTTCGGCGTGGGCGCGGCGGTGACTCGCTCAGCGTACCCGGCCGCTAGCAGATGGTCGATCCTCTCTGTGTACTTCCCATTGAAGTTCCCGCCCCGATCCAGTTTCCTCTCTAAGTTGCGAAGCCGTGATAATGCGTTCGCATAGTTGTTCGGGATGACTTCTTCTTCTTGCTTCCACAGGAGTCCTGTTTCAAAGCGGCCATCTGGAAGGCGGCGGCTCGTCGCATCTAGCACTGCGAGGGCGCGCTGCTCTGGATCACTTCTTGTTTTCCTCGCCGTAATCCCGATGGAATCTAGACTGAAATACTGCTTAATTATTTCGTCCATCGGCTCCGTAATGTACCCACAAAAGGCGACAGGGTGGCAGCGCGAACTTCGGCATCCGTGTATAACCCATCCTAGGTGGGTCAGTGAGGCGACCGGCTGGTCGCGCCGGCCCGCGCGCACCTCGCGGCTGACTATGAGGTCCCAGTTGTCCTGACCGATGAGCAGCTTTGGCGAGGCCTCTCCATAGGTGAGCGGCGGCAGGTGGTCTAAGTGGCAACAGTCCTCTAGCTCGTCCTGGAAAATAGACTGTGTTGTGAATGACAACTTGTCCACTGTGCGCGCGTTTGCGAGTGTGTACTCGCGGTCACTGTGCGCGCCCCGTATCTTCACATTCACAATCCTGCTGTTGGTGTGTTGCGTTTCCTCGCCGCCGACTCCCTGCACGCGCATTGCCTCTGTAGGCCCGTTCAGCGCGAGCGCGTCCGCTATGCCGCCGTCTAGTATGGTCACGGTGCTGCCTTCATCCATCAGCGCGTAGACCTCCGCTGTCGTTCCGTTGTCGCCGGTGAGCACGACAGGCGCTATCTTCAGGTAAGCGCGCCGTCTTCGTTGCGTTGTCCCGGCGGCGTTGGTCTGCTCCACTGCCGGCTGTTCTGTAGCGGCAGGCTTATCCTCGTGCAGCAAACGATGGTGCGGCTGGCGGCACCCGCGCAGCCCGCAGGGCGCGGCTCGGCACCGGAAACGTCGGTGTGTGCTTGCTAAACATCTGAAACACACGTTGTGCTTGCGCGCCAGCTCCCATCGCTGTTGTGTCGTTGCCTTGATCACATTCCTGCAAGTGTAAAACTTGTGATCCGCCTTGCAGAGTGGGCACGACTCCTTCTCCGCCTCTGTGTCGCGCGCCGCATACGCCCGCTCCGTGCGGCGTCTCGCTGCTGGCTGCGCTATGTTGATGTCTCCGGCGCGCTCCGGTGGTGCGTATTCCGTCCGCTTGTCGGCCTCTACTCCCAGGAAGAGGGCCATCCTCTTCATGTCGGGGATGCCATCTTCTTTGACCGCTGCGTAGTCATACCACTTCTCCCGAAGCGCCGGAGTTAACTTCTCCAATATCGTGCGCACCATCGCAGTGTCGTGCAAATGGTGTATGCTCTTCATAGCTTCCATCGTCGCTACGATATTGGTCACCTGCGATGCGAAGATGCAGATGTCCCTCGGTGAGTCTGCTAGTCGTGGCAGCCTTCTGATCTTCTCAGCTTCCAACTCTATGAGGGCACCTGGTCTTCCAAATCGCCTTTCGAGCGAAGTCAGTACTTCCTCGGGTTCGGGTCGACGAATCAACAACCCGCTGACTGCCTCTGCTGCGACGCCCTTCAAGCTGCGTCGGAGTCTCACCACGTTCTCTGATGCGGAGAAGCTTGATGACGTATCCTCGAAGATGGCTCTCCATTCCAACCAATTTCCACTGTTCCCGTTGAAGATAGGTAGGTCCTGGCAGTGGGTAGGCATCCTTGTGGCCCCCTGCTTCATTCCCATGGTGATGGCCTTCGCTAGTTCCCCGAAGTCGAAGGCGCCCTCACCCCTGGCAGGCTTGGCACTGCTGCTACATTCTTCCTTTGTGGTGGCTGGTGGTGGCTGCGTTGCGTCGCCCGGTGGCTGTTGCTGAAGCCACCTGTTCACCTTAGCGACGGACGCGCCGCCGTCGTCCTCTTCATCCGTGTCATCCTCGCTCTCGGCTACGGCCTGGGCGCGCGCCAGTTGTGCCTCAGCCAGCATTACCGCTGCCTGTGACTCCGCTAGGCGCCGCTGAGCCAGCTGCTCCTTCGCCTCCAACTCCGCACGGATCTGTGTGCGTTTGGCTCGGGAACAGCGTGACCGAGCGGCAGCTGTCGCGGGCCTGCTAGGTGCGCGGTCAACGTCGACCGCGGTCCCGCTGGTTTGCGCCGTCTCTGCCGTCGTCGTGGTGTCCGTGGTCGTCGTAGCCATCGTCCCTGTAGACGTTGTCGGTGTGGTCGTCTCTTCCGACGTCTCGTCTGCGCCTCCCCTGTTGCTCCTCGTCACTGGCATTCTTCAAACTTCAAAATTCGGCTCGCGAAGGACAATATAATGTGGAGGACCGGACCACTCCACATATGATGCTATCTGTAGACTTGATGCCTACCTATCCGGAGACCCAGCTCTGATAAGAGCTAATCGTGATAAACGACTTGGATGCTCCCTCGGTCACTTGTTTTGCGTCTATTACGCGTGTGGACTGTATACTAGGTGTTATTGAAGAATATGTGACTCTACGTTAAATACTTGGCAAATAAAACTGATTCTAAACTTAATAAAAAACTGACTCTAAACTTCTAGGTAAAATAAAACTTTTTCTTTGTTCTTGGTAAGAGCGCTTGTGCTTCGGGCGGGATACTTGTTCCTTATCGGTGGCTATTCGGCGACTGACTACCGTATCAAATTTGGCCTCCTATTTATACTATTTTCGCCCGAAGCACGAAAACACAAAATTCATTTATTCTTAATAAAATTACGTTCACAACAGAGTTCTATAGTCTACGTTTATAGAACAACAAACATTTTCCTTATATTCTTAGTTGAAGTACCTTTTTTGACCTCTTGAAGTTGGCACGTGTAAGGAACCGGTTCAAACCGGTTTTTTCCTACACGTGCCATATAAATACAAATTTATTTTAGCTTTTATTGAACATTCTTATTGGAAATGGACACCTTACTTCCCAACCATTACGTATCACGCAATTAATGTTCAATTCAATAGCGAATTATCGGAAAAAACGTGTATTTACTTTTGGTTCGCACGGGCCCAGCCAGTCGCAGCGCTGCCAGGCGCGTGCGAGCGAGACAACCTATCGATATACTCGATTCACAACTTATTTTTAATATTTACATAATAGGCCGTTACGTTTACATAGTGCTTATGTACTAAGCCGTCGTGTACAGATGGGTTAAGGCTTGCACAGGTCGCATTCTAAACGAAAACGCAAGTTAAGCAACGTTAACCATAGCCAGTGTTTGGATTTATTTGAATAACTGACATTTTGAGTTTGAGTTTACATCTGCGGGATTATTGTCGTAACAAAAACTGCGCTATCTTGCTCGAACAAAATACAAAATGAGTGATATAGCGCTTGATATTAAGACTAGATTTCAACCTGTGTTTCAACTGTCTTTGTCACGAGAACAGTGGCGCAATTATGCTTACAAAAGATGATGTCGTCGTTTTGATGACAATATGATGTTGATCACAAGTTGACGTGGATTTTAAATGGTGTTATGCTATATCAATTCTGTATCTCATTTTTGACATTTTCGTGATACTGTTTTATGTCAATAAGTGGAGTGTAATACGCGTTTAAGTTGATGTTATGTTGATATCATATTGATATCGCATATTTCGGAGAGCATAATAAGAAATAGTCTGTAATGTCAAGTTGACATCAAAACGTCATCATAATTTGTAAGCATAATTTTGCACCAATGACCCGTTGATGCGCGGAGCCTTTTTAAAACATTATAACACTTACCTAATAGCACAGAATTCATATTAGTACTAACGTACTAATAGTCTTCCTACACGGATTAGTTGCAATATTTATGTTTAGCAACAAAGTAGTTGCGTTTTATATCAGCCTAACGACAGTTGTGGGCAAACCAGTTTGTAGAAAAGGATTTATTTTGGGAAACATACAAGCAATAGTTGCGTAGAACCTTCAAGGGTACAGCCTAGTTCTGTTAGTGAGGTAAGCGAAGAAAATTCAAGTTAAAAATATACTGAATAAACTCTGGACAACGATTTACTTTGTAATCTGTCATTTACAAGATACCAAATTAATTACAGTTCTATAATAATTAAACTAAAAACTAAACTAATATTTAAAATTAAAACAAAACTTCAATTCCCTGTGGTAGGACCCAAAATGCTTGCAGCAGCGTTACCTCGCTGAATGGCATACATAACCTTGATGCTGAACGGCGATAATAATGCGTTGAGCGAAGTAACTGCCGGCCTTTGGGTCACCTGTGGTCAGACGTTTGGCGATGATGTCCTAGGATATTTCACTAGGACTCCATGAGCCTAGGGTTTCTGCACCAAAAGCCACAAAATCATAAAAGCTGATAAGTTTCCGATATTTTGTATCTTTTAATTTTTCGCTTTACTTTAAATAGAGGTCAAATGGTAGCTAAGTTATTGGTAAAAAAAAGTTCATTGCCCAGTAAACGGTTTCACAAACAATCATTAGGTTATATAGAGCTTAAAAATTGGTCTAGAAATTGCTACGTAACTTATAATTTCACGGTATACTAGACGTATGGAAAATTATAGTGTGTGTTTATAGACGGGTAAGCGATCAGCGACAGATTGCGACAAACTGAAAAAGGGTTCTTTACTAGCGACACCCGCGCAACTTCATTTGCGTATATCCCGCTTTCCCGTGGGAATTTTGAAATTTATTATACATAAAAACCTTCCTCTTGAATCACTCTATCTACGTAGTTTTAAAGATCTAAGTATACATGAAAAATTATTTCATCGGTCGAAGCTACAGTATTCGCCGGTGGCTATCCTTACTTTCTTACTAATATTATAAATGAAAAAGTGAGTTTGTTTGTTATTTCTTCACGGCTTGACTAAGCAGCCGATCATTATGAAAATTTGCATACATCGGTCATTCTCGACATTAGGCGTTCTTCGCCTAATTACCGTACCCTTTTTTATTTTTCTCTAGTTTGTTTTAAAAGGATTGAAAAATGTAACTCATGAAACATGCGAATGTAACAATTAAAATGGCATTCGTTTATTAAAAGCGGTTTCCGAGTTAATGAGACTTAAACATTTCATGGGTACGGTAATTAGATAAATCTATTACTTAATGTAATGGTAATTAGAAAAGATCATTATGTCTACTTAAAATAATAATAAAAATGACATGTATAACATGTATAGACACAACTACACGATAAGAGGTATGAATGTTGATGCTAATTGGAAGGAAATGGCTAAAGCAATAAGAACTGCTGCAAAAGAAGTCCTTGGGGAAACACGAGGTGGGCGAAAATTGAAAAGGAAACGTGGTGGTGGAACGAAAGTGTCCAAAAAGCATTAAAAATCAAAAAGAGTGCATTCAAGGAATGGCAGAGTTACGTGACATGATCATAGGAAAACTGAATTGAGGGAGAGGTATAACGAGGCGAGGAGACGGGCAAAGGTGGTGGTTGCGAGTTCCAAATCCGGGGTAGAAGAAAAAGTATATAATGAATTAGATAAAGAACTAGGTCAGAAAAAACTATACAGAATGGCTAAACAGCGCAATCAAAGATCGAAAGACATTTGTCACGTAAAATGTGTGAAAGACGAATGTGGTAAAACATTGGTAAAAGATAGTGACATTAGAGACCGATGGAAGGGATATTTTGAAAAATTACTTAATGTTGAGAATGATTATGATGGAAAAGAAAACTTAATGACATAGATATAGGCATAATAGCTAAGGTAGATGAATTAGAGGTAAAGAACGCCTTGTGGAAAATGAAGAATGGAAAAGCAGTTGGCCCGGACACAATACCAATAGAAGTCTGGAAGGTTCTAGGGGATTATGGATGCAAGTGGCTCACTTTGTTTCTTAATGAATTGTTGGTTCAGGATGTCATCCCAGAGGAATGGCAAGACAGTTCCTTGGTACCTATTTTTAAAAGAAAGGGGGATGTCCAGGAGTGCAATAGCTACAGGGGGATTAACTTGATGTCACACACATTAAAGCTGTGGGAGAAAATAATGGAGGCACAACAAAGTACAAAAGAGCACACAAAAACCTACATATGGTATTCGTGGACCTCGAAAAGGCCTACGACCGGGTCCCGCGTCAGTACAACAGAATGCTTTTCTGTTGATGTAGGTGTGCACCAGGGTTCAACGCTCAGTCCATACTTATTCCTTCGGGTTATGTTGCTGGAGGATGCTGAGGTGGATGGATGTGTGGAGTGACGAGAAGGGACAAAGTCAGGAATGTACACATAAGGGGGAGTTTAAAGGTGGCGCCTGTAACCGATAAGAGAGGTCAGAGACTGAGATGGTTTGGCCATATGATGCGCAGGGTGGACAGTCTGGACAGTCATGTGACCCAGAGGGTGCCAAGAATGAATGTGGATGGATGGAAGGGCAGGGGTAGGCCAAAAAAGAGATGGAGTGATGGCGTGAGAAATGACATGAAAGTAGCTGGAGTAACTGAGGAAATGGAAGGAGTTTGGAACTAAATCGGCACAGCAAAAGTTTAATAATTTCATACAACGGTAGTTAGAAATACATGGTAATTGGTATACGGTAATTAGAAAACGCCGATTTTTCATAAAATTTTCGAAAACCTACAGAGTATTGAAATACTGCATTACAACACTGTACTGAGACCAAAGCACTGTCTCTATTTATATAAGCAATTAGAGTCTACCTTAACCAATCTAGTATAAAATTAAGTACACGGTAATTATAAAAGTTTTGAACGAAGGATACGGTAATTATATACTAACGTGCTTCATTGACTTATACACTAACGTAAAAGACCTGCACCTGCTGCAAGACCGCGGCAGAAATTGAGGGCTTGAGACGTGTACAAGTAGTTATGTGCCAAATATCGTAATTAGGAATGTGCACCCTCGAAAAGAAAACGTCACGGCAATTATAACTTTAGTTCGGACATGCGGTTACTCAATGATAATTATTTACAGACTGATTTTATTGAGTGGATATTTTTTCATGTGATACCCGTTGCCTAATACTCATTAAAATGTTGAATGGAAAAAATAAAATCCGTACATCATAAAAGTTACAAGCAAGTTTTAACCACATTTTGGGGTGCGGACAGGGCACGGTGCTTAGAGAACAGAGGTTTGTGAAATTAATTTAGCCAGATAACTATGTAATCGGGGCCTATGTTTTTGTTACCAGCTAGACATGGATGCTAACTAACATATAAAAATATTTCCCTTTTTGAATTTGATAATAATACGAATATACAAGCCCGGACGCACAAAATCTAGCTAATCGAAGAATGGCCGACATATTGTTAGGGGTACAGAGCCCAACATAGGCTACTTTTTATACCGTGAAAGTATGTTGTTCCAATGGGAAAATAATTTTTCTACTATAGAGGGCGCTGTATCGGCCAACAGATGGCGCCACAAGTCGCGCTATGGATTGTTTTGTTGTCAAACGAGATCTATGTCATAAAGTTAACGCGAGCGAAGCCGCGGCGAAAAGCTAGTATTATATATATTTTTTTAAATAGGGATCCTACCCGTACGAAGCTAGGTTGGTTCGGTCTTCAATAAAATCACAGTGAAAATTTTTGAATTCTGTGTAATTTCTATTTCTTATGGCAAATCGCTAATATGCGTTCTCCCACTTAATATTCCCAAATGTCTAATGCATTGAAACAATAGCCATGACGTATTATAATTGGCTATTGTGCCACATCCGTTCACTGATGGCATGTTATGATCTAGCTAGGGATTGGAGTCGCTCATCCTGAACTAAGGTCAGTAGGAGTGGAACTGGAATGAAAAATGAGATAAAAATGCCTGATTAATAACCATAATGTATACAGAAATTTTTATGCCGTGTACGTTTGGTATTTTACTTTTTTTAAGCTATTGCATAGCTTTTATCGTGGGCTATGAGCGCGGCGTGGCGACCGAATAAAGAAATTCCGTAACCAAAAATTACCTAACTTAGCACCGATAAAATTAATAAACAGAGTTCAACCTTAATTGAACGAAATAAGACTCAAAATTCAATACGCAAATTTTAACGAGATAATACCGCTATTCCCTCATAGAGGACTCTGTTAACCAGTGTTATATTTTAATTTTAATAATTATAATTGCATAAGTTGATAAAAAATGCTATGCAATAGCTTTACCGCGGCAGTCCCCGAATGCTACACGTATTTTTATTTATTTATTTTAAACAACTTGGATGTAGGAAGCGAATTGATACCACCTTCACTGATGCATCCACTCCCTTTTTCGCTTTCCTTCCTTCCTTCCTTTTTCGTTCTATCATAGGCAACGCCTCCAAGATCTTGTAGTCGTTGATGTCCATGGGCAGCGGTAATTGTTTACCACTAGGTGACCCGCTAAATAATTTGTCCTCCTCTGTCATAAAAAAAGACAGGATTCTATTAAGGGAAAAGAGATGGGAGAGGAAAAAGAAAACCTTAACAGAATATAAACAGTACTTTATAGTACGGGAGAACGCACATTCGGGGACATGTGCATACAATAGAACTAATATATGTACATTTTACAATAAATCCTACTAATATTATGAAGAAGAAAGTTATGTGTACGTTTGTACTTCTTCACGCTGAAATGGCTGGACCAATATTTATGATATTTGGTATGTAGGCTGATACCTTGGATTAACACATAGTGTACTTTTTATCCCGAAAAGTACGCGATTCCCGTAGGATTTCATCAAAAGCCTAATATAAATGGCGCTACTGTGCAAAAATAAATATACGCAAACGAAATTGCGCGGGTTTCACTAGTATGATTATAATTAAGAAAAAAAGTCATTTCTAAACAAACACAGTCCATAATCGTCACTTACAACTTCATAACGCTTTTTAAAGGAAGGTGGTTTTAATAAAAGCAGTAGAAAGTAGTAGTTACTTAGACGGGCCGCGCCCTAACTTACAATATAGCGGGCCTAGTATGAATCCCTGTGGCACGCCTAGAAAACTGGATGACAAGTTAAAGATACTAATACAGACTCGAGTCTTGTCTTTGCTACTTTGTAAACAAATAGATTTGTAAAATAAATGATATGGCTGTGTCTGTTTACCTATTTCTCACTATTTCTTTCAAATGACACATGCTATGTTGAAATTTTAATTAGTTTCAACAATTTCACAGGTTCTGGTGGTCGAGTGGCTAGCAATGGTCACTTTATCTCGAGGCCCGCGGGTTCAAATCCTGCGCAAGGCAAACATTTGTGTGCAAAAACATGCCTGTTTGCCTTTGGCTGGGTGTTTTTTATGTAAGGATTTATGTTTATTTATCAGCAATCTACTACCCATAGTAAAAACTTAGTTGCTTAGTCTGGGAGTAGATGGCGTTGTGTGATTCGTCCAAGAATATTTATTATAACAACATTTTAAATTTTAAGTTTGAGAGGGGTGAAGTCGAGTTTCTTCCTTGTATTACAAGTAACAACTATTGAATGGTTCAATTTTATTTATTTTTTCACTGATGCCAATTAAGGATTTCCAATTTTTAGGTACTTCATTCAGCAAATTACGAGCAGACAATTATGGGTGAGAACATTGAGACTAAAAATTTCATAATATAAATTGTTTAACATTATAACTTCCTGTCCAATAACCATTTGTTATCAGCCAATGGCTTGTTTTATGATAAAACCATACCATTTACGAAACAGGTTTGTAAACATGTATACTTAACATGTGTTAAGAAGTTATGACAAGAATAAATAGATTAATTGAAGGCGTTTACTTAAGAAGTAATTAAATGAAAGAAGAGGTAAAAAAATTCAAAAACTCTTGATTCAAAAAACGTATAGGTACATAGATAACTAGAAAGTAATTAATATTTATTTAAAGGCTAAATCGTTTTTTTATTATTTTTATTATATCTAACACCCCTTCCACACGGCCCAATCTAATTGGCCAATTTGTATACCTGTCCTTTTATATAGATATCACCAAGAACAGGACAATAGATCAAATTGGCCTAAAAATTGGGTGCGTCTGGACGGGGTGTAAGAATACTCTCTATCTAAAGCACCCATAAAGCCAGCTGCATCATAATTTGATTACCCTTTTGGAAGTTACGATCAGGCAAAAATTACACTCCTATTTTTGAGGACGTTTAAATAATTAGTGCATATGATCTATGTTTAATGTATCTAATAATAAAAAAAGTTTAGTCTCATAAATCTCGGTACAAAGGTATAACACATTAACGCTATAAAAAAAACTATAAACATTACATACTAGACGTCGCATACTTGCCTCGCACGTGCCATGCCGCCAGTAAGCATAAACAACTGTACTGTCAGTGTGTCTGGTTCTGGTCCCCTCTTTAACACCACTACCAATAAAACCAACCTACCAAAACATCGCTCAATAAACCTCCATCCATTACCGTGAAAAACTTAAAGCAGTTTACGCCGTCGATTCAAAAGAAGCATTGGACTGCACTCACTTAGGTTATATCGACGGCAAGCCATAACGGAATCCCAATTGATTGTTCGTCACGAGTCCACGTCACACGGTCGCACCGCCTACGGTAGTATAGACGTGCGCTTGCGATTAAAATGTTGAAACTAATTTAAATTCCATATAGGTTGCTACAAGGGTGCATTTTGGGCCCATATCAAATCTATTACACTTTTATAGACATTTTATTAAAGTGATTGTGTTCTGTGTTTTAGTCTTTAATTGAGAAAGTAAATACTTTCATAAGTGAAACTCACGTTCTCATGGTTTTTTAAACAATTGTGTGGTAATTGTTAAGTTAAAATGATTTGATGTTGATATAAAGTGATGACTGAAATGTGTAAGTATTTCATATCTTCTAATACAAGTGCGACAGTTATTCTGTCTGTCTGTTAGGCACGGTTATGCCGCTGAATCAATTTATATGAGACTAGCTAAACTCGCGTAATTTCGTTTGCGTGTATATCCGCTTTCCCGATGGAATTTCGGAAAATTACTTTTAATAGAATCTTTATCGGAAAATTATATTATGGGAATCTCCAGACCTGAGTAAAAAAAAATATTTTATGGGAATCTCCAGACCTGAGTAAAACGATAGTAAAGTCAATGTTTGTTTTATCCCATAAATCACACCAGGAATTGTCAGTTCCAGTTTTTTTTATGACAGAGAAGAACAAACAAGCTACCGGGTCACCTGATGGTAAGCAATCATCGCTGCCCATGGCATTGCCCACGTATGAAGGAATGAAAAATGAACTGGAGAAGGAATGTGAAAAAGGGAGTAGGAAGAAGGAGGGGTATTGGTGCAGGTGAATGCCGGCAAAACCGCGGGCAATCAGTAGTATCTAAGTAATACAAATCTTATCTGAAAATCCATTAACTATGATAATTTTAAAACTATTAGAAAAAAACAAGATGTAGGTCGATTATTGTATTATTTAGAATAGAACTGTATGTACTTAACTTTAAGGTCGATTTTACGTTTTTAATAGTCATTGAGTCATGACAAATTAATGTTAAATGTACTTTCTCAATGGTCTTCGTTTTAAAGAGTTCAAAGTCACCATAACTGTTTAAGGAAAAATATGTTTTATGTCTTTAATGATAAAGGTCAATTTAATTTAAGTATATTAGTAAGAAGCACATAACCCTACCCTATTAATTAAACGCGAAATTTTGTAAAGATGTTTGTTACTCTGTCACTCAAAAGATGGTACAGCTTTGATGAATGAATTTTTAACTTTAATCATTTCGGGATTTTATATTACAGAATTTTGCGGGTAAAACCGATGCCATCAGCTAGTTATACATTTTCAGCTCATTCAGCATATTTTGTGAGAGAGTGGTACATCCCCGGTCCACCCAACCCATTTCATAATGCTCTACCACTCAATTTTATACGTCATATAGAATAACCGATTCAAATACGGTTTTTAAAAATCACTTAAAACTGTCTTCGGCTAAGTTCTCCAAAATTATGTTGGTGTAAATGAATTTAAGATATAGAAGGGGTTTAGGATTATTTTAGTATTTGGAAATTTTAAATTGAAATAAGGGAAAGTTGGTGAAAACTGGCATAAGCCGGGCTGGTTTGGTCTTCTAACTTCTTTGCAGAATTTCGAGGTTCTAAGTAACATTATTTGGATTGGAAGTTGATCTTAGTTTTTGTAACTTGATTATGCAACAAGTATCCCATTTTAAAATTAGGTAATACAGCTTTAAGTAACGGTAATATTCAATAACCGGAACTGGTGTATGTATCAATATTCATATCGGATAACCACGCATATCCGATACTTATTCTATGAAACGTAATTACAAACTAGGAACAACACTAATTCGTTTTCTAACATTGAGTACTATGTATTTCTTACTAATGATTTCAATACTTCACACAATACTTACTCCAACTAATTTTTCTTTGATTGAATTCGTTGTGAGTTCCAAAGCGGGATGCAGACCAAGAGCTAGGCTAAGTCATTGCTAACTTAGTTTAGCTTAGTCTGCATAGCTGATATGATTTTTCATACTTAGGTGCAGACCACAACGCGTAATGTATGTTAAACTAACTAGAAACTAACTTAGCTTAAGGTCTTGGTCTGCAACCCGCACAAGACAGCTGTAGGTTCTCCCTCGGGACGTCAATAAGCTTCATTGCTTATTGTCAATCTGAGGTCGCCATTGTTGATCCTGGGTCTACAGGAGACATAGCGATCTTCGGCTAGGAGAGCTTCAGACATCGTGTGACCCGCGTTTAGTTTTATGCACAGCAGCGTCATTTATATCAGTTTTTTTACCAAATCCTTTGGGAATCGCGTACTTTTCGGGATAAAAATGTGCAGCATATGTGTTAATACAAGATATCAGCTACCTACATACCAAACATACACACAAACCTTTGCCTATATAATATTAGTGGGATTCTCGAATTTTTCTACGTTATCACGATAAATAATTTGGCTGGTTAGTGTTCATGATAATTACTTTAGATATAATTATTTACTCATCTTGTAACAATTATTATAATAATCTTAATAACATCAAAACTTTTTAGAAAATCTATTGTGTAAGATATCATGTGAACCAGTGAAATAAAAAATGGCGGTCATTGGCCGCCATTGTTGTGATGATTTCTGTTGTAGGTACAACTTATTCTCGTAGCATCCGTAAGATGATTGCATTTTTCTAAATTAAAATATGATATTTAGAGAATATATTTAATGTTATCTTTTCAAAATGAAACGTTTTACAATCGTCAAAATTATGTAATGTTTTATTGTTTCATATTCCTGTTTATTAATTTCAAAATGGCTGCCTACGTGATTTTTAAGTGTTATGTTTCTTGCCAGTTCTTCTTACTACAAATATGCCGTCTGAACTGGTGGTACGAAAAAACTTCACTATTTGAAAAAGCTTGTGTAATGTATTTTTTTATTTATTAAAAACTAGCTGACCCGTGCCCACTAGTGGGCATAATGTTAATAATCCTTTTTTAGTACAGGCGTTCGTAAGAAACGCTTTCATTTGACCGTTTTTTCTCCGATTTACTTTAAAACGGACTACCACGTAAAAGCCATTTTATTTTTCGGTTTTTTATATAACCTATGACACTCGGCAATAATGTGTCTTTCTAGTGAAAGAATTTTTAAAATCGGTTCAGTAGATCCCGAGTTTACCCCTTAACACACAAACTTTACTTCTTTATAATATTAAGTATAGAAGTATAGATTAGCATAGACTAACTTTTTCGTCCGCGTGAAATTCCGGACCCGTTCCCGTCCACATTGAATTTCGGGAAAACCTGTAGCCCATGTCACTCTCTGATAATGTAGCTTTCTACTGATGAAAGAATTTTTGAAATCGGTCCAGTAGTTTCGGAGCCTATTCAATGCAAACAATCAAATCTTTCCTCTTTAAAATATTAGTATATATGACTTTGACTTTCCATTATGACCGATTAGACCTGCATCCAGCGGTTTTCCTCAAGTCGTCTGACCAGCTTGTGTGCAAATATATTTCATATGACGATTCCTAGTCAGATAAAAAAAAATTGCTTCCTGCCTTGACATTGTTGCTATAAAAACAAGAATACTAGCAAAGGAAGTAATGTACCATAGTTGGGATGCCGAGTGTTAATGTTGTTTCTCATGAATCCTAATGTTTTATCTATAGATACCATAAATGGTATACACATTAAGAGCAGGATAAAATACCTTAAATAAAGATATATCAAAGGTTGCGCGGTTGCGTCTCGTTTTAAAAGATCGAATAAAAAGTTTCGGCTGATTTTAGTACTTACTAAAACTTTCTTTTTTTTTAACACAAC
Source organism: Endotricha flammealis (assembly GCA_905163395.2). Taxonomy (NCBI): domain Eukaryota; kingdom Metazoa; phylum Arthropoda; class Insecta; order Lepidoptera; family Pyralidae; genus Endotricha; species Endotricha flammealis. Next base: position 2,720,822 of record LR990883.1, read on the forward strand.
GGCTGAAGTACAAAATGTCTGTGATGGATGCTAAAAAAAACTTTTGACAAAGAAATCTTGGCGTTAATTTTGAAATTTATGAAGCAATAGAAATCTTTGCAGTAAACACAAAAGTCTTCCTAATCTTTCAATAGTAATAAATTAAACAATGTGTACGTACAAAATGGTCGTTAATTTGATTTTGTGGCCAATTTATGTACAATTTCGTCAATTGAGCGTGAACCGCACGTTTAACCCAACGTTCGTTGCGTGATTGAAACAAATTTACTTTTTTTTTATTGGCAATCCACTATTCCATTGATAAAAATCTAATTACATTTTTTTTAATAACTTTGTTCCTAATAATAAGTAGTAACAAGCTGGTTTTTTTAACGCACTGTAATGTGTAAAACTAGGGGTGCATGGCGTAACGCGATGCAAAGTTGAGCTGAGCGAATGTTGAAAGTTTTGGCGCCAAAAATCAGCTTTATTGGTTTTGGCACATTTTGGCACATTTTATTTTCATTTTTATTTTTTTAAAACCTTGCCACAAACTGTCTCTTAAGATGTGCCAAGTTTGGTTCTAATTGGTGGAGTAGTTTGGGAGGAGAAGACGAACAACCAAATGAGGAGAGTCTGGTATGGAGAGCTTCGCTCGCCTTCGGCTCGCTCAGCTCAATAAAATCATTTTCTGAATGCAATGGTCAGAGTGCTGCCAGCTTCATTCTGATCAGAATATTTGTTATTTTTTTAATAAAAAAACCCAGATGTCGTTAAATACACACAAATGCATGAATTGTTTGAACACAAATGTTAATCCTAACTATAAGTAAATTGTAGCCGAGCAGTTTTTTGTGTAAAAGAATACGTAATACCTATGTTCTCAGTGTATCCTCATACAATTTGAGAGAATCCCCCGAAATTTCGTTTGCATTCGAATTTCGAAAGATCACCAATTTTTTTAAAGGAATAACAAACAACGAACAAATGCTTGTGGAAGGATTTATAGCTGAAAATGCTTCTCAAAGTTAAAATGCAAGAACATATAGTTGTAGAACATTCAAAGATAATTGAAGTATACCGTAGTCTATAGACAAAACAGCATTTTTTCAATCTTCACCTGTTCATCAATTCTAAGTCACGAACTGAGTTCATTGACTTCAGTTACGTCAATGATCTCCTAACAATTGGATGAACTTGTAATTTTGTGTCGGCATAATAGGTACATGATCATAGTATCTACATAAGGTGGTACGTTTGGGTCCGCGCGGGAAATTCAATTTTTTGAGGTTATTTACAAATTGCATCTCAAATTCAAATTAATTTATTTGCAGTAACACGGTAGGACAGGTATTACATAATAGTAGTGATCAAGCGTGTCACGCCAGTATCTCAATCATTGATCGAATTTTCTATCAATGATTGAGATGCAATTTGTAAAAACCCTCAACAAATTTGAATTTCCCGCGCGACGATCGACGACGGGATGTTTTTTTAATGACAGAGGAGGACAAACTAGCTAGCGTGTTACCTGATGGTAAGCAATCACCGCTGCCCATGGACATCCACGACTACAAGATGTTGGATGCGTCGCCCACCAGGACCTATGAATGAAAAAGGAAGGACGGGGGAATGCAAGTGAAAAAGGGAGTAGGAAGCAGTAGAAATGTTAATATTCCGTCTCTCTCACTCATCGTATGAAACACAGCAACATATCACCGCTATTTCACGTCGATATTCTGTAGACAAGCAGTCTACATGCACAGTATGCACACCACCACACCACCCTTCAGTCAGTTGCGAGCGAGCGACAGAAGCAGTGGTGTCCAATTGACAAAAAACGATCTGTTAAACAAAAATTGTCAATTGGACACAACTGCGCCTGTCTGTACCATCGCAATGCCGTAAAATCTCAGTACCGTACAGCTTGTCTATACTTTTATGTCGATGGTGAGACGGTGGTACTGCAAATTAACGAGCCACTACAAGTTCATATAGTACCTACCTAGTGGTGGTAGTGGCTAGGTCCTACCAACACAATAAATAGTAGTACGGCACTCTACCTTTCGTCATTTGAAAATTATAATATGCAACCAACACCGTTTATTATAATTTAATAATATCTTCTTGATAACTATAAATAACAATGGTCCAGATTCTACCTCATCCGTACAAAAACTTGCATAATCGGAAATCGTTAGGTTTACGCAATCGATAAAAAATAATCGGTTCCTCATTGTTGAATCGATGGCGTTAAATCTTTATTGTTGCTTTCACCGGTCGCGTTTTTTTTTACAAATTTGCATGTGATGTGATAATAATCAAATCAAAATAAATAGTTTCGATGCTTTTATAAATTATATCAGCGTCGGTAACCCTAGTCGTAATTTTTAAAATATCCTTACATCTTAGATTAATAACTATATAGATGGAGAGTGTTCATACAAGCGCTCTGTCAAAAGTGAATCGATAAACGCTCCATCGAATTGTCAGCGACATGCACTTGACACTTGCGTAATGTTGCCAATGGAAGCGTAGATTCCAAAAAGCGGGGAAATAAATAGAGTTCGTTTAAATTTCTCAACTTTCAAGTAACAAAATTTTAGGTATATGATATCGTAAATTCACAAGGACTTCCATTAGACAACGTGTCACATACCTACGTAAATATAAGTAGCAGAAGCAACTGTTTTAAAATTATTCAGTCGAAGCAATAAAATAGTTAATGGGAAACTATATTCACAATTGGACAACACCGAGCATTAAAATAATACGCTAAAATCGTACTATTTCTTTTTCATAAATAACTACAAATTACTATGAAATATTTAAAACTTTCCTGTGAAAAGTGATATCATTACATTTTTTTTGTTTTTTATACGTGTTGTGACTTGTGACACGATTTAATAGCACAAACCGCCATTGTTTTTTTTTCGGGAGACACGACACGTCTGGCGCCATCGACAACTACGAAGCGGTTCGGCAAAGTTCGGCGTTTGGTGCCAGACTGGCACCACTCGGCACCAGTTGAGGTGTATCAAAACGGGTGCAGGGACACTCCCTCTTTATGTTATTACTCTGAGCCTTACACATCTTTACATAGTATGAAATGAAGTTGCTTCCTCCGTCTGTCCATATGTATGCTTCAGTATGGTTAGATCTTTTAAACTACCTACGCAACAGTTTTTGATGCGGGCCTAAAGTAATAACAATATAAAGAAGGAGTGTCCCTGCACCCGTTTTGATACACCTCAACTGGTGCCAGTCTGGCACCAAACGCCGAACTTTGCCGGTGAATGCGGGTTTTTTAAAATAGGTAGATAGAGTGATTCAAGAGAAGGATATAAATGTATATTATTACATACAAGGCAAAGCGGGATACACATACATGCAAACGAAGTTGTGCGGGATTCGCTAGTAATAAATAACTTTGCGATAGTGTAGAGCCGGAATAATAAATTAGGAAATGAAAAAACGACAGCCAGAAGAAGAAGAACATAGAATTGGCGCGAAATAATATTCGCGTATGTCAGCAAGTTTTTTATTAAAACCACCCATGCATGCATGCACTAACCTAACGGGCTGTATAACAGTAAAAATAGGTAATATAAAAAAAATAGTAATGCGTAAATGATCGCCACTCACCGACCATAGAGTAAGGCCATTTTCACACATTTTTATGAATTATTTCACCTACATATTTTTTTATTTATATTTTATGCGGCGCTAATTTATGTGTTTTAATTTACATTTTATGTTAAACCGTTTTCACGCAATAAATATTGTAAAGTTATTAACTTATTATGAATTTGCTGCCAAATTAGTTTCCGAAGTAGTTCGTAGTAAAACTGAATTTAGCGCGGGTTTTATTCGCATTGCCAGCAATAAAAAAAATTGGCTGGCCATAAACAACTTTCTCTGAATGACTTTTTCATTTTTGGCAACCATTATTAAAGTTTAAGATCGTTTGTACAAGGCCTTAATATACATACTGGCACAAATAACAGTGCAAGAGCAATGAAGCATTGCGCTTTCGTGCGATGATGACGTCCACTGTTTAAGCGTTGAAAGGTTTAGTGATGTATCTAATTTGTATCGTTTTTTTTTTATGTTTTCTTTTTACGATTGACCTGTTTACGTTTTATGGCGATATAATATAATACTGTAGTCTTGTGTTCAGGGAATAAAGATAAAAAACCGGGCAAGTACGTGTCGGGCCACGCACAATGTAGGGTTCCGTATTGGCTACGCATTATTCCATATTCTATGACATTTTGTACGTTTTCGTTAAAGAAATGTTACTTCATAATTTTGTCGGCTATTACTCGGTCACTAGTAGTGCCTACTTAACCGTTATAGTTTTCCTTGTAGGTTTACTATATGGACTACTACCATGAATTTTTTCAAATTTCTAAAAGACTTTCGGAGATAGAGGGGACCACCGTGCAAAGCGAAAATTAGCACGTTAAATGTAAATAATTCACAAACGGATCAATGTATCGGAAAATGATCTTCCCACACCCTCAATGTTTTTAAGAGACCTATCTAACAATACCGCACAAGATGGGGTCGGTGCGAAAAAAAAATTAATTCTCACTTTACCTGTAGGCACCCCAAAAAAATATTTTTCAAAATTTTGTTCTACCACTTTGTTAGCATTGTTAATATGAGTATACATACATAAATTACAGCTTTCTAGCATCAAACGTCTAGGCGCTAGACCGCGGTCGGACAGACGGACATGGCGAAACTATAAGGGTTTCTTGTAGTTTACTACCGAACCCTAAAAACAAGACTGAACTTTGGAAAAATTAATCCTTGTGCCGCTAAAAATGTTACGGCCACAAAAAACAGTTTTTCGCGATTATCTTGTTAAGAACATTTTATTGAAAAAAAAATGGTCATGGAAAATTATCAACAAAAAACATGATATAAATAATAAACAATTCTTTACTAAGGTTACAAAGACCCAGTTGTCAGTAGACATTTTTTCTTAAAGCTAGCGTTAGATGTATTATTACCTACATTTTAAAACTAAAAAACACATTACTTTTTTGTATTTCGATATCGATAATTTCATCCATTTCCCATCACTATTGACCAGTCGTTAGACAAATTGCTTTATCACATGCATAAGGAGATTAAATACAAACACAACTTTTATTGAGTGGTAGTGCCTATCTACTGCTATGAACTAGCTAGTGGCTAGTAGGCAGTACTTACTGTAAACTATGTATATACTACTTTAAGTACTATTCATATTATAAAGAGGAAAGATTCGAATTTTTGTTTGTAACGAATACACTCAAAAACTACTAGACCGATTTCAAAAATTCTTTTACCGTTAGGAAGTGACATTACCCCTTTTTTTTTTGTTTATAGTCAGGAAAATGCATTACTGCATGTCCCGCCACTTGGGGAAGCGACGGGGGTCTGTCGGACTCACCTCTCTAGCCAATGAGGGATACCGACTAAAAACCTGACTGTCTGCCACCTTCTCCGCCTTCACGTGGCGGGGTCGCGGGTCCCCCCTGGCCCCCTGTACCCCTGGGCATCGAGTACGTAGCCTTTTTGAATAGAGACGCCTTCAAGTCCATTGGGTTTGTCCAAATGTGTTGGTATTTTGTACATATAATCGCTCACTATTTTAAAATTTCAACCTCTATATTGTTTGCGCGCGCAGTAATTGACAACTGAGATTTGAGGACAATTATTTTTGAAGAAAATGACAAACATTATGTCTCTATTGGATACATACTCGCTGCTCGCTGCCCCCGGATGCCCCGGGTCTAGGCTTGCTAGGTGTCCGGCTTTAGCCGGACATGTTTGGCTTTTTGCGGTCACGTCCGGCCAGGCCTGTCCGGCTTTTGTCAGGCTTTTTGTCAGAGTGGCGATTCGTACGATGATGGACGGACGAGCGTCCGAGCGGACAAGAGAGCAAACTGTTGGCGCGCGTAGGGTTGCCTGATAAAGCCGAACATAGGTAGGTTTTTGATTGCGTGTCCGGCCAAAATAAACGGTGTTCGGCTTGTCCGGCTTTTTACATTTCGCAAACCAGCGAGAGCCGAGCGAATTTAAAAGAATTTAAAAATGTTGATAAATGTTTAACTAGAATTGAATTTTGACTGATGACTTTATTTGACTGAATAATAATAAAATACTTAGACCGATTTGGAATTCAATTTTATTTAGGTATATTCATTAGAATTTAACAAAATTTGTTGATAATAATCAAAAAAGCTTGATTTTACATTAAAAATTTTTCGTCGTACTGAGACACAAAATTCTCAATAATGTCCGGCCTTTTTACCCAAATGTCCGGCCAAACTGGCTGCTCTGTCCGGCTATTAGGTTTGCCGATCTGGCAACCCTACCCGGGTCACGGATGACATATAGGCTACATTGTATTTTCCAAAAAAATAAGGATCGTTAGAAAAACCCGTGAGAAGCTAGGACGGGGCGCTAGTTTATTAAAAAAAGCAAGTAAATCCCTTCACGCAATATTTAGAAAATTTGAATCATACTTACGCCATTGCTCACCTCTTTCATTGGCCGACTATAAGTACTTCAAGTTGTCTTATGTAGGTAGTTTTTGGCAATCCACCTCATTCTCACGGTATATAAATGTATAATTAATTAGATTATGTTAAAATACTCTTGTTTATGCGAATTCGGAACTTAATAAGGAATTAATTAGAAATACTGACGTTTGAACCACTTTTAACGATTCACCGTATGTGATTTTATTCGACGCCATTTTTGTACAATCCAATTTCCATGTTTTATAAAGGCGTGTACGCACGACCGAACACAAACATGGTGAAAATCGAACACGAACACTTTGTTCGCACTTGCGTACCACTAACGAACACCAAACAATTTGTTCGTCAAAAGTGTTCGTGTCGCTCCAATTTGGTTGTTCTGTGTGGACGATGTTCTCAGCACGACCAAACAAGAACATTGTTAACACGAACATCGAACCAAAAGAGTAAGGCTTGGTAGCCTCTTTTGTTTGACACCATGTTCTTGTTCGGTCGTGAGTGGTTGCGCGCGAATACAAGTAGAACTGTTTGTAGGTGTTCATGTTCGCTTTGCTAATTTACGTCCACACGTGCGAACCACATGTTCCGTGTTCGTGTTCGATGTTCACCATGTTCGTGTTCGATCGTGCGTACACGCCTTTAACGTGTCAACTCGACTATAAGTTTCTTGCGAAGTTGTCCGAGAGCGGAACTGAATATGGAATGAAAAGGCGATTCGAAAGAGCTTATAACATACCTATTTAATATTTTGTATTGTATTGAACTGTTGCGGGTTGTTGTATATGCGTTTAGCTTTGACTTTGAAGCACGTAAAGATTAGGAAACCCATCCGAAAACTGGCTAGGATTGACGTTGCTTTATGTGTTCTCAGATATAGCTACTTCTCAGTACTCAGGGAAGTAAAAAAAAGGTCGTCATCAGTATATCACTTAGTACCAGGCACTACCTTAATGCATTTGTGTCAATTTTGCCCTTTTATTGAATGCCATACCATAAATTCTTGCAATGACACGCACGCGATTTTTATTGTTCTATTTCCGTTTCACCTATTGCACGTGGGGTTGCCATCTATAAAATCTGATAAAACGCGCGAAACCTTGACCTTGCCTTGACCACAGATTACTTATTAGTTTAGTTACGTCATTGACATCAAATGAGTTCTTATTTAAATATAAATTTTGGTTTTGTTTTCGCACAAATTCTTAGACTAGAAGAATTAGAATTGTAGAAGTAACATTCTTTGAGTTTTTAAATCATCACATTTGACAAACTGCTCGTGCGATGATGCATGCTCGTTAATCTTTCTATTATTTAGTAGGTAGGACATTTTCTCGGTGTATCCCAGAGGCCCTGTAGCGGGCCTCTGGCCTCGTCCTCTTGAGGGGCAAATGGGAGATTTTTATTTGCCCCTTAAGGGGACGACTGGGCGAATCACAGAGGGGGCAACTGGGATACATCGCATTTTCTCTCTATTGTCCTAAGAAATTTGAGGATATTTCATAAAATTGGTCCAGTAGGTTGTTGGTTCATCATTTATCTCATCGCATTATTGCGCGAAAAACTATTAGGTTAATAACTTGTGTTTCATTAACTTCATATCATTTTTTTTTTCTTGAAGCATGATTGTATATTTTTAGTTAACTTATGTCGTTCATAAATCTGTAAAATAGAATCTCAATAGAAAATACAAGAACTGTTGGCTTATTCTCATAACATAGTTTAAATCTCGTTTCAAATTCACTCACTATCTCCTTCATTTCATATTTCGTGCGAGCAAGATGGCGCTTGAGATTGAAACTTAATTTTGACAATTTTAGTTCGAGAATAGGCTCGTTTATATCGTTCACGAATAGACTAACCTCAGTTACGTTTTAATTTTTTGTTTGTTTGTTTTTTTTTTCACTAAACATTTATCTTTTTTGTTTTACCTTCAATTCATCTGTGTATGTGAGTATCTGTTTTTGTTGTTAACGCTTTCGTTTTATTTAATTATTTCACTATTTTGTTTTTGTTGTGGATTGTTTTGTGCACTTTTATTCTTTTAAACATAACAGCTTATTCTTTTCAATGATATTTTGCTAACCACTTTTTCACATGAGCACAAACTGACATCGTTTCTCTCTTTCCAGTGACTTACCGGACGAAGAGGACAAAAAATCACCTGTCCTCCTCTTAGGAGTGAACAAGATCACAGAATCACCGTCCTTCGTTAGAAGAAGATCAATAGAACCAGTTACAACTGGATCGATTCGGTTTTTTAGACCACCAAAATCAAAATATACCAGAGGTCTGCATGGAGATGAGAGATTAGAAAGAATCAGACAAGATCTATTAGTACACAAACATAAACCGGATAGATACATTCCTAACGATCACGAAATATCAGTAGAAAGAGAAGACAGATGTCTTAAACTCAATTGTGTGGGTAACTGCATATGCGACAGGCAGAAAAACTCATCAAATCGAGGTTCCTTCTCATTCCACAGACCAGAGAATCGTCAGCCATCTCTTTGCCCTTCAGAACCGTATAGAAGAACAGAAAATAAAGATTATTCTGAAAACGACATTGAATTCAAGTATACGGAACACATTCCAGATTCACAACCCTCAAGCAGCAAACAGACTTACAACATAACACCAAAATCAACAGACCGAAGAAATTTCCTACTATCTAACCTAAATGAAAGATTCAGGAAAACCCTGAGCCTTGATTCTAGAAAAGTCGAAACGAATAGAGTAATAAGCTTACCACAAGAATCTCGACCCAAATCACTAGTTAACACAAGCAACATTTGCGTACAACAGTTTCGTACAGATCATTACAATTCAAATTTTGATAAAACCAGCCAACCGAAGAAGAAACGAAAATCATTTTTCTCTTTGGACACATTTTTTGACTCGAAAAAATCTGATACATCGTCCATAGATGATTATTGCTCATCGAAATACAAGAGATTTGAACTAGAAAGTGATGATTCACCACTATTCAAAAGAGATAAACGTAATGATGATAAAACACCAGATTTACTAAATCTACCAGTGATCATAGATTCGGTTAGAAAGAAACAGTCTGACACAAAAAGACAATTAGAGAAATTAGAAAGCCATTACTATAAAAGCTTAATAAAAACACGGACTGTTATAGACGCAGTCCCCAAAGACGCTACTGACGTGCAGGGTCCGAGCGGACGTGCGTACGATGATGATGAAGTAGAATACATTGAGCCAATAACCAGCAATTTTACAAGTCAAAGCACATTGATATTAGATAAAAACATTCCAGAAACCAAACCTGACTCAAAATTAACAATTTATACTGATGAGACTGATATAAAATTGCCAAGTTCTGCATCACCGAATAATATTGAACAAGACTTAGATAGTATTGGTGCTTATGAAATTGAAGTGAGAGAGGCTGATTTATTGAAAGAGACGAAGAATCTAATTGTAAAGGTTATGGATAAATCTGTTAGTTCTATAGGTAGCTGTTCGTTAGATGTCGACGCTAGTACAGATTTCTCAGGTAATTTTTGAACAATTATAAGATTTGTAGTGTGTGCTTTATGTATTTGCAAACCTTTCAGAAAAGCTATTGTTGAGGATAAAAAGAGCATTAGCAATAATATTTCGTTTTTAGAAAGCGAAATAGGTACCTATTAGAAGTTAAAAAAAGTAAAAAAAGCTAAAGTACCGAAAATGCATACTGCCTTGCTATTGATCTACGTAACCATTGCTATTGGGTACGTTTGGATTGCGAGTGTTGTTATTAATTGATATAATGATCCATCTCACTCTGTCAATGTCGGAAATGTGCGAGGGCCATACTCGGTACTCAGTCTGTTAAACTTCCGCAACTCCGTTTATCTATTAGCCTGCCTGACTGGTTTGCAATGTATCTATGTATTCGCATGTGATTGTTACGATTTCATATTTTACCAATTTTATCATTTTAATATCATTTCATTATGTATTTTCAATATCATTTGAGTAAATATTTAATTTATTTCATGTCTGTCTTTTTCTTTAACAATAGTAATTTATTCAAGGATGTTACGTACCATTTTAAGACAAGCTATCGTCTTTATGCAAATTAAATTCGATGGTTAATTTAATATATGACTCATCTTAAATAGGTCCAATTTTTCGTTGCGTTGTGTAAAAAAACAGACATTAAACAAAAAGTCTAGATCAACGCTCCGAACCCTTTGGATCTAAAGAGGACAGTTTGTACAGAGACTCCCTTTGGGTTTTAGGAAAGGATTTTCCAAAAATCTAACGAGATAGTGAGGTCCAAAATTTATTTATTGACAAATTCAGAATTTTGGATCAATCTAATAAAAAAACGAATTAGTTTACTGTAAAGTTGGTTTAAATTTCAAATCAAAATCTAAGTTGTTTTTTTTTTTACCAGCCATTTGTGTCCCACTGCAGGGCAAAGGCCTCCCCCCAACTTCTCCAATTATCTCTCAATAGGGCCTTTTCCGGCCAATCCTCCAATAAATAAATCTTAATTTACTTTTTGATATTTCTATTCAAGGTAATCATACTAATATTATAAATGAGAAAGTGATTTTGTTTGTTTGTTATTCCTTTACGGCTTGACTAAGCAGCCGATCATTATGAAAATTTGTATACATATTGTCAGGGGTACAGAGCCCAACATAGGCAAATTTTTACGGGGGCGAAGCGCGGGTAACAGCTAGTAATTTATATATGTAAGTATACAATATTAGTAATTTAAATTGAATATTTTAAACCATCGCGTTTAGCACACATTATAACATAACACGTAAACATAATTGTTTTCTTATAATTTCAAATCTTTACTTAATCACTTTTAAAAGTTTTTAGTTAGATAGGTACTTATAAGTAAATTATTATTTCAAAACTATTATTATTTTGTCTATGTATTATTATTTATCATCTTCAATTTCTTATGTTTAAATAATAATTGTGTGTTTTTGTTCGTCTGCCTTTGTTTTTCATTGACGTAACTATTCACAGTCACATCATTCATCATTATGATCTCGGTATCAGATCAGATATGTGGTGATCTTGGAGTTGTTGGATTTTGCATAGTGCTAGCCTGTCATAATCGAACACTCATTATCAAATCGTCCTTGTGCAGGGACACAGGTCTCCCTTCAGCCGAATTGAATTAGAGCGTAATCTGTTATCCTGCTCCAATAAGGATTGGCAGAGGCGAATGTTTTCAAGTCGCCTGAAGCCCACCAACTTGGCTTAACGTCTGTTATCCATCGACAACAGCCGACGGCGGGACCACCGACAGGTTAATGTGCCCTCCGATTCAGAGGAAGCTCGAGATAACGAAACCAATCCAAACATTGGCTAGGGTCGATGTTGCTTGACTTTCATGTTTTGCTTAAGCTGCAACACATGCTCCTGCTCATCATGCTCCTCGGAATGTTTTATTCTCTTCTATTCTATCTCTCTGTCTCTGTCTTTAACTAAAAATAACATTTTCATACACCATTAAACGTAATTAGCAGAGTTTAGTAGCTTCAACACTTACATCTGTTTCCCTTCACCTGTTAGCCGTTGATTGAAGCTGTGCATTTTGTGAGATTTTATTTTTAGTTTTATTACAGAGATGGTCTAATAATATGATTGATCTATAACGAGTTTAGTGCTCTGATCGCATTATTGCATCCTACGGCTTAATTTCATACTTTGTCCAGTTTCTGAAATGTATTTTAATTTTAATTCCCCATTAAGTTTCAATTTATCTTCTATGCTTCTTTCTTTCTTAGTAACACAGTGACATCTATAATTGAATCTAAAAATGCGTTAGGTACAGAAATTTGCTGTAAGTATATTTAAGAAAATAAAGTCGGCATTTAAATCTGGTAGATTTGTAAATATTTAGAAACATTGGTATTCACTTGCATAATTTTGTAATGTTACAAATGTGTAAATAGTTATCTCAAACAATATTCCATAATGTAGGACGCAAACCTCCGCAAACAATGCAGTTGCAAAATGCAAGTCACAAGAAAAAGAATAGCAAACACGAATAGATGTGGCGGCCTCGTTTTAGCCCACGCACGTCTATTGAAGTGGAGTCCGGTCATTGTCGTCGGATCTATCGTTGAATGCGGACGTATACATTATTTTAATAAATTACGGAAGATTATCACGTAATTTTTTGTTATACAAGTTTTTTTAAAAATAAAATAATTGATTAAATTTATTACCGTAAAACGGAACGGAACACTACTGGCTGCATATACGCGTCGTTGACGTCTCCTCAGAAAAAAAAAGTTAAAAGTTTGACGTTTTGCTCTTTGTGATCTGAACGTGATGTCATAATTTTGAGTGAAAATTGTTGAAAAGTGTGTAAATTGTATTAATAATTAATTGTTCTGTTAATTTTCTGTGTTATTTGTGTTTTATGTATAATAATCTCTATTGGGTAAGTTTTTTATAACCGTATATCCGTTGTAACTGTGTAAAATATTGAATTTTCTGGTGTCGTACATGCCTACCTACATTTAGGAAATAATTCAAAAATAATTTTAATTAATAACGGATACCTAATTATTTACGCATTTAACAAAAAGGAAATGACTTATATTATATTTAAAATCGTTACCATTCGAATCATTGCTTAAATTAGAACATTTTCTAATATGATTAATATTTTTTTCTTTGCCCATAGGGCGACTCTGACCGGAAAAAAAGTATGAATAACATACATCCAGACTCTATGTGTTATGTTTTATAATTAAAATTCTTAGTAATGATGTGTAATAGAGATGAAACATCACATACTTTTCAGTTTGTAATCTAATTAATTATGTTTTATGAGTAAGGTTATATTGAAAATATTGAGATTCTGTTTTTAATTATTTTATTCATTGAAGACATCTTGCTATGTATTCGCGCAAATGAAGAGTTAAATTTTGAATTATCAAAATCAAACTTTTTATTAAAATATTCGATCAGTGAGTTTCCTTATTCCTATTAGATTTAAAAGTGTTGAAGAGGTTTTACTGTTAAATATGATGTGTGATGTTGGAATGAAATAAGTTTCTACAGCATATTAATCATTTATTGTTTATTTATGTAAAGATTTAAATATTTAAACATGTTATATAACTTTATAAAAATTTGATAAATAATTTATCCAAGACGCAATACTTCTAAAACGCAATCTAAAACACACTGAATATTCTCTCAATATTCTACAACATTCCAATTTTCAAATCAAAACTAAATCACAAAACCAGCTAGTGGCATAATTCCTTTTAAATAGCCAGATACATACAATTCAAATAAAACCTCTTTAACAATATGTGATTTTATTAATAAATACGACGACCTTTGTGGTCTAATGGTTAGGAGGTTCCGGGTTTGAATTTCGGTCGGGTCATGATGAAAAACTTTTTCTGATTGGCCTGGGTCTTGGATGTTTATATGTATTTGTTGTCTCGAACTTACGATAACAAACTTAAATGTCATTACATAAATGTTTGGCCTGAGTGGGAATCGAACTTGTACCCTCTGGTCCTGAACGTCACCACTACACGTAAAAGTGTCTTGTGATGAGAGTATCACTGATTTTAACTAAAATGTTTTTATTTAACATCTCAGTAAATTTATTTACAATGACTCAACCATTGTTATTCATAGTTATACATATACCATTTTATGCTATTGTTTTCACGTTGCAATAGAGACCTTGAATTTATATGTAAATACTGTTAGATTTTTCTGTAGGTATACAATAAATCAGGTCTTGCATGGATTGACATATGCATAAGAAATTATACATCTTTGTGTTACTTGCAATGAGGGACATGGAGCAGTTTGTCCAGCGAACTTCCCTATGAGGCTGACATAGTCAAGCATGGCTAAAACCCTCAAAGAAAAATAGAGAAAAAGAACGACATGCATGTGTTATTGTGTGAGTGCTTAGAATGTTAAGACTTTGCTTGCGACTGTTAAGTTTGATAATAAAAAGTTAATTATACAAAACTGAGTTAGGTGAAATTAAACAATAAAATACACTGAAAACACCCAGACAGAACAAACACAAAATGCCATCACATAAATGTCAATAAACGGCAATAGAAGCTGTGCCATTATGTCTGTTTTCTGGAGTGGTAGAGCAATTATTATGAAATGGGCTTGCTTGACCGGGAAAGTACCACCCTCTCACAGAATATCGACGTGAAGCAGCAATGCGTTTCCAAGCCCAACTCCTTCCCTATCCCCTCTTTTCCCCCGTCTTCTTTCCCTTCCCTTCCTCCTTTCTTTCATCCAACCCCCTTGGTGGACAACGCATTGGTAGCGCCCCTGGTGTTACTGATGTTCATAGGCGGCGGTGACCGATTTCGCATCAGGTGGCCCGCTTGCTTGTTTGTCTGCTGTAGGACATTTAAAAAAAAACCCTCTGATACCGATGCTAGAATCACTACCAGCACATCACCGGGCTGTCAACTTTAAGGTGCTTCTTCACCGGGAGCATTCGCGCATAATGTAACATTTAGTATATATTTGAACTAGCTTCTGCCCGTGGCTTCGCCCGCGTGGCCTACTAACAATAGCATATTTTTAGCCCGACCCGACCGACCGACCGAGCGACGACTGCTAATTATTAGTCGGCCACGCGGGCGAAGCCGCGGGCAGAAGCTAGTTCAAATATATACTAAATGTTACATCACACGCAAACGCTCGTCAGTCAGCGAGGTATTATAATGTAATGTAATGCTCAAAGTCGAATCTAAAATGTAACATTACACGCGAATGCTTGCGGTGAAGGAGCACCTTTAGATAACACACGAATGTATTAAGTGATTTATTTTCTACTTTAGATTAATAAGGATTAATCTATGAATTACTAGCTTCATCCTGCGGCTTCGCTCGCGTTAATTTTATGACATAGATCTCGTTTGACAACAAAACGACCCATAGAAACTTGTGGCGCTATCTGTTGGCCGATACAGCGCCCTCTATAGTAGAAATTTATTTTTCTTTCACGGGATAAAAAGTAGCCTATGTTGGGCTTTGTACCCCTGACAATATGTATGCAAATTTTCATAATGATCGGCTGCTTAGTCAAGCCGTGAAGGAATAACAAACAAACAAACTCACTTTCTCATTTATAATATTAGTAAGGATACAAAAAAAAATTACCTTATTATATTATCTATGTTAAATGTTTAAATCGACCTTTGCTGATTAGCTAAGAGATTAGATTAAAAAAAACATAGTATTCAGTGTCAAAATGTTTGTAACATATGTTGTCCAGTATTGTAATGTTCATCAAAATAATATGTGTGATTATTACTGTTTTTTCACTGCATGTAAGTAATATTATTAATGTAGAAACACCACTACATAGATTTTCATTCGGACTCGTCGCGATTCTCTCGCTCTTGAAGATGGTCCCTAAGGCCTGACATAGACTGACTGCTTGAAGCAGTCAGGATACTGTTTCAAGCTGCGACTGCCTAGTGAACTACAGTCTTCTACATACACACATAAATAAATAAATAAATATATAGGGACAATTCACACAGATTGAGCTAGCCCCAAAGTAAGTTCGAAGCTTGTGTTATGGGATACTAACTCAACAATATTATATTTTATAACAAATACATATATAGATAAACATCCAAGACCCGAGGTCAATCAGAAAAAGTTCGTTTTTCATCATGACCCGACCGGGATTCGAACCCGGGACCTCCTGGGTGGCGGTCTGGCGTGGTAACCATTACGCCACGGAGGTCGTCAATAAAGAACTGCTCGAGCAGTTGCTACCGCTACGGGCAGTAGTGGGGCAAAGCTTCTGTTGACTATGTCTTCAAGAGCGGTCCGTGCATGTTGGTCAATGCGTAACTGCTCGAGCAGTCCGTCTACGTCGGTTAAGATCTTGTCCAGAAATCTGTCGCTGCATGTTTTGGTCACATTTCATTATTCATTGCGGAGTTGCAAATACCATTTCTTCGTGAGACTCATGTTGTCGTAGTCGCGTTGACAGCGGCACAGTCACGGACCCGCGCCGCTTTTGGTGTGATATCGTTCACACAAATATATGAAATACAGATGATCTCGCGCCGCTCCCCATATGTTATGATATGAGTGATTATTACTACAAAAATATAAAGAATCCTTTTTCTTCACAGATACCACATCTGGAAGCCTGAATCTTCTGACACCATCATCGACCACAAGTTGCATCAGAGAGTTCACCTCTCGCATACAAGAGCGAGCATCTAACCTACCCCCCAGTCAACAACATACCCCGACTCCCATACAAACCCCAATAAGAACACCAGACGACGCTACACCAACCCCAAAGAAATCTGAGAATCTCTTAAAACCACCCCCTAAGATCCACGTTGATAACGTTAGCCATAGATCGCGTGGACATCATAAGAAAAGGGACGAAGTCACACATAAAAAGCCGTCCTATTTGAATTTAGCCTGCTCAGTGAATGGATACACGAATTTAACTACTTACGATTCAAAGTTAAGACAGGATATCAATAGAAGTAGAGAAGCGTCACCAATAAGACCTATAACACACACATATCAATACAAATCGGAGAACAACTCGCTTCTAGTGCCTGTTCCTGTTAGTGCAAATAAACTGTTGGTTCCAAACTTCGGCCCTCATGATACTAGGGCGGATTTGACGACAAAAGCGCCTTCAAAGGCGCACACAGATCCCTATTTGGCGACATCGCCCCTCCATGTGTATATGGCAGAAGAGAATAAACAGTTAAAAAACGATTTCTTAGGTGCAAACATGACGACTACGAGTAGACCTTACATCTCGACGGAAAGTAAGAACTTTGCAGCATCATTGCTCCATCAGAAAGATGAGGTGGACAACGCTAAAGAGCTCACATTCAAGTCTAGTTATTCCGAAACGAATTTTAGAAAGAATGTAACAACTAATGGAAAAGATACAAGGATGACATCAGAATCTTATACTATATCTTCGAATGGTGTGTCCAAAAGAGTCGAAATTACGAAAGAGAATGGAGAAAAACTAACCAGTCCAATGAAGAGCTTTATACAGCAACGCGTAGAGAGATTGTACGGACCGGGAGCGTTGGCGCAAGGTTTCTTCAATCAGAAACGTCACAAGTTGAAGAGTCACAGTGATGAAGATGAGCCAAAAGTGCTGACAGAGAAATCATTGAACTGCCCAAACGAAAGATTGGTAACTCCACGTAAATCTCAAAGTTTCGAAAGCGAGAATCTGTGTTCTAGTCCTATAGATGATGCTGACGTGTCACTACCAGTTCTAAGGCATTTGAGGCCAGAGTTTCGTGCTCAACTACCTATTCTTTCCCCAAAGAAGAATGTCAAAACTGAACTGTCACCGGAAGTAGCCGACATTCCACGAAAGACTGATGCAAGTGAAATAGTGACGAATGGTGTTTCTGTGATAAAATTGGACGATAATGGTGTGGAGAACGGTGTGGAAGTGGTTAAGGATGGACATTATTTCTTAGATTTGGAGAAGAAAGAGACTGAGCGACTGTTGGCGCTGTCCGCTACGGCTGAGAAGGAGTTGGAGAATTTGCAGGTGAGTTCTCTTCTTACTGTTATCCCATTTTATGTGGGGTCGGTACAGCAAGCTTTCACTTCGCCCTATCATTTCTAATTTGAATCTTCTATATATTAAAAAGTTACTTATAATGAAGAATATGAACATAAACAATAACACTCACAAAATAGACACAATTTCTCGCGAAGTTGAGTGAAAACAAGAGTGGGATGTCCTATGTAGCGGTGTGCAGGGTGCGTGTGGAAATTAAAGATTTATTGTCCGTCACACTTTGCGTTTATTAACGTACAATAAAGTTCACACAATCACAACACATTAAGAAAGTTAAGAAGGAGAAAAGAACAAACTATACTATAGAGATATATAAATTTCAAATACAAATTATATCTAAAAGCGAGAGTGAAAATAATAAACTATACGCGTGGATACATGAAAACCGACTCTAGGTCGAGCGCGCGGCGGACAGTGACCTACGACGGCGCGTGCAAGCAAAACTGCTGACGCGCAGAATTGTAATTCCTTATATAAAACAAAAGTCTGCGCGTCCGCTTCAACGTACAAAATATACTAGGTAATTGTATAATGATATTTTTACCATCGACTTAATTTTTCCTTTGTCTTTTAACTCCGTTTGTCTTTGGCCAAGTTCTCGAGAGTGTGGGGTCAACAAACGTCAGTGCAGCCCGAATGCGGACTGCGAGAACACAGAATATATTTTTTTTTTTAAATTAGGGATCTCTAGTAAATATGACCTGTGGGACGAGGCGCTAGTAATTTAATAAACATATATCCCCTGTATTATCTTTGTTGACGTCAATTTTAACAAGCGTGCTCAAATCAAAATCCTGCGTACCATAGCGGGTGCGCCATGGTACTCCAGGAATGAAGAAGTGCATTCATACCTCAACATGCCAACTGTGATGGAGTTAAGAGGCAGGGAGAATCCTATAAAAACCGAATTCAAAAGTACACTAACCCACTGGCTCAGGCCCTGCTGGAGGACACTCTCTCCAAGCAGCTGAAGAGGCACCATGTTCTGGACGTCCTGAACAACTAGGGAGGAATTTGCCAATGGGTAGACCTCTAGAACGTCACCTATGATTTCACCACTTGTGCTCATAGCCGGAAAGACTGATCGCACATATTTTTTATTTATTTAACAAGCGATAAAGGATTTTAAGATTTAGCTCTGCTTAGACTATGGTAAGGACCGTGATGGTCATTACATTTTTTACAACAGACTCCGAGCGAAACTAATTGGTGACCCCTGGTGTAGAGCAAACATTTGATTGTCCATTTCGTTCATCCAATCAATAGGGAGATTTCACAATAGCGTGACAAGAAGTTAAATTAGCATAGGTATTTAATTATCATAATTATATTCATAATCGAAGGTTCTATGAAGAAATATTTAACATAATATAATCTTTGTAAGTATAGGAAGGTCAAGGACGAGATGGATTGATGAATTGCGTGAAGCCGTGAAACAAAATTCGTGTTCGTTCATTTTAAGGGTTTTTTATTTTTTAATATAAACTAGTGAAACCCGCGCAACTTCGTTTGCGTGTATTTATTTATGCACAGCAGCGCCATCTATATCCGATTTTGATCAAATCCTACGGGAATCGCATACTTTTCGGGATAAAAAGTACCCTAAGTGTTATTCCAAGGTATCGGCTACCTACATACCAAATATCATAAATATTGGTTCAGTTATTTGAGCGTGAATAAGTAACAAACGTACACATAACTTTAGCCTTTATAATATTAGTAGGACTTGAGCGCGATTGACCAAAATCTTGCTTGATGTTAAGCAGAGATGATGCCTAGTGTATACGCAAAACCCAAAAATGCCTATATACTCTTGCCTTGAATATCCCTAAATTGTATGAGGTCTAGGGTATACCAAACTCAAAAATGCCTGTATACTCTTGCCTTGAAAATTCCTAAATTGTACGAGGTCTAGGGTATACCAAACTCAAAAATGCCTGTAAACTCATGCCTTGAAAATCCCTAAATTGTACGAGGTCTAGGGTATACCAAACTCAAAAATGCCTGTATTTTTTTTTTTTTTTTTTTTTTTATACTACTAAGGTGGCAAACAAGCATACGGCCCGCCTGATGGTAAGCATCACCGTAGCCTATAGACGCTTACAATACCGGGAGTATCACTCACGCGTTGCCAACCCTCCCAACCCCCCCAAGTATACTCTTGCCTTGAAAATCTCTAAATTGTACGAATCGGATCTGGAAACAATGACGCGGGTACTTTTGTAAAATGAGTTCATCGTTTGCGTATAGCGTACCCATTTTTATTAAATCTATATATATAAAGCTCAAAGTCCTGACTGACTTAACTATAAATCAACGCACAGCCCAAACCGCTGGGTCTAGAGATTCCAAATTTGGAATGTAGGTTCCTTACGACGTCTAGGGGTGTACTAAGAAAGGACTTTCAAAATACCCACGGGAAAGCGAGATATGCGCACGAAGGGAATATTTTCTAGTTGATTATAAAGTTATAGTTTTTAAAGAAACAAAATGGCTATTGGGAAAAAGATCACTATCTTTTTTGGAAACATTATTAAATAAATAAATAAAAATATATAGGGACAAATCACACAGATTGAGCTATCCTCGAAGTCAGTTCAAGACTTGTGTTATGGGATAGTTGTGATACTAACTCAACGATATTATATTTTACAACAAATACCCAGGCCAATCAGAAAGAGTTTGTTTTTCATCATGACCCAACCGGAATTCGAACCCGGGACCTCCTGGGTGGCGATCTGGCGTGGTAACCATCCATCACTGCGCATTAAATGTGTTTAATTCATTATAGTTCCTATACTAATTAGAGAAGGTATATCCTGAGGATTTCCTACTGTTTATAATTCGCTAATTTGCAAGGCTTTAGGAAGTACGGACTTAAATTTTATTGTCTATCATTAACTACGGTAGGAAACACAATGAATACTTCCTAATCCTAATCTAACATGTCTCTGATAAAATTCGACTTCTTCTTTTCATGTGTTTCCCTCCGAAGCACGGAGATCGGGATTTTTTAAATCCATCCAAATATGGACTACGGTATTCATTGCTTAACTTGCGTGAGTAAGGCGACTAGTAACCCACCCAACAACACAATCTATCGAAATCAAACCTTCAAAAATCTGCAATTTCTATAATTTGGACGCCTTTCGCCAATATCTTGGAAACTGAAAAGCAGTGTTTTGCTCTCCGAGCAATCGACACACTGAGCTATTACCCATATTTGTATCACTGCGGCACACGCACACAATTTTTGTTGCCGTCATGTTACAGTTGTTTATGTTTGTTTTGTATATTTTTGTTGAGATTTATGTATTCTTTCTTTTTATGTAATGTGTGCTTTAGCTGATGCAAATAAAAAATTTATCTATCTATCTAAACTTGCAACTACAAAGTGCTGTAAATTGTATACTCACCACATTTGTCTATGTTTACTATGATAGAAACAATAACATTTTCAGAACGCAGAAGTGAGCGAGGAAGTCCTAGGTCTGTTGCGGTCTGCAGCAGGAAAAGCCAGACTGTTGGCCACACAAAAAATGCAGCAGTTTGAAGGTAAATTTGTTTATTAAGCTAATTGATTTATTAAGCTTTTTAAGAGAGGTAGGGCACAGCGGATAATCCGCTCATATCAGAGCAGCCCTGCTGGGGAAGGACCTTCACTTTACAGAAGATCGTAGACAAATAGCATGGGTCTCGTAGCCAAATAGCATTGGTTCCTACGGTGAATCTATGAAGGCCTGGTCTTTGAATAAATGATTTGACTTTGATTTTTTTTTATACCACTAAGGTGGCAAACAAGCATGCAGCCGCCTGATGGTAAGTAGTCACCGTAGCCTATGGGCTCTTGCCATACTGGAGGTGTCCGCTGACAATTATTAGGAGGTATTCACTGAAAAAAAAATCGTTTATATGATTTCAGGACTATGCTACAACCACATCAATGAGC
Organism: Endotricha flammealis; assembly: GCA_905163395.2. NCBI lineage: Eukaryota > Metazoa > Arthropoda > Insecta > Lepidoptera > Pyralidae > Endotricha > Endotricha flammealis. Next base: position 2,742,891 of record LR990883.1, read on the forward strand.
AACCAGGCTCACCGTTCCCGACGACAGCTGAGGACCTGCAAGGCTTCTGGGATATGGTGTGTCTTCAAGTGAAACATGTGGATGCCATGTACGAAGGGATCGCGTTGCTCAAACTCAACAATTGGCAGGAGGTGAGCAGAATAGAAAATCATGTTATCGTAAACTTCAGCTTATGGATATTCAAGTTACATACAACATCGCCTTGTTACTAATGCACTACTCTGTAAGTTATTTTGTGGTCCTTGAAGCGAAGCCTGAAGAGGCACCTTCTAGGCCGGCATAGTAGAAGCGACGAGACACCATAAAGGATGTCTCGTCTGTCTGATAATTCTGCTATAACCCACAGCGGAAGATAAACATGTAGAGCAAAATATATGATCTTGAGCAAATTTGCTCAGGTTAAAAACGTTGCTCAAAGTAGTATTTTATATTGTTCAAGAATTGATGAAATAGTTTGGGGGATCTAAATAAAAAAATCCGTAGAGTGAGGGATTGTTAGGGCGTTTTTCCACTACTCCGGCATCCGATTTATATCGGTCCGAAGTCCGTCCGAGTAGAAATTCATACTTTAGACATAAAACCGGATGCCGGAGTAGTGGAGAAGCGCGTATACTTAAAGTATGAATTTCTACATTGGACCGGAAATTACCGGAACGATAAAAATCGGATGCCGGAGTAGTGGAAAAATGCCCTTACGGATGGTGCGGATGGTTGAAGAAAATAATAATAATAGAATAATTAGTTTATTTTATGAGAAGATAGAATGAAAGTGAATTGACAAATAAAAGTGTGACTTTTACAAATAATTAAAAATATAAAAAAGAGTTAAGTGTGCCACAGGGCTAGTAAGAGCAACTTTGCTCAGATGAGCAAACATTATAATTCAATATATTCCGTATCTTCAGGTGTCATCGCCTTTGAAGCGGCCATCACCGCAAACGGCCGCCTCGCCCCGCGCCCGGCCTCGCGCCGCGCCGCAGCTCAAGAACGAGAAGGCCAGACTCGCGGCGGAGAAGCGCGAGGCGGACAGAAAGGCGATGCTGGAGCATAGGAGGTGAGGCTCTTCTTATACTACCAAGGTGGCAAACGAGCATATGGCCCGCCTGATGGTAAGTACTCACCGTAGCCTATGGACCCTGCAGAAAGTGGGGCTCTGGAGACCTTACTCACCGTAGGAGCACAACATGGCTGAGACCAATGCTATTTGGCTACGATCTTCTGTAAGGTGGAGGTCCTTCCCCAGACGGGCATGAAAGATGCGGAGCGGATTATCCGCTGTGTTCTACCTCTCTTAAAATCAGGTTCATCTGGTAAGTAAGGTAGGTACACCTATGTTGACACACCAGATATATCATACTTTTGATGAAATCCTACGGTAATCGCGTATTTTTCGGGATAAAAAGTACCCTATGTGTTAATCCAAGGTATCAGCTACCTATATACCAAATATCATAAATATTGGCCTAGCCATTTGAGCGTGAACAAGTGACAAACATACACATAACTTTCGCCTTTATAATATTTGAGGGATTATGTGATGTTTATTCAGTATATTGTGTCTATAGTTGAGAATTGCATTCTTATAATGTGTAATGAAAAATGCAATTTGTTGAAAACGTTTTTTTTTATTTTTATAAAAAATATTTTTAAAATTTAAGTTCTTAAACCTAAAATCCAGTCTTTGAGAGGTCTTCTCTGGCCGGTTTGTTCACTTCGACATGATCGAACGCGAACATACACTCGTACAAAGCACAGGGAGCTTTTGCTTGTGTATCTGCTCTGTGTCATAAAAAAATACGTTTTTTTTTTTGTATTTGCAGACGTGTCGCCCGCGAGAGACAACAGGCTGCCAGAACAGGCGCCGGCTGCAGCACAGACACCAACGACATGGGCATCGAAGGCAGCCAGGTATAATAAAACAGATAATTATATAGGGACAAATCGCATAGATTGAGCTAGCCCCAAAGTAAGTTCGAGACTTGTGTTATGGGATACTAACTCAACGACACTATATTTTATAACAAATACGTATATAGACCATGAAGGAGATACTAAGAGGAGCTGTTACAATAGCCCGTTCGTATGAACGGCCTTGTCGCTGACGGGCGGGGTGTACGGGAGGGTGTCTAAACACCTCCCCGCACGTATGTCGCACCCCGCACGACAGGCGACATCTAGCGGCTAATAGCAAAAATATTTAGTAAACTGTGATTTTAGTTCAGATATTCGCCACCAGAAACAAAGCCACAGGGGCCGTATTAAGGACGATGTTTTAATTAATATTTAAAGTCAGAGTAAACTTTTATACATTTTAAAGTAATTATACTATTATAATTACTTTAAAATGTATAAAAGTACACCTATGTGTATAAGAAAAAAACATTTACTTACTACTATTGCTTCACTTTATTTACTACTTGTAAGTACATAATATGTATTTTTTAGGTCGGTACTTTTTTTATAGAAAGGTTGGTAGACAAATAATAAAAATACTTAAAATGATTGTCTACTTACTTTATAACAGATTACATTATGATGTAAAACAAAAAAAAAATCACTCGTAATTATATGTAAAATTCTCCATACTAATTTTAGTACCACTTTGACAGTTGTCAACTCCATTGTAATGTTACGATGTTATAATATGATAAATAATTATATGTATACCTAAACAATAAAAAAATGAAATAATACAGTTTCAAGTATTATTAAATTTTTCGTTGCTTGAAATACGGCCCAAAATCGTTCTTCTACTAAACGGTAGATGTCGTTGATGCTAATACAATGTAATTGTCTACAAACATTATATTCTTACGGACATTAAATTAAACAAAAATTACTTACGAATGAAAGGAGACCTTATTCTCCGTCAATTTATTTCGATCTGTGTAACTTTTACATGAAATAATACAGCATTTCATTTTTTGCGTAGATAAAATAGCTATAAAATGTTAAAAACAAGATTATTTGACATACGTGTTATGAGTGTTACTCCCGTGAGAACTCGAGCAGACTGACGAAAGCGCCGTCTGGTATCGAGTCGGCTGATACTATGCGTGACGTCAGTGCCCAATTTAACGTGCTGTGCTACACTGCTAAGGGCAACTCCTCTTAGTATCTCCTTCATGATATAGACAAACATCCAAGACACAGGAAAAGTACATTTAAACATGACCCGACCGGGATTCGAACCCGGGACTTCCTGGGTGGCGGTCTGGCATGGTAACCATTACGTCACGGACCGTCGAAAGGCATACTTAATATTATAAATGTGAAAGTATGTTTGTTTGTTTGTCCTCCCTTCACGTCGAAAGTTATGAACGGATGAGAGTGATATGGGCTACTTTTTCCCGCGGGATAAAGAGATTCCCATGGAAAAAATTATTTACTTTTTCCCTTGACTACACGGCGGGCGGAGTCGCGGGTAGCAGCTAGTACTCTCTAAAAACTGTAAATAACTTCATTTTCATTTCGTATTTTCAGGAGGTAGAAATCTTCGTGGGCAGAAACGCGAAGCCGTCGAAAGTGGCGCCCACTGGTGACTGCACAAGCGACTATTTCGACGAGCCAGAACAAAGCTGATTCTATTTTTAAAAAAAATAAAAAAATCAACAAATATAAAAAAATTAAATTTAAAAAAATATATTTAGATTTAATTTTTTTTTTTTGCTAATCCGTGTCGTGACTAAAGAATCTTGAATGAAATCTATAGTTTTAAAGCTGAATTTAACGCTCAGTTATATGATCTAACCAGTGGTTCAGGACGCAGATTATTTACAACAAAATAAAGAAACTAATTACAAGTTTATATTGAACTCTTAATATATGTATGTAAATTAGTAATTACCCGCGTACTTTGGTTCTTACCAACATACCAACGGGTTGTCAAATCAATAAAAAAAAATTAATATCGCACATCTAAATCTGAACTAAAACAACTGAGAATTGTGAAAGGTCAAAAAATGCAGTAATACCGTTATTCTCTTCCAACAAAACTGTTGTTTTTGAGTTGTTATTTTGAGTACATTTTGGTCAACTCAATAAAAAATGTTTCACCGAAAGAAAAACTTGTTTTAATGCATTTTTTTTGGACTTTCACTGTTTTGAGTTATCCGATCTTCGATCTGAATGTAAATTAGTAATTTTGTTTGGTCAAATGATCAATTAGTCACAATAGTCGATTTTTAATATTATAAATATTGTTATAAATTCGTGCGAGCTAGTTTCACAAGATTTCACGAGCCATATCCATATCCAAGACTTTATGAAGCCTAATTTTTATCATGTGATGAATATTTGCCTGCGTTACTACTGTCCATTGGTTGGTCATATTTTTTTTTATAAATTTTGTAAATTTTTTGGCGTTAAATACTTGTTATTGGTTAGGTAGAAAATTCTGTAAGATTTTAAATTATATATTAATATGAATGGATTCCCCTTTTAATTGTAATATTAGCTCAGTTATTACGGTAATAGTAATTAATAATTATTTATTAATAATACCCAGTCTATTAATAATCAAGTCGTGAAAAGTGTGAAAATGTGAATGAATTTTTAATAATTGTTGATAATGACCGGTTATTATTAATAATATTGATAACTTGGCTGAGTATTTTGATGCATTTAAGTAATTTATTTATATTTTGCTCCTGAATTTTTTTTTTGGCAATGTTTCAATATTTTAACTTTTTTTTCTTTTAAAATTATTTAATTTCATATAATACTTTATCAATACATGTCAAGAAGGCTACTGCTGTTTTAAAAATTGTTTAAGGCTTCACATGTGTCCGATAAGTATCAGTTAACCTATCTACCAGATTAAATTATTGTAAAATAAAACATGAAAACTTGAACAATTTGACCGTTTTTGTATGAATTTTCGTTTTTTTTTAGATTAACTATACATTTATCATGAACCTATGAAATCGACTTAACACATTTTATGGATGAGGTCTCTTATTCTAATTGTCTGATAAACTGCCAATTTATTTTATGGATAACAGCAGATTCTTAAACCTGATCCGCGCCGTTCATGCGCGTGCACTGGGGTCCGATTCTACTAACACAAATGCACCAATGGACTCTCAATGGTGTCTCAATCGTGACTCAAAAGATAGCCGATAGTGTATCAGTGGAATAGTTTTTGACATTTGTTATGGACTTAAACAATAACATAATGTTTAACTTATTATTTAGTAGAATCGGGCCCCTGGAGGGCTACTACGAGATGTAAGTACGATACTTCGGCCGTAGTATTGGAAGAATTTTAACCATGAAACAAGGTTTTTCCCAGCCGGGCTAGCATGACAAACGCTACAAAAATTTCTCGCTCCGCTCTGCAAATAGCGTATCTCGGTTATGTCTACAGTAGACAAAACGGGCATTGCTATTGGCGAAGAAGCTTTGTCGCGTGCGAGAAACTATCTCGAGTGTAAGCATGTTAGGCCCGCTGGTTATTTTAGTAATTCCTTGAATTCTATCCATGAAATAACTTGCACTTAATGGTTATTTCAATAGTTCGTTGAATTATAACCATGAAATACATTGTAATTCATGGTTTAAATTCTTCCGATCTGCGGCCGAAGTAGGAGTAGACCTCATGATTTCTCGAAAGTTTTAAAATCTGAGGGATTTTTGTAACAAAATAATTAAAAACCTCATGTCAATCTTCTGTCTCATTCAAACAAAATAGGAATTGGGCGGGATAGCGCGTGAGATTGAGACGAGATTGTTAGAAGAAAACTATTTTTGTTAGAAAAATAGACCAGCTGAAGGCAGACGTGTTCAATATTTCAAACTAGTTTATATCTACTAAATTTGTTAATAGTATAGACATCAGTGAGATATAATAATGAGGGATGCGATTAAAAAAGGTTTTATTTTATAAAAATACATAAATTTTCATATTTATACCATCTTCGTCGCGACTATCAATTTATTTAAATTACATAATGAAGTCGGGAATTCCGTGTCGATCTATCCGTACCAAATCTAAATGGGACAGAAAAACAGACGACTTGACAAGTGTCAAATTCCATAAATATGTCACTCAACATATTTTTTACCACAGAACAATGAAACGGCGAGTTCTACTTCCATGAGAATCATGTCTGTAAGTTTAACTTCAAAGAAGCACGCCCTCAAAGAACCGAATCCTTTGATTGACATTGTATTTTCAAATACAGAGACGCGAAGTCAAAGTGTCAGTTTTCAATTGGGACGTTTTTTTAGCACATTATGTGCAAATTCGTCAATGTTATGACCAGAGATATCACGCCCACTCACACTCTATTAGTTTTTTTTTATTTTTACAATGGAATATAACGCTTTTCTAATGTTGACTGCATTTCTCATTCCCATTCAGAGTTGGAACGGATGACAAATTATTTATAAAGGACGCAAGGATAAAAATTTGTTAGTTATGTAAATTATTGTAAAAGAAAAACTATTATGGTGGAAATCTGTAAATGATACTCAATGAATTTGTGAAAAATCTTATCGTATTTTGCCCATTTTTTAAAACGTTTATTTGTATTTTAAATTATTGATGCACTAAATAAATTATTATCGTCAATGAATTGTTTTTTCTGTAGATAGAGTATGGAAATTTTTGTATGTGAAAAAATTAAATGGGCATTCCGTTGGTACGACGGGTAGATACTATAATATTTTGTCTTGAAAGATAAAATAATTTATTCAGAAAGGCCCTCACAGGCCAAGATGTAATTGGGGGGTCAAGATGGAAAAGGGGGGTCTAACTCTTAATTTGACGGTAATGACTGAAAATCTGCGTTTCCTTTTTGAGCAACATATAACGCTGAGTTATTCCCTCTATATGTCAACAATGCTCATGTAGTTATTAATGTAAATCCGTATTTGTATGTATCTATGTGTTTCAATTTCGTTCTGGAGATTAGCGCATTTTAATTAAAAATTAAAATAAATTAACTTTTCATTCAGGACTTTCAATATTATCCATAAAGGGGTTAGTAACATCGAGTTTAAAAGGTTTTTAAAAAGCAAATACAATACAGAGTAATGAAATAAAGAAAAATATGAAATATTATAGTATAATAGCCACGTGTGATGAGTTCTGTTTTAGCTGTGACATGAATATAGTATTAAAATAAAAAAACGCACTAGGATACTGCAGAATACTTTTAGTCTCAGTCCAATAAGTTAAAGACTTTAAAACACTGGCACCAACTACAGTGCTACAATGATATTTATGAACGTGAGTGACGTTTGTACGACGACGGCGTTACCGTGGCATAGTTTCATACATTTTGGCAAAGGCGAACTGTCAAAAAGTGACATACAATATGAACGGGAGTTGTAGTTCCAATTTTTGCCACGTTCATAAATAGCATTGTATCACTGTACCTGCAGTTGACACTACAGTGCCACAAGGTTATCTGTGCCGATGGCGGGGGCGCTAGGATCGAAGATAGAAGCTATTGAAGGCATTTTCATTCGTTCTAGTTTTGACCACCGGCACAAATAAGATTATTAACTTTACAATACGCGCCACGAGTTTGTGTTTGTGAAGTTAGCTGTGGAAACGCGGCCGCGTCGCTCACGCCTTGCCGGCTACCGCCCGCAACTCTTGCGGTGTTTTGATCTATTGCTTCTTGTAGCTAACTTCACAAACACAAAGTCTCGTTACGTACGTTGAATAAAAATAACCAAAGGTCTGGAAATTAATAAAAGTATCTTATTTATTATTTGTACATAGAAATTCAGATAAATATTTATTAAGTTAAATTTCAGTATTCCTAGTGCGTATTTCAAACGATCTTCGCTCACAAAAAATAGCAATAGTTTAGGCACATCGAAAATAAGTCAATATTAACCGAATTAATTACTATAAAATTCTTAGTTACTAATATTAAATTTATGGCAATGTTGAATAAATATAATTTTTATTCTGCGGCTCTATTATCGTAATAAAATCGTGTAGTTCTCGTGTCAATCTCAATCGTTATTCAATCAATTCCTATTTTGTATGAGCGTGAGATTGTAACCTGTTTTTGTTACTAGAATTTGGCTGGTCTCCGATGGAAAGATAGTTGATGCTAAAAATAAAATACTTAAACAAAAAATACAGTAAACATGTTTACATTGCAAACTAGTATAGGTAGCCTTATTGCTGTAAACAATATTTTCAAGACAAATAGGTACATAATATAAATAAATCTAAATTGAAGTGATAAAGTGAGGCCATTTCAAAAATAATTTTTCAGTGTGGTCTGTCTGTGTACACATTATTTGTTCAATGTTGCCATAATTTTGAATCAGTAAATACATAATATTCACTTTTAGACAATAGAAATAGATAAATGCCCCTATAAATTGTATATCTGATTAATGATTACCTAATAAAGTTTTTAGTAAAGCTTGCATTTTATAATTTTACTAGCGAATCCCGCTACAACTTCGTTTGCGTGTCCCGCTTTCCCGTAAAAATTTCGAAAAATCCTTTCTGATCGGATGCCTACGTCATACAAAGAACACCATCCAAGTTTCAGGTTTCTGCGATCAGCCGGTGTGTCAGGCATTCAGGAAAATCATTTCTTAAGTAAGTAGCTACCTAAAGAAATGCTGAGCATTGTGGCCGCTCCTCACATTTTGCGGCTTATCTACCTTCAACGCCTGTCTTACTATCATTCTAGCATGCTATGTATATTCAGTATTGTATAAAATTATATAGTAATCATATTTTTAAATAAAAAAGTAAGAAAAAACATAAACCGGAAGATTTTGCCTTAAAAGCTTTTTCAGGCTATTATGGAAATAATATATTTTTATGGCAACACTATGGTTTATTTCAAATTATATAAGGTATAGAAAGGGCTACGTACTCGATGGGTATAGGTAATTAGATCTATATTTTTGAAGTACATTTATCAAATGTGTAATCAGAATTTAATGGGAAATATTATTTTAATAAATACGCATTATGTTTACTTTGTGTTCGCGCTATGCGAAGTCTGCGTAATACGTAAAAGATTTAATAAAAATTTAATTTTAGTGTTCTAGTCTATGGTACACACAATAATTTAACAAACACGACAAAATCGAATTTTGCTTATAATAAGACATTGAACATATTTTATTTGACAATGAATATTACTTTCATACATTATACGAATCAATAAAATGATTTTTAAATTTATTAAAAGTAATAAAAGATTTTATTTCTAAAAGTAAAAAAAATAATAGTGTAGTATGCGTAGTAAGAAACGCTACTAGTTGTTCTTTAGTCTATGGTTTGACAGCTGGATTGTGACATCATTTTATTACTTTATAAATTTTAAATTATATTTTAATTTGTTTCTATTTAATTCAAACATCTAAAATTCCAATAAAATTTAAAATAATATAAAAAATATTATTTATAAAAAAATGTTAGTGTAATAATTTAAAAGTACTTTCTCTGTGAGATTAGTCTCCGCGTGTTTCCTTCCCGCGCACGTCGTGCTAGGTGGAAGTTGGTCATGGTCGTCCGCCAAACGGAAAGCCGCCATGATGGCTTTCTGCAAAGTACGCTCAATATGTAAAGTTTCGTTATTGTTTTTCATTAATTGTGACTGAGTGCGTGCAAAAATTAACCATGGGAACGAACTAGAGTGTGCAAAGTTTAGTTTAATGTCCTTTGGGACCTCCTAGAGGAGCAAAAAAGTGTTTTATAAGTGCATTTTTGTGTCGACGCTAGCGTGTTTTGTTCTGTCAACAAAATGTCGAAGCTCTCGTTTAGGGCGAGGGCCCTGGATGCGTCGAAGCCAATGCCCATATATCTCGCCGAGGAGCTTCCGGATTTACCGGACTACTCGGCGATTAATCGTGCTGTACCTCAGATGCCCTCTGGAATGGAAAAAGAGGAGGAAAGTGTGAGTATTTTGCGCATTTAGGTGTTCAGTCATGGAAATTACTGTGCGGCCGCCATTATTTTCTCGTTTCGAGTTCTCACCGCTAGGGGCGGTGTACTTCTCGATATATAAAGTTTTTAGCGAATTTATCCTAAAATAACATTGAATTTATCCTCAAAATTCATTAAAAACGACATTTTTACAGCGCAAATTGACTAATTTACACATATCCCCATGAATCTTGTTTACCTAAAGACAATTGTCAAAATTTGGCGCGTTTTGAGCACATGGTGTTTTTCGTAGTGTTTGTGCCGTGTTGTGTGTTAAATATTAATTTCTCGGCTATTTTAAGTCGTACGGGGTTGATTTTTGGCTGTCAGGTAGTCTGATATATGTAGAAAATATGGTATTGAAATAAAGTTACGCCGGTCAACCAGTCATGTGTTGTTTGTTTACAAACATTACGTACGCCGGTACGCTCGCATCGACACCAATGTCTTGTTATTTTATTAACACTTAAACAAATAATTGTTATAATATTTAACTATATGAATAATTACGTTGCTTATTCATTGATCTTAAATAAGGTGTCATTAGACAAATATTTTGATAAATTTATAAATTCTTAGAATGATCATTTTAGGCTTTACATTTGTTTTTATTTATTGAATTATTTTTCTGCTAAATGTCTGCACAAAAATAAATATTATACAAACCATTTAACCACATAGTATAATATTGAAACATTTGATTTGTAATGCCTATGCAATGCACACACCTTTAAAAATTAATTTTGGAAATTTTACCAATTACCCATTGAAGCTTTTCCACATAATCAAAGCATTAGGCATGGCAAGTGTCCTAAAGAAATATTCTAAGCGGATGCGAATTGTGACCAATAGGGAAAAATTAAATGTACAAAAATGATTAAATTTAGAATTCAGGGAAAATTAAATTGAACAAATATTATGATATCATTGACACATGATTAATTTACCTGTTTACTATATTTAAGTTGATCCATTGTATTATTCTGGTGCGATTTCTACGATAAAATGTTTTTAAAGAAGAAAATCTTTATTTTTACAATATACCTACAACTAAATATTATTAAACATAAAAAAAAAACTAAAGTATATTAACATTTTTACTTAAACTATAAAAGCGTCCTTGCGGTAACTTAAAACGCTTGCAGCATTACCTCGATGGATAGCAATAGAAATGTGTTGCGTAGAGCTACCAGATTCTCTGTCTCGTAATATTCCCATTATCACACCTTATACATGACATCCTGTTGGTATAAAAAATATGTTTCTATGTGCAAAAAGCTAATCTTATTCCCAAATTAAGCAAAGCTGTAAAAGATTGTATTTTTAAATAGGAAAAATCCAAACTGTTGGAACAAATACACCATGTCTCATGTAGCATCAATAACGGTGACCTCTGATTGACAATAAAGCTTACTGACGTCCCAGGGGAGAAACTACAGCTGTCTTGGACCTCGCAACGAATTTAATCAGAAAGATATTAGATGGAGTAGGAAATATTACCCAGAAACATACACATTCATAAGCTTAATGGCCTTGTGCTGGATTCAAATCAAATACTTATGGAATATAGTAGTCATTGCTGGCCAATTGACTATTGGAACTGTCTGATGAAACTATCATTTATGTAATTTTTTCTTGTATGTCTTTTTTTTTTATATTTTTATATATAGGGACAATTCAAGTTTGAAACTTGTGTTATGGGATACTAACTCAACGATATTATATTTTATAACAAATACATATATATATAAACATCCAAGACCCGAGGCCAATCAGAAAAAGTTCGTTTTTCGTCGTGTCGTGACCCGACCGGGGATCGAACCCGGGACCTCCTGGGTGGCAGTCTGGCGTGGTAACCATTACGCCACGGAGGTCATTTGTTTGTGTATCTACATTGTACGTAGTTTTTCTTGTTGTGTTTTTCTTTCTTTTCTTATCTTTCATCATCATATTTTGTTGCTGTAGAGAATGTCTCCTGTTGTGTGATAAGCATCTTATCTAGAACAATATTATGATGCTGGGAAGTTTGTTTGTATATGTTAAAGGTATTATTATAGATAGATAGATAGCTTTATTTGCAATAGACACAAACAAGAACAGTAAAATTTATTTATTCATTGCAAATACATGTATACAACACAAAAATACACATGAACCTTTTTCAGGCACAGCAATGGAAAAGAGAGAGAGGCAGACCTATAATAGTTTATCTTCTAAATATTCTTTTACAGTGTAATAGGCTTTCATATTTTTTTTTTTTTTTTTGTAGCATACTAATTGATATTATTAAATACGCTAATATAATTACAATCTAGCCTAAATACAGACTAATGAGTAATTTTATGTTGACCTAGTTTTATAAAGTTGTAATATAAGAATGTGTCCATCGGCACTTTTCTTACTGTCTCTATTAAGGGGAAGTCACTTTGTTCATGTGTCTTTGTTTACAGAGGCTTAGGCTTTCATATGAAGTAATTGACTGGTTCGTCTTTTTTAATCTTTGACACTTTGCAGATTAAATCGTATTTGACCAGTACCTGACAACGGCTAATTACTGGCTGAAATTAAAAATTATTTTAAGGTCTATTCAGACTAAAGTGATATTCGCTACTATCTGGAATGACAAAAAAGGCTGTAACTGGGTTTCTTTCGCCAATTCTTTCCCGCAGTGGTCATTTTACTTTGTTTCCGAAATGGTGGTAGTATATAAAGTAGCTTATTTATTTAATACAGATTCCATTGTAAGTGACGTGTCTGTCTGTCAGTGCCTACGAGTGTCTACAGAATAAAGTATGTTTGATTTGATTTGATCTGTGGTAGAGATAACCCACATGCAGGAATATTACTGTTCACACCAAAGCTGACTAACTGTTCCGCACTGGCCGCGAACTTGCTACTTCTTCTTTTCGTGGCAATGACTCCAATCAAATTCTCACACACTATTGGTAAGATGTTCAAAACTCAAATAATTCTAAATGTTTATTCTGAGATCAGAGAGTAGGTCCCACACAGACACTTTTTCTCATGAAAGATTGCATTACAATAATAAATTATTTGTGTAGTTAATCTACTCTGTTAACTACTACCATTTCGGAAAGAAAAGCAAAATGACCACTTGTAAAAGAATTGGCAAAAGAAAACCGTTACGGCCTTTTTTTCATGGCATCGTCCATCTTCCACAAATCTGTTAAGGTAGAATCAGTTGTACAACCCGGGCAGATTTGGTTGTCAAAAAAAAATGGTTGTTTGATTTTTAATAAAAAAATCTCAAAGATTGTCTTGTATCATGTTTGTGTCATTCATATTGCAAATTCAAAATGTCATTCACTTCACTTTTTTTAGGAAAAGATAGTAGTATAAATAAATCACACTAATGTTATAAATGAGAAAGTGAGTTTGTTTGTTTGTTATTCCTTCACAGCTTGACTAAGCAGCCGATCATTATGGAAATTTGTATATATATTGTCAGGGATACAGAGCCCAACATAAGCTACTTTATATCCCGTGAAAGTATGTCATTCTAACGGGGAAAAAAAAACTACTATAGAGGGCACTGTATGGGATGGGCTTTTGGCCAACAGATGGCGCCACAAGTCGCGCTATGGGGGAAAAGCTAGTAAAGTATAAAGAGTCGATTAATTACACAAATAATTGAATAACAAGAGAACGTGTTTGTAAAAACCTCTGAATAAAAGTTTTGAATCTATATTAAACCTTTTTAATGACGTTACACAAATTTTTGGTAATATTTCCGTTGTTGACTGTACACTATCATTACAGCATCAGTCCTTAGTAAATGAATGCTAATTGCTTTAATGTTAATTGTATTCGCAATTAGACGAAAGTATTTGGGAAATGAATTAATAACTCAATTTCTACTTAATAGTTAACATTAGTCATAATTGGTAAAGCCATTTCGAAGATGGAAACAAACAAATAAATTAAAGATTATCATTGGAGGTAGATATTTCTTGATGAATTACAACGCCATCTAGTCCCAAAACTAAGCAAAGCTGGTACCTACTAGATCGCATTCTTTACATAGTATAAATTGAAGTCATTTCCCGCTGTTTGTCTGTTCCTGTGTATAAACTACGCAACGGATTTTGAAGGCGGTTTTTTTAAATAGATAGAGAGGAAGGTTTAAGTGTATTATACATTCCAAAATGGCCACGGGAAAGCGAGTTACACACAAGCAAAAACTTTTGTAAATAATTAGGTACTTATTATACATAGAAAACATCCAGACCAAGACAAACATACTTGTTTATGCACAGAAGAGTAGAGAAAAAGAAAGTACAAAATTACAAAAAAGGCCGTAACCGGTTTTCTTTCGCCTTATTTTTTTACCGGTTGCCATTTTGCTTGTGTCCGAAATGGTGGTAGTATATAACGTAGTTTATTTTCTTTATTTACAAGTTGTAAATGACAAGAAAAAGTGCCTGTGAAGGTCTAATTTCTGAAATAAACGATTTCATTTCATTTCAAGACACAATTTACACAGCGTCACCAGCCCCCTTACTCTTGAAGATAATTCCGCACGATCGCCATTGGATTGTTAATTTTAGATACTCTTTACAGCTAAACTAGCGCTAACTAAATACTTAACTAAATGAAATCGGATTGTACGCTAACCAAATAGGTAGTAAAATATAAAATTTCAATGGTACGAATTAGGATTTGCTGTTAATTTTGCATTTGAAATTGTACAGAATAGAAATTAAAATCGCGATTGCTATGCAGAGTAACTTAGCTGGTCCCAGAGCAAGCTCGGCTTAACCTGCGTTGGTAAGGGTACCAGAAGGGATATTATTGTAAATAGTAGGGTATAGAACCGGGAAATCCCGGTACCGAAAATCCCGGGAATTGAAATACAAGAACCGGGATTTTCGGTACTTTCGGGATTTTTTTATTTATTCAATTATATGGCAATTGGCAACACTGACGCTAGTGACGCAACGTGCGATCGAATATATTTTGATGGTCAACAAACGATCGAGTATGTTTTCAAGAAAAAGTAAAAAAAAATATCTAAACTATTCCTTTTTTGCAATTTTGCCAAAGAAAATGTCTTTAAAAACACCTATATTTACAATGGTTCTGAAACGGTTTTTATGCTTCGAATCAAGATCACGAAGTCTCAATTTTCCCAAGAATTGTCTCAAGTCCTGTTAAGATGCAAAAAAATTGCTCTTCAGTCTCAATGTTAGTGGAGGAAGCATGTTCTATGCGTTCTTTTTGGGATTTTGGTCTGGTGATTGCGCAGGCCAGTCTAAGACCGAAATGTCGTGCGTGCTCCTGAAGCCAGCTGGTCACCACTCGCGCTGTCTGCGTACGGTACATTTACACTACAATCCTTCAGTCAGTTGCGAGCGAGCGACAGAAGCAGTGGTTGACAATTTTTATTTTACACAAACAACTGGTGCTCTGACGAGAGCATTTGAAGAAACAGCATTGCCGTAACATTTGGCTGTTTTTACGCATCAGTTAGCAAAAATCGGTCTTCGTGCGTATGGTCCTTGCACTTCTGGCCATGGCATTCTTTCACTTACTTCCCCAGTAGCATGATAACGTTACTTTAACCTTCATTGCCGCAAGCCTTGCGACAAGAGCAACTTTTTTGCATCATACAGGACTTGGGTTCTCTTCTCAGTTGTATGCTCTTTACAGAGTAGTCGTGGCCACGCGCGTCTCCCGGTAACGTTTTACTACCGTTCTCCATCTGTCTCTGGTGGAAGCTTGTCTTGCGCATTTATTGAGAGGCTCCTGGGTCCAGAGATTTGATCTGGTCGGTCCAGCGCAAGGAGATCGTCCTCTGGACCTGCAGCCATTGACTCGGCCCTGCACTACCAAGCGCTCCACGGCATCACTTCGTCTTCGCGTCACATGCCCGAAGAACTGCAGTATACGGGATCGAACAAGGGTGGACAGCCGTTCTTTGATGTGGAGTTCTTTTAGAACAGACTCATTGGTGCGATGTTGTGTCCAAGATATACGTAAGAGCCTTCTCCAGCACCACATCTCTAATGCGTCAATACGCTGTCTCTCCCTTTCCCTCACACTCCATGTCTCAGCTCCGTACAAGAAAATGGGAAACACCAATAATCTCACGAGGCGAGTCTTCGGAACCTTCGTGATATTGCGGTCCTTCCATATTTTGGATAGTTTATCCATAGCCGTGCGAGTGATGACTATTCTTCGCTTGATTTCAGCCTCAGATCCTCCGGTATTCGTTACAAGGGAACCCAAATAGACATATGACTGGACTACTTCGCATTTTGCAATCTCGGTGACTTCCGGAGCATTGTTGCGGTTTTTATCGACAATCATCATTTTTGTTTTCTGTCTATTGAGCTTCAATCCAAAGCTAAGGCTAACTGCTTCGACACGATTTAATAGTTCAGCTATATGATGTTTACTGGTCGCAAGTAGAGTAGTGTCGTCCGCATATCGCAGATTGGAGATGTTCTTTCCGCCAATGGGTAAACCATCCGTCCAGTTTTCTAGCGCTATGCGCATTATGCATTCCGTGTACGCATTGAACAGGAGCGGTGATAAGATGCAACCCTGTCGAGTGCCCTTTCCTCTAACAAATCCTGCCTGCTCTGGTGCTATTTCCTTCGAGATGAAAGCGCTTAATCTCTGGTTCAAAATATGCAGTAAGATTTTGCTGGCGTGAGTTATATGTTAGGACTTGGGTAATGTCGCCCAAAAAGATTTGATTTATGACATGAAAAATCGATGCAGAACCATTGTATGAATCATGGGATATTTTATATATATTGATAACAGATTTTTCGCATAATTGCAAAAAACTGCATAATTTTTTTATTTTTCTTTGTAACGACCGTATTAAACAAATACGGTCGTTACTTGTATCATTATTTCACTTTTTTTAAAATATTTACGCAATAAATATAATATTATTTTACTTTTACATGTACCTAGTCCAACAAATGAGCTTTCTAAAAAAAAGTACTTTATGTTTAACAAAAAATGTGTAAATTGAGCAAAATCAAAACATCCCTAGGCGGTGTTGATGTATTGAAAAAAAAAATCCCGAAAGTACCGAAATTCCCGGGAAATCCCGGTTCCAGCATAGTCTGGTACCGAAAATCCCGGTTCCTTGAGATAGTACCGGTTCTCTATACCCTAGTAAATAGGTATCCTTACTAGGTTTTCTCCGCGGCTCAGCTCGCGGTTAATTTTATGACATAGATCTCGTTTGACAACAAAACAACACATAGCGCGTCTTGTAACGCCATCTGTTGGCCGACATCGCAATTGCAGCGCCTATAGTAGAAAAAAAAACCATTGGAATGACATAATAAATAAATTAAAATAATAATAAATTTATTTATTTGGTCCACAAACATTTATACAGTTTAAAAAGTACTGTTTACAAAAATTCTTAATTTAGCCAATATATAAAGCTACTTCTTAAAAACTAAAATATATGTATGGTACAGAGTATTTGCTTCTGCAGCTGTGATAGGTTGGACCCTGTGTTACAGCTACATTATTCACAGGATAAAAAGTAGCCTATGTTGGACTCTGTACCCCTGACTATATGTATACAAAGTTTCATAATGATCGGCTTAGTCAAGCCGTGAAGGAATAGAAAACACCCAGGCTTGATACATACAAATGCCATCACATAATTATTTGCCCTGTGCAAGGATCGAACTCGCGGCCCTCTGGTACCGAAGGTAAGAGTCAATACCGCCGACCTGGCTCTGAAATGTAGATTAAATACATCTTGTATAAAAACCTACGCTCGTTTAAGTGTTAAAGACGACCTCCGTGGCGTAATGGTTACCACGCCAGACCGCCACCCAGGAGGTCCCGGGTTCCAATCCCGGTCGGGTCATGATGAAAAACGAACTTTTTCTGATTGGCCTCGGGTCTTCGGAGCAATCGCCTACGGGTCCGTGGTTCAACGTCCGCGGCGGGTACAGATGCTTTTTTTTTCAAATTCTTACTCTTATCCTTCGGTATTTTTGATTCGTTTCACTTATCTTTTAATTTTCGGTTTTATACTACAAACTTGCTGTTACCCGCGGCTTCGCACGCGTGGTCCTGATGATCTAATAAATAATTATAAACTTTATTATTTCCCTTGGGATTAAGATGTTTTTCCGGGATAAAAAGTAGCCTATATTACTCTCCAGACCCTAACCTACCTAAGCCAAAAAAAAAACATGTCAATCAAGAACGTCTCGTAAAAATCTTACTCTTATCTAAAACACATATTTTAGTAAAGATCCTAGGCTTTATTCCTTAGCCTCTGCGTGATCCCACAGGGAACATAGGCGTGATGTTATCTATGTTTCTACATACGAAATACACCCCAAACCAGACGTAATCTACAACGCTTGAACGCAATTTCTCAAATGTTACATCCCTTTCCCTCATTACGTGAAAGTACGAGACGGCACTACCGCACTACGAGCCTGTATCTATCACCCCTTTGTTTTTATTAAATTCGTGACGAATGCGGTATTACTTACCGGTTTTGTTTAGTAGATTAATGTTTGTCTTTTGTTTCGCGCAATTGATGTAATGTTTTTTTTTAATGAAAGACTAGCGCCCCTCCCCGGCTTCGCACGAGTTTAAGTACTGATCCCTAATTTTTTTGGAAATAAAATATAGCAGACGTCACTCGCGGATACTGAAGCTTCCCAACGGTGAAAGAATTTTTGAAATCGCTCCGGTAGTTTTTGAGGTTATTCGTTACTAACAAAGATACAAATCTTTCCTCAACTTGCTAAATCACCTCTCCTGAGTCCTGTCCAATAATTTTCGTTTTTTTTTATGGACCGCATCAAAGGAATAATAAAAGCTATCGATATTTCTAAGTAAAGCTTAGTATAAGCTTCAAGTTGAATACAAATTACCAAATTTACATACTTTGTCCGGTGGATACAGTATTTTGGGGCTCTTTGAATGCTTTATTAAAGTGATTGATCCCACAAATATTTGTAGTTTATTAATGCGCTCGGTTTTACCCGTGATATCCCGTTGTTATCGATTACGGTCTAATATCCCGGATAAAAAGTATCCTATGTGTTAATCCAGGCCACACCCCAGACACTCCATACAACGCGCGTGAAATAATTACCTATTTCTACTACATAGGCTATCGTCTGTACACGCGCACACGTATACACATTCGTTCACTAAGCGCACACTGCGATTGCACCTACCTTGATACCCGCCTGGGGTAAGGTAACGCGATTCGGTGCGGAGCGGAGAGTGGCCATTCAAACTCGGGTTATTACTTATTCTATGTCCAGGTTATAAACTACCCGTGTACCTTTCAAGAAGATTTTTCAAGACTTTTTTTTGCATGAAAGAAGTAACAAACTAGAGAAAAATGAATAAGTATAGATTTACAATAACATATCGGTGATCTGGTGATAACACAAGCAGGATAAGCCTAGCTTATTTTAGGACCAGCTAGACTACTTTTAAAACCAATCCTGAGCGATCGGTATTGGATTGTTACGTTTAGGCATAGAATAAGTAATAAATAACCCGAGGTAGAATGGCCACTCTCCGCTCCGAACCGGGCCGAGTTACCGCACCCCGGGAGCCCCTCGAGGAGCCCTCAGTCGCAATGGTGTGCGTTTAGTGAACTAATGTGCGCACACATTAGTTCACTATACGTGTGCGCGTGTACAGACGACATTGGCCTATGTAGAAATAGGTAATTATTTCACGCGCGTTGTATGAAGTGTCCGGGCTGTGGTTTAGGTACTCTTGAGAGATAGTAGATTTAACTAAATACTAAAATAAAATCGAATTGTATATGTACTAACAATTTAGTAAAGAATAAAGTTTCAAGAGAACTAATTAGGATTTGCTGTTAATTTTAAATTGAAATTAAATTTCTTTGCAGAGTAACCTAGCAGGTAGAGCTGCGCCGTATGATTTGTTTAGATTTAATGTATTACCACAGAATAACTACTAGTACTACGTAGTATTACTACGCTTTACTATGTATGTTACCATATTTAGTTGTTAATTTAGATCAATACTCTCAAACAAAGGTTTTCATTATTAAATTAACGAGTATGATTGAGCGTCATCGGATGACGTGGCCGGGGCTAGGTCGACCGTGTGGGCAGTTGACCTTAAAATGTCGGTATATCTTGTATTGCCATGATTAAATACGATTAGAATTATGTCTGAAACACGCAGGAAGGGCGTCTGATACGGGGCACTACGGGGCGAGCGTGGCTCAGTGTCTATACTAATATTAAAATGTGTCTGCTCCATGGGTGGCGGTGATTAAGGCTCATATAGACGATACCAGGTTTTTGCACATTCAAGTGCAGTAATTGCATACAATCTAGTGGAAGCAATAATTTGTCCTTCAAAAATTGTAAGCAACCGTTTAGACGATGCATGTCAATTATTGCTTTGACATTATTGTATGCCGCAGGCAATAGACTGGCAAGGTCTAAATGAGCCTTTACTTAACATCATGGGCCCGATTCTACTAACACAAATCCACCAATGGAATCTCAATGGTGTCTCAATCGTGTCTCAAAAGAATGCCGATAGTGTATCAGTGGAATAGTTTTTGACATTTGTTATGGACTTAAACAATAACATAATGTTTAACTTAATGTTTAAGTCCATAACAAATGTCAAAAACGATTCCACTGATACACTATCGATATTCTTTTGAGACACGATTGAGAGTCCATTGGTGTATTTGTGTGAGTAGAATCGGGCCCCTGGTGAGCCGCATGCTCGTTTGCCAACATCTTACATAAAAAAATCGCCTTTTCACTTCTCATGCTCAGAAAATGCTTATTTGCGCAGGATATAGGCTGCACAAAATCGAATTTTGTGCACAAGGGCAAAAACGTATCTACTCATAAATGTATCTATATTAAGGCAAAGGAAATAAGCCATACAGCCAAACACAACAAAAAGTTCAGAATTTGTTATTTTATAATATTTACTTTAATTTATTTGCCTTACGTGTTTTTTAAGTCACAAAAGATATTAAAGTTTAAATTAAAGTACGGTAGGTTATTTAATTAATTTAAGTAAATTATTTTATTACAAAATTAATTTAATAGTAGGCTGTATAGGTCTGCAGCCCAAGCATAATTTCAATGTCGTAAGATTTAAAAAAAAAGCGGCGGGAAACAGGTCTTGTTTTTCATGCGTTTATTTATTTATTTCCTCGCAATCGAAGTGAAAAGCAGAGTTTATAACTCGTCCACAAAACCATTTCTATCCTCGACATTACTATCAGCCCTCGCCTTATTGATTCGTTTTGTGCACTTGTTGTTAAATCTACTATTTCTTGTACCCGTAGTCATTTTGCTTTTCTTTCTGAAATGATAGTTAGCTTATAGAGTAGATCAGTTACACAAAATAAATAATTTATTAATTACTGTAATGCCATCTTTGACGAGAGAATGTGTCTGTCAGGAGCAACTCTCCGAATAAATATTTAGAATTTTTTGAAAAAGAGGAAACATTTTGTTGGTTTAACGATTTGAAAATATTTTTTCGAAAACCCTTTCACTCCCTTTTTGGAGTACTCCACGTTGTAGGTACTGCACGTCCTAAGCTTCCACAGGAGGAAATAACTCTGAAAACACGAAATATAGAGAGGTAGGACATAGCGGATAATATGCTGTGTCCTACCTAAGTAGCCCGTCTGGGGAAGTACCTCCACCTTACAGATGATCGTAGCCAAATAGCATTGGTCTAAGCCATGTTGTGTTCCTACGGCGAGTAAGGTCTGCTCCACTTTTTATAGGGTCGGCAACGCGCGAGTGATACCTCCGGTATTGCAAGCGTCTATAGGCTGCGATGACAGCTTACCATCAGGCGGGCCGTATGCTTGTTGGCCACCTTGGTGGTATAAAAAAAATCTCTAACACGGTGTCTTAATACATAAACATCGGTTCAGATTTCTTCACAATTTATGGAATTCATTTAACTTTATTATCTGATTAATTAATCTATATCTGCTTTTATGTACACACATCTTTTTGGATTACAAGCTAGTTCATTATTATTCGTTTTAAAATATGCATTTTTATTAGTTGCAATATGTCTTGTGTGATCTTTACTTAGTATAAAATGAAGTCCCGCAGTCTGTATGTCTGTCCCTATGTATGCTGATCTTTAAAGCCACGCAACGGATTCTGATGTGTTTTTTAAAAATAGATAAGAGTGATTCAAGAGGAAGGTATTTTTAAGAGAGGTAGGGCTCAGCGGATAATCCGCTCAAATCGGAGCAGCCCGTCTGGGGAAGGACCGCCACTTTACAGAAGATCGTAGCCAAATAGCATTGGTCTCGGCCATGTTGTGTTCCTACGGTGAATAAGGTTTCCAGAGCTTCACTTGTGGTGGGGTTGGGATTGGGAGGGTTGGCAACGCGTGAGTGATACCCCCCGTACCTATTGCAAGCGTCTATCTATAGGCTACGGTGACAGCTTATCATCAGTGGTGCAATTATGCTTTCAAATTATGATGTCGTTTTGTTGTCAACTTGACATTACAAGACGTATTTCGTATTTAAGCTCACTGAAATATGCGATATCAAAATGACATCAACTTGACATCAACTTAAAATGCGTATGCTTGTTTGCCACCTTTGTGGTATAAAAAAGAGGTTTATTTATATGTACGTACAATACATACAAGAATTCCCACGGGAAAGCGGGATACACGCAAACGAAGCCCGCGTTTCTCTATTAATTACATAATAAAATACTGTGCGCGACCACTAGGTTCCAATTCCAGTGCGGCAATTCACGTAACAAGAACCGATTCTAGTTCGATTCAACGACACTCGCTGTCCCGTACAATTCCTATTTTGTATGAGTGAGACGGCGAGTGTCGTTGAATCGAACTAGAATCGGTTCTTGTTACGTGAATTGCCCCACAGCATGTGAGAATGAACTCCCTGCCGATCCTTTGTGTTTTGACAGAAAAATTATTACACAACCATTAAAATTACAAAATTGGCAACAACACAACATAAGTAACTATGTTCAACTTTGTCTATTTAATTTAACAGGTTCGCGGTATGCATTTAAAACGAAAATCTAACCGGTTAGCAGTCGGCGCTGTTCGTTCGACACGAGTTCCATTCCATTTGTTTTAAATATATTTTTGTGAATCTCTTTGCGCTGTAATACTGCGAGGAATTTGGCGTCGCTGTGTGTCGCGCTGAACGAACAAGTTAAATTTTGCCCGTCTGGGGAAGGACCTCCACCTAACAGAAGATCGTACCCAATGGCGTTGGTCTCGGCGATGTTGTGTTCCTACGGTGCGTAAGGTCTCCACTCACCAGAGCTTCAATTTCTACAGGGTCGGCAACGCGCAAGTGATACCCCCGCCCCCGCCCCTGTATTGCTAGCGTCCATAGGCTACGGTGATTGCTAACCATCACTGGTGCAATTATGCTTTCAAATTACGATGTCGTTTTGTTATCAACTTGACATTACAGACGTATTTCGTATTTAAGCTCTCTGAAATATGCGAAATCAAAATGATATCAACTTAAAACGCGTATACAGTCCACTTTTTGAAATACCATTTTAAAACCATGTCAACTTGGAATCAACATCATACAGACAGACATCAAAACGACATCACCTTTTGTAAGCATAATCGCGCCACAGGCGGACTGTATGCTTGTTTGCCACCTTATTGGTATAAAAAAAGCAACGTCTACCCTTTTTTTTATAGTCAGAAAAAAGGAATTTCTGCATTTCCCGCCACTTGGGAAAGCGACGGGGGTCTTTCGGGCTCTTCTCTCTAGAAAGTACCATATTGTAAAACCCACTAATATTAGAAACGCGAAAGTGAGTATGTTTGTTACTTCTTCACGCTCAAATGGCTGGGCCAATCTCTATGATATTTGGTATGTAGGTAGCTGATACCTTGGATTAACACTTAGGATAGTATTTATTGATAGTTTTTTTAATAGATATATTAGGAACAATGTAATTTCGTGGGTAAAACCGTGGTCATTGGCTAGTAATTATCTAACTATACATTTCAAAGGGCTTTTGACACCTCCATGTAAATAAATTTAAATACAAATTACACAGATTGAGCTAGCCCCAAAGTAAGTTCGAAACTTGTGTGGTATACTAAACTCAACGATACTATATTTTTATAACATGTATAGATAATTTAACAAATACATTATATAGATAAACATCCAAGACTCAGGCCGGCATCATGACCCGACCGGGGTTCGAACCCTGGGTGGCGGTCCAGCATGGTAACCATTACGCCACGGTGGTAATCACGTCAAATGAATATCAGAAAACCCACATTTCAACAAAGGCTAGAAATTATACCAACCTGAGCCTACGATAATTTGATTTCGTCTCTCGTTACACCGAAATTTGTTCAATTTGAGTGTATTTGACGCGAATTCACGTAAAGGAATTCAAATTAACTTTGACGTGGAAAAAAACATTTCTTTTTCACAGTCGAATAAGGGAATATTGGGGTAGACTACCAGATATTCTATATCACGAAGAGCGTTCGGCTTTGAATGTTGTAAGGCGCACACATGCATATTGTTTTAGTGTGCGTGACCGATTTTACGAGCGTTACCGAAGTTACGCACACTTAAACAATATCCAAGTAAACGTTACTCTCTTCCTGAAATGGAACATTTATAGCAACAAACCCGCGGTGTTATACTGTGTGAAGGCGGGGGTCATTAAATAAAATCTTTGATTTTTTAACGGATATTTTTATACCACTAAGGTGGCAAACAAGCATACGGCCCGCCTGATGGTAAGCATCACCGTAGCCTATAGACGTTTGCAATACCGGGGGTATCACTCACGCGTTGCCAATTCCCAACCCCCCCAAGTAGAGCTCTGGAGACCTTACTCACCGTAGGAACACAGCATGGCCGAGACCAATGCTATTTGGCTATTTTGGATTATCTTTTTAACTCTTAGGATCAATTTCACCACTGTCGAATAGCTTAGTCGTCAAATCATTTATTCAGACAGTAAGCCCTCACATTTTTGCACGGTGGTCCCCCCTCTCTATCTCCGAAAGTATTGTGTTTAGAAAGTTGAAAAAAATCATGGTAGTAGTCCATATGCTGAACCTTCAATGAAAACTATTACGGTTAAGTAGGTTCTACTACCGAGTAATAGCCGACGAACTTATAAAATAAAATTTCTTTGATGAAAACTTACAAATGTGATAGAATATGATATTGGAGTCCGATATCATATTCTATCCAATAATTGGACTCTCTTGTAAGCAAGCAAAGCACAGCAAATATGGAACCCTACACTGTGCGTGGCCCGACACGCATTTGACCGGTTTTTTTTTCATTAATTGGATGGTTTTTTGATAGTTTTACCCAATGAGGTTTTATATATTCTTCTAAGACAAGAGAAGTAACGCCATACAAAGCATTCGTAAAAAGCCGCAACCACTTCAGAGTGTTAAAGACGTAGCTTTGAAACCGATACATATTCCGAGCATATGCCAAAGTAAAATATGTGTCTCTTTTTTTCTTGAGTCAAACTAATTATGTCAAAATGAGACAAAAGCATTACTCCCAGAAAAATGGTCAGAGTTGCCAGCTCATGAATAATTTTCCCATTGAATAATTGTTATAAGAGTCTTTTTTTTAAATAAAAAAAAGTTTTTGTACCATATTATTGTTTCGTAGGTGACAGAAGAATTAAAGATAGGAAGAAATAAATATATAGATGCGTAAATATTGGTACATACATATTATATTTCAAGAATGAATCATGGCGGAATGGAGAAGTTTCCATTTTTTAGTCATTGATGAATCTAACCGATGCAGACCTACTACTATTATCTATTCTGTGCTACTACTAACTTTTAGCAGAGATTTTTTTTTGTTTTCTTCACCCATTCTGGGTAGGCAAAGGGAACTATGCCCATACAGCCAAGTCTTCAGTAGATTTTTTTTATTGTTAAGAAATGAAATTTAAATAAAATAAAATAATAAATTTAAATAATTTGAATAAAATACAACATAAAACAAAAAAACTATTGTACTCAATCGAACATTTGATAATTGCAGAAACAATTTAAATTAAACACCGTTACCACAATGAAAAAGATGAAATTGTTACTTCACTGTCATAGTAATAATATCATTATGTCAAATGTCAGTTAAAAGCCATATCAAAAAGAGGAAAATGATTTGTTTTTTCTTGTCTTGACGTGCGTAGCACTAGCGATTGATTTTAGTATCAATCAATTCTAAGTAAATAATTAATTCTAGTTTGAGCCTGGTTGTAGGTTTACTTCTACTGTGTTACTAATGATACATAAAGGCGTATGAGTTCGTCATTGACTAAACTCCCAACATTTGGGAAACTTAAAATCGTTTTTACTGGCAACACTGTTGGCAAAAACAATGCGTAATATATTAATTTCGATTTTAATCTATTTTGGTATAATTTTAACATAATTAAGCATTCTTATTTGTGAAAAGTGATACCACTTGCTTTGTTATTAGTTTGGGATCACGACATACATGTTTTAACAGTGCATTTAACCATTTTTGTGATATTATTGTGAGATACGCATTCACTGAACGTCAAACTACGACTAAGTCGGAAGAAATTGAACTAAGACTGTGGCCTCAGTCGACGTGGCAGCGGGTATGTGTCAAACATTACGAATCTATAGTAAATAACAAATCACTGGTTTTACCACAGAATTCATAATAGTACTAACATACAGAATGGCCACTCCCCGCCCCGCACCAAAACGGGCGACCCCTCCCCTCCCGCAGCATTCGCCCACAACGAGTGGGGTACTTGAAAGGCACGGTGGTCACGCGTTGCACGCACACACATGCGCGCAGTGTGTGCAGACGTTCTTCTGTTCATGTAATAGTAGTAGGTGATTATAACGAGACGTTTGTATGGAGTGTCCGGGGTGTGGTTCTAGTATGGGTATAACGTTTCTTAATTTGGGACTTTATTAGCAAGTGGTGAAATCGACACTTAAAGTAACATTTAATGTATTTTATGTTTATCTAAAATTCATCCAGGTAAGATACAAATTTTGACCAGCCTAATAAAGAAATAAATATATAGGGACACATGATGACATCACACAGATTGAGCTATCCCCAAAGCAAGTTCAAGACTTGTGTTTTATGGGATACTAAATTCAACGGTACTATATTTATAACAAATACATATTATTATAAGATAAACATCCGAGACCCAGGCCAATCAGTAAAAGTTAGTTTTTCATCATGACCCGACCGGGATTCGAACCCGGGACCTCCTGGGTGGCGGTCCGGCGTGGTAACCATTGCGCCACGGAGGTCAATATCTGGTTTTATTCTCGACAAAATCGACCTGTTTAAATATTTTATAGTACGATAATATGTTTTTGCGCTACCGATAACAAATACCTACTGCATTACAGCTGACACAGGCATTATCGTTGAATGGGCCGGTGAGTCAGCGGTCACGTGGTGTGTGGCGTGGTCGATAATGATAAGCTTAAATGCAGACGGCCCATTGTTTTGTGCCTGCGAGTGTAGGCAACAGAGAATCTTTACATAGTATAATACGAAGTCTGTCCCTCCCTATGTATGCTTAGATCTTTAAAACTACGCAACGGATTTTGATGGGACCGAAACGCGCAAACGTTCTACAAACGACGACGCCCGTTCCCTTTCTCACGTATGAACAAACAAACACGGTAGACAAGGACGTCTACTAAATATTAGTAAATATATTCATATCTCAATCTTTTCAGCACCGTGGCGCGCCACACATTGTGCAAACGATGCTCCGTCCCTTTCTAACTATATGACAAACAAGCACGGTAGACTAAGACGCCGACCTCACTCGTAAAAACTTGGTAGGAAATATAATCATCTCTCTCACTATTCAGGGAAACATCGCGAGTTCATCGGCAAACAAAACAAACGACGCCCCGTCTCTTTCTCACGTATGACAAACAAGCACGGTAGACAAGGACGCCGATTACTTCTAACTCTATTCAGCACCGTTGCGCGCCACACATTCCGATGGTCGGAATGTGTGGCGAGCAATGCGATGGCGACAGTGTGGCCGCAACATAAGCTTCATTGCTTATTGTCAATCTGAGGTCGCCGTTGTTGATCCTGGCTATACAAACACGTTTAAATTTTAATTTTATATTTTAAATTTTATAATTTAAATTTTAAATTAAAATTAAATACAGGAGGCATAGCGGTGGGCATGTGTGGTCGGCTTGTCCCGAACTAAAAAAGTACAGTCGTATTGTTCTTTTTTTTAATGTATTTTTTCTGTCGTTGTAATTGTAACTTATTAGTACCAGTTTTAAAGAGCAAGTGCTAAGTTTATTGCCAGTTCTTCTTAGCACAAATCTGCTGTCTGAACTGGTGGTAAGAATAAAATGTGACGATTTGAAAGAGCTTGTAATATGCCTATTTGAATAAAAATATTTGACTTCTGTAATTATTTAGTCTATAGCCGGGGTCGCCTTCTGCGTCCGTCAGACAATACCATGTTATGCGCAGCTGAGGCAAACTGCTATTTTGTTATGAAATATTCAGTTGAATCCAACTTGAGACTATATTTTTTCCACTAGTTGACGTGGACTAGATTTTTCTTTTGCAGCCTAACAGCCAGTTTATGACATGAAAAATGTTTATTTCAGAAATTAGGCCTTCACAGGCAGGCTTTTTCTTGTCATTTACAACTTTATACACAAATAAAAGAAAATAAACTACGTTATAAACTAACACCATTTCGGAAACAAGCAAAATGGCCACTGGTAAAAGAAATGGCGAAAGTGAACTGGTTACGCCCCTTTTTGTCATTTAACTCCACATTCATGCTATCTCTTTTCTACTTCTTTAATTTGACAGTGACAAGTATAATTTAACGTGGAATTTAATAATGCGTATCAGAAATTAGCTTCAAGTTATTATTGGCGCGTTGCCTACTTTCGGCATCACAGCGCGCGGGTTCGATCCCTATACGGGGCAAACATGGTGATGGCAGTTGTTTTTGTCTCGCGTCTGGGTGTTTTCTTTATACGTTTACAAAATATTAACATGTGTATTTATATTCTCGAAATGTGTAAATTTGTTCGCAAATACCCATCTTTCTTTAATACCAGAGAAGACATACCCACAAAATACGCCTTACGAAATAAAGGAAAACTCTTATTGCCAAACTCACGTCTCACATTACACTCCACGAGCCCCTTTGTCATGTCAATAAAAATATATAATAAACTTCCCAAAAAAAAAAAGAAATGAAGACAAATGCAGCAAATTTTATTATTAAATTACAGAATTTTCTACGCACCAATAACTTTTATACCATTAAATAATATATGGAAGGGAAAGGGTTATAAAGTGTTTTAGTTTTAGTTAAATGTTTTAATTTTATAGATACTTAGTAAAAAATAATGTGTAAATAAATAATAAAATAGGTAGGTATGTACTGCCATTCTATTACATTGTCACCTACTAGTTAGTTAAGTAAAATTTAAATTGTATAATTATAGTTTTAAATATTGTGCCCTCTGTAAATTGGCATGCTCAACAGGGTCACAAACTCATGATATCGTAGATTATAATCTAACTTATAAGTTTTACTGTAAAATACGTACTATTGAGTATAATATAGCCTGGTACCCATGACCCAAGCTGAGCCTAGCTGAGCCTAGCTTACTTTGGGACTAGGAAGCGTTGTGGGAATTGTAAATATAAATAAATATAGGACAATTCATACAGATTGAGCTAGCCCCAAAATAAGTTCGAAACTTGTGTTATGGGATACTAACTCAACGATATTATATTTTACTAGCTGACCCGTGCCCACTTCGTTGGGCATAATGTTAAAAGCCTTTTTATTTTTTGGTTTTTTATATAACCTATGACACTCAGCAATAATGTGGCTTTCTATTGGTGAAAGAATTTTTTAAATCGGTACAGTAGATCCCGAGATTACCCCTTACAATTTAACAAATACACAAACTTTACCTCTTTATAATATTAGTATAGATAGATAACAAATACATATATAGATAAACATCCAAGACCCGAGGCCAATCAGAAAAAGTTCGTTTTTCATCAAGTCCCGACCGGGGATCGAACCCGGGACCTCCTGGGTGGCGGTCTGGCGTGGTAACCATTACGCTACGGAGGTCGTCGGAGGTTGTGTAGATTATTTAGATTAATAAACTGAATTGTTTCCGTAACAACAAAAGTTTATAGACGGCAGTAATAACTTTCCATCAGGTGGTCCGATTTCGTGTTTTGCATGCTTTGTGACATAAAAAAAATTATTTCATTTTAATTAATTTCCATGTGAACTTTTCTCTTGTGATAAAGCAGTATTATGTGTAGTTGTTATCAACGCGATAAGATTTGACAGAAATAGAGGTTATCTTTTATCGGTTAAAAAAGAATAATAAATTAAATATTGGAATGTGTAATGCTACACAAGTTCGAAAAATCGTTACGATTGGACGGTACAGTTGAAACAGCTAAGTTTTCGTAGTTTATAAAATCGGACAAACTGTACCTACAGTTTTTCTAATATACTACACACATGTCGATTTATCGCTACAGTCGGAGGGTTGTGAAGAAAATCGAAAATGAATTTAAAACTAATTTTAATTAAATGAGAGAATTACAAAATTACTAAATATCTAAGCCTAACCCAACGGTCGATGTTGGATCCGAAGTGATTGTCACTTAACGTTACCTCGCTAGGCCAGCTAAATACTGGCACTGCTTAGGACCTAGTCTGCAGCAAATGTATAACGAATATCTGCGGGTTCGCTATCTCTTAGACAGGTTACTACTTGTTCGAAGTCCATTTTCTTTTTCTCTCTAAACACTGCATTTCTTAATTCTTCATTGTGAAGCCCGTACACTAACTGATCTCTCAGGTTTTCATCCAGCGTTACACCAAAATTACAGCGCATTGCTTGTTTTTTTAATGCTACTACATATTCCATTACACTTTCGCCGTCTCCTTGCTTGAACTGACGAAACCGATACCGCTCTTCCATAAATGATGGATTAGTTGTTAGATATTCTTCCATCAAGTCCACTACGTCATCATAACGCAGATCTTCAGCATGTTCAGGATACGCTAGGGTGTTTAAAACTTCAAAAGCTGCTTCGCCCATCAGAATTATCAAGGCGGGCTTACGGTTGACTATGGAATTTGCTTCGCAATATATTTCGAAACGTTGTATATATATATTCCAATCGCCATTTTCCATGTCGAAAACATCCATCTTTCCAATAGGCATAGTGGTTGTAAATCGTCGCTAAATTGTAAAGACACTTTCGTTTTGTTTATTTGTTACACTTGAAATCAGGAGTGGTAAGAAATACAGATTTCAAAGCATATCACTGTAAATCTAGGCACAATTTAACAACACTGATATGATTGAAGAACGAAAAGAAAATGCAATTTATATGGATACTTTATCGTCACTTTAGGTAACTGACGATAACCTATCCATACAAGAAATATAGGCCATTTTATACGGGGATTTACCTTTACTTCTCACAAAATATCCACGTGGAACATTTGTGTTTCAGTCGGTGAGTGACGTTAGTAGTAACAAAATATCAACGTGAAACATAAACAATGTTTCACGTTGATATTTTGTGAGATAGAACTTTTGTTTCATCAAGCCTGTCCAATATGCTTCAATCGTTAGTGTAATTCTCTGTCTAGCCTCGACGTAGGTAGAGGCTAGACAGAGAATTACATTTACTTATAACAGAATATCAACGTGAAACATTGTGTTTCAGTCGTTAAATGACATAAGTAAAGATATATGGGAGCCTAGACAGAGAATTACATCTACTTATAACAGAATATCCACGTGAAACATTCGTGTTTCGGACAATGCGGTGAGTGAGATAATCGGGAGCCCATATATACCGTATCACCTCACTTTTCGATTTTATACGATACGATTGTTTGTCCAAATAGGAGCCGTTCCCGCGCATATTGAATTCCCTATAAATTTGGAAGCATCTACATCGGTTTAGTAGGCTGGTGGATCAAGCGTTGCCAGTCCAGGATTATTAGTCTGGCAAGCTACATATATCAGGACAAGCCCACCTCTGTGTCTCTTGTATAGCCAGGATCAACAACGGCGATCTCAGGTTGAAAATGAGCAATGAAGCTTATTGACGTCCCAGGGAAAAACTACAGCTGTCTTGGAATGGAACTCACAACGAATTTAACCAGATAATAAATTAGACGGAGGAGTATTGAAAGGCAGGCTACATAACATGGTGATAGATACTGGTGTGTGTCAGCTCTTCATAAATTCTATTTTCATGTATGTAGATAAATCGATGACCTCCGTGGCGTAATGGTTACCATGCCACACCATTGTGTATAACATTCCGCGTATTCTTCTTATAAATTTTAATGTACTTATGAAAAAAAAGTACAAAATGCCAAAAAAAAAGGCCGTAACCGGTTTTCTTTCGCCATTTCTTTTTACCGGTTGCCATTTTGCTTGTGTCCGAAATGGTGTATAACGTAGTTTATTTTCTTTATTTAAACAAGTTGTAAATGACAAGAAAAAGTGCCTATGAAGGTCTAATTTCTGAAATAAACGATTTCATTTCATTTCATTGACCGCCACCCAGCAGGGTACGAATCCTTGGGTCATGATGAAAAACTTTTCGAACGAAGTTTTCTGATTGGCCTGGGTCTTGGATGTTTATCTATTATGTATACGTATTTGTTATTAAAATATAGTATCCCATAACACAAGTCTCGAACTTACTTTGGGGCTAGCTCAATCTGTGTGTTTGTTCCTATATATATATTTATGTTAAATCCGATGACGTTATTTGAACGTAAGCCACGTTACTCTAATTAAGATTATCTCATTTTTTACAACGCTGACGAGGGTGCGCCCTGCGCCCCTCGCAATCCCTTCCATCCCTACACCTTATCCTGCAGTGATCATTTTAAGCTGGGATTTTTCGGGGTAAGGTGGTAAAAATATTCTAATTTTCTAAAGGCGGGAACAGACTGCTGTAACATAAATAAGCTCTACACAATCCACACAGCGCCACTTGGTTCCAAAGTAACTTAGGTTTAACCAGCTAGTCTTATGGGTACCAGACAACGGATATATTATTATGATACACACTTTTTTTTGTGATGATGATGTTTGAGTCTGGGTGTTTTTTTTATACCACAAAGGTGGCAAACAAGCATACGGTCGGCCTGATGGTAAGCCGTCACCGTAGCCAATAGACGCTTGCAATACCGGGGCGAGGGTATCACTCACGCGTTGCCAAATGATGACGATGATCCGCTGTGCCCTTCCTCTCTTGAATCTATGTACCTATTATAAGTAATACATACAAAACACCCAGACTCGAGAACAAACACAAATGCCATCACATAAATGTTAGCACCGATCGGGTATCGAACCCGCGCCTTTTGGTGCCGTAGGTAGGTAGGATCACTACCAACACACCACCGGGCTGACAATAAATATGAAAGAAGCATTTTTGTTTTCAAGGGCAATCAACAAGGTGCACTAGTTTTCTGTGCTTGTAAAATAATCATTTAAATCGGGGACCAGTCAGCTAAAATATCTAGTTCTTTAAACACTTGTCTATGGTCGATTTCATACACCGTTATTATATGAAAATGTCCCGTAAAACCTAAGTCATTAAAACTTTTATCTACTCTACATCCTTGTAGTATATTACTATGATAAGACACGTAATGACGCTACGATAACAATTCGATCGTGTTGATGACTTCGCGTGTAGCACAGTGAATCATCTACAGGTTTGTTTTTGACATTGGAAATGTCTTATCGTTCGCTCCAGTGTAGGCTCCAATTTCACGAAAAAGTGCGATCCCCTTATATCTCGGAGAGTTGTGAAGATATGATATTCAGAAAATGCTCAAAAGACGCGTATTCACGAGAGCTGTAAGGTGTAAAACTAATTATTTGAGAAATCACAAACGAAAAAATTATAGCCGAAATTGTGAAAGTAAAAATCATTTTCTTTCCGAATTTTTGATTTTGGCGCTCGATATTTTAGAAACGAAGAATGATATAAGAAAATTGAGAAAAACCCCTCTGGACAATTTCGTCAGCTATAATTTGAACCTAAAACAAAGATGATCGAGTTAAGGGTATGCCCTGTAGCCTAACTTTTTTGAAAAAGTCAAAAACGTTGTAGTTTTATTTTGTAACATTTTCCTTACCGTCGCTCAGCGACAATATTTTTTCGAATTCCGTAGATTCATTTCCAATGTGCTCGATAGTCGTGTGAGGCACGAAATCTGTGAATTTTTGTAATCAAGTGTTACAGATATTCTTTTTTACGAAGACCATTTTGCTATGAATGTTGTAACGTTCACGTTCACATCATTGTAGTGTGGGTAACCTCTGAAGCGCTGGTAAAATCGCACACATAAACAATCTGCAAGTCATACACATTCACAGCCAAATGCTCTTCGTGAAATAGAATCTCTGTGCGAAGTGACATGCCGCTTATGTCCTACATGTTTTCAATTGACGGATTCCCTTTTTCACATTCCACCGTCCTTCCTGTTTCATTGGTGGACGCTTCCAAGATCTTGTAGGCTTGGATGTCTATGGGCAGCGGTGATTGCTTAGCATCGGGGGCCCGAGTCTGCTAAATACAAATGCACCAATAGAGTGTCGATAGTGTGTCACTTGAATAGTTTTTGATATTTGATATTCTCATATTTGTTTAAGTCCGAGGCCATTTCATTGACACACTATCGAACTACTATTGATATTTTCGGTAGTATCTTTCACATAAAAGGGATTTAACTGAAACATTAGTTCATGGAAGATTTTAACTGTCGACCATTCCGTTCATATTCCTCTGACACTATTAGTCAATACATTGAGATACTAGTTAACTTTTAGCAGAATACCAAATTTGGCACTATGGAAATATAATGAATGACAATAGAATGGAGATAGTTGGTCGCCTAATTTAAAATAGCAGATTTGGGCCCAAGTGAACCGCTAGCTCCTTTGGTCTCCTCTGCCATAAAAGAAACAACTTTGGCCCTGTGGCTCTCCTCATTTTGCTATTTTTTCCGACATGGTGGTGGCATATAGAGGAGAATAGTAGATTAATTTTATTATTGTATGTACACTTTGACTAGAGAAAGTTCTTGTGAAGGTCTAATCTATGAATAAACGATCCTGATTTTGATTTTGAGGGGGCATCAAATCCTTGAAAAGATTGCTTTTAGTTTTAAGCCCAAATAGACGGTGAAAGGAGTCTAGCTGGTGTGGGTCAAAGGAGTCTAAAGACAGAAACTCAAATGCAACTGTAAAGTAACTAGAAGTCTCAGCTTTCCGTTTGGGTTTCACCGACTGTTCTGGGCCTTATATATTTATTTAAGTACTGATACAATAGGCGGACTTAATGCTAAGTTGCATTCTCTACCAGTCAACAATTGGGAAGTGCAGATATACTTATACCACCATATACTAGCTGTAATTAAATCCTAACCGTATTGAAATCGTTATACGCTACTATAAAATTTCAAGAGTACAAATTAGGATTTTATATTAATTTTAAAATTGAAATTATATAGGATTGAAATTAAATTTATTATTTTATTCAATCTAAATGTAAATATATTGTATTTTTTAAAAATGAAACTTAGTATACTTGTATTCCGAAATCGAACCTATAGTCGTATGTGCTGATTCATCCACTATGCTTATCACAGCTTCTCTTTAATCATAAACGCGCGTATTCATTCTCTTTGTTTGTTCTTTGCATTAGACAAGGACGGATGTAAACAGCCGTTTTGTTTTGTCTCGCATTATTTATGGAAAATTACCGCCCTTCAATAGGAGTGGCGTTTAATATGGCGTTTATGGTTTATTTTTTGTTTGTTACGAGTCAAGTTGTGTACAAAACACACAGAGGTTCGGCGAGTGAGAAAACAGTTTTTATAAGAAAAAATACGCTTCATTTTATGCTTTTTCCTCTAGAGTGCGTCACTTCCGGTAGAATAATTTCTCGTTTAAAACATTTTTAATTAATTAAAGGAACAAAAATTTAAAAAAATAAAAAATACGAGAAGGTATTGTCTTTTTGCCGCTTTTATACAGCAAATAAAAAAGGAGATATTTTTTTGTCGTGTTGTCATTGTCAGTGCGGGATTAGTGAATAGACTTCTGTAGGCGACGTAGCGGCCTCAGTAGTAATATTTGGTTTTATTTGTCTTTGGACTGCTACGTCGCCGCATATGTCTTTTTATCATTGATTTTGTTTCGTTGTCATTGTTTTTGTAAAATGTTAGTTTAAATGCACAAGGAATTAAACAGTTACCTATACCAAGTAAGAAACCTTGTTTGGACTGACCCCATCGCCTACAGGCTTCTGTGTTTGTGAATCAATATAGAAATCGAAATAGCAGTTTCTTATCTTTTAATATTCGAAATAACTGGTTTGGAACACGTCCAAAAATATTCTATGGCAGTAACGCGCTTCAGCTAGGTTACTCTGTATAGCAATCGCGATTTTAATTTCAATTCTGTATAATTTCAAATGCAAAATTAACAGCAAATCCTAATACGTACTATTGAAATTTTATACTTTACTAACATTTGGTTAGCATACAATCTGATTTCATTTAGTTTAGTATTTAGTTAGCGCTAGTTTAGCTGTAAAGAGTACCTAAAATTAACAATCCAATGGCGATCGTGTGGAATTATCTTCAAGAGTAAGGGGGCAGATCTGGACCCCATATTAAATAATACGTCGTCCCAACATAGTTTCACATACCTGTTACACGGCCGACTATTATTATTACTAATCAATCGTTCGTTTTGTGTTTAATAAGTATCATGTACAGGTTATAACCGCTGTTAATTATTTATTTTTATCTAAGAGCTTACCATCAATGATTATTGTCTGATTATTATGTCTTGCTGGCCCTGCTCACTATGCAGAAATTCATTACCCTAAGGTTGCCTTGAAAAGATTAAACTTTGAAGAACTGTTAGGCCCGCCGCTCATTTGTGACTTTTTGTCACGGTGACTTTTTGTCACGGTGACTTTTTGTCACGGTGACTTTTTGTCACCGAGTCGAGTGCTATGAAGATATATGGGAGTACGCTGACTATGGTGACGTGACATTACGGTGACTTCATAGCATCGACTCTGTGACAAAAAGTCACCGTGACAAAAAGTCACAAATGAGCGGCGGGCTTTACTGTTTACTGTATCTATTGTTTGTGTTTTCAAATGAAGCTTATTCTATCTATCTATCTATGCCCATAGAATGCAGAAATACCGGGGAAGTCACGTTGAGTAGTTCACAAGTTTTACAATGAAGTACAATAAGTTTCAAAATGTGGTTATGATGACGTCTATATATTGATTTTCTATCGCGTTCCATTCAGTCCCTATTAGTACGAGCTATGTATATGTCTATAGTTCCGCTGATGGCTGTATGTAATGCGTTTGTCATTTCCAATTAAAAAGTTACTTCTATCCTCTATGGAGTTCCATTTTTAACTTTGAAACTTTTAATAGTACGTACATATTTTGTTTCAAATTTATAGCTTGTTCGAAGTTCGAAAAAGTAAATGTTTTTGAAGTTTATTATGGTGTAAGTATTCTCTATGGTGATATCAAAATGTATTTGGTTTAAACTACTTTGAAAGTTCAAAGTGTTTACCATTATATTTACGTTAATTTATTTTTCGTAGGTTTAAAAACAAATTGTGAACGTTTTTTTTACTTATTACCAGTTTTACGATGAATAAAGTCTCAAATAGGCTATTTGTAATTAAGAAACGTCAAATGCATCCTGGAATTGAACTCATTATTTACTCGGTGGTGTTAATGATATTATTTTAACCACTCAACCAGAGTCGTCAAAATGAGAGTACCGTTTTACCAAAACTGGTTTTAAAAATTGTAAGTAGTGTAACGGTTTTTTTTTGATAATGCACTTTATGCACTTTAAAATTACTTTTTAATATGTGGTCAATACGGATTTTTATTAATAATATCATTAAAAATTTGATTTATGATTATTATGATTGTCTCGCTTATTAATATAATTTTACAGTGTAAAATAAATACATTTACAATTATATTATTATTATTCTTATACTAATATTTTGAAGAGGAAAAAAATTTATGTTTTATTCATAGATTTAGTATATACTTACTAGCATAAGATCGGCAATAGTTTGATTGAGGCGAGACATAAAACAAAATACACTAGAGTGCGTGTAATGTAAATGTGTGTGTATGTGATTTTCCTTTTTGTTTGAGTTGCATCCAAGCACTGCACAGGTAACCATATTTAATCACGACTAATTAACACCAAGACTACACTTAAAAACCATAAATTTTGTAAAAATAAGTGGGATTTGTTTTTAGCACGACTGACGTCAGGCCGACACAGGCCGATATCGTGTATAGGAAGAATGGTCTCGCCTATCTATCTCGCTCTAACAAACGTGTATGCTATGATCTATCTCTTTTGCATTGCCGATCTATACGCTAGTAAATATAAACTAAATCTATAGTTTTATTTGTAACGAAAAATCAAAAATTCTTTTACTTTTGAAAGGAACACTACAGTCAAGAGCAGATCGAACTTTACATATTGGACTTTGTACCCTTCGCTTTCTTAAGTTCTATGTCACAAGAGCCAAAATTGCACTGCAAGTGTAAAGCTCGACGTGCACCTGACTGTACATTACCCTCGTGTAACATAGGCTATTTCATATTTTCAAAAATAATTGGGATGCTTTAAATACTTATCACTTAATCAGTACTTAGTGGTCACCTTGTAAATATCCTGACCTGAACAGGTGTTTAGTATCAGCGAAAAGCTAATCGGAGTCCGAACTTAGTATTAAACGAATAAAATAATTCACACAGCGGCACCCTGCCATTGGATTGTTAATTTTAGGTACTCTTTACAGCTAAACTAGCGCTAACTAAGTGACACCGATGCTATAGACATAGCAACACCAGGGGCGCTACCAATGCGTTGCCCATCCCTGACGAGACCCTCTTAAATAGTCCGATGTCATAGTCCGATGGAAACACAGAGGCTGGCATAACTCTCAAATTACGTAATTTAAATATGCCAAAAAAAACACAGTGTGTTAACCTCCGTAGGGCTATCTCACTACACGACCAAGCATAGACGGGCCTCAGGTCATTGACCGATGGCTGTTACCGCGAAAATGTGCGGAACGTGAAAATCAACATCATTCCGCGTACATTCTCATTTTTATTAGCATCGTCTAAGAAAAAAATAAAAAAAAAACGTAATCATGTATCGCGAACGTACAATTTTACAGTTTGGCGTTTTCACGTGGGAATAACATGGTAGGAGGGAAGTTGCATAACGGCTATTGGTCTCGTTGAGTTTCAATTTAGAACTTTGATGAAACTTTTGACTGCCTACGCAAGAAAGATGTGTTATGTTATACACGGGTAACAGTGATTTCTATATTAATAAAAGAAATACTGTGTGATTTTTTATTTATAGTTGTTTGTTAGGCAACTAGCCATTCATATTTTGAAATTGATTAGAAAAATGTCACCTCCAAGGTGGGGGAGAAATACGTAGTAAAAATGATAAAATGTTTTCTTTGTTTTCCCAAATCGGCTACATTTTTTTTTAAATTTCTATTTACCTGGATGGACAGAATGATTTAAGAGGAAGGTTTATTATGTATAATTCACACAAGGGTTTTTCGAAATTTTCACACAACACAACATGGCCGAGACCAATGCTATTTGGCTACGATCTTCTGTAAGGTGGAGGTCCTTCCCCAGACGGGCTGCTAAGATTTGAGCGGATTATCCGCTGTGCCCTACCTCTCTTCGCTATTTTCGTTAAAAAGGCATGCTAAGATTGTTTACTACATTGTTACAACAGAGTTTATAGAATACTGGACTGTAGGTACGTACATAACGTTCACTATAGCACGCGCCAACAACGCGACTCATGGTTTAACAATTGAAAATCGATTGTCGTATGCACTAAGCAGTGAGTATTCCAAAGGGCTACGTACTCGATGGCACTAAATAATAAGTGTCAGTTCGCATTTCGTTTTACGTCAGCGCGAGTCAGATTTGTTGGCGACTAGTATAACTTGATGACTGTTACTTATAAATATAAATAAATAAATATACAGGGACAATTCATACAGATTGAGCTAGCCCCAAAGTAATTCGAAACTTGTGTTATGGGATACTAACTCAACGATATTATATTTTATAACAAATACATACAAGTCCCGAGGCCAATCCATGACCCGACCGGGGATCGAACCCGGGACCTCCTGGGTGGCGGTCTGGCGTGGTAACCATTACGCCACGGAGGTCGTCAATCTATCAATCAATTCGTCGTCAATTATCTACAACAGTCGCTACCGAACTTAACGTGCCCTCCGAAGCACGGAGGAGCTGGAGATTTTTAAACCCATCCAAGTATAGACTAGGTTTGTCATTGCTTAACTTATCGTTTCAGTTTGACACGCACAACGAGGCTATCGAGCTCCTCAAGCTGTTTGCATGAAAAGGTGACCGTTTACTTTCACATTTTACATTTAAACTTATAATAATGAGTCCTTACAGTTTCATGCACGTTCATTTCGTGTTTCAATTCCAATACAGGAACAGGCAATTTTACCTTTTTTACGGAACCCGTTTTATGCTAACGGTTATCGTTGACTTCAGATTATTATCGTAAGAATATAAGCCAATTTCCAGTAGTAATACAGTTGAGCTGAGCAACGGACTTTTCCTAACGATACGAAAATTCAGATTGTGAACACAATTATAGTGTTAACTATGCATAGTAATTTGTAACCCTTAAGATGCAAATATACTAGCGTCTTATAGTCAGGAAAATGCCGTGCTTCGGAAGGCACGTTAAGCCGGCTGCTGTCGATAGATGACGAATCGTGGCCTTCAGGCGTCTTGAAAACTGGCCTATGCCAATCCGCATTGGAGCAAGCTCTAATCCCAGCCGATTAAAGGGAGTTTAGTATCCCTGCACTGTGATGATATGGAGTCAGGAAAATGCATTACTGTAGTTCTGCAAGGTCTTTCTTATAATGAAGGACCTATTATTATTCATGAATTTATAGTTTTCTTACTTCCCTGTAGATCACAATAGACCAGTCCTGGTCGCAGTGATATTACAGCCGCACCAAACAAATAAATACTTCCCTGTACCTTGATTTACGGGCCGACATACACGGACTGCTTGAAGCAGTCAGCATGAACTGCTTCAAGCTGTGACTGCATATTGTACCACAGTCTTCTACATACACACCAACACGGAACGTTCGAGCAGTTGCAACTTTTTAGGACGGACTTGCGGTCAAAGCTTCATGCTGTTGACTATGACTGCAAGAGCTTGATGAATGGCTAATTGTTCGTGCAGTCCACCTATGTCGGCTCCACATGTTCACGTTGTTTCACTTGTATCAATATTCGTTCAGCGCAGCGGTAAACCACTGTCTCATAATTTCATGGCTACGAAGTTTCTATAGAGAACATAGTATTAGTATGTATATATTCATAAGCCAAAGTTATGTATATGCAAAGCGCGTAATGCGAAGCTCTTGCCGTGCTTACGTGTAGTCTAGTGATGTGACAATGTCGATGTTTTTATATCGATAAATGCGTTCTGTCTTTTCATGTGCATGTGCTTCCCACGATTAGTGCGGCGGATTAGCTGGTGTCAGTGTTTTTTGGGCACTTGACTCCTTTAGATGGTGAATGACTTGGCTTCACTATAGTGTTAGATTTTTTCAGCAATTTTAGCGACAAAACAGTAAAAACTTCGCCCTCATCATATGTTTTTAAGAAGGATGCGAAACTGAAAAGTTTTATGAGTAGGAGCTAATTGAAAAATTGTATTATTATTTATTAGTACAGTGGCTATTATATTAAAATATATAATTAATAAAAATCTCAAGTTGTTTCGTGATATACAGGATGAGAGACGGACAGACAGCTGAGGCTTACTAGGAGGAATGAATAGGTCATATTTTATCAATACTCGTGACCTAGTCATTAAGATGTGTAGTGTTATCAATTTATTAATTACTGGAATTGATAAAATACCGCAATTATTTACAAAATAAATGAAAATGTTTTTATATTGTTGATTAGTTGGTCTCACAAGTACAATATAGGCAAAATATAAAATATTTAATGTACGTAAGTTCTTTGTTAAAGACATGAGATACCCACGTTCTATTATTATATGAAGATAGTAAATAACTATCGACCAATATCACTGATACCAATCTTATCGAAAATTTTCGAAAAAGCTATGCATATACGACTCACACAATTTATTACTAAATATAGCATAATAAAACCGCAGCAAAATGGGTTTCAAAAAAGCAAATCCACTACACTAGCAACATTTCATCTAATTAATAAAATACTAGCTTCAATGGATAAACGCGTGCCGGTCACAACTTTATTTTTCGATATGAGTACAGCTTTTGATTTGGTCGATCAGAATATACTACTTCACAAATGTGATATGTATGGCATAAGAGGATTAAGGGCTATTTGTGTAATAGGACACAGTATGTAGAAATCGCCCAATTAAATAAAAAATATGAACTCGTTCCATTCAGATCATCGTTGGAACGAAACAAAATAGGAGTTCCTCAAGGAAGCATTTTGGGGCCATTGTTGTTTCTGCTGTATATCAATGATTTGCCAGATGCCACTAATTATGATTGCACACTTTTTGCCGACGATGTGTCTGTAGTCGTACCATGCATTGACATTTCAAATTATAACACGGAAATAAATAAAACTATAGTTGATATAATAAACTGGCTAAATGAAAATAACCTAAAAGTTAACATATCAAAGACAACATACGTACAATTTATGAATAAAAATGGCAAAAAATTTAATTTGAATGTAATGTATGAGAATGAAAAAATTCAAGAATCTGAGCGAACTAAGTTTTTGGGAATAATATTGGACAATAAGTGTACATGGGATGCTCAAATTGATACTATCTGTAAGAAAATTAATGCGTTCTCATATGCACTTTGGCGATTAACTAATATCAGTAGTAAAAAAGTCGCCATTCAAGCGTATCATGGGTATATAGGTTCTACACTTCGATATGGCGTACTTCTATGGGGAAACTCCTGTCATATAGATCGCGTTCTCAAAGCGCAGAAACAATGCATCAGGGCCATATGTAATGTTGATCAACAAACATCATGCAGACCTTTGTTTGTGGAGTTAAAAATTTTGACAGTTCCTTGCGTATACATTTTTGAAACTTGTGTTTTCGTTAAGAACCATCATACATTGTTTACAAAGCGGCAGGAAAACGTGGGGTACAGTTTTAGGAATCCAAACAGACTCAACATGCTCCCAATGACCACATCGGTTTTTAGCAACAATAGCTATCAAATGGCTGTTAGGATATATAATAGACTGGGCGAGGATATAAAGTCTCTGTCTTTGAATGCCTATAAAGCGATGCTGAAAAACTGGCTAATACACAACTGTTTCTACTCCATTGATGAATATTTAAATTATTTTAAATCATATTAATTCTGTATACTTGTCATTAATATTTCATAATTTAATGTGAATTAATTTTTTATTTTATAAATTTTCTACTACCTATTGAATTTGATATACCTATTTTGCATGCCAGAGTCTGGTTAAATGTGTGAAACTTATGACATTTTCAAATATCTGTATCCACCACATTTTTAGCAGAATAAAGTTATTTGTATTTGTATTTGAATATAAAAATAATTTAGAAAAAAGTAAACATACTTACTTGCCAAGACAAATCAAAGGGAGGGAGGGACGAACCCCTTCGGCCGTCTACGAAACCGTAGATTCGTAACTGGTTTCGATCGAGGAATTATTCTTCCTACGGTACTAGTTTC
The DNA here is from genome assembly GCA_905163395.2 of Endotricha flammealis. Lineage (NCBI taxonomy): Eukaryota > Metazoa > Arthropoda > Insecta > Lepidoptera > Pyralidae > Endotricha > Endotricha flammealis. Next base: position 2,786,812 of record LR990883.1, read on the forward strand.
GATGGAAGAACCGAACACCACATAGTTACTTTTATTACATAATTCCCATAACCTTTCGACTCCATCATCAGATCAGCTCTATGTCACTATAATATTGTATGGTCTTCCTATTTTCAAATGTATGTCAAATAAATATGATTTAATTTTAAATATTGGTAAATATGTCAATTTGCAATAATTGATCACAGAATACAGAATACAGATGTGATGATCACAGTGATGTTAAAAATGTTATGATAAAAGCTTGTAAAATACACATTCATCACATCACGTCATCAATGATGCCCGAATATCGATAACATTGCATGCAAGCGATGCACATCACTATTAGATTTGCATTCTCAAATAGAGACCGCTTTGTTGTAACATTTCGTGTCTCTAATTCTACACGAATTCATCTAAACAATTATAATAAAGTTTTGTCTTTGTACAAAAGTAATATTATTATGTAATATTTTTTGTTACAATTTAGCACATTAACATATAGATAGAGGAACAGTTTTAACAAACTAAGTTTATAATAAAATATCTGATAGATAAGCGAGAAATTGCGAGAATGGCTACCTGTAAAAGAATTTTTGTTTTAAAATAAATATTTTTTAATATCCGTATCCGTATTATTATGATCCAATACCCGAGATCGTCTGTAAGATGGAGGTCCTTCCCCAGACGGGCTGCTCCAATTTGAGCGGATTATCCGCTGTGCCCTACCTCCCTAGTTATTAGTTATTATTATTTGATTGATTTCTGAGTGGCTAAAGCCTAAACGGCCTGGTTCGCCCGGGGCAGTTTTACAGAATATCGACGTTTAATAGCGGTGACGGTGATATGCTGCTGTGTTTCGTACGATCAGCGAAAGAGCCGGCATCATACCCATCACCCATCCTACTTCCTGTTTCCGTCCCCTTCGTTCCTTAACAGGAGGGCAAGGTATCCAAGATTCATGTAGTCGTGGATGCTCACATGCAGCGGTGACTGCTTACCACCAAGTTGAGCTAGTGGGTCACGTAATAAAGTCATAAAAAACCAGTACCCGTGAACGCTGAGGTTGTATAATAAGATCCATTAGGGGCATTAAAAGATTTTTACAGGGTCGGCAACGCGCGAGTGATACTCCCGGTGTTGCAAGCGTCCATAGACTACGGTGACCGCTCACCATCAGGCGGACCGTAAGCTTGTTTGCCACCTTTGTGGTATTAAAAAAAAAAAAAAAAAAAAAAGATCCCCGCCGAGGTCTTTTCTTTAGTTAGACTATACGGAGTTCTTCAAAAGGGGCATTAAAAGATTTTTACAGGTTCGGCAAATGCGCGAGTGATACCCCCGGTGATGCAAGCGTCCATAGGCTACGGTGATGATTGCTAACCATCGTGCTGGCCGTATGCTTGCCAACTTAGTGGTATAAAAAAATACGGCTGTGTCGTACATTTTTATTGCTAACTGTACCGAGAAATAGCGAGACGAGAAACTATTATACGATATATTTCAAGTAGAACAATAATGCTCATAGTTTTAACTGTACAACTTTAGCTGTATACGTTGAAGTAGCGTTGAAATTAATTTCCTTAGAACTAATTACTTTATAGAACTTGAGAATTTCGCAACAGAGATGAGGTACTTAACTTATATAGATAGTCGTTCGAAAATTGTTTTTCTGTACAGTAATATCTTCTTGAGAGGCTTCTTACTACACTCGCGAAGTGTGCAAGAATATAAATAAAAAAATATAAATATATAGCGACAAATCACATATTGAATTAGCCCCAAAGCATCCCAAAGTAAGTTTTTGAGACTTGTGTTATGGGATACTAACTCAACGATACTATATTTTATAACAAATACATATAATTTATAGATAACAGCCAAGACCCAGGCCAATCAGAAAAATATTGTTTTTATCATGACCCGACCGGGAATCGAACTCGTGTCCTCCTGGGTGGCGGTCTGGAATAATAACCGTTACGCCACGGAGGTCGCCAATTTGAAAAGATAGTACCCTGCATTTACATGACAGGTACGCAGAATTCTCTCCCCTCGCTCGGCGACTGTTTCACGTGTACCCGTTCAAAGGGTTAAAACAACCCTCTTATTAGGCAATATTAATTCCATAAAATCGATAAACGCTCGTCAGGGCAGACAGCGCTGATTCGTCTGTCTGTACGAGGAATTTTAGGGTTCCGTAATTTTTTTTACAATCATTTATTTTAACACTAGCTGTGACCCGCGACTTTGCCCGCTTGGTTCTCTATTTTTCCCGTGAGAATAAGATGTTTTCGGAGATAAAAAGTAGCCTATGTCACTCTCCAGACCTTAACCTATCTCCAATATTACAATCATGTCAATACATTCGTTACTTTCGACGTGAAAGAAGGACAAACAAACACACTTTCGCATTTCTTTTATTTGCCACAAAGGTGGCAAACAAGCATACGGCCCGCCTGATGGGAAGCATCACCGTAGCCTATATACGCTTGCAATACCGGGGGTATCACTCACGCGTTGCCAACCCTCGCCTGCCAAATGCCAGCCTGTTTTCAAATATTTGCGATAGGGACATTTTGCGAAAAGTACATTCTACGACGAAAGGCTCCGAACCCCCCCAAGTGGAGCTCTGGCGACCTCTCCACCCACTTCTCTCACTCTCTCTCTGACTCACCGTAGGAACTCAACAAGGCTGAGATCTCAGAACACAGAAAGAAGAGAAATGTAATAAGACAGTTTTTGTACCGGAACCGATGTCGCCACTTACACACACAGTTACATTTTAACACATTCATAGAATAATCTCCGACAGTCACACTCACACAAATCGTAAGCCCGTGATTTGCAGTTCGATTACGAACACAGATGTAAGAAGTGTATTATAGTGACGGCCACCTAATGAAAAAGGGCGACAAGCATTATCGATAACTACCTCTCGATATTTTACAATAACAATTTATTACGGACTACAACTATGAACTATAATACCTATTTAATTTTAAATAATTAAAAAAGAAAAAAAAATTACCAAAGTTTTTAGTTTTTATTTATTTTATTTTTGGAAAATAGTAATTTTTATACAACCAATTAAAAGAAAGAACTTTAAAAAAATTAGTACATAATAACAAGCGATTTTTTTTAAACTAATCAAATGAGTTTTTAGGTGAGCTACTTTCCCCTTAAGTTTGATCCAATACTTATGGGACTATGACACCCTGTACAAGGAATGCACTGTAGTAAAAGTTTCAAATTATTATACTTTCAAAAATTAGAAATACAAAATTATCGATACTAAAATATTCTACTTTTGGCTGCACTACATGGCTTGTGCGACGGCCATTATCACTTTGACAGATCGCGGAAGCTACAAGCGGCGGTACCACGATATTTTCACAACATTGTAATTATCGTTACGTTTGCATTCCATTGTACGTGCATACCGCAAAACATTGAAAAACGCGTATCCAAAACAAGCAATGGACAATATTTTTAACGGAAGTATCGACTATGCCGTATATTGTTTAATGATTTCTATGCCTCAAAAATATTTCGTTAATTTGTCATTTATATAGAAAAATATTAAATAACTGACTTACCTATGATAAGTAACACTAATATTACTTGAATTTACCGTATCACTGCGATTTTTGCACGTAATTAAAGCACAAGCCGGCATTTTTGTTGACATTCACGGACGTGTGTTCGCGGAAGCGTTGTTTTGTGAATGACTTACAACAATCAAGTTCCTGCACATTTGTGCAGAAAATGGCGTCATGTGCCCCGCCCACAAACCATATCTCTTGTATTGTGATATCTGTGGCTGAGATCAATGCTATTTGGCTATGATCTTCTGTAAGGTGGAGGTCTTCTGTAAGGTGGATTTATGATTTAAGTATGGATAGGTAATATAATTTGACAGTCCGGTGGTGCGTTGGTTGGTAGTGATTCTACCTTCGGCACCGGAAGGCGCGTGTTCGATTCCCGCTTGGACCAAACATTTATGTGATGGCATTTGTGTTCGTTCTCGAGTCTGGATGTTTTCTATGTATTATAAGTATATATTTATGTGTATCCGTTGTCTGGTACCCATAACACAAGTAGGTTAAGGCTGGCTTACTTTGGGACCAGGTGGTCTTGTGTGAATTGTGTAGATTTTTTTTATTACTAGCGCCCCGGTTTTGCACGTGTTTTACTAAGGATTCCTATTAAAATACATATATATAAATAAATAAAATAAAAAAAATAAAAATAAAAAAGCCTTTTATTTCTTACTGAGTTTAAAGTATGTACAAAAAAAGTTATTTTTATATTAACTTAGGATTTTAAAGTTTTACATATCATTTATCTTATCTATTTATTTATCTTAACTAATCTTAACTATTTATTCATCTTAACTATTTATTTATTTTAATTTATCTTTTCACTGCTGCATTCAGCAAGAACCCCTTGATGGGTAAAGGCCTCCTCCAAAGATGACCATTTTTCTCTGTCTTGTGCCACTTCGTTCCAGTTTGGGCCAGCTATCTTTTTGATGTCGTCTGCCCATCGTGCTATAGGTCTCCCCCTGCCTCTTTTGCCTAGTGGACCGCTCCATAGAGTGATTCTTTTGGCCCACCGTTGATCTTTCAACCTTGCTGCGTGTACTTACCACCTAATATGTATGTTTTTTTAAAAATTAGAAGTGATGTAAACATTCCCAACGGTGAAAGAATGTTTGAAATCGGTCCAGTAGTTTGAGTTTATTCGGTACAATCAAAAATATAAAAATACAAATCCAATTACGATCCTCTGTAACATTAGTATAGATTCCGCTATTTCAGATCGATATTCTGTGCGAGGTTGTTAGGCAAAATGAAATAATAAAAAAACAAAAAAAGTATTTTCCACGGAACCTGTGTTATTACGCTTTACTTGTTTTTGTTTTGATATCCAATATTGGCTTAAAGGGAGGCTTTGATGGCTTGTCCCATTCAAATATTATTGGAAATTGCGTACTAGGTGATTACAAAGGTAGATGATGTAATAATCTATAAAATATAATTATATCAGAATCGTTTGTTATGTCAAAGTTACTTGGGCTACTTATCGATCAAAGATATTCTAGGAAATAATATGTTGTGAAAACCCATGAGTTGGAAAAAAAGTTTACCTCGTGTGGTTCGTGGATTTTCTCCTCGCTCAACCTTCAACTTCGCACATTTTCTTGTTCGAGTGCCATCTCCTATTGGAGGTCGGCTATCATTAGAGCTATTTCAACATGGATATCGTGCTTAGATTTAACCATGATCGGATTCGGAGCCATGATGTACAGCCAAGGCAGGTCGACCTTTACATATTGGACTTTGTACCGTGCTTAAGTTCTATGTCATAAGAGCCAAAATTGTACTGTAAGTGTAATCCTCTACGTACACCTGACTGTACGTCTTCGTCCGGGCGGTCGTTTTTCCTGGATATTTCCTAGCAATATAAATTTTTCCTCGCAAATTTCCGGCTGAACATCAGAGTTCTTGTCTCCCAAAGAAATATGGATTGGTAAAAATTAGGTTTGACGTCGTGACTGTTTATTTTTGTCTATCAGCATCAGCACTGAAACATTTTAAAGTTTTCAAGCAATATGTATTTCAATTTAAATTCAAAATGTATTTCTAGAACAGAGAACTTCAATTATCAGAAATCATATCGGAGTTAGAAGAGTTTCTCTACGTCGTATAAATCAAAAGTAAATTCTTAACTCCTAATATGACAGGACTCGAACTCGATATAGCAAGGTCGTTGCCCGTTGCGGGTTACCGCAATCCTGCCAGAGCATTTTTTTTATCATCATAAAAACACAAGACTAGTTATTTAGGGATGCGTCTGTTGCAGATAGGAAGCCATTTGTCTGCGTGAATAATATTATATTAAATATTTGACGACCTCCGTGGCGTAATCGTTACCTCGCCGGACCGCCACCCAGGAGGTCCCGGGTTCGAAACCCGGTCGGATCATGATGAAAAACTAACTTTTTCTGATTGGCCTGGGTCTTGGATGTTTATCTATATATGTATTTATTATAAAAAATAGTATCGTTGAGTTAGCCCCTTCGCCCACAAGGCGAAGCAAGTCTCCGATACTCGGCGATTTTAGCATCCAAGCGACTACCGCCATACAAGTCCATTGAGGTCCATTGAGGCCTTGTGTGCGGAGGGGCTTAGTATCCCATAACACAAGTCTCGAACTTACTTTGGGGCTAGCTCAATCTGTGTGATTTGTCCCTATATATTTATTTGTTTTATCTATATTTTTGTAGAAAGTGTATAATAGTAAGTATTGTAAGCTCGTGCAGGCAATACAAAGTACAAAAATGCGTTAAAACATTCAATCGGCATTATCGAAAATACTTCAGAACTAACCATTTTTATATACTTTACGTTTATTAAAAATAAAATGTATTTGTAAATATTTACTTTTGGGAGTGGTAGATAGGTGGTAGCGTTTGTGAAATGGGCTAAGTTCGATTGGGAAAGTACCACCTTATCACAGATTATCAGTGTGAAGAGCAATAGCTCGGGGCTGGAAGTATAAAAAATATAAAGTTTTATCAGTTATAATTGATTAATTTTCGCAAAAACGACCAGTCGTTGACAGTTACAATTTTAACTCTACCGGTTGTCGTCAACTCGCCCAATCATAATTTCTCGGCCGCAAGTCGATTCCCCAGTACGAACGTCACGGTTCGCTCGAGGGCTTCGAATAACTACGGTTGCCAAGTATCTTGTGAGAATGTTATGCAATTGCTATGTGGTTTTTTTATCGTCTGCACTCGTGTATTACCTATGACGTAGTGTTAAAACTACATCTATATAAGTTATCTTCGGCACAGCGCGCGGTGGGTTCCCGATCGGGGCAAACATTTCTGATGACAATTCTGTTTATCCTCGACTGGATGTTTTCTTTGTATTATAAGTATACTAGGGTTTTCCCGTGGCTTCGCTCGCGGTTTATAATTATAATTTTATAACATAGATCTCGTTTCACAACGAAACAACCCATAGCGCAACTTGTGGCGCCATCTGTTGGCCGATAGCCCATCCCATACAGCGCCCTCTATAGTAGAAAACTTTCACGGGATAAAAAGTAGCCTATGTTGGGCTCTGTACCCCTGACAATATATATACAAATTTTCATAATGTTCGGCTGATTAGTCAAGCCGTGAAGGAATAACAAACAAACTCACTTTCTCATTTATAATATTAGTATGATATTTACAATAATATATCCGTTGTCTCGTATAAAACAAGCAGTTTAAACCTAGCTAATTTAGGGCCAGGTGATGCCGTTTGAATTGTATAGAACTTAATTATTGTTAGCCATTCGATCATTGAGCGTGTTTATAACAATATAAACTTTACAGTATAACCCCAACAAAACATAATTACATTCCCACTACAGAATACTCTAGCGAATATGCAAACCAATATATTAAGTTGGGTAACATCATAACTCTCTAGTACCCAAGGGGATTGGACGCGAACGTACCGCCCAAATAAAATTGTATTTTACATTATCAATTTTATAGCATACTGGCCTCTGCCAATGCCATCTATTAAATGTTTGACCCGAGCGGGAATCGAAGCGACTCTGGTGTCAAAAGTACCACTAACTAACTAACTTGTCCTCCTTGACATATCCGTCTATGGCGAACCATGGCAATTTCTGTTAAATTTCCGTCTGTGGCGCAGCTCTATTGACAAGGCTGTTACTCTCTACGAACAGAGTCGGCTGGAAGATATCGACTCAAAACGCCTACTTAGAAGGAATCGACCTAAGCCCACCTGGCACCTACACATATTCCTATAATGCTTCCGGCCAACTCCGCTGTGCGCCGTGCAATAGGACTTTTAAGACGAAGTTTGGCTATGCCAGTCACCTTCGCTCACATAACAGAAATTGCCAAGGGCCACTACCAATACCGGGCTGGCAATGACCACTTTTGTCACGGTTCGCCTCGCTACAATGGCCATTCTTTATTAGAGCCGGACTGTACTAAAGGTGCCATATAAAGCTGTATGAGCCAATATAGGCCGCACCAAACTTAATTTTCCTATCAAGGCGCATTTTCACTATGGGATAAAATATAAGTATATATAATATTACATCTTGAGCTCTGAGGCTATGAAACTGGGGCGAGGCAGGGCGAGTCGTAGTGTCCGTGGCCGTGAGGTAATGTAATAATATATTATAGCACAGTGTGAATGGTCTCGTACAAAATGTATAACGAGCGATAAAATATTATATCTCATAATGTAAAACCATTTAAGAAATTATAGTACTCAAAACAAAATATGGGGCCACTCATAATTCCGTACCCACTATGAACAGCCACAACTTTTAATTAACGTTTATAATAACATTGTAATGTTATGTTATAGTTGATGTAAGTGTCTGTTATGTTTCTAGTGTGAAATTGATTCAAAAATGATCAAAATCGTTTTGCCCCCTATTTTGTAATGTAAAAAAAAAAACCTAGTCAATACTTGAATGGACTTAAAAACACGTTAAGTTGCCGGTCCTCGAAAATAGGTAACAGACGTCTAGTCAAGTCAGTGATGTGTCCTCGCACACGGGCCACCGGCCACAACCACAAAACGCCACCACCGGTATGTTTCCTGTAGTTTTCATACATTTTGTGGACTCGCCGCACACGGTTGACGCCGCCGGTGGCCGCTACTCGCTACAAATCGTCGCTGCTCGCTTCTGGCCCGCACCGGCCACTAAACGCCGACACAAAACGCCGCCACTCGCCACTCCATTATGATACTGCATGCATGGGTTAAAAAAAGTAGCAGCCACCGACCGCAAGATGTCGACCACCGGCCACAAGTGGCGTTGCGCTCTTCAGCTACTTTTGTTGCCGCTTCTAGCATCTCGTTGCGGCGTTTGTGGCTGACACGAGTGTCCCGTGTGCGCGGACACTAAGGTGACTTGGAAACAATGTTTAGTTGCAGGTTGCAGTTGACGCTATTGCGGGAAGCACAAGAAAAGAATGAGAAGAAGTGATTTGTAATTGATTCATGTCTATTTTATATCGATTTATATTTGAAATCACGCGATTGTTTGGTGCTTATGTTTCAAGTGGAATGTAATATAGGTCCAAGAGTTTGGATTGAGCGTCGATCAGTCAGCCAGTATTTTCATATATGGATAGAATTCTCTCTTATGGCACAATAAAACGGCAACTACAACTTGTAAATAACTATTTGATGACGTCATCTCTCAGACGTAACTGTTTCGTTTTATATTGATTTTGAACCTTGCTCTTATAGGAATAAGAGTTATGTCTAAGACGAGATGTTGTGCCAAGTTGCTTTCTAGAGTATATTAGTATTCCCTTACGACGCCCGGATGACAATAATGACGCATGACGACTGCATAAAGTGACTCAATGACAGACAGAGGTTTTTTTGATAGCGGGTGGAGGAAAGAAAAATGTTACAGTTGAATGTTGAACAGATGAGATCGCCGCATTGTCAACGAACCTCGGATCCTCACCGTACAACGTTGCCTTTTTAAAGTGTCCTCTTTTTTTGTTAAAAAGTGTTCATTTTAAATACTCGACATTAGCGAAATTGTCTATGTGTCGTTAAGACACGACAGAAACGCCATTAATTAAGAAAGAATAGAAAGGAACTTGGAACACTATTGTCAAACTCATTGTCTGTTGGAAAGTTATTGTAACATTTGTAACATATTATGCATGCATGTAATTACTGTTTTGCGCCGAAATAAAGAGAAAAAAAATATTTACAGACTGATATTCTATTTCACGAAGAGGGTTCAGCCACGTTCGGCTATGAATGTTGTAACGTTCATATACACATTGTATTGGTGTGAGTAACCAAGGAAACGCTGGTAAAATCGGTCACGCACACTAAAGTAATGTGCACGTACAATACAATATCTGTAACATAAAATTCATCCTCATCTTAGCCACATGAAGTCCACTGCCGGACATGGGCCTCTCTCAGACGTTTCCAGCGCGTACGGTTGGCAACTTAAAATTACTTATCTACTTAAGTGTGCCCAAATCGGTCTCCACTCAGCATAAAAATGCCGTAAAAAGTGAAAAAGAAGAACATTTTTTATTATCTCCATAGAAAAATACTGGCCAAGTGTTCCGTGCCATTTATACAATACTAGCTGACCCGTGCCCACTTCGTTGGGCATAATGTTAAAAGCCTTTTTATTTTTTGGTTTTTTATATAACCTATGACACTCAGCAATAATATGGCTTTCTATTGGTGAAAGAATTTTTAAAATCGGTTCAGTAGATCCCGAGATTACCCCTTACAATTTAACAAATACACAAACTTTACCTCTTTATAATATTAGTATAGAAGTATAGATTATTAATACCGAACAAAAAACGGCAAAAAATCACGTTTGTTGTATGAGAGCCACCCTTAAATATTTTTAATAGTTTTTTTCCATAGCGATTGTTTATTGTTTTTAAATAAGTTTAGCTTTTTAAAGCCTGAAACACAGGAGTTTTGACATCCTAGCTCAGGCACCCTAATATTTTATTCCTTTTATAATTATTTACTACCTAAACTGTTTAAGATATACAATAAGTTATTTAATAAAGATTTTATTTTATTATTATTATTATTTTATTGATTTTATTTTAGTTTATAGTACGCGCCATGGACTCGCACTTTATAAAACAATTGAAAATCGGTTGATGCACTGAGTAATAAATATGACTTTTGAACTTCGTTTTACGTTCGCGCGAGTCAGCCGTCGTGGCGAATAATATAATTATATATTTTTAAAGTCAATTTACAACTAAATATTTTGTAATATGTTACCCGCCGTTATTTTGTAGCAGCAGCAGTGTGCAAAAATGTAAAAACCTTCTACAATCTTTAAGAATCTTTCAGCAGAGGTTAGCCAACAGATAAAGATTTTTTCAAGCTGTCTAAAAGGCGTCAGCTTGATAATTACGCAAGATGTTTAAGCACTCATATCAGTACGCTATCTAAACGTTAAAAATAAACATTCAATTGAGCTATTATGCGATCAGTATTATTAGCACAAAAAATCTTCTATTTTAAATTTTTAGAGGTTTTATAAAGTGTTGTATTCTGCTAAAACTTTAAACAACAGTGTAAGATTGCACTGTTAACGAACACGCAAGTTAAGCAACGTCGACCCTAGCCAGTATTTGGATGGGTTAATTCAAAAGTTAGTGCCGCCCACAGCACAGTACTGGATCTTCTGTATAAACCGCGCTTTACATTGCTAAATCTCGGTCAACCCTGTGTACCAAAATTCTCTCAAGTCGTTTTTCAAGAGTAACATCTTATATAAACATCCGTCCATACAAACTTTCCTGTTTATAATATTAGTGGGACATAGGCACACGCCACACATTCCCACCGTTGTGTCTCCTGTACCCAGGGTCAACAACGGCGACCTCAGATCGACGATAAGCAATGAAGCTTATTGACGTCCCGGAGGAAACTACAGCTGTCTTGGAACTCACAACGAATATAATCAAGAATGTAGACGTAGTAGGAAGTATTGAAAGGACTATATCCTTAACAAACCTCACATCACCGGGCTGTCAATAATAGTGAGATATAGATTTTTAATTGTCTTCTCTTCTCTTCGACAGGAGCACCACCTCCAGAGGGCGATATCAGGCACGGGGCTCATTATACCAACACCGGAAGTGTGCGAGGTCACCGACCTCCAATTCTATGAGAGATGTTACCCTCACGACTACAAGATGCCCAAGCAGCATATACACATGCAGCGTAAGTATATCTTCTTGCTATTATCACTGGACGCCGATGGACGCAGGCAGCTGCAAGTGACAAAATTTTAAAACAAGTCTAATTGACTGAGACTCATTGGTTTTTATATTTGTTACATTTACCATCGATATTTACACAAAAAAAAATTGACGTGACAAAAGTATTTCTTGTAAATCTACTTGAAAAATAAATGATTTTTTAAAATTTATTGTTAATAGTACTTTGTAGCTGTGAAAACATGTAAAATTGGCTTGTTTGGTGCTATCTTGTATTCTAATGTATACCAATATTATTAACTAGTTTTTCCCCGCGGCTTCGCTTGCTTTAATTTTATGGCATAATCTCGATTGACAACAAAACAACCCATAGCGCGACTTGTGGCGCCATCTGTGGGCCTATACAGCGCGCCCTATAGTACAAAAATTATTTTCCCATTGGAACGACATACTTTCACGGGATAAAAAGTAATGACCTAAACCTATGTTGGGCTCTGTACCCCTAACAAAACGACCTCTGTGGCGTAATGGTTACCACGCCAGACCGCCACCCTGGAGGTCCCGGGTTCGATCCCCGGTCGGGTCATGATGAAAAACGAACTTTTTCTGATTGGCCTCGGGTCTTGGATGATATATGTATTTGTTATAAAAATATAATATCGTTGAGTTAGTATCCCATAACACAAGTTTCGAAATTACTTTGGGGGGCTAGCTCAATCTGTATGAATTGTGAAACAATATGTATGCAAATTTTCATAATGATCGGCTGCTTAGTCAAGCCGTGAAGGAATAACAAACAAACAAACTTACTTTCTCATTTATAATATTAGTAAGGATTATTAACACTAAACAAATCTAAAACAAATTATATGTGCTTCACGAAATATTGCAGCTCACAACCGGACAAAAAATTTAAAATAAAAATACACAACTGCCTTGACTCCAATTACAAACAGTGCTCCTGTAGTGTTTTAGACAGGTTAGACAAAACCAAGTATCTTGGCATAATAGTGGACCAACGGCTATCTTGGCATGCACATATAAACCTTCTTATGACGCGAATAAGAAAACTTATATGGGTCTTTAAGCAACTTAGGTATGTAGCCAACCAGAAGTTGCTCCACCGTGTCTACATTTCTTTGGCACAGTCTGTCCTGGTTTATTGCATACCAGTATGGGGAGGGGCCACTAAGACCAAATTTCTTGAACTGGAGAGAGCCCAGAGATCCCTAATAAAAGTGATGTACTTCAAACCTTACAGATTTCCCACTGAAGAGTTATACTCGAACTACGATACTCTCACCGTCCGAAAATTATATATCTTGCATACGGTACTTAAAAAGCACAAGCAATTGCCGTATGATCCACACATAATAAAGGGAAGAAGAAAGCACAATATAGCCCAAAGACCATCGGTACACTCGGCATATGCTAGAAGACAAATTAAAAATCAATCAGTCCATCTCTACAATAGTATAAATAAGATACTAAATATATACCCCTTGACCTATCACAGTTGTAAAAAAGCATTGACGATTTGGCTTGGATCGATTGGCTATGAGAGAACTGAGCAAATTATTTGTGGTAATGATTGAATTCAACATGGTACATACATGTACACACACACACACACACACACACATCATACACACACACACACACACACACACACAAAAACCCACACACACACACACGGCACGCGCACGCGATACAGATGATGGCAAACCTACAAGCTGAAGTTGTTACTTGCATAAAGTGTGTTATTGTTATTGTTAAATTTGATTTTATGTTAATGTTATTCTTAATAATCATTTCGTAATATTGTATTATATGATTTAATTTGTAACAGTCAATAGAGGAGGAGCGGGACCTTCTAACACAGGTATTATATACTTAAAAGAAGATCCCTGCAACTATTGTGTATCTAACCGATTTGATGAATAAAGATTATTATTATTATTATTATTATTATAAAGGTGATGATTTTCCCCTATGAATGAATTAATCATCACAGCCACAAGACGTCCACTGCTGGACATCTGCCTGATGATGCCTTCCCCAATGCTTACCATCAAGTCATAATTTTTTATTTTTCTATGTTAGTTTCTACTAGTCCAATTATTACCATACAGATGTCTTGGTCATAACTGTAAATCTGTATGTAACATCTTACTAATATTATAAATGAGAAAGTGAGTTTGTTTGTTATTCCTTCACGGCTTGACTAAGCAGCCGGTCATTATAAAAATTTGTAAACATATAGTCAGGGGTACAGAGCTCAACATATGCAAATTTCTACGCGGGCGAAGCCGCGTGTAACAGCTAGTAATAAATAAATAAAATAAAAGAAGATATTCTCAATCATAATCAGGATGTATCGAAGTCATGATTACGGAATTTTGTTGTTTTTTCTCCCAAAATGATCAAATGACTCATCGATTTTCTTACTAATATGACTAACAGTTGTTTGCATTCGAGACATTTTTTTTTTCCTTGATGCAAATCTGTTTTGTACTGTCGACTATTACTAATAATATTAGCATACATTATAGAAGACCTCGTGCATTACTGAATAATGTTGGCTCACAAATTAACGTAGTTTCTTGAAGACTATTATTATCAGTTCCACTTGGTTGAACTAAATAAATAAAATGTCTGCCGAAACTAACGGAAAATCGAACTACAAAATTCAAATTCACAACTTTTGTTCAGAGAATAGGTTTTCACAAACACGTTCTCTTGTCTGAGTATACATAAATGATTCGTATAATTAATATACTCTATAAACTACTACCATTTCGGAAACATAAGCAAAATGATTCGTAAAAGAAATGGCGAAAGAAAACCAGTTACGACCTTTTTTGTGATTTAAAAATATATCATATATTTTTTTAACATATTTACTTGAAGAATTAAATGTCTGCCGAACATAACGGCAAATCGAACTACACTTGAACTATACTAATATTATATAGAAGAAAGATATATTCTTTATTGCACATAAATTAAACCTAATTACAGTGAGAGTTTTAGTGTACAAAGGTGAGCTTATCTCTTTAAGAGATCTCTTCCAGCCAACCCTAACTGGAGTAATAAACTAACTACAAGGGCGGTATGCAATAATTAAAAAATACAAAATGTGCAGAGGTTCATTGCAAATAATTACTGACAGCAATAATTTAACAAAATAGACAACAATTAAATATATACATATATATATATATAGACACCATATATACACATATAAATATATGACAATAATAATATATACTTAATAAAAATAAATATTAAGTTTCACTCGATGACAATATTTTTAAGTAGTGTTCCTTAAGTTTCTTCTTAAAGGTGAAAGAGGAAGTACTGTCACGAATCTGAGTTGGTAGCTTGTTCCAAAGTTGAGCCGCCCGTACAGTAAAAGAATTAAAAAAGAATTTAGTGTTGGCTAAAGGAAAGTCTAAAGTTTTTATGTGACAAGAGCGTTGGGATCGTGTTGGGGGTGGTAAATGGGCAAAACGAGAACAGAGATATTGTGGGGAATTAGGACTGTTAAATAATTTGAAAAGAAGAGATAGCAAGTGCACATTTCTGCGAAGCCGAATTGGAAGGCACTTCAACTGCGCACGAAACTCGGATACATGGTCGTACTTGCGTAGACCGAATATAAAACGGATAGCTAGATTTGATTGTTTGTTTGTTTGCATTGAATAGGCTCCGAAACTACTGGACCGATTTCAAAAATTCTTTCACCAGCAGAAAGCTATATTATCAGGGAGTAACATAGGCTATAGCTTTTCCCGAAATTAAATTTGGTTCCCACGGGAACGGGTCCGGAACTTCACGCGGACGAAGTCGCGGGCAAAAAAAGCTAGTATGCTATATCTCTAGTTTCTAATGCCTTTTTGTTTCAAATTGCTGTCTCTCACTTAGTTCAGTACTTCCTCCTCCGTTTAATTTCTTTTTGATTAAATAATAGAAAGATAGAAATTCGTTGTGAGTTCCAAGACAGCTGTAGTTTCTCCTCCGGGACGTCAATAAGCTTCATTGCTTATTGTCAGTTTGAGGTCGCCGTTGTTAACCCTGGGTCTACAGGAGGCAACAGTGGGAATGTGTGGTGGGCTTGTCCCGAATCTAACGGAAAGACTGACCTAAAGATAGCAGAGATAAAAACATTTTTCTTTATTCTTTAAAAACATTTATTTTGAAAGACGTAATAGTCTAATACCCCCCCCCCCCCCCCCCCCCCCCTGCTTCCTACTCCCCTTTTCATTTTCCTTCCCACGTCCTTCCTTTTACATTCCTTCATAGGTGGGCGACGCATCCAAGATCTTGTAGTCGTGGATGTCCATGGGCTGCGGTGATTGCTTACCATCAGGTGACCCGCTCGTTTGTCCTCGTCTGTCATAAAAAAAAATACAGAACGGAGTAACTTTCTCATTATAAATAATAATAAATATATAGGGACAATTTTACACAGATTGAGCTAGTTCCAAAGTAAGTTCGAAACTTGTGTTATGGGATACTAACTTAACGATATTATATTTTATAACAAATACATACATAGATAAACATCCAAGACCCGAGGCCAATCAGAAAAAGTTCGTTTTTTCATCATGTCCCGACCGGGATTCGAACCCGGGACCTCCTGGGTGGCGGTTTGGCATGGTAACCATTACCCACGGACGCCACGGAGGTCATCGATTCGGTCGGTATTTATAATATTGGTAGGATTTATTTATTATTATGTGAACACAACTACTTAAACTCTATAAATAAAACTAAACGTTAGAACAAAGAAACTATCGAAAAACTTCACAAAACCTTAAACTCTACTAAGTATAAATTAGACTTATTTTTTTCCAATGCAACATTACAATGAAACCTGAGCTATAACTACATAGCAATAAAGTTTACTATAGCATAACACGGTTATCGATTTTGCCATGTCAATAATTTAGTTGGTTTTCGTAGTATACGTTGCCGTCCGTTCGTTGCGAGTAGTTGCCCAGTACTGGCTTAGAATAGGACGGGGGGATATACACGCGACGATTTTATACGCGGATCGGATCCGATGACGGATCTCTTTCGGGAACTAATGGGAAATTAACTACATATTTGATTTGGAAAATAATTTTCACTTCTCATGCTCAGAAAGTGCTTATTGCGCAGGATATAGGCTGCACAAAATCGAATTTTGTGCACAAGGGCAGAAAAGTAAACTCATAAATGTATCTATATTAAGGCAAAGGAAATAAGCCATACAGCCAAACACAACAAAAAGTTCAGAGATAGAATTTGTTATTTTATAATATTTACTTTAATTTATTTGCCTAATGTGTTTTTTAAGTCATAAAAGATATTTAAATTTAAATTAAAGACAGTAAGGTTATTTAATTAATTTAAGAAAATTATTTTATTACAAAATTAATTTAATAGTAGGCTGTATAGGTCTGCAGCCCAAGCCTAATTTCAAAGTCGTAAGATTTAAAAAAAAAGCGGCGGGAAAGGGGAAACAGGTCTTGTTTTTCGTGCGTTTATTTATTTATTTCCTCGCAATCGAAGTGAAAAGCAGAGTTTATAACTCGTCCACAAAACCATTTCTATCCTCGACATTACTATCAGTATATCATGCTAAAAGTCTCGGATAGAAATGATTCGTTTTGTGCACTTGTTGTAAAATCTACTATATTTCATTTATAGAAAGTAACATTATCAGTGAGGCTGTACAATTCATTTTAAACTAGCTAAACCCGCGCGATTTCGTTTGCGTGTAGCCCGCTTTCCCGTGGGAATTTCGGAATTCGGTTTATTAAACCTAAAACCCTCTGGAATCACTCTTATTCTATTAAAATCAAATTCAAATTCAAAAATACTTTATTCTGTGCTGTGGGCCCTCGCGGGCACTTAGACACGTCATTTACAATGAATGTTACATAATAATATTATTATTCTTTGAATAAGCTACTCTATAAACTACCACCATTTCGGAAACAATGCAAAATGACCACCGGTAAAAGAAACGGCGAAAGAAAACCGGTTACGGCCTTTTTTGTCCATCAGATACTTTTTTTTTCCTTCACGAAAAAAAAAACGTCCGTTGCGTAGTTTTAAGGATTTAAGCATACATAGGAACTATTAGGGACAGACAGAGCGGGAATCGACTTCATTTTAAATAATAATGTAAAGATAAAGATACTAACATAATTTACCAAGGCACCATATATAAGAACATTTAAAAAATATTAATTGAAATGTAACTAACTGTGACATAATACATGATAAGTTAAATATAAATTAGCTCAAAAACTTCTTCAATTGTGGCAACTATTAAACAACATTTGTAAGATAGTTTGCTGTTGCCGCAGGAATAAAAAAAATAAATATTAACAGATAATTTTTGTTCGTAAAAAGCACTTCAAAATTTGTCCAGCTTCACCGGACAGGCGACAAACAAACAGATAGAAAAAATTAAAGCTTGGGCGGTGCCCCAGCTAGTTTGCTCGACTTTCGCGAGGACACCGCCCCTTCGCCGACCTTGCCATGCTTTCCCAAAGAGTTTCAGACCATTATTAACCCCTTGTAACTTTGTTGTCGATAAAATTAGAAACCTCAAATATACATGCAGATATAACGATAGGTAAATTGATCTGTCTTGGTTTAACACTAGGTGTCACAACTTTTTGTAGTAGAAAGGTGTTTTCTGTCTGTAAAATTATATGGAATTTGTTAGTTTCTATAGCGGGAATGATCATACAAGTAAATAGTCATATCAAGAAGTGGTCGAATCGGAAAGTGGTCATATCGGGATATAGTCGAATTGGGAAGTGGTCATACGGGGAAGTAGCTCTAACGGTCCGAAAGGTAGAATTCATTTTAAAAGAATGGAACATAAGAGGCCGGGTCTCAAAAAATATATCTGTATTTTTTTTCGAATATCTAGAAAAGTCAATTAATTGATATGCCATTTGAATTAATTAGAAGGTTTAGAAATAGAGGGTATTACCGATGATGGGAATTGTGACCTGTAAAAATTGATGTATTGGATAAATTACAAAATATTTGTGTCTTTAATGAATCTCATACTGAAATAAGGACGACCTCCGTAGCGTAATGGTTACCATGCCAAACCGCCACCCTCGAATTCCGGTCGTGTCATGGGTAAAAACGTACTTTTTCTGATTGTCCTGGGTCTTGGATGTTTATCTATATTGTATTTGTTTATAAAAACATAGTATAGTTGAGTAAGTATCCCATAACACAAGTCTCGAACTTACTTTGGGGCTAACTCAATCTGTGTGATTTGTCCCTATATATTGATTTATTATTGTCCTTCACAAGGACAAGACCGACGGATCAGATCCGTCGTTATCTCACTCGCGCGTGTGTCTCATTAGTCTGGCGCGGGGCTTCGATTACGCTATCGTCAGCTGTTCAGCCTTCAGAGACGACGGCGGACGATAGATGACGTATACTATAATAAATTACTCATAAGAAATATAGTGTCTTTGATGTATCTTATACTGTAATAATAATATACTAATGTACGCCTGCGGCTTTACGCATAGTCTTCTCATTCTCATTACTCCTTTCTTGTTCCCATGGGAATTTCGGAATGCTACCGCGTTTATATTTTTTTATGTCACACGCCAGGTAAACAAGCAAGTTACTTGAGGCCCTATTCTCGTTATTAAAATTGTATTGTAAAAAATAATTATCAATCTCAAACGCCATCTTGCTCACACGAAATATGAAATGAAGGAGATAGTAAGTTTGAAACGAAAAAACTATTTTTGTTACGAGAATAGGCCTACGGATCCTGATAAGTACTGTCACTTTATTTGACGAAGAAAAGGGAGAGGTAGGGCACAGCGGATAATCCGCTCAAATCGGAGCAGCCCGTTTGGGGAAGGACGTCCACCTTACAGA
The DNA here is from genome assembly GCA_905163395.2 of Endotricha flammealis. Classification (NCBI taxonomy): domain Eukaryota; kingdom Metazoa; phylum Arthropoda; class Insecta; order Lepidoptera; family Pyralidae; genus Endotricha; species Endotricha flammealis. The sequence goes on from LR990883.1 coordinate 2,806,508, forward strand.
AGATCGTAGCCAAATAGCATTGGTCTCGGCCATGTTGTGTACCTACCGTGAGGTCTCCAGAGCTCCACGGGTGGTTGGGAGCGTTGGCAACGCGTGAGTGATACCCTCGGTATTGCAAGCGTCTATAGGCTACGGTGATGCTTACTATCAGGCCGGCCGTATGCTTGTTTGCCAACTTTGTGGTATGGTATAAAAAAAGGAGCGGTGAAATTGAAATCAAACTTTTTTTTATTCAAAAAGGCCTATTACAAAAAATTTCGAAAGGTCACTTTCGGTTTAGATGACTTTATTTACTCGAAATTCAAAACTTTTATTCAGAGAATAGGTTTTCACAAACACTCTTCTCTCTCTCTCAGTTCTCTTGTCAGAGTACATAAATGATTTGTACAATTAATTTACTCTATAAACTACTACTATTTCTGAAACAAGCAAAATGGCCACTGGTAAAAGAAATGGCGAAAGAAAACCGCCTTTTTTGTCATTTAAAAATATATCGTACATTTTTTTAACATAAAATTTTAAATTAGACAGGTACATATAACATTAGTACGCGGAATGTCAATAAAAAGTGCTATTAATTTGTCGTAACATAAAATTAAATCTAAAATATGAAATGCAAAATCGGTCTTGAAGATAGGAGCAGAGCAAGCCCGCAAGGCAGCAGCCGTTCTCGTGTATTCTCCAGTTGACGTGAGAGTCGGCCTGCCAGCCTCCATTACTGAGCTCACCATCAACAATATTGTACTCATTAATTCATACAAAAAAAGTCACTTACATGTCTATTTTAATCGTCACAAATATTCTAAATATATAATTATCTCTTTCCAGCGCTATGGGAGGAACAAGAGGCGCCGGAGTATGACATCGACTCGGAGGATGAGAGGTGGCTGAAGACGCAGAGGCACCTCGAGCTGACAGGTAACTGACCTTATAATTTTTCTTATACATATTCCGTTTCAGGAGCTCGATGGCGTCGCTGTTTGTCCCACTCTAATATGAACACGCAAGTCAAGCGACGTCGACCCTAGCCAGTGTTTGGATGGGTTTCGTTATCTCGAGCTTCTCCGTGCTTCGGAAGGCACGTTAAGTCGTCGGTCCCGGCTGTTATCGGTAGATGACAGTCGGTGGCCTTCGGGCGGCTTGAAAACACCGGCCTCTGCCAATCCGCATTGAAGCAGCGTGGCAGAGTACGCTCTAGTCCCCTTCGATTGAAGGGAGATCCGTATCCCTGCAGTGGGATGATTATAGTTTGATATGATGATTCCGTTTCAAATTTCCAATATACAAGGCACAAGATTTCAAGTGAAATTCAAGGATTGTGTTTGAATTAGCTTGTCATACCTTATTGTGATGCCATAAAGTTGTGTATTTTAAGATTCATGTTTGTTTTATAGAGATTTATGTTTTAAATTTAAATCATACTATTGTTCGGAGCTTATTTTGCCAAGTATAATACACAATCCACTACACAATCCATCTATTTCCAATCTAAGCAAAGCTTGTACGCGTTTCTTAAATATTTGATACTAGTTTTTTGCCCGCGACTTCGTCCGCGTGAAGTTCCGGACCCGTTCCCGTGGGAATCACATTGAATTTCGGGAAAAGCTATAGCCTATGTCACTCCCTGATAATGTAGCTTTCTACTGGTGAAAGAATTTTTGAAATCGGTCCAGAAGTTTCGGAGCCTATTCGATGCAAACAAACAATCAAAATCTTTCTCTTTATAATATTGGTATAGATGGAAAGCTTGCTCGACAGGGACATAGAAATACAAAATATCGGCGTAAAGCAGCTAAGTATAAGTTTCGTTCGGTGAATGAGAACTCTAGATCCTTTCCTATTCTCATTATTTTCTCTTTTCTTCATGTTAAAAATCGGCATGGTCTCTCTGTGATCCAAGTGCAGCGTTGGCATGGCGTTACGTGGTTCGCATGCTCGTTTGCTACCTCCATAAATACCACTTTAATATCTTGTCACTATAACATTGTTGACATGTTCACTCAAATGTCTTGAGTAATTGAAAATGATATACGAAAGTGAAAAGGTACTAAAGTGACTACATATTTATGGAGGTGACTGTACAGTCAATCAATGAAAGGGGTGACCAGGGTAAAGAACTAAGAACAAAGATTTTTATGCTAATAATGTAAGCATCGTTATGAATCTTTGTAATCACATAGTACAATATGAATACTATTGAAAAATAAAAATTCGAGTCTTTCATGTGATGTTTAGAAACTTGAATCATATTCATGGACCTCGCCACTTTTTTTTGTTATACCACAAAGGTGGCAAACAAGCATACGGTCGGCCTGATGGTAAACCGTTACTGTAGCCTATAGACGCTTGTAATACCGGGGGTGTCACTCACGCGTTGCCAACCCTCCCAAGTGGAGCTGGAGACCTTACCGTAGAACACAACATGGCCGAGACCGGTGCTACGATCTTCTGTAAGGTGGAGGTCCTGCCCCAGACGGGCTGCTCCGATTTGAGCGGATTATCCGCTGTGCCCTACCTCTCTTAAAGTTAACTCTTTTTAGTTAGTTAAAACCTTATTATTCTTGGACCCATTTATAAAAAATCTACTCTTTTTTTATTACACCCATTTATTATTATAATAGTGTATTTTTTGTGTTAAGCTTTTTATCCTAATAAAGTTTTATTGTAGTCCATTAAAAAAGGCTGTCTTTTTTCAGAGCTAAAGTTCGAGCAAATGATGGACAAGCTTGAAAAGAGCTCGGGGCAAACGGTGGTGACTTTGAGCGAGGCGAAACTCCTACTGGAGAGGCGAGACGACCTTGTCACCGCAGTTTACGACTACTGGCTCAACAAGCGGCTTCACACTGTAAGTATATCTGCCTGTATTTGTTTGTTGAAAAACAATTAAAAAAGTTAAGATATATATTTAAATGATAAAAAGGCGGTACTTTCGCCATTGAAATGAAATGAAATCGTTTATTTCAGAAATTACACCTTCACAGGCACTTTTTCTTGTCATTTACAATTTGTATATATGTATAAAGAAAATAAACTACGTTATACTACCACCATTTCGGACACAAGCAGAATGGCCACCGGTAAAAGAAATGGCGAAAGAAACCCGGTTACGGCCTTTTTTGTCATTTAGCTATTATTTTTTTTTTCACTCGTTTGTTACAATGTATTGAGTACATTTATAAGAATAAATAAAATACAGATCCAGGTACTACATACAGAAATCAAGCAGTCCTTCCGCGACTGACACCATGGTTCCAATCCCTCGTGGTGTCAGTCGCTGAATTACCCCAGACCAGTCCCCCAAGATGACAACCACAACTGAGAGTCGGCCCGCAATTTGTTTTACCAGTGGCCATTTTGCTTTTGTTTCCGAAATGGTAGTAGTTTATAGAGTAGATTAAGGTGGTACGTTTCGGTCCGCGCGGAAAATGCAAATTTTTTGGGGGTTTTTATACAAATTGCATCTCAATCATTGATAGAATTTTCGTGAAAATTGGTTTGGCGATAACAAATACAATATTCAATTCAATTCAATTTATGCATCGTGGACATTCATAATAAGAAGAGCTAATATTTATAATTTATTGTATTTGTTCTCGCCAAATCAATATTCACGAAAATTCTATCAATGAATGAGATGCAATTTGTAAAAAATCCCAAAAAAAATTAATTTTCCGCGCGGACCGAAACGTACCACCTTAATTACACAAATTGTTTGACCTAGACCTATTCTCTGAATAAAAGTTTTGAATCTTTGTATAAATCTATATATATAAAAGGAAGTCGTGTTAGTTACACCATTTATAACTCAAAAACGGCTGAAGCGATGTTGAAAATTGGTGGAGAGATAGCTTAGAACCAGGAGCAGGGCATAGGATACTTTTTATCCCGTTAGGGTAGGGTAGGGTTAGGGTAGAGCAAGGTAGTGCCTCTAAGTCGGAACAAAGTTTGCCAGGTCAGCTAGTAAATAAATAAATAATGATTTTTGTTACAGCAACACCCACTGATATTATCGGTGAAGACTGAGAACAGGCCGGGCCAGTCGTCCAACAACCCGTACTTGGCGTTCAGGCGGCGAACGGAGAAGATGCAGACGAGGAAGAACAGGTGAGAGACCAACCAAGTATCTAGTTTTTAAATGGACTAAGTAGCCAGACCTGCTGCTGTCTTTTGCAACGACACCGGGAAATTCCTGGAGAGTAAGGTTCTTACCGCCAAAATTTACAGTGTCTGCCCAGGGGCGCCCCAGAAGGGGCTCGAATCTCGGCCTCGGAAAATACGCCCTCCCCGCCCTCTCTGAATGAACATTTTGTATGTGAGAATCGAGGGAAAATGTTTTTTTGTTTTTTCGTAAATTTTTGTTGTAAATGTTTAATAGTTATTTGCTTTTCTGGACGGAGACAAATACAACAAATCGAAAACCATGAAAATCGGTACATCCGTTCCATCTAATGTTATAAGTGTTCGAAAAAGCCCGACATTGTTTTATAAATTAAAATAATAATTGCATCCGTTGTCGTTCCCATAACACAAGCAGGTAAAGCCTAGTTTACTTTGGGATCAGGCGTTGTGTGATTTGTGTGTTACATTAATAAATATCTAACTATGATTAATTACAGGAAAAACGACGAGAGCTCATACGAGAAGATGCTGAAGCTCCGTCGCGATCTTGCTCGTGCACTCACTCTACTAGAATTGGTTGGACGTCGCGAGGTCGCGAAAAGGGAGCAGGTCGCGCTGACTGCGACCCTTGCTGATAAGCGATACGCCGCGGGCGACTTCGCCAACCAGCTGCTGCCTGATCCACCTCCGAGGTAAGATATTTTTAGACCACTAAGGTGGCAAACAAGCTTACGGCCCGCCTGATGGTAAGCGAGCACCGGAGCCTATGGACGCTTGCAACACCGGGGGTATCGCTCGCGCGTTACCGACCCTGTAGAAATCTTTTGAACCCCTCATGCAGTAATAAATTATTTGTATAAGTAATCTACTAATTTCAAGCCGCCGAAGGCCGCTAACTTGGCTTAACGGCTATCATTGGCTGAACTGTCGATGCGGCCATAGCATTTTGATGAAAATTTGTTAATTTTTTTGTCTTTTTTTATCCATGCGCAGACCTCAATACCAACCAGCGCCTGTGCCTCGTATATCGGCTGGATATCGACATTACGACGCCGCACCATACCCGCCCAGACCGCCTCCCACACCAGTCGACCAACCGCGTCAGGTTAGTGTTATTTATCTAGTAATAAGTTTACTGTTTAGTAAAAAAAAAATGGGGTTTTACGCTTATAGAGAAGTAGGTTTCCTGCGCCGACAAGTCCGGCACCGGTATTCATTTTCTATGTATCTTAATGCCATCACTTATAAAGAAACAGGATGCAAGTAAACCTTGCACCGATCGGTACCGACGCGCACGGATTCGTCGGCGCCGGAAACCTGCTGCTCTATGTAAGCACCCTTAGTCGTGAAAGATATGACAAACTAATGTTAGAACGGGTGACAGAAATATTCAGAAACATTCTTTGAAGATTTTGTGATGCCATATGAAAAAGTGCCGTGCAACATATATCGCCGGCTTAACTAAATATCAATAGACTTGTAGAGGGAGATAGATTTTATCGTCACTTTAGGAGTGGCCATGTTCTGAGAAACCCAAATAGTCAGCTGTTATGCGAAGAGCTTTATTTTTGCAACATATTTAGTGTAATGCAATTTATCATGAAAAAAATGTGTCTTTTGACAAAGTGTATGTAAGTGCCTTTTTTTCGCATAAAAAATATGTATATGCAAAAAGACATGTCTTTTGGCATAAAAAATAGTACGTGTATGTAATGTGCAATATGTATTTTGACATAAAAAAAGTACGTATATGTGAACAGCCATAATATGTATAAAAAGTACGCGTATATATGTATATATATATATATATATATATATATATATATATATATATATTTTACTAGCTGCTGCCCGCGTTTAATTTTATGCACAGCAGCGCCATCTATATCAGATTTTTGACCAAATCCTACGGGAATCGCGTACTTTTCGAGATAAAAAGTACCCTATGTGTTAATCCAGGGTATCAGCTACCTACATATCAAATATCATAAAAATTGATCCAACCATTTGACCGTGAAGAAGTAACAAACATACACAAAAACTTTCGCCTTTAATAATATTAGTAGGCTTAGCCATATTATGACTATTTACATACACGTGTCTTTTATGTCAAGATACTTGACTCAGAGTCATACGTGTGAAGTGTGGTATGGCGTATGGTGACACATGGATATTGGTTTCATACATTTATTACATTCCTTCCGCCCCGTTTTCCCACCCTCTCTCCAATTATAAACAAGGTTTAGGGAGTGGTAGAGCAATTATTATGAAATGGGCTAGCTCGGGGAAGTACCACCCTCTCTCTCGGGGAAGTACTCCCCCAAGAATATCGACGTGAAGCAGCAATGCGTTTCGTTCGGTGATTGAGAGATCCGGTAGCCCAACTCCGTCCCTATGCCCCCTTTCCCCTTCCTTCTTTCTCTTCCCTTCCTCCTTCCTTTTCTCCAACCTCCTTGGTGGACAACGCATTGGTAGCACCCTGGTGTTACTGATGTCCATAGACGGCGGTGACCGCTTTCCATCAGATGGCCCGCTTGCTTGTTTGTCTGCTGACTTAAAAAAAAGTTCAAGTAAATTGAAACAAAAATAACAAAATATCCTAAATAAACTTTCAACTCATTTTTCACCTCTTTATGGGGTGATTTCGGGGGTAAAATATTTGTCGGGTCTCTGACTAATCTCATATCAATTTTCATAATCAATCTGCTGAACCGTGTTTACGTGTAGAGAAGAGATATATTACCTTTAATATTATAACTAATATTAGTGAGGATAGAACTACATATTTAACGTGTGTTGACGCGCCACAAGATCAGAGACATCATGTAATTTTAACCAAAATAAATGTATGAAACCTATAAATGTATGAAATCTTTCGCGACACGACACATAGCACTATAACTGCTGTAATTCTAGCATTACATACACGTATACTTTTATGCATAAAGACAATGTTTTTTGTCTTAAAAAGTGCAAATATGTAAACAGCAAGTCTTTACGCATAAATATGAAAATATGTGAACAGCCATCCATGTCTTTATGCATAAAAATGTTCAAATATGTAAACAGCCATGTCTTTATGCATAAAAATGTTCAAATATGTAAACAGCCAAAAGTCTTCATGCATAAATATGCAAATATGTGAACAGCCATATGTCTTTATGCATAAAAAAGTGCAAATATGTAAAAAAAAGCCATAGTATCCGGCATTATGGGTGTGCATTGCATTACAGCGTGAAAAGCGACCGTACAAGAAACGGAAACACAGGCACCTGGCCGTCGGGGCGCAGGGGCTTAGAGGTGAGTGGTCGTTAAGGTGTAGGCATAGGCTCATATTATTGCTCAATATTAAACAAACATAATTTGATTGCATTATTATAAATTATAAATTAATAATATAACAGGAATTGACGCCATATTGAACTTCACGAGACTATACATTTATGTGATGGCATTTAAATGAATAATTCTTGGATGAATCACACAACGCCATCTAGTCCTAAAATAATCAAAGCTTGTTCTATAGACTTTTTTAAATATTTATTTTATCCAAAACTTGTACATAATATCTTTATTGCTAAAAATCGCCACACTGTGTAAGTTTGTTGAATTAAATCGCTGATATGCATGGCGACTTCCGTGGCGACCTCCGCCATCCAGGAGATCCCGGGTTCGATCCCCGGTCGGGTCATGATGAAAAATGAACTTTTTCTGATTGCCCTCGGGTCTTTGATGTTTATCCATATATTTGTTATAAAATATAATATCGTTGAGTTAGTATCCCATAACACAAGTTTCGAACTTACTTTGAGGCTAGCTCAATCTGTATGAATTGTCCCTATATATTTATTTATTTATAACACATGTTCATGCACACACAATATTTGTCTCGAGCGAGATTTGAAACAATTGTGTCTGTTTCGAGTGTGGGTGTTTATAATTATATTTACAATGATATATCCGTTGTCTGAAATGAAATGAAATATATTTATTAGCTGCAAACACGGTATAAAACAAATCATATACATATTTTATAAAATAAATAGTGCAAGCGTGTTGCGCTCACAATCGGCATGCAAATTTATTATGATTCATTACTTAATTAATTACAAGATTTATAGATTACATTACAAGATTTATTACATTATAGTCTGGTACCCATAACTCAAGCAGGTTAACGCCGGTTGCAGACCAAGAGCCAAGCTAAGTCATTGCTAACTTAGTTCAGCTTAGTCTGCACAGCTGAAATGATTATTCAAACTTGACTGCAGACCACAACGAGTAATGTATGATAGACTAACTCGAAACCATGGACTTGATATAAAAACAGGACTGATCACTGTTAAAAATTAAATTTACAAATGACAACTTTAATAGTTCTCATTAATGTTCAATTTGTTATAACCATGAAAACAGAGAGAAACCGAGCCGAGCGAGATAGTTACAAGTCATGCCCTGTGTCTCGTTCTCCATTGTTGCCAACAAGAAATAAAAAACAAGTTATTTATTTCTGAAGTTATCGAAGTTACTTAATTTGTTCTGTAGTGTTGGTAGCCCTTCCAAAAGTGACATGGCGGATAATTCAATTCTGAATTCACTCCAGTTGTAAAATCTGGCTGTTTTGGAAACTTAATTAAAATTGGATTGAAAATGGTTAAAAAATGTTATGTTAATGGTTGTCCAAGTCAGTCATATGGTGGTTGTGATATCCAGGGCAAGCAAAATATATAGTCACCCAGTTAAAAAGAGACACACTTATCTGCATCTCGCTCGGCTCGTTTTTTTGCTTACAGAGCTCAGTCCTGTTTGTATATTAAGTCCATGCTCGAAACTAACTTTAGCTCTTGGTCTGCAACCCACTTTAGCCTAGCTCACTCTGAGAACAGCTAGGCTACTCTGCATAGTAATATTAAAATATAATCGCGATTTTAATTATAATTCTGTGTAATTTCTAATGCAAAATTAACAGCAAATCCTAATTATCCTTTAAATTTTATACTTTACTAGTAAAATACTCGTAACTTCGTTTGCGTTTATCTCGCTTTCCCGTGGGAATTTTGAAAAATCCTTTCTTAGTACCTACACCCCTAGACGTTGTAAGGAACCTACATTCCAAATTTGGAATCTCCAGACCCAGCAGTTTGGGCTGTGCCTTGATATATAGTTAAATCAGTCAGGACTTTGAATTTTATATTAGACTATTTGGTTAGCATACAATCCGATTTCATTTAGTTTAGTATTTAGTTAGCGCTAATCTAGCTGTAAACAGTACCTAAAAGTAACAATTCAATGGCGATCGAGCGGAATTATCTTCAAGAGTAAGGGGACAAGTGGCGCTGTGTGATATTTATTGAAGCCTTTTCGATCAGATCAAACCTGTCAGCTTTGGTCGGATATATATGAGACCACAGTTTTGTTGATGAACGGATTATGGCGCTAATTTGTTGTTTTATTACTAATTATGATATTATAGATTTATATGTAAAATATAATATGTGAACGTTTAAAAAATATATATTCTACTGTGTTTACTTCTCCACAATAAACGTTTTTTAGTTAGTTACGGAGTCCCCGAAATATAGAATTTTATGTCACATTATTTTATATTTGTAAAATTAGGAACTAAAATTAGGAACCTCCGATACGAATGACGTCACTACATTATATATGTATTGTACACTAGCTGCGCCCGCGACTTTCGATATCCCCTCTTCTTTCTCCCCATATTTTTTTTTTGTACTTTTTGTAAAATTAGGAACCTACGATACGACTGACATCACGATTATTCATGATATTATATATGTATTGTACACCAGCTGCGCCCACGACTTTCGATATCCCCTCTCCTTTCTCTCTCAACCTGGGAAAGGATCCTATCTCCCCATAAAATTTAAAAAATATAAATTTTAATATCAATTTATTAAGACCTTAAGATAACGGACTTCTGTATGGAGTGGGCAGGGTTAACAACGAGCTATTCAAATAAAAATCACGACACAAAAGCAACATTATCACGAAATATTTATATATAGTAGCGTATACACGTTTATTTCTCAACTCTGTGTGTCTATTCTCGTTACAAAAACCGATAAAATCTAGTCTCTAACTTGCTCATAAAAAAAATTTAAAATGAAGCCTCCTGGCACAATCATAATTACTATTGCTTGAAAGGAGACTCTAGCAATACTTTTGTAATTTTTTCACTTTGGTATAGTTCAATAAAAAAAAATATATATATATTATAGCTTGAAATTGATACTAGATGTTAACTGTTTTTTTTAACGAGAATGGACCCGCTCTTTATCTTTCTGTTATACTGGACGCCAACGCTCCTGGCACACGCAGTCATAGAACAATTAAGCGCTAGGGCTGTGTGCGCGTGCCAGGAGCGTACGGTGTATCCAAGTAGCCACTTCTAGCAACGCCCCGTAATCCAATCCGTCCGTATCACCAGAGGAGTTGCCTCCTTCGCTATAACGTGGAGGGCAACTGGGACTTTAAAAAAAAACCAGTTGTCCCCCGAGGGGGCGAAGGCCAGAGGTGGCTACTGGGATATACCCGGATCGTCAGTTGGCTTCCAGGGGGGCAATTCACGTGACAAAAACCGATTCTATTTCGATTCAAACACACTTGCTGTCCCGTTCAATTCCTATTTTGTACGAGTGAGACAGCGATTGCATTTGAATCGGAATAGAATCGGTTTTTATTACGTGAATAGGGGGACAGTATACTCATATGATTTTATCGTATAACCAAACCCTTTCTCCAAATTGCGATCAATAAATAAATGTATATTTGTTGAAAAACATTTCAGATTCAGGCGTTTACACATCATCGGAAGAGGAGAGCAGTGTCAGGGCGGAGGTGGCGTCGCCGCCCGACGACGGGCCGTTCGCGTTCAGACGAAAACCGGGATGTTATTATGAAATGGTTGGTGTTTTATAATAATACTAGCGGACCGCACCGGCTTCGCGCGGGGTTTACTATAGATTAGTAGTTTAAAAAAAAAAACAAATTTGCCTATGTTACCCGGGGGTAATGTACGGTGGTCTCGAATATAGGAGGACCATTTTAGAAAGAAATCGCTTGCACATCTTGTAAGCGGATCTTTTGTCAGCACCGTCCTTTTGTTTGTTACCAAACAGGGTTTTTGTTTATTAGAGCCACATGTGTCCACTAGGACGTTGGATGTTGCAACCAACAATCATCCTAAAGATGGTCCTGCTGTCCTCGAGGCGACTGGACTTTCCCAACGGTGAAAGAACTTTTTAAATCAGTCCAGTAGTTCTTGTGTTTATTCGTTACAATATTAGTATAGATATTTAACTTATAGTACACAAGTCTCTCACGTAGTTTGCTAAGGAGGGAAGTCCTTTCAATACTTTCTACTCCGTCAAATTTATTTCTGATTAATACGTTGTGAGTTCCAAGACAGCTGTAGTTTCTCCACCGGGACGTCAATAAGCGTCATTGCTTATTGTCAATCTGAGGTCGCCGTTGTTGCTTTACAGAAGACACAGCAGTGGGAATGTGTGGTGGGCTTATTCCGATAGTGATTTACGATAATTTATATGTAGTATCTATATTTTAAGCCAAACGGTCATATTGGATGCGTTTGGGGCAGATGTCCAGCAGTGGACTTGTGGCTGAGATGATGATGATCTATTAAAAAAATTGTGACTGACTTTTAAATTGGCCTATTTTTTTCTTTCCATTGATAGTGACAGCTATGTTTTTTTTTGTTTTTTTTATTTATTTATTTTAATCAGTATAAATAATTTATAATCAGTGAGTTGCATATTTACCGACTTGTATAGCTTTCATTCGTAAATTTAATGATTATATTTTGTTCACAGCCAACCTCAACGTTGTACGGCGACCCCGTCGACACGGACAACCCCTCGAAAGATGGACTATTCCAACACGAGATTGATCCGCGGCACAGGTGGGTGCACATATGTTATTTTTATTAAATGAAAATCTTTGTATGTATTACATATTACATGTAATGTCTTGAATCAATCTTTTGCAAAAAAACTGTAATAACAGATTAGCTCCTTCTCCCCCGTCCCCTCTAATTTAATGGAGGTAACTTAAAATCAAAATTTTCCCTAATATTTGACAAACCCACTTTGTGGAAAAATCAAGCGTTTTTTTTCTTTTATTAAATTTTTTCATCAATTTTCGGTCTAGTCGTTTTACAGTTTTACGTGTTTGCACTAACCCGACTTTAACTGGCCAAACAAACCCTACTTTTTATTTATTAAAATATAAGTAAAACTAAGAATCAAAAATAAAACGTATGCATCCCCATACAGGTTCACGCTGACCTCCCTGCGCGACGAGAACCGCTGCATCGGGTTCGCGCGGCGGCGCGTGGGGCGCGGCGGGCGCGTGCTCTTGGACCGACTCGCCACGCCGCTCGACGATCTGTGGCCGAAATTACCCTTCAAACATCAGGAGGATAGGCAGGCGCTAATGAAGGCGAAGGTACCACTCTATTTTATACACCTACTGCTGCTGTCCGCAGTGTTACCCGCGTTTTATATAGAGGAATGTTTTTTAATTTTATGCACAGCAGCGCCATTGCATTATAAAGCGCCTTTGACTATCAGACTTTTGACCATCAGACTTTTGACCAAATCCTACGGAACTCGCGTACTTTTCGCAATAAAAAGTACCCTATGTGTTAATCCAAGGTATCAGCTACCTACATACCAAATATCATAAATATTGGCCCAGCCATTTGAGCGTGAAGAAGTAACATATATACTCACAAACTTACTGGTAGGAAAATTTTATTACTCTTATATATATTTTTTTATACCACAAAGTTGGCAAACAAGCATACGGCCCGCCTAATGGTAAGCATCACGGTAGCCTATAGACGCTTGCAATACCGGGGGTAACACTCACGCGTTGCCAACACTCCCAACTTCCCCAAGTGGAGCTCTGGAGACCTTAATACCGTAGGAACACAACATGGCCGATACCAATGCTATTTGGCTACGATCTGAAAATAAAATACTAATAATCAAATCTCTGTTTCCAGGAGGAGATAGAAACAAAAGCGCAGAGGACGCCTAAAGAGATAACCAGAGATTACGACGCCGGCGGCAAGTATCCATGGCGGCGCGCGTTCAGACAACATCTGGCCAGGAAACCGCAGCTCTGGATCGAGGAGCTGAAGCCTGAGGTGCCCGACCTCAAACCCGAAGAGAACCTCAAACCTCAAGATGTGGAGATGGTATGTATTTATTCATAACTAGCTTTTTTGCCCGCGACTTCGTCCGCGAGAATTTGCGGACCCGTTCTCGTGGGAACCACATTGAAATTCGGGAAAAGCTATAGCCTATGTCACTCCCTGATAATGTAGCTTTCTACTGGTGAAAGAATTTTTGAAATCAATCCAGTAGTTTCGGAGCCTATTCAATCCAAACAAACAAACAATCAAATCTTTCCTCTTTATAATATTAGTATAGAGACATATAAATAATAAGCGAAAACCGCGCAACTCGTTTGTATGTATCTCGCTTTTCAGTGGGAATTCCCGAAAATAAAATCCTTGTATGAATTAATTATGCTTTACAGAGACCTTCCTCTTTGATCACTCGTATCTATTGCTGAAAACTGCATTAAAATCTGTTGACTAGTTTGATTTGATAAAGCGAATCGACGCGCTTTGCTCCCTATCTCGCTCGCACCTACCTATAGCGCGTCTCAGACCCCTATTCTCGTAACAAAAACTGATGCTATTTCGATTCAGATTCAATCGCTGTCTCATTCATACAAAAAAGGAATTGAACGGGACGGCGAGTGTGTTTGAATCGATATAGAAACGGTTTTTGTTACGAGAATCAGCCCCCAGATTGAGGGGCTCGATGGCTTCACTGTGTGCGAACAAGCAAGTTTAGCAACATCAACCTAACCCAGCGAGTGTATGGATGGGTTTCGTTATCACTAGCTTCTTTGCTTTTACGCTTAAACCGCTCCGCTATCCGCTCAAATCAGGGCAGCTCATCTGGGGAAGAACCTCCACCTTACAGAAGATCGTAGCCAAATAGCATTGGTCTCGGCCATGTTGTGTTCTTACGGTGAGTAAGGTCTCTTGGGGTTTGGAGCGTTGGCAACGCGTGAGTGATGCCCCCGGTATTGCAAGCGTCCACAGGCTACGGTGATGCTTACCATCAGGCGGGCGGTATGCTTTTTTTCCAACTTTGTAGTATAAAAAAAAACAAACCTTACGAATATTTTTTTTTCCAGAGAGACGCAGAAGTGAAAGATGAACCGATGGACATACCTCAAAGTGTTAAAAGTGATATTAGTGTAAACCGAACTATAGATAATAGTGTTTTTAATAATCTACAAAGAATTATAAGGAAGAGATCGTGGAGTGGGTGCAGTGACAGTTACGACTCGGACGAGAGCCTGCATCCTGTGGAGAGGGAGTTCCAGACGTTCATCAACGAGGTCGAAGAGGAATGGTGAGTATTTGTATACGACAAATAAATATATCCGGGCCTCCGCTCAGCATTCCTATATTAACCTAAATACTGTAATGGCAGGTTACATTTCCGCGCCAAGACGCCGCCGCCCTCGCCGCCCTCCGCGCCGCCCGAAGACCAGCTCGCGATCGCCAAGGACACGCCGCTGGCGGTAGAGCTGCGTTCCGCCGAGAAGCCGCCTTCCGACGACCTGGACACATTCACCACCTCGCAGTTCACGCTAGGTGGTTCTATATTAAAATTGTTATTCATTTTCTATGTGATCGTATATGGTCTGTTGAATTGATGTATGAAGGTGGCCTCAGCATTAAGTATTCCGTAACATTTCCGACTTATAAATATAATGAATTTTAGTATTTAAACTAACCATATTTAAGGCTTAAATATAGTAGGTTATAAAGTAGTTTTAATTTAAGCTGTAAATGATGAATTAATGTTTTGAGTGTGAATTTCTATTTAGATTAATTTTATATAGGTCACATGATATTATGACAAATTGTAAACAAATATCGTACCACCAACTAATTACGTTGGTTATTTCCAGGAGACCTATACGACCTGAATCCGGAGGAAAATCAAGGACCGAGCCCAGACACCAGTACCGAGCTCCTCGGTGAAGAGTTCACGGGTCTGACAGAGGCACAGGTGGAGAGCATCCTCTCGGAGACCGATATCAAGTCTCTAGCCGAAGACCTGAAAGACGAGAAAAGGTTGCCCGAAGACATTTTGTCCCTGGTTGGGGACGGGGACCCAAAGGGACCTTTTTTATTGCAAGGCCAGGTACGTTTAAAGTTTTATTTTATCAAAAGGCATTTATGAGACGAGCTAGCGACTAGGGTTTGGTGATTTAGAAATTCCGTTGCCCAATTCTATTTCTGTCCTTTTCTTTTTATTCCTATTTCTTTTTTATTCTTCTATTTAATTTTTTTTTTATTGAAACTTGATTTTAACTGCTTTTATTACGCTATTCTCAGGAGGCTTTAAGCAATATTATTTACTATATATATAGTAGGTAGATATTCACACGCCCATGGGCGTACATACGTAAAAATGAGTAGAGATAGGTGCTTAAGGCGTGGTTTCTGAATGTTTTTTTAATTGCAGGGTACAGAGGGGCGCGCTGGCTCTGGTTGTTCCGTCGGCGCCTCGGCGCTGGGCAGCTCGTCCGTCCGCGTGGTGCCGTTGCCGTCGGAGCCGCTCTACGCGTTCGGCGCGGCGCCGGCGCCCCCCAAGCGCCCCGCGCCGGCGCCGGTGCCGGTGCCGAAGCTGGTGCCGGCGCCGGTGCCGGAGCCCATGGCTGCGCCCAAACCGGAGCCCGTGCCCATGGCTGATATCATCGTTGAGGAGGTCAGTCAAATGCAATCGTCAATTTTAATTTCAATTCGGTATATAAATAAACAGCAAATCCTAATTCGTTCTCTTCAAACTTTATACATTACTAATTTGATGATATAGAATCCGATTTAATTTAGTTTAATATTTAGTTAAGGCTAATATAGTCTCTCAAGAATACCAAAACAAAACAATCCAATGCCGATCGGTCAGGATTGATATAAAGATTAGCCCAGCTGGTCACAAAGTAAGTTAAATTTAAACGTGCCTGTATTAGGGATACCAAGCAAAATTCATATTTACATTCTCTTCAGTTTTCTCACATTATTTTTTTTACTTCTCATAATATACAATTTTTTTTCAACAATGTTGACCTTGAATAAAAATATATCTATCCTTGTCCAACAGGTGAACGAAGTAATGAAAGTGGAAAAGAGAAAGAAAGACGAACTGATTGAGGAAGTAACTTTACCGCACGGCGTTCAACTGAAAACGGTCCATACAAAACATTCTCCTGTGAAGAAGCACATCATTACGTCAGTAGCTCACCGTAGGCCCGGCGACGTCACGCTGGTGACGTCACACGATACCACCCAGCCTCAGATAGTCACCGTTGCCGTATCTGACAGTTTGAAGGTATGTTTTATGATTTTGTATTTATACTATAGTATTATAAAGTTAAAGACTTGTTTGATTGAATGCATTAAGCCGGGTCCCCAGCGAAGGCTTTTTGAAAACATTCAACAAAAACACATACACAAAACTTTGTTTTTGAAACATGTTTCTCTACACACGCTGTCCATAGCGATTGTGTAGCGAGGCGAGAGAGTTGTCAAAATCACGACAAAAATGGCGGATATGACAGTACCCTGCCCCTTGACGCGCGCGGGAGTATTTTGTGAAGATGGCCCGTTTAGATGTACACAAAAATGTGTTTTGAAACAAAGTTTTGTGTAGACGATTTTGTTAAATGTTGACATGTTTTTGTTGATTGTGTAGGGCAAAACACGCACTGTGGACCCGGCTTTAATCTCAGGAACTATTGTTTCAAATTAAAAAATTATTTTAGTGTTGGTCAGTGGCAGAGTGAAATTGCTTACTTACTGAAGTAAGTAAGCAGTAAGTAGTGACATAAAGTGAAATTAAACGTGATATAGCCACAATACGATTCGAAACGGTGTCACGGCTTCGTGAAAAAATTTCATGAATTTAGATTTTAAGCTAGTCTTTATTATAATAAAAAAAATAGTTAACTCGTGAACGAAGCAGCGTAAATTTTATAAAACCAAAAACTGTCCTCTTGAAAACATTTGATATATGTAAAATTTCTTTATTTATCCCACTTCTCGCTAATATTATAAAGGCGAATGTTTGTTACGTTTATGACATCTGATATCTTGGAATAACACATAATAACATATAGTTTTTATCCTGAAAAGTACGCGATTCCCAAAGGATTGTGTCAAAAGTCTGATAGTCAATGGCGCTGCTGTGCATAAATACACGCAAAACACACTAATGCTAGTTTTTTTTATATTTTTTTATAGTGTTTAATCGCGTCCTCTTTTTAGTAAGAAATATAAGATTTTTTATTTATTTATTTTCTTGCAGGTGCGCCTGCAGAACCACCTGTCGAGCGTGGGCGGCGGCGTGGGCGTGGGCGTGGGCGGCGTGGGCGTGGGCGGCGTGGGCGTGGGCGGCGTGGGCGGCGTGGGCGTAAGCGGCGTGGGCGTGGGCGGCGTGGTGGTGCAGAACGGGCCCTTCCCGTCCGTCGCCGTCGCGCTGCCCGTGCACACGCCCGCACAAACCGTCAACGGTAACAAAACAACATTACTCTAACTAAACACTATAATAATCAACAATGTAATACTTCTCAGAACAAAGGGCCACAAATTGTGTCTTAAAATAACGATGAATCCCTATGAATCAATTTCGCACTACAGTGCCACAATGGTTTTTATGAACGTGAGTGACGTTTGTAGGAGGGCTTTACTGTGGCATATTTTCATACATTTTGCCAAAGGCGAACTGTCGAAAAGTGACATACAATATGAACGGCTGTAGTTCCAATTTCGTTCGACCACGTTCATGAATACCATTGTAGCACTGTAACAAAAACAGTTACAATCTCATATCAATCCCCAATCAAGTGCTGTGTCACTCACACAAAATAGAAATTGAGCGTTATAGTCGGTGAGTTGAAACTGTTTTTGTTACAAGACATTTACATCAACCTGTAACATAACATCAATAAGTACAAAAATTTACAATTTCCAATTATTTTTTTATGTAAATTTTTTTCTATCGACATTTTGCTAAGACATAAAAAAAATGCATAGTCCCTAGTTCTAGAAACTGCCGATTAAGTATTAACATTAAAAAATATTTTTTTGATTTCACAGCGGCGGTAAAACTGTCAGTTGCCGGCGTATCGGGAACCGGGAACACGGCGACTGCATCACCTAGACGCGTGACGGCACCCCTAGTACACTTGGCTCCAGCATCGCTCACCCACAAACCGCTACAACTAACCACCCCTTCGATCCCACATAGCACAAATACACCTATAGTCGTCGCCCAGTCCCATACGATACACCACGTCGCCCCAAACAAGCTTAAAGTGCTCCACGCTCACCCCCTAACTCAAAATCAACGAGCACAGCTGCTCCAGACCAGAGGTGTGCCGGCGGTGGTGTCCCTAGCACCCCTAGCGGATGCTAGAGGACAAGCGGCCATATTAAAAGCCACACCGGGCTCAGTAGCCCAATTCTTCGAGATCAAAGGTGGTCAAATAGCAAAGGGACCGCATTTAGTCAATGTACTAAGACAACCTGCGCCCAAAAGAGTGGACGACAAACGCAGAGAGGTACCAGTTACTGCGCAGAAGCCGCAAAGAGTGTTGGGATTGGATGGGAGGACATTAGTCCGTGCGACTATACCAACGTCGTTACCTGTAAGGCCGCCTAGACAGCAGATACAACTGAAAAGTCGGCCTTTCAACGTGTCAGAAGCTAGAGTACCCAACGCGGTTGTGGCAAACTTGCTACAGAAAACAGCGGTGCAGATACCACGAGCTGGGCCCAAGATTGCTATATCGGGGCCTGGGGGGCAGCCGCTGTCGGCAAATGTTCAAGCGATTGCGTTTACAACGGCCCAATTGAAGTCCAGACAGGCCAGGCTCATACCACAGCCCAGACCTATTCCTGTTGCGTAAGTATTCATATTTAATCTTTGCTATTTGGTGTATTATTTTGACAGGTCAGGCCCTCCCCCGTGGTAGCCAAAATGGTGCAGAAAGTATTTAAAAAAAAAGCCAATATCTTTGATTCAGGAAACCGGTTGCCTGCTACGAGTTATGACTCATTTTTTTTTCTACTGGTGCAAAATTTACCTTTTTGGAAAGCTTATGAAATTCCGCATTTATTTACGTAATTTGTACGCCAATGTCATACATTTTTTTTCGTGTAATCCATGTTGATTGTAGGGGGTGCGAAAAATGTTTCTAGTCTTGTCACTTAAAACCTTATTATTTTGGGATGTTAAACCTGATAACCCTGTATAAATACTTACAAAACTAATTCTTCTTTCAGGGAAATCGTAGAAGCGACGACAGCGCCTGTAGCGACATCATCAACATCTAATATGAACAATGAAACTCCTTTGGAAGTAACAGCCGACGGAGAGGAAGCATCAACGAACGGATCAGTAAGGAGACGGGCAACCGACACTCTACCCATGGAGGTTACGTGACAACCAACCATGTGGAGTTTCGGTGGTTTCGCACCAGATGGCTCGTGGAGGAGTGAGAAAATGGGGGTCAAATCACGGGGGGGGGTGAGTTCTAAGTTCGCTAAGCCGAGTTGGGACCGTGTATGGGCGAACAATGCGAAAAAGTTTGCGAATTCTGAACGGGGTGGGGCGAATACGGAAAAAAGTGAGATTAGTTCGGATCAAAAAGTAACTGAAGGTACTACTGTAGCTGGGGTGAGTACGGAAAATAGTAAAAGTGAGATTTCGGATAAAATAGTTACTGAAGAGTGTACAGATAAAGTTACTGTAGCTGGGGTGAGTACGGAAAATAGTAAAAAAGAGATTAATTCCGATAAAACAGTAGGTGAAGGCACAGATAAAGCTGCTTCTGTATTTGGGGTGAATACGGAAAATAGTAAAAGTGAGATTAGTCCGGATAAAACAGTAAGTGAAGAAAATGCAGATAAAACTACTGTGGCTGGGGTGAGTGCGGAAAATAGCTTGGAAACTGGGGGTGAAAAAGCGTCTAGCGCGGTCAAAACAAAAATTGACAATCCAAAGAGTAAAATCAATTTGAATTTAAGTCAAAGTAAATTAAAAGCTTTAGCGAAAGCGCGAGTTACCATTCGTAAAGATCTCTTTCCGATTTCAAATAATATAAAAATTGACCCGAACAAACCGATACAGTGTATAGTATTGACGCCTAATCGTAAAATTCTAAAAAGAACTGTAATTAAAAAACAAAAATCAAAGCAAAAAGTTACCGCTTCGGTATCGGGAATTAACCAAACAGTTAACAAAAAGTCAGATTTATCCGGTAAACAGTCAGAATTAACCAACGAACAGTCGCAATTAGATGCTAATAGTCTAGAATTGGTCGCTAACTTATCTGAATTGGTTGACAATCATGATTTAAGTAATCAATCGGATCTGCCAGATTCGCTGGAAAGACCGGGAAGCGTGTTTGACCTTACACAATTTCTTATTGATCAATCGAAATTGATTGCTAGTCAATCAGATGTCGAGTCAAAAGTTACAAACCAGTCAGAAACACCTAATCAGTCAGAAATGCCTATCAATCAACCAAAAATACTGGTCAATCCAGAAGACTTACTTCCCGAACGGCCAGATAGTGTGTTTTCTCTTTCAGAGCCTATTGCTGATCAATCAGATTTAGTCAATCAGCTCAATGAACAAGAATGTCTTGTGGATCTGTCACAATTTCTTGTTGAATCTGGATTTGACGGAAATCCTCAAGAATGTATTGTAAACCTTTCAGATTTTCTCGCTCATCAATCGCAATTAGCCAATCAATCAGAATGCGTGGTCGATCTGTCGGAGTTTCTTATTGATCAGTCGGAATTTCAAAATTATTCAGATTACGTCGTTGACAGTACAAAATCACATGACAATCAATCAGAATTGACTGACAACCGTTCACAATTTGATGCTCGGCAAACAGATTTCGCTGTCAACCAGTCAGAATATGTTGCTAATCAATTTGATTTAGTTCCCTCTCACTCAGATTTAACTGAAGACCAATTGGTTTTAATTGCGAGTCAATCAGATTTAGTTATCAACCAGCCGGAATACGTAACAAATCAATATGATTTAGTTGCCAGTCAATCAGGTTTATTTACCAATCAGTCAGAATGTGTTACCAATTATGATTTAGCTACCGTTGAACCAGAATTAACTGAAAACCAGTCAGAATTTGTTGCAAACCATTATGTCATTAAACCAGAGTTGACAGACAACGGTTCAGAATTAACACATCAATCAAATTTTGTCAACCTGTCAGAATTTGTGTCTCATCAACCAAATATACTTGATAACCGGCAAAATTCAAAATCACTTGACAACCAGTCTGAATTGGTTGACAACCAGTCAGAATATGTTGTTCATCACTCAGATTTAATTGCCGACCAGTCAGAATTTGTTACTCACAATTTCGATTTAGTAGCAAGACAATCAGAATTATCTGATATCCAATTTCATATTGCCAGTCAATCAGAATTTACTGAAAACCCAGATATAGTTGCTCATCAATCGGATATAGCGTTCCAGACAGATATTGATCCCAACCAGTCAGAATATGTTGCAAATCAGTTTGATTTGATTGCCAGTCAGCCAGAGTTATCTGATCAGTCAGAATTACTCGCTGATCAATCAGATTTAGTCAACCGGTCAGAATTTGTCATCAATCGCTCACAATTTGACGCAAATCAATTTAATTTAGTTGTTAACCAATCAGAATTAATCAACCAGTCAGAATACGACGACAACCAATCAGACGAACACAGACAATTCATTGCCAACATTTCACAATTGATAGCAAATCGTTCCATCGCTACCAACCGTTCAGAATTCGCAAATTTAGCGCAATTTCACGGAGACACGGATTATTTAACTGACGGAACAGTTTATATGGACAATACGGAATTTATTGAGAATCCAAGTCAAATCTCAAGTCAGGCTTTCGGACATGGCTCAAATTATGTGTATAATCTAGGGTTGCCCCCCATACAAGTGTTCTAGCAGAATCACGGCGAGGAGTAGTGTTTCTCGCGTTTATAATAGCGACGCCATTTTGTTTTTAAATTGACGATTTTTTTTCAAAATGTATCGGGTAATTTAAATTTTTTTTCCGCGAAAAATAATAATTCAACTATTTTAATGTATACTAATAACTGATATATTTTTAAATGGAAAACAATGTTTAGTTTTTGTTAAAATCAAGCTTCGATAGCTATCTCTCTCACATAATATGTGTGTGAGCGAGATGTGAGATTTTTTTAACAGAAACTGTTTTAAGAGAATTGCTCATATAAGGCTCCATTTAATAAACGCGACAAATTGACAATAATATTAAGAAAAATGTCGTATTGTCGTGACGTCGTATTCCGTTTCTGAAACGCATTATAATTTTAATTACAACTTAATTCTCAAGCTATCTCTTTTTATCTTCTACAGTTTGACAGTGATAGCAACAATGTAAAGTGTCATTAACTTGAATACGTTTCAGAAACTGGTTGTATGAAGCTTGTAATTTTCGCGTTTATTAAATATCCTCTTAAAAGGTTCTCCTATGCCTACCCCGCGAACGTTATAGGCGTGAATATATTTCGTAGAAAAAAATAAAAATTACCCAAAATTAAAAAAAATACGTCATGTAAAATATTTTGTATATTTTAAAAATTAGTTTTTCTTCATTAAAATGTGATATTAAAGAATTATGAACCTACCAATTTAATTTTTGATTTTTTTCCTTTTTTCTTTCTTATCATTACGGCCGCCATGTTGGCTGTACAAAATGGCGCAACGCGGGGAACACTGCGTCGCTTACAATGAAGATACAATAGTTTAACAATTATTGTGTTTATATCGGATTTAAAATTCTCGAGAGCGCCTATTCTTGTAACAAAAACAGTTTAAAATCTAATATCAGTAACAAAAACAGTTTAAAATCTAATATCAATCTCAAGTGCAAATAAGGACCTACTTTATTACTGAACTTCCTTTTAAAACATGACTATGTAGATTACACATGATCGTGTAAACAAGGAAATAATGGTCTAATATTCAGTAAAAAAGGCATTAAAATTAGAAATAACCGGTAAAATGCTTCACTCTTGTAGCAGCCATCCGTCAGTAGAAAAAAAGGTTTCAAAATTGTTGAATATGGATGGATGGCTTTATGTAGTAAGCAACATTTTTTTAACTTCTTACAATCTATTTTTTTTTACTGAACACTAGACCATTATTTCCTTGCTTAAACGATCATAATGTAACCCATATAGTCATAAAAGGAAGTTCATTAATAAAGTAGGTACTTATACAAAACGAGCGAGTTCGCGTTTGAAATTGGGAGAATTTAACTGATTTTATTATGAAAACAGGCCCGCAGTCTTTCAAATGGCAAACTCTAATAGAATTTAAAACACTTTTCCATTATAATTTTCCAACCGTTTGAACCCTAAAGGGGAGAAAAACGGACTTTTTTGTCTTCAAAGTTATGTGATTAATGACTTCTTCAAACAAAACCCGATATAAATATAATTGAAGCTTAATATAAAGCTTGGCGTTATAATTAGCTATCAATGTCTCGGCTTAAATATAAACTAAGAAAAACGAGGAATTACTTTTTAGTTATAATTACCTTCACAATATGACATTTTTGAGACCACCTAAGAGTACAGTGGGCCAATGAAAGAGTTGTGCAGTGCCGTAAATATAATTCGAGTTTCCTAAATATTGCGATAAGGGATTTATGTCATTTATAAAAAATTAATGTTTATTTTTCTATAAAGTTACATAAGATTGGGGTTTGGATTAGCCTTTTAACAATATTGAATGCTTGCATTAGACCTATCCGCTCCTTCACAAACATGGAAGCTTATAATTACTTATATACTTTCATGTATAAGTAATTTAAACATGCATAATGTGAGTGCGATTTAAATGGTGACAAAAATTTAAAATAAATAAATACTTATAGTGTTCATATTGTGCAATGCAATTACAAAGTTTCATAACGATGCTTAAGCTGGGTTTAGAGTTGCGCTGATCGCACGCTTACCGTCGGAAAGTATGAACCGTCCGCGCTGATGACTATGCGTTATTCAAAAACGCTTCGTAGAAGTTCATACATTTTTGGCTGTCGGCGCTGACAGTCAGCATACGGTCAGCGCGACTCTTAAGGCATTGTCCTAATAGGACGCGAATCTGCGATCATCGCGCGAGTAAACGATGCGACCATCGCGTGTTCATAAGCGTGCGCCTAAACGTCGCGCGATTGTCAGTTAGGACACCTATTCGAGTTCAATATGTTTGATCGCGAGTTCGTACGAGTAAAATTCGTGCGAACCAACGATGATCGCGCATTCGCGTCCTATTAGGACAATGTCTAAAACCAGCCTTACATTATAAGCATAAAAATCTTTATACTTAGTTATCTACCCTGCTCACCTCTTCCATTGGTGGACTGTACACAGAAATGCGATGCGACGACGCATACTAAAGGTATACAAGCTAATAGAACTTGTTTTCTGGAACGCTTTGGTCACCTCATTTATGCATATGAGACCGCACGAATTCGCATCGCAGTTACCTGCGTTGCGGAGTCACATCGCGACTTTATGTATACAAGTTCTAATACAAAGTATTTTGACAACGGAATTTCCCAGCTATAAACTGCTATAAAATAAAGATGAATATTATAGGCGAATAATTGACACTGACGCGGTCGCTACGTCTCCTACGCCATTGTGAGAAATGGGTCCCCGAGTTGATCGAGTGCGCTTGACAATTTCACTTGATGGTAGATTTGATGCCCATTGAAGGTGACATCAAGTGAGCAAGCAACAGTCTGATCTGTCCCGTCAATCAAAATTTCTATCAAGTGCGATCGACAGCTTAACAGTAGCGTCAAGTCAACGAGGTAAACGATCAATATGCGCATCAATCACGTAGACTTGACTCTTGATCGTCTCGGGCCCATAAAGCCTAAATCGTCCTAACTTCCTGTTCAAAAGTGCTGTCTTGCGAGAACATGATATGTTATTTTCACTTGATTGATACATATAAATACAAATCCATTACTGCAGTTGTTGCCTGTAAATGTTCTAGAAATTAAACTGTTAATAATGATAATAATTTTAGAGTTTGAGGGCAGGCGCACATCTGACCAAGCGCAGATCATTATTCACTGTCAAAACATAACAAATAAGGCACTTGAATGCGCGAGCTAGCGTGAGTATTGCCACACATTCTATGATCTTAACTCAACATAATCTCAGACGATAATGCTTTGACTGTAAAATGCGCTTCGCCAGATGTGCGCCGGCCCTAACACGAAACTTTGTCACATCAAGTTCGAATATGAATATCAGTCTCTCAAGAAAGCACAATTGATATAATGATTTGAACGGAGATCTATAATTACTGACTACGGAACCAGGGCCTATAACCAATAACCATGCGTCCATCACGACACATAGCAAGGGATGACAGTAAAAAAAAAAAAATTAAAAATTTACATTTTGATTACGTCTAGTATTCGATGAAATTCGTTGAAATCTGATTAGAGTTACTTAAAAAAAATCAATTCTTATTTCGTTTGGGGGGACTTCGTTAGGTTTTATCTGCAGCTGACTACACGGTGTTTATAACGCGCCCACCCGTCACGAATGTTCCTCAGATAATGTAGTCGAACTATAATCTATATAGGTATATAAAATTCAAAGTCCTGACTGATTTTACCATATACCAGCGCACAGCCCAAACCGCTGAGTCTAGAGATTCCAAATTTGGAATGTAGGCCCCTTACGACGTCTACGGGTGTACTAAGAAAGGATTTTTCAAAATTCCCACGGGATAGCGAGATAATACGCAAACGAAGTTGCGAGTATTTTACTAGTAAAAATATATACTTCAATATTTTTTTTTACTGTCAAACCTTTCGTGTTACAGAAAGTCCTGTTCGCATCGTAATAATTAATACAACCCTTTATAAGTGTAACGACCGCAACCAATATGCGATCTCAATTCTCCATCGATGGTTGTTCGCGATTGACGGAAGTATTGACTCGTAGTTTACTTCCATAGATTAAAACAATGCATTGATTGGTTAAAGGGGCGCGTAATGTGAATTTTTCAATCTGAGATAGGGCCAAAAGAATTGAGATCGTTGGGTTTGCGTAAGACTTCAATAAATAGGAATACAACGGTATTATGTATCAAGGAAACATTAGAACCGATGAAATTCATAAATTAAACCTTACTTTAAGTGGCTGTGAAATAGTTTATATAAAAAACTTAAAGCAAATGCCAGTGTACCCGACATTTTAAAATCACCAGAGCCCTCTCTTAAATTCGCGATTTTCATTTCAATATTGAATAATTGTAATTTAATTTTATCGCAATTACTCTTTATAATAATTTACAAAGTATTTGGTTAGCGTACAATCCGATTTCTTATGTGCAAATTATGGACGTGAAGAATCTTTTTTGTTATACAGTCGGCCAATGAAAAAGGCGAGCAGGGCCGATATGATTCATGTTTCTAAATGTTGCGACTCGAATTTTTATTTATGATTTCAAATTTGTATCGGAAATTTGATAATTCAGGTAATTGTATTGCATGTCTAAAAAAACCGACCAGTTGCAAGAAAGCCTATCAACACGTTGGATTACAACAAACCCTGTTGCTTCCTTTCCTATAGGAATTCGTCGCGTGTGTAGTCACGTTTTTCCATCGTGGAGTTACGATCATGTCATCGTGAGGTCTAACACACAAGGAGCTCAATGTAGCACGAAATGCGATGCCAACGCGCGTACATGTGTACAGGGTTAGTCAGCTTATTCGTCGGGTACAATTTAATGGGTATATAATACTCATAATTGCCATTTTTTCTCAAAAAAGCAGCAAACTGGCATTTGCATAGTTTACTTAGCAAACATTCTTTAGTTTAACAATGGATATTCAATGATCGATACATTATGTAATTGCATGTAAAAAATAACAATTCGTGTATTATATAGTTTTTATGTGTATAATAATTATTTACTTAAAACACCTGGCTTGAAAAAAGAAAATAAGCGCCTTGTCTATGGCCGTACCATAAAGAATTTTTACTTTTTTCAATCAGGCAACACGGACTGGCAGGACCAGTGAATTATTTTAAGAGAACACGACATGTAAAATATTCAATTTGCGGTTGGTGAATATATAATAGAAGTTTCTAGAAAATATCTGTGAATTGTGACGTCACTTTAGGATGACATGTTGGACTTATTCTTCTCGATAAAGAAAGAAGTAAAAGATGTTTATTTGGCAGAAAGGCATTACAACAAGTAACAAAAATAAACATTAGACGACTAAAATTCTACCAAAAAAGTATCCGCTCAGCGATTGTCTATACCATAAGACCTAAAAAAAATCTAATGATTGTAATTCTCACACTGAAATGATAATGATTACACAAACAACTTACTGACGACGCCATTTGCAAATAATTGACATAATCGACGCCATTTTGAAACGACTGTCATTTTCACTCGCGCGAATTTGACCAAAGTGAAATTAGCGCGGTGTTGTGTAGAATTTCGTTAATATTACAAAATTTACAGTGCCACAAACTGTGCCAGTGGCCAAAACTAGAAGTAATGAATACGCCTTGAATACCTTGACAATTACCTTCAAAGCTTCGATCCTAGCGCCGCCGCCATCGGAATAGATAATGTGGCACTGTAACCCCGTTATCCCAGCATTGGGTTTGCAATCGGGAAACGTATCCTAGACTCCTTTGGATCATGGTTATTTATAGACAGCGGCAATAGCTTTCCATCAGATGACCCTCAGGCAGTTCTTTTTAGAAAATTCTACATAATTCACACAGCGCCAATTGGTCCCAAAGTAAGCCAGGCTTGACCTGCTTGTGTTATGGGTACCAGACAACGGATATGTTATTGTAAATATATACTTTAATACATAGAAAACACCCAGACTCGAGAACAAGAAATGCCATCACATATTAGGACTGTCACTGTCGAATAAGATTGAGACTTACAGTGCCACAAAGTTATCTGTGGCGATGGCGCTGGGGGGGGGGGGGGGGGGGGTGCTAAAATGCTAGGATAAGGTTGTCAAGATATTCAAGGACATTAGTTCTAGTTCTGTCCGGTACAAATAAGTTTGTGACACTGTAATGTGGGATTGAGTTCAAAATGTCTCTGCAACTGGCTTTAAGTCTTATTAAACAATCTTTTGAAGTAAAGATCTCGTAAAAAAATATATTCACAGAAATTAATGATGTCTAATATTATAATTGGTATATAACGTAGTAATAGGAGTGTGTCCATTATTTCTAGAATATGCGTAGACACAATGTAGTTAGAAAAAAAAATGTGATTTAATTAACGCTATATAAATAGTGGAGGTGCCGTTTGGTTCATAATTAAATCTGAGGGTGCGATTAGCAGTTTCAAAATAGTCGATTGATGACAGTCGTTAAGCCAAGTCATGTGCCGTGAAGACACTGAGAACTGAACCACAGGTACCAATTTGGAAAGAGAAATTGGGATTTATTAAAAAAATATCGAATATTATCAATTTGGGAGATGATATATTTTTTTTTATAATTTCCAATTGCGCTTTCCAATTTGGTTAGTTTAGTCTAATGTAGTTTTTCTGTAACAATATTAATGCTGATTGTTTAACTCAAAATTATGGGATTCATAATTTATTTCACACCATGATCTTGTCACATGAGGTCATATTTAAGCAACCCCTTCCCTAAGACACACTTTAATCATCCCCTCCTTCCCCCTAAAGGATGGATTCCCCCTAACATTAATGCTACCTTATCGAGGTGGAATCCAGCCGTAACAAAATTTAACATTCCATTCATATTGTCATTAATTTTTAAACTTGTAAAATAAATCATTTTCAAAAAATATATATTTCTTGTATCCTGTCATGGATATATCAGTTGACATGTCATCATCCATTCTGTCATTTCATCACTCATTCTATCATGTCAGCATTTGTAATATTAACATGCGAAAGACTGTGGCGGTAATTGTGTTAATAATCTACTCATTAGCAGAAGTAAACGGCATCTTCACTAAAATCAAAAAGTTAATGTATGTAGTTTCTTTTCGGTATACAATTCAAAACTTAAATATTTGTTCGTTCAAAGTCACTTCTAATTAGATTTTTTGCAGAAAAAAGCAAAAAAAAAATATATTAAAAATATCGTGATTATGTATTTTAAATGTAAAACTAAATTTGTGCCGTGTGACCACTTTCGGGTAGATGACGATTTTGTGAGTTGTCTTGTATGAGACTATACGAAAGAAGCCACGCGGCGAGCTATGCGAAATATATCGACTCGTGTTTACGCATTATCCTGTTGTTTCAACGCAAATAAAAATTGGCCGATATTTCTTCGCAGCAGTCCGAAAAACTGCTACGAAGAAATATAGGCAAACAAAAAAAATTAACGGTTTTAACTATGTCTATACATATATAATTAGTAAGTATCATATACTGTACAAAAAGGCTGCAAATTTGGAAAAAAAATGTAAAAAAAAATTGGCCTCATTTTTTTTGGGGCCGTTAACATACGCTTAGTAAGATGGTTAGGATGTGTACCATGTAAGTTTCTGATTTCTAGTTTAGGCTTGCACTGTAACTCCGTACGCATTTTTGACAGCGCGTTGTATATTATTTTCCTTCGCTTTCTGTGTTTCAAACTCGTGCAGTACCACCCTCTTGTAAATATACTTTTTTTATTGTTTAGTTTTTAGTGGCGTCGGTGTAACACGCTTCCCGGTACATGTCAGAAGTGCGTACAGAGATGTAGTCGATTAAATAAAAGATTGCTGTAAATTGTTTGTAAAAATAGTCATGTTCAGGATTTCAAGTGTAGTTTTGTTGATATTTTTTTTTCAACTGAAATTGCTGAAATAAAGCGAAGATTCTGTTTCATTTGATTGTTTTATTTTATACTGCACTACCAATTTTAT
This sequence comes from Endotricha flammealis, assembly GCA_905163395.2. Classification (NCBI taxonomy): domain Eukaryota; kingdom Metazoa; phylum Arthropoda; class Insecta; order Lepidoptera; family Pyralidae; genus Endotricha; species Endotricha flammealis. The sequence goes on from LR990883.1 coordinate 2,836,744, forward strand.
TATCAGAACCCAAATATCGGTGCCATAGTACTAAGACACTATAGACCCAATTATCGTCACCGTAGTACCAGTTATCAGCAATGATATATTAAAGAGGTTAAGCAGACAGATGTTTGTATTACGAATGATTCTAAAAAATAAACGATATTTAAATTCTAGGTACATCACTTGAAAATGTTAGAATAACAAACAATAACTTAAAATTTTCTATTATGTAGGCGAAAGTTTCGGGTATGTATGTGTTGTACTTCTTCACGCTCAAATGGCTGGGCCAATATTTATGGTATTTGGTATGTAGGTAGCTGATACCTTGGATTAACACATAGGGTACTTTTTAATGCGAAAAGTATGTACGCGTTTCTCGTAGGATTTCGTCAAGTCTAATAGTCAATGGCGTTTTATAAAGTGGCACTGCTACTACAGCATCTAGTAATAGAAAAAAATGAGGCCAGGAATTTGTGCCTATTGCACTTTTTGAGAAGGGTCACCAACTGGAGAAGGACAGCCAGCTCCGTGACAAATGGAGGGAGAGTGTAGAAGAAGCAAAGATCTACAAAGGGTTGTAGCACCATCGGAAGTAAGCACTTTTTGGGACCTCAAGGGCATAGTATTCTTAAGTTGCATGAATAAAAACAAAACATCTCATTCATTCATTCATATTTATTTATTTGGAAAGACAAAATCACTTATAATATCGATACTACACAAGTTCATTAATATTTATTTCTAGTCACTTACAAATTATGCGTACTCTGAGAGATCATCTGCACGAGCGAGAGAATCGCAACGATAATATCGTCGTGCCGCCTAATTCCATTCATTGTCTTAGAACGTGTCTCCACACGGAGATGTCATCGCGGCGATTTTCCTTCGGACTCGTCGCGAATATTTCGCTCGTAGAGATGGTTTCTTAGATCTATAAACCATGCGAAAGAGAATAACTTGCACTTGTATACTACAGGAGGGCCAAAATAATAGAACAAATTGACACTTCATCATTCATCAACGTAGCTTTTTAAGGGCGGGCACAAAAAAAAACTATTTCACTTTTTACAATTATTAATAAATCATTACTGAAATAATGAACAAAATAGATAAGTATGAGACTGGCATAATGTCAAATGTGATCTCCGTGGCGTAATGGTTACCACGCCGGACCACCACCCAGGAGGTCCCGGGTTCGATCCCCGGTCGGGTCATGATGAAAAACGAACTTTTCTGATTGGCCTCGGGTCTTGGATGTTTATCTATATATGTATTTGTTATAAAATATAGTATCGTTGAGCTAGTATCCCATATATTATATTTAACTATTATTTTGGCCCACCTTACGCGTAGACCTATAAAACGAGCACTACGAGTATTTCACTTTGATTTCACTTTAAAATCCATATGACATAAACTGTATGTCATTTGGTGTGTGTCATGTCATCGTGTCCGCCATCATGGAAACTGCACTATTCTCTTCGGCAGGATTGAAGATGTCTTCAGGTTGAGAATCCGAGCTCATGTGCGAATCCGACTCGCTGTCCGATTCGTCTTTCTGTAATAACATAAAATATATTAATATTATTATGTAAGAACATTTTACTGCCACAGGGACCATGTCTTTTAAATGCTTAATTTTAGTTTTAATTGTTAGTTTAGTTTTAATTAATTTATATAAGATTGTTTCAATACGTAATTCATTGCATAATAAAATAAAATTTATTTGTATAGAACATTTTTGTTACATACATATTGCAAGAATTTAAAATATTGTGTGTGGTGACTAGCAATGGTCACTTTATCCCGAGGGCCGCAAGTTCAAATCCTGCGCAAGGCAACCATTTCTGTGCATAAACATGTCTGTCTGTTTACCTTGGTGTTTTTATATACAATGTGTAGATTATTTATTTAAAAGAAATATTTATTATTTACAAAAAAAGCCAGGCAAGTGCGGTTCGAATTTATTTCTAATATTAATTAAGATTTAGTTACGAAAGGAAGTCCTTTCAATACTTTCTACTCCGTCTAATTTATTTCTGATTAAATTCGTTGTGAGTTCCAAGACAGCTGTAGTTTTCTCCCCCGGGACTTTCATTGCTGTCGCTGCAATTTGAGGTCGCCGTTGTTCATCCTGGCTATACGGGACACACAGCGCTGTGCTGGGCTTGTCCCGATTTTAGGATTTCTCAATTATGATGATATAGTCCAAGAATTAAATCATACCTTGAGCGTGAAGACAGTATACGGAGGTGGGTTGGTGTGATATCGGCAAGACTGAGACGGCAATGGCAGACGAGGAATCGGCTCGGCGCATACGCACAGGCCGCGCGTATCACCACATGCCGCGAACAGAACCTGAAGAGATCAATTGTTAATAAATAAAAAAACTAACGACAAAAAGGCCGTTTTTTCGACCTTTTCTTTTCCAGTGGTTATTTTTTTAATTTTATTATTATCCGCATTCACCCATAGCTGGATTTGACTTAGCGACTGTCATCCGTGACCGTCAGCTTATCTGTAGGCGTCCACATTTCAACATCGTACGAATCTGATCGGACGCATCGCATTCGTAAATTATTATAAAATTGTGCGATCCGTGCGATGCGGATTAATGAACGCACTTGTATGGCCTTTTCAACGACCTCCGTGGCGTAATGGTTGCCACGCCGGACCGCCACCAAGGAGATCCCGGGTTCGAAACCCAGTCGGGTCATGATGTAAAACGAACTTTTTCTGATTGGTCTGTTTCTTGAATGTTTATCTATATACGTATTTGTTATAAAATATAGTATCGTTGAATTAGTATCCCATAACACAAGTTTCGAACTTTGGGGCTTGCTCAATCTGTGTGTTGTCTATATATTAACCTGATGCCTGTCATTGAGTATGTGCTTGATGCAGTGCTTGGCGGCGGGCAGCACGTGTCCCGCGCAGCGGACGCCGCCCTCGGAGAAGGTGCAGCGGCCGAGGGCGCCGCCCGTGCTGCGCGAGCTGCTCTCTTGGCACTGGAACCCACAAACATTCTATTAGTGTATTTATTTATGCACAGCAGCGCCATCTATATCAGACTTTTGCTCAAATCCTACGGGAATCACGAACTTTCGAGATAAAAAGTACTCTATGCGTTAATCCAAGGTATCAGCTTCCTACATACCAAATATCATAAATATTGGCCCAGCCATTTGAGCGTGAAGAAGTAACAAACATACTCATAACTTTCGCCTTTATAATATTTGTAGGATTATTAACTAGCGAAACACAGCAGCGCCATCTACTTCATAAAGTGCCATTGACTATCATACTTTTGACCAAGTACTACGGGAATCACGAACTTTTCGCTTTTTGTTTTTATAATATTCAATGCTTGCCAACCATAGTTTTATTATAACTTACTAGCGTAAGAAGATTGGCAATGCAAAAGAGATAGATCATAGCATACGCGTTTGTTAGAGCGAGATAGATAGACGAGACCATTTTTCCTATACACGCTATCGGCTTGTATCGTAACGTCAGTCATGTTAAAACAAATCCCACTTATATTTACAAAATTTATGATTTTTAAGTGTAGTTTTGGTGTTAATTAGACGTGATTAAATATGGTTACTTGTGCAGTGCCTGGATGTAACTCAAACTAAAAGAAAAATCCACAAAATTATTTATCTTGCTTGCACACATGTACATTCCACGCACACTAGTGTATTTTATTTTTGGTTTTGCCTCAATCAAACAAAGCCGATCTATAGGTACGCTAGTATATACTAAATCTATGTTGCCAACACAGCTCAGATGGTGCGCGTTTCCGATTGATATAGACCTAAAAAAAATAGGGATCCTCATTAAATGCTTTCTATTCCGTCTAATTTTCAAGACAGCTGTGGTTTCTCTCCCAGGACGTCAATAGGCGTTTCTGATCCTGGCTGTTCAGGAGACTGCTGTGGGAATGTATGGTGGGCTTGTCCCAATCCTCACTATGAATATCTAATACCTTGGCCCGTCGTCTGAGCAGCTTCCTGGCCAGCACAGCTCTGACGGTGCGCGGCCTGCGGTGGGCGGCGTAGGCCTTCAGAAGGCGCAGCTGGCGCCGCTCAAGGGCAGACAGCGGCCCGCTGCGCGCCTGCGAGTTGATGCTGCCTGCAATGCGACACACAAATAACTTCGAATATATACGTAAAACTTTTTTTTACAAAACTAGATGCTCCTCGCGGTGCTACCCGCGTTTAATTTTATGCACAGCAGATGCGCCATCTATATCAGACTTTTGATTAAATCCTACTGGAATCGCGTATTTTTGACCAATATTTATATTTGGTATGTAGGTAGCTGATACCTTGGATTAACACATAGGGTACTTTTTATCACGAAAAGTGCGCGTTTCACGTAGGATTTAAACAAAACTCTGATATAGATGGCGCTGCTGTGCATAAATAAATACACGCAAACGAAATTGCGCGGGTTTCACTAGTATTTTTCATAAACTTACAATACTGTTCTTTTTCAGCTTTCAGTGATCTCAGATACTGTAGTCTTGCCGTCTGCAACAACACTCTGAGTCTGCCCATCTGTCTTATGTACGCGGCTTGTAGTGATTTCAAAACATTTTTCGCTTCAGACACCGCTTCTTCAGCTGTAAATACGCCTGCACGCCTGTAAAAACGGATAACAAATATTACAGTAATAGTTCTACCCTCTTATTAATAAACAAAGAGTAGCCAAGGTTTAACTTAAACCTGTTTTGTCACTGTCATTCCTAAGAAAAATTAAATGTAGTTGGAAAGGGACAAAGAGAGGCACAGCGGATAATCCGCTCAAATCGGAGCAGCCCGTCTGGGGAAGGACCTCTACCTTATAGAAAATCGTAGCCAAATAGCATTGATCTCGGCCATGTTGTGTTCCTACGGTGAGTAAGGTCTCCAGAGCTCTACTTGGGGGTGGCGGGGTACTATAGGCTACGGTGATGCTTACTATCAGGCCGGCCGTATTGTTTGCCACCTTTGTGTAAAAAAAACTATTTATACCCTCATTGATTCAAGATTTTTGTAAAGAATTAGGTATCAAAAAATAGTTAGTTACGTTATTAAGGTTTTTACGCCAAAATTTTCTTTGACTATTCTAATTATAAGTGCGGTTTGTTTACGTAAATTCTTCCGACATATTGGCTTTAATAACAATAATAAATGTTCTATAAGTTGATAAAAAAAATCTATGCAATAGCTTTACCGCGGCAGTCCCCGAGTGCCACACATATTTTTTTTATTTCTTATGGACATTAATGATTTTACTTACATAAACTAATATAAAAATATAAAGGGGAAGATTTTGATTTATTAATGACTTTTTTATTCATAAAATTAATTACTTTATTGTTTATTAAACTGATTTAAACAAATTACAGATTTTAGAGATTCATTTGTTAGTAATACCATACCTTACATAGTGTGTCTCAACGCCCAATAACACTTTTAGTATAGCGAAAATACAAATCCATAATGTATAAAGGTCACCAACCAGAGCGGCTGTTCTTCGCAGGGCGCGTCCTCGGCGTCCCCGTCGTCGTCCCCTGTCGCGCGACACGATCCCTCGTCGCCCAGCGTCACGCTGTCGCCGTCGCTGTCGCTGCCGCTCGCGCACTCCATTATCGCGGAGGAGTACGCCGCGTTTTGGGCCGTCGCGTCTATTTGCTCTGTAATATTATAATACTAACATTACGAATGAGAAAGTCAGTTTGTTTGTTATTCATTCACGGCTTGACTAAGCAGCCGATCATTATGAAAATTTGTATACATATTGTCAGGGGTACAGAGCCCAACATAGGCTAATTTTTATCCTGTGAAAGTGTGTCATTCCAATGGGAAAATATTTTTTCTACTATAGGTGGCGCTGCAATTGCGATGTCAGCTAACAAATGGCGCCACAAGTCGTGCTATGGATTGTTTTGTTGTCAAACGAGATCTATGTCATAAAATTAACCGCGAGCGAAGCCGCGTGGAAAAGCCTGTAAATTTTAAATTACTAACTGTTACCCACGGTAAAAATAAAATAATACCCACAATAATTCTCACTATAAATATATAGGGACAATTCATACAGATTGAGCTAGCCCCAAAGTAAGTTCGAAACTTGTGTTATGGGATACTAACTCAACGATATTATATTTTATAATAAATACATATATGGACAAACATCCAAGACCCGAGGCCAATCAGAAAAAGTTCGTTTTTCATCATGACCCGTCAATAGAGAGATAGAACTAGATGGCGTTGTGTGATTTGTCAGAGAATATTTATTTATTATGCAAAAACCGACCGGGGATTGAAATTGCTTAACTCGATATAAATACTTTAAAAAAAAATTCGAGTAAATCCTTTCATGCAGTATTTAGTATGTCAATCATACATACAGCCCTGGTTATCTCATTCATTTGTTGACTGTACAATAAACAAAACTCACTGAACGGGTCGACGGGGGTCGGCGAACTCTGCTCCTGGTCGGCGGGGTCGCTGACCACTGACACTGACGACGCACAAGACGTCGTCCTGGGACGTTCCGGCCTGAAAAATATATGAACAAAATATTTCTTTGAGGTTTCATTTTTATTCCTACAACTCTTTGTTTGTTAATGTAAAAAAAGGAAGTGGACGTATGAAGTTTTGTTTTTCAGAAGTGATTTTTTATTTGTGATTTCATTATAATTCTCAATAGTTTTATTTTTTTAAATATCCACTTATATATACAAAATGTTTATTGCAACCAAATGTAATAATTTTTTATTGTAATAACCTAATTGGAAAAAAAAAATGTTATAAGTAATGTGATATGACAATGAAAAAAATGCAGTATTTTTTTGTCTTTAGAAATTTCTGTCATGAGTGGCCATTTTGCTTGTGATTGGTGGTAGCAGTTTATTTTCATTTTATAATAATAAATAAATGATTGTATTATCAATACTGAATTTACTTTTTTTTAATGATTTTTATCATATTTTTTGTTTTCAAAAACACAAATAAAAAAAATATAAAATAATATCAATATCATGTGTACTCTTCGTCTAAAAAAAACCACTTTTTTCTGTTTGTCTTGATTTGTACAATAAAATGTAGACATTTTTGTTCTCATGTAAGTAACTTACTTGACATAATGTTGAAGTTGGTTGAGAAGTGTCTCCGTAGTGCTCACAGGAGGTGGCGGTGCCGAAGCTCGTTGGCGAGCGTGCAAAGCAGCGCGAGCATGTTCGTAACATAATCTGAAAGAAATCGTCATGAAACACTTTATCCAGACTAATATTATAAGTGCGAAAGTGTTTGTGTCCTTCTTTTGTCGAAACGAACGAACGGATGACTTGATTTAACATCTTATTACCACGGGAAAGAATAAATGGCAAATACTCTGGACAAGGCGGGGGAAGCCGCAGGTAACAGCTAGTAAATCCATACTAATATTATAAATGTGAAAGTGTGTTTGTTTGTTCTCCCTTCACGTCGAAAGTAATGCACGGATTGTTTTTTTTTATTGGGGATAGTTTAAGGTCTGCAGAGTGACATAGGCTGTTTTTTTTTCCACGGGATAAAGAGATTTCCATGGGAAACATTATTGACATTTTCCCTTGACCACGCGGGCGGAGCCGCGGGTAACAGCTAGTTAATAATAAGAATAAATTCTACAAAATTCACATAGTGGACCATAGTAAGCTGTGCTTACCCTGCTTGTGTTATGAGTAACAGACAACGAATATATTATTGTAAATAGATACTTATAATATTTAGAAAACACCATTGATTTAAATTTTAAATCTTAAGAGCATCCTTACCTTTTAAAATTTAAGAACGAGCACCGCAATAAATATAAATAAATATAGGTATAGGGACAATTCATACAGATTGAGCTAGCACCAAAGTAAGTTCGAAACTTGTGTTATGGGATACTAACTCAACGATATTATATTTTATAACAAATACATATATAGATAAACATCCAAGACCAGAGGCCAATCAGAAAAAGTTCGTTTTTCATCATGACCCGACCGGGGATCGAACCCGGGACCTCCTGGGTGGCGGTCTGGCGATAAATATAAATAAATATTCTTGGACGAATCACACAACGCCATCTAGTCCCAAACTAAGCAACTAAACTTGTACTATGGGTACTAGATTGCTGATAAATATACTTAAATACTTTTTTTTTGTAAATAAATACTTGTTATACATAGAAAACACCCAGACCAAGGCAAACAGACATGTTCATGCACACAAATGTTTGCCTTGCGCAGGATTCGAACCCGCGGCCTTTGGGATAAAGTGACCATTGCAAGCCACTCGACCACCGGGCCTGGCAATATTTCTGCCATACAAAAAAAACTATCGCCATCTATTAGATTTTCTAATTACTAAGTTGCGTGATAAAAATTGAGAATCAAACCCAATTTTTTAAGACATTTATTTGCGGCCTTTATTTTTTACATAATTATTATTATTCTTCTTACTATCTATACATATAATAAAACAGTAGACCCCGATATGTCTGTACTTTGAACATATTTGGCAAAAATGGAGAGGGAACAGTTAGAGAAAGGTAAGAAAAGCAAAACAATTTTTTTTTTTGAATTTTTTGTCTGTCTGTCTGTTTGAACGCGCACATCTTCTAAGTTACTGAACGGAGATGCCGTTTTCACAGGGAGATAGAGCTCGGCTTGGAGCAGAATATAGGCTTTGTTTCATTTAAATCATGTGACAGGAAAAGGAGTAATCCTTTCACGTTAACATTTCACGTGGACGAAGTCGCGGGTAACAGCTCGTTCTTAATAAAAGTATATTCTTACCCCTGATCTCGATGATTAGGTTCTAGTGGTGCAGGTTGATTGCACCTCTCTCCATTATTGAAAGCATGGCAACACTGTCTGTAAGGTGCGGTAGGATCCCGCAGTATATGACGCTGGCAATACTGTCGCCCAGACAACACTGGCAGCGAGCATTCGTATCCTTTAAACGCGCAGGCGCGCGAACGAGACACTATTTCTTTTTGTAACTGAAATATAAGTTTTTATTATTTTTATTATTATCACAGACATAACAGACTAAACATAATTTTACATACACATAGACACAAGCCGAAAATATTGCTGTCACTTTTCAGCTAATTCAATTCGGTATAACCTTGTCCCTTTCTTTCATCAATAGCAACACTAACGCACACTTACTCAATTTGACAGCCGTGTCTTGTTTTGGTAAACGGAATTTGTATCATACGTAAAAGTAAGGGGAAGATGGCAATTTGTTCTCGTTTAAAAAGTGACTTTTAAAGTAATATGGGTGTAAAGTGCTGTGTAATACATTTTAAAAACTCTTCGTACAAAAGCAGCCAAGCAAGCAGTACAAAAGTACCCATTTGTGTCTGTGTGACTGACATTTGATAGTGTGCGTTTTTGCCACGATTTCTGATATGGAATGTTCTGTCTGTTATGTCTGTGATTATTATATCATTTAAGGTTTAAACTAAAAGATTGGTCAAGTTCTATTATGATTATGTTTTTATAGTTTTTTGATTCATAATTTATTATTATCATTTTTTAAGTTACGATTTAATTTGTAGTAATTTAATTCTCCATGAAATCTCAAGCCATCTCCTTCTTCTTCTTAGATTTGATGGTGACAGCTCAATGTGTCGTACACTTTAAAAATGTTAGGGACACATTAAATACGTTTCAGAAAATAGCCTATGAACTATGTTTTTGTGCAATCTCGTTTCCTAGTTTTAAAACCATTTAGCAAATAAATGTATTACATTCCGCGCCAGGAGAGATGAGACCTGGGGCCCGATTCTACTAAACAAATGCACTAATGAACTCTCAATGGTGTCTCAATCGTGTCTCAATAGAATGTCGATAGTGTATCAATCAGTGGAATAGTTTTTGACATATATGTTATGGACAACATAATGTTTAACTTATTGTTTAAGTCCATAACAAATATCAAAAAATATTCCACAGATACACTATCGACATTCTATTGAGACACGATTGAGACACCATTGGTGCATTTGTTTGGTAGAATCGGGACCCCTGATTAATTGCTGAACTGACATACGCAGTAGACGATTTCTAGTAAAATGGTATACCTAGATTAGAATCCATATCCATGTGTGTGTTTGTCCTCCATTCACGTCGAAAGTAATGAACGGTTTGATATGAATTCATTATTGGGGATAGTTTAAGGTCTGGAGAGTGACATAGGCTTTTTATCCCGGAAAACATCTTATTCCCACGGGGAAAAAAAGTAAAACATTATTTTGTCATAATTTTTTAACTGAGATAATTTAAGGTCTGAGGTCTGGAGACAATTTGTATATATGTATAAAGAAAATAAACTACGTTATATACTACCACCATTTCGGACACAAGCAAAATGGTAAAAGAAATGGCGAAAGAAACCCGGTTACGGCCTTTTTTGTTATTTGGCATTTTTTTTCTTTCACTCGTTTGTTACAATGTATGAGTACATTTATAAGAATAAATAAAATACAGATCCAGGTACATACAGAAATCAAGCACTAAACGCGGGAAGTCGATCCAAATAGCGCTATGGTCAAATCCTATAAGGCTACTTTTCCCCACGGGATAAAGAGATTCCCATGGGAAAAATTATTGACATTCTCCCTTGACCAGGTGGGCGGAGCCGTTGGTAACAGGTAGTAGAATGTATAAATTAGTATGGAATGTACAAATCTATACCTGAGCCCTCAGTTTATCCTCCTCGCTCCTTCTAGGGGTATCAGCGTCAGGTGGTTTGATTGACTTGACATGGGTTATCCTGATGCCCGATGGTGTGCGGCCACCACGACTCAGCATCCGCACTTTGGGTAAGTGCATTAGTTTCCTTTGTTGTTGCGACATTATTGGATCTTTAACTGTAAAATACAGATTGGTTGTTAATTTACGATATATTATATACAGGCCCGGTGGTCGAGTGGCTAGCAATAATGGTCACTTTATCCCAGGGGCCGCGGGTTCGAATCCTGCGCAAGGCAAACATTTGTGTGCATGAACATGTCACCTATTCTCTGAATAAAAGTTATGAATATTGATAAAAAAGTACTTTCGCGTTGAATTATTATAAATATAAACTGATAATAAAACGGAAATTAACGGGGGAAGATTCCACCTCAAATATGGAGACATGACGTTGCTGTGACCTACTGGGTCTGGTCGTCTGGTTCGCCTGCGATCACGGCCGGTGCAACCTGCTAGGTTACTCTGCATAGCAATCCCGATTTCAATTCTGTATAATTTCAAATGCAAAATTTACAGAAAATCCTAATTCGTACCATTGAAATTTTATACTTTACTAACTATTTGGTTAGCATACAATCCGATTTCATTTAGTATTAAGTTAGCCCTAGTCTAGCTGTAAAGAGTACCTAAAAGTAACAATCCAATGGCGATCGTGTGGAATTATCTTCAAGAGTGGGGGCTGGTCGAAACGTCAGACAATATCAAGGTATGATCACGTTAATTTCCGGTTTATTTATTTTATAAAATATCATCTTTATCATCATCATGTCAGCCACAAGAAGTCCACTGCTGGACTTAGGCCGCCCCTAAATTCCAGCGCGACCGATTGGCAGCGGCCTGCATCCAGCGGCTTCCTGCGACTTTCCTTAGGTCGTCTTGTAGGCGGTCATCCGAAAATATATCACACAAATGTTATAATATTTGCCGTGTATCGAACCTGCGCTTTAGTGCCCAAGTCATTAACAAAGTTATACCGGGCTATCAAGTATTTAAGCTAGATTATTACGCATGTTGTGTTTTCTTTAATTGTTGGAACATTTGATCTGTTTTCAACCGACTTCAAAAAAGGAGGAGGTTCTCAATTCGACCCGTATGTTTTTTTTTTTTTTTTTTTTTTTTTTTTTTTCTATGTTTGTTACGCGATAACTCAGCCAATTATGAACCGATTTGAATAAATCTTTTTTCGGCTTATAGGTAATACCTCAAGGGTGGTCCCATTTAAATTTAATAATAAAAAAAAACATTTGAAGTCGTTTTTTTTTTTTTTTAAAGTTAATTATTAATATTAACAACCCATAATCATCCCACTGCAGGGATACGGGCCTTTCTTCAATCGAAAGGGACTAGAGCGTACTCTGCTACGCTGCTCCAATGCGGATTGGCAGATGCGCAGTGTTTTCAAGCCACCCGAAGGCGACTTGGCTCAACGTGCCCTCCGAAGCACGCAGACGCTCGAGATAACGAAACCCATCCAAACACTGGCAAGGGTCGACGTCGCTGTTTTTAATGGTGTTAAAATAATAGTATGGTAAACGTATCCAATGTTGAAGAACCTTATATAAATAAATAAGGAATGCCCAGTGCGGCGATCGAACCCGCGTTCCGGTGTCGAAAGTTACTGTCACTACCAAAATTCTAACGGGTTATCAAGGTTAAGGTATAAAACTGGATTTTTCAAAATTCTCACGAGATACTGAGACAAAATAGTCGCATCAATAGCAAATTTACATTCATTTAGGTATTGTATATTCTTGGAAGAGTTATACAGCGCCATCTAGTGTCATCGTGAGCTAAGTGTTAAGTAGCTGGTAATTAAGACACAATTTAATTTTATTAGAATCGGGCCTAATTTCCTTGGTGTACAGTCTACTGATACTGATTAGAAAATAAAATGACGCCATTTTTATTCTTTTTCATAATATTTTGTAATTGTTTTACAAATAATTTGAAAGCAAAAATAAAGATGAAAGATTAGCTAAGTAGACAATTAATAAATAGAGGTAATTAGGTAATTAACGAAATAAATTAAAAAAAACTCACGCTCACTAATTCTTATGTTATGCCCTTGTAAATATTTCATATTTTCACTTCTAATTCGAAACATATTTTTTATCAAAAAGCTATAAAAATTTATAAAATATTTCAATTTAAATCCACGAAACACTCGCAATGACGGCAATTAACACGAAATTATTACAAATGATGTATTGCGCAATGAAATTTATGTAAAAACGTGATATTTTTTACTTCTTAAAATATACGGAATCCAACACGTAGTAGAATAGGGTGTACAACAAGTGCCGCGCAAAAATTTCACCTACCTGCACTACAGTCAAAATACTTCTTATTTTTTGGAGTTAATTTCAAATAAATAAAATACAATTTATGATACTAATACACAATTCGGAAAAATCATTAACTAATTACTGCATTATTAATAGCCATTTATGTGATAAATTAAATGATTTCCATGTAACAAATAGCACAGTGTATTGTAAACAGTGGTGGGTCGGCCATTTGCACGGTGCCACAGAGTTTTTAGGTCCGTAAATACAAAAGCAATTATTTCCATTCAAAAGTTAATGAATCGACATAAAAATATGTACAAAAGAAAGAGATTAACCTCTACTACAATATTATACATAGTGATAAAGTGAAACGTACCTGTGCTTGTTGCAGATCATCATTCTGTCACCGGAGACCTTACTACGTTCACCATCAAGTTTTACAATGGCGTCTCTAATCTAACTAAATACCTACCTATCACGACTCCAAGTAGTGACAATTATTTTTCATTTACTTTCCGTTATTTAAACGTGTTCAAAAATAATTATATATTTTTATGTTTTAATTAGTGAATAGTTTGTGTTTTTATATGCCTAAAATGTTAAAATAATAGTTTTCAAGCTCTCAAATGTTAACGTGGTCTTTATCCGGTTGCCGCTGTCATAGCGCTGTCCCTTTCCCACTCACGCACGTAGACGGAGCTCTGCTTTCCGTCGTGCCTCCCCGCGCGCAGTCATTGCAACATCCGTTCAATGGCTGGAACACCGCTAGAGAAATGGTATTTTACAAAAGAGCAACTAGTGAGTTCTCCAAGCAAGAAATGCGGTTTAGATGCAGATAAGGAGCTGGCATATCGGCAGCAGGCCGCCAATCTCATCCAGGATATGGGACAGAGGCTTCAAGTGTATCCTTTTCAAAAGTGTTGATTTCGCCTCGACAATGTTTTTGTCGAGTCATGTGCTCGAAACGTCTATTTCGAGTTGTATAAGTGCGTTTTTATATATTAAACACGTGTTAAAATGTATATAAAATCGTTTGAAAACTGTAAAATAGTGATATGGTGGTGTCAAAGTGTGATACGAGATGACGAAACATGGAAAGTTTGACGGCGTCACTGGGTGCACTTTCGATTCGTTTCTTGGGATTTCCCGCTCGATTTGTGAGTAATGCAGCAATATAATCATGTGAGTATGTAGTATATAGTTTGTATATGGGCAGTAAATAGTGTAGTATGTTGTTAATTTAGGTTATAAGTACGGTGATGGCGTGGTTTTTTTAGGTCAGTGCTCTCATACGACAGCTGTATAGGACGCTTGCGCGTGACGTAGGGCCGTCTGGTGATCGACCTGGCGGCTGGCGCGCTAAAATTACCGCCTTTTTTGCGTTTCGAACATCTCTTCATTTATCGTGTTTGCCTGGTACTCGTCCATTCGGAAAGATAAACTTTGATGTCAAATCTTATCATAAAACACGTGTAGATTATCATAATCACACCACTCTGTTTATCTATATTTATTTTAATATTGTTTACATAATAATTTATGCACTGAAGTTCCGTTTTTCCTGCTTCTCATGGAAATTTTAAAAAAACTAACCCTCATTGAGAAAACTTGTCATCGTAAACTGCAAGGTCTTTACACACTTTCTCTATTCACAACATACAAATAATAAATACTAAAATAATCTATACACCATTTTGGAAACAAGCAAATTGTCACTGTTAAAAGTAATGGCAAAAGAAAACCACTTTGTTTTTACTCATCATCATCATCATCATCTCAGCCACAAGAAGTCCACTGCTGGACATAGGCCTCCCCCATAAACTTTTTTTTACTCAATGTTATTTAAATACATCGGTCGACTATGAGTATGGTATGATTTAAAACAAGTTGCCTTTATGGCAGAGAAGGTGGTAGTTAGTCAGGTGTTTAGTTGGTATATCCCTCAAGTGTACTTCGGAGGGAAGAGTTTGACAGACACTGCCACTTCTCTAAGTGATGCATTTTCCTTATTATGAAATATGAACTAAAAAAAGGTACCATATTTTTATAATTGTCATAACAAAACTGAATCTCCAAGCCTGAGGCCCATAATCAAGCAGTAACAATGTAGCCAGATATTTTGAAATTTAGAAAAGTACCTCTTTGTTAAATTTCAGCTTTCTACATCCAAGTTTGGGCTGGGTGATAATCAGTTAGTCCACTTACTAACTTTCCTTTTTATAGTATTACAATACAAATAATTAGTACTTATAATCGGAATCTCTTGCTGCTCTGCCGACCTGATCTCCATTCCAGTCTCATCCACCAATCTGAAAGTGCCCTGACCCATATACTATTTGTCTAGCTAAATGTGCACCTCCACTTCAGCCTGCTTACATAAGAATATTTATTATTTGCTTTACCATTTTGTAGGTTGAAAATCAAGCGTTTTTTTAAAAAATCATGGATTTAAATCAATACTTTTTTAATGAAACCAAATCAGCCAAAAAGTTTCAAGGGATTTACCCTGACGTAAACTACGGCGCGCACTGCTGCTGCACTGCAATGTTATATAAATTACAATAAATTCTCAATACAAAACCAATAAAAACATAACATTAAATTTTTTGCTGTGTTTAAACCCATTACGACGAACGATTTTTATATACATTTATTAATTTTAAGTTTTCTATTATTTTCATCGTTAATTTTTATGTATGACAAAAATGCTAAGTATAAATTATTTTTTATATTTGACTTTTAAAGCAACATGTTGATTTTCGTTAATTTTATATTATTTTTTATTAAATATGGCAAATAAACACAGAAATCAAATAAATATGTTACGTACTGTTTTTTTTTTTTTAGAAATTATTGTGTTTTTTCTAAACAATAACTGACTCAGTGATACAATGATTTAAAAAAATTTAAAAACTGATTTAAATCTAAAATCAGTTTTTTTATTAGTTTTTTTTTAAATCACGTTTTTTATCAACCCTGACATTTTGTGTGCATTATTAAATAAAAATGCAATAAAGTGCAAATCAAGCATAAAAATATTTGCCATTGAAACACCTAAATTGTAAATAACAGTGACATGACTCACGCATTTCAGAGAAGCAAACATGAGTCATTGTTCAACTGATATGCTCAGAATTTTCCTTATATTCAGCCAAGCTGGTTTTAATTTATTTATTATTGAAATTGTATCATTTGTGTAAACAATACAAATATTACATGAATTAACTAGTTATTGAAGATGTGAGGAATAATAATGAAAGGAATAAATATACAAGATAATTAATTTAAAAATTATCCTGGGATGGTCTAGTGAGTAAAATTAAATATTTAACATTTCAGGCATAAATAACTACACAATTAATTAACACAGTACCACCACCTACCTATGATAATGTATTAAACACCCAGAGTAAAGAAAACAGTAGGGGATTGAACCCGCACCTTCTAGTGCCGACCCAACTTACCACTCAACTGTCAAGTCCATGTACCATATATTTTATGTTGGTCAAAAATACCTGTGTTTTCTTTTTCATTAAAAAAATCATTCTAATTCAATTCAAACTAAACATGGATTTATATAGTCCATTATACATTATTTAAATTATATAAGTACGTACATAACGTTTTCATTAATTTTATTTAAATTTTTTTTTTCTTCGAAAATTTCCTTAACTACAAACAAAAACAGCTCGCAACTATGTATAAACACGGCGATTGTGTACATGCACAGATTCTACGCGTTTCACTCGTTCACACAGTTCCACAGGAATGCCATTGCGGCTGCTGCGCTGTTCCTCGCTGCGAAGGTAATATAATTATTTTTATTTTTCTTCACAAATAATCTTACAGACTATATTACTTCGAGTCAACACGCTTGAGTAGTTAGCCAATGAGCAACATACACATTCCAGTCATAGTCAACAGCTTGAAGCTTTGACTGCACAACCGCCCGAAGCAGTTGCAACTGCTTGAGTGGTCCGTGTATGTAGAAGAATGTAGTTCACTATGCTATGCAGTCACGGCCGCAGTCATCAGCCAGTCATTAATTAAATTAATATTATAAAGAGGAAAGATTTAATTGTTTGTTTGCACTGAATAGGCTCCGAAACTATGGGGCCGGTTTGAAAAATTATTTTACCATTGGAAAGCTACACTATCTTGGACATGGACTATATTATATGTCCAAAAAAGTTAGGGTCCTAACTTACAACCCTTGCGAAGCCTAGGTGTACCGCTAGTGCAATGTATTATGAAGAAAAATATATAATTAAAATGGTTGATTTCAGATATGACTGTAATTTTTTTTGACAGTTTATTTTTGTTATTAGGTGGAGGAGCAGCCAAGGAAATTAGAATATGTAATAAAGGTAGCACACGTCTGCCTCCACAGAGGTGAGAGTGTTAATGCACTCTCCGCTGAGCAGTATACTGAACAGGTGAGAAAAATACTCTTCTATTTATAGTAGACCGTCAAATGCACTAGATATTAGCCGCGTTTCATAGTCACGCCGTTCGTAAAACGTGCGCCGTCGGCCAGTGCTGCCGAAGCGCGCACATTGCAACAAAACGTGCGATACTTTCTCCTTTTTTTTTTGGGAGACGTTTGCAAACAAGCTAGTTGCCTGATGATTGCAGTCCATGGTGCTTTGAGACAACAGGAACGTCTCTGAGCCATTACAGCTCAATATTTCATTGCATATTTATAAGAATGTGACACACAATATATCTATTGAATAGTCATCTTATAAATTATAAATAGTAGCGCTATTCTTTGTATTTGTGACAAATACAAGTATAAAGGAGAAAAAATTTGATAGAACAGGATGTATTGAAGTATGTGATTGTGAGGTAGGGCACAGCGGATGATCCGCTCAAATCGGAGCAACCCGTCTGGGGAAGGAACTCCACCTTGCAGAAGATCGTAGTTATATAGCATTGGTCTCGGCCATGTTGTGTTCCTACGGTGAGTAAGGTCTCCAGAGCTCCACTTTCTAGAGGGTCGGCAACGCGCGTGTGATACCTCCGGTATTGCAAGCGTCCATAGGCTATGGTGACTGCTTTCCATCAGGCGGGCCGTATGCTTGTTTGCCACCTTAACGGTATATGTGGTCAAATACTATAGACGAGTAATACCCACAGCTTCGGAAGAATTCGGGCAAGACGCGACACTAGCGCCCCTACGGCATGAGGGCGGCATGAGGTGAACGATTTCAAAACTTTTGTATGCAAAATGTTATAGCGCCCCTAGCGGCATGAGGTGAACGGAGGTTGCCAAGTCATTGTATGAGAAACGTCAGGAGCTGTGGGTATTAGTCTTCTATAGTATTTGATGTGGTTACAGTAGGTAATTATGTGGTTTTTCCCTTTCAGGCCCAAGACCTTGTTTTCAACGAGAACGTACTCCTGCAAACTTTAGGGTTCGATGTAGCGATCGACCACCCACATACGCACGTAGTACGCACGTGTCACCTTGTAAAAGGTGAGACCAGCGTCCGTATGTGCCAGCTGTATTATACCGAGTATGCTGCGGAACGAGTACGCGTAAATACGCGTTGAATACCTGCTTCGACGGAGCAACACTAGTCGCGGCGGCGTTCTATATTTTGAAAATGCGGTCGTTGTTGACGTTGTTGTGTTTTGTTTTTTTTTGGAAGTTTTTTTTTTGGCCAGTGTTTTTAATGATTATTATTGAAGACTTTTTGAATGGTTTTGGCTTCCGGGTTTTTGAGGATTTATGTTTGTTTTGTGGTCCTTTTTTTTCTTCAAAATGGCGATTATTATCCTCAAATATCGATAATTCACTCGCATTAATACAAAGCATAGATTGACTGAATATCGTAGTGTTAGGTTTCAAAGTCGAGGACAAAAATTTAATTTGTAACGAAAAGTACGATTTGGTGGCCCATACCATCATCTCGGCCACAAGAAGTCCACTTGCTGGACATAGTCGTCCCCCAAACATTTCCAGAGTAGCCATATATAACATTAATTGTTATTTGCTATCCTGCGGTAGGTAATTACTATGTTTTTTAAGTTTACATTAATATATAGGATTAATTGTATATTTTGGAAGTCGAAAATTATTCAAAATATTACTCAAACAAAACACACGACGTTGCCGCATAGAACTTAGCCGCGAATAAAAAAAAAATCAACTCCACCACTATGTATATTACGCTATATGTAAGGTATGTACATATTGATATATAAATATGTGTGTTCACACCCCCACTACACACTGGTTTGCAATTAGGTTCCCAATTTAATTTAGCTTTTTAGTTTGTTTTTATTGTTTAACATAATATTAATTAATTAATTGATTTTACATAATTCACACAGCGCCAATTGGTCCCTCAGTTAGCTATGCTTAACCCGCTTTTGTTATGGGTACCAGACAATGGATAGATTACACACATTACAACTTGTACAGTCAGGTGCACGTCGAGCTTTTCAAATTCAAATTCAAAACTTTTGTTCAGAGAATAGGTTTTCACGAACACGTTCTCTTGTCAGAGTATACATAAATGATTCGTATAATTAATCTACTCTATAAACTACTACCATTTCGGAAACAAAAGCAAAATGACCACTGTTAAAAAAAAATGGCGAAAGAAAACCAGTTACGGCCTTTTTTGTCATATAAAAATGTATCCAACTTTTCTTTTTTCTTTTCTTTTTTAACATAAAATTTAAAACTGCGTACATACATACAACGTTACGTACGCGGAATGTCAATAAATAGTGCCATTATTTTGTCTCAACATAAAATCTATTATAAAAATGAAACCCGTTTTCCGTTGTAACGACATAACATGAAAACGGCTTGACCGATTTGGCTGATTTTTTTTTGTAGTTTTCTAATACTCTGTACAAGGTTCTTAAGAATCTTTTCTTAAAATATTAAGAAAATCTCTCAGAAAGATTGAAAAAAAAACGAAACAGTACCCGGGCGAAGCCGGGCCGGGCAGCTAGTTAAATATAAAATGCTAAATCGGTGTTAAAGATAGGAGCAGACCGCCCGCAAGGCAGCAACCGTTCTCGTGTATTTTCGAGTTGACGTGCTTTATGCGAATTGCAGATCAAGAGCTAAGTTATTTTCCAGTTTGTTTTACATACATAACGCGTTGTGGTCTGCACCTAAGTATGAAAAATCATTTTAGCTGTTCAGACTAAGCTAAACTAAGTTAGCAATGACTTGGTTTAGCTCTTGGTCTGCAACTCGCTTTACACTTACAGTACAATTTTGGCTCTTATGACATAGAACTTAAGTACGGAACAAAGTCCAATATGTAAAGGTCGACCTGCTCTTGACTGTACAAATAAATCTATTTTAAAACCCCAATCAAAACACTCTATTCACATTGGACGAAAACTATTTTTTTTTAAAATTTCGGCTTTTAATACATGGCTAATAAGTAATGATACATATTTTTTAGATAATTGCCCTCTCTTCCACTTGATTTTTATTATTTTGACACGATAAAACACTAAATTATGTGTATTAATAATATTTAATCATTATTATTTATTTTATCTGTAACTAGAAAAAATCGATGTAAATAAAATAAAGCTTATACAGCTCCAAATCGATTCGTATCTTCATTTTGAATACAGCGTTAAAATCAGTTCAGTAACTTTGAATATGGTGCTAATTCTGTTGTACATTTAACTAAACAAATTTTGACAGGACCAAAGGTGTTGTTGTCCTTGGTACAAAGATAGCAACACTTCTAGACCTGTCAAAATTAGTTTAGACAGATGTACAACAATATTAGCACCTATGTGCGCTTGTAGTCTTTTTA
This sequence comes from Endotricha flammealis, assembly GCA_905163395.2. NCBI lineage: Eukaryota > Metazoa > Arthropoda > Insecta > Lepidoptera > Pyralidae > Endotricha > Endotricha flammealis. The sequence goes on from LR990883.1 coordinate 2,857,602, forward strand.
TGATTTTTTTATTATACCACTCAGGTGGCAAACAAGCTTACGGCCCGCCTGATGGCAAGCGGTCACCGTAGCCTATGGACGCTGGCAACACTGGGAGTATCACTCGCGTTATTAGCCTATTTGTTATAAAAAAGTTATTTTGAACATAGAATGTATTTAGTAAACAGCGCAGCACTTGAAATAGGCCCTTCATGCCAAGAACAAAAAAATCTATAATAAACTAGAGCTAGTTTTTACTAAGGATTCCTAATTTTTTTGAAAGTATAACATAGTCTGTGTTACCCGTGGGTAACGTACCTATCCAACAGTGAAAGAATTTAAAAAATCGGTCAAGTACTTTTCGAGTTTATTCATTACAAACATACACACAAAAAAACAATCTTTCCTCTCTATAATATTAGTGTAGTTAATATATTTTTTATTTTTCTTTTCATTTCTTCCACAGCACCCAAGGATCTGGCACAGACGTCATATTTCATGGCGTCAAACAGTCTGCACTTGACTACAATGTGCTTGCAATACCGTCCAACTGTAGTCGCGTGCTTCTGCATACACCTGGCGTCCAAATGGAGCAACTGGGCGGTGAGTGAGAATGTAAACAATAAGTTCTTTTTTATTTCTTTTTTTTTTTCATTTTGGTGCTCCGACACCGGTGTTTATAACGTTATTGGACAAGTTGTAACATTTTAAAACATTTTGAAACATGATTCTTGCTTCCACACATACATAATGTTGCAAAGTCAAATATTTTTATTCAAATAGGCATGTTAGAAGCACTTTTGAGTCGTCATATTTTTTTCCTACGACCGCAAATTTGTGCCAAGAACTGGCAAGAAACTTTGCACTTGCTTTTTTAAATGGTACTTATAAAAGTTACAATTACAATACTTAAAAGAAAACACAAAAAAGGACGGGTTGCACTCCGGGAGTGCCGGCAGAAGTGAAAGTGAGAACTTCTTTAGCGGCGCTTGGCATCAGGCTACGGTACTGACGCGAGTTTTACATTTTTTACCCGACGACCTCCGTAGCGTAATGGTTACCACGCCAGACCGCCACACAGGAGGTCCCGGGTTCGATCCCCGGTCGGGTCATGATGAAAAACGAACTTTTTCTGATTGGCCTCGGGTCTTGGATGTTTATCTATATATGTATGTGTTATAAAATATAATATCGTTGAGTTAGTATCCCATAACACAAGTTTCGAACTTACTTTGGGGCTAGCTCAAACTGTATGACTTGTCCCTATATATATATTTATTTATTTTTTTATTTATTTTTTACCCATCTAAAAAATTTGCCAAGCGCCGCTAAAGAAGTTTATACTTAAAAAAAACTGCAATTTTAAAGAAAAAAATAATAATATACCGGTACATTTTATTCAATAACGTTAATATAACACCGGTGTGGAAGCACCATTTTCTTTTTCTATTATTTTTAAGCATTAGTCACATCTTTCGCATTACTGGCCAGTGTTTTGAGTATTTAATTGGATTATTGATATGAAAAGAACACTTAGAAAGTACTTTTTAGGGTTCCGTAGTAAATTGCAAGGAACCCTTATAGTTTCGCCATGTCCGTCTGTCCGTCCGCGGTCTAGCGCCTAGACGCTTGATGCTAGAAAGCTGGAATTTGGTATGTATACTCATATTAACAATGCGAACAAAGTGGTAGAACAAAATTTTGAAAAAATTGTGCCTACAGGTAAATTGGAAATGAATATTTTTTTTCGCACCGACCCCATGTTGTGGACAATGGTCCGTTTGCGAATTATTTACAGTTAACGTGTCAATTTTCGTTTTGCACGGTGGTCCCCCCCCCCCCCCCCCCCCCCGCATCTATCTCCGAAAGTCTTGTATTTAGAAATTTGAAAAAATTCATTGTATTAGTGTGGTATTAGTACAGTCAACAAAGGAGTTGACTGACCCCCCTCTGTATATATGATTAAAGATTTCTAAATATTGCGTGAAGGGATTTATTTGAAAATTTGTAATTACATAGTACATTATGAATACTATTGATAAATAAAATTTCAAGTAAATCCCTTCACGCAATATTTAGAAATCTTTAATCATATAAACAGAGGGGGGTCAGTCAACTCCTTTGTTGACTGTACATATAGTGAACCTACAAGGAAAACTATAACGGTTGAGTAGGCACTACTAGCTATCGAGTAATAGCCAACGATCAGAAGTCAAATTTCTTTGACGAAAACGTACAAATGTCATAGAATGTGGCATTATACTCATCTGCAAGCAAGAAATGAGTAGCCAATACGGAACCCTACATTGTGCGTGACCCGACACGTACTTGTCCGTTTTTTTTAAATCATTTACCTATTTATTTTTTTATTTTTTTAGTCACATCTTTCGAATTCTCACTGGCCAGTGTTTTGAGTTCCAATTTTAAAGCAATGAAATAGATTTTTATGAACTTTGAAATGTGGGGCTAATGCTATATACTTTTCACAAAGTTTTTTTATTTTTAGTTAGGTATACTGTGGTATACTGTAATACTTTTTTTATTTGTTTACAAACTTTGACGACCTCCGTGGCGTAATGGTTACCACGCCAGACCGCCACCCAGGAGGTCCCGGGTTCGATCCCCGGTCGGGTCATGATGAAAAACGGAACTTTTTCTGATTGGCCTCGGGTCTTGGATGTTTATCTCTATATGTATTTGTTATGAAATATAATATCGTTGAGTTAGTATCCCATAATACAAGTTTCGAACTTACTTTGGGGCTAGCTCAATCTGTATGAATTGTCACTATAAAAAATAAAAATAAAGTCTTTTTATGTTAAGCGACTGTTTTATAAAACAGTCTTTTAGTATAGAAAGTGCCCGTAAAGGCCTACTTTCGGGATAAAAAAAATAGAAATAGTTTATTTTTTATCTTCACAAGTTTCGGCCTAAATAAAGAGTTACAAAGTCCAGAGACTCCAGAAGTAAAGATAAACTAATGTACAGATCAACCAGGCTGTTAACCTTAAATACAAATGTTTTTATTTTCAAATAAACGTTATGACGATCATATATAAAAAATACAATTATTACATCGTAGTATATCCCGTACTGTATTATATAATTACATATATATTTTTGTTAATAGATACCACAGTCGCACGAAGGACGCCATTGGTTCTCCTACGTGGACAGGAGTGTCACAACGGAGTTACTGGAGAAATTGACCGCTGAGTTCCTGCATATATTCGACAAGTGTCCATCGAGACTCAAGAGGAAAATGATGTCCATGACCAATACTCCGAGTGAGTTGAAATTTAAAACAATTCTCTGTGTATTATTTTTAAATTTAGGTTTACAAACTGTATTTATTATTTATTTAATTCGTACTCAAGCAAGAGATACATAATATTAATTTGAAAAACCACATATAAACATAATGAAATATAAAATAAATAATCATTGTATTAAAATACATAACTATGTTCTAAATTAACTATTTTACAAACATAATTAGTAAAACCAGCTACGTTAACCAGTTTAAAAAAAAAACATTTTTCGAAGGGTCTGTCAGGCTCTGCCTTAGGGGCATTAAAATAACACGTTCGTGGTGACCTTCGGCACCAGATAGTTCGATTCCCGCTCGGGGCAAACATTGGTTTTTGATTATGAGATGGCTTTTGTGTTTGTCTCAAGTCCGCCTGTTTCACATTTATATCTGGAGTAATTTTTTTATATAACTAGCTGTTACCAGCGGCTCCGCCCGCGTGGTCAAGGGAAAATGACAATATTTTTTCCCATGGGAATCTCATTATCCCGTGGGGAAAAAAGTAGCCTTATGTCACTCTCCAGACCTTAAATTAACCTCGTTAAAAAAGAAAAGAAATAATAATGTTATACTTTTTTTCCCGTGGGAATGAGATGTTTTTCCGGGATAAAAAGTAGTAGTAGTAAATCATGTCGGTACTTATATAGGTTCCTTTCGACGTGAATGAAGAACAAAAAAATTAAATACTTTATTTTTTCCCGTGGGAATAAGATGTTTTGCCGGGATAAAAAGTAGCCTATGTCACTCTACAGACCTTAAACTATCCCCAATAAAAAAATCATATCAATCCGTTCATTATTTTCGACGTGAAGGGAGGACAAACAAACACACTTTCACATTTATAATATTAGTATGGATATGGATAATAAGTTTAATGACATCTCTGGTTTATATTAGATGAATGGTGTAAGATGAATGTAATTGTATTTTCAGGCGGGTCCCCGCACGCGGGCGGCCCGCACGCGCCGGGCTCTTCCGCGGCCATGGACAAGAAGCACGGCTTGCCGCCCAACGACGAGTTTGACAAGTCATTTGACAAAGGTTAGTGACACTTTATTTCCGTTTAATAAGCCAATTTTGACTAGAGTACTTAAAATTATATCAAGAAAATCGATAAAATTACTAGTAATTATCTGTTGTCAATGGACATGAAACGTGGCTTGCTACCCAACGACGAATTTAACTAATCATTTGACAAAGGTCAGTGAAAAACACCACTTTTCTTTTACTTCTGTTTAATACACGTGATTTGACAAATCATTTGATAAAGGTCAGTGAAAAAAATCACTTAAAACACGTATTTTTGCTTTAAAACACGTACTTTTAGCGGTTTCCGATATAGAATATTATGTAGTTCAGTCAGAATAAGTTTTTACTCGATTCAAAACTTATATTCAGAGAATAGGTTTTTACAAACACGTTCTCTTGTCAGAGAGTACTTACAGTAATAAATTATTTGTGTTATTATAAACTACTGCCATTTCGGAAACAAAAGCAAAATGACTAGTAAAAGAGATGGCGAAACAAAACCAGATAGAAATTTCTCTAGAAACCTGTGTTTCTATTTGACAAATAAACTAAGCGAAACTTTATAAACAAGTTGTGAAAGGTCCTGATAAATATATGACACAAACAATACAATAGCAATAAAAAAAAGTAATAATAAATTCCTGTTATTGAATACAACAATTTATTCACAGAATATGAGCGTGAGAGACGCCGGCAACCAGCGCCTGGCGGCTACGTGCCAGCCACAGCAGCGGCTCCCGGCAACCCAACGCAACCGCAAAAGATTGACTATAACCTATACAGAGAGAAGAGGGAGAGGGAAGAACGGGAGAGGCGGGACGAGAGAGAGAGAAGGCAGATACAACAACCTAGACCGGGCGCACCGCCCAGACCGGGCCAACCGCCGCACCATCAAAGGCAGCCGAGCCAACATCATCACAAACCGCATCATCCGTGGCCGCATCATGCGAAGCCGCATCACAAGCCACCCCATGACCATAGACACCATAGACCACCCGTACCGGGTACTTCTGCTCCCGCCCCCCAAACTCAGACCCAAGCGCCACCCCAGCCCAATCCGCACCCCCAACCAGAACCCCAAAGAACTCGACCCCCGTCTTTGTTCTCTCCAGAAAACGCTACAACCCCTATGGCGGCTGCAACAGCCGCGCCTAGACGGCCTCAGCAGCCTTTACCCCCGCCACGACCTAAACCCGAAGCTCGACCCGCTCCCGTCCCACCCGCAGCACCAGAAAGACCTCCAAGTCCTCGCAAAAGACCCGAGCCGTCTCTCGCTATCAGAGAAATGCAACCTCCAGCTATACTCTCTCCCTTCTCGTCACCTCCAGCTGTTAAAGAACCTGTTCAGAGCCAGAGCCAGAGACAGCGGCCCAGAGTACCGTCAGCGTCAGAGCCAGAATTAATACCGGTTGTCAAGAAAATTGAAGAGACGCCAGGTTATGAGAATGTGTTAAGAGATTCTCAAAGAGGTGGCTCGATAAAAACTAAAGAGAGAAAGCCCGAAGCGGGTAGGTCATTAAATGGTATCGAAACGGATCCAACACTAGTCTCAAATTTGTTAAAGGAAAGTCTGGCTAAGCCTGCGCCTATAACGGTGGCGACAGAAAAGAAATCGCCCATAGAAATCAAACGCGAGCCAGAAGTGGTAGCGCCACCCCCCGCCCCGCCGCCCGAACCTACTCCCGTCCAACCAGTACCAGAACACAAACACAAGAAAGAGAAGAAGAAGAAGGAGAAGCACAAACATAAAGACAGAGATAAGTCCAAAGAGGAGAGGAAAAAACATAAAAAGGATAAGGACAAAAAACGTGAGAGCAGCCCGCCGCCGGCGACGGAGACCGACGGAGCGCTACGCATAACTATACCTAGAGAGAAGCTGTCCAGTCCCCAAGGGTTGAAGATCAAGATCCCCAAGGACAGGTTGGCAGCGCCGCCCCCCCCGCCCCAGACTTCGGGCCTCAAGATCAAGATCTCCAAGGAAGTGCTGGAGACGTCTCGCAAGAGGAGCGCCGCCGCAGAGCCGGGGCCTCCGCCCAAGATGCCTCGCCAGAACGGGGCCCAACCTAAGGTAGGTTGGATTCCTCCCCCCCCTTTCCCGTACTACGTCATGCAGCCCCCGCCGATGTACTACGGCGTCATGGACGGCTACTACTACCAGCCGATGTTCCCGCCGCCCCAGCCCCAGCCCCAGCCGCCCCAGCCGCCCCCGCCGCTGCCCGCCATGCCGCCGCCGCCCGTGCCGCCGCCGCCGCCCGAGTGAACGCGCGCACGTCTCTTGATACTTTTTAAATTCAAGTGTACTATAAGCGTTAGATACACTGACGATTGGAGCGGGACGGATGTGTCAATTCGCGCGTTTCGTGTAAAGTTGTTTATATAAATGTGAGGTATACAGACGTGTTCGATCCGCTCTAGTCGTACTGTATATTGCAGGCATTAAGGTCACGTCAAGCCTTATCCCCAATAATTAAGTGTAAAGCTATATTTACACATAAACCCCCTTATTAATAAACGTTACGAGTATATAAGTTATTCACTATTGTGTCACTGTCTGTCTTGATGAGAATTAAATGAAGTGTGAAAGTGACAAAACATTGTATAACCATACACGTATTACACAACGTTCATTAGTAAAGGGGTTAAGGTTTAATTAGAGTATTAAGCCTCATATTAGTCAATGATTATTTTTATATTTATTGATATTATTTTCCCGTTTATACTGAATTACCACTATTCCGTCGTTATTCGAGGAATACTACAATTTTCTACAGAAATAAAACATATTTTTATATATTAATATAAACAAAACCCTAAAAAACATGAACTATTCTCAACGTCAACGGTCCTAGCACAAGACGTAAAAAAGCATCATTTTTGCACTTCGTGATAAGTATAATATGATCTATATTTTATGATTGAAAAAAAGAAATACTTTTCATTTGGTATACAATAGAAATATTAGGATTTCCAGTATGGAGGTAACCACAGACAACAGACTAAATATAATTTTACACATAGACACAAGCTGAAAATATTGCTGTCACTTTTCAGCTAATTAAATTCAGTATAACCTTGTCCCTTTCTTTCATAATTTGACTAACGCACACTTACATAATTTGACAGCCGTGCCTTGTTTTGGTAAACAGAATTTGTATCATACGTAAAAGTAAACGTAAGATAGCGATTAGTTTTCGTATAAAAAGTGACTTTAAAAGTTAAAATTTAGTGAATATAATATCAAATAGACAAAAATATGGGTGTAAAGTGCTGTGCAATACATTTTAAAAACTCTTCGTACAAAAGCAGCGAAGCAAAGCATTATACAATTACCCATTTGTGTCTGTGTGACTGACATTTGATAGTGTGCGTTTTTGCCACGATGTATGGAATGTTCTGTCTGTTATGTCTGTGGAGGTAACACAAAACAATATGAATAAAAACAAATTGTATATTTGGTACTGTACCATTAAGTTCTCTTAACGTGTACCGTGGTACGACACCTTATAATATCAAAAATAATAAAAAAAAAACCTAGGCGGTAGACCGCGGACAGACAGATGGACATAACGAAATTATAAGGGTTTCTTGTATAATACGAATCCTAACAAGAAAATAAAATTTATTAAAATTAATGCAGGATTTTAATGATTGCGTGCTAGGGCCGTAGAGCTTAGGTATAGTAATATTTGATCTCTCTATATAAATTAAGAATTTATACCTTTCACTTGTAGCCACACCTCTCTTGTTTGACCAAAACGGCGAATTGTGACGTCAACCAAGCGTCATCAAAATGGCGGCTGTTTACATTTCTTGTTTGTCTACAAATTTTTTCTCTTTATTTATAGGCTTGTTATTTCTCGCTCAATATAATATAAATATATATTTAAGTTCTATTTAGTTACTTTTTTTTTTCAAAAAATCGAAATCGAATGTTGATTATTTCAATCGATAATTCTTTTAATTAAACTAAAAAAACAAAAATAAAAAACTGAATCTTATAAATGCATTCATTTTCCCTTTTCGTTCCATTTCTTCTGTCAACTATGGCAGTTTAAGAAAAAAAATAGTTTATTTGACGTAAGTTTCGTCGTTTATTTTACAATGGATGTGTGCTACAAGTATGAATTCAGGATTGCTACTAGCCGAAGTATCGGAAGAATTTTAACCACGAAAAACAGATATTTCATGGTTATTTTAGTAATTCGTTGAATCCTATTCACGAAATACCTTGTGCTTTATGGTTATTTTAGTAGTTGAATTATAACGATGAAATAACTTGTACACGGTTAAAATTCCGTTCCGTAGTAGCCGCCCAGTTTAGAACGGCTGAGGTGGTTTTTCGTTCTGCAAGTATATTTATACTGTCTATGGGAAATATTAGCTGTCTAATAATAATAAATATTCTTGGACGAATCACACAACGCCATCTAGTCCCAAACTAAGCAACTAAGCTTGTACTTATGGTACTAGATTGCTGATAAATATACTAATACTTTTTTTTTTAAATAAATACTTATTATACATAGAAAACACCCAGACGAAGGCATACAAACATGTTCATGCACACTAATGTTTGCCTTGCTCAGGATTCGAACCCACGGCCCTTGGGATAAAGTGACTATTGCTAGCCACTCGACCACCGGACCTGGCAACCTGTTTCTATTGTGTCTTTTCCTTATTTATTTAAACTTTTTTGACAAAAGGCGGACTTACCAGTCAACCTTTGGGTAGTTTCTTTCTAGTTAATCGGATTAAAATTGCTCTTCTAAAAGCTGTTACGAATCGTTTTCCCTACAAAATCAAACAATTTATTCAAATATAATCATATTGCAATCACTTTAGAAGTCGAGAACATTAGACATAAGGGATCTAAACAGCACAAAGGTTTCCTTTATAAATAACTAGCTGACCCGGCAAACTTTGTACCGCCTTAGAGGCACTACCATACCCTACCCCTACCCAACCCTACCCCACCCCTACCCTACCCTACCCTACCCCTACCCTACCCCTACCCTACCCCACCCCTACCCTACCCTACCCTACCCAACCCCCTACCCTACCCCTACCCCACCCCTACCCTACCCTACCCCACCCCTACCCTACCCCTACCCTACCCCTAATCGAGTTTTCATTGTTTTTAAGATGTATTCTGCTATTCGGGACGGAAACAAATCCAACAAATCAGAAACCATGGCAATCGGTCCAGCCGTTCTCGAGTTATAAGTGTTGTAACAAACACGACTTTCTTTTATATATATAGATAATAAATAATATCATTTACAGACAGGGGTGGTCGAGTGACTAGCAATGGTCATTTTATCTCGAGGGCCGCGGGTTCGAATCCTGCGCAAGGCAAACATTTGTGTGCATGAACATGTCTTTTTGCCTTGGTCTGAATGTTTTCTATGTTTAATAAGTATTTATTTACAAAAAAAAAGGATTTTTTATATGTATTTATCAGCAATCTAGTACCCAAAGTACAAGCTTAGTTGCTTAGTTTGGGACTAGATGGCGTTGTGTGATTCGTCCAAGAATATTTATTTATTTATTTCAAGCAACTCGTAGTAAATACATTGGCTCAAATTACAAATACCTTAACCTAATACATATTATTATATTTTATACCTACACTACACTTTTTAAGTCATTGTCGGCTCCCTGTACCGTCTGAAAACAATTCTCTCTGGCCAGAAATCTGGAAGAAAATCTCTTCATATTTCGCTGGAAACCGGAGCACGTAGGACTTGAAGTTTAAGATATACTGTGAATACATTTTTAAAGTAAATGGAGCATAATAATGATCACTGTCAAACTAAAGAAAAGAGAAGAAAGATATCTTTAGACTTTCTGTGAAACTAGCCGTGCCCGCGACTTCGATCGCATTGTTGTCGAAAACACAATCGCGATATGAATAATTTTCTCCGTTTTTGCAACATTTTTCACTGATGCTTCACTCCTTTTGGTCGCAGCGAATATACACCGGGCGTCAAAAATAAGTAGTACAGTTTTAAATTTGCAATTACTCTTAAACTATAGAAGTTAGAGTTTTGAAATAAAAATCAATCTTTAAAAGACGATATTAAGTTTTTATTAAATGAAATGAAATTGTCTTTTAACTTTTTTTTTTCAAAGGTCTAGCTTCTGTAGTTTAGGAGATATTATTATTGCAATTTTAAACGTACTACTTATTTTTGACGCCCAGTGTAGATTAAAGCCTTCCTAGACAAATGGACCATCCAACGCAAAAATAATTTCTAAATTAGAACGAATAGTTCCTGAGATTAGCGCGTTCAAACAAACTCTTCAGCTTTATGTATTAGTATAGATTAATATGCGTTTTATAAATTGGCTCTTTGCTATATATTTTTTAAAATTCACCTCTGAATAGCGGGATATGCCGCGAATGAACCGCGTTTCACTCCATACAGGAAATATTTTTTATAGACAGTATTTTTTGGTTATATATGAGTTACTTGTTAAAACTATATAATTCATATACAATAAGTAAATAAATACAACTGTTATTTATTGTTACAATTTTTTATGAATATATGAATTAGGAATTTAATATTAATTTAAACTTACTCCGACTCGAAAAATTTTACAAAGTTCAACAATCCACTCAAAAAATTAGACGAAGTCTAACAAAAACTAAATTAAATTCGGATCTTTCGTCTGTATACCACAGGCATAAAGATATACAGGTTCTCAATAAAACTTCTAACCTCACCCCTCTATTTTTGTTCGAGGGCTAATAATAACATCACAATTTATCGGCTTTTTACGCTCATTATACATAATACATACAAAATTATATACTCACAACTTTCATATATTTTTTAAATAAATGTAAAAGTGTATACTATACAGGGTTAATCTGTAATTCGACGTATATACAAAACTTGCTTTTCGGGGAACAGAAAATAAAGAAAAAAAAAATCCCGTATTAGTATTTTTGTAAAAAAAAACAGTTTCAATCTCGCGCTATCTCGCTGAATTCCTATGCTGTATGAGTGAGACAACACTTGAGATTGACAGATTGTAACTGTTATTTTTACGGACTACGGATCGGGGGCTGGTTTGTTGTAATGGCTCATTTTTTTAAAATTAAAAGCTTTTATTTAACTTGACCTGTATGTATGTAAGGGTGGAATCTTAGAACGAAAATTTGAACCACTTCCCGAAGACCGATTGAGCTGAAATTTTGCTTAAAACTGTAGATCAGATGACAATACAATATTATGATAACAAAATTACGATACAGCCGTTTGTGTTCCGTTTTTCGTACAAAACCGTTCCGACCAAAAACCTATAGGGTACTTCCGGTTGTCCTAGAATCATGAAATTTGGCAAGAAGCAAGATTATGTAGCACAAGTACAGGAATAAATCTGAAAATCGTAAATTTGTAGTTACTTCTTCTTCTTTAAACAACCAATATAATGTGACCCTACCCTTGGTACATCTTACATTGGTACAGGGCTCTTTTTATACCAGATTTGAATTAAAATGTATTTTATCGATTACTAGCTTTTCCTCGTGGCTTCGCTCGCGTTAATTTTATGACATAGATCTCGTTTGACAACAAAACAACCCATAGCGCGACTTGTGGCGCCATCTGTTGGCCGATAGCATCCCATACAGCGCCCTCTATAGTAGAAAAAATATTTTCCCTTTGGATTGACATACTTTCACGGGTAAAAAGTAAGCCTATGTTGGGCTCTGTACCCCTGACATATACAAATTTTCATTATGATCGACTGATTAGTCAAGCCGTGAAGGAATAACAAACAAACTCACTTTCTCATTTATAATATTAGTATGAAAGTATGACAGTATGATTATGGGAAGGAACCCTCACGCGCGAGTTCTACTTGCCCTTGGTTGGTATTTTATTTTTGATGGGTACTTAAACCCGTTTAGTTTGTCGCAGAGTGACTGTAGTAAAATCAGGAAATTATATAGGTATTCAAATTGCTGGTGCTAGTTATAACAAATAAATTCATTAGACTAGTACCGCCTCTCGACAATAGATGGCACTGCGAAACCTGTCCAGTGATAACTAAAAAGAAAAAAATAAATTAAAAGTATAAAAAATATATTTAAAAACAAGCTTTTATTTAATTGCGCTAAAAAGAATAAAATAAACTTTTCTTTTAAAACTTTAACTATCAACTTATAACGTCATTACACAATTTATATGACATAAAAGCTTGTCGCGAGATTTACCTGTATAAGAAAACATAATTATCGAACTAACATTTACTCGTACTACGAGTAAATGTTAGTAATTAAATCTCGCGACAAGCTTTTATGTCATATAAATTGTGTAATGACGTTATAAGTTGATAGTTAAAGTTTTAAAAGAAAAGTTTATTTTATTCTTTTTAGCGCAATTAAATAAAAGCTTGTTTTTAAATATATTTTTTATACTTTTAATTTATTTTTAATATTTGATTCAATTTTGTACTGTCAATGATGTTTTTATATTAGCTAAAGTGTCCGGTTAAATAAGTTTGAATCGAGGCCATAGAATAAGTAGATTTCTTGGAATATTAAATTAAATGTGAAATTCTGGATAAATAATAAAAAATCCGAAAAACCCAAATATATCGAGAACCACTGGACGTCGTCTCATTCTGTTGCTTTTGAGCCCCCTAATACGCATGTTTAGAATATACGTCGAATTACAAGTAACCCAGTATTATTTAATAGTTAAATTGAAAAAATATTAAATTTCAATATAAAATTGATAAAAATAGTATAAAAAAGTATTTATAATATATTGTATATACACTATACGCAAATATTTTGTGAAAATATTTATGTGCCAAGTAGTTGAGCTTTACATATTTTTTATACGACATAATAATCATATATTGACATTCCAGTAAATTATAACAGAATGTGTATATAATACATTTTATTTTTGTAACTATTGCCTTATTGCTCAGTTTATTCATATTGTAGTGTGTACAGACAATATTTTCTTGCAATGTATTGATGTCTTTTTATAATGGACGATCTGAAAATAACATTGTCGCGATTTTAGTTGCCTTTTAAATAGAAGGGGGTTAACCCAACTTTTTTCTATAATTAAATTAATATATTTTAAGAGAAATTATTTGCGCTACAGAGGCTATATAATGAAATTGCCCGGAATTAAAATGAGTTTTGGAAACTGGTCGTAAGCCATATAGATAGAATAAAATAAATTAATAAATATATTTAATGATTATTATACACTAGAAATAGTACATTACATTGTGCACCAAGAGACTATATTCTCGTGGGTTACATTAATAAATAATATGATTTTTTATTCACGTAAACAATTCATTATAATCAGGCTAGAAAAAAATTACAGTAGGGTGACAATGGGTTTGGAGCCCTGAGTACTCTGAACTAGCAACGAATGCTGTATATAGATTAAACACAATTGTATAGACTAGTGTATGCAACAAGGCGGCCTTATTGCTCAAAGCAATCTTTTCAAGGCAACCTTAAGATACGAATTGTATGAAGTACATATTATCTATTTGCAGTAAAAATATTGTCTGTTTTACACCGGCTTTTACAAAATGCTGTAGGTGTTTGTAAATTCTGAAAACATTACCATGTCAGCTTTACATTTTAGTATAAAAAAATATATTAATGTTACACAATATTAAATTTTATATATTATATTAGTGGCCGCTTTCACAATGTCCCGATATGTCCCAGATAGTATATCTGCCAGACAAAATTGTATGATTACTATTCTGACAGATGTATACAATATTTTTGTTTGTGTTCAACATTTCTGTCAGATATATTTGTCCAATTTTGTATGCTTTCGACAATTCTGACAAAAAATTATCTGACAGATATCCTATCTGGACTTTATCACGACTTTGAGAAAGAGGCCCTAACTAAGGCTTTTGCTCAAAAGGTTAAAAAAATATTTAAATACAGGGTGTATAAAAATGTTCCTTTATTTCAGAGCTTAAATGTGGTACAAGTGCACGACTACAATTGTCTAGATATTTAAACGTAAATAAGTGTTAATTTTACAATATTTTGTTAAGTTTCAGATTGCGTATCTATCAGATAAATTATCGAAAAGTCATACATGCATACGTACAGCCCATCGAAGTACAAACAGCTTAACTCCCTTGCCTTTTACGTTTTATTTGTTCCTTTTTCCTTGAAGCAACACTTCGGTAGCTAGAGACGCCACCAATGTGTTAAATACTGTATTACTGATGTTCATAGGCAGCCGAAGCTACTTTGCATCAGGTGACTTGCTTGTTTGCCTGTGGTATGACATTAAAAAAAACATTTATTGTGCAAGCAGACTTGCAGGAATACATTGCACGTCAATTTTTTTATCCTACACATTTAGCAGCTCAGACAGGGAAGTAGCCTATCCCAGAATATCAACGTGAAGCAGTAATGCGTTTCATTTGATTTGTGAAAGGTCTGAAAGCACAGTACACGTACCTTATATCTCCTTTCTCCTTAGGTACTCTTTTTCGTAGTAACATTGGATCAGGGACTCTTTTCGTATTTCTGTGCTATGGGCGCCGATGTCCACTTACAATCTGGTGACCTGCGTACTCGTTCACCAACCTCTTATTAACAACTTTTGTATGTTTTTTGGTAATTTATCTGACAGACACATTATCTGCAACTTATCAGGACATTGAGAAACTTTCTTGAATTTGCCAACTATGTTAATTTCTATCACGAAAATGAGACTTTAAATAAAACGAAAAAAAAACTAGTATTAAATTTGTATATTTTGTAAATAAAAAAAAATAAGAAAAATATATTTAACAGTGGTGCCATTGTTGTTACCATTATAAAAAAAGAATAAAAATTATCAAATAGCTTTAAGAGATTTTTTGTTATTGACAAATTAAAAAAAAAACGTACTTAAGTTTGTGCATATTTGTTTTATACGAGTTTTTTAGTAGTAAGTTGTTATAGTTAATTTAATTCAATGACTTACACGATAATTGAGGATTATTTTCACGTTTTCCTATTCTAATGTCATTTTGACAGAATATATTAGATATTTGACAGAGTTGTATACTTTTGACAGAGATTTTAGATTTTTGATACATTTGAACAAAAAAATACGCTTTGATGTATGAAAATCAAAAGAGTAATCATAATCTGTATTGTTTAATTTGGTGTATATTAGAAGTTGTCATTACTTTTAAAAGTTCAAAAATGAGCCGCTGGCGCTGCAATTTAATAGTATATTGTACACTATAGAAAACTGACATGATAGGATATCTCCCATTATTTATATGGAACAACGTGTTAACTTAGTTTGTCGCAACCCCGGTATGACACTGTCATTTATTAGTTAAATTAGGCAATTAGTTAAATATGTAATAATTACACTGTTTCTACGATATCAATGTTTGATATGCTTGTTTCTAAGGGTCAACGCTAAAACTCGCGCGAGCGGACAGCGTGTTAGTTTCGTAAAAATGCATGAGCAGCGCCATTTAGTAAGGGCGCGTGCGGCGGGTTTAAACGAACCAACGAACGGTTCGGAGGCTCGTTTTGTGCACGCGCGCGAGCCTTAGCGTTGGCCCTGAAGTTGTAAAAAAGTTGTATTTTTGCATAGGTGGCAGTGTCGCATCGGAGTTGCAGATATGGTTCAAATATTGTGTAAGTTCATAGAATTGCATTGTACAGTTTTTTTTACGAGATTACCACAAAGAATTTCATATTTTTGTTAATTAAATTCATCACTTTATTGTTGTAAGTGATATTAGATTTATTGTATTTTTTTTTTCAGAATAAACAAATAAGATTTTAATTGATTATTTTTTTGAGAATTTGAATTTTATTTTTCTATAAAAAATCGTTACGTTATGCGGCAATATTTTTTTAAAGTTATAACATAACATTAGAAAATGTTTTACAATTGTATTTTTTAATACGCAGAGTTTTTCAAAATACCTTAGTAAAATTGTTGATACATTTGACCAAAATTAAAAATATATGCAATATGTTATTAACATATTTTTATAATTAGTGAGCTGACAACAACACAAATTGATATTATATTTTTGAGAACCTCTGGTAACCAAAAGTCACCTTCCATAAATTTTATCACACTTTTTACAATACCCCATCTTGTCACATATTGTCACAATGTTTCAACCCCCTTTCCTAAAATATATTCAAGCTAATGTTAGTCACTTCGATGATCCATTATAAGCGAATTATCGGAAATTTGCCAAAATTTACTTATACTGACGCTTTCTCGCTCATACTAAGTGTTAAATGAAATTGATACTGAAAAACTGAATAGACCTGGTGACCCTAGTGTGATGTAATTTGTGGGATGGTCCCCAAAATGATAAAACCTGATAAAAATCTGTCTGTAAATTGTTATGTAAAACCTTAAAATTATGAATAAATGCCCATTTTTGAAGTTATGAGTTTCTGTTACAAAAAATTATTGATGATCCTATCTCACTGTCACGATGGATATTTGTCAATTTTCTGACAGAGCATTCAGGAAAGTACACAATGTATAGTTGTATATTTCTGTGTCAAAACAAAAAATGTCTTATACTTTTTGTGTCAACATTAGAAATATATTCTAAATTTGTCAATGTCTAAAGGATATTGTATATTTTTGTGTCAACATCAAAAATATATTGTATATTTTTGTGGCAGAAAAATTGACAAATATTTATGCACGTAATATAGTGAATAACTTTTCTAATATCCTTTCGGAAACTTATAGTTTCTATGGGCTTATAATAAGGCATGTTGCTTCACTGGTTTTCAAAATAGATTGATTTATTTCTATATACAAACGAATAAATAAAATTCTAATAAAATTACACAAAAAAGAGCGAAATTTCGAACATTTCCATGAGATTAAAGCCCTATATAACAATACAAGTGCTGGATAGCTTATCTGTCAGCTAGACGACAGTTTTTGGACATTAATCTGATTTAGAATTTAGGTAAAATGATTTATGAAATGTAAACATCTTTATTCACTAAAAAATAATCAATTTTGAAAACCAAATTTTACACTTGCCCTGTGATTTGTTGTGCACATTTTTATCTCTCATTTTTTTTATTTGGCTGTTATATTTAATTTAAATCTTTGTGCTTTTTTTCTAAATAAGAAATTTTATGAATCGTGTGTGTTTAAACAGGTATTACGTGATTTCTATTTATTGTGTGTAAAATATTTTTTTTACTGTAAAAATTACAGTATGTTCTCTTTTACACTTTTTTGTTGCATATCCTTTGCGTATTGACTTCTATAGTTGCCGTTGTCCAAGTTTAATCTTCATACCTATAGCATACTTTCTACCTACAAATAAAGTTATCGATTTTTTCAAGAAAGTTGAGTATGAAAAACGAGCTTGAGACGATTAAAAAAAGAACTAAATAGAATGACGATTTTGAAAATTTCTTACAAACATTTGTTCTGATAAATTATGACATTATCAGAAAATTTTATGTGTACCTAAATGATTTTATATAAAATTTTGGATGTAACAGCTAAATCTTTACTTCCTTTCCTCATTATATCAGAATATTTCGTCTCGCTCGTTCTACATAAGATGAGAGAGACAGATGTATTTCGATATCTTGTGCAAAGGGTATAGCTTGCGCGCAGCAGTGTATATCGTGTACCTATGGGGCTATAAAGTTCCAAAATTATAACCAATATAAAACTGGAGGGATAAATACTAATTCCACGGTTTTGGAACTGGGTTGTCAAGGCACTACATTTTGCTGGGTAATACCGCTTTATTAAACCCCTGGGTGACGGGATGTGCTTATCAGTTTGATCGCTGGATTTTTACAACTCAAAAACAGGCTCATTACCGTTCAGGAAACAATAGAAAAAATACGAGTTACTAGCTCGCTCATTTCATATATTGTGTGTACGAGATAGCGATTGGCTTGATTTTATCAATTTTTATCATCTCTTTAGATTAATTGTGCATTTACAACTGTAAATTTTCATTTTACATTTGTGACACAATTGTAAGATTTTTTTGAAATGGTAAGGGGCCTGTGTCTCATCTGGTCAAATTATTGGCAATTCAAGTTATACTTATATAATAATGGTTATACAAGTGAATTTTTAATTTTTACTGTAAAAAAAATTTATAGTCTAAATTCTACAATTAATTGACCAGAGTTAGATTTTGAGTAAAACTAGTTTACGTGGTTGTCTTATATTTACGGCCAACGGATTTACCCTTATAATTATCATAGATTAGCACAGGTTTTACTAAAACATGTTTACTCATTCACTTTAGTTAAACTCTACGTGTGAGAGTGACAGTGATAGAATAGGGTTTTAGTTGAGCGTTGATCTATGGTAATTAATAAGGTGATTTGGCAATCAATTTTCTCGTGTCTTTATAACAACCACGTAAGCTTTAATACGTTTCAAAGAGTTTCTCATTTATCACGATAACAAAATACGTAATTTGTTGTTCTGTCGTATATATCCAACACTTGAATGATATTATTTTCACTACAAATTCATATGCTACGCAATATGTTGTTAACTGTCATATATGACATGATATCTCAATGCCAGTTTGTCGCAACGAATGTTTGAGATGAAATGAGAAACTCTCTAAAACGGAAAAAGCGATCTTGTGTAAAAAATTATATGCGGTCAAAAGAGCCTCATACAAGCCCATGCAGCCTCTTTAGGGACGACGACACACGGCTGCACGCGTTCACAATAGCTCGCTTTGCAGGTCGTCGAGACAGCCCTGGGAAACGGTCACGCGAACAAGTGACGAGACTACCCGCGCCCACTAGCGCCACGTGTGTCGACGTTCCTCCACAACACCTAACGGACCTCACTAGCATAGTAACTTTTTCACTTTTTTTTTTAATTTCCTCGTACGGTTTTGGCTCTATAATGTTAGTTGTATATAAATGTAAATATTTGGCCATTAAATATAATGTGAGTCGTATATGACTCACTGGAGAGTTTGTATACACGATTAAAATTTCGCTTGCACTACATTTAGTAACACTAAATGCTTTGACAATCAAAATTGTGCAATAAGTTTAAAAAAAATATCATCTATTAATGTTTAATCTTGAGTGTAAATTTTGGTGTGAATGAAAAGCGACTATTATGATAGCAATAATAATTATTTCTATAATATAAAATTATGCTTTCGAGACTGATTCTAACTGTGTATAACTGAGCATTAATGTATGTTAATTCAAATGATATAAATTTACGTTAAAACATACCAATTAAGTGTGTATATTAAAAGTGTATATCCTGTGTCATAGTATGCTCAGTATAAAATTATGTCATGAGCCAAAATCGTACTGTAATACGACGAGAGAGAATTTGGGTAACAGGTGCAGGGACGCTGGTGTATGCCACGGCTACTGACGCCGAGAACCCTGAGGTAGTGGGGTGCTTAACACAGGGTTTTTTTTACCAAAACGATCGATCGATCGATCAATGTCGAATAAAAACTGTTCAGTGAGTCGTAAATGACTCATTATTATTAGAGTGTATCAAAAGTTATAGTAAAGTAAAATTTATTTCAGGAAAAAAATTAACAGAAAATTACAATTTGTGCTGTGATTACTACACTAGACTCGCAGGTCCGTATCTTAATCAAGGAGTGAATTTACATTTGAAATGTTTCAATACTGGTAATTTTATACTGTCCAGTGAGTCAAATGTGATTCACTAGAGAGTAATATCAACAGTCACAGTTTCAATACGTCTAGTTGTAGTGTGTATTTTTGTTTTAAACACAGGAAAATTATAAACATTTTCATTTTTGAAAAAACCTTTTTGTCGTTATTATATGGACAGAGTCGATCGATCGATTTGGTAATTTATAATTGAATTTTATCAATTGAAATGTCTTGTCGCACCATGTTTGTTAATAGAATCGCGTAATTATTATATAAATATCTCTCTGCTAATCCGCAATGGAGCAGCGTGGTAGAGTACGCTCTAATCCACTTCGAATGGAGGGAGACCCGTAGACGCAGTGAAAGAGCCATTACGCACTATCGACTAGTCGCCGGCGACTCAGTCTCTCAGCGACCAAAACATACGCATACAATAAACGCAACTTTATGAAAGTCACAGTCGCTGTCGACCGAGTAGCCGGCGACCAGTCGACAGTGCGTAATAGCGCGAATGGTTGATATGATATGATGAATTTAAAAAATGGTAGAGTTATAAAGTTTTAGTAAAGGAATAATGTATCAATACTTAAAATAATATAAGCGATACTATACATTTTCACGCTTTTCTGAGAATAAATAAGCGTTAAGCCGAAGTTGCAGTACTTTCCTCAGGCTATCTTAGCGTAATTCACTTTGTACAGTCAACTAATGAAAGTGATGACCAAGATAAGCATCATCGTTATGAAATGTAATTACATACAACATAGTACATTTCACGTAAATCTTTTTCACAATAGGAAACTTGAGTCATTCAGCACTGCTTACCTCTTACATTGGCCGACTGTGCTTGAAAATATAAACCCTACTGACGACTGGATGCGTCAGCAAATGCACGCACCCGAACCCCGCCGCGTTTCATGTAAAATGATACATCTAGGTATATCGTAATAAAACTAAAAATACTATTTCAATTGATAAAATTGCAATTACCTTATATAATGTTATATTACCATTCAGTACCAAAAAAATTCAGTGTTTTTTTTAATGAAAATAGAAAGTTTCAGTTCTTTAATAAAAATGATGGGTAATATAACAAAATAGTACAACAAAATTATCACAGAATATAAAATGTGGCGCGACTAAAAAAAACGTGTAATATAGTAAAAAAAAATTACAAAAAAGCGTAATTATATTCGATGATAGTTTTGTTTTTTTCTTTCTGGTAAGATTTTTCTTATTGTTATGTCTTTAGGGCTTAGCTGTGGCTATAATAATTTTTCTCGAGCAGGCCCGACGTGTCGACTGAATGGTCGTTTTTATCCGACGACGACTTAATACGTCCAAAACACAAGAGACTGGTTTTGTTGGTAGCATCTGTTTATATGAACAAACTTTTTTATGGATGAGGTTGACAAACGAGCGTGCGGGTCACCTGACGGTAAGTGGTCACTGTCGCTTATAGAGCACATACCAGGGGATCAGAGCCGTAGTCGACCTTCAATAGAACGGTGGGATGTAGGAAGAATTAGGCTTCCATACCTCTCTTAAACTGAACTGCATTGCCGCTTTACAGTGATATTCTGTATGAGGATGGTACTTCTCCCGTCGATCTAACCCATTTCATAAATGCTATCAGTCCACGTCAGATCCCCTCACAGTGTTGTTCATATAAACCAAACTGAATAGAAAAATGCCCAACATCCCTCTGTCTATGTGTCTCAGGTGTTATCCTTTTCCGAATATATTGTCAAAAATGACGTATAAATCCGTCGTGTCGTATAAAAACGACCAATCATTTAATTTAACATTAGTTGAACCTCAAAAACCAGTAATTTTTGTAATTTGACTAAAAATATAAATAAACCAGCAAACAAACAAAAAAATATATTTTTCTACCCAAACTCTTTGTGTTTATTTTTTAGTCATATTATAAAAAATAAAAGTGTAAGATATTTTTTAACATTAAGCCTTGTTTAACGTTATTTAAACTATAATGAAATGATTGAAAAGACTTGTGATTGTGAACAAACAATTATTTTAACTATTGTTTGCATATTTCTGAAATTAGACATTCACGCGGGGCTGACGACTAATAAAAATTATACTTAATTAAACACAAACTTATCTTTGCCGATGGCGGTGGCGCTAAGATCCAAGCTATTGAAGGTAATTGTCAAAGTACCCATTAGTTCTAGTTTTAACCACCGGCACAGATAACTTTGTGGTACATGTATAACTAGTTATACAAAGTTGTTGTCAAGTTATATAACTACAGTCAAGTGCAATGATATTTATACATTGTGTATTAATTTAACTATATCGGCTTGCAAACATGTAAAATGTTTAATTGCAATTGACTGTAACGTTCTTGATATAATAGATAGCAAGTAAAAAATGTATTTTATTCAGGCGACCTTATAAAATTATGCGCCATTTTTTTTTAAGCGCGTCTACGCTATCCCAAGAAACGACATTATATTATAGCTACCATGAAAAAAATTAAAAAAGTCGGCTCTAGTGAACAAAAAAAAATATTTTTTTAAAATCAATATTATCGTTTAATGACTAAAAAAATAAAAAGATCTTAGAAAAAAAATTATATCGAGTGAGATAATTATTATGTTATTGTTAAGTAATTTTGTATGATAGTAAAAATTGAAAAAATAAATAAAAAATAATAAAAATATTTTTGTAATTTTTTTTTTATTGAAAATTAATTGAAATTGGTGCCGATATCGGTAATCTACTACCTACATTATTTTAATTTTTGAAATCAATAAAAAAAAGTTTGAATCACATACATTACAGGCCTGGATAACCTTTTTTTGACTATACCATTTAGGTTTATCTAAGAAAACACTGTTATAGGTACATACATAACAGTGTGGCTCGCGTGTTGCTAGCCGTTTTAATAATTCAAATAGAAAACATTTAAAAAAAGAAGGAAAAACTTCAAACTTGGTCCCAATAAAATTTCAATCGAAATTATTTAACAATAATATAAGGCCATTCATAAAATATGTGACAGGGGATGAAAAATACTTCATAGAGGTTACTTACAAGGAGGGGTAAAAAAGTGGTCACGTAATGTGACGAGTAGGAATAAAAACGTGACATATTTTATTTATGGCCCAACGTGATAGTATGAGGGAGACATGTAATTTTAATAGGTATTTAATTAATAAATAGATTAAGTATCTTTGTTAATCTATTAATTTGATTGTATAAACAATTTCTTAGTTAATTTAGCAGCGTTACTGCACCTGAACTCTTAAAACTATTAGACTGTGGTCTGGAACGCCATCGGCTGCGTGCAGCGTCACGTCTTATAGCGTCACGTTTTAAAGCGTCACGTCTTATAGCGTCACGTCTTACAGCGCCACGTCTTAAAGCGTCACGATGATGACGTTGTCTCCTTTAGGCTTGATTCAAAGCGACGCCGGTCGGCGAGACGCACCAGCGCGATTAAAAGCGCGCGCTTGATCTGCGGACCGCTGTGAAACGAGTTTTAGTATCGCGCGTTTCGTTGCAATAATATGCGCGTTTGAAAAAATAGAAAAAGTCAGGCGTTGACGACATTAAAAAAAAGGCCTTTGGAGATATAACGGCCACAGAATATATAACCAATCGTACTATATAAAAAATATGAGAAAAAAATGGTGGGGAATTTTAAAATTATTATCAAAGCATGACCCGGTTTCCACCAAAGCGGAGAGGAGAAGAAATGTCTAATTTTTCTATAGAAACTTGTGCCGCACGCAAGCAAGCGGGCGCCGCCGAGCGGAGTTTTGTATAGAAAAATTAGACATCTCTCATAGGTGGAAAGCGGGCCTAACAGCGGATCTATTGTCTTATCTAAAATTGACAAATTCTTTCGATCAAGCGCTATCTCCCTCTAATAGTGATGTGAGAATAGCGAGATTGAAATTAAATTGTAAATTGATATTAATTTTATGAGAACAGATTCGCGTTTCGTTTATAAAATTGTATACGTATATGTATAAAGCACGTAAAGTGTTTTAAGGGCTCAAAATGTAAAAATGTTGCCTAGGCCTCAACATAAACACTATTTTTAAACTGTAAAGGACTAACTAGGTACCTTTTTTCATTATTTAAAATGTCAGGAATGATTTCTAACTTAGTCAAGAAGAGACGGTTTTCACAAACACGTTCTGAGAGTCAGACATAGCAGTAATTATTGATTTGTGTAATTAATCGAATATAAACTACTACCTTTTCGGAAAGAAAAGCAAAATGATCACTGGTAAAAGTAATGGCGAAAGAAAACCAGTTACGGCCTTTTTTGTCATTCAAAAATATAGCCAGCATACAAGGCACGAATTATACGGAATATTTTATGACGCTGTTAATGCTATGCCGTGCCCGAGCTTCCGGGGCGTGCTTCATATTAAAAAAAAACCTGTCAAGATTTTAAAATTATTGGGATTTTATAGTCGTACGAATTTGCTATCGCGGGCTACAATTCTGCATGCGTGGGAGCTGTAATTCTGAATTCCGATTAATTATTCCGAAAGTCTCGATTGCGAAACACAGTATTTCGTCTCATTGCTTCGACAACAGACACCTTCGAAAAACACTTCGCAGAACTATCTTCGGAATGCTTTTGTTCGGCGGATCTCTTATTTCGATGGAACATATCTTCGACATATACTATTGTGAAATGTGTCAATAATTACAAAATAAAACTTAACTAATTGTTGAAGTTCAGAATTACAGTCAGCACGGCCTTCCAATGGCCCGAGTCCCGCGTGTAGCGGTCCATATTATGATAAAAAGTATTAAAATAAACGGTTTGCGGGTTGATAGGAGCATTTAGCCCGCGTGCGGAAGCAAATCCGCATGACTACACTACTCGAAGTTGATCGAGGTTAGGCGAATACGAGGGGAGAGGAGACAAAATCTATATTCTTCAAATATATCAATAATCTTCACTATAATGTATAACAGTGAGCTTTGCAATAAAATTTTAAGGTCAATGACGCATTAAATCTCATCCTGTCACTGTCGAATTAAGGAAGAAAAGAGATAGCATGAGGCTTAATGTGTAATTACTCGCACACACTTAATCGGCCAGAATTCTTAATGAAAAATATGTGATATATAAAAAATTCGTGTTTTACTATTGTATTTCATTGTTGTATATATCGATAAGTTGAATAAACGGTTTTTTGTTTAATTAATTACTTTATTGTTAGGCGCCATTTATAAATTACGTGGCTAAATAATTTTTAATTACCTTAATTAAATTGAAAATTTGGGGTACTCCGTGCTTCGGAGGTCGGTACCGATTGTATAAAAATATGCTTTTTCTATGCCCTATGACCTCATATTAACCCATAGGTAATCATCCCACAGGCATACGGGTCTCCCTTCAATCGAAGGTGATTAGAGCGTACTCTGCCACCCTGCTCCAATGCGGATTGGCAGAGGCCGGTGTTTTCAAGCCGCATGAAGGCCACCGAGTGTCAGTAGCCGTGACAACACAGACCGAGCACGGCTCGCGAGCCGAATGCTCGGTGTATGTGGACGTGCCTCTCGGGCTGCCTCTGGTGCACGTTGCTTCGGCAAAGAGTCACTCGACTGTGAGCCAAACATTGTCGATTCTCAAAATTGGCTTCAAGGTACGTTCACACAGAGCATTTGGCTCGCTAGCCGTGCTCGGTCCGTGTGGACACGGCTATTCCATATTGTTTGCTTATTCATAGAATTATGCTTCTAAGTCTGGGAACTCTGTCAGTGTCGGTCCGGACCATCAGGACTTCAGGACGATAAAAGATGACCCGCACCCGCAGTTGATATCAATAAAATGTACAAGAAACTAGGTAAAAAGGGTTTGCCGCCACAGATTTTACACTCTGTCCTGGTATACCAGGTCCCGTGGGAACTATTTGAGCTGAGCAAAACCGACTTATTTATTCATAGCCCGTTCGTCCACGACGCAATACACAAGCGACTCGCAGGCAAATGAGAGTTCCGTCGCAGCCCAGTCGCTTCATTTGGGTAGAGTCGTGAGACAATGGTCTTATTATTAGATAACTGGTGCAATTATGCTTACAAATTAAGATGTCGTTTTGATGTCAACTTGACATTACAGACAATTTTGTATTATGCTCTCCGAAATACCATATAAAAATCACGTCAACTTGGGATCAACATCATATTGACATCAAAACGACATCATCTTTTGTAAGCAGAATTGCACCACTGTTCACTTGTCGTTATGCAAAATGAATTATTTGGATACTGGGATCGTATTGGTCGCGTTTCGTGCGTCGACAGTTTTTGGTAAATTTTTTCATAGAATCGAAGATCATAATCAATTGAAACAGTATTCCCAATAACTCGTGGATATTACAAAGCAGATAGTCGGATCAGGGATGTAACATAAATTAAAAATTAACAAATAAAAAAATATTTTTCATTCACGCCACTGACGCGACAGGCGTCTTTCCAGTTTGTCTATATATTTGGATCTATACTCGTAAGCTCGTAACGAAGACAATTTAAATCTCGTTTCAAACTCGCTATCTCCTTCACTTCATATTTCGTGCGAGCAAGATGGCGCATGAGTTTGAAACTTGATTTTGACTTACGAGAATAGGCCCTCTGTACCACAAATTTATCTGTGCCGATGACGCGCTACCATCGAAGCTATTGAAGGTAATTGTCAAGATTATTCAAGGCGTATTCTTTAGTTCTAATATTGACCACCGGCACAGATTAGTTTGTGGAACTACATGGCACAGGTTCAAATTATATCGCGCTAGCAAAAAAATATATACTTAAAAAAATTGTTCCATACGTTTTTTCCAAAGATGTACGCAATTTTTTTTTAGAAAACTGCGGAGGAATGCTAATATTGTATATATAGCTGTAATTGGAAATAAAAGCATTCTTTCTGATTATATTGTTTTTTTACATCCCTAATGAACGCAATCATAATATAAACTAATATTATAAATGAGAAAGTGAGTTTGTTTGTTATTCCTTCACGGCTTGACTAAGCAGCCGATCATTATGAAAATTTGTATACATATTGTCAGGGGTACAGAGCCCACTAAATAGCGAACTCTAGTGCAGAAATGTTGCTGTGCCCAACAGGATCCATTGAACTACTATTAGCAGTATTTTCTTTTTTCTGATTAAAGACAGCTGTAGTTTCTCCCCGGGACGTCAATAAGCTCCATTGCTTATTGTCAATCTGAGGTCGCCGTTGTTAATCCTGGCATCATCATCTTGAATTGGCAGTGACCCTGCCTTCGGCACCAGAGAGCGCGGTTTCGATCCCCGCATGGGGCAATAATAAATATGTAGGGACAAAAAAAAAATATTAAAAAAATTTCGCTGTTATTATCCCCCATCCATTTTTGCCAAATATGTTCAATGTAAGTACTGAGGTCTACTGTTTATAAGTATAGATTTGGATAATGAAACAACACAAATATTCATTGTAAAAATAAATAATATTTTAAAACAATACAGATACACATTTACACGGAATGTCGAAAATAATCAAAATATACATTCACAAATTTTACAAATTTTCCATTAAGTTACCGAACAAAAACAAATGTGCGTTTATAAAGATGGCGCCACTAGACTTCACAACATGGAAAACTATATGAGAAGTGACAAGTACCGGTACAATCGACCAATGAAAGAGGTGAGCAGGTTAGAGAACTACGAACAAAGGTTTTTAATAGTTTTTATGCTAATAATGTAAGCATCGAACGTTATGAAACTTTGTTATTTCATCCTACTAATATTATAAAGGCGAAAGTACTGTGTACGTTTGTTTCTTCTTCATACTCAAATGACTGAGCCAATATTTATGATATTTGGTATGTAGGTAGCCGATACCTTGGATTAACACATAGGGTAGGTACTTTTTATCCCGAAAAGTGCGCGATTCCCGTAGGATTTCATCAAGTCTGATATAGATGGCGCTACTGTGCATAAATAAATACACGCAAACTAATTTGCGCGGGTTTCGCTTGTAGTACAATAAAATTGATAAATAAAAATTCTAATAAATCCCTTCTTCACTCAATATTTAGTAAACTTTAACCATATTTATGCGGGTTGCAGATCAAGAGCTAAGTTAAGTTATTTTCCAGTTAGTTTTACATACATTACGCGTTGTGGTCTGCACCTAAAGGACTCCGCCCACTACAACGTATCATACCATGACCGTGCTATGAACGTATCAGACACGACAAGCAACCCGATACGCTCTACTAAGCCCACTAGAGCGTCGGCAAAATATTCTCTCCCACGATAGTTGCCGCTCCGTGCATGGCACGCGACGGTGCTGGTCGGTGACGGAACGGGCTAGTGGGCATTGTCTCGTACTTTTTAATACAAAGAATATTTTTTGTCTGACACGTTCATAGCACGATCATGGCTACGTTGTAGTGGGCAGTCCTTAAGTATGAAAAATCATTTCAGCTGTTTAGACTAAGCTAAACTAAGTTAGCAATGACTTGGCTTAGCTCTCGGTCTGCAACCCGCATTACGGCCGTTCTCTCCTTCGTTCCTAATTTCTGCACGTTACTTGTACATGGTGACAATACATTCCCCCAGAATTCTGGCTACGCTCATGTTGACCAGTGTGAAGAATAAAATTCAATAAATAAAATCGTAAATAATTAATACACCACTCTAACCATATATTCACGTATGACAACAAAGAAAATTAATATCTATTTTTAATTCATTTAAATCAGTCATTTTTTAATACCTTGGAAATTATTTTATAAAATCGAAAAAGTCCTCATTGCCATATCAATGTCTAACCTACGCCCTAGAGAGCTGAAATTTTGCACAGAAGTTCCCTTTAGGCAAACTGTTCGCCGCAGACTGAGTTAGCGGCGTATTGGTTTAGTATGCCTTTCCATATACTTGAAATAGAGTGTTCACAGTTTGCTAGTTGTGCGCTCAATATACGCAATTTGCAGCGTTAAGCGTGCCGACTATCTCAGTGCGGCTGACTCACAGAAAAACCGGTTTCAATCGGCCAATCGATCTGAGTGTGCCGCTGACTCGAATCGAATTTCAGTTGGCCACTTTGCGGTTCACTCAGTCGGCGGCGAACAGTTTTCGTACTGGAAACGCTGCCTTATGATGCAGATTTTTGGAAATTTACTAGTCGAAACAAAATAAAAGCCACACATTTTAAGTGTCTTAAATAAAACGATAAAAAATTGTTTTTGGTGGATACTTTTCAATCAATATCACACATAGAAACATTAAATACTTACATCAATCTGTAACATAACATTACAATGATATTGAAAACGTTAAATATAAGTTGTTGACGTTTATAGGTACGAAATTAGCTTTGAGTAGTATACAATCCAAATACATGCTACATTTACAATAGGAAACATGCATGCATTATTTTCATGACATGATTTTGACAGTGAAATGAATTGCACTGTTTTGTATGAGTTTGACAGTTTATATGTATGAGTTTGACAGTAAATTGCATTATTTTCATGACATGATTTTGACAGTGAAATGAATCGCAGTGTTTTGTATGAGTTTGACAGTAAATTATATATAAATTTCATGATATGATTTTGACAGTGAAATTAATTGCAGTGTTTTGAATGAGTTTGACAGTTTATATGGATGAGTTTGACAGTAAATTCATATAAATATGAATTTGACAATGTTTTGCAAGTATGAATTTGACTCTTTTATTCAGATAGGCTTAATACAAGCTCTTTCGAATAGTCACTTTTTCTTTTTTTTCTACCTCCAGTCCAGACGGCAGAATCTAAGAACTGGATAGAAACTTACCACTTGCTCTTTTAAAATGGTACCAATACAGTTACAATCATGAATGTATAAATTCAACAGTTTTGGACGAGTTTGACAGTCTTGTATGGATTAGACCGCTTGTAGACTGATTTTATTCACCGGATAACTGACCGTGTTTCTTACCGGATTCGCCGTGGTGTATGGTTTATAATAAATGCATCGGACATCGGTCCGGCGAACAATCCATCCAAAAAAAAATATATCCGATGGATATATTATTATTTCAAATTATGTCACATACTTATTTATATAGGGTGTTCTGAAATTATATGTTGCATAATGAAGTGTATCCGTTTCATAGATTTTATTTATCCAGCAATTATCAATTTTTAAGCTCATACAATTTTCCATACACACAAAAATAATATTCATGTTCTGCCTTTGTAACAAACCCGGGGTGCCGCGTGGGGGCACCGCGTTCATTCATTATAACAGCTGTTACTACGCGAGCTATACGCCCTGTCCTTGTCTGTGTCGGCGTCGAGGGCGGCCGGGGCGTTCCCGCGCCTGATACCCCGCACCGCCGCCCGCGCCCGCGCACCCGCGATGGCGTATATCAAACACGGTCACTGACCTCTGCCAATCCGTAGTGAAAGGGCGTGGCAGAGTAAGCTCTTATTCTATTGAAGGAAGACCCATATCCATGCAGTGGGATGATGGTTGATTTGATAGATGATTTTACAACTGCGTACGTACGTAGCCTGTATTTGATGCCGTCACCACGGTCGGGTCGCGTTACTCTTTGATCAGACTCGACAAAGAAATGCATAGATTTTTATTTTATTCATTCAGACATACCAATAAACAGTGTACGTACACATCACAATTACGTACATTAAATTAATGATACAGTATTATTCTCACGTGTACACCAATTACAGGTATTACAAATTTCACTATTACATTATCAAAACAATCTCTTATTGTGAGTTGCACGAACACATTTTAAAGTAATAATGGCACCTTAAAACAGGGCTCCCAACGTCTAACTAAAAGAGAAAAAGAGGTCCGTTCTTCACCTCTATTTTACCTAGTTACATTGTAGTTACCATGTAGTTACATTGATGTAACTAGTTGGACATAAACACTGCTTGCCTCGTAGTGCAGGTACTGATTTGTGTATCGAAATAGCATTATTAAAAGCTTTTATTTAACTTGTATTTTAACCGAACCGAATCACGCGATTGACTGGTCTAAATAGGTAACACTTACTTAGTAATAAGGGAAAGGGGCTGCGCGGGGGTTGCAGGGCGCGGCACGGGCGGCCGCCGGCTGCCGGACGGCGGCGCTACGCGGGCGTCGCGGGCAGCACGCGGGGTCGCGGGCGGGACGAGGGCGGTGGCGGCGTGGTGTGGTCAAACTCAACTCAAACGAGCGGCACCTTTGACCGCGGCGACAACGATTTTTCGCAAAAAATATTATTTCATTCTTTTTGCTTTTTTCTCTCGTTCTTACTTACGTCAGACAGAGTAAACGGTTGTGTTGTGTTGTGTTGTGGTCATTTATCATCTTGCCGTACGTAAACAAATGAATGATGAATGTTTGAACATAGTGTCAATGTTGTGTACAGAGAGTATTCTTGGAGCGGCATTGGGTCACTGGAGAACTCCCGCTTTCGAATACCTACAGTTGGATTTAGGATTTGCTGGATTTCTTTGAGAGAATGCGAGCACTGAGGATGGAGTGATAAAGGCTTTGCGTGACGAGTGTAGTCGATGGACTGATGGGCGCTCTTGACTTGACAGCAGTGGTCATAGTGAGTGCAGTGAGTGCTTGTTGGCACGCTAAGTCGGCGTGTTCGGTGAAGAACAACGGAGGGAGATACCTACTTTTTTTGTAAGTAACCTTGACATTTTATGCCTAGGTACAATTTTGTAAATGTATCTAATGAACTTTTAAACGCCAAATTACTGTACGATAGTTATTTGAAATCTAGTAGGTACTTATCTATCTACTAATACTATCAGCTGTGAACATTTCTTTTTATTTTTTGTTAAATTTAGCTTGATTGATAGTAATTAGTAGGTAAAGGTAAGTAAATGCATATGATAGGTAAGTCGTTTCCCCGCTTCATTCATAACTTTACATTTTATTGAATGAAAGACAGAGATCGAATGAGTGACAGAGAAAGATAGATGTGGCTATGCCGTAAAGATGCATCTACATATGACGCTGTTTGTCGGCGGAAATCCGCTCGTTTTTAGCCTGTTTTAATGCCAGATTTAGTACTTGCAGCCATGTTTTTTACCACTTAAAGTTAAATTTACAAGCGAAGCGAACTTTTGTCTGTATTCAAAAGCCACGCGAGCCTAATAATGCTAAACAGTACAACGGTTCTCGCGCGGTTTTTGAATTACGGCTAAGACGCGGCGTGCTCCGGTCATAATGTGAATGCCGCTTAAAAGTTATGTTCTTTAGAGGCAGAACACGAATATTATTTTTGTGTGTATGGAAAATTGTATGAGCTTAAAAATTGATAATTGCTGGATAAATAAAATCTATGAAACGGATACTATGTCCCACTTCACTATGCAACATATAATTTCAGAACACCCTATATTTGTAATTAGCTAGTCACATTTATTCCATTTTTTTTTTTTTACTTTTTGGCATTCTCTGGCTGTCAACCTACCATTCTGTGTTGAAACAACACTTGTCCGGGTCCATTTCATAAAGGTACGAGGTTTTCAAATTTCGAGTTATGCGAATTCATACACTAATTCATAGGTTATATTAACAAGTTTTTTGTTTGTCTACTACATTTGGTGACATATGTTGTTTTTGAAATAAACGATTCGTTTTTTGACTGTCCGTTATTTGGTTAAAAAAAAACGTACGTCTACAAACGCTCTCATACAGTCTTCATACAAGACAATCATTGACAGTTTTTCTGACACGCTGACTTGAACTTAAATAGTAAAATAGACAAGTTAATCTAATTTCCAAGGTATTTTTAGTGCCTCCGTCGTATATTTCTTTCGATTTGTTGTGTTCTGCGCATCAATCATTTCTTCTTTTTGGACAATTTCGCTTTCTTCTTCTCCTCTTTTTTCTTTTCTTTCTCCTTTATCGACTTGAACAGTTTGTAGCCGAAGAAGACTGGAAAATAAAATAAAAAAGGCATTAATTTTTATCGCTCTAAATCAGAGTCTATGTATTCAATTATCTGATACAAAATTTTTATTTTGAGACTAAATCATTAGGTACATACACTTTCTCTCGTCAAAGAGTAATATACATAATGTAATTAATCTACTCCAATAACGAGAGGTCACCATTCAATAATGTGATGTTGGACCTCTCAGTCAACATGGTGTCTTATGGTGTGGCGAAGTCATGAGAGGTATTGAAACAACGGAGAGCCGCAGAATGTACTTTATTATGTACACATTTTGTACCTACTCCTATGTATAACAACTTTCAACCTATTCACTGAAGTGTGTTAACTTATATACTATTTAATGTCACGTCTTATCGGGACGCCATCGTTTACGGGAAGGTGCGTAAAACACGTAGATTCTTATTATCACGAACGTTTGGTATGCTCATATACGTACGTACGTATATTATATACATACCATCACGTTACCACACTACTCTATAACCTACTACCATTTCGGAAACAAAAGCAAAATGACCACTAATAAAAATAATGGCGAAATGAAGCTTATTGACGTCACGGGAAAAAATACATCTGTATTGGAATTCACAACGAATTTCGTTAGAAAGTAGACAGAGAAGGAAACACTGAATGGCGCATAGTAAGTACCTAATACCCGTTCGCCTCAAGTTTGCCGTTACCTCCCGCCGCGCACACCCCACCGCATCAAGGCAGATCCGATATGCTAACTGCGGATCTGCCTTGAGGTGCGGTGGGGCGTGCGCGGTGCGAGGTAACGGCAAACTTGAGGCGAACGGGTAGTAGAGACAAAATTCTCAATGCAACGTTAATTATGGAAAAATATATTTGATGCCTTACGTTGCCCCTGTGTGTTATCCTCTAACACCTACCAGCGTTTTGCAATCACAGTGATTAGATAAAATATTAATAACTATTTTTAATCACAGAAAAATAAAGTTCAAATTAAATAATACCTTTTTGATGATAATAATCTTTAACTAATTATTAAATTATCTATTAATTCAATCTAAGTATATTATTGAAATTAAAGTATAATTTATGATTTTTATATATAGTTGTTAGGCAACTTAGCCATTCATATTTTAAAATTGATTTTTGAAAGAAAAGTTTCACCTCCCCGTTGGGATTCGAACCCACGACACGACTAAGTCGGAAACAAGAGTTCAGTTTTGAAATAATACGAAATCGTTTATTCAGAGAGCACTAAGTTCTTCACAAGCTCTGTTAACACGCTCAGCGCCATGTTGGGGTCGAAAACGATACAAGCGAGTATCAAAAACGATACAAATGGCGTTGAGCGAGTTATACCGTCAGAAAAAGACATTCACTTCGCAGTTTAGTTAGTATTTTTGGTATATTCAAATTGCCGTAAATCTCCATTTCAGAAACAAAAGCAACATGTCCTCTAGTAAAAGAAACGGCGAAAAAAAACCACTACGGCCTTTATTTTCCATCAATATTGTGAAATTTCAAACGTAACGAAATATGTGCCTATTGTATGTTAATTAATGTCATAAGATGATCTTTTCTCTCTCTCATTCTATATAAGTTAGAGCGAAGCGGCGCCAACACTATTATTTTCTTACTTCACATAGTCTGAGTAGTCTCTGTGGTATAGCATCGAATTTTACATAAATATCCATGGGTAGACCTAGTGTCCATTGTTGCCAACAATAAAATCAAAAGTACCAACATACCAATAATAATAAGGAGTATAACAGCACCAACACCTATCAAAATCAGTCTATTTATAACTGCTGCTTTAATAGCATCTTCGACTCCATCAAAATTAACTAAATTAGGATCTTGGAATTTCATACTGATTTTGGATGCAAGACCGTCTTTTACTTGCTGAGTGAATAATTCCCGTTCTTCATCACCCATGTTATTAAATTTCTCCAGAATAGTACTAAGTTTTTCTCTAACTGCCAATGATTCTTCGTCTTCTGGCTGATCAGCAGTAGTAGCAATCATTCTTTGTAAAACATTAACTAAATCCATGTTTTGTATAGACTCTGAGATCTTTTGACCGATCGCCGCGCCCATATTGATACCAGCTGGCTGTTCGTCCGCCATCTTTCTATTTTGAGCGGGGAAAAACTTAATTTAGTGTCATTTTTATCAACATTATTTTTTCAACTCTAATCTTTTACGATTTTTTTTTTTACCAAACGTGAAAATTTAACTTTTTCAGGTTTACAAAACCTTTGGAATATCTTCAAATACTACCAGCTTAATGGAGGGGATTACTCTGTCACGTTGGTCCCCTACATAAGCGGATATCGTCATCAATGACTAATGGATGGCCTGAAGACACTGACCTCTGTCAATCGTAGTCGAGTATCTAGCTCTGGGGTTTTCCAGGCTACGAATCGCGCACCAGTTCCATCAATCCGGCATACAATAGCTAACGTCTGATTCGTTCTAATGCAATCAAAGTTGCTTTTGCAATAATTGTACAATTTCCAAATTTTTGTAATTGCTAGCATTTACTGCTATATATATTTTATTTAGCTTCATCGTTGGTTGAGTGCCTGGAGACCTGTAATACAGGCTCCTTTAGAAACCTATTTCAGGCTCCAGCTTCTCACACATACACCAAATTAGTTTCATACAGATTTATTTTCTTAGCGTAGAAATTACTTGTAATACGATTGTGTTGTGGGCGAGTTGAAAATAAATAAATATACTTATTTACAACAATGAAATGTAAAATTCTCAATAATAGCACTTGATAATGATATGAGAGATTGACTGAGAATTCTTTATAATGTACATTTATCGCAAAATTGCATTAGAACGAAGCTTAGAACCGTTATATGGCTGTTGTATGTCAATAGATAATGCTATTTATATATATTTTTAAGAGTAAATATTTGTATTTATATAATTAACGGACTCACCGAGTGATTATGTCAACACCTAAAGATAAACTAGACCTTATCGTGTGTCGATTTAGCCAAGACGTTTACATTGTATCTGCTTGCGTCTGATACGAAGTTGCTATCAATTTTTAGGGATCCACAGTCTACAGGACTTTCTTCGTTTTTATATCACTCAAAACACAGACAAGCATACGGCCCGCCTGATGGTAAGCAGTCACCGTAGCCATACGCTTGCAACAGCGGGGGTATCACTCGCGCGTTGCCGACCCTGTAGAAACTGGAGCTCTGGAGACCTCACTCGCTGTAGGAACTCAACATGGCATGACCAATGCTATTCGGCTACGATCTTCTGTAAGGTGGAGATCCTTTACCAGACGGGCTGCTCTTATTTGAGCGGATTATCAGCTCTGCCCTACCTCTCTTTCTTGGTTATTATAGCGGCGCGTGTCGGCTCGTGACGCGATGAAGTTTGAAGCGTGCGGACGCTCGACTGAATGCATAGAGAAATCTTCATTAATGTATTCGAAGCGTTTTCAGTGTGTAACCAAGTGTGGCGATGTTTTAACGCACTCCACTTACAACATCCGAAAGGGCGTTGGAAAATCCCCTAGTTCATTCTAGTTTAACTGGTCAGTTCAATGGTTGAATTAGTGAGTACTACTCGATCCATTTTTCTTCTCCTCCATCTTTCATGTCGAATACATTTCTGCCGGCATTTCCTGGTTCCCTTCGTCTTAATATGTCCATACCATCCCAATCTACCACTCATCTTGTCTACTGTGCTACATACTCCTTCCTTATTTTTTTAAATAAAGATAAAATATCTAATGGACAAAAAAGGCCGTGACCGGTTTTCTTTCGCCATTTACCGGTGGTCATTTTGCTTTGTTTCATAAATGATGGTAGTTTATAGAATAACTTATTTATTTAATCCGTACTAATATTATAAATGAGAAAGTGAATTTGTTTGTTTGTTATTCCTTCACGGTTTGACTAAGCAGACAATCATTATGAAAATTTGCATACATATTGTTAGGGGATTTCGTTCCAATGGGAAAATAATATTTCTACTATAGAGGGCGCTGTATCGGCCAACAGACGGCGCCACAAGTCGCGCTATGGGTTGTTTTGTTGTCAAACGAGATCTGTCGATACAGTCATAAAATTAACGCGAGCGAAGCCGCGGGTAAAAGCTAGTATAGAATAATAATACGTAACACTCTGAAGAGATGGAGTGATTGCGCGAGAAATGACATGAAAGTGGCTGGAGTGACTAAGGAAATGGCTGCGAATACAGCGCTATGGAGGAAAAAACCACACTGCAGACCCCAAATAAATAAATAAAAAAAGAGGAAAGGCACGGACGAAGAAGAACAGTCTCATTCTAAATGACATAACTAAGTGAGCCCACAAATAAAAGTATTTTGACTTTGACTAATAACTCCACGACGCGACGTCGCATTCACACATCATTTTCACTTCAAACGTACGGAACACAATTTTATGACAAATTATTTACCAAAATCTCTTATTTATTACTGCCAATAACTCAATAATGTATGCGTTATCGCAATTGTTTACGTAAATCATGGTATATCAACAAATTACCGTTTTTGTAGATTATAATAGATAACTTTATATTGAACTAAACATTTTGATACATTTTGAGTGCCACTGTTCACATACAAAGATCAAGATTGTTTAATTATATTATAGACATCATTTTTTAGACATATCCCACTGCTGGACAAGAAGGGGGGGGGGGGGGGGGGGGGCTATGTCCAGTAGACTTTTTGTGACTGAGATAATGATGTTGGACATACTGGGAATGTTTTGGCAATGACACAATTTATAACATTACTAGCTGACCCGGCAAACTTAGTTTCGCCTTAGAGGCACTACCCTATAAAAAGTAAAAAAATAAAAAGGATAAAAGTATCCTATGTCCTGCTCGTGGTTCTAAGCTACCTCTCCACCAATTTTCAGCCAAATCGCTTCAGCCGTTCTTGAGTTATAAATCGTGTAACTAACACGACTTTCGTTTATAAATATATTTTTTTTATTTTTTATACCACAAAGGTGGCAAACAAGCTTACGGTCCGCCTGATGGTGAGCGGTCACCGTAGCCTATGGACGCTTGCAACACGGGGAGTATCACTCGCGCGTTGCCGACCCTGTAAAAATCTTTTAATGCCCCTTTTGAAGAACCCCATGTTATAATCTAAAGGAAAGACCTCGGCGGGGATCTCATTCCACAGCCTCAACGTTCGCGGGAGGAAACTCCTCTGAAACCGCGCTGTACGCGACCATTTTGGTTCTAGTGTGTGAGGTTGGATTCCCCGCCGGTGACGAGCAGTTCGATGGTAGAAAGTGGCCGTAGGCATCAAGTCAAACAATTCCTCGGAACAAACCCCATTATACAAGCGGTAGAACACGCACAGGGAGGCGAAGTCTCTCCGCAGACTGAGGGGCTCGATACCGCTTGTTAGCTTGGGATCGTCGACAATCCTCATAGCACGTCTTTGAGTCGAGTCGAGAGGTCCAAGTTGGTACGCCGGCGCTCCGGCCCATAGGTGAGAGCAGTACTCCATGTGGGGTCGGACTTGAGATTTATACAGTATAAGTCTCTGCCCCGGATTGAAGTACCGCTTCGCCCTATTCAGCACACCGAGCTTTCTCGACGCCAACTTGACCTTGTCTTCTATGTGACTGCGAAACAGGACGTTGCTAGAGATCTCGACTCCAAGGATCCCTAAGCTGCCGGTAGTTATTAAGGGTGTCCCTTGGTATATATATAGGTTAACGGGGTTTGAACGCACAACTTATTTGTTTTTACACCCGACATTTTGTTCAAAACAGATACGTACTCGATGTTTCAACCTATCGACAGAGTCGCATGCTGTGGTCACGGGGAGACATGAGTATGCAACTCTGTCGAAACGTCTGGTGTAAAACCAAGTAAGTTTATGGGTGCGTTCAAGCCAGTGTTATGATGTGTTCAAAACGCGATAGTATAAAATACACAGTAAAAATTCTATATTAGTGTTGTGATAACTCATTGGTCTGTAAATTGGCTACTTGCCATTAACTACATTTGTATCATCCTAAATGCCAACATCTTGGCTTTTAGGTTATTGGGAGTATGAAAGGTATTATAAACACAACTATAGGTCATCGTGAAAGAATGGTAAGAATGGTCAATGGTTGACTGGTGTAGAGAATGCAATTTAGCATTAAGTCCGCCTATTGTGTCAGTACTTATGTATTGTGGTCAATATAGTTAATTAAATAAATAAATAAATGGAGGAGGGTCAGATCAAGACAGCCTATGTGGGGAAGGGTGACGGGCAGACAGATGCCTCTCCCCCTTGATTAGAGAAGGGGCGAGGGAGATGGAAGATGACGGAAGATGACGGAAGATGAACGGAGAGGCGACCAATTTTCTCCTGACAGGAAGCGAACGTGGTCGGAGTACGGAGATACCCCCGGTATTGCAAGCGTCTATAGGCTACGGTGATGCTTACCATCAGGCGGGCCTTATTTATTATTAGTTTGCCAACTTTGTGGTATAAAAAAAAAGTCAGAACAAAATAAGGGCCACTTAAAGTGTCTAACGGACGGTTGGACGGCCTAAGTACCGCTGGAGAGACGAGGTGGAGCGTGACCTGCGCGAACTTCAAATCGAAGACTGGCGAGGGGTCGCGCAATGCCGGAGCCAGTGGCGTCGGAGGCCAAGACCTACTTCGGGTCGCTGAGCCATCGGAGTAGGTAAGTAAAGTGTCTAAAAGAAAAACGATAAGCAATCGATTTTGGTAGATCCTTTTGAACCAATTTCACACTAGAAGCATTACAGACACTTACATCTACCTGCAACATAACATTACAATGTTATTGAAAACGTTAAATAGAAGTTCTGGTTGTTATATAATAGGTAGGAAAGAGTGGCCCTAATTTTGTTTTCACTAATATATAAAATCACTTACATATAATCAAAAATATGATTAGAACGAATGAGAACGCCAATAGTCCATTGGTAGCCCTATCTGTTCCAAGAATTGGAGCTGATCCGTACAGCAGCATCCTCAACTGTTCTTTCGTCTCATCACTGACATCTCCAGCCTCCAGCAACTCCTGTAGCAACTTCCTCGCATCCCCTGGATCATTCTCATCAATGATCTCTTGCAGTTTCTTCATCTCGTCCATTTCTACCAAATTTTCTACCGATTCCTACTGTAATTCTACCAAAAATACAACTGGTTGTATTTACAATCGAGTTTTCTGTGCAACTGATAAATGAATTGTTTTAAAATGTATTCAATTGCGATAATATTTTTGTTACACGTCTCGAAACGTGGATACACGTAGATTAAAATGTTTGGTGTAATTTATAGGGGATAGCGGAAGCGATTTTTATGTAATTCCTTTCCCAATAACATCCCACTGCAAGGATATGGGTCTCCCTTCAATCGAAGGAGATTATAACGTACTCTGTCACACTGCTCCATTGCGGATTGGCAGAGGCAAGTGTTCTCAAGCCGTCTGATGGCTACTTGGCTTAACAATCATCTGTCGACAACAGCTGGGAGCGACGGCTTAACGTGCCAAAGCACGGAGACTCGAGATATCGAGCCTATCCAAACGTGGCTTCACTTGCGTATTCAATATAGTGACACACACCGACGCTCGCTATCCAGCTACTCAGAGCTACTCCTATTAAAAAATATAACATCCATACTATACTAATATTATTAAGGTGAGTTTACGAGTTTGTAGGGGGTCTACTGGATCTACTGAAGCGATTTTGGTAAAATTCTTTTAAAATAAATAAATATATAGGGACAAATCACACAGATTGAGCAAGCCCCAGAGTAAGCTCGAAACTTGTGTTATGGGATACTAACTCAACGATACCATATTTTTATGACAAATACATTTAAATAGATAAACATCACAGACCGGAATGTAAGTGCGAGAGGCATAAAAGTGAGAACTAGAATGAAAGCAAGCATAGAAGCAAGAAGATAGTATCAGAGTATTAGAAATGAAAATGAAAAGTGACGATTCGAAAGTGCTTGTAATATGCATATTTGAATAAAAATATTTTGATTTGATTTGAAATATGAAGTAAACCCTTTAAGGTCCCTGTAAACATGGACTTCAACTACGTTGGAGGAATAGAAGAAAAAAAAAACATTACAGACCCAAGGCCAATCAGAATAAGTTCATCATGACCCGACCGGGATTCGAAACCGGGACCTCCTGGGTCGCGGTCCGGCGTGGTAACCATTACACCACGGAGGTCGTCTTTTACCAATAGAAAGCCAAGTTGTCATTGGCTAACTAGAAAAAGCGCAAGCAACAGATAGTTCGTATGTATGAAGTAATAATTATTTTCTTTCTTATCAATTTTGTTATCGGTACGTGACAAGCTGCATTTGACCCCGTACCTTAAACGCCTATATTGATACCAGGGGTCATTGCCACTTGATAATATCCATAGAGAATTCTCTCGCTATTAAATATTAGGAGTTGCGCAAAAGTATATTATTATTGCGTTGAGTAATAGATAGTCCTTTCCTCACACTCTGCGCCTCCTACCTATTTTTATTTTAAGATAGCTTTATTTAGCGATAGGACCGCCTGTTGTAGTTTTTTCTACTATGTAGGTACTATTTCTTTGTTATATTTATTTTGGTGCAATAAAGAATACTGTATTATATATAAACTTGTGTCTTTTTTATGAAAACATATTGAAAAATATATAAAACGTAATTTTTGATCAATGCTACAGGGATAAACAACATTTCTATGGTTTAATTATTGTTCAATTCGCTATTTGGATCGACATCCCGAGTTTAGAGCTTGATTTCTGTATGTACCTGGATGTGTATTTTATTTATTCTTATAAATGTACTTATGCATTGTAACCAAAGAGTGAAAGAAAAAAATTGCTAAATGACAAAAAAGGCCGTAACCGGGTTTCTTTCGCCATTTCTTTTACCGGTGGCCATTTTGCTTGTGTCCGAAATGGTGGTAGTATTTAACGTAGTTTATTTTCTTTATACATATATACAAATTGTAAATGACAAGAAAAAGTGCTTGTGAAGGTCTAATTTCTAGAATAAACGATTTCATTTCATTTCAAATGCCCGGTCACCTTCATCACCTTTCCGATCTTCAGCAACAGAGGGCGAGGTTTCGATTCCCGCACTTTTATGTGATGTCATTTTTTGTGTTTGTTTCGAGTCTGGGTCTTTGCTATAATTTATAAGTATATATTTATAATAACATATCCGATGTCATAAGCTTTAGAGGAGGCCTTTGTCGAAGGACAAGCTGTAAAAGTAAAACCGGTTGCCGATGTTATGAACTAAAAATGTAGAATTAAGATATTATCAAGTATAATTAAGTAGGAAATTAATTAAGAAATTATAACGTGTTACACTAATTTTAAGTTACAGCAATAAAGGCTTATTTTATTTATTTATTTATTTATCCGATGTCTGGTACCCATAACAGAAGCAGGATAACCTAGCTTACTTTGGGATCAGCCCCCTTACTATTAAAGATAATTCCGCTCGATCGCCATTGGATTGTTAATTTTAGGTACTCTTTACAGCTAAACTAGCGCTAACTAAATAATAAACTAAATGAAATCGGATTGTACGCTAACCAAATAGTTAATAAAGTATATAAAACAAGGGTACGAATTAGGATTTGATGTTTATTTTGCATTTGAAATTGTACAGAATTGAAATTAAAATCGCGATTTGCTATGCAGAGTAACCTAGCTGGTCACGCTGTGTGTATACTAACACAATTCATACAGAATGAGCTAGCCCCAAAGTAAGTTCAAAACTTGTGTTATGGGATACTAACTCAACGATATTATATTTTATAACAAATACATATATAGATAAACATCCAAGACACGAGGCCAATCAGAAAAAGTTCGTTTTTCATCATGACCCGATATTGGACACGTATTTTTTTTTCGATTAATTAAAAAATAACAAAGATACAAGCCATAAAAATTTAGGAGTGGGGGCTTTTGACGTCACCCTGTCCGAAAAAATGCCACACGGCGTGACGTCACACGTAACTTTAATGGGCAATATCTTTGTCATTTTTGGTCTAATTTACAAATGAAAAAATGAGTTGCCCTTATTTTTTAATAATCTAAAAGACGGACTAATTACATTTTTTACAATATTTAGTATATTTTTTTTCCAAAATCGCTACAGCTTTTGACTTATGACTACACTTGATAATTTATATAAATTATCACAAGTGTTTTTAGATTACCTACTTATTCTGTCAATACGTACTTATAAAATTAAATAACAAAAAGAATTATTAGTATCGTTTCAAGATATCTCAAGGGGACAAAATGTTATGTAAACTTCATGGGTAACTTTCAAACTTCATAGGTAAAGGTGTATCACTCACGCGTTTCCAACCCTCCCCCCCCCCCCCCCCCCTCAAGTGGAGCTCTGGAGACCTTACTCACCGTAGGAACACAACATGGCCCTGACCAATGCTATTTGGCTACTATCTTCTGTAAGGTGGTCCTTCCCCAGACGGGCTGCTCCGATTTGAGCGGATTATCCGCTGTACCCTACCTCTCTTATAAAATTTATAAGACGAACTGCGCCAGGTTTGAATGTGTAACAGGTGACAGTAGGTTAGTTAGGTTTACCTAGGGACCTCACACCTAGAAATAGGAGTCAAAATAAATCTGACAGTTAAACAAAAGAGAAAAAAAAAAAACTCTCTAGTTCGATAGTCGAACAATTAAGAAAAAAATTCTCACTGGTTAGATCATCAATCTCAGAAATAAAGGTGTTCTGTCACATACCATTTCCAATTCAAATCGATGGCATATTCCTATGAATGAGTTAGCGACAGCCTAATTAAAAGACTTAATTTAAAATATAAAAAAACATACTAATATATTTATAAATGTGAAAGTGAGTTTGTTTGTTATTCCTTCACGGCTTGACTAAGCAGCTGATCATTATGAAAATTTGTATACATATTGTCAGGGGCACAGAGCCCAATATAGGCTAATTTTTACGTGGGCAAAGCCGCGGGTAACAGCTAGTAGTTAAAAATATTTTCAGAATATAATTTACTAGTGGTCATTTGGCTTTTGTTTCCGAAACGGTGGCAGCTTGTAGAGTATAGCCTGTTTTTCTTAACTTGACCCATATAGTAAACAATCTTAGCATGTCTTTTTATTCAATTAGCCATGTGTAAAATCGACAAATCGCCGGAATACAAAGGGTGTTGTGTTAAATGCTATTTCTAACTATATTATTATTATTCGGGTGTGAATGATAATTTTAATTGCCTATTTTCGTTAAAAAGACGTGCTAAGATTGTTTACTAAATGGGCGAAGTTAAGAAAATCAGGGTTTAGATTAATTTACACATTTATTTTTGTAGGTACTCTTTGATGTAAAATGAGCGTAAAGGCTTGCTATCTGAATAACATTTTGAACTGCATTCTACCACACAACAATTGAGAAGATACACAATAATATAATGAAATAAACAAATATTAAAATTTATAATCTCTATTTAATTTAAATCGCCTTCCTCTCTCCTAATTGCTATGCCCTACAAGGGCCCATAATGTGTACTTTTAAATCATATCTGTAACAACTTACATACTGTATGGAACACAATAAATATTGAAATTGAAATTGAAGTGCACAAATTCATAAATATGGTTTATTACATATTATTAAACTAACAACATTATGGACGTCAGAAATAAGTTATAGTAAAACATTTTTTTATTATTTCACGGGTTAGCTACGAATCCTGCAGAAGGCAAACATTTGTGTGCATGAAAATTTTTTTTTTTTTTTTTGTAGCATACTAATTGATATTATTAAATACGCTAATATAATTACAATCTAGCCTAAATACAGACTAATGAGTAATTTTACGTTGACCTAGTTTTATAAAGTTGTAATATAAGAATGTGTCCATCGGCACTTTTCTTACTGTCTCTATTAAGGGGAAGT
Source organism: Endotricha flammealis (assembly GCA_905163395.2). NCBI lineage: Eukaryota > Metazoa > Arthropoda > Insecta > Lepidoptera > Pyralidae > Endotricha > Endotricha flammealis. Next base: position 2,902,498 of record LR990883.1, read on the forward strand.
CACTTTGTTCATGTGTCTTTGTTTACACTATATTAACACTGTTATATTGTTACTAATCACTACACTAGTTCGAACGGTTTGGTTCTATTGAGTCTACGCACTATATCCGTATTATCAAGGAGCTGGATCGCCTCGACATTCACATGATGAAGCAGTCTATATTCGTGTGCTTCTGCATATTTTTTTATAACTTTATTGACGAACTGTATATTAAGGTCCCGGTGCAGGTCGTCGTTTCTTATATACCAGGGAGCATTCACTATTGCTCTTAGCACTTTATTTTGAAATCTTTGGATAACTTCGGTATTACTCTGTTTAGTACAGCCCCACAACTGTATCCCATAGGTCCATACGGGCATGAGGACTTGTTTGTATATAAGTAATTTGTTATATACTGATAGGCTGGAGTGTCTTCCAAGCAGCCAGTACATTTTTTGGAACCGTAGTTCCAGTTCTTCCTTTTTTTTTTTTGACATGAGCTTTCCACCGAAGCTTAGCATCCAGCGTCATGCCTAGGTACTTGGCGGAATTTTCATGTGGTATTATCTTTCCATTTATATATATAGGAAGGTACTGTTCATGTTTGTTTGTAAAATTCACGTGAATAGATTTTGTTTCATTCAGCTTTATTCTCCATGTCTTTGTCCAATTGTGAACTCTGTTAACAGCTAATTGAACCTTTTCTGCAGCTTCAGCATGGGTAGTTCCAACCGCCATTAGAGCCGTATCATCCGCAAAGGTTGCAATAGTGTTTTCTTCTAAGTCAGGGATATCACAGGTGTATAAAAGGTACAGGACCGGACCTAATACACTTCCCTGAGGTACTCCAGCTCTTATTTGTTTAATGGCAGAGTAAGCTTCTTCTTGCTTTACTCTAAATACTCGATTTTTTATATATGAAGATAATATGTCTACATAGCTTTTAGGTAGCATTCTTTTTAGTTTTATGATTAGGCCTTCATGCCAGACTTTGTCAAAAGCTTGCGCAACATCTAAAAAGACTGTAGAGCAAACTTTTTTATCTTTAAGACATTTTTCTATTATATTTGTAATCCTATGTACCTGATCTATTGTGGAATGTTTTTCTCTGAAGCCAAATTGATGTTCTGGAATGAGGTTCTTGGCGTTTATTATAGGTTTTAATCTCTTTAATAGAAGTTTCTCGAATAATTTGGACATCACAGGCAATAAAGAGATCGGTCTGTATGAAGTTGTCTCATTTGGCGGTTTTCCTGGTTTCGCTATCATGATCACCTCAGCGATTTTCCATAGATCTGGTACATATTTCAGTCTCAGTGCTGCGTTAATAAGATTAGTCAGCTTAACTATAGCTTTTCTCGGGAGTTTGTGCAATAACTCACCAGGTATAAGATCAAAGCCTGGTGACTTTTTAGGATGGTGCATGAAAATGGCTTTTTGTCTTGGTCTGTATGTTTTGTGGGAAAGAAAGTCGCCTTAGGGGCAGAAAATATTTTTTTTTTTTTTTTACAAAAAATGTATTATTTTCAGAATAGCACTCATGGTACAAGCATTCCTTAGTTTGGGACTAGATGTGTTTTCCTTTGTTGGAATATATGCAGGAATATTAATATTTATTTAGTTTGAGCAAGTTTAACTTATAATATTAGTTTAGTTTTTAGTTAAAATTTTAATAGTATTATTAATTTAATCTAGTTTATTCATTGTATTATTAATAAATAAATTTATCGTATTGTAACTTAGCAATTGCAGGTTCTAAAAATGGTCACAGTTACAGACCTCCTCCCTGCCCCTATGCGATTCTCTGACTCGCAACACCGGCGACTCTCTGACAGACCTCTACCCTAGACATTGTGATAGGTAACATAAAAAGGGTTGGGATGATGTACTAAAGTAATAATTAACAATATAACGGCTAAAATAAAGTGTAAAACCCGTTAGACATTATGCTTTTAGTACAAACACCTACGCATAAAATAGGCGACTCTCTGACCCAATATACACCATGATATCAACTATTACATCTATAAATATATAAAGGAATAGTAAAAATATAGTTCTTACTTGATAAACTGATGACAATGATTCCGGGAACTATAAAAACACTGTTAGAAAATGCGTGCTCCAACGGACCATCTTGACCGCCGCCTAAGTCCACCATTTTAATATAATACTGTGTTATTTCGTGTTAATACTGTTAGAATAATACGTAAAATTAATTCAGATCGTGAATGAGATCATATTTTCAAGTTTAAGACAGTTTTTAAATGAAAATACTGTCGGTAAACTCTAAATTGTATCGCTCGCTATCGACAGATTTGACAATTTGATTTGATTTGACAGTGACATTTCAGTTTAAGGGATGTGATGTTTACAATCGGTAATTAATTACCGGTTTTCTAGAATGATTTATGGTAAGTATACATAGTGCAAGTAAATGTTTTAGTTGAGAAGATACTGTACTTTCTACTATTGACTTTTAAATATGCGAGTAAATAGTTAACTATAACATGACTATATGCCAGAGAGTTGGAAGTCACTGCCATTTTCAAAGTGCACGGTACAATTAAGTTTACGATAAGCTTTACCCATTGGAGATAGCTCTCATATGCGTTCGCTATAATATCAATTTAAGTATGTCGTCTTAGGAATTTGTCGTTCTCAGCATGAGGGAATAGTAAACTAGTAAAAATCAAAGAACGAAATAATAAACATAGTTTTTATTGAAAATACACAATTATGTATATCTTTTGGCCTTACAGTAACATTAGTGTACACAATACTAACAATATTCCACTAATGTGACGCTTTGATACAACAGTTTATTGCGAGAAATATTATACACAACTAAAATAATAATCGTATATAAATTGCAAATTAAAATATTCTGTAAGTAAATAAAAATAGGCTGACAAAAGGGCTTCAAAAACGGCCATAAACGTGAAAAATCATCCAAGCGGTACATGGTACATAGTGGCTTATTCTAATTATAAGTTTACGAAATTTCGACTTTTGTAAGAACTGTTATGGGCATTTAACGATCACATTTTTAAAATATCATATTTATTGTCTAAAAAAATAATATTTTAAAACTGCCATCAAAAGTTTTTTTTACGAAATTTCGTTATTTTGTTTCGAAATTCAATAACAAAAATAATTGAGTACCCGAAATTTCGTAAACAAGTTGGAATAAAATCGATACACAGATACATTACACTTATTAGAAGTAGTGTTTTGCCAATTTGATACGTTTGGGGCTTTTATTATCAGATCACAATTCCCTGCAAGGCTTTTTACAATTCATAATTATCAGTAAATATAATATTAAAACATGTTCATGGAATGTTTTGACCCATAAAGCTACAATGTCATCCATAAACACTAATATTTGTGTATATTTATGACCTAAATATAATTATTTACAAGCAGCAAAAAAGTGACTTTTAAATTCAGTCATTTCGGACATTATTTCTCTCATAATTCGAGTCCATAATATTGTTTATCTATCGTAATATGTATTAAATATAACTTCGTTTACTACTCTCGACATCAATTCATCTTGTTCCAACATAAAGTTTAGTTGAATAAAATATTTTCAAAATTATTGTGTTTTTAACCAAAAAAAAACTAAATTTAAAATTTTACATAATTCACAAAACGCAGCCTGATCCCAAAGTAAGCTATACCTAACCAGCTTGTGTTGTGGGTACCAATGGATAAATGATTTGGATGATGTCTAATCTACCGATCGAGTTGAACTAAGACAATATTATATAGGTTCACATAGAAATATTATTCTGTTAATGAATACCTAGGTGATCATCTGTAAATGCAAATGAATTGATCAAATTATATACAAATGAATTGATTAAATTTTAAGTACCTATTTTGACATTTAATATTATATAAGTAATTATAAAGTAAATTTTGAACAATTTGGAATTGTAAATTAATTTTGATATTTGTTTCTTATTTTTTTATTTTGAATTCTTTAAATTATGTGATAAATTTTGTATGCCTCATAAGGCGGGACATAGAGAACATCCTATTCTTTGTTAACATCCCATACCTATGTTCACGAAATAAATGAATTGAATTGAATTGAAAATAATTTAGTTTATGTTATGTTCTTAATGCATTCAAAAGTTATATTTACTACACATGAATATACAGTACGGACTCACCTATTTTAATAAATGTTTATAAAAATAACTTGAAGTCCCCCAACATGAAGAGAATTATCACAGAATAATTTAAGGGGCCCTTCAAATTTTATTAACTGGTAAATTTTGGTCCTTAATTTGATTAGTACGAATAAATTGTCACATTTTAATTATTGTCTTAACATATTTTAAAACAAGCAATGTAAAATTTTGATAAAGCTACATAAGTAATTATTCAAATATATATTTTTTCAAATTTTATTTTTATAAAATTGTTTATAAGGCACTTTTTGGATTGACATTGAGCATATACATAAAATAGCATAATATTTATAATATTATCACCAAAAAATTCAATTAATTGTAATAGTAGTGTTAATAGAGATGTTTTGTCACATTACTGGTTAAATTTGAGATTCATAAGAATCTACTCTAGTTCAATGTTTACGAAATTTCGTAAAACATTTACACTTTATCAGAAACTAGTAAAACTCGCGCAACTTTATTTGTGTGTATTCCACTTCAAAGCCGCGGTTTCGAATCCCGCTCGAGACAAATAATTGTAAGCATGTCGTTGTGTGATTCGTATAAGAATATTATTAACTTTAAGAACGAACTTTCGTGAAAATTGATATAGAGTAGACGGCAAGATCGAAAAACATAGTTTGAAGGGGAAAGGAAACTAAATAATACCTATTATCACGTATTTGTTGAATACTATATTCACTAATAGATCAAGTAAACCATTATTAACATGAAATAAACTATCAAAATCGTTATTTACGCCGAAATTTTCGTGAATTGACAATACTTACACAAATATTAAACAGAGTGTTTAGCACTAGTTTTTTGTCACATTCGAACGTTTTAAAGTTTACGATACGATCAAATTGAAAAAAAAAATGTTTCAAATTGTGAATTTGTCAGATGCAATACATATCCAAATTATCCAGGTCACTTTGAAATATGAACAAGTAAGCCACAAAATTTTGATATATAAAATGCGTGTAAAAGCACAACATGAGAGTTCTTTTCTATTTTGTCGGTTTGTTTACATCGACATGATCGAATGATAACAAAGAACTCGTACACTCTGTGCGATGGCATATTAATTTACAACGGCTTTTCTATAGTTTCTTGAATATTTATTTCATATTAATTACCATATACAAAATCTACGCCCGTAACCAATAACATGGCAACACATAACTATAAAAACCGATAAAATCGATAAAGTCGTCACTATCAGCGCAACACTTAAAAACTAGAACTAAAATTAAAAATCCATTTTATATTTAAATTCAAAATAATAATTTTATTGCATTTAAAATAAGTAGCGTTGAACGTGACGAGTTTTTATTTTAATTATTATCTAAATTACCTATATTATTTTATTTATTTCTCGACAATTTATAGTTTATTTGTTTAATTTTTCTTCAAGGGATCGAGGTTGTCTATTGAAAAATCATCGTTTCCAAAGCTGATCCCTCGGCTAAATCCGTCCTGTGGAAATAATTTCGATTTAACTATTCATCTATATTAATATTATTAAAAATGTACCTCTGTTCGTGTGTTTCTTTGAAGAAATAAACACAAGGCAAACATAAAACATAATCAATAATAAATTTTTCGTACCAATCAAGTGCGAATATGATTATTTATAAAAAAAAATTTTTTTGTACTCAAGCCAGAGAAACATATTTACTTAATTTAGTCTCCCAAGAAGATCAGTAAGTAAAGAGAAGTTAGAACGTAGTTAGTACAGTCCAACATGGTTAAAAAAAATATTAATAAACATTCACACGTAATCAATAAAGCATACTTATAAGTTTAATAATGTTAGTATAACATCATTATATTACTTTTATAGACATGCATTTAAAAACCACACATTTTAAAAGCTTTCAAAACTCACCAGTCGGGTTGCTGTTAAAAATTTACGAAAAAAGTGAGATTAACACTTCCAAATAATAAATTCGGTGTAAATAACTATTCCATTACACTATATTTGGCACAAAAGCTATAAATTATGCTCTAATTTTAAACATAAATCGATATAAAATGCACTAGAATCAATTACAACACGAGCGAAAAGGTATCCAATAGAGACGTAATGTTTGTAATTTTCTTCGAAAATATTTGTCCTCAAATCTCAGTTGTCAATTACTGCGCGCGCAACCAAAATAGGGGTTGATTTTTTAAAATAGTGAGCGATTATATGTAAATATACCAACACATTTGGACAAAGCCAATGGACTTGAAGGCGTCTCTATACAATAGGGCTGCGGCTGCGTACTCGATGAATAAAGCCTACGTTAAAAAGCTAATTTAAACACAATCGTTGAATTTCACTGGAAATCTTATGCCAAGTATAATGGGACGGAATATAGGTAAGATAAGACATGCAGAAAGTCGTGCAACGTTTTACTAAGGCGTGCATTATTTACAGTCGGTGCAGCATTTAAATTGATTTCGCCTGTGTGGTGTCACTGAAGATAAATAAGAAGACCCTTATGACCTACAGATAGGTTTAGGAAAATCTGTAGGCCGGTACCTACTATAAATATGCTGTTTATTTGTGAGGTCCATGCGCTATAACTTACATTGAAAAAGGCATGATGGACGTAAAATTCTATTATATAATTTAATTGTAAAGTAATAGTAAAACGGGAAAAAACGCGATGGTGATATTTCGATCGGGTTGCACCAGTTGTGCTCTCTGGCGGACCATGGCCGGTGCAACCCAGTCGGAACGTCAGACAATATCAAGTATGATCGTTTTAATTCCCGATTTATTATTTTATAACAATGCAACGCGAAAGTTTAGAAGTTATTAAATAATTTAATTACATAGTGCCATGCAAACGTGCAGTGCTACATTTTAAATAATAATACTACAAAAGAAAATGAAATACATCAAACACGTACCTTCATCTCGGATATAGTTTTATCTAAAAAACCATTGAAACTGCTGTCCAGCTCAACAGTTTGCTTTTCACTTAAATTTCCAAAGCCATTGAAGGTATTACCGAATCCATTGCCAAATATATTCCCAGTTTTCTGCGTGTCGAATGGATCGTAACCGCTTAGACCGTTTGTAAATGACGTATTTGTGTTAAAAACCGATGTTTGTAGGTTAAAATCGCTTATGTCATAGTTCGGTTTTGATTGGGAGAAAACCGGTGTTGGCGCTTGCGGTTGGCTTGGTATGAATGGAGCTGAACCGAATAGGTCGCTTCCGTTGATTGGTTGCGGCGCTGGTTGGGCTTGCGGCGATTGGCGTTTTGATGTTTTTGGTGGTGGTGCCACTGGAAAAGAGATAAGTTTGAGATTTAATGAAGTTATAATTGAGAATTGATATCTAAAATCTTCGGAATTCGGAGTAGCATGGACAAGGGGCTAGGACTCGGAACTGTAACAAAATGTTGGCCTAAGTATCCGTTTCGTCGAGGATTCGGAACCTCAATTCTTGCCATATCCTTTTTCTCTTTATTTCCTTTTATCTTTCTGTTAAAGCCGAAAACAGCTCAAGGACTTTCCCTCCCTAAATAAAAACTACAAAAATTTTATAAGCCGATTTTAAAATGTCCTGAAAAGTCAGATAAGATTTTCTATGATTATGCGGTAGTTTGCCTGGAAGCCAACTGACTTTTTTTTTCCTTTTTAAAACTCGACCTTGGATAAGGTAACAGGTATTTTAAAATAACATCACATTTATAAATAAACAATAGTAATACTTACGTAATGGCGGTGTGGGAGTGACGGCGTTCTCGACTACCGGTGAAGTGAATCGAGTCACTGGCTCTGACTCATACGCGCGGGGGTCGAAATCTGAAATCAATTTGAATAGAATTTGAATTTTTGATTTAACCTCTAAAGTATACTGGTGCACAAATTAATAGGATCACAAAAAAAAACAATTTTAGTATTTTTTAACCCTCCCCCGACGCAAAAAGGAAGCGTGTGTTTTTGTAATTCTGTCTCTGGCATCGTGGCATACAAACGAATGGTCCGACGATTAATGTTTGATTTGAAATTGAACCTTTTTTCTTCAAAATTTGTCTATCAGCATATATAATTTATACTATCTCATTTTAATTATTATAAGAATAAAGTTGTCTTTAAAATACATTATTATTAAACTTACCGCTGTCTGAATCAGAATTGAGTAGAAGCCCTTCGAGTTTCGTGCCTACTACGGGGTTCTTGTTTGAGGACATATCGCCCAGGAGTTTACTGAAATATAATAATAATTGATATTAATACGAGTATTAATTTAAAATATTTTTTGATAAATGTAAATTAAAAACCGGTTTTCAATAAATACCGGTTTTTGTATTTTACATCCAAAGAAGTAAACAACATAAGGCATTGTCCTAATAGGACGCGAATCCGCGATCATCGCGCGAGTAAGCGATGCGACCATCGCGTGTCCATAAGCGTGCGCCTAAGCGTCGCGCGATTGTCAGTTAGGACACATTCGAGTTCAATATGTTTGATCGCGAGTTCGTACAAGTAAAATTTGCGCGAACCAACGATGATCGCGCATTCGCGTCCTATTAGGGACAATGCCTTACGTTGTGTTTACGACGCGCGACGTCATTATGAAGTGCGATGCACAGTCAAGGAACTAAATTATGTATTATAAATACTTCATAAAAGGACTTTAATCGATTATTTATTTATATTATAGTATTAATAATGTAACTAAGTAATTACAAAGTTTCATAACGATTCTTGCATTATTATTATCATAAAATCCTTGTTTATTCTCTGCATACCTACTCATTTAGTACCTTGATTTGTGCCATACGGAATATTTATGATTGCATTTAAATTCCTCACTGACTAATTATATATTTAACTTTATTGATCACCATTTCCAATTGACTAGCTTTATTATAACTTTATGGGCATGAAAGTTAGCGGAGTTAGAAAGATCAAAAAAGATTGAGGTGTGGACAAATAATGTTACGGTCGAGATGACGAATGATAGAACTTTTTTGAGATTTTTTTTTGTTTTTGTCAAATAAACTAAAAAAAGCCCGGGGGGGGGGTCCACTATTAAATACGCATAAATAAATAAGTATTGAGTGTGAATGATATGTTGAAATAATATTTACCCAGTATTAAAATTGTTTTTTCCATTATGCGTAGGCGGTGGCGTCGACAACAACAAATTGTTGTCGTTGCTCGAGTTGAACGTGTCTGTAGAGTTGTTTGACAAAGCGTCTGTTGCTGAAAAGAAAAATAACTTATTAATTTTAAGAGAGGTAGGGCACAGCGGATCATCCGCTCAAATCGGAGCAGCCCGTCTGGGGAAGGACCTCCACCTTACAGAAGATCGTAGCCAAATAGCATTGGTCTCGGCCATGTTGTGTTCCTACAGGTGAGTAAGGTGTCCAGAGCTCCACTTGGGGTTGGTGCTGGTTGGTGGGAGGGTTGGCAAAGCATGAGTGATACCCCCGGTATTGCAATCGTCTATAGGCTACGGTGACGGCTTACCATCAGGCCGACCGTATGCTTGTTTGCCACCGTTGTGGTATAAAAAAATAAAAATGTATGTTTGACAGTCCGGTGTGGTGGTGCGTTTCGATTACCGCTCGGGACAAACATTTATGTGATATCATTTGATTTCGTTCTCGAGTCTGGATGTTTTCTATGTATTATAAGTATATATTTATGTGTATCCATTGTCTGGTACCCATAACACAAGTAGGTTAAGCCTAGCTTACTTTGGGACCAATTGGCGCTGTGTGAATTGTGTATTTATTATTAATATTCGATGCGAATTTATATGACTCGCACTCGATCCGCACAATCCGCGCCACGAGATATGAGACCCGATTGATCGCTGATTTGACTTGCGCAGTAGAAGATTATTATCCTTGATTTGACTTGCGACTGACAATCCTAATCTTAACTAATATTATAAACGAGAAAGTGAGTTTGTTTGTTTGTTATTCTTTCACGGCTTGACTAAGCAGCCGATTATTATGAAAATGTGTATACATATTGTCAGAGGTACAGAGCCCAACATAGGCTACTTTTTATCGCGTGAAAGTATGTCATTCCAATGGGAAAATACTTTTTCTACTATAGATGGCGCTGCAATTCGCAAATGCCGGCCAACAGATGGCGCCACAAGTCGCGCTATATGAGATCTTTACCATAAAATTAACCGCGAGCGAAGCCGCGTGGAAAAGCTAGTTTCTAATAAAATGGTATAGAAATCGATTGCTGCGCAGGTCGCTCACGGGATACGCTGGTCTCATCTCTCTCGGCGCGGATTATACACGTCTTAACTACTTTGTATATTTCACGCTAAACATACCTAGCTCTGGTGTCTTGTTCCCGTTCATAGCGAAGCCGTTAGCGAGAGTGAGAGAAGAGATCTGTCTTTCCAGTTCCGGGGGTGGTTTGAACTCTGTGATGTCACTTAGGCTGTTCCTCGCTAAATACGCCGAGAGGTCGTCTTTGTATGTGATTTTTGATAACTCCTGAAGAGAGAAAATTTACAAATAAATAAATAAAGAAGTATTACTTTAGGCATATTTATGGTATAGTCAGCCAATATTACTGTACATAATTACATAGCAGTTATCTACATGCACCTTTTAAGGTTTAGCAACTTGAGTAGAAAAAGAGAATTTCAATCTGTGGTAATAAATAGTACGACGAGTTTTCCTATTAGGGTCTCTAAGCCACGCAACAAGAAACGTCGCAAGCTGGAACATGCACTCGCAGACAAGTTTATTTGTACAATTATAAAAACCATAATTCATAATTAGCCTAATTTATTACCTGTAAGCGATTTTTGTATGCATTCATTTGTAATTCAATCTTCTTGTTCTGCAACGTTAGTTTCTGCATTTCTATGTATTTACCGTTGTCGTTCAAGAATCGCCTGGAAAAATTAAGTTTAGTCTTAATATTTGAGGAGCTCGATGGCGTCGTTGTGTGGCACATACACTCCAAAACGAACACGCAAGTTAAAGACCCTAGCCTAAAAGTCTGTCCTTTCGTCAATTTTTTACGCTTATGCTGTTTGGATGTGTTTCTTAATCACGAGCATCTCCGTGCTTCGGAGGGCACGTTAAGTTATCGGCCCTGGCTGTGTCGATGAATGAAAGTCGTCAGTCTGTGACCGTTAGCGTGTTTGAATACATTGCAGCTATTCGCAGTTGACATTAATTGAGGAAAGTACACGAAAAGTCAAAGTCAAAAATATTTTATTCTGTAGGGCCCTCGCGGGCACTTAGACACGTTTTTTACAACTATCTATACAAATATTATAAAGAGGAAAGATTTGATTGTTTGTTTGTTTGAAATGAATAGGCTCCGAAACTACTGGACCGATTTCAAAAATTCTTTCACAAGTAGAAAGCTACATTATCAGAGAGTGACATAGGCTGCTTTTCCCAAAATTCAATATAGTACCCACGGGAACGGGTCCGGAACTTCACGCGGACAAAGTCGCGGGCAAAAAAGCTAGTAATTTATAAAACAGATAAGCTACTCTATAAACTACCACTATTTCGGAAATAAAGCAAAATGATCACCACTACAAGAAATGGCGAAAGAAAAAAAAGAAGAAGAAGAATTACTAAATGCAATTAAAAAGTTTATACCGTACCTGTAAGCCAAATCGAAGGCTTGACCAATAGTAAGTGTGATCTCTGAAGCTAATTTTGTGGATATGAAGACGAAACACTCATGTTTTTCAGGATTAGCCTCATGGCCGTTCACTCCATTGACAGTGCTGCCACCTTTTGCGATGAAAGAGAAGTATTTCTTCGCTCCTTTATCGTCTGCACAGTAGGATATCCGGTGTAAAGGGAATTGATACATAATATTATTCGATCTTGGCTCCTGGAAGACAGAAATTGGTGGGTTAGGACAGTAAAAATCAAGTGTGTTTATATGCAGTCAATTGTTTTCACGATTGCAACTGTCAAACGTCAAATGACAGTTGTCATTATGTATTTATCCCTACATACAAAAGTTCTTCGGGGTGTCTATCTGTTCGAGATAAACTCAAAAAATACTGTACAAATTTTCATGGAATTTTCACCAATAAGTAGAGTGGTTCTCGAAGGTTTTAGTATATGTAATTTGTATAGGCTATGTTTAAATTAAATTAAATATGACGATATTAGTTGATATTTGTTAGATATGCCCTTTAACATTGGATAAGACCGTGGTCTAACAAAATTTCAACGGGTTCAACAACTCATTGGTTCTTCGCCTAGCTTACGCGGGGGAAGCCGTGGGAAACATCTAGTGCTTTAATAAAATAACAAGTTAAATAAAATAAGCTAGGTACTGCAGTAAACATCACCATCAATTATATTCAAATGGTATACCCAAGACAGTAACATTCGCTGCATTCAGCCGGCTATAAAGTGCAATTATCTAATCTGTGTTTCACTGCACCATTGCGCGCTTTCGCGTCACGCCTATGCAAGGTCGTGTGCAGTCAGGAGTCACTGTTCTAGAACGGATCCGGGGTTAGGACTATGTATAAATTCCTTTCACATAGAATAAACAAACTGTATTTGTATAAATGTTTGGTAAATTCAATATCGTGGGTATAATATGATTTTTTTTTAAATATTTATCCATGTTTGTATGTTAATTCTAGTGAAACAGTGAATATAATCTATAAATAGCTGAAGAGTGCATCTTTTAACTCAGCATTTAATTCGGCATCCATTTTTTTAAAATCATGCTCTTAATTGTTTGTTATTCCTTTTATGACTATTTATCGTTATTACAATAACAAAATCACATTCTAGTTCTTTTGAAATTCGCACCACTAGGCTTGTCCATATAGGCATTTTACTTTAATAAAATCTATTATTATATGCAATCATGTTAAATATTATCTATGTCGCTTTCACCCATTGTTATATAAATAAAACGTATTCGTTCCAACTTTCTAGTTACCTCATATCACATAATATGTTAATATTTGCACATACCGGCTTAGTTCGGCGTCCTCATTTACTTTATTAGTGAAAACATTATATTTTACGGCAGAATTAACAGTATAAATAAAATAATATCATTGTAGTATGGCATAATTAGAATAATTAACTAGTTATTATATCATAATTGAATATAATTAAAAACGCAATGTAAAGGAACCATGAAAGATTAATTAATATAATTTATTGCGAATTTATACCGACACCATAAGATTTTTTAATCTAGTTTTTAATTGAATTTAGCAATTTATATTATTTAGCATTTTAATTAGCAAAAAACCGATAGAATTGTACATTACCGATTTATTACATCACTTTCACAACCCTATATTATTATTTTTTATTTTCGGCTTTAAATGTATATAAGATTAAATCTAAAGAGTGGATACTCTTTTAATTTAATCATAGCATTTTATTCAGCAAAAAACCGATAAAATTTAACATTACCGATTTATTACAACACTTTCACAACCCTATATTTTAATTTTTTATTTTCGGCTATCCACTCTTTTGATATAAGCATAGTAAAGTAATTTACGTTACTAGTTTTTTTAAAATCTCATCTGTATTTTACCGTAAGCGTAAACAAGTAAAGTTCCCACAATCGCGCCCCAGTTGCCGCAAATGTGATAAAAACATAAGACTTTCGCTTTCAACAAAATCTATTTACATTTTTACCACGAATCGGCAAAACCCATTACAGTTAACTCTGGTACCTTCTGGTACCTTCAGTTAGTTAACCGATGACATAACTATTATGTATTATAGTTAGAACGCGTAAAACTCATTTACATTTATATGATAGACGTCTTGAGTTTAAACACGTCTAAGAATATTTGGTTATATGCAAAATACGGAAAATGGAACGTAACTTTATAGACCGTTCAAAGTTATTTTAACTCTGACAGCTGATGTAAAACCAGGTTAAAACACCAGGAATAATTCTTAATGTGTGAGTGAGGCGACATAGACGGACGAGCAATTAGATCAACAACACGGATCGCTCTTATTTTGAGTGATAAACCTGTTTTTACATCAGCTGTCAGTGGTAAAATAATTCTGAACGGCCTATACTGAAGCTTTCTCCCGCCATTAAAAAAAATAATTATACCACAAAGTTGGCAAGTAAGCATACGGCCCGCCTAATGGAAATCATCACCATAGCCTATAGACGCTTGCAATACCGGGGGTATCACTCACGCGTTGCCAACCCTCCCAACCCTGGGGGTTCTGGAGTGGAGCTCTGGAGACCTTACTCATCGTAGGAACACAACATGGCCGAGACCAATGCTATTTGGCTACGATCTTCTGTAAGGTGGAGGTCCTTCCCCAGACGGGCTGCTCCGATTTGAGCGGATTATCCGCTTTGTCCTAGGTGGGCATATTTTTTTTTTTATGTACCTTTGGTTTTTGACGTGTCAGATGTTTTTGAAATGCTCTAGAAATTTATCCTTTAGAGTTAAACCTTTGAAACTTTCAAATTCCGGTAGCTGAATCATAAGTTTCTTTAAATTAAATAAGAAACTTCTAAAATACCTAGCAAATTATAAAGATATTGGTAACGAAAGGCAGCTAATACCTTATTTTTAGTATGTCTAATTTTTTTTTCCGAAATCTAAGGTCATTTTTTTGTTGCTTGTATCCGATTATTTTAGTTGTTGTTTCTCATTTCATAACGACTTAAGTGTAAATTTTCAAAATTGAACCTCATTTCCACAATAATAGCTATTAAAATACCTTAAAAACAAGTTTGAACAATTCAGAAAAAAATGATTCCTGTAATACGTTACCAAAATTGTTTTAGTTATTTCTCCAATATAGAGAAAAAAACTACCAAACAAACTACTTTATTTGCAAGTTGCAACATTTTTCTTTACAAGGCTACACTCAGAACTGTCAAAGATATGTCAGGAATAGTGAAAATCTGTTAGTGAAAGGTCGTGTTCTGCGCGTGGACACCTTGTGTTCTCCACAATATCACAGATTAGTCTTCATATTTTGATACCATTCGTTAGTTTTATTGTAAGATATTGTATTAATTAGGCATCAATATTTATTCAGGAATATGAATATAGTAAGCCAGTATTCACACCATTTGTACAAATTGGTTATTTTTCGTATTTTCTTACAAGAGAAATTATCGTTACCTATCTTATCCGTTATTGAATTGGCAGTAACTTATGCATGGAAAGCAAAAAGTAACGGTAAAGATGCATAAAGCCGCGTTCAAAATGGGAAATTTATTTAGGTAATTAATTATTTAAAACAGTTTTTTTTATTTTTTTATAATTGAAATTATTACGTGTTTTATGTTATTATGAAGGACTCTTATATCTTATAAGGAGGAAAACCGTCGGGGATGTAAAGTTTTTTTTTGGAACGAAGTTCCTTATGGTTGTTTGTATCATAGTTGTCCTCTTTTGTAAATTCTCCTTAAAATATTACTTTGTGAGTGACTATTAAACTACTATGGGTGGGTTGGCAACGCGTGAGTGATACCCCCGGTATCGCAAGCGACTACAGGTGACGGTGACGGCTTACAATCAGAGCGGCCGTATGCTTGTTTGCCACCTTTGTGGTATAAATAAAAAAAACGCACTCCCATTTGGTACATTATATATACTGCCTTAGAATTCCGTTACCATTCTTTCCGTTATTTTCAGAAAAATAAATGTTAATTAATTCATCATAACTTTATTTTTACTGGGCTAATTCTTCAAGTTTCGTATGTATATCATAAAATATTGTTTTCCGCTTCATATAGAAAAGGAAAAACTTAGTTTCTTGTCTCAGTTTTTAAACAGCAAAGAAAAAATACTACATTTTCTGCGACCCGGTAACGGAGCTGCAAGAAATGTGCTGTTATTTTAAAATTATACGAACATTTTTAAAAAGAAATGATAAAGCTATAAAGAGGAACTGTTACTAAACCACAACATTTTCTATACCTTTTTGTCATTATTCACGTTTTATCATCTAATTTGTGTGGTAACGGACTGGAAGAAATTTTGGAACCTAGCTATAGTAAAATCTCTATTTAAATGAATCTCGTGGGTATTTCATCAAAAATTTTCAGTATTTCAGTAAATAAGGCTTCATAGATGATCCAGAATGCGAAAAACAATGATTTAATAGCTTTTCAATTTTTAGCCTCATTTTACATCATGGTACATAAAAATAAAAATATGCCCAGGTACCTCTCTTGAAATATGACGAAATTCTTGAATTATGACGAAAACGATAGATAGGTAATGAAAGCGGATCATTTTATCGAAAAGTTATCTTTTCTCTCAATGTTTTATGAGACCAAGTACGTAAGTAAAAACTAATATGACCAAATCGATAGGAAATTGAATGTAGAAACTTTTGTCAGAAGCAATCAGTAGTTATGCTATTTGAACTATTTTCAGAATATCCGAAAAAAGGGATTTTTGACAATAAAGATTACTAACTATTCTATTAATAAAATATTAAATTTATTCACCTGTATGGCAACACCATCCACAGATATTGTGATCTCGACTTTTTTACATTTCGCCGCCTCCTTCGTCTCGGACTTCTTCAATTGTTGTGTGAATTGCAGCTTCTTTATGGCATCCTTGACGACTTCTATGCCTTTTGGCTGATCGACTTGTGTGCATCCGAGGAACTGGAAAAAAATAAATTTGTTACATAAATTTTACAAGCATATTGATGAATCAAAGAATCATATATCTCATTTAGAGAGAGACTAGGCTTTCATAGGCACTTTCTCTTGTAATTTAACATCTTTAACAATAAATAATTAATTACAAATTATATAAAGTATGTGTATGTATGTGTCGATGGCGTGGCTGTGTGTCGCACTCTAATATGAACACGCAAGTCAAGCGACGTCGACCCTAGCCAGCGTTTGGATGGGTTTCGTTATCTCGAGCTTCTCCGTGCTTCGGAGGGCACGTTAAGCCGTCGGTCCCGGCTGTTATCGGTAGATGACAGTCGGTGGCCTTCGGGCGGCTTGAAAACACCGGCCTCTGCCAATCCGCATTGGAGTAGCGTGGCAGACGCTCTAGTCCCCTTCGATTGAAGGGAGACCCGTATCCCAGTAGTGGGATGATGATGGGTTGATATGATGATGATGATAAAGGATGTATTCTATAAACTACAACCGTTTATGTCACAATGGTCATGTTCCTTTGTTTCCAAAGCAAAGTGACCGTCGCTAAAAGATATAAAAAATTATGATGATGGATGAGTAGTGAAGTGAGTGTTTTATGTCTACAGAACAGGGAGTTTTATTCTCCTGTAGAAATGTGGTGCGCAACTTTTTATGCGAACCATCTCTGTAAGTTAAACGTTAAAGAACCAAGCCCTCAAAAGAACCGAATTATTTGATTGGCATATAAGCACGGAATCGCGAAATCAAAGCTTCCGTTTTAAAATGAGACGTTTTATTTAGCACATAATATAATAAATACTTTTATACATATTAACACATTCGTCAATGTTATGACCAGAAGAGATATCACGCCCACATTTTTTTTATTCCTCAAAGGTGGCAAACAAGCAAACGGCCGGCCTGACGGTAAGCCGTCACCGAAGCCTAAAGACGCTTGCAATATCACTCACGCGTTGCCAACCCTCCTCCCCCCCCAAGTAGAGCTCTGGAGACCTTACTCACCGTAGAAACACAGCATGGCCGAGACCAATGCTATTTGGCTACGATATTCTGTATGGTGGAGGTCCTTCCCCAGACGGGCTGCTCCGATTTGAGCGGATTATCCGCTGTGCCCTACCTTTCTTAAACTACCACATTGACTATTTTAATATTTTATATGTCGATGTATTTTATAATAGGTATAGTAACCCTATCGATTGTATATAAACATTGCATGTATTGTGATGGATATAGCCAGGCATAACGCCCCCCACATCGGATATTATCCATTGTCTACACGTGCATTGATAACGGAGATAAAACGAGTTATTATTTACGTTGTTATCATAATAATATAATAGTATAATGATAGGTTATGTAGGTACCTATATGAAATGTGCTTCATGAAAATACGTACTGACTTTTCGTTAAATTCTAACCAGTCTTGAACCTCTTTTTTCAGAAGTAGACAAATGCCAAGAAAAGTCAGCCTTTAATAATAAATAAATATTCTTGGACGAACCACACAACGCCATCTAGGCCCAAACTAAGCAACTAAGCTTGTACTGTGGGTACTAGATTGCTGATAAATATACTTAGATACTTTTTTTTTTGTAAATAAATACTTATTATACATAGAAAACGCCCAGACCAAGGCAAACAGACATGTTCATAATCGGAGTCTCATATTTCGGAGTATTGTAGTGTACCCGTTCCTGCACACAAATGTTTGCCCTGCGCAGGATTCGAACCCGCGGCTCTTGGGATAAAGTGACCATTGCTAGCCACTCGACCACCAGACCTTTCTTTGGCAATATCTAAAATTCCCTTCTTATGCATTATATACCTACGTATAGGTATTTACTCGAACCAGATATGTCTTTTTTGACGGGACTACATATTTCGTTGTTTCGGATAGACACTTTCATGGTTGCCCCCATGGTTGCGAGTGTCAAAAGTACACACGCATATTAAGAAAGGGTTCGCTATAACATTCGGCCAATGAAAGAGATGAGCAGAGTATAGATCTAAGAACAAAGATTTTTATGCTAATAATGTAAGCATCGGTACATTATGAAACTTTGTAATTAGTACAGTCAAGAAAAAAAATTGACTGACCCCCCCTGTCTATATGATTAAAGATTTCTAAATATTGCGTGAAGGGATTTACTTGAAAATTTATTTATCAATAGTATTCATATTGTACTATGTAATTACAAAATTTCAAGTAAACCCCTTCACGCAATATATAAATAATAAATAAATATATAGGGACAATTCATACAGATTGAGCTAGCCCCAAAATAAGTTCGAAACTTGTGTTATGGGGATACTAACTCAACGATATTATATTTTATAACAAATACATATATAGATAAACATCCAAGACCCGAGGCCAATCAGAAAAGTTCGAAATCTTTAATCATATATACGGGGGGGGGGTTCAGTCAATTCCTTTGTTGACTGTACAGTCAGGAGCACGTCGAGCTTTACACTTACAGCACAATTTCCGTTATGTAAAGGTCGACCTGCTCTTGACTGTACAATATGAATACACTATCTACGCTAATATTATAAAGAGGAAAGATTTGTGTATATGTTTGTAATGGATAAACTCAAACACTACTGGACCGATTTCAAAAATTCTTTCACCATTGGAAAGGTACATTACCCCAGGGTAACATAGGCTATATTATATTTTTTTTTAAATTAGGGTTCCTCAGTAAAACCCGTGCGAAGCCGGGCCGGTCGGCATGTTGATAAATAATAATATGAGTAAATCCCTCCACGTGTTATTAAGAAAACTTGAATTATATTTACGGCTGACTGTACGACTAACCACAGCACACGGTGTATTTTAAACGCGCAGATGACGCGCGTATCGTTATCCAAGGCGGTGTTGCAATCATTCCATCGTGACGTCCAACATACAAAGAGCTCAATGTAGCACTAAACGCGCGTCCTCTGCGCGTATAAAATACGCCGTGTGCTGTGACTCTAACGAAACCCGCGCAACTTGACAGTAATGATTCAGAGCAAATGGGAACTGGGTTTGAATATCAGAACTAAGAGTTTTACTCTCAGTAGAAATGCAGTTCGCTACAATACAAATTGTATGCGAATCGTGGCTGTAAGTCAAACGTCAAAGAACCACACCGTGAAAACAAGTCAGATTCGCGAAGTCAAATTGACAGTTTTCAAACAGATTCGTCAAGTCATGACCAGAGAGTTTTTTTTTGTTTTTTCGCCCAGGGCAGGCAAAGGGACTTTGAGCCTATACAGCCAAGCCTTAAGTAATTAAATAAATACAGGAAACGAGAGATACGTAAAAGGCATATGCCAAGTCTTTGTTGACCAGAAAGATCAAGCCCACATGAAATGAAATGAAATCGTTTATTTCAGAAATTAGAAATTTCAGAAATTAGACCTTCACAGGCACTTTTTCTTGTCATTTACAACTTGTTTAAATAAAAATTGCCTATCATTAGTTTCATTTAACTATGATTTGAAAACTAACCTTAACGAGATATGCGACGTGCCCTTTGACCAGTGCGTCTGGCGCGTGTATCCAATTTCTGCCATTCGGTGCGCCGTTGGCCTTCCCTCGACCCTGCCAGAACAGCAGGGTAGACATTCTGCAACAAAAAAATAGAGGAATATTTAAAAAAATTGTCCACATAACTTTACATATGACAGTCACGTGGACTGATCATTATATCAACCCATAATCATTCCACTGAATGGATACAGGTCTCCCTTCAATAGAAGGGGATTAGTACTCTGCCACGCTGCTCCAATGCGGATTGGGAGCGGCCGGTGTTTAGAAGCCGCCTGACCCGAAGGCCACCAACTTATCCATCGACAACATCGAATCTGATGCTGTCTGCGGTCGTTGTCAAATTGAGAAAGAAGACGGGGATAGCATTAGACAGTGTGCTAATTCTGTTGTACATTTAACTAGACTAAACTAATTTTGACAGGACCAAAGGTGTTGTTGTCCTTTCTTGGTTTACAATTAGTGACAATTATAGCAACACTTCTAGTCCTGTCAAAATTAGTTTAGTCTAGTTAAATGTACAACAGAATTAGCACCAATGTTTAATAAAAAAAAAAATATTATTTCGTCGCTAAAAGAAGACTTAAGAATTTTAATTTTAAATATTTTTTCTATATCAAACGAACGGCTTCGCAATAATGTTCGCAAGATTCCAAAGAATCATTAAGACGTAAGTTTTTTTCCGTAATTAGAAGTATCCATAATTAAAAAGCCACGTGCATTTATAAATTTAAATGTATGTAAACATTGGTATTTCCACAACAATCGTGCAAATATTAACTTGATACGTAACGCGTGTTAAGTACTTTATATCAGTTCTCTTTCGCGTGATGCAACATCAATAAAATATTAAATAAATTAAAAGTAAAAAAATATATTTACAAACAAGCTTTTATTTAATTGCGCTAAAAAGAATAAAATAAACTTTTCTTTTAAAATTTTAACTATTAACTTATAACGTCATTACACAATCTATATGACATAAAAGCTTGTCGCGAAATTTACCTGTTTAAGAAAACATAATTATCGAACTAACATTTATTCGTACTACGAGTAAATGTTAGTAATTAAATCTCGCGACAAGCTTTTATGTCATATAGATTGTGTAATGACGTTATAAGTTAATAGTTAAAATTTTAAAAGAAAAGTTTATTTTATTCTTTTTAGCGCAATTAAATAAAAGCTTGTTTTTAAATATATTTTTTTTACTTTTAATTTATTTTTTACTTTTTAGTTATCACTGGACAGGTTTCGCAGTGCCATCTATTGTCGAAAGGCGGTACTAGTCTAATGAATTTATTTGTTATACTACTAGCACCAGCAATTTGAATACCTATGTAATTTCCTGATTTTACCTACAGTCACCCTGCGACAAACTCAACGGGTTTATGTACCCATCAAAAATAAAATACCGACCAAGGGCAAGTAGAACTCGCGCATGAGGGTTCCTTTCCATAATCATACTAGTCATACTATCATACTAATATTATAAATGAGAAAGTGAGTTTGTTTGTTGTTATTCCTTCACGGCTTAAATAATCAGTTGATCATTATGAAAATTTGTATATATATTGTCAGGGGTACAGAGCCCAACATAGGCTACCTATTTATCCGTGAAAGTATGTCAATCCAAAGGGAAAATATTTTTTCTACTATAGAGGGCGCTGTATGGGATGCTATCGGCCAACAGATGGCGCCACAAGTCGCGCTATGGGTTGTTTTGTTGTCAAACGAGATCTATGTCATAAAATTAACACGAGCGAAGCCGCGAGGAAAAGCTAGTAATAGCTGAAATACATTTTAATTCAAAACCGGTATAAAAAGAGCCATGTACCAATGTAAAATGTACCAAGGGTAGGATCACATTATATTGGTTGTTTAAAGAAGAAGAAATAACTACAAATTTACGATTTTCAGATTTATTCCTGTACTTGTGCTACATCATCTTGCTTCTTGCCAAATTTCATGATTCTAGGACAACCGGAAGTACCCTATAGGTTTTTGGTCGGAACGGTTTTGTACGAAAAATGGATCACAAACGGCTGTATCGTAATTTTGTTATCATAATATTGTATTGTCTCTGATCTACAGTTTTAAGCAAAATTTCAGCTCAATCGGTCTTCGGGAAGTGGTTCAAATTTTCGTTCCAAGATTCCCCCCTTACATACATACATACATACATTCATACATACATACATACATACAGGTCAAGTTAAATAAAAGCTTTTAATGAAGTCCCGCTGTCTGCCTGTTTGTCCCTAAGTAAGCTTAGATCTTAAAACCGCATTTTAATGCCTTTTTTTTAGTTATATAGAGTGATCCAAGAGGATGGTTTTTAAGTATAATACATTCCAAAATTCCCACGGGAAAGCGGGATATAAACGAAGTTGCGCGGGCTTCGCTAGTATTTGTATAATATTCAAACTCGAAATCACTGAAATAACTTCGAAACTCGAATATCACTGAATTAATATGTAGGTAAAATATGAACAGACGTGTCTGTGAAAGCCTATTCTTTGAGTAAAAAAAATCCGATGATGACCATTGGGAAAAGAAATGAAGAAAGAAACCCTGTTACGGCCTTTTTTGTTGTACGAAATAGCGGTATCGGTATGCCACCACTATTTTACGTATTTAATTTAATATTGGTGAGAGGGTGGTACTGTTGCGGTCCTATTAGCACATTTCCAAGCCACTAGTTCATAATACATCAGACAGTTCATAATAATCCCAGCCAGTTTGTTCTACACAGTCATAAAAAACAATGTAGCTAATACCTAAACTAATTAATTATGTACCCATTAAACCTACAAGTATCCTTGTTCGTGATTAACCCACACATTATATTCGCTAGATCACTCATTATAATATTATATAATGTTAATCGATCACGAATGATCATGATTGGCATTGGTTTGACTGTAACGTCACCTCTAGTTGGGTTTATTAACGTCACCTCTAGTTATTTTATGATAGCAGTCGGTTTATCAAGCTATAGTCTGAGAGAATTAATAAAATCAGGGGAAAAAATTGAAATAATTCGGGTCACGTTGTAGGAAATCTACCAATCCGTATTGGAGCAGCCTGTTTACTACTTTAGTAGTAAAGTCGACCAATAAAAGAGGTCACCAAGGCAGAGAACTGAGAACAAATATTTTTATGCTAATAATGTATGCATCATTAAGAAAATTTGTAATAAATATGAATACTATTGATGAATAAAATTTCGAGTTCGTTCACGCAATATTTAGAAAACTTCAATCATATTTACAGCCCTGATCAACTCTTTCATTGGCTGATTACCTATAAAAAAGTCTCCTATTACTAGACAGATATATCAAAAATTATTCTAAAAGTAAACGCTAATGCAAGGTCACGTTTGCGATAATGACCTTTTATACAAAAACATACTATTAACACTACAATGTTAGTTTGTAATGTCAACATTATTTTATGTTCCGTACATTTTATACTAGAGTAAATGAGACAGCGAATTATCTGATGATAAAGATTTGGCATGCATGTTGACCGTACCTTTTTAATCCGAGAAGAGACCGGCCTTTATTTGTTTAGAATCTAGTAAAAGGTCTTCTATAACTTACTAATTACAACAAAATCCTGTACAAACTTCCACCTTATTTTTCACCCCTTTATGGGTTGATTTTACGATATATTTTTAAATGACAAAAAAGGCCGTAACTGGTTTTCTTTCGCCATTTCTTTTTACCAGTGGTTATTTTGCTTTGTTTCCGAAATGGTAGTAGTAGTAGATTAATTTATACAAATCATTTATTACTGTATATTCTGACAAGAGAACGTGTTTGTGAAAACCTATTCTCTGAATAAAAGATTTGAATTTGAATTTGATTTATGAGATAATAACAGATCCTATGTATTTTCTCGTGTCTCCAATTGTCCCCGTACGGTATAAGGATAGTGTGAGACACGAGGGGCATGGGCTATATACTTACCAAACATCTCAATCGGTCAAACTGTTTTAACGTATCGAATAGATAGACAGACAAACAGAGAGGTAGGCCATAGCGGATAATCCGCTCAAATCGAAGCAGCCCGTCTGGGGAAGGACCTCCACCTTACAGAAGATCGTTGCCTAATAGCATTGGTCTCGGCCATGTTGTGTTCCTACGGTGAGTAAGGTCTCCAGAGCTCCTCTTGGAGGGGTTGGGAGAGTTGGCAATGCGTGATTGCAAGCGTCTATAGGCTACGGTGATGATTACCATCAGGCGGGCCGTATGGTTGCCAACTTTGTAGTAAGAAAAAAGAAGTTATCTTGACTAATATAATTTTAATTTGACAGCTCGGTTTATGCGCTGGTACTCAACACACAAGTCAAGTAACGTCGACCCCTAGCCAATGTTTTGATGGGTTGTTGCCCCGGCTGTTGTCGATGGATGACGTCGGTGGCCTTCAGGCGGTTTGAAAACACTGGACTCCGCCAATCCGCATTGGAGCAGCGTGGCAGAGTACGCTCTAATTGCCATTTGATTGGAGAGAGACCCTGCAGTGGGATGATTATGGGTTGATATGGAAGTATGCCATGCCCAAGGTCTTGGTTCACTGTTGTGTCTTCTGTAGACCCAGGATCAACAACGGCGACCTCAGATTGACAATAAACAATGAAACTTATTGACGTCCCGGGGGAGAAACTACAGCTGTCTTGGAACTCACAACGAATTTAATCAGAGAATCAGGTGCTAGGTTAAGAAATATCTATTATATTAAATTATTATAATAGTTTTCACATACTTAGATAAGAAAATAACAAAAAGATTTCTGATAAAACGGAGTCGCTAATTATGAGCAATTAAGTTTTAAAACTACTTAAGTTTTACCACGAAAACAAAGGAACGTTATTTTTTTTTAATTACTAAAATGTTTAGTCACGAAAAGTGGTATTTAAAACCTTCACAGACAATGGAATAAGCCTGCAATACACGGTTAAACCCAGCTTGAAGTAAAAGTCACAGCGAGTTACGTGTAGTCGGCTGCACGGGTAAAATCAATTTCAAACTTTTCAGTTTTGTATCGTAGACGCTGCGTCCAATAGGGGGTATCACTCGCGCGTAGCCGACCCTCACACGATCCCTATACCGAACGGGGACAGTCGGAGACACGAGAAAATACATAGTATCTGTTATTATCTCAAAACAACCCATAAAGGGGTGAAAAATGACGTGGAAGTTTGTACGGGATTTTTTTTGTAATTAGTAAGTTATAGAAGACCTTTTACTAGACTCTAAACATAAAAAGGCCAGACTCTTCTCGAAAACGTACGGTCAACATGCATGCAAATCTTTATTATCAAATCATTCCCTGTTAAAGTGGATCACTGGGGACCTTACTCACCGTAGGCACACAACATGGCCGAGACCAATGCTATTTGGCTACGATCTTCTGTAAGGTTGAGGTCCTTCTCCAAACGAGCTGCTCCTATTAGAGCGGATCCGCTGTGCCCTACCTCTCTCTAATAATTTTTTATTGGATAAAAATATTTGACTTGACGGATATTTTTTTGTTGTTGTATCTATTGTCCATACGTTGCCTCCGTCAGCACCAAAGTTCGTCGTTCTGTAAGGTCACTGGCGTAAACCTTGGGTTACCAGTATAACTGAATACCAATTATATACATTTGTTCAATTGTCACGTACCAAAGATGGTACAATGTCTTTGTTGCAACTGCATTTGTTTGTACTTCCGATTTTAGCTTATCTCCTAACTACAACCGATCATTGTGTAGTTATTGAGGAAAAAATATTGGGAATCTCTAGCTAGTTCTTTAGGAATTCATTACTTCTTATAGTCATAACATTATTCTTTATTAAATATTTATTATTATGATTTATTTATTTCACAAACATAGAATTTTTAATTTAGTATTGTTTTTATTTTATTTCATAATAGATAAGTAGTATTATTGTTTGTTGTACCACGCAACCCGTGTATGATTTCTTGTCCAGTCTTTTAGGTTGTCTGGAAGAAATTGCCTAGCGATAAGACCGCCTATTGTACCGTGTATTACTAAGCTTTATTTGTATTGTTGTATTTGTTCTTTGGTGCAATAAAGTGTAAAAAAAAAAAAAAAAAATAATGTCATATCATTGTTACAACATAAAAACACATTACAAATATTTTACATTATGTGCCACTACAGTTTAGGTCAAGACATCACGCACAGTTAACAATGAGAGTAACAGATTTAAAAAGAAATAAAAATGGTGCTAATTCTGTTGTACATTTAACTAGACTTAACTAATTTTGACAGGACCAAAGTTGTCCTTCCTTGGTTTACAATTAGTGACAAGGATAGCAACACTTCTAGTCCTGTCAAAATTAGTTTAGTCTAAATGTACAACAGAATTAGCAGCAATATCATATAAAAATGAGAAAGTAACTCCTGTTTTTTTTATGGCACAAAGTCGGCAAAATACGGCCCGCCTGATGGTAAGCATCACCGTAGCCTATAGACGCTTGCAATACCGGGGGTATCACTCACGCGTTGCCAACCCTCCCAACCCCCCCAAGTGGAGCTCTGGAGACCTTACTCACAACACAACATGGTCGAGATCAATGCTATTTGGCTACAATCTTTTGTCAGGTGGAGGTCCTTCCCCAGACGCGCTGCTCAGACTTGAGCGGATTCCCTTCTTTCTTTCGTCCTTCCCTTCTACGAAAACTTTACCAAACAAAACCCAAAAGTTTACCTTTCATGTCAGACCCATGTTTGAAGCAGTCACGATCACGATTTAAATAACATTCAAAAACCAATTTTAAACATCAATAAAATAATAACTGAAATCGCTTGTATTGAATCCGTACTTATTACTTTACACTGAGTCAGTGTCTATATGGTACAAGCTATAAATAGCCATTTAAAAATAAACTCTAACATAACTGTAATACAGACGAGAATAATCTGCATTTACATTGCGTTTAAGACAGTTTTAATTCGTTTAACAATACGTGTTAAATTTATAGGACTTTAAACGTAGTGTAATAAAGGTTATTTTCGTATGAACAGATAGGTGCAGTTATGATGTTTTACGAATGCATAGTTAGAGTTTTCGTGCTTAGTACAGACTGATACGGAGTCAGTGATGTAACGTTCATTCACACTACTGTATAATAGTGATGGGATATGATGTTATCGATATCTTGGAATTAGTAAAAAAATATAAATAAAAAATTTGCAATCTTTACATAAAATAAAATGAAGTCGCTTCCCGCTGTTTGTCTGTTCCAATGTATGCTTATAAATAAACTAGCTGACCCGTGCCCACTTCGTTGGGCATAATGTTAAAAGCCTTTTTATTTTTTGGTTTTTTATATAACCTATGACACTCAGCAATAATGTGGCTTTCTATTGGTGAAAGAATTTTTAAAATCGGTTCAGTAGATCCCGAGATTACCCCTTACAATTTAACAAATACACAAACTTTACCTCTTTATAATATTAGTATAGATAGGGACAAATCACACAGATTGAACTAGCCCCAAAGTAAGTTCGAAACTTGTGTTATGGGATCCTAACTCAACGATACTGTATTTTATAACAAATACATAAAGATAATCATCCAAGACCCGAGGCCAATCAGAAAAAGTTCGTATTTCATCATGACCGGCAATTCGAACCCGGGATCTCCTTGGTGGCGGTCTAGCGTGGTAACCATAAAGCCACGGAGTCTAGATCTTTAAAACTACTCAATAGATTTTGATGCGTTTTTTTAAATAGATAGCGATATCGGAAATTCCCACGGGTATGCGGGCGACACACAAACGAAGTTGCGCGGGTTTCGCTAGTATTTATAAAGAGGAAAGATTTGTATGTTTGTTTGTACGAATAAACTTAAAAACTACTAGACCGATTCGAAAAATTCTTTCGCCGTTGTGAAGCTATTCTAATTGCGGAGACAATAATAAAAAAAAAAAGATCACCACCTCACAAACACCCGTGCGAAGCTGGGACGAGGTGCTGGTGCTATTAAAAATCACGCTACGCATACGAAGTCGCGTCGAACATCTAGTGATATATAATAAATAGTTTTCCTTATCGATTACTACGTATGTATTTGTTTTTGTTTCTTTGCATACCAGGAAAATATTTTAATACTTATGACTTGATCATTATAACGTCAGAGAGAAGACGAGAAAAAAAAACACGTTTTTTTTGACCATTTTACAGTCCACAAAAACATTAAAAAATTTCCTTATCAGAATCACATTAAGGAAGAAACAAACTAAAAACCCCACTCAACAAACTCATACTATTATGATTAATTATAAAAATGTTAAAGATATAACTAGAATATTTTATTTTAACAATTCGTTAAACGTTCGTGATTTTTTGCACTCCCAAGGGTTGACTGGTAAAGATTGCATTAGCATTAAGTCCGCGTGTTCTGTTGGATTTTGGCGCCAACTACGATAGCGTCTGCTTGGGCTCGTGATTAGAAATTTAATTTCTGTGTGTTTCAGCGTTTGATTCTTAGTATTGATAGTGTAATGTGAAGCAAACATTGGTTAAAGTATTTAGTGATTTGAGTTTATGATCAGGAACCATTATTTGATTGCATTATCGTGATGATTTCAAAATCCGCATTTTCTGAAATTTTACTATTATCTTTCTTCGTCTTACTGAGTCAAGATAGCATGAACACGTTGCTTTGAATTACGTACACAAGCGGCGCTGTCCCACTGCTGCGCACGAAGAGGCTACGCACGCACGTGTGTTAAACTTTGCTTTGCAAGAGGATGTACGTGATTGTTTCCACTGCAACCCACGGACACGTTAACCATCAAGTGACGTCATTGATACACGCGTGGCTTGCTCAACGCTGTCAACGCCATGCACGCAGTGAATGCGGTACACAGCTTGTTCCACAAAGCGTGCACATCGCTGCGCACGCTGCGGAAACGTAGACCCACGTAGCATCCACGCAGCTGTAATGTGCCACGTGGCCCACGTGTTCGTGCGCAGCGTGCGCAGCAGTGGGACCGCGCCTTAAATTATGTATAGCAAAATGAATCTCGCATATCAGAAGAAAAATAAAATTATACTTTTGTTCTTAATTTTTTTTTACTTTTTAATGGGTAACTTGAAGACAATAGAATCTTCGTCTGAAGTCTGATTGCCAAAACAAACAAAAAAAAACGTGACGTCACATTCACATTGAAGTAAACAAATTTGACAGTTCGGTACTACTAACTAATTATTTCATTATTTCATATACTTGCGTGTGACATCACCAGACTGCATGGACTGGCAGTGTGACGCACATATTTTTTTATGTTTGAAGCAAGCTAGACAGAGAGAACTGCTGCGAGTCGAGTACGAAGAGCAGCTCTACGCCGCCGTTTTGTTTATATAAACGTCAAACGTGTTTATATTATTGATACGATAAATTTTTACAACAGAAATCTGGGTCAGTTTTATCGATTCAATCTAAATCTTTTTTATACCACTAAGGTGGCAAACAAGCTCACGGCCCGAGTTATAGTAAGGGGCACCGTAGCCAATAACGCTTGCAACACCGGGAGTATCACCAAATACTATAGAAGACTAATACGCACAGCTCTTGACGTTTCTCATACAATGACTTGGCAACCGCCGTTCACCTCATGCCGCTAGGGGCGCTATAACATTTCCATACAAAACGCACAAAAGTTTTGAAATTGTTCACCTCATGCCGCCCTCATGAATTCTTCCGAAGCTGTGCGTATTAACTTGGTAGAGTTTCTATAGTATTTGGTATCACTCGCGCGTTGCCGACCAAATGGATCACGGACCGCACTTATTTTGAGTGTTTTAAACCAGTTTTTACATCTGTCAGAGGTTAAATAACTGTGACAGTCACCTCCATAAATATGTTATCACTTCAGTACCTTGTCACTATAACATTGTTGACATGTTCACTCAAAATTGAAATGATATACGAAAGTGACAATGTACTAAAGTGACTACATATTTATGGTGGTGACTGTACATTCGGCACTGCTGTGACAGACATGTACCAGAGCCGAACGGGGAGACTTTTTTAATTAGATATTTTTTAAAATTTATTTATTTCTTATTTAAGTAAATTAATTAATTGTCAGTATTCAATTTTATTTCAATTTAATATTTATTTAATTTCATGTGTACAAACTATGGGTAATTAATTATATATATATGGTTATTGTTTATTTTCCTATTTTAAAATAATAAATCCTTAATTTTTTGAATTTTATCATGAAAACACACATGTTATGCTAGCCTGTAAGTAATTGTTACACATTTTAAATCTAGTATTAGTATAAGCTACAGTGTAACCAATTGTTATAATAAATAAAATAAAATAAACTTATACAAATATATCACAGTTTATTTTTATTTCTAACCATGACTCGAGTTGGCTGCCATATGAGAAGTGGATTATTATGATTCTATTGATATTCCATATGGCCTAGAGACTTTCGCTCACTTTTTTATATTTGACTAGCGAAACCCGCGCAACTTCGTTTGCGTATATCTCGCTTTCCCGTGGGAATTTTGAAAAATCCTTTCTTAGTGCTCCCCTACGTTATAAAAGGAACCCCTGTGCAAAATTTCAAGTTTCTAACCTTTATAGTTTAGGCCCTGCGTTGATAGTCAGTCAGTCAACTTCTCCTTTTATATATTTAGATTATTTATAGACCAAGCTCCATCATTTTTGCCCATTCTCCTCTGGAATAAATGATTTTTTTTAATTAACTTTTTATCGATATCTTTTTGAAATACAACACTATTTGTCTTTATCTAACTATGTTTGCGTCCCTTTCAACCATGAGCAGGAAAATCTAGTGCTAGGCGGTTTATATTTGTACCTAGCACCGGTGTCATCCTAGGACCTAGATCGCGGGCCAGGGTCGCCAGGCTATTTTAGTGCACCTATTATACTTTGTGAATGGGTTCGTAATACCTACTTCAGAACATATGTACAATAAATATTTACAAGTAGAACCAGATGACAGCCTGGGGGCTGCTCGTAACAATAACCGATTCTATTTCGATTCAAACACTCGCTGTCCCGTTCAATTCCTATTTTGTATGAGTGAGACAGATATAGAATTTCAGTCTGATCGGTGCGATGGTAATGATCAAGCATCATAGGGCGCGGGTTTGATTCCCGTTCGTAAACATTCGTATGATGGCATTTCTGTTAGTTCGTGAATCTCGAGTGTTTTCGACGACCTCCGTGGCGCAATAGTTACCATGCCTGCCCGCCACCCAGGAGGTCCCGGGTTCGAATCCCCGTCGGGTCATGATGAAAAACTAACTTTTTCTGATTGGCCTCGGGTCTTGGATGTTTATCTATATATGTATTTGTTATAAAATATAGTATCGTGGAGTTAGTATCCCATAACACAAGTTTCGAATTTACCTTGGGGCTAGCTCAATCTATTTGCAAAATAAATGGGTTTTTTTACTAATGAAACCCGCGCAACTTCGTTTGCGTGTATTATTTATGCACAGCAGCGCCATCTATATCAGATTTTTGACCAAATCCTACAGGAATCGCGTACTTTTCGGAATAAAAAGTGCCCTATGTGTTAATCCAAGGTATGTACGTACCAGCTACCTACATACCAAATATCATACAAATTGGCCCAGCCATTTGAGCGTGAAGAATAAATAAGATTGAGCTAGCCCCAAAGTAAGTTCGAAACTTGTGTTATGGGATACTAACTCAACGATATTATATTTTATAACAAATACATATATAGATAGACATCCAAGACCCGAGGCCAACCAGAAAAAGTTCGTTTTTCATCATGACCCGACCGGGGGTCGAACCCGGGACCTCCTGGGTGGCGGTCTGGCGTGGTAACCATTACGCCACGGAGGTCGTCAAGAAGCAACAAACATACACATAACTTTCGCCTTTATAATATTAGTAGGATAGGACTTATGTTCCCGTTCCGGGGTTCTGGGTACCTTACCATCTGTGCTGACCATGTTGTGAAATCAGGTCTACCTAGTTTAGTCTATGTTCTATTGTTAGGTTTGACATTCAAAACAATGCAGCCAACATTGCGGAGTAAGTCAAATACAGTTTGAAAATAGAATAGTGAAAGGTGCAATACAGTTTAGCCATGTGAACTAGTAGTTAGTAACGTTAACTTTTAGGGGACGCGGGTTTGAATTCAGCATAGATAAAATTCTTACTAATATTATAAACGTGAAAGTTTGTGAGTATAAATAAATATATAAGGACAAATCACACAGATTGAGCTAGCCCCAAAGTAAGTTCGAAACTTGTGTTATGGGATACTAACTCAATGATACTATATTTTTATAACAAATACATATATAGATAAACATCCAAGACCCGAGGCCAATCAGAAAAAGTTAGTTTTTCACCATGACTCGACCGGGATCGAACTCGGGACCTCCTGGGTAGCGGTCTGGCGTGGTAACCATTACGCCACGGAGGTCGTATACCAGTACAGATGTTTGTTATTCTTTCACACAAATACGGCTTAATAGATTTTGTTGAAATTTTGTACATGGGTATTTTAAAACCTGGATTAACACATAGGATAGTTTTAATCACGGAAATCAGTCCGGAAACGGGAATAACGGGATTTTGCGCGTATAACGGCGGGTATGAGCTAGTATTATTAATGTAGTCTGATAACTAGTTAATTATTATGTATATTATTTCCTTTTAGCTCATTATCAACTGTCATTGACTCATACTACATATTATTGTAGTATAAAACGCATTTCAAACTTATATTAATAGAACGAAATTCGCGAAACTTCTAATTGAAATAAAACAGTTTTTTTATGCCATACTGTCCGCCTAATGGTAAGCGTCACCGTAGCCTATAGACGCTTGCAATACCGGGGGTATCACTCACGCGTTGCCAACCCTCCCAACCCCCCCAAGTGGAGCTCTGGAGACCTTACTCACCGTAGGAACACAACATGGCCGAGACCAATGCTATTTGGCTACGATCTTCTGTGTGGTGGAGGTCCTTCCCCAGACGGGCTGCATTGATTTGAGCGGATTATCCGCTGTGCCCTACTTCTCTTAAAAGACAGTTTATACAGAGACCTTCACAGGTACAGTCAGGAGCACATTGAGCTTTACACTTGCAGGATAATTTTGGCCCTTATGACATAGAACTTAAGAATGCTACAAAGTCCAATATGTAAAGATCGACCTCCTCTTGAATGTATATTTTAACAGCACCGTTCGGTGTGTTGGTGATGTGATCCTACTTTCGACACCAGAGGGCGGTTCGATTCCTGCTCAGGGTAAACATTTATGTGATGGCATTTGCATATTTACAATGGTAGAAGGTCACACCGGGCTGTCAAATGATATTACCATTAGAAAGTTTGTTTTCATTTTTTATCCCCTTATTTTGAACAGACTATAGTTATTCTCGAAATGTACATAGATATATGAAAATAATAGAATAAGTACACTTTGTATGAGTCACTTGTATAACACGCACGGTATGTGGTCTTGGCTCCGTTGACGCGACACTAACGCTACTTTATCATGACATTTTGTTTATTTTTTGCCGTAATGTTTAACAGGATTTTGTGTTTTGGGATTTAGAACAAAGATAATTTTCTTTTGGTGTGATGTTGCAATGTTAAGAGATCTGCCCCCCTACCATGATATCTTAAGCAATCCAAAAACTAAGTTACCCACTTAGTTTTTGGATTGCTTAAGATATCAGCGAGATGGAATAATGTAAGGCGACATCTCATTGTTCTCACAGTTTCTGAAACGTATTTTTAACGTTATATGATACATTAAAATTAAATTATAGCTGTCACTGTCAAATCAATGATGAAAGAAAGGGATAGTTTGAGACTTAATGTGCAATCAGAATTAAATGCTATTATTAGTCATGCAAATGACTGAAAATCCTAAAAAAATAAATAGACATAGCTAGGATAGGTAAGACAAAATTATGCTAGTTCTATTGCCATTAAAATTTCTTATATCAACGTCAACATAATATTGTCATACATAATGACAAGTAATTGGGCACATTACAGAAGTTAATCTAAAGTCGTAATTTTGCAACTTAATCATATGGAATTAAAGTATAATTTAGCAAAACGATTTTGCGGGTAGAATGTAAACTTGTGCTGTTTACCTTTTAGGCCGTTCGTCCACGAATCGACTATACTATAAGAATAAATAAATAAAGTTTTTTATTCAGACCAAGTCCATTCTGTGTCAGTAACAATTAATCTTACAACTATGTTAGTTTTAAGGTGCTCCATCACCGAGAGCATTCGCGTGTAATGTAACGTTCAGATTCGAGCATTACATCAGTGAGGGAGAAGAACCGAGCATTATAATGCGCGCCTTGTAATGTTAAAATGTGTAATATCTATAATATAAAATTCGACCCAGCGACCGATGGAACCGTACCGGACCGGACCGTACCGGACCGGAATTTGTTTCTGAAGAAAAATATGCCAATTGCTAGTTGAAATATTTACTAAATGATACAATATGCGTGAATGCTCCCGGTGAAGGAGCACATTTACATAATAATATGCAGGTCCTAGTCACACGGAGTTCCGCCACCGCCTGACCAGCACCTGCATGCAGTTTTTTATGACCGGCAAGTCATACCGCCCCGCTATGGATTTCAGGATGGAATTGGAGCTGGCCCGCAGTCGTCGATTGAGGAGTTTGATGGCGTCGCTGTGTGTCGCACGCGCAAGTTAAGCGACGTCGACCCTAGCCAGCGTTTAGATGGGTTTCATTATCTCAAACTTCTCCGTGCTTCGGAGGGCACGTTAATGCACATAATGGCACAGAATGCTTTAATCACTTTTGAGTGAAGGGAGACCCGTAGGTACCGTATCCCTGCAATGGGATGATAATAGATTGATATTATGCTAATAGTTTCTCCCCCGGGACGTCAATAAGCTTCATCGCTTATTGTCAATCTGAGGTCGCCGTTGGTGATCCTGGCTACACAGGAGACACAGCGGTGGGAATATGTGGTGGGCTTGTCCCGTTCGAATACGAGCGCGTTAAAAGGTATAGGAAAAATAAAGCTCCACCTAGTGGTAACTCGGCACTTTATTTTTCGTAAAAAAATACGTATTTATTAAAGAAATTAAAATAAAAGTCACGGAAAACATTAATAATATAGTAATTTATGGAGAAACTAATAAATATTCAATGGTTTATTAAAACAAAGAAAATTTTGAATGATTCATATTAATTATATTCATTTATTTAAATAACTATGTAAATTGCATTATCGGTTTTCAACTAACAACAACTTGCAATTTAAGTCATTGACAGCTAGTTGCGTAAGTAATATTAATCTTAATTTGATTTGTAAAGCGGCTGAAAAAGCTAAAGTAAGTAAATACAGGGGTCTAGGCTTCGAATATGATTGTGTCCTATTCGGTGTCGAGACCCTTGGTCCGTGGGGTCATAGCGCTATAAGACTTTTTAAGGAAATAGCAAAAAGGTTAGTTGACATCACAGGAGACCGAAGAGCTGGCAGCTACCTCGGACAAAGAATTAGTCTAGCTATTCAAAGGGGGAACGCTGCCAGTATCTTCGGAACTTTGCCTAAAGGGATTCCTTTTAATAATATATTTTAATTATTTTATTTGTTAAGGTTTTTAGTTTTTGGTTCATTTGTATTTTAAATATGAATGTAGTTTAATATGAATGTAAATAAATAACCTGTTAAGACATTTGACATATCGCAAACACTCTTCTCGAATCTCTACTTCTTTAGTTTGACATGACAGCCATAATACGGCCTATGTCAGTGGACCTATCATATAACGTAAGTAAATCAAGTAGGTCCCGATGGCAGTGTACCCAGAATGCTTGTGACGCCCCGATGAAAGTCAAAAAGTGCGTTGAGCGAGGTAACTGTCAGATTTATAACGCTTTTTTTCCCGCGACTTCGTCCGCGTGAAGTTCCGGACCCGTTCCCGTGGGAACCACATTGAATTTCGGAAAAATATGTTACTCGATGATAATGTAGCTTTTTACTGGTGAAATAATTTTTGAAATCGGTCCAGAAGTTTCGGAGCCTATTCAATGCAAACAAACAATCAAATCTTTCCTCTTTATAATATTAGTATAGACTAGCTCCTGCCCGCGGTGTTACCCGCGTTTAATTTTGTACACAGCAGCGCCATCTATATCGGACTTTTGACGAAATCCTACGGAAATCGCGTACTTTTCGGAATAAAAAGTAACCTATATGTTAATCCAAGGTATCAGCTACCGACGTACCAAATATCATAATTTACCCAGCCATTTGAGCGTGAAGAAGTAACAAACACACAAATTTTCGCCTTAATAATATTAGTAGGATGATTTCTATTAGAACCATAGATTTAGTATATACTAGCGCATAGATCGGCAATGATTTGATTAAGGCGAGACCAAAAAGAAATTACACTAGTGTGCATGTAATGTACATGTGTGCAAGCAAGATAGTGCTAATTTTGTGGATTTTCCTTTTTGTTTGAATTACATCCAGGCACTGCACAGGTAACCATATTTAATCAAGTCTAATTAACACCAAAACTACACTTAAAAACCATAAATTTTGTAAAAATAAGTGGGCTTTGTTTTTAACACGACTGACGTCAGACCGATACAGGCCGATAGCGTGTATAGGGAATGGTCCCGCCTATCTATCTCGCTCTAACAAACTCATATGCTATGATCTATCTCTTTTGCATTGCCAATCTAACGCTAGTATATAATAAATCTATGATTAGAACATTATACTATACCATATGTCATTTCTATTACCATTGAGGGAGGTAAACGCTGCAAGCATTTTGGGTACCCCGCCTTAGGACTTGTCTTTTTTATTTAAGTTATATCTTATCTATACATAATAATAAAACAGTAGACCCCGATATGTCTGTACTTTGAACATATTTGGCAAAAATGGAGAGGGAACAGTTAGAGAAAGGTAATAAAAGCGAAAATTTTTATTTTTTATTTTTTGTCTGTCTGTCTGTTTGAACGCGCACATCTTCTAAGTTACTTAACGGATTTTAATGCAGTTTTCACAGGAAGATAGAACTCGGCTTGGAGCAGAAAATTGGCTTTGTTTCATTTAAATCGCATGACAGGAAAATGAGTTATCCTTATTTGAACATTTCACGCGAACGAAGTCGCGGGTAACAGCTCGTTTTTAATAAAGTACCTGCATAGTTTAGTTTTTAAAGAACCGTTATTTATTTTGCTTGCTGTGAATAAATAATGTAATAAAATAATACATATTATTATGTAAAACAAAATAAAAAATAAATAAATATTCTGTATTGTAATAAATAACAAATATACTATTAGTTGTAGTCAGCCATACTTAAAATGCGCAATTACATTGCAAGTGTAGACATGTATATGTATATTTCATGTGTAATATATTGTTTAATAGTTTCACACCTGATTAAATATATGGATTTGTGTATGCTACAATAGGTTATAAAGGTGATCGAGTGGCTAGCTTACTACTTTATAAATTATAACTAGTTATAACACAAACAAATTATGAATAAAAAATTATCGACTTTATATTAGAGACTTTGGTATGATTTCGGGGCCAACACAAACAAATTATGAATAAAAAATTATCGACTTTATATTAGGGACTTTGGTATGATTTCGGGGCCAAAACCATTCCTGAGTCACCCCAAAACATGCTTCATGTACAGTGTTGCACACGAATGTACTTAGTTGTGCCAATGGGAACTAAAATTTAATGATAATTATCTGGTTGTGCCATAGTTAACAGTTGTGCCAACAGGATTTTTTCCGAACAATTTTAGTTGTGCCAAAATTAGTTGAGCGTAACAGTTGGTCCAACAGGAAACGGTGGCCTTAGATAAAGAAGTCTAATCCATGGGTCCCAGGTCCCAGTACCACGGTCACACAGATGCCCCTCAAGTGGTTTTTATGAAAAGAGAGACTACCGAAAATTTCAAATTTAACACATAAAATATGACAAATTTAAAAATACTTTATTTAGTTAGCCCTTGCGGGCACTTAGACACGTTATTTACAATGAGTATTACATAATAATATTATTATTCTGTAAATAAATTACTCTATAAACTACCAACATTTCGGTAATAAAGCAAAATGACCAACCGATAAAAGAAATGGCGAAAGAAAACCGGTTACATTAGACAAACAAGCAAGCGGGCCCCCTGATGGAAAGGGGTCACCGCCGCCTATGGACATCAGTAACACCAGGGGCGTTACCAATGCGTTTTCCACCAAGGAAGTTGGAGGAAAGGAAGGCAAAGGAAAGAAGGAGGGGGAAAGACGGGCTAGAGAAGGAGTTGGGCTTCCGGATTTCTCACTCACCGAACGAAACGCATTGCTGCTTCACGTCGATATTCTGTGAGAGGGTGGTACTTCCCCGGTCGAGCTAGCCCATTTCATAATAATTGCTCTACCACTCCAAAAACTGAATTTTTTGTCCATCAGATACTTGATTTTTTTTAACTTTCGGAGACCACGGTGTAGTGTATCCACTTTACATGTAGCGGAGGCGAAACTAGACACTAGTTTGGTTCCAGCTTCCAGCGCTGCAGCAGGGTGTGAGGATGGTTGTCGTGCGATGCGTATAT
Organism: Endotricha flammealis; assembly: GCA_905163395.2. Taxonomy (NCBI): domain Eukaryota; kingdom Metazoa; phylum Arthropoda; class Insecta; order Lepidoptera; family Pyralidae; genus Endotricha; species Endotricha flammealis. The sequence goes on from LR990883.1 coordinate 2,941,475, forward strand.
ATAGAAGACTCAAAAAATTCATGTTATCAACTATGACGACTTGAATAGCTTCCAAAATATTAAGTATTTAGTGTCAGTTGTTTCTGATAACCTAAATACGTTAAATTGGGCCAGACAAATTAACATTTGACCCGATGATAATAAAACATAATAACAATACTATTTTACGAAGTAAATTATTATATTTTTTATCTATACATAATTATTAATAGTAAATAGTCGTACCCTACCCTAATAGGGTAGCGTAGGGTATTGCTTCTAAGGCGGAACAAAGTTCGGCGGGTCAGCCGTCAGCTAATGGTGCTAATTCTGTTGAACATTTAACTAGACTAAACCAATTTTGACAGGACCAAAGGTGTTGTTTTCCTTCCTTGGTTTACAATTAGTGACAAGGATAGCAACACTTCTAGTCCTGTCAAAATTAGTTTAGTCTAGTTAAATCTACAACAGAATTAGCACCAGTGTATAGATAAAAATAGCATATTTATAAACAAACCGACAGAAACTACGTGTTTACACACGACGCAATTGCAAAACGGTGATGCGCCACGCACGCCACGTGGTCTCGATATCGAAATAATTAAAGCAGCACGTGCACAGATAAAATAATATCGACATAAATTAGGTCAAAGAGTAAGTTTATAATTAGGGACAATCGTAGGAATCATTAAGACACTAATGGTAAATATCGCATCTTAATACATGACACAGGGACGACGGAGCATTGCACAAAGAGTATTATTAAAATTAACGACATATTAAGCTGAATTTCTTCCTTTTGATAAGCCTACATGAAATTTAGTTCTTTCAATACTTCCTACTCCGACTATTATATTTCTGATTAAATTCGTTGTGAGACAGATAGCTGTAGTTTCTCCCCCGGGACGTCATTAAGCTTTATTGCTTACTGTCAATCTGAGGTCGCCTTTGTGGATCCTAGACAGGAGACACAACGGTGGGGATGTGTGGTGGGCTTGTCCCGAAGCCTACATGAACTGGTGGCACTAATCCCCTTCGATTGAATGGAGATTCGTATCCCTGCAGTACGAGTTGATAAGGACATAAGGATGATGAAATAATTGACCTATTTATAAAAACTATATTTTAATTGTTAACTACAGTGTCTTCAGTAACACCTAATCAAATAGTTTTTATTGAAATATGACGTAAGTATACTTTACTTTTTCATTATTAGAAGTATAGAGGTTAAGTGATTGTATGGAACCATGAAAAGTAATATCATATGAGTCACCGACAAGCCACCTGTGACCTGATGGAAAGTGGTTACCATCTCTTATGAACATCAATACTATACTGGGGCCCGATTCTACTAACACAAATGCACCAATGGACTCTCAATGGTGTCTCAATCGTGTCTCAAAAGAATGCTGATAGTGTATCAGTGGAATAGTTTTTGACATTTGTTACTGACTTAAACAATAAGTTAAACATTATGTTATTATTTAAGTCCATAACAAATGTCCCCTGGACGCCAACTCGCCAACCCTCCTGGAACGCCGCCCTAACGCTTAATTTGTTTCATGACTTCGCGGGCCAGGAGCGTTGACGTTGAAAATATACTTAACTAGTTTTTCCCCGCGGGTTCGCTCTCGTTAATTTTATGACATAGATCTCGTTTGACAACAAAAAAACCCATAGCGCGCCATCTGTTAGCCGATACAGCGCCATCTATAGTAGACAAAATATTTTCCCATTGGAACGACATACTATCACGGGATGAAAAGAAGCCTATGTTGGGCTCTGTACCCCTAACGATATGTATGCAAATTTTCATAATGATCGGCTGCTTAGTCAAGCCGTGAAGGAATAACAAACAAACTCACTTTCTCATTTATAATATTAGTAAGGAAGTAAGGATTAGCCTATGTTAGTCATTACAAACATACATACACAAATAAAAATCTTTCTTTATAATATTATACCTACCACGTGGTAGTACGTATTATGTATGCATATAAAATAGACCTTTAAACATTTGGATACTAAGGTCACAAAAGACTAATAAAATCCCGACCTAATTCTCACACAACCCTAGGGGATTTCGTAACGGACACAATACAATAAATTGACCAATTACCCGTACGATTGACGACTGGTACGGGCCACGCACGGAGGATTACCACTGGAATCAGATTAAACAAACACCGCGGGTCTTCTAAGGAGGTCTTCGTTAAAATCCATAATCATAAAAAAATATATAATTAACTAGCGAAAGCCGCGCAACTTCCTTTGCGCTTTCCCGTGGGAATTTGGCCCGAATGGTCTCCGTAAGAACCATCCTCGTACTTCAAGGAATATTCTAAAAAAAAAATTTGCGAAATCGGTCCCGCCGTCCTCGAGATTTGCGATTCATTTTTAGGGTTCCGTATTATAATGTAGATTTAGAAACACTGACTTTATATTGAACTAGCGGACCGGACCGACTAGGTTTCCGGCTTCACAATGGTTTTACTCCGTGGCGTAATGGTTACCAACGCCAGACCGCCACCCAGGAGGTCCCGGGTCCGATCCCCGGTCGCGTCATGATGAAAAACGAACTTTTTCGGATAGGCCTCGGGTCTTGGATGTTTATCTATATATGTATTTGTTATAAAATATAATATCGTTGAGTTTGTATCTCATAACACAAGTTTCGAACATACTTTGGGGCCCAATCTGTATGAATTGTCCCTATATGTATATTTATAATAATAATTATTATTATTTTACTAGAAATTCCTAATTAAAATATATAACCTATGTTACCCAGGAGCCATTTCTTTTACCAGTGGTCATTTTGATTTTCTTTCCGAAATGGTAGTAATTTATAGAGTAAATTAATTACATAAATAATTTAATACTGTAATACGTAGTACTATTATCTATTCTGTGACTGTAATGTGATCATTGACGAGGGAAAACGTCTGTGAGGAGTTGAGGACCTGCTCTCTGAATAAATATTTTGAACTAGCTTTTCAAATTTATGACATAGATCTCGTTTGAGAAAAACAAACCATAGCGCGACTTGTGGCGCCATCTGTTGGACGACATTAATAGTTTTGCAGCGCCATTTATAGTAGAAAAAATATTTTCCCATTGGAATGACATACTTTTACCGAATAAAAAGTAGCCTATATTGGGCTCTATACTATATCCCTGACAATATGTATACAAATTTTCATAATGATCGGCTGCTTAGTTAAGCCGTGAAGGAATAACAAACAAACAAACTCACTTTCTCATTTATAATATTAGTATGATTTTGAAATTTTGAATTTTGAGCCAGGAGTAACGGTGAAAGAATTTTTGATTGGTCCAGTAGTTTTAAATTTATTCGTTACAAACTAAAATACAATTGTATTCGTCATCTCGCACGAAAAAAAAACTAGCACGTTCGTGTGACTTAACTAACACCAATCGATTTTACCATTTTTTATTGTTGTTAGGAACAGATAGTTATTCTAGTGGAGTGTAGAGAGTAATATATATAAGGACTAGCTTTTCCCCGCGGCTTCGCTCGCGTTAATTTTATGACATAGATCTCGTTTGACAACAAATCAACCCATAGCGCGACTTGTGGCGCCATCTGTTGGCCGATACAGCGCCCTCTATATTAGAAAATTTATTTTTCCATTGGAACGACATATTATCACGGGATGAAAAGTAGCCTATGTCGGACTCTGTACCCCTAACAATATGTATGCAAATTTTCATAATGATCGGCTGCTTAGTCAAGCCGTGAAGGAATAACAAACAAACCAACAAACAAACTCACTTTCTCATTTATAATATTAGTAAGGATAAGGATTATCCGAGATTCTCAAGGCAAAGAGGCATACAGGCAACCGAAGTTGTGCAGGTTATAATACTAGTGAAACCCGCGCAACTTCGTTTGCGTGTATTTATTTATGCACAGCAGCGCCATCTATATCAGATTTTTAATCAAATCCTACGCGAATCGCGACATTTTCAGGATAAAAAGTACCATATGTGTTAATCCAAGGTATCAGCTACCTACATACCAAATATCATAAATATTGGCCCAGCCATTTGAGCGTGAAGAAGTAACAAACTTTCGTCTTTATAATTAGTAGGATTATAATTTAAAATTTATAAACTACGCCTTCATAATATATCGAACATGTTCGATAAAAACACTGAGTAATTAAGAGGAAAACATAATATACCTAAATGTATATATAATACTATTTATATAAAAAATATATTGAAGTACTTCCGCGAGGTTCCGCTGTTTACGCGTTAATAAAAGATGGCTGTCAACACGTCAAAAAATAGGCGCCAGAATAGAAATACCATTAGTTTTGTCCTATAATAAAGTATTTTTTTACTGTTATTTGATAGATTCTTTATTAAAATAATAAACTAATAAACTCCTACATAATACGTAAAAACTAAAATGTATCATTACCATTTTAAAAGAGTGCTAAGTTTCTTTCCAGTTCTTCTTAGCACAAATCTACCGTCGGACGGAACTGGTGGTAGGTAAAAAAATATGGCGATTCGAAAGTGCTTGTATTGCCTATTTGAATAAAAGTATTTGACTTTGAGTCTTTGACTTAGCTAAAAATTAAACTGACATTAAAAATTAAACTATCTCAAAACTTAAAACTAATATTAATAATTAAAAAGGCATGGCCCCTGTGGCAGGGTGCCCAAAATGCTAGCAGCGTTACTTCGCTGAATGGCGATAGAGAATCTATCCATCTCCATTGAGCGAAGTAACTGCCAGTTTAGTTTTTAATTAAAATTTTTATGTTATTATTATTTTAAACATTTCTAGACTAAACTCTAGGGTTTAAGATTTTTTTTTCTTAAATTTTATATTCTCCTTCGTGACGTCACAACGTGGGCCGGGTGAGGAATGTGAGAATTTTTGCCTTGGAGACACGTAGTAATTTATCAATCTGTGCTTGGAGCGCGTCACTTCCGGTAAAATAATTTCTAATTTAAAACTTTTCATTTAAAAATCTAATACAAAATATGAATGGCTAATTGCCCAACAACTATAAATAAAATCATATTTTTTAAATTAAATTACTAGCGCTATATCCTTTTCGTGCATTCCGCTTTCCCGTGGGAATTTCGAACAGATATGTGTAGAACGAAGTCGCGGACACAGATTAGACAGAACAGAAAAAAGTATTTAAGGATCCCTAAAATTATTGAAAATATAAAAGGATAAAAATCGCAATGTGTGTGGTGTGAGCTCAAGGCCGGACATCGTATTGTTAAGATCAGTATACCATAACAAAAACATATTATGAACATTGAACTGTATGAAGCAAAAAAAAAAACTAGTTATCGCGCGGTGAAAATTAAAAAAATATCGCTGTCAAACATAATAGTATACAAGGATATTTATAAACGTGAGTGATAGTTGTGCGAGGGGGTTACTGTGGCACATTTTCATACATTTTGTCAAAGACGAACTGTCCAAAAGTGACATACAATATGAACGGGAGTTGTAGTTACAATTTCGGCCACGTTCTCTAGGACTACTGTAGTGAAATACTTAGGAACTATGTTAGTTATACCCATATAAAAATAAAAACAATCTCATAGTAAGAAAAAAAAAAATAGAATAAAAAAAAAGTCAAATAATAATAATAAAAAAGTAGTTTATTTTATCTTTCCTCTTCATAATATTAGTACGACGAACCAGGAGGTCCCGGGTTCGATCCCCAGTCGGCGCGCCGGTCATTATGAAAAACGAACTTTTTCTGATTGGCCTCGGGTCTTGGATCTATATATGTATTCGTTATTAAATATAATATCGTTGAGTTAGTATCCCATAACACAAGTTTCGAACTTACTTTGGGGCTAGCTCAATCTGTATGAATTGTCCCTATATATTTATTTATTTTATTTATTTATTAGTATAGATCAGTCCGGGAACGGAAAAAACGGGATTTCGCAGTTATCGGCTAGTTGAAAATAAAGCATGATCATCTTTTTAACAAAGTAACAGTCCTCTGACGGTAACCACAAACACAGCATGTCACGGGCCGTGGGAAATTAATCACAGTAATTACCTGGCAACATTTTTAATGTTGCCAATTTTATGAATTGTAAATTGTCAGTGCAGTACGACAAACTTATCTGTGCCGGTGGCCAAAACTAGAACTAATGAATACGCCTATATAACTTTGACAATTACCTTCAGTACCTATTAGACCGTAGCGCCCCCGCCACACGTTGGAACGAAAACGGCCGCTAGTGGACATAGCGACAATCGAAAACCAACTTCGATTATACAAAAAAATTATGATGGATTTCGATTCTACTATCAAATATAAGACATTAATTACTTGTACACTTTTTTGATATAATCGATACTTTATTAGTTATGAATTATTAAAAAAATATATGTATGGAGAAAAACACAAATTCCTTAAAAACTCCGAACTCTCAAGAGCTCTCAAAAAAATTATTTTAGGGTTGTATTATACTATTTTTTTTACTATTTTTAAGGTACGTCTGTAACTGCGCTTCGCTGCGCTTTTGCGACAATATTTTTTTTTGTTTTTTTCTAACAAATTCCCTAAAAACTCCGAAATCTAAAGAGCTCTCAAAAAAATTATTTTAGGGTTGTATTATACTATTTTTTTTACTATTTTTAAGGTACGTCTGTAACTGCGCTTCGCTGCGCTTTTGCGACAATATTTTTTTTGTTTTTTTCTAACAAATTCCCTAAAAACTCCGAAATCTCAAGAGCTCTCAAAAAAATTATTTTAGGGTTGTACTATACTATTTTTTTTACTATTTTTAAGGTACGTCTGTAACTGCGCTTCGCTGCGCTTTTGCGACAATATTTTTTTTTGTTTTTTTTTCTAACAAATTCCCTAAGAACTCCGAAATCTCAAGAGCTCTCAAAAAAATTATTTTAGGGTTGTATTATACTATTTTTTTTACTATTTTTAAGGTACGTCTGTAACTGCGCTTCGCTGCGCTTTTGCGACAATAATTTTTTTTGTTTTTTTCTAACAAATACCGTAAAAACTCCGAAATCTCAAGAGCTCTCAAAAAAATTATTTTAGGGTTGTATTATACTATTTTTTTTACTATTTTTAAGGTACGTCTGTAACTGCGCTTCGCTGCGCTTTTGCGACAATATTTTTTTTTGTTTTTTTCTAACAAATTCCTTAAAAACTCCGAAATCTCAAGAGCTCTCAAAAAAATGATTTTAGGTTTGTATTATACTTTTTTTTTACTATTTTTAAGGTACGTCTGTAACTGCGCTTCGCTGCGCTTTTGCGACAATTTTGATGTTGCTTTACCGTCTATCATTGTTAGAAGCAATGAATGTGATATTTTTATTTGTCCTATTCTTGTTGGAGTTAAATCATTTATTTCTGACTCTATGGCATTCTTTTCCTGTAATATGGTATCTTTATTTTCTTTAATAAATTTAAAGAAGAGTGGACGACACCAATATGGCGAATTAGGTGACTCATTCTCCCAGACTACATGATCTCCAGAAATCATTTTAATTGGTACTAAACTTCCCATGAAAATACTCGAATCATCAAAGTGTTCCTCTTCAGTTAATAGCGTTTTCTGTTTATAGTTAGCTTGGTTAGAAGCACCATCAAACCCCCATTTACTAATCATTGTTAATTCCTTACATTCGTTGTCATATGCGATTGATTTTATTATTCTTTTTGCTGTTATGTCCAAAAGGGCCTGCAACTTTATTTTCGCTATTGTGTCCGTTACTGTAATATCTTCTTTTGGTGGATAGCAGTCTTGCTTTGCGGTTTGAATAGTGTAGTATGAAGGAAATAAATTATGACTTTTTTGTTCGACAGTTTTTCGTAATGCCATTTGGATAATTTTAATGATACCATTAAACTAAGAGCTTCATCCGGAGAAAATTGAGGTTTCTTATTTTCAAAAATGCAATTTTTTACCCGATTCACACCTTGTGGATTTTTAAGCAAGTGCTCAAGAATTTGTGCAATGTCGTTATTACCATCATTTTTTAATTTTGAAACGTAAGCAAAAGTAAGTTCGTCTGAAGACATAGATGTGCTCATATTATGTTCTATACGCCTCTTTTTTTGTTTATTTGACAACTCTGCAAATATTTTTCTTGGACTCACCTCAGTCGATGTCCCTATTGTTTGTTTTTCTTGTACTGAACACTGAGTAGATGTACTTGGTCTAGGTTGATCACATGTTTCCACTCCCGTAATAACCGTACTCGGTCCAGATTGGTTAGTCGAGGTCTCAAAAACTTTCGTAATAACTTCTGGCCACACTATATTTGCCTCTAACCACTGACTATTATTATTTTTAAATTGAATTTCTTTTCTGTTAGCACTTATCCACCTCCTATGAAGATTAAAACAGTATTTATAGCAAAACTCTTTTAGATTTTTATCATCTTCAATATTTAAATTTACAGGTAGTCGAGATTTTAAAGTTTCGTATAAGAAATTATTATTTTTAATACCGCCACTTTCTTGTAATTTCACAAACATGTCAATATTTGTCACCAAATCTTTAAACATTTTGACGAAATTAAATATTTCCCGAAAATTTGATCGCAAAGTAGTCCGTATGTTATGTATCAACGTACTGGACGTTATTTTAAATGTTTTAAATTTATATAACATTGATATTTCAAACGCAACCGAACTTTTTCCTAATTGATTTGGATCAACCAATGACAATAAGACACGTCATGGCTATCTGCGCTCTGATTGGCCGACATAGAGAGGAGGGGGGAATGACAGAAAACAAAAAACGTCATTAGCTAATGACGTCCTTTGTTTTTATCAGACAAACAAGGTCGTTAACAAATGACGTTGTTTTTTTGCTACTAATAACGACGTCATTAATAAATGACGTTTTTTTTAAATAAAATGACGGCATTAACTTATGACATTATACGTTTGTTACTAAAAACAATGTTATTAACAATTGACATTGTTTGTTTTGTCACTAAAAACATTTTTCTTCTAAACAAATAATGTTTTTTTTTAATTCAAATTCAATAAAAAGAGCCTTGTTGGTGGTGTGGAATGTCATTTTAAGATTTTTATTGAATTTACACGATACATACTAAAAATATCAGAAATAAAAAAATTAAATCTCCATACAAACTTTAAAGTGTTATATTTCCAAAAATATCGAATATATCAAAAAAATTTATATGACATTAAATTATCGTATTAGTACATAGAATTCAAAAATATGCATAAAAATCCCTATGTCCCAAATTTTCATTTTCGTTCCACCGTGCGCCATCGGCAAAGACAAATTTGCGGCACTGTAGTGTTTTTTATAAAACCTAATTTTATACTAAACGTTCTACTTAGATGACTAGGTAATTCTAGTAATATTAGGATTTTAGTAAAGCTAATTTTCAGTTCAGTAATACCAAATAACAGACTAAATAATGATAGATCATTACAGGTTTATTTTTAGTGTTTTTCCTCTAGGTTATAATGTGTAAAAAATTGCTAAATGACAAAAAGGCCGTAACCGGTTTCCTCTCGCCATTTCTTTTACCAGTGGCCATTTTGCTCGTTTCCGGAATGGTGGTAGTTTATAACGTAGTTTTATTTTCTTTTTATATACAAGTTGGAACTGACAAGAAAAGTGCCTGTGTGTGAAGGTCTAATTTCTGAACTAAACGATTTCATTTCATATGCTGTATGAAGATTACTACCAAACTTACTATTCCTGCCATTCCAACTAATGTTTTTTTTTTTTCGGGACAAGCCCACCACACATTCCCACCGATGTGTCTCCTGTGTAGCCAGGATCAACAACGGCGACCTCAGATAGACAATAAGGAATGAAGCTTATTGACGTCCCGGGGAAGTAAACTACAGCTGTCTTGGAACTCACAATCACAACGAATTTAATCAGAAAGAAGATAGTCGGAGTAGGAAGTATTGAAAGGACTTCCCTCCTTAACAACTACTAATGTTATAAACGCCAAAGTTTGTGAGAATGTATGGAAGTCTGTTACTCTTACACAAAAACGGCTTGATCGATTTGTATGAAATTTGGTACACGGCTAGTTTATAAACCTGGTTAACACATAGGATAATTCTTATCTCGGATATCAGCCCAGGAAAGGGATTTCGCGGGTGAATCCGCGGACATCAGCTATTAATTATTGTAAAAAATGATTTGGATGGATTTTTTTTAGCGATGGCAGGTGGAGGGGGTCTTGGAGTGGAGGACGCGCATGGGGAAGCGAAGTGTAGGGCGCCCTCCCTCCAAATATACAGACGACCTCAAAAAAGCGGCTGGGGGCGGATGGATGCGGAAAGCGGAGCATTTGGTGGAAAGCATTGGCAAAGGCCTATATCCCGCAGTAGGTAGATACAGGCTCATGATGATGAGATTTTTCTTGGAATGGAAAATTAAACTATAGAGCGATTTTGCTTTGTTTGTAAAATAGCATCCGAGTTCAGCGCCCGCCGTGTTGAGTGTAGACTTTTTGGTATTAAATGTTATTACTCGATTTGTTTAAGTTTTTCATGTATTTTATTGTCTGTATACCGACCGAACAAACAATTTATTTTATTTCTTTCGTATTTTAATAAATTAAAAGTAAAAAAATATATTTAAAAACAAGCTTTTATTTAATTGCGCTAAAAAGAATAAAATAAACTTTTCTTTCAAAATTTTAACTATCAACTTATAACGTCATTACACAATTTATATGACATAAAAGCTTGTCGCGAGATTTAATTACTAACATTTACTCGTAGTACGAATAAATGTTAGTTCGATAATTATGTTTTCCTAAACAGGTAAATCTCGCGATAAGCTTTTATGTCATATAAATTGTGTAATGACGTTATAAGTTGATAGTTAAAATTTTGAAAGAAAAGTTTATTTTATTCTTTTTAGCGCAATTAAATAAAAGCTTGTTTTTAAATATATTTTTTTACTTTTAATTTATTTTTTACTTTTTAGTTATCACTGGACAGGTTTCGCAGTGCCATCTATTGTCGAGAGGCGGTACTTGTCTAATGAATTTATTTGTTATAACTAGCAATTTGAATACCTATATAATTTCCTGATTTTACTACAGTCACCCTGCGACAAACTAAACGGGTTTATGTACCCATCAAAAATAAAATACCGACCAAAATACCGGCAAGTAGAACTCGCGCGTGAGGGTTCCTTCCCATAATCATACTAGTCATCATCATCATCATCATATCAACCCATAATCATCCCACTGCTGGTCTCAGGTCTCCCTTCAATCGAAGGTGATTAGAGCGTACTCTGCCACGCTGCTCCAATGCGGATTGGCAGAGGTCGGTGTTTTCAAACCGCCCTAAGGCCACCGACTTGGCTTAACGACTGTCATCTATCGACAACAGCCGGGACCGACGGCTTAACGTGCCCTCTGAAGCACGAAGAAGCTCGAGATAACGAAACCCATCCAAATGCTGGCTTGGGTCGCCGTCGCTTAACTTGTGTGTTCATATTAGAGTGTGACACACATCGACGCCATCGAGCTCCTCATACTAGACATACTATCATACTAATATTATAAACTAGCTGACCCGTGCCCACTTCGTTGGGCATAATGTTAAAAGCCTTTTTATTTTTTGGTTTTTTATATAACCTATGACACTCAGCAATAATGTGGCTTTCTATTGGTGAAAGAATTTTTAAAATCAGTTCAGTAGATCCCGAGATTACCCCTTACAATTTAACAAATACACAAACTTTACCTCTTTATGATATTAGTATAAGTATATAACCTATGACACTCAGCAATAATGTGGCTTTCTATTGGTGAAAGAATTTTTAAAATCAGTTCAGTAGATCCCGAGATTACCCCTTACAATTTAACAAATACACAAACTTTACCTCTTTATAATATTAGTATAGATGAGAAAGTGAGTTTGTTTGTTTATTTTTATTTCTTCACGGCTTGGCTAATCAGTTGATCATTATGAAAATTTGTATATGTCAGGGGTACAGAGCCCAACATAGGCTACCTTTTTTACCCGTGAAAGTATGTCAATCCAAAGGGAAAATATTTTTTCTACTATAAAGGGCGCTGTATGGGATGCTATCGGCCAACAGATGGCGCCACAAGTCGCGCTATGGGTTGTTTTGTTGTCAAACGAGATCTATGTCATAAAATTAACACGAGCGAAGCCGCGAGGAAAAGCTAGTAATAGATAAAATACATTTTAATTCATAACCGGTATAAAAAGAGCCATGTACCAATGTAAAATGTACCAAGAGTAGGGTCACATTATATTGGTTGATTAAAGAAGAAGAAGTAACTACAAATTTACAATTTTCAGATTTATTCCTGTACTTGTACTACATCATCTTGCTTCTTGCCAAATTTCATGATTCTAGGACAACCGGAAGTACTCTATAGGTTTTTGGTCGGAACTGTTTTGTACGAAAAACGGAACACAAACGGCTGAATCGTAATTTTGTTATCATAATATTGTATTGTCATCTGATCTACAGTTTTGAGCAAAATTTCAGCTCAATCGGTCTTCGGGAAGTGGTTCAAATTTTCGTTCCAAGATTCCACCCTTACATACATTCATACATACATACAGGTCAAGTTAAATAAAAGCTTTTAAAAAGATCAGCGCCATCTTATGACGCGTTTATAAAAATTAAAATTATTGTAAATAAAAACTCGCGTTTCGTTATACCAAATAGCCGTCAACGTTTGTTTACATGTATGTATGTCTAGGTCATCCTCTCGCCTACACGCTAAGTGCTGTACACACGCAAATAGTTTGCAGAAACAAGTTACTAAGTATTATTAAAAAAATTATGATAAAAAACGTAACGTTTTCACATTGAGTATAATTGCTTGGAGTTCCGTAGTTATAATATTATTTCTACTATTATGTGCTAGGAAAATACCGAAAATACCGTCTTTCATCCTTCAAAAGTAGCGAGAAAGTACGCGATTCCGTTCCTAGATTATGCGGGAGGAAGAATTAATGAAAATCCATTACTAGGGCAGTAAGACCCTCGGAGAGAAATAAAATGTATGAAATGTCATTAACGCCTCCCTGCTGGATTTTTTAATCCCTCGTCAGAAATCGGTCACTTTCTTCTCTTGGAGATCAATGTATTATTTTCATTCAATATAAAATTAAAATAAATATCATAAACGCGTTGTAATATGGCGCTGTTCTCGAAATCGCGTTATAGTTTGGTTTTCTTGTAATAATAAAAAAACCCCATGAAAAATATAATAATCATCATTTATTTATTTAAACTTTATTGACCGCAATATTTGGGTACAAAAGGCGGACTTAACGCTAAAAGCTTTATCTACCAGTCAACCTTTCTCGTTCTCAACCAGTATCGTACCAGTCAACCAACGGTTCTCCATAATAAGATACTTACTAAACACATACATATCTTAAAAGAATACATACTAGTAATATCTACTTACTATAGATACTAAATACTATATAATATAATACGTGACGACATTCGGTCATTCGTAATTATTGGTAGAAAAAATCAAGGTCCTAAAGTATGCCCTAGGAAGCACAGAAAGAATTGGTAAGCAACAGACAGACAATGCTGATTGCAATCACTAGAAATTTAACATTTTATGAATACAACGAAAAGGTCAAACTCGTTCAGACGGTTTAAAATGGCGGGCGATGCCAAATAGTCGGGCAGGGTTGACTATTTAACAAAGTTATACGATTTCATATTTATTTATTGTTATGACATACTAAATAAACTTATTTATTTTAAAAATAGAATATTTAAAAAACAAACAAGGATACATTTAAAAAATTTAAACTAAACTAATTTCAAAATTAAGCTGGATCAAAACTATAACTAAAATTAAAACGCAGGGTATACAAAATGCTAGCAGCGTTACCTCACCTAAAAAATTACATACCAAATTAGTTGGAGTTCTTTAAAAAAATTACTCAAAACTAAACCAACAAAAAATTTGACTAAAACAAAGTTATAAGACATTTTATTTTTTTCATTATTTACATATATGTATATGTAGACCCGAGAAAGAATATAGGATAGTCCGTACCCCAGAAATCACTCCATAAATGGGTGTAAAATGTGATGGAAGTTTTTTATAGAGTACACAGTTGTTTGTGTTTACTTTGATAAGTACTTTTTACTTATGTAAGTATTATTATTCAAAATTAGTTCAGTTGCAATTTTTTGCGTTGCAAATTTTGTTAATCAGCTTGTTCTGCTTGCCCTGCCCGTTTCTTTCTTTCTTTAATTCGTTACCCTAAGGTTGCCTTGAAAAGATGCTTTTAGCAATAAGGCCGCCTTGTTGCTAATACACTAGTATGTAAGATTTTAATGTAATATTTATCTGTGCTGTTGGATGTGTATTGCAAATAAAGTATATTCTATCTAACTATCTACTTTAAAAAAAAAAATCCTCCGTATAATAATAGTTTACCCCGAGCGGGAATCATACCCGAAAAAAAAAAAAAAAAAAAAGGATTGTTGTACTGGCTTCCACTTTAAATTTCCCTGTGTTATGGAAGTCAGGCTCTTCAATGGACTTAGAGTTACTTACGAAATTAGGATCAATACCTCGCTGTCAAACCATAATTGCACAATCACAAAAATCAGTTGCATTACAAATAATAATAAGCCATGTCTATATTATTGGTATCAAAAACAACAGCTTTTCCACAGTCTCTAACAATAGGCTGGAAATTAACTAGATACTTTTTTGTTTGAAATTGCGTAGAAAACTAAGTAAGTGGTAGCCCTGTATTTGAGGTTAAAAGTGAAAGAGTTTACGCCCCATTGTCGTGAACAGACTGGTAAGGAGGACGTAAGCTAACGGGTACCTTAAGTGAACTTGTTGTTAAATCATGTTAAATGGATTTGGGATTTTGACGACAACTATTAACTAAATAAAAATATTTTTTAAAGAATTTCACATCCCCGGCCGCGTATTGCCAAAATGTGTACTGCTACAGACAGGAGTTGCTCTGAAATCGCACACTATGCTCTTGTCGCTGGATATCATATGCATATCAGTACAGAAAGAGACTGAAATAAAATACATTTTGCTCTAATCCCTAAGAGCAAAAAACATACGAGTACAGACAATTTAGGCTTTATTTAGTTTTATACTATAGTAATTAAAACAAAACATTTTAATTAATTTAAGTATGAAACTCAAAAAAAAGTAATAATATTTTTCTATTAACTATTTATAATTTCTTTAAAATCTGGATATTAAAAAATCATTTTATATTTTAGAGATGGTATTAATTATTATCCGCTCTATGTTACTACTTCGTCGAAGTTTAGGTGAATATGCACTGGAATATCCGACCTCTGGTCATTATACGCATATATCGTAATTTATATTTATCATCATCATCATGAAAGCATCAATTAAAATATTAGGCATATAAGGAACCTAGCTACCTTCAATGCATGATCGTATTTTGCTTTAGAAATACAGATTGATCTGTATTCATACATAGTTTGTTTTAAGATTATTCGTTACTAGAGAAACCCGCGCAACTCAGTTTGCGTGTATCCTTTCCCGTGGGAATTTTGGAATGTTTTATACATATAAACCATTCTATTGAAGCACTCTATCTACTTTAAAAAACAGTACCAAAATCTGTTGCGCCGTTTTAAAGATCTAAATCAAAAAAAATCTAAGCATACATAGGGACAGACTGACAGACCGATCGACTTCATTTTATACTACGTAAAGATTTTAATGAGCAAAAAGTGATCGAATGGGTACAGACTATGGGGGTCTGTGTTGATATACAAGATTTGCTTTAGAAATATGCGGACAATCTGTATTCTTATACAGATTGATCTGTATTCATACGTAGTTTGCTTTAGAATATTCGTTATTCTGATGAGCACAAAGTGATCGAGTACAGACCATGGGTGTCTGTGTTGATATACATTTTGGCAATACGCTCCCCGGCTCCAGTTGGGATTCGAACCCATTCATTCATTTCATTCATTCATACCTTCCGAGATATCAAGAGGTCTTGATATCTCGGAAGGTATGAATGAATGAAAAAAAGGCATACTCTGCCACGCTGCTCCAATGCGGATTGGCAGAGGCCGGTGTTTTGAAGACTTGGCTTAACGTGCCATCCGAAACAAGAAGCTGGAGATAACGAAACCCATCCAAACGCTGGCTAGGGTCGATGTCGCTTAACTTGCGTGTTCATATTAGAGTGCGACACACAGCGACGCCGTCGAGCTCTTGTGTGTGTTATATTTTCCAAAATTCACACGGCAAAGCGAGATAGGCGAGCGAATTTGCACGGGAGTCGCTAGTTAATAAATATTTCTGTCATTAATAAAATGATCTGATTTCTTGGAACTACACTTTGTCTTGCTAATGATCTAAGTTACGGGAAAAGCCCAAAATAAAATATGTATACTGTTGTTTTTATTCTAATAATATTAATGGTTACAAAAACTCAAATTAACCTATACGACTGTACTCACGTCACGACAATTTAATAAAAACATATCCACAAATAAATTTAGCTCTTAAAATAAAGTAATAACTAACTTTTCATTGTTAAATTTTCTAGGAAATAGTTCTATTAAAGATTCCTACCATACCTATGTAGTTTGTACTGTGCCATCCTTGCTCCTTCCTCATCAACACATATTAATAAACTAGTAAAACCCTCGCAACTTCGTTTGCGTGTATCTCGCTTTCCCGTGGGAATTTTGAAAAATCCTTTCTTAGTACTCCCCTAGACGTCGTAAGGAACCTACATTCCAAATTTGGAATCTCTAGACCCAGCGGTTTGGGCTGAAATGAAATGAAATAAAATGGTCACAAAGCGCACATAACACAACACAAGTGGGTTAAGACGTCGGTTCCGGCTGTTGACAGATAATACACCAAATCTAGGTGGCCTTCAGGTGGTTCGAAAACACTGGCCACCGCCAATCCGCATTTGGAGCAGCGAGGCAGAGTATGCTCTAATATCCTTAGATTGAAGGGAGACCCGTATACCTAAAGCCCTTTCAATACTTCATTTCATACTATTACTAATTTCTGTATAAATTCGTTGTGAGTTCCAATCCAAGACAGCTGGAGGGTTAAAAAGGCCACATCGAGCAATTCCTCTGAATGAATTCATTTCCCGAATTCATAGCAGATTCACGATTCCTCTAATTTTCGTAAAATGGTCGTGTTTTTGTGACGTTTGACGTGAGGTTTGAAGACAACTGTGAGTAAATTTAAACCCTTATTTCAAGAGCTGGTGGAACTACGTAAATTAATTATGTATATTGGAAAAATAAGAATTGCAAATGAATCATATTGTGAATGGTAGTTAAAAGTTACTATTTTACGATTTTTAAGATGTCTTATATTTAAAATTATGTACCAATCAATCTTTATTGTTTACTGTGCTGCATTCTTTTATGTTTTTGTCTCTTTTGAATCACTTTTTTGGCCTCGCCTAGTGTGGGTGTCATAGTTCTAAACATGTACGGTGATATTTTGGTAAATAAAGATTATTTATTATTGAAAAGTGATTCCTAACGAATCTATTATGATTCATCTAAAGTGGCCTTTTAACGACGTTGAACGTGAAAACTACAGGAGACCTACTCCTGTAGTTTCTCCCCCGGGACGTCAATAAGCTTCATTGCTTATTGTCAATCTGAGGTCGCAGTTGTGGGTCCTGGCTATACAGGAGACACGACATAAATAAATAAATAAATATAAAGGGACAATTCATACAGATTGAGCTAGCCCCAAAGTAAGTTCGAAACTTGTGTTATGGGATACTAACTCAACGATATTATATTTTATAACAAATACATATATAGATAAACATCCAAGACCCGAGGCCAATCAGAAAAATTTTTTTTTCCTCATGACCCGACCGGGGATCGAACCCGGGACCTCCTGGGTGACGGTCTGGCGTGGTAACCATTACGCCACGGAGGTCGTCATATAGCGGTGGGAATGTGTAGTGCACTTGTCCCGATTCCTGCAGTGGGCTTATTATGGGTTGATATGATGACCGACCCACTAAGTCGTCTCGATTGAATTTACACAATCGTATCATCCATACAATCTCGTATTACTGCTTAATTAGTTAAATAATCTCAAATAACAAAAAGAAAATGAAAGGCAGAGACGTAAAGGTATCAATTTTCACAAGTATCTCGTTTCTAAGTCACGTCGTTGATCAAAAGAGTGGCCAAGTGCGAGTCGTGCACGAATGGTTCCGTACCATTTTTTTATAGGAACAAATCGCACAGATTGAGCTACCCCCAAAGTAAGTTCGAGACTTGGGTTATGGGATACTAACTCAACGATACTATATTTTATAACAAATACATTTGTATATGTAGATAAACATCCAAGACCCAGGCCAATCAGAAGAAGTTCGTTTTTCATCATAACCCGGCCGGAATTCGAACCTGGGATCTCCTGGGTGGCGGTTCGGCTTGGTAACCATTATGCCACGCAGGTCGTCGTTATTTAAGTAAATTGCCTAATTAATTTTAATTTAATTATTTATTTATAACTAGCTTTTCCCTGCGGCTTCGCTCGCCTTAATTTTATGACACAGATCTCGTTTGACAACAAAACAATACAGCGCCCTCTATAGTAGTAAAATTATTTTCCCATTGGAACGACATACTTTCACGGGATAAAAGTAGCCTATGTTGGGCTCTGTACCCCTAACATTATGTATGCAATCATAATGATCGGCTGCTTAGTCAAGCCGTGAAGGAATAACAAACAAACAAACTCACTTTCTCATTTATAATATTAGTAAGGAAGTCAATATACAACTATTATTTTGTGAATATTTCAAGCGTCTACCTGTTGCCGTACAATAATTTTAATGAAAGCAATGTACACAGTCGTCAGCTGCTAAGGAATCTGACGAAACGAAGTAATAATTAGCATTTTTGACGCTACTCTAATCAGATTTCAAACTTCATCGAATAACGTACTTTTTTTATTTTATACCACACAGGTGGCAGACAAGCATACGGTCGGCCTGATGGTAAGCCGTCACCGTAGCCTATAGACGCTTGCAATACCGGGGGTATCACTCACGCGCTGCCAACCCTCCCAACCCCCCTAAGTGGAGCTCTGGAGACCTTACTCACAGTAGGAACACAACATGGACGAGACCAAAGCTATTTGGCTACGATCTTCTGTAAGGTGGAGGTTCCCCAGACGGGCTGCTCCGATTTGAGCCACCTACCTAATCAAAATGTACATTTTTGTTAATTTTCGTTTAAATACATTGAGAATTATATGAGAAACCTTATTTATTACTTCGTTGGGACGTAGCGGTCAGCGGAATCCATCTGCGTGTACAGAATAGCGTACACTGTATGAACGTGTAACCAGTGAACTCGCCTCTATAGTATATCAATGTTTCCTATAAGCAAGTCGCAGTCATGTGCGCCCCACTTCAAGCCCTTACTTAGAAAGAAAGTTGCGCCTGCTTATTGCGCACCCGGATTTGTGCATAGCGATTTCCTTTCATACAACACTTGAATAATATTTTTAGATTCTAGAATACTTTTTTTACCCTTTAATATTGATATTTTAATATTTTTATTTATTAACATTACATTAGAATAATACGGTTCAAAACAACAACGGGAGCCATACAAAATTTTTACTAAACTAACATTAAAAATAATTAACTTAAAAAAAAAAAAAAACCGACTTCATAGGACCACCCTTGAGGTATTACCTATAAGCCGAAAAAAGATTTGTTCAAATCGGTTCATAATTGGCGGAGTTATCGCGTAACAAACATAGAAAAAAAAAAAACATACGGGTCGAATTGAGAACCTCCTCCTTTTTTTGAAGTCGGTTGATTAAGTTAAATCAAAACTAAAACGCGATGTCCCTGTGGCAAAGAATACCCAAAACGCTTGAATTCGTCGCTGTTTGTGCGTCGACGACTTCTATCAAACGTTTACCAAAAACTGTCGACAAACACAGCGACCAATTCAAATGCTTGCAGCGTTACCTCGCTGAATCGAATGCAATAGAAGATTTTACAATTAATTCTTTACCTTATCTTTAATGTAAATTGTCGATGTTTACCTGAAAACAGAAAAGAATGTTTTGATTATAATGCATTTTTATAACAACAAGAATAAAATCTTTTTAAAAATAATGACAGATTCAGATAGTTTCTCAAGTCAGCCATAATTTTTTTTATTTAAATATACTCTTTCGAATCTTCACTATTTTTTCCTACCACCCAGTTCAGACGGCAGAATCGTACTAAGAAAGAACTGGCAAGAAGTACATGTTCTTTTGAAATTATATTAAAAATTACAATACATAAGGTTCTATAAAGAAAAGGAACAGAAAAAGATTTGAATCAAAATACGACAATATTTATGGTCACAGTAGGTAATTTGCACTCTTATTTTTCAACGTATAAAAAACTTTAAAACACTTTTTTTTAAACCACTATGGTGGCAAACAAGCGTACGGCACCACTGATGGTAAGCAATCACCGTAGCCTATGGACGCTTGCAATACAGGGGGGGGTATCACTCGCGCGTTGCCGACCCTGTAGAAAGTGGAGCTCTGGAGCATGGACCTAGAAAAAAAAGGCGGACACCATCACTAAAACTAAAAAGTGAAGCACCCATAGTAAGCCACCTTGTCTATACGTACGAACCGGCGGGCTTACTATGGTGTGAATGTGTGCGTGCCGGTCAGGCATTTCACAGTCACACATAGTTACGCCGCCGCCATTAGGGTGCTTCAATTCTTTTTTAGCAAGATTCCGTCCGCCATTTTTTCTAGGTCCATGCTCTGAAGACCTTAAAATACATTTATATGAGTTACATCGAAGTGCTGGTAGGATTAAAAAAAAATTACGAGCAAAAATATTTCCTGTATATCTGTTTCCAAAATAAATGTTTTTTTTAATATATTGCTATCTAAGGTAGACATGTGACGACTCTCTGTCTGTCTGTATGCCAATTCTTAACGGAGTTTTATAACGTTGAGTTGCGTGTTGGCTTATTACAAAAGAGGAAGTCAATGTAACCATTGCATAGCTATCGTGTCAATAAATACATCAATAAACATGTTATCCATTCAACACCAATTTTTTTACGGGATCTGCCTTGAATACCATACAAAACACTATTGCACCAAAACAAATCATTACTAACTAGCTTTTCCCCGCGGCTTCGCTCGCGTTAATTTTATGACATACATCTCGTTTGACAACAAAACAACCCATAGCGCGACTTGTGGCGCTATCTGTTGGCCGATACAGCCAGTGTCCTCTATAGTAGAAAAAAAATTTTCCCGTCGGAATGACATACTTTCACGGGATAAAAAGTAGCCTATGTTGGGCTCTGTACCCCTAACAGTATGTATGCAAATTTTCATAATGATCGGCTACTTAGTCAAGCCGTGAAGGAATAACAAACAAACAAACTCACTTTCTCATTTATAACATTAACACTAAAACTAGTAACTAAACTTCATCATTTGGGGGTATTTTGCCAATACTCGCCATGCTTGGCAGGCGGGTTGGCGAGCGCAGTTAGGTTGGTGGTATAGTTTAGTTAAGTAGAATACTGCTGCCCATTCTTACTTATTACTATAATCCCTTAGTCGCCTTTTACGACATCTATGGGAAGAGAAGGGGTGGTGATGTTCTAATCTGCCATCACCACACTGTTGTTTAGGGGAGGCACTAAACAGGCGTTTGGGGGAGGTTTATGTCCAGCAGTGGACTTCTTAGATAGATAGATAGAATAAGCTTTATTTGCAAAACACACAGTGATACAGTAAACAGTAAAAGTAACAAACAAAACATGTGTTTATGCAACAAGGCGGCCTTATTGCTCAAAGCAATCTTTTCAAGGCAACCTTCTTGTGGCTTAGATGATGAGAAGAGATGATGAGAAAATAAACTGTACATTAACATTGGTTTCGGCCATGTTGTGTTCCTACGGTGAGTAACGCAGAGCTCCACTTGGGTTGGGAGGGTTGGCAACGCGTGAGTGATACCCCCGGTATTGCAAGCGTCTATAGGCTACGGTGATGCTTACCATCAGGCCGGCCGTATGCTTGTTTGCCAACTTTGTGGTATAAAAAAAACATGATAAACTTATCAAAATTCTTTGTATACTTAATTTAGGAGTTGGCGCATAAGCCTAATATGACGTAAAAAGCTACTTTGCTTTGCATTAAGTCTATAGTTAGTGTTATCTGTGTATCTAGTCAAGTTATTTGCAGACATAACAATGACATCATAGCAGACAGGATATAAAATACTTAAATTATGATTGCGGTCCAGTGTCAACAATATTAATTAAACAAAATCATAAAGCTGCCAGCAGGTCGCACTGGGGATGTTTGGGGGAGGGATATGTCCAGCAGTGGACTTCTTGTCCTACTTTAAAAGAGCAAGTACTATTTTTCTAGCCAGTTCTTCTTAGTACAATTCTGCCAGGAGGGAAGTTCTTTCAATACATCCTACTCCGACTATCTTCTTTCTGATTAAATTCGTTGTGAGTTCCAAGACAGCTGTAGTTTCTCCCCCGGGACGTCAATAAGCTTCATCGCTTATTGTCAATCTGAGGTCGCCGTTGTTGATCCTGGCTACACAGGGGACACATTGGTGGGAATGTGTGGTGGGCTTGTCCCGATAGTACGATTCTGCCGTCTGAACTGGTGGTAGGAAAAAATTGTGGAGATTCGAAAGAGCTTGTGATAGGCCAATTTGAATAAAAAAATTTGAGCTTGACTTAAAAACTGGTTGCATGGACTGGCTGGATGGGTCCAGCAATGGACTTCGTGTGGCTGAGATGATGATGATGATGAAAATCACAAATACAGTCAACCGATGAAAGATATGAGCAGGTTAGAGTACTATTTTAATTCAGACAGAAGCAGTGCCAAACATTAGTTTAGCGCTGCTTCTGTCGTTCGCTCGCAACTGACTGAAGGGTGGTGGTGTCAATTTGCACCATCGCAATGCCGCAAAATCTCAGTACCGGACAGTTTGTCTTTACATTTATGTCGATAGGTAGTATAAGAAAAGATGATAATTTTAAGAGCTTGTAATAGGAATATTTCAATAAAAATATTTTGCACTTATTTGTAATGAAACTTTAAAGCTAAAATATGTTACGAAAGCTACGTTTTACTGTACAACACACATAAAAACAATATCTTTTCGTATGGCGGGAATCGAACACGGAAAGTGATCGCCGAGGTCGCGATTCTAGGAAGCGAACCTTGAACTAACGACACCTCTATAGTTAAGTTTCATAATATTGACAATTGAATATTTTTTCTGATATTTTTTTCTTCTTCTTCCTCTGTATAAATAATCCCAATAACCCGATGTTTGTTTCATAGTATTGATAGCGTTTATATAATGCCGGCATTAAAAGTTCATTATAGAGTTTAAAACGTTAAATACGTATTCTCCGAAGAAATTTTGCCGTTTTAAGATGATAGAATTTTTTGAATTGGTTTCAAATTCAGAGTGAATGGCGCAGGCGCTTTCATTATCATTTATAACTTGCATGCTTAATTAAATTAATATACAATGAGATATTTTATAAACTACCACCGTTTCAGAAACAAGCAATATGGCCACCGATAAAAGAAATGGTGAAAGAAATCGGGTTACGGCCTTTTTAGACATTTTAAAATGTTTCTTCCAACAATTCTGGTACCCATAACACAAGCAGAAATATAGCTTACTTTGGGACCAGGTGCTATGTGCATTGTGTAGATTTTATTTTATATACAAACAGATTAACTCGACGCTTCTCCAAGCAGGACCTGCCTGCAGTAATGCATTTCCTGACTATAAACAAAAAAGATACGCACAGTTTATAGACACAAGACGTTTATAGACAGAAATACAATAACATTTAACGGTCGTGTTGTATATATTTATTAATATGCATGAAGTATTGTGAGAACATCGACCTCAGCGTATGACCCATTGACTGTGACAAACGGTTGTTGGTATAAAATGTTTTAAGAAAACACAATACGCTTAATGGAATAACTGAGAAGCCTGTGCTGTGTAGTCATGCGTTTTTAAACGAACACGCTATTTAAGACCCTGTACTAGTGTACAGAATGTACGTGCGTTGCCGTCGCGATTCGTGCTACATTGAACCTTTGTATGGTAGATCACACGATTAAATAATTGCAACTCCGCAATGCATAATGAAACGATAAGAAACACGCGGTTTTCGCCATTTCTGGACAAGGTCGGCTCTATCACGTAATTTGACAGAAGACATAATTAATTACGTGTGTTTGACAGCCCTAGTAATGCCTAGCAGTACTAGGGCTGTCAGCTGTCATACACACGGTAGTGCGTAGGCTGGCTGGACGACAATAATTATTAATATTACCGTGATTATTGTCGTCCAGCATGTCTACGCGCGGATGGATAATGCGTAGAGGGCTTACTTATCGTAATTAGAGATCCTTACTAAAAAGTCCTTACTTATAAAAAAAAAATATAGCCTATGTCACCCGGGCCGGGGATAAGTCCTCTACGTATTATCCATCCGCGCTGGACGTCCGTGCACGCTAGTGTACAATAAAAACAATTGTTTAAAAAAATTGTATCAGCAACGATTGAGCAACAATGAGCGTAACAATAAATAATTGCGTATGCAGCATTGTGTAAGCGACACACACGCTCCGTTGCCAAATTGTAATATGGAGACTACTAATTTTGTTCTAAATAACTAAATTCCTAGGAGAATATTATTAGACTGGAGTGGTAGAGCATATGAAATGGGCTAATTCCTTTTTTTATACCACAAAGGTGGCAAACAAGCATACGGTCGGCCTGATGTTAAGCCGTCACCGTAGCCTATAGACGCTTGCAATACCGGGGGTATCACTCACGCGTTGACAACCCACTCAAGTGGAGCTCTGGAGACCTTACTCACCGTAGGAACACAACACAGCCGAGACCAATGCTATTTGGCTACGATCTTTTGTAAGGTGGAGGTCCCTCCCCAGACGGGCTGCTCCGATTTGATCGGATTATCCGCTGTGCCCTACCTCTCTTTCGACTAGTACGGGAAAACTGATAGGACATCTTATAAGGCACGACTTTATCAGAAAACTACGCTTAAACTAATTGCTATGGCACTCCGCGGAATTTTCATACTATAGTAGCGGCACGCTATGATGGCCGTTGTGACGTTTGTCCACTCATGAAGTTTCGTATTAATTAATAATTACATTTAAAGGAGCAAATGGCTGTTCTTTATTGTCAATAGTGACGTTCAGTGTCATACAATTTATCGAATGTATGATTTTAGGACACAAAATTTATTTATTACATTGATTTCTAAACTATTTATATATGTATTAGAGTCCCGCGAACATTTATCTTTTATTTTTATAAGATTATAATTATTTTTGTACTTATTTACCACACAACTCGGCATTTGTTTTTCGAAATTCAAAGTGTGCATGTATTTATTTTCATTCCAATATTCAGTTCGTTCAAATATGTTAAGTAAACATTTATATTTTTGTTTATTAGACCTTTTTAATCAGATACATACTAGTTGCAACAAAAACTTATAGATTTGATAATATATTTTTCGATAATAAATTGACATTTCACATCACTATTGTAATATGTCAAAACGGCCATCATAGCGTGCCGCTACTTTAGACTTGTTGACATAAATGTCAGTTTTAAAAAAAAAAAAATGATGGGACAAAAAGGCCGTTACCATAGACTTTTAAGTACGTACGGCTAGTACTTATAACTCGATGGCCATAACCGATTTTCTTTCGCCATTTCTTTTACCGGTGGTCATTTTACTTTGTTTCTGAAATGGTGGTAGTTTATATATTATTATGATTAATTATTTAATGCTAAAGATGTTATTTTACGAGAGAAATTGCATATGAAGGCTTAGTCTCTGAAAAAAATATTTGATTTGAAGAAGTAGTATTTCATTCATTGATAAAAATAAACACCAATAAATCAAAACTCGTGGATCATTAAACTGATTTAAAGAAATCATTAAAAATAAATTAATGACAACTCATTATATACAATGAAAACAAAATAATTTCATTAAAAAATCTGATGTAATATAAATCACAATTGTCATTTTTATTGCTAATTGATTACAATAATGACATTATTGATAAAAATAATGCAATTAAATGTTATTCATCTTTCATTTGACAGGAAATACAATATGTGGCCATTCACAGGGTACGGATAAAATATAAATATTATAAAATATACCCATTAGTAAGTTCGAGACTTGTGTTATGGAATACTTTAACGATAGTTATTTTATAACAAATACATACATAGGCATAGGTACATACATATAGATAAACATCCAAGACCCAGGTCAATTAGAAAAAGTACGTTTTTCATCATGTGACCGGGATTCGGATCCGGGACTTCCTGGGTGGTGGTCCGGTATGGTGGGTTTTTAGTTCGAACGGGCCAAATTGAACGGGCCATGGGACGTTCGACCGTATAGCCAAAATTGTCTGCGTCCCAACGTTCAACTGATTAAATTACTTTTTAAAATACTGTCAACCTTTAGGTCGTCAAATCTGTAAATTTTTTTCACAGATAAAGTAGGGCCTATAGAGTAGATCAAATTTGACATCTGTCAGTCATATACTTCATAGCGTCAATGTCAACATTTTTTATTAATTATTACAGTAATTATTTATTAATCATTGTAAAAAGTTAATTATTTTGCAGTTATAAGTTCTAACGTTGAAAAAATAATAATTTTAAAATAATTACTAACAAAATAAGATTCGAGTCTTGCAAGCAAATAGTAGCTTTTTATACCATACAGAAGGTGATGTGTAAAAAAAACTAATATTTTACTCAATTTGTGCAAATTGCAAATCCCAGACTAATTAAAATTTACGTTAAATATAATTATGTAATTATTAATCAAATTGCCTTATGTAAAACACAAAGAACGTCCTTGTCCTATACAAACTGCAGTTAATCAACTTTACATAAGAAGTCACGAAATCTTATATTATCTAATTAAAAACAAAAAAAAATATAAAGTGGGACGCAAGTAGAAAATTTTATTTTTCAACAAAAAAAAATGTCACAGTTTCCAAACAAACACAGATAAGTAACATCAAATCTCTGTTCCATGTAAATCTATTTGAAAGAAAGTTAAATAATTTATTTAGTTAATACACAAAACACAACAAAAACAAATATGTACTAAGAAAAATATGCTATTGTTAGTAGG
Source organism: Endotricha flammealis (assembly GCA_905163395.2). Taxonomy (NCBI): domain Eukaryota; kingdom Metazoa; phylum Arthropoda; class Insecta; order Lepidoptera; family Pyralidae; genus Endotricha; species Endotricha flammealis. Next base: position 2,968,760 of record LR990883.1, read on the forward strand.
CCACGCGGGCAAAGTCGCAGGCAGAAGCTAGTTCGTTCAAATATCATAATATCTCGTCAGTCAGGGAGGGTAGTATTGTAATGTAATGCTCAAAGTCGAATCTAAAATTTTAACAGCAACACACAGTAATTTACAACATTTGTATACTAAAAAGAGATCCACGGCTGCGCCGGTTTACCGCGGATGCCATTTTACGAAAAAATAAATGTAATATTTAAAATTGTTGTCATTATTATGAGAAATATTTAATTCCGATTCCGATTTCAAGCTCATAATAATGACAACGCATTTTCAAACCAATTTGGCGATAAGTGACAGGTTTTTCGTCCAATTCTTTAAATATGGTTAAACTAGGTCATTTGCAACAAATTAGCCCCATCAATAGGGGGTCGAAAGTGATCGGTGTCCAAGATTGTGTTTTTTTTAATCTCTCAACATCAACCCTTAGTCAATTCATTCAATTCAGAAACGTTTGGAGAAGGAAAACTTTAATAGTAGGTGGATTGAGGTTGACTTGAATTGTAGGTGGTGGATGGAGTGGTGGTTAGAAAAAAAAATTGTTTAGACTTAGTAGTTGATCAATGTTGACATTATGACAAGTTGATTATCTCAGAAATATGGCTCTTCCCTTGTTATTAAAGTAAGGTACCTTAGTAAATTTAGAAAAAGGTAATTATTTTCAGTTAAAATATTTGCATTTTTGAATAGAGGGTAGGTAGGTAGCACACAGTCAGTTTTATAAACGCATTTTAATTATAAATCCACATTAAGTCTTCTTTAGTTTGACAGTGACAGCTATAATTTAATGTATCATTACCTTTTAAAATGCTTCAAAAACTGTTTTTGACTACCTACATATTAAAAGATGCTGATTTGTATAACCAAAAAATTAATGATTTATAATGACAAAAACGTGTAATGAAGTTTTTACAATAATTTTGTTTACGAAACAAAACGCAACTACAAGGAGGTTGCAACAGCAAAAGGTCACGTTCGCTTCATTACGAGCAATATTAAAAAAACACATTTATTTTTAATTATTTTTTAACCAAAAAGTTACATTACAAGATGACAAAAGAGGATTGCCAACAAAATAAATAAGAATAAATCACACTGCGCAGTACCCCAAAAACAATTTGAAAATAGAACGAACCTTGAATTTTTCGCTTTACCATATTCAATCTCACTGCCTCCGTAACTAGTCACTAATGGTATGTCTCCGTCGGCCATTTTTATTATTATTTTAATTTTAAAATAACACTACACTGGTTTACAAATTACTGACACTGTTTTTAGCGCGCTACGTCGCGCTTCGACGGCGTTCGGCGGTGCACTGACGGTCACTCGATTATTTTCATTGACGTATTTTAATGATGAGCTCCTCTCGATAAACTGCGATGGTCGCATTGATCAACCATAATTTAGAATTATTCTCGTATGGTTTCACCAATTGGTGTCAAGATAGCTAAATAGATTATGCTTTATTTGTAATACACAACAGTCAGACACAGTATACAATATAGCTTACAGATTAGTGTAATAATGACATGTCAACTGCGGGTTAGTCGTATAAAGAATACCTAGCTTTTTTAAAATATACAAAAAAATATTACTGAACATCACTTAAATAATATGTAAAATATGACTAGAAAACGTGTCTGTGAAGTCTTCATCTTCACTATCATCTATTGATAAATTAAAACCACCTTAGCATGGAGAATGGAGATTTTTATAGTCATCGTAAGTATGAAAAATATCTTATTTTCTTAAATACTTTTTAACACCTCGTTAAGGGCAATTTAAAGTAATCACCGTTTTACGCAAGCGTTTCGTATATTTTCTATTTTTATTGAATTCAGGATAGATTGATAGAAGATAGAATATGCTTTTTTCAATCAACAAAGAAATACATTAAACATAAATAACTAACAGACTCGTGCATTGGCAACAAGGCGGCCATTATTGCGGAAAGAAATCTTTTCAAGGCAAACTTAAGGACTATTTTTCATCGCTTGCGAACTGCGGTAAAACTGTCAGTTCAGTTTTTTGACAGTCTTTTGACAGTTTTATATGACAAATAGTATCAGAACTTATTATTGCACTTCTACCAATACGCAGTCGCCCAACCAATATAAAATGCTGAAATAATCATACTAAAAGAATTGATAACCCGTACCATGGACTTTGAACTCTGCCTCTGTAATCATTTAAAGTCTATTATAGTATAGTTGATCAATGTGTGGTCACTTGGTGAGCACTATCATGATAATTGGACCGCTTTATGCGACAATGCCTCCGCCATTTTAGTTATCAGCTGACCGGAATTCATTGCCATTTTTAGCGAAATCTCACAATAACTTGATGTTTATTTTTAAATAAGTTCATGGAAAATTGTGATGACACATAGCTTTGTTTAAAAATTTTGCAATAGACCGTTTAAATATAAATATCTGTAAGTTACGGACAACGGACAATGCTATGTTTAAAATTTTAACTGTATGTTCTGCTCAAAACAGTAATATAAATCAAGAATACATACTTATTTCTTTATTATTAAATTTATTAAAAAAATATTACTTTGGGAAATATTAATTAAGTTTTAATATCTGAGAGTAGGTCAAGGTTTGTTGTAATTTTCAGAGAGTCCTCTGAGGCGTGAGGTATACCTTTCACTCTTCATATGAGTCATGTTTGAGCTATATTAGTCAGTGAAGTCATCATACCATAAATGAGTCAATGAATAGATAGATTTCTTTGTCCAAATTATTATATTTGTCTTGATTTATACCGTTTGTTATGTAAAGTCAACTAATGAAAGAGGTGACCAGGGTAAAGAACTAAGAACAAAGATTTTTATGCTAATAATGTAAGCATCATAATGAAACTTGTAATCGTATGGTACTTATATGAATACTATTGATAAATAAAAATTCGAGTAAAAATAATTCCTTTACGCAATATAATAATTCTTTTGTATCAAATTTCTGCCCCTGCTCATCTCTTTCATTGTCTGACTGTACTGAAAGGTTACTTATTGGTTTTTCTTTTATCCTTTCTGCACTTACCATTAGGTGACCTTCGTTTAATAATAATTATAATTAAAAAAAGACCTTTATTTTCCAAATGGCTTGCATAATTTGTGTAAAATACACTGGATTTTTATTTATTTCGTTTTCACATGCATGTCGTCTGGCTGGACCCCTGATCGGGTGAAGGCCTCCTCCAGAGACTGCCACTCTTCACGGTTCATGGCCTTCGTTTACCATTTCCATAAAAAAGATGCTACTTCTTTATTCTCTCGTCCTTCCTTCCTTTTTCCTTATAGGAATCAAACCAAAGACTTAGGATATCTCAGTATAATGCATCTAGATGCATATAAACTTTGGAATAAAATAGCAACTGTTAATTGCTCATAAAATAATATACGATTCGTTTCCTCCTATTGTAATTATTTCGCAGAACAAATTAATGCTACAAATTGTGTAATTAGTTAAAATATTACAGTAATTAATTGTTTATGTGTCTAGGTCTCTAGGATATTGTAAAATAACCCAGATGAGCTGCAGACGTAAAGATTCACACTTCTGGGTTGTGTTTTCTTTTTAGAATAAGGCGTCTGCATTCCTGTTCGTTGAAATTAGCCAGTGATGTATGATAATATATCATTCAGCGTATTGATGTTGTCTTGACTCAGTCTCAGAGTCAAGACACCAAGAAGACAGATGATCGCATTTCTTCAGAGAAGACGGATTTTGAAATTAAGATAATGCGCTTTTAAGCTTTTAATAAATCCTGATCATAAACTCCAATCACTCCAATGTATTCACATTACACTGTCTATGAATCAAACGATGAATAAAAAAAAACTTGAATAATACCAGTGTCGCGGTACTTGTGGACATATTTTGGACACAAAAATTTAATATAAGTAACTACCTTATTTTAAGTCAAAATTGTTGGTTAGTGTTGCAAAAAATCATTATTTCTTTCTTTCAAAAATACACAGAATATGTTTTTTATAACGAGCTCAAATTGTCGCTATCGAGTTGGCGCCAAAATTCTCTGTCGTGTCGTGTTATATTGTGATACATGAGAAGCGGGACAAACCCGGCACAAATTCCCACAGCTGCTGTGTCACAGAACTCACAGATAATACTTAGTGGCAATGTTGCCATGTAAGATTTTTAACTGCGGTCTTTAGCTATCTAAAATTGCCGTGTTTTAGCTTAAATAGGGAAAAATTGCCGTGACAATTTGAAAAAGTACCTTATTTTGTACTTGACTAGCGCCCCGTATAGATTCGCACGGGTTTTATTAGAAATCTAAAATGTTTTTGAAAATAAAATATAGCCCATGTAACCCGGGTGTAATGTCTCTTACCAATGGTGAAAGAATTTTTGAAATCGGTGTTTGAGTTTATTCGTAACAAACAAAAATACAATACTTTCCACTTTATATTATTAGTATATTAGTTCTTTGCTTATATAAATATATAGGGACAGGGACATATATAGGGACAATTCATACTGATTGAGCTAGCCCCAAAGTAAGTTCGAAACTTGTGGTATGGGATACTAACTCAACGATATTATATTTTATAACAAATACATATATAGATAAACATCCAAGACCCGAGGCCAATCAGAAAAATGTCGTTTTTCATCATGACCCGACCGGGGATCGAACCCGGGACCTCTTGGGTGGCGGTCTGGCGTGGTAACCATTACGCCACGGAGGTTGTCTAACAAATAAATAAATAAAATATCTAGCAAAAATAAATATTTAAATATATGATGTAGTGTTTTTATTAATATTTAATACAAATGTTGCATAACACCATCCGATATCCGACAAAATGGTTCAGGAAAAAACTCCGTACCAAGCAGTACCTATCACTTGTGTTTTGATACTAAATTTTTTGGGAAATTCCTATCAATGTTGTGGGTATTAGTTTCCTATGTGACGTCATCCATCACATAATTAAGATTATGATATTGTTTTGAGAAGCTCTATGTCCTTTATTCTCCAGAAGGCAATTTATTAGTTCCTTTGAATACAAATATTCCTAATTTGTGGTACTTAAGTACATTAATGGTCGTTGTAGTACAATAAATAGTTTCACTATGTCCTGTAGTACAAATAATAATTTTTTTACAATAAAAACATCAAAATTACGAATAATGTCAATCCAATTATGTCACATTTGTATAGAAAATAAAAAATAAAAATATAGTTGACAAAATTATCAAACACAACAAGGAACTACTGACAATTTGGAACACGCAAGTTAAGCAACGTCGACCCAAGCCAGTGTTTGGATTATGTCAAACTAGCTTTTCCCCGCGGCTTCGCTCGCGTTAATTTTATGACATAGATCTCGTTTGACAACAAAACAACCCATAGCGCGACTTGTGGCGCCATCTGTTGGCCGATACAGCGCCCTCTATAGTAGAAAAAATATTTTCCCATTGGAACGACATACTTTCACGGGATAAAAAGTAGCCTATGTTGGGCTCTGTACCCCTAACAATATGTATGCAAATTTTCATAATGATCGGCTGCTTAGTCAAGCCGTGAAGGAATAACAAACAAACAAACTCACTTTCTCATTTATAATATTAGTAAGGAAGTAAGGATTTAAATGTTGCCCAACTTAGTGGGTGGTCAGCTAGAAGAGCTTGGTTAGAAAACGGGTTAAAGGAATAATAATAATAAACAGAAACATAACGCAACCATAATATTCGAATTTAGGCCAATGAGAGCACGCCAAAAATGGCGCGTCACTTTCTGGCTACGTGATTGGTTAACCGATGGCCGTTTGTGACCCGTAATTGGTCAGGTAATTGTCCACGTTACTTTCTCTAATTGACTTTCGCTCTTACCTTGATTTCGCTTCATTTTTTTGTTTTCTAATCTATGGATAATTTAGTCCGGTAATGTGTTTGACCTCGCTATGTATTTTTTTTACGACAGCCCAGTGGTGCATTGTTGATTCTATCTTCGACACCTGAGGGCGCGGCGCGGGTTCGATTCGATCCCGCTCGGGAAAAACATTTAAACCCTGTTTCTTTTGACTTGACCAATGTAGTAAACAATCTTCGCGTCTTTTTATACAAATATCCCTACTACGACCTATCTAACGATACCCCACAACATGGGGTGGGCGCGAAAAAAAATCATTTCCACTTTACATGTAGGGGAGGCACCCCAAAAAAATTTTTTTTTGACATTTTCTTCCAACATACCAAATTACAGCTCTCTAGCATCAAGCGTCTAGGCGCTAGACCGCGGACAGACAGACAGACGGACATGGCGAAACTATAAGGGTTCCTTGTTGTGTTGTGTTCCTCCTCTTTTAAATGTACTCATACATCAGTAACCGTAACAAACGAGTGAAAGAAAAAAATTGCTAAATGACAAAAAAGGTCGTAACCGGGTTTCTTTCGCCATTTCTTTTACCGGTGGCCATTTTGCTTGTGTCCGAAATGGTGGTAGTATATAACGTAGTTTATTTTCTTTATACATATATACAAATTGTAAATGGCAACAAAAAGTGCCTGTGAAGGTCTAATTTCTGAAATAAACGATTTCACTTGTAGTTTACTACGGAACCCTTAAAAGGGGATCTATGTCCTAAGGCTAGTTATCTATATACATATATAAAAGGAGGAGCTGACTGACTGACTTGAAATTTTGCACAGGGGTTTCCTTTTATAACGGGGAGCACTAAGAAAGCATTTTTCAAAATTCCCAAGGGAAAGCGAGATATACGCAAACGAAGTTGCGAGGGATTTGCTAGTGTATGTATAAATTAAGGAACTTATTTTTTTTAATAGTATTCAGCGCCCACTTAAAGCTACTGTAATTTGGGATATGGCTTTTCCTATCTTGTTATTCGTCATTACAAAAACAATAATTGTTTTGTATGACATTCATGTTAATTTAGATAACAGATACAAATATTATACCAGACATTTTATTAACGTGTTATTTGTTTATGGGTACTTGGAACATAATGTTATTTACAGATAATATAACATCCCAGGAATTATTGCGATGAAACTCTATCAGACGGTTTCAAAAACCCATTTTTAGGGTTCCGTAGTAAACTACAAGGAACCCTTTATAGTTTCGCCATGTCCGTCTGTATGTCTGTCCGCGGTCTAGCGAACAAAATTTTGAGAAATATTTTACCCCTACATGTAAAGTGGAAATGAATTTTTTTTCGCGCCCACCCCATTATGTGGGGTATCGTTAGATAGGTCGATTTTTTTTCTCGATATAATGATCCGTTTCGGAATTATTTACATTTATCGTGTTAATTTTCGTTTTGCACGGTGCCCCCCCCCCCCCCCCCTCTATCTCCGAAAGTCATAATGAAAACTATAACGGTTAAGTTAACTACTAGTTACCGAGTAATAGCCGACGAACTGATAAAATAAAATTTCTTAGACTAGAAACTTACAAATATGATATAATTTGATATTGGACTCAACTGAAGGCAAGGAAAGCACAGCAAATACGGAACCCTACATTGTGCGTGGCCCGACACGTACATGGCCGTTTTTTTTTGTTAAAGTTTAATTATAGCACATTTAATTATAGCTGTCATTGTCATTGTCAGTGATCGTCCATAGGCAGCGGTGACTGCTTACCATCAGGCGGGCCGTATGCTTGTTCGCAACCTTAGCGGTATAAAAAAAAGGTGTACCAACCCCACATTAATTGGGATAAGGGTAGGAAGAAGAGTTATTAATTATTATGACTGAAATAATTTCGTTTCGCACTAAATACTCTTTCATTGACATAGATTTTGCAATTTAGCATCTTAACACTTATAATGTAAGTGGCCCACATGAGTGCAGTTGTTAATTTGCTTGCAAACAGGTCAATTAAGCCGTCGTAATTTTTTTTTAGGATGCTCTCTTAAAGTCTTAACTATTCAATTCAAATCATTTATTTGCCAACTATGAATACAATAGTATTTTTTTTAAATTCATTTATGTATTGTTCACCACCAACATAATTTATACACCAAATAGGTATTTAAAAATAAAGTCAAATAAATAACACGAATTGTTCAGTTAAATGCAATTACAAGGAAATTCTATAATAGTCCAGTCAACGCAACGAATGCCTCAAAAGTGGGTATAGAATTAGTGCTTGAGCGGGAACCTAAGCGATTTCTACAGAAACTTAATCTTTCAGGGTGCTTAGGAGGTCGACGTATAGGAGGAAGGCAGGAGGGGGAGGGGGGGGGGGCACATAAGTCCCAATTTTTGTTTTTCTCTAATGTCTCAAGAACGGTACGTCATAAGTATAATAAAAGCTTATAAAATTCTCTATCACTTTGATTATACGGCCATTCTTCGATTAGCTAGATTTTGTGAGTCCGGGCTTGTATATTCGTATTATTATCAAATTCAAAAAGGGAAATATTTTTATATGTTAGTTAGCATCCATGTCTAGCTGGTAACAAAAACATAGGCCCCGATTACATAGTTATCTGGATAAATTAATTTCACAAACCTCTGTTCTCTAAGCACCTTGCCCTGTCCGCACCCCAAAATGTGGTTAAAACTTGCTTGTAACTTTTATGATGTACGGATTTTATTTTTTCCATTCAACATTTTAATGAGTAATTAGGCAACGGGTATCACATGAAAAAATATCCACTCAATAAAATCAGTCTGTAAATAATTATCATTGAGTAACCGCATGTCCGAACTAAAGTTATAATTGCCGTGAAGTTTTCTTTTCGAGGGTGCACATTCCTAATTACGATATTTGGCACATAACTACTTGTACACGTCTCAAGCCCCCAGTTTCTGCCGCGGTCTTGCAGCAGGTGCAGGTCTTTTACGTTAGTGTATAAGTCAATGAAGCACGTTAGTATATAATTACCGTATCCTTCGTTCAAAACTTTTCTAATTACCGTGTACTTAATTTTATACTAGATTGGTTAAGGTAGACTCTAATTGCTTATATAAATAGAGACAGTGCTTTGGTCTCAGTACAGTGTTGTAATGCAGTATTTCAATACTCTGTAGGTTTTCGAAAATTTTATGAAAAATCGGCGTTTTCTAATTACCGTATACCAATTACCATGTATTTCTAACTACCGTTGTATGAAATTATTAAACATTTGCTGTGCCGATTTAGTTCCAAACTCCTTCCATTTCCTCAGTTACTCCAGCTACTTTCATGTCATTTCTCACGCCATCACTCCATCTCTTTTTTGGCCTACCCCTGCCCTTCCATCCATCCACATTCATTCTTGGCACCCTCTGGGTCACATGACTGTCCAGACTGTCCACCCTGCGCATCATATGGCCAAACCATCTCAGTCTCTGACCTCTCTTATCGGTTACAGGCGCCACCTTTAAAACTCCCCCTTATGTGTACATTCCTGACTTTGTCCCTTCTCGTCACTCCACACATCCATCCACCTCAGCATCCTCCAGCAACATAACCCGAAGGAATAAGTATGGATTGAGCGTTGAACCCTGGTGCACACCTACATCAACAGAAAAGTTAATTAAATTCTGTTGTACTGACGCGGGACCCGGTCGTAGGCCTTTTCGAGGTCCACGAATACCATATGTAGGTTTTTGTGTGCTCTTTTGTACTTTGTTGTGCCTCCATTATTTTCTCCCACAGCTTTAATGTGTGTGACATCAAGTTAATCCCCCTGTAGCTATTGCACTCCTGGACATTCCCCTTTCTTTTAAAAATAGGTACCAAGGAACTGTCTTGCCATTCCTCTGGGATGACATCCTGAACCAACAATTCATTAAGAAACAAAGTGAGCCACTTGCATCCATAATCCCCTAGAACCTTCCAGACTTCTATTGGTATTGTGTCCGGGCCAACTGCTTTTCCATTCTGCATTTTCCTCAAGGCGTTCATTACCTCTAATTCATCTACCTTAGCTATCATGCCTATATCTATGTCATTAAGTTTTCTTTTCTATCATAATCATTTTCAACATTAAGTAATTTTTCAAAATATCCCTTCCATCGGTCTCTAATGTCACTATCTTTTACCAATGTTTTACCGCATTCGTCTTTCACACATTTTACGTGACAAATGTCTTTCGATCTTTGATTGCGCTGTTTAGCCATTCTGTATAGTTTTTTCTGACCTAGTTAAAATAAAATAAAATAATATATAGGGACAATTCATACAGATTGAGCTAGCCCCAAAGTAAGTTCGAAACTTGTGTTATGGGATACTAACTCAACGATATTATATTTTATAACAAATACATATATAGATAAACATCCAAGACCCGAGGCCAATCAGAAAAAGTTCGTTTTTCATCATGACCCGACCGGGGATCGAACCCGGGACCTCCTGGGTGGCGGTCTGGCGTGGTAACCATTACGCCACGGAGGTCGTCAAAGTTAATTATCTAATTCATTATATACTTTTTCTTCTACCCCGGATTTGGAACTCGAAACCACCACCTTTGCCCGTCTCCTCGCCTCGTTATACCTCTCCCTCAATTCAGTTTTCCTATGATCATGTCACGTAACTCTGCCATTCCTTGAATGCACTCTTTTTGATTTTTAATGCTTTTTGGACACTTTCGTTCCACCACCACGTTTCCTTTTCAATTTTCGCCCACCTCGTGTTTCCCCAAGGACTTCTTTTGCAGCAGTTCTTATTGCTTTAGCCATTTCCTTCCAATTAGCATCAACATTCATACCTCTTATCGTGTAGTTGTGTCTATACATGTTATACATGTCATTTTTATTATTATTTTAAATAGACATAATGATCTTTTCTAATTACCATTACATTAAGTAATAGATTTATCTAATTACCGTACCCATGAAATGTTTAAGTCTCATTAACTCGGAAACCGCTTTTAATAAACGAATGCCATTTTAATTGTTACATTCGCATGTTTCATGAGTTACATATTTCAATCCTTTTAAAACAAACTAGAGAAAAATAAAAAAGAGTACGGTAATTAGGCGAAGAACGCCTAATGTCGAGAATGACCGTATACAGTATTTAACATATTCCCATCCGTTTTCAAGGACGATTTCGCTGTCTATTCGCTTTCTGAAATGCATTTTTAAAGTTAATAAAACATTAAATTCATCTGTCACTGTCAAACTAAAGAGCAAAACAGAGATAGCTTTAATTATTTTTTAAAGCGTTGTGACGTCATATTTATTTATACCATGGTATATCATTCATTCAAATCGTACATTTTAAAGGTGGCTTTTTATGGACTGGATTCAATTTTTGATAGTGTTCATTACAAATGCTATATAAAAGATCCACATCAATCCCGGTCGTACTTTAATTATTATTTATTTAAGCTTTTTAACGTAAAAAATAAATTTCACATTTACAATAAAATTAAAAGACAGTTCTGTGCATTGTTTTTTTATTTGAGTCAAAAAAATTAGATTAAAAATAAATGAAATTTCTGAAACGGTGAGTGTTTTCTGAAAAGTAGATGAAAGTAAATTGGATCTAGATAGATTCCTCTATATCCAATTTACTCTCATCATCTTTATATATATATAATTCAAAGTCCTGGCTGATTTAACTATATGTATATCAACGCACAGCCCAAACCGCTGGGTCTAGAGATTCCAAAAGAATGTGTTCCTTATGAGACGTTTAGGGGAGTACTAAGAAAGGATTTTAAAAATTCCCACGTGAAAGCGAGATATACGCAAACTTAGTTGCGAGTAGGTATTTTACTAGTCTTCTATAAATACGACGTTTTCGAGTTATTATAATATACCATTTCCTTAATATTTTAATTAGATTACTCGTATTTCAAAAAGAAGCATTGTTTTGAGACTTCAAGTTTTAGCATAAATAAAATAAACACCACGAAACCATCACATTCCATAAAGCCTACCTCAAGTGACAAACAAATTTAGCCCAGTCCTCAAAAATAACGGTAACGTGCGAAAGAGACGCATAATACATTTGCATTGGACAAGTTGAGATAGAATGTCGACATTCATTTCGCTTTGTGGCGAAATTAGTTTACGAATATTTAACTCGTGTCGTGTATGATATAGGCTCGTGTCGTGCATGCTACATTTTTAGTACCTATTAATCGCAATTTCTATGGAATGGAGATTATTATTTGTCGGATTAAATTTTTTTTTTTTTTTAAATTGAACTTAAAAATTTCAGTGATTAAACTAATAATAACATTAAAATTTCAACTAAAAACTAAACATTAAAACTGAATTAACATTAAAAACTAAACTATAAGATCAAAACTAATTTCTGCAGGTATTATTCGTTCTGGCGAGTCAAAAGGCGTGAGTGTGAAGTCACTTTAAATGTTGCTTGCTGTTGTCGATGAATGACAGTCGTGGCCTTCAGGCTGCTTGAAAATACCGGCCTCTGCCAGTCCGCATTGGAGCAGCGTGACGGAGTACGCTATAATCCCCTTCGATTGAAGGGCGAACCGTATCGTTTCCCTGCAGTGGGTAATTATGGCTCCGCTGTACCCATGACACTTCCACTCTGGCAATGAAGGAGCGCGAGGTTTAGTGGGTGCGAGTCCCACACAGGCCCTCCGTGCCCCGGCGGAGGGTATCATGCATAAAGCATTCCCCGCGTTAAAAAAAAATGGGTTGATATGGCAATCAAATAAAATGTAACAAAATGGTACAATAGTGTCAAGGAAAGTATATACAAGGCGGCGGTTTTATCGGAAATGAAAACAAAGGTCCACTAGTTCCTTTAGAGGAACTCCCAAAGGACTAAAGGGGATTCAAAAATTCTTTATTATTTCTGAGGGTCGAGGGTAGGGAGCTCTTCTGTTAAGTTTATAGTAAGCCTGTAGTAGGAGAGTCCCCTCTTCACAGCTTCACTGTATTGATAATCCTTACTAATATTATAAATGAGAAAGTGAGTTTGTTTGTTTGTTATTCCTTCACGGCTTTTACTAAGCAGCCGATCATTGTGAAAATTTGCATACATATTGTTAGGGGTACAGAGCCCTACTACTACTACTTTTTATCACGTGAAAGTATATCGTTCTAATGGGACAATAATTTTTCTATTATAGAGGGCGCTGTATCGGCCAACAGATGGCGCCACAAGTCGCGCTATGAGTTGTTTTGTTGTCAAACGAGATCTATATCATAAAATTAACGCGAGCGAAGCCGCGGGGAAAACCTAGTTATGGCATAAGCCAAAGTATACCTATACATACCTATGCAAAGTAACAGCTAATGGGAATATTTCCAGATTCCATTTCCAGACAACTAACACTTCAAAAATCGATTATGCCAAGGTGTAAAAACATCTAATGAGTCTGTCTAACCCCTTATCAATAACAGCCGTGACGTTATGTAGAAACACACTGCGTTTAAACAGAACTAACATTACGAAATATGGAAGTGTAATTTGTACGTTTCTTAAGAAATCTACCATTAGAGTAAACTTGTAGATAGGGCGTCGTCCAAACATAATTTTTCGTACACACAACAAAGGCGTTCTATACAAAAATTCGAGACCGGCAGCAAACTAGGTTGCTCTGCAATGGAATCGCGATTTAAATTTCAATTCTGCACAATTTCATTTTAAAAAATTAACAGCAATTCCTAATTCGTTCTCTTAAAACTTTATACATCACTAATTTGTTAGTGTACAATCCGATTTCATTTAGTTTAGTATTTAGTTAAAGCTAGTAGTCTCTCATGAGTACCTAGACGTAACAACCCAATGTCGATCGCTCAGAATTGGTTTAGCAAGTGTAAGCAGCAAAATAGTCAATTAAATATTTTGTTTTGAATATATTTATATTGATTAAGACACATAAATTGAAAAGAAATCGGTTTAAAGAACTTTATTAATTTCTCAAAAAGAATTACAATGGTATTTCACTTACTGAGAAAATAAAATTATGTACAAAGTAGTACTTTAATTAAACATTTTTCATGCGGTACGGACGATAAAATAAAAAGTTAAAACATTGTAGGGTAGGTTCCGAAACAAAACTTGGTCGTTTGAACGTGCATCACTAGATCACTTCGGTTCGGTTCGGCGGTGCAATCTGTTTTGCTTACCGGCCCGACAAACACGGATGTAAAGCGCAACGGAGCGTACTTGTACACTAGATAAGTCATAGCTTGGTACTAATGATTAACATAGGTTTTGTTTTGTATAATTTTATTTGTTTGTGTTGTTGTTGTGTTTAATGTTATTTTGATATTGCGTATTTATTTATTTTGTTTTGTTAATGTTTATTTTTTTAATGTATATATTTTAAAGTATACCTACTTACTTTAGAAATACATTATATATCTACGTATGTATGTAATACACGTGTCATAGTATACAAACAAAGCATAACTAAACTGGTTTACTTATAAAGTAACTAATTTAACATGAATTTAACAATATACATCATAGTACATCATGGAAACGTTTTCTAAACAAACAAAAGACATTTTATTATTCAAAACATTAATCATGCTTTGAACGAATGATATCCTTAAGTATATCATTCATTCAATACGGTATTTTCGTTATTATAAGGATATTTCATTGTGACATCACAAACAACATGGTACTGAATGAATGATATCCCTTAAATATTATGGGATATCATTTTATTCAATAGATGTTAATACGATACTCAGGGGTAAAATTATTTATTGACTAGTGAAACCCGCGCAACTTCGTTTGCGTAAATTTATTTATACACAGGAGTCCTATTATTCCCGTTTCCGTGGGAATTTCGGTATAAAAAGTACCCTGTGTGTTATTCCAGGTTATAGTCTACCCGTGTACCAAATTTTATTAAAATCCGTTCAGTAGTTTGTTGCGTGAAAGAAAACAAACATCCATACATCCAGACATACATCCTCACACACTTTCGCCTTTATAATATTAGTAGGATGTCAAAAAACAACTCGGAGAGCAGTATGAACGTAGTCTGGCTTTTATAAGCCTTATGGTACGGCCAGCAATAAAAATAGATGAACACAGCTGTAGCTAATGTTAATAAACACAACTGCTGTTCTTTGTTTGGTTCTTGAAAATGACATGTCAATGTGTTATTCGACTTCTGTTACTATCGGTACGTTTTAATGTAAGACGAAAATAATCCTGCTATAAAAGGGTGCCCTGATTTCAACATTATGTAGAGATACCTACTATTGGAAAAATATTTCTTAAAACTTTTCTATAATTCATTTTAGTACCTACCTATGTGTTTTTAGACTAAATTCATATAGGTAATTCTTAGCTTAAAAAAAGTCAAAAAGTTGTGTTGACTTGCATCAATTAATCATTTCGAATGGCTTGTTAAAGTTGTTCACAACACTATTACTTCTGTTAATGCATTTAAAACCCTAATGCCTTACATTTAGAACTATTTTTGTAAACTAGCACATAATTTGAAGTTAGCATACTTATATAATGGCAATAGACAACATGCAACTCTTTTTTTTTAGAACAGGTATTTTAAAAACATAAAAACTTGTTGCGGCCATGAGAAATGTCAATTCCCACAGACTAGATGACTCAGAGGTAGAGGCAATCACCCCTAAATCGACGGAGAAAGCGTCAAGCGGCGTAGCAAAAAATATACAAAACTCACCTGAATTACACCTCACTCGATTTCACTCAAGTCTTTAACACTTTTCCAAAACAAAAACTCACGAAAAAATCACACAAAACAAAAGATACAAACTCGATTCGTTTTATACCTGTAAAAGAAAAGCCAGCATTATAGTTTTATATAACTGTTATACCTACTTCCTATAGCCGCATTTCAACCGGTTTTCAAAATAGAATGATTATTTATTTATTATTAATAACAACTTTTTAAACTCACGATAGTGCGTGTTGGATACAAATGTGCTTTGTCATTAAGTTTTTGATCGCCTCAAAGTATTGTGGCGTGTGAAAAATAAATTCTCGTGTGGTACAAACACAATAACGCGCGTCGACCCCCCGCTCGCAACTGACTTGTGGAGTCCGATCAGTGGTACCAACTTAAACAGGTAGGAGAGGCTTTGCCATCATTACCAGAAAGCCTTACATACCCCATGGCAACACACCAATTCATTTCAACTTTAACACAACGAGATAAGACATTATTCTCTGCGACATTACATTTTAACGGCAAAACAAACTTTGTATATATTTGTAATCATGATAAAACGCGTACAAAGGGATATTTATCGTTTTTAAAAAAGAAAAAAGACTATTGAATGTGATTGTGTGAAAATAATTGTAGTTTTCACACGTTTCAATGTTACAAGTATAACTTCTAAGCCGTTGATAAGTTAATTGTAAGTAACCAGTTAATAACTGAGTCTAAATGATGGTCATCCGTTCAAAGTTATTTTCGTCTTAACGCAAATATGTTATAAAGATGTAGTTTCTTTGACAAAACAAGTAATATTGTGAGCTAAATCATAAGTTTATGCAAGCTAGTGACTACTTTCTCATACAAATAGGATTTTCCAATTATTATTTCCTTGTTTTAAGCACTAGTCTATACATAGATATTAAGGTAATGAAAGGGAAATTTGTAACATGAAAGTCTATGGTTAATAGAAGTTACCAGTCGAGTCGTGGTTATGGAGTTAGCTTACTAACAAACTACAACTTGGTTCAAATCCTGGTGTAGACATGATGAAGAACAATAATTTGCATGATCAAGAAAGTGTGACTTATTTTTTGTTTATAGTCAAGTAAATGCATTACTGCATGTCCCACATATGGAGCGGCGTATCATAGCGCTGGAACGTTGTTTTAAAATTACTTGAAATCTCATTGAATGGATGATATCCCAAGGTAGGTATATAATATGATACGATTTGAATGAATGATATCCCTTTGTTTATACGGGTGACATCACAAAACAACTGGGATATATACCCTATAGTAGGATTTGAATGAATGATATCCCTTGGTATATATGGGTGCTGACGGGACCAGGTGACGCTGTGTGAGCTGTGAGAATTTATAAATATGTATTATGAAATGAGCGAAATAGGGCATGATTTTAAAACTTGCTTCTTGGAGGGTAGAGCAATTATTATGAAATGGGCTAGCTCGACCGGGGAAGTACCACCCTCTCACAGAATATCGACGTGAAGCAGCAATGCGTTTCGTTCGGTGAGTGAGAGATCCGGAAGCCCAACTCCTTCCCTATCCCCTCTCTCCCCCTCCTTCTTTCCCTTCCCTTCCTCCTTCCTTTCCTCCAACCTCCTTGGTGGACAACGCATTGGTAGCGCCCCTGGTGTATAGATGTCTATAGGCGGCAGTGACCACTTTCCATCAGGTGGCCCGCTTGCTTGTTTGTCTACTGTATGACATAAAAAATATAAAAAAAAAACTATATTTTAAACTGTTTTTGTAACGTGAAATAGACTCCCAGATAATGCAAACAAAAACTTCTTTTATTGTTTTTTTTATCTTATAGATGACATATAGCAAAGTTCTGTCCGTCCAACTGTCAAATTGGACAGCACATTGTTAGTAAATTTTTAGAGAAACTTACAAAGAAAATAACATAAATAATATCAAATATATTATGAGTTATCGGTATGTCTTGAAGCGTTCTTCTTTTAGTGTAGATACTCCCAATTAGTGTCAACTGCAGGTAGCTGGTGTCAGTGTTTTCAACACCTAACGGTCACTGACTGTTACCTACCGCTGGTCAATACTTGGATGGATTTAAAAAATCTCCAAGTCCTCCGTAATTCGGAGGGCGCGTTAAACTGTCGGTGGCGACTGTTGTGTTGTCTATAGGTAACAGTCGAGTCAACCTTTGGGTAGCTTGATACTGACGCTAATTCTGTTGTACATTTATCTAGAATAAACTAATTTTGACAGGACTTTATGTGTTGCGTAAAATAAGAAAATTTTAGAGAAATATTAGTTTAGTGATGTCAACAACAGAATTAGCAGAAGAAAGAAGAATTAGAAGTGTTGCTATCCTTGTCACTAATCGTAAACCAAGGAAGTTCAACACCTTTAGTCCTGTCAAAATTAGTTTGGTTAATACAACAGATTTGGATATTGAGGTATGATATGGTAATAGGTAAGTAGGTATGGTAATTGTGAGTATTCTGTAGCGTAGCCACAACACCACTGCTTTAATATGCTTTTGTTACCGAAATTAGATTAATTATGTAAATTATTTATTATTGTATTTATTCTGACTTGAGAAAGTGTTTGTAAACTACTCTAAGTTGAATAGGTACACGTTTTGAATTTTTAGATCCATGAAATTACATAGACTGGCCACACCCACCACCGGTCGCGCGAATTGGTCTGTCGAGAACAGCGACGCATTCTATCACACGTGTTATTTATCAAAAACTGTTGACGCTCGAACAGCGACCAATTCGGTCGCGCGATATCTGTCGCGTGGTGTAGTCAGTGCATATAAAATCACAGGTTTGCGCGTTGCGCGACGCTAATCGGAATTCACTTGACAGTTCGGACGTTGCTTTTGAAATTTCTGTTGATTTCTTTCATTTTCTAGTTGTCCACAATGTGACTTCACGACTCAGTTCAACAGTGTTCTGTTGATGCACATTCAGCTTCATCATGCCTCTGAAGCTGATAGGTTTAATAATCCAATACAGGTGGGTTTGTTAGACCTTATACTTGGCACAAAAGCTTTAAACAATCCTGTGTGCAAATATAAATCTATAGGAAAGAAACATGAATCGGACGCAAATCGCTTTTTTTATACCAGGTGGCAAACAAGTATACGGCCCGCCTGATGGTGAGCAGTCACCGTAGCATATGGACGCTTGCAATACTCGCGCGTTGCCGACCCTGTAAAAAGTGGAGCTCTGTAATTTTATTGTTATAAACATGGACCTAGAAAAAAAGATGGACGGAATCTTGCTAAGAAAGAATTGAAGCACCCTAATGGCGGCGTAACTATGTGTGATTGTGAAATGGCTGACCGGCACGCACACATTCACACCATAGTAAGCCGGCCGCTTCGTATGTATACGCGAGGTGGTTTACTATGGGTGCTTCACTTTTTAGTTTCAGTGTCCGCCTTTTTTTCTAAGTCCATGGTTATAAAACTCTAAATTTTTTATGTTAAATAAAAACTTATTTTATTAATTTACGTTACCATTTTAAGTTATGACCCCTTTCTTCCTCGTGGTCCCAACTAGTTCAAATACTACCAGTACCACCATCAATCTTATGCCATATAGTTGTAACATTAAGGCGCTGCTGCGCACGAAGAGGGTACGCACGTGTGTTAAGCTTTGCTTTGCAAGAGGATGTACGTGATTGTTTCCTCTGCAACCCACGGACACGTTAACCATCAAGTGACGTCATTGATACACGCGTGGCTTGCTCAACGTAGCTCAACGCTGTCAACGCCATGCACGCAGTGAATGCGGTACACAGATTGTTCCACAAAGCGTGCACATCGCTGCGCACGCTGTGGAAACGCAGACCCACGTAGTCATCCACGCAGCTGTAATGTGCCACGTGGCCCACGTGTTCGTGCGCAGCGTGCGCTGCAGTGGGACCGCGCCGCGCTTTTATGATTCTTTGTAGAAAAAAAAACAATCACAATGTGATAGCAGCGTTTGAATTGGAGTACCTAAGTATCGTTTGCTACAAATATGTATTTTTTAATTTTATTTATCCTTCAGCAAAATACAATTATCAAGCCGAGCATTTCTTCGGAGGTACTATCATTAGGAAACAAGGAGAGAAAAGGGTTTTCATGTAAGTTTCTGCCATACTTAAACTCGGGATAAGCTTTCCGTATTTAACATAGTACTCTGTGGGATAAGCCCACCGCTGTGTCATAGAATAAGTAATAACCCGAGGTAGAATGGCCACTCTCCGCCCCGCACCGAATCGAGTTACCTTACCCCAGGCGGGTATCGAAACGGGTGCAGTAGCAAAGGTGTGCTTTAGTGAACGAATGTGTATACGTGTGCGCGTGTACAGACGACATTGGCACATGTAGTAATAATAGGTAATTATTTCACATGCGTTATATGGAGTGTCCGGCAGGGTGTGGCTGTGTTTCCCGTAAAGCTAGGATCAACAACGGCGACCTCAGATTGACAATAAGCAATGAAGCTTATTGACGTCCCGGGGGAGAAACTACAGCTGTCTTGGAACTCACAACAAATTTAATCAGAAAGAAATTGTCATTTCATAAATGAAATTGTCCTATTTGCTACGCGCCGGATCGAACTCGCACCTTTTGCTGCCGAAGGTTCACTACCAACACACTACCTGTCATTTGTTTTATTTTTTTGTAATACATTATAGTTTTAACTTTATTTACCATTTTAAAAGAGCAAGTGCTAAGTTTCTTGCAGGTTCTTCTTAGCACAAATGTGCCGTCTGAACTGGTGGTAGGAAAAAATTGTGACGATTCGAAAGTGCTTGTAATATGCCTATTTGAATAAAAATATTCGACTTTGACTTCCCATTGTTTCAGTGGTTCGTAGATCATCGTCTGCTACACGTCTCTTCAGCAAAATAAGAGCGAGGATCGCGAGGAGCCGAACCAGACTCTTTGATCACCCTGAGGAAATCATCGATAACAGCTTAGATGTTTTGAATGTATGTAACAACGCCCAATGGTAATGCGGCATAAAAATCTGTAATAAAGGTTACACATGCTTTAAATAGCATGCTAAAAAGCGTGCTGTTGAGTATGCTCAATACGAGCATGCTTATTTATTATAGTTTACATTTGTTAGCAATAAGCATGCAGCATGCTGTTTTAATCAAATCTGTTTAGACATGTTTAAAGCACGCCGTTCCATCCGCGCCGCAGCAGGTAGCATGCTAAAAAAAACGCGCGCCTGACGATTTTTAAACAAACTCGAAATGAGCATGCTAATTTTGAGCAACATTCCGACACACATGCTACTATGTAGCAACTGCTCAGTAGAAGCTTTCGTGCTTGAAATGAGCATGTAACTGTCGCTTAAATCTGTAAAGCCTAGCTATGTACTACTATTATCTGGTAATGTCTCGTGAATGGGCTGGCTCGCCGGGAAAGTTCGTTTTGTTTGGTGAGATAGAGATACGGAGGCCCAATTCTTATCCTTTCTCCTTATCCATTCTCTTCCTATTCCCTTTTTTGTAGTAGATAACGCATAGCACCTCTGGTATTTCTGATGCAGGCGGTTACAGCACTTTCCATTTTTCATTTTCCAAAAGGTACCAAAAAGACAGATTTCCACCCTTGAAACTAGTCGACTCAATTACAACATTTCTTACGACTATTAATCATTCTTAGTTCTATATCCTGAATACAGATTTCGTTTGTTGACTCTTTATGGCTTTCTTTATAATAATACTAGCTGACCCGTGCCCACTTCGTTGGGCATAATGTAAAAGCCTTTTTATTTTTTGGTTTTTTATATAACCTATGACACTCAGCAATAATGTGGCTGTCTATTGGTGAAAGAATTTTTAAAATCGGTTCAGTAGATCCCGAGATTACCCCTTACAATTTAACAAATACACAAACTTTACCTCTTTATATTAATATATATTTTTAATGTTGAACTAAAATTATGTTTTCACATCAGGACATAACAGGGAACAGTGATTGCACATCAAAAGGATTGAACCTTGATCCAGCAGTATCCAAGATAAGCGCTCTAACCACCACGCTGGAATACCCTCAGACCCTTAAAGAAACTTACGGATGTCATCTGTGTGAATTTCAAGCGGACAGGTTAGAAATTAGTCTTTCTTTTCGTGTCAATGACTCGAATCAATTTCTCACACACCACTGGCAAGATGGCCTTTTGCTTCAAATTGCTGTCTTTCACGTAGTTGTTGAGGAGGGAAGTCCTTTCAATACTGCCTACTCCGACTATCTTCTTTCTGATCAAATTCGTTGTGAGTTCCAAGACAGCTGTAGTTTTCTCTCCCGGGACGTCAATAAGCTTTATCGCAATCTAAGGTCGCCGTTGTTGATCCTGGCTACATAGGAGACACATCGGTGTCTTTTTTCTAGGTCCATGGGTTTAGGCATGAAGAAATTACTAAGAAGAGTTGCTACAATGAGCCGTTCGCATGAACGACGTTGTCGCTGACGAGAGGGGGTGCGGGAGGGTGTTTAATCTGTCTAACTAAACACCCTCCCGCACCTGTGTCGCACCCCCGCGCAGCCCGACAACGCGTGACGTCAGTGCCCAATTGAACGTGCTGGGCTACATCATGGACCTAGAAAAAAAGGCGGATACCATCACTGAAACTAAAAAGTGAAGCACCCATAGTAAGCCACCTCGCGTATACGTACGAACTGGCCGGCTTACTATGGTGTGAATGTGTGCGTGCCGGTCAGCCATTACACACTCAGACATGTTGCGCCGCCGCCATTAGGATGCTTCAAATCTTTCTTAGCAAGATTCCGCCCGCCTTTTTTTCTAGGTCCATGGGCTACATTGCTTAGGGAAACTCCTCTTAATAATTTCTTCATGGGTTTAGGTACGTTGTGACTAGTTGTGACCCCACATCCAGAAATCGACCGGTTGTTTCTCGGTAAAATCAATCTGACAGTCGAATAAATGAGAAAAAAAACTCAGTAGTTAAACGATCGATCAAATGAGAAAAAAAATCACAGTTGATCGACGAACTGATGAGTCGAACAAGTGAGAATGAATGAAGATGTTCAACCAGTAAGATGACAGAGCAACGCGCGAGTACTACTTCTTCGTTGTTTTCGGTCGACTCTTTGTACAAATAATATCGATTTGTATACATAATCTACTCTAGAAACTACCACCATTTCGAAAACAAATGCAAAATGGCCACTGGTAAAAGAAATGGCGAAAGTAACCCAAATATAAGCGTTCGTTCACCCAAAGAACTAATTTATGTAATTTTATTTACAGAATCACAGTATTAGACCGACATCTACTTAACGATCATGAAATAGGACTAGATAATTTACTAAAACTAGTTTTAGCTAGAACCAAAGAAAGTTTGGCCGACGACAATATGACAGATGTTTATGATTTGAGACAAAGTTATTATAAACAAGAAGAAGCAATCGAGGATGGTGAATTCGTTATTGAGACTGTGCAACCTAAAATAAAAATACTAAAACATACAGGTTCGTTAATTTCTATTAATAAGTTAAAATAAATAAATATATAGGGACAAATCACACGGATTGAGCTAGCCCCAAAGTAAGTTCTTGTGTTATGTATGGGATACTAACTCAACGATACTATATTTTATAACGGACACATAGATAAACCTCCATGACCGGAGGCCAATCCAAAAAAATTCGTTTTTCATCACGACCGGGATTCGAACCCGGGACCTCCTGGGTGGCGGTCTGGCATGGGAACCACGAAGGTCGGCGACAGTATACACAGAACACCCCCGCTACGTTGACCCTCTGTTGGTGTCCACTCGAAGGTTCGGAAGAACGTTTCGCTCGCACTATACGGATGTGGAATGAGCTTCCAGTCTCTATGTTCCCTTCGGACATGGGACTGTTTAAGAGGTACATTAGAGGTCTCGTCAGAGGTGGGCCACGCATCGGTAATGCCCCTGGTGTTGCTGATGTCCAGAGGCGGCGGCGACCACTTTCCATCAGGTGGCCTGCTTGCCTGCTTGACTGCCATATAACTTAAAGAAAACAACGAAACGGGAGGTTTACTCCCCAGTAGAAATGTGGTTCGCTAGAAGTTGTATGCAAATGCGAACCATGTCTGTAAGGTAAACGTCAAAGAACTACGCCCCCAAAGAACCGAATCCTTTGATTGGCAGTGCAGCACACGGAAAGAATATACCAGGCCCAGTATATTATTGTACCATGGCTTCAACAAATTGTACTTCATTTTACAGGAATTAACACTGATCTGAGATGGACGGATATACCAGATTTAAAAGACAACTGTAAGAAAATAACTAAAGAATTGGAAAAACTAATTAATTATCCAATAGAAACGTCAAACAGAAATGATTTTCTGAGTAAAATGGAGATACTGAACGATTGTATGTGTAAATTTGTTGATTCTTCCAATACATTGAAGAAAGTTTTCGATACGAAGATTGTTAGAACGGAGAGGAGTGATAAATTCTTTGATTTGGGCGTTGGAGAGTGAGTAACTTATTTTATTAGTCTTTCTTTGCTTTTTATGTGCTTCCCGGAATTAGTTTCAACTAAAGGCAGCTGCTCTGTTTTCAAGTCACCTGACCTGACCTGAGGGCGCGTCATATGGCATTTTGTGGTTGTTCTCTAGTCTGGATGTTTTCTATCTAAGTATACTAATATTATAATGAGGAAAGATTTGATTGTTTGTTTGTTTGCATTGAATAGGCTCCGAAACTACTGGACCGATTTCAAAAATTCTTTCACCAGTAGAAAGCTACATTATCAGGGAGTGACATAGGCTAGCTTTTACCGAAAGCGCTAGTGTGTTATAAGTTTATACTTACAATAATATAACCGTTGTCTAGTACCCATAACGCTGTGTGAATTGTTTAGAATTTATTATTTGTTTGCAGTCAAGAAACACCAAAAGAATGCGCCAGAGCCTGTAGCGAGAGAATGGATCGGAGCAGACACAAATATAACAGGTAAAAACTGAATTATTCTGGGGCCCGATTCTACTAACACAAATGCACCAATAGACTCTCAATGGTGTCTCAATCGTGCCTCAAAAGAATGCCGATAGTGTATCAGTGGAATAGTTTTTGACATTTGTTATGGACATAAACAATAAGTTAAACATTATGTTATTGTTTAAGTCCAGTCTGTTTGTTCACATGATCATATGATGCGATTATTGTGCGATGTTTAGTTTGGTTATACATCGCATGGTCAGTACTTACCATGATGTCTGAATGCACGATTAGGCAAACAATAGTCAAGCACATTTACATGTGACCAAAAATATTCTGTGAAGTTGGTAATATTAATAAAGAGGGAGCGGGGTTTACGAAGACTGAACATGACAGTAAAAAAAACAAGTTTTCCTTGACTGTTCACCTACAAACGATCTAACGGGTCACCTGATGTACTCAATTACCGCTGCTCATGGACATCCACAACTGCAAGAATCTTGGATGCGTTGCCCACCCATGAAGGAATAAAAAAGAAAGAACGGGGGAAGGAAATTTAAAAAGGGTGTTTGTTTAATAAAAGTCTTTGTTTGGCTAGATGGGGGCAACAAAGAAATGCCAAACTCCCAAAGGTGACAAAGTCAATAAACAAACATTGCCAAAGCTGGTTGCAAGCAAACGTTACTATGGGCTAGATGCTCATATTCTATCAGCGGTGATATCTACTCAGATACTCAACGCCAAAGCTTCTGGCTCACAGTTTATGAACCAATTGAAATGCACCGAATAATAAGTATGAGTTTCGAACTTTGTTTTATAACTGCACACGCCAGGAGAATTGTACGTTCAGTATTGTACGAGTTTATTGTTCCCATTCGATCATGTCTATGTAAACAAACCGACCAAATAGAGAAGAACTCTCACATTGTGAATTTATAAGACCAGTGTTACATATCAAAATTGGTTTGCTTGTTCATGTTTTGAGGTGAGCAACAGGGCTAATTTGGATATGTATCTAATACGTCTGATAAATTCACAATATGAAGCTTCTTTTCAATTTGGTCGGCTTGTAAACGTTAACATGTTCGAATGTGACCAAAAAAAACTCGTACGTGTCAAAATGTCCTTTTTGTTTGTTTCAGAGGCGATAAAAAATGTTCTTTGGAGAGTTTTTATTTCTGATTCTTTTCCATAAGTTGTTATTTATTTAATAAATGATTTATAGTGGCCTATCGTTTCAGTCATGTTCCTTCATCCTTCATCATCATCAAACCATAACCACCCCACTACAGGCAAACGGGTCTCCCTTCAATCGAAGTGGAATAGGGCGCCTGCCCCACTGTTCCAATGCGAATTGGCGGAGACCAGTGTTTTCAAACAACCTGATAACAACGACTATCATCCATCGACTACAGCCGGTACCGACGGCATAGGCCAGGGTTCCACCAAAGCGGAGAAGAGAGACGTGCCGTTTGCTCTATTTCCAGCGTAGCTAAGCAAAGAGATGTGGATAACGAAATCTGAATGGTTTAATCAAAACATATACCTCCTCTCGAATTGGTCGCGTTTCGTGCGTCGACTACGTACTGTCGAAACGCGACGAATTCTATGAAAAATATTGTTTACCAAAAACCGTCTACTCACGAAACGCGACCAATTCCTCCTCTCGTCCCCTCTTCGATTTGTGGAAACCTTAACGTACCTAAGGATGCGTGAAAAACGAACAGTAGTCAACCGCCATATCAAGATGGTCAGCATGTAAGATGATAGAACAAAATAGTTTGAAACTTCAGTGATTTTAATTTCCAAAATTAATAATTACAATCGTCCCCACTATTGCAGTTCAATTCATTCCAATTCTTCACGTTCTTGCAACACTCGCAAACAAATAATCCAGATTGTTTATTTTTCGAGTGGCAACACCACATATAAACACAATCGCATTTCTCGTCGCAAATACGATTTTGACATTTAGAATCTCCACTGGACATTTTATACTCTGTATTAGGGCAACATTTTTGTTTATTATCAATATCGACTTGGTAGCTCTGTGTTTTGACAACGGGCAACACTCGAGGTCCGTTTCTGACTATTGGTCTATTTTCAGTACATACATCGTCCCTTTTTTTAACTACAGCAAACAATCTATTGACTTCTTCGACTGTATCTTTCGATTTACATTTTTCTTTTAAACTTTTCTTTAATTCCTCTAACTTCATTTGTGGTATTGATGATGACTTATGTTTGGTTAGATCTATAGATCTTTGTGAGATCTTTATATAATCTGGTTGATTGTAACCAACTACAGTAAAGTTGCATGCACACGTGTCATTTATCGTTGAATAAATAACAGTTTTGCTAAAATCTAATTTTGTTTTTATATTAGTATTTGTGTATACATCTTTCATTTTAATGCCATCTTTTGTAACTTTCTTGTTTTTAAATACTGTTAGCACTTCGTTTAAGAGGTTAAGACCGTCATTAACGTTTGTAGCTGACGTCTGGACCATTTTTTCATCATTTATTTTACTTTCATCTTGATTTCTTGGGTCATGATGTTCATGATCTTTTCTTCTGCGTCCTGTGTTACATGTAGTACAAACATTATAGCATTTTTTATTATTATCGTCACAATTATTATTAGTATTTAAACAAATTGTACATATCTGTTTGTTATTATGTTTTCTATATTTTTTATTTCTCTTTTGGTCCATATCTTCAAACGTTGTTATTTGTATACGAACTTTGTCTTTACTTTTCGATATCATATGAATTTTACGCTATTCCTGAAATATAAGTATTATTTAGTTAATGTATTTGCAATTCTATGACATACCTACCGGTAGTGTGTTGGTTGTGATTATGGACCTAGAAAAAAAGGCGGACGGAATCTTGCTAAGAATTGAAGCACCCTAATGGCGGCCGCGTAACTGTGCGAGTGTGAAATGGCTGACCGGCACGCACACATTCACACCATAGTAAGCCGGCCGGTTCGTACGTATACGCGAGGTGGCTTACTATGGGTGTTTCACTTTTTAGTTTCAGTGATGGCGTCCGCCTTTTTTTCTAGGTCCATGGTTGTGATCATTTTGGCATTAGAAGACGCGGTTTCGTTTCCCGGGGCCAAACATTTTGGTGATGGGTATTTGTTTGGCCTCGAGTCTGGGTGTTTTCTATAATATATCTGTTGTCTGCTACCCAGAACACAGGCAGGTTAAGACAAGCTTACTTTGGGACCAGGCGCTGTGTGAAATGTATATAATTAATTAGGACAGTCTTAGGGTTGGAAAATACGTCAATACCAAATACTTACCCTACTTCTGGTCTTTCATTAAGTCTTTCTTTCTTCTCACTCCGCCTAATATCTTTTCTATTTTACGAGTTCCAAATAGTCGTAACTTTACTACGGGTTTAGTTCACTGCTTATTGTCAATCTGTGGTCGCTGCTGTTTATCCTTGCTAGAAGGTGACACAGCAGTGTAACTGTGTGGTCTAGTCTTTCATTGCCCAAATTGAAGGGAAACCCAATTTCTAACAGTCAATAGTAGTCAATACTCCAAAAGACGTTGATATTATGAACATAGAAAAGTTTCGTAAAGTTGAATTAGAAGAATAACACAATTATGCAACTTTTTAATATAATCCTAAAGAATTATATGTGATAAGTAAATAACAAAGAATAAATAACATATAAAGGTTATTAAAACATCGAAAGTCTTATTGACAGGGAAGTTTGACATAAAAATGATGATAATGTATTAGAAACTCTAGAAACAGACGAATTTTTGGCAGAAATTGACAGAATTATAAAAAAGAAATTGACAGACATCATTTGTCAAATAAGAGAAGATAATGAGATAAATATTTAAAAAAATTACGTAATGAATAAATTTTTATTGAATATAATTTAAATTGTTGCATGTTTGTACGACGGATAAATGTAAGTTTTGGTTAGAGAGTCGCTTTAGCTTGTAACTCCCTGTTTCACCTCTGGGTTGTGGGGGTCTGATCGTCAATAATATGGCAATAGATATGCATTAAGGATGCAAAGATCTTTGCATACTGACCCAGGTTTTGACCAAAGAGGAGAGGAGATGTGTTTTGAATAACCAATCAGATTTTGTTATTTTCACATCTCTTCTCCGCTTTGGTGTTATGGTGTTAATAACCTGCCAGCTTCGCAGCATATTCCTCTCGGCTTTGGTAGGAACCGGGCCTAACACATTTTTATTTCCATTATAGTAACTATTTATTATTCTGTGGTAACGCTACAACACACCTACCTATTTCACATATTTAGGATTTGACTATAGCGCTATTTGGATTGACATTTCGCTTTTTATTCCTGGATTGAAATGTATTATGTGACAAAAAAGGTCGTAACTGGTTTTCTTTCGCCATTTCTTTTACCAGTGGTCATTTTGCTTTTCTTTCCGAAATGGTAGTAGTTTATAGAGTAGATTAATTATATAAATAACTATCTGAACCAGCAAACTTTGTTCCGCCTTAGAGGCACTACCCTAACCCTACCTTGCCCTAACGGGATAAAAAGTATCCTATGTGCTCCTGGTTCTAAGCTACCTCTCCACCAATTTTCAGCCAAATCGCTTCAGCCGTTCTTGAATTATAAATGGTGTAACTAACACGACTTTCTTTTATTTATGTAGATTTATTACTGTAAGGTTTTGTAATCTTTGACAAGAGAGTGTCTATGTATGAGGACCTACTTCTCATCGAATTTTTAGAAGCGTTAGCAATAGAAGTTACTTCTGCCCAGCAGGTATTTAAAGATTTAAATTCAGAAATTAGACCTTCACAGGCACTTTTTCTTGTCATTTACAATTTGTATAAAGAAAATAAACTACGTTATATACTACCACCATTTCGGACACAAGCAAAATGGCCACCGGTAAAAGAAATGGCGAAAGAAACCCACACCCAAAGGTGAACGCACACTTATCAGAGCCGAACGCGTCGAACGAATCGAAGTCAAGGAAGCCTCGCACATATATCCGCACCAGAAGAATCGACCGCGCTGAAAGAATCGACCAAAAACAATGACGAAGTTAGTACTCGCGCGTTGCTTTGTCGTACGCAACTGAAATCATTTAGGATTTCTGGGGTTATTCCAGATTCGGACGATTCGATTCGCGGGGTAGTGTGCGAGGTTTCATGAGATTTCATATACAGAATCCTAAAATTCATTTCGTTCGAGTCGTTCGACGCGTTCGGCTCGGATAAGTGTGCGTTCACCTTAAAAAGCTAGCCAAAAAAATCTAGATTTTAATACAATATAAATAGTCTAAGTAATTACAGTTTCAGTATATCAAAATCTACCAAGTCTTGGAGAAACGTATTCAAAGTTAATAATGATTGAAAAAAATAATGATCAATAAGAAGAAACATGAAAAAAACGTATCAAAGGATTACAGATACTAGGTATAAAAAAATAAGTTA
Organism: Endotricha flammealis; assembly: GCA_905163395.2. NCBI lineage: Eukaryota > Metazoa > Arthropoda > Insecta > Lepidoptera > Pyralidae > Endotricha > Endotricha flammealis. The sequence goes on from LR990883.1 coordinate 2,998,775, forward strand.
ATGCTATAACAACATTTTAATTTACAATTACAAATTAAAGTAAAAAAAAAAACATGTTAACACAAAAAAAAATTAGGTAAAAATGTTTTAAAGCCCGTCTGGGGAAGGACCTCCACCTTACAGAAGATCGTAGCCAAATAGCATTGGTCTCGGCCATGTTGTGTTCCTACAGTGAGTAAGGTCTCCAGAGCTCCACTTGGGGGGGTTGGCAACGCGTGAGCGATACCCCGGTATTGCAAGCGCCTATAGGCTACGGTGACGGCTTACCATCAGGCCGACCATATGCTTGTTTGTGGTCGGCGACAAGAATTTTTCGCGGCCGCGGCGGTCGAGCCAACTCTCTACCAGTTCATAGTAGTGGCTCTTACCAGTCGTAAATGACGGATCTATCCTTAGGTTTGCACAGAACCTATCAGAGACCACAGCTAATTACAATTTCTTGTACATTTCAGGTTTAGAGAATACAATTTGTGCCCTATCACTACATATAACGACAGAAAATATTTTAATTACTATGACAGAAGCACAAAGGACTTTGGCTGTCAGTACAATTATAAAAGGGACAACTATAAAACAAGACTTTACGCTGATAGAGAGCAAGAAGTGAGATATTTGAGATTTCCCAAAATTTATTCGCTCAGGTCTAGAAGTTTTACTGACGTCGGTGTCAGTAAAATAAAAACTGTTCAGAAAAAGAAAATTAGAAAGATATATTTGCCCGAAACTGATGATAAGGCAGTTGGCAGTGATGTTCTGACATGTGCTCGTAAGTATAAATAAATAAATATATAGGGAGGGACAAATCACACAGATCGAGCTAGTAAGTTCGACACTTGTGTTATGGGATACTAACTCAACGATACTATATTTTATAACAAATACATTTAAAGACTAACAGTAACATCCAAGTCCCAGGCCAATCAGAAAAAGTACGTTTTCCATCAGGACCCGACCGGGATTCGAACCCGGGACCTCCTGGGTGGCGGTCCAGCATGGTTACGCCATGGAGGACGTCAATCATTTGTTCTTCTCTTATTATTCGTCCCAAATGAATAATTTAAATATAATACAAATGCCCCGTTCCAGTCTCACACGGGTTCTACTAAGGTTTCCCAAGTTTTTTGCAAATAATATAGCCTATGTTACCCGGGGGTAATGTACAGTCGCCTCGAGGATAGCAGGACCATCTTTAGGATGATTTTTGGTTGCAACATCCAACATCCTAGTGGACACATGTGGCTCTAATAAACAAAAACTCTGTTTGGTAACAAAGAAAAGGACGGAGCTAACAAAAGATCCACTTACAAGATGTGCAAGCGATTTCTTTCTAAAATGGTCCTCCTATCTTCGAGGCCACCGTACCTTCCCAACGGTGAAAGAATTTTTGAAATCGGTCCAGTAGTTTTTAAGTTTATCCATTACAAACACACACACAAATTCCTCTTTATAATATTAGGATAGATATTATCACCAGCCCACATTCACCCGCTGCTGGGTATTGGCATTCCTTTTCTCTCGTCTTCTCACTCGGCCCTGTGCCAGTTTCGTCTGGGGCCCGCTATTCGCACAATGTCGTCTGACCAATGAAATGAATCTTCATTTTTTTTACAAACAAGCTTACGGCGCGCTTGATGGTGAGCGGTCACCGTAGCCTATGGACGCTTGCAACACCGGGGGCATCACTCGTGCCTTGCCGACCCTGTAAAAAATACCTCGGCGGGGATCTCATTCCACAGCCTCAGGGTTCGCGGGAGGAAAATCATCTGAAACCGCGCAGTAGGTACGCGATCATTTTGGTACTAGCGTGTGAGGTTGGATATCCTGCCGGTAGCGAGCAGTTCGATGGTTCTTCTGAATATTTATTGCTTCCTTAAACACAATCATCAGTACACACTAAACAACAGATATTTAAGGATCCTGTTGGGCACTGTAATGGGCGGACATACTAAAACACAAAACATTTTACTTACCTATAATAATTGGAAAATCATCTTGTTCAAGGAAGAACCAGAAATTATAAAAGAAGTAGTTATTACGATTACAAGAGGACTTCATCGAAATGTGTTGGAGGGGGCGAACGTACTATCGAACCAACAATCCATGCCCAACTATCTCCAGTCATACAAACCGCTTCGGCTTTCACTAGCCCAGACGGAGAAGAACATAACAAGGAAACAGGAATCAATACCGTTGAGAAAGACCTAATAACAACTACCACACAAGTTGAAAATCAATATTTTAATATACAAAATCTTAAACAAGTTATAACTATACAATATAGCGAACAAAAGGTCTCTAACAAATATACAGTTGATATAATACCGGAGAAAGAAAAGAAAAATAACAATGAAAATGTTAGGAATATTGATTGCGTATTCTCCTCGGATTCACTAGTAGAACATGTCCATAACTTTGAATCACCAGAGAATTATGAAGACAACAACATGTCTATTGATTTCATGGAAAATAAACTAGAGAGAGAATACAGAATGATGTTTGCACCAAAAAAATATCCTAGCGTTGAAAAAACTGCAGCAACACTAACCAGTGAATCTGTATTGAGACGAAGATTTGAGGCTTTAAGACGAGGTTTGGCTAAAAAAGAGGAAAATAAGAAAAATCCTATTGTGTATGGTAGAGATAGCAAAACAAGTATGGCAAGTAAAAAGGATGCGTCGATAGTATCTGATCCACCGTCTTTAGAAGCTAGATCGTACACGTGTACTAAAGTATATAGTCCGTGCCCTTCTTATGATCAAAATAAAAATCTTAAAGTTCCAGTCAGTCAGTTTCCTCCAGAAAGAAATGTTAAGAAGGAAAAAGAGTTTCTCAATGCACAAAACGCTAAAACGGCTGAAGATGAAGGGGTCAAAGGTATGTTCAAATTGTGGGGTAAAAGGTTTGATTTCGAAGAAAATACACAGAACACACAAAAGATACATGAAATTAAAACTGAAAGGCAGGGAGCAAATCAAAGTGAAATAGACGACAAAAAAGACCTAAAGAAATATTTCTTCTTCAAAAAGAAAATAAAAGAAAAGGAAAAATGTATGAAAACAAAGAAAAGTGTTACAACTGGTCGTTGCGAAGTGAATAGTGGTCTGACAGTCAAATTTGGTGCTAGCAAAAAGCATGCACCAAAGAAAAATGAACCTGCACCGATTTGTAAAAAGATTTCAGATAAATACGACGGTATATTACAGAAAGCTTGGTTAGAAAGATATATGGATCCAACGAATGACTCTAGAAAGAGTTTGAAGATTAGATGGAATAATAGAAAATTTAATACAAGCAGTAGTACAGTTTTTGAGCTCATGGACAATGTTTATAGACAGACTAGAGTAGTGTTCAAATCGCAAAGTGAAATAAGCACTGGTACATCTCTCTGTCAATCCTTTGATTCTTATTCAAAACCGTTTAATTACAAACAGGATATAGAAACTTGGATGGTGTTTAAATTAATACCAGAAAAACCTATAGAACTACCTATAAAGGTTTTTAATAAAGCAAACAATAAAGTGAATATTGCTCAACGAAAATGTTTCATGGACAAATCTAGAGCCTTTGCACGTAAATTAGAAATTATATTACATTCCAAAAACTTTGTGTCACGTAAAAAAGTACCTAGTTCTGAGTATTTAAAGATTGATATACCTAAAGATTTCTTTGAAGATTCCGGTATTCCTGACGGGCAGCATGAGAGTAGTGATTCTGAAGAAGTTTATAAGATTGTTGAATACGAAAGTCCTGAATTTGATACAAAATTTAAAGAAAAAGGTATGCTTTCAAATGTCAGCTAATTTAAAAGAAGTATTTCAGTTACAGACACGCATATAAGACCTTGTCCAGAAAGGGCGAATTCACCGCGTGTTTTCGTCGCGTCCATTATCTATCGCACAGTTGCAACCATAGATTTTTTTTTAGTAGATAAACAAGCAAGCGGACCACTTGATGGAAAGCGGTCACCGTCGCCTATGGACATCAGTAACACCAGGGGTGCTACTAATGCGTTGTCCTGTCCACCAAGAAGGTTGGAGGAAAGGTAGGAGGAAGGGAAGGGAAAGGAGGGGAAAAGAGGGGATAGAGAAGGTGTTGGGCTTCTGGATCTCTCACTCACCGAACGAAACGCATTGATGCTTCACGTCGATATTCTGTGAGAGGGTGGTACTTCACCGATCGAGCTAGCCCATTTTATAATAATTGCTCTACCACTCCAAAAATTTTTCATAATAATTGCTCTACCACTCCAAAGATTTATTATATACTAGCGTAAGATTGGCAATGCAAAAGAGATAGATCATGGCATACACGTTGGTTAGAACGAGAAAGATAGGCGAGACGATTTTCCTATACACGCTATCGGACTGTATCGGCCTGACGTCAGTCGTGTTAAAAACAAATCCTACTTATTTTTACAAAATTTATGGTTTTTAGTGTAGTTTTGATGTTAATTAGACGTGATTAAATATGGTTACCTGTGCAGTGCCTGGATGTAACTCAAACAAAAAGGAAAATCCACAAAATTATATATCTTGCTTGCACACATGTACATTCCACGCACACTAGTGTATTTTGGTCTCGCCTTAATCAAACCAAAGCCAATCTATAGGTACGCTAGTATATACTAAGGCTCCTTTCATTCTGCAGCGTGTCGCCGGTCGCGTGCCGCGCTACCGGTCGAGTTAGCATTTCACACTTTCGCGTGTGTACTCGACTGGGCTGGACGTGTACAGTCACGTACGTTTTTCAGTCATGGATATAGTTAACAAAATAAACAGTTACTATGATTTCTGCACTATATCATCACAACAAAAAAAAAATAATTAAAAAGGGTTTCCAAGACTTCCACCCAACAACTCTGTTTTACTTCCCTGTTTTTGTATAGGGGGTTAGAATGAAAGGAGCCTTAAATCTATGGTTGCAACCATTTCAACGTGAGCTCCAACATACAAAGAGCTCAATGTAGCACAAAAAGCGACGCCAAAGCGCGTTCATGTGTACATACAGGGTCTTAATCTAATTCCACTAGTCTCAAACTATCTCTTTTTAGGGTTCCGTAGCCAAATGGCAAAAAACGGAACTCTTTTGGATTCGTCATGTCTGTCTGTCTGTCCGTCACTTTTTTCCAAAACTATAAGAACTATACTGTTGAAACTTGGTAAGTAGATGTATTCTGTGAACCGCATTAAGAATTTCACACAAAAATAGAAGAAAACAATAAATTTCGGGGGTTCCCCATACTTAGAACTGAAACTCATTTTTTTTTATCTAACCCTTACGTGTCCCGATTACCTTGAGTTTTCTAATATTGAGGTTTCTAATATAATTTTTTATAAAGTGAATAGTTTGCGCGAGAGACATTTCCAAAGTGGTAAAATGTCCCCCCCCCCCCTGTAACTTCTAAAATAAGAGAATGATAAAACTAAAAAAATATATGATGCACATTACCATGCAAACTTCCACCGAAAATTGGTTTGAACGAGATCTAGTAAGTAGTTTTTTTTAATACGTCATAAATCGTAAACCGCACCCTTCATAGGCGAGTCCGACTCGCACTTGGCCGCTTTTTTCTTAGATTTCACAGCCTTAAATGCGTAATTTTAAAATATCTTTGTGCAACTTACCAATTATCAGCAAATTGCGGTGTAGGCTGTGCGTTTATCTGTCAGTCAGTCAGTCATTCAGGACAAAGATATTTTCTATGTATAGATGTTTTCATATATGTACTACTATGATAATATTGGAATATCACTACTCTTGCACTTCCAAATTCTTTGATCAGATGCTTAAAAATAATATAATTTCTTTTCAAAAAGGTATTGGTGATTACAAAACAGTTGATAGCGACATAACAAATGAAACTGATGTCAAAAAGCCACCAGCACGAGACGTAGAGACGCAAGGAAGCCATGTTTACGTACCTAATAGATGTGATGTGGTTGAAGTTGGCATTATAACACAAGATTTGAGAGATTTTAAGAAACCTATGTAAGTGTCTAATTTAAGTGTTTAAACAGAAGAGCTAAAACACTAATTGTGTAGGATGACACCGCATCGTTCTCTCTCTGTCAGTCAATATAGTTGTATCTCTTTCCTTTTCTCCTCCGCCAAGGAGAACGCGACATAGCGGTTTCGGTTAGACTATACCAGGCTGAGGATAGTTGTAATGAAATGAAATCGTTTATTTCAGAAATTAGACCTTCACAGGCACTTTTTCTTGTCATTTACAACTTGTTTAAATAAATAAAATAAACTACGTTATATACTACCACCATTTCGGACACAAGCAAAATGGCAACCGGTAACAAGAATTGGCGAAAGAAAACGGCGAATACTTACAAGTGTTTTTTTTTAATAGTTGTTATATTTCTATTAACTTGCCTGTTTAGTTGTACACACTGGCAAGTAGATGGCACGACACTGCGACGTTTGTAAGAAAGAAAAATTTCATCTCTCTACTACAAACCTCCCTGGTAATGTAGAGAGGTCGTTCGAATCCCACATGCGGCGGGAAAGTAAAAAGTTTCATTTATAAATATGTTTAATTACTAACAAAATAACGTTTTTCAGAATTAAAATACCGGATTATTTTACCGATGAAGAATCAGAATCGACACTAAAGAATCTTCGTTTAAAATGTGAATTTGCTGAAAGTTACTTGCGCGATTATTATCGGCATTGGGTGCCTGTAGGAGCCGAGCTATTTTCCTGGTGTCTCAGCGACTCGCATATCAAATGCTGCTCGGAAGTCTCCCAACTATGTGATCAAAATCCTGACATTATATTCAAATCTTGCCCCAATATCATTGAAGATTACCAAACCGCTTGTCCAAACCAAATGTCCTCATGTACTTGTGCTGCCGAAAATAATAAGTCCGACTCAAAATCAAAGAAAAAAGAAAAGAAACCATCCAAACAAGATGAGAGAAGAATGCTACCCAAAGATTCCTTTGAAGTATTGAAAAGGAGGAAACTATATGCTAAAAATGCTTGTAAAACTAAATGGCTATGTCAACATGAACAATTTTCAGCTACTAGTTCTATAGACTGCAGACAGGGTAGTAAAACAAGGAAGCCATGTAAAAAGCACGTTTCGTTGCCAAGTTGCGATTATTTGAACCAGAAAGATAAAGGAATTTTACAGTATAAAGGGAATTCGTGCGAATTCTGCAAAAGATTAAACGATGAAAATGAAGCTTCAGAAGCAATTCAGGCGAATTCAGGTGATGTAGTACAAATGCCTAATGATGCATTATGTAGGAGAGTGTATACACAAACTAATCGGATATCTAATTGTCAACATAATGCTGTACCTAGGCCTACATGCCTAGATCGAGACTCGACAAGGTCTTTTGATAATAAATCTAGCTCGTCTGCATCTACTGAAAAGGTTTGCAGATGTTCATCAAAGAAACCCGATGTGTCATCATGTGGTATTAGTTGCAATTTAACGCTGAAACCAGATTCAGAGGAATGTAATAAAAATTGTAAATGTTCATGCTCAGTAGACAAAAAAGTTAAGGATACTCAACAAAGTGGGGAACCAATAAAAGCCATACTAAAGAATTCAACGACTAAATGTAAAAATCCGGAATGTACAAATAATGCATGTTTCGCAATAAAAAAAGCCACAAAACCTAAAGCACCAAAAACGTGTCCATATCCCGGATGTCCATACCGACCGGCTTCAAACTCGCCCAGCCCACCTAGACAAAAAATTACTTGCTCGTCTATAGGATCGAAAATATCATCTGTTTGCAGTAACATTGCAAAAAATGCATCAATGTCTTCTATTAAAAACTTTTTCAAACCACCACCAACGTGCTATAATTCAAGTTGTTCTACCCCACGACCAAGCACTCCTTCTCCGCGATCATCTTGCAAACCTCCCAGCCCTCCTTCTTCAACACCAAGCCTACCTACCTCACTACCAAAGTGTCCTTCGCCGCCCCCAAAGTGCCCTAGCCCGCCTTCGCCCCCAAAGCGTCCTTGCCCGCCATCCCCCCCTAAGTGTCCTTGCCCGCCATCCCCCCCAAAGAGTACTTGTCCGCCATCGCCCCCAAAGAATTCTTGCCCGCCAGCGCCCCCAAAGTGTCCTAGCCCGCCATCCCCCCCAAAGAGTACTTGTCCACCATCGCCCCCAAAGAATTCTTGCCCGCCAGCGCCCCCAAAGTGTCCTAGCCCGCCATCCCCCCCAAAGAGTACTTGTCCACCATCGCCCCCAAAGAATTCTTGCCCGCCCCCAAAGAAAAAAAAATGCCCGAAATCGTGCCCAGGTCCTCCTTCCCCACAATGTAGCCCTCGTTCCTCGCATAGATGCCCTCCTCCGCCATCGCCCTCAAAGCGTCCTTACCCGCCAGCGCCCCCAAAGTGTCCTAGCCCGCCATCCCACACAAAGTGTGCTTGTCCACCATCGCCCCCAAAGAATTCTTGCCCGCCAGCGCCCCCAAAGTGCCCTAGCCCGCCATCCCCCCCAAAGAGTACTTGTCCACCATCGCCCCCAAAGAATTCTTGCCCGCCCCCAAAGAAAAAAAAATGCCCGAAATCGTGCCCAGGTCCTCCTTCTCCACAATGTAGCCCTTGTTCCTCGCAACGATGCCCTCCTCCGCCATCGCCCCCAAAGCGTCCTTGCCCGCCATCAAATCCAATACCTCCGTGCCCAAAATCGTGTCCAAGACCTCCTTCCTCAAAATCAAGTCTTCCTTCGGCACTGTGTCCACAACCACATTCACACTCTCCTTCCTCGGCACTAAATCGCTCTCCTTGCCTAAGTCCACCAAGGTCGCCTCCTCGCCCACCAAGTTCAACTCCTTACCCACCAAGTCTACTTCGCCCTCGATCCAATAACTCGTGCTCAAAGAAGTGCTGTCCGGATTCCCCCAGATCAAGCCCCAACTCCTCCAATCCTTCCAGGTGTTCAGATAAGTGCTGTCCGGACTCCCCCACGTCAATCCCAAGCTCTCCCAATGCTTCCAGAACAATCCCCAATTCCACCAATGCTTCCAGGTCAAGCCCAGGCTCATGTCAATGTTTGTCCTCAATGTTTCGGTCTCTGAAAAAAGGAGTTTCTCAACAAACCTCCTTAAACCGCGACATATTGAACCAAACCGAGACAAGCAACCAAACATCGATTAATGACACCAAAAAACGAAATGTAACTGGAATGTTTCTCAGAAAGCCACCAGCAAAGCCTAGATGTGCTACTGAATGTAGCTCTAGTACCGAAAAGATTAACATTAAAGTACAGGATGGGGAGGGTAACACTTTATATGAAAGAAGAGATTATACAGCCCATATGTCAACATTAGTCGGAGGAATATATGATATAAACAGAATGTCTACACCGACGATACAAAAAGATTTAAACGAAATGGATTATATAGAAACCGGTAAGACTAAAAGTGAAGTAAGTACAAGTAACCAGATCGAAATACAATTGAAATTGAAACTACCACAAGGTGATAAAACGAATGATATGATATCCAATGATGACGTAGATGAGAAAAATGAATTAACAACACAAAAAGCATATCTATTCAAAGAAACAAATACCCCAACAGTTGAGGATGACACTGATAAAAATGATATTAAAATTAAAATTATTATAAAAAATATGAACGGCAAAGCTGATAAAAAAATAAAAGAACAAATTGATGAATTTACAACACAACGAAGTGATGAATATACACAGCAAATAACAGATAAATTTCATACGGTTTCTACAGTGTTTAGTGAACTATCAAATACTAAATTCGTCATGACAACAAAAAATAAATCAAGTGAGAAAATAAAAAGTGAACATATATTTCACACGGTGGATACTAGTGTTGTTGGAATGGAACAAGATAAAGTCGATGTTATTACTGAAATGGAAAAACCAGAACAAACAGATGAAAGCTTAATTACCGATATAGAAGATTCATATATAAATAAAGAAAACGTCCAAATAATGTCAGAAGAAATAATATCTACTGATACAGAAAACGCAGCAAGTTTTGTAAAACAATTCTCGTCGGTTATTAACGATAATGCATTAGAAAATATAATAGAGAGTCCATTGAATGATTCTAGTAATACTAACAATGAGGAAATTAAGAAACCTAAAACAAGAAGACAGAAAAAGGATTTATTAAAAAAAGTTTTAGAAAAAGCTACTAACATGAAAGGGAAGAGGGACTGTATGAAAGAACTAAAGAACATGTTGAAGATTATTCTAACTTCAGACAGTAGTGGGTGTGAAACAACTAAAAATAGTAAGGCCTTAGCCAAAGACGTTACTTACGCATCTTTAGAACCAAATTACTTTAGTAATTCACAGAGTTTAAGTAACTATATCTCAATAGATAGTGTTTTTAATTCCTATAATGATCTAACTTATCCCACACAAGAAAATAGTAATGAGAGTAACGATACAGACTCAAACTGTTGTGGCGGTGCAGGTAAATGTTTTTGCAGTACCTTTGCTGAAAAACTAAATATATCCAAAACTGGAGGCTGTTGTTGTCGATCTAGGAAAGTTGACGAAGAATGTTGTACTATTAAAAACAATATATATGATTACAAAGCTGAATGCAGTGACATGCAAACACAGAAATCAATAAACAAGCTAAGTAAAATACTTGATGCAAAAATTGAAATAAACAAATCAAGTAAACTGAAAATAGACATGAAAACTATGCCTATGAAAATTGAAGTTATATCTACGAGAAAAAGGGATAAGAATACAAAAATACATGGCAAACAATTTGAACTGAGGAAGTTTAATCGCAATACTATGTTAGGTATTTCGAATGATGATAAAATATATTTAGTATCAAATAAAGAGAAGACACAGACAGAAGTTTATTCAAATCCAGCGGATATTTTGCAGTCGTATGAAACGAAAAAGGCTGTATTAGAAATTTACACTGAACGGCGAATATCTGTTGACGGTGAACATTTAGTTGCAAAATTACCAAAGTTTATGTACGAAAGAGAGAAAGACATTGACAGCAGTTATGCCATTGATGATCATTTTCCCAAAAATATTAACGTGTCCATAAAAAGATAGACTTTGTTTGTTATCTTTTGTTTGTATAATTGTTGTTTCTTTTTTTAATATAACAAGTATTGTTTTCTTTTTGTTTTTTTTTATGACTTAATTTAGCACAAAAGCTAGAAAAAACCATCTTGATTTCATAAAAATTGATATAAAATAAACATGAATCGCTTACCATTAGGCGGGCCGTATGCCTGTCTGGCACCTTAGTGGTAAAAAAAACGATCGTTTTGGTAGAAATCCTTACTCCTTACTATTATATTATAAATGAGAAGGCGAGTTTGTTTGTTTGTTATTCCTTCACGGCTTGACTAAGCAGCAGGGACCACGGGCAAAAAAGGAGCCGATCATTATGAAAATTTGCATACATATTGTTAGGGGTACTTTTTATCCCGTGAAAGTATGTCATTCCAATGGGAAAATATTTTTTCTACTATAGAGGGCGGCGCTGTATCGGCCAACAGATGGCGCCACAAGTCGCGCTATGGGCACATGAGTTGACATGAGTAAATAAACTGACGGAAGTTTATTTACTCATGGGCTATGGGTTGTTTTGTTGTCAAACGAGATCTATGTCATAAATTTAACGCGAGCGAAGCCGCGGGGAAAAGCTAGTCTCACAATATTAAGTTACAGCATCATTAAATTCCACTGGGAAATTTTGTACCAAGAACAACGGAAGGAATTTACAAAATAATACTAAATAATTTTGATGACTTTCTTTATTGCAATACAAATTATTGTCAATTACTGGATAGTATACCTAATTTACAAATCTCTTTAATTAATCTAAGTGCAAGCTTAAATAGACATTTAGAAATATCCAATAAGATCCAATTCCGAACGGACCGCACGCCGCAGACTGCAAGCGACACTACTTTAGTTTCTGTGAATATCTATGGAAGTGATATATACGAACTTATTAATTGGGAAAGTGTAGGTATTTCTACGAACTTATTCTGATTGGTCTGGGTCTTGAATGTTTATCTATGTACAGTGCTACAAGGCTCTTTATGAACGTGGCCGAAATTGCAAGTACAACTCCCGTTCATATTGTATGCGATTGTAAGTATGTCGCTTGTCGCAAAATGTATGAAAATATGCCGTAACGCCCTCGCACAACTGTCACTCACGTTCATAAATAAATATCCTTGTATGTACATCTGTATTTGTTAACCGACTTCAAAAAAGGAGGAGGTTCTATGTTTAATTTTAAAATATGTATGTATCGATGATTTAGTATCCCATAACACAAGTCTCGAACTTACTTTGGGGCTAGCTCAATCTAATGATTTGTCCCTATATATTTATTATTTTTTATTTAAAGAGTTACATAGAAACAAGTCGCTTGCAGTCTACAGCGTGCGGTAGGTACGTACGTACGTCCCGAAATTGTACTTTTGAAATGAGTAAAGTCTCCAGAGCTCTTCACTTGGGGGGGGAGGGGGTTTGGGCAAAACGCGAATGTTACCCCCGGAAGTACAAGCGTCTATAGGCTACGTAGGTTACGTATGCTTACCATCAGGCTTATGCTTGTTTGCCAAGTGTGTGCCATAAAAAAATAATTTAACCATAGCGACACATACTAGAAAATTACCTTAATTTCTAACCTTTCATTCAACATAAGTTTCCAATCTAAGTAATAAAATAATCATAATAATAAATTAAGTGATCATTGAAATACATGGTAAAAAACCAAAAATAATTTTAAAAATCAAGTATAAAAATATAAAAATAAACTTTTAAAATCATTGATTGTCCAATAAAAACTTACAAAAAATGCAAAAATAAATAATCAGCCGGTTCCTAAAACGCATTTAAATTTGGTTTTTGGCGCCAACTACGATAGCGTCCACTATTGGGCTCGTGATTGGAAATTTAATTTCTGTGTGATTCAACGTTTGATTCATAGTATTGATAGTGTGAATGTAAATAAAACATTGGTTAAAGTGTTTAGTGATTTCAGTTTATAATCAGGAACTATTAAAAACTTTAAAAAGTGCATTAGCGTGTTGACTTCAAAAGCCTTTTCTGAAGAAATTTTGCTATCATCCGTCTTCGGGGCGTCTTGACTTAGAGACTGTATACTGAGACAAGATAGCATGGACACGTTGCTTTGAATTACGTACTCAAGCATAACTTGAAAATGGCACAATAGAATCTTCGTCTGAAGTCCGATTGCCAAAACGAAAAAAAAAAGGAATGACGATCAGACTCAAATGCTTCCCAATCGCAATGGTTGACATAACAGAAACATCTTATTTAGGCCGGATTCGACCAAACTTGAGTAAGTCTTTACTCGAGTGTAACTACTGCTTAATCTAAGAGTAAGCAGATTTTGCATTCTACCAACTTCTAACCAAAGAATAAGATAATTATACGCGAGTAAATATTTACACGGGCAATTTTGGCGGAGTAAAGGTTTAATCTGAGAATAACAATTGTCAGAGCAGAGATGTCACTTGTGAAAATAAGCTGTCAACATTTGAAATTTCGCTGTATTATCCTACAAAATTGAATTGTTGCGGCATTCCAAGGCAAGCTAGATGAAACAAATACAATGATTTTTTTGTCGGTTTATACATTCATTCATCATTCTTTTTACTCCGAAGAATAACAATACCGAGTTTAACGTACTTCTCGAGTACATTCGAAAAACGTGAACGAAGATACCGAAGGGTAAATTCAAGGAGTAAATTATTCCCGGAATAGTAACACTCGTGTAACTTTATATTTGGTCGAATCCGCCCTTAGAAGGAAAGATAGAGGGTAGTTACATGGTTCAAGTGAAGAAAAGGGCGTCATGTCTTATGGTGGCTCCACACCTGGCTATTTGTTTTTACGTATTTGCTGTATTTTGGTTTAGAGATTCTTTATTCTCAAAAGACACAAAAAGCAGTCACTAACATGAGAGAAATAATTTTCATTTAAGTAATAGGTACATATTAAAACAGTTTCGTGGCGAGGCAATACACATAGCTAAACTTACACTATGTTACATACTACGATGTTTTAATTTAATTTTGATTTACATTATATATTTATAGCAAAAAATATATATAATTCACATTCTACGGTTATTAAATTTTATATTTTGTAAAGGATAACTTATTAACATAAAAATTTCGAATTCATACGGAGCTATTCATATTTAACAAATAGCATCCATATGTGGAAGTATATTTGCCAAATTTATTGCCGTATTTGCTTATTTGACAAATACAGCCAATAACAAATACGGCTTACCGAACGTCTGTCGGTTTTCCAGGCACATAAGGAGACAAATAGGCAAACACGTATACTGGCCACACATGGTCGGCTTGACACAAGCGCGCGAATTGTTTTTTTTTTTTTTTGAATTTGGCTCCATGTGTATACGTTGTATCGTCTATTGGCCCGTACGTCGAAAATTTTGGCAAATACGCAAACATGCAATCACAAAATACAAATAGCCATGTGTGGAACCATTATAGAGAAGTGAAGGAGCAGGAAAGGGAAAAATGGAGGCTGAACACCGAAAAGAGGGTGGCTCGAAGAATGGTTAACTGATAGAGAATGCAACTTAGCATTAAGACCGCCTATTATATCAGTACTTTTGTATTGTGGTTAATAAAGTTGAATAACGGATAATCTGCTCAAATCGGAGCAACCCGTCTGGGGAAGGACCTCCACCTTACAGAAGATCGTAGCCAAATAGCATTGGTCTCGGCCATGTTGTGTTCCTACGGTAAGGTCTCCAGAGCTCCACTTTTGGCAACGCGTGAGTGATACTCCCGGTGTTGCAAGCGTCTATAGGCTACTGTGACGGCTTACCATCAGGCCGGCTGTATGCTTGTTTGCCACCTTTGTGGTGTAAAAAAAATGTATTTCAGAAACTGGCTTTACATCTTTTAAATGCGAAAAAATTTAACCTATAACCTTTGGCATATAAGCATTAAAACTAGTTGTCTCCCATTTCATTTGCTGCTTCATAAATGCGTCTGTAATATAGAAAAATATGTATTAATAAATATGTTACAAAAATTAATTATTTATAAGATAGTAATAAAGGAAGGAAGCCAAACTAATGCACAAATTATTGTCTATCTATCATTAGAAAGTTCGGAAAGTAAATAGTCATATAGAAAGAGTGAGGAATGTAAGGATGAACTGATTCAAGCTGCGACTGCATAATGACCCACAGTCTTCTACATAAATACACAGATATACGAACCGCTTGAGCAGTTGTAAATGCTGCTGGTCAAGGCTTCCAGCTGTTGAATATGACTGCAAGAGCGGTCTATATATGTTGGTCAATGACTTACTGCTCGAGCAGTCTGTCTCCCATTCTAACTACCTACTTAGAAAGAGACAGAGTGTACAGATGTGTTTTTATTAAGGCCGTCTTTTCTTAAATCAAGTAGGTACGAAACCAAGGAATTTAAACTGAAAGATATTAAAGTAGGAGTTACCAAAGTTGTTATTAATTGTGCAAAACACTTACCAGACAAACAAAACAATATCCTAAATAACAAATTGTTAGCACAAACACACAAACAAACAACATAAAAGCATAGACTACGTAATCAAAATATAGAATTGAATAGAATTCTATTCGTTGTTCTTACAATTTATTTTATCAGGTAATATTATAGAAATTTTAAAATGGATGCTAAAGCCAATGTTTCTAATAATTTTAACGATTTCAAAAGAGTAGAAAACTTCGGTTGGGGGTTGGGGGGCTGGGGGAATTAAAAAAAATATTATAAATGACTGTACATAAAAATATTTATAATTAGAACCCCGCAACTAAGGGAAACGACGGGGGACTGTCGAATAATATTTTGCAAAAAAAAACATTATTTTATAGTAAAAAAAAATTTTGTAGCAGTCTATTTTTTATGTATTTAAATGTAACAAACAATGTGCAATACAAACACAACGTGATTATGTAGATTTAGGTGGAATTCAAAGATTTGAACCCTCACTTGGAAGAGCACTCGGCCGAGTTTTGAGAGGGTTCGAATCCCACTCGGGCTGGATTGGGGACGAAAAATTTTTCTTGAAAATTTGTTTTCAAAAAAAATATATTTGGCATTTACAAAGAAAAAGTTAAAAATTTGTAATAAATGTTCGAAAGGAAAAAAAATGATTTTTCAAAGGCGCATTTAATTGGATACTTCTCCATATACAGATAAACAGTCATGACAAATACATCGATATACATGTAGCTAGCAAAGATTAACAAGAGTTGATACAAAATTTTAGAAGGTCACGTGGGGTAAGACTACCACCGGGGCATGACTACCAGTGTCTGATAAGTAGAGAAGTTCAATCCGCGCCACGAGAGATGAGACCTGACGTATCACGTGATTTGATTTGCGCAGTAGACAATTTCTATAATAGTATAGAAATCGTCTATTACGCAAATCAAATCAAATCAGCAATCAATCAGGTCTCATCTCTCTTGGCGCGGATTGTACAGCTTTCTGTTCTATTTTGGATTTATTAAATTCACAATAAAGTATGTTAGTCTTATACCACCTGACCTTACCTTAAATATTAGACAACAAGGTACAAATTTCCTTCTTTGATACAATTCAACTTTTAAATCTAGTAAGTTGTAGACACAATTTGCACAATATAATTTAACCTCAGAGTAAGAATTTAACTTAATTCCATATTAAATCTGAAACTAATTAATTGTTTCTGTAAAAAAAAAAATAGCAGGATAGTGGGCAATAATGTCATACAACTTTTATTACGGGGACGTTCTCAATAATGGATTTTCATACAATTTGTAGTAATATAAAAATATTTGAACTGTATCAAATATAAGAAATTTATGAAACATTTTAGCAGCTTACAGACGTTTATTATTTCGATTTTGCACAATATAATTTCAGTTGATTATATTTTTTGACATTTTCAATATTTCACACAGTGCCACAAACTTATTTGTGCCGGTTGCCAAGACTAAGAGAGGGAACGCACGAGCAACTTTGTCTCCCGGCAATTTATTTGTCTATGTCGCAGTCTCCTTGCCGCAATTAGAAAGGTGCGCGCACGAGAGCGACAGCAACACAACTTTTTCTCAGTGTTGCCAACATTTTGCGCTTTTTGTACGTTTCAAATAAACAATGTTTTAACCCTTGCTTTTGCTCATTTTATTTGTATTTATGTTTTTAGACGTTTCGAGCCCTTATTTTGGTAAAATTTGCTCTAATAAAAAAATCTAGCTCTTTTTAGCTCGTCCGACTAAAAAAACAAGGTGGCAAACTGCTTTTTCTATAAAATTTTACGTTATAAGTTGGCAACCCTGGAAATTTATATTGTCGCCGTGCGGGCTCCCGCGGACAAAAAAGTCTCCCGGGTGTTGCGTCGCTACGTGCGCGCACTTTCATACTAACCCATAGACTTGATGTAAGAGACAAAATAGTTGTAAAGACAAAGTTGCTCGTGCGTTCCGTCACTTAAGTGTTTTTCAGACAGCATGGGTCAGTGACGTTTAAGTTATTCCATTTCACGCATGTTTTATTCGAAACAAAAAACCGCGAAATACAAAAAGAAATAGAAAAGAGTGAAGAATAAGCGACTACAAAAAAGTTGTAAATTCAATTTTGCATTATTAATGATACATTTATTTTTAATTCCCTGTAAATTCCCTTCAAATCCCAAATGTCACCGTACCCATGCTATCTGAAAAACATTGTAACTAATGAACGCATTTATTACTTTGGCAATGTATTTGCAATAGCTTCGATTTTCGTGGGTTTCCCACACCTAAAGGTGGGTCTACGCTAGATGAGCCGAGCATGAGCGGAGCACGAGCCGAGCTAAAATTAGTGAAGTGTGGACCGACTTACGAGCCTCGATCTTGTCACCGCGTGCAGAGCGGCTCGGCTTGCGCTCAGCTTGTGCTCGGCTCGTCACGTAGACCCACCTTCGAGTACAGTGGCGAGACAGTGCCCTCGGCCGAGTGCTCGGTACATATGAACATTTTGACGAGTGTCTCGGCCGAGCAGAGTGGCGAGAGAGTCAATAATACTGTGATTTGTTTACTATGCCGAGTACCCACCGAGGCCTAGTATCAACACTGTACTCGTTAAGTGTAGAAGACCGATCACCATCGGCACAGCACAAGTAAGTTTGTAGCACTGTACGGTATTTTTCATTTTTTATTTATTTCATAAGAAACCGTTTACATTTAAATTATGTGACGTATATATGAAGGGCCTCTTGTGGATAAATTAAGTAATAATAATAAAGTAAAATAAATAGAACATAATCTAATAGCAATAATATGATAATTGGGCTACTTATTCTAAAAAAAATGTATAGTCAAATCCAAGTAAAGAAATACACCTTTGTCTGAAAAATCTGCGACTTTTCGCACGCCGCGCCGCAGACTCGAACGTAAAAAGGGTGACCAGTCAACCAATGAAAAAGGTGACCAGAGTCGAGAACAAAGTTTTTATTTTTATTTTTTATACTACAAAGTTGGCAAACAAGCATACGGCCCGTCTGATGGTAGGCATCACCGTAGCCTATAGACGCTTGTATTACCAGGGGTATCACTCACGCGTTGCAAAAAAAGTTGCGTCAGAAAAAGTCTGAAATTGACTTGACCTTGACTATACATTTAAATACGCACTTAAACACTTTTTTTTATACAAATGCATCGTACCTGCATTTAAACAGGTAATAAATAAGTACATTACATTTTATAAATGAAAAGCTTCGAAATGAAAACTTACAATTTTATTTACCCCGCCACTGTTAGGGCAGACAATCAAGTTCAAGGCAAGTATGCCCCTCGTTGGCTAGAGGCTAGAAGTGAGCTTAAAATTCACAAAATAATTATATTTATATTATGAAATATAAGTATTTTTTTCTAAATAATGGCAGTGAAATAACTCTTATACACACGACGTATTTAAACGCGCAGAGGACTCGCGTATTGTGCTACATTGATCTCTTTGTATGTTAAATGTCACGATTTTTTTTATAGGTACCACAAAGTTGGCAAACAAGCATACGGCCCACCTGATGGTAAGCATCACCGTAGCCTATAGACGCTTGCAATACCGGGGGTATCACTCACGCGTTGCCAACCCTCCCAACCCCCCAAGCCGAGCTCTGGAGACCTTAGTCACCGTAGGAACACAACATGGCCGAGACCATTGCTATTTGGCTACGATCTTCTGTAAGGTGGAGGTCCTTCCCCAGACGGGCTGCGAAAGATGCGAAGCGGATTATCCGCTGTGCACTACCTCTCTTAAAGCTGCGATGTTTACGCTTACGATTACGATGAAATGATCCGCGATGGATAATTATACGCGCGTCATCTGCGCGTTTAAAATATGCCTTGTGCAATCGCTCTTAGGGTTCCATATAGAAAGAGTACTTTAGAAGTTTTAGAACCCTTATTACTAAACCTCCGTCCATTTGTCTGTCTGTCAGCAAGCTGAATCACAATGTTGTGATTTAAGATTTAAAAAATTAAAACACCCTATAATAAACTTAATGGTGGGTTAAGATTTTTGTAGGTATATTCTTTTTATTATACCACTAAGGTGGCAAACAAGCTTACGGCCCGCCTGATGGTAAGTGGTCACCGTAGCCTATGGACACTTGCAACACCGGGAGCATCACTCGCGCGTTGCCGACCCTGTAAAAATCTTTTAATGCCTCTTTTGAAGAACATTATTAAGTATAATTACAATTTCCATTTAATTAATGATTTTTTTTTACAGAGGACAAACTATGAGCTACCCGGTCACCTGATGGTAAGCAGTTTGAAGCTACCACAGAGCCACCAGTCGCCTCGAGGATAGCAGGACCATCTTTAGGATGATTTTTGGTTGCAACATCCAACATCCTAGTGGACACATGTGGCTCTAATAAACAAAAACCCTGTTTGGTAACAAAGAAAAGGACGGAGCTAACAAAAGATCCACTTACAAGATGTGCAAGCGATTTTTTTCTAAAATGGTCCTCCTATCTTCGAGGCCACCGTACAAAGGATATATGAACGAATATAGTGAACAGACCGAATAATATTTAATAAGTTTTTAAACAATAAGTTACTTTAATGAAGGGTACATTATGGCGGGCCACACCGCAACGGATCATAGAACAAAAATATCCCTAAGGACCCCACGCACATCGGAACGGGATGATAAGGGATTTAATTTTTTACAATGCACTGCAGTGGGGCCCACTATGCGATACAGTGGGGCCCGCTTTTCGATACACTGTGGCCCACATTTCCGATACTCTGTGGCCCGCTTTTGAATACACCGTACCCGCTATAATGTGCGGTATCTTTAATAGTGATAAATATACAGTGTTTTTTTTCCAATTAATTTATAAACTATGAGCTTAACAATATTCGTGTTTCTCCATATGCTTCTGAACTTCATACGAAGATATCGTTATATGTGAAGTTTCTGATGTTAGGTGACTTATTTCCACCTGCACAACAATATAATAACAAATAATAATAATTATTATGAAATAAAAAACACTTTTATTACAATATTTTATAAAATTTTCTAAACATGCATTAAAATATTATTATTTTTAATTATTTCCCATTATTAATAATGTTTAATTCCCAAAATACTAAGTTGAATGTTTTTTTTTTGTAAAAAGAGGTAGACATTATTTTAATGCGTAAGTTAAAGAATTCCCGTGGGAATCCTTAATTCTTCTCCGTAAGAACCATCCTCGTACTTACGTACAAGGAATATTCTTAAAAAAAGAATTAGCGAAATCGGTTTAGCTGTTCTCGAGATTTGCGCTTAGCTACACATTCAGCGATTCATTTTTATATTATAGAAGATAACATTCGATACATAATTAATCATAATTAAATATCATAGAAAATAAGTTAAAATAAAATACAAATAGACATTACATTTGAAATTATTTTAAAATGTGTGTTTATCTCGATTATACTATTTATCTAAATTTTATATTTACCTCTTTTTACTAAAACATTATTGTAAAATATTATTTTTAATTAATATAATTTAGAACATGCAATAAAAGTATTACCTTACCTTAAAATAAGAGCCAAGTCCGCTTGAAGCCAATCATTGGGTTGTAAGCTCAAAGCAAAATCTACTATTTTAGTAGTTTTTAATTGTAATAGTAGTAATAACTACATTATAGAAAATTAGAAGCTGTATAGCTGTATCCTTGTAACGCATGCTAGGGTTAGAATAAATTATTTTTCGACGGCCTTTCCTAAATGTCCGTCACGGTTAAAAACTATGAATTGTGTTATTATTAAATATCAGCGGGTCTATTCTCGTTATAAAAAATAGTTATAATCAAGTCCTATTGTCAAGCTCTACCTCGCTCATTTTACATATTGTATGAGCAAGATACAGCTTTTGTTACGAGAATAATAATATTTGGAAAACACTGTCGAAAAGATTGTCTTAAAATTGTAAAAATTTCCACTCTTTCCGTCCGGATTTCGTAAACGCTAAATTAAATTAATTTTCCCCCATATTATTTTCATGCAATTCCTCAAAAACCTTAATTTTTTTTTATAGCGTCGGTAGTTTTTTAAGGGTTTATTGCAACACCATGGCGCCGTCGGCCGTACATAACGTACAGTGCCACAAACTTAAGGCGCTGTGCCACTGCTGCGCACGAAGAGGCTACGCACGTGTGTTAAGCTTTGCTTTGCAAGAGGATGTACGTGATTGCTTCCACTGCAACCCACGGACACGTTAACCATCAAGTGACGTCATTGATACACGCGTGGCTTGCTCAACATAGCTCAACGCTGTCAACGCCATGCACGCAGTGAATGCGGTACACAGCTTGTTCCACAAAGCGTGCACATCGCTGCGCACGCTGTGGAAACGTAGGCCCACGTAGTCATCCACGCAGCTGTAATGTGCCACGTGGCCCACGTGTTCGTGCGCAGCGTGCGCAGCAGTGGGACCGCGCCTTTATTTAAGCCGGTGGCCAAAACTAGAACTAATGAATACGCCTTGATTATCTTGACAATTATCTCCACTAGCTTCGATCTTAGCGCCCTGCCATCGGCACAGATAAGTTTGTGGTACTTTATTAAAAAAATCAAACGTCATTTTTTTCAAATATTTATTCTACATTTCGATCGTCTTAAATAGTTAACAACAACAAAATATACAATATTGATATAATAGTAACAACGACATTAACAAAACGGTTTTTACACACCCGAAACACAGTCGTAGGAGAAACAGTCGGTTAGAGGGGGATGGGAGAGTTTTGCTTGCATGTAGTTAGCATTTTTCTGACTATAAACAAAAAGGTTGCCAGCGTGAGGGAGATGATACAGTATAAGAAGGAAAGCCCCAAAAGCCAGCAATATTCCAACTTATAAGCAGCGTGTTGAAATTTTTAAGTTATTGTTTGCTATTTTAACATTTTCAAGTGAAAATATCTGTACCTACAAATGTTTTACAACCTTTTTTATAAATTGAAATTAAGAAGAATGCTTTTAGTCCAAATTAAAACATCTTTTCATCTGCTTAAATGTAAAATTATCGCAAGTGGTTTTTGCTATGCAATAAAGAAAAGACATGAAAAACTAAATTAACGCTGACAACATTTTATTCTAGGTCAAATAGAACATTCAATGTTGCCATAAACATCATATTGAATTAAACAATCGAAACTAGAACTGGTGAATATAGTTACAAAAAAATTAATTAAGGTTTTTCCGACTGTTTTTCCTTTGGACTGTGTTAGTAGATTTCTTGTGGGGGTGACAATGAATAGATATGTTAGAAAAGAACAGCAGGTCTATTTTCGTAATAAAAACAGTTAAAATCTAGTTTTGAATCTCAAGCGTCCTTTCGTTCTACATACAAAATATGAAACGAGCGAGTCAGCGTTTGAAATTGAGACTAGATGTTTAACTGTTTTTGTTACGAGAATTGGGCCCCTACCATAACCGCTTAAAACAAAACAAGAACGGCTGAGTAAAGAAGACAGCGCCTTATATCATGTATTGCGCTGTCTCCCTTACTCAGCCGTTCTTATTTTGTTTTAAGCGGTCATGGTAGGAATCTAGGCCCTCAGTATGATGTGCCAAAATACTTGCATCTTATACATTAAGGTACCTAAAACTTCCTGATTAAATGGTTTCATTGTTAGTGCAGGGCACATATTCAAGTAAGTACGAAAAATGCATGTACTTTTCTAATTTTGTAACGCTGGTTTTTTAAATAAATAAATCATTGGCAAACATTTGTGTGCATGAACATGTTTGTTTGCCTGGGTGTTTTCTATGTATAATAAGTGTTTATTAAAAAAAGGAAAGTATTAGTATATTTATCAGCAACCTAGTACCCATAGTACAAGCTTAGTTGCTTAGTTTGGGACTAGATGGCGTTGTGTGATTCGTCCAAGAATATTTATTTATTTATTGATTACAAGTTTACAAGCAATTATTTTCTACTGAGTTGAAATTATAAATTAATCGATATTTACAAGCAAATAGTGAAGTTAGGGTTTATTATTTTAAATCATGCCTACTGTTTATCATTATGTATTAGGTATATTTAATAAAAATAAACAGAGTGTCTAACTTAACGGAATTTCAAATATTTTCTATTATTTTAAAATAGTCACCCCCGGCACACAAGAAATTTATGAAATATTTGTATTATGATCTGTAAGCATTCCAATTTGGATAACTTGAATGTATTTATCTATTAAAATTTATTAGTTTTTTTTCAAACCAGCCAGCCAGTACGTCTATAAATATTTATAATCTGTATTGCCAAAAACAAAAAGTCGTGTTTTTTTAAACCGGCCAGCCGTACCTAAAATAGACGGACCAGTTAGTGGAAGGTAGGGAGTATTTATTTTAATAGATGATGTTATTAAGTATATTAAAAAAATATTTTAAAAAAAAATTTTTTTAAAAAACTAAAAATGCTTACAGATAATGATAATACATTTCATTTTAATAAGTATTACATTCACAAGAAAGCTGATTATATTCGAAAAGCGACAACAAATTGCTTCAATATTCTGACAACCTTTGTTTATAGCGATTATTACAGGGATTAACACTGGTAACACTATAGTAACTAATTGCTTACTCGCGTAGGCAACACTGAAATCCTTAGTAGTATTTTTGGTAGCAAACAAAATCTTTATTGGGGATTAAACTGTACTAGTTGTCCAAAAAGACTTTTCAGACCCAGGATTGAGGATACCGAATTATGATTGCATAATTGAAATAAACTTTATTTTTACATTTCACTTTTCTTATTAAGAATTGTTGAATGAATCACTGTGTCATCAATCCAATCAGGGTTTCATGTACCTCACCGGGTACGTACGGGTTTTGAGCAAAACCTCTTTATCCTGTGTCTAATGACGCGCAATTTGTTCTGTATATTTGTAGCTGACTGGCAACGTTTACTTCCTCTATCGCACTGTCACAGTTGATCGGCTGTGAGAGGATGCTCTTCCAGCCAGTCTATGTGATAAAGATCAAATGCAAGGTTGACTCGCGCACCGAGGGTTCCGTATAAACTTGAATGTATCTACAGCAGTATAACTCGTATAGTTTACGAACTCGGTTTTTTTATGCCACAAAGTTGGCAAACATGCATACGGTAAGCCTGATGGTAAGCATCACCGTAGCCTATAGACGCTTGCATACCAGGGGTATCACTCACGCGTTGCCAACCCTCCCAACCCCATCAAGTGGAGCTCTGGAGACCTTACTCATCGTAGGAACACAACATGGCCGAGACCAATGCTATTTGGCGGCTAGTTCACCAACTTCAAACGATATGCATTGTACTTACGCTTTTTGGACAACTAGTTTCAAATACCAAAACAAAAAGTTTTAATTTAATGATATTATATTTTTTTTATTTGTACTATGCAAACCAATTGATATGATTTCATTTACGTACACTTATTATATGGACGCGATTTTTTTTTAATAAACTAAAAAATATGGCGATATCAATGAAAAATATGAAACAAAGCTATTCTATTATTATTTATAACATAAGAAGGTTAAGCTGGATTTGTGATTAAAATATTGATAATTAATATTATTCTTTTATTGACAATTTTTGTATAATGTTTCGAGTAAAAATGGAAACAATTTCAACATCGTCTCACTAATTGGGAAACTATGATAATTTTATGGTCTTTTAATCATTTGGGCTCATCCAGTAATTACATCACACGAATTTAATAATTTTTATTAATTAAGGCGGGCCACAGCACAACACTACAGTTGCGCTGTGGCCCGCCTCCGCCATCTCCAAGAGCGAGAGAATCGCAACGAGTCCTAATAAAATTGGCCGCGATGAAATCGCCGAGTGGAGGCAACGTTGTAAGACAATCTATACAATTAGGTGGCACGACGATATTATCGTCGCGATTCTCTCGCTCGTGGATAAAGGCTCCTTTAAAGTCCATTTTCACTCGTAACATAATACAAATTATGAAAAGGAAAATTATTTTGTTATAATACAAACAATTCACTCACACATTTTTACAACCAGCTGTTAAAAATTCTAAAAGTCACTAATGATGTCGAGATCAGTCGATTGCTGAACATTTTTGATGGATTCAGTCGTAGTTATAAGAATTAGGAGGCTTATATATGTCTATTATCTTTAATCCTTTTTTTGTCACGCGGTTTGCACCCGCGTGCGATTCTGGCTGGCATTGAACCGCGTGTAAATGATGGCACGTCTTTTTTTACCCGCGTGCTTTTCTGGTTATGTAATCTGTGGCATTGAACCGCGTGCAAGTTAGCACGTAGTCAGCCGTGAGCATTGAAATAGGTAAAACTGGGCCTTAAAAATGTTCCTTTACCTAGAGCAAGATTACGGTTGGAACGAAAAAATGATAGCTCTCTTTCTTAAGGTAAGTTAGAAAGAGAGTGGCACTGGGGTCATGTCAATTTCGTTACTTTAATTTATTGTTGAGTTTACCATCCAATTTAATCTTTAAATCTGTAGTCTTCCATCGTACTTCCGTCTCAAGAAAAAATATGATTTTGATAGGATGCGGGCGCATTCCAGAAGCATACGCGGGCGATATTTTGCGGGATTTTAAAGGTCATATTATGACAGCTGTAAACGACATAATAAGAAGTAATTTTTTGAGGGAAATTGTGTTTATATCCGATTACATGCAGTTAGAAAAAAAACGTAAAAGGACGTTTAGTATCTTCGATCACAAATCATTGAATCAGATTTTAAAAATATTTTTTTAAATACACAATTTCAATTGTAATAAGCCTCCATTTAAAAGTTAACATGAATACTACGTCTAAATAAAAAACAAGAATATTTTTTCAAAAAGTTCTTAAACGCGTTTTGGCAACAATTGTTTTTCGCACTCAGCTAAAAGGTGACGTTTCATTGTTGGTGACACTACACATTTTGACTTAATTTTGTATGACAAATACATTTTTATTTTCGTCAAGAATCGCGGGCCACTAACATGCTGATTCCACGACCCACATCCACCAAGAGGATCCCAAGACCAGCAAAAGTACGGTTAAGGACCTTATTTACACATTATCCGCTGTTACACCCTACCCTACAGCACAAGATAGTAATTATTTATTAGTAATATAGTCATCGTCCATTGTAATAGTGATCTGTCGCTACAATTATGGTAATATATTATATTACAATAGTTCAAAGTAATCTTTATCATTATTACAGCGGACTTTTCATTTCACATGCAGTCAGTTAAATCGAAATGTCGTCGTGTACGCAACAATGAAACTGCGCCTTAACGTCCAATGATAATATTTACATAAATAAAAAAAAATAGAAGAACCCGACTGACTTTTTAAATATTGCTAAACACTTTTTTTTTAATAAAAAATATCAACCGCTACAAGCTTTCTTCCTTAAAATGGAAGCACCCATCTTTGTGTACTTATAAATTGCTGTAATAATTTAATAACACAGAAATATAATAAGGTTTTTCTTATATTAACAATGAGCATGAATATTATTATTAGGAGAAGGTATTACAATCTGTGTGTGTACACGATCATTCAAATGAAAGAGTGTCTTGCCAACTATTCCCGCCAAAACATTATTTTTTTTTTTTTTTCAAAAATGGATTGCCAAGTAAAACAATATTTGACAGGGTTGACAGTGTTGTACAAAGGTTGTACATAAATGACTATCGTCTGTTTTTTCTTAGTATATTTCTGTGTTTCTTTACTAATAAGCTAGCGCCAAATGTTTTAAAAAACTCGAAGCGTTGATTATGTCATGATTTATCATTTGTAATCTTTTTCGACTCGGTCTTTCAAGTGCAACTATGTCCACGACGAAGCAGCGTCCAAAAATAACATAGCATTATTACAATAATATTATAATACTGCAATAAGATTGCGTTTTTTGAATGTTAGTGATGCGTGTAATGTTAATAACGATACAAATAAATCATGTTTCTTTTTATATGTTTTTAAGTAAAACGTGTAAAATTTAAAAACAATAGAAGAGGTGGTGGAAGACCGTGAAGAGCTTAGGTAGGTACTACCCGTTCGCCTCAAGTTTGCCGTTCCCGCCCGCGCCGCGCCACACCCCACCTCAAAGAGATCCCGGTACTGAGCAACTGCGGATCTGCCTCGAATTGCGGTGGGGTGTGGCGCGGCGGGAGGTAACGGCTAACTTGAGGCGGACGGATTGTACATGGATCAAGTGAAGAAGGCGTCATGTCAAGACAGCTGAAAGAACTGGTACAAGGTAAAGAAAAATAGAGGTTGCTACACAGACAATGGCGCAGCTCTTAAATGTAGAAATACTTTACAAAAAATTTTTTTGTATGACAAATGACTTTTCCAACGAAAACGTAAGAATAAATAAAGGTGTGATGTTTTAGTTAGATTATTTTTAATTAGTGCATTGTAAAGATAATGTAGTTATTATAAAAACAAGTTTTTCACTTCAAACTTGTAATAACTTATGAAAAAGTATCGAAAGAATCTAAAATAATAAAAACAAAAGGATTTTACTAAACACATAAATTTTCTGCAAAAACATTAATGAGTATTAAATTAGATTTATTTGAATCGTTAATTAGTAAAGCTGTTAGCGTGTATGCATATTATAAAACCAGTGATGCTGTCTTTATAATGACGAACAAAACATACCACCGTGCTTTAGTTATTTTAGTAATATTGTATATAAAAAAATTATAGAAATTTTGGTCAACATATCAAAAATTATGACATTTTAATCGCACAACTAGTTCAAAACTAGGACAACTCAAAACCTTTTTTACCTTACTGTAAGTAGTTTAGTACGCGCGCGAGTTGACGACAAAACAATTGGTAAAATCGAATGGTGCACGGTCGATCGTGCGAGTTTTTTTTTGTGCGAGATGACGAATTTATTTTCAAGAGTAACGTTCACCTAGTTACGTTACTCTTCAACGAAATCGCGATTTTAATTCCAATCATACTAATATTATAAATGAGTTTGTTTGTTATTCCTTCACGGCTTGACTAAGCAGCCGATCATTTATAATTTGTATACATATTGTCAGGGGTATACAGCCCAACATAGGCTACTTTTTATACCGTGAAAGCATGTCATTCCAATGGGAAAATATTTTTTCTACAATAGATGGCGCTGCAAAACTATTAATGTCGGCCAACAGATGGCGCCACAAGTCGCGCTATGGGTTGTTTTCTCAAACGAGAACTATTTCATAAAATTAACCGCGGGAAAAGGCTAGTTCTGTATAATTTCAATTTAAAATTAACAGCGAACCTAATTCGTTCCCTTGAAACTTTATACATTACTAATTTGATATTTCATTTAGTTTAGTATTTAGTTAAAGCTAATATAGTCTCGAGAGTACCTAAACGAACAATCCAATACCGATCGCTCCGGCAGGATTGGTTCTAAGAGTAGCCAAGCTGATCTAGGTGTGCGATATGCATTTAAAACAAAATTTTCATTTTATTGTAATGTATAACTCACCACTTCGCTGGTAAGACAGTTGATGGTTGTGGGTGGTGCGACGCGCGCTGGTGGTGGCGGTGGGCGCGGCGAGCGTCTACCGTCGTTTGGGGTGGCACCGCGCGCTGGGGTCATGGGGTAGCCTGCAAATGTTTATGCATTTTACTCACTACAATTTCACGAGGATACTGACCTGACAAGGCTGTACTTCGGATGACACGTTAAGCGATCCGTCTCGATTGTTATCGGTAAATAAACAATTTTTACACAATTTACACAGCGCCAACTGGTCCCAACCGTGCATCCACACCGTAGTTAATTTTTATGGGTCACCATCGACATAAAAGTACAGTAAAAGCTGTCCGGTACTGAGATTGTGCGGCATTGCGATAGTGCAAGTTCACACCATCACTCTTCAGTCACATGCGAGCGAGCGACAGAAGCAGTCAAATTGACAAAAATTCAAAAAAAAAACAAAACTTTTATTCAGAGAATAGGTTTTCACAAACACGTTCTCTTGTCAGAGTATACAGTAATAAATGATTTGTATAAATTAATCTACTCTATAAACTACTACTATTTCGGAAACAAAAGCAAAATGACCACTGGTAAAAAGAAATGGCGAAAGAAAACCAGTTACGGCCTTTTTTGTCATTTAAAATATATCGTACTTTTCTTTTTCAACATAAATTTAAAACTGGGTACATACATACAACATTACGTACGCGGAATGTCAATAAATAGTGCCATTAATTTGTCTCAACATAAAATTAAATATAAAATGCTAAATCGGTGTTAAAGAGCAGAGCAGACCGTCCGCAAGGCAGCAACCGTTCTCTTGTATTTTTGAGTTGACGTGAGAGTCGGCCTTTTAGCCTCCATTACTGGGCTCACCATCACGATATTATGAACAATATTGTAGGGAACAACAGCAAATACTATAGAAGACTAATACGCACAGCTTCGGAAGAATTCGGGCAAGACGCGACACTAGCGCCCCTACGGCATGAGGGCGGCATGAGGTGAACGATTTCAAAACTTTTGTGCGTTTTGTATGCAAAATGTTATAGCGCCCCTAGCGGCATGAGGTGAACGGAGGTTGCCAAGTCATTGTATGAGAAACGTCAAGAGCTGTGCGTATTAGTCTTCTATAGTATTTGACAACAGTAACAAAAAGACAAAAAACGATCTGTTAAAAAAAGACAAAAAACGATCTATTAAATAAAAATTGTCAATTGGACACCACTGCTTCTGTCGCTCGCTCGCAACTGACTGAAGGGTGATGGTGCGCAAAATCTCAGTACCGGACAGCTTGTCTTTACTTTTATGTCGATGGTGTCAACATAATCCAACAAGATAACATTCTTCAACTTTTGCAACTTTACAAATAACTATTTGTTATCAGATGTTGCCCACTAACACTTGGAAACATCCACAAATAGTAACAGCGGTGTCGATGTACGGTTACGGTACTATTTCACAACAATTCAAATTCAAAATATTTTTATTCAAATAGGCCTTATATAAGCTCTTTCGAATCACACTTACTTGTCACACTTCGTCACCCCCTCTTAATCTTACCTTGCTCGCTGCTACTGGACTCCGTAAAACTTGGCGTGCCCTCAGTCCATGTTGGCGTCGAGCCTTCTACCGATGCGGGCGGTGTCCAGCAGACACTATAAATTTAATAAAAAGTAGGTACTACTTTAAAAAAAAGTTTACAAAAAAGTTAAAGTAGTACTTAAAATACGTAATAAATTCCTAATAAAGTAATTTTTTAAAATTACATTGCATTATTTTTTTGCACAAAGCCATTTGACAGTTGCTAATAAACCTATCCCTACAGTGGGACAATTTGATTTGACTACGGCCCTTCTCAGAGGACAACTCAAAAAATCTGACTTGCAAAAGTATTTTCTGTAAAACTACTTGCAAAATAAATGACTTTATTTTATTTATGGGTTTATATGACATGATGATAGTGTTCATACTCCGTGAGACCATTTCGACACTTTTTTTCAGATTCGAGATCGCCGCCTTGTCAACAAAGGTCGTCAAGATGGCGACCTCGGATCGTCACTGTACAACGCTGAACGCTGCTTTTTTAAAGTATACTTTTTTTTGTTAAAAAGTGTTCAAATGTCGTTAAGACACGACAGAAACGACATTAAAAGACAAACAACAACAACAACACTTTTTTTCATAGACTTTATAACAAGAAAATCTCACCTCGCCTCGTTACTTCTTGCGCTGCTCAACGCAGCAGGCGTCAATGCTAACGATGATGCCGAAGAAGTCGTCATAACACTAGCAGCGCTTGACGCCCCACGGCGTCTTCCAGATGCGCTTGAAGACGTCGTCGACGACGAGTTAGTTCGACTGGTTCGCGGAGGTGGCGCCTCTTCGAACGGCGGTGGTGGAGTTGAGCAACAGGATAACGGCACGGCGGCTGACAGAGAACTAGCGTTACTAGGTATAGTTAGCAAATCTAGGCTATTCAAACTACTAGAAATGAAGTCAGGCTTATTCTTGATATTGGTAGCGCTAAACTGATTTGAAATTATGTACCTAAATTCATTTGAAATTCCGTAAATTGAAATTTTCTGAAATTTTTTTTTAAATTAAGACATGACTGCGATGACTTATTTTCAAGAATGAGCCTGATTTGTAAAGAAAGATATGCTACAGAGATCTAAGATAAAGTAAAAAGAAACTACCTACTAGAAATAAAAAATGCTCTAGACAAATCTAATTTGGGAGATGAAAACTATGCAGTGTTACAAAGATGTTTATGAAATGACGGAAATCTACGGACAGATGTAATGACGACCTACAAGGTAATTCTTATTTGGAAATTCAGAGACAGTGGCGCCACATAGTTTATAATCTTGGCAGAAGTCTATAGACAGTGGCGCCACTTTGTTCACAATCTTGGCAGCACTGTATAAGAACTACTTGACGTAAACAATGATGATAACATTCGTCACAGCTGTCAAAATTTGAAAAATGAATACGTTAATGAATAAGGAGTTTTTTTTTCACACATACGGCCAGTTTTGAAACGCATTTTAATTCTACATTCTCAATCTCTTTTTTCTTATTTGGTTTGACAATGACCACTACAATTTATAATGTCATAAATTTTAAAAAGGCGTTTCAAAAATTGGCTATAATACTGGTATTTCAGACGAAATGATTTTGATGATACTACAAAAATAAAATATGAAAATAACATTTAGTGAAAAATGCAAAGGAAAAAATGCAGATTATGCTCTAATAATGACGTTAGTAATACAAAAACTAAAACGGCCAACAAATGTAATACTACATCCAAACATGACACAATAAATAGTAATCATGGCAGTACTATGAGACACAAGAATAGGAACTTTAGGTTCAAATAAGGAGCGGTTAACGTTGCGTTTTTGTCTCATTTCATATGCATGGTCTCTCTTACTCTCCGTTATTAGTTATTTTACCTCTGACAGATGCATTAAAAAGTTTTAAAGCACTCAAAATAAGTGTCACAGAAATAATGTGTGAGCCGACATAGTGTGTTTTAAATCGTTTAGAGGTAAAATAACTGAATGGACTGTTGTCTCCTATTTATCGTAAGATCATTCTCCAGCGACATTACCCAAATAAAGCGACTCGACTGCAATGTAACTCTCATTTGCCTTTTGCCTTGAACTGGCACACGATACTATGTCGACCGCTTTTTGATAGGATCCATATGCAACACGGGTCGCATGCGACTGATATCCGGTAGAAGACGCGTTGCGTAGTGTTGCGCGCTAGTTTGAATGAAAGCTACTTTCGAGCAACTAGTATGATACGCATGATACTCGAGTTGCTTGTGAATTGTGTCGTGGACGAACAATCAAGAGATTTTTCTTACGTATCTCGCAATAAAGATACTAGGCAACCGATGGCTGTAGGTGACCATTAACTTTCCATTGCGGAGTTAGAATCATGCGTTGTTTATGTCTAACGTACATACAAAGAACTCAATGTAATCAACGCAACGCTAACGCGCTTTTGGGAAGTAGTCTTAATTAGCAAGTACACCTAATAGATACAGGTAGTTTGTAAGAAATTTTATCACAAATCTATGGATTAATTCAATTTAAAGGACTTCTTCTATCTCTTTTCTCATTCTAAACAACTTCTCTGATCTCTTCTTGAAACTACCCTTTTTCTTTTGTCTTGGCACTTTTTTCGGTGCTGTATCCGATTCTGTGCCTGAGAACTTTTTAATTTTCTCATGTACATTCCCACTTATCGATTTAGATACTACAGGTGCTATGGCTGTTATATTTAAGGAGTAATGTGATCTTCTATCACTAGAACTGGTACTTTCATGCGTGTATTCTATGGGTTCGAAAATCTTTTTAGTTTCTTTTACTGGTTTGATAGGAATTTTGTATGATCTGCTGTCTTGCGATGAAGATATAGAGCTTCTTCTTGAACTATTCTCTGAATCGGATTGCACTTTAAGTATATGCTTTTGGAACATGTCAATCTTAGATTTCGCCTTTCGATGGCATATAACTTCATCCTTACTCATACCTTTTGAATGCTGTTCGTTATATGTCTTTATTACGATTTTTGGATTAGTTTTCTTTGATTCTTGGCGATTCTTGTCTCTCTTCGATTGATTGAAGTTTAATCTTTTCGTTAAACCAGACATTATACCAGATTTTGCACCATTTTTCTCAAATTTATCGGGTTTAATCTCATCTTTTGCATCAATATAACTCATATCTTTATCAATACGTGATGTCTTTTTCAAACTTTTGGCTGCAGAAATCAAATCTGACGATCTAACATTATGTACGCTAGCTTTTTCATTACTATTATCAAAACTAATAGGCGATTTTCTAGAGAATTTGTCACCAATTTGAGTAACAACATCTTTGATAAACTGCGAAGGACTTTTAGACTGTCTCCCTCTTATTTCCATAACTTCATCATCATTTAATTCATACACAACAATCTGCTCTTCGCTACTAGACTCTGTCATTGAAGTATCATTGTAATCACCTGAATCTAAATGCTCTCTAACTGCTTTGTCTACGTTAAACTTAGCCATCATGGTAGTCTGAGCTATGAGATCCTTCCCAGGATGAGACCTTTCAGTAATGCTATCTGCTTCTTCAACAAAGTCTAAGAAAGAGTTAGACGCGACTATATTAGTCAACCTAACTGAATGTTCAGACACTGACGGTGGAATATGGCATGCAACAGGCTCTTGAAACTTAAAATCATGCCCATAGAAACAAAAATCATCATCACTGCTCGTGATTGGTGTCTGTGGTGGTATATCATTAACAGATATGTTTAAATTAAGATAATCACCTTTTGCGTCGATTGATGATTGTGAGTTTGCCCCACCGCGTTTGGCTTTAGGTGATCCTCTAGGAGGTACAGGAGGTGGAACTCTCTGTTTTGAGCCTTTTAATACAGCAGGGAATGCTATTTCAGGCTCAGACGACGCAGTAGGTTTAGATGTAGCTAAAGTAAGTTTTGCGGCTGTAGAAACGGGTGACGTCAGTGATGTAGGCGTGATATGCGCTGTCACATCAGACAGAGAGACTACGATTAGAAAAAGACGGTGCAAGTTTGTAAAATGGTTTAATAAAAAAAAACGCAAAATTTGGCACGTAAAGTTAACAATAAAATTTGTGTAATGGAAGCGGTTCATAAAATCAATAATCCAAAATGGGATTTTTGTATTTATATTTTTTATATTGGGCTTGACCGTTTACGCATCGAATTTATTATTGGTGCGATTTTATAAGATTGTAAGTTTTTGAGAAAAATAAAAATGTGCAGGAATAGGTGTTTAAAGTAATTAGGTACCCAATAGTAAAGATCCGAGAGGTCAATATAGCAGCATGAAAAGAAATATATTATGACAATAAGTTTATAAATATTAAACAGCTTAATGCAGGATTGTGGCTATGAATTACAGATGTACAAGGATGTCTATGACCGTGTGTGACGTTTGTAGGAGGGCGTTACTGTGGCATATTTTCATACATTGTGTCAAACGCGAACTGTCAAAAAGTGACATACAAGAACGGGAGTTGTAGTTCCAATTTCGGCCACGTTCATAAATACAATTGTAGCCATAGATTTAGTATATACTAGCGTACTTATAAGATCGGCTTTGGTTTGATTAAGACGAGACCAAAAACAAAATACACTAGTGTGCGTGAAATGTACATGTGTGCAAGCAAGATATATAATTTTGTAGATTTCTTTTTAGTTTGAGTTACATCCAAGTACCGCACAGGTAACCATATTTAATCACGTCTAATTAACATCAAAACTACACTAAAATAAAAACCATAAATTTTGTAAAAATAAGTAGGATTTGATGGATTTCATGGACTATAAAAGCGAAAGAAAGGCATACAATCGATGCATTCGAAATGTGGTGCTGGAGGCGAATGCTACGAATCCCGTGGACAGCTAAGCGCACAAATGCATCGATTCTAGCTAAACTAAAGATCAAAGATCGCCTATCCACCATTTGCCGTCAACGCATCCTTGCATACTTTGGGCACATCGCAAGACGAGGAGACCGTAACCTCGAAAAGTTGGTCATAGTCGGAAATGTGGAAGGGAAGAGGAGCAGAGGCCGATCCCCGACGAGGTGGTCCCCGACCAACTTGGAGAGAAGCGGTTCCATTTCCACGATGCGGTTAAAATGGCTACCGATAGATGCCGATGGAGACAATACATCCGGAAGATGACAACAGAGGCGTGTGATCACGATCTTCAGAATTGAAGGATCAACTACAGAGAGAAGTAGGATTTGTTTTTAACACGACTGACGTCAGGCCGATACAGTCCGAAAGCGTGTTTAGGAAAATGGTATCGCCTATCTATCTCGCTCTAACCAACGTGTATGCTATGATCTATCTCTTTTGCATTGCCAATCTTACGCTAGTATATAATAAATCTATGATTGTAGCACTATAAAGTAAAATCGCCTGTAA
Organism: Endotricha flammealis; assembly: GCA_905163395.2. Lineage (NCBI taxonomy): Eukaryota > Metazoa > Arthropoda > Insecta > Lepidoptera > Pyralidae > Endotricha > Endotricha flammealis. The sequence continues at coordinate 3,034,789 of LR990883.1, forward strand.
TAAGATGTACAATCCGCGCTACGAGATATGAGAACTGACGTGTCACGTGACTTGCGCAGTAGACGATTTCTATACTATTTTACTAGAAATCGTCTACTGCGCAAGTCAAATCAGCGATCAATCAGGTCTCGTCACTCGTGGCGCAGTTGTGTTGTGTAAACTCAAAGATCGAAATAACCAAAGACAGAAAACATTAATTGCCGCCTGCAGTTTCGAGAGCGGAAGACACACCGTTTAGAATTTACAGGATGACACTCTGAATTACGAAAAATTATTATTCCGACAGTCTTAATTTCGAAACTCGACTCAACTTCGAATTAATTGAGAGGGGCTTGCATCTCGGCCTAGTGCGACATTGGGATACCAACAAAAGATTATGCACATTTTGTTAGTCCTAATTATAAGATCACACATTAATTGCTTTTGATTTTGCAAAAGCCTGCGTTCTCTCTTCGGGTCCACATTTGAATGGAAATGAAATTGGAATTTTTACATCGCAGTTGTTTTTTTTCGATCAATGAGTTTTTTCGGTCTTTTATTTTTAGCATAGACGTTTTTTTTTCATTAATTTTGCATGTAGCGTTAAACAAATAAAAGCAAAAGGCATAGCAAGGGAGCTCTGGTTTTTATGCCCAAAGGAAGCTAAAGCTATCAATTTTTGTACTTATTATGGTTTTTGAAGTAGACTTGTAAAAAGCGTAAGCAATGTAATTAAAACTGGATACACTATCACATATAACCTATCTCCGTAAAAATACCCATTACATATTTTAGTTAACAAACACAGCTTTCACTTTTTTCTAATACCTATCTATCAGTTTGGATATTATAATTAAACCCTTGCTATACTTTTTACCTTTCGCAATACTATGGCGGTATTCAGTGCGACGCGGACAGTCCGCCGCAGATAATCGCACTTAATACCGTCTATCCGTTTCAACTGTGAAGAGAGATTGAGATACAACTACAGACATTTTTTTATTTTAAGGCACTGGCCACTTTGCTATCCACCTGAAAAGTGTCAAATTCTAAAGCAATAAATATGTGTTATAGATGTTACCGGAAATGTATACAATTCCTAGGAAATGTGTTATTATAAAGAGTGCCTCGCTCCCTTCGGTCGCTCGGCTTTTGATGGTCACAAGCTAACCCCTCATCAAACCCAGCACCTAATCCAAATTTATCTGATGAACAACGTGTATCAATTATTTTATTTACAGATATTTCTGATTCTCTGGGTTATGTTAGGGTTAGCTTGTGACCATCAAAAGCCGAGCGACCGAAAGGAGCGAAGCCACCTTTATAATAACACATTTCCTAGAAATTAAATACATTTCCGGTAACATAGATATATCTTGTCTGCTTATCTCATTCCCTCTCAAGAATCATCGGTAGTGTTGTCGAAATATCGATAGTCCATCGAAACGCTATCAAGTGGCAATACTATATAGTCGACGGACGGGGCTGATTCTCGTAAGAAAAACCGATTCTATTTCGATTCAACCACACTAGCTGTCCCGTACAATACCTATTTTGTATGAGTGAGATAGTGATTGAATTTGAATCGAAATAGAATCGAGTTTTGTAACGAGAATATTCTGGTCGAATATTTTTTTCCCGGGTTAAATGACATTGACGGTTTAAAAGCCTATTTATACACCGATCCACATCCTCACCTGCCTTCACACCTGGACCTCCGCTTGAGCTTGCAGCGCCTAATCCATAGGGCAGCGTGAAAATATCAAACAATTAAAAACTAAAGTGTTTATAGTATTTCATTATAAGCACCGCATTCGGCTTAATCGAATTAGTACATCGATTTGCGCTGGTTACATTATTTATTTGTCGGTCGCATTAGGTTGTCGTGTTCGTTAATAAGGGACAGGTTTCAAAAAGTCTGTCGTCAGTGATTGAAAGTCGAAAACTGCGGTCGAATACGGCTAATCGTTTACGACCTAATGCAAACGCTAAGATTAATTTGTATCATCACCACGGATTTTTATCTAAAACTGGATACAGCACTCAATATCATCTCAGCCACAAGAAGTCCACTGCTGGCCATAGGCCGCCTCCAAACGTTTCCAGTATCACCGACTGGCAGCAGCCTGCGTCAGGCTGTTCTAGCTAGTCTGACCACGTGGTGAGACGACCTAAGAAAATGCGGCCGTCCTACGTGGTCGCCATTCTAGAACCCTCTTGCCCCACCGGCCATCGGTTCTGCGCGCTATGTGCCCACTGCCACTTCAGCTTGCTCATCCGTAGAGCTATTATTATCTATCTATATATCGGTTATTATCGTTCTTGTTGAGAAATAATAGAAACGGATCTTGTAGGGAAACATGGTTTTTAAATCGTTCGTTAATAAAAATTACAAATCGTTTCAAAAATGACGCGTCGCTTCGCTTTGACGCAGAGCCAATGAGTGCCTTATTAAGTCTTGTTCTTTTTTGTTGTATAGACAACCTGTATAGACAAAGGATTAAACTGCGGTCGTAAAGCAGGTAGAATTTCGTACAATGACCTTTTTAAAATTGAAAATGTTTGTTATCCCATTAAGGTTAGGTTAGGTAGCTTCACTATCTGTACGAGTGTGACAGAAAATTTACGTGGGAACGACAGAGACAGGTAATAAGGTCAATGTACGAAATTATTTCTGATTCGCGACAGCACTTCAAGTGAATTTTAAATAAAAACCAATATTATAAATTAAAACATCATTTAATTTACCATTATATACACATTTTGGTCAATGACAGCACAATAATAATAAATAAAAAATTATTAATAATTCAATTCAATTGTTAAAAAAATATATACAAGTGTTATTTGACGGATGACGTCACAAAGCGAGCTATGAACAGTCGACAAATGAAAGACGTAACCGGATCGTGGATTAGGGTGCTCATATAAAGCGGCAAGTCGGCGCCGATCGGCGCTGGGTTAACTTGCATAAAATGTTGTCGGCACCAATTAACCGTTTATTTATGAGTGATCGCATTTTAGATACATAAAAATGGTACCGGTGCCGACCGGCGTCGACTTATTGGCGCCAGAAACCTGCCGCTCTATGTAAACACCTTTAGTGCGCTTGTAGACGTCAGTTTTTTCCGGTCGCCGGACCTGCGTCCGTCGCGCCGAAGGGAAGCGGTAGTGCATCCGTACGCCGGACCGAAGTCCGGTGCATGTACACATTCGTTATAAACCATACAACATCGCGAATCCGGTAAAAAACACAGTCAGTTATCCGGCGAAAAAAACGGACGTCTACAAGCGCATTTAGCCTGCTCTCCACAATCATGTTTACAATGAAATGTTTGCACATTTTATTCTCATATTTGAATACATACAAGACATTCACACATTCAAATTCAAAATATTCAAATAGGCCTAATATAAGCTCTTTCGAATCATTACGTGACTACATAGCGCATGCGCGTAACTCGCTATATGACGTCATTGGTTTTGACAATTCTTATTTTTTAGGGCGAGACTACACAACCGAATTTTCACCAATACTTCGGTTGTAATTTCGCCCTGCAGATATTAAATTTCACGAATAGTATTTGGCTATGAATATTGTAAAGCGTACATGCATATTGTTTATGTGTGCGTGAGCGATTTTACTAGCGTTCCCGAGGTTACGCACACTACAACGTGTCCAACATTATACCCAAAAGCTCTTCGTGAAATAGAAGATCTTTAACTATAATATCTTCCGTAACATATCTTTAATATTTGATAATCATTATGATTTTACAATTTTACGTCATATTTTTTTTATAAAAACCGGTTCGTAAAGTCAACCAATGAAAGAGATGAGCAGGTTAGAGAACTAAGAACAAAGATTATGCTAATAATGTGAGCATCGTTTAAACTTTGTTATTACATAGTATATGAATGGGAGGACAGTCTCGAGGAGCTGATCATCGTTGGCAACACAGAAGGCTAAAATACGAAGGGGCGGCTCTCCAATTACAAATGTTTATAAACGTGAATGACGTTTGCAGGAGGGCGTTACTGTGGCATATTTTCATACATTTTGTCAAAGGCGAACTGTCAAAAAGTGACATACAATATGAACGGGAGTTGTAGTTCCAATTTCGGCCACGTTCATAAAGACCTTTGTAGCACATAGGTGAACAGACCAACTGAAGGATGATCATAAACCAGCAAGTTTCTACCAAATCGCCAAAATTACCAACGATAGAGGTCGATGGTGACAGTTTATGCATTCTCGAATGAGATCTCACCATGACCACGATCTTCAGACATGAAGGACCGTCCTGAGAGATATTCTTTATGAATACAAAATCAAGTAAATCCCTTCACGCAATATTTAGAAAATTTGAGTCATATTTACGGCCCCGCTCATCTATTTCATTGGCCGACTTAAAAATAAAATAAATTTTATTGACAATAAATTAATAGCCCCTTGATCAGTGAGTTTAAAATTTCAATCTCTTTTTCTCTTTTTAATAGACAATGCCAGTGGTGCTAATTCTGTTTAATTTTGGCAGGACTAGATGTGTTTCCTTATGAACCTTTGCTGTGAAATTAGTTTAGTTAAATGTACAACAGAATTAGCACCACTATGAGATTTAATGTACATTCAAAAATGTCTATATACTATAGATTTAGTATATACTTACTAGCGTATAGATCGGCAATGCAAAAGAGATAGATCATATCATACGCGTTTGTTAGAGCGAGATAGATAGGCGAGACCATTCTTCCTATACACGCTATCGGCCTGTGTCGACTCGACGTCAGTCGTGTTAAAAACAAATCCCACTTATTTTTACAAAATTTATGGTTTTCAAGTGTAGTTTTGGTGTTAATTAGACGTGATTAAATATGGTTACCTGTGCAGTGCATGGATGTAACTCAAACAAAAAGGAAAATCACACATGTACATTACACGCACACTAGTGTATTATGTTTTTGGTCTCGCCTCAATCAAACCATTGCCGATCTATACGCTAGTAAGTATATACTAAATCTATGTTATATACTCACTGTACGTATGATAAAATAATAAATTTTTAAATTATCAACATTACATTTCGACAAATGCATTATTTTTATAAAAAAAGTATTTTTACCGATAGATAAATTTCTAAAGACAATTTTATAATGGAGTTAAAGGCACCGCTCGCAAAAGTGCTCAAGTCTCAAATTTCAATTATTGAAAAATCTAAAAGGCACCAGTGCAAAACTATATAAGTCTAAATTTTCAATAATTGATCGTAAAGCATATTTGTGACTTGGAATACTGTATTTATCGTATGTGTAACATAATAATTAAAAAATATATGGTAACCACCACATAAATGTACGTATAATCAATTCCAACATACTTGTCACAAGATTTGACACGACAGATTGAGCTAGCCCCAAAAGTAAGTTCGAGACTTGTGTTATGGGATACTAACTCAACGATACTATATTTTATAACAAATATATTTAAGATAAAGCAAGCCTCAGGCCAATCAGAAAAAGTTCGTTTCTCATCATGACCCGATCGGGGTTCGAACCCGGGACCTCCTGGGTGGCGGTCAGGCATGGTAACGCCACGGAGGTCGTCATATAATTCAACAATTGTTTAAATTGTACGGCATAACTTATTGTGGTAACATATTTTTTTGTGTATTATCGAAATAAAATGATTTCTAATCAAAAAAAGGTTCATGTCTATTTTGTAAGAAAAAAAACCTAGTCTGTAGCTTTTGCGTCAAGTTATGGAACGGATTATACATAACTTATTACCTTTCCTATTGTATATAAAATTTTCATATTGTCTCAGTGCCACTAACATCGCATTCATGTCGACTCGCTAGGTGTGTTGGTAGCACTAATTATGTTAAAACAACTCTACCAACTTAATAAACATAGTGGCGGAGTATATATCTTACGAGACAATGGAATAATCAAAAGTTCTACATCAATAATAACAGAAATTACTTTTGTATCTCAAAAAGAATCGCATAGTTTAAAAGATTTTCTTAATATCGGATAATCGGGACAAGCCCACCACACATTCCTACAGTTGTCTCCTGTACAGCCAGGATCAAGAACGGCGACCTCAGATTGACAATAAGCAATAAAGCTTATTGACGTCCCTGACTACAGCTGTCTTGGAACTCAACAAATAATAACGCTATTCAATCCAGTCTGACATACGACTCGTTAACGCATTCACTGCCGGCAACGCATATATGCCTCTTTGTTACTTTCACCCAGTGCCTTGAACGCGTCTGTGAATTCATATATTTTGCGAGCTTCGCCCAGTGTCAACGCACATTTGTGTTCTATTAATCCTACTATGCTCCACTTATTTTTAATGTGTTACCCTTTATCTGAAGACATTGACAATGTACAATCCATTATTAAAACCTACCATAGAAAACAAATCAACGTCAAAATAGTATGAACGCACATGTGCGTTTGCGGCACACAGAAAAATGCGGCACCTGGCGAAGGTTTAGGGTTTTTACCGGCAGTAAATGCGTTAACAATAATATAATTTTATAATACCAATAAATAATCGTCTACATGAAGTACGTATTATATACCATGGGATACACTCCCGCTAATAAGTGTAAAGCTGACCGCAAATTGGCTACTACACTGGGCGTCAAAAATAAGTAGTATTTTAAAATTGCAATATCTCCTAAACTACAGAAGCTAGACCTTCGAAATAAAAAAAAAAGTTAAAAGACAATTTCATTTAATAAAAACTTCATGCATAATTTCGACTTTTATAGATTGATTTTTTATTTCAAAACTCTAACTGAGTAATTGCAATTTTAAAACTGTACTACTTATTTTTGACGCCCAGTTGTATTTAGTTTTTATTTTCTATCGACATTCCCACCGCTGCGCTGTCTCTGTATAGCCAGGATCAACGGCGACAATAAGACAATAAGCAATAAAGCTTATTGATGTGGAGAAACTACAGCTGACTTAGAACTCACAACGAATTTAATTGGAAAGATGTTAGACGAAGTAGGAAGTATTGAAAGGGCTTCCCTCCTTAATACCCACGTGAACAGATAGTTGATTGGTGTAGTTTTCAAGCAGTATCACAATTAATAGCTTGGCTTAATTACTATCATCTATCTATAACAATTTGGGCCGACATTATAACGTACCTCCCGAAATCTCAATTTGTTCATTTAGTTTGACACTCACAATAACGGTATAAGTTCATTTAAAAAACATATAATTTAAGGCAACTATAGTCGCCAACACGGCTGAGTCGCGCAGACGTATGCAAACGAAGTTTGAAACTCATATTTTTTACTCAATGCATAACGACAATCGATTTCCAATCTAATCTAATATTATAAAGAGGAAAGATTTGATTGTTTGAATTGAATAGGCTCCGAAACTACTAGACCGATTTCAAAAATTCTTTCACCAGTAGAAAGCTACATTATCAGGGAGTGACATAGGCTATAGCTTTTCCCAAAATTCAATGTGGTTTTCATGGGAACGAGTCGGAACTTTACGTGGACGAAGTCGCGGGCAAAAAAGCTAGTTGTTTTATAAACTGCGCGTCAAAATCTTGGCGCGTACTATAATAACTAATTTGCGATCAGCTTGAATGACTCATGCCAAATATAAAAATATATTACGTACTGAATAATGCACCTAACATGACGACACTGGAATAAACGTGTACATAAATAGTACGTATAATTTAAGGATTCACAAGGCAATTACACTGGACGTTTCTTGAACTATTCTTTAGTGTATTTTCACATGTTTCAAAACCAATAGCGACTGTGTTATACAGTAATTGCCTCGAATACTTAAGTGTATTCAGAGATTTCGATAAATCAGGTTCGATTCAAACTCGATATTCGATAAAGTAATTAACAGTAATAAAATTCTATATAATTCACACAGCGTCCTAATCCCAAAGTAATCTGGGCTAAACCTGCTTGTATAATGGGTACCAGACAACAGATTTATCATTGTAAATATATATTATACTTATAATACATAGAAAACACCCAGAATCGAGAAAAACACATATGCCATCACATAAATATATGCCCCGAGCGGATATCTAACGCGCGCCTCTACTGCGGGCTGTCGAAATATTATACCTGTTTTTAATTTGCCATTTAAAAAAAAACTATAATGTAATTCTTAAAAGTACATTCTGCGTGTAATGCCGTGCGAATCCTAGCCGTCCAATTCATAAAAACAAATCCTACTTAACATTGTACGTATACAATTTACTAAGCTTAATGTAAATATTTGGAAAATTGACATCTTAGAATTTAAAAGGAACAAAACTATCGCGTAGGCACATTATGATCAGTACTAGGTAACTATGTACCAAAAATCGTGACCATTAAAGCTTTATAAACCCTCAATCGGCTGGTGGTACAACTATTATTGTGCTCCCACTGGTATTCGCTGTGTATACTTCAGCTTGTTCTAATGTTTTCACATAAACAACCTCTTTTAAAAACCTTTCTGATTCCGAATCCCTTATATGTTCATCACCGTTCAGCTGCACGACAGAAACGTGATCTTTCGTCTGTATTTCTTGATCTCTTCTCAAAACTGGTGACTCTGGCTTTATGTAGACTGTTTGTGTTGACCTAACCTTCCTAAATCTCATATCCTTTGGTAGTGTCGACGCGTCTCTGGTTTCATTTCGTACTGGTGTAACGCTCCTAGTTCTATAACTGGAGTTCAGGCTTTTTGGTAATGTGTTTGATTCTTTAATGTCTGTATCTGTGTTTGGAGTACTCTCAGATTTAACAAGTCCTATATCTATGAAGAACTTTTTGAATTTCTCAACAAAAGTTGGTGATTTTGAACGATTAAAACTGCTTGATAGCCGTTCATTTGATTGTTCTTTCGAACTAACCTCATCTATTCTCTCAGGTATATTTGACATACTCTTATGTTTCTCTAAAACAACTCTTTTTCTTAGATATTTATCATCATCGTCGTCATCAATAAACGGGATCTCTTGTAAATTATCCTTATTCCTCGTATCAACTGATGCGTCTTTGTAAATTTTACCTCCTACTTGGGGATATGTTGTTTCAACGTATATCTGAGGTACACTAGTACTTGTATTATCTGTTTGAATGCCACTATCAGCTAAACTACCATTTATATGTGATGATCCGGCACCAGTAGACAATACTTTAGTTAATTGATCGGACAGTGACTCCATTCTTTCATGCACTGCAGTTCTATAAACATTGTCAGCGTATGATGTGCCTGGTTCTCTCAAATTTGTCGTGTCAAAATCTATACGTCTTTGGAAGGTCCTATCTCGGTCCATTTTTAATCTATCAGATAGTACGGAGGGGTATTCAGTGGGCACTTGTGGCAAATGTCTTTGGTTCCATGTCGATATTGTGGTGTCCGTGAAATCGCTCATGCTAGATCGCTTCGAAGACCTAGGTGAGAGCCTGGACATTCTCAAGAGGTCCGGATTATAATCCATGATTGGTCGTCCGATGTACATTCGCCCTGATAACAATTAAGGCTATTCAGATGGACATTTTTTTTGGGTCGTTTTGGTACATTTCAGTTTATTTCTCCCCCCCATTCTCCACTCGTTGTCAAACCATGCCGTTACGGCTGTCGGGTCGCACACGTTTCAACACCGTTAAAACATAAACACAACAACGTCGGAAAAAAACACGGCAAAAATCCGTCGGAATGAAAAAAACGTCAAAGGTCTACTTTTTAATTATAAAACAGGACTGAGAACAGGTTTACATACACCAGGAAGGAAAGGGGGTTGGGGGTAAAAAATAAACTGAAATGTATACTAATAATAAATAAGTACCAAAAAACAAAAATCTCGCATTCAATATGTTAGGAGTTAGGGTAACAAACTACACATTATTAATAGGTCAATTAGCTGTTTTTAATCAATGTTAATTTAGCATTTTGAGACTACAGTTCATGACAACAATTAATTAATAAAAATTGCGAACCAGAGGCCTTATAGACAATAAAACAGTTAAAATATAATGTCAATATCAATTGCAATATTGCTCGTTTTATAATAAAAGCAACATAGCGTTTAACATTGAGACTAAATAACTATTTTTACGAGGCCCACAGGGTATTCTTTACGCATAATATATATAAGGGGTATAAATAAAATATATATAATAATAATAATATACTATATAGACAGACAAAAACTGTATCTTTTTGTTTAAAGACGTTCTTTTTCTAAAGCATTCCTTCTCGAAATTTCATTTAACAAGTTATCATAAAAACAATATATTTTTGACTTCGATCACATATAAAAAAACTAGATACATAATCAGGTATCAATACTACGTATCAAAAAAGATTCTCCATCTATTAAGAGTACATTTGTATACAGTCGTTAGTCAGTCATTGATTACGTACGTAGCCCTTTTGAATAGAGACACCTAAGTCCATTAGATTTGTCCAAATGTTTTCGTACATATTAATCGCTCACTATTTTAAAAATTCAACCTCTATTTTGTTTACGCAGTAATTGACAACTGATATTTGAGGACAAATATTTTTGAAGAAAATTACGAACATTACGTCTCTATTGGATACATACTCGATATAGTCACATTGACATTACAAAATGACAAAGTGCTCATTTTGACAAGAATCATTAACATTCAATCGAGCATTTTTTGAATCTGTTTTCTTTCTAGTAGCTTTTATCTTGCTGATACGCCAGCCCCATCACACCCTAATGAAGAATCTCAGGCCATATTTGAAACTGAATTCGGATTGTGTATATAGTTCATTAATTTGTGATCGAAGAATTTTGTCATTAACAAAGAACTGTAGACTCATTAACAAGCCAAAAAATAAAACATATATACCTGGTGGTTCTATGTCTTCTTGCGGTCTCGACGGCTTGGCGATGCTCTTTCTCTTCGACGGAGAGTGTTTCAATGCTGTGGATGTAAAAATTGAATTTTTGACTTATACACTTTTGCATTATGGCCGTCCAACTCGATGACTGTGGAACTGTTTTGAAATATACGTGTACGTATTACGGTTTTCATAGTCAACGAGTTTAGGTGTTATTGCGATCAGATATTTTTTATTTACTTTTAAAAATTTATTTTTTGAAAATATGACTTTAAACAGTACCGTAAAAATATTATATGGTTATTGACAAAAAAAAATGTCATGCAATGATAAGCCCTTATTACATCTGACTGAATTCAGAGTCTAACAAAAGAGATGGCGCAATACTAAGAAGTGAGAAGTTGTAAGTGCTTCTCGCTTATTCGTATTGCACCATCTCTTTTGTTAGACTCTGAATTCAGTCTGGTGTAATACGGGCAATAGCATGAGATTTTTTATAAATCTATCTAACTGATAGAAAAAAAATAGATAACTTGCGATTAAATTTTTGATATTTGCTTTATATTAAATTGTCCTTATTTCCTTTAAGATGCTTACTTCATTTTATAAAAGAAATATTAAAAATAACACAGTCAGCTTTGTACTTTTTGTTATTAAAATAATTTTTATGATTAAAAAAATATCCAATCACAATAAGTTTTAAAATTAAGTGAAATCTGTAAAAACGCTATTTGAAAAATAAAAAAGCTTTTATATCGTGAATAAATTCATGAATGCAAATAAAATTAACCTGAAAATTCTAAATACTGAAGCCAAAATGAAGAAAATATTTGAGAAACAGTAATTTTTTTATATTTGATATTGTTTTGCAGCAAAATAATTCTTTTTAAGGATTTATTCTTTACATTTAGGTGTTAATGCCTAGTAGTGGACGTTTCATATTCTTTCGGATTTTAAAAGAAATTGGATGCGATTTTGCAAATCTTAGAGTTAGAGCACACGACGTATTTTAAACGCGCAGATGACGCGCGTATTGTTATCCACCGCGAAGTTGCAATCATTTCATCGTGAGGTTTTAAATACAAAGAGCTCAATGTAGCACAAAACGCGCGTCCTCTGCGCGTTTAAAATACGCCGTGTGCTATGGCTCTTAAAAATATAATATGCTAATAATAATTAGTTTTTTTTAATCCGAAAGAAAATTAAGTGTTCCATCACTAGGTATTTCACGACCACACATTTACCCTAATTTATTGAAATATATTTTTTTTAGTTTTAGTATACTAATGGCCACCATTTGCTGTTTCAAGTTATCTATCAAATAGGCTATCAAATAGTATAATCAGCCATTCAATCATTTTTTTTATAAAAAAAATCATTACAGATATTATTTTTCACGAAGTCCGTTTGGCTATGAACGTCGTAATTGTAACGATCACGTGCATTTTAAAATTTAGTGTGCGTAACCGAGTTCACGAGCGCTCCCGAGATCACGCACACTAAAACAATGTGTATATGGACGTTACAAGCTTCATAGCCGAACGGAATTTGTGAAATAAAATATCCCCTTTACTAATAACAATTGTTTGAGAGTTATACAATGTTTTGTCACTTTCATACTTCATTTAATTCTTCTCAAGAAAGACAGTGACAAAACAGTGTATACCTATTTACCCGTTATACTATACTACGTTTATTAGTAAGGGGGTATGTGTATAATTTTTTTTATTAGTCCTGGAGCTAGTGTACAAAAAAAGAACTAATTTGCTGCTGCCAAAAAAAACACATGTTTAAATTAAAAAAGAATGTCAGTATGGACATGCGCATGTCTCGAAGATGACATCGAATAACCAGGGCACTATCTACATGAGAGAGAAGATGGGCCACTAGCAATACTTAGCAGTGGTCGAAGGGACAATTATCAAACGGGTTGATTTTGAAATTGTTATAAACATAATTTTATATAACGCAACTACGTATTTGTGTGTCCCGCTATCCCGTGGGAATTTAAAAAAATCTATTCCTATTATAATACGTCAGGTATCTACGGTAAAAAAGGACGTAACTGGTTTTCTTACGCCATTTCTTTTTACCAGTGGTCATTTTGCTTTTGTTTCCGAAATGGTAGTAGTTTATAGAGAAGATAAATTTATACAAATCATTTATTACTGTATACTCTGATAAGAGAACGTGTTCGTGAATACCTATTCTCTGAATAAAAGTTTTGATTTTTTTACGATTAATAGTTTACGCTGTAAGAACGTTGATCTGTCAGTCTTTCATTTACGACAAACCATTTTGTGTGTATACATAGATGGCAGAATAAACGTGAATGTGTTCTTACATAAGAAAAACAAAAAGATGTAAGTGTATTAGAGGGGGCTGATTCTCATAACAACAATCGATTCTATTTCGATTCAAACACACACGCTGTCCCGTTCAATTCCTATTTCGTATGAGTGAGACAGCGATAGAACTTGAATCGAAATAGAATCGGTTTTTGTTACAAGAGTGGGTCAGATATATGTGAGTTTATTGTCGTAATAAAAACAGTTCAAATTTCGTGTCAATCTTAAGCGCTATGTCACTCGTACAAAATACAAAGCGAGCGACATGGTCCTTGAGTTTGATTAGATTTTGACTGCTTTTGTTACAAAAAATAGACCCTTTGTACTTACATCCTTTTTCTTAACCCCTATAGCGGGTATTGGCCAAATAGTTGCCAACATAATCTGAACTTGATGCTGCAGAGATAAGGTTAACAAAACAATGTTTTTTTTTATTGTGCCCGTTAAAGGGTAAACCTTCGTTGAGATCATTAAAATAAATATGAAAAAGTGTGAGAAACGTGTTTGTAGTTTTGTTTATAACAATTTCTTTTAACATCAATAAAATCTTTGACACGACAGGGACAACTGACTATACATACAACACCATGCTTTGAACACATCCCACAATGACAGGGACTCACTTAGACCTCCACAGATGCGCACCAGAATCCGATTACGGACAATTGTTTGAAAGAAACGAAAAAAAACACAGATAATATTATTTTTTATTTTTTTCCTCTTGCAAAAACGGGGCGTGGGCCGTGCATGACTCGTTCAAAAAGTCATGCGAGAGAAAATTTCGAATTTGTTATAGAAACAAAAAGAAAAAAATGCATTCATATTTGTCAATAAAATAAAAATCTAGTTAAAATTGTGTAATTTCACTAACATGCCTAATTAAATTTCAATTTGCGTAAGATTATAGAAAAAAAAAAATTGTTAAAAAAAATATAATTAAAACATCAGCATATTAAATGCCTACTGTTATGGGTTGGGGTGTTGGTGTGTAATACCTTATTATCATTATAATTTTATTATTTACATACATTTTTTGAATTTCACTAACTTGGCATACGGCTCGCCTGATGGTAAGCAGTCACCTATGGCCTATCAGCCTATGGACGCTTGCAATGACGGGGGTACCACTCGCTCGTTGCCGACCCTTCAACAAGCGGAGCTCTGGAGACCTTACTCACCGTAGGAACACAGCATGGCCGAGACCAATGCTATTTCGCTACGATCTTCTGTAAGGTGGAGGTCCTTCCCCAGATGGGCTGCTTCGATTTGAGCGGATTATCCGCTGTGCTCTTCCTATTCGCATTTTAATGAATTTTTCTCAACAGTGACAGTTTTTAATTTTAAGTTGGATCTTTTTATTAATAAGCGGTATACAAAACTATATTACCATTTCAAGTTATTTTTCCATGCAATTAAATTTATTTTTCTAACAATTTTATACCACCATTCACCTAATATACTGTTTACTAACTATTATTTCAATTTTTAGCAAATTAATGTTACAACTATATCGTTCGCATAAAATATTATATTATTCTTTAATTACAACATACAGAACAGTACTACCAACATTCAAAAACAGAGAAGGAAAACAAATAGGAACGAGTTAAATTTATCAAAGTCTCCACTTTCTTTAAATGCACTAAGAAATTAAGAGTAGCAGATAGTGTAGCTAATTTATATAATATTTAAAACATACTAGCAATTATGTAAAATATAATTGGAGAACGTGTTTTTATATCACTAAGGTGGCAAACAAGCTTACGGCCCGCCTGATGGTGAGCGGTCACCGTAGCCTATGGACGCTTACAACACCGGGGGTATCACTCGCGCGTTGCCGACCCTGTAAAAATCTTTTAATGCCCCTTTTGAAGAACCCCATAAAGTGCCTGTACAAGGCTACTCTCTGACACATTCGTTGAAGATTTTTTTATTTTATATCGTTTTCATTTTTAATATTAAAACCCAATAATCTAAAGACTATTTGATACTAACGTCACCAAAACTGACTCGCACAGACGTTTCACGAAGTTCGAAACTGACACTTAATACTTAGTGCACAACGAAATCGAATTTCAATTGTTTCATAAGCTGTGAGTCGCGTTGTTGGCGCGTGCTATAAAAAACATTTTAAAAATATTTTTTTTAAATTAGATTTTTGAAGAAAAATACACCACCAACACCCGCCCCTGGACTACAAAACGCACACAATCACAACATAAAACGTTATGTGCAATCACAACGATACCTATGTAGCTTGTGACCAACGTTCTGAACTTCCGGTGATTGCCTTTGATCTCGGGGAGGTCCACTGATTAACAATATCTTACGTTAATTTTTTTTATTTGCAACAACACACTCAGTTATTAGGAACTGTGTATTCCAGAAAAGGACGGTACTTGTGCTCGACTCTGGCGCGGGCACTGCCGTGCTGCCTGATAGTCTAAGAGACTAGTGTATATATTTTTTTCTCAAATATGTTTATTATTTACTGTTTTAATGATTTTATGACTGTATTTTTTTATACTTTTTAAAATAACGAAATATGATATTGTTATATAACTGAGAACGTTGTTGCATATTTATATATTTATTGGTGTTTGTTCATGTAATATTAAAAAAAAAATTCTCTCAATTAAAAGTGATAAAACCTGTTAAAAAATAAACCCAAACTTACTTAACTACAGTATAAAAATAATCAAAACAATCAACATTATTCTTTGACCAATTAAAGACTCATAAAAAAAAAATTTTTTTTCGTTTTTTTTTTTTAAATAAAAACAATTAAATGGACAAACACCAAAGGGGATCACAACATGGGGTTAAATAATAGCATTATTGCAAGTAAATTAATACATATTTTTTACATAATTTTGGGCACTAGACGACATTAATTATTTTTTTTTTTAAATGCTCTTTTTTTCTTCTTTAATTTGACAATGACAGCTATAATGTGTCATTAACAGAAATTGACTGTTACGGGTAAAAAAAAATAGATAATCGCGATAACCACAAATTAGCTTTGAAAAAAAAAATGCATTTTACAGCCAAAATTATTTGGGATTTTTTTTATTTTAAGCACCATCTAGTGTCCAAAAACAACAACAATAATACCTTGCAACAGCTCCTAATTTGGGATTAGAACATACACGTGGTTACGTACATATATTAGCGTTTATTTACTATAATTCGTTATGACATTTTGCTTTTGTCCACTACATAAAACTGTAAAATTTTCCATAAGTTGTCGCGGATTTAAAGAGGTTTTAACTCTAACTCGAAAAGGGCGTTTTTTAAACTCTTATCTAAGATGTTAAGGATTTGAAATGCGATTGTTTTTAGTTAGTAAAAATTGCCTCTAGAAATAACACACTTACAGTGCTACAATGGTCTTTATGTACGCGGCCGAAATTGGAACTACAACTCCCGTTCATATTGTATGTCACTTTTTCACAGTTCGCCTTTGTCAAAATGTATGAAAATATGCCACAGTAACGCCCTCCTTCAAACGTCACTCACGTTCATAAACATGTACATGTCATATGTCAGACCTTTGCGGTTGCACTCTTTCAATCTGGTGTTGAAATTTACAAAACAAAAAAGAGGCCCTAGATTTAGACCGTCAGACATCTGTTCCATTCTATCGTCGATTAACGCCGACAAGCTACATTCAGTGAACTAATATTTTTTTTTGTTACTAATGAAAAATTGTTATTTATAAATTAATTTAACAGTTAAATGTAGTGGACGGATCGTAACTACCGATAGAGAAAAGCTACGAGTACTTTCGAATACTTTTAGCATGATGAAAATGAAACCTAACAATAATGGAGTCAGAAAAATTTAAGAAAAATGTCGTTTTATACCACTTTGTTTACCAGGGACGATGTAATGCGTTTACATAATAAGATTCCTTTTTTTTTTTAAAAAAAACGTACAAAAGTTTACGTTAATTTAAAAAAAAGTTTCAATAAAAAAAAAAACAATTTCGTTAATTAAAAAAAACTGTTATTTTTTTGACTTGATGGTAATTTCTTTGTACATTTTTTTTACTAATGCCTAATCGCCACTGGTAAAAAATAACAATTGAAAATTTTGAAGAGACAAAAACCTGAAAATTTGTATTTTTGAGCCGATTATTATTTAAAATATAAATAAATAAATAACACAGTGATATACTCACACGAAGGTATCTTTTTGAAGACATTTTTTGCCATAAAATCTAGAAATCTTTGAGCGTAGAAATTCGGTCTGTGGACTGAAACTGTATCCTGAAATAAGATGATATTAAATTAGTGTCAAGATAATCTCTTTTCCTTTCTTTAATTATATTATAAAACATAATTTTTAGGCATAACAAATAACTGACAGTTTCAGTCGAAGCGTCATAATTAATTTGACATATCTTCCATTAAACTGTTTTTTTTTTATGGTACTTCTCCGCAAGATGTGAAATAATGTCTCCTTAATTGGAGTCAAAAATGGCTCCAAAGTACTCCAAACGCCGAACCGCTTAGTTAGTGCTTCACTTTTGACAGAGCGCTTGAATGAAGACTATTGTAATTCCAAAACTTCCAAAATCTTACCCCGTCGTGAATCATGCTCTTCCACGTGTGCTCCAGCTTCTTCCTCAGTCGGTATGACTGGAGAATATCGATGATGCCCAGGAACAGGAGTAGACGTTCACCGCGCGCGTTCCTCGCCGGAATACCGCCGGGGCTGGAATAAGTTTGAATCACATGTTAAATTATACAGCCCGGTAACTTAGTTTGATGGACGTACCTTCGGTACCAAAAGGTTAAACCTTATTAAATATTTTTTTTAAATGTATACCTAAGTAATTAAAAATTAAAAAATATATATGTTAAAATGGCTTTAAAAAAAAGGCTATAGTCGAGTTTCTTGCGGCACTTCTTCTCAACAGGCCATTCACGTCTAAAGTGCTAGTAGGTTTAAAAAAAAACAAAAAAAATTGACGTGTATTTCTTGTAAATCTACTTGCAAAATAAATGATTTTATTTATTTATTAAATCACACACGTGTTATGTGGTACCTGGTGACTCATTTGGTAATGAGCCTACTAAGGGCCAAAGCTAAAACTCGCCGTTTGTTTTATACCATTGTGTATAACAATCCGCGTATTCTTCTTTTAAAATTTTATGTAAGTACATATACATTGTATAATTGCTAAATGACAAAAAAGGCCGTGACCGGTTTTCTTTCGCCATTTCTTTTACCGGTGGCCATTTGCATCATACTCGTGAAACCTTTAATTGGCTTTCAGTTTTTTATACTGTTTTTCTTAACTGTTTTAGATTGTAAGCTGTTAGTTTTCCAATCATACTAATATTATAAATGAGATAGTGAGTTTGTTTGTTTGTTATTCCTTCACGGCTCGACTAATCAGTCGATCATTATGAAAATTTGTATATATATTGTCACGGGTACAGAACAGAGCCCAACATAGGCCACTTTTTATCCCGTGAAAGTATGTCATTCCAGTGGGAAAATATATATTTTCTACTATAGAGGGCGCTGTTTGGGATGCTATCGGCCAACAGATGGCGCCACAAGTCACGCGAGATCTGTCATATTAACGCAAGCAAAGCCGCGGGGAAAAGCTAGTAAATAAATAAAGGAGCATGGCAAAGTACGCCCTGCAGTGGGATTTATTTATTTATTTTTTACAAAAATCCACAGCCCTTAAGAATTAAATAATAAAGATCTTAAATACATACATACACTGATGGCCAATTACGGATTTCCAATTTTTAGGTACTTCATTCAGAAAATTTCGAGCAGAAAATTTATGGGCCAGAATGTTGAGACTATACAAAAGTACAACTTCATTGAATGTGTATGTGTGGTATGCGTGTAAAGTGTGTGTGTTCGTGTAAGTGTTCAGGAAGTATGATATGTATATTATAAAACATTACATTTTGATCTTAACCTTAACCCTAACCTTAACAGTTGCATTAATGCATTCAAGAATACAAGTCCACAATAGAAAATGAATGTGAGATGATTATGGGTTGATATGATGAAGATTTGATGAATGTTTATTTATTCGGATACTCACGGCACGTCCTCCTCCTCATCTATAGGCTCGCTCTCAGCTTGGATGCTCTCCATCGCAGTGGAGTGAGCCACCAACCGCTGGCGGTTTATGGACCTGTATCAAAATGTAAATTTCTTAACTAAATACCAGTATATAAGTTGACGACCTCCGTGGCGTAATGGTTACCACGCCAGACCGCCACCCAGGAGGTCCCGGGTTCGATCCCCGGTCGGGTCATGATGAAAATCAGTATCTTCGCGCGTGCGTTCAAAGATAGACGTATATTTGCTGCTACACTGAATTACAGGGGAGCTCAACTCAAACGCCGCAAAATGTTTAACTGTGCTAAATGCAATAATCAGACAACTGAAGTCGTGACCTGCACTTCTTGTAAACGTAAATTTGACTTTACATGTGCAAATATTACCGAAGCCGGTTTCCGTAGACTGGGGGAACGGAAGAATACCTGGCGGTGTCCTGACTGTAAGACTGGAACAGCTGGTTTGAACTCGAAAGGAGATCATCAAGACTCAGGGTCGCCTCGGCTATGTGAAGCTAAACTTAACGACATCATGATGAAATTGGATTTGTTGAAATCCTTACCACTTGACGTCAAATCGATAAAGGAGGATCTGGCGGGGTTGCAGAGATCGGTTGATTTTGCCCATGACGCGATAAAGGAGTATGCAGAAGTTATGAAGTCGCTAGATACAAGACTAAAGGTTGCAGAAGAACGCACAGAACAAATACCTGCGTTGCAGGCTGAGATTGGGAGATTGGAACAACAGTTGCGGGACAAGGACCAGTGGGATCGTGCCAATAATATTGAAATTAAAGGGATTCCTCTCAAGAAAAATGAAAACTTGCTCGATCTTGCCCTTGAGATTGGGAACTACGTCGGTTGCCCTCTTAAGAGGGAAGATATAAATTATATTGCGAGAATCCCATCTCAACAGCCTGGTATGCCAAAACCTATAGTTGTTGCTCTCAACAATAGATATAAAAAAGAAGATGTAGTTGCGGCCGCCCGTGCACGTAAGGAACTCTCACTTAAGGATTTGAGCACAAAATTTCCTGATGGGGGTAGATTTTTTATTAATGATCACCTCACTGTCTACAACAAAAAGCTACTAACGAGGGCTAAGTCCTTGGCGAAAGAAAGAAATTTTCAATTTATTTGGGTGAAACACTGCAAGATCATGGCAAGAAAAAACGAAACGTCACCAATATTTGTCATAAAAACAGAAGCGGACCTTTTAAGAATAGCTTAACTAATATTTTTCTACTACTAAAACTATTTATCTTTGCAATTTTTAAAAAGTTTATAATATTTGCCCATGAGTTGGTCAGTCCTGCATTATGCGTGTGGTATGCCCCTCTCCTTTACTATCGTGGTTGCCTGTTTATTGGACATGCACTTACTAACAAATTTTTACTAGTGCACCTTATAATACCGAGCGTAAAGTTTATTTTTCATTGGCGTGTGTTCGATTTTGCTTGCTCGCTATTCTCACATTGTTGTAACGCTATAAAGATGCATGTTAAAGCCACCGTCAATTTATTAAACAAAAATAATTACGTGAATTATTTAATTTGTAAAACTGCTATTTGTGCATTTAATTCGGAAGTGTTGAATAGGTTATTCGTAACGAATACTAATTTTATTATTTTGAAGAAACGTGAGTGTCTTGGTTTGTTTTGTTTTGTTGAGATTCCTTCATTTTGCGTAACAAGCATTTTTCAGAACAGTAGAATTTTGTCGAGTGTTACAGTTACTATGTGGTTCTTTACTTTTAGTGTACGCGTACCATGGATTTTGTTACATTTACAAGGTAATGCTTTGCGTTTATTATGGTGTAGGTATATTAACATTTATTTTACTCTTTATGAAAAGATATTGATAATTTCATTAAAAAGCTGGCGATCACACTTGTTTCACATTCTTACATTATTTTTACATCACATCAATTTAATAATAATAGTTAACAGTTTTATTCTTGTCAACAGTTGGATTAGGGGATATTTATATAGGTTAATTTTACTGATCTCGTGCATTGGATACACACTACATTATTATTACGATTCCATTTGCATTTATTATGTTACACTAATTCTATTTAACTTATTGACTTTAATCGATTTTAATCATGTATGACAATCTTGTTATTTATTATCAAAATGCTCGAGGATTGCGTACTAAGACAGATATTTTTAAAAGAAATGTATGTTTGAATTCATATCATGTAATTTCGATTACAGAGACTTGGTTATTGGAAAGTATTGGTGATCAAGAGGTATTCGATGATAGATATATTGTGTGGAGGAGTGATCGTGATTATAGACAAACTAATCAGACCCGGGGTGGTGGTGTTCTGTTAGCGGTTCGTAGGGACATAGCTGCCGTGGAACGACCAGATTGGAGATCCTCCGCTGAGGACCTCTGGGTGACTGTTTCACTCAAACCTCCAGGTAGCAAACAGGCCCATAGAATTCATCTTTGTGTCCTCTATCTCTGTGAGGAGAGAGAGGGCAATAGCGTGAACACCCAATTGGCCAATTTTTCAAATAAGTTATTCGATATTGTTAGTTTGCATCCTGATGATAAATTTATTATCACAGGAGACTTCAATTTTGCTAAAATCACCTGGCACATCCATGACAACCACCTCATACCTAGTGGCCCCTTCACTAAATATCAAGTAGATTTCTTAGATACGATTACACAATGTGGGTTAACGCAACGATGTCCGGTCCGTAATGATAATGATAGGTCACTGGATCTGGTGTTCGCCAATGACGAATTATTAATCTCGCCCTGCGATGATCCTCTTGTCCCAGACGATATTCCTCATCATAAGTCATTCTGTGCTGAGGTCTCATTTGCAGTTTTAAATTCACTTGAGGTGAACCTTTTTACCAAATATTTTTACAATTCTGGAAATTTTAATGCCATATGTTCTTCCCTTGATGATGTCAATTGGATTGAACGCTTAAATGATGGATGCCTAGAGGAAGCAGTTTCGTTCTTTTATGAAACACTATATCAATGCCGTGACACCCATATACCTCATAGAATTGTATTGCCTAACTCTTTTCCTCCCTGGTACAACACAGCTCTCAGAAAAGTTCTGCGAGAAAAATATAAGTATTTTCGTAAATATAAATTATATGGCAATCAAGAGGACTACCTAACCTTCTCATTACTGAGGAAACGGGCAAAAGCAATGGAGGTTTTGTCCTACAATCGGTACTTACAAAAAACTGAAGAAGCGGTTATCACTAATCCAAAGTCATTTTGGTCCTATGTTAAACAAAATAGTAAATCTACTAACAAATTACCTTCAGTAATGACTTATGATGCTGAATCTAGAAGTGGTGGAAACGAAGTGTGTAACTTGTTTGCTACCTACTTTCAGGATAACTTCCTTGCACAAGGTAATATAACGGATGCCACTAACTTTGATACACTACATAGTCCTAGCTTTAATAGCATCGGAGATATATGTATCGATTCTAGTGAGGTACTTAGATTGCTCAAGGTTGTAAGCTTGATTAAGGGTGCTGGGCCGGACAACATATCCCCCGTACTAATTGTTAAATGTGCCAACAGCTTATCAATTCCTCTCTGTATACTTTTTAAACGATCGCTAGTTGAGGGACTAGTCCCAAATATCTGGAAATCTGCTTTTATAACGCCGATCCATAAGAGTGGTGAGAAATCCAATATAAAAAATTATAGACCGATCTCTAAGCTCTGTATCTTTGCTAAGATTTTTGAACGTATAGTACACTGTCAGATTTATGCTGCTTTAGCTAATTGGTTTATTCCGGAACAACATGGATTTCTTAAGGGTCGTTCAACGGTATCCAATCTTCTTCGGTCTAGTGACTATGCAACCTCTTGTATGGATGCAGGAACGCAGATGGACATAGTCTTCACGGACTTTAGCAAAGCCTTTGACCGTATTGATCATTGTATTCTACTGCGGAAGTTATATCTCGCAGGAATACATGGTGATTTGTTCCGATGGTTGTCATCTTATATAGAAAACCGTACACAGGCTGTAGCTATTAATGGCTTTAGATCCAATTGGTTAACTATACCGTCTGGTGTACCCCAGGGCTCTTTACTTGGGCCGCTCCTGTTCGCCATATTTTTGAATGATATTTCGTCTTGTTTCTTGAATTCAAAATTTTTGTTATATGCTGATGACACAAAAATTTTTAAGCAAATAATCTCATCTAACGATTGTCTTCTTTTGCAAGAAGATTTGAACCGTTTTGATTGTTATTGTCAGTTTAATAAATTAGATTTAAATATCTCGAAATGTTATTCAATGATTATTACTAGAAAAAGCAATATTATATCATACAACTACAATTTAAGAAATCAAATTCTTACTTCTACTTGCAAAATGAGAGACCTTGGTATCATCTTTGATTCTAAATTATTATTTGATGAACACGTGGATCTCATTGTGAACCGGGCATCAAAAGCTCTTGGCTTTCTTATTAGAACCTGCAGAAATTTTGTTAAAATTAAATCTATTAAGGTTTTATATTGTTCTTTTGTGCGCAGTATCCTCGAATATGGATCTGAAGTGTGGAATCCAATGTACGATGTTTACATAGGTAGAATTGAATCCATTCAGAAGCGATTTTTAAGATATCTACAATTCAAATGTAGACACTTTCTTCCTGACTACGAGTCTAGGTGTATTAAATATAATTTCATCCCTCTGGAAGTACGTAGAAATATTGCAGATGTTGTATATCTCAATAAAATAATGAATGACAAGGTTGATTCTCCGGAATTATTGAAGGCAATTGAATTGAATGTTCCCTCTAAGAATTTGCGTAACTATCACCTTTTACATGTCCCTAAATGTAACACTAATTACAGACAAAACTCTTTTATTTGTAGGGCATGTAAACAGTTTAATAAGATGGTGAGTTCTTGTCCACATGTCGACATGTTCTCCATAAAACCCACAGCAATTAGGAGGTTACTGACCAACTCGCATTTTTCTAAATAGTCACGTTTAATTTAATTAATTGTCTTATTTTACTTAGCTTTTTCTTTTTTCCCTCTGTTTTGTTTATTGTTAATTTCAGTAGCCCAGCTCAGATTGACCTAAATTTTAACTTTTAGTCATTGTAATGTTTATCTTTTATATCTATCTGTGAAAACTTTTTAATGGCTCATAGTTTTTAACATATATATCTATACTGTAACTCATAGCTGTAAGTTTTCCGAACGAATAAAATAAAAATAAATAAAATAAAAACTAACTTTTTCTGATTGGCCTCGGGTCTTGGATGTTTATCTATATATGTATTTGTTATAAAATATAATATCGTTGAGTTAGTATCCCATAAAACAAGTTTCGAACTTACTTTGGGGCTAGCTCAATCTGTATGAATTGTCCCTATATATTTATATTGGCAACTGCGTCGCGAAATTGTGCTAAGAGCACACGGCGTATTTTAAACGCGCAGACGACGCGACGCGCATATAATGGCACGCGCTTCATACGAGCGGGGCAACCATGAAAGTGTCCATCCGAAACAACGAAACACGTAACCTGTCAAAAAAGACATTACTAGTTAAAATAAGGTTGAAAACTGCTTAGAATTCAACGAAACGTAATTTCCGAATTTCGTTTCATGGTTGCCCCGGAGATTTGACCTCAAACTTGTAAGACCTTGTCCAGAATGGGCGAATTCGCCGCGTGCTTTGTTTATCCATCG
This sequence comes from Endotricha flammealis, assembly GCA_905163395.2. Taxonomy (NCBI): domain Eukaryota; kingdom Metazoa; phylum Arthropoda; class Insecta; order Lepidoptera; family Pyralidae; genus Endotricha; species Endotricha flammealis. Next base: position 3,059,803 of record LR990883.1, read on the forward strand.
CGAAATAGCAATCATTTCATTCAAACTCAACGTTTCGTTTTGAATAAAATCGAAAACATATAACTAAAAACATTTTTGTCTGTTCGTCTGTCGTCTCTTATACTTAAAGTTTAGTAGTTAACAGCGAGTCGCATAAAACATCTTAAAGTTAATATAACATTAAAGCTCTCTGTACCTATACGCAACGGGATAATACCTCGGACGGGACGGGGACGTGACTTTTTGTTCGACACGGCCACGTTCCCGTCCCGTCCTTGTATCCGCGACATATGCATATTCACATACCTACATTTTGTATGGAACTATATTTAACTTCCCGTCCCGTCCCGTCCGGGAAAAAACACGTTACGTATACAGCGACCTTAAGTCTCACGTCAAATTAAAAAAGAAAAAGAGCGTGATAGTTAATGTGTCATTTACTTTAAAACACGTATCTGCAACTATTATGTAGTTTATGTTATATGTTACTTTCGATCGAAATGCCGATTAGGTAACATTAGTATACATATTAATTTTACATACAATTAGTTCCAAAAATGTAAAAAAAAAAACCATTTCTCTTGACACTTGCACATGCTTTTAGTCATACAAAGTCCACACATACACGCCAAGTTGTGAAACACATGCTAATTATTCATAGTCAAAGAAACCTTTTTACATTTAGTATCTTTTATTAATATTCCCGTGGGAATTTTGGAAAAACCTTTCTTATCGGAGCCTACGTCATACCAAGAGCACACCGTCCAAAATTTCAGGAGGTCTACTCCGAAACGTAAATTCGATACTTCGGCCGAAGTACCGGAAGAATTTTAACCATGAATTACAAGGTATGTCATGGTTATAATTCAACGAACTACTAAAATAACCATAAAGTACGAGGTATTTCGTGGATAGAATTCAAGGAATTACTAAAATAACCATGAAATACCTGGTAATTCATGGATAAGATTCTACCGATACTTCGGCCGAAGTATCGGATTTACGTTTCGTCCTCCAGGGGCCCGATTCTACTAACACAAATGCACTAATAGACTCTCAATGGTGTCTGAATCGTGTCTCAATAGAATGCTGAGTTTTTGACATTTGTAATGGATTAAACAATAATATAATAATTAACTTATTGTTTATATCCATAACAAATGTCAATAACTATTCCAAAGACTTCATCATCAGCCTACATTTGTCCACTGCTGGACATAGGCCTCCACGCCACCACGCACGATCCTCGGCCACTCTCATCCAGCTTCCACAGACTATCGACATTCTATTGAGACACGATTGAGACACCATTGAGAGTCCATTGGTGCATTTGTGTTAGTAGAATCGGGCCCCTGGTCTCTGCGAATCCGTCAGTCATTCATGACAAAGAATTTTATATGTTTGGACTACTAGCGAAACACGAAACTTCGTTTGTGTCTTTTTATTTTAATTTTAAGTTGTATTTTCTTTCATTTGTTTTTTTGTATTTAATAGCATCATTTAGTTTTTTAAATTTGTACGTTACTAACCATTTGACTTTTATTGTCAAATAAATAAATGAATTATTATTTGACGGAAAACTCTGTGCTTCAGCTCCTCAGATCCGAGAATTTCGACTCGGCATTAATTAGTTAAAAGTCAGAACTTTCATTTTTATACAATTCCTGTATCAGTCTTTATCGAAGAACGGACAGATAGACATCTTCATTTAAAACTTCATATAGGTTTCTTTTCGTATGAATTATGAACTAATAGATATTATATTAAAGAATTAAATGATTAATACACATAACAAATTAGTATAACATGGATATATAACAAGACAATTATGTTATACAAATACTTTTGGGTTATATAACAAAAACGAAAAATTTTATAAATTATATTCGTACTGAGTCCGTTTTACTTGCATCCCGAAATCCTCCTTTGCTTGTTCAGATCTGAAATATTGTTATATATATAACCTCCACCTAATATATAACCTTATATAACAAACATATACTGTAACAATTGAGAGCATCGACATGAACTGTTTGTCCTTGTCTAATTATTATGATAAACATAGAAGCGTAAAAAAAAATGCATTGCGCCCCTGATGTTCATAACTACTTTTCATCAGCTGTCTCGCTTGCTTGTTTTCCTGTCGCATGAGATAAAAAAGGCACTATACAAAAATCATCTGAGATCCTTATAATATTATATAAATATTTTTTATTCAGTCAAACCGCACAGATCTGTTGAATTTTTGAATTAACAGTGGCGCAAGTATGCTTATGAAAGATGACGTCGTTTAGATGTCAATATGATGCTGATCGGAAGTCGACCTGGTTTATAAATGGTATTATGTTATATCAATTCTGTATCTCATTTTTGACATTTACGTGATATTGTTTTATGTCAAAAAGTGGAGTGTAATACCCGTTTAATTTAAGTTGATAACATTCTGAAATCGCATATTTCGGAGAGCATAATACGAAATAGTCTGTAATGTCAAGTTGACATCAAAACGACATAATAATTTGTAAGCATAATAGGGTTGTTTCCAGGGTCAAAATAATTACATTATATTTGGTCCGTATTTTAGATAATAAAAAAATATTGGACACGTATTTTTTCTTTTTTCGATTAAACAAAAAATAACAAAGATACAAGGCATAAAAATTTAGGAGTACCTTTGACGTCACCCCGTGCGAAAAAATGCCACACGGCGTGACGTCACACGTAACTTTATTGGGCTATATCTTTGTCATTTTTGGTCTGATTTACAAATGAAAAAATTAGTTGCCCTTATCTTTGTATAATCTAAAAGACGGACTAATTACATTTTTTACGGCAACAAGCCTATTGCATCACAGGTTCCCTGTCCAATGAATCATATTATGATTCATTATATATGATTCATATAACAATATTTGTTCCAATTTTTTTTCTATTAGGATGGCAAACAAGGATACGCCTGATGGTAAGCATCACCGTAGCCTACACACGCTTGTAATAACGAGGGTATTACTCACGCGTTGTCAACCCTCCCAACCCCCCCAAGTGGAGCTCTGGAGACCTTACTCACCGTAGGAACACAACATGGCGAAGACCAATGCTATTTGGCTACGATCTTCTGTAAGGTGGAGGTCCTTCCCTAGACGGGCTGCTCCGATTTGAGCGGATTATCCGCTGTGCCCTATACGCCCATGTGTCACATACTAATGGTAATAGTTTTTCTTTGGACGCTGCTGAACGAATACGACTTTTTTTGGTATGGGGACGACGTGTAGCGTAATTATCTAAATAAGAAAAATTAAAAACAATTTTTTTGGTACATGCCCATTTTATTTAGAAGAAAATTGAAAGTACTTATGGGGCGCAAAAGCGGGTTGCAGACCATGAGCTAAGCTAAGTCATCGCTAACTTAGTTTAGCTTAGTCTGCACAGCTGAAATGATTTTTCATACTTAAGGACTCTGCCCACTACAACGTAGCCATGATCGTGCTATGAACGTGTCAGACAAAAAAATATTCTTTGTATTAAAAAGTACGAGACAATGCCCGTTCCGTCACCGACCAGCACCGTCGCGTGCCATGCACGGAGCGGCAACTATCGTGGGAGAGAAAATTTTGCCGACTCTCTAGTGGGCATAGTAGAGCGTATCGGGTTGCTTGTCGTGTCTGATACGTTCATAGCACGGTCATGGTATGATACGTTGTAGTGGGCGGAGTCCTTTAGGTGCAGACCACAACGCGTAATGTATGTACTGGAAAATAACTTAGCTCTTGACCTGCAATCCGCAAAAAAATCTGCTATATGGAGACAGGGAACCTGTTAAATCAGCTTAAATACGGATTTTTAGTTGAACATACCTGGTTCGATTCAACCCACTGCGTTTAGGTTCTCCGTCTTCGTCGCCGTCGCTCTGGCCCGACTCCGTTCGCTTTCTCGCCTCAGTCTTTTCCCGCTGTGCCTCGTCCAAATTGTGTATGCCGACGAGGAGAGAGTAATCCATGATCTGTAATTTAAAAATGGTATCTTTACATATGGCTTAGCAGTAAACGGTAGTGAGGAGTTCGATGGCTTCGCTGTGTGTCGCACTCTAATATGAACACGCAAGTTAAGCGACGTCGACCCTAGCCAGCGTTTGGATGGGTTTCGTTATCTCGAGCTTCTCCGTGCTTCGGAGGGCACGGTAAGCCGTCCTTCCCGGCTGTTGTCGATGGATGACAGTCGTCAAGCCAAGTCGGTGCCCTTAGGGCGGTTTGAAAACACCTTTGCCAATCGGCATTGGAGCAGGAAACGCGTGAGTGATTGACATGACCGGTACTGTAAGCGTCTATAGGCTACGGTGATGCTTACCATCAGTCGGACCGTATGCTTGCTTGCCAACTATGTGGCATAAAAAAACTTGTGTTATGGGATACTAACTCAACGATACTGTATTTTGTAACAAATACATATATAGATAAACATCCAAGCCTCGAGGCCAATCAGAAAAAGTACGTTTTTCATCATGACCCGACCGGGGATCGAACCCGGGACCTCCAGGGTGGCGGGCCGGCATGGCAACCATTACGCCACGGAGATCGTCAATATCAAAGGTAAAATTATAGAAATACTAGCGAAACCCGCGCAACTTCGTTTGCGTATATTTATGCACAGTAGCGCCACCTACTTTACTCAACGAATCGCGTACTTTTCGGGATAAAACGTACCCTATGTGTTAATCCAAGGTATCAGCTACCTACATAGCAAATATCATAAATATTGGCCCAGCCATTTGAGCGTGCGAGAAGGAACAAACATATCACAAACTCTACGACTCTAAAATACTAGCTTTTCCACGCGGCCTCGCTCGCGGTTAATTTTATGATATAGATCTCGTATAGCGCGATTTGTGGCGCCATCTGTTGGCCGGCAATTGTGAATTGCAGCACCATCTATAGTAGAAAAAGTGTTTTCCCATTGGAATGACATACTTTCACGGGATAAAAAGCCTATGTTGGACTCTGTACCCCTGACAATATGTGTACAAATTTTCATAATGATCGGCTGCTTAGTCAAGCCGTGAAGGAATAACAAACAAACTCACTTTCTCATTTTTTTTTATACCACAAAGGTGGCAAACAAGCATACGGCCCGCCTGTTGGTAAGCATCACCGTAGCCTATAGACGCTTGTAATACCGGGGGTATCACTCATGCGTTGCCAACCCTCCCAACCCCCCCAAGTGGAGCTCTGGAGACCTTACTCACCGCAGGAACACAACATGGCCGAGCCCAATGCTATTTGGCTACGATCTTCTGTAAGGTGGAGGTCCTTCCCCAGACGGGCTGCTCCGATTTGAGCGGATTATCCGCTGTGCCCTACCTCTCTTAAAATATTAGTATGATTAGTAGGATATTACCTTAAAACTCTCTAGCACCCGACAATCCCTCTGCATAGTTTTTATAAGTGCCGTATAAGTGTCTGCTTCAAGAAAAATGCCTTCTGTGTGATGCTCCATAAAATCAAGGTCCTTATAAGTGGGTGATTTTTTTTGTTTCTCCGATTTGTTTGCCTGCATAGGGAAATAAATCACAAGTCATACTTTATTCTGTGGGCCCTCGCAAGACATCCACGATCGAGTCAGACACAATCTGAGAGTTACATATTATAATTCTGTATTAAATATTAAATAAATAAGCAACTCCATAAACTACCAACAAAACAAAATGACAAACGGTGAAAGAAATGTCGAAAGAAAACCGGTTACGGCCTTTTTTTGTCATTTAACAAAAAAAAAATCTTCCACTCGTTACAATGTAATTAAGTACATTTACAATAAGAATACGCGAAATGTCATACACAATGGTGTGGAACAAACAAGTCTTAAATCTAAATTCTATATTCAAAATTTTGACGACTCGCTTTTTACTCTTCTTTGTTTTCACAAATTGCACGTCAGCACGCAGACTGGATACACAATCCGTACAACTCTATGTAAGAACTTTTAACTATGTATCTTGAATTTAAATTTAAAAAAAAGTCAGTACCGATGTATGTATGGACCTAGCCCCTAATTATTATTGTAATTTTTTTTTTAAATCATATTATGTTTTATTATTGTTTCTAATTAAGTTTTTGTAAAATTTTGCGCCACCTACCTGTTATTTTTCAATTTTATTTCTCTACCCTAAGGTCGTCTGGAAGAGATTGCTTTAGCGATAAGACCGCCTGTTGTACTTTACCTATCTGTTTGTACTTTTAATTTGTTGTTATTTTTTTTTTGGTGCAATAAAGAATATTGTATTGTATTGTGTATTGTACCGACAAGAGTGACCAGAGTACAAGACCATACACAATTCGTTATTTGAATTGGACGCTGTTGGTGCGTCGACTACGTACTGTAGACGCACGAACATTTTTTACCTCTGACAGGTGGTTTAAAACACAGAAAATAAAGTTCACAGGAATAATTCAGCAGTAGAAATAATGTGTGAGCCGAAATAGACGGACTGCTCGAGTTAGCCATTGATCAACATTCTGCAGTAGAAATAATGTGTGAGCCGAAATAGACGGACTGCTCGAGTTAGCCATTGATCAACATTCTGCAGTAGAAATAATGTGTGAGCGGAAATAGACGGACTGCTCGAGTTAGCCATTGATCAACATTCTGCAGTAGAAATAATGTGTGAGCCGAAATAGACGGACTGCTCCAATTAGCCATTGATCAACATTCTGCAGTAGAAATAAGTGTGAGCCGAAATAGACGGACTGCTCGAATTAGCCATTGATCAACATTCTGCAGTAGAAATAATGTGTGAGCCGAAATAGACGGACTGCTCGAATTAGCCATTGATCAACATTCTGCAGTAGAAATAATGTGTGAGCCGAAATAGACGGACTGCTCGAGTTAGGCATTGATCAACATACAAGGACCGCGTCCTTTGATTGTTTCAAACCTGTGTTTACATCTTGTCAGAGAAAAAATAAACTATATATATTACTTATGTAACAATAAGGATTACCTTTCTCTTATATGTAGATCCTTTGAGATCATATTTCTGATGTAATCTCACCGATGACGGCAATATATTGTTCATTGCTACAAGTCGTACGTTCTTACTGTTACACTGGTAACAGTATAAACCGAAGAACTTTGGCAGTAACGTGCGTGGATTCTGTAAAATGAAAAGGTTTCAGGTTACTTTTTCTTGTCATTTACAACTTGTATACATTAATAAATAGTAGATTTTACAACAAGTGCACAAAACGAATCATTTCTATCCGAGACTTTTAGCAGCCCGAGCCAAAGGCAAGGGCTGATAGTAATGTCGAGGATAGAAATGGTTTTGTGGACGAGTTATAAACTCTGCTTTTCACTTCGATTGCGAGGAAATAAATTAATAAACGCACGAAAAACAAGACCTGTTTCCCCTTTCCCGCCGCTTTTTTTTTTAAATCTTACGACATTGAAATTAGGCTTGGGCTGCAGACCTATACAGCCTACTATTAAATTAATTTTGTAATAAAATAATTTTCTTAAATTAATTAAATAACCTACCTACCGTACTTTAATTTAAATTTTAATATCTTTTATGACTTAAAAAACACATAAGGCAAATAAATTAAAGTAAATATTATAAAATAACAAATTCTATCTCTGAACTTTTTGTTGTGTTTGGCTGTATGGCTTATTTCCTTTGCCTTAATATAGATACATTTATGAGTAGATACGTTTTTGCCCTTGTGCACAAAATGCGATTTTGTGCAGCCTATATCCTACGCAAATAAGCATTTTCTGAGCATGAGAAGTGAAAAGAAAATAAACTACGTTATAAACGACCACCATTTCAGAAACAAGCAAAATGGACTCCGGTAAAAGAAATGGCGAAAGAAAACCGGTTACGGTTTTTTTTGTCATTAAAGATTTTTTGTCAAAAAGGTAGGCATTATTAGTATCATAGAAATATACTAGCGTTAGATTGGCAATGCAAAAGGGATAGATCATAGCATACGCGTTTGTTAGAGCGAGATAGATAGGCGAGACCATTCTTCCTATACACGCTATCGGACTGTATCGGCCCGACGTCAGTCGTATTAAAAACAGACCCACTTATTTTTACAAAAGTTTTGGTGTTAATTAGACGTGATTAAAAATTGGTTACCTGTGCAGCGCATGGATGTAACTCAAACAAAAAGGAAAATCCACAAAATTATATATCTTGCTTGCACACTAGTGTATTTTGTTTTTGGTCTCGCCTCAATCAAACCATTGCCGATCTATACGCTAGTATATACTAAATGTATGATTAGTACAGTAGAACTTGATGGCATTTTTAAAGGTTCCATACCCAAAGAGACCATCTCCACGAGTGTGAAAATCGCGATGATAATATCGTCGTGCCGCCTAAGCCCGTTCGTACACAAGGCGACGCTATAGTCCGGCAATCTCGTGCGCGACCGTCCCGCGGGGTGACAGACGGTGGCGGGGACGAGGTAGCGTAGCCGAGACTGCCGTATTTGACGCGCGATGCACGCGTTTCCCTTCCCCGCTACACCACCCGCTACCCGCTGACATCTTAGGTACCTCGTCCCCGCTACCGTCTGTCACCCCGCGGGACGGTCGCGCACGAGATTGCCGGACTATAGTCTCCGATACTCAGCGATTTTAGCATCCAACGACGCGAGTGTACGTACGAACTTCAATGGATTTGTATGGCGGTAGTCGCTTGGATACGAAGGTGAAGGCTGAAGGCTAAAATCGCCGAGTATCGGAGACTTGCGTCGCCTTGTGTACGAACGGGCTAATTCTACACATTGCCTTAGAACGTGTCTCCATACGGCGATTTCATCGCGGCGATTTTCATTCGGACTCGTCTCGATTCTATCGCTCGTGGAGATGGTCGCAAAGGGTGCCAACAGGACCCTATTATTTCTGAACTCACAAGGGTTGACTAGTAGAGAATGCAGTAAGCATTAAGTCCGCCTGTTGTATCAGTAATTTGTGTAATGTGGTCAATAAAGTTATATAATAAACTAGCTTTTCCACGCGGCTCGCTCGCGGTTAATTTTATGACATAGATCTCGTTTGACAACAAAACCCACGGCGCGACTTGTGGCGCCATCTGTTGGCCGATACAGCGCCCTCTATGGTAGAAAAAATATTTTTCTATTGGAATGACATACTTTCACGGGATAAAAGTAGCCTATGTTGGGCTCTGTACCCCTGACAATATATTTACAAATTTTCATAATGATCTGATGATTAGCTAAGCTGAAGGAATAACAAACAAACAAACTCACTTTCTCATTTATAATATTGGTTAGGATTAGGATAAATAAATATTATTAAGCCGCTGTCCGCCTGTCACCAGGCTGTATCTTACGAACCTTTATAGCTAGACAGTCGAAATTTACACAGATGGTATATTTCTGTTGCCGCTTTAACAACAGATATTAAAAAAAGAAAAAAATATCGACTTATTTACTAAGATATTTTTTCCAGTACAACAAACGTGATATTTTTGCTCTGTATTAACGGCAACAGCTTGAAATATTCACAAAATATTTAGTTGTACACATATTGATTTTAAAAAAAAAATTTTAACCCCCCCCCCCCCCTTCCCATACAAAAAAACGGTGATAGATAATGGTACGGAGCCCTTTGTGCGCGAGTCAGACGCGCAGTTGGCCGAGTTTTTTGTGAACTTGTCATACCTGATCAAGATTCAGGTAATATCCTGGCAATAATTTCTGCAAGAACTCTCCTTCTTTATGCTGCACTGTCTTTATAATAAATTCGTCGTCGTTCGTCAAGTAGAAGATGCTGCCGGAAGCCCCAGGGTTGCTTAACTCACGTAATGGAGCGCTGCACATCGACATCTGTAGAAAGAAAGGATAAAATAAATATATAGAGGCAAATCAGGGACCGGGATCGAACCCAGGAGGTCCCGGGTTCGATCCCCGGTCGGGTCATGATGAAAAACGAACTTTTTCTGATTGGCCTCGGGTCTTGGATGTTTATCTATATATGTATTTGTTATCTATATATATAAAATGCTTTGTCCTGACTGACTGACTGACTGACTGACTGACTGACTGAGAATCAACGCACAGCCTAAACCGCTCATCGTAAAAATCTGAAACTTGGAGGGTGGATTGTTTGTATGACGTAGGCGTCCGATAAGAAAGGATTTTTCGAAATTCTAACTCTAAGGGGGTAAAAAAGGGGTGCAAAGTTACTATGGGACAACTTGATTCCTTGGTCCAATCTACTTCAAATTTTGCATAAAAATTGTTTAAGAGAATTGATGGAAGACGTGATTCTTATTTTATTGAAATTCTTGAAAAATATGTATTTTGTGGGTAATTTTCTTCGATTTGATATCAATACTCATACTCCTTAGTGTTTTTGATTTCAATTACATTTCATTTTGACACATTCGTGAAGTGAAGTATGTCATCTCTCATGTAATATTTTTATAAATTGTGAATATTCAAACAAAATGATTCATAATGTCGTCGTAGATCTTCGTACTATTTATTCTGTTTGTGATCTCGGAAAAACAGCTAAAATTCTAAGTATGTATAAAGCGGACTGAATCATATTCATCGATAATAAACAGTAAGTAATTAAATATTAAATTTTATAATATTTGACAGGGGTCAGTTAAATTGGTCAATGGATAAATGGCATATTGATATTGTCTCTTTCTCACTTATAGGAACTATTATTTCGTAGTGTTCACAGGTAGTGTTGTTGTAGGGATGGTTGTAGGCTGAGGTTGTAGGTATTGAATTACCCATATACTTATACATTTTTTTACGGAAGTGGTTGGAAAACAAGCTCAGGAATATGGATCATTTGATATTAGGTGATTACCGTCGACTATGGAGCACATAGATTCTAGAGTCCCTGACCCGTTGCCTAAATAAATAAGGAAGTATAAGGAAGGAGTTTGATTTTTTTTATACAACAAAAGTGGCAAACAAGAATTTCGGATATTTCACTCTCCGAACGAAATGCATTGCTGCTCCACGTCAATATTCTGTAAGAGTTTCACCGGTCGGGCTAGCATATTTCATAAACGCCCACTCCAAAGATTGTAATGAGAAGAATTTAAATAGAAAAATAATCATGTATACATATGAAAATGTTTTGTCTTGACCGTAGAGACCTGAAATTTGGGTGTGTGATGTAGGCAACCGATAAGAAAGATTTTTTTGGAATTCCCACGGGAAAGCGGGATAAACGCAAACGAAGTTGCGCGGGTTTCTCTAGTAAAATATAATATCGTTGAGTTAGTATCCCATAACACAAGTTTCGAACTTACTTTGGGGCTAGCTCAATCTGTATGAAGTGTCCCTATATGTATATCTATATATATAAAAATGAAACCCGTTTTCCGTTGTCACGACATAACATGAAAACGGCTTGACCGATTTGGCTGATTTTTTTTTTAGAATATTCCTTGAAGTACGAGGATGGTTCTTACGGAGAGAAAAATTTAAAAATTCCCACGGGAAAGCGGGATACACGCAAACGAAGTTGCGCGGGTTTCGCTAGTATTTATATAAAAAAACAAAAAAAAAAACAGATTGAGCTGACCTCAAAGTTCAAAACTTGTGTTATGGGATACTAACTCAACGATACTATATTTTATAACAAATACATTAGATAAACATCCAAGATCCGAGGCCAATCAGAAAAAGTTCGTTTTTCATCATGACCCGACCGGGATTCGAACCCGGGACCTCCTGGGTGGCGGTCCGGCGTGGTAACCATTACACTACGGAGGTTGTCAATAATAAAAAAAATCTACACAATAACACACAGCGCCTGCTAGAAACCAAACAGAAGAAGTTCGTTTTTCATCATGACCCGACCGGGATTCGAATCCGGGACCTCCTGGGTGGCGGTCCGGCGTGGTGACCATTACGCCACGGAGGTCGTCAATTGAAACTATACAGAATTGTAATTAAAATCACGTGTGTCGTACAGTCCAAGAGCACGTCAACCTTTACATATCGTACTTTGTACCATTCTAAGTTCTATGTCATAAGAGTCAATATTGTCCTGCAAGTGTAAAGCTCAACGTGCACCTGACTGTACAACCTATAAATAGATAGATGGAGTCAAAGAGCAAGGAAATGAGAGAGGTAGGCAGGACTGGGCGGATAATCCGCTCAAATCGGAGCAGCCCGTCTGGGGATGGACCTCCACCTTACAGAAGATCGTAGCCAAATAGCATTGATCTTTGGGAGGGTTGGCAACGCGTGAGTGATACCCACGGTACTGCAAGCGTCTATAGGCTACGGTGATGCTTACCATCATGCGGGCCGTATGCTTGTTTGCCAATTTTGTGGTATATAAAAAAATATATAATATCAGTTGACTTTAAATGTGCTGTACAGAATAAATGTATTTTCTTTCTTTCTTTCTTTCTTTCTTAAATATGTTAAATTAGCACTAACATACCAAAAAATCATCTGGTTGTATCCCGAACAGGTCTCTGAAATATCTGAATGCGATTGGCGCGTACGTCTTGAACTTGAACTCCGAGTAATGATGCGCGGGAGTGTGATTCGATCCTTCGTGTGGGAAATTCGTCGTCTCAACTGTCATGAAATCTTGCATGAGCAGATCTCTTTCTGGTTTCGATGCAAGACCGCCGATTGCGTGCTGTATACCTGTGGACGTAAAAAAAATGTATTAATATAATAAACTAGGAAAACCCCGCGCAATTTTTTTATACCACTAAGGTGACAAACAAGCATACGGCCCGCCTTATGGTAAGCACTCACCGCAGCCTATAGACGCTTGCAATACCGGGGGTATCACTCGCGTTGCCGATCCTGTAAAAAGTGGAGCTCTGGAGAGTGGAGACCTTACTCACCGTAGGAACACAACGTGGCCGAGACCATGCTATTTGGCTACGATCTTCTGTAAGGTGGAGCTTATTCTACAATCGTATAGTGCGAGCGAGAAACGTTCTTTCGAACCTTCGAGTGGACACCAACAGAGGGTCAACGAATATACGAAAAACGATACTTAGTACGTAAAATCAAATTGTTAAAATTGACAATTTTTATTGAGTACTATTTTATTATTCTGTGCTACTTACTGATTTATTGTGTCAACGAATGTGTGCATATAACTCTTTTTAAATTACCTATGTTCTCAAGTAAGTGATGTATATTGTATTAATGAGATTAAAGTCTTCAAACCTAAACCTAAGTGTACTTATGAAATCGTAACAGTTTCCACAATGCACTTGAATACGCGACCATGACAGTACCGCATTTCCTGTGAGGAAGCTGTCTACACAAGGCCGCTTATGTAATTAAAAGACAGACTATTCTTTTTTATACTTCGCTAGAAGATATTTTCAATTTGCATTGAGAAATGTGAATATTATAGCGCGAACAAATATGCATACATCGTAATCCTACTAATATTCTTCTTCTTCTTAGTCGTAACGCTCTTGACAGAACGGTCGTGATCGTCATGAAGAGATTTGGCCTGGGGCAGATGTAATGCGCCTCACGACATTTCGCCATTTCTTCACGACATCTCGCCATTTCTCCATACTAATATTATAAAGGCGAAAGTTGAGTGCAAGTTTGTTACTTCTTCGCGCTCAAATGGCTGAGCCAATTTCTATGATATTTGATATGTAGGTAGCTGATACCTTGGATTAACACATAGGGTACTTTTTATCCCGAAAAGTACGCGATTCCCGTAGGATTTGGTCAAAAATCTGATATAGATGGCGCTGCTGTGCAAAAATAATATACGCAAACGAAGTTGCGCGGGTTTGACTAGTTATTAATATGTGTATTTAGTAGTGCTTAATTGCAAGGGCGGCTAACCGTGTCGTGAGGCCGGTTAACCGTGCGGCGTGCGCCTAGCTGCTTTTCTAGTTTCATATGCAACCGCTTATGATTCTATGCACTTAACTGCTAAAAAAGTGCTTTAAATTTAAGAGCCCTGCACTTGTCGGTATATTAGCCTCCACTTTCCTGTCTTGTGTAAACTCTTTCACTAGAGTTTCTTCGTATTGTTGTCGATGGTTGACAGTCGTTATGCCAAGTAGATGGCCTTGGTGATAACACTGGCCTCTGCCAATACGCATTGGAACAGAGTGGTAGAGTACGCTCTAATTCCCTTCGATTGAAGGGAGACCCGTAACCCTGCAGTTTTTTTTATACCACTAAGGTGGCAAACAAGTTTACGGCCTGCCTGATGGTAAGGGGTCACCGTAACGTATAGACGCTTGCTACACCGAGAGTATCAATCGCGCGTTGCCGACCCTGTAAAAATCTTTTAATGCCCCTTTTGAAGAACCCCGCATATATAGTGATTATGGGTTGCTATGACAATTTAAATAGTGGGTTAGTTTTTGTCTACAAACAAATATGTATCATACTACCGAATACTGATATCTGTTATCAAACAGTGATAAGAATATATTCAGCACGCAACTTAGTTTATTCGTTAAAATAAATGAACTAAAATGATATGACATAATTATAGTACAGGCTCGGTGGTCGAGTGGCTAGCAATGACTTGATTTGCCATCTCTAGGGTCTAGGGTATAATGCATATTGCTTCAAATTGCTGTCTCTCACGTAGTTGTTAGGGGATTTTCTTAAGGTGATCCGATTCGGTCCGCGCGGGAAATTCAATTTTTTTGGGGTTTTTTACAAATTGCATCTCAATCATTGATAGAATTTTCGTGAAAATTGATTTGACGACAGCAAATACAATATATCTACTGAATAATTATCAAATAAATTATAAATATTAGCTGTTCTTATTATGAATGTCCACGATGCATCTTTTTCCCAATAAACATGCATTATGCACATTCATAATGATAAGAGCCAATATTTATAATTTATATGATAATTATTCAATAGATATATTGTATTTGTTGTCGTCAAATCAATTTTCATGAAAATTCTATCAATGATTGAGATGCAATTTGTAAAAAACACCATTTTTCCGCGCGGACCGAAACGGATCACCTTAAATAGAAGCACGGGCAGTCACGTGGAAGCCAGTCGATCCAAACTTTTATATGTTTTATGTCTTGTGCCGCTCGGAGGAGGACAATGGAGAACATTGTCCTCACCCGAGCGAAAGTAAATTCCTAGTTATAATTGTGTTGTCCAAATCTGAAGCCTCCAAGGAAATATCAGTGACCCGGGGATAGTCATCTCCGGAGTTGAAACTCGGGCAAGGAGCAATGCTCGAGGCCCGCACGCGCCGTAGGGCGCAGGAAACCTGAGTTGAGTTGAGACCAGTTGAGTAGTTGTTAAGGTGGGAAGTCCTTTCAATACTTCCTACTCCGACTATCTTCTTTCTGATTAAATTCGTTGCGGGTTTCAAGACAGCTGTAGTTTCTCCCCCGGGACGTCAATAAGCATTATCGCTTATTGTCAATCTGAGTTCGCAGTTGTTGATCCTGGCTACACAGGAGACACATCGGTGGGAATGTGTGGTGGGCTTGTCCCGAGTTATATAATGGCTACTTTATCTCAAGGGTCCAATGTACAATGCAATGCATTGTGGTTTCGGTCTGGATGTGCATCACAGTACCCCATACCTGTAGTTCTATAGAACTTGATTTTTTTAAAGAAAAATAACACCCTCTCCCCCCAGGTGGGATTCGAACCCACGACCCCTCGATATCCGGTCGAGTGCTCTCGAGGGATCGTGGGTTCGAAAATCCCACCTGGGGGAGGGGGTGAAATTCATTCAAAAAAATCAATTTCAAAATATGAATGGCTAGTTGACCTAGCAACTATAAATAAAAATTATAAATTCTTTAGAACTGTTGGGATATTCACACACCAGTACTATTATACTGATGGAACATAGCGATGGCTGGCTCTCGCGTCAACTCGTGAACGGGTGCCGCCTGGGCGGACTGGTCTGCTCATTTTCAACGGTACATATTCTTAGTTTTATTTCTTTTACATCAATGTTTAACACGACATTATTATTTATGACACTCCGCGGTTTCTCATCTATACTAATATTATAAAGCGGTAAAGTTTGTGTATTTGTTAAATTGTAAGGGGTAATCTCGGGATCTACTGAACCGATTTTAAAAATTCTTTCACCAATAGAAAGCCACATTATTGCTGAGTGTCATAGGTTATATAAAAAACCAAAAAATAAAAAGGCTTTTAACATTTGCCCAACGAAGTGGGCACGGGTCAGCTAGTATATGTATATTTCTTTTTTGGTAACATTGAAAAAAAAAATGAAAAAAAAAGAAAAAAAGAATGTAGGTAGATGGACAAAAAAGGCCGTAACCGGTTTTCTTTCACCATTTCTTTTACTGGTGGTCATTTTGCTTTGTTTCCGAAATGGTGGTAGTTTATAGAGTAGCTTATCTATATTATAGTTATAAATTATGTTGTAAAAGACGTGTCTAGTCGCGAGGGAATACAGAATAAAAAATATTTTTTGATTTGATATGAAATGAAATGAAATCGTTTATTTCAGAAATTAGACCTTCACAGGCACTTTTTTTTGTCATTTACAATTTGTATATATGTATAAAGAAAATAAACTACGTTATATACTACCACCATTTCGGACACAAGCAAAATGGCCACCGGTAAAAGAAATGGCGAAAGAAACCCCGGTTACGGCCTTTTTTGTCATTTAGCTATTTTTTTCTTTCACTCGTTTGTTACAGTTACAATGTATGAGTGTAACAGGCAGTACTATTCGACACAAGATGGCGCTAGTTGTACCATTTCATTAATAATGAGTTTAAGGCTACCGACCACAAGATGGCGCTGTTAAGTAACAAGCGAATCCTACATCGCGCTATGGTTTCGTTTTCGGAAGTAATGACCTCACCGAGTCGACCATCCATTGTTGAACAGTTCGGAACTCATACACTGTGTGCACATCTCTTGGGCCATAGTAACGTTCCCTATTTATATTCGGCAAACCTACGGACGGTACGGTGTACGCCTACGCGGACCCGTCACGCTACCTCTGTCATATTGCTGTGTGTACTGCGTTACGTTAAAATAAATATCTTGCTGCCATACTGTGTGTTTGGGATTACTACACCCCCTTACACTGGCGCACCAACGTTGGACCAGGAATTCAGGACTTCAAGCTGGAACGTCCCCCTGGAATACCGACCCTACGTCCCAAACCACATAGGGTGGTAGCAGCGGAAATCTACCGGGATAAGACCGAAGATCACCCAGTCGCCGTGGAAAGTGAAAATTCACCAGTCACACCAACCCCGGAAAATACGGAGATGACGACAGTCAATATAACACCAGACCAACTACGGGAAATGATGTCTTCGATCGCGACGGCCACTGTCCAGGCGATACAAAGCCAATCGAGCAACGCGAGATCATCATTTGCGAACGCCAACTTCAGATACGACGGTACTAGGAGTTCTGAAAGGGTCGAAGAGTTTTTAGCAACTGCGTCAATTTATAAGAAGGTTCAGAAAATTTCTGATGAAGACGCGATTCAGACTTTACCACTGATATTAAAGGATGAAGCCTCAATATGGTGGCAAGGTGTCAAGAGTGGCATAAGGACTTGGAATAACTTTGAATGTCGGCTGAGACATGCCTTTGCGCCGAAGCGTCCAGGTTACCTGATTTTTCAGGAGATTTTCGGGTACACACAGCCATCCGATATGTTGACAGAGACGTTCGTGGCTAAAAATCGAGCTTTGCTTGCACAACTCTCGCCACCTACTCTTGACGTGACTCATCAACTGGATATCATCTATGGACAGTTGAATAGGGATATCCGGGAAAAGGTTTCGAGAGACTCCTTGACGTCTTTTGATGATTTATTAGAAGCAGCACGTGGCGCGGAACAGTTGATGAAAGAGAGACATACTGCTTCCGCAAGTTCCTCAGTATTTGGACAGCAGGACGGCGCTACGAAGAAGAAGGTTCGATGCATATACTGCAGAGTGACAGGACATGCTGTCGAACAATGCCGCAAACGTATAAAGGCTGAGAAACTGCAACCAGGGATACGGGATAGCATTGCTACTGAAGCAGTCGCTACACAGGCTCCGTCGCCTTCAAGACCCGCCTTTGCATGCTATGGCTGTGGCACGCCTGGTGTTGTTCGTAGTAAATGTCCTACCTGTAAAACTGCGGGCCCGACTACTATTAAACCAGAAAGAGTAGACTTCTGCGCTCTTAACCTTAACACGGATGCGAGACGTAGACCTGTGATCGGAATAGGAATCCACAATATCGTTGGCACAGCTTACGTCGATACTTGTGCGAAGTCAAGCGTGGCTTCCTACGCTCTATATAACTGTCTTAAGCAACAGGGTTGCTTATTCATGAAGCAAACAGTCGACGTCACAATGGCAGATGGAATACGGACAAGAAAGGATATACTCACTGTCAAAGTGCCAGTCAAGATTTGCGGTCGTGAGATACAAACAACATTTATAGTATTGCCGGAGGCAAGAGAAAATAAAACTCTTCTAGGAGTTGGTTTCATAGAGGATGCCGAAATGGTATTAAATCTGCCTCAGCGTACTTGGCATTTTGCTGATACACCCAACCACACTTATGAACTTTTGGAGGAGGATAACAACGGCATTTCAATGGCACATGTTGAGTGCGTTTCACCCGCACTGAAGCCGATTCTCGCTGCTATCACTAGAGCTGAATCTACAGCGTTAGCTGAAGCAAGTTGGCCGCCTGTCGCTGCTTACAGTAGAGCTGCACCTAGTGAGTTTGTGGAGGCAAGTTTGCCGCCATATCACCTTATACCCATAGAAGGATCGAGTACTCCGATTAAGCGCGCTAGAACCCAGGTGTTTGATGGCTACTCACCCAGATTCGTGGATGCCATGTATGCTGATGCTAGAGAAGCCATTGAAAACGCAAAGTTTACGTTGTCACCTGAGTCCGCAACACTGTTTCCCGGTTACACAGCCAATGATATTGGCCTAAATTCGTTCTCTGCAGATATAGTCAATTTTGGAACACTTGGCGTTGCCCATAAACATGGCCTCACTGAGTTGTTGACGATCTATCAGGAAGTATCCTTGCCTATTAAAACCGACGCTGGCAGTTACGCGTTGGGAGCTGTTGTAGTGCAGGGGGAGGATGAGGACGAGCCCCCGTGGAGTACATTAGCCGATTATTGGTACCAGCCATTGCAAAAGAGGAGACGACCACGGAAACCCGTGACGCCTCTAACCACCGAAGCTTCTCGCCGTCCTGGCGCGGATGACCCAAGAAGAACACTGCCTGTCTATTTTAGATGATCTTATCGTCGGGTCGCCTTCAAAGATCAAGGGGGAGACTGTAACAGGCAGTACTATTCGACACAAGATGGCGCTAGTTGTACCATTTCATTAATAATGAGTTTAAGGCTACCGACCACAAGATGGCGCTGTTAAGTAACAAGCGAATCCTACATCGCGCTATGGTTTCGTTTTCGGAAGTAATGACCTCACCGAGTCGACCATCCATTGTTGAACAGTTCGGAACTCATACACTGTGTGCACATCTCTTGGGCCATAGTAACGTTCCCTATTTATATTCGGCAAACCTACGGACGGTACGGTGTACGCCTACGCGGACCCGTCACGCTACCTCCGTCATATTGCTGTGTGTACTGCGTTACGTTAAAATAAATATCTTGCTGCCATACTGTGTGTTTGGGATTACTACACCCCCTTACATGAGTACATTTATAAGAATAAATAAAATACAGATCCAGATACATACAGTAACCAGGTACATGTAATATGGACATGCTAACAGACATTGAAAAAACATATATGTAGCGTAGGATTTTGTTAAGAAACGTCTGAAATGTGAAAGGGACATACTCAGAACTCATTTAATTTAAAAAATCGGCAATGAAACGCTATTCCGAAAATACGGACTGGCGCTTGAAAGACAGTTTTAAACCTAGAACAAGGTTTAAAACTAGCTAGAATTCAACGAAGCGTCAGTCCGTATTTTCGGAATTTCGTTTCATGGCTGATGTTTTCTGACGTTTCGTTGAATTCTAGCTAGTTTTCAACCGACTTCAAAAAAGGAGGAGGTTCTCAATTCGACCCGTATGTTTTTTTTTTTTTTTTTCTATGTTTGTTACGCGATAACTCCGCCAATTATGAACCGATTTGAACAAATCTTTTTTCGGCTTATAGGTAATACCTCAAGGGTGGTCCCATTTAAATTTAATAATAAAAAAAAACATTTGAAGTCGGTTTTTTTTTTTTAAAGTTCATTACAAACCTTGTTCTAGGTTTAAAATAGCTAGAATTCAACGAAGCGTCAGTCCGTATTTTCGGAATAGCGTTTCATGGCTGATGTTTTCTGACGTTTCGTTGAATTCTAGCTAGTTTTAAACCTTGTTCTAGGTTTTAAATAGCTAGAATTCAACGAAGCGTAGCCTAATACGAAGCGTCAGAAAACATCAGTCATGAATCGAAATTCCGAAAATACGGACTGACGCTTCGTTGAATTAACTAACCTAGTTAATTAACCTAGAACAAGGTTTAAAACTGGCTTTTCATGGCAGATCTTTACTAGTAATATCTTTTTTGACAGGACTATGTGTTTCGTTGTTTCGGATGGACACTTTCATGGTAGCCCCCCCAGAGTGCCCCAGACTACAGCTAAACAGTGAGCACTGAGAGTAGATTCATGAATAATTAATTTTACATTAGTTATAGAAATTAAATATCATAATTACTTTTAATTTATTCGTCATGACATTATCTATACTGTAAGTAATTATTTATTTTTCTGTTCTAGCAGAGTACATAGGTCAAGGTGGGTAGGTGAGAGAAGCGTCAAATTAAAATCATAGAAATCATGTAGATATTACGTCGACCTCCGTGGCGTAATGGTTACCATGCCGGGCCGCCACCCAGGAGGTCCCGGATTCGATCCCGGTCGGGTCATGATGAATAACGAACTTTTTTCGATGGACCTGGGTCTTGGATGTTTATCTATATTATGCATTTGTTATAAAATATAGTTTATTTGAGTATATAATCTTAAATTCGTTAAATAGATTTTTTATCAATTAAAATTAAATGTAAAAAAAACCCCTAAAAATTCATTTTGTTGCTTTTGTGCCCCAATACGCATGTTCCATATACACCTACGTCGAATTACAAGTAACCCTATAATGATAATAATAAATGTTTGCTCCCGAACGGGAATCGAACGCGTGCCCTAGTTAATATACCGGGTCGAGAAGACCGATAAAAAACAAAATTAAAAAAAAATGCTAATATTGTATGCATGGTGACCTTGCACAGACAAACAGACAGATCACAACTAAACATGATCTGGGTCAATATTATATGTATACTATTCAAGCCCATAGAGTTAACAAAAGGACAGACAGAATGTTGCATATAAGCTAATGGCAAATTGAATCTGACACTGTCATTGTCAAATTGAGAAAGAAAACAAAGAGTTTGGAGTGGTAAAGCATTCATGAAATATGACTAGCCCGAACGGGGAAATATTGCCTTCAGAATATCGATGTGTGTAGCAATCCGTTCATTTGGTTGTTCTCTCTCTAAGTTGCACAAAAATGCTAATACTACGCCTGCTCGGAAAGTACTTTCTTTCTTCCTTTAAATATAATTCCCTGAAATATGTCGAAGGAATGAAAATTCCATTATTGGCCTGCCCAGAGGGATGAAAAATGTATGAAATTACTTGTCCTCCCTCTTCTTTCCCCGTAGACGTAGTATAAAGCACTGTGTAACCCTGCCGAAAAAGTGAATTCCCAACTCGAGTGAATTTGGGACAAGCCCACCACACATTCCCACCACTGTCTCCTGTGTAGCCAGGATCAACAACGGCGACATCAGATAGACAATAAGCAATGAAGCTTATTGACGTCCCGGGGGAGAAAACTACAGGGGCCCGATTCTACTAAACAAATGCACCAATGGACTCTCAATGGTGTCTCAATCGTGTCTCAATAGAATGCCGATAGTGTATCAGTGGAATAGTTTTTGACATTTGTTATGGACTTAGACAATAACATAATGTTTAACTTATTGTTTAAGTTCTTAACAAACGCCATAACTATTCCACAGATACACTATCGACATTCTATTGAGACACGATCGAGACACCATTGAGAGTCCATTGGTACATTTGTTTAGTAGAATCGGGCCCCTGCTGTCTTGGAACTCACAACGAATTCAATCAGAAAGAAGATAGTCGGAGTAGGAAGTATTGAAAGGACTCGAGTGAATTGCCGCTCAAACTACACTCTCATAGGTAATCACTTTCTTCCCTTGGTGAACAATGTATAATTTTGTGTGTTTTATTTTATTAGGCCATGAAATAGACATTAAAGTACAGGGTTTTGATTACAAATAATTATTACAACTAGTCTATAATCCACTCTAATGTACACAGATTGGCAAAATAGATGAGGATTATTTCAAGTTAAGAATTAAAATACGGGTATTAAATAAATACAGTAACAAGTTTGGATATGTGCGTTAATACATATCTAGTGAATGCACTCATAAATTTCGTGTGTATGAATCGTGTGTGTGTATTATTGTGAGTGAATTATTTTCGCAATATTTTACTTTACTTTCAGCGAATACTTTGTCAATGTCTATTCTATATTTATTGAGTTCTGTGGTTCGTTACAGGCGTATGCTAATTTTAAACGTAGCATCCACGTGAGGGCGATGTATATATTTTGTTTACAAAACATTCATGTTGATATATTTATTATAGAACCTAGTAGATATTTTTTTCAGATATTTTTTTAATACCACTACTAGCTTTTCCCCGCGTTAATTTTATGACATAGATCTCGTTTGACAACAAAACAACCCATAGCGCGACTTGTGGCGCCATCTGTTGGCCGATACAGCGCCCTCTATAGTAGAAAAAAATGTTTTCCCATTGGAACGACATACTTTCACGGGATAAAAAGTAGCCTATGTTGGGCACTGTACCCCTAACAATATGTATACAAATTTTCATGATGATCGGCTGCTTAGTCAAGCCGTGAAGGAATAACAAACAAACAAACTCACTTTCTCATTTATAATATTAGTAAGGATAAGGATAGTGGCAAACAAGCATACGGCACGCCTGATGGTAAACAGTCAGTCTATAGACGCTTGTAATACCGGGGGTATCACTCGCGCGTTGCCGACCCTGTATAAAGTGGAGCTATGGAGACGGTCACCGTAGGAACACAGCATGGCCGAGACCAATGCTATTTGGCTACGATCTTCTTTAAGGTGGAGGTCCTTCCCCATACGGGCTGTTCGTCGACCACCCGACACACAGCATGTGCAATAGTCAATATACTTTAATTTGCTATGAACGAAGATGTCCGCAAAGTCGCCGGTCGTACGGTGGACGGACGGCGGCGGCCGCGCGGTGACATTCGCATCATCTAAACGAGCCCTTAAGTCCGTGTATGGATTTTGGCACCAACTCGATAGCGTCAACTTGAGTTCGTGAAAAGTTGAATTTCTGTGTGTTTCAACGTTTCATTCATAGTGTTGATAGTGTAATGTGAAGCAAACATTGGTTAAAGTGCTTTTAAAAGTGCATCATCGTGTTGACTTCAAAATCCGTCTTTTCTGAAGAAATTTTGCTATCGTCTTTCTTCGGGACGTCTTGACCCAAAGACTGTATACTGAGTCGAGATATGAATACGCTGCTTTGAATGTTATACTGTCATATTACATGACGCTGGCCAATTGCAACATTTGCAACAAACAAGAATGCAAAGCCACAACTTAAAGAAAAAAAAAACGTCAGTGTATGTCGCCTCTAAGTGTAATAATCAATGATATTTCATAGTATAGATATGTTACGTTCCTAGTTGCGTTTACAAAACGTCGCGCTGCGTATAGATAGCTATAATACTACATTATGGTCTCGTGATTCACTAGTGAATGACGAAGAAAGATATACGGTGAGCGCGAGAGTAAAATAAATAGCTATCTCTAAGCCATTGCGCTTCTAGTGTCACGGACGACTCGCTCTGTGGCTTGTTTGAGGCAAACTGATTGCCACATGAGACAATTGGGTCGTTTATGAATCTTCAACTCGGGCGCGGTAGTAACATATCTACTCCCTGTTTACATTGGTAATAATGTACATACCAAGCTGTATGGATCCCATGATTTGTGATGACTGTATCTTCTTGTATGTGATCTCGCCGCCCTCGCCGACCCGCCGGTGACCGATCTTGCGGTCTGACTTGTGGATCTTGCTGATTGCACCCATCGGGCCGACTGCCGGCTGTGGAGAAAAAAAAATTATAAGTCATAGATCCTACTAATATTATAAAGGCGAAAGTATGTGAGGATGTATGGATGTTATTTTACATGTGTTCATGCACACATATGTTTGTCGCATAGGGCAAACTTTTATAACAGGCTGACAGGCTAGGTTAAGCCTAGCTTAGTTTGGTACTAATTGGCGCTGTGTAAATTGTGTAGTGGTTAAGCCAAGCTTACTTTGGGACCAATTGGCGCTGTGTAAATTGTCTAGTGGTTAAGCCTAGCTTACTTTGGGATCAATTGGCGCTGTGTAAATTGTGTAGTGGTTAAGCCAAGTTTACTTTGGTACCAATTGGCGCTGTGTAAATTGTGTAGTGGTTAAGCCAAGCTTACTTTGGTACCAATTGGCGCTGTGTAAATTGTGTAGTGGTTAAGCCAAGGTTACTTTAGTACCAATTGGCGCTGTGTAAATTGTGTAGTGGTTAAGCCTAACTTACTTTGAGACCAATTGGCACTGTTTAAATTGTGTAGTGGTTAAGCCTAGCTTACTTTGGGACCAATTGGCGCTGTGTAAATTGTGTAGTGGTTAAGCCTAGCTTACTTTGGGACCAATTGGCGCTGTGTAAATTGTGTAGTGGTTAAGCCTAACTTACTTTGGGACCAATTGGCACTGTGTAAACTGTGTAGTGGTTAAGCCTAACTTACTTTGGGACCAATTGGCACTGTGTAAATTGTGTAGTGGTTAAGCCTAGCTTACTTTGGGACCAATTGGCGATGTGTAAATTGTGTAGTGTCTAAGCCTAGCTTACTTTGGGACCAATTGGCGCTGTGTAAATTGTCTAGTGTAGTGGTTAAGCCTAACTTACTTTGGGACCAATTGGCACTGTGTAAATTGTGTAGTGGTTAAGCCTAACTTACTTTGGGACCAATTGGCGATGTGTAAATTGTGTAGTGGTTAAGCCTAGCTTACTTTGGGACCAATTGGCCAGGTGGCTCTGTGTGAATTGTAGAATTCATTTATTACGGGAAGCTCACGGAAAGATCGCAAAAATTGTGACAATTCTATATAAAGATATTTACGTGACAAAAATAAGTCGGCCATTATACCCAAATTGGTGAGGTGAATGAACTCTTAACATCCGCACGCTAAAAATACTTACATAGAAATACTTAAAAAGTAACAAAATGTCAAAATCCTTACTATTATATTATTACTATTATATATGCGAAAGTAAATCTGTCTGTTATCTCCACGTATTTTTTTATTATTGGGAAACGGCATGTGGCGCAGGCGCCTGCCAGATGGGCCGCAGGTCACTGGAAAAGGAGCGACGAGACATCTTTTACCTATGGTGTCTCGTCGCTTCTACTATGATGCCTGAAAGGTGCCAATTCACGCTCCGCTTGAAGGACCCCATGTCATAGGTACAGTCGCCTCGAGGATAGCAGGACCATCTTTAGGATGATTTTTGGTAGCAACATCCAACATCCTAGTGGACACATGTGGCTCTAATAAACAAAAACCCAAGAAAAGGACGGAGCTGACAAAAGATCCGCTTACAAGATGTGAAAGCAATTTTTTTCTAAAATGGTCCTCCTATCTTCGAAGCCACCGTACACGAGTTCTGCAGACAAGCTGCTGAACCGACTGAGATGAATTTTGATATGGGGAAAGTCTACACTACGGTACGGTACCTTTATAATTTAAGTTCGGGCCAATTCACGTAACAAGAACCGATTCTAGTTCGATTCAACGACACTAGCTGTCTCACTCATTCAAAATAGGAATTGAACGGGACAGCGAGTGTCGTTGAATCGAACTAGAATCGTTTCTTGTTACGTGAATTGCCCCACTGGTCTAGGTAATACCCCTCTAAAGTCGCCCTTGGGGCCTTACTCTCGAAAATAATTCCGCTCGATCGACATTGGATTGTTAAGTTTAGGTACTATTGCAATAATAACAATGCAATTACACATTTACATGGAAATACGCGGAATGTCATACAATAGTGTAGAATAAACAAGTTTTAAATCTAAAAAAGTTCGCCTCGAATGCATACTACCACCACAGTAAAATAGATAGTACTAGCGTACTACCACAGATAAAAGAAACTAATAGATAGGCAATGTGGGAGTCTCTGGTCATAACATTGACGAATCTGTACGTAATTGTAAATGTGCTAAATAAAACGTCTCATTTGAAAACTGACACTGACTTCGCATCTCTGTACATAAATTTAAAAATACACTGTCAAGTGTCAATCCAACGATTCCGTTCTTGAGGGCGTGTTTCTTTGACGTTTAACTTAGAGAGTGCCTAGTATGCATTTGATCATGTCAATGTAAACAAACCGACCAGATAGAAAAGAACTCTCATGTTCCTTTAAAAGACGCGTGTTAAATATCAAAATTATTTGGCTTACGTGCTCACATTTTGAAGTGAATAACCCGGCTAATTTGGATATGTAACATGCGTCTAGTAAATTCACAGTATGAAACTTTTTTTCAATTTGGTCAGCTTGTAAACTGTTAACTTGTAAACTGGTAACACTTTCGAATGTGACGAAAAAACTCATACTAAGCACTCTGACATGGTTCGCAACTTCGCATACAAATTGTAACGAACCACATTTCTACTGAGGAGTAAAACTTCTGTTCTGTTTCGTTGTTCTGTGTATACTGCGAATTTAATAGTAAGTCTTATTTTTATGCCTCAGCTATAAATGTAACTACAGTTTATGCTTTGAATAAATAAACCATGCAATTATTTACATATTGGCATTATTCCAATGAGTTAACTAAAACGTTTGCGAGAAATACTATGGCCTGTCTTTTTTCCATGCGTAAACAGTATGAATAATGCGGGATTAGACTAATATATACATACATATATATATATAATATACTAGCTTTTCCACGCGGCTTCGCTCTCGGTTAATTTTATGATAAAGATCTCGTATAGAGCGACTTGTGGCGCCTTCTGTTGGCCGGCAATGAGCAGTTTTCTTTTAGGTATTTTATAGCTTTCCTAAACACTCGATAGATGGCGCAGCCTGGCACTTTTGGTAATAAGAGTGGGTGGGTGGAGTGACCTTTTTGCTACAAAATCGTCATTTATTTTAACATTTTAAAAAAAGTTTGAAGAAAGTATTACTACAATGTATTATTAATTAAATTATGTAAGTAACAACTTTTTGAGGTTACAATGTTCATACAATACAAAAAAAACTTCAATCAATGCTTCAGAAGTGACGAATGACAGAAACAGAAATTAATCAAATTGACATTCGGTCAGTTCTTTCTTGCCACAGACTAAATATTTGGCCTCAACAATACCAAAAAATAATGCTAGCGCCATCTATTGATGATTTTAAAAACCAACTGATTATATACCTAAAAGAAAACTGCGAAGCGAAGCAAAGCGAATTGCAGCGCCATCTATAGTAGAAAAAGTATTTTGCCATTGAAATGAAATACTTTCACAGGAGAAAAAGTAGCCTATGTTGGGCTCTGTACCCCTGACAATATGTATGCAAATTTGCATAATGATCGGCTGCTTAGTCAAGCCGTGAAGGAATAACAAACAAACATACTTTCTCATTTATAATATTAGTATGATGATATGATAGGGGGACAAAAGATTGAGCCAGCCCCAAAGTAAGTTCGAAACTTGTGTTATGGGATACTAACTCAATGATACTATATTTTATAATAAATACACATATAGACTAGCTAGCTTAGAGCCGACCTACACGCATTGCTTGAAGCAGTCAGGATGAACTGCTTCAAGCTGCGACTGCACAAGGCACACTTTCTACCATCGAACTGCTCGTCACCGGCAGGGAATCCAACCAAACTCTAGAATAAAAATGGTAGCGTACTGCGCTGTTTCCGAGGAGTTTCCTCCCGGGAAAGCTCAAGTTGTGGAATGAGATCCCCATCAAGGTCTTTTCTTTAGACTATAATATGGGGTTCTTCGAAAGAGGTTAGTCCCGGTATTTCAAGCGTCTTTATGCTACGGTGAATGCTTCCCATCAGGCGGGCCGTATGCTTGTTTGCCACCTTGAAGGTATAAAAGAAGAGAGTGCGCGACAAATTAACGTCATATATATGAAGATTAATTTGTGGCAACAAAAAGTAAGGATATTTGAGTAAAAACAAACATTGTGACATCATTTCATTGAGAGATAACATGAATGCTTACATTGTGGTGCAAACAAACATATAAACAGGTTTACATGCTCGACTAACGCAGATATTAACAAAATAGATGATGCTGTATAAACTAACATTGTAGATATAAATAGCGCCCTCTAGTGCACAAAAATGTTGCAGTGCCCACCCCACCCAACAGGGCCATTACTGCCATATTACATTACTAGTGAAACCCAACTTCGTTTGCGTGTATTTATTTATGCACACTTCTATCTCAGACTTTTGAAGAAATCCTACGGGAATCGCGTACTTTTCGGGATAAAAAGTACCCTATGTGTTAATCCAAGGTATTAGCTACCTACATACCAAATATCATAAATAATGGTCCAGTCATTTGAGGTAATAAACATACATATAACTTTCGCCTTTATAATATTCGTAGGATTATTGGGGTCGGTGTAGTAACATTAGCAGTAAGATCTGTAGTGTTAAGATCTGAATAAAAGAAGAAAATTTAAGTTTGTTTATATAAATATTTCATTATGATTACAAAATTAGCATAAAAATAAATGTTCTTAGTTTTCTATGGTACTTCTCAACAAGCCATTTAAGTCGAAGTGTTGGTAGTATTTAAAAAAATTGACAGGCAAAAGTATTTCATTGGTTCACCTGTTTCATTAGTTTACTATGTAATTACAATATTTTGTTAACTCTGCGATAGATCTTTCATTTTGTTGACTGTACGTATAATTATCTGAAAGGATAATGGGATATGTTGTTTTATTTTTTATTTTGTGGACTCATCTGAACTACGCAACAGATTTTAATGCGTTTTTTTTTAAAATATATGAGTGATTCAAGTGGCAGGTTTTTATGTATTATACTTTCGGAAATTCCCACGGGAAAGTGGGATTCACACATGCAAACGAAGTTGCGCGGGTTTCGCAAATCTAGAATACTATCAATAAATTCTCTATCAGCCAGTTCTGGAACATTTTTTAAAGTTAATGAAACATTAAATTAAAGCAGTAACTGTCAAATTAATGAAGATAAAAGAGACAGATTGAGACTTCACATGGAATTAAAATTTATATATGTTTCAAAAACTCGCTGTAAGTATGCAAATAATAAATGTTCGAGATGAAGTTGCAGTATCTTTTATGGTATAAGTCAGTGACTCATAAACTACACAATCTATGAACACATTCTTTCCTCTTTTTATTAGATTTTGTCATAGTTTAATACCATTGAGATTATAGCCATCCCCTAAAGTATTACAGGCGTGATAATGTGAGTATTTATAGGCGTTTGTTAAATTAAAAAATTATAAATTTTATCAATACAGAAACTTTCACCTTTTCATAAATTAGTGTATAATGTGAATGAAAATTATATTAAAACGTAACAATAAAATGTTATGCTTACATCGTACGGCACATTTTTCTCAGCAATTGAACTCCTATCGCGATCTGCAATTGAAAATATCATTAGATTTTATGTTTTACGAAAATGGGTTACAAATTTACAATGCATTCACGATATGTCGTATCAAATGGGATTATGACAGTGGAATGCGCTGTGTTATTATTAGATTTAGAGATACATTACCCTCGTCCTCTGATCCAGACGTTGTGGTGGCATTTTCCGTCTTTTTTTGAGCAGAACTGTCCATTACTTCAATATGATCAGAATCTCCCGAGGCCATTTTTGTTCCACAGTTACACCCCCTATTTTGAAGTCTTCGCAATCAATTTATGCACAATATTAATTAGCATGGCTCACATCACAGTTGCATCGATAACACAACGGTACACTATAATTTAATTATTGAAATCAATTAGTTTACGCGAAAATGCTCGCCCGAAGCATTCGGCTTGACACGACCGCTCATAGTAACTGGCTGGGTTGCCATTTCAAAAAAATTGCGTATCATGCAATAAACCAAAGACAAGGGAATTAGGGTGGCGCCTTTTCGATTCATGCCTATTACCGGTTTTTGCTTTTTATCATGCCTTGTTTCTCTGCATACAAATAGTTTATTTTGTGATGTTGACGCCCAAGTACAGACGAAGGTTTATTTTATCACTGGCAAGTGACAACTAGAGGAATATTTGTATTTTCAGAAGTTGTTGTTGGCTCTGCCATGGGGGAAGCCCACCCTCCATTAATATTCAGATGACGATGATAAAACAGGACGCTGAAAACTGGTTAAATAAAAACTTGTGGATATTTAATTGGGTAATGTATGGCAACACTGACAAACGCCATGTTTATTTCTCTTCCGTCAATTCGTATCCCGCGGTAAGTTTTTTGAAGGTTATTTCTTATCTTGGCGTCTGTACGATAAATTAATGAAAATACTAATTATTTGAATAAATTTGTTGCTGTTATATTACAAGAATAACCGTAGAAATACAACTTATATTACAGTTTTGGTTGCGCCGTATCGGAACTATCGGAGGTCTCATAACGTAGATTGACTTGCCAAGCGGTGTCTGAACAAGATGGGCAAAAAAGTGAGAGAATATAAGTCTGGCGACTTCATTTTCGCTAAAGTAAAAGGATATCCGGCATGGCCGGCACGGGTAAGTGTATAAATAAATATCAATCGGCCATAATTTTTGTTATAATGCTTAAAATATTCCAATAAGGTGTAAGGCGGGAAGACATGTTGTTTGGACGCTTAGACGTCTTGTTGGGATTGAAAATGGTCGAGAAAAGAGGTCATGTACCTCTATTCAATGTGTTACTATGCAATTAACATTATAAAATGTGTATTACGTTATTAAAAAGACGAATTCATGCCCATTTTGAGTTACTTACATTATAAGTTTCGATTTCCTTATAAAGAGTATCGCATTCTATTGACAATTTCTGGTTTACTTTAGATAAGTAAAGCATAGTCTTTTGTTCTCTGATATCAAGTCGTAAGAAGATAAATATTCTACATAATTCACAGTGTTACCTGGTCCCAAAGTTATCTAGGCTTAACCTGTGTTGTTGGTACCAGACAACAGATATATTAATAAAATGTAAACTTGTAATACATTTAAAACACTTGGACTCTCAAACACACAAATGCCATTAAATAAATTTTTGCCCCGGGGAATTGAACCTGCACCATCTGGTGACTAAGGATCACTACCAACACACCACCAGGCTGTCTAAGAAGTCTTTATTAATTTCTTATTGAGAACTAGGTACCTACCACCATTTCCAACAACGAGAAACACTAATAAACGAAGCCAGTGAAAATAGATTTCTAGAAGAGTTCAAAATTTTTTTATATAAAATGTCATATTATAGTATCCAGGAATATATAGAAGATAAGGATTTAAAAGATAAAATAATATGCAATGCAATACACAATAATATAATGAGATAAATACATAAATAATATTTCAAATATTAAAATTTATAATCTCTATGTATAAATAAAAACTCATTTATTGCCATTATAAGGTTTAGACACAGGGTTTAGACAATCAAGATGCATACAAAAATTTTAAGGACATGGAAAAAAACTCAAATAACAAATTCTAAATTACTGATAAAAGTCCCCGTGCTCCTATGGCAAAAGGAGCGTGCTCAGCACATACTACATAGACAAGGCCATGTCTAAGCAGTTCTGATTTCCAGCATTCAAACCGCCTTCCTCTCTCCTAATTGCTATGTCCGATAAGGGCCCATAATGTGTACTTAAAAATCATATCTGTAACAACTTACATACTGTGTGGATTGCAATAAATATTGAATTTGTTTCTTAAAAACAAGATTATTTTAACATTACTTTGTTTGTAAATTTGTACCATCCTTTAGGTAACTCATTTATGTGCTGGTCCTCATGTCATTATTTGTATAGATTAGTATAGATTCTGTAGTCAAGCATTTTTTAAACAATATTTTGTTGTTTGGTTTTAGGTTCAAAAGTTGAATGGAAAGAAATACTTTGTGTATTTCTACGGGACAGGTGAAACGTAAGTACACAAATTATCTTGAAAAGAGGCATACAAAAGAGACTATTCTAACTGGGTTTGAAGCCATGCAGCGAAGGCTTAAGGGCCTCAACTGGATGTCTGCGATAAGCAGGGCGGGGTGACCTAAACCTAACACATACTTGTTGTATTGCGCGCCTTCTCTGCAAATTAGGCAGCCTATGTGCCCTTTGTGTGTGCGAAGAGTGGGAGCTGGATTACTCCAGCCATCCTAATTCCTCCAGGAAGCTGGTCAGGGACTTGACGTCGCTGAATGTCTTCTGGAGGCTGCCTGGGGTTCCCAGGTAGGTCTGCCGGTATGCTGACACCTCACTGCACTCCAGCAGGATGTGTGCCGCAGTTTTAATTGACCTTACCAGTGTGTGCGATCGCATAATCGCTGCAATCGCGCCAATCACTGACATCCAGTTTGAGGTCTAAATACTTGATTTTATTTATTTTTTACTAACAATAGGGTTACATTTCAGAGCAAATCTACCACCGAACATGATATTTGATTATGCTGAAAATAAAAATAAGTTCCTAACAAAAACAGTTAAACGGAGGGATTTTAATGATGGCGTCAAGCAGATTGAGCATGACTTCGCTAATAATGTGCCATTGGAGGACGTTATCGGAGCCCCCATTGATGAGGTGAGGTTATTTCGAAGTCAGAGTTTATTCAAAGACTAGGCCCTCGCAGACAATTAATTATTTATTTACTTTGAATACAGAAAGTTCTAGTCAAAAGTAAATAAATAAAAAATTCTACCCAATACACACAGGGCTACCAACCCCCTTACACTTGAAGATAATTCCGCTCGATCACCATTGGATTGTTACATTTAGGTACTCTTTACAGCTAGACTAGCGCTAAGTAAATACTAAACTAAATTAAATCGGATTGTATGCTAACCAAATAGTAAAATATAAAAATTTTATGGTACGAATTAGGATTCGCTGTTAATTTTGCATATGAAATTATACAGAATTGAAATTAAAATCGCGATTGCTATGCAGAGTAACCTAGCTGGACCCAAAGTCAATCAATCAAATGTCTTTACTTGTGATATACAGGTAAACAAAGGGTATAACAATAATATTAGTCATATTCGGTATCCTACCAACACTACGGCGTATTAATTTTTTTTTATACAACACAGTTGGCAAACAAGCATACGGTCGACCTGATGGTAAGCCGTCACCGTAGCCTATAGACGTTTGCAATACCGGGGGTATCACTCACGCGTTGCCAAAGTCCCAACCCCCCCAGTAGACTCTGGAGACCTTACTCACCGTAGGAACACAACATGGCCGAGACCAATGCTATTTGGCTACGATCTTCTGTAAGGTGGAGGTCCTTCCCCAGACGGGCTGCTCCGATTTGAGCGGATTATCCGCTGTGCCCTACCTCTCTTAAAAATAATATAATTATGTTCAATTGAAAGGAGCTCGATGGCGCCGCTGTGTGTCGCACTCTAATGAACACACAAGTTAAGCGACGTCGACCCTAGCCAGCGTTTGGATGGGTTTTCGTTATCTCAAGCTTCTCCATGCTTCGGAGGGCACTTTAAACCGTCGGTCCCACCTGTTGTCGATGGATGTTTATTTATTTATTATCATTCATTGCACATGTACAGATTAAATCTAATTAATCTTCATGGACCCTGAATAGGGTATTGCAACTACAATCGGTGGGCCACCTTATTGTTTATTTAATTGTTATTTTTATTGCCAAGTCGGTGGCCTTAGGGCGGTTTGAAAACACCGGCTTCTGCCAATCCGCATTCGAGCAGCGGGGCAGAGTAGCCTCTAATCACCTTCGATTGAAGGGAGACCCGTATCCAAGCAGTGGGATGATTATTGGTTGATATGATGATATGATGAAAGTAAGATAGGTATATACCAGGCAAGGGATGTAATATTGTATATAATATACTTACTAGATGCTGCCTGCGGCGTTACCAGACTTAAATTAACAGCAGCGCCATCTATATCAGATTTTTTTGACCAAATCCTACGGGAATCGCGTATTTTTCGGTATAAAAAGTACCCCATGTGTTAATCCAAGGTATCGGCTACCTACATACCAAATATCATAAAAATTGGTCCAGCCATTTGACCGTAAACAAGTAACAAACATACACACATACTTTCGCCTTTATAATATTAGTATACACCAGACCAGACTCGAGAACAAATATATATCATCACATGTTTGCCTCGAGCAGGATTCGAACTCGCGCTTTCTGGTGCCGTGAAGCTATGATCCCTACCAATGCACTAAAATACAATACAATACAATATTCTTTATTGCACCAAATAAACATAACAAAAAAAAGTACAAGGTGGTAGGAAAAGTACAACAGGCGGTCTTATCGCTAAAGCAATCTCTTCCAGACAACCTTAGGATAGAGAGATAATAATCTATATATATAAAAGAAAGTCGTGTTTGTTACAACACTTATAACTCGAGAACGGCTGGACCGATTGCCATGGTTTTTTATTTGTTGGATTTGTTTCCGTCCCGAATAGCAGAATACATCTTAAAAACCTAGCTAGGTAGGGTAGGGGTAGGGTAGGGTAGTGCCTCTAAGGCAGAACAAGTTTGCCGGGTCAGCTAGTATAGAATAAGTAGGAGACGCAGAGTGTGTGTAATGACTAACTACCACTATCAGGTTGTCACTAGCTTTTTTACTCCAAATAAATGATTTCAATTGTCATTTTCATTACAGAATGCCGTAGCAGATACATCGGTCAACGACACAGTGAATGATACTGCTAATGACACTGCTAATGACACTGCTAATGACACTGCAGATGACACTGCAGCGGATACCACAGCAGCTGATGACACAATCGCTGAAGAGGTACTTCACTCATCCAAAGATTTGAAACGTTCAGAGAATCAAATTCTTTTATTTAATTTTAATTTACAACATTACTTATTTTGAGTTAAGCGTCTGTTACACAAGGAGAGTTTCTCGCACGCGAGCGGCGAATAATCGTATGCGATTATCCCATGGCAAAACTCGCCTTTCGATTATCGCCTGCGGTTGTTTACATTTTGACAAAAACTCGTAATATTCAAGCTATTCTCGAATGCGAGTATCACAGGTGAGATTCGCTTCTCTTAATATGTTTACACTACAAGCGAGTAATCGTAGATCTAAAAACGCATACGTGTCTCGACTTGTATAAACAATGCTCGGGCGAGAATCGCAAGTGTCGATGCGAGACTCGCGCAAATCACTCCGTACTGATTTTGACACGAGACTCGCCATTCGTGACCTAATTTACAAGTACACCTTGGGCCACCTCCGAAGACATTTAGCACCACCACTGACACTTCTGAACAACAGTCGTGTTTTGGAATGGCGAAACTCGTTAGAGAAACTCGTATGATTTGTTTACACAGGCTCGCGGCCCAGGAGAGCTTAAGTAGCGAGAATTGTATTCGAGAGGCAAAACTCGGAGCATTTGTTTACACTAGGCGACCATATTATTGCCTGTAAGAAATCGCTGCTCGCGTGCGAGAAACTCTCCTTGTGTAAAAGACGCTTTATTCGTCAAGTCGCGCTATGAACGCTACGAGCGCGCCAGAGATCAGATTTTACAATTTTTCTTGTCTTCAACTCGCTCGGTTTGGTTCGGCTACTTATTAGAATCAAGATAGATAGATTTTTATTTATTTGCAATACACATACAACATTACCAAGAAATATTACATTAAATTCTTACATACTAGTGTATTAGCAACAAGGCAATTCAACATGGTAGCAAACATAATATTACATCACAAGGTAACTTAGTCTTATTATATCCATACAAATAATTTGAATATATTGTGACGTGCCTGCGCTGCGTCGCTTTCACACGTTTTGCATGACAACGTTTTGAAGCGACTTTGTGCCTGCGCCGCGCCTTCAGCGTACGCCGTTTCTGTATAATTCAGACCTAATATGGTCCCTCCTTTTTCTTTGATTCTCTTTCATTGAATTAAACAAAAACTTATTTCAGAACACAAACAGTACTCCTCAGACAAGCAACGAACCGGCTGTCGAGGATTCCGACGACGCTGGTGCCCTGGTCATTGATGAAGGCAATAAGGTAAGCATATTTATTTTCTCAACACTTACAGCTGTCATTACAGTTTAGGCCTATGTTGCGGAAATATCACCAGGATTCTGGCACATTTATCTGAAATTACTTAACAAGCAATAATTAATTTTATAGATTGAATCCAATATAATTTTGTCCATGCCAAGACTGTTACTGCAAGATTAGTTAACAGTCTGTCGAGGGGACGCACATCATTAAGTAAAAAAAAAAACAAGTAGATTTACAGAAAACACTTGCCCGTCAAATATTTTTTAATCCTACCAGCACTTCGACGTAAATATCCTTGAGAAAACATACTAGCAATTATGTAAAATATAATTGGAGAACGTTTTTTATGACACTAAGGTGACAAACACGCATACGGTCCGCCTGATGGTAAGCATCACCGTAGCCTATAGACGTTTGCAATACCGGGGGTATCATTCGCCCGTTGCCAACCCCCCAAGTGGAGCTCTGGAGACCTTACTCACCGTAGGAACACATGGCCGAAGTGCCGCAAGAAACTTATTAAATCAAATAGTTTTTCAATGTCCATTGTCTGGTACCCATGGCACAAGCATGTTTAACTTGCCTTACTTTGAGACCAAGTAGAGCTGTGTAAATAGGCTAGTTGCCGTAAAAAATGTAATTAGTCAGTCTTTTAGATTATTCAAAAATAAGGGCAACTCATTTTTTTCATTTGTAAATTAGACCAAAAATGACAAAGATATAGCCCATTAAAGTTTCGTGTGACGTCACGCCGTGTGGCATTTTTTCGCACGGGGTGACGTCAAAGGCCCCCATTCCTAAATTTTTATGCCTTGTATCTTTGTTATTTTTTGTTTAATAAAAAAAATAAGAGTCCAATATTTTTTTATAATCTAAAATACGGACTAAATATAATGAAATTATTTTGACCCTGGAAACAACCCTATTGTATAGATTTTTATTTTTATTTATTTTTATTACAGCAACAAAAAGGCCGTAAATCAAAGGTTGAGCCGAAACCTAAAGAGACACCAGTAAAGGCCAAAGAACCCAAGACACCCCGCGGCAAAGCCAAGAAGGATGAAGCGAAAGACGAAGCGAAGTCCAAAGAAGACGAAGAACAAAAGAGAGAAGACGAAATCGTTAGCAGGAGCGGGAGGAAGATACGGCCAAAGAGGTATGCTATAAATATTAAATTGTCTATTATTTTCTAGTATGAAACCCGCGCCACTACGTTTGCGTGTATTCATTTATGCACAGCAGCGCCATCTATGTCAGATTTTTGGCCAAATCCTACGGGAATTGCGTACTTTTTGAGATAAAAAGTACCCTATGTATTAATCCAAAGTATCAGTTACCTACGTACCAAATATCGTAATAATTGGCTCTGCCATTTGTGTATGAAGAAGTAACAAACATACACACAACATTCGCCTTTATAATATTAGGTAACTTGCATGTCCATAATGATTAGGCGATTAACACAATGCTACGCACTACGCTGCATGTTGCGTGTCGACGCACCTACGCGCGTACTCGCGGGAGCACAGATCTGCATCATGGTGCGGGTTTATTACGCACTCACGCGCGTAGTTGCGTCACGCGTCAAGCTCTCCCAAAATCAAGGGCACTGCACACCTCGGTGTGCCATACCTTGCGTCTCGCCCCGCACCACGCGCCTTGCCGCGTGAACTGCATGAAAGCGCGTGGATACATTTTCTGTGTGTTGCTGTTTTCTTGCGTCAACTCGTGAACGACGTGACTAGATTTAAAACGAACACACAAATAACAAATGAAATTAAGATTAGGTTATTAGTAATTAAACAAATCTTACTATTATATCATATACATATTATATAATATTATAAAGGCGAAAGTTTGTGAGGATGGATGTTTGTTGGTCTTTCACGCAAAAACTACTGAACGGATTTTAATGAAATTTGGTACACGGGTAGACGATAACCTGGAATAACACATAGGGTACTTTTTATCCCAAAATTCTCACGGAAACGGGAATAATTTGGACTGCTGTGTATAAATAAATTTACGCAAACGTAGTTGCGTGGGTTTCAAGAAGACTACCAAGAAGGCGACAGCCGACACTCGACAACGGTGCCGATAGTGCATGCAGTGCCAGCAAGCAAGCGGCATCGGTGTGTCCCACAGAATGTCGTTGGGACTATATAGCATCGGACCCATTTCCACGTTAGATTGTGAAAATATAATCTATTGGGTTAAAATGTCCGTACATTGATTGTCATTTGCCGAAACATTTTTGTGAAGATATACACAATGTTTGCGATTATGATATACATTACCAGATGCTCGAGATATCCGCGTATTATCGTTCTTGTTAATTTATAACTTCAAGTGTGAGATTTTTTTTATACTACAAAGGTGGCAAACAGGCATACAGTCGGCCTGATGGTAAGCTGTCACCGTAGCCTATAGACGCTTGCAATACCGGGGGTATCACTCACGCGTTGCCAACCCTCCCAACCCCCCCAAGTGGAGCTCTATTCCTTCTATTAGTGGAGAATTCTAATCAGAATTTGACAATCTCTAAAGGCCTACGCACATCGGGCCGGGATGGCAAGGTTTTTTTTACCAATGGACATTCAAACGTGCGATATAGAAATAAGAGTCATAAATTGCTATGCTTCAAAATAATGCCGTGGCATCGATATGTATTGTTCGTTTAGCATTTGTTGAATTTTGAAGCATTGCTATTTAAGGTGATCCGTTTCGGTCCGCGCGGGAAATTCAAATTTTTTGGTGTTTTTCACAAATTGTATCTCAATCATTGATAGAATTTTCGCGAAAATTGATTTGACGACAGCAAATACAATATATCTACTGAATAATTATCAAATAAATTATAAATATTAGCTGTTCTTATTATGAATGTCCACGATGCATCTTTTTCCCAATAAACATGCATTATGCACATTCATAATGATTTATAATTTATATGATAATTATTCAGTAGATATATTGTATTTGTTGTCGTCAAATAAATTTTCATGAAAATTCTATCAATGATTGAGATGCAATTTGTAAAAACACCAAAAAATTTGAATTTCCCGCGCGGACCGAAACGGATCACCTTAATATCTTATTTGTGCAATCTTTCGCTCGACGCTGTCAGTTTGATCATGTAGATAAACGAGCTGCTGCCCGCGGTGTTACCCGCGATTAATTTTGTCGCCACCGAACTTATAAAGCGCCATCTATATCAGACTTTTGACTAAATCCTACGGGAATATTATGTTAATCCAAGGTATCAGCTACCTACATACCAAATGTCATAATAATTGGCCCAGCCATTTGAGCGTGAAGAAGTGACAAACATACTATCTATACATATAATAAAACAGTAGACCCCGATATGTCTGTACATTGGACATATTTGGCAAAAATGGAGAGGGAACAGTTAGAGTAGGGTAATAAAAGCAAAAAAAAATTATTTTTATTTTTTTGTCTGTCTGTTTGAACGCGCACATCTTCTAAGTTACTGAACGGATTTTAATGCAGTTTTCACAGGAAGATAGAGCACGAAATGGAGCAGAATATAGGCTTTGTTTCATTTAAATCGCATGTCAGGAAAAGGAGTTATCCTTATTTTAACATTTCACGCGGACGAAGTCGCGGGTAACAGCTCGTTACACAATATAATTGAGCTGAGCGAGCCGAAGGCGAGCGAAGCTCTCCATACCAGACTCTCCTCATTTGGTTGTTCGTCTTCTCCTCCCAAACTACTCCACCAATTAGAACCAAACTTGGCACATCTTAAGAGACAGTTTGTGGCAAGGTTTTAAAAAAATAAAAATGAAAATAAAATGTGCCAAAATGTGCCAAAACCAATAAAGCTGATTTTTGGCGCCAAAACTTTCAACATTCGCTCAGCTCAACTTTGCATCGCGTTACGCCATGCACCCCTAGTATTAGTAGGATTCATACTAAGTAACCGCGTCATCGTCATGCGACGCATTTGCTGCCATAGGAATACTACGTTAAAAGAGCAGAATATGTCGACGTTTAATAAAAATAAATATGATGTAATTTCGACGACCTCCGTGGCGTAATGGTTACCACGCCAGACCGCCACCAAGGAGGTCCCGGGTTCGATCCCCGGTCGGGTCATGATGAAAAACGAACTTTTTCTGATTGGCCTCGGGTCTTGGATGTTTATCTATATATGTATTTGTTATAAAATATAATATCGTTGAGTTAGTATCCCATAACACAAGTTTCCAACTTACTTTGGGGCTAGCTCAATCTGTGTGAATAGTAAAAAAAAAAATGGTACCTACAATGAATGAAATCTGGAAACAATCGAGTTGACGCTACAATTATTATTCTAGCTTATTTATATATAAAAATTACAGATACATAGACGAACAAACAGAAGACAATGCCACATTGCCTTCCCCAGCGCCGAAGAAGCGTCGAGGCGCATCACCCGACAAGGAAAAAGAGAAGAACGAACAGAAAGAGAAAAGTGATAAAAATAATAAGCAACATAATACTGTTACACAGGTAAGACGTAAAGCCAATCAACACTGAAGTGCGGTTGCGCAGAAATAATTTTAAATGGGGTCCTGTGGGTCCAAACAAGCAAGCAATTTATCTACTACTTCCATTTTTAATAAACATAAAACACAAGTCAATAAGAAGAAGCAGCTAAAGAAAATAATACAATTTATTCGGTAATATGTTTAATATATTGTGTCTGATATGATTTTATTATTATAACCCAAACCAAGTCTCATCTTTTCTTGTTTAAAAATAATTAAAAAACGTACGCGCCGAACGCGTCGCGTTTTTTGATAGCCTCGCATATTTGTCAGCAACGTACGCGCCGAACGCACCGCATTTCTTGATAGCCTCGCACATTCGCGTACGCGCCGTACACGCCGTACGCAAATCTTTAGTGTATTGCCAACAATTTGAGCACGCGCCGTACGCGCCGCGTTA
The DNA here is from genome assembly GCA_905163395.2 of Endotricha flammealis. NCBI lineage: Eukaryota > Metazoa > Arthropoda > Insecta > Lepidoptera > Pyralidae > Endotricha > Endotricha flammealis. The sequence goes on from LR990883.1 coordinate 3,101,230, forward strand.
TATGACGTCATCAGAATGCTTCCTTCAAATTCGGATGCCTACCGCACTTTACGAAATTCGGCGCGTACGGTGCGGGTGAAATGTGCGAGGTTTCACATCATTGCATACAACGAATTCAAAATTGCGGCGCGTTCGGCGCGTGCGGCGCGTACGGTGCTGACAAATGTGCGATCAGCTTTTAGGTGCTAATCTAAAAATTGTGTTTTATATCTTAGACTTTTTTTTATTGTGTTCTTCAATGACAGAAATAAAAAATTTGAAATTCCTGTTTTAGTCTGGTATAAATTCCATATTTTGTTTCAGTCTGAATTGGAAGACCTCAAGGAGCCATTCAAGCAAGGTGAGTTAATATAAATTGTAAAGTCAAGAGCAGGTCGACCTTTACATATTGGACTTTGTACCGTTCTTAAGTTCTATGTCATAAGAGCCAAAATTGTACTGCAAGTGTAAAGCTCGACGTGCACCTGACTGTACAATTTATTATTGCAATTCAATTTTGTTCTTACGGTGCAGAACATTTACTACAGTCCAATTCGTAGCTTGAATTTATACACATGGTTTTTTTTTTGCTGTTTCGCCCGGGACCACCGTGCAAATCGAAAATTGGCACGTTAAATGTAAATAATTCGCAAACGGATCATTGTATCGAAAAATGATCTTCCCACACCCTCGATGTTTTAATAGACCTATCTAACGATACCCCACAACATGGGGTCGGCGGGGGGAAAAAAAATCATTCCTACGTTACCACGTAGGGTACAAAAAAATTTGTTTTTCAAAATTTTATTCTACCACTTTGTTAGCATTGTTAATATGCGTATACATACTAAATTACAGCTTTCTAGCATCAAGCGTCTAGGCGCTAGACCGAGGACAGACGGACAGACGGACATGGCGAAACTAAAAGGGTTCCTTGTAGTTTACTACGGAACCCTAAAAACAATAGTTGAAATTAAAACTATGTTTTTATCCTGTGTAATTGGTTTAATTGTTCATTGAAACTTGCAAAAAGTAAAACAAAATACAATAAATAATTTTAATTTCTCAGAACTCAAAAGTCGTTGTAGTCTGGGGTTGCTATTTTAGTCTGTCATATAATAAATGCATTTTTCTGATATTACTCATTCAAATTGGTAAAAAAACAGGCCAGTTAGCTGTATGAGCTTTGATACCTTTGCCTTTTCCGAGGGCGAAAAAAAAAAGTAGGCTATGTATTAAAAAAAGAATTGGATTTTGGCGCCAAATACGATAGCGTCCAGGCTCGTGGTTAGAAGTTTGTGATCAGGAACTATTAAAATTACGTTATCGTATTGACTTTAAAATCCGCCTTCTCTAAAGAAATTTTGCTATCATCTCTCTGCGGGGCATCTTGGCTCGGAGACTGTATACTGAGTCGAGATAGCATGAATACATTGCTTTGATTACATACGCAAACATAACTTGACGATGGCACAATGGAATCTTCGTCTGAAGTCCGATTTCCAAACAAAAAAAAAAAGAAATAAAAATAATAAAGAATTCTAAATTCAAAACACGTCTTTTTGCCTGAATGTCAATTTTGTACATGTATTGCTGATGCAAATTAAAAAAAACAACAGACCATAAATAAATTCTAAATTCGAATATTTTACCGCGTTATTATACGCTTATTTTATAAAATTCAAAATGGATGAATTAATGAATGCATCGGATCTAATTAGTGATGACATAATTAGCCAGTATAATGTTAATTTGACGTTAGACACGATTATTAGCAAGAAAAAAGATTCAAGTGAATATGTGACGAATAATTGTACAGGTAACCTAACATATTATTTATATTACCATATTTTTAGACGACTTTGTAAACAATAATTACTTGGTAAAGATGTACCCTCTTACAACGTTGTGTAATGCGTGTACCTATAGTTAAACAATGTTTTGTCACTTTCATACTTCATTTGATTCTCCTCAAGAAAAACAGTGACAAAACAGTGTATAACTAAATACTCGTTACACAACGTTTATTAGTAAAGGGGTAATTCTATAATGTTAAATAGGTTATTTTACGATAGAAATGTCTGTGAAGTCTAGTCTCTGAATAAAATATTAATTCTTTGACAATTTATAAAATAGGTTGTTAACTACATACACTTCCGGACACATGAATCGAGCCACCGTACATTTTTATGTGTAATGACATAGAACATAAAAATATTCATAGTTAATCAAAAAGTTTTTATGCAGTTTTGATGCTGGTATATTCATAATGATTTTGAAGTGCTGTTGTTCCAATTTTGAATTTATCAAATGGAAAAACGAAACAAAATCCAAATTAGTGCATTCTTTTGAAAAGAAAAGTTGATCTAAATTAACATAATTTTTTTATTTAACTCCATAATTTTGAATTCACCGTAATTGTTTTGAAATTAAGACATCGTAAAATTGTTGTTTTTTTAATTTGAGCCATTTAAACGTTAAAATTATGGATACACCGCCTCTTCTAGCCGCGCAAGCTGTGGCGCTTCTACAGTCGGGCCGAAGTCAGCGCGATGTAGCATCACAGCTTGCTTTAAGCCGTTCTGCTGTGCAAAGGGTAAACCATCGATACCTCGACACTGGTGTATACGTGCGCCGTCCAGGAAGACCGCGATTTCGGGTAACTTCAGAAAGACAGGATCGATTTATCGCGACAACCAGTTTACGAAATCGTCACCTCACCTCTGTACAGATCCAAGAACAGCTTCGAGACTTTCATGGAGTGGCTGTTTCCGCGCGAACAATTAGACAAAGATTTAAAGAACGTGGTCTGAGCCCACATAAGCCAGCCAACGGGCCGAAACTGACAAGAGCTCACCGAATGGCGCGCTTACAGTTTGCACGCGAACATTTGCATTGGACTCAACGCCAATGGAGCAAGGAACTCTTTACTGATGAGACTAAGATTATGCTTTATGGTAATGATGGAAGGAGGAAGGTCTACCGAAGGCGGGGAGAGCGCTTTTTTCAGTGTTGTATTGAAGAGAGAGTGAGTTATGGCGGGAGCTCGTGGATAGTCTGGGGAGGAATATCTGCCGATGGTAAAACTGGGCTAGAGGTTGTGACAGGACCACGTCTACCAACACTAAATGCCCGTCGATACATTAACCATTGCCTAGAGACTCATGTGATGCCATATGCTGGATTTGTAGGCCAAGGCTTCATCTTTATGCATGATAATGCAAGAGCGCACACTGCAGGAATCGTCAGGGCATACCTTCATGATGTTGGAATCACGACAATGGAATGGCCAGCAAGGAGCCCTGATATGAATCCCATCGAACGTCTATGGGACGAATTAAAGAGGCGTGTTCGAGCTCACCAACCAGCACCACAAACTTTGAAAGAGCTGAGAGTTGCCATCGAGGAGGAATGGGAGAACATTCCACAACACTTCATAATGACGTTGATTAACTCCATGCCAAATCGCATGACTGCAATCATAAACGTTCTCGGAGGCAATACAAGTTACTGAATAATTTTTTTTTCCAATAATTCCTTTTTTTTTTCAAAAATTCAACCCGAGTCTTGTCTTTGAGAAAGGTTATACAGGACAAGTTTCACTTAAAATTGTAATTTTATCAAGTTATTGAAATTTTAATTTGGAATTAAGTATACCTTATTAATGTAAAGTGTACCAGCTTCCAAATTGCATAAAAACTTTTTCGTTGATCATATACTTTTGTTAAGTTACCAGCAATCAAAGTTGAAACTGCTGGGTGGCTCGATTCAAGTGTCCGGAAGTGTAGTAGTAAAGTCTTAGTAAAATTATCAAGCCTGGAATACTGCTAAATAGCATGCTTGTTTGCTGCTAGGTAGTATGCTCATTTTGCTTTGAAGCCACCCTCACCCGTACCTCACACCTTGTGCTTATTAGCACGAAAAAATAGACCGGCTTGCGGTTAAGTAGCGTGCTTATTAAGCATGCATGCTACTTTTGAGCAGATGCTACTAAGTATCTGCTCAAAAGTAGCATGCTCGTGTGCTACTACGTAGCATGTGTATTCCAGGCTTAAATATGTTCTTGATCGTAGTGTTACTATGTTGGCAACAGGATTTCGGGCAAGCGGGTAAAACTACGGGCACCTATATATTTTATAATTATTTTTTATACTACTAAGGTGGCAAACAAGCATACGGCCCACCTGATGGTAAGCAGTCACCGTAGCCTATGGACGATTGCAATACCGGGGGTATAAATCACGCGTTGCCGACATTTTAAAAAGTGGAGCTCCGGAGAGAAAGACCTTATTCACCGTAGGAACACAACATGGCCGAGACCAATGCTGCTACGATACGATGTAAGAGGTCCTTCCTCAGACGGGCAGCTCCGATTTGAGCGGATTATCCGCTGTGCCCTACCTCACTATTATTAGGAAGTGAAGCCGTTTTCCCCATGGGAATCAAATGTACAAATTAATGCAATTTATTATTATTATTACAGACAATGTAACAATAATTCAAGATAAAAATGTCGAAAAGAGAATCCCGAAATTTGGTAAAAAACAAAATGTTGGAGCGGAGAAGAAAAAATCTTTGAAAAGTACCAAAACATTTGTTCCACCAACGAAAACTATTAAAATCAAAGAAAATGTACAAAATAAACAAATTACAATCGATAACAAATGTTTGCAACCAATATACCAACATGACACGTTACCAACTTTACCTAAAAGTTCAACGGAAACAAATGTTTTGAACCAATATTGGCCGCCAACATTTGATGAAACGTTCGATATAAGCCAAAATATCACAAATCAAATATCTGACCAAGTTAAAGAGTCAAAGCCAATAAAACCAACATTTGATCAACAAGACGAATTCAATTGTAATAACGTACAAGGTCAATCATTTAGCCAACATGATACCAAATCCAAAGCTATAGGAGATCTCATATTTGGATCGCTAAACGTATTAAACGACGAGTTTGCGATTAATTTGTCGCAAAATATCCCGACTAATTTGTCGCAGAATACTCCGACTAATTTGTCGCAAAATACTCCGACAAATGTGTCGCAATTAGCAAAAAGTCGCAACCGATCTTTCCAGCAAAACTCGTTTTGTTCAGTCGTATCCCTTCAAAAGACATACAAAGATTTAGATCTAAAAAGTTTTGAGGACAGAATCAGAAATGATCGAAGCTCTTTTTCAGAAATAAAGATTGCAGACAATCAGAAAAAAAAGTCTAAAATACATAAAGTACCGGAAGGAAATGACTTTTTGAATATGTTTCGTAGAAGTAAGAAATACAACGGCAAATGCGTACCCATGTCTATAAACTTAGGTGATATAGGTTTTAACTCTAAATATTCAGATTATATGAAAAATAAACCTATACCTATAGACGATTATGGTGGCTGTAAAGAGACCTATTTCAAAATATTACAAGTTTATCCAAACGATAATTGTTTGGCATTGAATAATAATGATAATTTCTAACACAACCGTAAAACTATTTAGTACCCATTGTTTGATCAGTAGTAGCAAGCAAGTTTTAACAAATAGTTAGTTTTTTCAACGAATTTTAACCATTAGTGAACTACTGATGAAACAACTGGGCCTTATCATAATATAATAATATGCGTAATATAAAAGAAATTCTAATTTCTGTGAAGTCATAATAAAGTTCGTTTCAATTTTTACATGTCTTTTTTTACATCAGATTTTTTAAACTATAAATATAAATAAATATATAGGGACAATTCATACAGATTGAGCTAGCCCCAAAGTAAGTTCGAAACTTGTGTTATGGGATACTAACTTAATGATTTTATAACAAATACATATATAGATAAACATCAAAGACCCGAGGCCAATCAGAAAAAGAGGTACTTTATATCTTTAATTTTTTTTTACATTTCCGATTTAGCAAAAAGTGCCTATGAAGAAGTTGTTATAAAGCTACATACAGACATGCTCTGTAACAGCACGAAAGCAAGCTATTAATGAACAAATGTTACTTGGTAGCAAGTGTGTCCATGAACTGCTAGTGATAGACATGCTTATTTCGAGCGTGCTCGAAAATCGAATGCCGTTCGATTTTCGTGCACGCTACCTGTAGTGCGGGTGGAAGGGGGCGTACTTTGTGCACGTCGTAACAGATTTGCTTAAAACCATAGATTAAGTAAATACTAGCGTACCTATAGATTGGCTTTGGTTTGATTGAGGCGAGACCAAAAACAAAATACACTAGTGTGCGTGGAATGTACATGTGTGCAAGCAAGATATATAATTTTGTGGATTATTCTCATTGTTTGAGTTACATCCAGGCACTGTACAGGTATATATTTAATCACGTCTAATTAACACCAAAACTACACTTAAAAACCATAAATTTTGTAAAAATAAGTGGGATTTGTTTTTAACACGACTGACGTCAGGCCGATACAGTCCGATAGCGTGTATAGGAAAATGGTCTCGCCTATCTCTCTCGCTCTAACCAACGTGTATGCTATGATCTATCTCTTTTGCATTGCCAATCTTACGCTAGTATATAATAAATCTATGCTTAAAACTAACATGCCTATTGCTAACAAAAATGAAGATGTATGATTAAAATTAGCATACTTATGGATGTGAACTGCTGCAGAGCATAAGTATGCTCATTAGCATCATACCCCGGACACTTCATACAACGCGCGTGAAATAATTACCTATTTCTACTATGTATAAAGGCCAATGTCGTCTGTACACGCGCATATGTGTGCGTGAAATGTAGGGCTGCCATGCCGTCGCGTAGTTATCATTCAAAATGGTAATGTTGAAGTAGGTACGACTATACATGAAGTAATTTTGCACTAGCGGCGTATTTCATTAATGCTTCGGTTTTATTGAAATATAATGCAATGTATGTAATGTATATGTTGTAATCGGTTGCTTGGTAGCTAAATGAAACAATAAAATAAAATTCTTGTATTATTTATATTATTAGATGGCTTCTCATACCTTGGAGGCATTGAACTAATATTATTCGTATATTTAATTATAACTAATTATCGAAAATGTTCGAAATACACATTCGTTCACTAAGCGCACGGCCCTGCGACTGAGGCTTCCTCGAGCATCCTGGGGTGAGGTAACGCGATTCGGTGCGGGACGGAATGGCCATTCTACCTCGGGTTATTACTTATTCTATGCCAGAGCAGGTCTATCCGTACCTACGCTATTAGAATTAAAGATTTAAACATATTAAAACCTTTTTTTCAGATGACAAAGAAAAAGACAACATCCTCATCGCATACCTACCATCTGGACAGTATGTTGGTATCAAATTGTTTCAATCGAGACCAGCGTCTTTCAAAAACGAGTCGTCGAGACTACAATGGGATAAGCAGGCTGCTTCTAATGCTGTTACACTGAAATTACAATTAGGTAAGCATCTAATTTTCACTCTTTTTCATATCCATACTAATATTATAAACTAGCTTTTCCCCGCGACTTCGCTCGCGTTAATTTTATGACATAGATCTCGTTTGACAACAATACAACCCATAGCGCGACTTGTGGCGCCATCTGTTGGCCGATACAGCGCCCTCTATAATAGAAAAATTATTTTCCCATTGGAACGACATATTTTCACGAGTTAAAAAACAATATGTATGCAAATTTTCATAATGATCGTCTGCCTAGTCAAGCCGTGAAGGAATAACAAACAAACAAACAAATTCCTTTCTCATTTATAATATTAAAGTTTGTTTGTTTGTCCTCCCTTCACGTCGAAAGTAATGAACGGATTGATATGAATTTTTTATTGAGGATACTTTAAGATCTGGAGAGTGACATAGGCTATCTTTATCTCGGAAAAGCATCTCATTCCCACGGGAAAAATAAAGTATATAATTTTTTGTTCTTCTTTCTCGTAGGATTTGATCAAAAATCTGATGTGACTTACCGTTTTTATTTGTTTTAGAACGTGATCAGATTAAACCGGAGTCGATCCTGGCACAACTTGTGATGGACCTGAATCTAACTGACGAAGAGAAAGCCACTTTGGACAAGGAAAGAGAAACAGGTAAGTTGTAATGTTATTGCAAAAATCTGATATAGATGGCGTTGCTGTACATAAAAATACACGCAAAAGAAGTTGCGCGGATTTCATTAGTAAATATAAACCCTGTTTCTTTTAACTTGACCAATGTAGTAAACAATCTTAGCGTGTCTTTTTATTCAAATATCCATGTGTAAAATCGATAAATCGCCAGAATAATAAAGAGTGTTGTGTTAAATGCCATTTCTAACTATATTATTATTATTTGGGTGTGAATGATAATTTTAATTGCCTATTTTCGTTAAAAAGACGTGCTAAGATTGTTTACTACATTGGTCAAGTTAAAAGAAACGGGGTATAAATAAATAAATAAATATTCTTGGACGAATCGCACAACGCCATCTAGTCCCAAACTAAGCAACTAAGCTTGACTATGGGTACTAAATTGGTGTTATATATACTTAGTTTATATTTTAATTGATGCATAAGTATGTTGTTTTTTTTATACCACAAAGTTGGCAAACAAACGGCCCGCCTGATGGTATGCATCACCGTAGCCTACAGACGCATGCAATACCGGGGGCATCACTCACGCGTTGCCAACCCTCCCAACCCCCCCAAGTGGAGCTCTGGAGACCTCACTCACCGTAGGAACACAACATGGCCGAGACCAATGCTATTTGGCTACGGTCTTCTGTAAGGTGGAGGTCCTTTCCCAGACGGGCTGCTCCGATTTGAGCGGATTATCCGCTGCGCCCTACCTCTCTTAAAGTATGTTGTTAACGTCAATACTCCTTTACAGAAGAGAAGAAATCGCGAGTGCAATTCTTGAAGACGGAAATGAAGCTTATAGAACTGGACGCTAAGATCAAGACGTGCTTATGTCTAGAGAAAGCCGACACAGAGTTATGTCTAAAGTTACTTGACGAGTTAATGGGTTAGTATTTTATTCGAGTGAATATGAGGCAGTTGAATTTCTTGAGTGAGAATTTTTATATTCAAATAGGCATATTACAAGCTCTTTTGTATCGTCACATTTTTTCCTACCACCAGTTCAGACAGCAGATTTGTACTAAGAACAACTGGCAAGAAACTTAGCATTTGCTCTTTTAAAATGTTACTGATAAAGGTTACAGTTACATTATTTAAACGATAAAATTAAAATACTTATATTACATTTTACAAGCGAAAGTAGAGAGGAGTAACTTTTATGAACCCATCAGAATCATACTTTCTTCCATTATAATAGAGAACGGGACAAGCAAATAAATTCCACCGCGTGTCTCTTGTAAAGACGGGATTAACAACGACGCCGACCTAAGTTAACTAAACCAACTTAGCAATAAAGATGGCACACCGAAATTACAATACCCTGTCTGAGATTAACTACTTTATTACATTTGCAGTTGAAATAACTAACAATTAGCATATTTTTCTTCAGAAACAAATTTCGGTCCGGTCCGGTCCGGCACGGCCCGGTACGGTACGGTTCCATCCGGTGCGATTCGTTCCGGTCGGTCGGTCCCGTCCTTATAATGAACCTACATACCAAATTTGGAATCTCTAGATCCAACGGTTTCGGCTGTGCGTTGTTATACCCTCGCAACTTCGTATAGCTCGCTTTCCCGTGGGAATTTGAAAAATCCTTTCTTAGTACATCCCTAGACGTCGTGAAACCTACATTTCAATCTCTAGACCCAGCAGTTTGAATTTTTTCTTTCAAAAATCAATTTCAAAATATGAATGGCTAACAACTATAAATAAATAAAAAATCATAATATGCAGATGCTGTCCCAACAGTTGTAATGTAGAATAATCTTTGCAGAACTCGAAGTTAAACCCCTAATGCTGCTCAAGCATCCGACATGTGTGGAAACGGTTAAACGGATGCGTGCGTACGTGGGTAACACGCCATCTTGGGATCTGAGCGAGAGCGACGCACTGGTGTTCAGCAAACAAGCTCACAAGATAAGAAAAAGGGCGGATTCGCTATACAAGAACATGAAGGTACTATTTGCAACAATTATAACGGTAGAATAAGGTGATTACAGAACGGCGGCGCGTGCAGCGTTGCGTTCAGCGACGACAAAATAAACCAATCATCATATCAACCAGGTCTCCCTTCAATCGAAGGGGATTAGAGCGTGCTCTGCCACGCTACTCCAATGCGGATTGGCAGAGGCCGGTGTTTTCAAGCCGCCCGAAGGCCACGACTGTTATTCATCGACAAGAGCCGCGAGCGACGGCTTAACGTGCCCTCCGAACTTAACTTAACAGCACCGAAAACCCGTTTCTTTATAAGTGATCGCATTAACATTATATAGAAAACTAGTGTCCCGCTTTCGCGTGGAATTTTTTTATTTTATTCTCTTCGTAAGAACCAACGCTAATTCTTTTTTTAGAATATCCCTTGAAGTACGGGTACTTTAAGGAATATTCTAAAAAAAGAATTGGCGACATCGGTTCAGCTGTTCTCGAGATTTGAGCTTAGCAACACATTAGCGATTCATTTTTATATTGAAATGAAACGAAATGTAATCGTTTATTTCAGAAATTAGACCTTCACAGGCACTTTTTCTTGTCATTTACAACTTGTTTAAATAAAGAAAATAAACTACGTTATATACTACCACCATTTCGGACATAAGCAAAATGGCAACCGGTAAAAAGAAATGGCGAAAGAAAACCGGTTACGGCCTTTTTTGTCATTTTGTCATATTATAGATTATATTGACCCGCACCGACATGAGTAAGCACCCTTACTTTGGTAGCAGGTGACTCTGTGTGAATCGCATACAATTTTTTTTTGTACATTTCCCAGGAGTTGTTCACCACCCCCGATGGTCTGTCATTCTGGGAATACTTCTCGGAGAGAGTGATACAGTTCAAGAAAGTCACGTCCAAGTTGAGCCCCGACGAGTTGCTGGAGATGGTGCATGAGCCTTTAGGTAAACATATAAACTACTAGTGAAACCCGTGCAACTTCGTTTGCGTATAAATATATATATAGGGACAATTCATACAGATTGAGCTATCCCCAAAGTAAGCTCGAAACTTGTGTTATGGGATACTAACTCAACGATATTATATTTTATAACAAATACATATATAGATAAAGATCCAAGACCCGAGGCCAATCAGAAAAAGTGCGTTTTTCATCATGACCCTACCGGGGATTGAACCCGGGGCCTCCTGGGTGGCGGTCTGGCGTGGTAACCATTATGCCACGGAGGTCGTCGTATATTTATTTATGCACAGTATCTATATATCAGACTTTTGATGAAATCCTACGGGAATCGCGTACTATTCGGGTTAAAAAACCCTATGTGTTAATCCAAGGTATCAGCTACCTATATACCAAATATCATAAATATTGGCCCAGCCATTTGAGCGTGAAGAAGTAACAAATGTACACATAACAATTAGATAAAATTTAAAAATATATTCATCTGGGAGAAGACACTTATGTAGTACATAAGTCAGGGATTTCAACTTATTATTTGTGATTGACAATGTTTTCATAAATAAATAAATTATTTTTAGTTATCCGCGGCTTCGCCCGCTTAAAAATTTACCCATGTTGGTCTCTGTTCTGTACCCCTGACAATATGTATACAAATTACCATAATGATCGGCTGCTTAGTCAAGCCGTGAAGGAATAACAAACAAACTCACTTTCTCATTTATAATATTAGTATGATTAAATTTGAAATTATTTTTACTGATAGTAGGATTGTGGAAGATAATAAGTGAAATTTAAAAATTGGTGTGTTATAAGAGATGATAAAACGAGAAAATTATATAAAGAATATGTTTTATTTGCAATACAAAAACAAGTGATTCTTTCAGAAATGTCGGTGCCAACATCCCATACGATGCGTGCAGCGATCGACGCCGCCAACGAAGAGGAGTCCAAAGAGAAAGAAGAAGAAGCCAGCCCAAAGAAGAAGGCAGCACCAGGTAATATTTTTCATCGTGCGGTAGCCTAACAACGGTCTTCGGACGACCGAATTAACATTTATTTATATGATTATATTTTTACAGCTAAAACAAAAAAAGCGGTGAGCACACCATCAAGGACGACCACAAAACGGCAAAACACCAGAAGGCAAAACGATGAAAATAAGGAAAAAGAGAAAAATGACGAACAGACAGAGGACAAATCTAGTGAGGAGAATGAAAAGGAGGTAGACGATGCGAGAGAGACGGAAGATGGTGCTAAGGAAGCAGAAAAGGACAGCAATAATGATGACGCAGTGAATAGTGAAGAAAAAGACACAGAAGATAAAGATAACGGAAAAGATAGCAAAGGTAACGACAAAGATAGCAAAGCAAACGAAAAAGATAGCAAACTTAACGAAAAAGATAGCAAAGGTCACGAAAAAGATAGCAAAGAAAAGGATAACAAGAAAGATACAAAAAATAAAGAAGCTAATGAAAAAGATAGCAAAGCTAACGAAAAAGATAGCAAAGAAAAGGATAACAAAAAAGATACAAAAAATAAAGAAGCTAATTCAAGCAAAGATAGCAAAAAGGAGACGAATTCCAAAAAAGATACAAAAGTTAGTAAAGATAAGAATTCTAAGGATATGGACGTTGATGAGGACGGAAAAGATACTGAAAATGAAGGGAAAGTTAGCCCGAGTAAGGATACCGAGGGGAAAGAGAGCGAAAAAGACGAAGAAAAAGGTAAAGATAAAGATATCGGAGAGCCCAGAGCGAAACGGACGAGAGAGGTGAGTTTCATTCTTCTTTCTGCCAGACCGTCACCCAGGAGGTCCCGGGGTCGAATCCCGGTCGGGTCATGATGAAAAACGAACTTTTTCTGATTGGCTCGAGTCTTGGATGTTTATCTATATATATATTTGTTATAAAATATAGTATCGTAGAGTTTAGCATCCCATATCACAAGTTTCGAACTTACTTTGGGGCTAGCTCAATCTGTGTGATTTGTCCCTATATATATATATTTTTTTTTATACCACAAAGGTGGCAAACTAGCATTCGGCCGGCCTGATGGTAAGCCATCACTTTCACGCGTTGCCAACCCTCCCAACCTACAAGGGGAGCTCTGGAGACCTTATTCACCGTAGGAACACAACATGGCCGAGACCAATGCTATTTGGCTACGATCTTCTGTAAGGTGGAGGTCCTTCCCCAGACGGGCTGCTCCGATTTGAGCGGATTATCCACTGTGCCCTACCTCTTTTCGTCTTATTTATTTATTATTATTTCATTTGATGGCATTTTGAAGATGTCATAAATTATATTGTGCGTTGGTAATGAAGTGATCCTAGCTTCGGCACCAAAGAGCGTGGGCTCGATTCCCGCTCGGGGCAAACATTTATGCGATGGCTTTTGTGCTTGTTCTCGAGTCTGGGGTTTTTTCTATGTATTATTAAGTACCTATAATATATTTATAATTATTTATATGTTGTCTGGTACTCATAACAAATGCAGTCCAGCTAACTTTGGAACCAGCCCCCTTTTGAAGATAATTCCGCTCGATCACCATTGGATTGTTAATTTTAGGTACTCTTTACAGCTAGACTAGCGCTAACTAAATACTAAACTACATGAAATCGAATTGTATGCTAACCAAATAGTAAAGTATAAAATTTCAATGGTACGAATTATGATTTGCTGTTAATTTTGCATTTGAAATTGCACAGAATTGAAATTTAAATCGCGATTGCTATGCAGAGTAACCTAGCTGGTGGCGCTGTGTGTATTGAGTTTATTTATTATTTTAAATTATCTTTACAAATGGCGGAGCCTAGTCCCAGAAGAAATTATTTTATATTTATATTGTCTATAATAAATTTTGTCCTTTTCCAGAGCAAGAAGACTGAACCGCCGCCGCCGAGGTCGCCGGCGAAACGGAAGTCTAAATTCTAAAATGTTACCAACATAATAAATTGGATTTTATTTTTTTAAAACGCAAATATTGCGTCTATACAGTTGGTATCAATAGATTTATTAGAAACTAAAGGAGGTATATGGCAAGATGTTGTGGTCATTGTGTTAACAGCATGATGGTATAACTACATATGGCGTAGTGTATTGGCTTATTTGGGGATATTTGACAAACATTAACCATGTATGGACGATATATCTGACAAATAACTTGCCTATTATGTGCTTATTTGTCAACATACCAAATATACGTGAACAAATATACTATTTCACGAAAAGCATTGGCGATGAATGTTTTAATGTTCAGATGCCCATTAAAGTATGCGTTACCTCGAAAAGCTAGTAAAATACGCGTACAAACAATGTGCAAGCAACATTCATAGCCAAATGCTTCCTGAAATAAAATTTCAGTATCTGCCCTCTTGACCGTGGTGCTTGGCAATTGAGTCCACTTGATTTGCCATCTCTCTAGGGTATAATGCCTTTTGCTTCAAATTGCTGTCTCTCACGTAGTTGTTAAGGAGGGAAGTCCTTTCAATACTTCCTACTCCGACTATCTTCTATCTGATTAAGTTCGTTGTGAGTTCCAAGACAGCTGTAGTTTTCTCCCCCGGGACGTCAATAAGCTTCATCGCTTATTGTCAATCTGAGGTCGCCGTTGTTGATCCTGGCTACACAGGAGACACATCGGTTGGAATATGTGGTGGGCTTGTCCCCGATCTGCCCGCTTTCAAACGCTCATCATAAGATTCCATATAAATTTATTTGTTGTTTAGCACCATGTCTATACAAAACAAATACGTCAAATATTCTGGCAAAAGCAACTAAGTTTTATATGTGAAACTAAACGTAAATTCTGAAAATAAAAGTTCTATTTATTGTGTATATTTGTGTCTAAAGGCAGAAATATTACGTATATTTATATTGCTTTGTCCTAAACGACTGACTGACTGAAAATCAACGCACAGCCTAGACCGCTCATCGTAAAAATCTGAAACTTTGTTTGTGGATTTGTTATACGGCGTAGACGTCCGCTAAGAAGGATTTTTCGAAATAGGCTATTTGACTGATTTTGAAAAACTGTTTTAAATTATTCGTTGGTATATGATTAATACACCACATGTATATTTCTGCGAAATTTGCAGTATTTTCCGTAAAATATCTGTTTAAAATTTAAATTACAATATTCGCTCTAAAAACGCTTTTTCTGTAATGGCGGACGCCGTGACGTCACAGGCAAGTAAACTTGTACCAAAGTGTACATTCAGCGTGTTTAGAATATTTTTTCTGTTATTTTACTGGAAAAAATGGTTTATAAATGGTGTGATTGTGCCACAATGTACAAATACTTATATAAAAACTCCACAAAACTGTTTGTTTCTGTGTTAGCTCGAAGAGACCCAAACAGCATTTTATCTCATACAAATGTTTTTATGTGTGAAGATCACTTTGATGTAAGTATGCCAGTAATATTTGATTCGAATAGTAATAGATAAAATGATAAAATCACACAAAATGTCGTAACAATGAACAATGTTGACTTGCGTGTGACGTCACGCGAGGCATAGCCAATCACAGAGCGTTCTTCTGGCTGAAGAAATTTAAAAAATAATTTGGATTTATTTTGTTTATTTTGAAAAATCTATAAATATTTTTGGATATAACAGAGATAAATATGTTTTTTTATGTTATTACCTAATAGGATGACCACATTTCGTAGCATATTTTTAATAGTGTCAAATAGCCTATTCCGACGGAAAAGTCGGCGGCTCCTCTCGGATGCCGTTGAATCCGGTAGGTGACGTCATTCATCCGTGTTACCACTTTGTTTCCTTCCCATCTAGTCTGTAGTTTAGTTGACTTTCCTTTTTTTCTTGTTCCTTCATCAAAGCCACTGGTATTTGCTCTCCGGTCATATCTGGTTTTCATGTTTTCGCTCGACTGCAAGCCGTTTTCTCGTATCATGGCATAAATGTAACGCATCTTTTCTCTTAGTTCGGAGACATAATCCTGAAAGGGGATCGGGTCGTCTGGCACTCCAGTTAGAAGATCGACCTCATCGACCATTCACATATTGCCACAATCTTTTTAGCATCGAACCCCAGGTAGGTGACTGCATCTTGCACCTTTTTACGGTCACCCCAGTCTGAGGAAGTCACTCTCAACAGGAAATCATCCCTGTGATCAGAAATGCCAAGGTACGTCAATAAGTCGGATACATCTCCTGATCCAATGCTAGGATGTTAATGACTTGCTCAGTCGCCATATTTCCAAACAACACAGAGTAATTATAATATTAGTAGGATAATCCGATGACTACAATAACCAATACGCTACGCCATGCGAACAATTTTCATGATTAAAATAAATATTTTTCATTACGTTTGTCTACGCAGAGAAAGAAGAACAAAGATTTTCGTGCTAATAACGTAAGCACCATTATCAAACATTGCAAATTTCAACAAGCGTCCAATCCATGCAAAAAAAAAATAGCCAACCAGGCACAACAAATTATTGTGCATTCATTTAATAAAAAAACGATTGTGATTTTAATAATTCGAGTTGTCTGGCTGGTATAATGTAACAATTCTGTGCCGGCTTCCCAAAAACATGGTATGTTGGTCTCTCCAAATAGTCCATGCCCTGTTTCGAATATTTTATTTTAAAACATTTTACGACGTTTTTTAAGTTTTTCTTTATTTAATTATATATTTTATTTCTCAATACTACTGGAGGCTGTTGAAGTAACCGAAAAGTCTAAACACAAGCGTTTCTCCGCCTGCCCACCAACTAAAAATTGCAAAAATTTGAAGTTAATGACGCATCAAATTCTGACATTGTCAATTTGTGGAAGATAAAAGCGTCATTAAAACTTAACTGTCCCATTCCGTTCCAAGATTTTCAGTGACATTCAATGATTGTGTTTGAACTAGTTTGTGTGTGACACCTTATTGTGGTACCTGTGTGTTCCATCACAATAAAGTCATTTGTGATCGATTCGTATCTATTTCACATCGATGTAACATTTTAAATTAGACAATTGTTTTTTACATTTTATACTCATTAGTGTGAGTGATCATTAAAAGTAAGTACTAATCGCATGCGCGAGGGATGCACCGCGCCTCAGGCCGATTGTTTAATCTAGCCAAGGACGAGCTGCGCTTTAGGCCGACATCACACCTACACTATCTGTGTGACACTCACACAAATGCAAAGCTCAGCTTAGAGCCAAAGCACACGGCGTATTTTAAAACGCGCAGATGACGCGCGTATCGTTATCCAAGGCGGTGTTGCAATCATTCCATCGTGAGGTCTAACATACAAAGAGCTCAATGTAGCACGAAACGCGCGTCCTCTGCGCGTATAAAATACGCCGTGTGCTGTGGCTATAGACCTCGCGGACTGTATATTGGAACGAATTAAATATACTTGTAAGTTTCTTATCAGTTCTCATTATGTGACTATAACGAGTCCAATAAACATATTTTCTTTCTTTATTTCTTCAATAGGACAGTTAAATTGTTAAAATATTTTTGAGAAATTCCGAGGTTTTCATGCGATTTGTACGCCAAAAAGATGTTTTTGAAGATTTTGACCCAAGTTTAAGTTAAAATCTACAAACTCCATACATTTTCATATTAATATTGTTTTCTGTTTCGCATGTACAGAATTGTTTGTGAAAATTTGTATTACTACAATTAAAAAAAAAAGTCAAACAAGCGCCATTTTTATTATGTACATTTGGTATAGCGGCGATAAGTGGAACTAAATTACAGTTTGAAAAATAATTATAGACCATGTGTTTTTCAAAGAATAAGTTAGAACTGTGTTCAAATTTTTGCATGAATATACACAACGTATGGCTCATTTATAGTTTTTTTATTAGTCTTATTACATTAAAAGTACATTTAATGGTAGTCGCACACTGTAACAGATTTGGTCTTTCGAACCATCTGATTTCGAGCTTGACGATAAAGCATTATTGTCCTATGTCCAGCAGTGGACTTTATGTGGATATGATGAAAGAATTATTAAAGCTAACGTGCGTAGTTAAATAGAATTGTCCTATAAAGGTTACAAATCGGTCGTGCGAATAGACGAGAACATATTTTTATTTTTCTCAAAATGGCCGCACACTTGAATTATAATACAAACTTAATATATCGTTTTCTTCGTGACGTAGTATGATATAAGCTGATTTTACTAAACATAACATAGCATAGACGTTTTGTTTTAGATGGTGCATACAAAACACACAAAATTTTGTGAAAATCCAATCGAATAGGTCGCCCATGTTGTACATTTCAGCACTTCCAAATACCTACTTTGATGTGAGTTTGTCTTCGATTTTTTTAGTTTGATTTAAAGGCTGCCTTTTTGATGAAAAAAATAAGCTAGGCTAGTACTAATGCAGGTTGCATACAAAAGTCTTTCCGTACGATCGTACAGTAATTTGGTATTTATATGTTCTACGTAAAGTTTGAGTCGAGTGCTCGAGTTTTATTAGTTTATAGTGTGCGATGACCATTGCATTATAGAGTAAAAGTTTTTATCATAATAGCTATAGACGTAGTTTTACTTGACATTGTAAATATTTACAATAAATTAACAGTAATATTGGACATTTCCTAATGATGTGTTTTATTATCGTCAATACAGAAAAATGTGTTTTAGGGTTTACTTTTTGAGTGGTAGAGCCTATGAATTGGTAAATTGTGAAACCTCAAATTATCCACAAAAATACAATTCGCAGCGGAATTTTTGCTCTGCTGCAGAGCTGACGAGTAAGTAGAATAGGGCGCGCCGCACAATTTTTTAAATTATTACAATGAATAATAAATACAGGGACAAATTTACAGATTGAGCTAGCCCCAAATTTCGAGGCTTGTGTTATGGAATACTACCTCAACGATACTATATTTTATAACAAATACATGTAATAGATAAACATCCAAGAACCAGGCCAATCTGAAAAGTTTCGTTTTTCATCATGACCCGCCTGGAATTCGAACCCGGGACCTCCTGGGTGGCGGTCTGGCATGGTAACCATTACACCACGGAGGTCGTCAAGAGTAGTTATATTGCAAATAGCAAAAAGTTCTTTTTCTCAACTTATTATGACAAGACACGAGAGTAGATTAGTTACAGTTAGTAGGGGCTTAAACAAATGCCAAGGAGGGGCAACTGCCTGTACGCCCTATCCATTAGGTTAGGGTCAAATCTTATTGGATTGAAAAACGGGAAAGGAAAGAAATAAAAAGAAATCTATGAATTAAAAAAGTAGGTATTTCATTTAAAATCTACGCCTACGTTTCGGCCTGTTCTCGTCTGGATACAATTCGAAAATTCTGTTGGCTGCTTCTTGGGCATCTTGTTTGTCTGTAAAATACATTTTACACAAGTAAATAAAGATGGAATGCGGACATGATACCTTATCTTGCGTGGTCGTCCCACTTTGACACGCACAACGGGACCATCGAACTCAAAAAATTGTGTGATCTACGATTATATACCTACGATAGAATAAGTCATAATTAGCGGCACAAGAAATAGGTGTACATCATTTGTGAAAAAAAAAGCCTTGTGACAGATGGACAGACGGACATCGGAGTGAGGATGCTGAGACTTAATGGATTTTCCTCAGGATTTTCATACATTTGTTGTAGGTACCTAGGTACTTGCATATTCTAGAGAAGGAATCATGTACGTTCTCGCTACTTTTGATGGAAAAAGACGGTACTTCCGGAGCTGGTGTAGAATAAAAATACTTACATCCTTCATCAACATTATGAGAATCCTCCTCAATTCTCTTGCTCAATACTCTCATATCAAAACCGACACCTTCAAATTCAACATTCATGCTTTTTGACGTAAAAACAGACTTATTTTCATAGAAATATGTTCTAGTATAATCTGGTTCGTGTTGTCCTTGAAATAAATTGTGAAAATCATCCCCTTCCGGTATAATATGATTTTCTCTATAATCAAATACAATATTAATTGGTTCAACATTATTATATGTATTTATAATTGGTTCCATATAAATATTATATGTATTTATATTATTGTGTCTATAATTAATTATAAAACCATCTTTTTTCGCTTCGTCCTCAGTAATAAATTCAAAATCTGATGAATTGTAGCTACATTCCGAATTATTGTCACTATTAACTAGATCTCTTTCTTTTATATCTTCGCTATTTAGAGTTATTTTAAGATTATTATTAGGGATTCCATCAAAATAATCAATATTATTCGTCATTTTACTAAAATTGTCTTTAGTTTTATTATTTTCTGTGTTAATGTCACTGGAATTTCGTTCATTCGACAATTTACTATTATTTTTAGTAATATTGTCGTCAAAATCTTGTTCATTTACCATTTTACTGTAATTATTATTTGTCATTTCACTATAATTATCCATTGTTTTATTATTTTTAGTGTTAATGTCATTAAAATTCAGTTCATTTGACACTTTACTAATATATTTTTTATTTATATTGTCATCTTCTTCCTTTACCATTTTACTGTCATCCAAAGTATTAATATTAGTATTATTTTCATATATGTCTAGATCATTCACCAATTCAATAAAATCTTTGGTAATAAAATGACCTGTAATAATGTCATCAAAGTCCAGTACATTAGTTTTACTAAGATTATCACTAGTGTTAGTATCATTCAAAGCTAGTTCGTTAGTTGTTTTAGTAAAATTATCATTATTACTAATTTCAGTATTATTTTCAACGAAGTCTAAATTATTAGACGTTTTACTAAAGTTCTTTTTAGCAACACAATTAGTACTATTAGTGTTACTGTATTTTAAATCTTGTTTTGTAGAAATTTTATTAAAATCTTCAGTGTTTGGAGTTTTTATAAAGTTATTTTCAGTAAAATCTGAATTTAGATCTTTGCCCAAATCTAAATTATTAATAATGCTTTCATTTATATCATTTGAAATAGAATCGTCTGAACTTAATGATATTATCTGAAAGAAAGAACAAATTTCGTTTCTTCAATGAAATTTTATAGATTTAAAAATTAAAATATTATACCTACAAGTAGGTATTACTTTTTTCAATTATGTTTTTGTAAAAGAGTGTACCCCACACAGGTCGCAGAAAATCTACAAATGCCTACAAGTCGTAGGTATGTGTGGGGGATTTCGATTTTCGTCGCATTTCCCAATACCACCATAGTTGGGCAACGCACTGGAAGTCGTGAGAATCGTGGATGTCCACGGGAAACATTGATTGCTTACCATCAGGTGACTCGCAAGCTCTTTTCCTCCTTTGCCAAAAAACCTGTCTTTATATAACCCTATGGGTATACGGTGAATGTTTACCATCAGGTGACAAGCTATACTATCCTCCTCTGTCATATAAAAAATCGCCGAGGTGTTTTCTTTAGACTACAGTGCCTCCAGTTAAAAAGGGAATAACTCGATTTTATCAACTTTTCAAGAGAGCCAAAAAACCAAACTTTTGGAAATTCTCGTGGACTTATGTTTTAACCAGGAATTGAAATACACAATTTCGTAGACAATATTATGGACTTTGTGTATATGAAAAATGGTTTAAATTCACGCTCGTTTAATATATATTTTTACGTTTTTTTTCGAATTATGCCTTTGTTAACCATTATTTTATGGCATAACGTGTTTTAAGCGACTGTCTCTATGTCACTTAAAAGAAATAATACGAATTATGCCTTTGTTAACCATTATTTTATGGCATAACGTGTCTTAAGCGATTGTTTCTATGTCACTTAAAAGAAATAATACGAATTATATTTTTCTCTTTGTGTCGCAAAATAATGTAATTCAAAAGACATGCAGGTAAATTAAAGGCAAAGTTAAAGAATAAAAGTTTTATTGAAAAATAGCATACACAATGAAGTACAAAGAGTCGTAGTAATAATTAATTAATAACATTATGATACCCAATGATGAAGATTAGACGAAAAATAAATCAAATTTGTTCGTCTACTAGCTGCACCTAGAAAAAAATTCGATGTTTTAAAACTATTAACAGAAAACCAGGATCTACGCGAACGAAGAGCGTAAGTTATTACTTACATTACTAGGTTCTTCAAAAGCCTCAGTCGTAATATCATTATCATTATTTTGATCTTTCAGATACTGTTCTTTAATTCATTCATTAATTGGCTCGCTCTGTAAATATAACAGAAGACGTTGCTATTGAAAATAAACTGTTACAAGATAAATCTATACCTAATGTAATAAAGCAAAAGAGATTTTTTTTATATCTTTAAACGCGATAATCTCTGGAACTAGTCTGATTGGAAAAATATTTTTGTATGTTATAGCTAGGTTAACGAAACACAGTATAGGCTATTAAGAAGAAAAAAAGTAAAATACACAACTCGCCGATCAACAGAATTTTAAAATGGGTAAAGGTAGGTACTTACTAGTACAGGAGCAGTCTCGTTATGATTAACACTCATTATAATCGACATTTATAGTTTTTGAATATAGCTGAACCTAGAAAAATAAAAATAGAAGTTTCAAAACTAGTAACAGAAAAGCACGAAGTTAGTTATAATTACATCTCAAAACATTAAAAAGTCAAGTAGTACATACCCTGTCACCAATGTATTTAGATTTAGTTGTTGCCCTGAAAATCTCGTTCGTATACTCAGTTATGCCTAAATCTTGCGGAGTAATCAATTCTTCGCCCTATGAAAAACATAAAAATATTTTGTAATAATATGCGGTAACCTATACAGCTGAAAAAGTTAAAATCGACTTGTCAAAAAATGTCTACAACTGAATAACCTACAATAGATAGCTAAATATAGGTACTTACTGTTACTAATTGCGTGATTTTTTACCACGATTTTAAAACACTAACGGCGACGGCTTAAAACAAATGAAGGCACAAAGTGTTTACAAATACCATCTAAGTGTCAGTGTGGTGTGAGTGAGAACAGTTTTCGCACTCTTTATATCATATTTCAAAATTATAACATTTTAGAGATTATTTTATCACAAAAACAATAAGAAAAACGTAAAATAAGGCACAAAGAATATTATAATTATTTTTATAAATGTGGAACAGTTCATATTATAGTATTTACTTTTCAAAGGAATGATTTGACTCATTCCCACTAGCAGCAAGTCAAACCGATGCGAGAAGGTAACAAGTCGGAGAATACCTCATTATAGCACTTATTAAAACATGCATTAAAGGGAACAACTGCTTTTGTTTCTATAAATTTGAAATTTGATTCTGCGCCATGAAGGTACAAAATGTCGTAATGTCTATAATAACAAAGTTAACTAAAACAATGCCATTTTGAACTCAAACAAATACGAACCTATCATAATTATGTCTTTAGAGTCGAAAATTAAAATCCGGTAACTGTGTTTGTGTCATTTTAAAGCGTGAAATATGTCCTTAGTGTAATCTAAAAATTGGGTTAGGAATAAGTTAGAGATATGTCCTTTTGATATGTTATGTAACTCGACGAGCTGATTCCAACGGGCTAATAAAAACAAAAGGGCATAACTCGTCTTAGACCCCTTTTGACTGGAGGCACTGATGGGGCTCTTCAAAAGGGGCATTAAAAGATTTTTACAGTGTCAGCAATGCGCGATTGATACTCCCGGTGTTGCAAGCGTCCATAGGCTACGGTGACCGCTTACCATCAGTCGGGCCGTAAGCTAGTTTGCCACCTAAGTGATATACAAACAAATTCAATCTTAGAATCATTTCTTAAACCTTTACCTCAACATCGATATTTTTAGACAAAATATTATCTTCATTTGAACTTAGCGATATTATTTTAATGTCAATGTTATTAATTTCTCGTGGATCTTCTTCTTGAATAAATGTTAATCCTTGCTTTTCTATTTTATTTGTTAATTCATTTTTCATTTCCGATTCATTGTTAACATCTAAAAAGTGTGTGAAAAAGGTAATATAGTAAACATTATTTCTTTATGAATATGCATGATGATCCGTTTTTTATTCCTTCTTAGACATTATTTACAGTCAGCTTCTGAAAAGCTTAATTTTAATTCCACGTTATGTCTCAGGCTATCTCTTTTTTCTTTCTTTAAATTGACAGTGAAACTATCATTTGTGTTTTTTTTTTATCATGCGTTTCAGAAACTAGCTGTTAATTGATTATTAACTTAATAACTCACCAAGAATATCATCCAAATCACGATCATTATCCCCTAAAATGGAATTATTGCAAAAATCTGTATCCATCTCATTACAAAAATTAATTTCATTATCTCTTATTTCTTTAATAAAATCATTGAATACTTGTGTACTGTCATTTTTGTCTAATAAACCATTATTATTATTATTAAGATTCTCAGCTTTTCCCTTAGAACAATCTACATTTATAATGCTATTGGCAGTTAGTCCCAAATTCTCAGCTTTTCCTTTAGAATAATCTACATTTGTAATATTAGTTTTATCAATTTCATCCAGTGGTGTAAAATTTAAACCGTTGCCTTTATCTTTAAATAAATCAATATTTGTAGGGTTACTTGCAGATTTTCCCATTACATCTAAACTATTTATTTTAACCCTGTCATTCGTATTATTTAAATTGCTGGCTGTTTCATTAAATACATCCATTTTTGTAACATAATCGGCAGTTTTTTCCATTATATCCAGTGACCTAATATTTAAGCCATTTTCATCTGTATCATCTCTGTTCGTATTATTTAAATTGCTGGCTGTTTCTTTAAATACATCCAATTTTGATCCGACGGTTTTACCCATTTCAGCCCATGGTCTAATATTTAGACCATTTTCAGCTGTGTTATCCAAACTGATTTTATTAGTAATTTCATCAAAATTGTTACATGTTATTTCAAATTCATCTATATCTAACAGTTCTTTTTCTATTTCACTATTTATCTGACCCTTACACATTGTATTTATATCGGATTCTATTTTACTAGAATTTTCTACTAAATTCTCAAGTAGATCAGAGTCCTCGCATGCATTTTTATTCAATTGAGGTTTGTATTTATGTATTTTATAGAATACTTTCTTTATGAAATCCATAGCTGTAATAACATTTTACATAAATAGCCCATAAAATAAATATTATGGACGAATCACACGACGTCGTCATCCAGACTTCCAGACCCATCGAAGTAAATGTACTATGTCGATGTTCAGACTACTCCAGACCCAAAAACTATAGTAACAAAATAGCTCATAAAAAAAAAGTTCCTTAAGTATTTTTTTTTTAATAATAATATATTTATCGTATCAGAAACAATCAGACATTAGAGACCAAGACAAAAAATGTTTCAATTCATGTACACAAAATGTTTGTACTGCACGGGTTTCGAACCCGTGGACCTTTGGACAAAGTTGCTAGCCACTTGATTGGGAGTTAGAGAATCGATGTTCCATAGACTTACACGCCAAAAGAGATTGCAGGATTTATTTGTTTGTGAAATGAAATCGTTTATTTTAGAAATTAGACCTTCACAGGCACTTTTTCTTGTCATTTACAACAAAATAAACTGCGTTATAAACTACCATCATTTCGGATACAAGCAAAATGGCAACAAGTTGTTACTGTTCATAGGTAGGTTTAACACCTGGATTGACACGTATTTTCATAATATAACGGCCCCTGAACGAATTCGTCGCTGTTCGTGAGACGACAGTTTTTGGTAAACGTTTCATAGATTATTATTTTTTTTTTTTAAATATATAGGGACAATTCATACAGATTGAGCTAGCCCCAAAGTAAGTTCGAGACTTGTGTTATGGGATTACTAACTCAACGATATTATATTTTATAACAAATACATATATAGATAAACATCCAAGACCCGAGGCCAATCAGAAAAAGTTCGTTTTTCATCATGATGACCGGGGATCGAACCCGGGACCTCCTGGGTGGCGGTCTGGCGTGGTAACCATTACGCCACGGAGGTCGTCAATTCGTCGCTGTTCGTGCGTCGTCTACGTACTGTCGACGCACGACAGCGACCGCCAGCACAAGCAATCTATATAATCTTAAAATATAAAACTCAAAGTCCTGACTGACTGACTTAACTAAACCCTGTTTCTTTTAACTTGACCAATGTAGTAAACAATCTTAGCATGTCTTTTTAACGAAAATAGGCAATTAAAATTGTCATTCACACCCAAATAATAATAATATAGTTAGAAAGGCATTTAACACAACACTATTATTCTGGCGATTTATCGATTTTATATATGGATATTTGAATAAAAAGACACGCTAAGATTGTTTACTACATTGATCAAGTCAAAAGAAACAGGCTTTATTTAACAGCACATTGCCCAAACCGCTGGGTCTAGAGATTCGACGAAAGGAATGTAGTTCCTTACGATTACGACGTCTAGGGGTGTATTATGAAAGGATTTTTCAAAATTCCCTCGGGAAAGCGAGATATACGCAAACGAAGTTGCGCGGGTTTCACTAGTTAAATATATTAGGTATGACGAGGTTAAATCATAAACCGAGTTAAATGAAAATACCATGAAAATACGTAATGATTTTGACATTGTTGTATTTTGCATAATGCAAGATGTTTACGAAAACTCGCTAATTAAACCTTGAGGCTTAATAATTGTGCAATACTTACTGCATGGAAATTTTTGCTCAGTCCTTTATTATTAGTTGTTCAGGAGTTGTAATACTTTGTTTGAATTATTTGCAAAGCAAAATGAGGTACCTAAATTACTAAATTATATCAAACAAAATTTTGGCGGTAAAATTATATCTCATTGGTATCCTATGGTATGGGACAGGCAAAGGGTTTATATTCCATACAGCCAAGTCAGGTTTTTCTACCCATAGTTCACTTTTTTATTTTTGTGGTATGTAATGTTTTATGCAATATTGATATTTTGACTCGACGAGGACGTCAAATAAAACTTTCACTTTAATCTATTTACAAGGTACACTCGCACAAAACAGAAAAAGTATATTTTCACTTCTCATGCTCAGAAAGTGCTTATTTGCGCAGGATATAGGCTGCACAAAATCGAATTTTGTGCACAAGGGCAGAAAAGTAAACTCATAAATGTATCTATATTAAGGCAAAGGAAATAAGCCATACAGCCAAACACAACAAAAAGTTCAGAGATAGAATTTGTTATTTTATAATATTTACTTTAATTTATTTGCCTAATGTGTTTTTTAAGTCATAAAAGATATTTAAATTTAAATTAAAGTACGGTAGGTTATTTAATTAATTTAAGAAAATTATTTTATTACAAAATTAATTTAATAGTAGGCTGTATAGGTCTGCAGCCCAAGCCTAATTTCAAAGTCGCAAGATTTAAAAAAAAAAGCGGCGGGAAAGGGGAAACAGGTCTTGTTTTTCGTGCGTTTATTTATTTATTTCCTCGCAATCGAAGTGAAAAGCAGAGTTTATAACTCGTCCACAAAACCATTTCTATCCTCGACATTACTATCAGCCCTCGCCTTCGGCTCGGGCTGCTAAAAGTCTCGGATAGAAATGATTCGTTTTGTGCACTTGTTGTAAAATCTACTATTTCTCGTAAAAAGTCAAAAATCTATATTCTGTCCTTTTTCCTGTCTAACTGACACCGGAGGATAATTTTAATACAAATTTAATAATAATATTGCTCAAAAAAATGCCCGCACGTCTCACCCTGTCTCAAAAATCTTTTACATAGCGTTCGTTTCTCCGCCTGTATAATATTTTCCGACCATCCATAACTGACTTGAGTCTTTTCGTCTACAAATATGACTATATTATTGATCCAAGGAGATAATCATCGATTTTAAATTTTGGATTGGAAGATTGGCACTTTTCATCATGCAAAGACAACTTTCCGCCAAAATAATTCAAATCCTTTATTTTTTTAATAAATAAAACAAAAATTACATTATTCACAAGTTTATTTAGTAACAAACTGTATTACTTGATGCACAATATACAAAATGCTGAAGAATAAGCTACCCAAGGCAGTTATTTTTTTTTAGTTTGGCAAACTTGGCAAAAAACATTTTTATAGTCTATTACCATTTCTTTTTTCTTGCAAAGGTGTACATTAAATGCAGCCAAGATTAAAAATTATAACAAAGATCTTTCACATTCTTAGAAAATAGCTAAAAAAAAAGAGAAGATTATGACGGCGAATGTTACGTCACTTCTTTCCCGATTTTTTTATACCGCCTTGAGTTAATGGACCTTTCTGTGAAGCCTTTGCTTTCGCCTCCTGTAAAAAAAATCATGTTATTAATACAAAAATGGACACAATTATGTCTTTATTCCCATAGAGTGAAAATTTGTGGTGAAAGAGTCGTCTTCATCATCTCTCAGCCACAAGAAGTCCACAGCTAGACATAAAGACGAAAGATTTATATTTTTGTTTGTAATGAATAAACTCAAAAATACTGGACTGATTTAAAAAAAAAAACCCCGCCTACGCTATCCCCGAGTGACAGGCTGTATTTTTTTATTTGAGATCTCTTCTAAAAACTTATTAAAAAAGAAATGTGTAACT
Organism: Endotricha flammealis; assembly: GCA_905163395.2. Taxonomy (NCBI): domain Eukaryota; kingdom Metazoa; phylum Arthropoda; class Insecta; order Lepidoptera; family Pyralidae; genus Endotricha; species Endotricha flammealis. The sequence goes on from LR990883.1 coordinate 3,129,664, forward strand.
TGAGATTGAGCAAACTTTACGAACACTTAGAGCCTTCTGTTGTTCTTTTAACTTCTGTTTTAGGGCTAGGTCATCGTCATCCATCTCTTTGGATTCCTTCTTTGGCGCCTTCAACGGTTTCTTCTTTCCACCTTCACGGCCAGACATCTGAAATATTGAACAATCAATTGTTTACTTCATTGAAGTTTACAACAGCATATATTTTTGTATGCTACTGTCTGGTAAGTCTGGTTGAATGTGTAAATCTATAAAAAATATATATTGTGATCTTCCTGTTTAGGCCTGCCTGTATAACCAACAGTCATTATCACATTTAACGCAAAATAAATAATTTGAATACTTTTTTCCCTTATAAAACCTAAACACTTATTATAGACCATTATGTCTTTGGTTCAGAATTCAGATACTAAAGGATGCCACATTCTAGACTCCTTTGAAGTCAACACAGAGAGACAGAGAGTGACTCATTTTGCTTACAATATAGGTAGTTAGTAAAACTAACTTATTTTATGAAATTGGAACGGTCTTACTAATGGTGTATTGCTCAAAACTTTTTTTTAATAAACATTATAATTATTATTAAGACTGTTAGTTATCACAAAAAGAATAAAAAGAGATACCTTGAACCCTAACATGGAATTAAATTTAAAATGTGTTTCAGAAACTTCCTGCCAGTCACTAAAAATTATATGGATAATGTCCTGCTGATTATTGTGTCTTGCTGGTCCTGCCCACTCCATGCCCATGCTGAAATTCGTTACCCTAAGGTTGCCTTGAAAAGATTACTTTCAGCAATAAGGCCGCCTTGTTGCTTAAACACTGTCTGTACCTTTTTACCGTTTACTGTATCACTTGTTTTTGTTTTGCAAATAAAGCGTATTCTATCTATCTAAAATGGATGTGTTTCTTACACCTATGGTTTATTATTTATTTATCTGATACATACGTTAACTGTTGCATAACAGTAGCCTGTACAATTGACTATAATAATATAGTCACCAAATAACATCCATACCATCTATTGTTGTCTATTACGATTAAAATGTACGTCTGTTAAGGAAAAAATGTTTTGTGTTAATAACAAAACATATAAAAATGACTCTTATAATATTGCATTCGGCTTTAAACAGCAGATTATACTAACAATCTGCTGGTCTGAACAAATGCACTTAATTTAAACGAATAAACATTATAGAATAAAATAATAACCTTAAAAAATACACAACTTTTAATTTTGACTTTTACATTCCTTTCTCAAATAGATATACGAATGAAATTAATAAAAATACTTACGTTTAGATTATTATAATAGAATAACTCTTGAAATTACAATGCAAAATTTAATCACACAGGACTTTTTTTCGGAATGAAAATTAATTATTGTGCTTGTGCGTGTCCGTCTGCCTATTTTGGATTGGTAAATGAAGAGAAGAATCAAATTTATATAGCAAATTCGGCCAATCAACGTTAAGATTTTATCAAATAAATGTGTTGTGATTGGTTGGAGTTTTTTTTTTAAAGTACTTCCTCTTCTTTTTCTGCTACTGGCAACCAAATGTAGTTAAACAAAGTTGAGAGTTGAGACATTACTGCTGCGGTACTAAGTTAAACTAAGTAAATAGCCTAGGCCAGGCCACTTGATAAAAGAACAACTTGCCACCGATTAGCTACCTAGGTAGGTAGGTACTGTATACTCACATCTGTGGTACTGTGTGTACTAGTGGTGATGAATATAACCATTAACCATTAAAATTAACGAATAAAAAAAAACAACCATTAACTTCAATAAATAAAAATATCATTAACCAATAAAAATATCAGTATCCCGATCCCGCCTGGCGGGCGCAGGCGCGATAGCCAGCCGGCCGCCGCCATCGCCCGCGCCGCCGCGCCCGCCGGCCGCCCGCGCCCGCCAGGCGGGCGTTGTTGCTAAACCGTTCACGGAGAGACAGGGAGACGAGTTGTAAGATTCAACTGCATTCAAATTTGAACCTTAATGTCTTCAAGCAAGGATCAAGTTTAAAGAGACGTAATTTTTCTTCCTATTTTAATTGTGATAAAATTTGTGACGTTCAATTGTAAACTCTTTAGCGCTTGAAATAAGACACATTAGTAAGAGTTATCATAATGATATTTTCAACTTATCATCCGCGTGGTTGTTTTTAATTTTAACCATTTTTAACTGAACGGTCGAACGTGATCGTGAATGGTTAATGATATTTTCAACCTATCATCCGCGTTGTTGTTTTTAATTTTAACTTTTAACTGAACGGTGGAACGTGATCGTGAATGGTTGATTTGATTACCTATTCAGTATAGATTCGAATTCGGTCATTTCAGTTACAACGTCACAACATAAGCAAGTGTAATTTTTTTTGTAGTTTGTGTTGTTGTTAGTTTTAAATTAAAAAGTAAAAGTGATAATTTTGAAAACATTTGCACATAAACTGTGAAGGCAGGTTACGTTACTTAAAGTACCTATGAAGGAAAGTTTATTGAATATTTTAGACGTAATTTATAGTTAAATTTAACTCTCAAAATATTTCTGATAAAAATATTAGCGAATAAAAATATCGACACGCAAAAAATATCAACCAATATTTTCAACCATTAAAATTAACCAATAAAAAAAATTAACAATTAACTTTCAACCAATAAATAAATTCAACCATTAACGCCACCTCTAGTGTGTACATACTTACCTACCTACTTTTTAAAGCTAGACGATACTATACGACGACGATTTTTTATGCTATGAGAATATTTTTTAGATTAGGTAAGATAGTATAGTACGTACTATAACTACATGAGTATATTTTTTGTTTTGTATTAAAACTGATATTACCTCATTGATGCATTGTTCGCTTACAAAATATTTAACAACAAGATTGATTGTCCTCATTTGAGGTTTTCGTGTCCCACAGAGAATATCCAGGACGGCAATTGCTCCTTTGTGCCCTCCACTTCCACTCAGAAGAACAGTTTTTGGTTTCAGCTCTCCTGTGCCAAAACTAAGTCGACTCATAAATTGCCTCTGCGATCTGACTGATTTGCACTGTGATACCCTGGTTGCTATCCATTAAATATTTGATTGACCATAAAAAATAATAAATGCTGGTTTTTGTTTCTTTGAGCTTATATTTTTATTCACTTGTCTGTTTGAGCTTATATACATTACATACTGTGTAAATAAGTGAACTTCCTTCGTCTTTTTTTGTTGCAATATGTACCACTTAATATACATAATTCAATTACCTATTACCACAGAATAGATAATAGTACTACGTACGATTACCTAGTTCATATCTTTTGTGCATGCGGTGTTTACCTATAATTATTTTATTTATTTTATTTATTTAGGAAACAAACAGTCTTTTACAAATATAAACATGTAAGATTAAGCACTAATAGACCTAAAGTTCCATGAATTATTAAGTTACATTAGATCACAACAAAATACCATCATTAAAAAATGATACCAAAAATCTAATAATAGGGAAAAGAATTTACAATGTAGGAATATCTGACTTTAGGATTTTCTAAATCTATTAGGTAACAATATTTTACTTATCTCAAACTTAAATCGAGGTAAAGAATTTGAAAAAATGTCGACATTAAATAAATACCTGTTATAAAAGGCACAAGAACGTCTTATATAAGTGTTTTTGGCATAATTAGTGTTGCACAATGAAACATGAAAAGTATCTTTCGAACGTGAGGAGACGCGCGGTACTCTGAAGGTAGTAGACTCCAAAAGACGTGATGAATCAATGACATTATTGATAATTTTATATAAAAATGTAGCATCAATATAGGAGCGCCTCTTCTCCAAGGAATCCAAGCCATGTCTCGAGGCTGCAATTTGGTAAGTTTCGAAATAATGACCTGTACGATAATCTAAAGATTTCAAAAATTTATTTTGGATTTTCTCTAAGCGCGCGATGTGGACTGCATATTGAGGATTCCATATAACACTACCAAACTCAAGAATGCTACGGACATAGGCGTAATATAAAATTTTATATGTGAGGGACCGTTTGAAGGGTTTAGATAAACGCAGAATTAATCCAAGTTGCTTATATGCACGAGATACAGTATTGTCGATATGGACATTAAAATGCAGCTTATGATCAAGTGTTATACCAAGGTCTCTGATAGAATTGACACGGTTAATGTAGTTACCCGATAAAGTGTAATTGTATGAGATGGGATTATGAATACGGGAGAAGGTTATGGTGTAACATTTTTCAGAATTTAGAAAAAGTTGATTTTCTTTACAATAATTTTCAAATTTCGATAGGTCACATTGTAAATCTTCGCAATCGGATATCGAGGACACTATTTTAAAGATTTTTGTGTCATCGGCATAAAGAAGGTGACAAGAATTAACAAACACCGAATAAATATCATTAATGTAAAGGGTAAACAAAAAAGGACCTAAGTGTGAGCCCTGAGGTATTCCTGAATGTATCTCCAGAAATCTAGAGGTGTATCCCTTCAATGCAACTGCTTGGCTCCGATTGCTGATATAAGAGTTCATCCATCTCAGGAGGTCGCCGTGGATACCTAGCCTTTGTAATTTCCGCAATAACGTGGAGTGATTGATTTTATCAAACGCTTTTGAAAAGTCGGTATACACGGCGTCCACCTGATAACCATTATCAAGAGCGTTAAGAAGAAAATCGGTGTATGTCACTAGATTTGTGTCCACGCCACGGCCACGAAGAAAGCCGTGCTGATTAGGCGAGATATGCCTAGAAACAAGTAAATTTAATTCATTAGTGACTATTTTCTTTTTGGTCTATATTGTTTTACGTCATGTTTATTTCCTCCCTTGGGTATTGGAGTTATCAGAGCTTGCTTCCATATCCATATCAAATATAATTAGTTGTCACAATTGGCTATAAGAACCTAGTTTGTAAGTAATCATGCAATGTATCTTTGTGAACAACTGTTGGTGACCTTATAAATCAATAAAAATAAAATTAAATAAAAATATTCGGGGTAAAGTATAAAATAAAACCCTAATATAGACTACACAATTTTCATACATTCCCATACATTGGGAATAAGGTAGTTAGTACAGAGCCCTTCCAATAACATTCTCTATAGACTTCAAATTACAAGTAACCCGTAGGTAGGTAGGTACTTATATAAAAAAAATAATTTCAAAGTAGTTTTTCACACTTTTTACTGGCACAATATCATTCATTTATTTTTGTACTGTGAATTGCAGAAATACATTTTAAAGTTAACGACACACTAAATCTGACGCTGTCCTATTCAAAACATATTAGGACAAAACGAGATAACATTAGATTAAATTGTATGTTAATTTTGAAATGTTTTTGTGCAACTCGCTTTATGTGTCTCAGATTAATGGGTTTATGGTTTTTTACGGGTGTCCCCACATCTTTTTTCACATGCTTCTTCAGTGGGAAATCTGTTCTCGTTGCCGTTACAGCCTCCATATATGAAGAAAACGCATTTTCTTTCGTCTAAGTCGTAATAATAACTGAAAATAAATAAAAATATATTTATGCCACGTGCTCCTGTAAGTGTCGCGTATTTTCGGCATTGTGTGTTTAGATACTAAAAGCTGCCGGCCGCCTCTCTGTTTACATTTATTTTACCACTGACAGATGTATTAAAGAGGTTTATAACACTCGAAATAAGTATCACAGTAATAATTCTGTAGACATAGATGGACTTTTTGAGCAGTCAGTCAGACATTGATCAACATCACGACACGGACCGTTCTTATTTTGAGTGTATAACCTGTTTAATTACAGCTGTCCGAACCACGTCCGAACGGTCTAATACTTGGACAAAATCATGCTGTAGATTTAGATTCTTAATTACCACCGGGAGTGTCGGCAAAAGTGTAAACTTGATCATTAACGTTGTGCATTTTTGAATATTTTGGAATGGTTAGGGGATAATTTCGCACGAATTTGCTTTATTTATCAGACGATTTATTCAATTGTATGAGTAACTGCCATCTAGTCAAACTCAGTGGCATTACAACAAATAATATTGACTTCACTCAACGGGATTTACTGTAAACTCTATAAACTAATAAGTTCCAATATTTACCGACAGATGTCACTAAAACAACTCCCTCCGCCTTACGAATTTTCTATCAGGTCACGTGTCCTGCCTGACGCGAGTTTTAACATTTTTTTACTCATCCCAAAAAGTACACAACGCCGCTAAAGAAGTTTTCACTTCAAAAATCTAATTCTAACAGCCGACATGTGGGAAATTTAGGAACTATGTGAAGAGAACTTAATTCACCTGGGCTCATAACCTTTACACATTCCTTTTTTCTTTTGTAGTGTACAGATATCTGAAATAAATAAAAAAAATTAGAGAGTAGGTTTTCACAGACACTTTCTCTATTTACAGATTACATTACAATACAATAATATATTTGTGTGTGGAACGAAAAGCGAAATGACCACTGGTAAAAGAAATGGCGAAAAAAACCAGTTAACTACGCTACGGCCTTTTTTGTTCAAAACATTTTTTATTTAAAAAAAAATAAAATATAAAAATACAGGTACCTACATACAGTAATTAAGTACTACTAAACGTGGAATGTCAATCCAAATAGCGCCATGATCAAATTCCAAAATGTAAAATAGGTTGATAAAGTAAGGATAAATTTAATTTAATAATTTTAACAAAAATCTTACCACAGCCTACTGGCAATTTGGCGGAAATGCTATTAAGAACTATGACAAAAACGAAAAAGAATATTATTGGTTTCATTTTTATATCACTCGACTTCTTTCAATCAAATCAAATAAAATGTAAATAGGTCTATGATGAAACTGGGCTAATATTATATATTATATGAATTTAATTGGACGCTGTTAAGTAAAAAAGATCCAGTCAAAATATATAATAAAAGTACAGGCTGTTGTCCGTGGTTATACCTGCGAAACGACGGCGACGCACGGTCACGTTGGGAGTCAGGTCGCTGTGTTCCCTCCAATATTTGTTGATGGTGAGCTCAGTAAGTTATACCGTAATAGTTTCTTCTGTATGGCTCCCACAATATACAATAAACTCCCTAACAGCATTATCAACAGTAAGAGCCTATATGTATTTAAACAGAGACTACTTGATATGTTGCTGAAAAAGGCCTATTATTTACCCATATTCGCAAGTAAAGAAATTGAAATTGAAATATTTAAGTTGGCTAGCGGACCGACTCTCAGTTGTGGTTGTCATCTTGGGGACTGGTCTGCACGTTTCATATCAACCCATAATCATCCCACTTCTGGGACACGGGTCTCCCTTCAATCGAAGGTGATTAGAGCGTACTCTGCCACGCTGCTGCAATGCGGATTGGCAGAGGCCGGTGTTTTCAAACCGCCCTAAGGCCACCGACTTGCTTTAACGACTGTCATCCATCGATAACAGTCCGACGGCTTAACGAGCCCTCCGAAGCACGGAGAAGCTCGAGATAACGAAACCCATCCAAACGTTGGCTAGGGTCGATGTCGCTTAACTTACGTGTTCATATTAAAGTGCGACAGACAGCGACGCCATCGAGCTCCTCACGAGCTGCACGTTTCATCAACACCAATTTCTACTTATTTAGGATTTGGCCATGGTGCTATTTGGACTGACATCTCGCGTTTAGTACTTATTTGCTGTATGTACCTGGATCTGCATTTTATTTAAAAATATGAAAAGGCCGTAACTGGTTTTCTTTCGCCATTTCTATTACCAGTGTTCATTTTGGTTTTCTTTCCTAAATTAGTAGTTTATAGAGTGGATATTAAGGTGGTACGTTTCGGTCCACGCTGGAAATTCAAATTTTTTGGGGGTTTTTACAAATTGCATCTCAATCATTGATAGAATTTTCGTGAAAATTGGTTTGGCAACAACAAATACAAATAATATGTTTATTGGTAAAATACATAATTAAATAACATGAAATTCAATAAAATTAATAAAAACTAAACTAACAATAAAAATTAAAAACTAAACTAACAATAAAAACTAAAACTAAGCATTAAAAAAGACATGGTCCCTGTGGCAGGGTGCCCAAAATGCTAGCAGCGTTACCTCGCTGAACGGCGATAGATCTGATATCCGTTGAGCGAAGTAACTGCCAGCCTTTGGGTCACCAGTGGTTTGTCGCAGCCTTATTGCGATGTCCCTAAAAAAGGAAAACGCACTGGTACCCCATGGTACCCCAATGCGTTCACCATTGTGCCACAAGGACATCTATGTGGAATACAAACCTGGGCACCAAGACGAAGGCCTATCGCGACTCGGAGGTTCTCGGAGTCAAGGAGGGTGCCCACATTGGCACATGGGCAGGCATGCAACCAGTGACCGGCCTCCCTCCTTGACACAGCTCTGAGTCGTGCTTGGTCGGCGTCAGTGCTGTTATTCAAAAGTAAAAAATTTTGAATTTCTTCACAACAAATCTTATCCCAGCTCCGTTGTGAATTTGGGTTTTCCGGTAAGTTTTTGGTTGGGTAGGCCATTTTCCAGGCGTCACTGGCCTCTACTAAGCACGCCACCTCGAATGGTGCGGGAATTCGCATCAATATTTTGTTTACAAGCGTGGCTGTGCTGTGGATAGAGGACAAGAACGCCGGTAGCGCTACACTAGAAATTTTACGGATCCCAATACCTCCGTAGCGGATGGGTAGGGATGCCTGAATCCATGACTGTTCAGTAAGTTGAATATTTAAAATTTTCTCAAGATGACATTTTACGATGTTGTCCAGTTTGTGTGTTAAATTTTGCGATTTCCACAAAGGACAACATCGCATGAGATAAGTAAATTTTGGGACAAAAAGACAGAAAAGTCGTTTATAGGGAAAAAGATGCATCGTGTACATTCATAATAAGAACAGCTAATATTAATATTTTATTTGATAATTATTCAATAGATATATTGTATTTGTTGTCGCCAATTCAATTTTCACGAAAATTCTATCAATGATTGAGATGCAATTTGTAAAAAACGCCAAAAACAGCAAAAAATTGAATTTCCCGAACGGACCGAAACGTACCACCTTAAATTACACAAATAATTTTGTTAGTGTAGTGTGATCTTTGACAAGAGAAAGTGTTTGTGAGAAACCTATGAATAAAAGAAATATTTTTGAATTTTATGAATCAGGTGACTGTTTGCCGAAGGTCACTCCCAAACCTTAGCTTAGCTTTTTGCCCGCGACTTCGTCCACGTGAAGTTCCGGACCCGTTCCCGTGGGAACCACATTATATTTCTGGAAAAACTATAGCCTACGTCACTCCCTGATAATGTAGCTTTGTACTGGTGAAAGAATTTTTAAAATCGGTTCAGTAGTTTCGGAGCCTATTCTACACAAACAAACAAACCAACAAACAAACAACCAATCAAATCTTTCCTCTTTATAATATTAGCATAGATGAGACACTAGCGCTTTGGCCACGAAATAGTAATAATAATAATAAATTTTATTCTAGTTGGTTCCTTTTTGGCATAACTACGTCCAATTTTCAGTGAAAAATTATATAGCATAACAATTTTATAAAGCTTGTTGTAATAAATTACTTTTACATATTTAATTTATTTTACTAGTATTTTTTATTAACTAGGTATTTATTTATAGCGAGGCAAATCTTGCAAAATATAAATTCATTTACACTTAATCGATTGAACTGAGGAGCTCGATGGCGTCGCTGTGTGTCGCACTCTAATATGAACAAGAAAGTTAAGCGACGTCGACCCCAGCCAGTGTTTGGATGGGTTTCGTTATCTAGAGCTTCTCCGTGCTTCGGAGGAGCACGTTAAGCCGTCGGTCCCCGGGTGTTGTCGGTAGATGACAGTCGTTACCAAGTCGGTGGCCTTCGGGCGTCTTGAAAACACCGGCCTCTGCCAATCCGCATTGGAGCAGCGTGGCAGAGTACGCTCTAGTCCCCTTCGATTGAAGGGAGACCCGTATCCCTGCAGTGGGATGATTATGGGGCAAGAGCAAAATTAACAGCGCTAAACGGATTCTTACGCAAAATCTATAAAATTGCATAAGTACCACATAAAATAAAACATGGCTACCATAAAAAACGCTTTGGTAAAACCCCATCTCACGAGGTGTGGAGATCAGAGCCAAAATCTATAACTAAAGACTTACAAATAAGTCAAAATAAGATAATTAAAAGATTATACTACGATATACTTACACCTACACTACACCTTTACACTACAAAATTATACAAAAAATGTAAATTATTTAATTTAACACAGCAATACATTTTTAATACATGCATTCTAATAATAAAAAAATCTTGATAAAGAAATACAATAAAATTGACTTAAATACAAACAAAAAACGTATGCTAAAATGGTGGCATTCAACATAATAACATAATGTCACTCACCCACGGAGAAAATTATTCCGGTATTATCCAAGTAGCCCGGGGCAACTGTTTTTTTATATAAAAACTAAAATTTAATGACAAATTATCTGGTTGTGCCATAGTTGTGCCAACAGGAGTAATTTTAGTTGTGCATGACATTTGGTCTAACAGGAAACGAGGAAAATGTCGCAGGTTCTCCTCCTTGTCACCAGAGGAGGTGGCCCCTCTACTGCTTCTTGTTGTATATTTGCCCCAAAGTAAATTTGTCCCCTTTTTTAAACTCCATACGTTCTTCTTCCAAATTCTTTGATCAATCTTTCACCATTTGATCAATCTTTCAACATGGAATAGTTTACCAGTAACCATTAGGAAAGCGAAATCCATTGACATATTCAAAAAGCAAGTGAAATGTCTTTTCCTGGCCTTTTTACTATAAATAGTACTATGTTTCTCATGTTCGTATGTGATTATGTATATTTATGTATAATATGTATTATATATACCTATATATTATACTATTATATGTGTACGTATTTATGTATATTTATTGTTATTATGATAATCGTTATTCGTAGTTTTTATGTCATATTTATATGTTATTTCTTATTCATTGTTCATGAGTACTTATTTTAATAGCCCTGCCTCCATAAAATATTTCGTTACCCTAAGGTTGCCTTGAAAAGATTGCTTTTTAGCAATAAGGCCGCCTTGTTGCCTTTTCACTAGTGACGTATTTTGTGTTTATGTATACTGTGTCCTAATTGTTGTGAATTGCAAATAATGTATATTCTATCTTCCATCTAGGTATCTACCATGGACCTAGAAAAGAAGGCGGACGGAATCTTGCTAAGAAAGAATTGAAGCACCCTAATGGCGGCCGCGTAACTATGTGTAAGTGTGAAATGGCTGGCCGGCACGCACACATTCACACCATAGTAAGCCGTATATACGCGAGGTAGCTTACTATGGGTGCTTCACTTTTTAGTTTCAGTGATGGTGTCCTGCGACGATAGACGCTGGTTTCAGTGCCACCATTTTGACCGAGTGAGTGAACAAAAAATATTATATCTGGAGTGAGGCCATATATATATATATATCACAAAAGTTTCTATCCTAACTTAATTAATTGATGACTGTATCAATATGTATATTCCATTTAAATATACTTTACTAGAATTAAAAAAAATAGAAAAAATATATAATAATAATAATTTATGACTTAATTATTTATTAGTTTTCATAAGAAATCGTGGATTATGTTTAATGGTGTATTAATTCAGTATTTCAAAATGTCTTCAGAAAACGTGTTATCGATTAGGGTTCCGCAGTTTGGTGTTTCGCAATAAAAACGATTCCATTAGCTTAGCGTTTAATATTATATCTTGCATGCAGCTTCACATTCTTCCAGCGAAGTGAAATTATTATTGTTGCCATCACAGCCCCCATATTTAAAACTGACACAAGCATTCGTGCTTGCATCATACCAATAACTGTGAAAAAAGATGTTTTAATATGAGATCTGTTTCCCTATTAATAAATAAAATAAATATATAGTGACAAATCACTACTATGCAAAGTAAGTTCGAGACTTGTGCTAAGGGATACTAACTTTTCGATTCTATATTTTATAACAAACTAGCGAAACCCGCGCAACTTCGTTTGCGTGTATCCCGCTTTACCGTGGGAATTTTGGAATGTATGATACTTTAAAACCTTCCCCTTGAGTCACTCTATCAATTAAAAAAAACCGCATCAAAATCCGTTGCGTAGTTTTAAAGATTTAAGCATACAAAGGGACATAGGGACATAGGGACAGAGAAAGCGACTTTGTTTTATACTATGTAGTGATACGTATATACAATGTGTGGTTTTGTACAGTTGCAATATTTTTGAGGGCGTATCTACTGCTGATACTGAACACGACTAAGTGAAAAAAACATTATGTAAAACTTACATTTCAATTTCAAGTTTTCTACGAAAATCCAAATCCCCTCGCACATAGCACACCATACATTTCATGTTATGAAATCACTCTGTGTGAGAAAGCGCCGACACCCGCCGCGTATGCGGTGGTCATTGCCGCTTCAAAGAAACGCCGCAGAAAATTTAGGAAAATTCTTCGATCACATGGTAAATTGTAATTTTCCGTATAAACACAACATAGGTCTAGATTTCATTTATTAACTGATACTACTGACAGCAGATTCGCGTCAAACCGTCAAAAAGTTTCATAAAAGTGGCCAGCGTCTTATAACAAACTCTTTGCTCTTAAATACACGAATATTGTTGAGGCTCATTCTGCGCACTGTTAGAGGGGTTTTCAAAAACCTCTCAAATATTTGTATGTAAAAAAAAATACAGGACTCTGTTTACGGCTTTTAAAATAGAACTAACGAATAATTTACGCCTCTTACGATTTTCTATTGAAATATTGCAACTGGCTAAAATAACACGTTGTAGCTAAACATCAAGGACCCAGGTTAATCAGAAAAAGTTCTTTTTTAATCATTACCCAACCGGGATTCGAACCCGGGACTTCCTGGGTGGCGGCGGTAACCATTACGCCACGAAGGTCGTGAAATGATCTTGTGATCTGTTTCCCTATTATATATATAAATAATTGTACTTTAAGGTTCCGCAAAATCCATTCACATTCCCGCCGCTGGGTCTCCTGTATAAGTATAACCAGAATGAACAGCGGTGACCACAGATTGACAATAAGCAATGAAGCTTATTGACGTCCCGGGGGAGAAAGGTTGAATAATGGCAATTAGAGGAGGTCGCTGTGTCTCTCACAAACACGTAAGTTAAGCAAGACAAGAAAAAAAAAGTTAATAATAATATAATTTACCGCTCAAAAGCGGCTTTACAAGGTCCTACTTCTTTTGCTTGACGACAAATATCTGAAATAAAAATAGTTGTATGTACATAAAATTGATAGATGGATAAATATTTTTATTTACTGTAAATCCAAGATCGTATCTCAGGAACTGCCCCGGTCGAGCCATTTACTATTTTGTTGCCACAAAGGTGGCAAACAAGCTTACGGTCCGCCTGATGGTGAGCGGTCACCGTCGCCTATGGACGCTTGCAACACCGGGAGTACCACTCGCGCGTTGCCGACCCTGAAACCACTACTAGCCACTACCAGTTCATAGTATTGGCTGGGCTCTACCACTCGAAGTAGGTAGTAGTAGTAATTTTATACTTGACTAATAAAACCCGCGCAACTTCGCTCGCGTGTATCCCGCTTTCCCGTGGGAATTTTGGAATGTATTATACATAAACCTTCCTCTTGAAGCACTATCTACAGAGGCGGATTAAATGTCGAGAGCGCCCTAGGCAAGCACCGCATTGGCGCCCCTAGCGGCCATGTTACAAATTTTAACTAAATACCACTGGTAATACAAAGATGACTGTAGCTAGGTTTTTATCTGTCTCATTGCATAGCTGGAAGTTTTATATACCTACACTACATAAATAAAATAAATATTCTTGGACGAATCACACAACGCCATCTAGTCCCAAACAAAGCAACTAAGCTTGTACGAGTACTATGGGTACTAGATTGGTCATAAATACATATAAATACTTTTTTTTGTAAATGAATACTTAATATACTTGGAATCACCCAGACCAAGACAAAGGGACATGTTCATGCACACAAATCTTTGCCTTGCGCAGGATTCGAACCCGTGGCCCTCGAGATAAAGTGACCATTGTTAGCCACTCAAACTTGTCACTTTATATTAAAGAGGAGGCTGTTTCTATCATTCCAAGATAATATTAACGAACATGGAAATCCATTTCATCATCATCATCATCTCAGCCACAAGAAGTCAGTGGACTTCTTCCAGCAGTGGCTGGACATGGGCCTCCCCCAAACGTCTCCAGTGATACCCGCTGGCAGCGGCCTGCATCCATCGGCTTCCTGCGACTTGCCTTAGGTCGTCTGACCACCTTGTAGGCGGCCGTCCTACGCTGCGCTTTTCGGTATGTGGTCGCCATTTCAGAACCCTTTTGCCCCATCGACCATCGGTTCTGCGCGCTGTGCCCCCTGCCACTTCAGCTTGCTGATGCGTTTGGCTATGTCGGTTACTTTGGTTCTGCTACGATCTCCCCATTTTTGATTTGATCTCGTAGAGAAACCCCAAGCATAGCTCATTCCATGGCTCGCCGAGTGACCGTTAGCATTCTCGTGGTCCGTGGTCGCTCACTATAAGCCTCATGCCTATAGTGAGCGACCACGTCTTGGATCCATACGTCATCACTGGCAACACACAATGCTCGAAGGTTCTTCGTGTCAAGCTTTGAGGAATTTTGGACGCGAGGATATGCCGTAATTTCCCGAAAGCTGCCCAGCCGAGTCGGATTCGTCGATTGACCTCTTTCTCGAAGTTGGACCTATCTAATTGGATGGTTTGTCCAAAGTATACGTACTTGTCAACAACTTCGAGGATCGAGCTTCCAACTGAGACCGGGGCAGATGCGACATGGACATTAGACAAGATTTTCGTCTTGTCCATGTTCATTTTTAGACCCACATATCAAAGTCCTTGCGACACGATATTCGCTCCTTCAATGCTAAATGCATCAAGGAGTCTATTGTCGATCGAAATAAAGAAAAAGTTCGAAAGTGTTCGCAAGAGACATGTCTATTGGGTAGAGCCGGCTGACTAAGCTTAAGACGAAGGATGGTAGCGTGGCGTCAACTACGGCAAAGGTGTTGAGGGAAGTCGAGAGGTTCTAAGGGCAGTTTTATGGTGCCTCAGTCACCAAGACAGCGTCAGCAGCAGAACTGCGAGGGAACCCAAGAGCCACGCTAACCCGACATTACACCGAAGACATCCTGACATCAGCTTGTACGAGATTAGGATGGCTTTTAAACAGCTTAAGAACAAGAAGGCGCTGGGCGAGGACGGAATCACAGCAGATCTTCTGACAGCGGGTGGTACACCGGTACTTGAAGTTCTGCAGAAGCTCTTTAATTCCGTGTTGTTCGAGGGCAAAACGCCTGAGACGTGGAACAGAAGCGTGGTGGCTCTGTTCTTTAAAAAGGACGATAAAACCATCTTAAAGAACTATAGACCTATCTCGCTTCTGAGCCACGTCTACAAGCTTCTCAAGGGTCAACATGAATCGTCTCGCTCGCAAGTTCGATGACTTCCAGCCTCCCGAGCAACCCAGATTCCAAAAAGGCTACGGTACTATGGTACTGGTCTATGGACCACATCTATACGCTGCGGCAGATTGTACAGAAGACCGTTGAGTTCAATCTGCCATTATGCTTAGCGTTTGTGGACTATAAGAAAGCCTTCGATTCGATCGAGACATGGGCCGTGCCGTGCTACAGTCTCAGGTTATCGAAGTACAGATTTCAGGTATATTTGACGACCTCCGTGGCGTAATGGTTACCACGCCAGACCGCCACCCAGGAGGTCCCGGGTTCGATCCCCGGTCGGGTCATGATGAAAAACGAACTTTTTCTGATTGGCCTCGGGTCTTGGATGTTTATCTATATATGTATTTGTTATAAAAATATAATATCGTTGAGTTAGTATCCCATAACACAAGTTTCGAACTTACTTTGGGGCTAGCTCAATCTGTATGAATTGTCCCTATATATTTATTTATTTATTTATTATTATTATTATCGAAGCGTTGACGTGCTTATACAAAAATGCCACCATGTCAGTCCGAGTACAGGAACAGAACACGAAGGCAATCTCATTACACAGAGGCGTGAGACAGGGAGATGTCATATCTCTGAAACTGTTCACGACCGCTCTGGAAGATGCCTTCAAGCTTTTGGACTGGAAAGGATTCGGCATCAACGTCAAGTACTCACCTTCGATTTGCCGACGACATCGTGGTCATGGCGGAGTCGCTGGAGGACCATGCTCGAAGGCCTCAATCGAGTTTCCAAACAGGTGGAAATTCATCAAATTTTATGTAATTTTTTATTCGTTTCAAAATTCCACGCGCCCGCGCGCCCCTTTGCTACCTCGCGCCCCTAGGCACGTGCCTAGTTTGCCTTAAGGATAATCCGCCACTGACTATCTATCTATTTAAAAAAAAAATCCATCAAAATCTGTTGCGCACTTTTAAAGATCTAAGAATACTGGGACGGACAGACCGACTTTAATTTATAATATGTAAAGATATTTAGTGAATATTAAAAATGGCCTTACCAGGTACAGCATAAATGATATTTATCACGACAAATAGAACGAAAAATAATATTGTGTATTTCATTTTGTTAAAGTTATATAGCCTTGACTAAAATGTGTAATTTCTACAAAATTCAGCTGTTTTATATCAATAAATTGAACGTTGTTATGCAAAAAGGAGTCAGTGTAAAAAATATATTAATAAACTAAAAGTAGAAATACATAGTGGAACAGTCTTGAGTTATGAGGGGTTCAAAAGTGGTTCCAAATGGTTCATGTAATATTACACACGGTGCTGCTCGTCTGTTTTGTTAGCTTGAACCTGGCTTGACAAGTTGACACGCTACCACGTTTTAATTACAACAAACTTAAAAATAATTAGTACACAAAAATTAAACTAATATTAAAAATTAAACAAATTTTGAACATGTTTTTATGAAAGAAAAACTTCACTTCCCTCCCAGGTGGGATTCGAACCCACGACCTCTCGATATTCAGCCGACTGCCATCGATGTATGTTACAGTTATTGTGATTAAATTTCTATTAGACATAATGACTGGTCATTATTTATATTAACCAAATTGTCTAGACAATGTGATAAATTAATCACTTTGTCCGGACATTACTCATAACAGCGGGTCAAAGTTAGCCTCGCGCCTCACTCGCTTCGCTCGCACGAAGCGAGTTTTTCTTACGATTCTGCGTTGTGAGCTATGCTGTTATGAATAATGTCCGGACAAAGTGATTAATTTACTTGTTTTATTACTTTAACCAAATCGTCGAAGATATTATATATAATTGCTAGTTAATGTGATTAATTCTGTGTCATTTATTACTTTGTCTAAATTGAGTAGACATTTATATAATGGCTGGATGGATAGTATATATAATATCCGGATTTATTACTTTGGCTGTAACTATATGCAAATCTGTGGTACGTACAATAATCATGTTTAATTAATCTACTCTACAAGCTATTAAAATTTGATAATAATGGAATATGTATGGACTATATGTCTGAAATAACTGATATTTAGATAATTTTTTTTGACGAATTACACAACGTCATCTTCCAAACTAAGCAACTAAGCTTGTATTATGGGAACCTCGGTTTTAACAACAACACAACTATTTATTCTTAAAATTGTAAAAGATGTCTCCAAGTGCCCATAAGAACATAAAAACAAAAGTATAATTGAATTTTGTTATAATACAGCCATATCCTTATCCTTAAAACAAAACTATTTGAACAGGTTTTTTTTAAATCTACAATGTCATTAAGCGTAAATTGTTTTTATCTATGGCGTAGGTAACTTATATGTGGAAATAGTTCGTATTTTCCTAATGATGACGTTATCTTTCATGTACGTCGATTTTGCAATAATAACGGAAGATTCAATGTTTTTTTTACACAGATTGAGCGAGCCCCAAAGTAAGTTCGAAAGTTGTGTTATGGGATACTAAGTCAACGTACAAAATGACAAAAAGGCCGTAACCGGTTTTCTTTCGCCATTTCTTTTTACCGGTTGCCATTTTGCTTGTGTCCGAAATGGTGGTAGTATACATATAACGTAGTTTATTTTTTTTATTTAAACAAGTTGTAAATGACAAGAAAAAGTGCCCGTGAAGGTCTAATTTCTGAAATAAACGATTTCATTTCATTTCATTTCAACGATACTATATTTTATAACACATACCAAGAAGCGAGGCCAATTAGAAAAACTTCGTTTTTCATCATGACCCGACCGGGATTCGAACCCGGGACCTCCTGTCCGGCGTGGTAACCATTACGCCACGGAGGTCGTCGGTATTGTATTCTGATTCTGATATTAGTTTGTAAAAGGCTCTGTTTGACGGCTTGATACCGCCATAGAACAAATATATTTTTTTTTACAAATTATACAGATTGAGCTAGCCCTAAATAGGGTTTCCAGGGGCCCGATTCTACGGATAATTCAGCGACTGACACCACGAAGGATTGGAACCATGGTGTCAATCGCGGAAGGACTCTTTTTTACTAACATAAATGCACCAATTTACTCTCAATGGTGTCTCAATCGTGTCTCAAAAGAATGCCGATCAGTGGAATAGTTTTTGACACTTAAACAATAACATAATGTTTAACTTATTGTTTAAGTCCATAACCCTAAGGTTGCCTTGAAAAGATTGCTTTTAGCAATAAGGCCGCCTTGTTGCTAGTACACTAGTATGTAAGATTTTAATGTAATATTTATTTGTGCTGTTGGATGTGTATTGCAAATAAAGTATATAGATAGAATATACTTTATTTGCAATACACATCCATCTATCTATCAAATGTCAAGCTATTCAAAGGGGGAAAGTTCGAGACTTATGTTATGGGATACTAACTTAACGAAACGATACAAAGAATTATAATATCTGTGCTTGTATCTATATGAAAATAGAGACATTTATGACATTTGACAGGCCCGGTGATCAAGTGGCTAGCAATGGTCACTTTATCTCAAGGGCCACGGGTTCGAATCCTGCGCAAGGCAAACATTTGTGTGGATGAACATGTCTGTTTGCCTTGGTCTGGATGTTTTCTATGTATAATAAGTATTTATCCTAACTAGTCCTAATTAGTATTATAAATAAGAAAGTGAGTTTGTTTGTTTGTTTGTTATTCCTTCACGGCTTAACTAATCTGCCGATCATTATGAAAATTTGTATGTATATTGTCAGGGGTACAGAGCCCAACATAGGCTACTTTTTATCCCGTGAAAGTATGTCATTCCAATGGGAAAATATTTTTTCTACTATAGAGGGCGCTGTATCGGCCGACACATCGTCGCGCCATGGGTTGTTTTGTTGTCAAACGAGATCTATGTCATAAAATTAACCGCGAGCGAAGTCGCGCGGAAATGCTAGTTTAAGTATATTTATCAGCAATCTTTAGTACCCATAATACAAGCTACTAACTAACTACTACTAACTAAGCTTGTATTATGCTTATTGTAAAGCTTGTATGGCTTGTGTCTAGTATTCAAAAAGCACATAATTTTTTTTTTTGCAAAATAAAAATATCTTATTTTAATAAATTCGTATCCATATAATATATGCGTATTTAGCAGAGTGCTTAATAAGAATTTTTCACTTCACGTCCGATTTTTTTGTGGGAAAGATATTTCTCATACAAAGTTCTAACTTTCTATGGGAACATGAGGGAAAAAATCGCATTTAGCACTCGGGTAAGGGTGCTTACATAAAGAAACAGGGTTCCGTTATAGACATCTGTGCGTGTCGGTACCGAACGGTGCATGTTACCCACATGAGAACCGGTACTATCTCAAGGAACCGGGATTTTCGGTACCGGACTATGCTGGAACCGGGATTTCCCGGGAATTTCGGTACAGTCGGGATTTTTTTTCAACACATCAACACCGCCCTGGGATGTTTTGATTTTGCTCAATTTACACATTTTTTGTTAGACATACATATTTTTAGAAAGCTCATTTATTGGACTAGGTACATGTAAAAGTAAAATAATATTATATTTATTGCGTAAATATTTAAAAAAAAGTGAAATAATGAAACAAGTATTAAACAAATACGGCCGTTACAAAGAAAAATTTAAAAATTACTTATGCAGTTTTTTGCAATTATGCGAAAAATCTGTTATAAATAAAATATCCCATGATTCATACAATGGTTCTGCATCGATTTTTCATGTCATAAATAAAATCTTTTTGGGCGACATTACCCAAGTCCTGGTATGATGCTAAAAAGTTGCTCTTGTCGCAAGGCTTGCGGCAATCAAGGTTAAAGTAACGTTATCATGCTACTGGGGAAGTAAGTGAAAGAATGCCATGGCCAGAAGAGCAAGGACCATATGCACGAAGACCGATTTTTGCTAACTGATGCGAAAAAACAGCCAAATGTTACGGCAATGCTGTTTCTTCAAATGCTCTCGTCAGAGCATCAGTTGTTTGTGTTAAATAAAAATTGTCAATTGGATACCACTGCTTCTGTCGCTCGCTCGCAACTGTGGGGCAATTCACGTAACAAGAACCGATTCTAATTCGATTCAACGACACTCGCTGTCTCACTCATACAAAATAGGAATTGAAAGGGACAGCGAGTGTCGTTGAATCGAACTAGAATTGGTTCTTGTTACGTGAATTGCCACACTGATTGAAGGGTTGTGGTGTTAATGTCCGTACGCAGACAGCGCGAGTGGTGACCAGCTGGCTTCAGGAGCACGCACGACATTTCGGTCTTAGACTGGCCTGCGCAATCACCAGACCAAAAACCCAAAAAGAAGGCATAGAACATGCTTCCTCCACAAACATTGAGACTGAAGAGCAATTTTTTTGTATCTTAACAGGACTTGAGACAATTCTTGGGAAAATTGAGACTTCGTGATCTTGATTCGAAGTATAAAAATCGTTTCAGAACTATTGTAAACATAGGTGTTTTTAAAGACAACATTTTCTTTGGCAAAATTGCAAAAAAGAAAACATACTCGATCGTCTGTTGACCATCAAAATATATTCGATCGCACGTAGCATCACTAGCATCAGTGTTGCCAATTGCCATATAATTAAATAAATAAAAAAATCTCGAAAGTACCGAAAATCCCGGTTCTTGTATTTCAATTCCCGGTTCTTGTACAGCTATAAAAGAACCGGGAATTCCCGGGATTTTCGGTGCCGGGATTTCCCGGTTCTATACCCTAGTGCATGTAACATTTCTATCTACAACGCGTGAATGATACCCCGGTATTGCAAGCCTCTATACGCTACGTCACGGGGTTTTTGGGTCATTTATGAGTCTTCAACTCAGGCGCGGTAGTAACATATCTACTCCCTGTTGTAATTATCATTCGGGGAAATAAATAGAATTTGTATAAATTTCTCAACTTTCAAGTAAATGATATCGTAAATTCACAAGGACTTCCATTAGAGAACGTGTCAAATACCTACGTATATATCAGTAGCAGCAGCAACTATTTTAAAATTAATCAGTCGAAGCAATAAAAATAGTTCAAATGGGAAACTATTTTCACAATCAGGCAACAACGAGCATTAAAAAATCGTATTATTTCTTTTTCATAATTAACTACAAATTACGATGAAATATTTAAAACTTTCCTGTGAAAAGTGATATCATTACAATTCTTTTGTTTTTCAGACGTGTTGTGACACGATTTAATAGCACAAACCGCCATATTTTTTTTTTACGGAAGACACGTTTGGTGCGCTTTGACATCGACAACAACGAAGCGGTTTCAGCAAAGTTCGGCGTTTGGTGCCAGTGGCACCAGTTGAAAAGGTGCATCAAAACGGGTGCAGGGACACTCCCTCTATACATTGTTATTAACTCTAAAGGGTGAAACACAGAACCCAGTGCGACACAGATCCGCGAAGGACGGTCAAATATATTAAATACGTGACGACGCGGGCACTCCCCGTCAATCTGAACGTTTCCCATTTCGACTTCATTTTACTTTTGTCAATAAACTAACAATGAGCTTATATACACTGTAAACTGTCAGTATCACACAGCAATGTCGGCAATGAGTCGCCTGCTACAAAGGAAAAGGTGGAAAATGGTTGGTTACTTCTCGCGGGATGGCATTTAATAGTAACTAATAGAGACTACTAATAGTCACTTTATTAATATCGAGACAAGCCCACCACATTAAAGTGCTGTATAGTCCTATCCCGTGGGAATTCTATAAAACCCCATCTTTATCCTTGTCAACATCATAAAGGGAACAAAATTTTAGCTTTCTAGGTTGAGCGCCTGCGATAATACAATCACAGTCCTATTACTCCCTTTCCCATGGGAATTCTATAAAACCCCATCTTTATCCTTGTCAACATAATAAAGGGAACCTCTATACAAAATTCCAGCTTTCTAGGTTGAGCGCCTGCGATAATACAATCACAGTCCTATTACTCCCTTTCCCATGGGAACTCTATAAAACCCCATCTTTATCCTTGTCCACATCATAAAGGGAACCTCCATACAAAATTTCAGCTTTCTAGGTTGAGCGCCTGCGATGATCATTGAGAGGTCAGACTTAAGTGGACGGATGTTCCTGAGCGACGATCACTGACCAGTAAAATAGACCCGTGGAGATACATTTTGTTCCGACAGTTTTGATATTTTATATAATCATCCAGCTTTCCCGTGGGAATTTTGGAATGTATAATACTTAAAAACCTTCCTCTTGAATCACTCTATCATACATAGGGACACACAGACAGCAAAAGCGACTTCATTTTATACTATGTACAGATTTATTCAACAAATAGGCATCTGTTCAGCATGAACCGTGGGGTCGTCCGGCTCCATGGCGCTGGTCTTCCGTAGATGCCTATAAATATAGCACTACTGTGCGCAAAACGTTACATTCAGGGGCCGTACCACGACTTTTTATAACTATGTCCTTAAATAATTATGTAAATGAGACGTTGCCTTACATCATTATATTGCGCTGTGTCCTATAATCAGCCGTTGATTTGTTTTAAGGTTGCGATAGCCGAGTTTTTCTCCATACAAATGCTGTGGGGTGATTACTTCGTTGTTTAACAACGTTCGTTTAAAGTTGTTAATAATATCGATTTGTCTTGTCGTTATCCATGCTTGTATTAAAACAGAATTGTAAAATGATCAGTAATTTAAAAGTTATTAGCCTCAAAACATTCCGTTTCAACACGTAATTGTAACGCAAATTTAGAAGGAGTATGAAATCTCTAAAACAAAATTAATATACAAGCATAGTTTGGTTATTCAAAAATTTAAATAACTTTATTTTTAATTAAAACATTCAGCTGTTTTATCACAAGAACACTTCTCTCAAAAGCCTACTCGTAAATTTTTAGACGCCCGTTTCTACAATATTTGTGTTTGCATATAATATTTATTTATTTATTTCAACAATATTTGTGTGTAAATCGGTGTAAACAGTTTCGCACTGTTCATAACCGAGTCTATCCCTTTCTCAGCGAAATAGCATGCAAATTAGCCACGCCCTCCAACGAGTTCCAGTCTTCGACTAGCGCACTCTAGCGGTCATGGTAGGGGCACAGGTTAAATTAGACGGAATAGGAAGGTTATGCCACAAAGTTGGCAAACAAGCATACGACCCGCCTGATGGTAAGCATCACCATAGCCTATAGACGGTTGCAATACCGGGGGTATCACTCACGCGTTGCCAACCATCCCACCCCCTCTAAGTGGAGCTCTGGAGTGGAGACCTTACGGCACTCACCGAAGGAACACAGCATGGCCGAGACCAGTGCTATTTGGTGATCTCCTGTAAGGTGGATGTCCTTCCCAGACGGGTTGCTCTGCATTTACTAGATTTGTAATTAAGAACATAGTACGTACTGAAGCCGTGGAATAAGATTCCAGCCGAGGTGTTTTTATTAGACTATATTATGTGGTTCTTCAAAAGGGCATTAAAAGATTTACAGGATCGGCAACGCGCGATATTCCCGGTGTTGCAAGCGTCTATAGGCTACGGTGGCGGGACTGGCGGGCCGTTAGCTTGTTTGCCACCTTAGTGGTATAAAAAAAGGTAGTAAATCCATTTACGCAATATCTAGAAATCTTTATTTCAATTTGTCAAGTTGTTTTTTATTCACAAGCACTTTGACACTTTTCGATGGTGTCAAATCGATTTTTGTTCCCGCCGCACCCACCATACACGAATTGAATGCAAGTTGTACCATCATAGCCGTATCTGAAAATTAGAAAAAAAAAAGCAAAATTTTAGTATGTTATTGGATATGTGTCATCAAAATCGGGAATTCGGGACAAGCCCACCAAACATCCCACCGATGTGTCTCCTGTGTAGCCAGGATCAAGAACGGCGACCTCAGATTGACAATAAGCGATGAAGCTTATTGACGTCCCGGGGGAGAAACTACAGCAGTCTTGGAACTCACAATTTTTAATCAGAAAGAAGATAGGAAGTATGCAACATTTCATTTCAACTTTACTATAAACAAAAGTAATTTATAAAGAAGTACGTACGTATATTTGTCATCAAAAATTAAAAAGGAACTCAGAATAAAAGAAAAACTAGAAAATGGGTTTTTGGCGCCAACTACGATGGCGTAGCGTAGCCGTATTTATTAGTCTTAACCAGTAGATATTTCCCTTCAAATTATTGTCTCGCCAACAATATTTCTACATTACCCGATGATGGTTGACTGGTGGAGAATGTCTTTAGGCATTAAGTCCGCCAATTTATACTCTCAATCGTGCAATAAAGAATACATAAATAAATAGCGTCCACTAGGGCCTACTAGGGCTTTGGACGAATTAGGGCGCGTGGCTAGATTAATTTCAGTGTGTTTCAAAGTTTGATTCTTACTATTGATAGTGTAATGTACCTAGATAAAGTGCATAGTGATTGTAGTTTATGACCAGTATCAGCGAGGCCCCATTAGTGCGTTGCGCTGCGTTGCGTCGTCGCTGCGTCGTTTTCCATATATTTTTTATGACATCACAAGGTGGTGCACGTCGAGCGCGGTATCTTAGATTCCGGTAGTATGTCAAGTTTTATGACAAAAGACTTGTGTTATAAGTTAGGTTTGTCTGTTTGTGGCGTCAATAAGCAGGTTTTCGGAATTAATAACGTGCGCACGGGTATAGTTAAGAGTTGCTAGATTAATATGGAATCGTTGACGGAGGATTTTTCTATTGACGTGCAGTGTTATGTTTTGCCGTCCATCACTGATAAAGTGCCAGGTCGCGAGATCGATTTGTCGTATTCAAAGATTCCGTGTCATATTCGTTTGGCTGACCCAGTAGATTGTATACTCGGCGCAGATATTTTTTGGGACGTTTTAGGTTCTCAATGTGTCAGGTTAGGTACGGGTAATCCGGTATTGCAGGCGACTAGATTTGGTTGAATTGTTTCCGGCCCATCAAGCGGTCAGTTCACTAATTCTTCGACGATTAGTTGTAATTTTTTATGTTCGTTCCATCAACGAACAAGCTGAATGTCGGGTTCGTTTGTTAAGGCTAAGAGTCGAGTTGCGCCGATTGAACCTACGACGATACCGCGACTTGAGCTTTGTGCTGCGTTAGTGGGTGTTCACCTTTATGTTAAAGCCCTGAGCGCACTACAGCTCGAGGTTACCGCAACCACTTTTTGGACTGACTCAACCATAGTTTTAGGTTGGCTCCAGATGCTTCCGATCAAGCTTCAGACATTTGTTCATAACCGCGTAGCAGAGATTTTGGAAAAGACGAACAATTGTTCGTGGCGGCACGTTCCGTCGCAAGATAATCCCGCTGATTTTATCTCTCGTGGAGTTAAATGGACACTATTGGATCTCTAGATATGTGGTGGTGGCCAGATTTTTTTGTCAGATAGTTCATCAAACTGGCCATTAGACGTGGTTACAAATGAGAAGCTTCCGGAAACCAAACCTGAAGTATCATTGCACATACGGAAAGTTGTAATTAGTTCGGTTGTAGAATTAGATCGTTTCTCCAACTTCACGAGGCTTCAGCCTCTTGTAGCTGTTAGCGCTGTTGCCTATGCTTTACGTTTTATTTCTAAATGTAAGAAGGAGGTTGTGGTTTCTGTTTTTAAGCTTCGATGAGCTGGAGAAGTCTTTATATCTCTTGATTAGATTGAGTCAACAGGAGTCTTTCTTAGAATATAAATTGTGTCATTGTACAAAGGTAGTGCATTACTTAAGTTAGGCGTTTTCATGGACAATAACGGTATGTTGGAGGTCGACTTGGCTGTTCCGAATTTCCGTTCGATAAAAAATATACCTTCAATACTCTAAATTGTCGGTACGATTTTCAACTTTATCTATACTATTATTATAAAGAGGAAAGATTTGACTGTTTGTTTGTTTGAATTGAATAGGCTCCGAAACTACTGGACCGATTTCAAAAATTCGTTCACCAGCTACATTATCAGTCCAAACCAAAATCTGTCCTAAGACGAATGAGGGATCAGGGAGTGACATAAGCTATAGCTTTTCCCGAAGTTCAATGTGATTCCCACGGGAACGGGTCCGGAACTTCACGCGGACGAAGTCGCGGGCAAAAAAGCTAGTCTGGTATAAATACAAAATAAATAAATATACAAATCACACAGATTAGCCCCAAAGTAAGTTCCAGATATAGTCATAACAAATACCCAATACATAATAGATAATAATAAATAATAAATAATATAGTTAGACGAATTACACAACGCCATTCCCAAAAATGTTTCCCAAAAAACGCCAGTCCCAAACTAAGCTATAAGCTTGTACCATAGGAATTAGGTAACTGATATATACATCAATATTTTTTTTGTAAATACATATACATATACACAGAAAACACCCAGATCAGGACAAACAGACATGTTCATGCACACAAATGTTTGTCTAGTGCGGGAATCGAACCCACGACCCTAGAGATAAAGTAGCCATTGCTAACCACTCGTCCACGGGTTTGTCAACATCTCAATCCAAGACTCAGGCCAATCAGAAGAAGTTCGATTTTTATCATGACCCGACCGGGATTCGAACCCGGGACCTACTAGGTGGCGGTCCGGCATTTCAAACATTTCGCCACGGAGGTCGTCAAATAAACTTACCTTGGCATACGTGCAAAACAGGGACCGGCTTGAATAGGCTCTTTACATGCTGGATCTGAAAAAAAAAATCTCACTTTAAAAATATTAAAATCATTTATTTTGCAAGTAGATTTACAAGAAATACTCTTGCACGTACATAATTTTTATCCTACAAGCACTTTAGACGTGGCCCGTTGCGTTGAGAAGACGTGCTGCAAGAAACTGTTAGCCTGTTTTTAAAACCACATAGTAAGTATTTAAAAAATAGTTATTTGTTATGCAAGGCTACAAAGTTGTATTTTGGCGCGAGTACTTATATTGAATCCTGAGCGTAGCGAGGGTTTCAAAGGTACGAGACGCAGAATAACTTTGCTGCCGAGCGAAACACACAACTTTTCACCTCACTACAGCGAGGAAAATGCTAGGTGCAAGAAACCGCAAATAATATATTAAATAAAAGTGTTTATTTTTTTTATGCGGTGTCGTGCTGGCCAGTTCGATTATTCTAAAAATAAGGTTGACCCACTAACATGAAATAAGTATTAATGCATTTTCAGAGGACTGGCGGTATAAAAAATTATAGAATAGAAAGTTTCGAATTTTAAAAATTCTTTCCACGCTAGGGCACAAAATGCACTTTTGCGCTTAGATTTCGAATGACAAACAAATTCTTTCCGAGCTTGTGAGGTGAAAATTTAATTATTATAGAATGTATATCTATCCACTGTATTGCATGCCTATAAGATAAGAGAAACATGTTTTAATTATTTGCATAAAACTACCATGTTTTATGCAAATAAATTATTGACATAGGTAAACAACTAAAAAAAAGTTCATTTCAACTTTTCAGATTATTAATTTTTCGTTTCACAGTATCTATTTTGGCTGAAGGTATTGTCATTTAATAATAATCCAATAATTTATCGGAAGCAAAATTTTTCAATCGTTTATTGTGATAACAATCGTCTTTTATTTTCCATAAACACGGGAAACTTTTATATAATTCTATAAAAGAAGTTTAAACTGTTTTTTGTTCTCCATTTTGGCGAAAAAATTTTGCAAAGTCGGTCGAAAAACATAGAACTGACGGCGATCGCCTGACGAGAGATGACGGTCGAAAGGCCGCCGACCGGCTACCTGTTAAGTGTGTGTTGATTTAGCCGTGAGGTCGTGGAGGGTCCGGCCGATATCTGGCGACGCTGGCCGGGATCGCGAAACGATCACACTCTATCAGTTCGTATAGTTCGTCAGGTCGAAATCTTAAACGGAACTGTGAGTGTGTGGCCTGTTGCGATTGACTGACAGGCTAATATCTTCCGGCGGACTGTTAGTCTGTTAGCTTGGCACTTTTTTTTGATGGGTAAGAAATGTTAAGGGCCCCCCCTTAACATTTCTTACCCATCAAAAAAAAGTGCCAAGCTCCGCTAAAGAAGTTTTCACTTCAAAAAATCTTACCTTGGCAGCTTTGGCATGAAGCAATCTCAATGACGCATAGAACAACAAAGAAATAAATTAGTTTATTCATTATTTTTTTATTATTTATGACAACTTATAATATCTACTTCACAGCAGTAATGTTTCTGGCGGATTCAAGAAATTATTTATTGTATTTATAACAATATTACTTATTTATTTAAACAGACTGCGAATGTATAACTGTTTGCTTTCCTAATGGGGCCTCCACACGCTCGCTGTTCGCCACAAACACCAAACACCGAACACCATATGCCAAACACCGATCACAATCACCGAACACAAACGCGGTATCCACACGCTTGGCGAACGTGCCAGTCTATGCCGGTTTAGCAAACATGGCGGACGACGAACTTGTGGTGGCAGCGATCACTTTTGGCAGGACAAAAGTGAAATTAAACGAAAAAGAAGGAGAGCACTCGGCCGGATATCGAGGGATCGTGTGTTCGAATCCCACCTGGGGGGTGAAATATTTCTTACAAAAAATAAATTTCAAAATATGAACGGCTAGTTGTCTAAAAACTTCTGTGGAAAAAAGCTCAAAAAAAAATCTGAAACAATTATTCCTAATTTAATAAAAAAACTAG
The DNA here is from genome assembly GCA_905163395.2 of Endotricha flammealis. NCBI lineage: Eukaryota > Metazoa > Arthropoda > Insecta > Lepidoptera > Pyralidae > Endotricha > Endotricha flammealis. Next base: position 3,158,836 of record LR990883.1, read on the forward strand.
GATAAGATACCATAATACATAAAATTAAGGCGCCATAGGTCCAGCGACCCAAGCGCGAATTCGACCCCGCCGCCCCGGGCCGCGCCTCGCGTCACGTTGCGACAACCGAGCGTCTTTTCTTATCATTGCGCACATAGTGTAAAAATATGCAGTACCGAAACTTTAAGTTTTCTAATTTGTAATAAAATAATAATTGCCTACAATTATTTTTTAATAAATATGAATGAATATAAAATGAAGATTATGAACAACTTTTATTAGGAACCAAATATGAAAAATGAAATAGACATGGTTTTCAGATGGTTTTGTGATTGTTTTCTGAAGTCTTTGGGATGGTATTTCAATAGTTTTCGGATGGTTTTTCAATGGTTTTGTGATGGTCTCAAGATGGTTTTGGGATTATTTTCGAATGTTTTTGGTATGAAACTATCTGAAAATTGTAACTAAATAATGCGATTGTTTACTTATGATTTTAGTTATGGTTACTTATTTAGGTCTAACAGGAAATAATGATTGAAAAATCATTATTTCCTGTTGGAACCACTGCTACGCACAACTAATTTTGGCACAACTAAAAGTATTCCTATTGGCACAACTATGGCACAACCAGATAATTGTCATTAAATAGTTCCCTTTGGTACCACCATTCATTAAGGAAGTACATTCGTGTGCAACACTGTATAAGAGGCATGTTATGGGGTGACTCAGGAATGGTTTTGGGGTGAGTTAGGAATGTTTTTGGGGTGAGTTCGGAATGGTTTTGGGGTGAGTTCGGAATGGTTTTGGGGTGAGTTCGGAATAGTTTTGGGGTGAGTTTGGAATGCTTCTGGGGTGAGTTTGGAAAAGTTTTGGGGTGAATTTGGGATAGTTTTGGAGTGAGTTCGGAATGCTTTCGCACCAAATGGCACTGATATAGTCGTCACATAGTGCAATCTTCCCACCTTTATCCTTACATATTATAAAACAAAGTCCTCCCGTGCGTCTGTCTGTCTGTCTGTTCGCGATAAACTCAAAAACTACCCAACGGATTTTCTTGCGGTTTTTACCAACGGATAGCCTGGTTCATGAGGAAGGTTTATGTATAAAATTTGTCAATATTTTGTGTAAATTGGCTGAAATATAAAGATTATTGTTGGGAGTGTCGGAAAAAATCGACCCGCTTGGGAGCTGTCGACGAAAACGCTGTCTAAACCCTTTGAGATATAACAATACAAAAATTATAGGACATTCCTCTTATTTAGGTCTCCAATTAGGTCTCCAAAAAAGTCAGCGATAGCATATATTTATCGTTTACAGATAACTTACTATAAAATAAAAATCGATAGCGAGTAATAATGCGGAAATTGGAAACCGATTTTGACGTATACAGTATTAATCCTTATCCTGTTAACTAAGTTAGTTACCTTAAGCATTTCATGTACATTATTATAATCTTTACACCATATAATTTAAATAGATACTTTAGAAGTTATAGGAAAAAATTTACGCGCTTGCCGAAATTAATTCAAGTTCTTTCTATTCTATGCTAGATGGCGCTATTCAAAAGATACATCGCGCCACTATGGTTACGTTTTCATCAAATAGGCTATTTGACTGATTTTGAAAAACTGTTTTAAATTATTCGTTGGTATTGATTAATACACCACATGTATATTTCTGCGAAATTTGCAGTATTTTTCGTAAAATATCGGTTTAAAATTTCAATTACAATATTCGCGCTAAAAACGCTTTTTCTGTAATGGCGGACGCCGTGACGTCACAGGCAAGTAAACTTGTACCAAAGTGTACATTCAGTGTGTTTAGAATATTTTTTCTGTTATTTTACTGGAAAAAATGGTTTATAAATGGTGTAATTGTGCCACAATGTACAAATACTTCTATAAAAACTCCACAAAAACTGTTTGTTTCTGTGTTAGCTCGAAGAGACCCAAACAGCATTTTATCTCATACAAATGTTTTTATGTGTGAAGATCACTTTGATGTAAGTATGCCAGTAATATTTGATTCGAATAGTAATAGATAAAATGATAAAATCACACAAAATGTCGTAACAATGAACAATGTTGACTTGCGTGTGACGTCACGCGAGGCATAGCCAATCACAGAGCGTTCTTGTGGCTGAAGAAATTTAAAAAATAATTTGGATTTATTTTGTTTATTTTGAAAAATCTATAAATATTTTTGGATATAACAGAGATAAATATGTTTTTTTATGTTATTACCTAATAGGATGACCACATTTCGTAGCATATTTTTAATAGTGTCAAATAGCCTATTATACCTAAATATCACGCGAAAATTAAAGCACTTTAAATCTATTACGCTAGGTGTCGCTGTTTAAAAATCAAAACTAATATATGAAGCTGAAGAATTTGTTTATGGGTTCCCTTTGTGATGCTGACAAGAATAAAGACGACAATTTATAGAATTCCCACGGGAAAGGCAGTATCTACGCGGGCGAAGCCGCGGGTACAGCTAGTTATAAATAATTTCAAAGACATGATGAGCTTAGTAAAATAACAACTTCTTGTCTGTCAAATAATAAATCCGTTTGACATACACAATATCCGCAGTCATCATTATACTCATCTCTTATTACAAGTATACAGTGATATCAAAGAATATTTTAGTATAAGTACTATTTTTAAAACGTTGCAAACGTAAGTCGTCTTTGTAGATATAGTATATCGTTTAATTCGCCACTTCCCTAAAATGTTATTTCGCCTAAAATATACATTATGTAGTTCAAACCCTTAAAGAAACCATCGGATAATAGAAAACTACCCCAAAACTGTAAATACTATCCAAAAACAATTGTAAAGCTATACCTATAAATCGAACCTATAAACCAAAAACATTCGAAAATAATCCTAAAAGAATATCTAATTCATTCTAAAAACATTAGAAAATAATGTTAAAAGAATTCCTAATTCATCCTAAAACATTCGAAAATAATCCTAAAATATTTTCTCATTCATACCATAAACCATCCCGAAACAATCCCAAAAACATCTTGATGCCATCCGAAAACCATTGGAAAAACATCAGAAAACCATCTGAAAGCCATTCAAAAACCATCCCAAAACCATCCAAAAATCATCTGAAGACCATCCCAAAACCATCCAAAAACAATCTGAAAACTATCTAAAAATCATTCGAAAACCATCCAAAAACATCTGAAAACTATCCGAAAACCATCCAAAAACCATCTGAAAACCATTCGAAAACCATCTGAAAACCATTCGAAAACCACCCAAAAATCATCTGAAGACCATCCCAAAACCATCCAAAAACAATCTGAAAACTATCTAAAAATCATTCGAAAACCATCCAAAAACATCTGAAAACTATTCGAAAACCATCCAAAAACCATCTGAAAACCATTCGAAAACCATCCAAAAACCATCTGAAAACCATTCGAAAACCATTACGAAACAGCAAAAAAAGTGGTTGTGCCAACAGGAATACTTATTTTGTGCATAATAGTTGGTCCAACAAGAAATGGTTCCACACTGTTTTTCCTTTTTTTATTGCATTTGTTACCCATTTTCACCAACAATTATTCTACGTAATCGAATTGCGAGCGCGGCGGTGATGGCGGAAAATTTGACACACGTCCGACCGACGTCGATAAGGTCTGCGACCGGACTGAGTAACGCGAACTCACGCTTTGACTTCGTATTTTCGTGTATAAAATATGATATAAAAATGCCATGTAATCTTTTTAAAGTTATTTTGCATGAATTGACTAGTTCAATTAATAACTAAAAGGATAATTAAGTTTCAAATCTTAAAACCTGTCAGAAGTAAGTTTAAAATAAGTTATTTGTTTTAAAAAAGTGGAATTTTAAATAATTTTTTTTATCGAGTGAAGTAATTCTAATTGTGTATTGAAGATATGTTTTAACTAGACAAGGTACTCAAGAATACCTATTATTTTTTTGATTCGTTATTTTGAAGAACTTCATTAAAAAAAATTGTTTTTTCTAGACCTCTTCATAGGTATTTTACGAACCGGTAGCGTCTTAAATAAATAAAAAATAGTACCTAGATAATTATTTATTGAAATTTAAATAATTTTTACAATTACTAATAAAATTAAATAATTATCAGAAAAAGAAGAAAACAATGCTTTCGTTTGGCAATTACTACTGACTGCTTCACGACCGTGTGGATACATCGCAAAACATGTTTGGCGAACACCCTTTGATTCGTGCACGAAAACCGACACCGACGAACACTGGCAAACACAAACAAAAACAGACAAACAGCTGTACACACGTTCGTGTTTGCTGTTCGTGTTCGCTGTTTGCCGAGCGTGTGGATACGTCATAATATGTTATTTTGTAAAAGAAATGGCGGAATTGCGTCCACAAATATTGTAGGGTTCCGTATTTGTTACGCTTTGCTTGCTTCCCTGATGAACTGCCATCATTAATTTTTTTACTGTGAATGTCTTGCGCACGGCTTTTTAGTAAGGATGATATTTAAAAAAATATATAATATAGTACATGTCACCCGAGTATAGCGTAATTTCCCAACGATCAAAAGAGTTTTTCGAATAGGTCCATTAGTTATTGTTTTTATTCGTTATAATAATTTTTTTTATACCACAAAGGTGGCAAACAAGCATACTTTGGGGCTAGCTCAATCTGTGTGATTAGTCCCTCCCTATCCCTATATACATATTTATTATTAACATCGTTATAGATCGAAAAAAAATCTCAAAGCTATACATATATTAAAAGTATTTTTTACGATTTAATTACAAATTTTGTAATTAAATCGTAAATATACTTGGTTCCAATCGAGCAAGTCAAAAAACGCCTGCCGTGATTGACACCATGGTGTCAATCAGTCAATTCAAAAAGAGTCCTTCCGCGATTGACACCATGGTTCCAATCCTTCGTGGTGTCAGTCGCTGAATTACCCAAAACAAAAATGGGTGGGTTCGGGAAAAGCTCGCAAAAAAACTGAGCAATTGATCTATTGTTATTTATATTTCATACGTACGGAACCCTCGGTTGGCGAGTCCGACTCACACTTGCCCGGTTTCATCTATACTAATATTTTTTATGTGGAAAGATTTGATTGTTTGTTTGTTTGAATTGAATAGGCTCCGAAACTACTGGACCGATTTCGAAAATTCTTTCACCAGTGGAAAGCTACATTATCAGGGAGTGATATAGGCTATAGCTTTTCCCGAAATTCAATGTGGTTCCCACGGGAACGGGTGCGGAACTTCACGCGGGTGAAGTCGCGGGCAAAAAAGCTAGTTTATTATAAAACCATATTTAAAAACAATATTTGAACAGATTTTTTGTAAATCTACAATGTAGGTAATTAAGCGTAAAATGTTTTTTTGCCTGGCGTAGGTAAATTAGATGTGGATATAGTATGTATATTTTCCTTATGCTGATGTCATCTTTCAAATATACGTCGATTGCTGAAGTAAAACTTGGTTTTAATCTATATAAGGTCCTAATTTATTAATGAACTTCCTTTTAACACATGACTTCTAGAGAGGTAGGGCACAGCGGATATCCGCTCAAATCGGAGCAGCCCGTCTGGGGAAGGACCTCCACCTTACAGAAGATCGTAGCCAAATAGCATTGGTTTCGGCCATTGTTGTGTTCCTACGGTGAGTAAGGTCTCCAGAGCTCCACTTGGGGGGGTTGGGAGGGTTGGCAACGCGTGAGTGATGATACCCCCGGTATTGCTTACGTCTATAGGCTACGGTGACGGCTTACCATCAGGCCGACCGTATGCTTGTTTGCCACCTGTGTGGTATAAAAAAAAAAAAAAACTTAGGTTACATATGATCGTTTAAGCAAGGAATTTTCTAGTATTCAGTAAAAAAAATGATTGTATTGTAAGTAGTTAGAAAAATTTGCTTACTATATAAATTCATCCAAATTCAACCATTTTGATATGTGAGACGCCCTTCGCACCGCACCCCTAAACCTTTTTTTTTTCTACTGACGGATGGCTGCTTCAAGAGAGGCGCATTTTACCACCGGTGTGAAGTTAGCTGCCTAAAGTTAGCTGCCTCGCATAACCCGACCAAATTAAAAAGTTATCAAATTATATATTATCCATAAATGGCAAAAAAGGCTATACCTAAGCGAACAACACATAATACTGCTAAAAAAATGACTAAAAACTAAATTTTAAACAGTCATAAATCGAATTAAATCGTACAACAAAGCCTGCCTAAAGCCAGTCAATATTCTTAGTCAGCTAACTTGACATCACAAAGAGGGTATGAAGGACGGCCAGCAAGAAACTTTTGCGATAACTGATGGTAAGCACAGTTTCTCCACTACCATCTGAACCCATTTCCAGGGTGATACGCGATCTGCTAGTGGCCAAATAGACTTAGCTGCCTAGAGTCGTTTGTAAATCGAAAGCAACCAACTTCAAAAAAAAAAAAAAAATGAAGGACGGCCAGCAAGCGCACTTTGCGATAACTGATGGAAAGCACAGTTTATCCTCTACCTTTTGAAACCATTTCCAGGGTGATACGCGATCTCCTAGTAGCTAGTACTAGCCAGATAGACTTAGCTGCCTAGAGTAGTTTTTAAATAAAACCACCAACTTTAAAAATTCAAAAAAAAAAATGAAGGACGGCCAGCAAGAACACTTTGGGATAACTGATGGTAAGCACAGTTTCTCCACTACCATCTGAACTCATTTCCAGGGTGATACGCGATCTGCTAGTGGCCAAATAGACTTAGCAGCCTAGAATCGTTCGTAAATCGAAACCAGCAAACTTAAAAAATAAAAAAATAAATGAATGACGGCCAGCAAGAGCACTTTGCGATAACTGATGGAAAGCACAGTTTATCCACTACATTTTGAAACCATTTCCAGGGTGATACGCGATCTCCTAGTAGCTAGTACTAGCCAGATAGACTTAGCTGCCTAGAGTCGCTTGTAAAAAAAACCACCAACTTCAAAAATTCAAAAAAAAATGAAGGACGGCCAGCAAGAGCACTTTGCGATAACTGATGGTAAGCACAGTTTCTCCACTACCATCTGAACCTATTTCCAGGGTGATACGCGATCTGCTAGTGGCCAAATCGACTTAGCTGCCTAGAGTCGTTTATAAATCGAAACCAGCTAACTTCAAAAATTCAAAAAAAAATGAAGGACGGCCAGCAAGAGCACTTAGCGATAACTGATGGTAAGCACAGTTTCTCCACTACCATCTGAACCCGTTTCCAGGGTGATACGCGATCTCCTAGTAGTTAGTACTAGCCAGATAGACTTAGCTGCCTAGAGTCGTTTGTAAATAAAACCACCAACTTTAAAAATTCAAAAAAAAAAAATGAAGGACGGCCAGCAAGAACACTTTGGGATAACTGATGGAAAGCACGGTTTATCCTCTACCTTTTGAAACCATTTCCAGGGTGATACGCGATCTGCTAGTGGCCAAATAGACTTAGCTGCCTAGAGTCGTTTGTAAATCGAAAGCAACCAACTTCAAAAAAAAAAAAAAAAATGAAGGACGGCCAGCAAGAGCACTTTGCGATAACTGATGGAAAGCACAGTTTATCCACTACATTTTGAAACCATTTCCAGGGTGATACGCGATCTCCTAGTAGCTAGTACTAGCCAGATAGACTTAGCTGCCTAGAGTCGCTTGTAAATAAAACCACCAACTTCAAAAATTCAAAAAAAAATGAAGGACGGCCAGCAAGAGCACTTTGCGATAACTGATGGTAAGCACAGTTTCTCCACTACCATCTGAACCTATTTCCAGGGTGATACGCGATCTGCTAGTGGCCAAATCGACTTAGCTGCCTAGAGTCGTTTATAAATCGAAACCAGCTAACTTCAAAAATTCAAAAAAAAATGAAGGACGGCCAGCAAGAGCACTTAGCGATAACTGATGGTAAGCACAGTTTCTCCACTACCATCTGAACCCGTTTCCAGGGTGATACGCGATCTCCTAGTAGTTAGTACTAGCCAGATAGACTTAGCTGCCTAGAGTCGTTTGTAAATAAAACCACCAACTTTAAAAATTCAAAAAAAAAAATGAAGGACGGCCAGCAAGAACACTTTGGGATAACTGATGGAAAGCACGGTTTATCCTCTACCTTTTGAAACCATTTCCAGGGTGATACGCGATCTGCTAGTGGCCAAATAGACTTAGCTGCCTAGAGTCGTTTGTAAATCGAAAGCAACCAACTTCAAAAAAAAAAAAAAAATGAAGGACGGCCAGCAAGAGCACTTTGCGATAACTGATGGAAAGCACAGTTTATCCTCTACCTTTTGAAACCATTTCCAGGGTGATACGCGATCTCCTAGTAGCTAGTACTAGCCAGATAGACTTAGCTGCCTAGAGTCGCTTGTAAATAAAACCACCAACTTCAAAAATTCAAAAAAAAATGAAGGACGGCCAGCAAGAGCACTTTGCGATAACTGATGGTAAGCACAGTTTCTCCACTACCATCTGAACCTATTTCCAGGGTGATACGCGATCTGCTAGTGGCCAAATCGACTTAGCTGCCTAGAGTCGTTTATAAATCGAAACCAGCTAACTTCAAAAATTCAAAAAAAAATGAAGGACGGCCAGCAAGAGCACTTAGCGATAACTGATGGTAAGCACAGTTTCTCCACTACCATCTGAACCCGTTTCCAGGGTGATACGCGATCTCCTAGTAGTTAGTACTAGCCAGATAGACTTAGCTGCCTAGAGTCGTTTGTAAATAAAACCACCAACTTTAAAAATTCAAAAAAAAAAATGAAGGACGGCCAGCAAGAACACTTTGGGATAACTGATGGAAAGCACGGTTTATCCTCTACCTTTTGAAACCATTTCCAGGGTGATACGCGATCTGCTAGTGGCCAAATAGACTTAGCTGCCTAGAGTCGTTTGTAAATCGAAAGCAACCAACTTCAAAAAAAAAAAAAAAATGAAGGACGGCCAGCAAGAGCACTTTGCGATAACTGATGGAAAGCACAGTTTATCCTCTACCTTTTGAAACCATTTCCAGGGTGATACGCGATCTCCTAGTAGCTAGTACTAGCCAGATAGACTTAGCTGCCTAGAGTCGTTTGTAAATAAAACCACCAACTTTAAAAATTAAAAAAAAAATGAAGGACGGCCAGCAAGAACATTTTGGGATAACTGATGGTAAGCACAGTTTCTCCACTACTATCTGAACCCATTTCCAGGGTGATACGCGATCTGCTAGTGGCCAAATAGACTTAGCTGCCTAGAGTCGTTTGTAAATCGAAAGCAACCAACTTCAAAAATTAAAAAAAAATGAAGGACGGCCAGCAAGAGCACTTTGCGATAACTGATGGAAAGCACATTTTATCCTCTACCTTTTGAAACCATTTCCAGGGTGATACGCGATCTCCTAGTAGCTAGTACTAGCCAGATAGACTTAGCTGCCTAGAGTCGTTTGTAAATAAAACCACCAACTTCAAAAATTCAAAAAAAAATGAAGGACGGCCAGCAAGAGCACTTTGCGATAACTGATGGTAAGCACAGTTTCTCCACTACCATCTGAACCTATTTCCAGGGTGATACGCGATCTGCTAGTGGCCAAATCGACTTTGCTGCCTAGAGTCGTTTATAGATCGAAACCAGCTAACTTCAAAAATTAAAAAAAAAATGAAGGACGGCCAGCAAGAGCACTTAGCGATAACTGATGGTAAGCACAGTTTCTCCACTACCATCTGAACCCGTTTCCAGGGTGATACGCGATCTCCTAGTAGCTAGTACTAGCCAGATAGACTTAGCTGCCTAGAGTCGTTTGTAAATAAAAGCACCAATTTTAAAAATTAAAAAAAAAAAATGAAGGACGACCAGCAAGAACACTTTGGGATAACTGATGGAAAGCACAGTTTATCCTCTACCTTTTGAAACTATTTACAGGGTGATACGCGATCTCCTAGTAGCTAGTACTAGCCAGATAGACTTAGCTGCCTAGAGTCGTTTGTAAATAAAACCACCAACTTAAAAAATAAAAAATAAAAATGAAGGACGGCCAGCAAGAACATTTTGGGATAACTGATGGTAAGCACAGTTTCTCCACTACCTTCTGAACCCATTTCCAGGGTGAAACGCGATCTGCTAGTGGCCAAATAGACTTAGCTGCCTAGAGTCGTTTGTAAATCGAAAGCAACCAACTTCAAAAAAAAAAAAAAAATGAATGACGGCCAGCAAGAGCACTTTGCGATAACTGATGGTAAGCACAGTTTATCCTCTACCTTTTGAAACCATTTCCAGGGTGATACGCGATCTCCTAGTAGCTAGTACTAGCCAGATAGACTTAGCTGCCTAGAGTCGTTTGTAAATAAAACCACCAACTTTAAAAATAAAAAAATGAAGGACGGCCAGCAAGAACACTTTGGGATAACTGATGGTAAGCACAGTTTCTTCACTACCATCTGAACCAATTTCCAGGGTGATACGCGATCTGCTAGTGGCCAAATAGACTTAGCTGCCTAGAGTCGTTTATAAATCAAAACCAGCTAACTTCAAAAATTCAAAAAAAAATGAAGGACGGCCACCAAGAGCACTTTGCGATAACTGATGGTAAGTACAGTTTCTCCACTACCATCTGAACCCATTTACAGGGTGATACGCGATCTGCTAGTGGCCAAATCGACTTAGCTGCCTAGAGTCGTTTGTAAATAAAACCACCAACTTAAAAAAAAAAAAAAATGAAGGACGGCCAGCAAGAACATTTTGGGATAACTGATGGTAAGCACAGTTTCTCCACTACCTTCTGAACCCATTTCCAGGGTGATACGCGATCTGCTAGTGGCCAAATAGACTTAGCTGCCTAGAGTCGTTTGTAAATCGAAAGCAACCAACTTCAAAAAAAAAAAAAAAATGAATGACGGCCAGCAAGAGCACTTTGCGATAACTGATAGTAAGCACAGTTTATCCTCTACCCTTTGAAACCATTTCCAGGGTGATACGCGATCTCCTAGTAACTAGTACTAGCCTGATAGACTTAGCTGCCTGGAGTCGTTCGTAAATAAAACCACCAACTTTAAAAATTCAAAAAAAAAATGAAGGACTGCCAGCAAGAACACTTTGGGATAACTGATGGTAAGCACAGTTTCTTCACTACCATCTGAACCCATTTTCAGGGTGATACGCGATCTGCTAGTGGCCAAATAGACTTAGCTGCCTAGAGTCGTTTATAAATCAAAACCAGCTAACTTCAAAAATTCAAAAAAAAATGAAGGACGGCCAGCAAGAGCACTTTGCGATAACTGATGGTAAGCACAGTTTCTCCACTACCATCTGAACCCATTTCCAGGGTGATACGCGATCTGCTAGTGGCCAAATCGACTTAGCTGCTTAGAGTCGTTTATAAATCGAAACTTCAAAAATTCAAATGAAGGAAATGGGTTCAGATGGTAGTGAAGAAACTGTGCTTACCATCAGTTATCCCAAAGTGTTCTTTCTGGCCGTCCTTCATTTTTTTTGAATTTTTAAAGTTGGTGGTTTTATTTACAAACGACTCTAGGCAGCTAAGTCTATCTGGCTAGTACTAGCTACTAGGAGATCGCCCTGGAAATGGTTTCAAAAGGTAGAGGATAAACTGTGCTTTCCATCAGTTATCGCAAAGTGTTCTTGCTGGCCGTCCTTCATTTTTTTTTAATTTTTAAAGTTGGTGGTTTTATTTACAAACGACTCTAGGCAGCTAAGTCTATCTGGCTAGTACTAGCTACTAGGAGATCGCGTATCACCCTGGAAATGGTTTCAAAATGTAGTGGATAAACTGTGCTTTCCATCAGTTATCACAAAGTGCTCTTGCTGGCCGTCATTCATTTTTTTTGGAATTTTTTAAGTTGGCTGGTTTCGATTTACGAACGATTCTAGGCTGCTAAGTCTATTTGGCCACTAGCAGATCGCGTATCACCCTGGAAATGGGTTCAGATGGTAGTGAAGAAACTGTGCTTACCATCAGTTATCCCAAAGTGTTCTTGCTGGCCGTCCTTCATTTTTTTTTTTTTAATTTTTAAAGTTGGTGGTTTTATTTACAAACGACTCTAGGCAGCTAAGTCTATCTGGCTAGTACTAGCTACTAGGAGATCGCGTATCACCCTGGAAATGGTTTCAAAAGGTAGAGGATAAACTGTGCTTTCCATCAGTTATCGCAAAGTGCTCTTGCTGGCCGTCCTTCATTTTTTTTTTAATTTTTATAGTTGGTGGGTTTATTTACAAACGACTCTAGGCAGCTAAGTCTATCTGGCTAGTACTAGCTACTAGGAGATCGTGTATCACCCTGGAAATGGTTTCAAAAGGTAGAGGATAAACTGTGCTTTCCATCAGTTATCGCAAAGTGCTCTTGCTGGCCGTCCTTCATTTTTTTTTTTAATTTTTGAAGTTGGTTGCTTTCGATTTACAAACGACTCTAGGCAGCTAAGTCTATTTGGCCACTAGCAGATCGCGTATCACCCTGGAAATGGGTTCAGATAGTAGTGGAGAAACTGTGCTTACCATCAGTTATCCCAAAATGTTCTTGCTGGCCGTCCTTCATTTTTTTTTTAATTTTTAAAGTTGGTGGTTTTATTTACAAACGACTCTAGGCAGCTAAGTCTATCTGGCTAGTACTAGCTACTAGGAGATCGCGTATCACCCTGGAAATGGTTTCAAAAGGTAGAGGATAAACTGTGCTTTCCATCAGTTATCGCAAAGTGCTCTTGCTGGCCGTCCTTCATTTTTTTTTTTTAATTTTTGAAGTTGGTTGCTTTCGATTTACAAACGACTCTAGGCAGCTAAGTCTATTTGGCCACTAGCAGATCGCGTATCACCCTGGAAATGGGTTCAGATAGTAGTGGATAAACTGTGCTTGCCATCAGTTATCGCAAAGTGCTCTTGCTGGCCGTCCTTCATTTTTTTTTTAATTTTTAAAATTGGTGGTTTTATTTACAAACAACTCTAGGCAGCTAAGTCTATCTGGCTAGTACTAGCTACTAGGAGATCGCGTATCACCCTGGAAATGGTTTCAAAAGGTAGAGGATAAACTGTGCTTTCCATCAGTTATCGCAAAGTGCTCTTGCTGGCCGTCCTTCATTTTTTTTTTTAATTTTTGAAGTTGGTTGCTTTCGATTTACAAACGACTCTAGGCAGCTAAGTCTATTTGGCCACTAGCAGATCGCGTATCACCCTGGAAATGGGTTCAGATAGTAGTGGAGAAACTGTGCTTACCATCAGTTATCCCAAAATGTTCTTGCTGGCCGTCCTTCATTTTTTTTTTAATTTTTAAAGTTGGTGGTTTTATTTACAAACGACTCTAGGCAGCTAAGTCTATCTGGCTAGTACTAGCTACTAGGAGATCGCGTATCACCCTGGAAATGGTTTCAAAAGGTAGAGGATAAACTGTGCTTTCCATCAGTTATCGCAAAGTGCTCTTGCTGGCCGTCCTTCATTTTTTTTTTTTAATTTTTGAAGTTGGTTGCTTTCGATTTACAAACGACTCTAGGCAGCTAAGTCTATTTGGCCACTAGCAGATCGCGTATCACCCTGGAAATGGGTTCAGATGGTAGTGGAGAAACTGTGCTTACCATCAGTTATCCCAAAATGTTCTTGCTGGCCGTCCTTCATTTTTTTTTTTAATTTTTAAAATTGGTGGTTTTATTTACAAACGACTCTAGGCAGCTAAGTCTATCTGGCTAGTACTAGCTTCTAGGAGATCGCGTATCACCCTGGAAATGGTTTTAGTAGGTAGTGGATAAACTGTGCTTTCCATCAGTTATCCCAAAGTGCTCTTGCTGGCCGTCCTTAATTTTTTTTTGAATTTTTTAAGTTGTGATGTCAAGTTAGCTGACTAAGAATATTGACTGGCTTTAGGCAGGCTTTGTTGTACGATTTATTTCGATTTATGACTGTTTAAAATTTTGTTTTTAGTCATTTTATTAGCAGTATTATGTGTTGTTCGCTTAGGTATAGCCTTTTTTGCCATTTATGGAAAATATAAATTGATAACTTTTTAATTTGGTCGGGTTATGCGAGGCAGCTAACTTTAGGCAGCTAACTTCACACCGGTCATTTTACCGACTATTTCTAAATTTAATGCCTTTTTTTTTACTGAATACTAGACCATTATTTCCTTGCTTAAACGATCATATTTATGTAACCTATATAGTCATGTGTTAAAAGGAAGTTCATTAATAAATTAGGACCTTATATAATGGATATTGCACTGGTTGGCTAATGGCGCCAAACACTACTGACAAATATATGACAATAATAACTTGTGCGAGTCAGCGTCCTCACTTATCTTTTTGCTTAACTTTACTACACTTCGCTCAACTTCCGGACAGTGTAGAGCAATCGGGACAAGCCCACCACACATTCCCACCGATGTGTCTCCTGCGTATAGGCTTGCCAAGTGTCCGGCTTTATCCGGACATGTTTGGCTTTTTGCGGTTGCGTCCGGCCAAATATGTACGTGTTTGGCCTGTCCGGCTTTTGTCAGGCTTTTTGTCAGAGTGGCGATTCGTACGACGATGGGCGGACGAACGTCCGAGCGGACAAGAGAGCAAACTGATGGCGCGCGTAGGGTTGCCAGGCGTCCTGATAAAGCCGGACATAGTTAAGCTTTTTGATTGCGTGTCCGGCCAAAATAAACGGTGTTCGGCTTGTCCGGCTTTTCTTAGGCCTTTTACATTTCGCAAACCAGCGAGAGCCGAGCGAATTTAAGAAGAATTTAAAAATTTAACTAGAATTGAATTTTGACTGATGACTTTATTTGACTGAATAATAATCAAATACTTAGACCGATTTGGAATTTGATTTTATTTAGGTATATTCATTAGAATTTAACAAATTGATTGATAATAATCAAAAAAGCTTTATTTTACATTAAAATTTTTTCGTCGTACTGAGACAAATCCTCAATAATGTCCGGCCTTTTTACCCAAATGTCCGGCCAAACTGGCTGCTCTGTCCGGCTATTAGGTTTGGCGATCTGGCAACCCTGCGTAGCCAGGATCAACAACGGCCATCTCAAATTGACAATAAGCAATGAAGCTTATTGACGTCCCGGGGGAGAAAACTACAGCTGTCTTGGAACTCACAACGAGTTTAATCAGAAAGAAGATAGTCGGAGTAGGATGTATTGAAAGGACTTCCCTCCTTGACAACTACGTGAGAAACAAATTTGAAGCAAAAGGCATTATACCCTAGAGAGATGGAAAATCAAGGGAGGCTCGATGGCAAATCAAAGTGCATAGTTTTATTATGATGGTAGAGATGGTAGATAGTAGAGACATTTATGCAAGCAAAACTTTCAGAGAATATTGATCCATACATTTTTATACATGTAATATTCAATCATAGTGAGTCAATATTTTTTTTTTCTTTTTTATTAAACCATCCAAAAATCATTTGAAAACTATCAGAAAAACTTTTGAAAACCCTTATGATTGAGTTATAACCCTAAAGAATTTTGGATTCAAGTGGAAAAATAAGTCGCCTAGGATCCATTGATGGATCAAATAATGGATTCAAGTGGAATGAGTGCCACTAAGGTGGCAAACCAGGATACGGCCCGCCTGATGGTAAGCATCACTTATATAAGTAAGAATATACATTCAAATTAAAATCAAAACAAAAAATCAAAGTTTTTTATTTAATAATTGGATGCTTTCAGCGGAGTGCTTACTTAGTACGAGTTTTTCACTTCATAATCGAAAAACCTTTCCCATACGTAAAACTAATGTGCTCGTATTCGAACGTGAGAAAACTCGTACAAAGCTAGGCTTTATTGTATACATTTGGTCAAGTCGTTTAATCTAAGCTTCACCACAAACTCTACGACAGTCCTCGATGGAATCGAATCTATTGCTGTTCCCGCCGCACCCACCATACACGAATTGAGAGCAGGCAGTGCCGTCATAGGCGAATCTGAAAATTAGGTAAAAAAAAATATTTTTATTTTTCTGTTTTACCGGTGGCCATTTTTATTGTTTCCGAAATGGTAGTAGTTCATAACGTAGTTTATTTTCTTTATATTATATACACTCGAGAGCAATGAATGCGTGTCACCTAAAGAAACATATAAATCTGGGTAACTAAGAATGCAAGCTTAATAAAATAAATAGTGTATAGTCAATATATTAAATAAAAGTAATAAAATTTATAAGTCACTACATTTTATTTATTAAAAATTACATAAAGGTAAAAAAACTGCTCATCTCGGCATAAAACAAAAATAGGAAACATGTCATTTTTGGATAACAATAATGATTTTCTTGAAGCTTCAATTAAAGAAAATCCTCATTCTTAGAACTGAAACTTTTATTTTATTTTATCAAACCCATACCTACGTGTGGGGTGGGGTATATATCTATCTATGGATAGGTCTTCAAAAATGAGGTTTCTAATATATTTTTTTTCAAAACTGAATAGTTTGCGCGAGAGACACTTCAAAAGTGGTAAAATGTGCCCCCCCCCCCCTTGTAACTTCTAAAATAAGAGAATGATAAAACTAAAAAAATATATGATGCACATTACCATGCAAACTTCCACCGAAAATTGGTTTGAACGAGATCTAGTAAGTAGTTTTTTTTAATACGTCATAAATAGTAAACCGCAATTGCTGCTACGGAATGGGCGAGTTCGACTCGCACTTGACCGCTTTTTTTTTAATTCTCCTTTAAAAAGTATTGTTTTTATGATTATTCAACTGTAGTTACACTATAACTTACTTTGCAATGTTGCCAAAACACAAACCGGATTCAACTGGCTCGTTGCATCTTGCATCTGGAAAAAAAAACCTATAAGTTTCATAATTCGAATTGAACTCGTAGCTGTTCGTGCTGTCAACTACATACTGTCGACGTACGAACAGCGACGAATTTAACCAAACGCGTTGTTTACCAAAAACAAAAAAACAGCGATTAATTCGAGATTGAGGAATGGATTGATAGATGGATAGATTTATTTGCGAAAATAAGGTACAAAAGATGTTACAAACATAGTATTCCAACTTATTCTGCCCTCGCAGGGGCGTGCAAATATTTCTGTATTATACATTGTTTTTTGGTTTAACCATTCATAAATTTATCATTCAAATATTCAGTAGTGTTATAATAAGTTTTAGTTAAGTTTTAGTTGAGGAATTGATTGAGATACCTTTTCGCCGCCACTCTAAGTTGGTACTGCGAAAAAATGCCGACGTCACACGTAACTGGGCTATATCTTTGTCATTTTTGGTCTAATTTACAAATGAAAAAATGAGTGTCCCTTATTTTTGAATAATCTAAAAGACGGGCTAATTATATTTTTTACGGCAACAAGCCTATTACAAAGTTTCATAACGATACAATACAATATGTTTTATTGCACCAAAAAATAATAATAAATTAAGTCAAAAAACGTCTGCCGACACCATGGTGTCAATCGACTACGTCCCAATTATATGTTACTCGACTGACACCATGGTGTCAATCAGTCAATTCAAAAAGAGTCCTTCCGCGATTGACACCATGGTTCCAATCTTTCGTGGTGTCAGTCGCTGAATTACCCAAAAAAACTTACCTTGGCATAAAACAACCCCAATGACACATAGAGAAACAAACAAACATAATAATTTATTCATTTTTTTTAATTTTTACTACAACTTATTTCGTAGACAGCAGTAATATTTCTGAGGACTTATGGTCAAGAAATTATGTATTTAAAACAATAAAATATAGTCAATATTTACTTATTATTTTGTGGTTAGCATTCTGCGAATGTATGAAATAAAATAACTTATTTGTTTTCCTATTATGTCATTCAGCAAAAAGGCTGCCAAGTGCGACCACGAATAATGTAGGGTTCCGTATTTGTAAAGGTAACTGTAAGGTTTAAGAGAGGTAGGGCACAGCTGATAATTCGCTCAAATCCGAGCAGCGCGTCTGGGGAAGGACCTCCACCTTACAGAAGATCGTAGCCAAATAGGATTGGTCTCGGGCATGTTGTGTTCATACGGTGAGTTCACCTACGCGTTGCCACCGTGGGGACCCACCCTCCCCACGGTGGCAACGCGTAGGTGATACTGATACCCTCGGTATTGCAAGCGTCTGTTGGCTACGTAACGGCTTACCATCAGGCCGACCGTATGCTTGTTTGCCACCTTTGTGTGCGACGACTTGTCGCAGCGATACTACTGGTTTTTATGTATTTCTATGAAATTCCTTCTGTGGTTAGCGACATGAAGCTGGCGATACGCGACGTCGATCGCAGATCATTGCCGCTGACGCCAGAGCAACGACATCGAAGAGTGAAATAAGACCTTTGGCCTTATATTCTGGTTGCAACTGAAAACCAGTGTTTTGCTCAGTATGGGCAATTAATATACACTGAGGTGCGACCCTGTCGGTTGCTGCGGACGTGCCATGATTGTATTAAAGGTTGTTGTTGTGTTATTGTAAGTTAGTGTTATGTGTTTTGTAAAATTGTAATGTCCGTGGCAAACGAATAAATGTTTTATCTATCTATCTAAGACATAAAGAAGGGTGTAATGAGTCCAACAAGCGACTTGAACACCCTCCTGTGCCCCGCAGGCGTCCCACCCTATAATAATAAGGCATAAAGAAAAGAAAGAGAAAACTCCATCTGCTGTTGTCGCCTGCAGTCGGGTTCGAAATCATGACTGCAACGACGCGCGACGACGTGTCGTGGCGACTTGAAGCGATGACACGTCGTCGTCTGCTGCTACGACGTGTAGTCGGCTACCAACTTGCCTACCTGCCTTATAAATTGTCAAAAGTTTAAAACTGGTGCGGTGTGCTGTCCATTTGCTCATTGCTGATTAATTAGCAAATTCCAAAAAAAAATATGCCAATGTTTTTACAAAATCATTGAAAAAAAAATTTGTCGTTTGAAAATTTTACTATACCTAACTGCTTTACAGATCGCTAATTTTGTTACAACAATAACAAAGAAATCATTATTTATCTTTTAAGATTATGTCGTCGACTGTCAAAGGGTTATCTTTTGAGATAAATTTAATACAATGCAGAATGCGATGCGAGTCAAAAACCCACTTATTTTTGTATTTAAACGTTATCCAAATAAGGTCTCGTCTCACGTCAGAGGTGGGCAACGCATTGGTAGCGCCCCTGGTGTTACAGATGTCCATTGGCGGCGGAAACCACTTTCCATCAGGTGGCCCGCTTGCCTGCTTGTCAGCCGTATAACATAAAAAAAGGTTAATTGGCTGCGTTTTCGCGGGATGATTTTAGAACCAGGAGCTCGATGGTGTCGCTGTGTGTCGCACTCTAATATGAACACGCAAGTTAAGCCACGTCGACCATAGCCAGCGTTTGGATGGGTTTCGTTCGCTTCTCCGTGCTTCGGAGGTTAAGCCGTGGGTCCCGGCTGTTGTCAAAAGATGACAGTCCTTAGGTATGTCAAGTCGGTGACCTTCGGGCGGCTTGAAAACACCGGCCTCTGCCAATCCGCATTGGAGCAGCGTGGCAGAGTACGCTCTTATCACCTTCGATTGAAGGGAGACCCGTATCCCAGCAGTGGGATGATTATGGGTTGATATGGAGATGATGTTGAACCAACCAAGGTAGTAAACTTTGGTGTCAGCCACAACATTTTGGTTATATACATAGTTTTTTGTATGAATGAAGGCTGGTAATCTGTCATACAGGTCTTCCTAATACAGACACTAGTCACTTACATAGATTAATCTACTTTGTTATAGAAACTATGTACATAATGTAATTAATAATGTAAATCTGTCTGTGTGAGAGAACAAATAAAGTTAATTTATTACTAGCTTTTGCACGCGGCTTCGCTCGCGGTTAATTTTATGATTAAGATCACGTATAGCGCGACTTGTGGCGCCATCAGTTTGCTGGCAATTGCGAATTGCAGCGACATCTCTAGTAGAAAAAATAAGATAAGATAACTAATGATACGACCATTTTTTTTATTTTTATACAACACAGGTGGCAAACAAGCATACGGTCGACCTGATGCAAACATTTTTCGCCATTTCTTTCGCCACTGCCAATGCAATCAAAGAAATATAAACTATTTTTATATTTTCGGTTTGTTTCCATTTTTTCTGAGGAGCTCGATGGCGTCGCTGTGTGTCGCACTCTAATATGACCATGACCTTTTTATAGTTCATAAGCTTTGCCTAGTAATTTTCCTCATTAACGAGGGGTTTTATGTGATATTTATTTGGTACTAACTGTGCCCACGGCTTCGCCCGCGTGGTATTAGATTTGTGAATTGAAAAAGAAAAGAAAAAAGAAAATTTCGATATATTTTTAAATGACAAAAAAGGCCGTAACTGGTTTTCTTTCGCCATTTCTTTTTTACCAGTGGTCATTTTGCTTTTGTTTCCGAAATGGTAGTAGTTTATAGAGTAGATTAATTTATACAAATCATTTATTACTGTATACTCTGACAAGAGAACGTGTTTGTGAAAACCTATTCTCTGAATAAAAGTTTTGAATTTGAATTTGAATTTGAATAAAAGAGCATCGACGGATAAATCGGAGTCAGCGAAGGTGAATCTAGTGAAGGTTTGAGGAACTTAATTTTCATTACGTCGGACCACTTTGTCCACGAAAATGAAGATAACCTGATATTCAATTTAAATTAAATAAGCCTATATTTTGCTCCTAGTTAAGCTCTATCTTTCTGTGTAAACAGCATTGAAATTCGTTCAATAACAACGAAGAAATTCAAAATTCAAATTCAAAACTTTTATTCAGAGAATATTTTATTTATTTATTTATTTATTTATTTATTTATTGCATTACATGTGACACATACATTATATTACTGTACATAATACATAGCAGTTATCTACATGCACCTTTTAAGGCATAGCAACTTGAGTAGAAAAAGAGAGGCAGACATTTAAA
The DNA here is from genome assembly GCA_905163395.2 of Endotricha flammealis. Lineage (NCBI taxonomy): Eukaryota > Metazoa > Arthropoda > Insecta > Lepidoptera > Pyralidae > Endotricha > Endotricha flammealis. The sequence goes on from LR990883.1 coordinate 3,179,698, forward strand.
TTAGTTTATCTTCCAGATATTCATTGACGCTATAGTACGCTTTATTAATTAGCAATCGTTTAACTGATTTTATAAATGAGTTGAATTGATCTATCAATTTCATTCTAGACGGTAGGTGATTATAAATTTTTACTGACATTGGATAGGGCCCAGCACTGTGTAAGCATAATTTTGATCCCGAAGCGAATAAATTATTTCTGTAACGTGATTCGTAACGACGCGGCATTTCGCCTATCTTAGTATACGAATCAGGATACCTTCTGACAAATTTACACGCTTCCAATATATAAATGCATGGCAAAGTAAGTACTTGTAGGTTGATAAAATGAGGTTTTCACAAACACGTTCTCTTGTCAGAGTATACAGTAATAAATGATTTTTATAAATTAATCTACTCTATAAACTACTACCATTTCGGAAACAAAAGCAAAATTACCACTGGTGAAAAGAAATGGCGAAAGAAAACCAGTTACGGCCTTTTTTGTCATAGTCATCAAACAAAAGGTGGCAAACAAGCATACGGCCGGCCTGATGGTAAGTCGTCACCGTAGCCTATGGACGCTAGCAATACCAGAGGTATCACTCACGCTTTGCCAACCCTCCCAACCACGACCAAGACCTTACTCACCGTAGGAACACAACATGGCATATACCAATGTTATTTGGCTACGATCTTCTGTAAGGTGGAGGTCCATCCCCAGACGAGCTGCTCCGATTTAAGCGGATTATCCGGTGTGCCCTACCTCTTTTAAAACTTAAAAGATGTGCGCGTACAAACAGACAGAAAGAAAAAACATTGCCTGGTATCGTAGAAAAAGATCGCAGTCGGTCTGGCTACTTTGTCCATTTAAAAAAAAACTATCGTAAAATTTACTCGATATTTTTCTGTAAATAAGACTTCTCATTGCACACGATTAAGAAATGATTTGACATAGGTTATCAAGTTGACCTAATATCTTTAAGCTAGTGAAACTCGCGCAACTTCGGTTGCTTGTACCCCGCTTTCCCGTGGGAATTTTGGAATGTATTATACAAATAAACCTTTCTCTTGAAGCACACTATCTATTCGGAAATCTGCGCTGTCACTCCGTAGCAGAAAATACTATAGAAATATAATACGCACAGCTCTTGACGTTTCTCATACAATGACTTGGCAACCTCCTGTTCACCTCATGCCGCTAGGTGCGCTAGTGTCGCGTTAACATTTTGCATACAAAACGTACAAAAGTTTTGAAATCGTTCACCTCATGCCGCCCTATTTCTATAGTAGAGCTAGTGTCGCGCGTCTTGCCCGAATTCTTCCGAAGCTGTGCGTATTAACTCGGTAGAGTTTCTATAGTATTTGGTAGCAGCCCTATGCCACAGTATTACAATATATGCTTTTAAAACTGTGCTTAAGCTGAGTGGAGATCGAATTTTGTCTCCCTAACAACTGTATTATAGACTAAGTATATGAATTTACCGAATGTAAAATGTTTAATGCACGTAACTGTTAAAATATTGTTGGATTGAAAAAAAAAGAATAAGAATAAAGAATAAATTTATTTAGTAAAAACGTGTTACACAAAAATGTTGCTCTGACAACCACGATAGGTTTCCCTGTGTTGTGGAAGTCAGGCTACTTCCTAACGGACAATTACAATGCTCTTAAGTATAGCTTACTCTAACAGAAAAAGAAACATATTGGGTAAACTATGGCAACATTGTCAATTTTCTAAATAAAGGTTTTTTTTTAATTTTTTTATATACTACACAGGTGGCAAACAAGCATACGGTCGGCCTGATGGTAAGCCGTCACCGTAGCCTATAGACGTAAGCAATACCGGGGGTATCACTCACGCGTTGCCAACCCTCCCAACCCCCCCAAATGGAGCTCTGGAGACCTTACTCACCGTAGGAACACAACATGGCCGAGACCAATGCTATTTGGCTACGATCTTCTGTAAGGTGGAGGTCCTTCCCCAGACGGGCTGCTCCGATTTGAGCGGATTATCCGCTGTGCCCTACCTCTCTTAGGTAGTGTAAAAAAAACATCTATTCTATTTTAAAAAACCTCATCAAAATCCGTAGTTATAAAGATCTAAGATAGGGACAGACAGACAGACAGCTCGACTTCATTTTATATTATGATGACAAAATGACCTAAATTTTGTATTTAAAAATAATTTATATAATTTTATAAGAACACTTTTATTATCAGTAAGACTAAGTTAGTTGACAGACGTCAACAAGTAATTTTATTTTAAAAAAAATGACAAAAATATTTTACTTTTTGGTGATTTTAGTTACTATTAACTTAAGCTTTTGTAGAGGTAAGTAGTGACTGACTGACTAATCGACGACGCCTTTTTCAAGCTTATTTAGCTTACTTTTACAGCCAGTTTCTGAAAAGGATTTCAAATTCCACATGACGTCTCAAGCTATCTTTTTTTTCTTTAGTTCGACAGTGGTGCTAATTCTGTTGTAAATTTAACTAAAACCTGTTTCTTTTGACTTGACCAATGTAGTAAACAATCTTAGCGTGTCTTCTTATTCAAATATCCATGTGTAAAATCGATAAATTGCCAGAATATTAAGAGTGTTGTGTTAAATGCCATTTCTAACTATATTATTATTATTTGGGTGTGAATGATAATTTTAATTGCCTATTTTCGTTAAAAAGACATGCTAAGATTGTTTACTACATTGGTCAAGTTAAAAGAAACAGGGTTTAAACTAATTTTGACAGGACTAGAAGTGTTGGCAGCGGTTGTATCATTGTTCTCGCATCCGCCCATATAGGCGGATGGATGAGGTGGCAGTAAGTCAGGTCTCTAGTCATACCCCAAGTGGCCTAGAGGGGGACATATCCCCGCCAGTCCCCAAGCGGCGGGGCATGCAGTAATGCATTTACCTGACTTAAAACAAAAAAGGACTAGAAGTGTTGCTATCCTTGTCACTAATTGTAAACCAAGGAAGGACAACAACACCTTTGGTCCTGTCAAAATTAGTTTAGTCTAGTTAAATGTACAACAGAATTAGCACAAGTGACAGGCTGACAGTTATAATTTAAGCTAAAAGTTGGCTTTTAGTGGCGGCGATCTGCGTTTTATTGCGATTCTATCTTGTTTTTCGATGAATTTAGCAGTCAAAAGTGGCAAAATCGAGAGATTCTGAAGCCTGAACGATCTGTTAAATAAAAATTGTCAATTGGACACCACTGCTTCTGTCGCTCGCTCGCGACTGAAGGGTGGCGGTGTGCATGTTCACCATTGCAATGCCGCACAATCTCAGTACCAGACTGCTTGTCTTTACTGTTATGTCGACAGAGACTCTCTGAGTGTTTATGATGTTTATAGGCGGCGGGAACCACTTTCCATCAGGCATTGTCCTAATAGGACGCGAATCCGCGATCATCGCGCGAGTAAGCGATGCGACCATCGCGTGTTTCATAAGCGTGCTCCTAAGCGTCTCGCGATTGTCAGTTAGGACACCTATTCGAGTTCAATATGTTTGATCGCGAGTTTTTACGGGTAAAATTCGCGCGAACCAACGATGATCGCGCATTCGCGTCCTATTAGGACAATGCCTTAGCCGGCCCGCATAGTAGTTTGTCGTGTGACTTATATAAAAATATTTCAAATTTTCTTTTGCAGAAGAAAGATGTAATCTGCCACTAGAAACTGGGGTATGCCGTGGAGATTTCAAAGTGTAAGTCATTATCATAATCAACCTTAGATCATTTTATACGTCAACCAATAATCATCCCACTGCAGGGATAGGGTCCCTAGGTGTCCCTTCAATCGAAGGGTATTAGGGCGTACTCTGCCACGCTGCTCCAATGCAGATTGACAGAGGTCAGTGTTTTCTAGTCGCCTGAAGGCTTAACGACTGTCATCTATCGACAACAGCCGGGTCAACCAATGTATGAGATGAGCAGGGTAGAGAACTAAGAACAAAGATTTTTGCTAATAACGTAAGCATTGCTATGAAACTTAGTAATTTACTTAATAAGTTAAGAACACTATTGATTAAAAAAAAATATAGCACAAAGGTGCCAAACAAGCATACGGCCGGTTTGATGGTAAGCATCACCGTAGCCTATAGACGCTTGCAATACCGGGGGTATCACTCACGCGTTGCCAGCCTTCCCCCAAGTGGAACTCTGGAGACCTTACTCACCGTAGTCAACATGGCCGAGACCAATGCTACTTGAAATGAAAATCTCTTCGCGAAATATTCAGATAGGTAACTTAAATAAATAAATAAATATATGGGGACAATTCATACAGATTGAGCTAGCCCCAAAGTAAGTTCGAAACTTGTGTTATGGGAAACTAACTCAACGATATTATATTTTATAAAAAATACATATATAGATAAACATCCAAGACCCGAGGCCAATCAGAAAATGTTCGTTTTTCATCATGACCCGACCGGGGATCGAACCCGGGACCTCCTGGGTGGCGGTCAGGCGTGGTAACCATTACGCCACGGAGGTCGTACTTAAATCATAATTTCAGCCCTGGAAAATCTTTCACTCGTTGGCTGCACCTCTTACAGAAAGCCGGCGTAAAAAACCTATGCGTTTTGTTCAGTGTGAGAGAATTACCATCTCTTTTCCAGCCAGGCTAACATGACAAACGCGACAAAATTGTCTCGCTCCGCTCTGCCGATAGCGTATCTCGGTTATGTCTACAGTAGACAAAACAGGCATTACTATTGGCGAAGAAGCTTTGTCGCGTGCGAGAAACTATCTCGAGTGTAAGCATGTTAGACTGGCAGATTCCTTCTCTCTTTCCTTGTAGCAAGAAACATAGCGCTTTTGGTATTACTTGATAGTTCTGGTATTACTGATGTTTATAGCCGGCTGTCATTTTCCATCAGGTGGCTCGCTTGCTTGTTTGCCTGTGGCATAATATAAAAATATTCTTACTTACTTTTCAGATACGGCTTTGACACGAAACTTGGTAAATGTCGCGAATTCACATATGGCGGATGCTATGGAAACGACAACAGATTCGAAACACTGAACGCCTGTGAAAAAGCTTGTAAAAAATAAAATTGTTTATATCTACACAGTCATACTCGTACTTCACACATATCGCAGTCTATTAGTACATACATATAATTAGTTGAATTGAATTGAGAAGTAGTATACGGGACCCTAAAAATGGATCAACTATTTTCCGCACAAATTTCAACACAAATTATAGGTATTTAATTAAAGTTACTGATAATTTTTCCTTTGTTTCTGAGTGGTGAGAACCTGGTGACCTTGTAATACAGGCTTTTCAAGCCTACTTCGGCACCAGCATCTCACACAACGATAAGAATTTGTAAAATGCATCTTATAGTAAAGTTATACTGTTATACTGCTGTATATCTTTTGTTTGTAAGATGAAATAAATAAAATGTAAATTAATACATATTTGTATTTATTTAATTAAAAGGCAAAGACACTGAATTATGCTCGTAATTATTTACACAAACGCCTAATTAAATCAACATAGCTAAGTTACAGAACGCACACTTTGCTCTGATTTATTTGAACTATTGAGAAATGTTGGAAATAATGCATAGTTACCTGGAAAAGTTTGTTGACTTTCATGAATCGCTAAGATCTACCATTATTGATGACGAAAAAGGTAATATTTTGAGAAGAAGCACATAAAAATTGTATAAATAAAAAATAAAATCTTTATTCAGTTTACTTATTGCATAAACTAAACAACTTAGGTATAGTAAAATTATACATGAAAAGGAAAAAAATATAAAGCAAATGGCGCTGCTGTGGATAAATACACGCAAATGAGGTTGCGAGGGTTTCGCTAGTCTAAATATTTTCGCCATTAATTTCATATTAATTACATAATTATTTTAATGGGTAATTAATAATGAATAATTAGACGACCTCCGTGGCGTAATGGTTACCACGCCAGACCGCCACCCAGGAGGTCCCGGGTTCGATCCCCGGTCGGGTCATGACGAAAAACGAACTTTTTCTGATTAGCCTCGGGTCTTGGATGTTTATCTATGTATGTATTTGTTATAAAATATAATATCGTTGAGTTAGTATCCCATAACACAAGTTTCGAACTTACTTTAATAGGCTACTATAATGGCTAGCTCAATCTGTATGAATTGTCACTACAAAAAAAAAAAAAAAATTTACATAGTATAAAATAAAGTCGCTTTTGCTGTCTGTCTGTGCGTCTGTGTGTCGCTATGTATGCTTAAATCTTTAAAACTACGCAACGGATTTTGATGCGTTTTTTTTAATAGATAGAATGATTCAAGCGGAAGGTTTTTAAGTATAATACAATCCAAATTCCCACGGGAAAGCAGGATGGTTATATAAAATATCAAAACTGTCGGAACAAAATGTATCTCCACGGGTCTATTTAATTCGGCCAGGATCGACGCTCAGGTACATCCGTCTCTAATGGTCGAGTATCGACGTTTTCATAAATTCGTTGGTCGTCCACAAGAGTAAGCCAGACTACGCAAATGAACGCCAGAGTACGCAAGAGTACGCCAGAGTACGCCAGAGTACCTACGCAAGAGTACGCCACAGTACGCAAGAATATGCATGAGTACGCCACAGTATGCAAGAGTACGCAAGAATACGCATGAGTACACCACAGTACGCCAGAGTACGCATGAGTACGCCAAAGCCCAGTATGCAAGAGTACGCCAGAGTAATCAAGAGTACGCAAGACTACTCAAGAGTAATTTTTTACACCCTTCTTTCTTTACTACACCCAAGCAGGGTGGATGTAATCCGCAGTATGGCATCTCTGTCTAACAGTAATATCTTGTTTAGGTGACTTTTTACGTATTTAATTTTATTGTAAGGTGCATTGCATGTTGTACCCACATTAAATTCAATATTTTTATAATACAGCGTACAGTAAAACAAAATTGTTTTTGTTGCGCTGATATTCATTTTGTTTAACTAAATGTAACGTATAAATAAATAAATAAATAAAAAATGTAATGAACGCAGGTGAAGTCGCGGGTACCAGCTACCCACGCGGGCGAAGCCGCGGGTACAGCTAGTGTTATATAAATTAGGAATTTTGTGTGGCATCTATTATTAAACTAAGTGTAGTAAGACACGATTTTTGTTTGTAACGAATAATCACAAAAACTACTGTCCCGATTTCTAAAATTCTTTCACCGTTGGGAACATACCTACATTACCCCCGTGTAACATAGGCTGTAGGTGTAACATAGGCATATATTACATTTCCATAAATATTAGAGAACTTTTCAAAAACCCGTGCGAAGCTGGGACGGGGCACTAGTATATTATGAAGAGGTAGACTGCCGAGTATTTATACAGCGCCGTAGTACTGTGTATGCACGCAGACCGCCCATCGCACCACAATACTGTATATGCGGGTCGACCACCTCACCACAATACCGTGTAAGCGGGCCGCATACCGCACTACAATACTAGTGCGGGCCGCCGTAGTACTGTCTATGCAGGCCGCCCACCGCACCGCAATACTGTATATGCGGGCCTCCCACCTCACCACAATACCGTGTAAGCGGGCCGCCTACCGCACTACAATACTATATGTGCGGGCCGCCGTAGTACTGTCTATGCAGGCCGCCCACCGCACCGCAATACTGTATATACGGGTCGCCCACCGCGCTGCAATGCTGGTGGCAACCATGAAAGTATCCATACGAAACAACGAAACACATAGTCCTGTCAAAAAAGAAATTACTAGTTAGAATAAGGTTCAAAATTGGTTAGAATTCAGTCCGTATTTTCGGAAGTTCATTTCATGGTAAAAGGCACTGTGTATGCGGCGCGCCCACCGCGCTGCAATACTGTGTATGTGGGTCTCTCACCGCGCTATTATTTATCTAAATCTAAATTACTTTCGCTATTATCGTCATATTAATATCTAATCACTTTGATAGGTACTAAATAACCTTTCGGACCATCATGTTATTTAAATCGAGAGCTTTGTGTTGCAACTATTATTTGACGTGCAGGGAGACAGACTGTTATATTTCTCAAAATGAAATATTTCTTGTGTATTTTGTTGTTGGCTATCATTGGCGCTGCATACGGTAAGAAAAGAAAAGGTTCGATTGACAATTACTGAAACCGGTTGGCAGGCGAATAGGGTTGATCCATGGCTAAATTCATGGATGATGGCTAATGGTCGCGTACTGCCCAGTTTCAGAGGAGTTTCCTCCCGCGAACGCTGAAGCTATAGAATGAGATCCTCGCAGAGGTCTCTTCCTTAGACTATAATATGGGGTACTTCAAAAGGAAAGGGGCATTTTAAAAGATTTTTACAGGGTCGGCGACGCGCGAGTGAGTTGTAAGCACAGAGCACCCCCAATAGAGACCACATATCAGGGCCCCCGCTTCTGCCAAGCTTATGCAGTACAACTACTAATATTGATGACACGCCCACCAATCAAATTGCACCAATTTGATTTACGACATGACGTGTCCTTGACCTGCCCAATCAGAACACTGTTCGTTCTCCCCGCACCCCGCACTTGTGGCGATGTCATTTTCAAACAATAAATGGTCATTGCGGACTCTATTGGGGGTGCTCTGTGGTTGTAAGCGTCCATACGGTACGGTGACCGCTTACCATCAAGCGGTGGTATAAAAAAAAATGAAAACCACAATCGTTCAAAACGACCGATAATAAGCCATTGTTCATTCAGCCATTTCACGGGTTCCAATTATCCTACTTGTAAATTTAACTGACAGTTTAATATATACTATGTATTTTTAATTACAGCTGCAAACTACCGGGACCCAGTCTGTTCAGAGCCTCTATTTAAGGGATGGTGCAAAGGAGCCTTCCCTAGGTTTGTATTAAATTATTACTTAATCATTTTCTTGTCGCCGAGATGATCATGGTAGAAAAAGGGAATAAATCTATGATATAGGAATATATTTTCTGAGTGGTAGAGCCACTACTATGAATGAACTGGTAGTAGCTCGTAAATGGGTTGGCTCGACCGAGGCAGGACCACATCATTGTCACAGAACTCACAGAGTATTGACGTGGAATCAAAATAAAACAGTATTTAAATATGTTTGTGACGAGATGATTATTAAACTAAATGTTTCACTTTAGTGGGCAGAGTGTACCATTTTTTTTATGCCACAAAGTTGGCAAACTACCATACGGCCCGCCTGATGGTAAGCATCAACGTAGCCTATAGACGTTTGCAATACTGGGGGTATCACTCACGCGTTGCCAACCCTCCCAAGTGGAGCTCTTGGAGACATTACTCACCGTACGAACACACATTTCGGATTTGGTTTCATGATAGGTCTACAGCTTTTTCAAGTGGCAGGACATGCAGTAATGCATATTTACCTGACCATAAACAAGCAAAAAAAAAAAAGGCTGCACCAAAGCATTCAGAAAAATATTTTATTTCGTAATTAAAAGGTAATGTTATGACGACCTCCGTGGCATAATGGTTACCAATTACCATGGCAGTAGGTACGACACCCAGGAGGTCCCGGGATTGAATACCGTTCGGGTCATGATGAAAAATGAACTTTTTCTGATGTCTATCTATATATGTATTTGTTATTAAAATATAGTATCGTTGAGTTAGCTCGTTTGTACACAAGGCGACGCAAGTCTCCGATACTTTGGCGATTTTAGTATCCAAGCGACTACCGCCATACAAGTCCATTGAGGTTCGTACGTACACTTGCGTCGTTGGATGCTAAAATCGCCGACTATCGGATACTTGCGTCGCCTTATGTACGAACGGGCCTAGTATTCCTAAACACAAGTCTCGAACTTACTTCGGGGCTAGCTCAATCTGTGTGATTTGTCCCTATATACTATGTTTGTATGTTTATATTAATAAACGTATTTTGTCTTACAGATACGGTTATAACTCCTTAACTGGTAAATGCCAAAGATTCTTCTATGGAGGCTGTGGAGCTAACGGCAACAATTTCCGCACACTCGCCGCGTGTGAAGCAAAATGTTGTCAGAAGTGAAAAATATTACACACAAAATTTTTGACAGACTAAATTACTCCAAATTACATAATGTTAAAATATTCACTACTTATTTCAATTTGATTTAATCGTATTCACTATTATATTGTAATACACAGATTTAAATTCAACACTCATAAAAAATTTGTAAGCCATGGTGTTTTTACGCAGAGTGCCGCTCATACTATTGTTAAGGGTTATAATTATCTTTTCAGGATAAAAAGTAACCTATACGTATGTTAATCCAAGGTATTAGCTACCAACATACCATCTACCAATATGTATTATAATCCATAGACCTCGAAAACACTCCCAAAAAAATAGCGTAATTTTTCGACATTTTTGCATTTTTCTGAAAAGTTTTTGGAGTTTTTGCACCATTTTATAAACCTCGCCGAGATGCTTCCATTTACGTACATCTAAAATTCACTACACAAGGCCGATGTCTCACTCTTAGCGAAATTTAGGAGTTTATACAGAAGCGATCGAAAAAACATTTTCAATGTTAAAATTGGCCCAGCCATTTGTGCGTGAAGAGGTAACATAAACATAAACTTAAATATATTTACTGTTTAAAAATAGTTCAGCGTTTTAAAGCGCGCGCTTGACCTGCAGACCGCTATGAAACAAGTTTCAGTATCGCGCGTTTGGTTGCAATGTGCGCGCTTCGGCAGCGCTGGCCGACTGCGCGTGTTTCACGAATGCTGCGCGATTAAGAAACGCGGCTACTATCTATACTAGTGTAATTTACAAGCGCGCGCGTCTGAAATGCGCGGTTCAAACGCGTGACTCTGAAATCAGCCTACGAACTATGTATATTTCAACCTTCAATAACACAGAGCAGGTCCTCACAGATACCTTCTCTCGGCAAAGATTACATTACATTACAGTGTTAAATTATTTAAGTAATTATTGTACTCTGTCAACTACTACCATTTCGGAAAGAAAAGCAAAATGACCACTGGTAAAAGAAATGGCGAAAGAAAACCAGTAACGGCCTTTTTGTCATACAACAATACATTTCATATCTTCTATAATATAAAAATTAATACACTGGGCGTCAAAAGTAAGTAGTACAGTTTTAAAATTGCAATATCTCCTAAACTACAGAAGCTAGACCTTTCAAATAAAAAAAAGTTAAAAGACAATTTCATTTCATTTAATAAAAACGTCATGCATAATATCATTTTTTAAAGATTGACTGAAAAAAAAACTTAATAAACAAAAACACTCTTTTTTAAACTGTTGGCTTGTACTTTTGTTTTTTATTGTTTTCTTTATTTCTGATAAATCAATTGCAATTCAAAAGCAAATGTGTCTTCAGCGAGTAAACGTCACTAATCATACCTCTTTCACCATAAGAATGTGCAAGAATCATAACTTTTCTCGAAGTAGGCATCAGTATGCGTCATACTGCAAGAACGGTGGGTGTAACTCTAAGAACGATCCAGCAAGTAAAGCGAAGGTACTAAGAGACTGGAAACCATCTAAGGAGACCAAGTAATGGCAGACCCAGGTGCACTAGTACCGGAGAGACCGCTTAATTGTCTCTACTGTGTTAAGAAATCGTCACCTTAATGCAGTTAAGGTCCAGCAACAGCTTCTTCAGACCCGAAGAGACTACGTTAGTGAGAGTACAGTGAGGAGAAGACCTTGCTGAAGCCAACCTGAAGTAGTACAGGCCAGCAAATGGCCCCAAACTTGAGACAGGGCATCGAGTAGCAAGACTACGCTACGCCCGTCAACACGTACAATGGGACGAAGAAGAATGGACAAGAGTTTTGTTCACAGATGAGTCTCGGTTTTCTTTATTTACTTCCGATGGAACGCGGAGAGTATACAGGCGACCTGGTGAGCGATACATTCAAGGTTGCATCTCGGAAAGAGTTCAATACGGCGGGGGCTCTGTACACGTATGGCCTGGCATCTCTTCAGAGGGTCGCACAGAGCTAGTGGTCACAGAAAATGGCAGTCTGACTGGTGAAAGATATGCATTAGAGATCCTTATCGAGTATGCAGGGCCATATTTAGTAAATATGGGTGATGGAGCGATACTAATGCATGATAACGCCCGGCCACACACCGCTCACCTCGTACAAGAGTACATTCAGGAGGTTGGCATCAGCTTGATGGCTTGGCCATCAAGAAGCCCAGATCTTAATCCGATTGAACACACTTGGGATGAGCTTGGGAGGCTAGTCAGAAGACGCAGACCACCCCCCGCCACCCTCAGGGCTCTAAAACAGGCCCTGATAGAAGAATGGGTGAATATTCCCTAACACCGCCTCCGAAACTTAGTGTTCAGCATGCCAAACCGGCTCGAAGATGTCATCAGAGCCCGAGGCGGCAACACAAGTTACTAAAGTGGGAACAAGGCCCAAAACTTAAAAATTAAGTTCTTGAAAAAACTAAAAAGCTAACCATTTTGAAGTAACTTCAAAATGGTTAGCTTTTTAGTTTTTTCTTAATTTTCAGTGTAAAACTTTACTAATGCTAAATAAAATATTATTTTTAGAAAACTTTGTTAAATTTGCTATAAAATTACTTTTATTTCAAAACTCTAACTTCTATAGTTTAAGAGTAATTGCAATTTTAAAACTGTACTACTTATTTTTGACGCCCAGTGTAGTTGAATGTGTTGCTAAGCGCAAATCTCGAGAACAGTTGAACCGATTTTGCTAATTCATTTTTAGAATTGTATAATGTCGCAGGGTTTCCCCTGACGACCTTACTGAACTACCCTAGTGTCCTCTCACTGCCAGTTGCACAGACTCATGCAACCGATCGTACTGACGGCTAAGGTTGTCTTGGCCACAGCGTGAGGTACACCAGGTTAGGTGTTGATTGAAACAGCAATCCGAAGTGAAGAGACTTTATTAATTATTAATCATATTATTTATACAAAAATTATATATCTATGTGTGTATATTATTTCCTAAATATTTATGTTTGTATTATGCGTGTAAATTGCAATGCAGCAGGTGCGTTGTACTCGATTTGAAGAATTGCTGCGCTGCTTTCTTCGTGTTCATTTGGTAAATTGAACAAGAATATTCCTTGAAGTACAAGGATAGAAAAATTAAAAATTCCCACGGGAAAGTGGAATACACGCTAACGAAGTTGCGCGGATTTTGGTAGTTTTTAAATAAAATACAGATTCAGGTACATACAGAAATTAAGTACTAAACGCGGTATGTCAATCCAAATAGCGCTTTGGTCAAATCCTAAATATGTAGAATAGGCAAGTGTTTTTTTTTACTTCACTCACGCGTTACCAACCCCCCCAAGTGGAGGTCTGGAGACCTTACTCACCGTAGGAACACAACATGGCCGAGACCAATGCTATTTGGCTACGATCTTCTGTAAGGTGGAGGTCCTTTCCCAGACGGGCTGCTCCGATTTGAGCGGATTATCCGCTGTGCCCTACCTCTCTGTAAAAACGAGCAGACAGAGAAGTTGGCAACCACAACTGAGCGCTTAGTACGAGTTTTTTTGGTTACATTCGATCATGGCAAATACAGAAGAAATTCTCATAATATCTATAAGAAGCGTGTTACATAACAAAATTAATGTCTTACTTGCTCACATTTTGAAGTGAGTAACCCGGCTAATTTAGATATGTAACACGCGTAAAGTAATTTGACAATTTGAAACTTTTTTTAAAATCAGTCGGCTTGTAAACGTTAACACGTTCGAATGTGATCAAAAAATTCGCACTAAGCACTCTCAGAGTCCCGCCAGCTTCCATAAATTATAATATCAAAATTCAAAAATTCAAAATATTTTTATTCAAATAGGCCTAATATAAGCTCTTTCGAATCGTCACAATTTTTTCCTACCACCAGTTCAGACGGCAGATTTGTGCTAAGAAGAAGCTGGCAAGAAACTTAGCACTTGCTCTTTTAAAATGGTATTAATAAGATACAAATTACAATGACAGAAAATATAAAATTAACACAAAATATCTGTAATTTCTGATGACGAAAAAAAAAAAAAATTTATCGATATTTAAATCTAAATTACTTTCGCTATTATTATCATATTAATAATTACATTGATAATTAATTATTTTACATAAATGAAGAGTTTTGTATTGCTATTATTTATTTGACTAAGTGTAGTGTAACAGACGGTTATATTTTTAAAAATGAAATATTTCTTGTGTATTTTGTTATTGGCTATCATTGGAGCTGCATACGGTAAGAAAAGAAAATAATTTACACTAATTACTACACCTACTTTACTATATGAATGTCACACAAATCACTTTGATTTGTGCGAGCGCAAGTGATTAGTCAGTTACTTCGATGCAAAAAAATTTAGGTGATAGAATTTTTGGTACTGAGGGCTTTTCACCCTCAGTTACTAATCACCTACACTCGCACTAATCAGAGTGAATACAGGCCTTCACTCTGCAACAAAATCATGATTTAAATTTCAAATCTGATTTAAGAGAGGTAGGGCACAGTTCGTGTGGGGAAGGATCTCCACCTTACAGAACATCGTAGCCAAATAGCATTGGTTTTGGCCATGCTGTGTTCCTACGGTGAGTAAGGTCTCCAGAGCTCCACTTGGGGGGGGGTTGAAAACGCGTGAGTGATAAGAGTCTATAGGCTACGGTGATGCTTACCTTCAGGCGGGCCGTATGCTCGTTTGCCAACTTTGTGGTATAAATAAAATTACAATTAAATGTAAAATTGACAGCAAATCAAATAAACGTAAAAATCCAATTCCGATCGTTCAGAATTGGTTTCAAGTAATAGCCGATGTTGCCATTGTCAAATTTTAAGATGGCTTGAGAATTTATTGTGAATATTTTCTGTAACTCGCTGAATGATAACGTCACATTTAATGTGACATTACATAATTATAAAATATATCTTTTCATGTTTTTTTAAATTAAAGAGTTGGTAAACGAGCATGCTTACCCGATGGTAAAAAAAACCTTTTAATATCGGATGCCTATGTCATACAATTATATAAATATTCTTGGACGAATCACACAACGCCATTTCGTCCCACACTAAGCAACTAAGATTTTTTTTATGCCACAAAGTTAGCAATAATTGCATATGGCCCGCCTGATGGTAAGCATCACCGTAGCCTATAGATGCTTGTAATACCGGGAGTATCACTCACGCGTTGCCAACCCTCACAACCCTCAAGTGGAGCTCTGGAGACCTTACTCAACGTACGACATGGCCGAGACCAATGCTATTTGGCTACGATCTTCTGTAAGTGGAGGTCCTTCTCCAGACGGCCTGCACCGATTTGAGCGGATGATCCGCTGTGCCCTACCTCTCTAAACGATTGTACAATGGCTGCTAGATTGCTGATAAACACACATAAATACCTTTTTTTTGTAAATAAATACTTATTATACGAAGTACACAAGCTTCAAGTTTTAGATCTCTACGATCAGTGGTTTAGGTTGTGTGTCCAACCGTCAGTCAATTAGGACTAAGCATGTAATTTTATATTAGGTACAGTCATACCTTATAATAAAAAAAAGGTACAGTCGCCTCCATAAATAATGAAATGAAATGAAATCGTTTATTTCAGAAATAAGACCTTCACAGGCAATTTTTCTTGTCATTTACAACTTGTTTAAAGAAAATAAACTGCGTTATATACTTCCACCATTTCGGACACGAGCAAAATGGCAACCGGTAAAAAGAAATGGCGAAAGAAAACTGGTTACGGCCTTTTTTGTCATTTTGTACTTTTTTCTCTCCTTTTTTTTCCACTTATTAGTTACAATGTAGGTATAAGTACATTAAAATTTATAAGAAGAATACGCGGAATGTTATACACAATGGTGTGGAATGAACAAGTCTTAAATCTACAATAAAAAAAAAGTCAGTACTGACAAGAGTGAGCAGACCAGTCCCCCCATGCAGCACCCGTTCACGAGTTGACGCGAATATGTGTACACTTTAGAACCTTGTCACTTTCGTACATAATTTTCAGTTACTTAAGACATTTGAGTGAACATGTCAACAATGTTATAGTGACAGGTACTAAAGCGTATACATATTTATGGAGGTGACTGTGCATATATAATAATGTGTTTTCAATTACAGCTGCAAGCAACCGGGACCCAGTCTGCTCAGAACCCCTATTTACAGGAGGTTGCCGAGCAGCATTCAACAGGTTGGTATTAAATTATTTTATTCCTATAGATAGGTGAAGAGGGATAAAAAGGGACCAAATAAAGGGACCAGGGATGGACAAAGAAGAAGATAGCCAAAGAGTGGATTTATTAATTTTACTTTAATTCAGCAGCATTGGACTAACTGCGAATTATTGTTATTAATGGATTGGACGAAACGCGAATTGTACCAAACGCGCCTAAAGGGAATTACTTAATTCGGCATACACAATAATATACATAAACCTTCTTTTTTTTAAATGATCAATAATCTATTCGTGTAACAGTGGTGGTAACAGACAACTTCGCCAGCTATCAGCAATTTTTTTTAATGCGACATAGTTGACAAACAAAGAACCATACGGCCCGCCTGTTGGTAAGCATCACCGTAACCTATAGACACGTGGCGGATAGGGGAATGGTCGGTAGTACAGCCTAGCTACACTAACCGGCTAAGTCCGATGGACTCGCTGACCAACGACGGGTGTGGTCCTCCAGCATTTCGGGGGTTGTGCGGCGGGTTGACACCTCGCCACACGTAAAACCAATGTTGCTGGTGAATATCCCGTTAGCGCTTCACTAGCTTGCACAACATTGTCAACAAAAAAAAAAACCTATAGACACACTTCGTAACTATAGACGCTTGCAATGAATTGGTCGCTGTTCGTCGACAGTTTTAACAACACGTTTCATAGAATTCGTAGGTGTTCGTGAGATGCGTCGACTACGTACTGAGACTACGAACAGCGATCAATTCCTTGACGTACTGTCTATGCACGGCACGAACAGCAATCAATTCTTTGAAATACCGGGGGTACCTACCACTCACGCATTGCCAACCCTTGTGATGGAAAGGGAATACATTATTAACATAATTATTAATCACAAAATCGCATCCTAGTTATTTTTAAATCCACTGGTGCTGTCCTACGACCAGTGCTCTACATGACTGTTATTTATTTGTATCTTATCTTTCAGATACGGTTATAACTCCAAAACTGGTAAATGCGAAAGATTCGTCTATGGAGGCTGCGGAGCTAACGGCAACAATTTCAAAACACTTAAAGCGTGTCAAGCTAAATGTGGTCAAAAGTGAAAAATATGAGAAAATAAAATAAAGAAATTTTGCAATCAACTTTTTTTTACACGTAGATACATTTGACTACGCTACGATCTTCTGTAAGCGCGTAATCATGTTGAATTCTTTACATGTCACTTCGGGCGTAGTTTATTATTCTGATCTCGTAGCAAGCAGAGAGAATTATCAGGCATTTAGAAGGTTTTGCAATACATATTATTGGAATCAAAATAGTAAACAACAGCTCATAGCATTAGGTCCCAATAGTAATGTAACAATAGACCGTGGTGCTTGGCAATCGAGCCTCACTTGATTTGCCATCTCTCTAGGGTATAATGCCTTTTGCTTCAAATTGCTGTTTCTCACGTAGTTGTTAAGGAGGGAAGTCCTTTCAATACTTCCTACTCCGACTATCTTCTTTCTGATTAAATTCGTTGTGAGTTCCAAGACAGCTGTAGTTTTCTCCCCCGGGACGTCAATAAGCTTCATTGCTTATTGTCTATCTGAGGTCGCCGTTGTTGATCCTGGCTACACAGGAGACACATTGGTGGGAATGTGTGGTGGGCTTGTCCCGATCTTCTGTAAGGTCCGTCCTTCCCCAGACGGGCTGCTCTAATTTGAGCGGATTATCCGCTGTGCCCTACCTCTCTTAATTTTTTTTTTACCACAAAGGTGGCAAACAAGCATACCGTCGGCCATATGGTAAGCAGTCACTGTAGCCTATTAGACGCTATCAATGCAATACATTGAAGTATAATGTACTGACGTACTAGAACAGACGGCGCGAACAAACATCTGTGCAACAAGCGCGGTAATGCGGGGCGTCCAGCCAGGGGGCGACTGAAGTAACAGGCAACTGAGTGAAGTGCGGCCGGCCGGCCGTACTTAAGCGCTTATTACACTACACGATTTCTCGGACCCTGCCGGCAGGGTGTCCTGCCTACCAGTTAGGGTGCCGCTTATTACACCAAATACTATAGAAACTCTACCGAGTTAATACGCACAGCTTCGGAAGAATTCGGGCAAGACGGCGACACTAGCGCCCCTACAGTATGAGGGCGGCATGAGGTGAACGATTACAAAACTTTTGTGCGTTTTGTATGCAAAATGTTATAGCGCCCCTAGCGGCATGAGGTGAACGGAGGTTGCCAAGTCATTGTATGAGAAACGTCAAGAGCTGTACGTATTAACTCGGTAGAGTTTCTATAGTATTTGATTACACTACGCTGGAACCCTGTTTGATTTTCTCTCAGTTTGAACGTGAACGTGAATGACTGTGCACGTCTGTAGCAAGGAAGATCGGAACCACCCGATCGCCCTGTTTACGGACCCTGACTCCCTGTTTCTTATTACATTGCCCTGTCCCTGCCGGCAGGGCCTGAGAAATCGTGTAGTGTAATAAGCGCTATAAACGGAACGCAGTAGTGATGAGTGGCGTCTTCTCTATACGTAGTAATAATAGCTCAATGTTGCAATACCGGTATTGCAAGCGTCCCAACCCCCCAAGTGGAGCTCTGGGGACCTTACTTACCGTAGGAACACAACATGGCCGAGACCAAATACCTCTCTCAAATTTTTTATCCCGGATAATCAGCACGGGAACAGGAATAATGGGTGTTATATACTAAGTGTATCTCACACCTAATACTTGATGTGTATCTAACCTTAAATATTTTGCAGACACATAAAATTAATTGCTAAAATTATATAAATGAAATTCAGTGTATTATAAAGGTCGCCACCTTTCCGGCGCCATAATTAACCTTTAAGTACCGACGTGCGGTCTGAGAGGCCCCGGCAGGCACTTGACTTGCTACTGTACCCCTTTCCCCGCAAAATTCCGATCCCTGCTTTTAAGTAGCTGCAAGAACAGTGCCCACGTTGACATTGAAACAGGAAGGCGTGACGTCGCGCGTGCATTTGGTGAGTAATTACAATTTGAAATTCCGACGCGGCCTCTCAGGCCTCACATCGGTACTTACGTAAGTTTTTTTGTTTTATTTCTTTGTTACAGTTAACTGTTATTTTTACAGATATTGTAAACTATGGATAGACCAGGACCTTCAGGTAGTAAGAGAAATAGTTCTGCAACAGATTTACAGCATTCAAAGAGACTTCGGATAGGTATAAATGTGTCTAATCCAAATTATACGCGAGTGATTGAGAGCTGGATCGCGGATGAAGATTCCAGCGAATCTGAGGTTGACGACGTTAGTGAAGATTTTTGTCCGGAGCACAGTGAGCATAATACAGATACTAGCACTGATATTACGAAAGGTGGTGTAGATGAAATAGATAAGAAATGCTCTATATACACTTGCAGCCGCCGATCAAGACGCTGGCCTATGACAATTTTTTAGATATAAGATATTTAGATATAAGTTCCGTCAATTCTCATATTTTACATGATGTACATGTCGGAAGACAAACTGATAGAGGAGCCTTTATAAAAAAATTTGCTCAACGTTAGTATTAGAGCACATGAAGTGAAGATTTTGTAACCTAAGATTGCCTCGTGAACTTAGGATGAGTTTGGCAAGAGTACTTGGTTCTGATAAGCCAGAGGCATCTGAAGATCAAGCTGAAGAAGTCAAGACACGCAAGACTTGTTTTTCTTGTCAACCTAAACTCAAAAGAAAATCGACGTATAGGTGCTATTCGTGCAAAAAACACATTTGTTTACAGTGCGCGAAACAAGTGTGCCCTGACTGTGCTTAGAATTTAAGGTGTAGTTCGACTGTGGACAATTTTTTTTCCAGAAGTTTTATGTTCCTACTATTTTTTTTTTCTTAAGGTTATATTAGTCTTATGTAAGAAATACTATTTTTTGTTATTCTGAGAGGATTTGTTTTTGTGTTATGATTTTTTATATCTAATAGTCGGATTTTCCCCCAAAATTCAAGCCAAATATTATTGTAGTCCTTAATTTAAAAATATAATAAAGTTTATTTTCTTTCTATATCTATTTTTTCTTAAAACCCTTTATTTTCCATTATATTGCAGAGACAAATATTTAAATCAACACTTTCTTTAAAAAACACTACATAATATGAGCGGCCTCTCAGGCCTCACGTCGTCGGCACTAACGTTATAAAAAATGCACGTCGGTGCTTAAAGGTTAAAACCTAATCAAATCATTGTCTAAAAAATATTTATGAAAGAGAGTCTTTGTATTATAAGATTCATATATAAGAATTTACTAGGCATAATTTTCCAGAACACTTTTATAAGAACTTAGTCTAAGTCCTATATAAATAAATTAAGTTAATGAAAGATAACTTAAATTTTCTTAATATTTTATTTTCCTGAAAATAATTAAAAGTTAATCTCTAGCTAACAAATAATAAGCTGGAATATAACAAAATAAAATTGGTGTCAGAAGTGCGGGATTAGTTTTAAACGTTTCGGAAGTAGCTCGCCGCGAGTGCTTTCCGAAATCCAAATTGGCCATTGGATAGTTGGTTTTCTAAAACCTTAATTAAAAACAACCCAAAAATTTTCAGAAAATAATTCTGGTGCGGACGTGATAAAATTGGCTTGTACTCGTAGAGTTCATCACCATTACACCGGGCTGCGGTTGGTTCCAAAGGCAATAATACCACTACGGGATCGACTTGTGTTTTGCACAAAGCAGGCAAGAATCGTCAAGTGGGTATCACCGACAAAGGTTCGAATCAAGATCAACCATTGAGGATGAAGACAATCGGAGTAATCTTGTGAGTGCCATTGACCCTGATTATTAAAATTACGCCGTCAGTAATTTTATTAGTGTCGACAGTTATTTATAAAAGTATTTTCACTAGATTTAAGTTTTAATTATTATTATTTTTTTTTAAAATTTACATATTCTATGTTATTCTTGTTTCTGAGAATCTGTTTCTATAAATTTTATTTTATTTTTTACAAATTATAAATATTTTTAGTAAAATCTTTTTATAGTTTACAATATTTTAAAATTTTCAATACTTTATTTGTAAAATGGAACCACGTACAAGTGCAGATAAAACCTTACCAAATACTTTGTCTAT
Organism: Endotricha flammealis; assembly: GCA_905163395.2. NCBI lineage: Eukaryota > Metazoa > Arthropoda > Insecta > Lepidoptera > Pyralidae > Endotricha > Endotricha flammealis. The sequence continues at coordinate 3,200,949 of LR990883.1, forward strand.
AAGTACGGAAACATTAATTCGATTTATTAAAACTTATGATGGAAATAGAGATTGTTTGAGCACGTGGTTAGGAAATTGTGATAGAGCGTTTAACCTCGCTAGTGAATCACAGAAACCCCTTTTGTTCGCATATGTACAGAACCAGTTAACTGATAGGGCACAATCTACTTGCAACAATGCTATCTTTAAGACTTGGAGCGATCTCAAGGAATTTCTTAAAGTTCGTTTTGGGTATAAGTAACACCAAACCCATTTATTAATAGAATTACAAAATTGCAAACAATTACAATGTGAGGATGTAACTCAATGTATAATATCGATTAGAATCTTGTTTAAAAAGACTTCTGTCTTGTATTAATCAATCATGCACAGACGAAAAACTTCTCCCCGGAGAAATTGCTAGCACTAATCAACTAGTGTTACATACATTTATGATAAATGTGAAACCACATATTATAGCACAAATCTTGCGAGCCAGAGAGCCACAAAATATTAATGATGCATTTAATCCTTCAATATTAGGAAATTTTTATCTAAGGCTTGTTCATTCTGATTTAATTTATTAACAGTGTTATTATAGTTCTGAATAGCAGACTGTGTAACTTGAATTTGATTTTTCATAATATTAAATATTTCTTTATCGTCGTTTAAAACCTTATTTATAACATCGTCATAATACAGAGCATCATCGCTATCCGACGTTCCAAAAACTGTCTTCAAAACTGAACCTATTCCATCGAACCATCCACGCTGAGAATTTTTGTTGAGTTTTGAAAAATCATTAATTTTATTTTTATTTTGAAGTTTAAAACATTTTTCTATCACGTGCCCGTGTTTTTTGCAATATTTATAGTACCTCGATGGGTAATCCTCCGTCTTAGTATGCGCAATTTGTTTATTATAAAAATGTTTATTATTAGAATTTCTAAAATTGTTATTACCGTTACCAGGTTTAAAATGTGCATTACTACTGGAATAATTTGATTTTTGCATTAACTGAAACTTTTCCTCCTCAATTGCCATATTAAAACAAATTAAGGAGTTTCCAGTCTCTTTGAATCTGGAAGATATACATTTGCTTATTGATATTTCAACACTAAAAGTGTTTTATATTAACTCGAAATTGGTATTTATTTTAAATATTCCTTTAGTTACTCCACAAGAATACGAATTATACCATGTTTTTCCTTTGCCAGTACCACACAAATTCCAAGATTTAACTTTTGCGTTGGTACAACCCTAAAAGATTTATTGGTATTACCACTAATAGACATTCATATGTACAGTTTAATTACCTAAATCAATGCAAAAAATTAACGAATGAACATTTCATTTGTGAAGATATCAATGAATATTCAGTAATGACAAATCCCTCATGTGAATCACAATTATTGACTAAAGTCTTAAAAACCTTACCTAAAGAATGTATTACGAAATTTATGTACGGACAACTAGAAATTTGGCAAAAACTAACTAATAATAGATGGATATACATATATTCCAAGCCAACTAAATTGACAGTAGATTGTTTAAGTAAAGAAATTAAAGAATTGGAATTATCGGAAACCAGAATAATTCAATTAGATAAAGATTGTAAGGGTTACGCTAATTTGATTCAAATAACCGCAACAAGCGAAATAATTACGAATTATACTTCCCCAATAGTAGGAATTAATTTAATGAAAGATGATTGTTGTAACAAAGAAAGGTTAAATAACACAAAGCATCTTTTTACCCCATTTCATATAAATATTCAATTAGACGACCTTAATTTAGCGTCAGTAAAGTTACATGCTATTGAAGAACAGATTCATAAAAAAGAACAAGTAATAAATCAAGGTTATGGAAAGAGCTTCCATATTCCTTACTTAGTAAATGTAATATGTGGTGTAATTGCACTTTATTTAGTGTTTCGATTGTGTAAAAAATGTAAAGAAAAGGTCCATAATGTAAATGGTGATGATAATCATGATCACGGAGGTTGTTGTATTAAAATATTTAATCAATGTTATGCTTCCTCAAAGAATAATAAAGTTAAGCCTCAGATTATGCATATTTTTACAAGAAAATCCAAATCGTTCTAGCCCAACCTTAACGTCTCCACTCAGACGTACAGCAAGTACTGATTTGCGATACAAATAATTTTTTTTAACAACTAATTGTATAACAATATTAAATATAATATTGTAATAAGTTTTATTGTAAGAAATTATGTAATTTTTCAAATAATTTAATTCACAACTTATGTTATCATAATTTTTTTTGAATTATCGAAAACTTGTTTTACTACCATAAATTTCAAATTTTCATTTGAAATTTTTTATTATATGACATGTTTTTTAATTTTTTTCTAATTGGATTTCTATTATATTAGTTTTGTTACAATGTACTTAAGTAACAATTAAAATAAGGTTTATTTTCCTTTTTCATATATCCTTAAACAAAAAAAATTGCAATTATATTCGTAACTTTTAAGAAGATTAATATTAAGGAGATTAAAAACTACTCCATTATTTCTTTCTATTATTATCCCTTAGGATTAAGATTTTTATTATATATATAAACATATTTTAAGAATATTTTACTCACACCATTGTCAGATATAATTTTTGTCTTGAAATATTGTAATTAAAACAAAATATAATATTGTAACTAAACAAAATTTTGATTCACAGTTATTGTTTAGTTTTAAGTAGGGAGGTCATATACCAAGTGTATCTCACACCGAATACTTGATGTGTATCTAACCTTAAATATTTTGCAGACACAAAATTAATTGCCAAAATTATATAAATGAAATTCAATGTATTATAAACGTCGCCACCTTTCCGGCGCCATAATTAAACCTAATCAAATCATTGTCTAAAAAATATTTATGAAAGAGAGTCTTTGTATTATAAGATATATAAGAATTTGCAAGGCATAATTTGCCAGAACACTTTTATAAGAACTTAGTCTAAGTCCTACTCGTTAAGATTGTATCCATATAAATAAATTAAGTTAATGAAATATAACTTCAATTTTCTTAATATTTTATTTTCCTGAAAATAATTAAAAGTTAATCTCTAGCTAACTAATAATAAGCTGGGATATATCAATGGAATTTTTCGGGTAAAATTTTAATCGGCTAGAATAAAAAATAATACGTATACTTGGTTACATTTTATTGATGTTATTACGAATAACGACAACTCGCTAGACATTTTTCCTTTGTGGGGAATCTATTTGTGTTACCACCGGACCTACTATACATGAAAAAAACACATACTTTCCTGGCAGCATCGTAGCCGTAACTGAAGAAAAAAAAACAACAATTTCGCCGTTATCATTTGCAGGTCTACCATTAAACGAAATCCGAAGTTTCCTTTAATGGTATCGAATTCGTTTCATCGTATAGAAAAGCGGAATACACGCGAACGAAGTTGCGGGGGTACTGCTAGTATATAAATTTATTTATTTATCAATATCGACTAACTTGATAGATATAGTTTCTTTAGTGCTTAGTACGAGCGTACATTCATGTGTAAACAAACCGACCAAATCGAGAAGAACTATCATGTTGTGAAATTATAAGACGCGTGCTACATATTAAAATTGGATGTGGGTCACTTTTTTTTTTAACTCACGCGTTGCCAACCCCTCCCAACCCCTCTAAGTGAGGCTCTGGAGACCTTACTCACCATAGGAACACAACATGGCCGAGACCAATGCTATTTGGCTACGATCTTCTGTAACGTAGAGGTCCTTCCCCAGTCGGGCTGCTCCGATGTGAGCGGATTATCCGCTGTGCCCTACCTCTCTTAAAACTTCTCTCAACTAAACTCTCTTTACTTGCTCACATGTTAAAGTAAGCAACATTATGTTAGTTATAATATTTAGCGGTGAAAGCCCTACGTTCCCGCAACTGTGTGTCTGTTACAGCAGAGGGTGTTACAGACCTACAAGGATATTATTTATGAACGTGAGTGACAGTTGTGCGAGGGCGTTACTGTGGCATATTTTCAAACATTTTGTCAAAGGCGAGCTGTCGAATAGTGACATACCATATGACGGGAGTTGTAGTTCCAAAGGCCACGTTCATAAATAGGCTTGTAAGACTGTAGTCGTGGTGTTAGTACACCCGAAATTGTATTTGCACACAAAAAAAATAGTAACAATTTAGATAATGTAACACGCTCTGATAAATTAACAATATGAAACATTTTTTCAACTTTCAGTTCAGTCAACAAAGTAAAGGATTGACCCGGGCCTTATAATATAATATGATTAAAGAATTCTGAATATTGCATAAATTACTAGAAAATTTATTTATCAATAATTTAAAAATTGTACTTTGTAATCTGGGGGTACGAAGATGAGCCAAGCGAAGCGCAAGGGCACTACCTACCTTTTCTCGAAGCGCTTCGTCGTTTTTTTGAACCCTCATAACTTAAGTTTGGATTATAATAAACAAAATTATCAGGATATATTGCCAACAGCGGTCTTATTAATCATATAACATTTTAATTAGATAGCTCTTATACTTAATACTTTGATATCTAAAAAACCCTGGTTTCGTCACTGACTCACTCAATGATGATCATCAAATATCTAGGGTACTTCTTAATGTCCTAGAAAGCTGAATTTTGGTATGTAAGCTAGTATTAGTAGCCACCAGTGGCGAGGGGTCCTAATAACACGATTCCTGTCGGCTTCCCTTTTAAAAATAGTGAATTATCTAACAGCATCGACTCTGCTAATAACATGATTTCGCTTCATACATAATAATGATACCCAAACGCCTATACAATAATAAATAGCAATATCACACGTCGCCAAACGCCTATACAATAATAAATAGCAATATTGAAATATTGCTATTTATTCGTCGCTTAGCCTGTGCGTCGAAAGCCGGTAATTCCCGAGTTGTAGCTGCATACAGTTTTAGGAGCGGCTGTCTCTTTTTTACGCGTACATTTTGTTCCTAGCGCGGTCTCTTTCTCACGCCGATCATATGAACATATTAAGCCGGTAGTCGCCGAGTTACGACAAGGATGGCATGTATCAGATTACGTTAGTGCGACAAAGATAAACAGAGGTATTAACCTGAGAAGTAAAAAATATAGTCTACTAAGTGTTTAGTGCTTGAATAATAAAACAACTCGCTGCCCCCCGGGAATATTCCCGTATTCAACTATAACCATAGTTTTCACTTTTTAACAGATTCTTTATCTTAAGGTCCCATTACACCTTGTCAATTTTTTTCAGATTTTTTTTATTGATATTGACGGAATTAGGACTTTTCCACACCTATTGTAACCTACATCACAATGACATTCGTTAAAATTTTATGTTCTTTAATGTACCCGAAAAAGGATGTTACATTTGATTACTGATATCTGTAGTTCGAGATTTGTCGGCAGTGTGTCGGTACCTTACTGTTCGAGACATAAATATACGTAAATTTTTCGGCAAGCGCAAATACGATATTATTCGAGTAAATATTTTTGTTTTGTGTTTTTGGTAAAGTTCTAATACATTTTATTTAAATGAAAACAACTAACGTATTACTTCGATTCTGTGTGTGATTTGGCTACAATGATTGTATCTGTGACCTTGTTCATCCTCAACAAATTCTTCTAACAAGTCAACGGTGTTTAAACCAAATCCCGACCCCCACGTTCGTAACATTTGGTGTCAAAAGTAGGATTTGGAGATGCTAGTGACTCCGAGGGAAGAAACTGCCAGGGTCAGAACGAGGGCACAGGAAGCCGCGGAAGTCATGGCTACTGCCCGACAGGACCCATCAACGGACCATCGGGACACGCCTACCGACTCCATCGACCAGGACCAGGCGACATCAACTATGCAGGCCCCGTCCACTAGATCCACCCATCGGACCTCGTCGCCAGCTTAAGAGGCTAGAGCATCTGCATTCGACTTTAATAGATTAATGCAGATTATGGACTACATGTGCCAGGGGCAAGAGAAAATGCGCCAAGAGCAAGAGGAATGGCGTCAAAAATTACTGCATGCCGTAGGTTCAGTGGATGATAAGGTGGAAAACCTACAGAAGAATGTAGACCAAGTAGAAGAAAGGGTTATCAATCTGGAGGACAACATGGACATTGGACACCCTAAAAAAAGATGTCGATGGCTGCGGAAGGGGCTTCTGCGAGTGGAGACTACAACAATAAGTTAAACATTATGTTATTGTTTAAGTCCATAACAAATATCAAAAACTATTTCACTGATACACTATCGGCATTCTATTGAGACACGATTAAGACACAATTGAGAGTCCATTGGTGCATTTGTTTAGTAGAATCGGGCCCCTGTCATGTCGAGTGGCTTTGCTATAGGCAGCCGGGCGCCTCTAGTAGAAGTTTCAACCTACGACGGCACTACATCCTGGACCGCCTACCATCAGAAATTTAAGACCGTGGCCAATGCTAATGATTGGATGGAAGAACAAAGGTTGACAACTCTGACAGTTGCACTTCGGGGATCGCCTCTTTCGGTTCTGGAGGCGCTACCGTCCTCGGGGAGCACATTCAAGGAGCTAATGAAGGCACTGGAAGCAAGGTACGGCGAACAACATCTGGAGCATGTCTTCCGTGCTCAATTACGAGACTGAACTCAGCGTTCGGTAGAAGAGCTGCAGCAGTGGCCCTTGGAAATTGAGATGCTTGTCCGCAAGGCCTACCTATCTATACTACAGCGTTTCGTCGATGGGATCAAAGACATGGAGATTAGGGCTGCGGTATGACTTCGCCATCATGTCTTATTAAAGGAAGCCCTAGCGCAAGCCCTGGAAGAAGGTGAAACCCTGCGACGTGATGTTCGACCAGTTTACAAAGTACGGGAAGTAATGGAAAAAGTGCGGGAGATAAAGACGTCGTTCCAGCCGAAGAAAAAGACCGGACCTAAGTGCTACACACCTAAGTGTATGTGGAGAAACAGGCCATTTGCAGTTTGAAGAAGGAGCCTCAAACGGCTAAACTTGCTGAGGAGTTGAGCAAGATGCAGAAGCAATTTATGGAAATGGCAAAGAAGATGGATACTTCAGCTTCTGTTGAGAATCAGGAAAACGACTAACAGCCAGGGCTAAGGGGCGGGTGCTGGCTGGAACAGAAGAAACCCCGGAATGATCGTCTCACAAGCTAGCAATGGAAATAGTTTAAGGATACGGCACTCGGTGAACCTGTTCACAGAGCGGCGTATCCTTGAACTAGCGTATCCTTAAACAGTTATCTTGCAGTCTCTCCTGAGAGACTGCAAGATAACTGTGGACACGGGTGACGGGAGCCTCTAGGACAATAATCACGCCGAAACTGCAACTTCATGCAAACCATGAAGAGGCGCAACAATACCACTGATGTCCAACTTATTTCCGCTTACGGCCAGCATATAAAATTTCCCCTAGAACGGGTCTAGGGGAAATTTTGGTCACATTGCAAGTGGGTGAAACATTATACACTCACAACGTTATCGTGGCTGAAATTATGGATGACTGCTTATTGGGCCTCGACTTCATGAGAACTTCTGGCAGCCAGGACAATAGTCAATGGGAACACGACTGCATTTGTAAGTTGAGGGACTTCCATACATTCCGGGCAGTGTTGGGGAAGGTTTGTTAGTCACCATGAAACTTTTGCGGCTTTTAAGGGTTTTCAAGAGATTAAATTGAACGAAGACGACTAAAAAATTCAGGCAAAGAATACAAAGGATGTCGCTCTAAAAAGAAATTCTAAAAGAGTAATCGTTTTTTGTTATTTTAATATTAAAATAAAGATTTTAACTGAAAAATAGTGTTTTTTTACAATAAATATTTGTTATTTGCTCTAACTGCAAACTGTTATTACATAAAATATCTAATTACCTAGATTCGACGAATAACACGATTACACAACAATACGTCAATGCGTTTGTTTTCACTGATACTCGAATAAAATGGCTTTAATTCGTTACGTTTACCCAGCGCAATATTGAGAATAACGAATAATATCGTAATACTTTATTATTGTGAAGCTAGAATCTTGGAATTTACTCGAATACTATTGTAATGTAGCTTAGCGTCGTAAAATACACTTACAATTTCTGGTAAAATTAATTTTATTAATAATTTAAATACCAATAATAATTAATAATCACAAAATGCATATCTTTATTTCCCAAAAAATTTGCTTTCTTTTGGTATATGAATGGTTTCTTTACCTTGTGTATTTTTAAAGTTATTTAGTAAAAACAGTTTTTTTATTTTTCCTGTAAAATTTAAATTTTTCGATAACCATAATATTCGCCGGGGACAGCGAACTATAATTTTGTCGCGTTGTAATTGTCAAAATTATGACATTTTTTCAATTCACTTTCGCCTGTGCTTTCGCTCGTACTGTTGTTAGTTTTTTTTTATTTGTTTGTTGTTAATTTAGTAAATTTGAATAGATTAGAGTGACTTCGTGGTTAAATGTTGGACAGGGCTCGGTGTGAATTGTGTTATAGTTATAGAATTTATCGGTTTCAGTTGTAAGTAGTTAATTGTTTATTTTGGTTTAGTCTGTTTTGTTTACATTCGTAATGGCTGCAATTTTAGACGTGGGTTATTGTCTCACAGACTTTTTATTAGATAATAATAAAAAACATATTATACAGCGCGCCCGTGCTTTTCCTTGTATGAAAATAGATTATAAACGGAAAGATGGCTTTACTAAACATTTTCATTGTAATTTGTACGAAAAGTATTCGTGGCTCACAGGTAGGTAGTTGTAAACTTAAAACACTGTTTTGGTTTTCCATATTATACCTATCAGTGCTTTTATGTATGGTAATGGTAATATGGTATTCGGAATTCTCCATCCCTGTGGTAAGATAACGTATTTTTGTATTTTTTTTTTTGCTCCGGCTTCCCCTGAGTAAAATTTCACCCTTCGCCACTGGTAGCCACATATTTTGATTAAGAGTCCCTAGAAGCCAGAAGGCCAGAAAACCGAAAATACTACTTTTTTCAAGGCTAATTTCTCAATAACTATAAGATTACTGGTAATTTACTTAACACACAGTCATACATCACCTATTTATCTAGTAAGCTGACAATTTTTCGTTTTGATTATCATTCAATATTAATTAGAAAAACAAAAAAATCAAACATACGTTTTAACATTTTAACGAAACACGAGGTTTTCCAAGTCCTTTTTTAGCTAACTGGTAGTGAATATCAATCTCAAAAAAATTATACGTACTGGTCGTATAGTTTATTAGTAGGTGGACAAAAAATTATTTTTAAAATTTTTGAATCAATACTCAAAAAAAATTAAATTCCTCGCTGAATAACTCCAAGAAAATCGTGCGCGAAAACGTCATTTTACTCGTCAAAATACAATTATTTTGTCAACAACTTTTAAACGTTATGAAACTTGAGGTGTTTATCTAACCAATACAAATTTTTAAAATTTATTTTACTACACCTTTTTTTTGTAATAAATATTCTAAAAAAATGCTTATAATTCGGTGCGGTGGTAATAAATAAATAATAACCCATAGAAATGGTGCAATGTATTATTATTAGGATCAAAACTGTTTGTTTCCGATACACCGTACCACTACGATGTTTCGGACGCTCGCACGCACACTACTCTGATAAATATCTAAATTAGCGCATCGAAAGGTGAAGGGGCTCTTAAGGTGTAGAGTTTGTGAAGTTAGGCCTTGTAGAGGTAGGGCCTGTAGAGTTAGAAGCTTGGCTCTACATGAGATAGAACTTTTTGACAGTACGAGTCATATGGTCTCGTCTTGGCAATATTTTACATGAAAATGTTGTTGGTGGGATTAAAAAATTTGTAGTAAATTCATTAACGGAATATTTAGAAATCTATAATAATATTTAAGGCCCCAGTCAGCCCTTTGTTCACTGTAGTACACCTTAACACGCTAGTAAATCTTTTATTTATTAAAAAGAGATGGGATTATTAGGCTAATGTCTTTTGTTTCAAATTGCTGTTTCTCACGTGGTTGTTAAGGAGGGAAGTCCTTTCAATACTTCCTACTCCGACTATATTCTTTCTGATTAAATTAGTTGTGTTTCAAGACAGCTGTAGTTTCTCCCCCGGGACGTCAATAAGCTTCATTGCTTATTGTCAATCTGAGGTCGTCGTTGTTGATCCTGGCTATACAGGAGACAGCGGTGGGAATGTGTGGTGGGCTTGTTCCGATTATTTAAATAAATTGACAACCTCCGTGGCGTAATGGTTACCACGCCAGACCACCACCCAGGAGGTCCCGGGTTCGATCCCCGGTCGGGTCATGATGAAAAACGAACTATTTCTGATTGGCCTCGGGTCTTGGATGTTTATCTATTATGTATTTGTTATAAAATATAATATCGTTGAGTTAGTATCCCATAACACAAGTTTTGAACTTACTTTGGGGCTAGCTCAATCTGTATGAATTATCCCTATATATTTATAAAAAAAATAAAAAAAAAACACAAAATGAAGTGTAAAGTACCTTGGCTCCAAGTCTGTCCCACCCCAGGTATCTCCAGAATTTATTGGTAGACGGCAGTTTGTATTTCCTTTGCGTTCTTCAGCTGAAATAAATAAAATGAACGCTGAATTCATTGAGTAAAATTATTAAAGAATAATTGAACTAATAAAAAATTAATGAAAAAAAAAGAATTTTTAATGAAAATTTAATGATTTAACTAATGATAATATTAAAATTTAACTAGAAACTAAACATTCCTCATAAATATATAGAAATATAGATAAATCACACAGATTGAGCTAACCCCAAAGTAAGTTCGAGACTAGTGTTATGTGATACTAACTCAACGATACTATGTTTTGTGACAAATACATTATATAGATAAACATACAAGACCCAGGCCAATCAGAAGGAGTTCGTTTTGAATCATGGGCCGATCGGGATTCGAACCCGGGATCTACTGGGTGGTGGTCCGGCATGGTAATTACGCCACGGATGTTGTCATGTATTTCATCGTGAGAGAGCTCAATGTAGCACGAAACGAAACACCAAGCCTCTTATTTGAGGTCCCCCTCTAGACCATTTGGGGTATACCCGACTAAAAACCCGACTGGCTGCCCCCTCATCCGCCCAGATGGGCACCTGCTGGAACTATGATCCAACCGCTGCCGAGCCGTCGGTCGTCCGAAGACTCCCTTGTTGGGTTACGGCACGGTTGGCAGACTAGGCGCGTCGCAACACTCGGGGACTTCCGTCCCATTGGGCAGAGGTTTCCCTAACCCACCGCCCGTAAGCCCCAACAATAACTATCTCACTCAAAACATATTTTTGGGTCTTACCTGCAGCAGCTAAGCCAGCAATGACAAGTTAAATGAAGAAGCCGTATCCCTTCATGGTGATGGTAACACAGCTCTTTGTGATGGAAAGTAAACAACTTATGTTATGTATATGTATTTAAATGATCCAAATATAATGGTAATTAAGTATAATTTATTTGCATTAATGATTATAATTCAAATTATATTAAGGTGTAACATCACTGTGATGATTCGTTGTGCCCAGAACGCACATAAGAAACCCGGTGGTGGAGAGAGAAGAGAGAGATCAAGCAAGATCACCTCAAACAACAAAATACTTTCGGGGACAAGCCCACCACAAATTCCCTCAAGAATCTCCTGTATAGTCACGATCAACAACGGCGACCTCAGATTGACAATAAGCAATGAAGCTTTGACAATAAGCAATGAAGCTTATTGACGTCTCGGGGGAGAAACTACAGCTGTCTTGGAGCTCACAACGAATTTAATCTGAAGGTGAATAGATGGAGTAAATAGGAGGTATTGTAAACCACAAACAAAATAGCATTTGTCTTATCCATGTTGTGTTCCTACGGTGAGTAAGGTCTCCAGAGCTCCAATTGGAGGGGTTGGGAGGGTTTGCAACGCGTGAGTGATACTCCCGGTATTGCAAGCGTATTCTAAGTGCTATGACAATTTAATAACATTTTTAGAATACTGTTAAAGCTGCCAAAACACTGCAGTGCCTCTGGAATGTTTGCAGAGAGGCACACTGATGGCTTCCATGCCATTATAAGGAAGAGGCTCGGCTTATTGATGCAGCGAGTCCGTACCAGCAATAACAGCATTCTAAAAGTGTTATCGGACAAGTTAGATTTCCTAATATTGAGACATTGGATCAAACTCCATGTTTCACACATGTAACTCTCTTTTTATAACTACTAATATAGGTTATGGTATTATTAACAAATGGATCTTTGAAATCTTAATAAAAATCATTTATTAGGTATTATTTATTATTACCGCTTTCCCTTGGAAATTTTGAAAAATCCTTTCTTAGTACACCCCTAGATGTCTCGTAAGGAACCTACATTCCAAATTTAGAATCTTTAGATCCAGCGGTTTGGATTTATGGTTAAATCAGTCGGTACTTTGACTCATATTTAGATTAAATATCGTGTCAAACTCTGCTGTCTCACTCATACAATATAGGAATTGAGCGGGCTAGCGATTAAGATTGACAACTTGAACGATTTTTGTTACAGATCACATAATATGTCATAAAAAAAATGCCCACACTCGAATTAGTGTAAAAAATATTGGTGGACCTAAATAAATGCATGCGGTGTGGGAGCACCCGTACAAATTTTAATTTCATACATATTTTACGGTAAAGTTTTATTTACAATCATAATATGAATTAATCTGTAACATTTATAACTACGTATTTATTTTTATGCTAGGTCTACACTCTCGCGAAGTTGGTCGAAAACGATAGTGTTGTTTGGCTCGGCATAATACAAGCGAACATAATTATATACGTTCACCGCTAAGTAGTTATTCGCTGATTGCACAATTATAAATTATAGACGTAACATCACTTATGCACAAACATTACCTAATACGAACAAACAATAATTACTAAAATGATTAAAATATGGCGACACCTATCGCCATACAGAAGAACTACAGAGTGAATAAAAAGTTCACAATGCGAACACAATATGGCGTTGGCGTTCTTTTGTATGGCGATAGGTGTCGCCCCGATAATATATTTGAATAAAAAACTTTAACACGTTAACTGCCGATAAAAAAAGTGTATACTTCCGTTCGGGCCATGGTGGACAATGATGGGCGACACTGAAGCTTTCCGTTCAGGCCGTGTCCGACATCATTGACCGCGCGGCAGGCCTGCTATGCGATTCTCTAAGCGCAAACGTCGTGACAGCTTTGTTCGCAGCGGCTGTAACAGCGGTGAACGCACGATTGGTATTCTCTTAATCACATTTCTGCGCTGTTCGACAGTAGCGCCGCACGGCTGCAGACGGCGTGACACGGAATTACTTATTTGACATTTCGTGTATGAAATTGGTATTCTGTAAGCAAAACAGCTTTAACTTTGACAACAGCCTCGACGTACGCTTACAATTTTTAATGTCAAATCCAAAAGCTTCCTTTTAGTGGCTGTCGGCAAGGATTTTGTAATAAATTAAATTGTTTGAATTAAGTTTCAAGTGCTAAATATTGGATTTTATTATTAAATATATATAATTATATAAAATATGTAAGTACACACCGTTTTCATTAACTATTTTGTGTACAAACACTTTCCTAAAATTCGGCGTCAACATAAGTTTAGTAAACAGTGGTAGATAAGTTAGTTTTTTTTTCACAAATCATTATTTTTACAGGGCTGCAAGAGTCTCGTGTATTTTGTTCCTTTTAGAAGAAGCTAAGAGACAAGACGAGTTACGTAAAAGACGTCAAGGTCGTAGAATACGAAACCTAGTCTCATAACAACAGACATGGATTACATACGCGCTTTCAGACTCACATAGGAGTTGATAGCCATGTTAGAAGGCGAATTGTGCCGTTAATGCCTGAACAAACACGGCGAGGTGGGCTCAGTCATCACACCAAGATAATTCAAAAAGAAATTTACTTACTTACAGTCTTACCAGTGTCTAGTGTCTATCAAGGTATTTATGTACTAAAACTTTAATAATTTCAATTACAACAATAAAAATCATTTTCTGTTCCAGATACTATGTACGGGAGAGACAGCACGTTTATTAGATACTAGCTGACCCGTGCCCACTTCGTTGGGCATAATGTTAAAAGCCTTTTTATTTTTTGGTTTTTTATATAACTTAAGACACTTAGCAATAATGTGGCTTTCTATTGGTGAAAGAATTTTTAAAATCGGTTCAGTAGTTCCCGAGATTACCCCTTACAATTTAACAAATACACAAACTTTACCTCTTTATAATATTAGTATAGATGGAAAATATTAGAAGCTTTTGTGGTGTTTTATTGAAAACATTCAAATTTAGGTGGTGGAAGGGTGGTAATTCATATGTTTTCAGGTCATTCCGCCTACGGGCAGAGGTCCTACATGATGACCCCATGCATTAATCCTGAGCCTGGTTCTTCAGAGGAATAGTGTTGACAGAACCATTGGGATTCTAAAGGGCAGATTTAAAAGTCTTCTGGTTCACAGAGTTTTGCACTATGATCCAGAAATGGTATCTAAAATTGTCATTGCTTGCTGTGTGTTGCACAATATATGTAATCGAGCTGGAGTACCATTCTTAGAATTAACAAATAATTTGCAAGAAGAAGAAAGTCGGATTCATCAACTTTTGCGGCGAGGGATTCATCAGGTGGAGCCCGATGCGGTACTATAGGTGCCCTAGAATATGGTCGGACTTGTCGACGCCAACTTATAAATATGTTATGGCGGGTAAGGCGGTAAATTTCAAAATAAGTAAAACCACGATATAAATTTTATTTTTATATACAGACTTATACTATGACAATAAAAACTAAATAACATTTGAGTATTTATTTTATCCCTACTTACATATAATAAAACAAAGTCCTCCCGCGCGTCTGTCTGTCTTTTGAAATAGATTTTAAAATTTCACCTCCCCCAGGTGGGATTCGAACCCACGACCCCTCGATATCCGGCCGAGTGCTCTAAACACTGAGCTACCGGGAAGGTTAGTAATGGTGGTAAAATTTCTCATTCCTTTTAAAACTGCGTGAGTTGCAGAGCTGTCTGTCGGTCTGTTTATAATTCAAAACAACCCCTCAATAAACACCATAATTACATTGGAGCTCTATCTCTATGTTGTTGAATGGCTTCAATTATCTGTGGCGCGACATTGTCTACAGTGTTGGTGAATCTGCTTCTGGCCTCTGCCATCATGTGGTGTCCCTGTCTGGAGGTG
The DNA here is from genome assembly GCA_905163395.2 of Endotricha flammealis. NCBI lineage: Eukaryota > Metazoa > Arthropoda > Insecta > Lepidoptera > Pyralidae > Endotricha > Endotricha flammealis. The sequence continues at coordinate 3,216,160 of LR990883.1, forward strand.
TGGGACTGCAATTTCTTGTTCCTGAAATAACAACAGACATTAAAACAAGCACTAAATTCATATGAATATAGAAAACTATCACTAAAATGTATTTAAATTGTGTAGTTTATATTCCTTTTTGTGGCAGCTTTTTTATCTTTTCAATACCACACATATAACAAAAAGCAAAGAGCTCAATTTAGTACCTATAATGTAAGGGTACACCGGTTCCCTGGCTAGTGGCTTCTTTGCTCTAAGGGGTACACACATTTAAACACAAACTGCAGCATGTAAACATGTCATTTATTACATACCTTAGTCCACTGTTTCCAATCTTTTACAAACCGTTGCCAACACTGTTCAAGACCCTAGCGATTTCTGACCATCCGTTTCACATCCGGGCCCTGACATTGGCTGTACGGGCATGTCCAGTGGTAAGATCAGATCTTGTCTCCATCAGCCCAATCAACTTCTTTGCCTGGGCTAGAGTCCTGTGTTACGAGCCACTGCAAGCAATAAGTTAGGTATATTATAAGTTGTCAGTGAAGTAAGCACGTATGTATTTCATCATCATCATCATCTCAGCTCGTTTCTGCCGACTGTTGAGCATAGGCCTCTTTTAGTAGGTACGCCAACCAACTCGGTCCTGTGCCATTCTAATCCAGGTACGACCTGCGACTTTATGTATTTACTTTCAATATTTTTATTAATTTTTTAAACAACTTTAGTTAAGGATAGGTAGGTATTACTTACTTTTGGTTCAATTCACTATGCACTGCACCACAGTATTTATTACACAGTTACCACAACAACGTATTGACGTAGAGTGTACAAAATAATGTTCTACATTTCGTAGTAAAAAATTTCAAGTGGCTGGCGTGGGTCGGTCTACCCAACATTTTATATTTGAATTGGAATTTATTTTTTGTTTACCAATAAACTTCTAGGTTAGGTTATTTGTAGTTAATTTTGACAACCACTCAGACAGTCGGGCGAGTGACATTTTTTTTTCACAAAAGACATTTTATTTTATTTATTTCGTGATAAAAATACATTCAAGTAATTACTACATGTTGCATTTAGGTGAAAATGTGATTATCATAATTTTAATTACAAAGAAATAGCCAATATCTACTAATCGAGAATTTATCGATTGTGCAAGTACGATTACACCACCGCTCTAGCACAGCCTTGCGAACAGTCATGCGTTCACGCAGCCGAGAGATCGACGATGAGCTAAAGAGCATAAAGAATACCAAACAAAACGCCGTGACCACAGCGAACGATGTAAAGGCTGTGACATCCGTGATCACAGCCAAGGCGCAGCGACAAACCTTTCGCTTAGAGAATCGCACTGCTGTGTTCAAAACGCTCTGTGGCGCCAACGGACAGCGGTAGCGAGATAATTCGCATACAAGCTGACCCGCGCGGCCCTCTAGTCTATCCTACATAGCTTGGTTCTTTTATGAGGTTTTAACTTAGAAAAAAAATGATGATTTTTGAGACGCTATTATAAAATATGAATAATTAGACGAACGCCCGCGGTTCCACCCGCGCCATCCTGTTGTTCCCGTTCCCAGTGTGATTTCCGGGATAAAAACTATCCTATGTGTTAATTCAGGTTATAAGTTACCAAATTTCTAGCAAATCGGTCCAGTACTTTTTGACCCAATTCGTTACAAACATACATACAAATTTTTCCTCTTTATAATATTAGTATGGACTATTATTGTTTCTTGAAATTATAATGAAATAAATCAATATTTTACATAGAAAAATAACTAGACGGGGCAGACGGCGTCCACAGTGCGTCGCCAACCCGATCGGTCTTGAGCTTCACGCTTTATTTCGCTCCAAGTCTTCCCTATTGCCTTCGCTTCTGCAGCTACAGTCCGCCGCCAAGTCTGTTTTGGGCGACCACGTTTGCGCTTTCCTTGGGGGTTCCAGTCGAGGGCTTGCCTCGGTATGTGGTCCTGGTCCCTTCGGAGAGTGTGGCCAATCCAACTTCATTTGCGGCGTTTGATCTGTTGGTCGATCGGAGTCTCGCTGCAGCGCTCCCAGAGATCTATGTTGGAGATTTTCTCGGGCCAGTATATACCGAGAATCCGGCGAAGGCATCGGTTGATAAAGACCTGCAGCTGGCGCGTGATGTCTTTTGTGACCTTCCATGTCTCACACCCATACAACAATACGGTTTTTACATTGGACCGGAATATCTTGAGCTTCACTCTCCGTGTCAATTTACGTGATTGCCATACGGGGCGGAGCTGTGCGAAGGTTGCTCGAGCTTTAGCGATCCTAGAAGCGATGTCCTCTTCAGTTCCTCCAGTTTCTGACACGACGCTTCCGAGGTAAGTAAATTTGTGGACTCGCTCCACAGCCTCTGTGCCAATAAGAAGCGGCAAAGAACTTGTCGCTCCGCACCTCATCTCCTGGGTCTTCCGGATGTTTATTTTGAGTCCCACCTTCTTTGCCTCTCTCTGTAAGTCGTCCACTTTGGTCTGCATATCAGCGCGAGTGTGGCTCAGCAGGCATAGGTCATCGGCATAATCCAGATCCTCCAAGGTGCTGGTTAGTCCCCACTCTATGCCGCGGCGTGTTGTGGATGTCGCGTGATGCATCACACCGTCAAGGGCGACAAGGAAAAGGAGAGGTGAGAGAAGGCACCCTTGGCGCACTCCTGCGTGTACTGGGATGTCCTCCGAGACGAGGCCATTGTGCGTCACTCTACAAGAGTAATTCCTGTAGATGGCCTTGATGATGTTGGTGATTTTCTCGGGGACTCCAATTTCGTGCAGGCGGTCCCAGATACAAGTCCACCTCAGCGTATCGAAGGCTTTTTCAAAGTCCACAAAGGTCAGATACATTTCCCTCTGCCACTCTGATGCCTGTTCTAATATGATACGCAGTGTGTTGACTTGATCCGTGCACGATCGGTTGGGTCGGAACCCGGCTTGCTCCCTGCGGATGGAAGGCTCCACTGCCCTCGATAGTCTATTCAGGATAATCCTGCAGAGCACTTTAGATGGGGCCGAGAGCAGAGTGATGCCTCTCCAGTTACCACAATCACTGAGGTCTCCCTTTTTAGGCACGGTGATGAGAAGGCCTTTGTTCCAGTCATCCGGCAACTCTTCCGCCTGCCAAATGCTAGTTAGCAGTGGCGTAAGCGCGTTCACAGCGAACGGTAAGTCGGCATTGAGCATTTCCGCTGTGATGAGAAAAGACATACACCCGTTTAAATCTCTAGGGCAATATCACTACATAGTATAAAACAAAGACGACTAAACTCCCGCGCAACGAGACGGGCGACTAGCGGGTGCGCGGGAATCGCGGGCGGGGGTGGGCGACAACGTGACCGCGCGGCTCTATGAAACGGATTTTCGATTTTTCGTCCGCTGAGGCCATGGAGGTCAATGTTGTCCGATGCTTAATAATTCTAAATAGAGTGTTAGAAATCATTTTTCTTTAATAAAACACTATTTATTTATATAAATCTAACTAAATACACAAAAAAAAAATCTGTGAAAATTATAAAAATCGGGGATTTTTACTTGGCGTGGCAGGATAATTAAACGTCGCCCAGCAATGACCGCGTTGGCGGTCAACGTGTTAATAGATATGGAATTAATTCTGGGTAATAGGTTCTAAAAAATTACAGAATTCCCCTAAATTTTATTATTAACACTAATTTACTCTTTTATTTCTGGGTAATTTTTTCTAATGATGAAAGAACTTTCCTCAATTATATACACTGCTTTATTCTTTTATTTCCGGGTAACAGGGGGGCGGGGGATCTAAAGAATGAAAGTACTTCCTTCTCAATTATGAACACTGCTTTATTATTTTATTTCCCGGTAATAGGGGTCTAAAGAATTAAAGAACTTCTCTCAAACATGAATAAGGCTTTATTATTTTATTTCCGGGTAATAGGGGGTCAAAAGAATTAGAGAGCTTCTCTCAATTATGAACACTGCTTTATTCTTTTATTTCCGGGTAATATAGGGGCTCAAAAGATTTAGAGAACTTCTCTCTTTATTCTTTTATTTCTGAGTAATAGGGGGTCAAAAGAATTTAAGAACTTTCCTCAATGAGCAGTTTTCTTTTAGGTATTTTTTAGCTTTCCTAAACACTCGATAGATGGCGCAGCCGGTGTTACGTTGCCGGGGAGGCCGATCAACGTAAGCAAGATAGGGTAGAGAGTAGGGAGACAAGAGAAAGCACAAGAAACGAAATAATAGATTTATTCGTAGGCTCAGGGTGTGGGCTATAAGAATTCACTTGCAATTCCTTGGGACACTTAGCTTAGGGCTTCTTCGGGCGTTCAGACGGCGGGCGTAGAGACCGGGAAGGGTAGATCTTCCCGGGAAGACTGGCTCAGCAGTCAGCGGAACGGCGCGGTATCAGCGCTCTGGAGTCGACAGCACAGCGTAGAGGTGCGCTGATCGGATAGATTCCCGAGGTTGCACGAAGAGGAGCCCTTGGTGTCGTGAAGATATAGCGCTTGGGAAGAGTAGGTTCTCCCGTAGGCGTAGCGGTGTTGAAAGCTGGCTTAGTTGGCCCTGTGAGCCGTCGCCGACAATCTTCAAGCTGGCTGGACGAGCTAAAGGTCCAGTCTATAATTGTCTTAGGCGGCTACACAGAATTACATTGAAGGTAACACCGGCACTTTAGGTAATAGAAAAGTGGGTGGGTGGAGTGACCTTTTTGCGAGAAAGTCGTCATTTATTTTAATATTTAAAAAAAAAATTTTACCATAAATAAAACATAAAAATTTATCATTTTTTATGTTCCCTAAAAACTGTCATTGCAAACTGATGCACAGTGTTGTTTTTATATTGCATGTGAGAAAGGACTCCTAGTTGTTAATATTGTGTTAAGAAAGGATCAAAGGACTAGTAGTTTTATTACTAAATTTTTGAAATATTTTGGCCTCAACAATACCAAAAGTGATGCTAGAGCCATCTTTTGATGATTTTAAAAACCAACTGATTATACCTACTGGAAAACTGCTCATTATGAATACTGATTTATTCTTTTATTTCTGAGTAATAGGGGGTCTAAAGAATGAAAGAACTTTCCTCAAATAAGAATACTGATTTATTCTTTTATTTCTGAGTAATTGGGGGTCAAAAGAATGAAAGAACTTTCCTCAATTATGAATACTGATTTATTCATTTTGTATCTGGTTTTTTAGTTACCCATTGAGGAGGTTCACAATATTCCTCACAGTCTGCCTTTGTTGCAAATCTATTTTCATTTCCTTGGCAACCGCCGTATATGAACTGAACGCATTTCTGCCATCCCACGGCAGCTATGTAGCCATAACTGAAAAAATAATAAAAAAATGGGACCGTAAAAGTATGGGACGGGCCTTGGTGTGGGACGCGACATGCGTTGACACACTTGCCCCGTCACATCTTTACGGTACGAGTAGGAGTGCGGGAGCGGCGGCGGAGTCCGCCGAGAAACTAAAAGCCACAAAATATTAGCAGCTGACTGGCTCCTACGATTTTGTGGCTTTTGGTGTAGAAACATTACGCCCGTGGGGTTCCAGTGCGTTGTCTTTTTTTAGGGACATCGCAAAAAGGCTGCGACAAACCACTGGTGACCCAAAGTTACTTCGTTCAACGGATATCTATCGCCGTTCAGCGAGGTAACGCTGCTAGCATTTTGGGCACCCTGCCACAGGGACCATGTCTTTTTAATGCTTAGTTTTAGTTATTATTGTTAGTTTAGTTTTTAATTTTTATTGTTAGTTTAGTTTTAATAAATTTTATTTTATTTCATGTTATTAATTATGTATTTTACCAATAAAATAATTTTCTAGTTATAAAAAATAAGTATGTTATTTACTTAGAGCGATTTCAGACTAGCGTTTTCAGAAATTCAATTCGTTTTTTATTACGCCTAATAAATTATCTATCTATCTTTCTTATTAGTACTACTTCTACAATAAATAAATATATTGGGACAAATCACACGGATTAAGCTAGCCCCAAAGTAAGTTCGAAACTTGTGCTATGGGATAGTAACTCAACGATACTATATTTTTTATAACAAACTAGCTGTTACCCGCTGCTCCGCCCGCGTAGTCAAGGAAAAATGTCAATAATTTTTCCCATGGGAATCTCTTTATCCCGTGGGACAAAAGTACCCTTATGTCACTATTTAAACCTTAATTGTCCCCGTTAAAAATTTAAATACGTTTTTTCCCGTGGGAATGAGATGTTCCGGGATAAAAAGTAGCCTATGTCACTCTCCAGACCTTAAACTATCCCCAATAAAAAATCATCTCAATCCGTTCATTACTTTCTACGTACAGAGAGAACAAACAAACAAACACACTTTCACATTTATAATATTAGTATAAAATAACAAACACATTATAGATAAACTTCCAAGACCCAGGCCAATCAGAAAAAGTTCGTTTTTCATCATGACCCGACCGGGATTCGAACACGGGACCTCCTGGGTGGCGGTCCGGCGTGGTAACCATTACATCACGGAGGTCGTTCTTGTATTAGTATAGGTTAAGTATTACCTTGGAAAATATCCCAAGCATCTGCCACTTTCCAGCGGTTGAGAGCAGATTCGATCGCGTTCTTTTTCTCTTGACCACTCTATTGACAAAATAAAATTGTATTTATTATTATGGCATTAAAAAAAGGGTAACTATTGAGTTTCTTGCAGCGCTTCTCCTCAACAGGCCATTCCCGTAGGGATTGCTAGTAAGACAAAAAATGTTGACGTGCAAAACTGCTAAATGACAAAAAGGCCGTAACCGGTTTTCGTTCGCCATTTCTTTTTACCGGTAGCCATTTTGCATATTTCCGAAATGGTGGTAGTTTATAACGTTGTAAATGACAAGAAAATGTGCCTGTGAAGGTCTAATTTCTGAATTAAACGATTTCATTTCATTTCAACACTATTAGGACAAATATCTTTGTTCTTAGTCCTCTACCCTGCTTATCTGATTCATTGGGTGACTGTACGGTAAGAAATATGTTTGTTCTATTTACCTTCTGCAGCACATAAGCCAACAATCATCAATAAAATGAACAATAAGTACTTCATGATGATACAACTGCTTTTCTTGAAGTCAATCCCACAACTTACTGATAAGTTATATACATATAGCAGAAAATAGTTATTATGTTACGATTATTTACACATAGGTAAGTATAATTAGATTGTTTTAAGGTGGTCCCACACTACGAGCATTCCGTAGCAGCCATCCATCAATGGAAAATCATGGGTATCGCGCGTAAAAAAATGTTTTTTTTTATACCACATAGTTGGCAAACAAGCATACGGCCCGCCTGATGGTAAGCGTCACCGTAGCCTATAGATCATAGACGCTTGCAATACCGGGGGTATCACTCACGCGTTGCCAACCCTCCCAACCAAGTGGAGCTCTAGAGACCTTACTCACCGTAGGAACACAACATGGCCAAGACCAACGCTATTTGGATCTTCTGTAAGGTGGAGGTCCTTACCCAGACGGGCTGCTCCGATTTGAGCGTATTATCCGCAGTAAATGTGAAATAAAGTTCTCAAAATATGGATGGCTTTATGTAAGCGAGATGGCACGTTGATTTTACCACTTTTTTGTCGTCAACTCACTCGGTTTGGAAGCTACCAATCTGGTTGACTCGAATAAGTAGCTAGTAGTTAAAATCAAAAGGCGCCATCTAGCGCGCGCTCGTGAGTTTCATATACGATGCGCGACTTGACGAATAACTCCTGACTACTTACATTACAATCTTGCCTGATCGTTTTTCATCATGACCCAACCGGGATTCGAACCCGGGACCTCCTGGGTGTTGGTCTGACGTGGTAACCTTTTAAAACATAACGCCCAGGAGGTCGTCGTGGCGTAGTTACGTTTTTATTGTAATGCCACCTCTACACGTTGGCCAACACAGTGGCCAAAAATGTTGGCCACTGTGTTGGCCAACGTGTAGAGGGGGGTTTGGTAGGTGTTGGAATGATGGTACGTGTTGGCCCACAAGCTGGCGCGAAATCCATGTGGTGTCGGTTTTTTGACACAGATCAAAGGAGTTGGCCGTGGTTGTGGCCGAGTTATTGGCCACGCTTCCACACGTTGGCCGCGTGTTTAGTTTGCAATGAGCAAAAATAAACAATATAATTATATTAATTTAGTTAGGTAGGTACTTGTACAATACAATACAATACAATACAAAAACTCTTTATTGCACCAAACACAGTAAAAATATTACAGAGAATTACGAGTAATAAAGTACAATAGGCGGCCTTATTGCCAAGCAATTTGTACCTTGTTTTGTTTCGATTTATTGACAACATCAACCACCTTCTTTTTTTCCATGTCTATTTTAGTACGTAGTAACGGTAGGTATGCTGAAAATAAATAAATCGCAGCAGCCGTCAGCGCCTCAATTATCGTTCGCACATTGGCCCGAACCAAATCAAACTGAACGACCTTCCAACGTGTGGACGTCGTACAAACTATCACCACAATCTTGGCCAAAGTGTTCGCCAACGTGTTGGCCAACGTGTAGAGGGGGCATAAGATAGCTGTGCACGGCTTCGCCCGCGTGGAATTGGATTTTTGGTTAAAAGAGCACCGACGGATAAATCGGAGTCAGTGACATCTAGTAAAGTTTTGTGGAACTTAATTTTCATTACGTCAGACCACTTTGTCCACGTAAATGAAGATGACCTTTTTTTCCTGATATCAGATTTAAATGAAATAAAGCCTATATTTAGCTTCAAGTCAAGCTCTATCTTCCTGTGTAAACATTACGCACATTTAGCATTAAAATTACGTAACTACGAAGATGTACGCGTACAAACATAATTTAAATAAATATCCAAGACCCAGGCTAATCAGAAAAAAATCGTTTTTCATCATGACCCGACCGGGATTCGAACCCGGGACCCACTGGGTGGCGGTCCGTTGTGGTATAACCATTACGCCACGGAGGTCGTCAATTAGGTTAGGTTAGGTAAAATTAAATATACAAATTCCATCAAACATTGATTATATTTAATCATTTTTATGCTCTAAGAATATTCGTTTAAAGAAGATTCTGCCAAATGTGTTTCTGCTAAACGATTTTCGGAGTATGAAGATTCCGTTGATGTTATAGTTAGAGGTCCCAAATGGCACCCTTACAACGTTTCTCACAAGCATCCTTTGTGAGGAAATTATTTTCGTTCCCTTTGCAGCCGCCATATGTGAACAGAACACATTTCTGCCATCCCACCGCAGCAATGTAGCCATATCTGGAAAAAAATACTTAGAATAGAATATAATTTGGCAAACATGCATACGGCCCGCCTCATGGTAAGCAGTGATGGTAGCGTATGGACGCTTGCAACACCGGGGGTATCACTCGCGTGTTGCCGACCCTGTAAAAAGCGGAGCTCTGGAGACCTTACTCACCGTAGGAACACAACATGGCCGAGACCAATGGTATTTGGCTACGATCTTCTGTAAGGTAAGGTGGAGGTCCTTCCCCAGACGCCTGCTCCGATATGAGCGGACTATCCACTGTGCCCTACCTCTATTATCATATTTACGCATAAAAGTGCTGCTAAACGATCGAACTTAGTCTGGTAGCGGATTAAATTCTGGAAGCACCTTATCACAAGAACACAGCACCGGTGCGGTGTTCCTTTGTTATCTAACAGAAATAAAATATAAGTAAATAGATATTCTTGGACGAATCACACAACGCCATCTAGTCCCAAACTAAGCCACTAAGCTTTTACGGGTACTAGATTGCAGATACATATACTTAAATACTTTTTTTTTGTAAATAAAAACTTGTTATACATAGAAAACACCCAGACCGCCCAGACCAGAAAAATGTTTGCCTTGCGCAGGATTCGAACCCGCGGCCTTTGGGATAAAGTCATTTGCCTGTCACGGCCTGTCAAAAAAATATATAGTACTTACTCTTTGACTAGAGAAATTGAATAACGTTTTGAATTTTGAATCTTCGAACCGTTAATATTGAATGTGTTACCTCGGCATAGCAGCTCTGCAGGGGCCAGTTTTCAAGGGTTGATTACAGACTCTTTGTTTTTCGAGTTCTTCTTCTCGATCTTTTTCTGTTACTATTTACAAAAAAGAATATATTTATTACTAGCTGTTACCCGCGGCTCCGCCCGCGTGTTTAAGATAAAATGTCAATAATTTTTCCCATAGAAATCTCTTTATCCCGTGGAAAAAAAGTAGCCTCATGTCACTATTCAGACCTTAAATTATCCCCGTTAAAAAAATATGAAAAAATAATGTTATACTTTTTTCCTGTGGGAATGGGATGTTTTTCAGGGATAAAAAGTAGCCTACGTCACTCTCCAGACCTTAAATCATCTGTGTTTAAAAATATCATCTCGGTACTTTTTCGACGTAAAAGAAGAACAAAAAATTATATACTTTATTTTTTCTCCGTGGGAATAAGATGTTTTTCCGGGATAAAAAGTAGCCTATGACCTTAAACTATCCCCAATAAAAAAACCATATCAATCCGTTCATTACTTTCGACGTGAAGAGAGGACAAACAAACAAACACACTTTTACATTTATAACATTAGTATGGAAGTATGGTTACTGTACCTAAGGTATAATTTTGTTTCTAGTTTTCAATTTTGTCACACAGCGGGGAGGTTCATAATGTCTTATTTTTCTCTCTGTTCACAATATTCTTGGAGCTCATATAAATCGTCTAAAGTGGACCCACAATTACAAATTATTGTTTAATTAATTTTATTCGCTAACTCACGTGCAGAACACAATCCAATAATCACAAGTAAAAATAAAAGGCAGAATCCTTTCATGGTGAAATTCTTCGTGGAGGCAAGTGGACGAATAAGTTGTTTATTGCAAAAACGGTTTATATATTGTGTGTGAAATTAATTAAATTATTGTGTAACTAAATAACTAAATTGAGTATTGTTATTTTTATGCTTTAAATAAAATTGGAAATAATAGACTTTTTGTATTTAAATGTAACAATTTTTAATATGTTAATAATATTACATTATACATTAATTTGCAATGCTTTCTATATAAAGTTACTATGCCCTACCACAGTCCACGTTGTACTTAAAAGATTATAGATATTAAGTATATCGTCGTACGTACAAATTTGCTGCCGCCTACGAGAGTGATTCGCTTAGCCAGGATCACCAGTGCCCGCGACCCCGCCACGTGAAGGCGGAGAAGGTGGCAGACAGTCAGGTTTTTAGTCGGTATCTCTCATTGGCTAGAGAGGTGAGTCCGACAGACCCCCGTCGCTTCCCCAAGTGGCGGGACATGCAGTAATGCGTTTTCCTGTCTTTAAACAAAAAAAAAAACAAATAAGAAGCTACCTCAGATTGACAATAAGCAATGAAGCTTATTGACGCTCCGGGCACAGAATACTACAGAAGGTTGGCTTCAAACAACCGTCCAGAATAGGTATATGCATACAAAGAACGGCGATGTGTGCGTGAGCTCTCACCGACGAGGTCTCGTACGCTCCGACCGCGGTAAGAACTGGTTTGAACCGGCTCAGTTTCCGTATTAACGCCAGGGACGTCGGCCGCTCGCGCGCCGCGTCGCACGTTCTGTGACGTGTACAATGCCAAGTTCGTGTAGTGTTTGTATGGCCAATTTAAAAAAGGACAAGGACATTTCTTTTTTTCGTACCCTAAAAATGATGTGAAGTAAGTAGGTACCTACGATTTACGAAAATTTATTATTTTTGAATATTGTTGTAAGTACCTACTACCTTACTATCACAGCTACTACCTATTTTTAATAAGTAGTATTGTATACTTACCTAAATTACATAGAACCAAATGTTTAAACAATGTTAATAATGTTTATTTTAAATGTTTGTATTATAAACCAGAAATAATAAGGAATTAAAACGAAACAATAAAATAAAATATTTTCGGGTCACTCATTTATAGACAGGCCCGGTAGTCGAGTGGCTAGCAATGGTCACTTTATCCCAAAGGCCGCGGGTTCAAATCCTGCGCAAGGCAAACATTTGGGTGCATGAACATGTCTGTTTGCCTCGATCTGGGTGATTTCTATGTATAATTATTTAAGTATATTTAGTCAAAAAAGTATTTAAGTATATTTAGTTTCAGCAATTTAGTTTGGGACTAGCTGGCGTTGTGTGATTCGACCAAGAATATTTATTTATTGACATTTCATAATGCTGACCGTTTAATTGATAGCATTATGAAACATATTTTATTTCCGTCTTCGCACGGGTACTTAACAAAATTTAAAATTTTAACACAAACACACTCTATTCACAAACAATCAATCAAAATCTTTCCTCTGTATAATAGTAGTAAAGATAAGTATAGATTTAATTTGTTATAAAAAAAATGATAAAGTTTTTAATTATAATAATTTTTATATTCCTTTATGTTTAAAAAAAAAAGAATATTTTGAATGGTTCTACATTGTAAATTTCATTATTAAATAAAACATTTTAATATAAATGTTGTTTTTATTTTTATATTGAATTTAATACCGTGCCAAAGGTGTCAACCCTATGAGAATAGGTATAATTTTTTCATTTAGTCGGGAGTCAACCCTCTGTATTACTCTGTGCTCCGGGGGAGAAACTACAGCTGTCTTGGAATTCACAATTTAGTCAGAAAGATATTAGACGGAGTAGGAAGCATTGAAAGAACTTACCTCCTTGGCAATCACGTGAGAGACAGCAATTTGAAATATAAGCATCATAGCCAAGCTAAAGAGATCGCAAATTAATTGAAGCTCGATTGCCGAGCAAGACGGTCTATCGTTACATAATACTATGGGACCTATTAAGGATGGAAAGATTAGGAAAAGAGAAAGGGATGAAGAAAACTTATATTATAGAAAAATATGAATTGATGGCAAGAAGGTGAAAAAGTGAAGTGAAGTGACAGTAAAATAGAATATAAAAATCATAAAGAAAAAGGAAACATAACTATTTACAAAGAGGTTTTTAAAAAGAGATCGCTTTGCCACAGGACCTAATGCTGTGAGCTGTTGTTTACTATTTTGATTTTAATAATATGGATTGCCAAAAAAAACGTATTTTTTGGAATACTCTCTGTCGAATCTGTAACATTACTATTTCATTACAGAATAAAGGCGCTGTCCCACTGCTGCGCACGGAGAGGCTGTGTTTTAAGCTTTGCTTTGCAAGAGGATGTACGTTAACCATCAAGTGACGTCATTGATACACGCGTGGCTTGCTCAACGTAGCTCAACGCTGTCAACGCCATGCACGCAGTGAATGCGGTACACAGCTTGTTCCACAAAGCGTGCACATCGCTGCGCACGCTGTGGAAACGTAGACCCACGTAGTCATCCACGCTGTAATGTGCCACGTGGCCCACGTGTGCGTGTGCAGCGTGCGCAGCAGTGGGACCGCGCCTTACTCCAAATGTGGAACCACCTTAAAATAATCTAATTATTTTACCTACTAGCGCCCAGCCCCGGCTTTGAGGATGTTTTACTAAGAATCCCTAATAAAAAAAAAATGTAATATAGCCTATGTTCCTCAGGGTGAATGTAGCTTTTTAATGGTGAAAGAATTTTTGTAATGAGCCCAGAAGTTTTTGAGTTTATTCATTACAAACATACACACACACATACACACAAAAATACTAATCTTTCCTCTTTATAATATTTTAAAAAAACTCTAAAAATCAAATTAAATGTTAAAAAATTCTTAATCAGTAAAGCCTATGACGCGATTTGACGAATAACTCATTCTCTGAGTACTTCACCGTTGAGAATGAGTCGTACACGCGCAGCGACTCATATGCCCCAGCTTATCATATCAACTCCACTGCTGTTGGGATAAGGCTCTTTAATCGAAGATTAGAGCGTACTACCATGCTACGCCAGTGCGTATTGGCGGAGACCAGTGTTTTCAAGCCACATGAAGGACTTGAGCACAGAGAAGCTCGAGATAACGATACCCATCCAAACATTACGTCGTGCTTAACTTGCGTGTTCGTTTAGAATTAGTTCGGCATCTTTCTATCATCGCACCGCTCGCCATCGACAGAGAATCCATCCTCACACGCTGGAACCAAACCGGTCCCGTACTACGCGATTCCAGAGTGGTTTTCTTCACCGAACCCTCAGGTTGTGGAATGAACTCCCTGTCGATTACAGCATGGGGTACTTCAAAAAGGGTGTGAAGAGGTTCTTTCAGGGTCGGCAACGCGTTAGTAATGCTCCTGGTATTGCAAACGTCCATAGGCTGCGGTGATTGCTTACCATCAGGCGGCCGTATGCTTGTTTGCCACCTTAGTGGTATAAAAAAAAGAAAAGAATGCGACACACAGCGCATCGAGCTCCTCATTCTAACAAGCTGAGTATGTAGTAGTTGGTTTTCCCTTATAATATAACAATAGCTACCTAGAGAGGTAGGGCGGATAATCCGCACAACTAGGAGCAGCCCGTCTGGGGAAGGACGTATGCTTCTTTGCCACCTTTGTGGTATATAAAAAAACCTACTATAAACTAGTATGTTACGGATTCAGCTACTGGACAGATTTGTATTTACCCACACTTATTGTATGTACAGTCGCCTCGAGGATAGCAGGACCATCTTTAGGATGATTTTTGGTTGCAACATAAACAAAAACCCTGTTTGGTAACAAAGAAAAGGACGGAGCTGACAAAAAATCCGCTTACAAGATGTGCAAGCGATTTTTTTCTAAAATGGTCCTCCTATCTTCAAGGCCACCGTACATTCCGCAATCCAGTCGCCTCGACGATAGCAGGACCATCTTTAGTATGATTTTTGGTTGCAACATCCAACATCCTAGTGGACACATGTGGCTCTAATAAACAAAAACCCTGTTTGGTAACAAAGAAAAGGACGGAGCTGACAAAAGATCCGCTTACAAGATGTGCAAGTGATTTTTTTCTAAAATGGTCCTCCTATCTTCGAGGCCACCGTACATTTCACATGTAAGTGACTGTATGGTTTTCAATGAGAAAATAAATATTATTTAACCTTTAAAGATAAAAAAAAACTGCATCAAAATCGGACCATCCGTTTGGTTGCTACGATGCCACAGACAGATACACAGATACACAGATACACACGTCAAACTTATAACACCCCTCTTTTTGCGTCGGGGGTTAAAAATAAGAAAAGAACCCAATGAAATATAATTAATTTATTCTGATCTTTTTAAAATATATTAAATTGTTCTGATGATTTTATAGATATTATTAAAATTTGCAATATTCCTCGCAGTCTTCCTTTTTTAAGAAATTATTTTCGTTTCCATTGCAGCCGCCGTAGGTAAATAGAACACATTTTTGCCATCCCACGGCAGCGATGTAGCCATACCTAAGAAAAAAAACATGCATTATCAAAAACATTCACGTAATGTAACGGCAATTATGCAATTTATACATAAAGTAGTTTTTGCCCGCGGCTCGCGTTAAATTCGAAAAAAAAATGCATAGTCCGCATACCAATTTTTAGCTTTCTACCTTGAAAATTGCGGAATGCTCCATACAAACTTCCACCCCCTATTTTAGGAAAGTGGGGGATTAGAAAGAGACAAAAAGTAGCCCAGGTCACTCTCCATCCTTTCAACTATCTCCACTTAAAAAATCACGTCAATTCGTCGCTCCGTTTTGCCGTGAAAGACGGACATACAAACATACACTCACACTTTCCCATTTATAATATTAGTATGTTTATGAAAAAACTATTGGAACTGTTTGTCCCACTAGTCTCTTTGAAGATTCTAAACGAACTAGTAAGACTTGAGTTCGTTTATTGTTGTGGGGTCGGACGCACACGTCGCGCAAAAGTCCATCAGCCTCAAACCAAAAGGTGAACTACTGTTCAGATAGCTGAATTTGCACAGCGGGTAATCCGCTCAAATCGGAGTAGCACGTCTGGGGAAGGACATCCACCTTACAGAAGATCGTAGCCAAATAGCATTGGTCTCGGCAATGCTGTGTTCTTACGGCGAGTAAGGTCTCCAGAGACATTTTTACAGGGTCGGCAACGCGCGAGTGATACCCCTCTGGTGTTGCAAGTGGGCATAGGCTATGGTGACAGCTTACCATCTGGCGGGCCGTTTGTTTGCCACTTTAATGGTAAAATAAAAGTACCTGTATAGCCCACTCTCTGAATAAAGGTTTTGAATATATTCGAACCGTTAATATTGAGTGTGTTACCTCGGCATATCAGCTATGCAGAGGCCAGTTTTCAAGGGTAGATTGCAGACTCTTTTGCGTTCGAGTTCTTCTTCTGTTACTGTTTACAAAAAATAACATATTTATACTCGAGAGCAATGAATGCGGGTCACATAAAGAAACCTATAAATCTCGGAAACTAAGAATTCTGAATGAAGCTTCAATTCAAGAAAATCATATTGTTGTACAAAAATGTCATGTCAACAAAAGACATTTTTGTTTGACAAAAAAGTCTTTTGTTTTAAGGCGAGATCAGCAGTTTTTTTTTTCATTTATGTAATTTTTAATAAATAAAATGTAGAGACTTATTAATTTTATTACTTTCATTTAAGGGGTATTATATTGTCAAAACACTGTTTATTTTATTAAGCTAGCATTCTTAGTTTCCGAGATTTATAGGTTATTCATTGCTCTCGAGTGTATTAGGGACACAATGAAAAAAAAAAAAAGAAAAATAGATGGAGTAGAAGTTTTTTTTCTTGATAATGTTAATGGAATTGTAAAACAATTAAATTGCAGCGCCTTTGCAGGGTTCATTTGTGAACTTTTAAAAGTAATGACAACATCTAACGTACACCAAATGAAGCAATAAAGGTTATGATGATTCTTTTATTAATTTTGATTCTGATTTTCTTGTTATCCAGGCAGCTTCACAATATTATTGGAACTCACAAATCGCCTAACGAGAACGTAACATTACAAATTATATTTTCATTAATATCAAATGCTGATCTCAAATTTGTAAAGTTTATTATTGTTAAAATTTAAGAGAGGTAGGACACAGCGGATAATCCGCACAAATCGGAGCAGCCCGTCTGGAGAAGGACCTCCACCTTACAGAAGATCGTAGCCAAATAATATTGGTCTCGGGTCTCGGCCAGTGTTCTTACGGTGAGTAAGATCCCAGAGCTCCACTTGGGTTTGGAGGGTTGGCAACGCGTGAGTGATATCCCCGGTATTGCAAGCGTCTATATAGATAGATATAGACGCTTGCAAGCCTATAGACTCTATAGGCTACGGCGATGCTTACCATCAGTCGGGCCGTATGCTTGTTTGTCTACTTTGTAGATTAAAAAAATGTGTGTAGTTGTTGGCAAATAAATTTATATCTATCTATTTATCATTAATTTTATTCACTGTTTCTAACTCACGTGCAGAACAGAATCCAACAATCAGTAAAATGAAAAGGTAGAATCCCTTCATGGCGAAATTGTTCGTGGAGGCAAGTGACTTAATATAAGAATAAGTTGTATATTGAAAAAACAGTTTATATATTGTGTATAAAATTAATTAAATTATTGTGTACATACCTAAATAGAGTATTGTTATTTTTATGCTATGTAGAATACAAATTGAAAATAATAGACTTTTTGTACTTAAATGTAGCAATGTTTAATAATATTTCATTATGTTTAGTGATTAAATTTGTAATGCTTACTTTATAAAGTTGCTATACCCTACCAGAGTCCATGTTTTACAGGGAATAGTATCACAAGCAACCAACAGTTGGTGCTGTAGCCAAGTTGAATCTCGCTATGGTTGCGTTTGTGCAGACTGTGAAGTACTGTGAATATTTTGTTAACTTGTGAACTTTCGTCCGTCAACTTTCCTCCAGTTACTTCTTGGATAATGAACGGCACCCGGACTTACCCAGGAGTTGTTTACTCGACATTAGCGAACAGCGTACTGTTCTAGTGTCAGTAAACGTAGTGTACTGTATATCACTACATAGTATAAAACAAAGTCGCTTTTTCTGTCCCTATGTCCCTATGTCCCTTTGTATGCTTAAATCTTTAAAACTACGCAACGGATTTTGATGCGTTTTTTTTTAATTGATAGAGTGATTCAAGGGGAAGGTTTTAAAGTATCAAACATTCCAAAATTCCCACGGGAAAGCGGGATACACGCAAACGAAGTTGCGCGGGTTTCGCTAGTGTATAATAAAGTTTACCAACCGTAATATAAATGGATTTAGTAGACAATTTGTTTATCAATAGGTAGTATTCTTAATGTACAGTCAAGAGCAGTTCAACCTTTACATATTGAACTTTGTACCATTCTTAAGTTCTATGTCTTAAGAGCCAAAATTGTACTGCAAGTACTCAACGTGCACCTGACTGTACTACGTAATTTCAAATCGACTAAATCCATATACGCAATATTTAGATATTTTTAATCATATTTACAAGGAGCTCTAATATATATGAACACGCAAGTTAAG
This sequence comes from Endotricha flammealis, assembly GCA_905163395.2. NCBI lineage: Eukaryota > Metazoa > Arthropoda > Insecta > Lepidoptera > Pyralidae > Endotricha > Endotricha flammealis. The sequence goes on from LR990883.1 coordinate 3,234,585, forward strand.
CGACGTCGACCCTAGCAAGCGTTTGGATGGGTTTCGTTATCTCGAGCTTCTCCGTGCTTCGTAGGGCACGTTAAGCTGTCGGTCCCAGCTGGATCATGGAAACCTAATTCTGTGGTCACGATTCTTTCCTCGGTGCGCTAAATAAGGAAACAGGCATTTAAGAAAATGGCGAAAGAATCACTACATAGTATAAAACAAAGTCGCTTTCTCTGTCCCTATGTCCCTTTGTATGCTTAAATCTTTAAAATTACGCAACAGATTTTGATGCGTTTTTTTTAAATAGATAGAGTGATTCAAGAGGAAGGTTTTTATGTATAATACATTCCAAAATTCCCACGGGAAAGCGGGATACACGCAAACGAAGTTGCGCGGGTTTCGCTAGTAATATTATAAAACTTCAAAAATCTACTTTGACGATTTCCGTGGCGTAGTGGTTACCATGCCGGATCGTCATCCAGGAGGTCCCGGGTTCGAATCCGGGTCGGGTCATGATGAAAAACTTTCCTGATTTGTCTGATAGTTAAGTTAATAACACAAGTTTCAAACATACTTCGGGGCTAGCTCAATCTGTGTGATTTGTCCCTATATATTTATTCATAACTTTTAACCAGAAGTAAATAAAGAGTTGGAAAGAATGGAAGAATTTTCCTCAATTATGTATACTTACTGCTTTATTCTTTTATTTATCCGGGGAAGTACCACCCTCTCATAAAATATCGACGTGAAGCAGCAATGCGTTTCGTTCGGTGAATGAGAGATCTGGAAGCCCGACTCCTTCCTATCCTATCCCCTCTTTCCTCTTCCTCCTTTCCCTTCCCTTCCTCCTTCCTTTTCTCCAACCTCCTTGATGGACAACGCATTAGTAGCTCCCCTTTTTTTTTTTTTTTTTTTTATTATCGTCAGAAAAATGCTTTGCAGCAGCCCCACCGCCCGGGGAATATGCGGTGGGGACTGTGGGACTTACCACTAAAAAACTGACGGGATGCCACTCGCCCCCTAAGTGACGGGGCCACGGGTACTGTGATACATCCGCGACCCCGCCAGGGCCGTCCGGCCAAAGTTATTAGTAGCTTGGTGTTACTGTTGTCCATACGCAGCGGTAACCGCTTTCGATCAGGTGGCCCGCTTGCTTGTTTCTCTACTGTATGACATAAAAAAAACATTTTGTTTCTGGTTTTTTTGTTGCTGGGTAACAAAAAAACCAGAAACAAAATGTTTTTTTTTTTGGGGAGGTTCACAATATGGCTAAGTTCATGGATCAATCTTCTGACCAACTTAAATATTAAGTACCATATTGCAGGAAATTGATATTTACGATTTTTTTTAGTATAGGTAATATTTAGATTATTTTAAGGTGGTTGCACATTAGGAGCATTCTGTAATGCGTTTATGTTATGTTGCAAGTCTGATTTTTTCAGTGAAAAAATCTATTTTATATAATTTGACACGCTTAATATAATTGACTATTATTTTATTTATAATGATTGATTTGAAATACTGTAATTCCATTATATCATGGTTACTTTATAAACACGTGGATATTAAGTTTTTTTTTTTTTTTTTTTTTCTAACTAACTACTCTCTACTAATCAGTTCGGGTGTACTGACACCCTTTACTGAGACACCGGACTGTTGCGGGAGCGTAGGGCTCTCACCGCCTAAAATTTACAGTGTCTGCCTAGGGGCGCCCCAGAGGGGGGCTCGAACCTCGGCCTATGGCGACACTGGGGGAAGGCGAACGGATTGGAGAGAAGCGGCCGGGCACGTGCCGGTACCGCGAAAACCGAGTCCCTACAGGGTGGCGCGACGCGCGGCCCCGCCGGCGGGGCCGATATGACGGACGTATGTGTCTACTTTGTGTCGCGGAATCTAATTGTTTGCACGCCTCGATGGCGACTGTAATGGCGTCGTTCGGGTCGTTGAGGACGTGCCGCGGACGACGTTTGGACCTAATGGTGTCAGCCGGAGCGGGATAATCCCCTGCGGCTTTCACCAATGGATTGGGGTGATGGTCGAGAGAGTCGAAAAATCTGACTGAGCATTGCTTTAGGTGGTGCGAGATGGTCGGCACACCTAAGTCAATGTGGAGTGGATATTAAGTAATTGGTCATACCAATTTATATATAACTAGCTTTTTTGGCCGCGACTTCGTCCGCGTGAAGTTCCGGACCCGTCGTTCCCGTGGGAACCACATTGAATTTCGGGATAAGCTTTAGCCTATGTCACTCCCTGATAATGTAGCTTTCTACTAGTGAAAGAATTTTTGAAATCGGTCCAGTAGTTTCGGAGCCTATTCAATGCAAACAAACAAACAAACCAACAAACAATCAAATCTTTCCTCTATATAATATTAGTATAGACTAGCGTGTGTGTATTTATTTATGCACAGTAGCGCCATCTATATCAGTCTTTTGACCAAATCCTACGGGAATCGCGTACTATTTGGGATTAAAAGTACCCTTTGTGTCAATCCAAGGTATCAGCTACACATAACATACACATAACTTTCGCCTTTATAATATTAGTTAGTAGGATGTATAATAATAATAAATAAATATTCTTGGACGAATCACACAACGCCATCTAGTCTCAAACTAAGTAACTAAGCTTGTACTATGGGTACTAAATTGCTGATAAATATACTTAAATACTTTTTTTTGTAAATAAATAGGTACTTATTATACATAGAAAACACCCAGACCAAGGCAAACAGACATGTTCATGCACACAAATGTTTGCCTTGCGCAGGATTCGAACCCGCGGCCCTTGGGATAAAGTGACCATTGCTAGCCGCTCGACCACCGGGCCTGCCAATATAACACATAATAATATTTTCAATATAATACATAGAAAACACCCTGACACGAGAACAAACAGAAGTGCTATAACATAAAAATGTTTACCCTGAGCAGGAATCGAAGCTGCACTCTGATGCCTGTCATCAACCTTCAGTTTAAGACGACTAGGCTATCCGGGAATGGTGAAACACATCCCCAAATTTCTTGTTTTAACTAATGCGAGACAGAGACAAAAGATTTGTACACAAAAGATGAAATCAGCATAAAAATTACTGACAAAGGTGCAGCGTTTATTACGTTTTATGCCGACGGTGTAGCTCCAAATTGGATGGGTTTATGCGTTATTGAACGAAGACATGACAAATCTTGCCAGAAAAATCGCATAGCGGAACTATATTCCGTAACAATATACTTGACACAAGATTTCAAATGAAATTCAACGATTGCGTTTGAATTTAGCTTGTGAATTTGAATTTTCTTGAATTCTCTTTTTGTGGTTAACACATTGTGTGCTTTTGCAATATAAACCTATCTTTACCCATCGTTGCGCTGGAGAATATTTCAAATTTGTTTTTTTTTTAAAATAAGGAAATAAATCTATGAAATGTAAGCCAGTCTAGAGAACAAGAACTAAAAGAATCAATTTTTTTAAATACTTATAAATATTTTTATTTTTCAAAAACTGCTAATCGAGTCATCTCAAGATCAACAGATTCATCCAATCAGGTGATTTATAATATAATGTTTATTTCATATCGATGTGTATTCTAATCAGATTGCATGGAGATTTTGTACCAAGTTTTATGGAATGGATTTAAGACACAAAACGCCAATTACGAAAGAAGAGACCTAATTTGTTCTAGAATAGAATAGAATAGAATAAAACTGTATTTGGATAAAAAGTTAACACACATACACTATTACAATAACATTATTTAACACAGTGGGTATTCAAAAATACACGACACGTAACAGCCAAAAAGGTTATTCATTAGTTCAGTGTAATCTTTACTCACAGATATGGGAGCAAAACACTCAGGCAGCTTGCTGTATTTCCTGCCGTTTGATAGAATTTTTAAAATTCTGTATAGCGAGCCGATGATGTGGACTAACATAAATTTATACACTCCAATATTTTGCATCACTACACCATGCATAAGGCCGTCCATCTTCAAAGGCGATCATTTGAATCAAAACACGCAATCAGTCTTTTCATTCATCGCATGAAGCCGTCCGTCTTTTAACACTTCTTTCCTTTGTACCGGCTTTTGTGGTGTTTATTGATAGCTAAAGACCGTTATTCATTGACATACTTTGTCGTACAGTCAGCAACAGCGTAATACAGAATATGTATTTTAAATTTTTAATATCATTTCAAACCAAGCTTGTGCTTTTCGATTTGACCATTCTTCCACAAGTTCTACAGCGCTATCCAAATCTAGCGATTCGACTGCGACTCAACTGCGACTTGACTGCGACGCAACTCGACGATCATTCGCCTGTGTTCGCACACGGCTATCGGCGTACTAAATTCGTTCATTTTTCCTTGACTGTCACACGATAACTATATCGACCGACATTTTGATACGATTCGTATGCAACACGGGTTGCGCTCGACTGGTATCCAACGGATAGTAGACGCGTTGTGTTATTTGCAGTCATAGGTAAACTTTTCACACTTAACATATTTATCGTTAACATTATAATATCTTTATATTCACTTCAAAATCACTACACTAATCCTAACTAATATTATAAATGAGAAAGTGAGTTTGTTTGTTATTCTTTCACGGCTTAACTAATCATCCGATCATTATGAAAAGTACATGTCCTAGGTTTATGATGAAATCAGGTTTTGATAAAAAACATAGGCTTTTGATCAAGATCCGGACGAAGACAAAATCATTACATTGTTTTGGCATAACCCTGAATATATCCAGTTTTTTCATCAAAAACCTAGACTGGGTTCGTTTTATGATAAAACTAATAACAAAATCCTCGACAGGTTTAGGTGAAAGTATGTCATTCCAATGGGAAAATATTTTTTCTACTATAGAGGGCGCTGTATCGGCCAACAGATGGCGCCACAAGTCGCGCCGTGGGTTTTGTTGTCAAAAGAGATCTATGTCATAAAATAACCGCGAGCGAAGCCGCGCGGAAAAGGTAGTTAATCATAATTATAATTAATTAATTAAATAATAAAAAACATAATCACGAATAAAGCGGACGAAGTCTAAATAAATTTGTCATTATTTGTGTAAAGCATAATGTGATTGCATGCAAGTTTCTCAGTAAGTGAATTTGTAATTCTTTTGAGAAATAAATATTCTTTAACCATAACCATAAGTCGCGGGCACAGCAAAATTATACAATAAATCTTTTTAAAAAATAGAGTAGATTACGACTGCGACAAAACGCATAATGCATAGCAATCTTTATATCAAAACCTGGACCTGCCACGGCCCATTCACACGACCTTTTAACACAATCAATCAGTTGTATTGTGAGTGAGATCATTGTGTTTTTTAATGTAATAATAATTTCAATAAAATGACGCGTGAAGTCCGTGTCGTATAGTGAATGGGAGTCCTTAAGAGCGTATTGTGTAGTTCGGTAGCGCGTGGCAGTAAAATAATTTATTGAGATGGAGTTAAGCAATGACGACCAAAGTCAGTATTTGGATTGGTGTCAAAAATTATGTCAAGCTGCCAGTCATTGAGCTAACTAAACACAGCCAATATCTCGGACCCGATTCTAATAAACAAATGCACCAATAGACTCTCAATGGTGTCTCAATCGTGTCTCAAAAGAATGTCGATAGTGTATCAGTGGAATAGTTTTTGACATTTGTTATGAACTTAAACAATAAGTTAAACATTATGTTATTATTTAAGTTCATAACAAATGTCAATAGCTATTCCACTGATACACTATCGGCATTCTTTTGAGACACGATTGAGACACCATTGAGAGTCCATTGGTGCATTTGCTTAGTAGAATCGGGCCCCAGGTGTCCTGTTTAGCAAACATTTGCACCTGAACTGAGAAAGTAAATGATTCGCAAACGGATAATCTTATCGAAAAAGAAAAATTATTTTTGTGAGAAATGTTTAAGAGAAAGGGGGTGGGTGGCGAATACTGTGCTACAAGGATGAACGTGGCCGAAATTGGAACTACAACTCCCGTTCATATTGTATGTCACTTTTTGACAGTTCGCCTTTGACGAAATGTATGAAAATATGCCACAGTAACGCCCTCGCACAACTGTCACTCACGTTTTTATATATCATTGTACAACTGTATGTCGGATGGCCTAACGGTTATTCTTTGTGCAATTCAACATCACAAGGGCGTATCGAGGGTAATCGTGGTATGAGAGAAACAACAGTTATAGTTCTACTTTAAATAACTTTATTAAACTACCAGCAATAATTTAAATGGAAACGTTGAACCGTTAGGCCATCCGACATCAGAAGTGGGATGGCCTAACGGTTATTCTTTGTGCAATTCAACATCACAAGGGCGTATCGAGAGTAATCGTGGTATGAGAGAAACAACAGTTTTAGTTCTACTTTAAATAACTTTATTAAACTACCAGCAATAATTTAAACAATAGATTAAGCCAATAGAACAGCGTTATGACAGCGTGTGCATCGCGCCAGAGCCGGGGAGAGAATGCCCCTTCCATTTGCGTTCCACGCCTTTTATACTGTGGCTAGTGCGTCACCGCTCCGCCCGGTGCAACCGATGACTCACGGCGCACGTGCTGTTTTGACGTTGCGCCGCCAGCTGCCAATGATTCATCGGTCGGTGTTGTTCTCCACCACCCGTGCCGTCATGTAGATTAAATGAAATAGTAAAGGTGCGTACAGACATAACATAACATGTTTTACAACATTGCTTTATAACATGTTTCAGATAATGTGAACACTGAATGTTATAAAACATGTTATAATACATTTTTATAACTATCGACATTGTGGATGGCACTGAAGAACGACAAACGACAATGGTTATATTGCATTGTTATTCTAATGTGTACAGTATTGTTTTATGTTGCAATGTTGAATAACAAGGTTACATAATGTGGACGTGTTATAAAACACAAGTTATATAATATGTTACATATGTGCCTATGTTGGGCTCTGTACCCCTAACAATATGTATGCAAATTTTCATAATGATCGGCTGCAAAGTCAAGCCGTGAAGGAATAACAAACAAACAAACTCACTTTCTCATTTATAATATTAGTAAGGATAGTAATGATATAATATAATTTTAAAATATTTTTTATCCTGAATGATAGATGAATGCATAGCCTCAACCGCTAATCGTAAAGATGCAATTCATGTGCAATTTGGATGGTGGGTTCTATCAAATACTATCAGACAAGTAATACGCACAGCTCTTGACGTTTCTCATACAATGACTTGGCAACCTCCGTTCACCTCATGCCGCTAGGGGCGCTATAACATTTTGCATACAAAACGCACAGTTCACCTCATGCCGCTAGGGCGCTATAACATTTTGCATACAAAAGTTTTGAAATCGTTCACCTCATGCCGCCCTCATGCCGTAGGGGCGCTAGTGTCGCGTCTTGCCCGAATTCTTCCGAAGCTGTGCGTATTAGTCTTCTATAGTATTTGGTTCTATAGACCTAGCATACGCGCTCTACCAGTGGGTTGTATGAGGTAGGCATCCGATAAGAAAGGAATTTCAAAATTAAAAAGGCGGGATACGCGCAAATGAAGTTGCACGGGTTTCCCAAGTAATTTTGACGACCTCCGTAGCGTAATGGTTACCACGCTAGACCGCCACCCAGGAGGTCCCGAGTTCGATCCCCGATCGGGTCATGATGAAAAACGAACTTTTTCTGATTGGCCTCGGGTCTTGGATGTTTATCTATATATGTATTTGTTATAAAATATAATATCGTTGAGTTAGTATCCCATAACACAAGTTTCGAACTTACTTTGGGGCTGGCTCAATCTGTATGAATTGTCCTTTTATTTATTTATTTTATTTAATTCATAAATTAGAGCGTTAGCAAATAAAGTGAAGCTCGAAATAGTAAGAATTGTAAATTTTGCGACTCACGCAGTTTAAAAAGGAATGAGAAACACCACTATTACTAACCTTCCCGGTAGCTCAGTGGTTAGAGCACTCGGCCGGATACCGAGAGGTCGTGGGTTCGAATGCCACCTGGGGTGAAATTTTTCTTTTAAAAATCAATTTCAAGAATTGAAACGTTCAAACGAAGAATATGTGCCATTTTGATTGCTAGTCCATGTAGTATTTTACAGAATTCCATCACTATCTTGGCGACCTCCGTGGCGTAATGGTTACCACGCCAAATCGCCACCCAGGAGGTTCCGGGTTCGATCCCCGGCCGGGTCATGATGAAAAACGAACTTTTTCTGATTGGCCTCGGGTCTTGGATGTTTATCTATATGTGTATTTGTTATAAAATATAATATCGTTGAGTTAGTATCCCATAACACAAGTTTCGAACTTACTTTGGGGCTAGCTCAATCTGTATGAATTGTCCCTATATATTTATTTATTTACTATAATATCCATCCAATAAATCTGTTGATCTGTTTGTCTGTACTAAGTAACGTTTGATGGATCGCCTCAGTATTATTAATGTTGGCTCGCGACCTGTGCTACAGGATGATTTCGTTCTCATTTTCCAATTTTTTATCATAGTCGTTTATATCACACGGCTGGGTAAAGGCCTCTTCTCTTCTCCAACTATCCCTCTCTGATGTAAGAAAAACTATATTTCTATCGAATTCCGTCAGTTCGTAATTTCATTTACATAGATATCCATGATTAATTGATTACAGTCCAGAATTTTCAATGCGTGCCCACCTATAAAAGATATTATTTTTCAAGTTAAATCTTCATAAGAGCGATCAAGTTTACAGAAATGGTGGAAAAGTAAAAAAAATAGAAAAAAAATATTTTGCAAGTAGATTACAGGAAATACTTTTCACACGTCAAAAGATTTTATCCTTCTAACACTTTCGACGTCAATGGTTTGTTGAGGAGAAGGGTTTTAGGGTTCCGTAGCCAAATGGCAAAAACTGAACCGTTATGCATTCATCATGTCAGTCTGTCTGTCTGTCCGTCTCCGTCCGTATGTCACAGCCACTTTTTTCCGAAAATATAAGAATTAGTACTGATACTAAAAAATTTTTTTTTCGTCTAACCCATACGTAGCCCCGCGCTGGCCCTCACAGCGAAGGGGAGCGTCCCCAAGGTGGCGGATAGGGGAATGGTCGGTAGTACAGCCTAGCTACACTAACCGGCTAAGTCCGATGGACTCGCTGACCAACGACGGGTGTGGTCCTCCAGCATTTCGGGGGTTGTGCGGCGGGTTGACACCTCGCCCACGTAAAACCAATGTTGCTGGTGAAGCGTATCCCGTTAGCGCTTCACTAGCTTGCACAACATCGTCAAAAAAAAAAAACCCATACGTATGGATAGGTCTTCGAAAATGATATTGAGGTTTCTAATATAATTTTTTTCCAAACTGAATAGTTTGGTAGACACTTCCAAAGTGGTAAAAAGTGTCCCCCCCCCCCCTCCCGTAACTTCTGAAATAAGAGAATGATAAAACTAAAAAAAAATATGATGTAAGTACATTACCATGCAAACTTTCTCAAAAAAAGAATCTCCTTAGCTTGTAAAGTAAATTTATTTTAATTTTATATTAATTTAGTTGTAGGTACGTAAAAGCTGTAAATGATTAGAGAATGTCCATGGAGGCCTAGTCTCCTAATAAATTATTTGAGTACATTTTCTGGTCTCATATAAATTATATTTTTTATGATCACCCCATATTATCAAGTCCAAATAAACCACGTTGGAAATATATCATATCTGTTGTTAGATGAAATATAGTCATAGACATATGAAGGGAATTATTCTAGTAATAGTATTTTAAACTAGTGGATACCTGTAGTTTTCTCCGTGTAATTCTTTTCCAAGACATGTGAAGGTTTAAGGTCACCCAGAGAAAGTTTACTATAGGTTTACTATTAACTTAACAAAAGAGCTCCCAACTCTTGTAAAAACCACCTTCAGTTATAATAAATAATTTTGAATTTTTTTGAAAATTTTTTTTGAGTCATGGTTCTCGGTATTTCTCTACGAGAACTAATCAGAAATGAGGAGATTCGTAGTAGAAAATTAATTGACATAGCCCAACAGATCAGCAAGCTGAAGTGGCAGTGGGCAGGAACAGGACACAGCGCGCAGAGCCGATGGCCGGTGAGGCAAGAGGGTTCTGGAATGGCGACCAAGTACCGAAAAGAGCAGAGTAGGACTGTAGCCTGCAAGGTGGTCAGACGACCTGGCTTTAAAAAAAGGCTGTTTGTTGAGTTTCTTGCGGCACTTCTTCTCAACAGTGGCCTTATTCACGTAACAAGAACCGATTCTAGTCCGATTCAACGACACTCGCTGTCCCGTTCAATTCCTATTTGGTATGAGTGAGACAGCGAGTGTCGTTGAGTCGAAGTGGCCATTCACGTCGAAGTGCTGGTAGAATAAAGCGTATTTCCTTTAAATCTACTTGCAAAATAAATGATTTTATTTTATTTTACCCAAGGAAAGTCGCAGAAAGCCGCTGAGTGGCGCTGAAGACGTTTGGTGGGCTATGACCAGCACTGGACTTCTTGTTGCTGACATGATGATGATGAATACTTATTCGCTATGTGCAAATACATGGTGGGGGTATAGTAAAGCGATCGCAGCGCTTGTCGTGGCAGAAATACGCAACAATCCGGGAAAGTAAAGTCAATTTGCACGGAGTTCGTAATAAAAAAATTAAAAAAATGCCTAATAATATGAAGATGTTGTTGTGTTGTGAACTGCAAAAATAACGGCACAAATAGTCGGTGTAAATTCTATATATTACCTAAACTTAAATCAAAGAAATAAATGGATAGATGCCATAAAAAGAAATAAGTAAAACCTTAAATTATGATCAATTTTATTTGCGCTATATTTTATGTGATATTTATTATTGTCTTATGTGGGCTCGTATTAAATAACTATTGCCGTTTTTCGTAGCTCTTCAACATTTCTTACATGTTGTGCTAAAACAAATTTTTCTCCTACCAACACGGTTTGAGGTTGGAAACGAATATTGTGTTTTACACTTTCAAAACCAGTTTTTATAATGATATCCATTATTTTATGCACTGTTTTAACAAATTCCTTGAAAAATACCACTTGTCGTCTTTTTATTTATCTTTAATTTACTAGAAAGCAATAAAATACTGATGTCATTATTTGGCATAATCCCGAAAAGTTGCGCATTCTAGGTGGCGCTACTGTCGTGCACATAGCCAATAAGAACAGAACCGTCGTCGGCAGGCTAACTTTAGCCGTCGTTCATTCTAACAAAAAGAGTTTCAATCTCATCTCCTACTCACTGTCTCTTTCCTATTTTGTATGAGTGAGACAACGTTTGAGATAGACATGAGATTGTAACTGGTTTTGTGACGAGAATAGGAGCCGTACACGCAACCTTAGACAAGAAGAAGACAATGTGGGTGATCTAATAAATATTTTTAAAATAACGTCCATATTTTAATCACTAATCGTTCAAGTTATACACGGCACAATCAGAATTAAAATATTATATTTTAATTGCGATACGGAACTAAATTTTAATTGTCCTCGTTATATATTTGAGTCATCGATGATTTTTAGAAGTAATTGATCTTTTAATTGATTGAATTGATGTAGGAGAGGATTACACGCCACTACTACATGGATTCTATCTGGACAAAGGCCAAGGGGCAGACCAAGAAAGAGATGGACAGAAAAACTGACGCAATTTGATAATAACTGGAGAAAAAAGACAACAGCTAATTGGATTTTTTTTAAATCACAGTCAAATATTTTTATTCAAATAGGCCTACTACAAATACAACCTCTTTCGAATCGTCACTATTTTTTCCCACCACCCACCCCCCTTAGTGTCTAAACACAATATGCCGAAAATACGCGACCGAAGTTCCGCGGCTGAGACTACGTTCGGCTCTTATTCGGCTTAGTTATTTAGTTATTTATTATTATTTAGTTCGGCTGTACGCTATAACGCGACGTAATTTCGGCATGGTGTTTCGCCAGTCATATAAAATACATTGCAGCGACAGTCACGCCGAACTTCGGTCGCGTATTTTCGGCATAGTGTGTTTAGACACTTACTCTTGAAGATAATTCCGCTCGATCGCCATTGGATTGTTACTTTTAGGTACTCTTTACATCTAAACTAGCGCTAACTAAGTACTAAACTAAATGAAATCAGATTGTATTCTAACCAAATAGTAAAATATAAAATTTCAAGGGTACGAATTAGGATTTGCTGTTAATTTTGTATTTGAAATTATACAGAATTGAAATTAAAATCGCGATTTCTATGCAGCGACAGTCACGCCGAACTTCGGTCGCGTATTTTCGGCATAGTGTGTTTAGACACTTACTCTTGAAGATAATTCCGCTCGATCGCCATTGGATTGTTACTTTTAGGTACTCTTTACATCTAAACTAGCGCTAACTAAGTACTAAACTAAATGAAATCAGATTGTATTCTAACCAAATAGTAAAATATAAAATTTCAAGGGTACGAATTAGGATTTGCTGTTAATTTTGTATTTGAAATTATACAGAATTGAAATTAAAATCGCGATTTCTATGCAGAGTAACCTAGCAGTTCGGACGGAGAAGAGATGAGGCCTTTGCCTAGCAATGGGACACAAATAACTAGTCAAAAAATGATTGAATTTTATATTACCTCGTTTTGAAAAAGTCAATTGAAAAAAAAATTACATGTGAATCTAATTCACAAAGTAACAGAGATTGGCAAAACGAGTATGCGGGTCTGATATTATTATAATCACCGCCAGTAATCACCGCCACCAATGGAGCACAGAGTGTGAAAGAGAAAGAAAGTTGAAAAAGTGCACTCCATCCAAACAGTGGCTAAAGTCGAAGTTGCTTAACTTGCGTGTTCGTTTCGAGTGGAACACCGATGCCATCGAGCTCCTCAACCAACATGATATAAGTACAAAAATCATTTATACATTTAAAATACTTTGTCCTGACTGACTGACAGATCAACTCACGTAAACCACTGATCGTAGACCTCAAACTTGGAGGGAGAGGTTATTTGCTTAAGTTTTGTTTTGTCTAAGAGAGGTAGGGTACAGCGGATAATCCGGTAATCTCAAATCGGAGCAGCCCGTCTGGGGAAGGACCTCCACCTTACAGAAGATCGCATCGTAGCCAAATAGCATTGGTCTCGGCCATGTTGTGTTCTTACGGTGTCTAAGGTCTCGAGAACTCCACTTATGGGGGTTGGGACTTGGGAGGGTTGGCAACGCGTAAGTGATACTCCTGGTATTGCAAGCGTCTATAGGCTACGGTGATGCTTACCACCAGTGGGGCAATTCACGTAACAAGAACCGATTCTAGTTCGATTCAACGACACTCGCTGTCCCGTTCAATTCGTATTTTGTATGAGTGAGACAGCGATTGAATTTGAATCGAAATAGAATCGGTTTTTGTTAAGTGAATGCCCTCCTGGCTACGGATCTGAAGCGAGTTTAAAATTTTTTATCCATCTAAAAAAGTGCCAAGCGCCGCTAAAGAAGTTTTCACTTCAATAAATGATGTCATATCATATCATTTATTACATTATAAGTTACGCCTGTGTTTGATACATCTAAAGATGGAATACTTATGAATAGTAAAATACGTTTAATAATATAACAATTGTGATCAAAGGTAACAATTAACGAATCTATGTTAGTAATCGATTAGTAACGCGGGCCCAAGGATTAGGGTTCCATCGAGAAATTCATGAAATCAACACAAAATAAAATATTAATTGCTAAATATTCAATACTGCTTGCTATTTTATATAGCTGTTACCCGCGGTTTCGCCGGCGTGGTCAAGGGTAAAATGTCAATAATTTTCCCATGGGAATCTCTTTATCCCGTGGGGAAAAAAGTACCCTATGTCACTCTTCAGACTTTAAACTATCCCCAATAAAAAAATCATATCTATCCGTTCATTACTTTCGACGTGAAGGGAGGACAAACAAACAAACATACTTTCACATTTATAATATTAGTATGGATGGATAATTTGGCATTGTATTAAATCGTAAAAAAAATGCCTGCCGATATCTGGGTCCTTAATGTAAACTAAGAAATAATGCTAAGAAACTCTAAGATCTTGTATTACCCATTTTATGCAAATAAAAATATTTCACTGCATTTCACTAACAGCTCTTATTCTTCAATAAAATAGCAATTTTAATTTTATTTTTTGTGTAAATTCGGCCTTTTTCAAACTAGTTACAGCAGTTTAGGCGTGGTAATCGCAATTTATTGGCAATTCTATCTGGTTTCATAGATGTATTTAGCTCCTAAAAGCGGTTAAATCCCCCAATGCTGGCAACTCGTCGGTGGCTGCCCTGTTTTTGCTGATGTTCAAAGTTGTTACGTATGGTGGAACCACCATTTCCACAATCCATGAATGAATTATGAAAGAAGTAAATACAGAGCGAGAAAAAGTGAATGGACAAAGGCCAAAAATATGACATAAAACATTAGACAAATAAAAAATATACAAATGTAAAGATGTATAAAAAAATAGATCGGTTTGCCACAGTCACACAGTGGCGCTTGCTTGTTTGTTTGTGGTAAGACATAAAAAAATCTACAAAATAAGTCCATAAAATATACTGAACCGTGTGAATAAAATAGTGATTCACCAATTTGATTTCGTTTTTTGTTCGCAATCTCCGTCGGCTTTCATAGAGATATTAATGGCGAACGGGCTGTGTGTCAGTCTGTCCACAGTTTCAAATGCACAATGGTATACGAACACAAAGACACACTAAATGAACTAATGGACTAGTTGAGCAATGCTTCACTTATAATTACACCGTAAAGTAATAGACAGTTTTACATACTGTAAGGACGACGGTGGCGGGCGGCGGCGCCACGCGGCGCCCCGTGGGTCTTAAAAAAAAACTTTAATATAATAATAATATATAATTTATATAATATTCATTTATTTGAAGCAACTCAGTAGTAATTACATTGGCTCATATTACTAACTAGAGAAACCCGCGCAACTTCGTGTGCGTTTATCCTTTCCCGTGGGAATTTCAAAAAATTCTTTCATATCGGTTGCCTACATCATACACCACACTTTTCAGAACACACCCAAAAAATTGTCATTTGTATAGTTAAGTATATTTTTTTCTATTTTTATACTTCTCATTACAATCTTTGGAGTGGGCGTTTATGAAATAGGCTAGCCCGACCGGTGAAGTGCCACCCTTTTACAGAATATTGACGTGAAGCAGCAATGCGTAGCGTTCGGAGAGTGAAATATCCGAAATTCTTGTTTGCCACCTTTGTGGTATAACAAAAATCTAACTCCTTCCTTATACTATTTCTCGCTATATCCTGTTTTTTCTGTTATAGGTCGGCAACGGGTCAGGCACCCTAGAATCTATGTGCTCCAATAGTCGACGGTAATCACCTTATAGCAAATGATCCATATTCCTGAACTTGTTTTCCAACCACTTCCGTAATAAAATGTTTAAGAATGTCGGTATTTCAACAACCTACCTACAAACTCAGCCTACTACCATCCATCCCTACAACAACACTACGAAATAATAGAGCGAGTCGACATAATGAAATTTCGTTTATGTGAGAAAGAGACAATATCAATATGCCATTTAACCATTGACCAATTTAACTTGAACCCTGTCAAATATTATAAAATTTAATATATTTAATTACTGACTGTTATTATCGATGAATCGATGAATATGATTCAGTCCGTTATAAACATATTTAGAATTTTAGCTGTTTTTCCGAGATCACAAACAGAATAAATAGCACGACGACATTATGAAATCATTTTGTTTGATTATTCACAATTTATAAAAATATGACAGATGACACACTTCACTTCACATGTGTCAAAATGAAATGTAATTGAATCAAAAGCACTAAGGAGTATGAGTATTGATATCAAATCGAAGAAAATTACCCACAAAATACATATTGTTCAAGAATTTCAATAAAATAAAAATCACGTCTTCCTTCAATTCTCTTAAACAATTTTTATGCAAAATTTGAAGTAGATTGGACCAAGGAATCAAGTTGTCCCATAGTAACTTTACCCCCCTTTTTCACCCCCTTAGAGTTCGAATTTCGAAAAATCCTTTCTTATCGGACGCCTACGTCATATAATAGGTCCACCTGCCAAGTTTCAGATTTTTACGATGAGCGGTTTAGGCTGTGCGTTGATTCTCAGTCAGTCAGTCAGTCAGTCAGTCAGTCAGTCAGTCAGTCAGGACAAAGCATTTTATATATATAGATACCTTAACCTAATACATATTAAAATATTTTATACGTAAAAAATACACTACACTTAGGAATTTTAGTCATTATCGGCTCCCTGTACCGTCTGAAAACAATTCCCTCTGGCCAGAAATCTGGAAAAATCTTCTTATATTTCGCTGGAGAACGGAGCACGTAGACCTTGAAGTAAGACTTTGCTACTGCTGTAAATAAAGTTTTTTCACTGCACAATTTTTTTTTAATGATTAAAATTGATCGAATTCTGCAGTATAACTATTTATAGTATGACGGCGACGCGACGGTATGTCTCAATGTGCTAAGCCTTGTTTTTCAAGTTTTGTACAGTAAAATCATTTTTGTACAAAAATTGCGTACACTTGCATTTTGTTATTCAATTTATCAATCTAAAGGTCACCTAAATACATCGTTATTTAGTTACATAATAAACAGGCATTTTGTATTTTTTGTGTATTCCCTGAACATAATACATAAAGCAATACATGTGTTAACAATTGATTTCGAATTTAAAACATACATGAATTGTAACTAAATACAAAATAACCAAAAAAAAACAACTAGATAAGTATGACTCGTTTCTGTCGTGTCTTTGGGGAGTTCACAGTCTCTTTTTTTTTGTTCTAAACATGTCTTGTATTTTGTTACGCTACGGTGTGATTGAGGTACCAAATCTTATCATAATAGCCGCGATTCCTTTTAAGAGCCGACGAATTAGTGCTCGTGTCTCCACTATACCATTCAATGGTCTTTATGGTTCGAACAATTTGGCTCGCGTCTTCATTAAGACCGGTTAGTCACGGTTAAAAAATACCTTATTAAACTGTGCGAATGTAACGAAAGGATGAGAGTTCGATTCCTGTCTTCTTTTTAGTATTATTCTTATTAAAACGTCTTTTTTTTTTTAACTTATTAATAAAATCTATACCGACCAAACAGCTCAATAGACGCCTAATAACAGGCGAAGAGTTCTGACAACACATCTGACTTTATAGCAAATACTATAGACGAGTAATACGCACAGCTCTTGACGTTTTTCATACAATGACTTGGCAACCTCCGTTCACCTCATGCCGCTAGGGGCGCTATAATATTTTGCATACAAAACGCACAGTTCACCTCATGCCGCTAGGGGCGCTATAACATTTTGCATACAAAAGTTTTGAAATCGTTCACCTCATGCCGCCCTCATGCCGTAGGGGCGCTAGTGTCGCGTCTTGCCCGGATTCTTCCGAAGCTGTGCGTAATACTCGTCTATAGTATTTGCTTATAGTTCCGATATAAACGTCTGTCGACCATAACGCGTCAACCAGTGTCGGCCAATCGACGTGTCGATCTTTCACTGTGCCGTTGAATTTAGTTGCCAGAAATGCATTCAATACGGAATATCAAATATTAGGTGTCTATTGGGCTGTGTGGTCGGTAGTGGTGGTGACAGACAACGGCGCTACCAATGCGTTGCCTGCTTATATTGCTGCTGGGATTAACACAGGATAGGTTTATATTTCAATTGAATTCAATTGACGACCTCCGTGGCGTAATGATTACCACGCCAGACCGCCTAGGAGGTCCCGGGTTCGATCCCCGGTCGGGTCATGATGAAAAACGAACTTTTTCTGATTGGCCTCGGGTCTTGGATGTTTATCTATATATGTATTTGTTATAAAATATAATATCATTGAGTTAGTATCCCATAACACAAGTTTCGAACTTACTTTGGGGCTAGCTCAATCTGTATGAATTGTCCCTATATACTTATTTATTTTTTTATTTTAATTGCTATTTCTCACGTAGTTGCTAAGGAGTTCTTTCAATACTTTCAAACAAAATTTTCTTTCTTTCACAACAAATGTAAATTCCAAGACAGCCTGTACTGTAGTTTCTTCCCCGTGACGTCAATAACCTTCATTGCGTATTTTCAAATTGAGGTCGCCGTTGTTGATCCTGGTCATACAGGAGACACAGCGATGGGAATGTCTGGTGGGCTTGTCCCGATTACAGATATTATTATACTCTTGAATATTATAATGACTTAGAATGGTTAACTAATTAAACATAGCCCACTAGTGCCGTGACTAGAATACTAACAGGACACTGCAAACTTAATAAACATCTGTTTAACCTTAACATGTGCCAGTCCGCGATGTGCAGATTCTGCCAAGAAGAAGAAGAAAGTGCCATGCACATTCTCTGCTCCTGCGGACCACTCATGTACAAAAGAAGTATACACATGGGAAAGCATATTCTGCTTCCAGAGGAGATACAACAGCTCTCTGCCCAGCACATCTGGAAGTTCCTAGAGGCATAGCAGTATTCTTGAAGCCCACAGCAACAAATAATAATAATAGCCCTGCCCATTCCATAGCCTGATCTATTTTTACCATAAGGTTGCCTTGAAAATGATTGCTGTCAATAAGGTCGCCTTATTGCAAAAACACTAGTTTGTAAATTTTCTGTATTTTTTTTAATGTAAGAGGTTGGCAGAACAGCGTGCGGTATCACCTCCACCCATGGAGAACAGAGACACCGGAGGAGTCCTTGTGCCGCTGCCGGCCTTTTAAGTGCATGTATGCTTTCTGTATGTACCTAAATTTTTTTTTATCTCTTATTTCATATCATAATTAAAAATTACATGACTTCTAAAACTAAAATAAACATATTATTTTAAACAAATTATATTATGAACCTAAAACTAAAAACCTTAAGAAATATAATAAAATATATTGTTAATTGGGATATATATAAGGTCCTAATTTATTAATGAACTTCTTTTAACACATATCTATATAGGTTTGGTTTTTTTTCTATGTGTTTTGCACATAAACCATATTCTAACTATCTACTTATCTCAATTCTATGCACAAAAATAACATTGTAAGTAAGTATAGCGAAAAATTTTAACTTAAGTTAAGTTGGAATACTATATTTGTACAACATCATTTGTGCCTCATTTTCGCAAAATCTATCTATTCTATGTTACAGGACTTAAAATCTCAAACGACTATTCCCTACAAACTTTACGGGTTAATAATAAAATAAAAAATAAATATATAGGGACAATTCATACAGATTGAGCTAGCCCCAAAGTAAGTTCGAAACTTGTGTTATGGGATACTAACTCAACGATATTATATTTTATAACAAATACATATATAGATAAACATCCAAGACCCGAGGCCAATCAGAAAAAGTTCGTTTTTCATCATGACCCGACCGGGGATCGAACCCGGGACCTCCTGGGTGGCGGTCTGGCGTGGTAACCATTACGCCACGGAGGTCGTCGGGTTATTTCCGTCAAATATTTGAGCCTTGTAGAAACGACATCTGTCAGTTAACAGGCGGGAGTTGCCGCCCCTTTAGCTGCTCACTTTTATAAGGTACGATATATTAAATGAAAATAAATTGAAGAAAGTTTTTTTTATGGAACGATAATAATGGTTTCGAATTTAATATATTACTTGAAATAATAAAACAAAATGGTTTGGTTATTGTCTTACTAAACATGCAAAAAATAATTAAATAATAAACGATGGGGTCGCTCGGCTCTGCTAACTTTTACGTTTTTGATAGGGTTGAGTATGTCATGCTCGCTTAAATGTCCAAACTGGTGGTGGCGTCGGGAGTCGGGTCGCTGAGTTCCCTCTAATATGGTTGAGCACAGCGATGGCTGACTCTCGCGTCAACTCGTGAACGGGTGCTGCCTGGGGGGACTGGTCTGCTCACTCTTGTCAGTACTGACTTTATTTTATTTTATTGTAGATTTAAGACTTGTTCATTCCACACCATTGTGTATACTTCTTATTAACATTCCGCGTATTCTTCTAATACATTGTAATGTACTTATACCTACATTGTAACCAATGAGTGGAAAAAAAAGGAGAAAAAAAAAAAATTCAAAATGACAAAAAAGGCCGTAACAGGTTTTCTTTCGCCATTTCTTTTTACCGGTTGCCATTTTGCTTATGTCCGAAATGGTGGTAGTATATAACGTAGTTTATTTTCTTTATTTAAACAAGTTGTAAATGACAAGAAAAAGTGCCTGTGAAGGTCTAATTTCTGAAATAAACGATTTCATTTCATTTCATTTCGTTAATAGGACAAAATAATACTGATAATAAATACAATTTATATTTATTAATAGGTCCGGACCGGTGTGGTTGAGTGGCTAGGAATGGAGTACTTCATCCCAAGGGCCGCGGGTTCGAATCCAGCGCAAGAGAAACACATTTGTGTACATGAACATGTAAGTTCGTTTCGGTGAGATTTGGATGTTTTATAAGTATTTCTAAACGAAATACAAGTAAAATCAAAATCAAATATTAAAATAGGCACATTAAATTCTAACGGGCTCGTATTCGAACGTGAGGTGATAAAACTCGTACCTACTAAGTAACTCTCACACTAAGCAAAAGTTGAAAAGAACATAACAAATCGTGTCGTGATCGTATCGTCACAATTAAAAGCAAAATAAACTCAGTTTTGGCGTTAAAATGATTTGAGACGGCTCTTGTATACGATGGACCAAAATACATGTCCATTATATTCTGAGCTCAATTAATATACTAATTTATATGAATTAAGAGTTCATTTATTTTGGGTAATTAATAATTTTACAGATTAATTTAAGATATTCCTGTTATTTTAAGTAATACGTAAATTTTGTAATAAATAAAAGATATTTGATCTTTTTAATGAGCATGAGGAGGGATGGCGTCCCTGTGTGTCACTCCAAACAAACACGCAAGTTAAGGAACGTTGACCCTAGCCAGTGTTTAGATGGGTTTCATTGTCTAGAGCTTCTTCATTTTTAATGTCGATTACAAATCCTAACTAAAATTATAAATGAGAAAGTGAGTTGGTTTGTTCCATCACGGCTTGACTAAGCAGCCGATCATTATGAAAATTTGTATACATATTGTCAGGGGTACAGAGCCCAACATAGGCTACTTTTTATCCCGTATGTCTATCCAATGGGAAAATAATTCTTCTACTATAGACGGCGCTGTATCGGCCAACAAATGGCGCCACAAGTCGCGCTATGGGTTGTTTTGTTGTCAAACGAGATCTATCTGTGTCATAAAATTAACGCGAGTGAAGCCGCTGGGAAAAGCTAGTGTAGGTATAATAAACATTTAAAACCGACATTATAATTGAAAATGGAAATCCTAGAAAGAGGAATTATAAGGTCTTAACTTAATTATTGACAAGACTTAAAAATTAAATATGGAAAGGACTTTCGTAACTCTCACTCACATAATGAAATGCATTGCTGGTTGTTTGCCTTTGATCCGTGGTATAAAAAACGTGGTTTCTAGGGTTGCGTCTCTAAAGTGGAACTGGGCGGGACACCTGGCTAGAAGGAACGATGGATGGTGGAGTAAGGCAATCTCCAAGTGGTATCCTAGGAACGGAAAACGGAGGATGGGTCGTCCGGCGGCTAGATGGGTCGATGACATCAGGCAGGTAGCTGGGAGAAAATGAATTGAGATGGCTCAGGATAGTGTAGATAGGCGTAGACGAAAGAAGGCTTATACCCAGCAGTGGGTCGAGGAATGCTGACGATGATGATAATAAAAAGAACCGTCGATGTCCTTATAAATTGTAATTGAATTTCTTGATCTTTGTTTCATTGTGTAAGATTGCACATTTCTGTCTATTTCTGTAGTTTTATTTACATAGTGTAATATATTATTGAAAACATATGTTACACATAAATTGTATTGTACATAGTACAAAACAAAGTCATGTTCTACGACCTAAGAGAGGTATAGAGCATAGCGGACAATCCGCTCAAATCGGAGCAGCCCGTCTGAGGAAGGACCTCCACCTTACAGAAGATCGTAGCCAAATAGCATTGGTCTCGGCCATGTTGTGTTCCTACGGTGAGTAAGGTCTCCAGAGCTCCACTTTGGGGGTTGGGAGGGTTGACAACGCGTGAGTGATACCACCGGTATTGCAAGCCTCTATAGGCTACGGTGATGCTTACCATCAGGCGGGCCGTATGCTTGTTTGCCAACATTGTGGTATAAAAAAAACTTAACTACGTAAGGCGACTCACTACCAGTTAAATAAATAAGTAAATGAGTTTTACATAATTCACACAGGGTACCAAACAACGGACATATTATTGTAAATATATACTTTAATACATAGAAAACACCCAGACTCGAGAACAAAATACATATGACGTCACGCTACCATAAAATAAGTAAAAACCTGAAGACGCTACCGCACAGTCGCAAAGTCGCAACGCAGACGCACCGCACATTGTGAAACATCTTTAATATTAAAACAAATAGTATAGAACGTATGTAAATAACTATGAAAGTAAATAATGGAATATAATAAATAGTGGTTTTAATTAATTTTCTTTATTGTTTAAGAGCGCTCATGCGTTGTATTTCAATAGAAGAAATGTATAAATTAATATTTATATTATGTGTGTTGTTTACTGTTTGTCACTCAGATAAGTCAGATAACAATGGTGAAGGTATGTAGTTACTTTTTTTTTAAAATATACTAGAATTTAAAAAAAAAAAATAATTTGTTTCAGAAATTTTGCCTCCACTCACAGGCGCTTTTTTGGTTATTTGAAACTTGTATAATTAATTTAATTAATATAAAATAAAGTACCTACGCTATTTAAACTAACACCAAAAAACCAAGAATTGAATAAAACCGCTTTATTCTTTTTAGAATTAGTCGCTTGATAGAGTTCGTCGCTGTTTGTGCGTCGACATAATGTCGACGTAACGTGTTTTTTACCAAAATTGTCGACGCACGAACACCGACTAATTCTAAAAAATAAATAAATAAATATATAGGGACAATTCATACAGATTGAGCTAGCCCCAAAGTAAGTTCGAAACTTGTGTTATGGGATACTAACTCAACGATATTATATTTTATAACAAAATACATACATAGATAAATATCCAAGACCCGAGGCCAATCAGAAAAAGTTCGTTTTTCATCATGACCCGACCGGGGATCGAACCCGGGACCTCCTGGGTGGCGGTCTGGCGTGGTAACCTTTACGCCACGGAGGTCGTCGAAAAAAAGAATAAAGAGTTCGTACGTCGACTACGTAACGCACGCAAACAGCGACCAATTCGTTTTTTATTGTCATTCTTGTGTAAAATTTAATTAATGACGTTAGTGACAAAACATGTACTCGTTCATCCTTGATTAACCTTGGTTTATTAATCAGTAGGAATAGGTCATCCACAACGCGTTTTCAATCGTACTTTGCGAATGGAAACATAATGCATTTTACAGACACTAATTCCTTTTCAGAAATAGATCACATGGAGTTCTGTAACCTACCAATAGATGGCGGTATTTGCAGTTGGCATTTTGAACGGTATGGTCAACATAAATAATCCACAGAATAACTATTTTTTTTGTTGAAAAATACATTTTCACATTCTTTGCTTGGATTGGCCAGCTCAACCGGAGAAATACCACCTTCTCACAGAATAATAAATATGAATAAATATATAGGGACAAATCACACCGATCGAGCTAGCCCCAAAGTAAGCTCGAAAGTTGTGTTATGGAATGTTAACACAACGATACTATATTTTATAACAAATACATATGTAGATAAGCATCCAAGAACTGAGGCCAATCAGAAATGATGGAATTTTTCAGGTATGGATACAACAGCACAAGTGAAAAATGTGAGCTTTTCATCTTCAAAGGCTGTGGTGGAAACGACAATAGCTTTGAAACTTTACAAGAATGCGAAGATTATTGTATCAATTATTATAAACACAATACAAAGTAAATGTTGTTAACAATTAAATTGTTTTTTTATTTACTAGCTTTTCCCCGCGGCTTCGATCGCGTTAATTTTATGACATAGATCTCGTTTGACAACAAAACAACCCATAGAGCGACTTGTGGCGCCATCTGTTGGCCGATACAGCGCCCTCTATGGTAAAAAAAAATATTTTCCCATTGGAACTACATACTTTCACGGGATAAAAAGTAGCCTATGTTGGGCTCTGTACCCCTAACAATATGTATGCAAATTTTCATAATGATCGGTTGCTTAGTCAATCCGTAAAGGAATAACAAACAAACAAACTCACCTTCTCGTCAGAGTTTCAGGCACAGGCACCACACGTCATGCCTGTGCCTGAAACTCGGACAAGCTGTACTCAATCTTTTAAAGACACCTCCATCCATAGGCTTCTCAACGATAAGTATTATTATACAATAGAAGAGTTATCTAGGTCTAGCTATCTGATAAGTTGGAATGTCTGACTTTTTGGTTAACCAAGGCTAAAGCAAATAAAAAGGTACATGGTATAATAAAAATATACATTATAAATAGTGGTAGGACATAGTGAAATCATTTGTAAAATGTAACACTTATCTCTTATTTATTTATTCATTTAATAAACACAGTATAACAATATTTGTATTGTTATACTGTGTTATATAGGAATAACAACAAGTAACATATAATTAACATTTCACAGTTGTCTCCCGCTCATCCATCTCCTCGCAAAACGTCAAGCACTCCAGACACACAGTCACCCATTGACTAGCAAACACATCACAGTCTGGGGCTGATACGAGAAGCGCATTGATATACCGCAAAGCAATTACAAGTGGTGGCAAACACTTATGATGTAACCTATGCTCCACAATAAAGAATTTTGAACTGAATTGTTATTTTAAAACTTGAATATTCATTTCTAAATGTCCAATTCCAAGACGGACCGCACGCCGCAGACTGCAGCTGCAGAATGCAAGCGACACCAGTTTCTATGGATCTCTATGAAAGTGCAGCCGACCGCAGTGTCGCCGCGCTTGGAATCGCTTTCATAGACATTGAAACAAGTATGTCGGTTGCAGTCTGCAGCTGCAATCTGCAGCGTGCGGTCCATCCCGGAATTGTACGTTTAGTCGACCTGTGCCTGCGTCTTTTTTGGGACAAGCCCATAACACAATCCCAACGTTGTGTCTCCTGTAAAGCCAGGGTCAACAACGGAGACCACAGATTGACAATAAACAGTGAAGCTTATTGACGTCCCGGGGAAGTAACTACAGCTGCCTTGGAACTCAAAACGAATTTTATCAGAAAGAAAAATTTATAAAACTTCCATCGTTTGTGGCTAAGTGAGAGACAACAAAGAATAAAGATTCTAATGATAATAATGTATCATCGTTGTAAATCTTTGTAATCACATAGTACAATAATTATGTATATTGTTGAAATATAAAAAATCAAGTAAGTTTTTCTTTTATACCACAAAATTGGCAAACAAGCATACGGCCCGCCTGATGGTAAGCATCAACGTAATACAACATACAACGTAATACCGGGGGTATCACTCACGCGTTGCCAACCCTCCCAACCCCCCAAGTCGAGCTGACCTTACTCACCGTAGGAACACAACATGGCCGAAACCAATGCTATTTGGCTACGATCTTCTTTTAAGGTGGAGGTCCTTCCCCAGACGGGCTCCTCCGATTTGAGCGGATTATCCGCTGTGCCCTACCTCTCTCGTAAGTACTTAAATCCCTTCACGTAAAATCACCACTTCAGAAACAAAACAAAATAATCAACCGTAAAGAAATGGCGAATGAAATCCAACACGGTCTTTTTTGTCCATCAGATATTTTAACTCTTTCGTCTCCTGGCCGTTCCCTCCGGGGGGAGGGATATATATAGGATGGAGGGGCTGGAGGGGATAAGTTGAAAAACTTATTCCCTCCAGCCCCTCCATCCTAACCTCATAATGTCAATGCTATCTCTATAGCAAATATTGTTATTTAAACATGCATTTCCTTATTATTGCAGTCAATGTCACCTTTCTTATCAATTACAAGACTGCTCTCATTTTCAATGTAAATAATGTCGTAATTATCTTAATAATTGTTTAGTAGGTACCTAAAATTGAATAATTTTTTTAACTTTTTTGTATATGTACATGGTTTACTGGTAGAGAATGCTTTTTGGAATTAAGTCCGCCAATTGTACTTTAAAATCGTGCAATAAAGAATAAATATTTTTTAAATTATAAAATATATTTCGCTCGCGGTTAATTTTATGACATAGATCTCGTTTGACAACAAAACCCACGGCGCGACTTGTGGCGCCATCTGTTGGCCGATACAGCGCCCTCTATAGTAGAAAAAATATTTTCCCATTGGAATGACATACTTTTACCGGATAAAAAGTAGCCTATGTTGGGCTCTGAACCCCTGACAATATTATATACCTACAAATTTTCATAATGATCGACTGATTAGTCAAGCAAGCCGTGAAGGAATAACAAACAAACTCACTTTCTCATTTATAACATTAGTATGAGTATGATTTGATAAATATTGTATGTATGATACTGTCAATAAAGGAAGGAAATACTTATTATCCCTGCAACTGTGTTATCTACTTTTTTTTATATAGATAATCCATAATAACCCAACTTCTCCTCATTAGAGTTATCTAAACTAATATTATAAAGAGGAAAGATTTGATTGTTTGTTTGTTTGGATTGAATAGGCTCCGCAACTACTGAACCGATTTCAAAAATTCTTTCACCAGTAGAAAGCTACATTATCAGGGAGTGACATAGGCTATAACTTTTCCCGAAATTCAATGTGGTTCCCACGGGAACGGTCTGGAACTTCACGCGGACGAAGTCGCGGGCAAAAAAGCTAGTCTACTTATAACCTATTAAATATTTTAGATTTGTATATATCCTATTTTTTTTTCAAAATTAGCAATAAGGTGGCTCACAGCATTTTTTTTATTATTATTTAGCATAAATAACATGTTGTGCAATTTAAATAAATAAATGTTATTTAATTATTGTTATTAATTTTTATTTAAGAGTTCACATTTTTTTTATTTAAATGTTTTTAATTTTGCATGCTATAATATGGCTAAATAGGATTAACCACGACCAACTATGTAATGTGTGTAAACCCTATGTACTGCAAATAAATAACTTAAATATGTACTTATTTGTAATATTATTTTGTTATTATTAATATTATTTTCTTGAAAATTATTTGTTAAGCTGACTACACCTTCATGCGACTATATTTGAAAAAGACACTGTCAAGATTGTTCAAGTAAATGTGTACTCATGCCTATATTAAACATTATTTTTTTATGCAGACCTTAACCTACTTTTTAAGATGCACTAAACATCGTAGATAGCAAAAAAGTATATAAATTTAGAATTTCTATTCAAATTGTCATTCTATATTAATATTTTTCAAAAAACAGTACATTTTTCAAAATGAAGTGCGTCTACTGTATTGTTTTTTTATCTATAGTTATAAGTGTTTGTTATTCTAGAAGTAAGTTATTTTACCTTTATTTCTTTTGATCTTCTTTCATTGGATGACTTACCGATTTTGTAGTGATTTGACATTGTTTGAGAATTTATTTTTTTATACTGGTGCTAATTTTGTTGTACGTTTAACTAGACTAAACAAATTTTGACAGGACTAGAAGTGTTGCTATCCTTGTCACTATTTGTAAACCAAGATAAGACAACAACACTTTTGGTCCTGTCAAAATTAGTTTAGTCTAGTAAAATGTACAACAGAATTAGCACCATTATCATACTAATATTATAAAATTTGTTTGTTATTCCTTCACGGCTTGACTAAGCAGCCGATCATTATGAAAATTTGTATACATATTGTCAGGGGTACAGAACCCAACATACTTTTTAATCCGTAAAAGTATGTATCATTCCATTGGAAAAATATTTTTTCTACTATTGAGGGCGCTGTATGGGATGGGCTATCGGCCAACAGATGGCGCCACAAGTTGCTCTATGGGTTTTTTGTTGTCAAACGAGATCTATGTTATAACATTAACCGCGAGCTAAGCCGCGGGGAAAAGCTAGTTTTTATTAAATTGAATTTGTAATTTTATCTTTTGTTATTTTAATTTTAACTTCAATTGCGCTATATGGATTTTATTTATTATTATAGATTTGAGAAATGGAAAATCAAGTAAAAACCCGCACTTGTAAAAAATTGTCTTGTTTTTTTTTCAGATGTTAATAGTAATATTCCCTGTTCTTTACCAATCCAAGGAGGTTTATGTTACGCTCGTTTTGAAAGGTAAAACAGTTATTTGTTATGCAATGCTGCAAAGTTGTTTTTTTGGCGCGAGTACTTATATTGAATCCTGAGCGTAGCGAGGGTTTCAAAGGTACGAGACGCAGAATAACTTTGCTGCCGAGCGAAACACACAACTTTTCACCTCACTACAGCGAGGAAAATGCTAGGTGCAAATAAGTGTTTATTTTTTTTCATGCGGTGTCGTGCTGGCTAGTTCGATTATTCTAAAAGTAAGATTGTATAAAAAATTATAGAATAGAAAGGTTCGAATTTTAAAAACTCTTTCCACGCTAGGGCACAAAATGCACTTTTGCGCTCAGATTTCGAATGACAAACAGATTCTTTCCGAGCTTGTGAGGTGAAAAATATATTAAATAAATTACAACTAATTCTTCTTCCGTTTTTTACATAAACACTTCGTTCGAATCATCTTTTTTACCATTCAGACGGCAGATTTGTACAAAAATTATGAAAAGTACGTATTGCCACTTTAGACTGCCACGAAGTTTTATAGATTTGCCTCTTCATTTTAAATCCACGATTAAAGGTTGCTTGATGACAAAGTCTCACCTACTTATTATAAAGTGTAAGATTATTTTAAAGATAAAAATTTTTGGTCACTATAATTTTATCCTCTGCCTTTTCTTATTAAATGGTTTTTTTTATGTATAAAAAAAAACAAATGTTAAAATGGCTTTTTAAAAAAACAGGCTACACTTGAGTTTTTTATGTATAAAAAAAAAACAAATGTTAAAATGGCTTTTTAAAAAAACAGGCTACACTTGAGTTTCTTGCGGCACTTCTTCTCAACAGGCCATTGACGTCTGAAGTGCTAGTAGTATAAAAAAATATTGTATTTGACTTGTAAAAGTATTTCTTGTTTTTATTTTTTATTTTAGTAATTATAGACTTTTAATTTAGCCATTTCAGTTTATGAATTTTAAGATGTACATACCGACTAGTCTCTCGTTCTAATTTTGATTAAAACTAATACTAAGTTAAACAATATTCTGTCCCCAGATATGTTTACAATGCGAAGACGCGAAGATGTGAATTCTTCATTTATGGAGGCTGCGGGGGCAATGAAAATAACTTCGAAACACTGAGGGAATGTCAGGAAGCTTGCGGGAATCCATTGCAATTTTATTCATAAAATGTGGTTAATTTTTTTGTCATTAGTTAAGAATATAAATAAAATTATTTAAAAGTTAGTAGGTACTTATCTAAAACAATAAAAAAAAATGTTATAAAAATATTTTTTATTGCGGGTTCGAATCCTGCGCAAGGCAAACATTTGTGTGCATGAACATGTCTGTTTGCCTTGGTCTGGATGTTTTCTATGTATAATCAATATTTATTTACGAAAAAAAAGTATTTAAGCATATTTATCACCAATCTAGTACCCATAGTACAAGCTTAGTTGCTTAGTTTGGTACTAGATGGCGTTGTGTGATTTGTCTAAAATATTTATATATATTATAATAGATACCTAACAAAAATAATGTAACAAATAACACATTAAATATGCTTCGTCGATAAGAAGCGTGCGTTGTCAGCTGGCAGCCGGTTTTGAAACATCCGAAACACGACTCCCTGCAGCCAGAAGTGAGTCTTCATTAAGCCCACCATTCACACGCAGATTGGTCCGGCGGATTGGTCGGCCATCGGTCTAATCCGCCTGTGTATGGAAGCGACGAACCGGTACGCCAGACTGTCAAATGGGTTGGCGTCGGGCTCGCAGGTCCGCGGTTGCGAGCCGCGAGCGCCTGTCGAACCCCACATGCCATACTTCGAGTGGAGGGTTCGTGCAGTGTATGGGCAACGCCGGATTAGTCCGCGGTCGGGTCCGGGTTGCGAGTCGGGTTCGGGTTCGTGTAGTGAATGGTGGCTTTAAGGTCTCCAGGTGGTGTGTTGGTACTCTCACCACAAACGAACTGTAATTCACTTTATAGCGAGACTCCAACCGTTCTGTGCGTGGAAAGACACGCACTGCCCCGTGTCTATCTTTTACAACAGTTAGTCAAACTTTAGAATGTTTGTGCAAGTCAACGTAAGCCCCTGTTTCTTTTAACTTGACCAATGTAGTAAACAATCTTAGTATGTCTTTTTAACGAAAATAGGCAATTAAAATTATCATTCACACCCAAATAATAATAATATAGTTAGAAATGGCATTTAACACAACACTCTTAGTATTCTGGTGATTTATCGATTTTACACATGGATATTTGAATAAAAAGACACGCTAAGATTGTTTACTACATTGGTCAAGTTAAAAGAAACAGGGCATAAGTATGTCAATTCTATCATTGGTCTCAATATGCTATGACTAATACCGATTATTACTGATTGCTTGCCAACAAGTGACCTTATTTATACATTTAATTCATATTAGTCATATTTCTGATTTAGGTAATTATGTTATTTAATGATATCACGCTAATTAATTTATGTTGTTTGTTGTTTAACATTAAAATATATTTAAAAATAAACCTATTTTATTTAACATATTCAATATTCCTATTTCCTGTCATCCTCATTAACAGTTAGTATCGGGACAAACATACATCCCCAACTACACAGATATTATAATACTCAAGTACAATAGGAACTAAATTCTATTTAATCTATATATATAAAAATGAAACCCGTTTTCCGTTGTCACGACATAACATGAAAACGGCTTGACCGATTTGGCTGATTTTTTTTTTGTAGTTTTCTAATACTCTGTACAAGGTTCTTACGGAAAAAAATATTAAGAAAATCTCTCAGAAAGATTGAAAAAAAAACGAAACAGTACCCGGGCGAAGCCGGGCCGGGCAGCTAGTTTATTATAAAATAATACGATTGCATTAATTACTCAATTGTATTCTATTGTACTGGTGACCCAAAGGCACTCACTTCGCTCAACGGATCTCTATCACCATACAGCGAGGTAACACTGCAAGCATTTTGGGCACCCTGCCACAGGGACCATACCTTTTTAATATTAGTTTAGTTTTAATGACATGTAATGTTATGTTTCCCTATGAAAAAAAATTACCACCAAGTTGGCAAACAATCATACGGCCCGCCTGATGGCAAGCATCACCGTAGCCTATAGACCCTCGCGTTGCCAACCCTCCCAACCCCCCTAAGTGGAGCTCAGGAGACCTTCCTCACCGTAGGAACACAACATGGCCGAGACCAATGCTGTTTGGCTACGATCTTCTGTAAGGTGGAGGTCCTTCCCCAGACGGGCAGCTCCGATTTGAGCGGATTATCCGCTGTGCTCTACCTCTCTTAAATTTATGATTGGAGAGATAAATAAATGATTTTATTTGATTTGATTTGAAAATGAGAAATCAGCGAAGATAAGAATGAGCAGTTCCCCTAACAGGAGCTGACTAGTTCAATTTGATGACTTGTCATTAAAAATATAATTACAAAACCTTTAGCGATGACTAAATTTCAATATACTATCTGTTAATATGAAAAATATTAGAGAAACAATTAGATGTTTATAATAAAAAGGTGTGCTTCAATTTCTTTTGAGTTGTTCACTTTGTCTTCAAGTAGC
Organism: Endotricha flammealis; assembly: GCA_905163395.2. Lineage (NCBI taxonomy): Eukaryota > Metazoa > Arthropoda > Insecta > Lepidoptera > Pyralidae > Endotricha > Endotricha flammealis. The sequence goes on from LR990883.1 coordinate 3,266,473, forward strand.
AACTGTGTCAAGATGAAGGGATTCTGCCTTTTCTTTTTAATTGTGATCGTTGGTTTATGCTCGGCAGGTTAGTGATTCACTTCTTTTTTTTTTGCAAATAAGTGTACCAGTGTTTCGTCATCACGAGCTTTTCCATGTTTCGGAAGGTCACGTGGCTTCCGTTCCAAAGATTCAAAAGATCCAAGACTTTTATTCAGAGAATAGGTTTTCAGAGAGTACATACAATAATAACTTATTTGTGTAATTAGTCTACTTCTCTATAAACCACTACCATTTCGGCGGTGAGAGCCCTACGCTCCCGCAACAGTCCGGTGTCTCAGAAGAGGGTGTTAGTACACCCGAACTGAACTTTTCAATTAATAAAAAAAAAAAAAAAAAAAAAAAAAAAAAAAAAAAAAAAAAAAAAAAAAAAAAAAAAAAAAAACCACTACCATTTCGAAAACAAAACAAAAATGACCACTGGTAAAAGAAATGGCGTTGGTCCCGGCTGCGTATTGCCAAAATGTGTACTGCTACAGACAGTACCTAGTTGCTCTGAAATCGCACATAATATGCTCTTGTCGCTGGCATGCAAACTGCATATCAGTACAGACAGAGTATGAAATAATATACATTTTGCTCTAATATCTAAGAGCAAAAACATACGAGTACAGACAATTATCTAACCTAATATCCACTTGAACAATGCCAACTTAGTTTATATTAGGTAAGGTAATTGAAATAAAACATTTTAATTAATTTTAGTATAGGAAACTCAAAAAAGTAATAATATTTTTCTATTTACTATTTATAATTTCTACAAAATCTCGGTATTAAAAATAATTATTTTATATTTAGAGTTGGTACTATCCACTGTATGTTACTACTTCGTCGAAGTTTAGGTAATTTATATTTATCATCATCATCATGAAAGCAATAGCATTCAATTAAAATATTAGGCACATATTTCTCTATAGAAATACAGATTGGTCTGTATTCATATGTAGTTTGCTTTAGAATATTCATTATACTAATGAGTACAGACTATAATGGGTGTCTGTGTTGATATACATTTTGGTTAATGGACGACAGTCGTTACGGCAATCCGTATTGGAGCAGTGTGACAGAATACTCTCTAATCCCATTCGATTGAAGGTAGACCCGTATCCTTGCAGTGGGGTTATTATGGGTTGATATGATGATAGCCAACTGGCGCTGGAAACGTTATGGCCTATGTCCAATAGTGGACTTCTTGTGGCTGAGATGATGATGATTTATGAACTGAAATTAGTTTTTTAACAGTTTTTTTTTTACTAAAACACAGGTTTTTCTTAATTTCAGCTTCAGAGCGTAAGCGGAATCCAGACTGTTATCTACCAATAGTGAGCGGCAGATGCTACGCATATTTCCCAAGGTGTTTATTTTTTTAAAGGCTGACAATTAAATTTAATCATGACACGGCCGTGCCATCACTAGACCCAGTGACCCAGAGTACAAGCAGTGACTTCATATTAATGAATTATTCGGGAAAAGCCCATCAGACATTCCTACCGCTGTGTCTCCTGACTCCTGCATAGCCAGGATCAACACAGCGACCTCAAATTGACAATAAGCAATGAAGCTTATTGGAGTCCCGGGGGAGAAACAGCTGTCTTGGAACTCACACCGAATTTCATCAGAAAGGAGATAGATTAATACTTAGTAATGCTAGAAGAAAAAAATCAAATGCTACATTTTTTTAGCTCTTAAGGTGTGGGACCTGTGTGCAGGGCAAAGACATTGTCCTAATAGGACGCGAATGCGCGATCATCGTTGGTTCGCGCGAATTTTACTCGTACGAACTCGCGATCAATATATTGAACTCGAATAGGTGTCCTAACTGACAATCGCGCGACGCTTGGGCGCACGCTTATGAACACGCGATGGTCGCATCGGTTACTCGCGCGATGATCGCGGATTCGCGTCCTATTAGGACAATGCCACGCTTCCGAGCATCCGTGTCGTTTGTCAGTTCCCCCCAATCATCGCATCAAGTCGTCCGATCATCGCATCCTTGGCTTACCCCTACACCTTTTTCCGCGTCCTGCATTAAAACTGTTTATTTTTTTCAGTTATGGATACAATACGAAAACGAGTAAATGCGAGAAATTCGTGTACGGAGGCTGTGGCGGTAATGGAAACCGATTCCATTCTCTGGAGTCCTGTAAAAAGGATTGTGAATGATACAAAATTGTGATTGAATAATAAAACAATGCGTATTTATAATTTTTTTTAAAATGTTTTGATTTCTTTGACGAACACAACGCCATCTATAGCCGAATGTATGCTTCAGTTCTACCATGGTATGACAAAATAAGGTCTCTCCCGTGCCAGCTAGGTCAAGTGACTGGCCCAAGATTACGTCATCGGCCTGATCGTGACGCAGTCTTGGGCCTCTTGTGCCATAGACACGGAAAGTGTACCAGGGGCAGTCGCGCAGTAAGTATATTATTGTACCATGAGTTGTACCAACTAAGGTGTGGAGTATCGTTTTTAGGGTTCAGCAGTAAACAAGGAATCCTAGTGCGTTTTGACGATGCGAAAATTTGCATGTTAATTTGAATTCCGTATTAAGTCTTAGGCTATCTCTTTTTAGGGTTCCGTACCGCAAAAAGAAAATCGGAACCCTTATAAGATCACTTTTTTGTCCGTCTGTCTGTCTGTCAAGACCCCTTTTCTCGGGAAAGCGTGGAGGTATCTATGGTCCCATGAAGTTGTGAAAAAATCAAATTTACATTTTAAAAAGATACGGCGGTTTATTCATCAAAAAACGCATATTTTCTTTTTTTGGTTTGACAGTGACAGCTATAATTTATGTTTTATTAACTTTAAAAATGTGTTTCTAAATTTGGGTGTTATTAAAATAAGAATGAGCAGACCATTAGGTAGGTAGGTGACTGTCGAAGCATGGCTCAAGATCGGAAGAAATGGCGTCCTCTTGTGTCGGAGGCCAAGAGTCCAAGACTCACTTTGGGTCGCTGATCCATCGGAGTAAGTAAGAGTAAGTAAGTAAGATCAGTAGGTAACATTAAAATCTAACGACATGTCATTTAAAACATAATTATAGAATATTTAGTGATGATCATGGGCGTACCCAGCTTCTGGGCCTAGGGGGAGGGGGGGGGGGTGATTAGGTATTTGTAATGTAGTGTATAGGGCAAACAGCCGAAATGATCCTGCTTGATATGACAGAGCACACGAGAGCAATGAATCCGGGCCACTTAAAAAACCAGTAAATCTCGGAAACTAAGAATGCTGCTTAATTAATTAAATTGTGTTTAGTAGACAATTAAATACTCATTAAATTAAGGTATAAATTAAATACTCTTTAAAGAAAGGTTATGTCAGTGATAATTAATCTTCAATATGAATCAGTTAATATGAAAAATATTAGAGAAACAATTAGAAATTTACAATAAATAAGAGGTTTGCCTCAATTCATTTTGACTTGTTTACGTTGTCTTCAACTAGCAACTGTGTCATGATGAAAGGATTCTGCCTCTTCTTTTTGCTTGTGATCGTTGGCTTGGCCTCTGCAGGTTAGTGATTCGTCATTCATCACTTGTTACATTTTGTTTGTCATTGCAAATATATTTTTTAACATGTTTTCACCGACTTTTAAGAGAGGCACAGCGGATAATCCGCTCAAATTGGAGCAGCCCGTCTGGGGAAGGACCTCTACCTTACAGAAGATCGTAGTCAAATAGCATTGGTCTCGGCCATGTTGTGTTCCTACGGTGAGTAAGGTCTCCGTTCCACTTGGGAGGGTTGGGAGGGTTGGCAACGCGTGATTGATACCTCCAGTATTGAAAGCGTCTATAGGCTACGGTTATGCTTACCATCAGGCAGGCCGTATGCTTGCTTGCCACCTTTGTGATATATAAAAAAATTAACGATGTTTTTCTCTTAATTTCAGTTTCTCAGCCTAAGCAAAATCCGAATTGCAATCTGCCATTAGTGACTGGCAGGTGCCTGGCTTATTTCCCAAGGTATGTTGTTGGATTTGGCATATCGACGGTGATATGGCATTATCTCCTATCTGACAAAAACCAAATTTTACAGGAGACGAAAAAAACGTTTTATTTTTTATTTACTACTCTTAAGAAAAAGTTTGGTACTGTGAGTGCTACTTCAATTGAAACTGAATTTGATTCTGGCAAGGATTTTACGTCTAGACAAGCGGTTAATGAGTTAGTGTTAGTTAGGAGTTATTACTTCACAATCGTAATCATACATGATCCATTTAGATAAAGTTAGAAGGTATTCCTTAATCAAAGACAATATTAATAATCAAATAATCTTTATTAAAGAGGCAAAAATTTGGTACAGTCGCCTGCAGAGAAACATGATCGTCCCTTTAAAATTTTAGAGTTATCTTTAGAAACTAATAGTGGTGCTAATTCTGTTGTACATTTAATTAAACTTAATTAATTTTGACAGGACCAAAGGTTGTCCTTGGTTTACAATTAGTGACAAGGATAGCAACACTTCTAGTTCTGTAAAAATTAATTTAGTGTTGTTAAATGTACCTACAGCAGAATTAGCACCAATATGATATGAAAAGTTTATGTTTAAATACCTTAACTTAGGTTAAAGACTGTCACCATTTTTATGATTTTGGCAAATTATCATAAAAATGGTGGCAGTCTTTAGGTATCACAGATTTTAATTGTTGCAAGTGATCGTATTTAGTAGATTTTATAAGAATTCGTTGACAATGAAGACGTTGGTATGTAACTTCATGATCAAGAACCTGTTGCCTCTGAGATAGGATAGGAGATTCTTCGGATACAGGTAATGGTATTTCGCTCTTTTTACGTTTCAAAGGTATCGGTGCTTTAAGCTCTTTTCTATCATGGGGGCGCTTGGCTGCTGATGTTAGTGGTATTTGTCCGCCTTTTCTGGAACCAGTGCTTTTTTCAGTACATTTTGTCTGCTTGCCTGAAATTAAACATTACGTTAGAATTTTTGTTTTTTAAAATCGAAATGTGATTTTTAAAACGTGTAAAAAATTAGTTACTTTGTCTTATTAAAACATATAAATGTATACTTATTATTTTTAAATGTTTAATTACCTACCTACTTATAAGTATAACAAATTTCAACTTTTTATGTAAAATAGTGTCTGAAATAAAGGACTGTGGCTGTGACAGACAGACGGACAGACAAACAACGGACAAAAGGACGTACATACACCGAAATGATTCGTTTCCCCAATTTTGGACGTATGTGAGAGAGAAAGACGAACAACAGATATAGGACTCTTGTAATAATTTTAATAATAAACAAAATGTTCTTACGTGTTTTAGGTCCAGACTTATTTATTTCCAGGTCCAGATTTAGCGCACCGAACATTTGACGTGATCTTTCACATCTTAGCTGAAAACATGAGCAAATAGTGTGATTATCAAAAGTAGATTTATTAGATAATAACTTCTATCTAACTAATTCAAATTCAACTTCCGAAAACAAAAGTTGTAGATAACTCCTAACTTCACGTTAGAAGATAAAAGTTTTAAGAAAAACTAAAGATTAAAAAGCAATTACTTCTATCTACGCTTAGTGTATACAATATTTTATAGTTTATGTAACATTAATACTTACCACAATAGTATTTCTCTAAAACAAATCACAAAAATAAGTTGTTTACATTTAAAACTGTTAGTTCTACACAAAAAAACAGTCAGTGTTTTGCAAAAACCGACGAAAAACCGGCCGGTGCACTGGCACTGCACGGCCGGCGGCGGGCGACACGTGCTTTGACGGCCATCGTCGGAACTACTCGGACAGAACGTCTCTTTCGTCTCATTCTCTTTCTCTTTATCAGTCGGTCGGCAGTAGCGGGCGAGGTTAGACACGTTTACTTGCAGATAGGAGGTATTTGTAGCAAACCTGACGCAAATGTAACTTGGAGCTATTGCATCTATGAAGTTAGAAGTTATTACCAGCAATATGGACGATGTACTGATTTAGGAGGTATTTCAAGGATTCAATTTTAGCGCCATTTTTATTAAAATGAGATGAGAGTTCTTTTCAGTCTGTGCGAAATTGAATTTTAAGTCCAGTGGCATAAGAAACTCGATTTCGTAAAAAATGTCAGATAGGAGATATTGCCATATCACCGTCGATATTATATTAAACTAGCAAAACCTTGCAACTTCGTATGCGTGTATTTATAGCACATCAGCGCCATCTATATTAGACATTTGATCAAATCCTACGGGAATCGCATACTTTTCGGGAAAAGCACCTAACCTATGTGTTAATCCAAGTTATGTGTTATCAGCTACCTACATACCAAATATTATAAATATTGGCCCAGCCATTTGAGCGTGAAGAAGTAACAAACATACAGGGGCCCAAGTCTGCTAAAATACGAATGCACTAATAGAGTGTCGATGGTATGTCACTTGAATAGTTTTTGACATTTGGTATTCTCTTATTTGTTTAAGTCCGATGCCATTTCATTGACACACCATCAACCTACTATTGATCTTTTCGGTAGTCTGTTAATAAATTGTATTGAATGGAATTGTAATTGTTGGTGCAAACGGTATTCTCTTCGCTATTTGACGTTTGTTTGACAGTTGTATCAATAGTCTTTCAGTGGTGATTTAGCCATTGACTTACAATTGGATTCGAGATCGCCGCCTTGTCAACGAAGGTCGTCAAGATGGCGACCTCGGATCCTCACCGTACCACGTTGCCCTTTTAAAGTGTACTTTTTTGTTAAAAAGTGTTCATTTAAAATACTCGACATTGGCGAAATTGTCTATGTGTCGTTAAGACACGACAGAAAGCCATTAATTAAGAAAGAAGAAGAAGAAGAAGACTTACAATTGAACAACAACACCTTTTTTGTACCATTTTCTATTTTCACATCAACCATGAAGTCCTCAGCTGCCTCTTTACGTTGGCGTATTTTAGCCCTGGCGAATGCTGCTGACCGGAGACGTTCTTAGTTCATTATTTAATTGTATTAATATGTATTAAAATGGTAGGTACAGCAAATTGTTATTAATATTTTTTAGGTGATAGTGGTTACCCATTGCGTGCCACTATGATGACTCCTATCTTGAACACCAGAGAGGGGTCACCTGAGCATTACTATTATCAGAAGCAGGTGACGGCACGCAATGTAGTGGAGCGTTGCATTGGTGTTCTAAAAGCTCGATTCCGGTTAGATATTTGTTTAAGAATTTATACATATTTTAATCTCATAATCGACATCAAGGTTAACATTTTGTATTGGTGCTTATGTCCCATTTAATGGGGACTAAAGCTTGATATGCTCTGGTTGATACAAAGAATAATACATTTATAAATAGAATAGGCACTATTTCACTGCCTCCATGTACAGTCAAGAGCACGTAGACCTTTACACCTTCCAATATAAGCTGGCCCTGTGTAGCATGCGGCGTAGCGGATACGCGGGACCAGCTTATATTTATATTTGTATTATTATTATATTTATATTTGGAACACTAAACAACAATAACTTATGTAGGTACTGTATGTGTTTGTGTCCAGTCCAGTGTTGAAAAATTGCTCCTGTTTTCAATATCTATTGTAATAAAACAACAATTGTGCTAAAATCATAAATAATAATAATTTAAGTGCTTCAAACTTACCATTCTCCACTGGACGTCGGTCTTGCGGACGCAGTCAGCCGATACGCTATATAACATAGTGGCACACTCCTCCCACAGGCGTTTGGTCTGGCTGCGTCCTTTTGAACGGTTGAGGTGGCCAAGGGCCATCTCCTTAAGGCACTCCATAAACTCAATCAATGCTTCCAGTTGATCAATCCCCACCATAACGTAAAACTTATAGGTACTTAGGTAAAATTACGAAGAGAATACATTAACTACGTAAACTTAAACTACGCGGTAAAAACGATTTTAAATTTTAGAAATGGCAAAGCATCTGTCATTGTCATATGACATTGACTGTCGGACACCGTTTTTTACTTTTAAAGGCATACGCAATATAACAAACAGCCTAATATTTGTTTCATTTTTCAAGAATATATACGTATTTTTATAAAATATAAATATTTACATTGTGTAAAAATATAATTTGTCGAAATTTATACATTAAGTAAGATTTAATTCACCTAAAAGCGGTTTTATGTGAATTAAAGCGATTCAACTGAAATGGTAGTTCATGGTAGATTTTAACAGGCAACACTGTCGACCATTCCGATCATACACCACTGACACTCTATAGTCATAACATTGAGATAGTAGTTAACTTTTAGCAGAATACCAAATTTGGCACTATGGAAATATAATGACAATAGGATGGTGATGGTATGGCAATCGTTGGTCGCCTAATTTAAAATAGCAGACTTGGGCCCCAGTACACAACTTTGGCCTTTGTAATGATTTAGGTCTCGGTCGTCCTCGAGGCTTAATATTAGAAGGATATCAAAAAAGGATGGGTTGCACTCCAGCACGGCAGAAGTGAAAACTTAAACATCAACGTTGTGCATTTTTGAATATTTTTTTTACGCTTTTTCGATCAGGCTACGGAGATCCGTACAATGACGCTAGTTCAACATTTTTTACCCATAATAAGTGCCAAGTGCGTCTAAAGAAGTTTTCACTTCAAAAAGACAATCATTTTACCTAGGTTATTTTGTAGTTCTGTATAATGATGTAAAAAGTTTGTACATTTTTTCCTGAATAAATCTATTCAATTTTTTCAGTTATGGCTACAATATGAAAACGGGGAAATGCGAGAAATTCGTGTACGGAGGCTGTGGCGGTAATGGAAACCGATACCCTACTGTGGAGGCATGCAGGAAGGAGTGCGAATTGTGATTGAAAAAATAAAACAACGCATTATTAAAAAATGTTTTCATTTCTTGGATGAACTCAACGCCATATACCCGAACTTATCTATTACTAGCTGCCCGGCCCGGCTTCGCCCGGGTACTGTTTCGTTTTTTTTTCAATCTTTCTGAGAGATTTTCTTAATATTTTTTTCCGTAAGAACCTTGTACAGAGTATTAGAAAACTACAAAAAAAAAAATCAGCCAAATCGGGCCGTTTTCATGTTATGTCGTGACAACGGAAAAGGGGTTTCATTTTTATATATATAAGATAGATTAAATGTCCCACTCTCCGTCTACCAGCCGGCTGTACACCACCCGAGATACAGACCTTATGTCTAGTTCGGGGATGGACTCCCGGAAGGGGGATGGACTGTGCGCCTGTAATTTTTACTTTTATTTTTAAGTTTTTCTTTTAAATACCAACAAATTGTACCTACGCTACGCTTAGTTGTAAAATGTTTTTGGCAAATAAAGATTTTAGTATTATTATTATCTTCTTTGAATTTAAGAGCGGCTCTTGTCGGCTCAGCCTCCATTTTTCTCTTTTCTGTGCCAAAAACATTAAGAACACTCTCAACGTTTTTAAGAAAAAAACACGGTGGTCGGATTTCCATTTATCTCTGAAACTGTTGTGTTTAGAAAGAAAAAAATCATGGTAGTAGCATAGAATAGTCCTAATCCTAATCCTAATTCTAATCCTAATCCTAATCCTAATCCTAACTAATATTATAAATGAGAAAGTGAGTTTGTTTGTTTGTTATTCCTTCACGGCTTAACTAATCATCCGATCATTATGAAAATTTGTATACATATTGTCAGGGGTACAGAGCCCAACATAGGCTACTATTTATCCCGTGAAAGTATGTCATTCCAATGGGAAAATATTTTTTCTACTATAGATGGCGCTGTAATTCGCAATTGCCGGCCAACAGATGGCGCCACAAGTCGCGCTAAACGTGATCTTAATCATAAATTTGACCGCGAGCAAAGCCGCGTGCAAAAGCTAGTAATATTATATAGGCAAAAGTTTGTGATATATTTGTAACTTCACGGTCAAATGGCTGGGTCAATATTTATGATATTTGGTATGTAGGTAGCTGATACCTTGGATTAACACATAGGGTACATTTTATCCCGAAAAGTACGCGATTTCCGTAGGATTTGGTCAAAAATCTGATATAGATGGCGCTACTGTGCATAAACAAGCAAACGAAGATGCGCGGGTTCCACTAATTATAAAGAGGAAAGATTTGTTTGTTTCTTTGTTTGCATTGAATAGGCTCCGAAACTACTGGACCGATTTCCAAAATTCTTTCACCAGTAGATAGCTACACTATCAGGGAGTGACAGAGGCTATAGCTTTTCCCGAAATTCAGTGTGGTTCCCACGGGAACGGGTCTGGAACTTCACGCGGACGAAGTCGCGGGCAAAAAAGCTAGTAGTTTATTAATAGTGAAATTACGAGGAAAACTATCAGAAAAAATAAAAGGTAACATAAAATTCAATGACACGTCATTAAAAATATAATTATAAAATGTTAAGTGATCATTAATCTCGAATATCAACCAGTTAATTATGAAAAATATTTGAGACTAGCTGCTGCATGCGGTGTTACCCGCGTTATTAAATTTTACGCACAGTAGCGCCATCTACTTTTATAGGGCCATTGACCATCAGATATTTTACCAAATCCTACGGGAATCGCGTAATTTTAGGGATGAAAAGTACCCTATGTGTTAATTCAAGGTATCAGTTACCTGCATACTAAATATCATAAAAATTAGCCCAGCCATTTGAGCGTGAAGAAGTAACAGACATACATACAAACTTTTGCCTTTATAATAGTAGGTTAATAATTATATTATCATACTAATCATACTAATATTATAAATGAGAAAGTCAGTTTGTTTGTTATTCCTTCACGGCTTATCTAATCAGTCGATCATTATGAAAATTTGTATATATATTGTCAGGGATACAGAGCCCAACATAGGCTTTTTATCCCGTAAAAGTATGTCATTCCAATGGGAAAATATTTTTTCTGCCATAGAGGGCGCTGTATGAGCTGCTATCGGCCAACAGATGGCGCCACAGGTCGCGCTATGGGTTGTTTTGTTATCAAACAAGATCTATGTCATAAAGTTAACGCGAGAGAAGCCGCGGGGAAAAGCTAGTAATCATATTACATATATATAGTCGGAATATTGATAGTGGGATTAGATGTTTACAATAACTAAAACGTTTTCAACTATTTCTTTTAAGTTGTTTACTTTGCCTTCAAATAGCAACAGTGGCAAGATGAAAGGTTTTTGTCTGTTCTTTTTACTTGTGATTGTTGGCTTGGCTTCTGCAGGTAAGTGCTTCATCATTGATAGATGGATAATAGGATAATTTTCAAGAGAGGGCACAGCGGATAATCCGTTCAAGCCTTCTGGGGAAGGACCTCCACCTTACAGAAGATCGTAGCCAAATAGCATTGGTCTCGGCCATGTTGTGTTCCTACGGTGAGTAAGGTCTCCAGAACTCTCCACTTGGGGGGGTTGGGACTTGGGAGGGTTGGGAACGCGTGAGTGATACCGGTATTGCAAGCGTCTATAGGCTACGGTGATGCTTACCATCAGACGGGCTGTATGCAAGTTTGTACTAATTCACGATATGATCAAACGATCTTAACTTTTATGAAGTAGCCGCGCGTTTAGCTGTCCATATCGAGAAACGATTTCATAACATTGATCTGCTCAAACCACATCAAGATGTCGTCAACTGTCTGTTGGCCACATCATGAAGTGCAACCATTTCATAAAATTATCTGTGATTTCATGAAGTGAGCAAGTCTACGATATGGCTACGACATATAAGTACATTGTACTATCATTGCCAAACAAAGTGGTAGAATAAAATTTTGCACATGCAAAGTGTGTGTTTTTTTGCGCCGATCTCATGTTGTGTGTCATTAGATAGGTCTCTTAAAAACATTGTGGGTGTGGAAAGATCATTTTTCGAAACAATGATCAATGTGACAACTTTCGTTTTGAACAGTGGCCCCGCCCCGGCCCCCTCTATCTCCGAAAGTCGTGTGTTTAGAAATTTGAAAAAAATCATGGTAGTAGTCCATATGCTGAACCTTCAATGGAAACTATTACGGTTAAGTAGGCTTCACTTAGTTACCGAGTAATAGCCCTAATAAAATTTATTTGTTGAAAACTTACAAATGTGATAGAATGATATTGGAGTAATTTGCAAGCAAGCAAAGCACATACGGAACCCTACACTGTGCGTGGCCCGACACGCACTTGACCGGTTTTTTACAATTAATCAGATTTTATCTTGGTATTCGAATAAAATATTTCTTTAACTATGTTTTTTTCATAATTTCAGATGATGAAAGGCCGGATTGCAATCTGCCATTGGTTACTGGCACGTGCATGGGTTTTTTCCCAAGGTATGTATTTTTTATAAGAAATCTGGTAAATTGGCATAATATATTTCAATTTATATCAAGAGAGGTAGGGCACAGCGGTTTATCCGCTTAAATTGAAGCAGCCCGTTTGGGAAAGGACCTCCCACCTTACAGAAGATCGTGGCCAAATAGCATTGGTCTCGGCCATGTTGTGTTCCTACGGTGAGTTAGGTCTCCAGATTTCCATTTTCTACAGGGTCGGCAACGCGCGAGTGATACCCCCGGTATTGCAAGCGTCTATAGGCTACGGTGATTCTTACCATCAGGCGGGCCGTAAGCTTGTTTGCCAAATTTGTGGAAAAAAAATGGGTACGTCTCATTTGTTCTATGAAACATGACGTAATAGAACAATATTAGAAAATGTTGTCCTTATTTGTACTATAGAACTACATACTAGCCTTTGCCCCTGTTTTTGTTTATGAATGCACAGAACTAAATGGGAATCTCTTTTCCCAAATTCTTCCATGATGAGATATATAAGACGTATATATGTAGCAAATCATTTTCGAGTGGCTAGTTTACATATCAACCTCAAGAAGTTTTGTTCTATGGAACAATTGAGACAAAAAGTACAAACTGTTCTACAGTATAAATAGGGACAATATTTTCTAAAATTGTTCTATTACGTCATGTAGAACAAATGGTAGCTACAAAAAAAAAAAAAAAATACACCCATATTTAACAAAATTAAATTATTATTATTATCCAATATTACAAAATTAAATTATTCAAATTATATTATATTTTTATTACTATAAAAGTCTCTCCATGCGGCATTGTGGGATGTGCTTTTCACAACAATGCCGGATGTAGGGACAGTCGAACCTATTAGCTATCATATCCAGAACTGTGTTGGAACTGGCCTGAACTCTGCGCACCAGGGAGGCTCCTTTTTTGCGTATACTAGCCTGAAAACAGTCAGTGTTTGCCAATGCAAACATACCTGATGCGCTACAGGTATGTAAAATAAAAAAAATAACTAACTGTTTATTTTTTCAGTTATGGCTTCAATACAGACACTGGATTATGCGAGGAATTTCCTTACGGAGGCTGTGGCGGTAATGGAAACCGATTCCCTACTATGGAAGCTTGTAAAAGATTTTGCGAATTCTGACAAAATTGTGATTGAATAATAAAACAATATTATTGTAATCTAATTGAAATTTTACTAACATAGCTATGATATATCACTGTAACTAACACCATAATGGACTCAAATTGTCTGAAATAAAATTTATTATTATTATTGTGAGATAAATGAGTGAAAATAAAACAATGCATAAGTAAATAAAAAAAAATGATTTCTTGCACAAAGCCTTTACGACAGGTCCGGTGTGGTCGAGTGGCAATGGTCACTTTATCCCAAGGGCCGCTGTTTCGAATCCTGAGCAAATCAAACATTTGTGTGCATGAACATGTCTGTTTGCCTTGATCTGGATGTTTCTATATATAATAAGTATTTATTTACAAAATAAAGTATTTAAGTATATTTATCACTTATCAGCAATCTAGTAGCCTTAGTACAAGCTTAGTTGCTTAGTTTGGGACTAGATGGCGTTGTGTGATTCATCAAAAAAAAATCTTTTTTAAACAATACACACCCACTACAATCTCTCGTCTCTTATGTACAAAATGAACTCGCTTCCGATGTTTAGATCTTTAGTTTAAAGAGTAGCTTATTTATTTAATACGAGCTGTTACCCGCGACTTCGTCCGCGTGAAATGTTCAAATAAGCATAACTCCTTTTCCTGTCATGCGATTTAAATGAAAGCCTATATTCTGCTCCAAGCCGAGCTCTATCTTCCTGTGGAAACAGCATTAAAATCCGTTCAGTAACTTAGAAGATGTGCGCGTTCAAACAGACAGACAGACAGACAAAAAATTCCAAAAAAATAGTTTTCGCTTTTATTACCTTTCTCCAAACTGTTCCCTCTCCATTTTTGCCAAATATGTTCAAAGTACAGACATATCGGGGTCTACTGTTTTATTATATGTATAGATTTAATACTGAATAATAGTAATATGTACTACATGTATAACAAGAGAATGTGCCTGGTGAAATATCGGTGCATTTGTAACTCGCCTAGGTATGTAGCAACCTACATACCTAGGCGAGTTACAAATGCACCGATATTTATTTATTTATTTATTTATTTATTTAGGCACACAATACAGATTACAGTCAACATGGTTATACGTAAAAACAGTATTGGAACTAATCTAGACTATAATCCAATGACACGCGTGCACATCATGATTTTACTTAATATGTAAACAATTTTGATTTTATAATTATTTTAAACAGTTTTAACAAATTTTGATTTTAACAACCATAAAGAGTAAGAAGAAGAGAAAAAAAAAGTGATTATTGATCATTTTGAAAGTACAAAATTAAATTGATTGATTAAACGATTCAAATAAAATTCTTTTTAAGCTGTTCTGGAAGCTCCGAAGACTCGAGTCAAATATGTCAATATGATTGACAGCATTAGAGTTCGACAACAGGATATGATACTAACTCAATCTCTCATTGTAATAAATAAATATATAGGGGACAAATCACACAGATTGAGCTAGCCCCAAAGTAAGTTCGAGACTTGTGTTATGGGATACACTCAACGATATGTACTATATTTTATAACAAATACATATATAGATAAACATCCAAAAGTCGAGGCTAATTAGAAAAAGTTCGTTTTTCATCATGACCCGACTGTTTGAACCCGGGACCTCCTGGGTGGCGGTCTGGCGTGGTAACCATTACGCCACGGAGGTCGTCAATTGATGTGTCTAAGTGCCCGCTAGGGCCTACAGGGTAATGTTTTTTTACTTTGATTTTGAACTGATTTCATTGCAATTTTTCAGAATTCAAACAGAAAAACAAGATACACGCACGAAGATTCGGTAGTCTTTACTTATAATGCTTTGTGCTGAATGTCCTCGCACAGCCTGAACCGCTGATCGTAGTTTTAGGCTTAGAACCAGTGATCTGTTATTTACTATAGATTCGTAATGTTTGACACATACCCGCTGCCACGTCGACTGAGGCCACAGCCTTAGTTGAATTTCTTCCGACTTAGTCGTAGTTTGACGTTCAGTGAATGCGTATCTCACAATAATATCACAAAAATGGTTAAATGCACTGTTAAAACATGTATGTCGTGATCCCAAACTAATAACAAAGCAAGTGGTATCACTTTTCACAAATAAGAATGTTTAATTATGTTAAAATTATACCAAAATAGTATTAAAATCGAAATTAATATATGACGCATTGTTTTTGCCAACAGTGTTGCCAGTAAAAACGATTTTAAGTTTCCCAAATGTTAGGAGTTTAGTCAATGACGAACTCATACGCCTTTATGTATCATTATTAGTAACACAGTAGAAGTAAACCTACAACCAGGCTCAAACTAGAATTAATTATTTACTTAGAATTGATTGATACTAAAATCAATCGCTAGTGCTACGCACGTCAAGACAAGAAAAAACAAATCATTTTCCTCTTTTTGATATGGCTTTTAACTGACATTTGACATAATGATATTATTACTATGACAGTGAAGTAACAATTTCATCTTTTTCATTGTGGTAACGGTGTTTAATTTAAATTGTTTCTGCAATTATCAAATGTTCGATTGAGTACAATAGTTTTTTTTGTTTTATGTTGTATTTTATTCAAATTATTTAAATTTATTATTTTATTTTATTTAAATTTCATTTTCATTTCTTAACAATAAAAAAAATCTACTGAAGACTTGGCTGTATGGGCATAGTTCCCTTTGCCTACCCAGAATGGGTGAAGAAAACAAAAAAAAATCTCTGCTAAAAGTTAGTAGTAGCACAGAATAGATAATAGTAGTAGGTCTGCATCGGTTAGATTCATCAATGACTAAAAAATGGAAACTTCTCCATTCCGCCATGATTCATTCTTGAAATATAATATGTATGTACCAATATTTACGCATCTATATATTTATTTCTTCCTATCTTTAATTCTTCTGTCACCTAAGAAACAATAATATGGTATAAAAACTTTTTAAAAAAAAAAAAGACTCATAACATTCATTCAATGGGAAAATTATTCATGAGCTGGCAACTCTGACCATTTTTCTGGGAGTAATGCCTTTGTCTCATTTTGACATAATTCGTTTGACTCTAGAAAAAAAGAGACAAACATATTTTACTTTGGCATATGCTCGGAATATGTATCGGTTTCAAAGCTACGTCTTTAACACTCTAAAGTGGTTGCGGCTTTTTACGAATGCTTTGTATGACGTTACTTCTCTTGTCATAAAATATATAAAATCTCATTGCTTAGAACTGACAGTGAAACGCAACTGCGACACAACTGCAACGCAACTGAAACTCAACTGCAACGAAATCCAATCGCGAGTTTCCTGCGTGCCAATTTCAATGAAACTAGTTTGCAACGCATATTCGCAAACGCAAAACGATTTCAATATGGTTGCGTCATGTCTGATCCGTCAAAGGAGTCTATGACAGAAACTCAAATGCAATTTAAAAGTAAGTTTCAGTTTCGTCCATAGATTTAGTATATACTTACTAATAGATGGGCAATGGTTTGATTGAGGCGAGACCAAAAACAAAATACACTAGTGTGCGTATAATGTACATGTCTGCATGCAAGATATATAATTTTGTTGATTTTCCTTTTTGTTTAAGTTGCATCCAGGCACTGCACAGGTAATCATATATAATCACGCCTAATTAACACCAAAACTACACTTAAAAACCATAAATTTTGCAAAAATAAGTAGGATTTGATGTCCTGAAATACAGGTTTTACCTAGTTTAGGCATCAGTCTCTCACAAATTATAATTATCCACCTACCTACATTGTATTTCTTAGTTTTATCTGTTTTTTGTGAGAGAAAAAAATAAAGATTATTATTATTATTTGTTTTTAACACGACTGACGTCAGGCCGACACAGGCCGATAGCGATGGTCTCGCCTATCTATCTCGCTCTAACAAACGCGTATGCTATGATCTATCTCTATTGCATTGCCGATACGCTAGTAAGTATAAACTAAATCTATGGGTTTCACCGTCTGTTTTGGGCCCTAGAGGATGTGTTTTTTTTATGGTGTATACATTAGGTCTAAAAAAGGACTTTCGGAAATTCCCACAGGAAATTTCGCATCTTCCGCTAGTCCATACTACTAATATTATAAATGCGAAAGTGTGTTTGTTTGTCCTTCCGCCTTCACGTCGAAAGTAATGAACGAATTGATATGATTTTTTTATTAGTGATAGTTTATGGTGGAGAGTAACTTAAGGCTACTTTTTTCCCCCACGGGATAAAGAGATTCCCATGGGACAAAATATTGACATTTTTCCTTGACCACGCGGGCGGAGCCGCGGGTAACAGCTGGTTATATATAAGTTATAGATGATTACGTCACATGTCGCTATTCCGTCCCGTCGGTAGTTTACGGGAAGTGTTAATATCTAAATATAGCAGCAATTAGCTAATCAGACATTATAAAATCCAACATTAACTAATGGATTCTTTGATGTGTTGAGTTTCCGAGGCCGGGCGTCAAAAACGAGCAGACATCTGGCAATTTTGTAAAAGCGAACCACGCCCTTTTCCGATGGACATGTCTACTTTGGAAAACTAGAGCATAGAACGTTTAGAACTGACATTTTTAGAAAAGTTACTTGAATTTGAGCATTTATATCATACTAATATTATAAATGAGAAAGTGAGGTTTGTTTGTTTGTTATTCCTTCACGGCTTGACTAAGCAGCCGATCAAAAATTTGTATACGTATTGTCAGGAGTACAGCGCCGCTACACGCTATTTTTTACGCGGGCGAAGCCGCGGGTAACAGCTAGTACTGATATGATGCTCAAATGAGGGGGAGGAGAACGAGAGGAGTCCAAAATATTTCTTAATTTCTTTGTTTGTGGTGTTTGTAAGCACTTTCAATAAGATGAAACACTTGCTTGTTTGTTGTATGCGATTAAAAAGATTATGTTACAAATTGTTGCCGCATCTATCAGCAATAATAATATTTGAGGTCACATTGCTAAAGTTAAAAATCCTTTATAATATTTTTATTCTTACAATAATATGTGTTTCATTTTGACATCGAAATTTCGGAAGGGACAAACATAAGGCATCGTCCTAATAGGACGCGAATGCGCGATCATCGCGCGAGTAAGCGATGCGACCGTCGCGTGTACGCGCGATCAAACATATTGAACTCGAATAGGTCCTAACTGACAATCGCGCGATGCTTAGGCGCACGCTTATGAACACGTGATGGTCGCTTCGCTTACTTGCGCGATGATCGCGGATTCGCGTTCTATTAGGACAATGCCTAAAGCTTGTAAAAATGCCGCCTCTAATACATTTAGACGCCCACAACCAATCGCTGACGGCCCGAAATGGCTGTTTCCGTATCGCAAGATGGCCGCCGGGCGTGGGTTTCCGACAAACGTCAAAAATGGCGGGAAAATAGTTTATGGATGGTTTATGGATTGCATTTTTGTATAGTTTTCTTTATGACATGAGAGATTGACATTATCTACTTCTATACGGATTCGAAAAAGGGGTTATTTTTCTTTTTACGTCATTCGGCAGGTAAACGAACAAATGCTTAGTTTTATTTTCGCATTCGGTCTTGTCTATGTAAACAAAATGTTATCCAATAACCACAGCAAGATTTGATTAGTTTGGGACTAGATGGCGCTTTAATTCATCGAGAGCATTCACATGATGACCACAGAGGTAACAATATGCATGCAGCATTTTATATTTTAAACCACCTAACCACAACAGAAACTGACAAGTGCGTGTCGGGCCACACCAAACGTAGGGTTCTGTATTTGCTAATCTTTGCTTGCTTGCAGATGAGTGCAATTTATGATATTTGTACGTTTTCATCAAATAAAATTTACTTCTAAATTAGTAAAAGTAAGTAAATAGGCTATTACTTGGTAATTAGTAAAGCCTATTTAATCGTTGTAGTTTTTCGTGTTGGTTGCTTCATATGGACTACTACCAAGTTTTTTTTTAAATTTCTAAACACAAGACTTTTGGAGATAGAGGCGACACCCTGCTAAATGAAAATGGCACGTTAAATGTAAACTCCTTGTAGTTTAGTACGTGACCCTAAAAACGAGTTTATGTTATTTTTCTGCCTACAACCCGAAGAATTACAGGTTGCCTAGCATAATACTTACATCATGAATCTCTTTATCTACAATCAACGAAGGTATTTGAGGTTGCTTCTTTTGAAACCTGCGTACTGGTGACAAGGTATAACCCGCACTGCTCAGTGTCTCGTTTTCATTGTGTCACGATTAAGGAGAACACGACAATAAGGTTTTTTTTTTTAATTCTTAACGAATACAGGGTTACTTGTAATTCGACGTACATCCAGAACATGCGGATTGGGGGGCTCAAAAGCAACAAAATGAACCACCCGAACGTACGGGTGAAGTCTAGTGGTTCTCAAGATCTTTGGGTTTTTTGAATTTTACCCAGAATTTCACATTTAATTTAAAATTATAAAAAATCTACTAATCATATGGCCTCCATTTAACTTTCATGTCATACCTGACACTTCAGTTAATCTAAAAAGGTCATTATATTCCAAGACAGCTATAGTTTCTCCCCCGGGACGTCAATAAGCTTCATTGCTTATTTTCAATCTGAGGTCGCCGTTGTTGATCCTGGCTATAAATGTGACAAAGCGGTGGGAATGTGTGGTGGACTAGTCCCGAAGCAAGCGGGCCACCTGATGGAAAGTGCTTACCGCCGCCTATTAACATCAGTAATACCAGGGACACTACCAAAGCATTGCTTTGTACAAGGATTATATCGATGACGTATGTAAATGGAAACAGGTTATAACCGGTTCCCGCCGGTTAATCGGCAAAACGATCTATTAAAGTGAAATATTCGAAACATTAGTATAATTTATGTGTCCGCCATAGCCATATGGACGTCTCAATTTAAACATTTTTGTATACATGTAAGTAATATTTTTACTTAGTTGAAGTATGTAATATAAAGAAACATGAATAGTAATAGTGGATAACGAGCCTTATTAACACACCGGTTCTCTTAAGGGGGGGGGGGGGGGGGGGGGGAAAGAAGGGGGGGGGGGGGGTAGAGGGTGGATGGACTATGAATTCGAACTAGGACAGGTCGAATAAAATAAATTAGCTTTATGAAAAAAATCCTTTTCTTTCTTTATAAATAATATATTTTATTTTCTACGAGAAACAATACGGGTTATTATTTAGTATATAGGATAACAATTGTACAGTCAAGAGCATGTCAACCTTGTAATCGGACTTTGTACCGCTCTTAAGTTCTATGTCATAAGAGCCAAAATTGTACTGCAAGTGTGAAGCTCAACTTGCACCTGACTGTACTTATTTACTTAATTTACATATAAGGAAATTCACAGCAATAATTTATAAATACATTTTTACATAATATAAAAATAAAATTAAGTAGCTTCTGCTGTCTGTACCCTTAAATTTTTTAAACCACTCGTTTTTAGCAATAGACAGAGTGATCCAAGAGAAAGCTTAAAAATATTGTATTATGCTATTCAAGAGGGGTTTTCTTCACCGAACCCTCAGGTTGTGGAATGAACTCCCTGACCATGCTTTCCCTGTCGATTACAGCATGGTGTACTTCAAAAAGGGTGTGAAGAGGTTCTTACAGAGACGGCAACGCGTTAGTGATGCTCCTGGTATTGCAAAAGTCCATTCGGTGACTGCTTACCATCAGGCGGCCGTATGCTTGTTTGCCACCTTCTTAGTGGTATAAAAAAACAAGGATTTTTCGAAATTCCCACGGGAAAGCGGTATATACGCAAATTAAGTTGTGTGGATTTATTTACATTTAAATCCTTACATTTTAAATCAAATTTCTCTGCAATGTACTTTATCTGTTCGCGATAAACTAAAAAAATATTGTGATCTTATTAAAACTCCAAATTAATTAATTGTAATTTTATTAACTCACTGACAAAAACCAAAGACGAAACAGGACGATAACCCAAATACGGCGGTGGCGTTCT
Source organism: Endotricha flammealis (assembly GCA_905163395.2). Taxonomy (NCBI): domain Eukaryota; kingdom Metazoa; phylum Arthropoda; class Insecta; order Lepidoptera; family Pyralidae; genus Endotricha; species Endotricha flammealis. Next base: position 3,287,864 of record LR990883.1, read on the forward strand.
AGAGCGACCGGGCACTATGGTTGGCACAGATCAAAACTACATTCAGCCATAGAATAAGTAATAACCCGAGGTAGAATAGCCACTCTCCGCCCCGCACCGGACCGATTTACGGCACCCCGGGAGCCCCTCGAGGAGCCCTCAGTCGCAAAGGTGTGCGTTTATTGAACGTGTGCGCATACGTGTGCTCGTGTACAAAGGACATTGGCCTATGTAGTAGAATAGGTAATTATTTCACGCGCGTTGTAAGGAGTGTCCGGGCTGTGATTCAGCTTAGTGCCCAAGTCCAGTATACTACTTATTGAACCGATTATTATGCGGTTTTCATCTATGGATAGAGTTCTTCAGGAGGGTTCTAGTAATCTATAAATACATTGTTACTGTGAATTTTCAAAATGGCCGCCAAATCAATAATCGTAGTCATGAATTTCCACGCATCGCCCTGCGATTCTCATCATTTCTCTGGGGCACGGTCTGTCTTGCAACCAGTATGCCATCGATTCATCCGTCATCATCATCATGATGAGGGCAAATATGAGGATGTTGATGATGAAATGCATTGTTGGTGATCCTGTAAAAAAAGATTTGATATAAGATAAGGTTTATTTGCGTAGAATAAGGTACATAATAGATTACTTAACATTAAAAATTGTCGGCTTATTCGCGACTTTGGGCGTACAAATATAATTATTTTAATGTGTACAATATAATTTTCATTAATTATCATTATTATACAATTATAAATAAATTCATTAAATACAAAGATAAATTCATGAAATGAAAAAAAGTTTTACGATTACGAAATTACATTTACGATACAATATTATATTACTCTAAAAAAACATTAAAATTTTTCATTCATAATAATATTAATATTCAATTTCATTCATGATAATAACATTTGCCTATTCAAAAGAATAACATAGAGTAAATGATTATACATTTTAATTGCCATGAAGTATACTTTCCCTGAATACGAACAATGTAAGTCTTATTTCATTAAAATATTCTGGTAAATGATTGTACACTTTAATTGCCATGCAGTATACTTTCCCTGACTACGTTAAAAAAATAATTCACTAGTCACTAGGCGAAGTAAACAACTGCTCACAGCAATCTAGGCAAAAAAGGCTGCAACTGGGTTTCTTTCGCCATTTCATTACCCAGTGGTCATTTTGCTTTGTTTCCGAAAGGTTGGTAGTACTTGGTAGTTCATACAGTAACTAACATAATAATAATATAAAAATAAAAAAACTAATATATATTTATCTGCCAAGTCGAGCAATATTATCAAATGATCAATTACATTTTTTTCTTATCTATATTTAAAAAGAAGAAGCTGACTGACTGACTGACTATCAACGCAGGGTTTAAACTATAAGGGTAAGAAACTTGAAATTTTGCACAGGGGTTCCTTTTATAACGTAGGGGAGCACTAAGAAAGGATTTTTCAAAATTTCAGAGAGGTAGGGCACAGCGGATAATCCGCTCAAATCGGAGCAGCCCGTCTGGGGGAGGACCTCCACCTTACAGAAGATCGTGAGTAAGGTCTCCAGAGCTCCACTTGGGGGGGTTGGGAGGGTTGGCAACGCGTGAGTGATACCCCCGGTGTTGCTTACGTCTATAGGCTACGGTGACGGCTTACCATTAGCCGACCGTGTGCTTGTTTGCCACCTGTGTGGTATAAAAAAAAAAAAAACCAACGGGAAAGCGAAATATACGCTAGTTCGTTATAATTTTGTTTGTTTTGGAGAGATTGTCATAAAAGGCGCGTCAAAATTGTTGGCTATACATACATAGAAAATCGATGCAAATGTGTGGTGGGCTTGTCCCGATAAAAAGGCTTAAAATAAATACTTACAATAATATGTTTCAGATTATGTAGCTGTCCACTATAAACAAAATATAGGAATAAACTGACAATTAAATCATTATTACTACGTATTTGTTACAATTTATTGTAGACTGTCGTCCAAGTCTTCTTTTCCATACCCATCGTATTTAATAAATATTAAGAGTGAAAAGAATGCTTGGCCCACGCTCGGCGTCTGTCACCAAAACGGCCTTCCGGGTGAAAGTTAGGGGAAACCGCCGCCCAATGGAACAGAAGACTGACACTCGCCAGTGATATGGCTGCTACACACCGTACGAAAAATCTGTACGATTGGACGGTACAGTTCAAACTGCAACGGCAAAACGACATGACTATATGAGCAAAACTGTACAGTTTGTAAGATTTCACAAAACTTTACAATATTGGACGAGTATGAAATGTATAGATAAATCGGAATCGAAAGGAACTGTGTCGATAATCGTAAGGTGTGTGCCAGTCGTCATAAGTTTTTACGTGGATCGAGCTAACTCGTCGTCAGTCGAGGACGTCGAAGCCATGGTTTAGAAGAAGTTATCTTGGTTCAATAATAATCTAGTAACGTGTGCACAACAGTGCCGTTTGATTGTAATGATTTTTCGTAACATGTGTAGCAGCCATTAGGGCGGAGAAGGTGGCAGACAGTCAGGTTTTAGCCGATATGCCCTTCATTGGCTGGAGAGGAGAGCCCCACAGACCCCTGTCGCTTCCCCAGGTGGCGGGACATGCAATAATGCATCTGACTAAAAGAACTGAATCGTCAAGAGAGGTAGGGCACAGCGGATCATCCGCTCAAATCGGAGCAGCCCGTTTGGGAAAGGACCTCCACCTTACGGAAGATCGTAGCCAAATAGCATTGGTCTCGGCCATGTTGTGTTCCTACGGTGAGTAAGGTCTCCAGAGCTCCACTTGGGGGGATTGCGAGGGTTGGCAACGCGTGAGTGATACCCCTGGTATTGCAAGCGTCTATAGGCTACGGTGATGCTTACCATCAGCCGGGCCGTATGCTTGTTTTGCCAACTTTGTGATATAAAAAAAAAGATAGAAACAACAGATAGGTTTTCAAAACTAAGTTTAGCCGGCGTACTATATGACACTAAACAAGAATGACGCAATTCTATTATTAATTTTTGATATAATTATCCTTCAAAGCATTACAGGACGCTTGCGGTTTTGCTCGCGTATTTGCATTGGACTTATATGGAATGGTTTACGTCGCTGTGCGTCCCACTCTAAATGAACACGTGAGTTAAGCTACGTCGACCCTAGTCAGTGTTTGGATTGATTTCGTTAACTGGAGGCCTGTGTTTTCAAGCCTGAAGACCACACAATTGGATTAACTATTGTCATCCATCTACAACATCCGGGACCCATTCTTGACGTGCCCTCCGTCCGAACAATTTTTTAGAGATGAACGTATAATCCGCTCAAATCGGAGCAGCCCGTCTTTGGAAAGACCTCCACCTTACAGAAGATCGTAGCCAAATAGCATTGGTCACGGCACTGACGGCCATGCTGTGTTCCTACGGTGAGTAACGGTACGGTGAGGTCCTTTCCCAAACGGACTTCCCCGATTTGAGCGGATTATCCGCTGTGCCCTACCTCTCTTATCACGTTTCATAACCTGTGTTAATTAATTTAATTAATTATTTTATAATCTGTTTCGCCCAATGTCTCCGAACGAAGCAATCCATAATACGAAAATACAGAGGTACTTTTCGTCATACAAATAATTATATTGACTAGTAGATGGAAGCGTCTGTAACCGTAGTAACACCGGCTTTGTATCGATCTGTCTCGTAGTGATGTGATGTGTTATCGATAAAATATTATAAAATATCGATACGTGCTGGATTCTTCTGTTCATGTAATTGTAGTAGGTGATTATGACAAGACGTTTGTATGGAGTGTCCGGGGTGTGCCTAGGGTCTCCATTTAACTTTCATGTCATACCTGACACTTCAGTTAATCTACAAACGTCATTATATTCCAAGACAGCTATAGTTTCTCCCCCGGGACGTCAATAAGCTTCATTACTTATTGTCAATCTGAGGTCGCCGTTGTTGGTTCTGGCTATACATGTGACACAGCGGTGGGAATGTGTGGTGGACTAGTCCCGAAGCATGTCACTTGATGGAAAGTGCGTACTGCCGCCTATTAACATCAGTAATAAATACCAGGGACACTACCAAAGCATTGCTTTGTACAAAGATTATATCGATGACGTATGTAAATGAAAACAGGTTATAACCGGTTCCCGCCGGTTAATCGGCAAAACGATCTATTAAAGTGAAATATTCGAAACATTAGTATTATTTATGTGTCCGCCATAGCCATATGGACGTCTCAATTAAAACATTTTTGTATACATGTAAGTAATATTTTTACCTTAGTTGAAGTATGTAATATAAAGAAACATGAATAGTAATAGTGGATAACGAGCCTTATTAACACACCGGTTCTCTTAGGGGGGGGGGGGGAGAGGGTGGATGGACTATGAATTCGAACTAGGACAGGTCGAATAAAATAAATTAGCTTTATGAAAAAAATCCTTTTCTTTCTTTATAAATAATATATTTTATTTTCTACGAGAAACAATACGGGTTATTATTTAGTATATAGGATAACAATTGTACAGTCAAGAGCATGTCAACCTTGTAATCGGACTTTGTTACCACTCTTAAGTTCTTTCTCATAAGAGCCAAAATTGTACTGCAAGTGTGAAGCTCAACTTGCACCTGACTGTACTTATTTACTTAATTTACATATAAGGAAATTCACAGCAATAATTTATAAATACATTTTTACATAATATAAAAATAAAATTAAGTAGCTTCTGCTGTCTGTACCCTTAAATTTTTTAAACCACTCGTTTTTAGCAATAGACAGAGTGATCCAAGAGAAAGCTTAAAAATATTGTATTATGCTATTCAAGAGGGGTTTTCTTCACCGAACCCTCAGGTTGTGGAATGAACTCCCTGACCATGCTTTCCCTGTCGATTACAGCATGGTGTACTTCAAAAAGGGTGTGAAGAGGTTCTTACAGAGACGGTAACGCGTTAGTGATGCTCCTGGTATTGCAAAAGTCCATTCGGTGACTGCTTACCATCAGGCGACCGTATGCTTGTTTGCCACCTTCTTAGTGGTATAAAAAAACAAGGATTTTTCGAAATTCCCACGGGAAAGCGGTATATACGCAAATTAAGTTGTGTGGGTTTATTTACATTTAAATCCTTACCTTTTAAATCAAATTTCTCTGCAATGTACTTTATCTGTTCGCGATAAACTAAAAAAATATTGTGATCTTATTAAAACTCCAAATTAATTAATTGTAATTTTATTAACTCACTGACAATAACCAAAGACGAAACAGGACGATAATCCAAATACGGCGGTGGCGTTCTAGAGCGACCGGGCACTATGGTTGGCACAGATCAAAACTACATTCAGCCATAGAATAAGTAATAACCCGAGGTAGAATAGCCACTCTCCGCCCCGCACCGGACCGATTTACGGCACCCCGGGAGCCCCTCGACTGAGGGCAGTCGCAAAGGTGTACGTTTAATGAACGTGTGCGCATACGTGTGCTCGTGTACAAAGGACATTGGCCTATGTAGTAGAATAGGTAATTATTTCACGCGCGTTGTAAGGAGTGTCCGGGCTGTGATTCAGCTTAGTGCCCGAGTCCAGTATACTACATATTGAACCGATTATGGTGGTCAGGTAGACACAGTTTACTTTGACTTTCGGAGGGCATTTGACGTTGTCGACAATGATATACTTCTCCAGAAGTTTGCGGCAATAGGATTCACACCGTCTCTGTTGAGTTTTTTCTGTTCCTATTTCCGTGACAGGAAACAGTACGTCCACTACTCCGGACGAGATTCTAACCCTTTCTTTACCTATTCTGGCGTTGGGCAGGGCTCTAATTTCGGTCCTTTAGGGTTTTTAATATTTATTAATGACTTGCCGGACACAGTCAGCTCAGCACGGTGTCTGTTGTTCGCTGATGATTTGAAACTTTTTTTATAAATCGGTGACCAAGTTGACTGCGAGTTGCTTCAGCGTGATGTCAATAACGTATTATCCTGGAGTGAGAGGAACAAATTGACCTTCAATCCCGACAAGTGTTTCGTTATGTCATTTACTCTCGCGAAAAACTCTTTAATAGCCAATTACCAGCTGGGCAACTCCAATATACCGAGAGTTTCGACTATACGCGATCTAGGTGTGCAAATCACTGACGATCTTTCCTTTCGTCGGCATATTGCTAACATTTGTACTAATGCTTTTAGATCTCTCGGGTTCGTTTTGCGGCAAACACAGCATTTTGACAGTGTTGCAGTCGTCAAGAATTTATATAATGCTCTTGTTCGTAGTCACTTAGAGAGCGACGCAGTTATTTGGAATCCGCATGAGGCCAAGTATACTCTCATGGTGGAGAAATTGCAGAAAAAATTTATACGTTGGCTGTACTATAAGCAATACGGATATCGTGTTGGTTACCCAACTATATACCCCAGTGCATTTTTACTTGGCATGGTTGGTTACAACACTCTTGAAGTTCGACGTAATGCCCGACTTCTTGAAGTTGTCTTCAATCTGCTTAGAGGTAGGATTAGTAATGCCGATCTTCTAGATCATATTAAATTCAATGTCCCTGATAATTTCTGCAGGTCCCGGTCCCATCGATTGTTTGCGCTGCCACAATGTAGAACCCAAATGGGCAGTCATGCACCGGTTCCACGTGCACTGCGCCTGATCAACGATCTTACGTCTCAGTACCGCGACACGCTCGATTTGTTTTGTTGTTCGCCTGCGGAGTTTCGTAGAGTGGCAATTGAATACTTTGAAAATAGTAATAAGTTAAGTTAAGTTTTGATTATATGTCTTCACAAGTGCATTGGTGCCATACTGTAATACTTGTAGAAGTTGGAAATAAATAAATAAATAAATAAATAAATTATTATGCGGTTTTCATCTATGGATAGAGTTCTTCAGGAGGGTTCTAGTAGTCTATAAATACATTGTTACTGTGAATTTTCAAAATGGCAGCCAAATCAATATTCGTAGTCAAGAATTTCCAGTTCCACGCATCGCCCTGCGATTCTCATCATTCCTCTGGGGCACGGTCTGTTGTGCCAAAACTGTGATGCCATCGATTCATCCGTTATCATCATCATGATGAGGGCAAATATGAGGATGTTGATGATGAAATGCATTGTTGGTGATCCTGTAAAAAAAGATTTGATATAAGATAAAGTTTATTTGCGTAAAAAAGGTACATAATAGACTAGCGAAACCCGCGCAACTTCGTTTGCGTATATCTCGCTTTCCCGTGGTAATTTTGAAAAATCCTTTCTTAGTGCTCCCCTACGTTATAAAAGGAACCCCTGTGCAAAATTTCAAGTTTCTAACCCTTATAGTTTAGGCCCTGCGTTGATAGTCAGTCAGTCAGTCAGTCAGTCAGTCAGCTTCTCCTTTTATATATATAGATATATTATTGTCCGCTTATTCGCGACTTTGGGCGTACAAATATAATTATTTTAATGTGTTTCCATTAATTATCATTAATATACAATTATAATTAATAAGTTCAATAAATACAAAGATAAATTCATGAAATGAAAAAAAGTTTTACGATTACGAAATTACATAAAATCAAATAAATAAATAAATACCTATATAGGGACAATTCATACAGATTGAGCTAGCCCCAAAGTAAGTTCGAAACTTGTGTTATGGGATACTAACTCAGCGATATTATATTTTATAACAAATACATATATAGATAAACATCCAAGACCCGAGGCCAATCAGAAAAAGTTCTTTTTTCATCATGACCCGACCGGGGTTCGAACCCGGGACCTCCTGGGTGGCGGTCTGGCGTGGTAACCATTACGCCACGGAGGTCGTACATTTACGATACAATATTATATTACTCTAAAAAAACATAAAATTTTTTCATTCATAATAATATTAATATTCAATTTCATTCATGATAATAACATTTGCCTATTCAAAAGAATAACATAGAGTAAATGATTATACATTTTAATTGCCATGAAGTATACTTTCCCTGAATACGAACAATGTAAGTCTTATTTCATTAAAATATTCTGGTAAATGATTGTACACTTTAATTGCCATGCAGTATACTTTCCCTGACTACGTTAAAAAAATAATTCACTAGTCACTAGGCGAAGTAAACAACTGCTCACAGCAATCTAGGCAAAAAAGGCTGCAACTGGGTTTCTTTCGCCATTTCATTACCCAGTGGTCATTTTGCTTTGTTTCCGAAAGGTTGGTAGTACTTGGTAGTTCATACAGTAACTAACATAATAATAATATAAAAATAAAAAAACTAATATATATTTATCTGCCAAGTCGAGCAATATTATCAAATGATCAATTACATTTTTTTCTTATCTATATTTAAAAAGAAGAAGCTGACTGACTGACTGACTATCAACGCAGGGTTTAAACTATAAGGGTAAGAAACTTGAAATTTTGCACAGGGGTTCCTTTTATAACGTAGGGGAGCACTAAGAAAGGATTTTTCAAAATTTCAGAGAGGTAGGGCACAGCGGATAATCCGCTCAAATCGGAGCAGCCCGTCTGGGGGAGGACCTCCACCTTACAGAAGATCGTGAGTAAGGTCTCCAGAGCTCCACTTGGGGGGGTTGGGAGGGTTGGCAACGCGTGAGTGATACCCCCGGTGTTGCTTACGTCTATAGGCTACGGTGACGGCTTACCATTAGCCGACCGTGTGCTTGTTTGCCACCTGTGTGGTATAAAAAAAAAAAAAACCAACGGGAAAGCGAAATATACGCTAGTTCGTTATAATTTTGTTTGTTTTGGAGAGATTGTCATAAAAGGCGCGTCAAAATTGTTGGCTATACATACATAGAAAATCGATGCAAATGTGTGGTGGGCTTGTCCCGATAAAAAGGCTTAAAATAAATACTTACAATAATATGTTTCAGATTATGTAGCTGTCCACTATAAACAAAATATAGGAATAAACTGACAATTAAATCATTATTACTACGTATTTGTTACAATTTATTGTAGACTGTCGTCCAAGTCTTCTTTTCCATACCCATCGTATTTAATAAATATTAAGAGTGAAAAGAATGCTTGGCCCACGCTCGGCGTCTGTCACCAAAACGGCCTTCCGGGTGAAAGTTAGGGGAAACCGCCGCCCAATGGAACAGAAGACTGACACTCGCCAGTGATATGGCTGCTACACACCGTACGAAAAATCTGTACGATTGGACGGTACAGTTCAAACTGCAACGGCAAAACGACATGACTATATGAGCAAAACTGTACAGTTTGTAAGATTTCACAAAACTTTACAATATTGGACGAGTATGAAATGTATAGATAAATCGGAATCGAAAGGAACTGTGTCGATAATCGTAAGGTGTGTGCCAGTCGTCATAAGTTTTTACGTGGATCGAGCTAACTCGTCGTCAGTCGAGGACGTCGAAGCCATGGTTTAGAAGAAGTTATCTTGGTTCAATAATAATCTAGTAACGTGTGCACAACAGTGCCGTTTGATTGTAATGATTTTTCGTAACATGTGTAGCAGCCATTAGGGCGGAGAAGGTGGCAGACAGTCAGGTTTTAGCCGATATGCCCTTCATTGGCTGGAGAGGAGAGCCCCACAGACCCCTGTCGCTTCCCCAGGTGGCGGGACATGCAATAATGCATCTGACTAAAAGAACTGAATCGTCAAGAGAGGTAGGGCACAGCGGATCATCCGCTCAAATCGGAGCAGCCCGTCTGGGAAAGGACCTCCACCTTACGGAAGATCGTAGCCAAATAGCATTGGTCTCGGCCATGTTGTGTTCCTACGGTGAGTAAGGTCTCCAGAGCTCCACTTGGGGGGATTGCGAGGGTTGGCAACGCGTGAGTGATACCCCTGGTATTGCAAGCGTCTATAGGCTACGGTGATGCTTACCATCAGCCGGGCCGTATGCTTGTTTTGCCAACTTTGTGATATAAAAAAAAAGATAGAAACAACAGATAGGTTTTCAAAACTAAGTTTAGCCGGCGTACTATATGACACTAAACAAGAATGACGCAATTCTATTATTAATTTTTGATATAATTATCCTTCAAAGCATTACAGGACGCTTGCGGTTTTGCTCGCGTATTTGCATTGGACTTATATGGAATGGTTTACGTCGCTGTGCGTCCCACTCTAAATGAACACGTGAGTTAAGCTACGTCGACCCTAGTCAGTGTTTGGATTGATTTCGTTAACTGGAGGCCTGTGTTTTCAAGCCTGAAGACCACACAATTGGATTAACTATTGTCATCCATCTACAACATCCGGGACCCATTCTTGACGTGCCCTCCGTCCGAACAATTTTTTAGAGATGAACGTATAATCCGCTCAAATCGGAGCAGCCCGTCTTTGGAAAGACCTCCACCTTACAGAAGATCGTAGCCAAATAGCATTGGTCACGGCACTGACGGCCATGCTGTGTTCCTACGGTGAGTAACGGTACGGTGAGGTCCTTTCCCAAACGGACTTCCCCGATTTGAGCGGATTATCCGCTGTGCCCTACCTCTCTTATCACGTTTCATAACCTGTGTTAATTAATTTAATTAATTATTTTATAATCTGTTTCGCCCAATGTCTCCGAACGAAGCAATCCATAATACGAAAATACAGAGGTACTTTTCGTCATACAAATAATTATATTGACTAGTAGATGGAAGCGTCTGTAACCGTAGTAACACCGGCTTTGTATCGATCTGTCTCGTAGTGATGTGATGTGTTATCGATAAAATATTATAAAATATCGATACGTGCTGGATTCTTCTGTTCATGTAATTGTAGTAGGTGATTATGACAAGACGTTTGTATGGAGTGTCCGGGGTGTGCCTAGGGTCTCCATTTAACTTTCATGTCATACCTGACACTTCAGTTAATCTACAAACGTCATTATATTCCAAGACAGCTATAGTTTCTCCCCCGGGACGTCAATAAGCTTCATTACTTATTGTCAATCTGAGGTCGCCGTTGTTGGTTCTGGCTATACATGTGACACAGCGGTGGGAATGTGTGGTGGACTAGTCCCGAAGCATGTCACTTGATGGAAAGTGCGTACTGCCGCCTATTAACATCAGTAATAAATACCAGGGACACTACCAAAGCATTGCTTTGTACAAAGATTATATCGATGACGTATGTAAAGGGGGGAGGGGGGGGGGGGGGGGGGGGGAGGGGGGGGGGGGGTAGAGGGTGGATGGACTATGAATTCGAACTAGGACAGGTCGAATAAAATAAATTAGCTTTATGAAAAAAATCCTTTTCTTTCTTTATAAATAATATATTTTATTTTCTACGAGAAACAATACGGGTTATTATTTAGTATATAGGATAACAATTGTACAGTCAAGAGCATGTCAACCTTGTAATCGGACTTTGTTACCACTCTTAAGTTCTTTCTCATAAGAGCCAAAATTGTACTGCAAGTGTGAAGCTCAACTTGCACCTGACTGTACTTATTTACTTAATTTACATATAAGGAAATTCACAGCAATAATTTATAAATACATTTTTACATAATATAAAAATAAAATTAAGTAGCTTCTGCTGTCTGTACCCTTAAATTTTTTAAACCACTCGTTTTTAGCAATAGACAGAGTGATCCAAGAGAAAGCTTAAAAATATTGTATTATGCTATTCAAGAGGGGTTTTCTTCACCGAACCCTCAGGTTGTGGAATGAACTCCCTGACCATGCTTTCCCTGTCGATTACAGCATGGTGTACTTCAAAAAGGGTGTGAAGAGGTTCTTACAGAGACGGTAACGCGTTAGTGATGCTCCTGGTATTGCAAAAGTCCATTCGGTGACTGCTTACCATCAGGCGACCGTATGCTTGTTTGCCACCTTCTTAGTGGTATAAAAAAACAAGGATTTTTCGAAATTCCCACGGGAAAGCGGTATATACGCAAATTAAGTTGTGTGGGTTTATTTACATTTAAATCCTTACCTTTTAAATCAAATTTCTCTGCAATGTACTTTATCTGTTCGCGATAAACTAAAAAAATATTGTGATCTTATTAAAACTCCAAATTAATTAATTGTAATTTTATTAACTCACTGACAATAACCAAAGACGAAACAGGACGATAATCCAAATACGGCGGTGGCGTTCTAGAGCGACCGGGCACTATGGTTGGCACAGATCAAAACTACATTCAGCCATAGAATAAGTAATAACCCGAGGTAGAATAGCCACTCTCCGCCCCGCACCGGACCGATTTACGGCACCCCGGGAGCCCCTCGACTGAGGGCAGTCGCAAAGGTGTACGTTTAATGAACGTGTGCGCATACGTGTGCTCGTGTACAAAGGACATTGGCCTATGTAGTAGAATAGGTAATTATTTCACGCGCGTTGTAAGGAGTGTCCGGGCTGTGATTCAGCTTAGTGCCCGAGTCCAGTATACTACATATTGAACCGATTATGGTGGTCAGGTAGACACAGTTTACTTTGACTTTCGGAGGGCATTTGACGTTGTCGACAATGATATACTTCTCCAGAAGTTTGCGGCAATAGGATTCACACCGTCTCTGTTGAGTTTTTTCTGTTCCTATTTCCGTGACAGGAAACAGTACGTCCACTACTCCGGACGAGATTCTAACCCTTTCTTTACCTATTCTGGCGTTGGGCAGGGCTCTAATTTCGGTCCTTTAGGGTTTTTAATATTTATTAATGACTTGCCGGACACAGTCAGCTCAGCACGGTGTCTGTTGTTCGCTGATGATTTGAAACTTTTTTTATAAATCGGTGACCAAGTTGACTGCGAGTTGCTTCAGCGTGATGTCAATAACGTATTATCCTGGAGTGAGAGGAACAAATTGACCTTCAATCCCGACAAGTGTTTCGTTATGTCATTTACTCTCGCGAAAAACTCTTTAATAGCCAATTACCAGCTGGGCAACTCCAATATACCGAGAGTTTCGACTATACGCGATCTAGGTGTGCAAATCACTGACGATCTTTCCTTTCGTCGGCATATTGCTAACATTTGTACTAATGCTTTTAGATCTCTCGGGTTCGTTTTGCGGCAAACACAGCATTTTGACAGTGTTGCAGTCGTCAAGAATTTATATAATGCTCTTGTTCGTAGTCACTTAGAGAGCGACGCAGTTATTTGGAATCCGCATGAGGCCAAGTATACTCTCATGGTGGAGAAATTGCAGAAAAAATTTATACGTTGGCTGTACTATAAGCAATACGGATATCGTGTTGGTTACCCAACTATATACCCCAGTGCATTTTTACTTGGCATGGTTGGTTACAACACTCTTGAAGTTCGACGTAATGCCCGACTTCTTGAAGTTGTCTTCAATCTGCTTAGAGGTAGGATTAGTAATGCCGATCTTCTAGATCATATTAAATTCAATGTCCCTGATAATTTCTGCAGGTCCCGGTCCCATCGATTGTTTGCGCTGCCACAATGTAGAACCCAAATGGGCAGTCATGCACCGGTTCCACGTGCACTGCGCCTGATCAACGATCTTACGTCTCAGTACCGCGACACGCTCGATTTGTTTTGTTGTTCGCCTGCGGAGTTTCGTAGAGTGGCAATTGAATACTTTGAAAATAGTAATAAGTTAAGTTAAGTTTTGATTATATGTCTTCACAAGTGCATTGGTGCCATACTGTAATACTTGTAGAAGTTGGAAATAAATAAATAAATAAATAAATAAATTATTATGCGGTTTTCATCTATGGATAGAGTTCTTCAGGAGGGTTCTAGTAGTCTATAAATACATTGTTACTGTGAATTTTCAAAATGGCAGCCAAATCAATATTCGTAGTCAAGAATTTCCAGTTCCACGCATCGCCCTGCGATTCTCATCATTCCTCTGGGGCACGGTCTGTTGTGCCAAAACTGTGATGCCATCGATTCATCCGTTATCATCATCATGATGAGGGCAAATATGAGGATGTTGATGATGAAATGCATTGTTGGTGATCCTGTAAAAAAAGATTTGATATAAGATAAAGTTTATTTGCGTAAAAAAGGTACATAATAGACTAGCGAAACCCGCGCAACTTCGTTTGCGTATATCTCGCTTTCCCGTGGTAATTTTGAAAAATCCTTTCTTAGTGCTCCCCTACGTTATAAAAGGAACCCCTGTGCAAAATTTCAAGTTTCTAACCCTTATAGTTTAGGCCCTGCGTTGATAGTCAGTCAGTCAGTCAGTCAGTCAGTCAGCTTCTCCTTTTATATATATAGATATATTATTGTCCGCTTATTCGCGACTTTGGGCGTACAAATATAATTATTTTAATGTGTTTCCATTAATTATCATTAATATACAATTATAATTAATAAGTTCAATAAATACAAAGATAAATTCATGAAATGAAAAAAAGTTTTACGATTACGAAATTACATAAAATCAAATAAATAAATAAATACCTATATAGGGACAATTCATACAGATTGAGCTAGCCCCAAAGTAAGTTCGAAACTTGTGTTATGGGATACTAACTCAGCGATATTATATTTTATAACAAATACATATATAGATAAACATCCAAGACCCGAGGCCAATCAGAAAAAGTTCTTTTTTCATCATGACCCGACCGGGGTTCGAACCCGGGACCTCCTGGGTGGCGGTCTGGCGTGGTAACCATTACGCCACGGAGGTCGTACATTTACGATACAATATTATATTACTCTAAAAAAACATAAAATTTTTTCATTCATAATAATATTAATATTCAATTTCATTCATGATAATAACATTTGCCTATTCAAAAGAATAACATAGAGTAAATGATTATACATTTTAATTGCCATGAAGTATACTTTCCCTGAATACGAACAATGTAAGTCTTATTTCATTAAAATATTCTGGTAAATGATTGTACACTTTAATTGCCATGCAGTATACTTTCCCTGACTACGTTAAAAAAATAATTCACTAGTCACTAGGCGAAGTAAACAACTGCTCACAGCAATCTAGGCAAAAAAGGCTGCAACTGGGTTTCTTTCGCCATTTCATTACCCAGTGGTCATTTTGCTTTGTTTCCGAAAGGTTGGTAGTACTTAGTAGTTCATACAGTAACTAACATAATAATAATATAAAAATAAAAAAACTAATATATATTTATCTGCCAAGTCGAGCAATATTATCAAATGATCAATTACATTTTTTTCTTATCTATATTTAAAAAGAAGAAGCTGACTGACTGACTGACTATCAACGCAGGGTTTAAACTATAAGGGTAAGAAACTTGAAATTTTGCACAGGGGTTCCTTTTATATCGTAGGGGAGCACTAAGAAAGGATTTTTCAAAATTTCAGAGAGGTAGGGCACAGCGGATAATCCGCTCAAATCGGAGCAGCCCGTCTGGGGAAGGACCTCCACCTTACAGAAGATCGTAGCCAAATAGCATTGGTCTCGGCCATGTTGTGTTCCTACGGTGAGTAAGGTCTCCAGAGCTCCACTTGGGGGGGTTGGGAGGGTTGGCAACGCGTGAGTGATACCCCTGGTGTTGCTTACGTCTATAGGCTACGGTGACGGCTTACCATTAGCCGACCGTGTGCTTGTTTGCCACCTGTGTGGTATAAAAAAAAAAAAAACCCACGGGAAAGCGAGATATACGCTAGTTCGTTATAATTTTGTTTGTTTTGGAGAGATTGTCATAAAAGGCGCGTCAAAATTGTTGGCTATACATACATAGAAAATCGATTCAAATGTGTGGTGGGCTTGTCCCGATAAAAAGGCTTAAAATAAATACTTACAATAATATGTTTCAGATTATGTAGCTGTCCACTATAAACAAAATATAGGAATAAACTGACAATTATATCATTATTACTACGTATTTGTTACAATTTATTGTAGACTGTCGTCCAAGTCTTCTTTTCCATACCCATCGTATTTAATAAATATTAAGAGTGAAAAGAATGCTTGGCCCACGCTCGGCGTCTGTCACCAAAACGGCCTTCCGGGTGAAAGTTAGGGGAAACCGCCGCCCAATGGAACAGAAGACTGACACTCGCCAGTGATATGGCTGCTACACACCGTACGAAAAATCTGTACGATTGGACGGTACAGTTCAAACTGCAACGGCAAAACGACATGACTATATGAGCAAAAGTGTACAGTTTGTAAGATTTCACAAAACTTTACAATTGAACGGAACAGTATGAAATTTTGTTTAGATAAATCGGAATCGGAAGGAACTGTGTCGATAATCGTAAGGTGTGTGCCAGTCGTCATAAGTTTTTACGTGGATCGAGCTAACTCGTCGTCAGTCGAGGACATCGAAGCCATGGTTTAGAAGAAGTAATAATCTAGTAACGTGTGTACAACGGTGCCGTTTGATCGTAATGATTTTTCGTAACATGTGTAGCAGCCATTAGGGCGGAGAAGGTGGCAGACAGTCAGGTTTTAGCCGGTATGCCCCTCATTGGCTGGAGAGGAGAGCCCCACAGACCCCTGTCGCTTCCCCAGGTGGCGGGACATGCCATAATGCATCTGACTATAAGAATTAGATCGTCAAGAGAGGTAGGGCACAGCGGATCATCCGCTCAAATCGGAGCAGCCCGTCTGGGAAAGGACCTCCACCTTACAGAAGATCGTAGCCAAATAGCATTGGTCTCGGCCATGTTGTGTTCCTACGGTAAGTAAGGTCTCCAGAGCTCCACTTGGGGGGATTGCGAGGGTTGGCAACGCGTGAGTGATACCCCTGGTATTGCAAGCGTCTATAGGCTACGGTAATGCTTACCATCAGCCGGGTGATGCTTACCATGCTTGTTTTGCCAACTTTGTGATATAAAAAAAAGATAGAAACAACAGATAGGTTTTCAAAACCAAGTTTAGCCGGCGTACTATATGACGCTAAACAAGAATGACGCAATTCTATTATTAATTTTTGATATAATTATCCTTCAAGGCATTACAGGACGCTTGCGGTTTTGCTCGCGTATATGCATTGGATTTATGTGGAATGGTTTATGTCGCTGTGCGTCCTACTCTAAATGAACACGTGAGTTAAGCTACGTCGACCCTAGCCAGCGTTTGGATTGATTTCGTTAACTGGAGGCCTGTGTTTTCAAGCCTGAAGACCACACAATTGGATTAACTATTGTCATCCATCTACAACATCCGGGACCCATTCTTGACGTGCCCTCCGTCCGAAATTTTTTTTAGAGATGAGCGGATAATCCGCTCAAATCGGAGCAGCCCGTCTTTGGAAAGACCTCCACTTTACAGAAGATCGTAGCCAAATAGCATTGGTCACGGCCATGCTGTGTTCCTACGGTGAGTAACGGTGCGGTGAGGTCCTTCCCCAAACGGGCTGCTCCGATTTGGGCGGATTATCCGCTGTGCCCTACCTCTCTTATCACGTTTCATAATGTGTTAATTATTTTATAATCTGTTTCGCCCAATGTCTCCGAATGGAGCAATCCATAATACGAAAATACAGAGGTAGTTTTCGTAATACAAATATATTGACTAGTAGATGGAAGCGTCTGTAACCGTAGTAACACCGGCTTTGTATCGATCTGTCTCGTAGTGATGTGATGTGTTATCGATAAAATATTATAAAATATCGATACGTGCTGGATTTTATCTGACCACCGACAGCTGGTAACATTTATCAATCTTAAATATTAACATATAAAAACTTAACTAAATGCACAACTTAGAGGCGAACACTTCATGCAAACAATTTAACTTAAGTATTTATTATAAAAAACAAAATAGAAAAATTGAAGCCTCAATTAGTAACCTCACTTCGAAATTGTTTGATGGTTGTTGAGAAAGATGATCGTTTCTTTTCTCGTCTTGAATACGCTCTAACTTTGAAGACTCCAAGTTAGTATTTGCTTTGGAATAACGTTGATGAAAGCCGATTCCATGAGTCATCATAATGACACACACAACATTGACAGAGTCTCTTTCGGCATTTCCTCTCGTCAATGCGCACAGCACACGAAATGCTTCTTAAGGATGGAAAGATTAGGAAAAGAGGAAGGGATGAAGAAAACTAATACAAAAGAAAAATATGAAATGATGGCAAGAAGGTGAAAAAGTGAAGTGAAGTGTCAGTAAAATAGAATAAAAACTATAAAGGAAATATGATAACTATTTACAAAGAGGTTTTTAAATAGAGTTCGGTTTGCCACAATGCTCGTAGATTATAAAATGTATTTAACATTGTAATATTTACAATTTCATCTATAAAAAGAAAGTGCTTTCACATTTACTAGATGGCTTGCCTAAATAACTTGATGATTAATTAGGTATATTGTTCTTTAGTCTATCATCAACGGTATTGTAATATTTGTACGTATAATGTACGAGCTGTTACCCGCGACTTCGTCCGCGTGAAATGTTCAAATAAGGTTAACTCCTTTTCCTGACATGCGATTTAAATGAAACAAAGTCTATATTCTGCTGCATTCCGAGCTCTAACTTCCTGTGAAAACTGCATTAAAATCCGTTCAGTAACTTAGAAGATGTGCACGTTCAAACAGACAGACAGACAAAAAAATCCAAAAAATTTTTTTTTGCTTTTATTACCTTAGTCTAACTGTTCCCTCTCCATTTTTGCCAAATATGTCCAATGTACAGACATATCGGGGTCTACTGTTTTATTATTGTATAGATATTTATATATATGTATGTATGTCTATTGTATTACTTATGTATTAATATTCAGTAATGTTGTTAGTAGTAACAAGTAAACCGCATTCGTGAATCTCTGCACTTCCCAATGGTTGACTGGTAGATAATGGAATTTAGCATTAAATCCGCCTATTGTATCAGCATTTATGTATTGTGGTCAATAAAGTTAAATAAATAAAAGACGTGTCTAGTACCTGCGAACAAAGAACAAATATTTTTTTTATTTTGATTTAGACTGTTTGTTGGGCGAAGTCTATGCCGCCTAATTCTGGAAAATTTTACACAATTCGTTGTGTAAGTAATTTTGTAAAAAAAACTCTATATATATTTTTTCATTGGAAAACAAACAGCTTACATACCATAATAGCATTCACTTATCAACTAAATAAGCCACAAATTGCTCTTTAATATGTTGCAGCGCTGGCTCCTCGTGTTAAGCTATTATATTATTTTTTTATCGATAGTCGATAATAATATTATATCGCAGTATTACATCACTATTCGGTTTGACGTGATATTTTGATAATTAAAGCTTTTGTCATAAAGACACTTTCAGAACGACGGGTGATGGCTTAATGCACCTAGATACTATATTTTATAGCGATTCTATGTCAAGTCAATTTCCTATGAAAATTATTAGGAAGCCTATCAAAAGACCCACAGCGATTGCATATTTTCTAAATGGCTGAGGATGACGGCGTTATCATAAGGTATCGATGGTTTTTTATTTTTTTTATTTTTTTTATTTTTATTTTTTTTTAAAAGAATCCTATTTATAGTCTGTCCGTTCGTCTGTCTGTGAAATCACTTCCCACCCCGTCCCTGCTTACATTAATAGCATTCTCTGGTTTACTGTACGTATTTTAAGTAATGACTAGTCAAAAAACCGTCTGACGACCTCCGTGGCATAATGGTTATCATGCTGGACGGCCACCCAGGAGGTTCCTGGTTCGAATCTCGGTCGGGTCATAATGAACAACGAACTTTTTCGGATTGGCCTGGGTCTTGGATGTTTATATATTTGTTATAAAATATAGTATCGTTGAGTTAGTATCCCATAACACAAGTCTCGTTTTTACTTTGGGGCTAGCGCAATCTGGGGTAATTCAACGACCGACACCACGAAGGATTGGAACCATGGTATCAATCGCGGAAGGACTCTTTTTGAATTGACTGTTTGACAGTATGGTGTCAATCGAGTGACATATAATAGGCGTGACGAAAGATTTTGAAAACCTCTTCCGTAATGTGGGTGCACTTACTATTTATGAAAAAAACTTTATTTCGGTAATAAACTTTAGTTTAACGAAGTTTAAAACCATTTTTCAAATCATTTTCAAATAGTGCGCCAAAACAGCGGCAGGTGTCATGGCGTCAGCTCTGACGTCACGTCTTGGTAAAAATGTCATTGTGTCTTTGGCGTAACGAAGAAGTTGTAGTAATGTTTACCGAGACGTGACGTCAGAGCCGACGCCATGACACCTGCTAGTGTTTCAATCAAAATGGCCGATTGAGGTATTTTAATGTTTTATTTTATTGAAAATCTTAATAATCTGATTTTTTTAAACAAAACTAAAGCAGTGGTTTTTTTTTTTTTTATTTGAATATTCACTTACAAACATTAAATTGACGATTTTTTGATACTGTCGTCATGCCTATTGGGAAGTGGTTGATTGACACCATGGTGTCAATCACGGCTGGCGTTTTTTGAGTTGCTCGATTGGAATCACGTTTTTTTTTAAATAATGAGTTTTTGTACAGTCGCAATCATGTGTGATTTGTTCCTGTATATTTATTTATAAAAAAAAACACTTGTGCACGATTTCCACGACTTTTTCCTTAATAACTTGTAGGTGAACATCATCCTCATAACAGCCCATTTCTGCCCACACTTCTGTGCATAATATAAGCCTCTCTTTTTTGTAATCTCATCCATTTCATTGTACACGCATCCTTAATTATATCAATTATCTTCACGTATTTAATAAGCCTTAAGCAGGTCCATAGCTTTTTAAATAAAATTACAAAATTAAATTTGTAAAAGTTTTTATTTCGGTTAAACCGTTACATAACAATAGTGTAGATGGCGTTAAAAAAATTCTAAGAAAAATATTGTTAATAGTAACACAATTTTCATATTTTGTGCATTTGTCAAAAGGTCGCATTATCCTTTCAAAGAAAGGAAATGCAGTTTTAGGGTGGGTTTCATTGATGCGATTTGTCTTTACACTTTATCAGTGGTAGTAGTTTTTATTCCATAAAACAATACAATCACCAGAAATTACATTTAAAACATATAAACAATTTTTCTTTTTAGAATTTATGTAAGACTTTAAAGTAGAATTATTAAAACACTATCTTAATGACATTGACAGACGTTACCTACGCTATTTGTACATACCTACATGATTTATATTCGTCATAATCATCATCATCTCAGCCACAAGAAGTCCACTGCAGGACATAGGCTTCCCCCAAACGTCTGGCAGTGATGATGATTTATATTATGTAGCATAGTTTAAGACTTACGTTATAGGAAAATTGATAATTTCATTATTAATATATCTATGATGTCAAATTTTTAATAATTTATATGTTTTCATAGAACATGGACCAAAGCGGATACCATGGAAAAAGGCGGATACCATCACTGAAACAAAAAAGTGAAGCACCAATAGTAAGCTACCTCGCATATACGTACGAACCGGCCGGCTTACTATGGTGTGAATGTGTGCGTTCCGGCCAGCCTTTTCACACTCACACATAGTTACGCGGCCGCCATTAGGGTGCTTCAATTCTTTCTTAGCAAGATTCCGTCCGACTTTTTTTCTAGGTCCATGTCATAGAATTACATTTTGTTGATTATACTTACTGGGAGACATCGAATATTCGAACCTATCCTCGAGGGAGAACCTTTAACGTTTTAGTAAACATTTTTACGCCGTGTTATTTGAGCTCTACGGGCAACTTGAGAACTCCACTGTTTGATGGCCCACGCAATGACAGCCATATTGTTAAAAATATTAAAAAATGAGCATCTAAGGTCGCCATATCTAAAAATCTTCAAAATCTATTTTTGGAAGCCTGAACTTTTTACACAAAAAAAACGCAAGAATGAAACCGTACCTTAACCACTTGATATAATTAAAGGTACCGTCTCCTTTCTGTTAATGCCCACTGCACTTTCTAAGAGGCTAGTAGCTTGTAGAATCAGTTATAAGAAATGTATTTTTACCTCTGAAAATGTAGGTAGGTATTTTGTTATTAATTATATTTTTACAATTTATTGCATCAATAAATAAATAAATATATAGGGACAAATCACATAGTTTGAGCTAGCCCCAAAGTAAGTTCGAAACTTGTGTTATGGGATACCAACGATACTATATTTTATAACAAATACATTTATATAGATAAACATCCAAGACCCAAGGCCAATCAGAAACTGTTCGTTTTTCATCATGACCGGGATTCGAACCCGGGACCTCCTGGCGGTCTGGCGTGCTAACCATTACACCACGGAGGTCGTCAAATCTATAAGAGTTTCTTGTTAGTTTACTATGGAACCCAAAAAACATACAAACTGTAGTGTTACCTATGGGAATTTTGAGAAATTATCGTGAGAATAACAATACATCTATACTAATATTATAACGGGGAAAGATTTGATTGTTTGTTTGTTTGTTTGCATTGAATAGGCTTCGAAACTACTGGACCGATTTCAAAAATTCTTTCACCAGAAGAAAGCTACATTATCAGGGAGTGACATAGGCTATAGTTTTTCCCGAAATTCAATGTGGTTCCCACGGGAACGGGTCCGGAACTTCACGCGAACGGAGTCGCGGCGCAAAAAAGCTAGTGTTTTATACATTCATAGATCAGACATTTCTTAATATTCTGTCAACATGTATGTTTCTCAGCGTCTCGGTAACCAATTGAATTAAGATTTTCGCTATTTTATGGTAAGTACTACACGATTCTGTCAGTTGTGTGATTTATATTGCGTTTTCGATATACATAAATAAATAAAATTAATATATTTACGCATACATGGAGGTCTGTTTTACTATGGGAGACGTAGGTATATAAAAAGATTTGTAATATAGGTTTAAGAACTTTATCTCTCAAATAAAAATTTACATTTACTCACTATGAGATGCTACATTAAAAACTTAACATTTTATGGATTTTTTTGTGAAATAAAATTATTATTATTAGAACAAGCACAAAAATATTTTTAAGTGTCTAATTTCTCAATTTACACAGCGCTACTGGGGCCCAATTCTACTAAACAAATGCACCAATGGACTCTCAATGGTGTCTCAATCGTGTCTCAAAAGAATGCCGATAGTGTATCAGTGGAATAGTTTTTGACATTTGTTATGGACTTAAACAATAAGTTAAACATCATGTTATAATATTATACCGCAGGCAAAGAAAGCATTGTCCGGATAATAAGGGTTTTTTATACCACAAAGTTGGCAAATAAGCATAGGTACGGCCTGATGGTAATATTATTGTTTAAGTCCATAACAAATGTCAAAAACTATTCCACTGATACACTATCGGCATTCTATTGAGACACGATTGAGACGCTACAGTTGAAGACACGACTGCATATAGTTGATATTGACTTCACTCGACTGCAGCCAACCGCGTGCAGTTGATATCATGACTGCACGAAGTCGAACGTACGTACAACTGCATGCAGTTAAATATATCGACCGCGCGCGGTCGCTGCGAAGCAGTCCGTCTGATGTCAGCCTAACCTGTATAGATTTATATACCGTTTTCTTTTCTATGCCATCTATCATTTACAGTCCGCGTCATCACCTCATCCTAGCTTTCAATCGGTCCTTCGAGCCGGATAGCTCCCTAACACCCCTTAATAAAGTATTATGCAAAAGCAGCCCAATAAATTTACACGTATTTAAATAAAATCCAACTCACGTTGGCAATACTGATTGAAGACTACATTTGACGTGGTTAAGCCCGTCTCAAAAGGCTGGCAACACAGAAATGGCAATACTACATCGTTAGCCAGAAAATGTACTTTTTATGCGCACAAAAAAAAGGTTATTTGAGATAAAAATGTGCATATAAAGATGTGTTGGTTTGTCTGTACGTAGGAGTTTTTTATCATCATCTGTATCTATCTGCAGCTGAATATAGATCTTCCTCAATGCTTTCCACCAAATGCGATTCTCCGCCTTTCCCATCCATCCACTTCCAGCCGCTTTTTGAGGTCGTCTGTCCATCTGGAGGTAGGGCGTCCTACACTTCGCGCGGCGCGACCTCTACTCCAAGATTTTCCTCCTTCAGTATCTTCTCATTGCTTTAGATAAACTATCTTCTTATATTCCTTGTATAGACGACGACGCATTGGTTTAGTAGTTAAGAAATAGGGGAGGGGGGGGGGGAACACCGTGTTTAGCAGAAATTATCACGTTAAATGTAAATAATTAACAAACGGTTTGTTGTATCAACAAATGATCTTCCCGCACCCTGAATGTTTTGGGAAAACACATCAGGTAACGCAATTAAATGAAATGAAATCGTTTATTTCAGAAATTAGACCTTCACAGGCACTTTTTCTTGTCATTTACAACTTGTATATTTATGCATAAAGAAAATAAACTACGTTATAAACTACCACCATTTCGGACACAAGCAAAATGGCCACCGGTAAAAGAAACGGCGAAAGAAACCCGGTTACGGCCTTTTTTGTCATTTAGCTATTTTTTCTTCCACTCTTTGTTACAATGTATAAGTACATTTATAAGAATAAATATAATACAGATCCAGATACATACAGAAATTAAGTACCAAACGCGGGACGTCGTCGATCCAAATAGCGCTATGGTCAAATCCTAAATATGTCGATTAAGTAGATGTTGATAAAACGAGCAGACCAGTCTCCCAGATGATAACCACAACTGAGAGAGAGAGAGAGGTAGACTTGCTTGTTTGTCTGCTATAACACGTAAAAATAATCTACACTATTTTATTCATACAAGCATAGTCGGGTAGGGAGCTAGTTAAAAATATTTTACATACAAAACGTGTATGTAAATGTTGACGGACGCGTGCACCCGACAACAGACAAGCGCAGACTGATTTGAATTTAGAATTCCGATGCGCGGGCGCATTGAATGCTGAAATTGCGGTGTCTATGGTTTTCGTTTTTTGACATTCCTTTTTTAAAAATCTGATTTCTGTTTTAATATCATTGAATATGGATACGACAAATAAAAGAAACGTTCCCACGATGACGTTTTTATAGTTTTGTTTTTTTCGTCCAACCCTTCCATCATATCCATAAATCTAAAGAACTCATGGAATGGTAGCCCTTTGCCCAGCAATAGGTCAATTTAGGCTAGTAATAAACATTTTTATGTAAAAGTGTCCTGAATGACTAACGGTCAACGCACAGCCTAAGCCGCTGATCGTAGAGGCCCGAAACTTTGAGGGTCGGTTCTTTGTATAACGTAGAAGTAGACGATAAGAATGGATTTTTTTGAAAATTATCACGAGATACCACGTACCGGAAAGCGTAGTGTAGGACACCTACAAGGTGGTCAGACGACTTGACATATTTACGCTCCTGATCACCGGGTTCTTTCATTGGCAGACTGTACCTATTAAGCCGGGTCGGCCGGGATATTTTGTGTACGTGTTTTCCATCGGGCATGAAAAACAAAAACATTGTTGAAGTAAAAAATATATTTTAAAACAAAGTTTTGTGTAGACGATTTTGTTAAATGTTGACATGTTTTTGTTGATTGTGTAGGGCAAAACACGCGCTGTGTAGTTTTTTTTTATTTTTTTAATAATGTTTCAATGTTTAGTTTAAAAAAAAAACATAATTGTAACTCATAACATTACCATTTTAAAAGAGCAAGTGCTAAGTTTCTTGCCAGTTCTTCTTAGCACAAAACCTGCCGTCTGAATTGGTGGTAGGAAAAAATGAGACGATTCGAAAGTGCTTGTATTAAGCATATTTGAATAAAAAATTATTTGATTTGATTTGATTCGTGGACCCGGCTTTACCTCTCAGTTGTGGTTGTCATATTGGGGGACTGGTCTGCTCGCTTTATCAACATCTACATATTCGACATATTTAGGTTTTGACCAAAACGCTATTCTATTACGATCGACATCCTGCGTTTAGTACTTAATTTATGTATATTAGGTACCTATATACTTGGAGTTGACGACCTCCGTGGCGTAATGGTTACCACGCCGGACCGCCACCCAGGAGGTCCCGGGTTCGAATTCCGGTCGGGTCATGATAAGAAACGAATTTTTTCTGATTGGCCTCGGTTCTTGGATGTTTATCTATATATCTATTTGTTATAAAATATAATATTGTTGAGTTAGTATCCCATAACACAAGTTTCGAACTTACTTAGGGGCTCAATCTGTGTGAATTGTCCCTATATATTTATTTATTTGTTTATCTGTATTTTTTTTTACAATATTTTATTTAAAAAATTGAAATGCATTGTTATAATTGGTTTTCTTTCGCCATTTCTTTTACCAATGGACATTTTGCTTTTCTTTCTGAAATAGTTGTAGTTTATAGAGTAAATTAATTACATAAATAATTTAATACTGTAATGTAATCATTGACGAGAGGTCTGTGAGGACCTACTCGACTACACTTAATAAATATTTTGAATTTATTAAATTTCGTAAATCGTGAAATTTTTTTTTCGATGTAAGTTACTGGTCACCCTACCGAGTTTACATGATCGAGCCTATCGGAACATCACAATCACATTATTTCTCATTGCGCGGTATAATGTTGCCAGCTGCCCTAACAAATATGTAAAACCTAGATGTGTCTGGATTCTTAAAAAGTATCATTCAACATTTTACGTACCGCCATTTTTTATTTAATGTTTTTTTATATGTAATGAACTTAATAGTTTTTATACATTTTCTGATTTTTTAAATGAAAATATTGTCTATTTTTATGTGTTTTATTTGTTTATTTAGGTTGTAGACGAATCACAGTGTTAAGAAATGAACCAGCTCGACCGAGGAAGTAGTACCATGTCACTTTTGAGTTATATTCGGGGGAGGACCCGGTAGGGGGGATAATAATAAATAAATAAATAAATATATAGGGACAATTCATACAGATTGAGCTAGCCCCACAGTAAGTTCGAAACTTGTGTTATGGGATACTAACTCAACGATATTATATTTTATAACAATTACATAATAATATACAGATAAACATCCAAGACCCGAGACCCATCAAAAAACGTTCGTTTTTCATCATGACCCGACCGGGGATCGAACCCGGGACCTCCTGGGTGGCGGTCTGGCATGGTAACCATTACGCCACGGAGGTCGTCATACCCCCAACAACCTCACCTCCCGTAGAGGAGGGTTTTTTTTTATGCCACAAAGTTGGCAAACAAGCAGACAGTCCGTCTGATGGTAAGCATCACCGTAGCCTATAGACGCTTGCAATACCGGGGGTATCACTCACGCGTTGCCAACCCACGCACTACGTTTCTCAATTTTTAGGGTTACGTACTTCAAAAGGATAAACGGGACCCCTTTTAAGATCACTTTGTTGTCCGCCTGTCTGTCTGTCTATCTGTCAAGTCCCTTTTTCTTGGAAATGCGCGGAGTTATCAAGTTGAAATTTTAATCGTATACACAATTCTACGGTCCCATGAAGTTGTGAAAAAATCTAATTTCAAAGTTTACGTAAAAAAATAATAATAATAACTTTTTGCTTCGAAAACTAGCAAATTATTTCAATTGTGGACGTTTTGCTCTATGGGCGTTTTATATAGCGTTTAATATGATACCAAGAACGTTTAGCTTCGAGGACCTTTTGCTCAAAAATAAAAAAAAAGGAAAACTTTTTAAAAACGCATATTTCAACATTCTGAAGGAAATCGAAACGGGGCAACCTATGAAATGAAATTGCTAACAGGCTGACGTTGAAGTTTAATAAAATTCTAACCAGGTTTGAACCTTATTCTAGATTCGAGATCGCTGCCTTGTCAACGAAGGTCGTCAAAATGGCGACCTCGGATCACCGTACCACGTTGCCTTTTTAAAGTGTGCAGTGTTCATTTAAATATTCGACATTGGCGAAATTGTCTATGTGTCGTTAAGACACGACAGAAACGCCATTAATTAAGGAAGATTAAGATTACCTAACCTTATTCTAACTAGACTACGTCTTTCGTAGTTTCGGATGGACACTTTCATGGTAGGCCCCGCTTGTTTTTACTTATTAATATTAATGATCGAATCATTTATTGGTAAAATACATAACTAAATAACATGAAATTAAATAATATTAATTAAAACTAAACTAACAATAAAAACTAAAAGTAAGCATTAAAAAGACATGGTCCCTGTGGCAGGGTGCCCAAAATGCTAGCAGCGTTACCTCGCTGAACGGCGATAGATATCCGTTGAGCGAAGTAACTGCCAGCCTTTGTACTAATACTTCTATACTAATATTATAAAGAGGAAAGATTTGATTGTTTGTTTGCATTGAATATGCTCCGAAACTACTGGACCGATTTCAAAAATTCTTTCACCAGTAGAAAGCTACATTATCAGGGAGTGACATAGGCTATAGCTTTTCCCGAAATTCAATGTGGTTCCCACGGGAACGGGTCCGGACCTTCCGGACGAAGTCGCGGGCAAAAAGCTAGTTATTAATGTAGTTTTTACGTAACATAATATACTAAATTGTCAGTAATGCGAGTACAACATATATGCATTTGATTATTTATATTTGACTAGTTTTTCCGCGCGGCTTCGCTCGCGGTTAGTTTTATTTATGACATAGATCTCGTTTGACAATAAAACCCACGGCGCGACTTGTGGCGCCATCTGTTGGCTGATACAGCGCCCTCTATAGTAGAAAAAATATTTTCCCATTGGAATGACATACTTTCACGGGATAAAAAGTAGCCTATGTTGGCCTCTGTACCCTTGACAATATATATAGGTACAAATTTTCATAATGATCGGATTATAAGTTAAGCCGTGAAGGAATAACAAACAAACAAACTCACCTTCTCATTTCTAATATTAGTTAGGATTATCTGATGTTATACATATTATATTCTTTTAATATTGTAGTTTTAGGGTTCCGTACGTCAAAAGGAAAAACTACAAATACAAGAAAAAATCTCAAAACTTTACATTTGTAATTAAATCAAAAAAAATTGGTGATCTATTTTCGGGAAAAGCTCGGATAAAACTGCGCGTGTCGATTCCTGCATTATTTTATAATTTCTACGTACGGAACCCTCGGTGGGCGACTCCGACTCGCACTTGTCCGAATTTATTTCTATTGCCTTTTAACATAAAATGGTTTAAAGACCTAATTGATTTAATTACATGCTTAAATAATATTAATTCTAATGAGTACTCTGTACGCTTCGATGATAAAATAATGTGCCCTTTAACATTAATTATAGGCTTTTAAATTAAGGCTCTTTTAGGAAATTAACGTTCATAATAATATAACATATGTACTAGATGATGCCGGCGGTTTTGCTCGTTTTTCCAATGACTGGACAAAAATTCATATTTTGTATTAATCCAAGTACACTTTATGCAATAGTTAATTGTTATGCAACGCTGCAAAGTTGTTTTTTGGCGCGAGTACTTATATTGAAACCTGAGCTAGCGAAGGATTCTAGGATTCACATATAGAATCCTGAGCGTAGCGAGGGTTTCAAAGGTACGAGACGCAGAATAACTTTGCTGCCGAGCGAAACACACAACTTTTCACCTCACTACAGCGAGGAAAATGCTAGGTGCAAGAAAAACGCAAATAATATATTAAATAAGTGTTTTTTTTTTCATGCGATGTCGTGCTGGCCAGTTCGATTATTCTAAAAATAAGGTTGCGCACTGGTATGAAATAAGTATTAATGCATTTTCAGACGACTGGCGGTATAAAAAATTATAGAATAGAAAGGTTCGAATTTTAAAAATTCTTTTCACGCTAGGGCACAAAATGCACTTTTGCGCTCAGATTTCGAATGACAAACAGATTCTTTCCGAGCTTGTGAGGTGAAAATAAATATATTCTATTCTACTTACAATTTATCTATATACTAGTGAAACCCGCGCAACTTCGTTTGCGTGTATTTATTTATGCACAGCAGCGCCATCTATATCAGAGTTTTGATAAAATCCCACGGAAATCGCGTACCTTTCGGGATAAAAAGTACCGTGTACTAGTTGTACTCTCCCTTCAATCGATTTGAATTAGAGCGGACTGTGGCACGCTGCTCCAAATGCGAGTTGACGGAGTCCAGTGCCCAGCCGACACGAACCGGGGAAGGCTCGTCGTCTTAAGGCGGCAATGGTCCTCGGTGTCGGCAGTGCACTGGATGCGGTGTGCTGCCGACACGTGTTCCGGGGGTAGAGGGTCCGGCTAGTATCTTTGGCCCGACGGCCCTGGCGGGGTCGCGGATGTATCACAGTTCCCAGGGGGCGAGTGGCATCCCGTCAGTTTTTTAGTGGTAAATCCTACAGTCCCCAACGCATATTCCCCGGGCGGTAGGGCTGCTGCAAAGCATTTCTCTGACGCGAATTAAAAAAAAGTCTTATTGTTTTCTAATCGCCTTAGGCCTTGTCTTAACTGTCACCAATCGACCACAGCCGAAACCGACTGCTTTAACCGAAGAAGTTTGAGATTACGAATCCCATTCAAACCCTGGCTAATGGTGGCGGATAGGGGAATGGTCGGTAGTACAACCTAGCTACACTAACCGGCTAAGTCCGATGGACTCGCTGACCAACGACGGGTGTGGTCCTCCAGCATTTCGGGGGTTGTGCGGCGGGTTGACAACTTGACACCTCGCCCACGTAAAACCAATGTTGCTGGTGAAGCGTATCCCGTTAGCGCTTCACTAGCTTGCACAACATCGTCAAGAAAAAAAAAAAAACCCTGGCTAATGTCGATGTTGCTTGACCTGCGTGTTCTTTTTAGAGTGGTCACAGCGTAGCGACGCAATCTTAAGTGACTCTAAACAAAGTATTTTAAACAAATTCAAAAATTCCACACATTCACATCCATTTTCCCTTAACCGGTATAATGAGAGTTATGTTTGTCTGTTAGCGTGTAACGTACAAACTTCGGCGTTGTGTGATCTTCGCACCCTTTTAAAATACCGATAACAATTTGTCCAATTAGACTTCTTTACCAACTTGACGGAAGGTGGAAATGATTTGTAATGAAGTCATCTATTTTGACGGTCAAGCATTTATTTTGACGACCTACGTGGCGTAAATGGTTACGCCCCGTAGGTCCCGGGTTCGAGTCCCGGTCGGGTCATGATGAAAAACGTAATTTTTCTGATATGGCCTCGGGTCTTGGGTGTTTATCTATATATGTATTTGTTATAAAATATAGTATAGTTGAGTTAATATCCCATAACTCTAAAGTCTCGAACTTACTTTGGGGCTAGCTCAATCTGTATGAATTGTCCCTATATATTTATGATTTTTATCAAAATAATAATAAACAGAATTAGTCCAGGCACCACATGTTACACGACACATAGCTGTTTCATGCCGATATTCTGTGAAAGGGCGGTATTTCTCCAGCCGAGCTGGTCCATTTAATTTTCACTACCACTTCACAATATAAACAAATTTTTATTACCAAATACTTACAAGTTCATAGTTTAACATTGTATTAATAAAAATATATTTGTACCCCTGTCTACCCTTCGTCAAATTATGACGTGAACAACAATATAATGATCAGAAGAATTGTTTGAGGGTCGCTCCTTTCTTTGCTTGAGAGTAAAAATATGTCAAGTATTGATTCTCGCAGAAGAGGGTTCCACGTAGACTTGACTCTTTGTAGATGCCACGTCGTGGTTTTTTTTTTTTTATACCACACAGGTGGCAAACAAGCATACGGTCGGCCTGATGGTAAGCCGTCACCGTAGCCTAGAGACGTAAGTAATAACGGGGGTATCACTCACGCGTTGCCAACCCTCCCAACCCCCCCAAGTGGAGCTCTGGAGACCTTACTCACCGTAGGAACACAACATGGCCGAGACCAATGCTATTTGGCTACGATCTTCTGTAAGGTGGAGGTCCTTCCCCAGACGGGCTGCTCCGATTTGAGCGGATTATCCGCTGTGCCCTACCTCTCGTAAGGCTCTTTAGTCGATTGAGGCCGGCCGGCCGAAGCCCGCGGGCTCAGTGGACCAGGTTGTATACGTAACGTGTTTTTTTCCGGACGGGACGGGACGGGATGTTAAATATAGTTCCATACAAAATGTATGTGAATATGCATATGTCGCGGATACACGGACGGGACGGGAACGTGGTCGTGTCGAACAAAAAGTCACGTCCCCGTCCCATCCGAGGTATTATCCCGTTGCGGAGACCTTTAAACTGGGCCATTGAGTCCGCTGATTAATTTTGTGTTTTGTACAGTCAAGCAGCAAATAACTCGAAACATTTTAATGAATTCAAACTCAATTCAATTTTTAAGTTAGTATCAAATTTTATAATATTATTGAGATTTATGGATTTGGAATTATGTATGGTTTATTTTGGAATTATTTTAAAATGGATTAGAAATCTTTTAGGATATGTCGATTCGACATTTCGTAAGAAAAAATTAAAAATAAAATAAATTTATTTCAGGGTTCATAATTTAACCCATATTGCACCCATGTTGTCAACAAACAACAATGCCATTGAAGTTGGCCAAAATGTCCCATGGGAAAAGTGCCATCAGCGACCGAGATCTTTCTCTGTTATGAGAGGTAGGGCACAGCGGATCATCCATTCAGCTAGGTTACTCTGCATTTTCAATTCTCTATAATTTCAAATGCAAAATTAACAGCAAATCCTAATTCGTACCCTTGAAATTTTATACTTTACTAACTATTTGGTTAGCATACAATCCGATTTCATTTAGTTTAGTATTTAGTTAGACCTAGTCTAGCTGTAACGAGTACATAAAATTAACAATCCAATGGCGATCGAGCGGAATTATCTTCAAGAGTAAGGGGGCAGATCGGAGCAGCCCGTCTCAACTACTACGTCGCGTCGTCGCCCGCGTAAAAATCAGATTGGGCTGACAATCTATATATATATAAAATGCTTTGTCCTGACTGACTGACTGACTGACTGACTGACTGACTGAGAATCAACGCACAGCCTAAACCGCTCATCGTAAAAATCTGAAACTTGGAGGGTGGATTGTTTGTATGACGTAGGCGTCCGATAAGAAAGGATTTTTCGAAATTCTAACTCTAAGGGGGTAAACAAGGGGTGCAAAGTTACTATGGGACAACTTGATTCCTTGGTCCAATCTACTTCAAATTTTGCATAAAAATTGTTTAAGAGAATTGATGGAAGACGTGATTCTTATTTTATTGAAATTCTTGAAAAATATGTATTTTGTGGGTAATTTTCTTCGATTTGATATCAATACTCATACTCCTTAGTGCTTTTGATTTCAATTACATTTCATTTTGACACATTCGTGAAGTGAAGATGTCATCTGTCATGTAATATTTTTATAAATTGTGAATATTCAACAAAATGATTTCATAATGTCGTCGTAGGTCATCGTACTATTTATTCTGTTTGTGATCTCGGAAAAACAGCTAAAATTCTAACTATGTATAAAGCGGACTGAATCATATTCATCGATAATAAACAGTAAGTAATTAAATATTAATTTTTTTTTTTTTTGTTTTCTTCGCTCTAGGGCAGGCAAAGGGCATTGAGCCCATACAGCCAAGTCATAAGTAAATTTATAAGTAATTCAAAGCAGCGAGTTCATGCTATCCTGACATTCTTGACTCAGTATACAGTCTCTGAGTCAAGACGCCCTGAAGAAAGATGATAGCAAAATTTCTTCAGAAAAAACGGATTTTGAAGTCAACACGATAATGCACTTTTAATAGGTTCCTGATCACAAACCTCAATCAATATGTACTATAACCAATGTTTGCTTCACATTACACTATCAATACTATGAATCAAACGCAGAAACACACAAAAATTAAATTTCTAATCACGAGCCCAAGTGGACGCTATTGTAGTTGGCGCCAAAATCCATTAAATATTAAATTTTATAATATTTGACAGGGGTCAAGTTAAATTGGTCAATGGTTAAATGGCATATATTGATATTGTCTCTTTCTTACTTATAGGAAATATCATTACGTCGACTCGCTCTATTATTTCGTAGTGTTGTTGTAGGGATGGTTGTAGGTATTGAAACACCCATATACTTATACATTTTTTTTACGGAAGTGGTTGGAAAACAAGCTCAGGAATATGGATCATTTGATATTAGGTGATTACCGTCGACTATGGAACACATAGATTCTAGGGTCCCTGACCTGTTGCCGACCTATAATAGGAAAAGACAGGATATATAGCGAGAAATAGTATAAGGAAGGAGATAGATATTTTTTTTATACCACTAAGGTGGCAAACAAGAATTTCGGATATTTCACTCTCCGAACGAAACGCATTGCTGCTTCACGTCAATATTCTGTAAAAGGGTGGTACTTCACCGGTCGGGATAGCCTATTTCATAAACGCCCACTCTAAAGATTGTAATGAGAAGTATATAAATAGAAAAATAATCATGTATACTTAAGAAAATGTTTGTTCTTGACCGTAGAGACCTGAAATTTGGGTGTGTGATGTAGGCAACCGATAAGAAAGGATTTTTTGAAATTCCCACAGGAAAGCGGGATAAACGCAAACGAAGTTGCGCGGGTTTCTCTAGTATGTATACAAATTTTCATAATGTTCGGTTGCTTAGTCAAACGTGAATGAATAACAAACAAACTCACTTTCTCATTTATAATATTAGTATGATATTCACTCAACATATTTTCGATTTTTCAAGTACTTACATCCCTCTAAAATCAATTTGGTATCCCTTCGAAAAATATAAATATTTTTTACAGATTCATTTTCGACTTAATCACAATGGAATAAGTTTGAAAATACAACAATAATTTCATTTAATAATAAAAATAAGAGTACTTATATGTACTTGTGTTCCATTAGTTCTGTTTTTATTACGGTAAATTACTTAATGGACTATTAGGTTAACAATTCGTTTAAATGTTATTGCTTCTCATATTGTTAGGAGTAATGTGTCATGTCGAGGAACGAAGAATGAATGAATGATTGAAATGAATGAATGAAATAAAATGTTCTTATAAAATTCTGGCAAACTGACGGCTTAAAGTGCCCTTCGAAGCACGGAGAAGCTCGAGATAACGAAACCCATCCAAACACTGGCTAGGGTCGAAGTCGCTTACGTGGCAGAGTACGCTCTTATCCCCTTCGATTGAAGGGAGACCCGTTTCCCAGCAGTGGGATGATTACAGGTTGATATGATGATGTAATACATTCATTATTCGCATAAAAATCTTTGTCTAGTACACTTGTCACCCCGTTCATTAGTTTACTATACATATGTAACAAGATTAACGCCATCAAGCTCTTTAAAAAGTCATTAAACAGAAAAGAAAAAAAAAACAACATTTTCTTATCATGATTTATTCTTAACATTAGAATCGAACCCGCGACCTCTCCCCCGTCTGACAGTCAGGTGGCATCATAAATAAATCTCCTAACAACCGAAATCAATATCCGCGACCGGGAAGTGGGGAGAATCGGGATAAAAGGGTATGTTCCACACGGGATTGGATGGATTCACCCTATTTTTTAACGCTGACGTAAAAAAAACAGGCTGTTGAAATGTTTCGACGTGTATAGCAGTCCGTAGCATTGTAGTTTAATGGATTTATATTAAGTTTAGATTATATTAAGCTTAAATAAAACAATAATAGCCATACCAAATACACATAACTTAAAATCGTTACGTTTTCTTTGTTTTATTGTAAACCTTGTTATATAATTCCCAATAAATTATTTGATTTTTGATTCTATCTACACAGAAAAAAATGCGAAATATGTATACAGATTTGACCATTAAAACTCTCTTACTCTTGGGAAGTCGAGCGAAGCTAGGCACGGAGTTAGAAGACAAAAGAAAATTGAAGCCGAGTAAGATAAAGGGCATGTCCACATGTCTTGCTTTCAACAATAGACCGTGGTGCTAAGCAATCGAGCCTCACTTGATTTGCCATCTCTCTAGGGTATAATTTCTTAATTGCTTCAAATTGCTGTCTCTCACGTAGTTGTTAAGGAGGGAAGTCCTTTCAATACTTCCTACTCCGGCTATCTTCTTTCTGATTAAATTCGTTGTGAGTTCCAAGGCAGCTGTAGTTTTCTCTCCCAGGACGTCAATAAGCTTCATCGCTTATTGTCAATCTGAGGTCGCCGTTCTTGATCCTGCCTACACAGGAGACACATCGGTGGGAATGTGTGGTGCGCTTGTCCTGATGTCTTGTTTTCGTTCAATTTCGCAAGAGTCATGATAACACAAGCCGGTTAAGCCTAGCTTAGTTTGGGACTATGAATGCGCTGTATAAAATCTGTAGTTTTTGGTAGAATATAACTAAATTTCGATTATTTTTGGCACTTTTTAGCGATACCTGGAGAGGGTGAGTACACTGAATCTTGCTAATAAGGATTAAATTGAATTGATTATAAGGGAAAAAGGCACAGTGTAGAAGAGTGAAACATGATCAGAGCACAGCGGGACAAACCTCCGTAGCTCGGCCGGCGGCGCCCGTGTCATTTACCTGTACCCATTAAGTCTATTTTGCGCGACGAGCTCGTATCATTATACATTCTCTTAATCTCTTGAAAAGGCATGAAATGAAATTGATTTTTGTAGTGAAAACTTATTTAACGACGCTGGCCACATTTTTTAGCTGGGTTAAAAATGTTAAACTCGCGTCAGATCCGTAGCCTGATCGAAAAAGCGTAAGATAGATAACCATTCCAAAATATTCAAAATGCACAACGTTGATGTTTAAGTTTTTACTTCTGCCGGCTTTCAATACTTTGACTATCTTCTTTCTGATTAAACTCGTTGTGAGTTCCAAGACAGCTGTAGTTTTCTCCCCCGGGACTTCAATAAGCTTCATTGCTTATTGTCTATCTGAGGTCGCCGTTGTTGATCCTGGCTACACAGGAGATACATCGGTGGGAATGTGTGGTGGGCTTGTCCCGTTCTGCCGGCACTCCCGGAGTGCAACCCGTCCTTTTTTAAATGAAATGGTTGGCTAATTAACATGAGGATGATGGTAGTGTTGAAGATCGATTTTTTTTATGCCAGAGGAGGACAAACAAGCTAGCGGGTCACCTGATGGTAAGCAATCATCTCTGCCCATGGACATTCACGACTACAAGCTATTTCACATTGATATTCTATGAGGGGGTGGTACATACTGCCCCGGTCGTACCAGACCATTTACGAGCCACAAGCAGTTCATAGTATTGGCTAACAAACACGTTTGATAAAATTCGTCGCTGTACGTGCTTCGACTACGTACTGTCGACGCACCAACAGCGACGAATTCGCTAGGGCTCTACCAGTCTATATGATTTATTTATTTAACACTAGTAAAATACGCGCAACTTCTTTAGCGTATATCTCGCTTTCCCGTGGGAGTTTTGAAAAATCCTTTCATAGTACACCCCTAGACGTCGTAAGGAACCTACATTCCAAATTTGGAATCTCTAGACCCAACGGTTTGGGCGTCATCGTCAGTCAGTCAGGACTTTGAATTTGATATATACTTATAGATTGTTGACTGTGCTTTGATATATAGTTAAGTCAGTCAGCCAGGACTTTGAATTTTATTTAGATTATTGACCACAGTACACAAGTACTGATACGATAATGCATTCTCTACTAGTGAACCATTGGGAGAGCAGAAATTCAAGATTGCGGCTTAAATTAACTAATTACATACTAAATTCTTTCTACTCCGACTATCTTCTTTCTGATTAAATTCGTTGTGAGTTCCAAGACAGCTGTAGTTTATTCCCCGGGACGTCAATAAGCTTCATTGCTTATTGTCTATCTGAGGTCGCCGTTGTTGATCCTGGCTACACAGGAGACACAGTGGTGGGAATGTGTGGTGGGCTTGTCCCGAAAATACTACCCGTCCGCCTCAAGTTTGCCGTTACTTCCCCCCGCGCATAGCCCACCGCACCTCAAGGCAGATCCGCAGTTGCTTATCGGATATCGCATATCGGATCTGCCTTGAGGTGCGGTGGGGTGTGCGCGGCGGGAGGTAACGGTAAACTTGAGGCGGACGGGTAGTACAATTAAATATTTCTAAAGGTGCTGATAGACTTGACCATTTGCTTGTAACAGAACATTGAACATTCGCCGTTTTTATATTTGTCGA
Organism: Endotricha flammealis; assembly: GCA_905163395.2. Classification (NCBI taxonomy): domain Eukaryota; kingdom Metazoa; phylum Arthropoda; class Insecta; order Lepidoptera; family Pyralidae; genus Endotricha; species Endotricha flammealis. The sequence continues at coordinate 3,325,754 of LR990883.1, forward strand.
ACTAAACAACGAGCCGAGCCAAGCATAGAGCCAAATATTGCTAGGAACATCATGAGCATAGCGAACAGAAGATGGTGGCAAACTAATCTGAATCTAGAATGCTCGCCAGAACGCTCGATAGAATGCTTGCTAAAATGTTCTCGTAATTTTTCTGTTATGTAACATTCGCAAGAATGCTCATTACAAGTGAATGCTCAAGTCTATATAATAATTATTATCAATTTTATCTAGTACGAGCTGTTGCCCGCGACTTCATTCGCGTGAAATGTTCAAATAAGGATAACTCCTTTTCCTGACATGCGATTTAAATAAAACAAAGCCTATATTCTGCTCCAAGCCGAGTTCTATCTTCCTGTGAAAACTGCATTAAATCCGTTCAGTAACTTAGAAGATGTGCGCGTTCAAACAGACAGACAGACAAAAAATTAAAAAAAAAATTTTTCGCTTTTATTACCTTTCTCTAACTATTATCCATTTTTGCCAAATATGTTCAAAGTACAGACATATCGGGGTCTACTGTTTTATTATATGTATAGATAATTATCGATATTTCATTCTATTCAAGCAACTATAATTTTAGATACTAATCAATTTAGTACACGGAGATGTAATGTATAGTTGTTTTTTTGAAGGAAGTAATTCCTTAATAATATTCAGAGTTGATTGTGACGATTTTCACATTTTCTTTTGCTGAGATAGAAAAAGTTAATGAGAGAATCTACACATCATTTTGATGAGGAAAGGTGAACAGAGTCGAGGTCTATACTTGTTTGTGATAACGGTGGGCGTTGGGATGGTTGCCATGGTAACCGTATCTCGGCTTTCTTCCCCAATGATCAGTGAATATGGTCGTAGCCGATTATGCATTACCCCTACTAACTAAACTCATTTTAAGTCCGAAAACAAACATGTGATGTCGTGTGACGATTTTTGCTCGTTTGTAATTTTTTTACAGACTTGATTGCGTCGCAGTCGGTTTGCTTCATTCGTGGGAAAATGGGTTGAAACTTAATTTTGTAAATTTCATATCGTCTTAGCGTCTTTTTACATGGACCACAATCACGCCACAACAGTAACGTGGTCATCGAAATAATATTACTATGTATAGAACGAACACCGCGAACAAAATTTTTGTCCCCATACGTTGAGGCCAATAGACATCAACTCGTTTAGAAACTTGCCGACGCTCATCGTGATTGGTCCTCGGATTTATGTCAAAAAAAAAATTGGAAAATGCCGTCATGTTCAATAAAAACTTGTAAAAACTGTTCAACAGTAAGGAAGAAAGGTAGCGGCGTAACTTATCATCGCTAAGTATACAAAAAATTAAGTAAAACCAACCAAAGCAATTTTTTTTCATTATTTTCTAATGCATCATGATTGCATCCGCCATTTCTATGTGAAAATCATAGATTATCAAAAATTAATCGTACAGATGGGATACGTAGGTACTAAGCGTTTATAACATAATTTAGGTATTTCTGAATTTTTTGTAGCTTTTTTTTTAACCGACTTCAAAAAAGGAGGAGGTTCTATGTTTTTTTTTGGAGGTCCGCCGATTACTCCTTCAATTTTGGACCGATTTTAATCATTCTTTTTTAAAAATAATATGTAATTTAAATATTGATTTTTTAAACTATATTTCCAAAATATTTTTATATACTAGGTAAAATACGTAAATGTGGATAAAGTTACTAACTAAGTAAAAAAAATAAGTTTCTAGAAAACAAAAAGATGGAAAACGAAACAGCATTTTAAATTTCGACCAACCATTTTCGAACAAATGAAATTCGGGCAAACAAGTTTCGGAGTAAAGGTACGTTACCATTCTTGAAATTCAACACAACTCCTCTTGTCTGGCATGCGACCGTCTCCTGGTTATTGCATATATTACAAAATACTACAATATATAAATAGCTTCACTATAAAGTTAGTTTTGATTTAATCTCAGTTTATTTTTGACTAATATTAAGTTAAGAACAAAAATGTAATGTAGCTTCCTACCTATAATCTTTCGTCTTTATAATATTATTATTATTATTTATTTTTATAAATATATAGGGACAATTCATACAGATCAAGCTAGCCCCAAAGTAAGTTCGAAACTTGTGTTATGGGATACTAACTCAACGATATTATATTTTATAACATATACATATTATTATAGATAAACATCCAAGACCCGAGGCCAATCAGAAAAAGTTCGTTTTTCATCATGACCTGACCGGGGATCGAACCCGGGACCTCCTGGGTGGCGGTCTGGCGTGGTAACCATTACGCCACGGAGGTCGTCATACCTATAAAGCTAATATTATACCTATGTATTTTCTATTAAATTTATCTATTAAGTAAAATAAAATATTGTAATAAAATAAAATAATCAGTTGGATGTCCAATAGGCAGAATATAAACAAAGTGTCGCCCCTTTTTTTTTTTTTTTTTTTTTTAATTATCGTCAGAAAAATGCTTTGCAGCAGCCCCACCGCCCGGGGAATATGCGGTGGGGACTGTGGGACTTACCACTAAAAAACTGACGGGATGCCACTCGCCCCCTAAGTGACGGGGCCACGGGTACTGTGATACATCCGCGACCCCGCCAGGGCCGTCCGGCCAAAGTTAAACTGGCCGGACCCGCTCTCCCCGGAACGCCCCGTCAGCAGCACACCGCATCCAGGTGCACTGCCGACACCGAGGACCATTGCCCCCTCAAGACGACGGGCCTTCCCCGGCTCGCCGTCTCGGCTGGGCAAGGGTCCCCTCCATCTCTGCGGTCGCAACAACGTGCGACCGCTGGCCGGGCTCAGCGAGCCGCCGGCCCCTCTTCTTCAATTTTTTAACGAGGTTTTCTTCCTCCACCGCGCCTCCTGCGCCACTCCAAGTGCCACAGCGTCCACTACGTACTTAGTGGACTCTGTGACACTTTGCGCCACCGCGCACTCCCTCTTCCAGGGTGGTCTCATTCGCCCATGTGACCCAACCCTTAACGCCCCCCGCAGTGTCTGGGTTGGCGAGACCCAGTGTCTGCAGGGCCTCCGCGTTCCACCATACGGAGGTCGCCCCCGGTATCAACGGGTGGAGTAGGCCCGGACACCAGTCGGGGCGAAGACGCTTTTGGGGAGGATCAGCGAGCGAACGAGTCCACCACCGCTCATCATACAGCCGGCCGAGACAAGCGCGGCCGGCTCCACCTCTTGTTTTTTAACGAGGTTGTCTCCTCAATCGCTCCACCCCCAGCACCGGTACGGATGCAAGGGGGAGCGGATTTGTCCGCATCCCACGTACTCCATCCAAGATAGGAGCACTGGGAGCAGACCCACCGCGTCGGGAATTTGGCCGTCGGCAAGTAATTCCAGAGTTGGGTCCAGAAACTAAGGAATTACTCGCCGACGTTACCAGGGTGGACCGCGTGGAGGTATCCCAACTCCCCACCCCAAAGTGTCGCCCCTGCGTAGTAATATCATATTCTATGACTCGGTTGGGGGCGGGGCCAGGGAGGGGACGGCCGAATACGGCGCCAAAATTTGAAGGCGCTGTCATTTCTATACGTAGTAATATTATTTCGATGGTTTTAAGTTATTAGCATCGAAATAATATTACTACGTATAGAACGGACACCGCGAACAAAATTTTTGTCCCCATACGCTGAGGCCAATAGACATCAACTCATTTAGAAACTTGCCGACGCTCATCGTGATTGGTCCTCAGATTTATGTAAAAAAAAAAATTGTAAAATGCCGTCATGTTCAATAAAAACTTGTAAAAACCGTTCAACAGTAAGGAAGAAAGATAGCGGCATGACTTATCATCGGTAAGTATACAAAAAATTAAGTAAAACCAACCAAAACAATTTTTTTTCATTATTTTCTATTGCATCATAATTGCATCCGCCATTTCTATTTGAAAATCATAGATTATCAAAAAGTAATCGTACAGATGGGATACGTAGGTACTAAGCGTAGGTCAATTTTATAATATAATTTAGGTACTTATTTCTGAAAAATTTTTTGCTTTTTTTTTTTAACCGACTTCAAAAAAGGAGGAGGTTCTATGTTTCATTGTTTTTTTTTTGGAGGTCCGCCGATTACTCCTTCAATTTTGGACCGATTTTCATAATTCTTTTTTTAAAATAATATGTAATTTAAATATTGATTTTTTAAACTATATTTCCAAAATATTTTTATATAGTAAGTAAAAAATACGTAAATGTGGATAAAGTTACTAAGTAAAAAAAATAGTTTCTAGAAAACAAAAAGATGGAAAACGAAACAGCATTTTAAATTTCGACCAACCATTTTCGAACAAATGAAATTCGGGCAAACAAGTTTCGGAGTAAAGATACGTTACCATTCAACAAGAGGAGTTGTCTTGTCTGGCAGGCGACCGTCTCCTAGTATTTGCATATATTACAAAATACTTCAATATATAAATAGCTTCATTATAAAGTTTTGATTTAATCTCAGTTTATTTTTGACTAATATTAAGTTAAGAACAAAAATGTAATGTAGCTTCCTACCTATAAAACTAATATTATACCTATTTTCTATTAAGTTTATTCTATTAAGTAAAATAAAATATTGTAATAAAATAAAATAATCAGTTAGATGTCCAATAGGCAGAATATAAACAAAGTATCGCCCCTGCGTAGTAATGTCATATTCTATGACTCGGTTGGGGGCGGGGCCAGGGAGGGGCGCGCCCCGCACGGCCGAACGCGGCGCCAAAATTTGAAGGCGCTGTCATTTCTATACGTAGTAATATTATTTCGATGCACGTGGTCGAACGTTATTTGTATGAAAATTAATAGTACAATTCACGCGGACTTCTTTTTACTTTCATTATTATCGACCACATTTTGTCGCTCGCTACGATGTGGCGGTAAGTGCGCCGTAGGACGGTCACCTACAAGATCTTCAGCCGACCTAAGAAAATCAGGAAGCCGCTGAATGCAGGTCGCTGCCAACCGGTCGCGCTAGAAACGGCCCAATCTAACTGGCCAATTTGTATACCTGTCCTTTTCTTTAGATATCACCAATCGATCAAATTGGCCCAAATATTGGGTGCGTGTGGACGGCGGAGTGTTAGATTGTATTGTGACGACACACGTCCTCATTATTGTTACCTTAACCTCACATAAAACCTTGTACTGAAACCTTGTCATCATTATAAGTAGAACACCTTTATTAATATCCTTGCTCTAAACTCCATACAACTATGTAGTATGTACCCATAACCTACTTCAGTAATTGTATATAAACCCATGTATTTTCAATAAACAAGGATTCATTCAGTGTACGACCAGCAAGTCTTTTCATTTAAAACACACACCCCCTCGTGTGACATTACATGGCGACCCTGCCAGCGCGCCACGTTACAAGATTTGTTGTGGCTAAAATTATGTGGCGTGGTTGTTGTCCGCGTGAAAAGACGCATAATCGAGAACATGTAGTAATTCCTTGACTTACCCACCTCACTTGCTTGACGTGTACGTAATTAGCTTTGGTTTTGTGAATTTTGTCAGAACACCCTTTTGATTTTATTTGTACTGATTTAAGCGAATCCCTCAGAGTATTCAAAAAACAGAAGTAGCCAGTTAATGAAATCGTTTATTCAGTGATTAGACCTTCACTGACAATTTTAGTGTTAAATGTCTGTGGAATAGGAGAGGGAATTCCACAGATTAATAAATAGTGCTTTACAAATCGAATCAAATATGTTTATTCAAATAGGCATATTACAAGCACTTTCGAAACGTCATATTTTACGCCTGCGGACCTAACATGCTTACACTCGAGATAGTTTCTCGCACGCGACCAAGCTTCTTCGCCAATAGCAATGCCTGTTTTGTCTACTGTAGACATAACCGAGATACGCTATTGGCAGAGCGGAGCGAGCAAATTTTGTCGCGTTTGTCATGTTAGCCCGGCTGGTCAAACTGCCCCATTTGACAATGAGTAAAAAATACTGTCAACTCGGCAGTGGCGAGTCGTCACAAGTATCCGACTAGTAGTAGTTGCGTTGCGGCGTCGTCGTGGGCTAGCTTAATCTGAATTCGTATGAAAGCTACTCACGAGCTACTAGTAGGATAAGGGTATGTTCCAGTCGCTTGCAAATCGCATCGTGAACGAACGGTCTAAATGTGCGTCGCTTTGCGATCTGCCAGAATTACACGGATTTTTTGTGCACTGGACTTTTTGCGCGTTTTACAACATAGATTTTATTTTCACAGACAAAAATCGCGTCATGTAGAGACTGTAGTCTATGCCCGTTGGTTGAAATTTTACTCAGGTTAAAACCTAATAAATAATAGTTCGCCATTTTTATAGCTCCAAACGCGAAAATTTATTAGCATAATTACTGAATGCATTACCTTCGTCCATTTAGACGTCTGGGCACGTTAGGAATTTACCAGGTTACACGTTAGTCACTCCTTCGTCATCCTAACTAATATTATAAATGAGAAAGTGAGTTTGTTCTTTGTTATTCCTTCACGGCTTGACTAATCAGCCGATCATTATGAAAATTTGTATACAATATTGTCAGGGGTACAGAGCCCAACTTATGCTACGTTTTATCCCGTGAAAGTATGTCATTCCAAAAGGAAAATATTTTTTCTGCTATAGATGGCGCTGCAATTGCGATGTCGGCCAACAGATGGCGCCACAAGTCGCGTTGTTTTGTTGTTAAACGAGATCTTTGTCATAAAATTAACCGTGATCGAAGCCGCGGGGAAACGCTATTAATATTATATTCTAGACATTATGTATGACGCTATCTATATCTAGAGCTAAAGACATAGATGTCGTTTTTCTAATACTTTTTTTTATACCACAAAGGTGACAGTATTGTGTATGTTTGTTACTTCTTCCAATTTTTATAACATTCGGTATATAGGTAGCTGATACCTTGGATTAACACATAGGGTACTTTTTATCCCGAGAAGTAGGTACGCGATTCCTGTGGGATTTGATCAGAAATCTGATATTGATGGCGCTGCTGTGCATAAATAAATACAAGCAAACGAAGTTGCGTGGGTTTCACTAGTCCAATACGTCAGTAGGTACTTAACAAAATACTTAATAATCAAAATACAATTTAATTAACTATTAAACGGTAATATGTCTAAAGAAGCGAGACAGAAAAAAGGAGAACAGTTAGGTTTTCGGATTTGTCACTAACAGAACGAAGCGCATTGCTGCATCATCCGGATATTCTGTGAGATGGTTTACCAGTCTAGCTGGCCAATTTCATGAAAGCTCTATCGCTCATAAGAGTTCGGCATTACTTACAATGATATTGGAATGAAATCTATAATAATTGTTTTTAATTTCTAAACAAGAACTTACGAAATTAATTTCAAAATCTCAATTTACCAATTTAATATCTTCCCTCAATTTTTATGGTTTCTTCCGAGTAACATTAAAACCATACAAAAAGTTAATAAGTAACATTGAGAAGAATTTCTCAATTTTTAATCATTCTTATTCGATTCAATCGTAAGGCTTAACAAATTGTCGTCTATTCTATACCACAATTTTAGGGTTCTCTAGTAAACAAGGCACTCTTATTGCTGGGTTCCCGTTTCCACTACGCCGGACCGGTACATTTACCGTGCCGGCAAAACTACCAAAAGATCTTGTGTCAATAGAATTTCTATGAAATTGTTCACAGGGTCCGGCTAAAACACGGCATTTGTGCCGATTTTCAGCAAATCTACCGAAGTCCTTTCAATACTTCCTATTCCGTCTATCTTCTTTCTGATTATATTGTTATTCGTCGTGAGTTCTAAGATAGCTGTAGTTTCTACCCCGGGACGTCAATAAGCTTCATCGCTTATTGCCAATCTGAGGTCGCCTTTGTTGATCCTGGGTACAAAGGAGACACATCGGTGGGAATGTGTGGTGGGCTTGTCCCGAAATCTACCGGTCCGGCGTAGTGAAAATCCAGTTTCGCCATGTCCGATTGTGAGAGTTTGTGAGTGACCGCCCCAAGTGGAGTCTGGAGACCTTACTCACAGTAGGAACACAACATGGTCTAGACCAATGTTATTTGGCTACGATCTTCTGTAAGGTAGAGGTCTTTCCCCAGGCGGGCTGCTCCGATTTGAGCGGATTATCCGCTGTGCCCTACCTCTCTTGTCTCCCATAAACGTAAAGTAAAAGAAATATTAATTTTTTTTTGTACCCCATGTTAGACGTTGTTATTTATCCATTACTCATATTGAAAATACTTATTATAAGTTTTAATATGAAAAGTTTTGTAAATCCTTATTTAGTCGTTAGGGTAGAACAGGTTATTCTATGTTCTGTATTATTAAATGTACACTCAGCCAATGAAAGAGGTAAACAGGGCCGTAAAATAAGATTCAAGTTAACCATGGACCTAAAAAAAAAGGCAGACACCGTCACTGAAACTAAAAAGTGAAGCACCCATGGTAAGCCACCTCGCGTATACGTACGAACCGGCCGGCTTGCTATGGTGTGAATGTGTGCGTGCCGGTCAGCCATTACACACTCGCACATAGTTACACGGCCGCCATTAGGGTGCTTCAATTCTTTCTTAGCAAGATTCCGTCCGCCTTTTTTTAAAAGCTTTTATTTAACTTGACCTGTATGTATGTATGTATGTTCTAGGTCCAAGTTAACTATGTATTACGTGAAAGGGTTTATACGAATTTTTATTTAACAATAAATAGTAGATATCCATTATATCAACCCATAATCATCCCACTGCTGGGATACGAGTCTCCCTTCAATCGATGGTGATTAGAGCGTACTCTGCCACGCTGCTCCAATGCGGATTGGCAGAGGCCAGTATTTTTAAGCCGCCCGAAGGACTGGCTGGCTGGCTTGGCTTAACGTCTGTCATTTATCGACAATAGACGGAACAGCTCCTCGACGCGGATTCCTCGATGTTAGCCTTGCGCAGGATTTGACCACCAGTGGGACAGTTCACGTAACAAGAGCCGATTCCAGTTCGATTCAACGACACTCGCTGTCCCGTTCAATTCCTATTTTGTATGAGTGAGACAGCGAGTGTCGTTGAATCGAACTAGAATCGGTTCTTGTTACGTGAATTACCCCACAGGCCTGTCTTTGATAATAAGTCATTAACTTTAAAAATGTTTTTGTATTACTCGCTATAAGCGAAAGTAAATAAAATAAATAAAGATTACCGAATAATAATGTGGACATGATGAGTATTGATATGACCACACGCAAAATACAATAAATTACTTTTAAATGTGTTAAAATATTACTCAACACAATTGTTTTAAGATGTCTAACGGAACTTCGCGTCACAATTCAATATTTGTAACAGTATGCCAACTTGATATTGAGTGGCGGTGAGAGCCTGGCACAAAGTACACTTTTTTTTATGTCATACAGTAGACAAACAAGCAAGCGGGCCACCTGATGGAAAGCGGTCACCGCCGCCTATGGACATCAGTAACACCAAGGGCGCTACCAATGCGTCGTCTACCAAGGAGGTTGGAGGAAGGGAAGGGAATGAAGGAGGGGGAAAGAGGGGATAGGGAAGGAGTTGGGCTACCGGATCTCTCAATCACCGAACGAAACGCATTGCTGCTTCACGTCGATATTCTGTGGGACTTCCCCGGTCGAGCTAGCCCATTTCATAATAATTGCTCTACCACTCCAAAAACTGCTGAGTCACGGCGCGGTCGCGGCTGCGGCGTCGTCGTGGCGCAAGAGTAAAGTCGAGTCCCGGGCGTTTAATACTTTCTCTCTTTATTTAAATTCAAAATTCAAATTCAAAATTCTTTATTATAACTGAAAGTGTTTTTTTTACAAGGGTTGGGAGCTCTTTTGTTAAGTTAATAGTAAACCTGTAGTAAAAGAGTCCCCTCTTCACTGTAGTGAAATTTTATATAAGCCAAGTAAACCTATGCAGAGAGTTAGTTTTTTTATTCTTTCGGTTATGCACGAAACTGAATGTCAAAATGGCGGCAGAGTCATGGCACAGGTAGCAGCCGCGACTCTTTATTCTAGCAGCGTCTCAGAGACTCCCCCCCCACCCCCGGTGTCTCTGAGCTCTATGGGTGGCGGTGATTACTTGACATCAGATGACCCGCATGCTTGTTTGCCAACCTCTTACATAAAACAATATATTTAAAGTACAAGTAAATGAAATAAATATAATAAATAAATATTCTTGGACGAATCACACAACGCCATCTAGTCCCAAACTAAGCAACTAAGCTTGTACTATGGGTACTAGATTGCTGATAAACATACTTAAATACTTTTTTTTTTTGTAAATATGTAAATACTTATTATACATAGAAAACACCCAGACCAAGGCAAACAGACATGTTCATGCGCACAAATGTTTGCCTTGCGCAGGATTCGAAACCGCGGCCCTTGGGATAAACTGACCATTGCTAGCCACTCGACCACAGGACCTGTCCTTGTAATTCTGCGTCATTATTGTAAGATGAACCAGTTAATATCTGGAGATCATTTTACACAAGTTGCGAATCTTTCATCAATAAAAAGTCAAGTTACTATAACAAAATGTATATTGTACCGTGTGTGTGGCGCCTTATCTGCCGCGTTAAGTGTGTCCACGCCTTTATACGCCCGTTGACGAGTTATTAACGAGATAACGTTACATTCCTTGTTTTATTACAATTTACACACAGACAGGCCCGGTGGTCGAGTGGCTAGCAATGGTCACTTTATCCCAAGGGCCGCGGGTTCGAATCCTGCGCAAGGCTAAAGAGAGCTTTTTTGGTAAAGCTCCACATATCTATACTCTATACTAATATTATAAAGAGGTAAAGTTTGTGTATTTGTTAAATTGTAACGGGTAATCTCGGGATCTACTGAACCGATTTTAAAAATTCTTTCACCTATAGAAAGCCACATTATTGCTGAGTGTCATAGGTTATATAAAAAAACAAAAAATAAAAAGGCTTTTAACATTATGCCCAACGGAGTGGGCACGGGTCAGCTAGTATTTAATAAATTGCCAAAACAACTCCGGCTAGCAGAAGATACAAAATCTTTTAAAAGACACCTCCATAAGCTTCTTGTCAGTAATAACTTATTACACACTAGAAGAATATCTTAGTGATAAGTTGGAAAGTCTGACTTTTTGGTAAACACATAAAACAGTGCATCAAAACATTGTAAAAAAAAAATTGTAGACCAGCTGCTACCTAGGCGAGCTTCAAATGCACCGATTTCATTTGTAGACCAGCTGCTACCTAGGCGAGCTTCAAATGCACCGATTTCATTTGTAGACCAGCTGCTACCTAGGCGAGCTTCAAATGCACCGATTTCATTTGTAGACCAGTTGCTACATAGGCGAGCTACAACAAAGGCGAGTTACAAATGCACCGATATGATACCAACTCATTTTTTAGTGTAATTATAACAACATTGTAAACCCTAGTGGTAGGACATTGTGCAACTATTTTTAAAATGTAACACCTATCTCTTATGAAGTAACCTATGCTCCACAAAAAAGAATTTGAATTTGAAGGCAAACATTTGTGTGCATGAACATATCTGTTTGCTTTAATCTGGGTGTTTTCTAAGTATAATAAGTATTTATTTACAAAAAAAAAGTATTTAAGTATATTTGTCAGCAATCTAGTACCCATAGTACAAGCTTAGTGGCTTAGTTTGGGACTAGATGGCGTTGTGTGATTCGTCCAAGAATATATCACACGTGACCCTCCTAATCCCAACCAGCGTTGTTGACCCTAAAAACTGCTGAACTTCATCATATCAACCCATAATCATCCCACTGCAGGGAAACATAATGTTTAACTTATTGTTTAAGTCCTTTTATTTATAACAAAATGTCAAAAACTAAAAAACTATTCCACTGATACGCCATCGGCATTCTTTTGAGACACGATTGAGACAATATTGAGAGTCCATTGGTGCATTTGTGTTAGTAGAATCGGGCCCCAGGTCTCCCTTCAATCGAAGATGATTAGAGCGTACTCTGCCACGCTGCTCCAATGCGGATTGGCAGAGGCCGGTGTTTTTAAGCCGCCCGAAGGCCACCGACTTGGCCTAACGACTGTCATCTATCGACAACAGCCGGGACCGACGGCTTAACGTGCCCTCCGAAGCACGGAGGAGCTCGAGATAACGAAACCTATCCAAACGCTGGCTAGGGTTGACGTCGCTTAACTTGCGTGTTCATATTAGAGTGCGACACACAGCGACGCCATCAAGCTTCTCAAAAAGCTGAACTTATCAACAAATAATCAAAGTTATCTAGCTGCAATTTGCTTAGTTTAAAATTAAACCCTATTTAGTAATTTCAAAATTTCAAAGTTTTACGATTATCCATATGCAAGCAACGTTTTATTAAATACACTAATAACACGATTAAACTGGTTAATGAAATTGATTCTCAAAGTTTCTGTCTGTATTTTGTGTTGTACATACATAAGCTGATTAGCATGAATGTATGATACAAAGAAATGTGTAGGTAATCGAAGCGAGAACTGTGTAGTTTGAACGACGCGACTGTCAAATTTCCAACAACGTTTGCATTTTGTGTTTCTTCGATTACCAGATTATTTTAAGAGAGGTAGGGCACAGCGGATAATCCGCTCAAATCGGAGCAGCCCGTCTGAGGAAGGACCTCCACCTAACAGAAGATCGTAGCCAAATAGCATTGGTCTCGGCCTAGTTGTGTTCCTACGGTGAGTAAGGTCTCCAGAGCTCCACTTGGGGGGGTTGGGAGGGTTGGCAACGCCGGTATTGCAAGGGTCTATAGGCTACGGTGATGCTTACCAACAGGCGGGCCGTATGCTTGTCTGCCACCTTTGTGGTATAAAAAAAAAACAATAGAAACTCCAACTTCCTTGGTAGACGACGCATTGGTAGCGCCCCTGGTGTTACTGATGTCCGACGGCGGTGACCGCTTTCCATCAGGTGGCCCGCTTGCTTGTTTGTCTACTGTATGACATAAAAAACAAAAAAAAAAACATGAAGAACGCAATGCTTCAAATGTTTATTTTTCTTGTATTAGGTAATTACAAGATTTTAGTTCAGTAAGATTGTCAGGGTGACCCCTACGATTTTATACAAAGTCCTTCGAGCCTTGGACAGCAAACAAGACGACAACCAGTGATAGGACCATACGGACCATACGATATTAGTTTTTTTTTTTTTTTTTTTTTTTTTTTTTTTTTTTTTTTTTTTTTTTTTTTTTTTTTTTTTTTTTTTGAATGGACTAATCAGTTCGGGTGTACTGACACCCTTTACTGAGACACCGGACTGTTGCGGGAGCGTAGGGCTCTCACCGCCAAAAATTTACAGTGTCTGCCTAGGGGCGCCCCAGAGGGGGGCTCGAACCTCGGCCTATGGCGACACTGGGGGAAGGCGAACGGATCGGAGAGAAGCGGCCGGGCACGTGCCGGTACCGCGAAAACCGAGTCCCTACAGGAGGGTGGCGCGACGCGCGGCCCCGCCGGCGGGGCCGATATGACGGACGTGTGTGTCTGCTTTGTGTCGCGGATTCTAATTGTTTGTACGCCTCGATGGCGACTGTAATGGCGTCGTCCGGGTCGTTGAGGACGTGCCGCGGACGACGTTTGGACCTAATGGTGTCAGCCGGAGCGGGATAATCCCCTGCGGCTTTCACCAATGGATTGGGGTGATGGTCGAGAGAGTCGAAAAATCTGACTGAGCATTGCTTTAGGTGGTGCGAGATGGTCGGCACACCTAAGTCAATGTGGAGGTTTTTGTTCCGAATGAACCAAAGCCCACCGATGGCTTTGCGCAAAAACCTATTCTGGATGGTTTGCAGCCTGTGGATATGGGAGGGCGCGGCGTGGGCGAAAACTGGACTCGCGTAAGTCATTATCGGCCTAATGCACGTTGTGTAAATTCTCACCTTATTTCTAAGAGAGAGTTTACTACGCCCATTGAGCAGATAATATAGTCGGCCTAGCGCGAAAGCGGCGCGGTTGCGGACAATCTTAATATGATCGCGGAAGGTGAGTCCCCTATCGAGTGTGACGCCTAGGTAGCGGACTTTCCTTTCCCAAGGGATCGGTTGTCCGAACATTTCGACTCTGGAGGAGGGATTTGGGGTGCTACCTCTAGCGAAGAGGATAGCGGCGCTTTTTTGAGGATTGACTTCGATGCGCCATTTCCTAAACCAGTCGCCAAGAGTATTGGCGGCAGTTTGGAGTGAGTCTATAATTGGGGGAATACTACGGGCTGAACAGTAGATGGCAGTATCGTCTGCGAAGAGAGCGGTATGGGTCGCTAGTGGACTGGGTTTAAATTCGGGGAAGTCGCTTGTGTAAAGCGTGTAAAGGAGAGGCGAAAGCACGGACCCTTGTGGTACTCCGGCTCTAATGGTGTGAGGGGGGGATAGTGCCCCATCCACCCTATAGCGGAAAGAGCGGTTCGACAAGTAGTCTTGAATGATGAGCACAAGACGATTTGGCGTATTGAGTTTGTAGAGCTTATAAATAAGCCCGTTGTGCCAAACTTTGTCGAACGCCTTTGCCACGTCAAAGAAGAGAGCGCCCGTTTTATGCGGGCGGGATCTGTTCGCTCTCCGGTCCAACACGTGTTCGACTATGCGATGCACTTGTTGGACACAAGAGTGTTTGGCTCTAAAACCAAACTGCGCGTTAGGTAAGAGATTGTTGGCAAGGGAAAAATCTTTGAGACGTGCGAGAACTATGCGCTCATAGATTTTTCCTATTGAACTAAGAAGACTGATAGGGCGATAGCTCGAGGGCTGATCCTTGGGCTTGCCGGGTTTTGGAATGCCGATGACGGTGGCTTCCTTCCAAGTTTGGGGGAAAATGCTATTTTTGAGGGCTGCGTTAAAGATAGCAGTCAGGAGTAGTATAAGATGGGCGGGAAAGAGCTTGATGACTCTGTTAGAAATCCCGTCAGGCCCCGGGGCCTTCCTATTATGTAGGTCTTTGATAAGGGACTCTACCTCATCAGGGGTTACCGGCTCTAACGGGGGGTCGGCATCTGTAAGTGGGCTCGCGAGTCTATTTGCTACCACAGTATCGACCTCGAGTAGGTGATCTGGATCAACGGGGAGTGTGCTAGGTGCACATTGTGCCTCAAGACTGGATGCTAAGCATTCAGCTTTTTCCTCGTCCTCGAAGGCGAGGGGGAGGGAGGGATCTGACTGTACTAACGGAGGGGTGGCAGCCACTGTATCTGCCTTAAGGGCTCTGGCAAGTTTCCAGAAGGCTTGGTGAGATGGGACCAGATTGGAGAGAGTCTCGTCCCACTGGTCGTTTCTAAGCTGTCTGATACGACGCTTAACCGCTGATTGAGCAGCGCGCATGCGGACGCGGTTAGGCTCAGTGGGAGCGGAGAAGTAGGCCCTTTGGGCTCGGTTTTTCTCTGTTAACAGAGCGCGCGCATCCGGCGGAAGTGTCCAGCGACGATGAGCGTTCACTAGGACACGCCGCGAGCAGTCGCTAACGACTTTCTGCACGTGCGCTGTTAACGAGTCAATAGCACCTACTGCATCGGGAATTGAGACAATTTCGTCTGGAATTGGATCTAACAAGGGGGACGAAATGGATTTGAGGCTTTCGCCTAACCTGACCCAGTCGGTCTTGATCATAGTGGGATCTGTGGCTGCCACATTGGGAATACTCACTCTGGGAGAGAGAGATATGATGACAGGCCTATGGTCTGAGGTGAGTTCGGAGTGCACTTCTATTGAACTCAATCTAAGATTGATGTTCTTTAGGAGGGCTACGTCTAGGACGTCCGGACGATGATCAACATTGTCCGGGTAATGAGTAGGGGACATGGGTGCTACAATGTCGAAATTGAGACTCTCTGAGAGTCGCTCGAGCTGTCTACCACGTTGGTTTGTGGTTAGGCTACACCAGGCAGGGTGCTTGGCGTTTAGATCACCCGCTATGATAACAGACGGGCCAAGATCTAGAAGGTTTTGTATGTCACTATCGAGTAGTGATCTGGGGTTTGAGGAGTTGGAGTTAGTGGGAGCTAGATAAGCTGACACTAAAAATATGGATTGGTGACCTGTCATTCCTAATCTACAGACAGAGGCCTCAATGTGCACGAGATTGGGTGTATCCACAGGCGTGCAGTGTAATGTCGCTTTGTAGTAGATGAGAGTGCCACCGAGGGCAGAGACTGTGCGATCATTACGTATGATTTTATAATTCGCGATTTTGGGATCGCGAATTGATGGTTTAAGGAACGTCTCCTGGATGAGGAGGACGTCCAACTGATGGGTGTAGAGGAAGTCGGCTACCTCAGACCTCTGGGTGCGAAGCCCATTTGCGTTGAAGTAGCCGATTTTAAGGGAGGTCGGTTTGACTCTACTCGTATGGTGTAAGTCCATAATTATTTATTGAAATTTTTAAGGGCAACGAACACGTCTGTGAATTGACAGACGGCCATTAGGAGAGCGTTGGGACTGTTCGCGTGTTCATTGACCAACGCGGCCATGGCAAGAACCCTATCTATGTCCAGGACGGCTGCGAGCTTGTAGAGCCCTTCGGTCCCGTTGGAAGGTGGCAGCGATGCCTTTACTGGGGGGGGTGGAGGTGTTGCGACTTCCACCGCCGCGGGTGCAGGCGTGCCTGAGGGGCTGGCCTGTGGGGGTGGGACCTTGTTGGTCTTGTAGCGCCACGAGGGCGACAGATTGAGTGGTGGCACCGGTGCCTTAGCTGTTGCCGGGGCGGCCTCGGCAGTTTGGGACTGAGGAGGAGCGAGGACTCTGGATGAGGAGGGAGTAGGCCTCCGGCTCTTTCCTTTGGGCGCTTTTGAGCACCCTCTGTAATTAGCCGGGTGCCCCACCTCCCCGCAATTTACGCAGCTCGGAGGTTCCAAGCATAGCGCGCGGTCTTTGGGGCGTGGACACTCCGGTGTTGAGTGGGCCCCGAGGCATTTGACACACCTGGGTGTGTTGTGGCAATTTCGGGCGGAGTGCCCGTACAATTGGCATCTGTGGCATTGACCCACAGTGCTTTTATGGTGAGGGGTCTCGACGACGACCCCGGACAGTCCGCAGACTTTATTGATATTAAAGATGGCTTTCGCCTCTTTAAGGTTAGTCCTGTCCAAAATGACAAGGACCATGTTGAAGGGGGCGGAAGGCCCACGGTGCATGCGGTGCACTTCGAGGATGGGCAGTTTTTGGGCGCGAAGGTCCTCGAGTACGTCATTGCACTCGAGTTCTTTCGGGATTCCGCGGATGACTGCGCGAAGGCGCCGGTCCTCCTCTAGACTCCACGTGTGGAATGTGATCGACATGGCGTCGAGAAGGCGGGTGAGGTTTCGGTAGTCCGTGATGGACTCCGTTTTTAGGCGGATACCCTCAGTTCGGGTCTCCGCAATGAAGAAGATGCCATTGGCATCACAACGGGCCTTGATGGCCATCCACCTATGGCGGTTATACGATATTAGATACTGCTCGGTTTCTTTTATTTTCTATCGACAGTGACAGCCATAATGTAAAATGTCATGAAGTTTAAAATGAATTTTGTGCATGCCATATTTTGAGAGCCAACGATTTTAGGATATTAAATTTTAATGAATCAATACTTAGAAATAATTTACACGCGTATTGGGTTGTAAAATTATATTTACAACTCCTTTACAATGTAAGAAAAGTTAATAGTTTATGCATGCTTACAATGTGAGTACCATTTTAGACAAATTGATGGGCTGGATCGGTTCTGCGCGCTATGTGCCCTGCCCACAGCCACTTCAGCCGTAGTGAGACGTTGAACCTTAAAAATAAAATAAATAAAAATAAAACTTTATTCAGATTACTTCACAAATTTGCAAATCTGTGGATTCTTGTTGCATAAACTTTAACAATTTATGTATAGTAAAATTAAAAAGGGGTACAATTTATAGGGTGCCTGTGCTAGGTTCCAACGATCCTGTGTTACAGGCTGTATAAAGCTAATTTCATTCTATTAACAATAAACAATCACTATCTATGGGAAATAAAGTAAAAAAATTATTAAAAAAAAGACTTACTAATCAGAAAAAATATAGATTAAAAATTAAATAAATTAAAATCTCAAATGTCCTATAAACGTTGACTAAAGCGTAAAAATAATAACAAAAAATTGGAAATAGATTTATGTAAACGTTGACCCAGGTTACAAATTCTGCTGATGCGAATTTCATACTCTACCATGTCGGTTACTTTCGTTCTGCTACGGATCTCCTCACTTCTGATTCGATCTCGTAGAGAAACTCGGAGCATCTCAAAACCGATGGCTGCTGGAGCAACAGGATTCTGGAATGGCGTGTACCGGAAAAGGAGCGTAGGACGGCAAGATAGGAAGACCTAAAGACAGGTTATAGATCAATGAAAGAATGTCGCAGGAAACCGATGAAATGAAATATAAATAAACTAGCTAAACCCGCGCAACTTCGTCTGCGTGTATCCCGCTTTCCCGTGGGAATTTCGGAATGTATTATACCTAAAAACCTACCTCTTGAATCACTCTATCTATTTAAAAAAAACGCATCAGAATCCGTTGCGTAGTTTTAAAGATTTAAGCATACAAAGGGACATAGGGACAGAGAAAGCGACTTTGTTTTATACTATGTAGTGATAATAAAATAAATGATGCAGGCTGCTGCTAACCGGTCTAGAGACGTTTGGGAGAGGCCTATGTCCAGCAGTGGGCAAGGAGGTCTAGAAGCCACAAGAAGTCCACCGCTGGACAAACGTGCTTCCCCAAACGTGTCCAGCGCAACCGGTTGGCACCTTAAGATACATGGATATAATAAAGATTCATATTATCCTACTAATATAAAGGCGAAAGTTATCTGTATGTTTGTTACTTCTACACGCTCATGGCTGGGTCAATTTTTATGATTTTTCGTATGTTTGTAGCTGATACCTTGGATTAACACATAGGGTACTTTTTGTCCCGAAAAATATGAAATTACCGTAGGATTTGGTCAAAAATCTGATATAGATGCTGCTGTGCATAAATAAATACACGCAAACGAAGTTGCGCGGGTTTCACTAGTAGTTAATATAATAGAAAAACAATTTATGTCAAGGTTGTATTCTCAGTATAATTTACAACAACAGGGTACACTGCAATACTCCGAAATACGAAACTCCGATTTTGAAAATTCCGATGTTCAAAATTCCGAATTTCATATTTTCTTTAAAATAAAATTACGATTAATTAAAAACACGAATTTGAAACGAACAACGGCAATATCGTGAAACTGGGCCCTGGATATTTGGATTTAGCACATTGGCTGTAACCTAAAAAAACATTTCTAATTATCACTCGCTCGGCGGTGAAGGAAACTCGATACTTCGCCCAATTTCGTCCAAAAACCGATAAACTAATAAATTAATATCCTGTTGCATGTCGAAAACCCGAAACTTTTTTTAATTCTTCATTCATAAAGTTTGTTTACGAAATTCGACGGAAAAATAAAGAAATATCAACCTTAAAGTTGAAGAAATAAAAGTTACAGTATCTGTAATAAATAAAATTGATTTTATTCAAAAACAACAATACATTTCTATAGAATAAGGACCACAGATCACAAAATTTTACGCTCGGAGGATTGCCAACAAAATTCTTTTGTGATTTAAAAAAAATTCAAGAGCAGCTGTTCGGGATTTTGAAAACATTCTATTATTGATGTGGAGAGGCGATGTCGAGTGCAGATAATAATTGACATCAAATGAAGTGTTCTTTTTTTTGACAAGGTGTCTTCTCTTGTAACGTTATTGCTATTGTGTTATTTTGAAATATTGTCATGTGTGCAGGTGTGACATGATCTAACGTCATCACTTGAAGATGTGCGTTTGATATTTTGTTCTTTAGGCGCCGTCCCCACTGCGCTCAGTCTGTCCTATTTCTGAGTTACGCGTTCACTGTAACTGGCTGGTGGCTTAGAATCTTACACATCAAACGCAGTCGGACTGAGACGGTCACAGTACGACGGACGGCAGAACTCGGACTCTGACCGCTAGACCGCGCGCAGTGGGAAATGAAATGAAATCGTTTATTTCAGAAATTAGACCTTCACAGGCACTTTTTCTTGTCATTTACGACTTGTATAAATAAAGTAAATAAACTACGTTATATACTACCACCATTTCGGACACAAGCAAAATGGCAACCGGTAAAAAGAAATGGCGAAAGAAAACCGGTTACGGCCTTCTTTGTCATTTTGTACTTTTTCTTTTTTTCTCCTTTGGGTTGGCGCCTTACGTCATACAAAATACAAAACGAGCGAAATAGCACTTGAGTTTGACACTATATTTTGACTGTTTTTGTTACCAGAATAGACCAGTAGCCCGCTTACCTTCAGGCGGGCCGCAAGCATGTTTTGCCACGTCCAGTGGTAAAAAAAAACAAACAAAAAAACCTTCTAACCACGACTTCCCAAAAAGATTCAGTTATTCAGTTAGCCTATTTATCAGATAAAAATGACAGCAGTTTAACTGTTTTGACAATATTTATATCTGACGGAGATTATTTATCTGCAAGTGGTGAAATCTGGTCTTAAAAGTAACAAAAACTAAAAATTACGACTTTTTTTAAATTATCTTAAAGTACAATCAATGACTGAAAATTTTAATATTGAATTTTATTATCCAATGCTTTTGTGCATGAATGTACATGATTAATCCGCGAATTTCTTTTATATCACATAATTCACAAGTGTAGGGACACAATCATATTTGACTAATATTGGGATAAATATTTTATTAATTTAGTTTGAAATACTCAAAATTCAATACTCAACATTCATTGCAACCATAAAGATATAAGATGTTGGGCACAGCAACATTAGATTAGAGGAGGACGCACAAAATCGGGGTGAGGAGTTGGGATACCTCCACGCGGTCCACCCTGGTAACGTCGGCGAGTAATTCCTTAGTTTCTGGACCCAACTCTGGAATTACCTGCCGACGGCCAAATTCCCGACGCGGTGGGTCTGCTCCCCGTGCTCCTACCTTGGATGGAGTACGTGGGATGCGGACAAATCCGCTCCCCCTTGCATCCGTACTGGTGCTGGGGGTGGAGCGACTGAGGAGACAACCTCGTTAAAAAACAAGAGGTGAAGCCGGCCGCGCTTGGCTCGGCCGGCTGTATGATGAGCGGTGGTGGACTCGTTCGCTCGCTGATCCTCCCCAAAAGCGTCTTCGCCCCGACTGGTGTCCGGGCCTACTCCACCCGTTCATACCGGGGGCGACCTCCGTATGGTGGAACGCGGAGGCCCTGCAGACACTGGGTCTCGCCAACCCAGACACTGCGGAGGGCGTTAAGGGTTGGGTCACATGGGCGAATGAGACCACCCTGGAAGAGGGAGTGCGCGGTGGCGCAAAGTGTCAAAGAGTCCACTAAGTACGTAGTGGACGCTGTGGCACCTGGAGTGGCGCTGGAGGCGCGGTGGAGGAAGAAAACCTCGTTAAAAAATTGAAGAAGAGGGGCCGGCGGCTCGCAGAGCCCGGCCAGCGGTCGCACGTTGTTGCGACCGCAGAGATGGAGGGGACCCTTGCCCAGCCGAGACGGCGAGCCGGGGAAGGCCCGTCGTCTTGAGGGGGAAATGGTCCTCGGTGTCGGCAGTGCACCTGGATGCGGTGTGCTGCTGACGGGGCGTTCCGGGGAGAGCGGGTCCGGCCAGTTTAACTTTGGCCGGACGGCCCTGGCGGGGTCGCGGATGTATCACAGTACCCGTGGCCCCGTCACTTAGGGGGCGAGTGGCATCCCGTCAGTTTTTTAGTGATAAATCCCACAGTCCCCACCGCATATTCCCCGGGCGGTGGGGCTGCTGCAAAGCATTTTTCTGACGATAATTAAAAAAAAAAAAAAAAAAAAAAAAGACGCACAAAATCAATATTATAGTACCCACTGCTTTTTTTAATTGGTAAAAAGTACTAATACGTTATCAAAAAAAATAACCTTTTTTACTAATAATAACATTAAACTTAAATCCTAAAATGTAAAATAGGGTCTTAATTAATCAATTATTTATCGCTACTTTTTAATTTATTTGTTTGATTCATTGAAATTCCGCATTTATATCGAAACCTAGGTGAAATGAAGACACTAAAAACTCCACTTTTTTCTCCCAGGTAATATCATATATTATGTTCCATGGGAACATAGTGGAATAAACTCTTGACTGCTGCTTTTTTTAAATATACTAAATTTAAAAAATTATCATGAAAATTTTCAGAAGAAATGATGAATGACTTAGTGATTTTTTAGTCACTAGCAATATTGAAGGAGGTCAAAGAGCCCATGAATATGACCAACTTTTACTATGGGCATAGAATAAGTAATAACCCGAGGTAGAATGGACACTCTCCGCCCCGCACCGGATCGAGTTACCGCAGCGCTGCCGCACCCGAAGAGCCCTCGAGAAGCCCTCAGTCGCAAAGGTGTGCGTTTAGTGAACGAATGTGTTTACGTGTGCGTCTGCGTGTGCGTGTGCGCATACACACGTGTGCGCGTGTACAGACGACATTGGACTATGTAGTAGTATTAGGTGATTATTTCATGCGCGTTGTATGGAGTGTCCGGGCTGTGATATGAGGACTCATGTCAAATCGCGAAAAAAAATCAGCTGATTCATACATTTTGATCGAGTAGATATGAACATTTTGAATGAAACAGCTGTTTTTTTTTCGCGATTTGACATATGTGCCCCCATAGTAAAAGTTGGTCATATTCATGGGCTCTTTGACCTCCTTCAATATTATTGCTGGTGACTAAAAAATCACCTTGTATTATACTTTATTTACGTAATGTAATACAAACGACTAATAACTTAAATTAAAACGGTAATTTAAAAAACTAAAAAACCCGACTGCGTTTCTGTGTAATTCGGAAATGAAAAAACCCTAAAACATCAAAGTCGTCATACTCGATTGCACTTAACCTAAGTATTTCCAAAGTTGCTAAGGCGATGTTTATAAGCGTCAAATCCATGTTGTAGCATTGTAGCAGTCGGGACCCATTCAAGAAATGGACACTTCATAAATTGAAAGCACACACATACATTATATTACATTGCTTTTTTTTAATGGGTCCCGACTGCTACAATGCTACAACATGGATTTGACGCTTATAAACATCGCCTTAGCAACTTTGGAAATACTTAGGTTAAGTGCAATCGAGTATGACGACTTTGTTGTTTTAGGGTTTTTTCATTTCCGAATTACACAGAAACGCAGTCGGGTTTTTTAGTTTTTTAAATTACCGTTTTTATTTCCGGCTTTTTAGTTTGTAGTTGTAGCGGGAGCGATGGCGATGTGCTCAACCGCCACAAAGGGAAGATCTTCCGGCCAGGCTGGGTGTCATGCCTGGGGAACCGCGGCTCCGACAATGTATGTGTCGGAGGTTGTATATATATCTCCATATCGTAGAAACTTCGATAGCGTGATTCAGGATTTCTAAGTGTCGTCGTATATGACGTCATGAGTTTGCATTGTGAACTTTTTCTTCACTCTGTAGTTCTTCTGTATGGCGATAGGTGTCGCCACATAGTGTTCAAAACTAGTATCCATGTCGCCGTCATCTGGTTGAATCTGTTATTTAATTGAATGACTAGGCCGCACGTTGATTGAAAAGCGTCACTCAACGTCCAACTAGTTAGCGGATTGTAACATAGCCCTTTGAACAGAGCGGACGTCAGTCAGTCAGGTGATTGAAATTTAGTTCATTTGTTCAATTTCAGGATCTCAAAGAAAACCATGGACTACCCAAAGAGTCGCGCCTCGCTCGCTTTGCTCGCTCGGCGGTGTTATGATCACAAGCTAACCCTAACATAACCCACCATATCCCATTCAACGACCACGGGACCATTCCACGGGAAAGCGAGCGAGATATACGCATACGAAGTTGCGAGGGGACGCACAGCCCAAACCGTCTAGAGATGCCAAATTTTACATGTAGGGCCGGAACGGATCAGACCTGATCGGTCTGGAAGGAACCTCACCGTACCGGGCCGTCCTGGACCGGATCGAACCGGACCGGACCGGATTTTTTTTCATAGATAAAATTCAAAGTCCTTTCTGACTGACTGACTGACTGACTGACTTAACTACATATCAACGCACAGCCCAAACCAATGGGTCTAGAGATTCCAAATTTGGACTGTAGGTTCCTTACGACGTCTAGGGATGTACTAAGCAAGGATTTTTAAAAATTCTCACGGGAAAGCGAGATATACGCAAACGAAGTTGAGAGGGGACGCACAGCCTAAACCACTGGGTCTAGAGATGCCAAATTTGTCATGTAGGGTCCTTATAAGGACCGGACCAATCTTACCGGACCGGACCGGATCGACCGGACCTGATTGGACCGGATGAAACCGTACCGTACCGGGCCGTGCCGGACCGGAATTTGTTTCTGAAGAAAGATATGCTAATTGTTACTAGGCCACGCGGGCGAAGCCGCGGGCGGAAGCTAGTTTTATAAATAGTCCGGTCCGATCAGGTCCAGTCGGTCCGGTCCGGTCCGATCAGTCCGGTCCTGATAAGGAACCTACATACCAATTAGCATAATTATATTTCTGCAGAAAAAAAATCCGGTATGGTCCGGTACGGTGCGGTTCCTTCCGGACCGGTCGGTCCGAACCTTATAAGGACTCTGCATGCCAAATTTGGAATCTCTAGACCCAGCGGTTTGGGCTGTGCGTCTCCTCGCAATTTCGTTTGCGTATATCTCGCTTTCCCGTGGGAATTTTGAAAAATCCTTTCTTAGTACATCCCTAGACGTCGTAAGGAACCTACATGCCAAATTTTATATACCCTCGCAAATTCGCTTGCTTATATCTCGGTTTCCCGTGGGAATTTTGAAAAATCCTTTCTTAGTACACCCATAGACGTCGTAAGGAACCTACAGTCCAAATTTGAAATCTCTAGACCCATTGGTTTGGGCTGTGCGTTGATATATAGTTAAGTCAGTCAGTCAGTCAGTCAGTCAGTCAGGACTTTGAATTTTATATTATAGATTAGCTGATTAATGTTAACAAAAGCTCAAAAATATTCGGGTTTGATGGGTGCTCCCCTGCGTTACCGGGTAGGCCACCGTGCCAAATCAAACGTATACGTAAACAATGAATTTAACATAAGCCCGAAAGCATTTCAATAGTATATAGGCGTGTACGCACGACCGAACACGAACATGGTGAACATCGAACACGAACACTTTGTTCGCACGTGCGTACCACTAACGAACATCAAACAATTTGTTCGTCAAAAGTGTTCGTGTCGATCCAATTTGGTTGTTCTGTGTGGACGATGTTCTCAGCATGACCGAACAAGAACATTGTTAACTCGAACAACGAACCAAAAGATTAAGGCTTTAGCCTCTTTTGTTCGACACCATGTTCTTGTTTGGTCGTAAGTGGTTGCACGCGATCACAAGTAGAACTATGTTTGTAGGTGTTCATGTTCGCTTTGCTAATTTACGTCCACACGTGCGAGCCACATGTTCCGTGTTCGTGTTCGATGTTCACCATGTTCGTGTTCGGTCGTGCGTACACTCCTTATTACAATGGGTGTTTTAGCCATTATAAAACTGTTACCGCCTTCACTACGTGGAGGTACTCCCAGCTTATATTATTTAATTTTATTTAATTTTATTTATGTCGTGTTCTGATTAAAAATTTATAAGCAGTGTCACTCCCACAATTAATACGATTCTAACGACGCCTTTGAAGCTAAAATCCTTCAAGCCGTTTAGGCTACAGAGAGAGCAATCTTCGAATTTGGCGCCAAAAATCCGCCATTTTGTTTTTTTTAATATTTTTATATACCCAGTGTCACTCTCACAGTAAACACAAATCTAACGACACCTCTCAAGCTAAAATCCATCGAGTCATTCAGGCTGCAGAGCGTGCCAAACAATTATACATACATACATACATACATACATACTCTAGATAAACATAACCCTCCTTCTGGTGCAGTCGGGTAAATACGGATACCTTACATACTAGTATATTGGCAACAAGGCGGCCTTATTACTGAAAGCAATCTTCAGGGCATCCTTGAACCTTTTTCGATGAAAATGATGGTCACCCCACGCGAATAAGATCAAGAACAGATACCTACTACCAAAATGCATATTTTTTGCAATAATGGCAAAAAAAAACTGCCAGAGCCGGTGATTACCGAAGCGAGAGATTTTATCTAGAAATTCTGTTTATTTACCAAAAATTCAGTTTAAAAAATGATTTAGTACTTAAGTTTAAAATCTAACTAAAAGTCTTTAAATCCTATATTACCATTATTCCATTTCATCAACATATCAACCCATAATAATCCCACTGCAGGGATACGTCTCCCTTCAGTTGAAGGGGAGTAGACTGTACTCTGCCACACTGTTCCAGTGAAGATTATAAATAAATAATATATAAATAAATATATAGGGACAATTCACACAGATTGAGCTAGCCCCAAAGTAAGTTCGAAACTTGTGTTATTGGATACTAACCCAACGATATTATATTTTATAACAAATAGATATATATATAAACATCCAAGACCCGAGGCCAATCAGAAAAAGTTCGTTTTTCATCATGACCCGTCCGGGATTCGAACCCGGGACCTCCTGCGTGGCGGTCTGGCGTGGTAGCCATTACGCCATGGAGGTCGTCAGATTGGCGGATGTCAGTGTTGTAAGCCGCCTGAACGCCGCCGACTTGGCTTTCCGACTGTTATTAATCGACAGATCGCAATGACCGACGGCCTATCGTGCTCGTGAAGCTCGAACAAATGAAACCCATCCAAACACTAGCCAGAAACGACGTTGTTTAACTTGAGTTTAGTGTGCGACACACGCGACGTCATCAGGCCTTTCATACCTATTCTTATTTGGAACAAATAGTAAATAATCATACTGATATTATAAATGAGAAGTAGTTTGTTTGTTATTCCTTCACGGCTTGACTAATCAGCCGATCATAATGAAAAATTGTATGTATATTGTCAGGGGTACAGAGCTTTTTTTATTTTTATTTATTATTAATTGATAAGTTCAGGTGTACTAACACCCTTTTCTGAGACACCGGACTGTTGCGGGAGCGTAGGGCTCTCACCGCCAAAAATTTACAGTGTCAGTCAGGGGTACAGAGCCCAACATAGGCTACTTTTTATTCCGTGAAAGTATGTCTTGGGAAAAAATAGTTTTTCTACTATAGAGGGCGCTGTATACGATGGGCTATCGGCCAAGAGATGACGCCACAAGTCGCGCTATGGATTGTTTTGTTGTCAAACGAACAAAGATCTATGTCATAAAATGAACCGCGAGCGAAGCCGCGTGGAAATGCTAGTATTTATCTATAATCTTAACAGAATCGCTTATCTCAGATCTCAGTACTAACGCGGATTCGTGTCGCAGTTTCTCTATTATACGCCATTCAATGTTTCCCATTGCATGTATCCATCAATGTATCTCCTTTCAAGGGACTAACATCACGCCCGCAAACCCCGTGGGACTAGGCAGGACTAAGCATTGAGCTGTTTACTAGATCGATTATCTAAAATTGGTACAGTCAATAACAGGGGTCCGGTGAGCAGGACTGTAATTTTTTTTGTAAAATGGCCACCGCGTAAATCTAGAGCCCTGGCTCACACCACTGCACTTGCTGAGCTGAGCGGAGATCTTTTTGGTACAAAATGTTATTAGTCTCCAAGAGATGGGCACAGCGGATAATCCGCTCAAATCTTAGCAGCCCGTCTGGGGAAGGACCTCCACCTTATAGAAGATCGTAGCCAAAATAGCATTGGTCTCGGCCATGTTGTGTTCCTAAGGTGAGATCCAGATCTCCACTTGGGGTGGTTGGGAAGGTTGGCAACGCGTGAGTGATACCCCGGTATTGCAAGCGTCTGTAGGCTACGGTGATGCTTACCACCAGACGGGCCGTATGCCTGTTCGTCACCTTTGTAACATAAAAATATCACAACAACACAATGGTCGCACGTTGAACCTTCTGCACCAGAGGTGCGGGTTTGAGTCCGGCGCAGGGCAAACATTTATGTGAGTGCATTTATGTTTGTTCTCGAGGCTGTTTTCTGAGTATTATTACTAACAATATAAATGAGAAAGTGAGTTCGTTTGTTTGTTTATTTGTTATTCCTTCACGGCTTGACTAAGCAGCCGATCATTATGAAAATTTGTATACAAATTGTCAGGGGTACAGAGCCCAACATAGGCTACTTTTTATCCCGTGAAAGTATGCCATTCCAATGGGAAAATATTTTTTCGACTATAGAGGGCATGGGCTAGGCTATTAACCAACAGATGGCGCCACAAGTCGCGCTAAAGGTTGTTTTGTTGTCAAACGAGATCTGTGTCATTAACGCGAGCGAAGCCGCGGGGAAAAGCTAGTAAGTATATATTTACAATTAATATCCGTTGTCTGCTATCCATAACACAAGGTCTAATCTAGCTTACTTTGGGACCAGGAGCCGTACCACGACCTTTTATGAACTATCCTTAAACGATTGTGTAAACGAGACGTCGCCTTACATCATGTATTGCGCTGTCTCCCTTACTCGGCCGCTCTTGTTTTGTTTTAAGCGGTATAGTACGGCCCCAGGTGGGCTGTGTAAATTGTGTAGAATTGATTTATTTATTACTAGCTGACCCGTGCCCACTTCGTTGGGCATAATGTTAATAATCCTTTTTTAGTACAGGCGTTCGTAAGAAACGCTTTCATTCGACCGTTTTTTCTCCGATTTACTTTGCAAAACCGACTACCACATAAAAGCCTTTCAATTTTTTGGTTTTTTATAACCTATGACACTCAGCAATAATGTGGCTTTCTATTGGTGAAATAATTTTTAAAATCGGTTCAGTAGATCCCGAGATTACCCCTTACAATTTAACAAATACACAAACTTTACCTCTTTATAATATTAGTATAGAAGTATAGATTAGTATTAGGGTATAGAACCGGGAAATCCCGGTACCGAAAATCCCGGGAATTCCCGGTTCTTTTATAGCTGTAGAAGAACCGGGAATTGAAATACAAGAACCGGGATTTTCGGTACTTTCGGGATTTTTCTATTTATTCAATTATATGGCAATTGGCAACACTGACGCTAATGACGCTACGTTACATTTACATCACAACCCTTCAGTCAGTTGCGAGCGAGCGACAAAAACTGTGGTTGACAATTTTTTTTATATACAAACAACTGCTGCTCTGATGAGAGCATTTTGAAGAAACAGCATTGCCGTAACATTTGGCTGTTTTTTCGCATCAGTTAGCAAAAATCGGTCTTCGTGCGTATGGTCCTTGCGCTTCTGGCCATGGCATTCTTCTACTTACTTCCCTAGTAGCATGATAACGTTACTTTAACCTTGATTGCCGCAAGCTTGCGACAAGAGCAACTTTTTAGCATCATACCAGGACTTGGCTAATGTCGCCCAAAAAGATTTGATTTATGACATGAAAAATCGATGCAGAACCATTGTATGAATCATGGGATATTTTATTGATAACTGATTTTTCGCACAATTGCAAAAAACTGCATAATTTTTTAATTTTTCTTTGTAACGATCGTATTTAACAAATACGGTCGTTTCTTGTATTATTATTTCACTTTTAAAAAAATATTAACGGAATAAATACAATATTATTTTACTTTTACATGTACCTAGTCCAAAAAATAAGCTTTCTAAAAATAAGTACTTTATGTCTAACAAAAAATGTGGAAATTGAGCAAAATCAAAACATTCCTAGGCGGTGTTGATGTATTGAAAAAAAAATCCCGAAAGAACCGAAATTCCCGGGAAATCCCGGTTCCAGCATAGTCCGGTACCGAAAATCCCGGTTCCTTGAGATAGTACCGGTTCTCTATACCCTAATTAGTATAGATTTACTAACCTATTATTACTACTGGCTCTGCCCGCGTGGTCAAGGGAAAATGTCAATAATTTTTCCCATGAGAATCCCTCTTTATCCCGTAGGAAAAAGTAGCCTATGTCACTTTCCAGACCTTAAAGTTTAAGGCTTAAACTATCCCCAATAAAAAATTCATATCACTATCCCCAATAAAAAATTCATATCACTATCCCCAATAAAAAATTCATAGGACAAACAAACACACTTTCACATTTATAATATTAGTATGGATATGGATTTACGACTATGGATACCTATTTCATGTGTTAAATGTACCTTCAATTTATAGATGGAGCTACAGATTAGGTTTTTAAGTTTTTATTAGGTATTGATAAAAACAGCGTCTGCAGTCTTCGCTATTAAAGTATGAAATATTGTGTTTTCTGTCATTTTTTAAGTGTTCATAAAAAACGAACGGTAGCATATAGATAACGCTAAATACAAATCAATAAAAAACTTGTCAAGTTTGTTATTTTTTATATAGAAAGGGTTCCGCGTAGTTATCCTTTGAAAAATCATTCTAATATAAATATGTATATAGGGACAAATCACACAGATTGAGCTAGCCCCAAAGTAAGTTCGAAACTTGTGTTATAGGATACTAACTCAACGATACAAGAAATAAAATAAAATAAATTAAAACTAAACTAACAATAAAAATTTAAAAATAAATAACAACTAAACTAACAATAAAAAAACTAGACTCAACTAAATCTCAACGATACTATATTTTATATCAGAAAAAGTCCTCCGTGGCGAAATGGTTACCACGCCGCCAGACCACCAACCAGGAGGTCCCGGGTTCGAATCCTGGTCGTCATAATGAAAACGAACTTTTTCTGACTGACCTCGGGTCTTGGATGTTTATGTATTTATGTATTTGTTATGTAAAGAAGACACAGCGATGGAAATGACGTGGATTTCAAACCATTTCACTACGGGACCCTAAAAAGGGAAGTGCAAGGTATAAAAAACTGGTAGTTCACCCATTGCCACATAACAGACATGCGGACTTGACTGGAGTACAGTCGGAGCCGCGCGACAGATGTTTGGCGTCATGGGATGAAAGTTTTTTTGTACAGTTGGACGCATATTTTGTAATTTTTTTTAACTTTAAAAAATATTTTTGGAAATAATAAAAATACTGATTTTGTTAATAATGATAACAATAGGTTATTAAGGATGGAGAGATTTAAAAAGAGTGTGAGGAAATGGAGAAATTGAAATTTTATGAAAATTGTAATAAGGCGAGATAAATATGAAGGTGAAAAGTGAAGTGACATTGTAAAACAGGCATATAAAACATAAATAATATGGATTAAAAAAATATAATGTTTATCAAAAGAGTTCGGTTTGTAACATAGTATTGTATATTTTGACATATTTAGTGTAAAAGCTATAAAAAAAAATATAATACATATGTAGTATTAATAATTAAAAAAATGTATATTTACATTATATTTTACGTTGCGTTGTGTGATGCGTGAAATTTAAACGAAGCTGATAAGTCAGTCGGTCACTTTCGTCTGACAAATCCAACTAATATTTTATAGGCGAAAACTCGTGAGTATGTTTGTTACTTCTAACTCGTGAGCATGGCTGGGTAAATTTTTATGATATTTGGTATGTAGGTAGCTGTCAACTTTGGATTAACACATATTTTTATCCCCAAAAGTGCGCGGTTCCCGTACAATTTAGTCAAAAGTCTGATGGTAAATGGCGTTTTGTGCTTACGCAAATGAAGTTAATCGAGTTTCGCTATTTTACAATGTTAACATGATTATTTTTTTTTTTTTTTAACCTTGATTGGTATTTATTGGTAAAATACCTAATTAAATAATATGAAATTCAATAAAATTAATTAAAACTAAACTAACAATAAAAATTAAAAACTAAACTAACAATAAAAAATAAAAAATAAAACTAAGTATTAAAAAGACATGGTCCCTGTGGCAGGGTGCCCAAAATAATGATATTTTTATGACTCCGACTGTACTTAAAGTCAATCTGTTAACCGAATAGAACTCATAACTAAAAGTTTAACATGACATGTCATTTTTTACTATTCTGTTGACGTTTTTTTAGCGTTATGGGAGAAAGGAGACCCTTGTTTAGGGTTAAATACTTACCTACTTTAGGGTTAACTCTCTGTGGTGAACAAAAGTTATTTCTTGCCATCATATGATTTGTGATATTTATATTAAACTAGATGTTACCCGTGGCTTCGCACGCGTAAAAATTAGCCTATGTACCCTCGACAATATGTATAAGTACAAATTTTCATAATCAACCAAACAAAAATTACAATAAACATTGACAACTTAAAAATAGAAGTAAAAATGGTGCTAATTCTGTTGTACATGTAACTAGACTAAACTAATTTCGACAGGACCAAAGGTGTTGTTGTCCTTCCTTGGTTTACAATTTGTGACAACGATAGCAACGCTTTTAGTTCTGTCAAAATTAGTTTAGTCTAGTTAAATGTACAACAGAATTAGCACCAATAGGCGGCCTTATTTCAACGCAATTTCTTCCAAACAACCTTATTTAATTTTTGAAGTGAAAACTTCTTTGGCGGTGTTTGACACTTTTTTAAGATGGGTAATAGTAGATTTTACAACAAGTGCACAAAACGAATCGAAGGATAGAAATGGTTTTATGGACGAGTTATAAACTCTGCTTTTCACTTCGATTGCGAGGAAATAAATAAATAAACGCACGAAAAACAAGACCTGTTTCCCCTTTCCCGCCGCTTTTTTTTAAATCTTACGACATTGAAATTAGGCTTGGGCTGCAGACCTATACAGCCTACTATTAAATTAATTTTGGAATAAAATAATTTTCTTAAATTAATTAAATAACCTACCGTACTTTAATTTAAATTCTAATATCTTTTATGACTTAAAAAACACATAAGGCAAATAAATTAAAGTAAATATTATAAAATAACAAATTCTATCTCTGAACTTTTTATTGTGTTTGGCTGTATGGGTCATTTCCTTTGCCTTAATATAGATACATTTATGAGTTTACTTTTCTGCCCTTGTGCACAAAATTCGATTTTGTGCAGCCTATATCCTGCGCAAATAAGCACTTTCTGAGCATGAGAAGTGAAAAAAATGTTAAACTCGCGTCAGATCCGTAGCCTAAACAAAAAAGGGTAAGATTCCCTAACCATTCAAAAATGCACAAAGTTGATGTTTAAGTTTTCACTTCTGCCGTGCCTCTCGGAGTGCAAACCGTCCTTTTTTTTAAAGTCATCTTCACAAATGTTAGTCTTTTTCTCGATTCGAACC
This sequence comes from Endotricha flammealis, assembly GCA_905163395.2. NCBI lineage: Eukaryota > Metazoa > Arthropoda > Insecta > Lepidoptera > Pyralidae > Endotricha > Endotricha flammealis. The sequence goes on from LR990883.1 coordinate 3,358,935, forward strand.
CCCCCGATCTTCGGGAAAAGTAGCCATTGCTACTTACTTAACCACTGAGATCCCAGAGTGAATAACGACCAGTGCGGGTAGATAAATGGAGGTAATTAGCTATCTAAAATCTATGATGTTAAGCGTTTGGTCACAAATACTTGCCAAGAAAAATCCTACGACATTTAAAGGTGCACCCACACAAGTTTATAACTGTTCCGATCTAAGCAAATTGTGTTTTGTCAAAAAATTAAGTACATAAAGTTTCGTTAAGTGTTGACCCGTCAGCCAGTCATTAAAAAAAATCATGCAAATTCCTTTTTGGTACGGAAAAGCATCATGTATTGTATCACCTTGTGCGGGAATCGAAACCACGACCTTTGAGATGAAGTCGCTATTGCTAACTACTCAACCTGACCTCTCTATACGTTTCTGAAGTCGCAAATTATTTCTTTGTTCTTCATTATTACAATGACAGCCTGAGATTTAATGAGTCATTAACTTTTTTTTGTACAACTCAATGTTAAAGATTCCAACTCTATGATATTCATCAAACAATAGACAAAACATATCAAACCAAAGAGCGGAACAAAAGAATTCTAAATTCTAAAAAAGAAATTAACGGTTGTGCCATAGAGCCATAGATAATGAAACGTTGCCGCGTATGGAACGTCATTTAAAATGTGTTTGACAGGTAAATTACGGCTTGGGTGTGCGTCTGCGCAGCGCGGCGTCTTAACGGGCTTAGTTTAGGGGACTGTGGTTTAAAAGATGGATAAAATTAAAATTCATTATTACACTAACACTTGACTTACACTTGAGTATATTAAAATAATGTTGTGCACGCGTGTCATTGGATTGTAATTCGGATTGGTTCCAATATTGTTTTTATGTACAACCATGTTTTGACTGTAATCTGGATTGTGTGCCTAAATAAAAACTAACAGATCAAGATTTCGATTCTATTAATAAAATGCCTACGTACAAAAAAATCTATGAAAAAAAAATAATTAGTATGGATTTCCAATATTTTCATCATTCCGCACGAAAAAAGTTCGTACCATAGTGCGGTTTATATCTTGCGAGGTGACGAATAACTTCTCTGATGAGCTTAAAATAAACATGCAAAATCATATATAAAGATTACTGTTTTTTTTTTTTTGCTCAACTAATTTTTTTTTTCGGCGTTCATGATCTACATCTAAAACTAACATTAGAAATTACAGTAAAATATGCTTTTATTTAGGTTGCCTTGAAAAGATTGCTTTTTAGCAATAAGGCCGCCTTGTTGTAATACTAGTTTGTTAGATTGTATTTAATGTGAGCTTTTTTTTGACTGTGTAATGCAAATAAAGTAACCTATCTATCTTTATTAAAAAGAACACTAACATCTCCTAAACTACAATGATTTGTACAAAAATATGTTTTTTGACAAGCAAAACGTTCGGTTTCCCTTTCTTCTTGTAATATATTAAAAGGGTTAAGTAATATGCAATCATTCCAATTATTATTAATTGCTTTAATTGCATGTTTGGCCCGCATTTTATAGGATTCAAATTAAAAATAAATAAAATATAAAATTGTTACATGATGCATAAAAGTTTTATGTCGATGGAAAAAAAAAAACAATAATTAATTAGTAGGCAGGTATTTTATGTGTCTTTTATAGCGTCTGTATTCTGCGAGGAGGTAGGCAGTCAAAATGACTAGTGGAAAGTTGTGAGATGTGTGACGCGGCCAAAAAGCACGCTGTCTCACCTAGCATCGTGTCTAAAAGAGATGGAATCAGTTACGAGCAGTTAGCAGCTAGTCTACACGTATATGTCTAGTCGCACGCCCACAAACACCGTGCCGAAGTCTGCCGAACTGAAACGACGTTAGACGATGCACGGCTTTCAACGCCGCGCGGAGTGGGGGGTGTTAGGTTTTATTTTCGTTACGGAATTTCTTGATTCGGTCGCCGCGCTCAAAAGCAGCGATAAAAGCTATGCAATAGTTAAAAAAAAAAAATACACGTGGATAATTTTAAACAGGATAACTCGTTACGAACGACTTTCAATAATTATCATGAGAAATATTTGTGATCTAATAATAAATATAGATTAATAATTAAATGTCGCATGTTACTATAAAATGGTAATGAAAAATTAATTTTTATTGGTTTATAAAACCACATATCAATTACTGGAACATAAATAAAACGTGAATATAATAGGCCAAACAAGCAGAACACTTGGAAAGTGCTCGAGGTCTTAAATAATTTGCTAAGTTTAAGGGCTTATTCAGAGAGTACGTGAAATGAAAACTTTAATAAAAGAAATAGAAATTAGACAGGGAAACTGAAACATCTTATAAAACACGACGACTTTCTCAGAAACATTTTAGAAGGAAAGGTGGAAGGTCAGAAAATTGGTAAAGGAAGGCCGAGAAGAGCTTATATGGTGATCCATGCAGGCAATAGCAGGCGTCGCGTCGTGGGACGGGTTCACCCGCCGGTGGAGTTGCGCACCAGTTCCCGCGACCCCGCCACTGTGAAGACGGAGAAGGTGGCAGACAGTCAGATTTTTAGTCGGTATCCCTCATTGGCTAGAGAGGTGAGCCCGACAGACCCCCGTCGCTTCCCCAAGTGGCGGGACATGCAGTAATGCATTTTCCTGACTTTAAACAAAAAAAAAAGGTGGCCCAGGCCTGTCTTAACAATAAACATCAAGTTACCTAATTCCGATCAAAAAGCGAGCATCCGTTATCAAACAAAACCGTACCTTATTATCACTAATTAGATTGAATTTTTGGATAAGAGGCGAATTACCGAGATTCTTGGAATGCTTTGCTTAGTAATTGTCGTTGGGTTAAATTGGAATTTTTTCATTCCAATTTGAACCTGATTCAGTTACAAAAACAAGCTGATATAAAGACTTTTTAATAGTTTATCCTGCACAGTCAACTAACGAAAGACGTGATCAGGGTCGTAAACAGATTCAAGATTTCCAAATACTGCTTGAAGGGATTTACTCGATTTACCAACCCTCGCAACGCCCCCAAGTGGAGCTCTGGAGACCTTACTCACCGTAGGAACACAACATGACCGAGACCAATGCTATTTGGCTACGATCTTCTGTAAGGTGGAAGTCCTTCCCCAGACGGGCTGCTCCGATTTAAGCGGATTCGCTGTGCCCTACCTCTCTCTCCTCTGTCCCTGCCCTGTCTCTCTCATCTAGCGAAACCTGCGCAACTTCGATTGAGTGTATCCCTCTTTCATGTCTACAAAGAACATAACCTCCAAGTGTCAAGTCTCTACGATCAGCGGTTCAGTCCCGTCAGTCAACCAGGACATAGCATTTTGTACAAATAAAAATAAAATTCGTACAATAACTTGTAAACCTTGAAGTTACAATGACTGTACAAATTAAAATAGTATTCTGATTCATAACGAGTAAAATTTAAACAAAAGTATAGACAAAAAGCCATCAGTTATACGTGGGCGTAGAACAATAATATATATTTAATTGTAACGCCCTAAGACCGCCCACTTGATATTTGGTGCACTTTGTAAGAACAAAAAGTGGCGTAGAGACTTATGTCAATGTTCTTTCTGATTAAATTCGTTGTGAGTTCCAAAACAGCTGTAGTTTCTCCCCGCGGGACGTCAATAAGCTTCATTGTTTATTGTCAATCTGAGGTCGCCGTTGTTGATCCTGGCCTCCTGGCTACACAGGAGACACATCGGTGGGAATGTGTGGTGGGCTTGTCCCGTAGAGACTTATGTTTGATTTTCAACACAACTCACACAATGGCGCTATGTGAACCAAACATAGTGTTTCAGGGTCGGCAACGCTCGAGTGATACCCCCGATTTTGCAAGCGTCCATAGGCTACGGTGACCGCTTACCATCACAAATATAAAAATATATATAGTGCATAGTCAGGGTGTGCCACAAGGCTCCATATTGGGTCCCATGCGTTATCTATTTATACTACCGCTAGTATTATTTAAACTACTGACACATAATAAATTTTACATAATTCACACAGCGCCATCTGGTCCCAAAATAAGCTAACCTTAACCTGTTCGTGTTATGGGTACCAGATAATGATTATATTATTGGAAATATATACTTTTATGACATAGAAAACAGACAGACTCGAGAACAGCGGGTAGTTTGTTTTCTTTTAAATTAATTTTAAATTATATCCCCATAGTGGTCACAAATAAATGATTTTTCATTGTTTCTAAATAACTTTAGACGAATTAAACGAAACTTTTTTATGTAAAACAATTTGAAGGCGGCTCCATCCCATTCGTTGTTCGGACAGTTATTTCTTTCCATTCCCACGATTCCATTTTGAAATCCAAAAGACTAACTTATTTTTTATACAAAACGCATTTTACGTACCTACCTCAATAATTTAATTTGAGAAATGCAAAGGGTGACTGTTACGAACTAGCCATCAAGACTGGAAGTTAATACTTTTTATAATTTTTCTTTTTGGTTTTTTATTTTTAAAGACAAAAGACCAAGAAAGAGATGGACGGACGAACTGACGGAGTTCGATAGAAACTGGGAAGAAGGAACAGCAGAGGAATAGTTGGAGGAAAAGAGGGGAAGCCTTTTCCCAGTAGTGGGACATGCATAACTGGCTATAATTTATTTTTATTTTTATATTGTTTTGAAAGAAAGAAAAAATATTTATTTGGAACACTTAACACTAAACATATACAACTTAAAATTACATACTCATAAACTAATTGTGTCCCAAATGGGTATCCACTCAGCATGTGTCGGGCACGAGTACCACGACGCTGGTTTTGATTTTTTCTTGTTTATTTGAATTGTTCTCTTTGATTTTCTGCTTCCATAACCTATTCCTTTATTGTATTAAATTTCCCTGTTTTACATTGAGCTCTTGTTTGTCACTACACTCCCTTTATTGCATCCTTTGCAGTGAGTTTCTTTAAAATTAGGCAAAGGTAGGTCAAGCCGTCTTCGGCCCTGTTTGTTCGATGACAGAGGTTTGTACAATGAAGAAACTGGTTCGAAACTTACTTACTACTTTAAAGAGAGGTAGGGCACAGCGGATAATCCGCTCAAATCGGAGCAACCCGTCTGGGGAAGGACCTCCACCTTACAGAAGATCGTAGCCAAATAGCATTGGTCTCGGCCATGTTGTGTTCCTGACTGTTACTGACTCACCGTAAGAACGGTGAGTCAGTACAGGTCTCCAGAGCTCCACTTGGGGGGGTTGGGAGGGTTCGCAACGCGTGAGTGATACCTCCGGTATCGCAAACGTCTATAGGCTACGGTGACGGCTTACCATCAGGCCGACCGTATGCTTGTTTGCCAACCTGTGTGATACAAAAAAAAAACTTAGCACTTACTTACTCCGATGGCTCAGCGACCCAAAGTGAGTCTTGGCCTCCGACACAAGAGAACGCCCTTTATTCCGATCTTGAGCCATGCTTCGCAGAGATCTGATACCACGGCGTGATCCGATACCAGCGGTGCTTAGGGCGACTGGTCTGCAGTGCGGCCGATAGGTTTTCCCACATACACCTTCTTTAGCCCCCCGATCTTCACCCATTCTCTCCAGCTAGCCCAGCCATGGGAGTCTGTGGCCTTTGGCCTCTCCCATGATGTTGTGGTTGGCCAATACATCTTCTACCCCTAGGTTTTTGAGGAGGCTTAGCACTTGCTCTATTAAAATGGTATAGTCATCCAATAGAGGTTAGCAGTTTGAATGTACCACAAGTCAGGAATATGCACACCAGGTTTTGAATCATGCACCAGTCTGTTAATAAACTGGTTCTTTATCCACTTAACTGTCACTCCACGTCGAGACATTTTAAAAAATATGCTAAAATCCTAACAGAAAAATGTAAATGTGTCGAGAGGGCAAAAACACAGAAACAACCTTTCGCTATGTCGCCTTTTGTAGTATAATGAACGACGATGCCTTTGCTGCGTTCTGATTTTATCACGTTTCTGTGGGTACACACGGGTGTCTATTACTAACGGGCGTGTAACGTGCTGGTACAGTTTTACCTTTATTGCAACCATAATGTAGATAAGAGAGGTAGGGCACAGCGGATAATCCGCTCAAGTCGGAGCAGCCCGTCTGGGGAAGGACCTCCATCTTTCAGAAGATCGTAGCTAAATGGCATTGGTCTCGGCCATGTTGTGTTCCTACGGTGAGTAAGGTCTCCAGATCTCCACTTGGGAGGGTTGGCAATGCGTCAGTGATATCCCTAATATTGTAAGCGTCTATTATGTTATTCTTTGTATTCATATATTCATTAACAAACAATTTTTGGATTCGAATACTACATAATTATAAGTACTCATTAACTACACAAAAATTAAACTAAATAATATCTACATTGCTAATCATGCTGTACAATAATCTAAGAACCTAAAAATCTAACTATTTTAAATATATAGACAATTCATACAGATTGAGCTAGCCCCAAAGTAAGTTCGAAACTTGTGTTATGGGATACTAACTCAACGATATTATATTTTATAACAAATACATATATAGATAAACATCCAAGACCCGAGGCCAATCAGAAAAAGTTCGTTTTTCATCATGACCCGACCGGGGATCGAACCCGGGACCTCCTCGGTGGCGGTCTGGCGTGGTAACCATTACGCCACGGAGGTCGTCAGGACTATTAACGCATTTCTCCAATAATCGATTTTTAATTTATTGTTAAAACTTGTAGAACAAAGCTCTGCCTCATTAAGACGCCATGGCGACGTCGCCGGCTACGTATCCAAGCAATTGATATTGAAATGTATTTTACCTCACTTGACGACGGTGTGGCAACGTCGCCAATTTGGAAGCGTAGCCACAAGCGACAGCTCCCTACGTGGCTTCTGGCTACTCTAGCGGCCTGGCGACGAGGTTGCCACTATAATGTACACGCTAAGTTCCACAGGTTTCGTTTGGTGAGTAAGAATCCGGAAGCCCAGCTTCTTCCTCATCTCCTTTTTGGCAGGCTATGCATAGGTGGAGTCCTTGGTGTTAGTGACTTGGTAAACAGTTTCTATCATGTTATTTTTTTTTTATTTTGACGACCTCCGTGGCGTAATGGTTACCACGCCAGACCGCCACCCAGGAGGTCCCTTTTCTGATTGGCCTCGGGTCTTGGATGTTTATCTATATATGTATTTGTTATAAAATATAATATCGTTGAGTTAGTATCCCATAACACAAGTTTCGAACTTACTTTAGGGCTAGCTTAATCTGTATGAATTGTCCCTATATATTTATTTATTTATACTATCACTAGTTATTCGGCAGCAGTTCCAATGTGGTTCGCTTGTTCATTTGCCCTTTCAAGCCACCTGAAGGGCAACTTGGCTTAACGACTGTTATTCATCGACAACAGCCGAGACCGGGACCGATGCGACGCTGACGTCAAAGTCTGTGACATAAGTGTTACACAGGGTTTACGAATCAAATCTCATTCCGTATAATCCAACAATACGCGTCATTTTTGCCCTAACAAATTGTTCATATCAATTAGAGAGCGGGCTTGTGTTTCGCGCCATGTTTTTGTGTCAACGTGCTGGCATCCGACACGGCTGGGATGCGCAAGCGCATCCCTATCTGATCATATTGACGGCAGATTAAATTGTGGAAATTGATAGCGAATGTTAAATCTAAAATTTATTCTCCAACATTAAGAAGTTATGCATTAATAAAAACTCTTTGCTGCACCAAAAAACAATACAATTTTAAGAGAGGTAGGGCACAGCGGATAATCCGCTCAAATCGGAGCAGTCCATTTGGGGAAGGATCTCCACCTTACAGAAGATTGTAGCCAAATAGCATTGGTCTCGGCCATGTTGTGTTCCAACGGTGAGTAAGGTCTCCTCTCCAGAGCTCCACTTTCTACAGGGTCGGCAACGCCGCTCGAGTGAGATACTCCCGGTGTTGCAAGCGTCCATAAGCTACGGTGCTTATCATCAGGCGGGCCGGGTTTGCTCGTTTGCCACCTTAGTGGTATAAAAAAGAGGAGTTCGAGCCTACACGTATTTCGTACTCAAAAGATAAGGATAACTCATTAATACATTTAAAATGTTTGTATGACAGTTGAAATATTATCGAGAAAAAGAAAAAAACTGTCCAGTAAGTGGTAGGACTGCTCCCGAATTACTTTACTAGAAAAAAAAAGCATAAAAACGTAGTTGCATACGAGCGACTTTAAGGCAAAGAAATTGAGGAGCTTCGTTGCGTCGCTGAGTGCATTCTAAATCGTGTACCTACCCAAGTTAATGGGATGATGGGATCGTTAACTCGAGCCTCTCTGTACTTCGGAGGGCACGTAAAGGTGTCGGTCCCGGCTTAACGTGCCTTCCGAAGCACGGCAGGGGGATACCCCTCATGGAATATCGGCGTGAACCAGCAATTTCAGTGAATGAGAGATTTGGAAGTTTTACACCTACCACTTTTATTTTTATTTTTACTTATCTTTCTGTGAAAGACCGCTTTGTCTGCCTTGGTGTTTCTATGGTCTGTGGATTGCTGTGATCAACTACAAGCAGGTGACCCACATGCTCGCCAACAGTTTCTGTAAAGAAAATACTAAGCCAGCATAGTATCTGTCAAATTACTACTGTGAGAGACAGATTAAAGAAAACCTGGCTGGAGGTCGACCATCAAGTAGCTCAATTTTTAACGGGACACGGAAACTTTAAGGCCAATTTATTTTATTTCAAGGTTGTACCTTCTCCTTTCTGTGAGTGTTCTACCGCAAATACCAGAGTAGAACAAACAGCTCATCACGTTCTGTGGGAGTGTGATCTTTGGCATGACGAACGCGTAATCATGTTGAATTCTTTAGATGTCACTTCGGGCGTAGTTTATTATTCTGATCTCGTAGCAAGCAGAGAGAATTATCAGGCATTTAGAAGGTTTTGGAATACATATTATTGGAATCAAAATAGTAAACAACAGCTCATAGCATTAGGTCCCAATAGTAATGTAACAATAGACCGTGGTGCTCGGCAATCGAGCCTCACTTGATTTGCCATCTCTCTAGGGTATAATGCCTTTTGCTTCAAATTGCTGTTTCTCACGTAGTTGTTAAGGAGGGAAGTCCTTTCAATACTTCCTACTCCGACTATCTTCTTTCTGATTAAATTCGTTGTGAGTTCCAAGACAGCTGTAGTTTATTCCCCGGGACGTCAATAAGCTTCATTGCTTATTGTCTATCTGAGGTCGCCGTTGTTGATCCTGGCTACACAGGAGACACAGTGGTGGGAATGTGTGGTGGGCTTGTCCCGATCTGTCAAATTACGAGTATTACTAGTGTACTAAGAATCTGTGCTTAGTTCAGTCACCAGTCTCTCACGATCTTGGTTCACCTTAATGTTTAATTTTATGATGGTTATTTTTTCTTTTTTTAAATTAATCTTTACTATTTTATTACGCTGCAATTTTAATACTAAGTACTGTTAAGATTGGAGAGAAATAAAAAGGAGTTGTTGAAATTATTGCGATTATTTTGTCGCAATGTGGCCGGTCTGTACAGTTTTATCTAGTATCACACAACCCATGTCATAGTTTGACACACCGAACGGGAATATGAAAACATGTACGCCTGCGTGTATTACCTACATTGACACACGGAAGAAAATATTCTTTATACTGCGTCTTACCAACCATATTCATCATACTTTTTGAAAGAAAGATAGTACTAACTTATAGAAGAAGTTTTATGAAAGGTAGGGCGCTCGAATCGGAGCAGCCCGTCTGGGGAAGGACCTCCACCTTACAGAATATCGTAGCCAAATAACATTGGTCTCGGGTATGTTGTGTTCCAATGGTGAGTAAGGTCTCCAGAGCTCCACTTGAGGGGGTTGGGAGGGTTGGCAACACGTGAGTGATACCCCCAGTATTGCAAGCGTCTATAGACTACGGTGATGCTTACCTTTAAGCGGGCCGTTTGCTTGTTTGCCACCTTTGTGGTATAAAAATAAAAAAAGAAAGTAAGAAAAAATGTATTTACAATTTTAACTTAAAATTACTGTAAATCTAATTAAGTGTGTCCAAATTGGTCTCGACTTAGCAGACTATCTCTTTTGGGAGACGATTTTATTTATTTTATTGCACAGTACTAGCACACCCGTATCCAGCTTTTCCGTGGGAATTGCGAAAAAATATTAAAAAAAAACCCCGAGGCGTTATGGTTACCACGCCAGACCGCCAGCGGCACCCAGGAGGTGCCGGATCCGAATCCCGGTCGGGTCATGACGAAAAACGAACTTTTCTAATTGGCCTGGGTCTTGGATGTTTATCTTATAATAATATGTATTTGTTATAAAATATAATCGTTGAGTTAGTATCCCATAACACAAGTTTTGAACTTACTTTGGGGCTAGCTCAATCTGTGTGATTTGACACTATGTATTTATTTATTTCCTCTTAAATCACTTTATCCCCCCGCGCTGGCCCTCACAGCGTAGGGGAGCGTCCCCAAGGTGGCGGATAGGGGAATGGTCGGTAGTACAGCCTAGCTACACTAACCGGCTAAGTCCGATGGACTCGCTGACCAACGACGGGTGTGGTCCTCCAGCATTTCGGGGGTTGTGCGGCGGGTTGACACCTCGCCCACGTAAAACCAATGTTGCTGGTGAAGCGTATCCCGTTAGCGCTTCACTAGCTTGCACAACATCGTCAAGGAAAATAAAAAAAAAAACACTTTATCCATTGTTAAAAACTGCATTAGGTAAGTCTAAAGATGAAGCTTTATCTATAATTACACTTTTTGCACCTATAGTTTGTAAGCGGTTGTTCTGTAATTTCACCATCTATCAAAATACTTTAGAACAAAATTAGGTCTTCTTAGAAACTATTAAATACCCATAATATTTATAGTTAGTCACGCCCAATCAGGACTAGGCGTTAATGAGTGTACAGACAAATATACAGACTTCCGTTCTGTGATGTAGTGCATCTATTCTTAGTCAGTAAATTGTCAGGGTATGGTCACATTGGGTGTGGAATGAGCTCCCAGCCTCTATTTCATTCGGACTATGACATGGGACTATATAAGAGGCACATTAGAGGTCTCGTCAGACGTGGGCTACGCATTGGTAGTGCCCCTGGTGTTGCTGATGTCGAGGCGGCGGTGACCACTTTCCATCAGGTGGCCCGATTGTCTATTTATCTGCCGTATAACATTAAAAAAATCAACAGCGAGCGTCTAATATCTATCTGGTTAAATTCGTTGTGAGTTTCAAGACAGCTGTAATTTCTCCCCCGGGAAGTCAATGAGCTTCATTGCTTATTGTCAATCTGAGGTCGCCGTTTTTGATCCTGGCTATGTAGGAGACACAGCGGTGGGAATGTGGCTTGTCTTCATATCAACAACGGGTTGCACGAAAGCATTTTACACATAAAGGTGCGGAATAAATTCACCCCCCACATTTAGTGGACTCGCACCTTCGAAAATACTTTTTTTATGACAGAGGCGGATAAACGAGGTAGCGGTTCACCTGATGGTAAGCAACCATCGCTGCCCATGGACATCCACGACTACAAGATCTTGGATTACTTAGTGAGAGTGGATTTATTTGTTTTAACTTGTAATTTCTTTTGCCGTATAGAATATGTTTATTATGTTCTTTGTGTATTTAAGGAAATGGAAGAGCGACGTCGCGTCACCACAGTCCGGCAGCTAGAAATGCTGCTGGGATATCTCGAAGGCAATCGAGACCTCGCTCTTGGAAGGGTGAGGTTCAAAGAGGCCCGGGCAGTTTCTGCGAGACTGTGGAGTGAATGCGCCGAAATTCGTTGCCCACCTATGATGGAATGTTTTAGGAAGGACGGGAGAAGAAAATTGAAAAAGGGAGTACTAGGCTGTTATACGTATTATGTGCCTGAAAGGAGCGCGTCAGTATTTTGGCCGCCTCGTGGCTTTTTCCACAATATTCACTTTAGTAACGCAGCAGGAGGTCTCATTCATAGCACGAAACAACAGCGGCACATCTATTTCACAATGGTTATTCTGTGAGAGGGTGGTACTGCCTCGATCAAGCCAGCCCATTTACGAGCAACTATCCAGTTCTTATTAGTGGCTAAGCTCTACCACTTTCCATAAATTGCCATTAAATTCACCAATAAAATCAATTTGATAATCATATCAGTCGTTGGCCAGTCTAAACGCAGATTCGATCCAAAATTAGTCGAGCGGAAGTGGCTCGGTGCGGCAGACAGCGCGGCATATGCGGGTTTGCACGACAAATACATTACACAGTATATCATAGTGATTCGAAACTAGGTTTAAATGATTTGTTAATTTGCAAGTAATCTGCATGGTCGTGATTAGACCTAATATAGAGCCTTGCGAACTCCCTTGATAAAAACAATTGGTATATTGCTCAGCATGTCATAGTAAGTCAGCAGTGTAAGGAATAAAAATTATGGGACCCAGAATAGAGCCTTGTGGCACACCATTGCTTAAGAACGATTCAGCGAACAGTCTTATCGTGCCGTTATAACAATTTCTGTTATCTTTTATCAGTCTGAAATCTGATGAGATCATTTGGAAAAGTCAATGTGACTTTTTTTTTGTTTTTTTTTCACTACAAGCGGATTTAGACGAGTTTGGTTGATTTTTATTACTGTTTAATATATTTTCTTTTCTGTTATATTTTTGCACTGTTCGCGGAATCCATTGGCATTAGAATTCGTATAAAATGAGGAATAGTATGCATATTGGAAGGAGAGATAGACGGACAGGTATATATAGAAAGATAAACTGTTTATTACTTGCTTCAGACACACAGACAATAAACATTAATAAAAAAAAGGAAAATTAAACATTAAAACAAAAATTAGTAACTAAAACATACAAGAAAAAAATTGAAAATTCTTAATGAGCTAGAGGATCACCTGATGTTCTATTTTATTTGATTTTATTTTTATTATTAGGCACAATTACAGATAACAGAACATACAATTGTTTTACATAATATTACATTAACATAAATATAATTCTGGAATCCAACACACTTAAACTAGAAATTTATACATGCAAACATTATTGACAAATTTAAATGACAAAAAGAAAGAAATATAAACGTGTATTTTAACTTTAAAACTAAAACATTATATATCATTACGTGACATGACTATGTTTTTAAACTTGAAGTAACCGTCCGCAAATAAATCACAAGAAACAGTGTTGCTCATTTTATTATATGACTCACAAATTCTAATTAAAGGATTGTTTTTTCCTACGTTATTTATTGTTATTATTTCTGTGAGAATACTGCCCCAACAACCAACCTATTGACGAACCACTACTACCATAGACCACATACCACACATACCACTACTATCTAGTAGTGGTATGTGTGGTATCTACATTTATTTATTTATTACCACATCCATACATATAATAAAACAGTAGACCCCGATATGTCTGTACTTTGAACATATTTGGCAAAAATGGAGAGGGAACAGTTAGAGTAAGGTAATAAAAACGAAATTTTTTTTTTTTTAATTTATTGTCTGTCGGTCTGTCTGTTTGAACGCGCACATCTTCTAAGTTGCTGAACGGATTTTAATCCTGTTTTCACAGGGAGATAGAGCTCGGCTTGGAGCAGAATATAGGCTTTGTTTCATTTAAATCGCATTACAGGAAAAGGAGTTAACCTTATTTGAACATTTCACGCGGATGAAGTCGCGGGTAACAGCTCGTATACAATAATCATATAATAGAACGCACTTACAACAATCTGCCAAATTGTGAGACAGTTTGTCGGCAGTTACCCTCGTGGAATATATTATGTGAAAGGTTTAGAAGTGTAGTGTGTATTTGTGTGGATATATGTGTGTGTGTGCGAGTATGTGGCAGTAATTATGTAGTCTAGTTAGGCTAGTCAAAATACTATTTATTTTCCATCGAGAAACTTAAACCTATCATCATCCAGCCACAAGAGTCCACAGCAAGCTGGCAGCGGCCTGCATCCAACGGCTTCCTGCGACTTAAACCAATAATCAAACATTCTAACTGTTGTTTAATTCAAATCAAAAAAATTAACAATAAATAATACAGCTATTTTTAGTTTACAGTTAAACTCGGTAATTGCACAGCCGATATTGATCGAGATTAACTCGATGATGATGCGATATTGTTATTGAAATGGTGGGAATAAAAACAACGGTCAAGCGTGAGTCGTATGAGTCATAAAAGTTGAGTGGTGTGTCGTCTCAAGGTATGTCTTTTTTATGTCAAACAGTAGACAAAGAAGCAAGCGGGCCACCTGATGGAAAGCGGTCACCGCCGCCTATGGATATCAGTATCACCAGGGGCGCTACCAAAATTACGATATTTAAATTAGGATTGGGCTGCAGACCTATACAGTCTACTATTAAATTAATTTTATACCGTACTTTAATTTAAATTTTAATATCTTTTATGACTTAAAAAACACATAAGGCAAATAAATTAAAGTAAATATTATAAAATAACAAATTCTATCTCTGAACTTTTTATTGTGTTTGGCTGTATGGCTCATTTCCTTTGCCTTAATATAGATACATTTATGAGTAGATACGTTTTTGTGCACAAAATTCGATTTTGTGCAGCCTATATCCTGCGCAAATAAGCATCTTCTGGAGGACGATATTTCGGCCGAAGTATCGGAAGAATTTTAACCGTGAAATACAAGGTATTTCATGGTTATTTTAGTAATTCCTTGAATTCTATCCATGAAATACCTTGTACTTTATGGTTATTTTAGTAGTTCATTGAATTATAATCATGAAATAACTTGTATTTTACGGTTAAAATTCTTCCGATACTTCGGCCGAAGTATCGGATTTACGTTTCGTAGTAGCCCTGCTGAGCATGAGAAGTGAAAAAGCCTTTTATAAGCTTTTACAAGTAATTACAAGGTATTGTTCTAAACATTTTTTATTAGTTTAATTATTTTTGTTAGTTAATTTGCTTAGTATAGTTCTGTTAGCAGTTTATTTATTTATAACTTAAACTTTATATATAAAAATCTTAGTCTATATTTAAAACTAACTTATTAAATGTGCAAGAACCCCGGTTTGGGTAAAGGCCTCCTCCAAAGATGCACTTGTCTTCATCTTGTGCCACCAAACTCCAGTTTGTGCCAGCTATTTAAATAAATAAATATAAATATTCTTGGACCAATCACACAACGCCATCTAGTCCCAAACTAAGCAACTAAGCTTGTACTATGGGTACTATTTTGTTGATAAATATACTTAAATACTTCATTTTTTTGAAATAAATACTTATTATACATAGAAAACACCCAGACCAAAGCAAACAGACATGTTCATGCACACAAATGTTTGCCTTGCGCAGGATTCGAACCCGCGGCCCTTGGGATAAAGTGACCATTGCTACATACATAGCCACGCGACCATCGGGCCTGTCAAATCTAAAAATTTGTATGATGTCATCCTCCCAGCGTGCCAAAGGTCTTCGTTCGCTTCTCTTGCCTGGTGGTCCTTTCCACCAGGTCATTTGCTCGGTCCATCTCCGGTCTGTCAATCTAGCGACATGACCTGCCCATCTATTTGAGCTTTGGTGCATAACTCAAAGCTATACTCAAGCCTAGAGATAAGTCTCTTTAATTCCTCATCTTAATGTCATGGAAAATTAAAATGCGTTTTTTTATACCACAAAGTTGACAAACAAGCATACGGCCCGCCTGATGGTAAGCATCACCGTAGCCTATAGACGCTTGCAATACCGGGGTATCACTCACGCGTTGCCAACCCTCCCAACAACCCAAGTGGAGCTCTGGAGACCTTACTCACCGTAGAAACACAACATGGCCGAGACCAATGCTATTTGGCTACGATCTTCTGTAAGGTGGAGGTCCTTCCCCAGACGGGCTACGAAAGATGCGGAGCGGATTATCTGCTGTGCCCTACCTCTCTTAAAACGTTTCGCAAACTGGTTGTTAGACTGACTATATATGTAACAAAATACTCATCGAATCAGCCTATTAAAAAATATTTTTAGAAACACAAATATTCATAGCAAAGTGATTCTTATGTACCGTATAATACAGTCTAAAACTACAATTTAATGTTAATCCAATGTTATTTTATCTTAAAATAAGTAACACGAAACAATTCTGTGCAATTAAACTGAAGAAGAAAATATTTTAGATTGACTTATTTATTTTCAACCGCTAGTAAACTTAATAACTTTATAATGTTATACAAAAATGACTGTTATTCCCTAAGAAATAAAAGTGAATCACTATTCCGATGTAAGTTTCTAAACGGCAAACATAAAGTTGGTTTTCATACAGTAAGGTGAAAGAAATTTGTCCTGCCCGAGTTTTTGTCTTATCGCCGCCATGTTGTTTTTTTTTATTTAAAAAAAATTATAAGTACCAACAAAATGTTTTCGACACAAAAAGTTTTTGACATTGTTTTCCAGACGCTCGAATTTGGCGCCAATTAATTTCTGAAAGCATAGAGTAATAAAAAGAAATATTTAAATATTTTTTTATAGAAGCTTAATGGCGTCGCTCTGTGTCTTACTTTACACGACACGCAAGTTAATCAACGTCAACCCTTTTTTTATACCACAAAGGTGGCAAACAAGCATACGGCCGGCCTGATCACGCGTTGCCAACCCTCCCAACTCACCCCCAACACCATTAGATAAGGCTAGGCAGTAATAACCAGGAAAGAAAGATGACGAATGTAAGAAAGAAAAGTATGTAGAATTAAAGTACGAGAAGAAAACGAGTGAGAACTGGTATGAAAGAGGATAGATAAAAACTCCAATTACGTCGGAGGAAACAAGAGGAAAAAAAAAAAAAAAAAAAACCCCAAAGCGGAGTTCTGGAGACCTTACTCACCGTAGGAACACAACTTGGCTGAGACCAAATGCTATTTGGCTACGATCTTCTGTAAGGTGGAGGTCCTTCCCCAGACGGACTGCTCCGATTGGAGCGGATTATCATCTGTGCCCTACCTCTCTCAACCAAGCCTTTCTTTCTTTCTCTTTAAGCCAAGACTTGGTAGTCTTCAGGCGGCTTGAAAATTATGGCCTGCCAATCCATATTGAAGCGTGGCAGAGTACACTCGGGAATCGAATACGCGCCCTCTGGTGCTGAAGGTACAATCACTACCACAGCATCGGGCTGTCAAACTATTGTTTTTTTTAGACCACTTAGGTGGCAGACGACCTTACGGCCCGCCTACTGATAGTCGGTCACCGTAGCCTATGGACGCTAACACCGGGAGTATCACTGGCGCGTTGCCGACCCTGTAAAAATCTTTTAATGCCACTTTTAAGAACCCCATATTATAGTCTAAAGGAAAGACCTCGGCGGAGATCTCATTCCACAGCCTCAGCGTCGCGTGAGGAAACTCCTCTGAAACCGCGCAGTACGCGACCATTTTGGTTCTAGCGTGTGAGGTTGGATTCCTGCGCCGGTGACGAGCAGTTCGTTGGTATCGTTCAAAAATATGAACAAAAATGCATGCATATTAGTACTTTAAATTTGACACTCTTTTCACGAGATACAGTCGCTAGGGAAATGAATATTGAAGTCATGTGGCAAATTCATTAAAAGAATTGTTAATAAAAGGTACTTTGAGATAAATATTATTCTCTCTCTCTCTCCTATTTCTTGATTTTCATAATTTTAGTTATCTATTATAAACTTTACATCCATGGGCACATAATAGGTACAGTCAAGAGCAGGTTGACCTTTACATATCATAGCAAGTGTAAAGCTTGACGTGCACCTGACTGTACCAATCTACATGTTAACAGATAGGGAGTTTATTCTTTGTGAAGTTTCTGATTGGCTTTGATTATAAACAGAAAAATAGAGTAAATATTTGGTGCTATGAAAATACAAAATTCGATATAAGTTAAGATTCCAGGATTCAAAACTTTTATTCAGAGAATATGTTTAATTACAAACACGTTCTCTTATCACAGAATACATCTTTACTAATATCATAAAGAGGAAAGGTTTAATTGTTTGTCTGTTTGCATTTTGAATAGGCTTCGAAACTACTGGACCGATTTCAAAAATTCCTTCACCAGTAGAAAGCTACATTATCAGGGAGTGACATAGGCTATAGCTTTTTCCGAAATTCAATGTCGTTCACACGGGAACGGGTCCGGAACTTCACGCGGACGAAGTCGCGGACAAAAAAGTTAGTACAGTAGTAATGATTTGTGTAAAATTAATCTACCCTATAACTATAATTTTAGAAACAAAAGCAATTACCACTGGTGAAAGAAATGGCGAATGAAAATGCTGTGTTTGACTTTGACGTGAAGGGTTTGACTTTTTGAGCTTCTGTATTTTTTACTACTCTGTGTAAATTCCTGTGGGGGCACAAATATTCGTGGACCCGCGGAGACTCAACGCTGATAGTATCAGCTGTGATAAATTATTAAAAAAATCCCAATTGATCGTATGACGACGTTCTTAAATGGAGGCAATTACTTGATTTTGATGCTTAATGACTGTAATGTATTATGTTTTAAATAATTTTTTGTTTTATACCGCTAACGTGGCAAACAAGCTTACGGCCTACCTGATGGTAAGTGGTCACCGTAGCCTATGACGCTTGCAATACCGGGGGTATCACTCGCGCGTTGCCCTGTAAAAAGTGGAGCTTTGGAGACCTCTTAACAGAACACAAATAAATTCTACAAATTCAAGCCACCTGAGGCCCAATAATTAAACAATAAGTTAAACATTATGTTATTGTTTAAGTCCATAACAAATGTCAAAGACGATTCCACTGATACACTATCGGCATTCTTTTGAGACACGATTGAGACACCATTGAGAGTCCATTGGTGCATTTGTATTAGTATAATCGGGCCCCTGCTAGGTTACTTTGCAACGAAATCACGACTTTAATTTCAATTCTGTAAAAATTAGCTGCTGTTGAAATTAGCAGTCAATTCAGAAGATTTCTTTGAGCAATAAGGCCGCCTTGTTGCATATGCAACAAGGCGACCTTATTACTCAAAGCACTAGTTTGTAGTTTTTACTGTTTACTGTATCACTTGTTTGTGTGTTGCATTGCAAATAAGCTTATCCCATCTGTCTATAAAATCGTAAATCGTTCTATTGAAACTTTTACAATCCGATTTCATTTAGTACAGTATTTATTTAAAGCTAGCATAGTATCTCAAGATTATGTACAGTCAACAAAGGAGTTGACTGACCCCCCTCTGTTTATATGATTAAATATTTCTAAATATTGCGTGAAGGGATTTACTTGAAATTTTATTTTTCAATAGTATTCATATTGTACTAAGTGATTACAAATTTTCAAGTAAATCCCTTCACGCAATATTTAGAAATCTTTAATCATATACAGAGGGGGGTCAGTCAACTCCTTTGTTGACTGTACATAGGTTAGGTACCTAAAAGTAACAATCCAATACCGATCAGGATTTGTTTCAAGACTAGCCTAGCAGCTCCCTTACTCTTGAAGATAATTCCGCACGATCGCCATTGGATTGTTAACTTTAGGTACTCTTTACAGCTAAACTAGCGCTAACTAAATATTATACTAAATGAAATCGGATTGTATGCTAACCAAATAGTTAGTAAAGTATAAAACTTCAATGGAACGAATTAGGATTTGCTGTTAATTTTGCATTTGAAATTATACAGAATTGAAATTAAAATCGCGATTGCTATGCAGAGTAACCTAGCTGGTGGCGCAGTCTGAATTGCGTAGAAATTATTAATTAATTTTATTATATCAAAAGTAATAGTAATTAATAATAGTAATAACAATAATTTTATAACTATTCTGTCAACTTACTATTTTTAAACTTTAATGTCACATTAACATTATACTTAATCCAGTTTAAACGGTTAAAAATAAAAAAAAACATGTTAACGCATATTTCGCCTCCCCGGGCATTTGCTAACACACTTAAATAGACACGTTAAGGCCGGGCACGTTAACGCATTTCAGGGATCCGTGGTGAAATGGGGACAAATTAAAAAAGTAAACTTTCATAATATCGTCCAGGTAGTCGTTAAACCTGTCAGACCTGAGTCACACGAGCGTAAGTTCATCGTCGTCATCTCAACCGCAAGTAGCCCACTGCTGGATTTAGGCTTCCCCTAAATGTCTCCAGCATGACTGGTTGGCAGCGGTCTGCTACAGCGGTTTCCAGCGACTTTCCTTAGGTCGTCTGACCATCTTCACAGTTCGGACACTCCATACAACGCGCGTGAAATAATTACCTATTTCTACTACATAGACCAATGTCGTCTGTACACGCGCACACGTAGGCGCACACGTATACACATTCGTTCACTAAACGCACACCTTTGCGACTGCCACGATACCCGCCTGGGGTTGTGGCAAATACTATAGAAGACTAATACGCACAGCTCTTGACGTTTCTCATACAATGACTTGGCAACCTCAGTTCACCTCATGCCGCTAGGGGCGCTATAACATTTTGCATACAAAACGCACAGTTCACCTCATGCCGCTAGGGGCGCTATAACATTTTGTATACAAAAGTTTTGAAATCGTTCACCTCATGCCGCCCTCATGCCGTAGGGGCGCTAGTGTCGCGTCTTGCCCGAATTCTTCCGAAGCTGTGCGTATTAGTCTTCTATAGTATTTGGTTGTGGTTAACGCGATTCGGTGCGGGGCGGAGAGTGGCCATTCTACCTCGGGTTATAACTTATTTTATGCCACCTTGTAGGCGCGCGTTCTACGCTGAGCTTTTCGGTACGTGGTCGCCACTCCAAAGCCCTCTGGCCCTGGCCCCACCGGCCTTCGGTTCAGCGCGCTATGTGCCCTGTCCTCTGCCACTTGAGCATGCTGATCTGTTGGGCTGTGTCGATTACTTTCGTTCTGCTGCGGATCTCCTCATTGCTGAGCAACATCGAGCTCTAATAGCTCGCTGGGTGACTTTAAGCCTTAAGCGCGAGAAACCCAGATGCGGCCATGTTTTTCAATCATTGTTCTATTTATTAAATTGTGTATATACGGAATCCAATATTAATTATGGTTGCATATGAACTGCTTAAGTTTTTTTTATTATAACTCTGCCACGTCATTTTAGCGTCAGAAATGCTAAGAGTTAAGAAGCCGTCCTTGTTGACACGCGATGCCAGGGATAAGTTAGTATGGAGATAGGTAGTTATCAAAGGATGTATAAAATGTAGTTTTATATTTTGCTAGCTTTTCCCCGCGGCTTCGTTCGTGTTAATTTTATGACATAGATCTCGTTTGACAACAAAACAACCCATAGCGCGACTTGTGGCGCCATCTGTTGGCCGATACAGCGCCCTCTATAGCAGAAAAAATATTTTCCCATTGGAACGACATACTTTCACGGGATAAAAAGTAACCTATGTTGGGCTCTGTACCGCTAACAATATGTATGCAAATTTTCATAATGATCGGCTGCTTAGTCAAGCCGTGAAGGAATAACAAACAAACAAACTCACTTTCTCATTTATAATATTAGTAAGGAAGTAAGGATTGACCCAGTATAAGGGAATGAAGTCAAAGTACACCTAAGCAAAGCTTCTACAGCAACCAATGAATAAGGTGACTAGGGTTGAGAACTAAAAACAAAGATTTTCATCCTAATAATACAATCATCGTTATGAAACTTAGTAATGATATTACAATACGATTTTTTTTAGCAGCTATTTGTGTCCCACTGCAGGGCAAAGGCCTCCCCCAACTTCTCCAATGTTCTCTAAATTGGAAAAAAATTGGCCTTCTCGAAAAAAATCGAATAAATTAATTCATGCAATATATAGAAAACATCAATCATATTTACGGCCTTGTTCACCTCTTTCATTGGCTGACTGTACTGTGGGTAGATTGCTGATAAATGTACAGTCAACAAAGGAATTGACTGACCCCCCTCTGTATATATGATTAGAGATTTCTAAATATTGCGTGAAGGGATTTACTTGAAAATTTGTAATTACATAGTACAATATGAATACTATTGATAAATAAAATTTCAAGTAAATCCCTTGACGCAATATTTAGAAATCTTTAATCATATATACAGAGGGGGGTCAGTCAATTCCTTTGTTGACTGTACATAAATAAAAAAAACTTTTTTTTTAAACCACTAAGGTGGCAAACAAGCATACGACCGCCTGATGGTAATATTTATATTACATAGAATTATTATACATGGAAAACATCCAAACCGAGACAAACAGACATGCACACATTGCACACAATGTTTGAATTGCGCAAGATGCGAATACCTTTAGATAAAATAGTCATTGCAACCTTCTTGACAATCTGGCCTGTCACATTTTTTTTTAAACCGTATTTTTTTTGAACCTGTAACAATGTATACTACTTTCTAATAAAAAGGCCTCTCCACAATAACACAACAGGGTATTGCTTATACAGGATGCGTGTTATCGTTATACGAGTTTTGTTCACAGCGTGATGCATTAATTAATAATATATTTATTATATTGTTGTGTTTTATTTTATGTGTTACAAAGCTGCAATATTTTATAAAAATGAAAGTATGAACGTATTTAGCCGAAAGCACAGAAATCAGAGCCAACAGGCAATAATAGCCCTCACTCAATGCAGAAGGGCTGTAGGAAAGATCTGGGGATTGAAACCTAACATCTGCCAGTGGATATACAAAGCTATCATACTTCCAAGATTACTCTATGGAGCGATTGTATGGTGGCATAGAGCCAACATCTTATCTAACCTACGTAAGTTAAGGAAAGTACAAAGGGCTGCTAATCTAATGACCACGGGTGCCATGACGTCCACACCGACGATGGCACTGGATATCTATTGGCTACGGTGATGCTTACTATCAGGTGGGCCGTATGCTAGTTTGCCACCTTAGTGGAATAAAAAAAAACCTAAAAGGCTAACTGTTAAGTTTTTTGAGGCACTTGTTCTCAATAGGCCATTCACGTGAAAAGTGCTAGTAGGAAAAAAAATATATTGCCGTGCAAATGTATTTTCCTGTAAATATACCTACTTGCAAAATAAATTATATTTTTTTCTTTGATAAATTATAAATAGAACACCCTATATATTCCATACTCATATTACAAAGTACACGTGTATTTTGACAAGCATTTAAGAAGCCCTTCGTTATTAGCTATAAGTTATAAGAAAAACATTATAAAATATACTAGTAAAACCCTCGCACTTCGTTTGCGTATATCTAGCTTTACAGTGAGAATTTAGAAAAGTCGACTAGACGTCTTATGGAACCTACATTCCAAACTTGGAATCTCTAGACCCAGCGGTTTGGGCTGTGCGTTGATATATAGTTAAATCAGTCAGACAGGACGTTTAATTTTATATATGTATGTATGTAGAGATATATGAAAAAATTGTAATACATGAACAATATTATGTCTTGGTCTGAATGTATTCTAGAAAAAAAAACCTGAGACTTGTGAATAAAGATTAATATTTACAACTGTGGGTCAATTAAGTCCCATATATGAGAATAGCCTCACAATTATGGGACTAATACAACCCACATACCCTCGATCACCACATTACTGCGTAACACGGTGTACAACCAGATAAATTAGAGTGTGCACGACAAAAAACAAGCCAAATCAAACAGAAGACCACCGTGCAAGTGACTGTTTAAAGACATTTACTTATTTATACACTTAGTTCGAAGTGAGAATATGGTTCGTGCGTGAACTGCTCGGCGGATTTAAGAATCGATAGACATGGCAGCGAGCGTTCTTTTTATTTAAGAAAGAAAGAAAGAAAGAAAAGAAAGAAAAACATTTATTCTGTACAGCAAATGAGACACAAGACAGCAACAGCAATTTACATATACAAACAGACAGAAACAATTACACAAAACAGTTACATATTAGAAAATGTATAAGAAATTAAAAATGGCCTGTATGTGCCTCACAGCCGCGCGGAAAAGGGGTCATTGAGCATGGTGCCAGACAAGTTCGAAAAACTTATATGGCGCTGATTTTCATTGATTTAACACACAAAATAGATTACAATAAATGCGTTAGTTATACAGAAGTAATGATCTATGCTGTATTTCAAAATGTGTACTTAGAAGCTTATTGGTTCAAAATAATAAAACCCATTAAAAAACTGGCTAAGGTCAACGTTGTTTAACTTGCATGTTCGTTTTAGAGTGTCTCACAACAGCAACGCTACTAAGCTCCTCAATAATAATAATTAAATAATAAATACAAATGAATTGATCATATTATAAGTACCTATTTTGACATTTAATATTATGTAAGTAATAATAAAGTGAATTTTTGAATAATTTTAAATTGTTAATTAATTTTGATTTTTGTCTTTGATTGTTTTATTTTGAATTCTTTAAATTATGCGATATATTTATGCCTCACAAAACGGGACATAGAGAACCCCCTATTGTATGTTAACACCTCTTAATACCTATGTTCACGAAATAAATGCATTGAATTGAATAAATAAATTCAACACAATTCACTCAGCGCCTATTGGTCCCAAAGTAACCTGCTTGTTTTATGGGTATGGGTACCAGACAACGAATATTATTAAAAATATTATTTGTAAATATGTACTTATAATACACACGAGAACAGACACAAATGCCGTCATATAAAATGTTCATAAAATATATTCATATTCATTTATTCACATAAAATGGTTTACAATGAAGTTCACACAGTAAGTGGTCAATATAGGTCTTATACAAATTGTAAAACCACCTTTTCAAGGTATGAGTGAATATAATAACGCTACTTTAAAAGAAAATTAACTAAACTATAATATAAGAATAAAATAATAACAAAAAGAATAGAAAAACAGCATAACACACAAATTTGACAACTCTAGCCATTCCTAGCTCTATGTCCAATACTTAAGGTGTGTTGACTCTATTAGAGGTGGCTCGCCGCCTTGTGTTTGCCAGCTCTATCTACGCCGATGCCTTCGTCTCAAATTAGGTGAAAAAAAGTCACTTAAAAAGTTAAAAACAAGTGAAAATACAATCAGTTTGAACAAATTAAAAAACATAGGTCGATAAAATAAAACGTTTCATAATTATAATTATTAAAATTGATATAAAAAAAATGGGAAAGATTAAAAAAATTTGAATTTTTTGAATGTTTTTAAATTTTTTTCATCTATATTGGGTAACAAAATTTACATCTAGACATTTATTGCTGGCAATTGATACTTGTGCCAGTACCCCCGTTCTTCTTATCGCTAAGTTACAATTACAACACAGGTAAGTAAGGAAGATAATATTTAAAAAATTAACCTTTTTTTGAGAAGAGGTTGCCAAACGAGACTGCATTACTCCTAATGGTAACTTACCGCCGTCTATTATTTTAAGACAGACTGGGCTTTTTTTACCTACCGTAGTAAACTACATATAGTTTCGCCATGTCCGTCTGTCCGTCTGTCCGTCCGCGGTCTAGCGCCTAGGCGCTTGATGCTAGATAACTGTAATTTGGTATGTATACTCATATTAACAATTCTAACAAAGTGGTAGAACAAAATTTTTAAAAATATTATTTTTGGGGTGCCTCCCCTACAGGTAAAGTGGGAATTAATTTTTTTTTCGCACCGAGCCCATCTCGTGGGGTATCGTTAGATAGGTCTCTTAAAAACATTGAGGGTGTGTCAGAAGATCATTTTCCGATTTTTCATATTTAATTTGACAGTGACAGCTTACTCAATGTAATGCCGGGTTTACATTATTCCAGTCCTGCGATCGAATACAGCGTACTGTGTTAGAACTTACAGTAGCTGTGATTGTCACAATAAAATAAAGAACAATTTACATAAACAATGTTTATTAGAGCGTGTAAAAATTAAAAATTTCTATGCTTAGCAATGAATACATCGTTAGATTGTAGCCAATGTTTTATTTCTTCAGGGCATTCAGGTTTTGAATCAGCACCAGGTATTCCTTTGAATAGTGTCTCCACATCAACGTTTAAGAGTTTCTGCCTAGACTGCACCACGGTTCGTACAAATCCATCTTTTGGAGTTATCACTTTATGCTCTATAAACAACGTCTTATCTTCCCAGTAGACCAACTGAAATAAATAAATTGTTCAAAATTAACACAGCGTACATACACACACATAGAGAGTTGACTGGTAGAGAATGCAACTTACGCTGACATCAGACGGACTGCATCGCAGTGACTGCGCCCGGTCGAAGTATTTAACTGCATGCAGTTGTATGTTCGACTTCGTGCAGTCATGATATCAACTGCACACGGTCGGCTGCAGTCGAGTGAAGTCAATATCAACTACATGCAGTCGTGCCTTCAACTGTAGACGACCGTAGTTGATGTTGACTTCACTCGACTGCAGCGGACCGCGTGCAGTTGATATCAGACTTCACTCGACTGCAGCCGACCGCGTGCAGTTGATTATCATGACTGCACGAAGTCGAACGTACAACTGCATGCAGTTAAATATATCGAGCCGCTGCGATGCAGTCCGTCTGATGTCAGCCTTAGCATTAAGTCCGCCTATTGTATCAGTACTTTTGTATTGTGGTCAATAAAGGTTAATAAATAAATATAGTTCTAAGAGCCACATTTTTAACGTGCAGTGGACGCGCGTTTCGTGTTACAATAAGCTCTTTGTATGTTCAAATACTATAGAAGACTAATACGCACAGCTCTTGACGTTTCTCATACAATGACTTGGCAACCTCCGTTCACCTCATGCCGCTAGGGGCGCTATAACATTTTGCGTACAAAACGCACAAAAGTTTTGAAATCGTTCACCTCATGCTGCCCTCATGCCGTAGGGGCGCTAGTGTCGCCGTCTTGCCTGAATTCTTCTGAAGCTGTGAGTATTAACTCGGTAGAGTTTCTATAGTATTTGGTATGTTAGAGCTCAAGATGAAATGATCATCTGCGCGTTCAAAATACGCCGTGTGCTGTGGCTCTAAGGTAAGCTTGGCAACCTGCTACTGTTATGGCCGCCAAACAATATATAATTTTTATAAACTTATGTTAAAAGTACATAAAGAAAACCCACAGGCTCATACAGAAATGTTGTAAATGAATTGTGCTGGAAACCCGTGTGGTTGTGACGAACCGAGCTTCGACCTTTTCAGTAAGGTCATTAGTTCATTTCCAACTGACCCAGCGGGAAGTCAAGACAAAATTTGCTTAGGTAAGACCATAAAATAAAGACGTAGGTAGGTATTTATAAAAATCTTAATCTAAAGTTCCGAAATAATACTTTTAGAAATTCAGTAAAAAAATAACCATCCATTATGTCAATTATATCTGACACAACTGATTGCGCATCTGTACAACAACTATTGTTTAGGCGAAATGCACAAAAAATACAATAATTGACAATATCACGGATTATTTCTAAATAGTTAAAAGCAAATCATTTATGTACTTAACATACAATGTTAAACATGGTTTTTGTGTACATATTTTTTTTTGTAATCTATATTTAAATAATTTATGATTTTATTTATAGATGTTAGGCAACTAGCCATTCATATTTTTGAAAGAAAAATTTCACCCCCTCCTTGGTTGTAAAACTATCAGGTAGATGGCGTGCTCTGCGACTTACGCAGTTTAAAAGGAATGATAAATTTCACCACTATTACTAACTTTCCCGGTAGCTCAGTAGTTAGAGCACGCGGCCGGATATCGAGTAGTCGTGGGTTCAAATCCCACCTGGAGGAGGTGAAATTTTTCTTTCAAAAACAATTTCAAAAATATATTTAAATAAGTATTTAATTACAATATTTATCTACATAATAATAGCAATGAGTGACATATTTAATAACTAAATAGAAAATTACTCTACAAACTACAGTCATATTTAAAATACAAATTAACCTAAAAATAAAAACCTTAAAAAATTAAATAATTAAAATATATTATTAAATAGTCCCTTTAGGCAAGGTTCCGAAGATACTGGCAGCGTTCCCCCTTTGAATAGCTAGACTAATTCTTTGTTCGAGGTAGCTACTCTAAAGTCTCCTGTGATGTCGACTAACCTTTTTGCTATTTCCTTAAAAAGTCTTATAGCGCTAGGACCCCTCGGACCAAGGGATTTCGGTCTCTTTTGTGTACAGATTGTTTTTGTTTTTTCGATATAAACTAACCTTATTAATTCCCCGCGCTGGCCCTCACAGCTTAGGGGAGCGTCCCCAAGGTGGCGGATAGGGGGATGGTCGGTAGTACAGCCTAGCTACACTAACCGGCTAAGTCCGATGGACTCGCTGACCAACGACGGGTGTGGTCCTCCAGCATTTCGGATTTCGGGGGTTGTGCGGTGGGTTAACACCTCGCCCACGTAAAACCTATGTTGCTGATGAAGCGTATACCCTAAGCGCTTCACTAGTTAAAACGCAATCAATTTGCGCAACATTGTAAAAAAAAACCTTATTAATTAGGTAGGTGCGGCAACACTGGTTTCATATAAGTCCAGTGGGGCAATTCACAAGAACCGATTCTAGTTCGATTCAACGACACTCGCTGTCTCACTCATACAAAATAGGAATTGAACGGGACAGAGAGTTTAGTAAGCTTTTATTACTTAAAGTACAATAAATTTAGCACTACCAATAGTTTAAAAAAACAGTACCTAACCCATTTTATAATAACAACCCAAAATTAAATTACAAATCAAATCAAATCAAATAGTTTTTTTGGAATAACATAACAAGGGTTACAAAAACAAAGAACACGATGACATCTGTAGGAGTATTAAACTGTGACACAATATCAACGCTCAAGTGTCGTTGAATCGAACTAGAATCGGTTCTTGTTACGTGAATTGCCCCACTGTTAGCTAATCTATCAATAGTGATCAATACATGTTATACAAGAGATTAAAAGACCCTTTTGTCTGACTGATAACTTTGATATTGTATTATGTAGGTAACCATGGGCTTACCCAAGGGAGAAAAGATGTGAACGTATGAAGAACCATATTTCAAAATTACATTGCCAGCTGATGCCCACGATTTTATTCACGGAACCCAGTTTTGTTTCCGTTCCTGGACTGAAATCCGAGATAAAACTGTCCTATGTGTTAATCCAGTCTATAAACTACTCGTGTACCAAATTTCCAGCAAACCTGTCCAGCCTCTTTTGTGTGAAAGTGTAACAAACACCCATACATAAAGAGAGGTAGGGCACAGCGGATAATCCGCTCAAATCGGAGCAGGACGTCTGGGGAAGGACCTCCACCTTACAGAAGATCGTAGCCAAATAGCATTGGTCTCGGCCATGTTGTGTTCCTACGGTGAGTAAGGTCTCCAGAGCTCCACATGGGGGGGTTGGGAGAGTTGGCAACGCGTGAGTGATACCCCCGGTATTGCAAGCGTCTGTAGGCTACGGTGACGCTTACCATCAGGCGGGCCGTATGCTTGTTTGCCAACTTTGTAGTATAAAATAAAAATAAATAAATAAATAAATACATCCTCACACACTTTCTCGTTTATTTTATAACATTAGTAAGGATGTGTACTACTTAGTAAATTGTGATATATGTTTCCACTAGCTTTTTCCCCGCGGCTTCGCTCGCGTAAATTTTATGACTGTATAGATAGATCTCGTTTGACAACAAAACAAACCCATAGCCCGACTTGTGGCGCCATCTGTTGGCCGATACAGCGCCCTCTATAGTAGAAAAATTATTTTCCCATTGGAACGACATACTTTCACGGGATAAAAAGTAGCCTATGTTGGGCTCTGTACCCCTAACAATACGTATGCAAATTTTCATAATGATCGGCTGCTTAGTCAAGCCGTGAAGGAATAACAAACAAACAAACTCACTTTCTCATTTATAATATTAAAGTAAGGATTAAGTCACTCTTTATCATTTAAGTAAGTATAGTAATTGTTTTTAACTTACCTTTGTTTCAATTTTGTATGCAGTAAATATAGGAATAATTCTTCTGTACCGTATGCAGGTTGCATCCAGAAGTGCATGCCCATCTACTGCTTTCATATTGGCTAAAATCCCTGTGCGATAGTAAAAATTAATCCTTGCGAAATCAAGTTCCCTAATATAACGAGCATTGTTCATATGGTCCAGACATATATCCGCATCTTGAGTTGTACTACAACCTGAAATTGAAAATGTAGTAGCACTTTTTAGGGTGCGAGTGCATTTATGACAGGGGATGCACCATCCTCTGCAACGAAGTTTGCAGTTCAGACTACTTCAGACTCCTCTGGCTTTTTTTTAATACTACTAAGGTGGCAAACAAGCATACGGCCCGCCTGATGGTAAGCATCACCGTAGCCTATAGACGCTTGCAATACGGGGGTATCACTCACGCGTTGCCAACCCTCCCAACCCCCCCAAGTGGAGCTCTGGAGACTTTACTCACCGTAGGAACACAGCATGGCCGAGACCAATGCTATTTGGCTACGATCTTCTGTAAGGTGGAGGTCCTTCCCCAGACGGGCTGCTCCGATTTGAGCGGATTATCCGCTGTGCCCTACCTCTCTAGACTAGAGTCTCTGATCTCTTTGGGCGCGGCGGTGACTTATTATAAGGATTTAAGGAAACCCCGCATGCTTTTAAAAAAAAACATACTGTTAGACGAGCGAAAACACATGTACACTTTATGTAAAATAATTACCAAGAAAAATGGTGGATATCATGATAATAAATGCCCGAGTGGAAGCGACAGACGGAATAGGCTTGCTGTGTTGATGACCATAATTTACATTTTATCTCTATCTAGCCTCTACCTTGTAAGTACATTCCCACACCATTATTTGAACCAGGGACCATTCAGTGACATGTCCTATCCATTTCCTATCCACTGGACTATCACCGCCCAAGATCCTATATAAGCTACGGAATAAAATGAAATGTAGAATAAAAATTATTTGTTTCAACTTACCATAAATAGTTGTCGTGTCATTAATACCGCATTTCTTTTGAAATAGTCCACTGTATCCAACCGTGAAAGCAAGTCTTAGGAAGTAGTTTACGTCCCAGAAAACATATAAGATAACAATAATAACCGGTATTATACAATACATTGTGTTTTTAGTTACAAAAATTTAAGTGTGATGTTATATCTATGTGATATTATGTTTAACTGAGAGCTCAGTATTGTCACAGATTTAAAAGCATACTGTGGGCATCGACTTTGACGTGGGACCACGTGGGACGATGCCGCCGCCCGTGCAGGTATCCACGCGGTCTTTCGCCGATATGCAAGGGTTGTCACAAAATTCGAAATCAAATAATATGTGTGAATATGCACATAATACGTACACGCAAGGACGGTAATTTTTTAACAAAGTTGTAAAAGGGGATACCTAAAACAAATCTGATAGGGATTGGAATGAAATAGGGACGAAACAATAAAAAACTGCAAATAAAATTTAAATGAAAAATTTGAAAAACCCTCGACTCAAACCTCTATGTACCCCACGTGATGACGCTTTGGAAGTACTATGACTACTACTATTAACTAATATAAATAAGTTATTTTAAAATTAAAAGGTCGAATAGGGGGGTATACATATCTAAATATTATTTTTTTACTTTTTAGAGGTTTGAGTCAGGAGTTTTTAAAAATTTTAATTAAAATTTTTAAAAACCCCTGACTGACAGTCGTGTGATGGCTCACACGACTGTCGAGCACGTGGCCGAAATCTGTGAATTTTTTCTCTAACCTGTAATCCTTCCCATAATAAACTAATAGGTACAAACAAGCCTTCTATTTAATATTATTTTTCATTTAAACACCCACAACCCGTAACAATGACACACAAAAAACCGTTGGACGGAATGTCACATCTAGTACATCTATAGATCTGTATAAAGGCTCTTTCACTGGTAGCTTT
Organism: Endotricha flammealis; assembly: GCA_905163395.2. Classification (NCBI taxonomy): domain Eukaryota; kingdom Metazoa; phylum Arthropoda; class Insecta; order Lepidoptera; family Pyralidae; genus Endotricha; species Endotricha flammealis. The sequence continues at coordinate 3,390,762 of LR990883.1, forward strand.
ATTAACGCACTCTATTTACAATTATGACTAGATTATGCACATCAACTCCGTGTTACGACATGTCCCATCTATTCTGTAAGGTACAGTGTAGACGCGGTACTTTTCGGCGAGTTATTCGTAACGCACGATCGTGCGACTCGGTTTTATACGATTTTATGTATTTTTTTTGTCGTCAACTTTCGTCGAAAATTTGAGGTAACGTGCAGTCAGCTACAAATTGCCTTTTTTAAAACGTCAAAGATTTTTAAGACTTTCTAATTTTGTTTCAATTTTTTAACTACTTAGTTGTAATTTATATATGCTTGCGAGTTGATGGCCTTTAGGGCGGTTTGAAAACACCGGCCTCTGCCAATCCGCATTGGAGCAGCGTGGCAGAGTACGCTCTAATCACCTTCGATTGAAGGAAGACCCGTATCCCAGCAGTGGGATAATTATGGGTTAACATGATGTGATGCGAGTTAACGACAAAATAAAATTTAAAATCGCATGATGCCAAGTCGCACGATCGTGCGAGATGACGAATAACTCATCATGGAGAGATTCGAAACCCATCCTAACAATGACAGGGCCCGACGTTGCTTAACTTTCGTGTACACAGAAGTCTTCACCCATCGACTGGTTATTATAAGCATGTTCACCTATGTTGTCATGGTATAATAAAAACATCCTGTGATTGGATTTTCTTGTATCATCCAACATTCCAATTGTAGATAAAATGGTCGTTCTTAGGGATCCGCAGAGGATATCTCGATTATTCATGTCTTAATAACAGAATTGTTTGACTTGATGCCTACGGCCACTTTCAACCATCGAACTGCTCGTCACCGGCGGGGAACCCAACCTCACACACTAGTACCAAAATGGTCGCGTACTGCGCGGTTTCAGAGGAGTTTCCTCCCGCAAACGCTGAGGCTGTGGAATGAGATCCCCGCCGAGGTCTTTCCTTTAGACTATAATATGGGGTTCTTCAAAAGGGACATTAAAAGATTTTTACAGGGTCGGCAACGCGTGAGTGATACCCCCGGTGTTGTAAGCGTCCATAGGCTACGGTGACCGCTCACCATCAGGCGGACCGTAAGCCTGTCTGCCACATTTGTGGTATAAAAAAATGCTTATACTCAACGCCAAAGCTTCTGGCTCACAGTTTAAACAAATAAAAAATCGATTGTCGTTATGCATTAAGTGGCCAGTATGAGTTTTGAACTTCGTTTTATAACTGCACACGCTATAAGAAATGACTTTCAGTATAAATAAAGGGGAAAATATGGCGTTCAGTAGGTATAATAAAGTGAACTGATATGTAACTGTATCAAATCAAATCAAATCAAAATATTTTTATTCAAATAGGCATATTACAAGCACTTTCGAATCGTCACTTTTTTTTCCCTACCACCAGTTCAGACGGCAGATTTGTGCTAAGACGAACAGGCAAGAAACTTAGCACTTGCTCTTTTAAAATGGTAATGACATAAGTTACAATTACGATAAATAAAAGTAAACATTGAAACAAGAATAAAAAAAAATTATGTAAGTAAAGATATACGGAATTCTCGATCTTTTACCAAATTTTTACTTACCGAAAGCATATTGACTAAAAAGAAGCCATCCATCTTACGATACGACGCACAAACACACCGAATGACTGATTGCATGTTATCTGACAGTCAATGGGCTTTTTTGTCCGATTACACCGGTAGAAGGGGGGTTGTGTGTTTTAAAAAGCTAATGATCCGGTTTCCCTAGGGTTAAAAAACATATTTTAGAGTTAAAGTGATTAAAATGACCGGTACCTTTAAGAAATGGCGAAAGAAAAGCATCAAATATTTTTTTTTTAACCTAACACGCAAGTCAAGCACTTCGACCCTAGTCAGTGTTTAGATGGGTTACGTTATATCGAGCTTCATCATGTGTCGGAGGGCACTGGTGGGTGGATGAGAGTCAAGCCAACAGTTAAGCCAAGTCGGTAGCATTTGGGTGGAAACCGAACCAAATACTGGCTTAGGGTCGACGTTAGTCTGACTAATCTTGTTTCTCCATACAAACTTCGTTTACGTATAACTTACTCGCTTTCCCGTGGGAATTTTATAATTATGAAATTTGAGATATTGATAATATTATGCACAATTTGCACGCCGTAATGTGAAATGTAGCGGAATCTGAAATATTGTTTGTAACACCTACTTGTTTTGATTTTGACAAATCCTTTCTTAGTACACCGTCTAGACGTCGTAAGGAACCTACATTCCAAATTTGGAATCTCTAGACCCAGCGGTTTGGGCTGTGCGTTGATATATAGTTAAGTCAGTCAAGACTTTGAATTTTATATCTATCTATATATATAAAAGGAGAAGCTGACTGACTGACTGACTGACATATCAACGCAGGGCCTAAACTATAAGGGTAAGAAACTTGAAATTTTGCACAGGGATTCCTTTTATAACGTAGGGGAGCACTAAGAAAGGATTTTTCAAAATTCCCAAGGGAAAGCGAGATATACGCAAACGAAGTTGCGAGGGATTTACTAGTATATTATTTAGATATAGTGTGTTACACTATAATAAACATAATGGCATATGTTTTTATTTATTCATTTAAGTACCAAGACTTGTTAACAACATTAAAACGCATTCTATTTAATGTGTATGCTAATCTGTCGGCTAATATAATTATAATGTATGTTGTACGAGTTACCGAGATACGGAGTGATGGATGGACAGAGGGGAGACGTGTGGGAGAAGGGGACATTGTATTTTATCTATTGAGAAGTGCATGTTATTAAACCAAAATATAGTAGGGTCTAGTCTTGGGACTGTTTAGTGGTAAGACACTTTAATTATCTATATATATATATAAATACATATAATAAAACAGTAGACCCTGATATGTCTGTACAATGGACATATTTGGCAAAAATGGAGAGGGAACAGTTAGAGTAAGGTAATAAAAGCAAAAATTTTTTTTTAGATTTTTTGTCTGTCTGTCTGTTTGAACGCGCACATCTTCTAAGTTACTGAACGGATTTTAATGCTGTTTTCACAGGAAGATAGAGCTCGGGATGGAGCAGAATATAGACTTTGTTTCATTCAATTCGCATGTCAGGAAAAGGAGTTATCCTTATTTTAACATTTCACGCGGACGAAGTCGCGGGTAACAGCTCGTACTTCATACTAATATTATAAATGAGAAAGTGAGTTTGTTTGTTCTTTCACGGCTTGACTAAGCAGCCGATCATTATGATAATTTTTATATGTATTGTCAGGGGTACAGAGCCCAAAATAGGCTATTTATCTTTATTTATATATATAAAGTATGTCATTCCAATGAAATATTTTTCTACTATAGAGGGCGCTGTATGCGATGCTATCGGCTAACAGATGGCGCCACATGTCGCACTATGGGTTGTTTTGATTTCTAACGAGATCTATGTCATAAAATAAACGCGAGCGAAGCCTAATAATGTATGTGAATTGTCCTAAAAATAATATTATAAATGTGAATGTTTGTGTGTATGTTTGTTCACGCTCAAATGGCTGGGCCAATGTTTATGATATTCGGTATGTAGGTAGCTGATACCTTGGATTAACACATAGGGTATTTTTTATCTCAAAAAGTACGCGATACCCGTAGGATTTTGTCAAAAGTCTGACAGTCAATAGTCATTTTTAATTAAAGTTGTGCTATTGTGCATACGAAGCATTCGCAAATGAAGTTGCGCGGGTTTCGCTAGTCTTTGATAAATCCAAATTCCATCATACTGTTCAAAATAAAATCGCTAATAGATTATGTATGCTGAATTGTGTACATCACAGGAGACCGAAGAGCTGGCAGCTACCTCGGACAAAGAATTAGTCTAGCTATTCTAAGGGGAACGCTGCCAGTATCTTCGGAACCTTGCCTAAAGGGGCTCCTTTTAATAATACATATATTTTAATTATTTTATTATAATTTTATTTTTTATTTTAAGGTTTTTAGTTTTAGGTTCATTATAAAATAAAATAAAAATATTTACATATGAAACCATTTTTGAAGCCTCGGATAAAAATGACCCATCAAAATACTGTCTGGACTTGCGCAACATGTTCTCATTTATATGCAAAGCTTTGGGTTAGTGCCTGTATGACGTCATGGGAGATTCAGGAAGCTATAAAACACTACATCGGATTTTAGGGAGAGAATACGAGTTGAATGCATAAATGTTGTCGGGACAACGTGAATTGGCATTGAAATTGATCAAATTTGTTGTGTCAGTTTTACTAAAGAACGTGACTTTAGTTTTTTTTAAACATTCAACAAAATCACATACACAAAACTTTGTTTTTGAAACATGTTTCTCTACACACGCTGTCCATAACGGCTCGCGGTCGCGTAGCTTGTGTATTGTGTAGCGAGGCGAGATAGTTGTCAAAATCACGACAAAAATGGCGGATGATATGACAGTACCCTGCCCCTCGACCCGCGCGGGGGTATTTTGTGTACGTGTCTTCCATCGGGCATGGAAAACAAAAACAATGTTAATGCAAACAATAATGTGTTTCGAAAGTTTTGTGTAGACGATTTTGTTGAATGTTGACATGTTTTTGTTGATTGTGTAGGGCAAAACACGCCCTGTGGCGGCTTAAGGGTTGCTTCCACAGGTCGGCATCGTAAGTATACTTATCGGACTGAAAAAAAACAGTTTTTTTTACAATGCGTCCGCAATATTGACGACCTCCGTGGCGTAATGGTTACCACGCCAGACCGCCAACCAGGAGGTCCCGGGTTCGATCCCCGGTCGGGTCATGATTCAAAACTAACTTTTTCTGATTGGCCTCGGGTCTTGGATGTTTATCTATATATGTATTTGTGATAAAATATAATATCGTTGAGTTAGTATCCCATAACACAAGTTTCGAACTTACTTTGGGGCTAGCTCAATCTGTATGAATTGTCCCTATATATTTATTTATTATTAATATCAGCAGCAGTAACGAGTTTGCCTCTCGCTCGCTCACTCCGCGACGTCCGTCGTATCGTGCATCCACTGTTCGGCACGTCGTATGACGTCATCGGCAGCATCGGCATTGAAAGAATTTTTTTCGCTATTTCGTAACCAGTTATATAAGAAGTTTTTTTTACTTTCATAACTTTTAATTATCTTTTAATTATCTTGTCATTACTTGTTTGTATTGTAAGGTGCTGATAGACTTGAGCATTCACTTATAATGAGCATTCTTGCGAATGTTACATCACAGAAAAAATACGAGAACATTTCAGCGAGCATTCTGTCGAGCGTTCTTTAGAATGCTCATGATGTTCGTAGAAATATTTGGATCTATGCTCAGCTCGGCTCGTGGCTCGGCTTGTTGTTCAGTTCGGCTCGTGGCTCGGCTTGTTGTTCAGCTCGACAAATATAAAAACGGCGAATGCTCGATGCTCTGTTACAAGTGAATGCTCAAGTCTATCAGCACCTTTAAGACCAATTCACAACGTATACACTATAAAACTATTACTCTGTATTCGTAGTATGCTGCTTTGCATATTATTATTGCCTACTTCCGGTGTTCGTATTACGTATTGGGACTGCCAATTGACTTTGCTATCCAACTTCTGGACCACACAGATCTATAAACCTAGTTAACTATTCGATATTTTGTTCATGTACCAATTTTACGACGCAGTTTTTGGCTGGATTGGTGCTTTTGCGATTTTTTTTTAAATATGGCTGCTGCATTTTAAGAGACAGGCACAGCGGATAATCCGCTCGAATCGGAACAGCTCGTCTGGGGAAGGACCTCCACCTTACAGAAGATCGTAGCCAAATAGCATTGGTCTCGGCCATGTTGTGTTGCTACGGTGAGTAAGGTCTCCAGAGCTCCACCTTTTACAGGGTCGGCAACGCGCGAGTGATACCCCCGGTGTTGCAAGTGTCCATAGGCTGCGGTGACTGCTTACCATCAGGCGGGCCGTATGCTTGTTTGCCACCTAAGTGGTAAAAAAAAATGACACTGTCACTATCGTGTTCCTTCTGGTCTTACCTGAACAATATCATGACCCCATGGGGTATTCAAGCGTTAAACAATTTTCTTTCTTAGAAAAAATCTTCCCCAAAATTACTTAAGAGGGATCTTTGACCCCCGTGGCGAAATAAAATTGATTTTTTATATAGTTCTATATGATAAATGGGAAAGCGGGGTGTGAAAATTGACACCCATTGGCTCAGTATGTGAACCTTCGACGCAAGAGGGAGCGGGTTCGACTCCCGGTACAAATTATATTTTGTTAGCGAAAAAAAAATTTACAATCGACAAAAAATAAGTAAAGAGATAACATAAATAAATATATAAGGGACAAACCACACAGATAGAGCTAGCCCCAAAGTAAGTTCGAAACTTGTGTTATGAATGGGATAAGAAAGAAAGAATAATAACTCAATCCGAGACGTGGTCGCTCAGTATGAGTCTCATGAAAGGATCCGAGACGTCGTCGCTCACTATGGGCCTCATGAGAAGACTCGGGGTTTCTCTATGAGAATCAGAAATGAGGAGATCCGTAGCAGAACCAAAATAACCGACAGCCAAATGGATCAGCAAGCTGAAGTGGCAGTGGGCAGGGCACATAGCGAGCAGAACCGATGGCCGATGGGGCAAGAGGGTTCTGGAGTGGCGACCACGTACTGGAAAGCGCAGCGTAGGACCGCCTACAACGTGGTCAGACGACTTGAGGAAAGTCGCAGGAAGCCGCTGGATGCAGGCCGCTGCCAACAGGTCGCATTGGAGGCGTTTGGGGGAGGTATATGCCACCAGGCCTATACCAGCAGTGGACTTCTTGTGGCTGAGATGATGATGATGAATGAAATTAATTTGACACAAGATTTGTAAGAATTTTGTTAGATAGAGCCGTAGTTATAACAGCAATATTTCATGAGTAAAGTCAAGAACATAATTTAGTCAGAATACTGTGGAAACAAACAGACAAAAGGCAAGATTTACACATTTCACGAATAGATTTCTAAACCTTCCATTATGCCGGAGATGAACCCACGACCACCGGCAAACGGTGGCGCGGCCATGAATATTCGTTTGTCAAACGATAATGTACCCGGTATGTAAATAAGTACTTTAGACTGAGATACAGTCATAAGCGGCAGCGAGTTTATACGTTTATTCTTACCAAGTACTCTGCCGCGTATGTCAAAGTTTTTTTTAAATTCAAATAGGCATATTTCAAGCCCCGCCCCCTGTTTATGTTTCGACAATTGGCTGCTCTATCGAATGTCATAATTTATTGCTACCACCATGCGGCAGATTAATAAGCGGGATCGCGGACATTTACCTTGGATTTAGAAAGAAATTATGTTCATTGGTTCCATTCAGGAATAAAGATAATATTGGATTTTAGAAATTCTTATGAGAACGAGAGTAATAGGAACGCATAGCGCCCAAACCCTGCAGAAATTAATAATAGTTAAATAAATAAATATATAGGGATAATTCATACAGATTGAGCTAGCCCTAAAGTAAGTTCGAAACTTGTGTTATGGGATATTAACTCAACGATATTATATTTTATAACAAATACATATATATGTCGGATAGCCTAGCGGTAATTCGATGTGCAATTCAACATCACAAGGGCGTAACGAGGGTAGTCGTGATATGAGAGAAACAACAGTTTTAGTTCTACTTAAAGAATTTTTATTAAATTTACTAGCACTTCGGAATGACCACTGATGGAAAAGAAATGCCGCAAGAAAAACCTCAGTCTAGGTCTTTTTCTCAATCGCTGTTACAACACACATTTTATTAGGTACAGTTTCTTAATATAACTTAATACAAAATAGACACTAGGTAAAACGCGACAGTTCCGTGACTACGAGTACTACTCTCGGTGGCGCCCGATAACGAAGTGTTCAGTCGAGCCCGCCTTCCGTATCACGACTCCGCCGGAGCGCGCCAAAAGCAACGTTTTCTCAACACGCCGCTAGATGGCGCACCCTCGTTTTGCTTAGTGTTCATGTCCATACTCATGACCGTATGCGACATATAGATAAACATCCAAGACCCGAGGCCAATCAGAAAAAAATTGGTTTTCAAGGTAACAATTAGCATATTTTTCTTCAGAAACAAATTCCAGTCCTGCACGGCCCGGTACGGTACGGTTCCATCCGGTCCGATCAAATCCGGTCGGTCCGGTCCGGTCCGGTCGGTCCGGTCGGTCCCGTCCGGCCCGGTCGGTCCGGTCGGTCCGGTCGGTCCGGTCCTGATAAGGAACCTACATGCCTATTAGCATATTTTTCTATAGATTGTGCTAGCTGACAAACTTTAATTATACTCGCTACCGTAACTCCTATTTCCTAAATATTATAAAAATCAAAAGTTTGTGTGTATTTTGTTACTTCTTAACGTCCACATGGCTGGGCCAATATTTATGATATTTGGTACGCAGGTAGCTGACACCTTGGATTAGCACATAGGGTATTCGTTCAAAAATCTGATATAGATGGCGCTGCTGTGCATAAATAAATACACACAAACGAAATGTTGTTAAATATTGTTTGGGCGCGCAATAGTTATAGTATCTAAGTAATTAAAAAAAATATTGTATTAGAATAAGTACTACAAATAATTGTAAGTTTTAAGTGCCCAATAAACGTATTTTCTTTCTTTCTTTCTTTCAAATGGCGTGGTTTTCTTTAGTTAATAATAAACCGGGAATTAACGCTATCATACCTTGATATTGCCTGACGTTTCGACCAGGTTGCGTAAATTCCCGGTTTATTACTATTTTATAATAATGCAATGCGAAAGTTTAAAAGTTATTACCCGCTACCGCTTATGAAATGAAACCTTACACTAAAACAGCATATTGTAATTACGGCAAAACAATTGGCAATTATGCCAGACAATTATGTTTAAAATTACATTATAATTAGTTGGAGGGAGTCAGTCGCTATATAATCCTCGTTACTTAATGAGTGTTTGAACTAATGTATATTTTAGCACCTGTATTGCATAAAGCCATCCATGAACGATGTATCACTGTAGCCCCCTCTATGCATCGCCCCCTTGAGGAGCAACTGGAAGAATAAAAAAAAATTGTTGCCTCTATGACCTCTTCCCCTTGAGGGATCAAGGGGAAGAGGTCATGGAGGGCTACTGAGATATTCCCACCAAGACTGGCGAATGGTGGTTCTTCTTTCTAGTGACTTTTGACTTTGACTTTGTGTTTTCCGTAGTGGAGTCATTCGTCAATTCACACGACCGTGCGACTTGGCAACCATTAATTTTACCAATTTTTTGAGTCATTTGTCATCTTGCACGACAAAGCTCACACGATCGTGCGCACGCACGTACAAAGAAAAAAAACTCAATTATTATAAGATTTTGTTTATTTATTTATTTTATGGTCCAATCATAAAATATTCCACGTTTTAAAAAACCTTTTTGTGGCTAACTGTACATACTAAAGTAACCTCAGATTTTCATAGCCGTGCAAGCTGACAACAAAAAAATAGGTAAAAACTAATAGTGTTAAGTCGCACGATCGTTCGAGTTTTTTGCGTGCGAGATGACGAATAACTCAAATATCGAGTTGAGTTCGAATTCATTAAAAAAGTCTTTTTGCGTTTTGTGTATGTTGCTTACGGGCGAACCCAATTTGCGATCTCAATCCTCTATCGATGATTGTTCGTGATTGACGGACGTATTGATTCGTAGTTTACTTCCATATATTAAAAATACAATGGATAGAGACTAGTAAAGTGACTTTTTCAATATATATAGAGAATCGAATCGGCGGAAGGACATCCACCTTACAGAAGATCGTATCCAAATAGCATTGGTCTCGGCCATGTTGTGTTCCTACGGTGAGTAAGGTCTCCGGAGCTCCACTTTTTACAGGGTCGGCAACGCGCGAATGATAGTCGTCCATAGGCTACGGTGACTACCTACCGTCAGGCGGGCCGTATGCTTGTTTGCCACGTTAGTGATATATTATTTTATATCACACTAGCTTTTTTGCCCGCGACTTTGTCCGCGTGAAGTTCCGGACCCGTTCCCGTGGGAACCACATTGAATTTCGGGAAAAGCTATAGCCCATGTCACTCCCTGATAATGTAGCTTTCTACTGCTGAAAGAATTTTTGAAATCGGTCCAGTAGTTTCGGAGCCTATTCAATTCAAACAAACAAACAATCAAATCTTTCCTCTGAAAAATATTAGTATAGATTTTTAGTATAATTGTAAAGATTTTATTTCCACATACAAAAAATGCGTCATGGCGTTGCCCGTTAATGTGATGGACAAACGGACTTTTTATTGACATAAATAAAACCTCTTATCACTCTATCTTTATATACATCTTTAGTGCCTTTAAAAATATATCATAAAATTTTAACATTACATTTCTTGTGAGTTGACATTTTTGCGGCGGTTTTACAAGGGCTTTGCCATTTCCGATATGATTTCCGAGATACAAAGTACACTATGTCTATTTCAGGACTGAAACTATCTACATAAATATGTCATCTAAACAAAATTATTTACTTCAAAATTATATTCTTCGCGTTGTATGACATTCAACTCTCCGAAATTCCTATTAACCTCCAATATCTTCTGTGTTTTCCTCTTCCCTCTATAAAATATTTATGTAATTATATTCACTTCTGTAACATTAAATTCCTACTAACATTGTGCCGTCTATTATGTGTTTTGTGTTGTCTGTTTTAGGTGGTGAACGAAGTAGACAGAAAAAAAACTCAAAAAGATTAAATTCAAAGTTTCACCGACCAATTTCATTATATTTCACCGGTCAATCTCTAAAAGTTGACGTGTCTCTAAGCACTAGACATTGGCGGAATTTAATTATGATAAGAAGACAGAAAAAAAACATTAAAAATATTATAGTAATTTGTAATGCTTAGTGGACATTCACCCTTGGAATAGGCAAAACCAGGTTTATTTAACTGTACAAATACAATTTGTACATACATAACAGTTCAGAAATAATTTTGTCTTCATTTGCTACAAATGTTGTGATACAATTCATAAGCGGAAGCGTTTCTTTTCTAGAATAACAATTAGCTGTTGTCCGCGGCTTAGGCTTTTTCAGGTTAATATATTATCATTATAAAATACTCACAAATAACTTAGCTTTGGGAATCGGTTCTGTAGATTTATAGATTACAACGACACCAGCTACAGTTCTATAATGCTAGGTCTTTATGAACGTGGCCGAAATTGGAACTACAACTCCCGTTCATATTGTTTGTCGATATTCGACAGTTCGCCTTTGACAAAATGTATGAAAATATGCCACAGTAACGCCCTCCTACAAACGTCACTCACGTTCATAAATATCATTGTAGCACTGTAAGCAATTATGACGCCTGTTACGAACTAGGCGTCAAACTGGAGTAAATACTTTTTCGATATTGTTTATTTTTATAATTTTTGATCTCAGACCAAATAATTTGGTCTGAGTTTTTGATATGTAATTTTAGTTTATTCTGATTCTTGTTTGTAATGACAAACAATGAAACATGAACAATGGTTCATCTAAGATATTTTCCAATTATAATTTGAGCTCTTTCCATCTACTACTTTCCCTTTTATTTGCATTTTTATAACACCAATAAAAAACAACACGAAGTGAACTATTCCTATAAAAATCACTCTTTATATCCAAACCGTCTTCAGCTTATACCTTAACAACCCAACAAACTACCACACAAAACGTCAGTGTGCAGGCGGATCCGGGATAGCTTTGAGTATATTACGCATATTTTAAAGGTAAATTGTTATACAGACTTTGTATGCATGTTATTGAAGTTTAATGGCCGTGGTAAAGCAATGATGTCTTCAAAGGTGTGAATAGGATTATTATTTTTGCATTTTACATAATATAATATCCATTACACAAGTTAGTATGGGATACATATTACACACATCACACAGGGAAGAGAGGTAGGGTACAGCGGATAATCCGCTCAAATCGGAGCAGCCCTTCTGGGGAAGGACCTTACAGAAGAGCGTAGCAAAATAGGTCTCGGCCATGCTGTGTTCCTACGGTGAGTATGGTCTACAGAACTCCTCTTGGGAGGGTTGGGAGGGTTGGCAACGCGTGAGTGATACCCCGGGTATTGCAAGCGTCTATAAGCTATGGTACCATCAGGCGGGCTGTATGCTTGTTTGCCACTTTAGTGGTATAAAAAAATAATAAAAAAAACATCAAAAAGATGTAAGCAACATATTTACAAATTATTAATCAGTTACCTATTATATATTTTTTTACCAAGTAGGTATGTACTTATGTAAACTTTTTTGTTCTAGATGACTTACTGGCTGATTGTATATTTTTTTTCTTTATCATTATTTTGTTTTTTCACAACATTATTACAAGATTTGTATCAAGTTTATTTTTTTTAAACTAAATGTGCTTTTGTAGTAGACTTTTTACTTTATTTGAATAGAAAAATGTTTTATTTGCAATACACAACAGAAGACTAGTGTAAACGCAACAAGGCGGCCTCATTACAAGAATTCCATAGCTAAAAATACCAAAACCATATGACAATGAACAGAATCATAATGTCAAAAATGTCTTCGACAAACCAATAAGTTGTTTACATATCATAAATGATACAATAGACCGGTATTATAATGAAATGCGCCTACGCACGGCGGCTGGCTGACAGCGTATTAAGTTATAAGAGGTAGCGGGTAATTAAGCACTCCCACCCCACTACTGCATATAAGCATACCGCGGTCTTACACCGCCACCGGCGTGACGCAGAGTGTGAGACTACGTTTTTTAAACACCTGCTGTACCTACTGGTATTACTAAGGCTAGTTAGCTAGCTAGACGCACGCTGACAGTCGATGCTGACACCATAATATTTAAGCCGTCCCCTCTGATAACTACGCGTTATTCAAAAACGCTTCCTAGAAGTTCATAAATTTCGTCTGTCAGCGCCAACGGTCAGCGTGCTGTCAGTACAACCAGCTAAAACTCAAACCAGCCTAAAGCTTTAACCATGGAATTTATCTAAGATATTCAAGGATTTGCACTTTGGGAAATCCGGCTCGAAATTACGATTACTTACTTGTAGTTTCCTCGATCACTCGCTAATGTATTAGCATCATTTGTGATAAATTAAAATTGCCTTTTTTTTATAAATTGTACCACACCCACAAAACGTCACATAACAGTAACTTACTAGCTTTTAAGTTTATAAAGAGACCATATACCGACCATTTACGAAGTCGTTCCATACTAAGTTATTGTATAGTTATTTGGACTTTTCCAATTCAACCGTGTTGCTATTGTATTTTAAGCTTAATATATTTGATTATGACGTCACATCAAATCCATATTCTGTAGAGGGACAAGCCCACCACACATTCCCACCGCTGTGTCTCCTGTATTGCCAGGATCAACCACGGCGACCTTAGATTGACAATAAGCAATGAAGCTTATTGACGTCCCAGGGGACACACTACAGCTGTCTTGGAACTCACAACGAATTAATCAGACAGAAAATAGGCGGATTGGAAGTATTGAAAGGAAAAAATATTCTGTGAGATGATACATCCTCATTCGAATCTTTTTTAATATATTTCGGGCCAAGCCGCGGGCAATTGAAGGCCTCCGTGGCGTAATGGTTACCATGCCGGTCCGACACCTAGGAGGTCCCGGGTTCGAATCCGTCGGGTCATGATGAAAAACTAACTTTTTCTGATTGGTCTGGGTCTTGGATGTTTATATGTATTTGTTATAAAATATAGCATCGTTGAGTTAGTATATCATATCATAAGTCTCGAACTTACTTTGGGGCTAGCTCAGTCTGTTTGAATAAAAAAAAAACTAGTTGGTCAAAATATTAACATTAGGCAGGTGTGAGACACATAAAATATTTTTTTTAATATAACATTTGCACCTGAATTCAAAGTCCCAAATAACATATTTTATTTCGAAGATCCTTAAAAAAGGCTTTGTTAAGATGCAGTCACAACTAAAGTATAATAATCATATATCATCTTAATAATAAATGAGGGTGAATCCGCTTCCAACTCAACAATTATATTTTCAAAGATAATTTTAAATTTGAAGCTATAAATTAACTCGGCGACCCTACTACGTGGTTCAATCGACATTCTATCGAGACTGAATTTGTCATTTATTTTTATACTAACTAAACCGGCGAACTTCGTACCGCCTCAGCGTAGCTTTGTTGTATGTCATGTATAGTGTGACAGACGTTAATATTTTTTTCCGTAAGAACATTCTAGAGAGTATTAAAAATATCAGCGAAATCGGTCTAGCTGTTCTCAAGTTATGGCGTGACAACGGGAAACGTGATTCATTTTTGTATTAAATAGATTCATTATCCATTGCAAATACAATGTATACAAAAAATATATACACATCAACTTTTTCAGGCAATGCAGAAAAAGGGAAAACAGACAGACTTCTTACAATTTTCCAAATACTTTTGAATTATTTTTTTTAAGAGGTTAATTATTATTGTAGAATGCGTTCCTGTTGTTGAGTTCTGCTAAGCCTCGTTTTCACTAGGGGTCTTAGCCTATATTGGACTCTGTACCCCTGACTTTATGTATACTTAAAAAAAAAGAAATAAATTAATATTAGAGAACCCCCCGCGCTGGCCCTCACAGCGTAGGGGAGCGTCCCCAAGGTGGCGGATAGGGGAATGGTCGGTAGTACAGCCTAGCTACACTAACCGGCTAAGTTTGATGGACTCGCTGACCAACGACGGGTGTGGTCCTCCAGCATTTCAGGGGTTGTGCGGCGGGTTGACACCTCGCCCACGTAAAACCAATGTTGCTGGTGAAGCGTATCCCGTTAGCGCTTCACTAGCTTGCACAACATCGTCAAAAATAAAAAATAAATAGAGAACCTCGTCCTCCAGATGAAAATTCGTCGGTTACAAAGTGCTAAAAGTTGATGATGTTCATTATACACGTCGATATCGTATACGGGTGGCTCAAATTGATTGTTTGTCTGCGTTATTCCATAAAAATACTTAGGAGAATATCGATTTTCAGTTTATTAGCAATTTATTCTCGATCGAATCTCATTCTTGTCAGTAGTAAGGGACTCATTTCTAAGAAAACTCATATTTTAACTTTTGTAGTCGAAATGCGATTTTTTGACATAACCATTCTGCCTTAACTTACAGACAATAATGTTATTATTATAAATTATTGTAAACTCAATTATACTATAATTTTTATACTGCTAAAATGGCAAACAAGCATACGGCCCGCCTGATGGTACGCAGTCACCGCAGCATTTGGACGCTTGCAATACCGGGGGTATCACTCGCGCGTTGCCGACCCTGTAAAAGGTGGAGCTCTGGAGACCTTCCTCACCGTAGGAACACAACATGGCCGAGACTAATGCTATTTGGCTACGACCTTCTGTAAGGTGGAGGTCCTTCCCCAGACGGGCTGCTCAAATTCTACTTAGGTTCTAATGGTATACGCTATTATAGAGGTTTTTGTATAGAAGAGATGGATATGGATTTGGATCACCACCGCCCAGTAGGAGACAAAGGATCATTATATCAACCCATAATCATCCCACTGCTGGGATACGTGACTCCCTTCAAACGAAGGTGATTAGAGCGTACTCTGCCACGCTGCTCCAATGCGAATTGGCAGAGGCCGGTGTTTTCAAGCCGCCCGAAGACCACCGACTTGGCTAAACGAGTCATCTATCCACAACGGCCAAGACCGACGGCTTAACGTGCCCTCCGAAGCACGGAGAACGAAACCCATCCAAACGCTGCTAGGGTCGACGTCGCTTAACTTGCATGTTCATATTAGAGTGCGACACACAGCGATGCTATCGAGCTCCTCTGCAGTTACGTGTCTATATTATTATTTCGGTACAACGATTACACAACTGGTCCAAATTTACGCTAATAAGAGTGGTACGAATCGATTCAATGCTCACGTTAGTTCGTGACGATTCGAATTGGTGACTTAGTACACTCGATAACACAAATGTTACAAAAACTCACGAAATCTCGCACAAATGCTGGTAAACGCTGCTACATGTCATCATTTTCCAAACCCTTAGAATTAAATTTTTAAAACCATTTTTTTATTCTTTGACGAATCACACAACGCCGTCTAGTCCCAAATTAAGCTTTGTATTGCTGATAATAATACATAAATACTTTTTTTGTAAATAAATACTTATTATACAAAGAAAACAGGCCAAGAGGCAAACAGAAATGTTCACGTACACAAATGTTTGTCATGCGCAGGATTCGAACCGTGGCCCTCGGGATAAATATGCATGTTTTCAGTTTTGTGAAACTTTTGTCAATCTGCGACGCTATCTAGCTCTTATAATCCGAATGCTAGTTTGCGAAACTTTTTCTTAAAAAATCGTAATCTCTGTAAGCGGTTGTACAAGAAATTTTCTTAAAAACTATAAAAAAAAACAACGTCACGTTTTCAGTTGGTTCCGTAACGACCTATTACGCAATATTTAATTATTTGACACGGATTTTATTTCCGTAAAAACAAAAAAAACACAAAATTGAACCGCGCGGTGTGACGTCTGCGGTTAATGCCGGTACAGTGTTGTGTGCATGGGTCTTTAAAACCAAATACTATAGACGAGTAATACGCACAGCTCTTGACGTTTCTCATACAATGACTTGGCAACCTCCGTTCACCTCATGCCGCTAGGGGCGCTATAACATTTTGCATACAAAACGCACAGTTCACCTCATGCCGCTAGGGGCGCTATAACATTTTGCATACAAAAGTTTTGAAATCGTTCACCTCATGCCGCCCTCATGCCGTAGGGGCGCTAGTGTCGCGTCTTGCCCGAATTCTTCCGAAGCTGTGCGTATTACTCGTCTATAGTATTTGATAAAACTAGTGAATCATTTTATTATTACTGCTTCATTCATATCATTCGTTGCCGTCGGTCGATGATCGATCGATTGGTGTAGTAACACCCTTAACCTATCAAAATGGCTAGTCTGAGCCGGCCTTAAGTGAAGCACACGATAAGAAGTTGTGTCTCCTCTCTTTTTCCCACATCTTCATTTAAGTCTCTTACGTAAGATGAAAGTTCTTTCAATACTTCCTACTACGTCTAGTATATTTTTGATCTAATTAGTTGTGACTTCGACAGCTGTAGTTTTCTCCCCCGGGACATAGAATAAGTAATAACCCGAGGCCGGGGACGTCAATAAGCTTCATTGCTTATTGTCAATCTGAGGTCGCCGTTGTTGATCCTGGGTCTGCAGGAGACACAACGGTGTGAATCTGTGATGGGCTTGTCCCTATCTTCCCTTAAGTGGGACCCCGCCTTAACTTTTGATAAAACAAAACCTCAAACGATTGCAATCTTCAGTTTGTTTAATTTAAAAACATTGCAATGAATTTTTTCATGCGATTATCAACTTTATTCAGTTGTTGTAAGGATGATTCGTTTAAAAGCAATCTAAACTTGGGCGTGGTACTCTGAAATATAAGCGATGATCACGACTGTAGGCTAGGGGACATGGTCCGCAAAATAAGCAACCATAATCATCCCACTGCAGGGCCACGGGATTAGCAGAGGTCAGTGTTTTCATACACTGTGATTTGTGTAGAATTCAATATTTTTTTATGAAGAGAAGATTCTTATGTTTCAAATTGCTGGCGCTTATGTAGTTGCTAAGGAGGGAAGTACTTTTCAATACTGCCTACTCCGTCAAATCTTTTTCTGACCACATTCGTCGTGTGTTCTAAGACTGTAGTTTACTCCTCAGGGACGACAAGAAGTTATTGTCAATCTGAGGTCGCGGGTGTCAACGCTAGCTATACAGGAAACACTGCGGTGGGAATGTGTGGTGGGCTTGTCCCGAACTGTCTAGAATTTTCCGTGTTTGTTCTTTTCAGCTATATGTACACTAGCCCCTATACTATAAAGAGCCAATGTTAATAGTAATTTCAGTTGATTCGGATTGATGCACAGTGGCGACTCCGTTTAATTGGTTTTCGCGTATTGCGAACACAAACATACACATATCACATTTGACAGCGAGATCGCTTGGGGCATCACTTTTATCTTAAAGTAAAAGAAGGCCCAGAATTGGTATGTTATCTTAAATCAAAATAAATAAATGTTGAGTGGTTAAAATGGTTAATGAAGTGCGTTCGATTACTTTTTCCAAAAGTTACTTTTTTTATGACAAAAGAGGACAAACGAGCTAGCAGATCACCGTGACTATATGAAACGCCGTGACTTTAAGAATCTTGGATGCGTTTCCCACAAAAATCCTATAAAGGAATGAAAAACCGGACAAGTACGTGTCGGGCCCACAGTGTATACGTCTTTGCTTTGCTTGCTTGCAGATTGCATACGAGTGGCAATAATATCGTGCGACAATTCAAGTAAAATGCACGAATTCAGTCGTGTGTAGTTAGCGCAGTGTGCAACACAGGCAAATGAGAGTTGCGTCGCAGTCGCGTCGCAGTGGAGTCACTTTATTTGGGTAGCGTAGTGGTAGAATAGTCGAAAGGTGCTCCTTCATGGCGAGCATCCGCGTGTAATGTAACATCTTAGATTCGACTTTGAGCATTACATTACAATACTACCTCCCTGACTAACGAGCATTCGCGCATAATGTAACATTTAGTATATATTTGAACTAGCTTCTGGCCGCGGCTTCGCCCATGTGGCCTACTAACAGTAGGTCGGTCGGTCGCTCGGTCGGTCGGTCGGTATGATGTCGGGGGTATGTCGGAGCCCGACATAAAGCGGCGGGCATAAAGTAATTTTCCTGACTTAAAACAAAAAAGGGGGGAGGGGTTGGGGGGGTTGGCAACGCGTGAATGATAGCCTCGGCATTGCAAGTGTCTATAGACTACGGTTATGCTTACCATCAGGCGGGTTATATCCTTGTTTGCCACCTTTACAGTATAAAAAAAAACAACGTAAGACTTGGCACAAGTGGCTTGACCGTCTCCGGGGCCTGTTACAAGTTGTATCAAGATGTTACACATTGTATCATTACAAGGTGAGCATTGTAATGCTCGGTTCTCCTCCATCACTGATGAAATGCTCGAAACTGAAAGTTACATAACATGCGAATGCTCCCGGTGAAGGAGCACATTTCGGGTTTCTTGTTAATTTATTGTACACTCTAAGCACCCAAGGCTTGGAGATTTTATATTACTTACGTAAGGTTAAAAAATTATAAGTGGTTAAAAAAAACACGTATTCCATTATTTAAAATTGGCAACCATGTTTACCAACAAAACAATGACTGATTGGTGCCAACTGTTCAAACAAAAAATATAACATTGGAAAAGTAAGGTTTAAAATATAAATATTGATAGAGCGAATGAATTAATAATTATAATGGTCACTGAATGATTTTATTAATTTTTGAGTGGTACAACATTTTATGAAATGATCTGGAAACTCAGTCTTTTCAAGCTGTCTGAAAGCCATTGATTTTACTTAACGACTGTCCTTCATTGACAACAGCCGGGACCAAAAGCTATGTTTAGAAAACTTTTTGAATCACAGACCTGGTCACCTGTTTCATTGGCTGACTGTACATTATCATTTCGTTTAACTTGAAGTTCAAAATTTTAAACAATCATTATTTTAACGGAATTTCCAAAAGATAAGAGCAACAAAATTTAAATTAATTTAAAGTAGGTTCATTCTGTTGAGTTTCTAATCTACGATACGATAATTTGAAATCAGGTGAAGCTTTATAAAGTTTTAAAAGCTATTTTACCTTGAAGATAAGGTTGTTGTTAGGTTAGTAAAGTTACTAATAGTTTCGCAATGTCCGTGTGTCCGTCCGTCCGCGGTGTAGCACCCCAATTGGAGCTCTGGAGACCTTACTCACCGTCAGTCACCGTATAGGAATACAGCATGGCCGAGACCAATGCTATTTGGCTATGATCTTCTGTAAGGTGGAGGTCCTTCCACAGACGGGCTGCTCCGATTTGAGCGGATTATCCGCTGTGCCCTACCTCTCTTATGATGCTATAGATAGATAAAATATGCTTTATTAGCAAATCATAACAATATGACATAGACGACTTACAGACTAGTGAAATTGCAACAAGGCGGCCTTACTACTAAAAGCAATCTTGGCAAGGCAACCTTAAGGAACGAATTTAATGGACTGGGCATAATAGGCACTGGCCCCCGCGCTGGCCCTCACAGCGTAGGGGAGCGTCCCCAAGGTGGCGGATAGGGGAATGGTCGGTAGTACAGCCTAGCTACACTAACCGGCTAAGTCCGATGGACTCGCTGACCAACGACGGGTGTGGTCCTCCAGCATTTCGGGGGTTGTGCGGCGGGTTGACACCTCGCCCACGTAAACCAATGTTGCTGGTGAAGCGTATCCCGTTAGCGCTTCACTAGCTTGCACAACATTGTCACTAAAAAAAAAATTGGCACTGGCAGAATAGGGGGGGTAGATAATTTGTTTTCAACTTTTGTGCCATATACAGTCAGGTGCAGGTCGAGCTTTACACTTGCAATTTGGCTCTGATGACATAGAACTTAAGTGGAATGGAGTATAACAATAATATTTGAAGCCAAGGTGGAGATTACTAAGAAATCAGTAAATCACACGTTTATGAATATTATTTTTTATGACAACAAACACCAAAGTGCGGCGCCACGGCAGAACAAACAGACAAACAAAAGAATACCTCATTAGCATGTGTTAATTCTTTGCCTTACCACCGGATTGTTTTCTTAGGATAGTTAATGTCTGGATGCTTTAAAAATGTAGAAAAGTTAAGATGGTCTGTTTCTGGGAGACAAACCATTTTAACCAAATTTAAAAGTCTTCAAAGTCTTCAAATTCTCTATGTCCAAATCCTTGTTTTTGGTACGTGAATGACAATTATCTACATATTTTAAAAAACCATACGTTTATATGTCATACACGTACGAAAATCAGAGATTTGAACATAGAAATAGATCTGAGGAGGTAGAGATGGCACGGCACAGCGGATCCGCTCTGCATCTTTCGCAGCCCGTCTGGGGAAGGACCTCCACCTTACAGAAGATCGTAGCCAAATAGCATTGGTCTCGGCCATGTTGTGTTCCTACGGTGAGTAAGACCTCCAGAGCTCCAGCTCCAGTATTGCCAACCCTCCCAACCCCCCCAGTTGGGAGGGTTGGCAATACTCCCGGATATTGCAAGCGTCTATAGGCTACGGTGATGCTTACCATCAGGCGGGCCGTATGCTTGCTTGCCAACATGGACATGCAACTTGGTGAACCTCTGGAAGACAGTTGCATATAACTCCGTTGCTATCTTCCCTCACTCGGCGAATCAACGTGGAAAAGCTTATTATGCATAATAGCATAAAAATCATTGACGGCTGCATTTGCTAACATACCAGAAAAATCAACCATCCATTGTTTTTTATTCCAGTTCAAAGTTCGAAATTTTATGTATTTAGCGTATATGAATGAATTACGGCCGTCTGTCTGTACGTATGAAAAGTTTAATAAGGCGTTTAATAAGTTTCAATGTGATAATATATACCTCGTAAACAGGATTTACTTCTTTGTTGTGTGGTATAAGTAGCAAGAGGTTTTACATTACTACTGACCAATCCCAAATAAAATAAATTCCAAATAATTCATACAGCGCCAAAGTAAACTTGGCTTGTTTTTAGTACCTGACAACGGATCATTGACGGATACGGATATATTGACAATTATTATTTTAACAGATCGTGTTTTGTCTTTTTTTAACAGAGAGATTTTTTGTGTATTGGACACCACCACCACTGCTTCTGTCGCTCGCTCGCAACTGACTGAAGGGTGGTGGTGTGCATGTGCACCATCACCATGCCGCAAAATCTCAGTAAGCTACTTTTATGTCGATGGTATTTTACAGTAATATATCCCATAGTTG
This sequence comes from Endotricha flammealis, assembly GCA_905163395.2. NCBI lineage: Eukaryota > Metazoa > Arthropoda > Insecta > Lepidoptera > Pyralidae > Endotricha > Endotricha flammealis. The sequence continues at coordinate 3,412,677 of LR990883.1, forward strand.
TGCTATGAATACCAGACAGACAGACAGGTCAAGCTTACTTTTGGACCAGGTGGTGCGGTGTGAATTGTGTAAAATTTATTTATTTTATTTAAGGGACCTATCCTCTAAGGGACCATCTCTACGAGCGAGAGTCGCGACGAGTCCGAATCAAAAACGCCGCGACGAAATCGCCGTTTTGAGACACGTTCTGAGACAATGTGTTGAATAAGGATTTTCATGAAAATTTACACCACTAGTTGGCGCCACTTCGGCAAGAGGTCTTCTTTCATTTCATTTCATTTCGCCAATGTCGAGTATTTTAAATGAACACTTTTTAACAAAAAGTACACTTTAAAAGGGCAACGTGGTACGGTGTGGATCCGAGGTCGCCATCTTGACGACCTTCGTTGACAAGGCGGCGATCTCGAATCCGGCAAGAGGTCCCATCCTAAGAATCCGCGCTGTCAAAAGCGGCAACGTCAAAAAAATCACTACACGTCAAAAAAATCTGACACGAATTTATAGGCGCTATGACACTTTTGACAGGTTGTTGGACCTGACGTCTCAGTGCTGCCGCCTAGTAGGTGTCATTTCAGAAAACCCTTATTAGGTGGCACGACAATATTATCATCGCGATTATTTCGCTCGTGGAGATGGTCCATAGACGGTCACCGTTCGACTTCATACTTTACTTAAGTATTTTATGACTTAGACCATACATAAAGATCGACATGAGATTAAGAATGCCAACAAGTTCTGTAGGTGACCAACTGGTAACCAACGGGGTCATTTTATCGCAAAATTATACTGATTTTTGAATGAGATAGTATGATAAGATATATAATAATTAAAGGCATAGGCAGGTGTTGAAATAATATAGTAATTTATGAAAATAATATTGATTGGTTTTTGTTAATTAAATTCTCAACAGTAAAAACGTCCGATGGCCTATTTTTTATTAGTCCGCGAAACTAAATATTTTAGATGAAATTTCGGCCATTTTTTGTACAGTTAGGTGCACGTCGAGCTTTACTTGCAGTACAATGTTGGCTCTTGTGACATAGACTTAAGAATGGTACAGAGTCCAATATGTAAAGGTCGACCTGCTCTTGACTGTACTAATATTAGGAGATAAATATATACTAAGATAAATGTGTCGAATTTATATTTTTTTATTTAAATATACTAAAAGGTGAAAAGGAAATATTTAGTTAATTTCTTTTTATTATTATTTAATTATACCTAATTCACACACATCGCCACCTGGTCTCAAAGTAAGACTAAAGCAGAGTGCTCAGTACGAGTTTTTTGATCACATTCGAACGTGATAAAGTTTACAAGCTGACTGAATTAAAAAAAAGTTTCATTTTGTCAAATTACTAGACGCGTGTTACATATCCAAATTAGCCGGGTTACTCACTTCAAAATGTGAGCAAGTAAGCCACATAATTCTGATATGTATCACGCGTCTTATAAATTCGCAACATGTGGGAATTCTTTTCTATTTGGTCGGTTTATTTACGTTGACTAGATCGAATGTGACCAAAAACTCCTACTAAGCACTCTGCTTGTGTTATGGGTACTAGACAATGGACATATTATTGTAAATATATACTTTTGATTTAAATGATTTATATATATAACGGATAGCCAAGCGGTAATTCGATGTGCAATTCAACATCACAAGGGCGTAACGAGGGTAGTCGTGATATGAGAGAAACAACAGTTTTAGTTCTACTTAAAGAATGTTTATTGAATTTACTAGCACTTCGGAATGACCACTGATGGAAAAGAAATGCCGCAAGAAAAACCTCAGTCTAGGTCTTTTTTTTCAATCGCTGTTACAACACACATTTTATTAGGTACAGTTTCTTCATATAACTCAATACAAAATAGACACTAGGTAAAACGCGACAGTTCCGTGACTACGAGTACTACTCTCGGTGGCGCCCGATAACGAAGTGTTCAGTCGAGCCCGCCTTCCGTATCACGACTCTGCCGGAGCGCGCCAAAAGCAACGTTCTCTCAACACGCCGCTAGATGGCGCACCCTCGTTTTTCTTAGTGTTCATGTCCATACTCATGACCGTATGCGACATATTTATATAAATGCCATCCCATAAATATTTGATCCGAGCGGAAATCGAACTCACCCCTGTCTGGGTTCGAAGGTAGGCTCAATACCAACGTACCACCGGGCTATAATCTGTTCTTTGTCATCTGCGGGATTGGATCGAACGATCCCTTGCAATAAACAACCATATCCAACCACTCGACTACCGGGCTCGCTTATATTATGTTCGTATATAAAATTCGAACCTGTGACCTTTCCAAGTAATTTCCTGTCAAACACAACGGGTTCCGTTAAACGTGTGGTTGAGCATATTTGATCTTTCAACTGTTTTTAATTCTTGCTGACAACTGTAAATTTTTAAGCCTTTTTAATACGGACTACTTGTTTTTTAGGGTTCCGCATTTTGGACAAAATGAAAATGAGTTCTTAAAATTTTAAATATAAATCGTCTCGACGTTTTATCAATGCATAATATTAAATATTAGCTTTCCCCGCGGCTTCGCTTGCGTATATTTTATGACATAGTTCTCGTTTGACAACAAAACAACCCATAGCGCGACTTGTGGCGCCATCTGTTGGCCGATACAGCGCCCTCTATAGTAGAAATATTTTCCCATTGCAATGACATACTTTCACGGGATAAAAAGTCGCCTATGTTGGGCTCTGCACCCCTGACAATATATATACAAATTTTCATAATGATCGGCTGATTAGTTAAGCCGTGAAGGAATAACAAACAAACAAACTCACTTTCTCATTTATAATATTAGTTAGGATATATAATATATGTTTTAAAATTATTCAAGTTCCTTTACTCCGTCCGGTCGCACTGTAAACGTTGGGGGAGGGGGGGGGGGGGGGGGGGCTGATTTAGTTGGCAAACATGCATACGAGCTTGATGGTAAGCCGTCACCGTAGCCTATAGGCGCTTTCAATACCGGCTATCACTCGCACGTTGCCAACCCTCCCAATCCACCAAGTGGAGCTCTGAAGACCTTACTCACCGTAGGAACACAACATGGCCGAGACCAACGCTATTTGGCTACGATCTTCTTTAAGGTCCATCCCCAGACGGGCTGCTCCGATTTGAGCGGAGATTATCCGCTGTGCACTACCTCTCTTAAAATTAAAATAAATTTTATTAACAAAACAGATAATTGGATACCTTAGTTACTAAATAAACTAATCAAATTAAGAGTGAGACGGTTAATTGCTCTATCAATCAATCCGAATAATCATAAAAGTAAGGTACGATAAGAAAAAAAAATACCCTTAAAAAAGTTCGAACCCACTACACATTGGACTCTTATAAATGATGCCAGCGGTTTCTCAGTTAAATATAGTGAGAAATCAAAGAATTTAAAAGTTCAAAACCAATAATTATCTTACGGTTAACGTAACACAGATCTGTCAGTCTGTAGTCGAGCTTTTATTAAAAGGAGCTTTTAATTTTGGACTCCGTTCTTTAAGTTATTTTACCTCTTTTTTATATGACAGAGGACAAAACGAGCTAGATGGTCACCTTATGGTAAGCTGTCACCGTAGCCTCTGGACGCTTGCCATACCGGGGGTATGTTGTGTTCCTACGGTGAGTAAGGTCTCCAGAACTCCAATTGAGGGGTTGGGAGGGTTGGCAACGCGTGAGTGATACCGTAGCCTATAGACGCTTGCAATACCGGGGGGTATTGCAAGCGTCTATAGGCTACGGTGATGCTTACCATCAGGCGGGCCGTATGCTTGTTTGCCGAGTTTGTGGCATAACTCGTGCGTTGCCGACCCAGTAGAAAGTGGAGCTCTTGGAGACCTTACTCACCGTAGGAACACAACACGGCCGTGCGTGACCAGTGCTATTTGGCTACGATCTTCTGTAAGGTGGAGGTCCTTCCCCAGACGGGCTGATCCGAATTGAGAGGATTATCCGCTGTGCCCTACCTCTCTAACAATCAACAATAATCAACAATATTAGTAAGTATGTACATGTATTCTTACATGATAATGTACCTTTATGTTGTTTAGTATATGTAATTATCAGTATATATATGTTATTATGACAAACCCTTATTATATCTATTATTTATTGTATGTAATTTATTTTATAACCGCATTCATGTATATCTGCACTACCCAAAGGTTGACTGGTAGATAATGCTGTTAGCGTTAAGTCCGCCTTTTGTACCCTTATATTGTGGTCAATAAAGTTTAAATAAATAAATAAACAATTATATTAAAAGGAGGTTTTATTTTTGGGTTTTCTTTTCTTTTTTTTTATATGACAGAGGAGGACAAACGAGCTAGCGGGTCACCTGATGGTAAGCAACCACCGCTGCCCATGGACATCCATGACAACAAGATCTTGGATGCGTTGCCCACCTATGAAGGAATGAAAAAGGATGTCCGTCCGTAGGCAGTAGTAAGCAGGATTTCGACTCTCTCACTAACCGTACGAACGAACCACAAAGGCATATGACCGCTATTTCACGTCGATATTCTGTGAGAGGGTGGTGCTGCCCCAGTCGAGCCAGCCTATTTACGAGCTATTGCCGTCTGGGCTCTACAACTCTAATTATTCTACTACAAAATTAATTTAAATAAAAATCTCGTTTAAAAATTCGTCAATGGACTGTATACAGTCAGGATGTGTGAGTGAGAGGGTTGGTGTGAAAGGGACAGGTGATCGCGAGAAGGTGCATCATGGAAGGTGTAAAGATGAAACACAAAAGTGACGCGAGTTTAGTGATGGGAAATGTTTTTGGCGAATTGTGGTTATCGATAAAATATATGTAAATTCTACACAAGTCACAAATCACCACAATGTTTCAAGTAATAATAATAATATTTATTGTACTTTGTCATTAACTTACATGTCATTGCTCATTATGAAATTATATTTGTATTTTGTATTTATCAATGCTCTTTATGTTGAGGCTCGATGTTAAGTTGATAATCATCATCATCTCAGCGACATCATCTCCGCTGCTGGACATAGGCAATTAAGAATTGAAATTGACAATGATTTGAAATGAGATTTTAATTATTTCTAAAAGCAAAGAACAAAACAAAGGAACGTATATAATTAAAAGAAATAAAACTCAACTACTATTTACAAATAAAAAACTTGACTCCAGATCCCTCGAAAACGGGAGCATTCCCAGAAGGCTGGCAGAGTTACCCCGCTGTATTGCGTGCGAGGCTAATCCTTTGCGCGAAATACAGGCCAGCCTTCCGATCATAGGACGCATTGACCAAGCGCTCAGAAATCTCCTTAAAGAGATAATGAGCACCTGGTCCCCAAGGCCCGAGAGTTTCAACACCAAATGACGCAAAAATGAGGGAATATTTATTTATTTAATATTTCTAAAAGTACATGATAAAAGTTTAACGTGAATAAAGTAAACAATTTTTCTCAAAAGTCGATAAAGATTTTATCGATATTGTATAATCTAATATTCTATTTTTATTATATTTGCTACCTAAATTGTTTAAGTTTGTACAATAAGTACCTAATTTGAATAAACTGGATGATAACTGAAAAGCAGTGTTTTACTCTTTGAGCAATCAGCACACTGAGCTATTACCCGTCACTGCGACACACACACACACAATTTTTATCAGCATGTGACAGTCAGTCATAGTCTTACGGACGTTTGTATCAATGTTGTTTTCTGTTTAAATTGTGTTTGTAATAATAGTTTTCAATATGTGCACTAGTTGGAGCAAATATAGAATTTATCTATTTAAAGATTATTTTTATTTTATCGATAAAAAAACTATCTAATATTCTATTCCCATTATATTTACTACCTAAATTGTGAGTTTATACAATAAGTTATTGAAATTAAATAAAATGAAAATCTTTATACAGCGAGTAAGCCTTAACAGGCACGTTCTCTAGTCATGTTTTACATATTTTCGTAATTGTATTACTTATTCATATTAATATTAAATAAACTACTATAAAAAATTTAAAGATTTTTTTTATCGATAGAAATTCTTTACACACGTCCCATCACTAAAGGTCACGGCCCAAACGCCTGTCGGGAACGGGTTTCCCGCGGATACATCGTTCGAATAATAATATCTGACAAAAGAAGCATACGCCACTAATAAAAGGCTCACACTTCGCTTTCAAAAGAACTTTTTTTATTCTCTTACGTTAATGGAATTTGAGAAATATTTTTCGTTCTGTACTTAAAAGGGGTTTAGATGTTTATAATATTTATGCTTGTATTTAAGAGATTTAAAAAAAGTTAATGACACATTAGCTGTCCCTGTCAAGCTATAGGAGAAAAAACCCGGGCAAGTACGTGTCGGGCCACGCACAATGAAGGGTTCCGTATTGGCTACGCATTTCTTGCTTGCAGATGAGTACAATTATGCCATATTCTATGTACGTTTTTGTCAAAGAAATTTTATTTTATCAGTTTGTCGGCTATTACTCGGTAACTAGTAGTGCCTACTTAACCGTTATAGTTTTCCTTACAACTACCATGAATTTTTTCAAATTTCTAAACACAATACTTTCGGAGATCGACCGTGCAAAACGAAAATTGTCAACAAGTTAAATATAAATAATTCACAAACGGATCATTGTATAGGAAAATGACTTTCCCATACCCTCAATGTTTTTAAGAGACCTATCTAACGATAACCCACAACATGGGGTCGGCGTGAAAAAAAAATGTCATTCCTACTTTACATGTACGGGAGGCACCCCAAAAAAAATATTTTTCAAAATTTTGTTCTACCACTTTGTTAGCATTGTTAATATGAGTATACATACCAAATTACAGCTTTCTAGCATCAAACGTCTCGCTAGACCGCGGACGGACAGACAGACATGACGAAACTATAAGGGTTCCTTGTAGTTTACTACCGAACCCTAAAAAGAGATGGCTTGAGACTTAATGTGGAATTAAAAACTAAGTTCTTAGTTCTTTACCCTGGTCATCTATTTTATTAGTTAACGAAAAAACAACCAGTAAGTAGTCAAGCTTGAAGACTCTTCATCTACGTTCAATCAAAACAGCTGACTTTTATTTGGGAGATTCAAATAACCATTTTTTTTTTTTTTTTTTTTTTTTTTTTTTTTTTTTTTTTTTTTTTATTTTTTTTATTATCGTCAGAAAAATGCTTTGCAGCAGCCCCACCGCCCGGGGAATATGCGGTGGGGACTGTGGGACTTACCACTAAAAAACTGACGGGATGCCACTCGCCCCCTAAGTGACGGGGCCACGGGTACTGTGATACATCCGCGACCCCGCCAGGGCCGTCCGGCCAAAGTTAAACTGGCCGGACCCGCTCTCCCCGGAACGCCCCGTCAGCAGCACACCGCATCCAGGTGCACTGCCGACACCGAGGACCATTGCCCCCTCAAGACGACGGGCCTTCCCCGGCTCGCCGTCTCGGCTGGGCAAGGGTCCCCTCCATCTCTGCGGTCGCAACAACGTGCGACCGCTGGCCGGGCTCTGCGAGCCGCCGGCCCCTCTTCTTCAATTTTTTAACGAGGTTTTCTTCCTCCACCGCGCCTCCTGCGCCACTCCAAGTGCCACAGCGTCCACTACGTACTTAGTGGACTCTGTGACACTTTGCGCCACCGCGCACTCCCTCTTCCAGGGTGGTCTCATTCGCCCATGTGACCCAACCCTTAACGCCCCCCGCAGTGTCTGGGTTGGCGAGACCCAGTGTCTGCAGGGCCTCCGCGTTCCACCATACGGAGGTCGCCCCCGGTATCAACGGGTGGAGTAGGCCCGGACACCAGTCGGGGCGAAGACGCTTTTGGGGAGGATCAGCGAGCGAACGAGTCCACCACCGCTCATCATACAGCCGGCCGAGCCAAGCGCGGCCGGCTCCACCTCTTGTTTTTTAATGAGGTTGTCTCCTCAATCGCTCCACCCCCAGCACCAGTACGGATGCAAGGGGGAGCGGATTTGTCCGCATCCCACGTACTCCATCCAAGATAGGAGCACGGGGAGCAGACCCACCGCGTCGGGAATTTGGCCGTCGGCAAGTAATTCCAGAGTTGGGTCCAGAAACTAAGGAATTACTCGCCGACGTTACCAGGGTGGACCGCGTGGAGGTATCCCAACTCCCCACCCCAGATTCAAATAACCATCTTCCATCTCCCTCCAACACAGCCACTCGACCACTAAGTCTCAGAACGAAGTAACATTTTGCATGAAATTTAGTCAAATAATACTTTATTGTTATGTCCTACATAGAATAATATTACAGAAGTGACAACTTATACATTTCAATTCTGCCTACTCTGTTTTATATTCACACCGAAGTTGAAACTCGGGTCTTTTTGTAATGCCACAAAGTTGGCAAACAAGCATACAGCCCGCCTGATGGTAAGCATCACCGTAGCCTATAGACGCTTAAATACCGGGGGTATCACTCACGCGTTGCCAACCCTCTCAACCCCCCCAAGTAGAGCTCTGGAGACCTCACTCACACACAGTAGGAAGACAACATGGCTGAGACGAATGCCATTTGGCTACGATCTTCTGTAAGGCGGAGGTCCTTCCCCAGATGGGCTGCTCCGATTTGAGCGGATGATCCGCTGTGCCCTACCTCTCTTAAAAGGGTCTATTCTTGCACCAAAAACAGTTAAAATCTAGTCTTAATTTCAAGTGCTGACTATCTCGAGTATCTCGTCATATATTTTGTACTAGCTTTTACCCACAGCTTCGCCTGCGTAAAAAATGTTGGGCGCTTTTACCCGCAGCTTCGCCCGCGTAAAAAATGTTCTTAGGCTCTGTACCCCTGACAATACGTATAGGTACGAATTTTTATAATGATCGGCTGCTTGGTGAAGCCGTGAAGGAATAACAAACAAACAAACAGACTCACTTTCTCATTTGCAGAGGTTGATATGAGATTTATATTGGGTTTTTTACGAGGTCGTCAATTCCAAACAGTTTGGTGTAAAAAAAAATTGTTGACAAAAGTTAGCAAATCTGTTTAAAAAAGTTGTTTGAAACGTTAAGACACATCGTAGAAGAGCTTTTGTGCAAAGTATAGTGTAATGGCATTTATTATTATAAATAAATAAATATATAGGGACAAATCACACAGATTGAGCTAGCCCCAAAGTAAGTTCGAAACTTGTGCAATGGGATACTAACTCTACGATACTATATTTTATAACAAATACATAATATAGATAAACATCCAAGATCCGAGGCCAATCAGAAAAAGTACGTTTTTCATCATGACCCGACCGGGATTCGAACCCGGGACCTCCTGGGTGGCATGCCGGTTTGGCGTGGTAACCATTAGGCCATGGAGGTCGTCAAAATATTATCTTAGTATAAGTGCAAAACAGGTATAGCATGTCTGTAAAGCTATTACTTCTATGACGAAATGTAAACTGACTTTAAAGTCGACCTATGCAAATTAGATAACCCCTATTCATATTAAACGCTATAGTATCCAAATGCAAGCAGTGCTCCATCTAATTAGCATCAGTGACGAAAAAAAAATGTAAGTTATAGTTTGCTATTTTTAATATTTTCAAGTGTACCTAGAAATGTTTAATTTATCTTTTTTTTTTTTATATTACATTATTCGTAATTAAAATATTTTTAAGCTACTGCATAGCTTTTATCGCGGGCTTTGAGCGCGGCGACCGAGTCAAGGAATTCCGTAACGAAAATAAAACTTAACACCCCCCACTCCGCGCGGCGTTGAAGGCCGTGCATCGTGTAACGTCGTTTCAGTTCGGCAGACTTCGGCACGGTGTTTGTGTGCGTGCGACTAGACGTATGCGTGTAGACTAGCTGCTAACTACTCATAACTGATTCAGTCTGATTCTATCTCTTTTAGACACGATGCTAGGTGACACAGCGTGCTTTTGGGCCGCGTCCACGAGTGAGTTTGAGCCCGCGATTATGCAATAGCTTTACCGCGGCAGTCCCCGAGTGTCACATGTTTTTTTTATCTAATTAATTTATAATGTTGATAATTGGCACTAGGGTGCCAATAAAGTAAATAAATAAATATATAGGGACAAATTGTTAAGGATTTTCGGATAAACGTTTTACTCTGACATGCGATTGCCAATAATTAAAAAAAGGGAAGATTAAGTTATGGTCACCTAGTTTGTGGTGCTTGTCAAATTTCTTCACTTCCTTCCTGTTTTGTGCTATAACCATGTAAAACATGTGTTTTAAAATTAATAATAACTTTACAAAGAATATAAACCTTTTTTATTGTCTCACACGCTATCAACTCTAACACAAATCACACAGATTGAGCTAGCCCCAAAGTATGTTCACGCCACGGAGGTCTTCAATAAATTAGGCATTTCACCATAAGGTGAAAAATTACCATTTTAAACACAATAAATATTATATTTATTTATACATATTAATATAAAGTTATATTTTTTATGTCCGTAAGTACAGGACAAACGGGTTTGCTGGTCTCACAGCTGTGGAACAAAAATTAAGTGATTGTGTTGCAAAAAAAGCATATTGTAATATCTATCTATATTTTTAACATCCATAGAGCTCTACACATTCTATACTTTGCAAGATGGCATGCAAAGTGTTGCCAATAACAAAATAAAAATTCCTACAACAAAAAAAAAGAAGTATCTACACAAATATTTACTCTGTGCGTTATCTTAACCTGGATAATGAAATAAGGCGGAAAAAAGTGCATTTTGTGTTACCAGCGCAAAAATTCGACTTGCGAACAGATAAGGAACGTGCAAAAGAAGTTTAAAAAAATATTATATATTCACGCCAAAAATAAAAATAAAGATGTCTTCAGTACAAGCGGTGTGCACGGGTAGCCACAGGAGTTAGGGTTGGCACTTGTAAATAAATAAGACAAAGTGGTCACAATAATCACTATAATATCGTTGAGTTAGTAATCCCATAACACAAGTTTCGAACTTACTTTGGGGCTAGCTCAATCTGTATGAATTGTCCTTATATATTATAATGATATATTGTATTTGTTGTAAAAAAAAAAAATGCTACTCTGCTAAAGTCACTATAATTTGCTCCTCTGCTATTTGTTTCTTCAATGTTTATTTTATTCTTAAAATGTTTTTCAATGTTTCTTAGTGCTTGAAACGAAAAAGGATTACGGATCCAAGACGTGGTCCCTCTCTATGGGCCTCATTAGCAGACTCAAGGCCACCTAGCTAGCCATGGAGAGAGCTATTCTCGTGTTTGTCTACGAGATCGAATCAGAAATGATGAGATCCGTAGCAGAACGAAAATAACCATTACTTAACTACCTTTCCTGTCATGCGATTTAAATGAAATAAAGCCTATATTCTGCTCCAAGCCGGGCTCTATCTTCCTGTGAAAACAGCATTAAAATCCGTCCAGTAACTTAGAAGATGTGCGCGTTCAAACAGACAGACAGACAAAAAAATAAAAATAGTTTTTTCTCGCTTTTATTACCTTTCTCTAACTGTTTAACCCTCTCCATTTTTGCCAAATATGTTCAAAGTACAGACATATCGAGGTCTACTGTTTTATTATATGTATAGATAAATACATGAATTTTCTGAAGTTCCCACGGGAAAGCGGGACTCACGCAAACAAAGTGATATATATATAAATATATATATATATATAAGGACAATTCATTATATATATATATGTCGCGTCATGGGTGGCCGGGCACGACATCATGGGATGGTTGGAGTCAAGCATTTCGTCTCTTTTCATACTGTGGGCTCTGATGGGTATCCCTCGGGCAACGAAAACACAGTTCATAAATAACAATGATTTATTAGCACTCAATGACTCACAAAAATCACACAGTTAATAACTAGGAAATCAATTTAATTCCGACAAGTATTGCCCGGTCACAGACAAGTCCTATGGCTTTCAGTCAACCAACGCAATATTAATCTCAATCCGAATCCGAATCCAGCGAGTACTGGACTGCCGACCCTTTTATAGCCAAAGGCCTTGTCCAGGCCTCCCACTCCATTGGTAAGCCTGCGTTTCCGGTACAATACAAACCGAAGTAAAAACTCAATTACAATCGTTAATATTATCTAAACAATTCCTAAATTAATTATTCAGAATTAATCATTAATGATTTTCAATTATCTAAATCTGATCTAACATAATTTGAGAATAAAAATCACTTTAACAATTTTTCATAAAAATTTGTCGGTAGCAAACAGCGCCATCTATTAGAAATGTTGAGTAAACAACAGCGCCATCTCTTAGTTGTCGGCGAAGTTATTCCGATAATGGTGCCTCATATACGACACGGCCATCTTGATAATTCACCCGTCCTCGGGTGCTGAACTTATCTGTAAACAAACACAACAACAACAGAAACAGCAAAACGCTCGGCCATTCTGCCAAGGGTGCGCTTGGAGTAATGAGAAAACTCTACTTAATGAAACTCAATTTATCATACTACAAAACACTGCATTGCACAACTCCTCACATCAACACAAACTCAAGCCTATACGCATCGAGTCACATGTTCAGTCCATCGAACATACAATGTCAAGTCCATCTGACACACAGTGTCCAGTTCATCGGACAGTGTCCAGTCCATCGGACAGTGTCCAGTCTATCGGACACAATCAATGTCAAGTCCATCTGACATACAATGTCCAGTCCATCGGACAGTGTCCAGTCTATCGGACACAAAACGCCCAGTCCACAGGACGTACCAAAACAGGCATAACACCACGTCCATCGGTTAGCCTGATGAGGAGAGTGCATTACATTTCAATACAGTAACTCGTAACTAAATCAACTAAACTTTCTCATTACTCGCTTTCATTTGTCTCCATTTAATCAATAGAAATCTTATTAAATTTTGTCTTAGTTTTATCAAAACTCTTTTACCAAAAAAATGACTATTTTGGAAATCTCTTTCGAACGACTCTACTTCAAATGGCTCTACCTCGAATGGCTCTACTTGGAAGGCTCTACCTAACCACATTATAATTTCAAAATGGTAACTAACAATCTGCTAAAATAAAACAAAAAATTTTGGTATAAAGTCGAGTATAGGAGTAAACTAAGGTCTACCGGAGAGAATCATGTACCATAACCATTACAGTAGACAGTGTATAATTACTTGAAAAATAACTAGAGAACTACCACGTATCTACATCAGTCCACGGCTATCCTAGTCGACCGGCAGAATCACCATTGCCAACTCAACGCGTGAACTCACCTCGTGAATCACGATATTATCACTCACTAACCCACACCTCCGTGTGGTCTCTCGCAGACCCACTGGTCTCTAACTACACTTTACTCTACTCAACATTATAAATTGGTACGTTAACTAAAACTGGTACATAACCTCCAGAACAATTACTTTAAAGCGAATTCATAGTCATCGCCTCCGCCTCACCCGGCGGATACTCTCAAAATCATCGCCTCTATCCGGCGGCGGATACTTTCAGAACCATAAAGACTAGAACTTTTCAATTATCATCATCAATATCGACTGATACGCGACGCGCTGGCATCTATCTTAGCCTATTGTGTGCGTATTTCTAATATTATGAAAATCAGTGGTATAGCTCATACTCACATGTTAACATAGTAACCTTATAGCTCTAAAATTTCGTGTCCAAACGTAATCTAGAAGGTACCTATACCGGCATCCTCTTATCCTGACAGTGCCGTGCCACTACGTTCTTTATACCGGATAGGATACTTCGACTGCGAGCGCGACACTGGGGTCCTGCACCACGCTGCGCAGGCGGCTTCGCCTACGTCTGCTTCCACCACAATCACGAATAGACCAGGTCCGCTCCGAAATCCGCACACGGCGGACCCGCCGATCCTCGTCTTTCTTCATTGCTCGGAAATCGGAAACGAAACAATTGTTTAAGTTCATTGAAGTTACTACGTGAAAATAATAAAAAAAACGTGTCTCGAGTCGTGTCTCGAAAACGGTGCGTCCTAGCGAAAAACGGATGAAAATTTTGAACCCTTTATAATAACTCCACTCTCCTCGTGATACAATTGACTTTGACATTTAAATGACCTTGACCTCTAAATCCTTAATTTCAATGACTAGTGTTAATTGACTAATGAATGATGATTTAATCCCTAACCAGTCAACACTCAGCATAATGGAATACACACACACTGACCTTTTCGTTATAATATCCCTATCGGAGGGTAGGGTACACCATGGGTACATACACACGTCACTCGGGGCACGTCATCGGTGACTCGGTTGCACTGCGACTCGGGGCGCGTCGCCACTACGCTGCTACACAGTCACCGCTTGGTGCACGCCGCTGCTCAGCATTTGCTATTCGTCACATACCGTCAAGTATCGGACGGTTATGCACCTGGAATGACACTATTTTAGAATTTTGACATGTTTTTAACCACTCGTACCTACACCACACGATACTCTTTGTCGCTAAATTCTGCTCCTCGTAGTCCACTAAACTCCGCTACTCGTAGTCGACGACAGTAGATTGTCCGACGTACACCATGAAGACGCACTTTTTTTTGCAAACTCGAACCGTTCAACAGCTTCATTTCACTTCACACGTCGTCTTTGTTAAACTCTGGCCACGTGATTCCAGCGTAACTTCAATTAAGGTAACCACCGCGATGCGCTTCCTTTGAGAGTGGCACTGATGGACGCTATCAGTAGACTACCGCAGAGATTGCGTTCAAATAAGCATAGATCAACAGTTTCTCACCATACACGTTGGTCATGATCGGACTCATCTGGATCAAATTCGGGCAAAGAAAACCTTTCATTAGACACATCGCATAAACGTGTCATCCAATCCGACAGCCATCGTTGGTGTTTGTCGAGCCCGAGGTGATCCCACTTCTGATGTCGCGTCCTGGGTGGCCGGGCACGACATCATGGGATGGTTGGAGTCAAGCATTTCGTCTCTTTTCATACTGTGGGCTCTGATGGGTATCCCTCGGGCAACGAAAACACAGTTCATAAATAACAATGATTTATTAGCACTCAATGACTCACAAAAATCACACAGTTAATAACTAGGAAATCAATTTAATTCCGACAAGTATTGCCCGGTCACAGACAAGTCCTATGGCTTTCAGTCAACCAACGCAATATTAATCTCAATCCGAATCCGAATCCAGCGAGTACTGGACTGCCGACCCTTTTATAGCCAAAGGCCTTGTCCAGGCCTCCCACTCCATTGGTAAGCCTGCGTTTCCGGTACAATACAAACCGAAGTAAAAACTCAATTACAATCGTTAATATTATCTAAACAATTCCTAAATTAATTATTCAGAATTAATCATTAATGATTTTCAATTATCTAAATCTGATCTAACATAATTTGAGAATAAAAATCACTTTAACAATTTTTCATAAAAATTTGTCGGTAGCAAACAGCGCCATCTATTAGAAATGTTGAGTAAACAACAGCGCCATCTCTTAGTTGCCGGCGAAGTTATTCCGATAATGGTGCCTCATATACGACATATATATAAAATATATTTTGAATTAGGTACGACTTATCAACAAAATTCTTATTCCACTTTGTTCATTATGAAAATAAATGTGTTAAATGACAAAAAGGCCGTAACTGGTTATCTTCCGCTGTTTCTTTTACCAGTGGTCATTTTGCTTTTGTTTCCGAAATGGTAGCTTAAAGAGTAGATTAATAACAGAAATAATTTGTTACTGTATGCACTGTTTCAAGAAAGAAAGTATTCGTGAAGGCTCTAAATAAACGTTTTTAATTTTTGAATTAAATATTTTTATAGCGAGTGTCAACCCTAACGATACACATATTGCACGCCGCAGACAGTGTCGGCGAATGCACCTTATTGTGTTTTTTTTTAATATAACAATAATATTATTCTTCCTTGTTTCATTGTAGAACTATTTATTTAAATATAAATATATAGGGACAAATCACAAATTGAGCCAGTCCCAAAGTAAGTTCGAGACTTGTGTTATGGGATGCTAAACTCAACGATACTATATTTTAAAACAAATGACCAAGACCCAGGCCAATCAGAAAAAGTTCGTTTTTCATCATGACCATGACTGGGATTCGAACCCAGGACCTCTTGGTTGGTGGTCTAGCATGTGAACCATTACGCCACGGACGTCGTCAAATGTGTAGATATTTGACTATTTCTGCTAATGAATAGCCATATGACGTCATTGCGCTAATTAAACTGTTAATATACTTTAAATTCTTTTTAAATTACCTACGTTCTCATGTAAGTGATCTATAGTCACACCCCGGACACTCCATACAAACGTCTCGTTATAATCACCTTCTACCTACTATTACATGAACAGAAGAACGTCTGCACCATTGATTTATTATAACTTACTAGCGTAAGAAGATTGGCAATGCAAAAGAGATAGATCATAGCATACGCGTTTGTTAGAGCGAGATAGATAGACAAGACCATTTTTCCTATACACGCTATGGGCTTGTATCGCCCTAACGTCAGTCATGCTAAAACAAATCCCACTTATTTTTACAAAATTTATGGTTTATAAGTGTAGTTTTGGTGTTAATTCGACGTGATTAAATAAATATGGTTACCTGTGCAGTGCCTGTATGTAACTCAAACTAAAAGGAAAATCCACAAAATTATATATCTTGCTTGCACACATGTATGTACACGTCCATACGTACACACGTACATTCCACGCACACTAGTGTATTTTGTTTTTGGTCGCTAGTAATGGTCTGCCTGCACACACTGCGCGCATGTGTGTGCGTGCAACACGTGACCACCGTGCCTTTCAAGTACCCCATTCGTTGTAGGCGAATGCTGCGGGAGGGGAGGGGTCGCCCGTTTTGGTGCGGGGCGGGGAGTGACCATTCTGTACGTTAGTACTATTATGAATTCTGTGGTATAGTTTAAATGAGAATAAAAGTCTTTAAACCTAAACTTGAAGCCGCAAAGAGGTTCCTATGTTTCAAAATGTTAATTTTTTATATTCCATTTTTAGGGTTCCGTAGTAAATAAACTTAAAGGAACCTACCGCCTAGATGAGAAACTAGAGAGCTGTAATTTGGTATATATACATATATTATTATTATCAATGCTAACAAAGTGCTAAAAATAAAATTTTGAAAAATATTTTTTTTTGGTATGCTTCCCCTAAATGTGAAGTAGAAATGAAATTTTTTTTTTCGCGCCCTTCGCGATTCATGTTGTGGGACATGGATCTCTTGAAAACATTGAGGGTGTGGGAATATAATTTTTAGATACTATGATCCGTTTCGGAATTATTTACATTTAACGTGTCAATTTTCGTGTTGCACGGTTGTCCCCCCCCCCCCATCTATCTCTGAAAGTCTTGTTTAGAAATTTGAAAAAAAAACATGGTAGTAGTCCATATGCTGAACCTTCAATGAAAACTGTTTACGGTTAAGTAGGCGATACTAGTTACCGAGTGATAGCCGACGAACTTATAAAATAAAATTTCTTTGATGAAAATTTACAAATGTCATAGAATATGGCATTGTACTCATCTGCAAGCTAGCAAAGCGTAGCCAATACGGAACCCTACATTGTGCGTGACCCGACACGTACTTGCCCGGTTTATTTTATTTTATATTTTCTTGAAATTTAAAAACATACTGTACTAATTAGGAGTTTTTATATGTTTAAACAAGCTGATGCTCGGAGTTTACCTGCAAAATCTCGTTTTTCCTCTTTCCTGAACTGTTTTCCGGGATAAAAACTATCCTATGTGTTAATCCAGGTTATAGTCTACCCGTATACATAATTTCATTAAAAACAAACATCCATACATCCAGATATACATCGTCACAAACTGTCGCCTTTATAATATTAGTAGGACTAGCTTTTTTGCTCGCGACTTCGTGTCCGCGTGAAGTTCCGGACCCGTTCCCGTGGGAACCACATTGAATTTCGGGAAAAGCTATAGCCTATGTCACTCCCTGATAATGTAGCTTTCTACTGGTGAAAGAATTTTTGAAATCGGTCCAATAATTTCGGAGCCTATTCAATTCAAACAAACAAACAATCAAATCTTTCCTCTTTATAATATCAGTGCCTCCAGTCAAAAGGGGTCTAAGACGAGTTATGCCGTTTTGTTTTTATTAGCCCGTTGGAATCAGCTCGTCTAGTTACATAACATATCAAAAGGACATATCTCTAACTTATTCCTAACCCAATTTTTAGATTACACTAAGGACATATTTCACGCTTTAAAATGACACAAACACAGTTACCGGATTTTAATTTTCGACTCTAAAGACATAACTATGATAGGTTCGTATTTGTTTGAGTTCAAAATGGCATTGTTTTAGTTAACTTTGTTATTATAGACATTACGACATTTGTACCTTCATGGCGCAGAATCAAATTTCAAATTTATAGAAACAAAAGCAGTTGTTCCCTTTAATGCATGTTTTAATAAGTGCTATAATGAGGTATTCTCCGACTTGTTACCTTCTCGCATCGGTTTGACTTGCTGCTAGTGGGAATGAGTCAAATCATTCCTTTGAAAAGTAAATACTATAATATGAACTGTTCCACATTTATAAAAATAATTATAATATTCTTTGTGCCTTATTTTACGTTTTTCTTATTGTTTTTGTGATAAAATAATCTCTAAAATGTTATAATTTTGAAATATGATTTAAAGAGTGCGAAAACTGTTCTCACTCACACCACACTGACATGGTATTTGTAAACACTTTGTGCCTTCATTTGTTTTAAGCCGTCGCCGTTAGTGTTTTAAAATCGTGGTAAAACAATCACGCAATTAGTAACAGTAAGTACCTATTTAGCTATCTATTGTAGGTTATTCAGTTGTAGACATTTTTTGATAAGTCGATTTTAACTTTTTCAGCTGTATAAGTTACCGCATATTATTACAAAATATTTTTATGTTTTTCATAGGGCGAAGAATTGATTACTCCGCAAGATTTAGGCATAACTGAGTATACGAACGAGATTTTCAGGGCAACAACTAAATCTAAATCCATTGGTGACATGTACTACTTGACTTTTTAATGTTTTGAGATGTAATTATAACTAACTTCGTGCTTTTCTGTTACTAGTTTTGAAACTTTTATTTTTATTTTTCTAGGTTCAGCTATATTCAAAAACTATAAATGTCGATTATAATGAGTGTTACACTTTCGCGCGAACAACGTCTTATCTCGTCCAAAAACAGTCGGTACGATGTTGAACAACGTATGACTACGTCGAACTTTTTCCCTTCATTACTACAAGAACGTACAAGCACGTTATTTGGCTATACTAAATCCTTATAGTAACGTCATTGCGCCATAATATATCAAAATCTCAAAGATCTTGCGCCACGCAATATTAAAAAAATAACATGACTTTGTGAGCGCTTCGCACACATCCAAAGTACCTCTACACGGGCACACAACGTCACTGTACGGCGCGCTGCGTACAAGTTCCAATACAACAGTCTAGCTGCGTCACCGTGCGTGCGAGTCTGTGCGCGAGCGGAATGATAGATGTAAAAGCTGTCCAGAAAAGCCACCACTTTGTGCCATCTGCTTCGAAGAATGGCACAACCAGTCCTAACATTTTAAAATTGTTTTTTCTAAAACCTATTTGTTGATTCTTTAAAGTAGTAATTAAACGAAAAAATCAAAGATTAGAATATAAGAAGAAGGGGAAGACTAAAAGATGAGAAAGAAAGGTGCCAAACTGCCAAGTGAGATTGTGATTATAGTGTTGAAAACTTAATGATAGGAAGATAGGATAAATAAATGTCATCTCCTGTTCGTCTATGGTTATGACGTCTGTTAACGTTGACGTGTCTAGACGTTCTTGCTATAAAGCAGCACGTAAAAATTATGAACCGTAGCAAAGCGTGATAAAACGTTGACGTATATTGACGTCAGTGTCATTATATGTTACATCGAAGTCATAATATAAAACAAAACGTCTAAATACGTAAAAATATTTGTATGGGGAAAATATGCGCCACGGCATAATGTTAAGTGAAGAGTTGATGCTCGCGCGAAAGTGTTAATCATAACGAGACTGCTCCTGTACTAGTAAGTACCTACCTTTACCCATTTTAAAATTCTGTTGATCGGCGAGTTGTGTATTTTACTTTTTTGCTTCTTAATAGCCTATACTGTGTTTCGTTAACCTAGCTATAATATACAAAAATATTTTTCCAATCAGACTAGTTCCAGAGATTATCGCGTTTAAAGATATAAAAAAAAATCTCTTTTGCTTTATAATATAACAACATCTTCAGAATGCTGTTGGGACTGCCCCGTTTCTGCAGTGCATCGGGGATGTTCGCTCAGTTTCACACAGATGGATTTCATGCCATCATACGCAAGAAAACGGCATCCCTGATAAGCAGAATGCGCGACAGTCACAACAGCATAATCGAAACGGTGGCCGATGATTACTCCTCTTCTCTGTGGGTGTCACTGGTAAGAAGGGTGATATAATTCCCTAAAATATTATTATTAATTTTGTATTTTTTCTAAATTTAAATTTTTCCTATAATTTATTTAATGCTAATTATATTTTAATTTCATTTATTACTGTGTGATTTGTTACTAATTTGATAATTTAATTTTAATTTTATTGTAATTTATGTAAATATGGATTCTAATTATCTGAAATAAACAAATTTTTTTTATTTATTTTTTATTTTTATTACATTAGGTATAGATTTATCTTGTAACAGTTTATTTTCAATAGCAACGTCTTCTGTTATATTTACAGAGCGAGCCAATTAATGAATGAATTAAAGAACAGTATCTGAAAGATCAAAATAATGATAATGATATTACGACTGAGGCTTTTGAAGAACCTAGTAATATAAGTAATAACTTACGCTCTTCGTTCGCGTAGATCCTGGTTTTCTGTTAATAGTTTTAAAACATCGAATTTTTTTCTAGGTGCAGCTAGTAGACGAACAAATTTGATTTATTTTTCGTCTAATCTTCATCATTGGGTATCATAATGTTATTAATTAATTATTACTACGACTCTTTGTACTTCATTGTGTATGCAATTTTTCAATAAAACTTTTATTCTTTAACTTTGCCTTTGATTTACCTGCATGTCTTTTGAATTACATTATTTTGCGACACAAAGAGAAAAATATAATTCGTATTATTTCTTTTAAGTGACATAGAAACAATCGCTTAAGACACGTTATGCCATAAAATAATGGTTAACAAAGGCATAATTCGTATTATTTCTTTTAAGTGACATAGAGGCAAGGCATAATTCGAAAAAAAACGTAAAAATATATATTAAACGAGCGTGAATTTAAACCATTTTTCATATACACAAAGTCCATAATATTGTCTACGAAATTGTGTATTTCAATTCCTGGTTAAAACATAAGTCCATGAGAATTTCCAAAAGTTTGGTTTTTTGGCTCTCCTGAAAAGTTGATAAAATCGAGTTATTCCCTTTTTAACTGGAGGCACTGATATATTAGTATAGATCAGTATAGACAAATGCCATCACAAATGTTTGCCCCAAGCGAAAATCGAACCCGCTCCCTTTATTGCCGATAGTATGATCACCATTGCACTGTCAAAAAAATTTTTTTGTAAATAAATACTTATTGTACCTACCTAACAAGTTAGTATCATATCGGTGACTTTGTAACTGGCCTTTGTTGTAGCTCGCCTATGTAGTAACTGGTCTACAAATGAAATCGTTGCATTTAAAACTCGCCTAGGTAGCAGCTGGCCTAACATTTTTTGTTACATTGTTTTTATAACATAGAAAATAAACAGACATGGAGCACACAAATGAATACCTTGCGCTGGTTCCAAACCCGCGTCCCTCAGGCTAAAGTGATCTAGCCACTCGACCACCAGACTACCACAAAGTTGCCAAACAAGCATACGGCCCGTCTGATGGTAATCATCACCGTAGCCTATAGACGCTTGCAATACCGGGGGTATCATTCACGCGTTGCCAACCCTTCCAATCCCAAGTGAAGCTCTGGAGACCTTACTCACGTAGGAACACAACATTACCGAGGCCATTGCTATTTGGCTACGATCTTCTGTAAGTTGGAGGTCCTTCCCCACACGGGTGCTCCGATTTGAGCGGATTATCCACTGTGCCCTACCTCTCTTAAATTACATACTTATTTTATTGATTGGTTGCAAAACAAATTAAAATATTTAAAACTCACTGAACAATTAAGTTTTGGCGACTAAAGTACCATTAAAATATTATTAATTATTTGTGGTGTTTATCTCAACAAAGAAACCATTGGAGTGGTATTAAATAAAAAAATGTATTTTATGCACAGTACTGGGAACTGGGAATTTTAAGCCTAGTCTACCACACAGGCGCGTTTTTAACGGTCGATAATATCGCATGCGTTATTGCGAATGTGTCCCGATTTCGTGCACACAGTTGCGTTTTTATCGTCCGATATTTCTTACGAGAGAGAGTCTTGTACTAACTATTATCGCAAGTGTGTACGTTCGTTTGCGTCCTGACACAAAACGTTCCAGAACTCATATCGGAATATCGCAGTCCTACTTCCATTGCGGCGTTATTATCGCAGCAGTGTGTAACTCCATGGCCATCCTAATACAAAATGTACTGCAAACAGATATCGCAATAACGCATGCGATATTATCGACCGTTAAAAACGCGCCTGTGCGGTAGAGGCTATACTTCTCAGTAGTAATGCGGTTCGTTACAAATTGTATGCGATCCATGTCTGTAAGTTAAACGTCAAAGAACCATGCCTTCAAAAGAACCGAATCCATAGGCATTGTCCTAATAGGACGCGAATCCGCGATCATCGCGCGAGTAAGTGAGTCGTATAGAATCAAAGTCGGCAATCTCACTTTTTGACATTTTTGGTAAATAAAAAAAAACTTATTCTGAGGTGCTAAGCAATCTCAGTGATCATAGCGATATTTTAATTAATACACAAAAGTTCTAGAATTACTTTTTATTCTGAAGCAGTAACTTACAATTAACAATAATCTAGATATTTAAAAAACAAATATTAATATGGCCGCCTTTGACACCAACAAATGAATATGGCTACTTTTGATCCCAAGACGTCTAAATATGGCCGTCTTTGACACCAACTTACATCAACATTGCCACTTTTGATTCTTTACTAATTTGACAGAGAATCAGGGCTGTCTACGCTAATAATTACACATGAGAAAAAATAAAAACATAAAACCGACTTCAATGAAGTCTTCGCTTGGTGGTGTTTTGAGGTGCTCCGACGTAATTGAAGTCGGTTTCATGTTTTTATTTAAACAGTTTTATTTTAGCATTTTTTTTATGCCAAATCACTCTTTATCTCAATAAATCACCCCTATTTTCCCACCCTTAGGAGTGATACATAAAAAAAGTTATGCGTGATCGATCATACATAAAAAAAGAGAAATGTGATGAGAACGTGATCATACATAAGAATTGAGAACCTCCTCCCTTTTTTGAAGTCTGATAAACATTTTATCAGTGAATTCACAATTTTTTATTATGAATCAGATTAAAAAAAAAACAGATAAGAATATTGAAAAAATAATGGGCTAGGTAAACTTTTTTTTAGGTATGGATTTTATATATTTTTTCATAAGAAGAGAAAATAATTAAATAAATCTTGAACGTATGACGTCATCTATTTATTTCACGACAGAAAACAAGCAATAAACGGCTATTTTATACTATTTTCAGCTATTCTATTTTTTAAATATTCTATTATTCGCCATTTGGTAATGTTATTGCATGTCGTTAAATTCAATACAAAACGTTTTAGGACTTTTAAGATTTAAAAATAATAAGTGACGTCACTACGGTTACGCGAAAGTCATCAAAATTTTATTGAAAATATTGGCGATCTTGTAAAAAAAAATTGTGACATAGAAAATCTCGAAATGATTTTCGATTCAGCTAGCCCAAAAAAAAGATAGATAGATAGAATATACTTTATTTGCAATTCACAACAGTAGGACACAGTATACATAAACACAATATACACACTAGTGAAATCGCAACAAGGCGGCCTTATTGCTAAAAAGCAATCTTTTCAAGGCAACCTTAGGGTAACGAAATATTTTATGGATTGGGCAGGGCTAGTAAAATAAGTACTCATGAATAAGAAATAACATATGACACAATAACGAATATCATAATAACAATAAATCTACATATAAAATAGTATAATATATAGGTATATAAATTACATATTATACATAAATATAATATATACATAAATATATATAATCATATACGAACATGAGAAACATGTACTATTTATAGTCAAAGGGCCAGGAAATGACATTTCACTTGCTTTTTGAATATGTCAATGGATTTCGCTTTCCTAATGGTTACTGGTAAACTATTCCACAGTCTGATAGCCTGAATGGTGAAAGATTGATCAAGGAATTTGGAAGAATGAATAGGCATAAGAAGAGTGAGATTATCAAAAGAGCGGAGAGAAAGGCCATGGGCAGAAGAGGAAAAATGAAAGCAATCTTTAAGATAGGAAGGGGTTCGAGGATTAAAGAGTATAGAGTAGAGAAGGGAGAGAATGTGCATATCTCTACGCTGACGAATGGGAAGCCATTTTAATTGTGCACGGTATTCGGAGACATGGTCAAATTTGCGTAGACCGTATATAAATCGGATGCAAAAATTTTGTAGACGATCGAGCTTATTAATTAGAACTACGTTAAGGTCAGAGTACGAAGTATCTGCATAATCTAGGATAGGAAGAAGAAGGGATTGAAAAAAAGTGGACCTAGCCAATTTTCTTAAATTATTAAAATTGCACATTTAAAAAAAATATATATATTCTTAAGTTATTAAAATTACACATTTTTTCAAATAATAATAAAAAACTCTTCTCTCGCCAAACATTTTGGACAAGACTAAGAAATCGGACCACTTATATGCGTAAATCATTCACTTCCTCTAATGCCTCCTGGCAGTATTGTTCACCCTCAGGAGGTGGAGTATAATGAAGAGCCTCCTGTGTTAACACCAAATTTTTATATATTTCTAAAGAGAATAAATCTTCCCAGTCTCGCCCGAAGTGTTTGGTGAGGAGAGTTTTTATGTCCTTAAGTTTATGTTTATTAATAGCAATAGTTTTCTGCATTTGATTGGCATTTAACATAGAAATCGTTTTACCTCTTTTGCAAATGTTAAATGATGTTCCAACGTCACTTTTATAAAAAAGCTCCCCTCTGACCAAAACGTTTCCAGGTTTTTTAGAACGTACCAAAATAAATCTTTTACACTGCTTGAATTGAACGTTCCATGAAGTCGTTGGCTTTAAAATTTCTCTCGCCGTTGTCCGCCAGTCGCTGACTGGACAGTTGTCTCCAAATTCTATTATTGTCCCTGTTTCAGAGATAACATCTTTTATTTCGTCAGGATGCAGAATAATTTCTAGTCTTTTCAGTTTTTTCTCAATTATACCGAAAGCGCGATCTGGGGGCATGTACGAATGACCTGTGACGGGAAACACTATTTCTATGCTTTTTATGGCCAAGCATGAAAGCAGCCAAAAACTTGCAACAGGTGGCAATGACGATTGAATTTTTATTTTGGCCCCCACAGCCATCCGCAACTAAGCGTATTCTGTTTATGCCTGTTTTGTCGGTTACCTCAAGTCTGTGGTAAATAGCAGATGAAATCATATTGGAATCTTTGTGAAATTCATCTTCTGTGAAACAATATGCAAATACGTTTTCTTTAGACATAGGCTGCTTTGATGATCCCTCTACCATGGTTAGATTATAAAAGTAGAGCTGACGGCTGTAGTAACAAATTTGGTCTGGTAATTTCGGTAGGGGAAGATTTTTCTGACAGTCCAATGATATAATTTTTAAACCATCAGCTTCTTCACGCAGTTTATCAAAAAAGGCCTTTGCCCTTAACGTATGCACTCTTTTTTCTGTTATTAGTAAATTTCTCTTTGAAAGGTCACTTTCAACTTTAATTTTTTCTTGTAATTCAAGGCATGTTGAACACACATCAGTACACGGCGAACCAAATCCAAGGTTGTACCAATGATTAAAAATGTTTCTGAAATAAGACTTCTTTACTTCGGGCTTAGCCCATTGACATGTTTTGTACATATTATATAATTTTCTAATATTAAGCTCAGCAGGTAAGTACTTTCTTTCAGCGAATTTTGTTTTTCTACAGTGATGCGATTCGACACATTTTAAACTTTGTATAAATTTGTGCACAGATTCCTTTTGGTCACAATATTTTTGTGATTTTCGAAATCCACCACGAGTTTCATGCGTGATTTCACATGCGTAGAAAAACCTTTTCATTATATAATTCACTCTATGTTTTGTAACACCGAAAATGCTAAGAAAAAGCTTTTGACAAATGGGTATTCTCTGTTTGTTTATAAACACTGCGTATTTTATTGAAGTTTGTTTGCAGACTCCTTTAGTTGTTACTCTTTTAGCGATTTTTTTAATTGAACATAATTTTAATATCATTGCATCCTGGCTTTTTTTGTCCTTATTTTTATAAAATTGTTTATGTAAATAATGTATATCAGCTATTTTTAGAGTAGAGCATCTAAATGCTGGTTGGTCATGCTCACAAACTCGGGTAGGAAGACCTTTTGAAGAGTATCTGAAAAATCAAAATAGTAAAAAAATATACTAAGTATAGATTTGATTGTATGCTATCCATGCCGTGTAAAAAAAATCATCAAAACTATTAAAACGAGTAACAAATATTCATATACTTAGACTATACATAAATACAATAATTTTCACATTTTTATAGTAGGATTTTGTACACATTGACCATTAGGAAAACTTCTGTGTACCTTAACCTTACCACATCAGCTACAGATATATTACGTAAGTATATAGGTACAAATTAAATTTTAAATCATTTTATTATATCAATATTTGGTTAGTTAGATGATACGGGGATTTAAAGATTTTTATAGATATAGTTACACAAAGGTGTTTTGTTAGTTGTTGAAACATACTACTAAAGTTGAAACTAAACATACGGATAATTACATGTAACTTGTGTCAGCCCTAGGTGGCATGCGTACCTGTTTCTCTTAGCGATGTTTTTTTTCCAATTTTCTGGATTTCTCTGCCTTTTTCTTGCAAAACGATTGCTTGTGATGGTCGGATGGATATCCATGTTTAGACTTTTAATCACTTTTATTCAGTTATACCACAAAATATTTAATAATACAAACAAAACACAGACCCTGAAACGTTAGAAAAACTCGTTTTTCGCCATCTTAACACGTGACCGAATGCGCTGCTGTGATTGGTTGAACGCGCACTAGCGCCGTCTTTGGTTCTCACCACTAGAAAGATTGCCGTCTTTGTAACTAACATTTGATTTTTCTGTTGAATTGTATGGAACATAGCCGTATTTGTTACTGAATTGTCAAACACAAAGGAAAAATTTAAAATTTCTGGCAACACTGCATCATTAGTTCGAAAATGCCAAAAAGTGAGATTGCCGCCTTTGATTCTATACGACTCAAGTATTTTATACGCGCAGTGGACGCGCGTTTCGTGCTCAATGTAGCAACATTGAGCTCTTGGTAGGTCTAGAGATTGCAAAGGGGTTTGAACTTTTTTGTATGGACGCTGGCATATACCTACGTAATCTCTTCCAATAAACACTAATAAACAGTAATAATAATAATCAACCTGGGAACGATTATTTGGATACAATCTGATGTCAATAGACACGTAAGAAGTCTATTTTTAATGATTGTCGTTGTACTCATATTATGTCGATTTTTACCTCCAAATATCTCGGGAACGTGACACTTTAGGGTACCATGTTACTTGACATTTTTTGTTCGTCTCTATGTCCTCAACCCATACATACCACTTTCATCGTGCGCCGCGATTCCGAAAAAAAATCAAAATGGCGGCGGGTCGATATGCCAGATAGGTTCTATCCCCTTTGGACTGTAGGTTCCTTACGATGGCGACGTCTAGGGGTGTACTAAGAAAGGATATTTAAAACTTCCCACGGGAAACTGAGAAACCTCGGGGGACCGACCGGACCTGATCGGACCGGATGGAACCGTACCGTACCGGGCCGTGCCGGACCGGAATTTGTGTCCGAAGAAAAATATGCTAATTGTTACTAGGCCACGCGGGCGAAGCCGCAGGCGGAAGCTAGTATTATATCAAATTGCTAGTTAATGCGATTAATTCTGTGTCCGTTATGACTTTGTCTAAATTGAGTAGACATTATAAATAATGGCTGGATAGTATTATATAATAATAACTTTTAAACTTTCGTGTTGCATTATTATGAATTAATAATAACAGTTCGCCTGTGACCACGGCCGGTGCAACCTGGTCGAAACGTCAGGCAAAATCAAGGTATGATCGCGTTAATTCCCGGTATACTATTAATTTAGTGTATAAAATATCCGGATTTATTACTTTGGCTGTAACATATACATCGGCTGGAAAGTGTTTTAAAATTGTATAAAAATATATTTAAGCAAAATAAATATTTTAGAATAAGTCGTCTCCACGCTCTGTGTAAATCTTCCAGTCCATTAAACGCGTCCGACCGCAAACGTGGTCATTTCTCAGTCCAATTGATTCCATACAATATGTATTGATAAATCTACAATCTCATAATTGGATTGATCAATTAAGTTGTATTTTTGACAGCCCTGTGGTTGATAGTGATCCTCCCTTGGGCACCAGAAGGAGCGGGTTCGATTCTAGCTCGAAACATTTATGTGTATTAAACTTCATACTATCTTAATTATATTTGTAAATGAGAAAGTGAGTTAGTTTGTTTGTTATTCCTTCACGGCTTGACTAAGCAGCCGATCATTATGAAAATTTGTATACATATTGTCAGGGGTACAGAGCTCAACATGGGCTACTTTTTAACCCGTGAAAGTATGTCATCCAATGGGAAAATATTTTTTCAACTATAGAGGGGGCTGTATGGGAAGGGCTATCAATCTGCCAACAGATGGCGTCACAAGTCGCGCTATGGATTGTTTTTGTTGTCAAACGAGATCTATGTCATAAAATTAACGCGAGCGAAGCCGCGGGGAAAAGCTAGTTATATATATTTACAATAATACCTATGTCCATTGTCTGGTACCCATAACAAAAGCAGGGCTTACTTTTAGGTGTTACTGTGTGATTTGTAAGTTGTAGTTGTAGATTTTATAAAAATTAAATCCCTAATTAACACTAATTTACGATGTAAATATTCTAAATGAACGAAACATGTAATAATAAATAAATAATAACAAGAAGAAGAAGAAATTAATGTCCCAAAAAATTATTAATCACTATTTAAAAACACAATATAACGTATAGAAAACGTAATTAAACTTTCAAAGTAGAAATTTCGTCACCTTCGAGCGGGCAACACCAAATTGCGGTGACTCGCCGAACTGCCGGCGAATAATTAAATATTTTCATAACATGGCAACATTCGCGTCCACGCCATAAATCACTAGGGCTGTTTGTTCCCACTGTCTTATACGTCACGGACAAAGATAGAGGAGAAATTTTTATTATTATTTTTGTAAATCTTTAAATATAAAATTCAAAGTCCTCACTAATTGATAACTATAATTATATCAACGCACAGCCCAAGCCGCTGGGTCTAGATATTCCAAATTTGGAATGTAGGTTCCTTACGACGTCTAGGGGTGTACTAAGAAAGGATTTTACAAAATTCCCACGGGAAAGCGAGATATACGCAAACGAAGTTGCAAGGGTTAATAACAATATGTTTTGTAGAAAGAGAAAAACCGACTTCAAGACTACCTATCATATCATATCTACCCATCAATTAGATTTAGTATTTACTGGCTAGTGTTTTCGAGCCGCCTAATGCGACTTTTAACGACTGTTCTCCATTGTCAACAGCTGGAACCGATGGCATG
This sequence comes from Endotricha flammealis, assembly GCA_905163395.2. NCBI lineage: Eukaryota > Metazoa > Arthropoda > Insecta > Lepidoptera > Pyralidae > Endotricha > Endotricha flammealis. Next base: position 3,442,599 of record LR990883.1, read on the forward strand.
TGCTCACCGAAGCACGAAGAAGCTCAAGATGGCTCGCTTGGGTAGACATTGCTTGCAGGGGATGTATCAAAATTCCCGCAGCCCCGCCACCTAGGCGGCCAATATGGCAATCAGTCAGGTCAGACAAAAAGGTGGGGGTGGTTGTCGGGATACCTCCACGTGGTCCACCCCGGGCAACGCCGGCGCGTCCTTGCCGGCGGCTGAAGTCCCGTCACGTGGGTCCCCGTCTCTGCGCTCGTGTTGAGGTGAGCTACAGGTTGAGAGGGGCGAGCGTGGTCCGGTCCCTGCGTTTTGCCGGATCCCGTCTCTGCGCTCGTGTTGAGGTGAGCTACAGGTTGAGAGGGGCGAGCGTGGTCCGGTCCCTGCGTTTTGCCGGATCCGGGTTAAAGGCGGACGGGTGTGTCCACTCCCTACGTTTGGCTCGCGGGTCGTCAAAAAAAAAAGGTCAGACAAAAAGGTTCCTGACTATTAACAATATTGCTTGTCTTGCATGTTTCATTAGAGTGCGACTCGGCGATGCTATCGAGCTTCTGATTTCTCCAAAAATATCGTGTAACAATGGACACAAATATTTCATAAAGGGTGATTTCATATAATAAGCGACAAGTTTACATGTAGCCCCGGCTTAAGCCATTACATGCCGTGTCATACACGTTAAACAATGGGCAGTAGCCTAAATATTTTAAATACAATTTATCACGGGAGTAATATGAAAAATGTTAATTAGTTTCTTGAAGCAAACTTTTTAAAGTAAATATTAGAATGGCGCGATATAAATGAAATATATAAACAAAACTATGTATTCTAGGTACTGTAATGCCCAGAATTATTTTTAAAGTATTTTTTTAAACCACTAATGTGGCAAATAAGCATGGAAAATACACGAGAACGGTTGCTGCCTTTCTCCTATCTTTAACACCGATTTAGCATTTTATATTTTAGATTTAATTTTATGTTGAGACAAAATTAATGGCACATTTATTGACATTCCGCGTACGTAATGTTGTATGTATTTACCTAGTTTTAAATTTTATGTTGAAAAAGAAAAGAAAAAAGAAAACTACGATATATTTTTAAATGACAAAAAAGGCCGTAACTGGTTTTCTTTCGCCATTTCTTTTCACCAGTGGTCATTTTGCTTTTGTTTCCGAAATGGTAGTAGTTTATAGAGTAGATTAATTTATACAAATCATTTATTACTGTATACTCCGACAAGAGAACGTGTTTGTGAAAACCTATTCTCTGAATAAAAGTTTTGAATTTTTTTACGGCGCGCCTGGTAGTAAGCAGTGATACTCCCGCTGTTGCAAGCGTCCATAGGCTACGATGACAGCCTATGGACGCTTGCAACATCGGGAGTACCACTCGGGCGTTGCCGATCCTGTAGAAAGTGGAGCTCTGGAAGACCTTACTCACCGTAGGAACAAAACATGACCGAGACCAATGCTATTTGGCTACGATCTTCTGTAAGGTGGAGGTCCTTCCCCAGACGGGCTGCTCCGATTTGAGCGGATTATCCGTTGTTTTTTGATCTAATCGGGAATCGCGTACTTTTCGAGACAACAAGTACCCTATGTAATCCAAGGTATCAGCTATAGATGGCGCTGCTGTGCATAAATAAATACACGCAAACGAAGTTAGAAATACCATAGAAAACACCCAGAGTCGAGACAATACACAAATGCCATAATATAAATGTTTACCCCGTGCAAGAATCGAACCCGCAACCTCAACAGGGCTGTCAATATAATAAAATACCTAAATTATAGTAATCTGAGCACCTCATAGACCCTACCCGTTGGTCACCCGATGCGTGTTTTAAACTAATGTCGGCAACCAGGTCACTCGCGTTAATATCACCCTGCCACGCACTAGGGGTTAGAAATTGTTTATTGTTCCCCCAGTGTGTTGTTAAGAATGAGGTCTTGTATATTTAAAATCATTTCTAAGTCGATAGTGAGCTACAAATTGACTTTTTAAATGAAAGAAAATTATTTCACAATAGTTTTTTTGCCCGCGAGTTCGTCCGCGTGAAGTTGCGGGCCCGTTCCCGTGGGGTTCCCACATTGAATTTCGGGAAAAGCTATAGCCTATGTCACTCCCTGATTATGTAGCTTTCCACTGGTGAAAGAATTTTTGAAATCGGTCCAGTAGTTTCGGAGCCTATTCAATTCAAACAAACAAACCAACAAACAATCAAATCTACTTAAATAGGAGAATTGAGTAGACAAAACAGTGGTAGCAAAGGAAGAATATATTAATTAGAAATGTGTAAACTTATAAATTAGTAGAGAGAACAGTACAGACTATAAAGATTATACAAGTGTCACTTTCGAATATCGAAAGCTATGTTTTTATTACCTGCCGGTATACGCTTTGACACCCCCCCGTAATAAAAACACCCTGTATGTATATACAAATGTACAACAAACAAACACCACACTAAAAATATACCTAAACACTACAACACCTACCTACTAAGAACATGTACACATCTAACCTAACGTAAGCCTAGGGAATTTGTACACTTACAGTGTTTTAATTTGGCCAAAGATTTGGTTAGAATGTCGGCAACCATGTCATTTGTAGGAATGAACTTGATGATAAAATGGTGCTGTGCAAGTGCGTCACGAATGAAATGATGTCTGACGTCGATGTGTTTGGTACGCGAGTGAAACGTGTTATTATGAGCGAGTTTTATGGAACTTTGATTATCAGAGTGGATGACAATGGGATGTGTGACAGCGAAGACTTCAGCGATGAGAGTTTTGAGGTACATTGCTTCTTTGCAAGCTTCTGCTAAGGCCATGTACTCTGCCTCCGTGGTAGACAGGGCTACTGTGCGCTGTTTACGCGCTTCCCACGAGACAGGAGCTCCGCTCATCATAAATACATATCCCGTAAAGGAACGTCTGTCCACTATATTATTCCCATAATCAGCATCACAGTAACCAACAACAGGTTGGTTGTCACCTTTACAAAAACGAAGACTGAGATCCTTAGTACCTTTTAGGTATCTAAGAACTCTTTTAGCCGCCTTCCAGTGTACTCCCCCGTAATGTGCATTGAATTGGGACAGAACTGAGACTGCGTGTGCAATGTCAGGCCTCGTTCCAATGCAAATGTACATTAGAGAGCCAATGAGTTCCCTGTAAGGTACATCAATTTCGTCTTCTTTTTCGGGTAAACTAAGTTTAAGTCCAGGTTCCATAGGAGTTGTGACAGAAATCGCATCGCTCATGTTGTATTTGTCGATTATTTTTTGAATATAATTTGATTGGTCGAGTGTTATGCAGTTTTGAGTTTGCGTAACTCTCATACCAAGGCAATCTTTGACAGGGCCTAAATCTTTTATTGTGAACATTTTCTTAAGGTCCTCTTTGAATTGCATTTTGAGATTGTCACTATTTGAAAGATTAAAGAAATCATCAACGAATACTGCAACGATTATGAAATCGTTACCGACCCTTTTATAATATATACAATGCTCTGTTGTGGCTTGTTTGAGCGAGAGGCCAGCTATAGCTTGGCAAACCTTCTTGTTCCACTGGCGTGGAGCTTGTTTCAAGCCATAAAGTGCCTTTTTGAGTAGACACACTTTATTCTTAGGGTCATTGGAGAAGCCTTCAGGTTGCTCCATGTATATTTCTTCATCTAAATCGCCATTTAAAAATGCTGTTTCCACATCTAGGTGGTCGATTTTGCAATTTAAATCAGCAGCAAATGCCATAAGTAGTCGAACCGAGGAAAGTCGAGCAACGGGCGAAACAGTTTCGCCGTAATCTACTCCTGCAACTTGGGTAAACCCCTTGGCTACTAATCGAGCTTTGTATTTCACAACATTTCCACTTGTGTCCTTTTTGAGTTTATATACCCATTTGCACTTTGTTGTTTTTCTATCTTTAGGTCTGTCAACTAGTGTCCAAGTTGCGTGCTTCAGCAATGAGTGAAATTCAGCATGCATGGCTTCGTGCCATTCTTCCTTTTGAGGATGATCTGTAACCTCCTTGTATGTTTCAGGTTCCATATCACCACTTATACCTATATTTACATTACATGCGTATCTGTCAGGGGCACGCCTGTCCCTGGCAGGATACCTCCGTTCGGGTATGGGTTCTCCTGTAGCTTCAGGTTGTGAAGATTCTGGTGAAGGAGCCTGTAGAGGAATATCATCACATACAGTGTTAGGAGCAGGATCGTCCAACTCTGTGGATGTCACTGGTTGAAGGTCACTAGAGTCAGTATTAGGTTGCATTTGTGGAACTTCTTCAAAAATGGGTACTAGGACTTCTGTCGATATGGGGGTTGGAACTGAGGCGGATTCAGAAACCGACGGCGTTTTGTCCTCAATAAAGACAACGTCTCTTGCGACTATTAACGCTCGTGGATTCTGTGAATCTACTAGCCGATACCCTTTGCTGTCTGTGGCATACCCTACAAAGATGCATTTTTGCGTCTTGGCATCAAGTTTCGTACGTTTTTCTTTTGGTACGAGAACATGAGCTTCACATCCAAAAACTTTCAAATGAGAAAGATTCCAAAAACTTTCAAATGAGAAAGATTAACTTTCTTTCCAGACCATAATACTTCTGGGATTTGATTGTTTAGGGCCTGTGTAGGTGTATGGTTTTTTAGGTATATGGCAGTATTAACCGCTTCTCCCCAGTACGCTTTCGAAAGTTGCGAATCTTGGAGCATACATCTAGCTTTTTCGATAATAGTTCGATTAGCGCGCTCTGAAACACCATTTTGTTGGGGTGTGTATGGAATCGTAGTCTGGTGGATAATTCCGTTTTCTTTTAAAAACGTAGAAAATTTGCAGTTTACAAACTCTCCACCATTATCGGTACGCAGGACTTTGATTTTTCGATTGGTTTGGTTTTCGACTAAATGTTTAAATTCTACAAACTTACTAAAAACTTCGGCTTTTGTTTTTAAAAGATATCCGAAAGTTTTACGACTGAAATCGTCAGTGAAAGTTAGGAGGTATAGGGCTCCGCCCCACGAGTGTGTACTCATAGGACCACAAAGATCCGAATGTATGAGTTGTAGCACACAACTCGACCTACTGGTAGAATTGGGAAAAGGCTTTCTCGAAAGTTTACCTTGTAAACAAGAAATACAAGGTGTGCTAAGATTTCCCGTAAAGTTAATACCAATATTTTTATTTTTTTAAATATTTAAGGTATTGGCATTCAAATGACCAAGACGTCTATGCCATAATATTCCAGACTCTCTGGTTGAAATCTGCATGGCATGCGTGTTATCGGAACTTACGTCTAATTTATACAAACCTCTATGTACAGAGCCAGTGGCGATGACAGAACTTGTCACCTGACAGCCACCCTTCGGAAATATTTTGACTCCGTCAGATGTAAACAAAACATCCAAACCGTTTTGGTTTATTTTATTTACAGATAGTAGATTTGTAGCTAACCCAGGAATATACAAGACGTCGCTAATTTTATTTACACTATTAGATATATTCATATGTACAGTACCTTTACCTTGGCTCAACAGTTCATTGTTGTTGGCAACTGTAATAGGAATGATGTGTGGGGATATAGTGGAAAAACATTCTTTCCTATTACACATATGGGAAGTTGCACCAGAATCAATGTACCAGTTTTGAGAATGAGAACCTGTGGAAGAAATATTAGCAAAACAAGATGAAAGTGTGAATTCGGATGTATTAATAAATGAAATGTTTGCCGAATTTTTCTTGTTCTTTAAATTTCTACACTGTGAGACTACATGCCCTAACTTTTTACAGTATTTACAAAATAGTTTATTCGTTTGGGTATTAAACACAGTGTTACTAGGTCCTGGTAGCGGTACTCTCTGTTCTTTGCTATTTTCCTTTAAGAGTGCTGATACTACATTTTCCGAAGTTAAGAGCATGCTGGAGTGTTCTAGAGTCATGACGAGCGGTTTGAAAGAATCCGGTAGTCCAGCCAAGATGATGATAGCCAGAAACTCGTCATCAACTCCAGAATTAATAGCCAGAAGTTCTTGTTGGGTATTCAACATGCTGGTGATGTACTGCTGCATGTTATTTTCCGTATATTGGATGGCTAGCAGTTTCTTCATAAGAGACAGTCGTCTCGTGAGGCCACTGTCAGCGTACGCCTTCTTCAAGCAGTTGAACGTGTCAAAAGCATTTTTGGCTGACCTTATTACAGGATATATGCTTTCATCACAAGCCAGGCATATCTTAGCTCTCGCCTTAATGTCTTTCCTGACTTCGGCCTGATTTTCTGGATTATGAGGATGCTCAACGACATCCCATAGGTCGAGGTCTTGTAAAAGACATTGAATACTGAAGGCCCACATATTAAAATTGGTACCTATTAGCTTCTTGAAACTGCAGGGTCGTTCACTGGACGAGCAGGCGTCTGAAGAATTTGTCGCAGACATTTCACTTTTTAACTTCGTCGTATCAAATGTTTGCACTTATATGTTCTGGGCCCATAACCACTTAAATAGGAGAATTGAGTAGACAAAACAGTGGTAGCAAAGGAAGAATATATTAATTAGAAATGTGTAAACTTATAAATTAGTAGAGAGAACAGTACAGACTATAAAGATTATACAAGTGTCACTTTCGAATATCGAAAGCTATGTTTTTATTACCTGCCGGTATACGCTTTGACAAATCTTTCTTCTTTATAATATTAATATAGTACATAGTATATATTAGTATTGATAATATCTATCTTTTATACATATAATAAAACAGTAGACCCCGATATGTCTGTACTTTGAACATATTTTATAGAAAGGTAATAAAAGCGAAAGGATTTTTTTTTTTAATTTATTGTCTGTCTGTTTGAACGCGCACATCTTCTAAGTTACTGAACGGATTTTAATCCTGTTTTCACAGGGAGATAGAGCTCGGCTTGGAGCAGAATATAGGCTTTGTTTCATTTAAATCGCATGACAGGAAAATGAGTTATCCTTATTTGAACATTTCACGCGGACGAAGTCGCGGGTAACAGCTCGTATAATATAATAATAAATCGCTGAATGTGTTACTAAGTGCAAATCTCGAGAACGGCTGAACCGATTTCGCTAATTCTTTTTTTAGAATATTCCTTGAAGTACGAAGATGGTTCTTACGGAGAGAAAAATAAAAAAATTCCCACGGAAAAGCGGGTAGTGTAGGGGTAGGTTTGGGCTGTGCGTTGATATACACGGTTATTTTTAAAACATTGAAGACCTCTTAGGAGGTGATTTTACTCTTCAATACAATATTTACTATGGGAACAACATCGAAATCACGAAAAAAGAACAGCTGAGTGCTTAGTACGAGTTTTTTTGTTCACATTCGATCATGTCGACGTAAAGAAACCGACCAAATAGAGAAGAACTCTCATGTTGCGAATTTATAAGACGCGTGCTACATATCAAAATTATGTGGCTTACTTGTTCACGTTTCGAAGTGAGTAACCCGGCTAATTTGGATATTTTACATTTTGTTCGGCTTGTAAACGTTAACACGTTCGAATGTGACTAAAAAACTCGTACTAAGCACTCTGTTCCATACATTTTGTCGAGTAGGTATGGATATTTTCTATGGAACAGCATAGGTCTTCAATGTTTTAAAAATAACCATGTTTAGTTAAATCAGTCAGTCAGGACTTAGAATTTTATATATATAAATAGGCAGGCCTTTGTCCTATGCTATCGCCGCTTTTTCAATGCTCTTAGCAATCAAAAGAAAATGTCCCAAGTACAGTCTTGTAGAAAAGTGTATGCGAAGGTGTGAGTCGCGACAAAGTTTGCCATTCTGTCATAATCAATCATACCAACTTCGTAGACTCATAGTGACTGTTGGTGAGAAAAGTGTTTGCAGTAACTACTAATATGTAATGTATTTAATAGTTTTATACAGACGTGCGTAAAGTAGGCTATTATAAATTATGTGCACATTATTAAGCATTATTATTAAGCATTTTGACGACCTCCGTGGCGTAATGGTTACCACGCCAGACCGCCACCCAGGAGGTCCCGGGTTCGATCCCCGGTCGGGTCATGATGAAAACGAACTTTTCTGATTGGCCTCGGGTCTTGGATGTTTATCTATATATGTATTTGTTATAAAATATAATATCGTTGAGTTAGTATCCCATAACACAAGTTTCGAACTTACTTTGGGGCTAGCTCAATCTGTATGAATTGTCCCTATATATTTATTTATATTTTATTTATTCACATTTTTCTAAGAAATTAATACAAAAAACCGGGCAAGTACGTGTCGGGCCACGCACAATCGGCACAATGTAGGCTTCCGTATTTGCTGTGCTTTGCTTGTCTTCAGTTGAGTCCAATATCATATTTTATGGCATTTGTAAGTTTTCATCAAAGAAATTTTATTTTATCAGTTCGTCAGCTATTACTCGGTAACTAGTACACCGTTATAGTTTTCATTGGAGGTATTATGGACTACTACCATGATTTTTTTCAAATTTCTAAACAACAGACTTTCGGAGATAGACGGGCACCGTGCAAAACAAAAATTGACAAAATAAATGTAAATAATTCCAAAACGGATCATTGTATCGAAAAATGTTTGTTCTTCCCACACCCTCGATGTTTTGAAGAGATCTATCTAATGATACGCCACAACATGGGGTGGGCGCGAAAATTTCATTTCTACGTTACATATAAGGGAGGCATTACGGCGACTGTATGCTTGTTTGCCACCTGTGTGGTATAAAAAAAAAAATTAAAAAAAAAGGCATCCAAAAAAAATTTTTTTTAAATTTATTCTACCTTTTTGTTAGCATTGTTAATATGCGTATACATACCAAATTACCATCGCCATCGCCATCGCGCAGCGCCATCTAGTTTACAAACCGCCATTGTATATCAGACTTTTGACCAAATCCTACGGAAAGCGCGTATTTTTCGGGATAAAAAGTACCCTATGTGTTATTCCAAGGTATCAGCTACCTACACACCAAATATCATAAAAATTAGCCCAGCCATTTGAGCGTGAACAAACATACACACAAACATTCACCTTTATAATATTAGAAGGATAATCCGATGTCTACAATAACCAATACGCTACGCCATCAGATTTTTGATCAAATCCTACGGGAATGTGTTAATCCATGGTATCAGCTCCTTACATACCAAATGTCATAATAATTGACCCAGCCATTTGAGCGTATTTAACAAACATACAGACAAACTCTCGCCTTTACAATATAAGTTTGATTTCTATTTCGCGAAACAATTTTCTACACAATCATACAGAACCGACAATCACTCTAAATATGGTCGAACTACACAAGAAAAAGTTAATATTGTTTGCTATCATTAATCACCGATTAATGTATAAATATTAAACAGAAAACTTGTTTGCGGAGAAAGATTTATAGGCATTATATATGTTAAGTATAAGACGAATGTTACTTACTGGTCACACCAGTGGCTAATGCCACATCATGACTGACAGAACCCAGGGTCACGTCACGCTAGAGATAAGCATACGGCACAGTGATTGTAACCATTATTGTTATAATTAATAAAGACTATAAAATCTTAGTGATCATCATTTTATTTAATATAATACAATATAGATTACTAGCGACCTGTCCTGGTTTAGCACGGGATTTTGTAGGGATTCCTAATTTAAAATCATATCATATCAACCCATAATCATCCCACTGCTGGGATACGGGTATTCCTTCAACCGAAGGTGATTAGAGCGTACTCTGCCACGCTCTGCTCCAATGCGGATTGGCAGAGGCCGGTGTTTTCAAACCGCCCTAAGGCCGTCGCTGTGTGTCGCACTCTAATATAATAATAATAATAATAAATATTTAGGGACAATTTATACAGATTCAGCTAGCCCCAAAGTAAGTTCGAAACTTGTGTTATGGGATACTAACTCAACGATATTATATTTTATAACAAATACATATATAGATAAACATCCAAGACCCGAGGCCAATCAGAAAAAGTTCGTCTTTCATCATGACCCGACCGGGGATCGAACCCGGGACCTCCTGGGTGGCGGTCTGGCGTGGTAACCATTACGCCACGGAGGTCGACAGTATGACAATATGAACAAACAAGTCAAGCGACGCCGACCCCAGCCAGTGTTAGGATGGGTTTCGTTCTCTCGAGTTTCTACGTTTTTCGGAGGGCACGTGAAGCCGTCGTCGGTCCGGGATGTTGTTGATAGATGATAGTCGTTAGGCCAAGTCGGTGGCCTTCGGCGGCTTGAAAACACCGGCCTCTGCCAATCCGCATTGGAGCAGCGTGGCAGAGTACGCTCTAGTCCCCTTCGATTGAAGGGAGACCCGTATCCCAGCAGTGGGATGATTATGGGTAGATATGATGATTATCTTTCCAATCATTAATACTTATCAAAAACAATCCACAGTCGTGGACATAATTCTAAAAATCATTTTTTCCCTCACTATTGAAGGCCAAATCTGTGAGCTGTTGTTTACTTTGAATTCAAATAATAATGGAGGCTATTTAAAAATTCCAACAAGGTCACAAAATGCCCATAAAATAGGATTACCATTGACAAATACAATTCAACTTAATCATTATAAAAGTTGATCTATTAAACAAAATAACTCAAGACCTACTAATCTTTATCCGAAAGTTAGGGCGAACTACACATGTTAGACTCGATTAGCCGGATCCACACCGAACGATCCAACGCGATCCATAGGCGCGCGGCAGGATCTCGATCCAATGGAGCGTTTGATGTGGACGAAATCGAGGCACGCGCTCTTCATTGGATCCCAATGGATCGTCTGGTGTGGATCCGGCTATTGAATCGCTGTGTCGTCGACATTGGCTTGGAGATGTGACTCTCCCATCCTAAAGCAGTGGGTTCAGCTGTGTATTACGGGCATCCAGCTTGCTGGTAAATAGGTTAAAATATTATAATAGGTTAATTAATTTCAAATTTATTAAATATGACATTTATTTAATATTTTCTCTTTTATATTTTTAATTTATTTTATTTTATTTAAAAAATATATTAATTCTGTTACATACAATGGCATTTTATAAATTGAAATTATTATATTTTTACTAACATAGCTTCTAAGTATCACTGTAACTATCGCCATTATGGACTCAAATTGTCGGAATAAATAAATAAATAAATAATTATTATTATTATCATCATCTCAGTCACAAGAAGACATAAGCTTCCACCAGACGTTTAACCGACCTGCGTGCGACAATCCATAGCGGTGAGCGAACGATCACAAAGAGAAGAGAGTCGCATTTTACGTCAGTGTGTTTCCGGCCTTATTTCCTTATACTTCTAAATGTTGAATAATTTGGCAATAATTTGACTGAATGTATATAAGTTGGTTGTCATAAGAAATAGTTAATAAATTTATCATTATTTACATATTTTATGATAATTATACGCTCGGTGGTTTTTATTGGGCTTAAGAAATTATATGAATTGTGGGGCAGACGTTCTCAAACATTTTTAGGATTGCCTATGACGTGCTTGTTTTTATAAATCATATCATACTTCATACTATCATACTCATACTAATATTTTAGATGAGAAAGTGAGTTCGTCTGTTTGTTTGTTTGTTATTCCTTCACGGCTTGACTAATCAGCCGAGCATTATGATTTGTATATAAAAAAATATAAAAAAAGACAATAAATTGGGGTTCCTCATACTTAGAACTGAAACTCAAAAATTTATTTTTCTTCAAACCCATACGTGTGTATCTATGGTTAGGTCTTCGAAAATGATATTGAGGTTTCTTTTTTTTTATGTCATACAGTAGACAAACAAGCGAGCGGGCCCCCTGATGGAAAGCGGTCACCGCCGCCTATGGACATCAGTAACACCAGGGGCGATACCAATGCGTTTTCCACCAAGGAAGTTGGAGGAAAGGAAGGAGGACGGCAAGGGAAAGAAGGAGGGGGAAAGACGGGATAGGGAAGGAGTTGGGCTTCCGGATCTCTCACTCACCGAACGAAACGCATTGCTGCTTCACGTCGATATTCTGTGAGAAGGTGGTACTTCCCCGGTCGAGCTAGCCCATATCATAATACCTCTCTACCACTCCAAAATCATTTTTTTCTAAACTGAATAGTATGCGCGAGAGACACTTCCAAAGTGATAAAATGAATGTCCCTCCCCCCTGTGACTTCTAAAATGATAAAACTAAAAAAAATATATGATGAACAATTACCATACAAACTTCCAACGAAAATTGGTTTGAACGAGATCTAGTCAGTAGTTTTTTTTTAATACGTCATAAATCGTAAACCGCAGTTGCTGCTACGGAACCCTTCATGGGCGAGTCCGACTCAAACTTGGCCGCTTTTTGTAGAACAACTTCAAGCGGTGCTTCTTATTTTACACTAGTGAAACCCGCGCAACTTCGTTTGCGTGTATTCATTTATACACAGCAGCGCCATCTATATCATATTTTTGATCAAATCCTACAGGAATCGCGTACTTGTCAGGATAAAAAGTGTGCTATGTGTTAATCCAAAGTATCAGCTACCTACATACCAAATATCATAAACATTGGCCCAGCTATTTGAGCGTGAAGATGTAACAAACATACACATAACTTTCGCCTTTATAATAGGGTTATGTTATTACGTAGCGATAAGTGCATGTATTGGTGTAAAAATATTTTTGTAATTTATTAATCAAATAAAGATACTTTGAAAAGAAAAAGAAAGACCTTGCCTGACGTTTCGACCAGATTGCACTTCTAGGGGGAAGACAGCTGAGCCCCCCTTCCCCTTGCTCATCTATCGACGCCAACGCATTATCGTGCGCTCATCAAATACAGTTTGAGAAACATGTTTTAATCAGTTACAACATTATTTAGCTTTGGCCTCCCGTCGGGACTACGAAGTCGCTAATTAGGTGTATTACCTTAAATCACTCAAAAATATTTTTTTTTTTTTTTTACGGCACCCACGTTTGAAGCTGTTTCATGGTGGCATATCACATCATCATATCATCCAGGGATATGGGTCTCTCTTCAATCGCACCCATCAAAATATTGACTAGGGTCGTCGTTGCTTAATTAGCGTGTTCGCTTCAGTGCAATACACAGCGTCGCCATCGAGGTATATTTTATTTGATTTTATTAAACACATAACGATAATAAATGTTTATTTGTATAACCCAAAAAAATCTGATATTAAATTCCGAAAATTCTCAAATAAAATTAAAATTCCGCTGTATAAAAATTACCAGTGTGCGAAAGAGAGCACGTAGGACACATCATTAAACGCCACGGTTCAATGGTAATGAATTTAGCTGTTTGCCGGGAATCGAAGCCGTTAAAGGCGTTAATTCGGAGCCGTAATGCGTTTTATGATGTAGCCGTGGTAGAATGCAGAATGATTAGACACGACATACCTTTTTTTATACTAAGCATATTGTTGTAGATTCGTCACAAAACAAATTAAAAAGGTTAGTCGACATCACAGGAGACCGAAGAGCTGGCTGCTGCTGGGGGAACGCTGCCAGTATCTTCGGAACCTTGCCTAAAGGGACTCCTTTTAATAATATATTTTAATTATTTGATTATGTTTTTTAAGGTTTTTAGTTTTAGGTTCATTATAATTTGTTTATAATAATATGTTTATGTGTATGTAATCAATAAACAAATTTGTCACGGGCTAAATTCCTATGTTTGTGACGAATTATTTTTTGTTCCCACTTTGCATGTAGAGGGGAAAATATATATTTGACGACCTCCGTGGCGTAATGGTTACCACATCAGAGCGCCACCCAAGAGGTCCCGGGTTCGAAACCCGGTCGGGTCATGATGAAAAACGATCTTTTTCTGATTGGCCTCGGGTCTTGGATGTTTATCTATATATGTATTTGTTATAAAATATAATATCGTTGAGTTAATATCCCATAACACAAGTTTCGAACTTACTTTGGAGCTAGCTCAATCTGTGTGATTTGTCCGTATTTATTTATTTATTTATTTTATTTTAAATTTCAAGATTTTGTTACCATAGGTTATTTTATTATGTGTAGAACTGGTAGCATTACAGCTTTCTAGTATTAAGCGTCTATGGATGGAAAGACAGACTTTGTGATCATTGTCCATACTAGTATTATAAATATGAAAGTGTGTTTGTTTATCCTTTTTTTTTGGGATAGTTTAAGGTCTGGAGAGTGACATAGACTTTTTATCCCGGAAAAACATCTCATTCCCACGGGAAAAAAAGTATACTTATGATTCTTTGTTCTTTCACGTCGAAATGAACCTAAGTACCGACATGTTTTTTTAACAGAGATGATTTAAGGTCTGGAGAGATATAGGCTACTTTTTATCCCGGAAAACATCTCATTCCCACGGGAAATAATAAAGTATACTTATAATTCTTTGTTCTTTCACGTCGAAAGGAACCTTAGTACCGACATGTTATTTTTAACAGAGATGATTTAAGGTCTGGAGAAGGACATAGGCTACTTTTTATCCCGGAAAACATCTCATTCCCACGGGAAAAAAGAAAGTATACTAATAATTCTTTGTTCTTTCACGTCGAAAGGAACCTAAGTACCGACATGTTATTTTTAACAGAGATGATTTAAGGTCTGGAGAAGGACATAGGCTACTTTTTATCCCGGAAAAACATCTCATTCCCACGGGAAAAAAGTAAAACAATTTTTTTTTTATAATTTTTAACGGGTATAATTTAAGGTCTGGAGAGTGACATAAGGCTACTTTTTTCCCCCCACGGAATAAAGAGATTCCCATGGGAATAATTATTGACATTTTCCCTTGACCACGCGGGCGGAGCCGCGGATAATAGCGAGCGTCCGGCCCAGCTTCGCACGAGTTCTTGTTAGCAATACTATTTATAATTAACTTTAAAAAAAAAAAAAAACGACTTCAAATGTTTTTTTAAAACATACGGGTCGAATTGAGAACCTCCTCCTTTTTTGAAGTCGGTTGAAAATAGTCATAGAATAAGTAATAACCCGAGGTAGAATGGCCACTCTCCGCCCGCACCGAATCGCGTTACCTCAACCCCAGGCATCGTTGCGGGTGCAGTCGCGAAGGTGTTCAGTGAACGAATGTGTATACGTTTACGCATATATGTGCGCGTGTACAGACGTCATTGGCCTATGTAGTAGAAATAGGTACCTAATTATCTCACGCGCGTTGGAGTGTCCGGTCTGTGGTATACATAGTGTAGCTTCTCAACGGTAAAAGTATTTTTGAAATCGCTCCAGTAATATTTGTATTTTTTCGTCACATTCAAAAATACAAATCTTGCCTCTTGTCAAAGTCATAAATATTTCATTTTGTGTCCCGGCACGACACGTCATTTATGTACAATGTGGCCTTCACATTAACTCGTCATGTAGTACAGTCAAGAGCGTCGACCTTTGCATATCAGACTTTGTAGTTCTATGTCATACGAGTCAAAATGGTATTGCAAGTGTAAAGCTCGACGTGCACCTGACTGTACATATTATTATTTAGCATTAAGTAAATTTACATAATTATATATAAATGTATAGATTTACTTATATATATAATGCTTTGTCTTGACTGAGAATCAATGCATCGTAAAAATCGGAAACTTGGAAGGTGGTTACTTTGCATTGTATGACGTAGGCGTCCGATGAGAAAAGATTTTTTGGACTCCCACGGGAAAGCGGCAAATACGCAAACGAAGTTGCGCTGGTTTCACTAGTCTAGGTATAATAATATTATAAAGAGGAAAGATTTGATTGTTTGTTTGAATTGAAGAGGCTCCGAAACTACTGGACCGATTTCAAAAATTCTTTCACCAGTAGAAAGCTACATTATCAGGGAGTGACATAGGCTATAGCGTTTCCCGAAATTCAATGTGGTTCCCACGGGAACGGGCCCGGAACTTCACGCGGAGTCCCGGGCAAAAAAGCTAGTATTAAATAAATAAGCTACTCTATAAGACTACCACATTTTCTAATATTAGTACCTGTCATCATCATCATCATCATCATCATCATCATCATCTCAGCCACAAGAAGTCCACTGCTGGACATAGGCCTCCCCCAAACGTCTCCAGTGCGACCTGCTGGCAGCGGCATATGCTAATATTAGTATGGATAGGGTTAAATCTTTCTTAGCTCTATGCCGTGAACATTTGGCGCACAGTGTCGGCAACGGTAAATATTTACGTGTGACTCACAGCAATCTGGATGCGCTTAAGATGGCGCTTCGGGCGTTTTCTTTATTATCAACACGCTAATGAAAACGTTCCTTGGATTTAATACTGTCTTTTTGGTTGTGACTTTACTTAGTACAAAATCTGCAGTCTGAACTGGGGCCCAAGTCTGCTATTTTAAATTAGGCGACCAACTACATATTTCCATACTATCACCACATTTTTTTTGAGTGGTAGAGCAATTATTATGAGATGGGCTATAGCTCGACCGGGGAAGTACCACCCCCTCACAGAATATCGACATGAAGCAGCATTGCGTTTCGTTCGGTGAGTGAGAGATCCAACTCCTTCCCTATCCCCTCTTTCCCTTCCCTTCCTCCTTCCTTTCCTCCAACCTCCTTGGTGGACAACGCATTGGTAGCACCCCTGGCCTGGTGGCGGCCGTTACCGCTTTCCATAAGGTGGCCCGCTTGCTTGTTTGTCTACTGTATGACAAAAAAAACACACCACTACTAGCTTTTTTGCCCGCGACTTCGTCCGCGTGAAGTTCCGGATCCGTTCTCGTGGGAACCACATTGAATTTCGGGAAAAGCTATAGCCTATGTCACTCCCTGACAATGTAGCTTTCTACTGGTGAAATAATTTTTGAAATCGGTCCAGTAGTTTCAGAGCCTATTCAATTTAAACAAACAAACAATCAAATATTTCCTCTTTATAATATTAGTGTAGAAATATAGATAGGGTGTCAGTGTAATATGAACGGAATGATCGACAGTTAAAATCTACCGTGAACTACTCTTTCAGTTAAATCGCTTTTATGTGGAAGATACCATCGAAAAGATCAATAGTGTTTCGATAGCGTGTCAAGTCAATGAAATGGCCTCGGACTTAAACAAATATCCCAAATGTCAAAAACTATTAAATAGGCTTGTTGCTGTAAAAAATGTAATTAGTCCGCCTTTTAGATTATTCAAAAATAAGGGCAACACATTTTTTCATTTGTAAATTAGACCAAAAATGACAAAGATATAGCCCATTAAAGTTACGTGTGACGTCACGCCGGCGCCGGCCGTGTGGCATTTTTTCGCACGGGGTGACGTCAAAGGCCGACTACAAAACTTTTATGCCTTGTATCTTTGTTATTTTTTGTTTAATCGAAAAAAGAAAAAATACGTGTCCAATATTTTTTTATAATCTAAAATACGGACTCAATATGATGTAATTATTTTGACCCTGGAAGCAACCCTATTGACATACTATCGACACTCTATTGGTGCATTTGTATTTAGCAGACTTGAGCGCCATCAAGGTAGGAAAAAATTGTGACAATTCGAAAGAGCTTGTAATAAGTCTATATTAATATACATTTTCATATTTGACAGGCCCACTGGTCGAGTGGCTAGCATAGCAATGCTCACTTTATCCCAAGGCCCGCGGGTTCGAATCCTGCGCAAGGCAAACCTTTGTGTGCATGAACATGTCTGTTTGCCTTGGTCTGGGTGTTTTCTATGTACTTATAATAAGTAGTTATTTACAAAATAAAAGTATTTAAGTATATTTATCAGCAATCAAGTACCCATAGTACAAGCTTAGCTTAGTTTGGTTTGCTTGGTTTGGGACTAGATGGCGTTGTGTGATTCGTCCAAGAATATTTATTTATTTATATCATGTAGTCGAACAAGGATGATGGTGCCGCTGTAAATCCCACTCTAAAAAGAACAAGTTAAACAACGTGGACCCTAACCAGGGTTTTTGATAGATCCCTGCTGTTCTCGACGGATGACAATCGTTAAGCCACGTCGGTGGTCTTAAGCCCACCATTCACTACACGAATCCGGACCCGACTCGCAACCCGGACCCGACCGCGGACCAATCTGGCGTTGCCCATACACTGCACGAACCCTCCGCTCGAAGTATGGCATGTGGGGTTCGACAGGCGCTCGCGGCTCGCAACCGCGGACCTGCGAGCCCGACGCCAACCCATTTGACAGTCTGGCGTACCGGTTCGTCGCTTCCATACACAGGTGGATTAGTCTGATGGCCGACCAATCCGCCGGACCAATCTGCGTGTGAATGGTGGGCTTTAGGGCGCTCTGTATACAGCGGCCTCAGCCATTCCGCATTGGTACAGCGTGGTAGAGTACGCTCTAATCACCTTCGATTGTAGGGAGACCCGTATCCCAGCAGTGGGATGATTATGGGTTGATATGATGATGTCTATTAATATTATAAATGCGAAAGCGTGTTAGTTTGTTTTTCTATCATGTCGAAAGTAACGATCGAATGGACATGTTTTTTTTTTGGGATAGGCCAAAGTCTGAAGAGTGTCATAGGCTACTTTTTATCCCGGAAAAACATCTTATTCTCACGGGAAAAAACAAAACCCGAGCAAAGCCAGGCTGGGCCGCTAGTAAAATTACGATCAGGCCGGTCAGCCACCCAGGAGGCCCCGCGTTCAAATCCCGGTCAGGTCATGATAAAAAAAGTTTTTTTTCTGATTGAACTGAGTCTGATGTTTATAAAATGTATTTGTTACTAGCTGACCCGTGCCCACTTCGTTGGGCATAATGTTAATAATCCTTTTTTAGTACAGGCGTTCGTAAGAAACGCTTTTATTCGACCGTTTTTTTCTCCGATTTACTTTGCAAAACCGACTTCCACGTAAGAGCCTTTTTATTTTTCGGTTTTTCATGTAACCCATGACACTCAGCAATAATGTGGCTTTCTATTGGTGAAAGAATTTTTAAAATCGGTTCAGTAGATCCCGAGATTACCCCTTACAATTTAACAAATATACAAACATACAAACTTTACTTCTTTATAATATTAGTATTGATAAAATATAGTATCGTTGAGTTAGTATCCCATAACACAAGTCTCGGTCTTACTTTGGTGTTAGCTCAATCTGTGAGATTTGTCCCTATATATTTTTTTTTTATTTATTACCGAAAGATAGGCATGTTCTGTGCACCGTGTTTAGGAGATATGTCGACATTGATGAGTTTACAGTAAGTATATATGATATAAAATCAACGTGCATAGTAACGACCACGTTACCGTTTTATAAGGGGAGATATTCACGACCATTTTCTTCTTCTAAATTAAAGGGGGTGCAACCCGGGATGTCTTCTTGGACGAATCCCACAACGTCTTCTAGTCCCAAACTAAGCAACTAAGCTTGTATGTACTATGGGTACTAGATTGCTGATAAATAATACTTAAATACTTTTTTTTAAAATAAATTATAAACACAGAAATTGTTGATAATTTTTTTTTTAATAAATATACAATAATAAAATACATAAGTAATAAGTATAATACTCAATAGATAGTTACAATTTTGTATCATATTACATATGTATATAGTATAACAGACAAGGTCTATATTTCGTTGTCAATTTAAAGATTTTAAAGTGTCGCGCCGCGCCGCCAATGTAGAGAAACCCTGACGTTATGCCTAACAAATTTTTAAGTAAATTGAGAATAACACAAAATATCCCTAGACATGTGTATATTTATTATTGCGACATATGCCTGTCGGTGTGTGAACAGCGCGCTTTATCCATTCTGTGCGTGCATGAATAATCTACACACGTTGAAAGGATATTCCGTGTATGGCCTTTAAGATGTTTGCATACGGGCCTTGCCTAAGACGGTATGACAACGAGATAGTACTTAATATGGGGACGTACACGAATTTTCATAAATTTTTCAGGATCCAAGTACATTTTCGAGTGATTTTTCAAGGTAAATCTTATCTATATATATAAAAGAAAGTCGTGTTTGTTACAACACTTATAACTCGAGAACGGCTGGACCGATTGCCATGGTTTTTGATTTGTTGGATTTGTTTCCGTCCCGAATAGCAGAATACATCTTAAAAACAATGAAAACTCGATTAGGGGTAGGGTAGGGGTGGGGTAGGGGTAGGGTAGGGGTAGGGTAGGGTAGGGTAGGGTAGGGGTAGGGTAGGGTAGGGGTAGGGTAGGGGTAGGGTAGGGTAGGGTAGGGGTAGGGGTAGGGGTAGGGTAGGGTAGTGCCTCTAAGGCGGAACAAAGTTTGCCGGGTCAGCTAGTAAATAAATAAATATAATGGAAGAGAGGTAGGGCACAGCGGATTCCGCTCAAATCGGAGCCCGTCTGGGGAAGGACCTCCACCTTACAGAAGATCGTAGGCAAATAGCATTGCTCTCAGCCATGTTGTGTTCCTACAGTGAGTAAGGTCTCCAGAGCTCCACTTTTTACAGGGTCGGCAACGTGCGATTGTTACCGCCCGTGTTGCAAGCTTCCATTGGCTACGGTGACCGTTTACCATCAGGCGGGCTGTAAGCTTGTTTGTCACTTAAGTGGTATAAAAAAAAATATACATTTGAGAAATAAAGAATTTTAAAGTGGCAGTTTAAAACAAACACGGAAGTTAAACAACGTCGACCCTAGCGTGTGTTTAGATGGGTTTCGTTATCTCGAACTTATCCGTGCTTCGTGCACGTCAAGCCGTCGGTCCCAGTTGTTGCCGATGTATGACGATTGTTAAGCCAAGACTTGCAGTTCGGTGACCTAAAAACACTGAAACCATTAAAAATATTATTTAAAAAATAAATTAACCTAATTAGAAAAAAATGTTGACGACCACTCCTTAAGGGCGAGTTGTAATTGAGTTAGTAATAATTAAAGTAACGATTCCACCGGCATACCTATATTGATTGATGATGGAGCACGCCCTTAAACAGTCGAGGAGAAAAGCGCCTCAAAAATAAATAAATATCATAGGGACAAATCACACAGATTGAGCTAGCCCCAAAGTAAGTTCGAGACTTGTGTTATGGGATACTAACTAAACGATACCATATTTTATAACATATATATATAGGTACTAGCGAAACCCGCGCAACTTCGTTTGCGTATATCTCGCTTTCCCGCTTTTTATAAAAGGAACCCCTGTGCAAAATTTCAAGCTTCTAACTAACCCTTATAGTTTAGGCCCTGCGTTGACAGTCAGTCAGTCAGTCAGTCAGCTTCTCCTTTTATATATATATATATTCGAACCCGGGACCTCCTGGGTGGCAGTCCAGCGTGGTAACCATTACGCCACGGAGGCTTTTTCTTCGGGTGGGTCCTTCTTAGCTTGACAGTGACCGTCATAATAATAAAACGTGTCGTTTAAAAATAGTTTTGAGAAATAGGGTTGTTTCCAGGTTCAAAATAATTACATTCTAATTAGTCCGTATTTTAGATTTTATAAAAATATTGGACACGTATTTTTTCTTTTTTCGATTAAACAAAAAATAACAAAGATACATGGCATAAAAATTTAGGAGTGGGGGGCCCTTGACGTCACCCCGTGCGAAAAAATGCCACGCGGCGTAACGTCACACGTTACTTTAATGGGCTATATCTTTGTCATTTTTGGTCTAATTTACAAATGAAAAAATGTGTGTCCCTTATTTTTGAATAATCTAAAAGACGGACTAATTATTTTTTTTACGGCAACAAGCCTATTCACGGTTAGTATTGCACTTTGTATTTTTTTATGTAATATTTTACATTTAAGTATAGCTAATCAGTAAATACTTGTCCACCCGACATTACTTATTGTATTTTAAATGTATCTTTTAAGAATTATAATTATTATGCGAGTGAAGTTTCACTCGTGCTCGATTCTTTCACTCGCTGATCCGATCCATTCATTTTTAATGATCCATCATGTCGACCCACAATCCCACTGCTGGGAAATGAAATGAAATGAATGAAAAAAAATATTTCAGAAATAAAATTAGGCCTGGCTTGGAATTTTGTCTAGTCATTTACAACTTTGTGTATTTAAAAGAATATAAACTACCACCATTTCGGAAACGAGTTAAATGGCAACCGGTAAAAGAAATGGCGAAAGAAAACCGGTTACGGCTTTTTTTGTCATTTAACTATTATTTTTTTAGTGAAAAAAAAACCCGTAACTTAACTAACGTATATAGTATGTTAGTTAGGATACGGGTCTCCCGTTAATCGAATGGGATTGTACTCTGCACGCTGCTCTAATGCGGATTGGCAGAGGCCGGGTATTTTCAAGCATCCTGTAGGCCACCGACTATAGAAAAAATATAATTTATTCTCAGACATAAGTCCATACATCCTACTAACATTTTAAAGACGAAAATTTGTGTGTATGTTTGATACTCGTCACACTCAAATGCATGGGTAAATTTTTGTGGAATAAGGTTTGGTAGCCGATTCCTTGGATTAACATATAGGGTACTTTTTATCCCGAAAAGTACGCGATTTCCGTAGGATTTGGTCAAAAGTCTGGTATGATGGCGCTGCTTACATAAAATTAAACGCGGGTAACACCGTGGGCTGCAGCTAGTTAGTTACATAAAATTGAGAGGTAACAATTTATAATTAGGTAGTGCAAATTAAGAATTATAATTACACATTTCACATTAACCCATCCTTTTGACCTAGCCTATGTAACTAATATTAAACTCAATAACACGCATACTCTTGGTGTAGAGGAGACTGCTGATGCCTTATTAAACGTTTTGATACCGGACGATAACATAAGTAAGGATAGCGAATATCATCGTGACGTTCGAGATTCGGCCACGCAATGCCCTCTAACTCCAAAATCCAATCTTCCATCACTAGACGAGTTTCTATCGGTAGTTAAGGCTTTGCCAACTAATAAGGCCTCCGTGGCGTAATGGTTACCACGCCAGACCGCCACCCAGGAGGTCCTGGGTTCGATCCCCGGTCGGGTCATGATGAAAAACGAACTTTTTCTGATTGGCCTCGGGTCTTGGATGTTTATCTATATATGTATTTGTTATAAAATATAATATCGTTGAGTTAGTATCCCATAACACAAGTTTCGAACTTACTTTGGGGCTAGCTTAATCTGTATGAATTGTCCCTATATATTTATTATTTATTTTAGTTAAGGCTTCTGGTGACGTTAAAATAACTAATAGGATGATTCAAGAAGCATGCAAAGTAGCCGCTGATTTCATCTTAATGGTTTACAATCGTTGCATCGACGAAGGTTATTTTCCTACCGTCTGGCGACAAGGCTTCATTAGATTAATACCTAAAGGCGGTGATAAACAGCCTGACGATCCTAAATCCTATCGTCCTATTACCCTTCTACCATCATTAGGTAAGGTTCTCGAACGTCTCATAGTTCCGCGTTTGCTACCAGGTGGCCCTAAATTTCACGAAAGACGAAAGACGGTAGGTTTCACCGTCGGGAAATCTACCGTCGATGCAGCTCTTACCGTCCATAAAGCTGTTGAGCATTCTGAAAGTAAATTTATATGTGATACTTGGGTTGTATAACATATGGTTCAGCGGTTTTCGTGGATCGTGTAACAATTGGGGCCGCGCGAAGAAAATTATTGCAAAATCAGCGTCTTGCCTTGATATTTTTGTGTAAGTCTTACAGAACTGTCAGCACGGAGGCACTCCCTGTGCTGGCTGGCGTAATACCCGTCGATTTGGAGATACAGCGTCGCGCGTCGATGTACTATAGATCAAAAGAAATTACCCCCGCGTTCCTTTAAGACACGTGATCGTGACAAAATAAATAGACTATTTAACCCATTAGATGACATATTACAGACTCTTCTATCGGAATGGCAGGAAAGGTGGGAGACTTCCGTAAAAGGCCGTCATCTGTATCTGTTCTTTCCCTCTGTGAGAGACAGATTAAAGAAAACCTGGCTAGAGGTCGACCATCAAGTAGCTCAATTTTTAACGGGACACGGAAACTTTAAGACCAAGTTATTTTATTTCAAGGTTGTACCTTCTCCTTTCTGTGAGTGTTCTGCCGCGAATACCAGAGTAGAACAAACAGCCCATCACGTTCTGTGGGAGTGTGATCTTTGGCATGACGAACGCGTAATCATGTTGGATTCTTTACATGTCACTTCGGGCGTAGTTTATTATTCTGATCTCGTAGCAAGCAGAGAGAATTATCAGGCATTTAGAAGGTTTTGCAATACATATTATTGGAATCAAAATAGTAAACAACAGCTCTCATAGCATTAGATCCCAATAGTAATGTAACAATAGACCGTGGTGCTCGGCAATCGAGCCTCACTTGATATGCCATCTCTCTAGGGTATAATGCCTTTTGCTTCAAATTGCTGTTTCTCACGTAGTTGTTAAGGAGGGAAGTCCTTTCAATACTTCCTACTCCTACTATTTTCTTTCTGATTAAATTCGTTGTGAGTTCCAAGACAGCTGTAGTTTTCTTTCCCGGGACATCAATAAGCTTCATTGCTTATTGTCTATCTGAGGTCGCCGTTGTTGATCCTGGCTACACAGGAGACACAGTGGTGGGAATGTGTGATGGGCTTGTCCCGATTAACTCATTCTAATCCTAACTAATATTATAAATGAGAAAATGAATTTGTTTGTTTGTTTGTTATTCCTTCACGGCTTAACTAAACAGCAGATCATTATGAAAATTTGTATATATATTGTCACGGGTACAGAGCCCAACATAGGCTACATTTTATCCCGTGAAAGTACGTCGTTCCAGTGGGAAAATAATTTTTCTACTATAGAGGGCGCTGTATCGGCCAACAGATGGCGTCACAAGTCGCGCTATAGGTTGTCGTGTTGTCAAACGAGATCTATGTCAAAATTAACGCGAGCAAAGCCGCGGGGAAAAGCTAGTTAACCCATAAATTATATTGCTATTACTATGGCTTAACTATTGTTATCCATCGACGGAGAAGCTCGGGATAAGATTACGTAACCCATCCAAACACTGTCTAGTGTCGACGTTGCTTAACTCGCGTGGTCGTTTAGAATGCGACACACAGCGATGCCAACGAACCTGTGGAATTGTACCCTAATTCAAATGAGTCACTTTTTTGTGCTGTCAAAAATATAATAATATCAAATATTTACGAATTACACAAAACTTAAGCATAATGATTTATTATACATACATAAACACACAAATATATACTTTATATACATAGAGATACAATCTAAAGTTGTATGGTAAAAGCTCAGTGCTAAAAGTTAGGGCACTTTTCACGGTATCACAATGTACATTGAGAATTTGCAAAGCCCGCTATAAAAGCTCGCTTCACGACACGCCCCAAAAGCGAAAACACATTAAGCTCTCCACCTACCTATAATAACATAAAAAATAACGTTGTATAAAAAAGAATTTGAGAAGCCTGAAATCATATTGACCAATAATCATTTTACTGCTGTGATGCGGGTCTCCCTTCAATTGAAGGTGATTAAAGCATACTCTGCGTAGAGGTAGGGCACAGCGGATAATCCGCTCAAATCGGAGCAGCCCGTCTGGGGATGGACCTCCACCTTACAGAAGATCGTAGCCAAATAGCATTGGTCTCGGCCATGTTGTGTTCCTACGGTGTGTAAGGTCTTCAGAGCTCCACTTGGGGGGGTTGGGAGGGTTGGCAACGCGTGAGTGATACCCCCGATATTGCTTACGTCTCTAGGCTACGGTGACGGCTTACCATCAGGCCGACCGTATGCTTGTACTAGCAGCCAAAGCACTAACTGCAAATAGGATGACAAACAAGCGCATACTCATACGTTCTGATAGTAAGTCAGTGCTTTGCGCCCTCGAAAGATACCTGGTAACATCAAGCCTGGTCTTGGCCATGACGCCTTAACGGAAGCAGGATACTCCAACCACATAGCACTGCAGTGGATCAAAGGACACAGCGGCGACAGAGTTAACGATGCTGCTGACATGTTGGCGAGGAGAGGATCCGGCAACAGGCCATTTGGTCCGGAGCCGATCTTCCTCTTACCGGTCAGCTGGCTCAAAGGTAACATTTTAAAACATACTGTCTTCCTACATAACAAACTATGGTTAGGTATCACAGATTGCAGACAAGCGAATGTAGCCCTCCCTAATGTGGATACTCGCCTCGTTAATTCTCTAATAAACTTAAGCAAACAAAAACTAAGATTAATCACCAGCTTTAACAAACATATTTTCACCATAGGTGTTACTGACAGTCCCATGTGCAGAGCCTGACGTGCTGCTGGAATGCAGCGAGGTGTCAGCATACCGGGCAACCTGGGAACCCCAGGCAGTCTCCGGGAGGCACTCAGCGACGTCAAGTCCGTGGCCGGCTTCCTGGAGGAAATAGGATGGCTGGAGTAATCCGGCTCCCACTCTTCGCACGCACAATGGGCACATAGGTTGCCTAATTGCGGAGAAGGCCCGCAAGTCAACAAGTAACAAGAGCATACTCTGCCACGCTGCTCTAATGCGGATTGGCAGAAGCCGTGTTTTAAAACCGCCCAAAGGCCATCGACTTGGTTTAACGATCGTCATCTATCGACAACAGCCGGGACCGACGGCTTAACATGCCCTCCGAAGCACGGAGAAGCTTGAGATAATGAAACCCACCCAAACGCTGGTTAGGGTCGACGTTGCTCAACCTGTGTGTTCATATTAGAGTGACACACAGCGACGCTATCGAGCTCCTCGATATGCATAATATATAAGTTTAGATAAATAAGTATTTTCTCACACATAAAACCAGCGCTATTCGGATACTGCAAGCACATTTTAAGAACAAAAGACCATAACAGATAACAACATTATTATTCTTGTGTGTTTCCGAATGGACTTTACATTGTACAACCATGAGAAGTGTTTTTTTATACCACGCCGGATGCAAACAAGCATACGGCCCGCCTGATGATAAGCAGTCACCGAAACTTAAGGACGCTTGCAATACCGGGGGCATCAGTCCCGCGTTGCCTGTAAAAAGTGGAGCTCTGGAGACCTTATATAAAATATTATTATATAAAATTCAAAGTCCTGACTAGTCTGTGCGTTGATATATAGTTAAGTCAGTCGACTTAACTATATATCAACGCACAGCCCGAACCGCTGGGACTAGAGATTCCGAATTTGGAATGTAGGTTCCTTACCAGGTCTAGTGGTGTACTATGTGAGAATTTTTCAAAATTCCCATGGGAAACCGAGATATACGCGAACGAAGTTACGAGTATTTTACTAGTTATATATATGTTACGCTCAAAGACCGAAAACGCTCAGTAAGCAGAAAAATAGCTCACATCACGGAATCGTAAGAATAAGGTGTTATTGATCACAAGATAAATCTAACCTGGAGGGCTACTACGAAACGTAAATCCGATACTTCGGCAGAAGTATCGGAAGAATTTTAACCGTGAAATACAAGTTATTTCATGATTATAATTCAATGAACTACTAAAATAACCATAAAGTACAAGGTATTTCATGGATAGAATTCAAGGTATTACTAAAATAACCATGAAATACCTTGTATTTCACGGTTAAAATTCTTCCGATACTTCGGCCGAAATATCGGATTTACGTTTCGTAGTAGCCCCCCTGACCCACCAATGTCTGTCTGAGTACCACCAGACATTGGTGGGTTAGGTGAGGGTTATCTTGTGATCATAAATTCATCAATTGTCTTAGATTTTTTCTTACGGTTCAATCAACGCATTGTGAGTAATTTTTCTCACAACGCGTTTATTTTATTTATAAATATATAGGTACTTTAGAAAAACTCAGACTCTCGAACAAACACTAATGCCATCTATTGACATAAAAGTATAGACAACCTGTCCGGTAGGTACTGAGATTGTGCGACATTGCATGGTGCACATGCACACCACCAGCCCCCTTACTCTTGAAGATAATTCCGCACGAACGCCATTGGATTGTTAATTTTAGGAACTCTTTACAGCTAAACTAGCGCTAACTAAATACTAAACTAAATGAAATCGGATTGTATGCTAACCAAATAGTTAGTCAATTATAAAATTTCAATGTTAACAAATTAGGATTTGCTGTTAATTTTTCATTTGAATTTTTACAGAATTGAATAATTATTTTTATATTTTATATTTATGTATGAATATTTATATCCTACTTAAGAATATTACAATCTAGCGATTGGCTAATTAGTAATTTAATTTTGACCTAAACTTATAAAACGTATTGTCTAAGAATATTGTCCATCGACTTATCTTAGTGTCTGTTAATTGAAACACTTTGTTCATGTGTTAAATGAAGAATTGAAATTAAAATCGCGATTGCTATGCAGAGTAACCTACAGGTTTTAGTCGTTTGCGAGCGAGCGGCAGAGAAGCATTGGTGTCCAAGTGACAAAAAAGTATCTACCGTACAGCTTGTTTTTACTTTTATATCCATGATGCCATCACATAATAAAGTATGTTTGATCTGAGCGGGAACCGAAGCCCTCTGGTGGCGAATGTCAGATCACGCACGATCACAATAACGCACCACACCGGTCTGTCCAAACGGTCAAGCGACTCTTTTTTTTTAACTTAATTACCTAGGTACTTTTTTGTTATTTTTTATATATTTTTTTTATATTTTAATTTATAAATATTTAGGGACAATTCATAGGTACAGATTGAGCTAGCCCCAAAGTAAGTTCGAAACTTGTGTTATGGGATACTAACTCAACGATATTATATTTTATAACAAATATAGATAAACATCCAAGACCCGAGGCCAATCAGAAAAAAAAAATTTATGATTTGAAACATTTGAAAAACGGGATTTGAAACCACTATTAAATCGTCAAATCAAATATGTAGTGCGTAACGATTAATCGTAATGGATCGAATCAAGGCAAACGTAACGAATTTACCGATACTCAGCTATAAATAAATGAATAAAATATTATAGGGACAAATTGAACTAGCCCCAGTGTTCGAGTCTTGTGTTATGGAATATACCTAGTTGCCGGCATGTAACCATAGAATAAGTAATAACCCGAGGTAGAATGGACACTCTCCGCCCCGCACCGGACCGAGTTACCGCACCCCGGGAGCCCCTCGCGGAGCCCTCAGTCGCAAAGGTGTGCGTTTAGTGAACGAATGTGTATACGTGTGCGCGTGTACAGACGACATTGGCCTATGTAGTAGAAATAGGTAATTATTTCACGCGCGTTGTATGGAGTGTCCGGGCTGTTGTACCTGTGACGTAACTTTATAATTTGTATTGTGTTGTGACGAATCATCTAATTGTACATTTTTAAATACGGATTTTAATTTAACTGATTTGTATATTTTAAAAAAAATTTAGCGATGACCTCGGATGCGCAGAAATCGAAAATAAGGTATCGTGTAGTTCAATCTCAGAACACAGAAAGAAGAGAAATGTAATAAGACAGTTTTTGTACCGGAACCGATGTCGCCACTTACACACACAGTTACATTTTAACACATTCATAGAATAATCTCCGACAGTCACACTCACACAAATCGTAAGCCCGTGATTTGCAGTTCGATTACGAACACAGAAGTAAGAAGTGTATTATAGTGACGGCACCTAACGAAAAAGGGCGACAAGCATTATCGATAACTTTACCTCTCGATATTTTACAATAACAATTATTACGCACTACAACTATGAACGAGATATGGTTTGTGGGCGGGGCGCATGTCGCCATTTTTAACCGACTTCAAAAAAGGAGGAGGTTCTATGTTTCATTGTATATATATATTTTTTTGTATGTCCGCCGATTACTCCGTCAATTCTTGACCGATTTTCAAAATTTTTATTTATATGAAAGTGCATACTCCCAGGTTGGTCCCATTGTCACCAAGTCAGGATCTGATGATGGGATCCCAGGCAAATCGAGGGCAACCCTCAGATTTTATAGGCACGTACAACGCGTTACTTATGTTTTCGTAAGCTATTCATGTTTTTACGTCTGGAAGTCATCATCCCATGTTGATGAGGTGATGATAGAAGGTACAACTCCTAAACGGATAGGAGTTAGGGGATGATTCTTTAAGTATTGTAGGTGTGTATTAGATTAGACCATTTGATTTTTTTTCCATCATAACTTGTCACCAATCAGGATCTGATGATGGGATCCCAAGTAAATCGAGTGCATTCCTTAAATTTGATAGGCACGTACAACGCATTACTTATGTTTTCGTTAGCTATTCATGTATTTAAGTCTGGAGTAATTAATAGTATTATAATAGTAATTTTTAGTTTCAAACCAATTAAAAGATTATAATAGTAATTTTTAGTTTCAAACCAATTAAAAGAAAGAACTTAAAAAAAATTGTACATAATAATAAGCGATTTTTTTAAAACTAATCAAATGAGTTTTTAGTTGAGCTTCCCCTTGAGTTTGATCCAATACTTATGGGACTGGGACACCCTGTACAAGGAATGCACTGTAGTAAAAGTTTCAAATTATTATACTTTCAAAAATTAGAAATACAAAGATATCGATACTAAAATATTCTACTTTTGGCAGCACTACATGGCTTGTGCGACGGCCATTATTACTTTGACAGATCGCGGAAGCTACAAGCGGCGGTACCACGATATTTTCACAACATTGTAATTATCGTTACGTTTGCATTCCATTGTACGTGCATACCGCAAAACATTGAAAAGCGCGTATCCAAAACAAGCAATGGACAATATTTGTAACGGAAGTATCGACTATGCCGTATATTGTTTAATAATTTCTATGCCTCAAAAATATTTCGTTAATTTGTCATTTATATAGAAAAATATTAAATAAATGACTTACCTATGATAAGTAACACCACTATTACTTGAATTTACCGTATCACTGCGATTTTTGCACGTAATTAAAGCACAAGCCGGCATTTTTGATGACATTCACGGACGTGTGTTCGCGGAAGCGTTGTTTTGTGAATGACTTAGAACAATCAAGTTCCTGCACATTTGTGCAGAAAATGGCGTCATGTGCCCCGCCCACAAACCATATCTCTTGTATTCTGATATCTGTGAGTTCAATAGTAAGGCAAGCCAGATAGGTATAAGCAGGGGGGTCCCACTGACCCGCCCGGCGGGTATCTTCGTCTCAAGCAAACGGCACGAGCGCCGCTAGCGATAGAAAGAGAGGCAAATATAACTGTAGTTGTGTGCGCTGTGCGAACTGAATTGCACCTTATTGTATCGTAGCGAGAGTCCCTATTTCTTTAATTGATTTTGCGGAGTGGAACTTCTGTACGTAGTACTATTATCTATTCTGTGGTATAAGCTCTACCTACAAACAACGGATATTATTGTAAAAAAACCTACTAGCTTTTGCCCGCGGCTTCGCTCGCGTTAATTTTATGACATAGGTCTCGTTTGACAACAAAACAACCCATAGCGCGACTTGTGGCGCCATCTGTTGGCCGATACAGCGCCCTCTATAGTAGAAAAAATATTTTCCCATTGGAACGACATACTTTCACGGGATAAAAAGTAGCCTATGTTGGGCTCTGTACCTCTAACAATAGGTATGTATGCAAATTTTCATAATGATCGGCTGCTTAGTCAAGCCGTGAAGAAATAACAAACAAACTCACTTTCTCATTTATAATATTAGTACCTAAGGATAAAACATAGAACATAACCCATACTCGAGAACAGACAAAAATGCCATCACATAAAAATGTTTTCTCCGAGCGGGAATCGAACCTTCGCCCTTTGTGACGATTCGAATTTCAGTTTAGGTAAACACTATTTTAACGCACGTGTAATAATTATTAACCGCTTTAGAAAAAAATAATAATAATTAGGTATTTTATTATTTATGCGTTATTTTATTGTATCATAAAATTTTTAATTAATAACAATAAATTTTTCATGTAATAGGCAGTAGAAAATATACATATTCATATGCCATAGTGAAGGAAGTGGAATTCTGTCAGAAGTTTGCTATTTTTGAAGTACGCAGTATGAAGAGATCCACAGGATTGATCATAATATTATTAAGTGTCTGTAAGTAATAATATTTTTATAGTATAACCCTTTGAGTTAGTGTAGTGTAGTGAAACAATATTGACTAAAGATCATATATTATTATCAAAGTATGCGGAATGTCATAAGCTTTAATAAAACCAGACCTATGCTAAAGATAGTGAAATAACATTAAAACCACACGATCAGAGTGTTTTCAATTAATAGACACTAAGATGTCTATGTACAACATCCTTTTTAAGTTTAGGTTAAAGTTAAAACTAATTAGCCAAAACTACAAATTACTAATGAGTTGGGTTGAACCTTCAAGAAGCGAGCATATTTTTCTCCTGCCAGATGGGCCGTAGGTCACTGGTCTCGCTCGCGAGTAGACGTCTATCAGAACTACGATTATTTAAAATTAAAATTAAATATTAATAAATTAAATCCGTGTTGTTGTACTAGAAGTAAATAAAACATAGGGCTCAACGTGCCATACTAAAAGTAGCTTAGAGTAGGGTATGGCGCCATCCCATTGACATGTTTACTCAGAATTCAACCATCCCCGAGTACGCCAATTATATATAACTACTACCAAATACTATAGAAACTCTACCGAGTTAATACGCACAGCTTCGGAAGAAAGACAAGACGCGCGACACTAGCGCTACTATAGAAATAGGGCGGCATGAGGTGAACGATTTCAAAACTTTTGTGCGTTTTGTATGCAAAATGTTAACGCGACACTAGCGCCCCTAGCGGCATGAGGTGAACAGGAGGTTGCCAAGTCATTGTATGAGAAACGTCAAGAGCTGTGCGTATTATATTTCTATAGTATTTGCTACTACTATTTTGCGATTCCGTAAGGAAGCTAAACAAACTGCTAGTCAGTCAGAGTCATATGGACGGTTTAAATGGAAAGCAAATAATTATATTGTTGACATGACTAGACGTAACTGCAGACAAACTGTAATGTCAGTTGGGGTAAGGCCGCTACCAAGGCAAGACTACCAGTGCCTGATATCTCGAGAAGTACACCTTCCTATTCTATTTTGATATACTAGTTATAAAGCGGACACGGTAAATATCTCCATATAAAACACAGAGGTCGCTACTGCCACAAATATGACCACCACATCGAAAATAAAAACGGACATTTGAAAAGTTAAGAATGCTAGGTGTAAGATAGTTTTATTTTTGTATTTTTTTGTGAAAAAGAACGTTCCTATCGAGTTGTCACGGACACAAGTAGCATCATAAAAATATGGGCTTTAAAATAATGTAACTCGGTAAACGTAAAATAAAGAGGTTTCTGTTATATTTTACTTTGAAAAAACATAACCCGAAAAGATCAAGTGTGGTAAAACTACCAGTGAGCCCGGAGTAAGTATAAAACATGCTAAATTTGCTGTATTTGTGGAGTAATAAACATTTTTCGAATGAATACTACTGTGAAATGTTGTACACAATTATTTTAATATGGTAGGTTAGTATAAGATACCTTGTCTGGTTTCCGGACTGGATTTTGTAAATTATATGTTGGACTTGCCCTGTTTTTTTATTTACTTAAATTACTACAAAACTAAAAAAATTGCCTTTATTCTACCACAAACTTTAATACAATGTCCATATTATGTGAAAATAAATAATAAATAAAATGCCGTTTTAATAAATACAATATTGTTTCCATTAATAATTTATATAAAAATTCCATAATATATTAAATAACTAGCTGTTACCCGCGGCTCCGCCCGCGTGGTCAAGCAAAATTACCAATAATTTCGTTCCCGTGGGAATTAAAAAAAAACGACTTTATCCTTGTCAACAACATAAAGGGAATCTCTATAAAAACTTTCAACCTTTCAGGTTAAGCGCTTCCGATAATACACGCGTAGTCTAATTATTCCGAATCCTGTAGGAATTTAAAAAAAATCCCATCTTTATCCTTGTTTACTTTATAAAGGGAAGCTTAATACAAAATCTAGGAGTTCTAGGTTGAGCGCCTACGATAATACACGTGTAGTCCTATTTTTCTCGTTCCCGTGGGAATTTAAAAAAAACGACTTTATCCTTGTCAACATCATAAAGGGAAACTCCATAAAAAATTTCAACTTTCTAGGTTGAGCGCTCCCGATAATACACGTGTAGTCTTATTATTCCGAATCCTAAGGGAATTTTAAAATTCCCGTCTTTATCCTTGTCTAGGTACTTTATAAAGGAAAGCTTAATACAAAATCTAGGCGTTCTAGGGTGAGCGCCCACAATAACACACGTGCAGTCCTATTTATACCGTTACCGTGGGAATAAAAAAAACCCGTCTTTACCCTTGTCTACATCATAAAAGAACCTCTATACAAAATCTCAGTTTTCTAGGTTGAGCTCCCCCGTTATTTGAATCTGTAGGAATTTAAAAAAAATCCCGTCTTATTCCTTGTCTACTTTATAAAGGCAACCTCAATACAAAATCCTAGTGTTCTAGGTTGAGCGCCCACAATAACACACGTGCAGTCCTATTTGTCCCGTTCCCGTGGGAATTCAAAAATCCCGTCTTCATCCTTGTCAACATCATAAAAGGAATCTCTATACAAAATTTCAGCTTTCTAGGTTGAGCGCCTACGATAACACACTTACAGTCCTATTACTCCCTTTCCCGTAGGAATTTCATAAAATCCCATCTTTATCCTTGTCAACATCATAAAAGGAACCTCTATACAAAATTTTAGCTTTCTTGGTTGACCGCCTGCGATAATACACTTACAGTCATATTACTCCCTTTCCCGTGAGAATTTCATAAAATCCCGTCTTTATCCTTGTCAACATCATAAAGAGAACCCCTATACAAAATTTCAGCTTTCTAGGTTGAGCGCACGCGATAATACATTTGCAGTCCTATTACTCCCTTTCCCGTAGAAATTTAAAAAAATCCAGTATTAGTGAGCACCTACGCCCTAAAAGGAACCCCCATGCAAAATTTGAGACTCCTGGCACTTGTAGTTTCGGAGATTTCGTGATGAATCAGTCACTGATTTTCTCGTTTATATATATAGACTAGCTGTTACCCGCGGGTCCGCCAGGGTGGTAAAAAAAAACCCGACTTTATCCTTGTCAACATCATAAAGGAAATCTCTGTAAAAAATTTCAGGTTATTAAGTTAAGCGCTTCCTATAATACACGTGTAGTCTAATTGTTCCGAATACTGTGGGAATTTTAAAAAATCCCATCTTTATCCTTGTCTACTTTATAAAGGGAAGCTTAATACAAAATCTAGGAGTTCTAGGTTGAGCGCCCCCACGTGCAATGCTAATCTTCTCGTTCCCGTGGGAATAAAAAAAAAACGACTTTATCCGTGTCAACATTATAAAGGGAAATTCTGTAAAAAAAATCAGCTTTCTATAATACACGTGTAGACGCTTAGGTAGCAGATCACCCCATTTCATCCCCCTAGTGGTTGAATTTTGAAAAATCCTGAAACATGTACTTACTCATTTACCGCCAGGAGTATTGCTGCGAAGTTTCAAATAAAATGATCTAACTAATCTAGTTTCTTCATACAAACTTTGGACTCTCGTTTCACCCCCTTAGGATGTGAGTTTTGAAAAATCCTTTCTTAGTGCACCCCTAGACTTCATAGGGAACCTATGTGCCAAATTTGGAGTCTCTAGACCCAGCGGTTAGGGCTGTGCGTTGATATGTCAGTCACCAATCAGTCAGTTTCTTCTTTTATATATTTAGACTCGGAAAGTTTCATACTAACTTTGCAACCCCGCTTAACAAAGAACGCTTAACAAAGAAAGTTTCAATAAAGAACCTTAATGCTGAATTTCATTCGAATAACTTCAAAAACGGCAAAGTTTTATACCAACTTTGCGCCCCCGTTTAATCCCCTAAGGGATGTTTTTGAGAAAAATATTTTACTCGTGTTTCATGCCTTTCAATAAAGAACCTTAATGCTGAATTTCATTTGAATAATTTTAAAAGCGGCCATGTTTCATACTAACTTTGCGCCCCCGTTTAACCCCCTAAGGGATGTTTTTTGAGAAAAATATTTTACTCTTGTTTCATACCTTTCAATAAAGAACCTTCATGCTGAATTTCATTCGGATTACTTCATAAACGGCAAAGTTTCATACTAACTTTGCACCCCCGTTTCACCCCCTTAGGAGTTGAATTTCGCAAAATCCAGTGTTAGTGAGCACCTACGTCCCAAAAGGAACCCTCATGCAAAATTTGAGACTCCTGGCACTTGTAGTTTCGGAGATTTCGTGATGAATCAGTCAGTGATTTTCCCTTTTATATATATAGATTGTATATCTCATTATTATTTTTATTACATTATTATTGTATGTTTGTGGAAGTCGCCTCTTTGGCGTAGGCCTCCCCCAGCATCCTCCATTTCACTATATCTCTGGTATGTCTAATCCAGTCTGGTCCGCATCTTTCTTTACATATGTCTTCCCATCGTTTGTTCGGTCGACCTCTACATCTTTTTATATATTTTTTATATCCCCTGGAGCCGAAGAAAAGTGCTGAGACGGGTCCTCCGACCCGCGCCTATGCCGCCGCTGCCGCCATACCACCACGGCAGCCTAAACCAACGGGGAAAACAAAAACGAAGTTGACATTGACACCCTGTCAACCGAAGATAAGGTGCGACGAGGAAGGCTTCACAAAAGTGGAAAGAAGAAGGAGGAAGCCCGCTAGCCGAAACCATCTCGGCACTGCACCTACTGCACCAGAACATCCGCTACGTCCGGAAGTACGCTCGACGCAGCTGTATGTGTCACGACTGCACTGGTCCACGAGAATCGAAGATCTCGTAGACTACGTCCGTAAGAAGTCCACTTTCACTCTGAGGGCCGAACGGTTGGAGTCTCGCCATAAAGTGAATTTTAGTTCGTTTGTGGTGAGAGTACCAACACACCATCTGGAGACCTTCATGAAGGAGGACTTCTGGCCGCAGGGAGTCGTGTTTCGGAAGTTTCGAGGCCGGCTGCCAGCTGACAACGCACGCGTCTTATCGACGAAGCATATTTAGTGTGTTAATTATTATATTATTTTATGTATGTTAAATTGTAAGGTATATATTATAGTATTGTATATATGTTAGACTATAAGGTATGTATTATATGGGCCATAATTTCATTGTTAAATTCGTTGCCTGAAATAAATGATTAAATATATCGACATATATATTTAAATATTAATGCATAATTTAATTTCGCCGTTTCTTTTACCGGTGGTCATTTTGCCTTGTTTCCGAAATGGTGGTAGTTTATAGAGTAGCTTATCTATAGAATAATTATATTATTATTTAACATTCATTGTAAATGACGTGTATAAATACACAACTTTTATATAAATTCTTATTCTGGCCATAAATACTGTTACAACTAAAAATAAACAAAATATTACATTTGAATTTGGAATCTGTCATTTTTATATGATTTTTCATTGTCTTTTCTTATTTTGGCGCCAATACATTGTACAATATTTTGCGATATTAAAATAGAGTGGGGTAATGTAATAAAGAGAACCTAATCGCTGTGATTGCATTTCACAAAGTAGGTATGGAGTCAAGTGCAATTTTTAAAACTCTTCATACGCTTGGTATTAGTAAAATGTTTGTGTACCGGTCTATTAATAGGTACAATGAGAGCTCCTCTGTTTGTGACAGAAAAAGATCTGGCCGTCCACGTAGTTTTCGTACGAAAAAGGTGGCCAAAGCAGTAAGAAATTCTGTCCGAAAGCAAAAGATTTTATCTCGGGAGATGAAGATAGCACCTAGAACCATGTCGCGTATTTTAAAAGATGACTTAGGACTTGCAGCCTCTAAGAGACGTACTGGCCATTTCTTAACTGATAATTTAAAAAAGAATAGGGTGGTAAAATCGAAAAAACTACTGAAGCGGTACGCAAAGGGAGGTAACAGAAAATTTTTGTTTACGGTTGAGATTATAGGGACGCGCCCGCAACTGTGGGTGTTTTGCGGACGCGTCTGTATGGACCTAGCCCCTAATTATTATTGTAATTTTTTTTTTTTTTAATCATATTATGTTTTATTATTGTTTCTAATTAAGTTTTTGTAAAATTTTGCGCCACCTACCTGTTATTTTTCAATTTTATTTCTCTACCCTAAGGTCGTCTGGAAGAGATTGCTTTAGCGATAAGACCGCCTGTTGTACTTTACCTACATGTTTGTACTTTTAATTTGTTGTTTTTTTTTTTGGTGCAATAAAGAATATTGTATTGTGTATTGTATTGTATTTTTTTTTACAATTGAGCTACATTTTAACAAACAAAATGACCGTATTTATGCTCAAAGCTCTAAGGAAGCTTCCCAATTAGTCGACAGAGTGCATTAGTGCAACGTGGGCATTACCCGACTTCAGTGATGGTTTGGTAGGGTGTTAGCTATGAAGGAGTGACTGAGCTATACTTTTGTGAAAAAGGTATCAAAACATCGGCACAAGTGTATCAAGATACTATTCTTGAGAAGGTAGTTAATCCCCTTAACAACACCATGTTCAATAACCAAGCATGATCCTTCCAGCAAGACTCGGTGCCGAAGCACAAAGCTCGGTCCACGCAGTCTTGGTTGGAATTGAACGTTTCCGACTTCATCAGAGCTGAAGACTGGCCGTCGTCTAGTCCCGATATTAATCCGCTGGATTATGATTTATGGTGCGTTTTAGAGAGTACGACTTGCTCTAAACGTCATGATAATTTGGAGTCCCTAAAACAATCCAAAACATACGATTGGCAGTGAAGAATTTTCCCATGGAAAGAGTGCGTGTTGAAATTTTAACCGTATACTCTGGTCTACGGCCCCATGAAGTTGTGAAAAAATCAAATTTCTAAGTTTACGTTAAAAAAAGATACGGCGGTTTATTCAGCAAAAACGCATATTTCAACGTTCTGAAGGAAATCAAAACGGGGCTACTATGAACGAAAATACGAACTGACGTTTCGTTGAATTCTTACCAGTTTTGAACCTTATAATAAACTTTATAGTGCCTAATGTCTTTTTTGACAGCACTACGTGTTTCGTTTGTTTCGGGTGGAGACTTTCATAGTAGCCCTCGCTTGTTTTTACTTTTTAATGACTTGACGTTTGATGTGTCAAATTATGACAGTAAATGGTCATACTGAAGTCATATTAAATGAATCTTTTTCTCTTTAGCAACGTCATGTTGTGAATAATAGAAATGGTACATACATTACATTTATATACCTATATTATCTATCAACTAAATTATATTAAATAGAGTAAAGTAAATTATGTATATAAGAAATGTTTTCAACCGGGAAGGACCTGGTGGGCAATTCACGTAACAAGAACCGATTCTAGTTCGATTCAACGACACTCGCTGTCCCGTTCAATTCCTATTTTGTATGAGTGAGACAGCGAGTGTCGTTGAATCGAACTAGAATTGGTTCTTGTTACGTGAATTGCCCCACTGGACGCCCACGACCCACGACAGGGAATCCTAGTGTGGAGTTCAGGGATATTGAAGTGTTTCACAATTTTTTAATTTTAGAATAATGTATTAGTTTTAAGTTAGTGTATGTAAAAGTGTTGAAAAATGAAAAATTTAGATAATATTTAATTTATACATTTTTTTCAGTTTTCTTTGAAATATGTAACAGTTTGTACGTATGGCAAAACAATGAACAGACAGTTAATAGAATAAAAGGAAAAATATTTCATCTTTCTATGGAATTGGTCAAGGAAACGAAGCAATTAATAGAGACAACACGTCCTTATAAGCAGTTTTATGAAAATACTGAAGGCTTTATGGTCGGTGAAGGCGTTTTTAACATACGCACCAAATATGCAAATATGTTAAAAATATATGACTATACCCAGACTAGAAATAGACATTATCATGAAGGAACACGCTTTGTAAGTATCGTACTTAACAAATATTATAAATGTGAAAGTGAGTTTGTTTGATTGTTATTCCTTCACGGCTTAACTAATCAGCCGATCATTATGAATAAATTATGAATTTGTATATATTTTGCCAGGGATACAGAGGCCAACATAGGCTACTTTTTATCCCGTGAAAGTATTTCACAGTGGGGTTAAGTTGGACTAAGTTACGTCGTCCCCAATCGGATACCCTGGTTTCGTTCGCGGTTCTCTTCAACGACGGAACGAGGCTTGCTAGGTCTGCATAATAAAGAATACTATCTACAGACAACATATCATTGATATGCAGCAGAAAGGGGTTCGGGGACAGAACGGAGCCTTATGGCATGCCAGCATTAAATGTCCTTGCGGTTCGAGCAGCTG
The DNA here is from genome assembly GCA_905163395.2 of Endotricha flammealis. Lineage (NCBI taxonomy): Eukaryota > Metazoa > Arthropoda > Insecta > Lepidoptera > Pyralidae > Endotricha > Endotricha flammealis. Next base: position 3,482,798 of record LR990883.1, read on the forward strand.
ACGTCCACTATGGCACTGATGCTTCTGTTGAACAAAAAGCTGGCTACCCATTTGCACAGTCCCTCGGGTAGTCTGTACGATGACACCTTCAATAGACGACCCCTGTGCCAGACCCGATCGAATGTCTTCGCTATATCTAGGCTACCTGCCAATGCCTCACTTTGACTCTCAACGGCTTGAGCTCATCGCTGCGCGAGATACACTAGAAGGTCTCCTGTGGAGCGACAATGGCGGATACCATAATGCCGGTCACTAATAAAAGGTATCATTACCTTCTAGGTATCTCAGCAGGCTGTGTGTTAATCACACGCTCCATTACTTAAGAGAGAAGGGAATCATAGGCCATAGCTATTGGCTTGTAGTTCGACGGATCTAAACTGTAGCCCTTTTTGAGTAGTTTACTTATTTTAAACCTTATATAAGAAATGTAATTTCGCATATTATAAATTTTGAAATAATAAATTTTAAAACTAGTTTTAAGGTACTTACCTACAATATTCGAATGCAATGTAGGTAATAGGAATTGTTATTTTATGAATAAGTTGAATTGAATTTTGCAGTTCGTTCGTGATCTAGTTAAAACGAGTGGATTGAGGTTGGAAATAGAAAAAATTAAAGACTCGTTGCTAGAATGGCACAGAGATAAAGAACCATTCGATTATTCTGTGAGTAAGGAAATGGAGGATCTAAAGAAACAACTGAATAAAACTAAAACTAAAACATTAAGGACAAGAAACGAGAGAAGAATGAAGCAGATGTCGTTTTATGAAAGGACTAAATTGGAAAGCGTAGTGCGGCTTCGGGGTATCAGCTTACAAGAGGCCCGTAATATTACCATGTCTAAGAAAAAAGACGTGTTCGAGGATGGTTTCCAATCAGATATGAATTAGTTCATAATATTATTATGAGGGCTAGCTTAACCTGTGATTTGTCCCTATGTTTATATATAGGGGCAAATGTGTATCATCATTGAAATTACACATTTTTAAATGAATAAAAATATTTATATCGTAATACGATATTGAGCCCAATTCCGGAGTTGAAATATCGGACCTAAATCATCCGGAGTTGCGATATTCCGAAATACCGGAATGGACGCCCTAGACTACGGATAAGTATGTACATGGTAATATTGTAACAATTATGGTAAACATAATAAATAATGGGACAAATGTGTATCATCGGGGTACTATATTTTATAACAAATACATAATACGGCGCAAACTTATGATGACATTTTGTGTTTTTTTTTTTCGGGTGTTAAGTGTTTGCAATGTTTATTTATTATATAATAAATATACATTGTTTTCAATGTTTATAAATAAACATTGTTTTCAATGTTTATTTATTATATAATGAATTCAATTGATTCAATGAATTCAATTCAATCATTTAAAAATGTGTAATTTCAACACATAATAGTATTACGAGCAATGTTTCGTGCGTCTCTATCATGCGCTAGACTACCTTCACGGCACACCACCAATGCTCAAGCTCTCGGCGCGAACGCACCGGTCACAACACAACGTGTTGTGAGTTCCCCGCCAAAAAAGTAACTTTATCATTTCAGTAACGTGGGGACAAAAATAGTTTCGTTTCGGTGGCCGTTATGACTCGTGCTAGATTCGTTTAATTTGTTTCAAAATTGTGTATAAATTTACAGTTTATCATAGCGTTCTCTTGTGTCGTAGGCCAAGACTCACTTTGGGTCGCTGAGCCATCGGAGTAAGTAAGTATCATTTCGGTGGTCATTTTTTATCATTTCGGAAGTCACTTTGCATTTCAGTGGACTCTTAAAAATTCAACCTTAAATATTTATGTAAGTTTTGATGATATTTGATGTCCACTCACGCACAATGTTATAAAATAGGCTAAAGTTTTATTTGTCACTAAAATATGTAGATAGCATTGAAATAAAAAAATCCCACCGAAATGGCAAATAAAAATCTCTTGTCGAATCAACGATAAAAGTGACGCGCGCGAGCCTTAAATGCTCGTTTTAATACTTAATATGTATATTTAAACTAGCTGCCCGTAATGTTTGAACTTCGAAAGTCTGATGTTTCTTGTGTTCATTTAATTATGTATGTTTATTTTCATTAAGATTCTCAATTTATTGATTGTTCAAAAGGTCTCTCGCTAAATTCAAAAAAATTATAAACAAAAAATATCATACAATTAAAAATGATTAAAACGGACTCGAAAGATTTTTGTTTTTTTTTACCAATTCCGTAACCAGCTCCGGAATTCCGGAGTTGAGAGGCCAATATCGTAAATCAGCTCCGGAATTGAAAACCTTCCGATACTGGACGCCCTCATACTTATATTATCCTTATCCTTACATATTATAAAACAAAGTCCTCCCGCGCGTCTGTCTGTTTGTCTGTTCGCGATAAACTCAAAAACTACCAAACGGATTTTCTTGCGGTTTTCATCAACGGATAGCCTGGTTCATGAGGAAGGTTTATTTATAAAATTTGTCAGGATTTTGTGTAAATTAACTAAAGCTGAAGAATTTGTTTGTTGGTTGGTATTAAAATGAACCGCTGAATGTGTTGCTAACCGCGAATCTCAAAAACGCCCCAGGGGAAGACCGCAAATGAGGTGGAAAAATGATGTGAAGAAGGTTGCGTGTTTTTTCTTGACGATGTTGTGCAAGCTAGTGAAGCGCTTACGGGATACGCTTCACCAGCAACATTGGTTTTACGTGGGCGAGGTGTGAACCCGCCGCACAACCCCCGAAATGCTGGAGGACCACACCCGTCGTTGGTCAGCGAGTCCATCGGACTTAGCCGGTTAGTGTAGCTAGGCTGTACTACCGACCTTTCCCCTATCCGCCACCTTGGGGACGCTCCCCTACGCTGTGAGGGCCAGCGCGGGGAAGGTTGCGGGTTCGAACGGGATGCAGGTGGCACAAGACCGAGATAGATGGCGACAACTGAAGGAGGCCTACAACAACATGATGGTCGAGAAAGGTTAAGAAGAAGAAGAACAGATGGAGCCACAAGTCGTGCTATGGGTTGTTTTGTTGTCAAACGAGATCTAGGTATGTCATAAAATTAACGCGAGCGAAGCCGCGGGAAAAAGCTAGTTACGTGATAATTTCGAAAAAAAGGTAAAATAAACTAGGTTAGCTCCGCTCCCATTTACGGCAAGCGCGTGTTTCGTTTAAAAAAAGGAAAAAACGGAAGTAGGGAATCCTTATAAGATTACCTTGTTATCTGTCTGTCTGTCAAGACCCTATTTCTTTGGAACGCATGGAGGTATGAAGCTGAAATTCATATCAAATACTCAGTTCTACTGTCCCTAGGCATCCCTAGGAGCTATGAAAAAATCAAACTCCTAAGTCAACGGTGGCGAACGTAATCAAACTATACAGCCGTTTATGCCGCATTTTCGACACTCGCGAGGGAAACAAAACCTATAGGGAACTTCCCGTAATCTCAGAATCTGAAATTTGATACAAACCAACGTCCTATAGTACAGAACAGCCCCCTTACTCTTGAAGATAATTCCGCACGATCGCCATTGGATTGTTAATTTTAGGTACTCGTCACAGCTAAACTAGCGCTAACTGAATACTAAACTAAATGAAATCGGATTGTATGCTAACCAAATAGTTAGTAAAGTATAAAATTTCAAGGATAAGAATTAGGATTTACTGTTAATTTTGCATTTGAAATTATTCAGGATTGAAATTAAAATGGCGATTGCTATGCAGAGATTACAGTATCGATAATAAGAAAAAATTTCAACAATGCTTATCTAAATTAACTTGGCAAGAGGTACTTGAGGAGAGTGATTTCAACTCTGCTTTTGATTTATTTCATGATACCTTATGTACTTTCTATAATCTATGCTTTCCAATTATCAAAATTAAAATAAAATCAAATCATACGAAACCTAAATGGATCACAAATGGAATTAAAATATCTTCTAAATCAAAGCGTAAACTCAGATTCGAGTTATATAAAAACAATTCGGATAATTCCAAAAAGCAGTTTAAAAAATTTGATAAAATTTTAAAAGCATGCATAATTCAATCTCAAAAAACGTCAATTATAAATTATTAAATCAATCAACAAATAAATGTAAAACTGCATGGGATATTATCAAAAATAAAAACAATGCTATAATTTCAAATAGAAGCATTGAATCCATAACCATTGACGGTAAACCCGAAACCAACCCCGTGCGTATTGCAGAAGAATTTAACAGGTTTTTCGTAAATACAAGCAATACAACTATCAGAACAAAAATCACAACACTCGTAAATAAGCTAAGCAGTAGTATCTTTCTAGTACCGATCGATGAAGATGAGATCTATAAAATAATAATGAATCTAAAGAATACGAAAGCAGTAGGTTTTGATAACATTTCAACTGGTGTCTTAAAATCATGCGCATCTTGTCTTGCTCCAATATTAACATATCTTATTAACTTTTCGTTCACTTCAGGGGCTTTTCCCACGAAACTTAAAGCCTCAATTATTAAACCCTTGCATAAGAAAGATGATAAAAAAGATGTCAACAACTTTAGACCTATCACACTGATATCTATACTTTCAAAGGTCTTTGAGAAAGCATTTCATAATAGGATCATAAACTTTTTGAATAGTAATGATATTATATGCAAAGAGCAAAACGGCTTTCAAAAAAATAAATCGACGACACTCGCAGCCTTCTCCTTAGTAAAAGATATAACGGAAAATATCGACAAAAAAAATCCAGTTACAGCTGTATTCTTTGATATGACCAAAGCATTCGACATGGTCAATCACGACAAATTACTAAGCAAATGTGAAAATTACGGGATCAGGGGTGTAGCACTTACATGGTTGAGAAGCTACTTGAGTGATAGATCGCAATGTGTTGAAGTAACAAGGGTTAATATAGATAAGACGATTGAAAATTTCAGGTCCTCTTATTTACGTAATTTTGCTGGAGTTCCACAAGGCAGCATTCTTGGGCCTTTATTATTTCTTATTTATATAAATGACATGCCCTTGATCACAGATCACAAATGTATTTTATTTGCTGACGATCTATCTATAGTAATACCACATGACATTGCCGAAACAAATTATGAAAATTCAATAAATGAGACAATTGAAACAATATATTGTTACCTAGAGAGAAACGACTTAAAAGTAAATTTATCGAAGACTAACTATATCCAATTTTGTAATTACCAAGCTCAAAGAAACAAACTAAATATTCATTGCCAGAATCAAGTTATTCATGAAACGGAACTAACAAAATTTATGGGTATAACCATAGACAGACATTGTAACTGGAAAACACATGTTAAAAATGTTTGTGCGAAATTACAAAAATTCGTTTATGCACTAAAACGTCTTAGGTGTACAGCAGGCATTAAATCTGCGCTAACTGCGTATCACGGCTATGTCGCGTCTGTACTTAGATATGGTTTGTTGGTATGGGGGAATTCTGTAGATATACATAAGGCCTTCATAAGTCAGAAAAAGTGCATAAGGGCAATAGCTGGTGTGGGACCCTTAGTATCATGCAGGCCTTTATTCAAGAAATATAACCTTCTGACTCTAACTGGATTATATATACACCAATGTTGCTGTTTCGTGAAATTGTACCCGGATTATTTTGTAGTCAAACCTACAAACCCGAGACTTAGACCCAGAGATCCTACGCTATTACTGAAGCCAATGTGCAAGGGTACGGTACTGGACAGTAATTGTTATTTCATGATAATAAAAATCTATAATAAACTGCCAGTTGAGATGAAAATGCTTAATTTAAGAATTTTTAAACACAAATTATTTAAATGGCTAGTCAATAAGTGTTTTTATAATATTAATGAATTTTTATCTTTAAAATATTAGACATTTCATAGTATTTATAAATGTAATGTAGAATTAATATCAATTTAATCACTTTTTATTATTTTTTAAATTTAAAATTTTTATTGTTTATTTTTATTGTATAATATCAACATTTAATTTTTGCATGCCTAGTACATATGTAGGCGGGAAACAAAATATTCATTATCTCTTTTAATGTAATGTGTGTGTGTTCCTTGCAAATAAAGAATTTCATTTCATTTCAGAGTAATCTATCAGATAAAGGAAAAATTGGGAAATGCATTTTTTGGTGTCATCATCAATACTATTTACACATAATCTATCTTCTATATTCTAAAATATTATAAAGAGGAAAGGTTTGATTGTTTGTTTGTATGAATTGAATAGGCTCCGAAACTACTGGACCGGTTTCAAAATTCAAATTTCAAAATTCTTTTACCAGTAGAAAGCTACATTATCAGGGAGTGACATAGGCTATAGCTTTTCCCGAAATTCAATGTGGTTACCACGGGACCGGGTCCGGAACTTCACGCGGGCGAATTCGCGGGCAATAAAGCTAGTATATAATAAAAATAACTTTTACCTATATGTATACCTAAAGGTTTGTAAGGAACCCTCGATGCGCCAGTCCGACTCGCACTTGATCAGTTTTTTTAACGTGGCCATTTTGTTTTCGCCGATTTTGCTGCGAATCGTTACGTACACGTACGTACGTATAAGCAGGTTTAAGAGTTATAAGAGAGGTAGATCACAGCGGATAATCCGCTGAAATCCATTACAGAAGATCGTAGTCCAATAGTATTGGTCTCGGCCATGTTGTGTTCCTACGGTGAGTAAGGTCTCCAGAGCTCCACTTCTACAGGGTCGGCAACGCGCTATTGCAAGCGTCCATAGGCTGCGGTAACTGGTTACCATCAGACGAACCGTATGCTTGTAGTGTAAAAGAAAAGTATATAAGCATTATCATAAACAGGCCAGCCTTTTGTCTAAGGTGTCGACAACCTCACTTTACATTAATTCTTTAAAAAAGACAATAAAAACCAACGACTTTACCTAGATAATACCATGTCCATTTACGCTGCCCTGACAAAATAAGAATTTCTTTATCGTTAGATTAAGATGTATGATATACATAGACAAAAATCTACATAGATGCAGACAATTATGACGTAAAGAAATGTCCACAACTTGAGATTTGAGTGGAGCCTGACTACTACTAGGTCTGGTGGTCGAGTCGTTAATTTCAACACATAATCGTCCACTTCAGGGATACGGGTCTTCCGTCAATCGAAGGCCTTAGAGCGTACTCTGCCACGATGCTGCAAATCCGCATCGGAGCGTGTTACCTCACTCATTGACTGTACAAAGGCGGATTTGAATTTTTCAGCCATATTGAAGAAACTAAAAAGAATATGTGCTGTGCCCTTTGCCACAAACTTATTTGTGCCGATTAGAGAGCTATTGGAGGTAATTGTCAAAGTATTCAAGGCGTATTCATTAGTTCTAGTTTTGGCCACCGGCACAAATAATACATATCTTTAGCCGTTTGATAAGCAAAATCCCAAAATTGACGTCGTCTATTTAGTTCAAAGTCATTAACAATGTCGCCGTGTTCCTAAAACTAAAAATACAAACAATATTGAACTCTATTTTCAAAGGAACATTATTGAAACTTAAATACTTCAAATTTTTTAAATAATAATTCTCTTTTCGTCTTTATCACAGTGGAATTAAAGTCCATAGGAGCAACAACAATACTTCTTTTTTTTTTAAACTAGATTCTTTATTGCCGGCCAGTTTTATTTGTTGTCTAAGAGCGGTTACAGACTAGCGTTTTATACGCGCGTATAATCTCGTTTTTGGAAGCGCGTCTAGGCGCGTCTTTTGCCACACCCGCAATTCGTACAAGCGTTGGCGTTTCAATACCATTTCCTACTCCGTCTATTTTATTTCTGATTTTTGTTGTGACTTCCAAGACAGCTGTAGTTCCTCCCCCGGGACGTCAATTAGCTTCATTGCTTTTTATCAATCTGAGGTCACCGTTGTTGATCCTGGTTATGCAGGAGACATAGCAGCGGTGAGAATGTTTGGTTGGCTTATCCCGATGATAAAGCTTTGACGCGTTAATATGCTCGTATAACCGTGAGCCGCGAGAGACACCGCTACGCTACCCCTTCGAGCAAACACGCAACACGCCGAAATATGCCCTAATGCGTTCGGTTTTTTGAAGCGCGTAATGTAGCGCACGTGTAAGCGCGTACGCCGAAACGACCGTACACCAGATTACTAAATAGTTACTTTACTCACATAAAATAACGCTAATCTGAAACCGCACTTACGCGTATTAGGCCAGTCACCGTAGACACAACAATCGTATTAGGGCACATTTAATTGCAAGGTTCTGAGTTTTTGGCATAGATAGATAGATACTAAAGCACACATTACATAAAAAGAAAGAATACATAAATCTCAATAAAAATACATGCATGTTGTTGTTAAAAATGCAGGCATGTTGTTAGGATAGGTACCAATAGTGTACAACCAAGTTTGCAACCCCGAAAGACCTGTAAAGACTATAAGGTGTTCGAAAAACCTTGACTTTCTTCAGTTTTTTTGCTTATAATGTATGGTTCTACACTATTGGTATCTATCCTAACAACATGCCAAAAAATCAGAACCTTGCAATTAATTGCGACCTAAAATGTTTAGATGACTGGCCTATATACCGAAACGCGGATATAAAACGCTGGTCTGTAACGGCTGTTGCTGTTACGCCTTTTTTTCAACGCACAGTTTTTCGGTGACAAGATTCCAAATTCAACTTTAAAATCATAGTGCGATGTTTTTTTTTATGTTCACACTTTTTTATCGCCAGCTTCTTTCGTAATTTTTTTTTTCGAACAAAGGCGACGGTCATTCAGTCATAGGTCATGGGTAAGTACATAAATGCATTTTGACACGACACGATTTGTATTGCAAATAAAGTATATTCTATCTATCTATTCTATCTCTTCTGTATGTTTTGCGTCGCGACGCTCCTATTCATTTTGTATGAAAGAGACGCGGTAAAGATTGTCTGGCCTGCGCCTTAAATATTGCTGGTGACTAAAAAAACACTTGTATAGGGACAAATCATACAGATTGAGCTAGCCCCAAAGTAAGTTTGAGACTTGTGTTATGGGATATTAACTCAACGATACTATATTTTATAACAAATACATATTTCGATAAACATCCAAGACTCAGACCAATCAGAAAAAGTTCGTTTTCCATCATGACTCGACCCGGATTCGAACCCGGGTCCTCCTGGGTGGCGGTCCGGCATGGTAACCATTACGCCACGATAATATAAATAATTGTTTACGAGCGCTTCGGAAGGGTTTTATTAGATATCCCTATTTTATAAATAAAAAATTGTGTATGTCACCCGTGGATACCGTAGCTTCCGACAGTGAAAGAATTTTCGAAATCGATTGACATGTGCCTTTGTAAAAGTTGATCATTATCATGGGCACTCTGACCTCCTTCAATATTGCTGGTGACAAAAAAATCACCTTGTATAATACTGCTAAAATGGTATTCATGAACGTGGCCGAAATTGGAACTACAACTCCCGTTCATATTGTATGTCACTTTTCGGCAGTTCTCCTTTGTAAAATGTATGAAAATATGCCACAGTAAGGGCGTTTTTCCACTACTCCGGTTCCGTCCGTTATCCGATTTTGCCGGGTCTACCGGGTCTATGCTATCCGAAATAAATGAATTTTATATATTATTTTATTTATTTATCGGTCCGGTAATTGCCGGTCCGATGTAGAAATTCATACTTTAGACATAAAACCAGATGCCGGAGTATTGGAGTAGCGCGTATACTAAAGTATGAATTTCTACATCGGACCGGCAATTACCGGACCGATAAAAATCGGATGCCGGAGTAGTGGAAAAACGCCCTAACGCCCTCCTACAAACGTCACTCACATCCATAAACATCCTTGTACATCTTTATTTATACTTATTTCATATACTATCGCCGTGGTCTACCGCAATCTTTAGTTGGCCGTTATGTCTAACCCGTTGACAAGATACGTATATCCAAATACAGTAACATAGGTTAAGCAGGTTAGGGTCAAACGCCGCGCCATAGATAATTGAATGCAGTTATCTGAATACTATATTCATACTGTTAGGAACTCGATGGCGTCGCTGTGTGTCGCACTCGCGCAAGTTAAACAACTTCAACTCTAGCTAGTGTTTGGATTTTTGTTTATGTTATACGGCAGACAAGCAGGCTTGCCTGCAGGGCCACCTGATGGAAAGTGGTCACTGCCGCCTATGGACATCAGCAACACCGGGGGCGCTACGCTACCAATGCGTTGCTAACCTCTGACCGAGCCTCTATTGTACCTCTTTAATAGTTCCATGTCATAGTTCCAAGGAAACACAGGGTAACCGCTATATCGATCTCCTTCTTACAATTAAAATGTGTTTCAGAAACAGGCAGTCAACATCATTATAAAACACAATTCACCAATATGCCCAGACAAAAGCAAACCATCACAAATCTACCTACATCTCCCGAGATCTTTTGTTGCAACAAAAAAAAATATTATAAGCAGGTTTTTTTTGCAATTAATCAAAGAAAGAAAAAAACTTCTAAGACTTTAAAAAGTTTGCATCGATGCATTGACGGGGCCTCCTTTCAACAACTGTCAGAGTGACAGTTGATTTATGATCGCTCTTTGTTGGTAGCACTGTTCGGCATGGCGCGAAACCCATTTATGTTGGCTAATGACATTACATGAAATCCAAAATGGCGACTAATATAAAAGTTTTGGAGATTAAAAAATTATTTCGTTATATTTTGTTATTAATTAATTGATTTTGCTCATTCAATTTGAACTTTGAACTTCGTGAATTAAGGTTTGCGTCCACAGGTCAGCATCGTATGTATCAGACGCATCGGATCAAACGGGTTTTTTTTATTAGGTGGTATTAGCTCTATATCAGGGCCCCCCTACCATGACCACCTATAATCCTTACTCAACCGAGTTAGGGAGACAGCGTAATATATGATGTAAGGCGACGTCTCATTTACACAATCGTTTAAAGATAGTTTTAAAAAGTCATGCATGGCGTACGGCCACAGATTTGCCGATGCTGGCTCGCTCGCTCGCTCCGCGTCGTCCGTCGTGCGTCCACGTTTCGGCTCCGTACGACGTCATTGGCAGCTTCGGCATTGCCGATCGTGCGATCCGTACGTGGATCAGTGGACGCTGGACGCACTGGTATGGTTTTCTATATGAAGAATATATGATCCGTTTAATTTGATGCGTACAACGCGGGCCTGGTGGACGCAAGCCTTTAATTTATAATTTGTTATCAATGCTTTTATTTTACAACGCGTAAGAGAGGGACCTATTGAGTGACTTAACTGTTAGGCTATACCCACAGATTTATAAGTAAAACTGTATACAGCACTCATAATAAAATCATGACTGAGTAGAACCTATTAGTGGCTCGTAAATTGGCTGGCTCTAACGGGGAGTAAAGGAGCAAGTATAATAGCATTCATTGGTCTCGACCATGTTGTGTTCCTACGGTGAGTAAGGTTTCCAGAGCTCCACTTGGGGGGTTGGGAGGGTTGGCAACGGTTCAGTGATACCCCAGTATTGCAAGCGTCTATAAGCTACAGTGATGCTTACCATCAGGCTTACCATGCTTGCTTGCCAACTTTGTGGCATTAAAAAAAAAGTAAGTTCCTTACCAGTTCTTACCAGTAAGAACCTGCCATCTGAAGTAGTCTGAACTGGTTGTAGGATAAGGAGAAACGATTCGAAAGAGGCATGGCATATGCCATAATAAAATGTAACAAAAATAGTTTGTATTTGATAATTTATTAGGAGAAAATACTTTGAGTAATTAAACATTACACAGAATTGGTACTATTGTAATTTTGGCTTAGAAATATTTTCGAGTTCAATCACAATTTGAATTTGGCATATTCTGGTTATAATATGCTCAGTGTTAGGTCTTTAGACAGTTAAAACCTTAGGCTGACATCAGACGGACTGCATCACAGCTACCGCGCGAGGTCGATATATTTAACTGCATAATTACGTTCGACTTCATGCAGTCATGACATCAACTGCACGCGGTTTACCGCAGTCATGCCTTCAACTGTTGCGCGAAGTTGAAGGCACGACTGCAAGTGGTTGATATTGACTTCACTCGACTGAAGCCGACCGCGTGCAGTTGATATCATGACTGCACGATGTCGAACGTACGTACAACTGCATGCAGTTAAATATGTCGACCGCGCGCGGTCACTGCGATGCAGTCTGTCTGATGTCAGCCTTAGACCCGACATACGGCCGACCCTAATATTTTTATATACCTAATATATAATACATATATTGTGTGCGATCTCAATAATACTCTGCCGATGATTGTTCGTGATTCACGGTAGTACTGATTCGCAAACTTCCATAGATTATAAAATACAATGCTTTGATTGGTTAAAGAGACGCGTAATGTGTTTTTTTTTTCAAATAAATTGACATAGGAAAAAAATATGGAGATCGCATCGATGGACTGGCGCTGTTAGCCATTGATCAATATACAATACACGGACCACTCTTGCAGTTACAGTCAACAGCTTGAAGCTTTGACCACCCGACCGGTGGAAGCAGTCGAACTGCTCGAGCGTGCGGTCTGTCTATGTGTAGATGTCTGTAATTCACTGTACACTGTCGCCACTTGAAGCAGCCTATCCCGACTGTTTCTAGCAGTTCACGTACATCGGGTCATAGTCTCATGTCGCTCCTTAGTATACTTTATAACTCTACTCCAGATTTAGGCTCCTTTTCCACCAGAGAGCTATGCAGCTATGCTGCGAGGATGTGTCAGCTGAGCTACGAAACTACGTGACCGTTTCCACTGATGCTGAGCTACGTAGCGGGACGAGTAAGATGTGCTATGAAGATGCGCCGCCGCAAAGTGCCCGAGGAAGATGCGCAGCTCGAGCTATGCGATGTATATAAATATTTACACCACTCGCGGCCATCATAGCCCGCATCCAGAGCACGCATCCGTAGCACGCATCCATAGCACGCATCCATAGCACGCATCCATAGCACGCATCCATAGCACGCATCCATAGCACGCATCCATAGCACGCATCCATAGCACGCATCCATAGCACGCATCCTTCCATATAAAAAACATAGCTTAGTTGAACCCGTTTCCGCTATGCTATGTGGACCAATGAATTTGATTGGTGGATGTCAAACCCATCCACAGCAACGTAGCATAGCACATCTCTGGTGGAAAAGTACACTTAATGTGTACAAATATTCTTTTTCACGACGAGCGTTTGGCTACTTGGTTCGGCTATGAATCTTGGAACGTTCTCATGCACATTGTTTTAGTGAGCGTAACCTCTGAAATGTTCGTAAAATCGGTCACCTGCACAAAACATGTGCATGTGAACGATACAACATCCATAGCGGAACGCACTTCGTGACATATAGTATCTGTACCAGAATCCCAAAATCACTCGATTGAATCTCATTACCAGAAACCCAAAATCATTTGATTGAATCTCATTACCAGAATCCCAAAATCACTCGATTGAATCTCATTAGTTAATTGGAAAGAAAATAAAAGATTTTTTTTTATTTGATCAACCAATCACTTCTTCTCTGGACACTGTGGTTTTCCCGTCCTTTTTGGTGGTTCCGGGGGCATGTCGGCAGGGCAAGGCAGCCGTTCTCTCAACGTTATATTTTTCCTAGAAGACAAGAGAGAAATGTTTATACCTTGCAGAAGATCGTAGCCAAATAGCATTGGTCTCGGCCGTGTTGTGTTCCAACGGTGAGTAAGGTCTCCAGAGCTACACTTTCTACAGGGTCGGCAACGCCTGAGTGATACGCCCGGTATTGCAAGCGTCCATAATGTCCATATGCTACTCGTACAGTGACTGCTTACCGTATGCTTGTTAGCCACATTAGTGGTATAAAAATGGCCTTTGATTTTATATACATACCTACACAAACCATTGTAAAGCACCAGGAATGATTTCCCAGCAATGAACGAAGCATTTCTGAAAATCTCATCCGTTTCTTCTGGAAAGCATAACGCACCGGCTGCCAGACCGCCGAGACTTGTGAAGAATAGCTTTCTTGGTATTCCCGAACCTGAAAAGGATATATCTTAATTTTTTTTAAATACACCACTAGCTGGTAAACATGCATACCCGCCTGATGGTAAGCTGTCACCGTAGTCTATGGACGGTTGAAACGCCGGGGGTATCACATTGAATTTGAACGAGGAGCTCGATGCCGTCGCTGTGTGGGTTATTATGGGTTGATAATATGATGATGACGAAATTACTGATATAATTTTATCTTAGATTCGGGATAATATCGGGACTAGCATACTACACATTCCTACCGCTGTGTCTCCTGTATAGCCAGGATCAACAACGGCGACCTCAGATTGACAACAAGCAATGAAGCTTATTGACGTCCCGGGGGAGAAACTACAGCTGTCTTGGAACTCACAACGAATTTAATCATAAAGAAATCAAACGGAGTAAGAAGGATTGAAAGGACTTAGCAACTAAGTGCGAGACAGCAATTTGAAACAAAAGCCATTATAACCTAGGGAGACAGCATGACGCTTGGTTCTCCACCTTTTTCATAAAAAATGGTGCTTACCTTTTTTGGATCCCAAATAGAACCCAGCCAGCAACCCAGCAGCGACAGCCCCCTGTCGCACTTGCAGGTTCTTGTCGCATCTCATATATTTCTTTATGTCCCTTTTGTTGGTCTCTATGTAACAGCAAAAACTTTTGCACAAATCATTCATTGCTTTTCTGTTTTCGGCGATCCGTTTGCCCATGTCCCTTCTGAATTCTGTTACGTGTGGGTGGAGATAGCTATATAGAAAGAGATAGATATAGATCATATTATTATTTAAAGAGAGGTAGAGCATAGCGATAATCCGCTCAAATCGGAGCAGCCAGTCTGGAGAAGGACCTCCATCTTACAGAAGATCGTAGACAAATAGCATTGGTCTCGGCCATGTTGTGTTCCTACTACGGTGAGTAAGGTCTCCAGAGCTCCACTTGGGGGGGGGGGGGGGGGGGGGGGTTGGGAGGGTTGGCACCGCGCGAGTGATACCCCCGGTGTTGCAAGCGTCTATAGGCTGGTAGTGGTAGTGGTATAAAAAAACACAAGTCGAAAATATTTTGTGGGCCGTCGCGGGCGCTTAGACACGTCATTTACAGTGAGACTGTTACTGTTGGTAGCGCCCTTGGTGTTGCCGATGTCCATAGGCGGTGGTGACCATTTTCCATTCTTCCGTCTAACATAATAATAATAATAAAATATTACCTGTGAAGTAATTTTTTATTGTGTTCACAGCATCTACCCTTTTCAGCTTCATAAGTCTTGTATTCATAATGAGGACTTTTGTATATCGGTAGGTCCTTATATTTCATAGGAGGAGGCCTCTCTGGAGTTGGTGGGGGCTTAGCGGCTTCCACTACAGGTATCAGGTTGAATTTTGCACCAACCAACACAGATTTTAGTGCATCTATCCAGATTTTACCAATGACATACAGGTCTCCTTTGCATAACCTTGTAATAGTTGTTTCTGGATCATATACTTCCAACTCTTGGCAGTCGCATGGTTCTATTTCGTCAATTTCACACGGTTCTATTGGAATCATTACGTTAAATTTTTTGTTTACTAAAAATTTTGGTGTTGATACAAATTTTATTATTATGTCATTATTATTCAATGTTATGTCACTTATGACATTTTACAGGTTTTGAGTAGAAACTCTTTTTTAGGACCAATATTGATACTTTTTCTCGTTTTCATGAACGCCCCCTAGCGCAGCGGTAGAAATAACCTTGTGTCGGTTTATGGCTCCCAACCACGATGTCCACTTGGGCTCGTGATTTGAAATTTAATTTCTGTGTGTTTCAAAATTTGATTCTTATTATCAATAGAGTAATGTGTAGCAAACATTTGCTTAAATTGCATAGTGAGTGGAATTTATAATCAGGAACTATTTATATAGCAATGTCGTGTTGACTAAAGGCCGTAACCGGGTTTCTTTCGCCGTTTCTTTTACCGGTGGCCATTTTGCTTGTGTCCGAAATGGTGATAGTTTATAACGTAGTTTATTTTCTTTATACATAAATAAACAAGTTGTAAATGACAATAAAAAGTGCCTGTGAAGGTCTAATTTCTGAAATAAACGATTTCATTTAATTTCATTTCGACTTCAAAATCCGACTTCATTGAAAAATTTAGCTGTCATCTTAATTTTTTGCACAGCAGCGCCATATCAGATTTTTGACTAAAACTTTTGGGATAAAAAGTACACTATGTGTAAAGGGCCCCATATACGGTACGATCCGTCTGTACGATCCGTCGCATCAGACCGATCGTAACGACGAATCGATAGTGTATGTTCAGATCGTGAACGATTTACTTCATTGAACACGATATCGCAGATCGCAACAAAAACCCTTGCGATTTGATGCGATCATGAATATCGTAACGATGAATCGACAGTGTATGGCTCTTTACGATCAACGATTCGATTTTTCAACAAGTAAATGATCGATCGTTGCGACCGATCGTTGCGACCGATCGTTGCGACCGATCGTTTCGTGTATGTGCGTCATTTTTGTTGCGATCAATGGTCACGATTTGCATCAGATCAATCGTACCGTCTGAACTGGTGGTAGGGAAAAAAAAAGTGACGATTCGAAAGTGCTTGTAATATGCCTATTTGAATAAAAATATTTTGATTTGATTTGATTGTACAGACGGATCGTACCGTATATGGGGCCCTTAAATCCAAGGTATCAGCTACATATCTACATACTAAATATCATAAAAATTGGCCCAGCCATTTGCGCAAAAAATTGAATTTGTGATTTGACAAACATATCACAAATTTTCGTCTTGGTTATATAAGTACTTAGGATTACAACATACAACAACACTGACGACCTCGGTGGCGTAATGGTTACCACGTCAGACCGCCACCCAGGAGGTTCCGGGTTCGAATCCCGGTCGGGTCATGATGAAAAACGAACTTTTTCATATTGGCCTCGGGTCTTGAATGTTTATCTACATAATGTATTTGTTATAAAATATAATATCGTTCAGTTAGTATCCCATAACACAAGTTTCGAACTTACTTTGGGGCTAGCTCAATCTGTGTGAATTGTCTCTGTAAATATTTATTTATTTATTTATAGTTGGTGCAGTATTTTTAATATCACTTCCAATCAAAATATGCAATTTCAAGTGCGTATCAAACGATAGGAATTTTAGGTATTATTTAAAAAAAAATACCTTTATCGCTATTTTCATAATAAAAACCTACTTAATAGTTATTTTAATTAAGTTGTTATTTTAATAAATTCTTATCTTGATTAAAATACCTTAAATTATTTTGTGTACGTCATTGAAAAATTTAATGAGATTGGAAATACGTAAGCAATCGAGCATCAATGATGACCGCGATAATAAGGGTTAAAAATGTAAAGAGCGAGACAGGTATACTGTACAGTGTCACCAACTTATCTGTGCCGGTGGCCAAAACTAGAACTATTTTTATAAATAAATAATAAATATATAGGGACAATTCATACAGATTGAGCTAGCCCCAAAGTAAGTTCGAAACTTGTGTTATGGGATACTAACTCAACGATATTATATTTTATAACAAATACATATATAGATAAACATCCAAGACCCGAGGCCAATCAGAAAAAGATCGTTTTTCATCATGACCCGACCGGGGATCGAACCCGGGGCCTCCTGGGTGGCGGTCTGGCGTGGTAACCATTACGCCACGGAGGTCGTCATACCATTATACTATTAAGGTGGCAAACAAGCTTACGGTCGACCTGATGGTAAGCCGTCACCGTAGCCTATGGACGCTTGCAATACCGGGGTTATCACTCGCGCGTTGCCGACCCAGTAACAAGTGGAGCTCTGGAGACCTTACTCACCGCAGGAACACAACATGGCCGAGACCAATGCTATTTGGCTACAATCTTCTGTAAGTAAACTAATGAATACGCCTTGAAAAGATTGACAATTACCTTCATTACCATAGATCACAGCGCCTCCGCCATTGACATAAGCTTGTGGCACTGGTGCGGCAGATTATACAGAAGACCGAGGAGTATAATCGACCCCTGTACATAGACTATGAGAAGGCCTTTGACTCCATTGCCGACTTATCTGATTTTATTTTAATGCATTGCACATTGAAGAAATAGATAGCCAAACCACAGTTCTTTGAAATGCAGTGTAAGGATGATGAGATTCCTTCATATGTACAGGCTGTGAAGACGGGCCAACCGACACATTCTCACCGTTGTGTCTGTGTCCGTTGTGTCTGTCTGTAGACCCAGGGTCAAGAACAAATCTGAGGTCGCTTTTGTTGATCCTGGCTATACAGGAGACAGCTGTAGAAATGTGTGATGAGGAGAGAATGTGTCTGTGAAGGGCACAGCGGATAATCCGCTTAAATCGGAGTAACCCGTCTGGGGAAGGACCTCCACTTTACAGAACATCGCGGCCTCGTAGCCAAATAGCATTGGTCTAGCTAGGCTATGTTGTGTCCCTACGGTGAGTAAGGTCTCCAGAGCTCCACTTGGGGGGGTTGGGAGGGTTGGCAACGAGTGAGCCCGGTATTGTAAGCGTCTACACTCTATACGCTATGGTGATGCTTACCATCAGGCAGGCCGTATGCTTGTTTGCCAGTTTTGTGGCATAAAAAAATGAAGTGTCTAAGTGCCCGCGAGTGCCCACAGTATTAAGTATTTTTGCGGTGTGTCCTATTCCCGGATACACGATATCAAATTAATAAAATACATATTCAAATTTCTCGTTAATTATATCTTGCAATACATTGTTGGAACAATGAAAGCACTTAGAACAATGGTTTTTATGTAATAACTATAAATAAATCGTTGGCAACAACAAGCAGCTTTGTGCAACACAGTATTTACGCCCAGAAGCGGTCATTGTTCATACACCAATAATGTTTGAGAGTGTAGACACGGTTCAAGGAAAAATTTTTTTTCACACTGCACCCACTTGCTACCTCACTCTTGAATCTAATCGCAATTTTAACTCCATTTAATCTCAATTTTAAATTATTGGCAAATGCTAATTTTGTACCATTGAAATTTTATACTTTACGAGATAATTGGTTAGTGTAGATCCAATGCTAATGTAGACTTTGAAGAGTACCTGGTCTAAGCGTAATAAATAGACATCGGATTATATGCATTTGCATGTTTGCATATGCAAATGTAATGTAAATGGTTTTTTTATTGTGCATATTTTGTGCATATTTCGCACTTTTTTAGTGCATATTTGCATGCATATTTTGGCATTTTGATAGTGCATATAATCCGATGTCTAGAATAAATAAATAATCCAATTCAATTCATTTATTTGCTTACCACATGGTTACAATAAGATCTTACAACTACTTAAGACCTAAAAAAAAACAGGTAAGTACGTGTCGGGCCACGCACAATGTAGGGTTCCGTATTGGCTATGCATTTCTTGCTTGCAGATGAGTACAATGCCATATTCTATGACATTTGTACGTTTTCGTCAAATAAATTTTACTTTATAAGTTCGTCAGCTATTACTCGGTAACTAGTAGTGCCTACTTAACCGTTATAGTTTTCCTTGTAGGTTCACTATATGGACTACTACCGTGAATTTTTTCAAATTTCTAAACTCAAGACTTTCGGAGATAGAAGGGGGAGGACCACAGTGCAAAACGAAAATTGACACGTTAAATGTAAATAATTCGCAAACGGATCATTGTATCGGAAAATGATCTTCCCACACCCTCGAAGTTTTTAAGAGACTTATCTAACGATACTCCACAAGATGGGGTGGGTGCGAAATACAAATTTCATTCCCACTTTACCTGGGGAGGCACCCCAAAAAAAAATATTTTTAATATTTTGTTCGACCACTTTGTTAGCATTATTAATATGAGCATACATACCAAATTCCAGCTTTGTAGCATCAAGCGTCTAGACGTGGTCTAGACGCTAGACCGCGGACGGACAGACGGACATGGCGAAACTATAAGGGTTCCTTGTAGTTTACTACGGAACCCTAAAAAGATCTTACAATGCCGATCGAGCGAAATTTTTTTTAAATAAAAATAGAATATAATATTTTATTTGCTCGAAAATAAGGTACAGGTAACGTCAAGAACAGGTCGACCTTTACATATTGGACTTTGTAACTTCTTAAGGTATATGACATAAGAGCCAAAATTGTAGGTACTGCAAGTGTAAAGTTCGACGTGCACCTGACTGTACAATGGCCGTTAGATTCAATATTTGGTTAAACTTATTCCGCTACATTTTTTGCATGCAAAATTTTTAGTTGAGATTGTGATATATTTTTTATTTTTTTATTGGGACACGGCAATGTGACGACAGCGCCTGCCAGATGGGCCGCAGGTCACTGGGGTCCGGGAATAGGAGCGTCGCTTCTACTATGCCGGCCGGCCTTTTATGAGGTGTCTTTTCATCTTCACGCTCCGCTTGAAGGAGCCCATGTCGTACACTTGTCTTGTGGTGCAGGGCATCGTTGTCATCGTCGGGCAGCTAGCTTGTTCCACCGTTCAATGGATCGACACAAGAATGAGTCATTGAATCTTTTTGAGCGAGGTGGTTGAGATAGTCCACTGCGTGTGAATAATGAGATTCCATGTTAAATAAAATAAAATGTCATGTCAATTCCACATCATTAAAAATATCATTGACCGCATGGACCTAGAAAAAAAGGCAGACACCATCACTGAAACTAAAAAGTGAAGCACCCATAGTAAGCCACTTCGCGTATACGTACGGACCGGCCGGCTTACTATGGTGTGAATGTGTGCGTGCCGGTCAGCCATTTCACACTCACACATAGTTACGCCGCCGCCATTAGGGTGCTTCAATTCTTTCTTAGCAAGATTCCGTTCGCCTTTTTTTCTAGATCCATGATTGACCGAGTAATAGTAGGTTTTCTGTATATTAGTTACAAGCTTTTTTGCCCGCGACTTCGTCCGCGTGAAGTTGCGAACCCGTGCCCGTGGGAACTACATTGAATTTCGGGAAAAGCTATAGCCTATGTCACTCCCTGATAATGTAGCTTTCTACTGGTGAAAGAATTTTTGAAATCTGCCCAGTAGTTTCGGAGCCTATTCAATTCAAACAAACAATCAAATCTTTCCTCTTTATAATATTAGTATAGATGAATGATTTGAATTTATTAAGGCCCGTGGTCCCTGTAAGCTAAAGAAAGAAAGAAAGAAAGAAAATACATTTATTATGAGGTCCCGGGTTCGATCCCCGGTCGGGTCATGATGAAAAACGAACTTTTTCTGATTGGCCTCGGGTCTTGGATGTTTATCTATATATATATTTGTTATAAAATATAATATCGTTGAGTTAGTATCCCATAACACAAGTTTCGAACTTACTTTGGGGCTAGCTCAATCTGTATGAATTGTCCCTATATATTTATTTATTTATTTATTTATTTATTTATTCTGTACAGCACATGAGACACAAGACAACAACAGCATAGTTAATTTAACCTTGTGTTATTAGTACCAAACAATACATATGTATTAATTTTATTGCGTGTGTTATTATCTTACTAATTAAAAAAAAAATATTTATAGGGACTATTCATACAGATTGAGCTAGCCCCAAAGTAAGTTCGAAACTTGTGTTATGGGATACTAACTAACTCAACGATATTATATTTTATAACAAATACATACATAGATAAACATCCAAGACCCGAGGCCAATCAGAAAAAGTTCGTTTTTCATCATGACCCGACCGGGGATCGAACCCGGGACCTCCTGGGTGGCGGTCTGGCGTGGTAACCATTACGCCACGGAGGTCGTCATAAATTAAATATTATGTTTAATTGAGGCATTACTCTACACAAATCACACAAATAGAATTTAAAAAAAAATACTCAAATAAACATAATGTTTAATTTGTGTTGTGTTGTGTATGCTTGTGTTATGGGTACCAGATAACGGACATATTATTGTAAAATGATCATAATACATAGAAAAAAAAAAAACAATCGCATTAATGTTTGCCCCGAACGAGAATCGAACCCGCGCCATCTGATGCCGAAGGTAGGATCACAATGCTCCACCGGGCTGTCAAAATGAGATATTATCGAAAAAAACTTATGGGTATTGGTGAAAGTTAGTAAACTCATAAGTCGTACCTACTATTGTTTTTGAGCACATTATGTATAGCGCTGTTTTTACAGATATAAAGCAACTGGATGTGACTAAGGGCATACACGGACTGCTTGAAGCAGTCAGGTTGAACTACTCCAAGCTGACACTGCACAGTGATTTGGACTTCTACATCACGGACCGCTCGAGCAGTACAACTTCGGGCGGTCGTGCGGTAAGCTTCAAGCTGTTGATGACTCCATATGCGGTCCGTTGTTGATGAATGACTAACTGCTCGAGCAGTTCGTCTATGTCTGCTCTACGAGCGCGTTTTGACGACGCATAAATTTTCTTGTAGCCGCTTACATGTTTTCATTCATGACAAATAAAAATAAAAATAAAATATATATTTTTTTTTTATTTTCGACCATCTAGGATCATAAAGTGTTATTACATATTAAATGATTCAAATCTAATGTTAGTTACAATTACATTTTTATCACCTACATAATTATGTTTGTTCCTCAGCATTTGAATCATGAAACAATGATTCAAATACTAAAAATTGACATTTGTTATGGACTTAAATAATAACATAATGTTTAACTTATTGTTTAAGTCCATAACAAATGTCAAAAATTATTCCACTGATACACTATCGGCATTCTTTTGAGACATTATTGAGACACCATTGAGAGTCTATTGGTGCATTTGTGTTAGTAGAATCGGGCCCCTGTTAGCAAACATGCTCGATGCCGTTAGGGCTAGCCTGCGCACCAGGGAAGCGCACCGTTTCCGCGTGGTTGCATAAAAGCAGTCAACTCTGGCAAAAGTAAACATACCCGAGGCGCAAACTGCCTTAACTCCTCCCCTGTCTCTTCTAGTATTTTTAACTCCAAACCGGCGGATGTGCCCAAGGCTTGAAGGGAACAATAGACGGTTACCTTTACTGCTTATTGTGCATCGAAAAATTCTTGTATACTGTGTTTACAAGGTGCTCGTTCAGTGGTGATCTAATGGATTGTCGAATTCATGTTTTTTTGTAAGGGGCATAGTTCCGCGCGCATCATGGTGTACATTGGCGTCGGGAGTCGGGTCGCTGAGTTCCCTCTAATATGATTGAGCACAGCGATGGCTGACTTTCGCGTCAACTCGTGAACGGGTGCTGCCTGGGGGGACTGGTCTGCTCACTCTTGTCAGTACTGACTTTATTTTATTTTATTGTTTAGTTTATTTAATTGCGCTAAAAAGAATAAAATAAACTTTTCTTTTAAAACTTTAACTATCAACTTATAACGTCATTACACAATTTATATGACATAAAAGCTTGTCGCGAGATTTACCTGTATAAGAAAACATAGTTATCGAACTAACATTTACTCGTACTACGAATAAATGTTAGTAATTAAATCTCGCGACAAGCTTATAAGTGATATAAATTGTGTAATGACGTTATAAGTTGATAGTTAAAGTTTTAAAAGAAAAGTTTATTTTATTCTTTTTAGCGCAATTAAATAAAAGCTTGTTTTTAAATATATATTTTTTACTTTTAATTTATTTATTTATTTATTAAGGTGGGTCTTCGCTAGACGAGCGGAGCACGAGCCGAGCCAAAATTCGTGTTGTGTGGACCGACTTACGAGCCTCGAACCACACTTGTCACCGCGACCAGAGCGGCTCGGCTTGCGCTCAGCTTGTGCTCGGCTCAAGCGTCATAATTTCTTTAAAAAAAACCTGTCAAATGTTAGTTGATCACACAACAAAGCAAATAAGAAGAATGCTCCTTTACACCTGTATTCTGTGAGAAGCTCCGCATCGGTCGAGTCGAGCTTTAGTCATTTATATCGATGTGAAGTAGCGGTGATATGCCGCTGTTGTACGATGAGTGAGAGAGCCGGAAGCCTAATAGCCTTTTTGATTCCTACTCCCTTTTTCGCTTTCCTTCCCCCGTCTTTTTCATTCCTTCATAGATGGGTAACGCATTCAAGATCTTGTAGCCGTGGGTGTCCATGGGCAGTGGTGGTTGCTTACCATCAGGTCTCGATAGCTTGTTTGTCCTCCTCTGTCAGACAGAAAAAATCTGAGTCTGTTCGACCATATTGTCCATTATAATCATACTAATATTATAAATGAGAAAGTGAGTTTGTTTGTTTGTTTATTTGTTTGTTTGTTATTCCTTCACGGCTTGACTAAGCAGCCGATAATTATGAAAATTCGTAAACATATTGTCAGGGGCACCTACAGAGCCCAAACGTGAAAGTATGTCATTCCAATGGGAAATATTTTTTCTACTATAGAGGGCGCTGTATGGGATGGGCTATCGGCCAACAGATGGCGTCACAATCGCGATATGGGTTGTATTTTTGTGAAACGAGATCTATGTCCTAAAATTCACGCGAGCGAAGCCGCGGAGAACAGCTAGTACGTTATAATGCTAAGCGAAGCGTAAAAATATTGACTAAATATTTCTAGAAAAATATAAAAAAATAATTTAGTATGTGTGTAATTCTGTTTGTGACGGTGTGCGGTGGAGTGTGCAATTTGTGAGTCACAAACTGTTAAGGGGAAGTTAATTTTACAACTAATACTGAGTTTATATCTAGCGACGCTTAATACTAGAAAGCTGTAATTTGGTACGACATATGGTCGTATGCAGAAATAAAGCTGGAAGCCAACCAGCTCTTATAGGCGCCGATCCGCGCAGTTAACTGCTACAGAAAGCAAGCAGATTGAAGCAGAGACTATTTAAAATTTGTGTGGCGGAAGCTAACAAAGTGATAGCACAAAATCTTAATTTTTATTTTATTGGAATGTCTCCCTTTCCAGCAAATGGGAATGTATTTTTTTTTTCGCACCTACCTCGTCGTGTCTTGTCTTTAGATAGGTCTCTTAAAAACCTTGCGGACTTGGGAAGATCACTTTTCGGTACAATGATCCGTTTGCGAATCTTGCAGATCGTAGCCAAATAGCATTGGTCTCGGCCATGTTTTGTTCCTACGGTGAGTAAGGTCTCCATCTCCACTTCCAGAGCTCCACTTTTTACAAGGACGGCAACGCGCGAGTGATACCCCGGTCAAGCGTCCATAGACAACGGTAACTGCTTACCATCAGGCGGCCCGTATGCTTATTATCCACCTTAATGGTATAAAAAAAAAACATTTAATTTTATCATGCTAATTTTCGTTTAACACGATGGTCCGCTCTGTCTCCGAAAGTAATGTTTAGTTTGCGTGGCTGGACACGCATATGCCCGGTATGTGCCGCACATAATACTTTGATGGAGTGGTTTTACTTCAATAACTAACTTCCCCTTAATTTGACAGTAATATTGTCACCACTCACTCTTGACTACCCCTCCGTCACGGCGTTTAGGTGCTTACTTACTAATTTTAAAGTCTTGAGTCACAACAATGACTTTTGAAAACTTAAATTTGTAAGATATTTTTATACATACCTAACCATAGATTTAGTATATACTAGCATATAGATCGGCAATGGTTTGATTAAGGCGAGACCAAAAACAAAATACACTAGTGTGCGTGTAATGTATATGTGTGCAAGCAAGATATATAATTTTGGGGATTTTCCTTTTTGTTTGAGTTACATCCAGGCACTGCAAAGGTGGTTACCTATACATGCTAGCGGGCTGTATAGGCCTGACGTCAGTCGTGTTAAAAACAAATCCCACTTATTTTTACAAAATTTATGGTTTTTATGTGTAGTTTTGGTGTTAATTAGACGTGATTAATTATGGTTTCCTGTGCAGTGCCTGGATGTAACTCAAACCAAAAGGAAAATTCACAAAATTATATATCTTGCTTGGACACATGTACATTACACGCACACTAGTGTATTTTGTTTTTGGTCTCGCCTCAATCTAACCATTGCCGATCTATACGCTAGTAAGTATATACTTAATCTATGGTTTGTAACGATTTCTGGCGCGTTCTCGCTGCACTTACGTTACCTATCTTCTTCTGTGACGTTTTCCAAACCGATCTACTTCCACAACATCATTGACAAGAAGCAAAATGCTATTCAAAATAACAATAGGTGGACACCATAAATTTAGTGTGAAATTCTTGGTTGATTATAAAAAAAATAAGATTTCGGACATTTTGTATAGCTACCTGACTTACAATAGGAAACATGATATTTTTTGGTAGATTCTACTAAATAATTATTGTAGTTATTAATGAAAAAAGCACGTGCTACCTGCTGGTGTACAACCATTCAACCGTTTTAGAAAGAATCCGTAAGTTTTTTTTCTCAGCCACAAAAAGTCCATTGCTGGACATAGGTCTCCCCCAAACGTCTCCAGTACGACCTGCTGGCAGCGGCCTGCATCCAGCGGCTTCCTGCTTTCCTTAGGTCATCTGACGGTGACCTTGCATTAGCATATAAATGTTTTGGATGCACTGTTTCCAAAACAATTATAAATGATAGTTAGTCGTTAAATTAAATACTATCGGCTAATTAATTAACTAATTAAACAAATAAGATACTAAGATTAAAACAAATAAAAAAAGTTATAAATTGAAATGAAATTATTTTTTGAAAATGATATAAGATCCTACCATGGAAGTAATAAGTACTACGTGGTACTTATTACTTCCATACAGACCAATGCTATTTGGCTACGATCTTCTGTAAGGTGGAGGTTCTTCCCCAGACGGGCTGCTCCGATTTGAACGGATTATTCGCTGTGCCCTACCTTTCTACCTTCTCTTTCCTTCTAAAATGTTTCTGAGAAAGTCGTTGTGTCTTAGATGTCCCACCAGACCAGTTACGCATCTAGCTCCTATTTCTTTCATCAAAGTTCTCTTAATAATAAGGTAGATTTTTTTGCTATGCTTATCTTAAAATTGCGGTTTTGAGCTTTCCTCACTAGTAAGTAATACTCTTTAGTTATTATTAAAGTTAAGACGGGTACAGACATTGCAAAATTAACAATTTAAATTAAAACCTTTATTTATAGAGGGAGACTTGGAGAATTGGCTTCACGACTGGTTATCCAACGACAGACAGCCGGGACCTGGGACCGATGCATGCGATGGCATAACGTGCCCTCCAAAACACTCAATTCAATCCAAACACTTGGACTTTGCTTAACTTTCGTGTTCGGTTTAGAGTGCGACACACAGCGCCATCGATCGCATCGATAATGATCTGGCGACAGATGTTTATTTCCCATGGGAATGAGAATATCTAGTTTGTTGTTCGTTGTATTGTCTATTTGCTATCTCTCATAATAATGATTCGATTTTTTTTCCTAACCGTTTTATTTATAACAGCTAATTTCTGAAACGCATTTTTATTTTTAAGTCTCATACTACCTCTTTACTTTAGTTTGAAAGTGACAGCTACATATATTTTAATGCGTCATTAACTATGACTAAGAAAATTAAGTTATCATAATCACAGATTTAAAATAAAAAAATATATTTAGATTCGTTTAGTCTGGTTCCGCCTTTAGCTACGCCTCTAAAAAGAACCTATGGTCATCATTCATTATAAAAACCGTTCAATCTCTACTACGAAACCATCCAACTAAACGACATTACAAAATAAACGTTCTACATGTCTGTTTTAGTACTGATACAACTAAAATTGGTCAATAGAAAAGCGTCAATGTTTACTGAAAATTGTTTATAGTAATGTATTTAATTTGGAACGGCGAATCGTGTGTCAAAAATCGTGACTGTTCGAAAAGAGAGCTCGGTCATGTGAACACAGATATTCTATTTTTGAAATTTCGATTATTTTGACGTTCCATTTCATAGTTTCTGAAGATGGTATGATCTGTTTGTTTTAAAACTCTTTTTGCTTTTTGTTTATTTTTTTTTATATTCGATTCGATAAGAGGTATTCGGGTTGTGTTGAAGTATCGATAAAATATCTTTCCATAGTAAAAAATGAAGTCGCTTTAGCTATCTGTCTATCCCTATGTACTTATGCTTATATCTTTAAAACTACGCAATGGATTTTGATGCGGTTTTTTTAAATAGATATAGTGATTCAAGAGGAAGGTTTAATATGTATTACATTTTCCGAAATTCCCACGGGAAAGCGGGATACATGGGTCAACGAAGTTGCGCTGGTTTCGCTTAGAATAATAAGGTATTGAAGGTGTGTCCGTGCACCCGTTAGTCGGCCAATTCAAATAGAGACTTTCGCAACTGACCCCCTTGGGCCAGTCAAATCAAATCAAATCATTTTATTTCAGTAAACAATATACATTGTGTTGAAAATAAAAACTAAATAATAAATAAAATATAAATAAAAAAATTCAATACTAATCCAGTACATACAATAAATAGATTTTAGAATTAACATTATAAATTACAAATTAAAAATGACATATTCTACATTAAGAAAAAAATTCGTATAAGCTGTAGTAGCACCGCTTCAACAGAAATTCTTTCAACTTATCTTTAAATTCGTGTTTATATACAAGACCCTTTAATTCAGTTGGTAATTTATTAAAAAACTTAATGGACTGATAAAGAGAGCCGTGTTGAACCGCCTTTAATTTCGGCATTATTTTCATGGGGATATCTTTTCTTCGCGTGCTTTCCCTATACTTCCTTTCGATCTCTGTTTCATACCGGTGTATGTACTTCGCGAAATGTGTCAACAACACCAAGATGTACAGGCCCGGAACCGTCACAATCCCCAAGTTTATAAAGTACTCCCTACATGAGTCCCTTTGCTTAATACGCGTCATGATTCTTATTGCCCTTTTTTGTAAAATAAACGCTTTCTGTATATTATAACTGTAGCTTCTACCCCAGAATAATATGCTATAACAGTTCGTCGTAGGGCTCAGTGAATAACCCTTGTTGAGGATAGAGATAGATTTAATACTTTTTATTTGCATTACACACAGGAAGAAGTAAAAAAAAACAATCTTAAAAACTAGTGTAAATGCAACAAGGCGGCCTTATTGCTAAAAAAAAGCAATCTTTTCAAGGCAACCTTAAGGTAACGAATTTCTGTATGGGCAGGTAGCCCGACAAGAAAATAAATACTAAACAAGAACATGATAGATACTTAAGACATCATCTAAATATTATGGAATTTATTTATTAACAACTCAAATAATTTATTACTGTAATGTAATCATTGACGAGAGAAGGTCTGTAAGGACTCTCTAATTAAATGTTTTGAATATTTAAAAACTACTTTTTTTTAATACCACAATGCAAGCATTCGATCGGCCTGATGTTAAGCCGTTACCGTAGGCACCGTAGCCTATAGACGCTTGCAATACCGTGGATATCACTCACGCGTTGCCAACCCACCCAACCTCCCCAAGAGAAGCTCTGGGCACCTTATTCACCGTAGGAACACAACATGGTCGAGACCAATGCTATTTGACTACGATCTTCTGTAAGGTGGAGGTCCTTTCCCAGACGGGCTGCTCCGATTTGAGCGGATTATCTGCTGTGCCCTACCTCTCTTTAAAAACAACTAGACCGATTTCAAAAATATTTTCACCGTTATGAAGGTACATTACCCCTGTGTAACATAGGCTATAATCTAAGGCTATAATATATTTCCAAAAAAATTTGGGTTTCTTAGCAAAATCCGTGCGAGGCTGGAACGGGGCGCTAGTCATAAAGAACCTCAAGAAGGAGTTTCACGACCTTCGTGGCGTAATGGTTACCACGCGGGATCGCCACCCAGGAGGTTCCGGGGTTCGAAACCCGGTCGGGTCATGATGAAAAACGAACTTTGTCTGATTGGCCTGGGTCATGGATGTTTATCTGTATACCACACAGTCTCGAACTAACTTTGGGGTTAGCTCAATCTGTGTGATTTTGTCCAAATAAAAAACAAAGAAGAAGAAGTTTTTTGACAACAACACGCCCTAATGACAGCCAATATGGCGGCAAAAGCCGTTAATTGCTTTAAATGTTATCTAAGTCGCCATTGATAACCGATTATTCTCAGTACATTAGCTCCGAAAGCTGTTTTGAATCGAAATTCGCAGTATCATAAAGCGTTCGTGTGGAAATGATATTCAAATTTTATATATACAAACCTTACAGCCACCAGAGGGTGTGCGTACGATTCCCGCTCGAAGCAAATATTTTATGTGATGGCATTGGTTCGATGTTTAAGTTTAGTTTTTTTATTTTATTGTATTTTATTAAATGCTAACTTTGCGCCCCCGTTTGACCCCCTTTTTTTTTTTTTTTTAATTATCGTCAGAAAAATGCTTTGCAGCAGCCCCACCGCCCGGGGAATATGCGGTGGGGACTGTGGGACTTACCACTAAAAAACTGACGGGATGCCACTCGCCCCCTAAGTGACGGGGCCACGGGTACTGTGATACATCCGCGACCCCGCCAGGGCCGTCCGGCCAAAGTTAAACTGGCCGGACCCGCTCTCCCCGGAACGCCCCGTCAGCAGCACACCGCATCCAGGTGCACTGCCGACACCGAGGACCATTGCCCCCTCAAGACGACGGGCCTTCCCCGGCTCGCCGTCTCGGCTGGGCAAGGGTCCCCTCCATCTCTGCGGTCGCAACAACGTGCGACCGCTGGCCGGGCTCTGCGAGCCGCCGGCCCCTCTTCTTCAATTTTTTAATTCTTCCTCCACCGCGCCTCCTGCGCCACTCCAAGTGCCACAGCGTCCACTACGTACTTAGTGGACTCTGTGACACTTTGCGCCACCGCGCACTCCCTCTTCCAGGGTGGTCTCATTCGCCCATGTGACCCAACCCTTAACGCCCCCCGCAGTGTCTGGGTTGGCGAGACCCAGTGTCTGCAGGGCCTCCGCGTTCCACCATACGGAGGTCGCCCCCGGTATCAACGGGTGGAGTAGGCCCGGACACCAGTCGGGGCGAAGACGCTTTTGGGGAGGATCAGCGAGCGAACGAGTCCACCACCGCTCATCATACAGCCGGCCGAGACAAGCGCGGCCGGCTCCACCTCTTGTTTTTTAACGAGGTTGTCTCCTCAATCGCTCCACCCCCAGCACCAGTACGGATGCAAGGGGGAGCGGATTTGTCCGCATCCCACGTACTCCATCCAAGGTAGGAGCACGGGGAGCAGACCCACCGCGTCGGGAATTTGGCCGTCGGCAAGTAATTCCAGAGTTGGGTCCAGAAACTAAGGAATTACTCGCCGACGCTACCAGGGTGGACCGCGTGGAGGTATCCCAACTCCCCACCCCCCCGTTTGACCCCCTAAGGAATGATTTTTGAGAAAAAGGAATGATTTTTGAGAAAAATATTTTACTCGTGTTTCATGCCTTTCAATAAAGAACCTTCATGCTGAATTTAATTCGAATAACTTCAAAAACGGCAAAGTTTCATACTAACTTTGCACCCCCGTTTCACCCCCTTAGGAGTTGAATTTCGCAAAATCCAGTCTTAGTGAGCACCTACGCCCCAAAAGGAACCCCCATGCAAAATTTGGAACTCCTGGCACTTGTAGTTTCGGAGATTTCGTGATGAATCAGTCAGTGATTTTCTCTTTTATATATATAGATATATAGATTTACATAATGTCAGAGTTTCATTGTCAGTCGAATTCAGTTCGATGTGTATGTTCTCGAGTCTGGGTATTTTCTGTGTAATATAGGTATTTTACAATAAAATATCCATGGTCTGTTACATAACACAAGCTGATTAAGCCTATCTTACTTTGGGACACACATTATATTAGGACCATTGTGGCATTCGTAAATTGAAAAAGGAGTCTCTCGCACATTACCGATCTTGACGAAGTAATGGGTCATTGTATCATCCAATAGCAATGCTCTCAATAGCAACGCAATCAATAGCATTAATCACGTGGATCAATATGGACCAATAGCAACTCAGTAAAAAAAATCCGTACCTACTCGTTTGTTTAAAAAGAAAAGACGTTTTTATGCACCATAGTTGGCAAGCAAGCGTACATATAGTGGGGAGTGGAACTCTGCAGACTTTACTCACCGTAGGAACACAACAAGACCGAGCCCAATGCTATTTGGCTTTTGGCTACGATCTTCTATAAGGCCATTGAAGAGCCTGACTCCCATAACACAGGGAAACTTAAGGTGGGAGCCTGTGCAACAACAATCTTACTACCTAATACTACTTTTTCTTTTACCATCGAACTGCTCGTCACCAGCGGGTATTCCAACCTCACACTCTTAAATCAAAATGGTCGCGTACTGCGCGGTTTCAGAGGAGTTTCCTCCCGCGAACGCTGAAGCTGTGGAATGAGATCACCGTCAAGGTATTTTCATTAGACCATAATATGGAGTTCTTCAAAAGGGACATTAAAAGATTTTTACAGGGTCGGCAACGCGTGAGTGATACCCCGGTGTTGCAGGCATCTATAGGCTACAGTGACTGCTTACCATCAGGCCGTATGCTTGTTTGCCACCTCAGTGATATGAAAAAAACCTATAATGAAAAGAAACTAGCTATTATTCAGTCGTTGAAATTTAAGATTTGTAGATTAAATTAGGCATTTGTTAATTCAACTGCCCACTACTTTCATTTGGTAACTCTTTATCCCTATTGTATAATTTAACAATCAACGAAATTCTTTGTATCCAACAAAATTATACATTTTGAACTTTTTAATGGCACAACAGACCTTAAGAATGATTCGCGGCCATGTTTTTTTAGCAATAAAAATAAAATAATTCAAATTCCGAACAGTAGCCTACGATTACTGTCTCTTATTTTTGTAAATGATACCAACATTAGGACAAATTAATGCCAACATAAAGATTTCACGATAAAACATAATCTGCATAAACACAATCGATTTGTAAATAAATATTAAATTGATACGTTGTTAATTCGAATATATTTTCGATGTTCGAATGAATCGATACCCGCTGGCAGTCTCGCATTAGTATAAAATGGAATGCGATTTTAAAAAATTAAAAGTTTAGCAAACGCTCTTTATAATTTTAACCCTGCGGAGATCAGAAGACCCGTTGGGGTCAATTACGTCCTCGGGATATTATGTTTTTTTAAATTTTTCGGATTATAAGCCGGTACTTATGTAAATATTTTATCGTATTTTGCCACGATTCAAGGAGGTGAGGTTTATTTTTGAGAATTTCATACTTTAGAAGTTATTGTGGTGTGAAGTAATAACTGTAAAGTCATAAACAAGGAGTTTTATATTATTTTTAATTTTATGATCGCACAATGTCAAAAAAGCTTTGAATTTTTATAACTCGATGTGTACAAACAACTACATCACATACTATTGTGACTTTTCTAATAAATGTGTTTTTTTTTGTTTTTTTATTTTTATTTAATACACACTATACACCTAATTTATAACCTGGAATAACAAATAGAAGCAGAATAAGCTTAATCCCCTTCGATTGGAGGGAGACCCGTTTTCCTGCATTCGGATGATTATGGATTTATGTAAAAAAAAATCATTTAGTGTTGACGTAATGACGTCATCAGGTACGCCGTAAATTAGGAATAGAGTTCTCACGTGTGGCATTGAGAATTTTTGACCCCACGCTGCCAAAGGGTTACCGGCAAGTTTTAAGCAGATTCTCATGTAAGTAACTTTTTTGGGTCAAGATTTTTTTTATTGTGGGCCTATCAACGTTCATTACAAGTCATTATGTTAGAATTGTTGTATGGTATCCCCCTGTGAGGTGTCCTGCTGTTCGGCCTTTTTTGTTTTCATATTCTTACAACACTCAAGCTCACTCCATACAAAAATACTCGCTCGCACGCACACATAAGCGCGGTGTTTCACCTTTACATCGAGATGGGACGGAGTGGGTTCACCAGCTAATGTTATAAGCATTCCCTTCAGTATTAAAAAAAATCTTATAGGTTGTAAAAGTATGAAGTGATTTTATTGAATGCCAGCGCACATTTTGACAGATAGAAAATGGCGGCGCACAACCCGCCCAAATTAAGGAGACGTGTAAAATGTAAAGTTAAGTATGCGATTAAAGAAATTTCAAATTTAATCGAATCAAATTATCGTGACGTCTCTAAAGTTAACCGGCTAATTTGAAATGTCTGTATGCTCCATAATGGTTTATAGCTGTGGATATCCATTAAAAATTTGTAAGTTGCTTTTCCGAAGTGTTGTAAGGTGCATTAAATTTTGTTTTTCTTTTTAATTCTCATCGTTGAAACATGTCGAAGGAATTCTTAACCGATGTTCATTTATGCTTTACTAAAAGCATAAAGTTCGCTTCTTTTGAATTATGGCCGCGTTCAATTTTAACGTTGTAGAAAAAATTATGGGTGAATGAACTTTTTACTTTTTAAATGTAAACAATATTATGATACTGGCACATTTTAACTTAAAATAGTTTGGTTAGTCAGTTTTTCAATCTCCGTCTAATTTATATCTGATTAAATTCGTTGTGAGTTCCAAGACAGTTGTAGTTTCTCCCCCGGCACGTCAATAAGCTTCGTTGCTTAATGCCAATCTGAGGTCGCCGTTGTTGATCCTGGCTATACAGGATACACAGCGATGGGATTGTCTGGTTTTGTCCCTTGTAGTTAGTTTTTTTATTAATTCAATTGGTTATGCTATTATATATTACGTACACCTAATTAAAGCAAAAAAAAGTATGTACCTAGTCTTTGATATTAAAAAAAACTAACTAGAACTTATCTGAAATTTACTAAAATTATTTATTGTCCCCAAGCGTAATAAAGACTATGTTTTAAAGTTATAGCTACGAAAATTTCCGAACATTACGTAGGTATGTACCTACAACAAGCGATTAATTTTGTATATCATTGTAACAAAAAGCTACCTATCCGTAGGCGAACTGCTTCAAATCGTGTAAGTTAGGAATGGATAGAGGCGGCAGGCGGCGCGGGGCGGCGCGGCGCGGCGGCAGTATTTTATAACATCAACCTAATGACCTAAGCCCTTTCTTTTTTTTTAATGTATTTTATTTTATTTTATTTCATTTTCCAAACGTACACACACGTATACACAACTCAGTCAGCTGTATTGCCCGAGGTGCGACAAAGTTTTCAAAATTAAATTCGATCTAGCGAACTACATAGGGCTCATGCTAGAAAATAGAAACAAACATTTTTATTGTCCATGGGTCGCCGTCGCTCGTCGAAATCAATAAGGGGACTATAAATCGTATTATTATCAGCCACAAGATATCCACTGCTGGACATAGTCCTCTCCCAAATGCTTCCAGTATGAGCGGTTGGCAGTGGCGCGCGCGGCGGCGGCGTGCGACTTTCCATAAGGCGTCTTGCAGGTTTTATTTAAATTTATGTTTTTCAGTTTCAGAAACTGGCTGAATATTTAATGTGGTCGTGTCTAGACATACCAGTTTCTATGTATAACAGTCGAGAACATACCCACTATTACTCGCACGATTCAACTATTGTGATCACGGAAAAAAAACTTGAACGACCTCAAATAACACGATACACTATGACCAATCATTATAGTTGTAATGTTTCAAACTGTTTGGCCTAAAACCTTTTTTTTTAATACGGCCAGTTCGATATTTTAGAATTATTTTTTAAGTTAACCTTTTTGATTTGATTAGATGAATTGGAATTTGTATACGGTCATCAGAATTTCGAACGATATTTTTTTTAATAGACCTCTATGGTTTAATAAATTAAAAATATAACTTATGGATGTTTTTGATTTTGGAGTAGGTTGAAATAAATGAATTTAATTTGTTAGGTTTTTGTTTTTGAATTCGAATTGTGAAATTATTTGGTTTTAAATGGGTGTTAATAATGTTTACTCGTCATTTTTAGTTTCGTAAAATTGAATAATATTGTCTTATTGCTTTAATTTAAGCAGTTTTTATTATAAATTGAATTAATTGTTTTTTTATTGAAAATGAAAGTACCTATAGTTAAATACCTAGCTCTAATTTACTAACTACTCTTATCATTTTCAAAACATTTTTGAATCATCCCGCTCTTTTTGTGACGTCATTATAAATGAGCGGCCATTTTGATTTAAAAAAAATAGCAATAGAAAGCAAGGTAATTGTTTTATTTCAATGTCCTATTTCGTGTACACGTGGAATTGATTTCGTACGAACATGGGCTCATATAGTCGAATGGACCCGCGGGCGCAGTTGAGCCCCGTTTGATCTACAATTCTTCATAGTCGATATTTGAATTGGCCGATTGATCCAACTTTGTGATTTGTACTCTAGCAGTCCCCCCCCCCCCCCCCCCCCCCCCCCCCGCTGGCCCTCACAGCGTAGGGGAGCGTCCTCAAGGTGGCGGATAGGGGAATGGTCGGTAGTACAGCCTAGCTACACTAACCGGCTAAGTCCGATGGACTCGCTGACCAACGACGGGTGTGGTCCTCCAGCATTTCGGGGGTTGTGCGGCGGGTTGACACCTCGCCCACGTAAAACCAATGTTGCTGGTGAAGCGTATCCCGTTAGCGCTTTACTAGCTTGCACAACATCGTCATTATGGTCGGAGTCTCAATATTTCAATTAAGTCGTTTGAGTCGCTCAAAATTGGAAAATGGCGCTTATTAGTTCCCACTACCCAGTAATAAGCGCCATCTTCCAATTCCAATATTTTAATAAATAATAATATTGTATGCCCATTGCGGCTGAGCACAGACTTGCAAGTCCAATATTCAATTTTTGTACACATTACCTGTCAAAATAAATATATTTGTACTTGAACGTGCTCGACGTAATATAACAACATGTGTACACAATATCATTGATAGGTCAATATAGCGTAGTTTCATGAATAATGAATGTGACCCACAAACATTGGGTTCGATTCCCGGGGATGTCAACACGAGGATGATTCATAACAAAGTGTCTTCGCTACTAAAACTAGAATTCATTAATAAAGATACCTTATTAATAGTGAGTTAAATTTCAAACAAACGCGTTTTAAATTTAACTCTCACCCTTTATCTTATTCGTAGTTTGACAAAGACAGATATTTTTTTTTACTTTTTTTTTAATACAAGACATACATACGGGCCGTATGCTACGACTATATACGACGAGAGGTACTGGTGAATTCTTACCATCAGGCGGGCCGCCTCATGGTAAGCAGTGACCGAAGCCTATGGACGCATGCAATACCGGGTAAAATACCCAGTAAAAAGTGGAGCTCTGGAGACCTTACTCACTGTAGGTAGGTACACAGCATAGCCAAGACCAATGCTATTTGGCTACGATCTTCTGTAAGGTGGAGGTTCTTCCCCAGACAGGCTGCTCCGATTTGAGCGGGTTATCTGCCTGTGCCCTACCTCTCTTAAAGAAGGAAACAAGCTTGAGATGACGAAACCCATCTACACATTGGCTAAGTCGACATTGCTTGTCTTGTGTTTAGAGTGCGACACACAGCGACGCCATGAGTCCTCCACGACAGGCACAAGCAGCAATTTAATTATAAAAAATAAGTAAAAATTATCTTTTATTGTAACGTAGTTTTATTATGATTTAATTTTTAAAAAAACTTGCAAAAACGTTTTTTATTAAAGCGTAATTTTATTACTATAAAAAACTTGAATAACAAATACCCCCGTCCCTAATATCCGAATGATCGAATCGAATTAGGGTCCATCACTAAACATTCGGAACCGTTTCGCGATGCGTAAAATTCGATGTACATAATCGAATCGCCGAGAGGATTTTGTCGGCACAATACGAATTCGATCTGTATCTTGTAGGGTTGGCAAAATAAAGGAATGAATGAACAAAATTCATAAATGATATTTTATAGCCAGTCCAGCAGTGGATTTCTTGTGGCTGAGATGATGATTACACATTACATTAAATAAATAAACATTCCTTGACGAATAATAAAACGCCATCTTTTGTTGCTTTGCGCACAGACATTCGAACCAACGACAAAGTATAAAGTAGATAAAGTGACTATTGCTAGCCGCTCTACAATCAAATCTGTTTTTTTTTTTGAATATTCGTGAAATTATTTTAAAAAAAATGTTTTATTACAAAAACACTAGTCTGTAGGTGGTATCTGTTTATAGAGTAGATAATATTAAACCCATCCAAATATTGACTAGGGAAGCCAATGCT
This sequence comes from Endotricha flammealis, assembly GCA_905163395.2. Lineage (NCBI taxonomy): Eukaryota > Metazoa > Arthropoda > Insecta > Lepidoptera > Pyralidae > Endotricha > Endotricha flammealis. The sequence continues at coordinate 3,520,939 of LR990883.1, forward strand.
TAACTTGTTTATAAAATTTTAATTTGAAATAAACAAGCTTATTTAATTTGTCATGTAACAGATGTTATTTAAACAAAATTAAATTGTTTATCATTATTTAGAAGGGTTCAATCTCGACAAAATTCAATCAAACTTGTTTAGATAAGATCTCTATAGTGCCAACCCTAAGTAATAATGAAAACAATCACCAAACATTGCAAATCTGATAATCGGCAACCCTAGGTATACTGTTACAACTCTATTTTAATTGTAATTTATTTATATCGAACTAGCGGACGGCCCCGGCTTCGAACGGGTTTTCACTAAGGATCCCTATTTTTTATTTTTATTTAAAAAGCCTATGTTACCAGGGGGACAACAAAGGAACTGACTGATCCCCCCCCCCTGCATATATGATTAAAGATTTCTAAATATTGCGTAAAGGGATTTACCTGAAAAGTTTATCTATAGTATTCATACAAATTTTCAAGTAAATCACTTCACGCAATATTTAGAAATCTTTAATCATATATGCAGAGGGGGGGGGGGGGGGTCAGTCAATTCCTTTGTTGACTGTACCTTCCCAACGGTGAAAGAATTTTTGAAATCGGTCGGTAGTTTTTGAGTTTATGTGACGAACAAAAATATACAAATCTTTCCTCTTTACAATATTAGTATAGTTATAGATAACCGAGGTAACGTTTTGTTTTGTTTTTTTATGCCACAGAGTTGGCAAAAAGCATACGGCCCGCACAAGTATAATAGACGCTTGCAATACCGGGCGTATAACTCGCGCGTCGTCTGCCCTCTCAACCACAAGTGGAGCTCTGGAGACCTTACTCACCGTAGGAGCACAACATGGCCAATGCTATTTGGCTACGATCTTCTGTAAGTTGGACGTCCTTCCCCAGACGGGCTGCTTCGCTTTAAGCGGATTATCCGCTGTGCTCTACCTCTCTTTATAATATGTTTGAATTATATTCTACTAGGAGCTCTATGGCGTCGCTGTGTGTAAGTACTCCTAAACGAACATGCAAATTAAGCAGCGTGTACTTGCACCTCACACCACCTCAGCACTGAGGAGACCGACGCGAGGAGGAATCCAATGTAAGAAACTAGTAAACAACAAAAATTTCCGACCGCCACCCGTTCCGTGTTCGAATCCCGGTCGGTTCATGATGAAAAACGATTTTTTTCTGATTGACCTCGGGTCTTGGATGTTTATCTATTGTATTTGTTATAAAATATAGTATCGTTGAGTTAGTATCCCATAACACAAATGTCGAACTTACTTTGGGGCTAGCACAATATACAATGTGTGATTTGTCCCTATATATTTATTATTTATTTATTATTTATGTAATCTAACTGGCAAACAATAAAAAAAATGAACAACAGCGTTCCAAAAATATTCGAATAAAAAAAATAATCCGAATAAAAGTCATGGTCGTGACAATGACCTTATGACGTCTTGACCCGTGTGAATCTTTGACATCGTGATGTTCGATCCGATTTCGAATTTGGAAAAACGAACGTCACGGGCGGCTGGCTGGATAGAATTCCCTCGGTTAACGAGCCTACACGAATTCTTCTTTTTAAAATTTACAATTTTAGTTTATGGTACCTATGTATGTATTTGAAGTACTAAATTATTTATTGCTATACTAAATTCTTGTTACATCACTTGAATATATTTTTTATACAACTTCCGTTCGCCAATAACGATTGACTGAAGAGACGTCGAAATGGGATTGAATGAAACTCTTTAATTGATTTATAATTCACTTTGATAGCTTCTCTGTCAATAAACTGACAGATTTTTGACAGTTCTTCTATTTTTGACGTTCTTTGAAGGAAATAATGGTTTAGTAAGGGAGTCAAGCATCGAAATAATATTACTACGTATAGAAATGACACCGCGAACAAAATTTTTGTCCCCATACGTTGAGGCCAATAGACATCAACTCGTTTATGACTCGTTTAGAAACTTGCCGACGCTCATCGTGATTGGTCCTCTGATTTATGTTAAAAAAAATAATTAAAAAATGCCGTCATGTTCAATAAAATCTTGCAAAAACCGTTCAACAGTAAGAAAGAAAGATAGCGGCGTCACTTATCATCGGTAAGTATACAAAAAATTAAGTAAAACCAACCAAAACAATTTTTTTTCGTTATTTACTATTGCATCATGATTGCATCCGCCATTTCTATGTGAAAATCATAGATTATCAAAAAGTAATCGTACAGATGGGATACGTAGGTACTAAGCGTGAGTCAATTTTATAATATAATTTAGGTACTTATTTTTGAAAAATTTTTTGCTTTTTTTTAACCGACTTCAAAAAAGGAGGTTCTATGTTTCATTGTTTTTTTTTGGAGGTCCGCCGATTACTCCAATTGTGGACCGATTTTCAAAATTCTTTTTTTATTCATAAGTGCATACTCCCAAGTTGTCACCAATTCAGGATCTGATGATGGGAATTCCAGGAAAATCGAGGGCAACCCTCAAATTTCATGGGCACGTATAACGCGTTACTTTGTTGTCGTAATTATTATAATTAGATTTTTTCAACTATATTTACAAAATATTTTTATATAGTAGGTATAAAATATGTAAATGTGGATAAAGTTACTAACTAAGTAAAAAAAATAGTTTCTAGAAAATAAAAAGAAGGAAAACGAAACAGCATTTTAAATTTCGACCAACCGTTTTCGAACAAATAAAATTTCATTATAAAGTTAGTTTTGATTTAATCTCAGTTTATTTTTGACTAATATTTAGTTAAGAACAAAAATTTAATGTAGCTTCCTACCTATAAAGCTAATATTGTACCTATTTTCTATTAAGTTTATTCTATTAAGTAAAATAAAATATTGTAATAAAATAAAATAATCAATTAGATGTCCAATAGGCAGAATATAAACAAAGTGTCGCCCCTGCGTAGTAATGTCATATTCTATGACTCGGTTGGGGGCGGGGCCAGGGAGGGGCACGCCCCTCACGGCCGAACGCGGCGCCAAAATTTGAAGGCGCTGTCATTTCTATACGTAGTAATATTATTTCGATGGAGTCAAGTAAGATTGTATTGTAAATAGTTAGAAAAATTTGCTTACTACATAAATTCATCCATATTCAACCATTTTGATATGTGAGACGCGTTGACGCGCCCTTCGCACCGCACCCCTAAACCTTTTTTTTTTCTACCGACGGATGGCTGCTACACAAGAGAGGCGCATTTTACCGAGTATTTCTAAATTTAATGCCTTTTTTTACTCAATACTAGACCATTATTTCCTTGCTAAACCACCATATGTAACCTATATAATCAGATGTTAAAAGAATTTCATTAATAAATTAGAACCTTGTATTTTAGTGACTCGATAAATATTGTCATTGTGTAAAAAAATCGTCGCATAACCGTCATTATCGACTATGAGTCTCAAAATGATCGTAATAAAAATCTTAGCGTGGGCCATCAATCATCGTAGTATAGGTCGCGATATTTTAGCCAAGTGTGAACCCTAACTTTTAATATATTAATTTTAATATAAGAGAGGAAGGTCTGGGGAAGGACCTCCACCTTACAGAAGATCGTAGCCAAAATAGCATTGGTCTCGGCCATGTGTTCTTACGGTGAGTAAGGTCTCTCCACTCCAGAGCTCTATTTTTTTACAGGGTCGGCAACTCGCGAGTGATACCTCCGTCCATATTCTACGGTGACTGCTTACCATCAGGCGGGCCGTTTGCTTGTCTGCCACCTTAGTGGCATAAAAAAAATGTCATACCGCAGGCAGACGGACATTAAGAACTATAAGGGTTCGTTGGTTCATAACGGAACCCTGAAAAAGTGTTTGTCTCAAAGTTCGAGTCATTGCTATTCGTCTTTTGAAAATATTTTTGAAAATTTCACCTCCCTACCCCAGGTGGGATTCGAACCCACTTCCTCTCGAAATCCGGCCAAGTGCTGGTAGTGACCAGAAGGCGCTTGTTCAATTCCTGCTCGGGGCAAACATTTTGTGATGGCATTTTTTTTTTGTCTGGAGTCTGGACATTTTCTATGTATTATAAGTATATATATATATATATATATAATATATCCGTTGTCTGGTACCCATAACACCATGGTTATGCCCAGCTTACTTTGGGACTTTCCTTAGGTCGTCTGACCACCTTGTAGGCTGTCCTACGCTGGGCTTCCGCGTACGTGGTCGCCATTCTATGCAATGGAACCCTAAAAAAACATAAAAAAACTTTTGTAATTTTTTTCCATACTTTGAGCTCATAATAATGACAAATCGATAATTCTTTATTGTAAAGCTAGGGCTTGGACTCATGCCATGAGTTTTGTTTGAAGACACCATTATGCCTTTTAAGCCTATACACGGGTAGAGTATACGGTAGAGTAGCGCGGTAGAGTTCTAACTATCCCACTAACTATTCTAATGTAGACAGCATTGGTAGAGTAGAGTACTAAAATTTGGTAGGGTAGAGCAGCTACGGGGGGCAAGCTACTCTACCACTTTCCTTCCCCCACCCCCACTACTCTACTCTACCGTACACCGAGTCTACTCTACCGTACACTAAGTCTACTCTATCGTACACCGAGCCATGTAAACATTTAGTAGAGTAACAAGTTAAGTTTATTAGTGCGTTCCTTACCTTTTCTCGAGTGACGTTCATTTCATGGTGTCCTATTCAGGCGTTACTCTACTAACAAAATGTAAATTTACGTGTGGACAGTTACTCTACTAAAACTGGTAGAGTACTTCGAATGGTAGTTGTATGCTAGTTGACTCTACCGTTTAGTCTACCTGTGTACGACAGGCTTTACTAGTAACCCGATCTGACATTTTTTTTATACAAAGAGAGGTAGGGCATAGCTGTCAAATTGTCCAAACTGTTGGTGGCGTTGGGGGTCGGGTTACTGTTGTTCCCTACAATATTGTTGGTGAGCCCAGTAATGGAGGCTGGCAGGCCGACTCTTACGTCAATTCAAAAATACACGAGAACGGTTGCTCCTGTCTTTAACACCGATTTAGCATTTTAGATTTAATTTTATGCTAATACAAATTAATGGCACTATTTATTGACATACCGCGTACGTAATGTTGTATGTGTGTACCTAGTTTTAAATTTTATGTTAAAAAAGAAAAAAAAAAGAAAAGACGATATATTTTCATAAACGGAAACAAAGGCCGTAACTGGTTTTCTTTCGCCATTTCTTTTACCAGTGGTCATTTTGCTTTTGTTTCCGAAATGGTAGTAATTTATAGAGTAAATTAATTTATACAAATCATTTATTACTGTATACTCTGACAAGAGAACGTGTTTGTGAAAACCTATTGAATTTGATAATCCGCTCAAATCGGAGCAGCCCGTCTGGGGAAGGACCTCCACTTTACAGAAGATCGTAGCTAAATAGCAGTGGTCTCGGCCGTGTTGTGTTCCTACGGCGAGTAAGGTCCCAACCCCCCTAGTGGAGCTCTGGAAGCTCCACTAGGGAGGTTGGGAGGGTTGGCAACGCGCGAGTGATACACCCGGTATTGCAAGCGTCTATTGGCTTTAACTGTGATGCTTACCATCAGGCGGGCTGTAGGTATGCTTGTTTGGCAACTTTGTGGTATAATTTTTTTATAAATACTTAACAAACAATGCGCGATGCCGATCCTGTAAAATCTTTTAATGCCCCTTTTGAAGAACCCTATATTCTGGACTCAAGCACGAAGGGTTCATTTTCTATGCAAATGGCAAAAAAATATTTTGGATTTCTTTCCCTGTGGTCATTTTCTTTTGTTTCTGAAATATGGTAGTTAATAGCTTAAATTATTCTTGTATAATATGTATTACATGAGCAAAGAACGTACGTACGTGCCTGCGAAGGCCATCCCTCTAAATTAGTTCATTTCGTTTCCGTCGTTCGCTCCGCAGCCGCGTCTCCTCCGCAACAACGCACCGCTTGTGTGCCCTGTACCTTATAGGCAGGCGTCCACATATTCGCATCGTACGTATCGGATCGCATTCGTAGATTATTATAGATTCGTGCGAATGATGAGGATCAGTGGACGCACTTGTATCGCTTTCTATACAAAGAATACAACGATCCATTTGATCCCATTCGTCCGATACGTACGATGCGGATCGGATATGTGGACGCCTGCCTTATGTACATAGTAAAAACAATTTTAATTATACATCTCAATTTGAGATGTTGTCGTCTGTAGGAGACAGTAATACATCAAACCTTAACATGTGCTATTCTGATGGCGAATGCAAAAAAAGAATGTCAAGTGTGAGTCGCGGTTATTGTTTTTAGTTCTGATTTATTTTGTTTCATTCATCTTGATGTACTCCCGTTGGCCTCAAGTTTGCTGTTACCTCCCGCCGCGCACACCCCACCGCACCTCAAGGCAGATTCGCAGTTGCTTAGCATATCGGATCTGCCTTGAGTTGCGGTGGTGCCGTGCACACCCGGCGGAAGGTAACCGAACGGGTAGTAGTCTGTCTGTATGGACTATGGACCTAGCCCTTAATTATTATTGTTATTTTTTATCATGGGTTTTTATTATTGTTTATATTTACGTTTTTTGATACAATTTTGCGCCACCTACCTACTATTTTTCATTTTTATTTCTCTACCCTAAGGTCGTAGAAGAGATTGCTTTAGCGATACGACCGCAAGAATATTTTTTGGTGCAATAAAGAATATTGTATTATATTGTACCGTACCGTGCCGTACCGTACCGTACCGTACCGTACCGTACCGTACCGTACCGTACCGTACCGTACCGTACCGTACCGTACCGTACCGTACCGTACCGTACTGTATTGTATTGTAGTCAACAAGGATGTCGAGAAACATTATAACAGCCCAATCTTCATTTCACTTTCATAAAGAATGTGATTCCCAACTACATAATATAAACATAATACATACTGAATATATCTACTAAATAATTATCATATAAATTATAAATATTCTCCTATAAATTTGTAAACAAAACTATTATTTTTAAAAAAATACAGCCTATGTTTCCCGATGTTAAGGGCTACGCTCGATGCTGTACAGCGCTGCGCAGCAGCAACTACGCGTCGTACGTTTGGTGTGTCCTTTCTCATAATATTGCATAGATTCTAACGCCATAAGCTGCGCCTTTATTGTAGCTTCCGTTCCCAACGGTGTAAGAATTTTTGAAATCAATCCCATAGTTTTTAAATAGGTATTTTTTTTTACAAACAAAACTACAAATCTTTCCTATTTAAAATATTAGTATAGATTTTTCAAAAAGGCTAGTCTTAAAACTTCAATACGGAACCACAAACCGAACATTATTCATCACTCACGTTGATTTAATACTCTGTCATATTAACTCTCGCGCGAAATGAGTTATATCTTATATGACATTATCCCAACGAGTTATTGTGACATGGTCCTAATTAAATCATACATTGACAGTAGTGAAGTTGTTATAGTTTTTTGCCCATACATTTTATGAATATATTAATAATTTATTAGGTATTGTTTTTGCTCATATCAATACATAAATGAATAGTGACCAAGTATTGGCTCAGCATACTTTAAACCCATAAAAAAAACAATACTTGTCAAAAAAAACGTGTTTTTTATACCACAAAGGTGGCAAACGAGCATACGGCCCGCCTGATGATAAGCATCACCGTAGCCTATAGACGCTTGCAATACCGGGGGTATCACTCACGCGTTGCCAACCCTCCCAACCCCCCAAGTGGAGTTCTGGAGACCTTACTCACTGTAGGAACACAACATGGCCGAGACCAATGCTATTTGGCTACGATCTTCTGTAAGGTGGAGGTCCTACACCAAACGGGCTGCTCTGATTTGAGCAGTTGGCTTAGTTGTTCTACCGTAAAAAGTTGTGAGATCCATGTAATACTAAATACTATACTAAGGGACCTTATGTCTTAAGTTGTTATGTAATTATCTAACCTAACAACATCTTATAGTGACCATATCAATATTAAAAATCTTTAACGTTTTAAATAAATATGCTCGGCCGATTCTATCGTCTATTTTGCCTAACTTCGTTTGACTTCAGTCAACTTTGCTACTGTGAAGTAAGTACTTACTAGCATAAAAATACTTTTAAGGCTTGGCCACTGCTTCTCTTTACATCCCTGTCCATATTATTGCACGTTGTCGTAGCGTTTTATAATTCATTGCGTAGTTTCAAGAATAAAAATCTTACAACCCATTTACGTTTTGCTAAACATAAGAAAACACCAAATCCCTATTTTCTATTTTGAATCGGTCGCTGTTTGTGCGTCGACAGCACATGAGTAAATTAACTGACGGACAGAGGCTTCACTTCCATACAACGTCGCGCGCCGAGGACACGCCGAGGACACGCACACAAGCATGAGGCGCGTGTATTGCGTGTCCTCAAAGCGCTCGTCACGTACACATGCTTGTGTGCGTGTCCTCGGCGCGCGCTATTGTATGGAGTGAAGTCTCTGTTCCGTCAGTTTATTTAGTTTATTTACTCATGTGTCGACAGTACGTAGTCTACGCACAAACAGCGACGAATTATTGTATGATATGTGCTGTTTACCAAAAACTGTCGACACACGAAACGCGACCAATCCACTATTTTTACGCACTCAAGCCCTCTACCGCTCGTTTGCCATCTCTGACATTTAAAAACTTTAGGTTTTGCTAAACTTAAGAAAAAATGCAACTATTTTTACGTCATTTCTACCAGTTGAGTGTGCTCGTTTGCCTTCTCTGTCATAAAATAAATAAAAATATATATTTAGTGACAATTCACACAGATTGAGCTAGCCCGTGTAAGTTCGAGACTTGTGTTATGGGATACTAACTCAACGATACTATATTTTATAACAAATACATAGATAAATATCCAAGACCCAGGCCAACCAGCAAAAAGTTCGTTTTAAATCATGACTCGACCGGGATTCGAACCCGGCACCTCTTGGGTGGCGGTCCGGCATGGTAACCATTACGGAGATCGTCAAAACAAAATATTGAACCCATTTACGTTTTGCTAAAACTAAGAAAAAAAACATACAACTATTTTTACGCCCTCTCACAGCGCCCCTCTAGTGTGTCATACCGGTGTGACCAGTAGGACTCCGGTTTAGGTCAGCGCATTCGACCTTTACAGCCATAAACGATTCCCTAGCTATATACGGCAAAAAGAATTTTTGCCGCAATGAACTATGTGGAGTTTACATGTCTGGGTCGATGTTCATTCTATTGTTTTAAACTGTATGTGTTTTTCAAAAATAGCATATTCTATCTAAATTTGAAATAAAATAAAAATATTCAAAATATTACAAAACTACAAGGGCCCGATTCTACTAACACAAATGCACCAATGGACTCTCAATGGTGTCTCAATCGTGTCTCAAAAGAATGCCGATAGTGTATCAGTGGAATAGTTTTTGACATTTGTTATGGACTTAAACAATAACATAATGTTTAACTTATTGTTTAAGTCCATAACAAATGTCAAAAACTATTCCACATTAACATTTGTTATGGACTTATACAATAACATAATGTTTAACTTATTGTGCGAATTAATACAGCCTAGTTTATATAGTAACTGCACAAGCGAATATTCATAAGTTAGTTTTTAGTAGTCCATAACAAATGTCAAAAACTATTCCACTGATACACTATCGGCATTCTTTTGAGACACGATTGAGACCATTAGTGCATTTGTGTTAGTAGAATCGAGCCCCTGTAGTTTTGTTAATATTTTGTAATTTTTTATTTTATTTCAAATATAAATAGAATATGCTATATTTGAAAAACACATACAGTATAAAACAATACAATGAACATCGACAAACATACAAACTTATGTAATAATTACAACAAGGCGACCTTATTGATGGAAGCTGAAAATCATACTCATACTAATATTTTTTTTTTTGTAAAGTATTAATATGTAATTCCTACTTTAGAATATTACAATCTAGCTATTGGCTAATTAGTAATTTAACTTTAACCTAAACTTATAAAACGTATAGTCTAAGAATATTGTCCATCGACTTATCTTAGTGTCTGTTAGGTCGATGGACAATATTCTTAGACTATAAATGAGAAAGTGAGTTTGTTTGTTTGTTATTATCACGGCTTGACTAATCAGCCGGTCATTATGAAAATTTGTATACATTATTGTCAGGGGTACGGAGCCCAACATAGGCTTTTTATCCCGTGAAAGTATGTCATTCCGATGGGTGAATAATTTTTCTACTATAGAGGGCGCTGTATGGGATGCTATCGGCCAACAGATGGCGCCACAAGTCGCGCTATGGGTTGTCTTGTTGTCAAACGAGATCTATGTCAAAATTAACGCAAGCGAAGTCGCGGAGAAAAATAGTTTGAAATAATTTAAAAAGTTCTTTGTAAGCTTTTTTATATTTTAATACATAGTATAAGGTGTTTTTTTTTTTCAAAAACTATACTTATATGTATTACCCGTTCGCCTCAAGTTTGCCCTTAACTCAAGGCAGATCCGATACGCTAAGTAACTGCGGATCTGTCTGAGGTGCGGTGGGGTGTGCGCGGCGGCAGGTAACAGCAAACTTGAGGCGAACGGGTAGTTCAGTAAATTTGATTTTTTTTAAAGTCAATCCTACCAAAATAGAACTTATAGACATATTTTTACCCTCTATCTCGTTTGTCCTTCTCTTTATATTTGAAAAATAAGATTGTCGGTACTAAATCTCTTGTCATTACCGTAAAAAACATAAAACAATACTTGCATCCTGACAAATAGTTTAATATTTGTTTAAAATAAACTACAACAGTGTTTGTTTCACATCAAACGCGCCGACATGGTTAAAACGTCGCTTAAACGGTAAAATGACGTCATTCCATACATGGGTAAGATGAACACATTCCCACCGATACCGATAGATCAAAGTCAAGTTCTTAGATAGAATTAATTCGTCGTTGACACACTTGCCCCGTCACCATCTTCACGGTACGAGTAAGAGTCCGCCGAGATACTAAAGCCCACCATTCACACGCAGATTGGTCCGGCGGATTGGTCGGCCATCGGACTAATCCGCCTGTGTATGGAAGCAACGAACCGGTACGCCAGACTGTCAAATGGGTTGGCGTCGGGCTCGCTGCGAGCCGCGAGCGCCTGTCGAACCCCACATGCCATACTTCGAGTGGAGGGTTCGTGGAGGGTTCGTGCAGTGTATGGGCAACGCCGGATTGGTCCGCGGTCGGGTCCGGGTTGCGAGTCGGGTCCGGGTTCGTGTAGTGAATGGTGGGCTTAAAAGCCACAAAATATCAGCAGCTGCTCCGGCTCCTACGATTTTGTGACTTTTGGTGTAGAAACGTGGCCCGTGGGGTACCACTGCGTGGTCCTTTTTTAGGGACATCGCAAAAAGGCTACGACAAACCACTGGTGACCCAAAGGTTGGCAGTTACTTCGCTTAACGGATCTCTATCGCCAGTCAGCGAGGTAAAGCTGCCGCTGCGCTGCTGGCATTTTGAGCACCCCGCCACAGGGACCATACATGCAATCGGCTACAATAGACGCGAGTCTATTTTTGGCGAAGATTCTGGAAGTTAAAGGTGTATCCTTGCAATGGACTTTAGTGTCGCAAAGTATTATTAAATGCCCATGTTCGTTGGACAAACCTTTATTCTGTCACCATATATTCATTGGGCAGTGGTTATGAATAAAAGAATTAATTTGATCATCAAATAACTATTTACTTTATTGTGATCAAACAAAGGAATAAGGAATTAGTACAATGTTATTCCCTTTATACTTAAAGTTTAAATAAAAAACTATTCATGAACGCTAGCGATAATGAAAGAGAAAGACTTACATTACAAACTGTAAGCTAAAACGAGAAAGATTTATTTTGAAGTGGTTATACATTCCAACAATATTCTTCTCACAAAGAAGGTAATGTATTTATCGCTCTGTTATTATGTTTCTCTAATCACCTTGAGCTTGAGATACGCAATGGTCATGTGTTATCAAATACATACTGTCAAAACTGTCAAGAAACTGTTTATGTAGGTAATGAACAAGCTATTCTGGATTACAAAAACGGTTTCAGAAAGTCCTTTTTTATTTTATCCCTTTTTTATTCTTCCTTTTTTACACAGTGCGAGCTATAAATTCCCATTATTCTTCCTTATTTACACAGTGCGAGCTATAAATTCCCATATTCTTCCTTATTTACACAGTGCGAGCTATAAATTCCCTTATTCTTCCTTATTCACACAGTGCGAGCTATAAATTCCCTTATTCTTCCTTATTTACGCAGTGAGAGCTATAAATTTTTTTTAATGTGTAATTTAAAAAATGTTTTTAATAAAACTGGCTGTCAGGCCCTTAGTCAACAATAAACCATTATAAACTACTTAAATGATCGCAATTTGAGTCCGAGTCGACTAATAATCGATTGTTTAATTCAAATTAACCGCCCACTGTAGTATTCGTATGAATAGCCAACATTCCATATTAGGTAACTCGTTATGCACCAAAACAGCGGGATAGTTTCGTCTACAGACATAGTAGTCGATTATACAGGTATTTCACGAAGGGCGTTTTGGCTATGAATGTGTAACGTTTACATGCACATTTTTAATGTGTGCGAGGCGCTGTCCCACAGCTGCGCACGAAGAGGCTACGCACGTGTGTTAAGCTTTGCTTTGCAAGAGGATGTACGTGATTGTGTCCACTGCGGACACGTTAACCATCAAGTGACGTCATTGATACACTCGTGGCTTGCTCAACATAGCTCAACGCTGTCAACGCCATGCACGCACTGAATGCGGTACACAGCTTGTTCCACAAAGCGTGCACATCGCTGCGCACGCTGTGCACGAACACACTCCGACACCAACCAAAAACTATGACAATCAATGCGTAGCCTCTCCGTGCGCCGTGGTGGGCCACGCTACAGCTGTACGTAGTCGTGGTTTTATATTAGTGTATAGCTTGTACTGTGGAAACGTAGACCCACGTAGTCATCCACGCAGCTGTAATGTGCCACGTGGCCCACGAGTTTGTGCGCAGCGTGCGCAGCAGTGGGACAGCGCCATCGGAAACGCTCGTAAAATCTGTCACGTACACATTGACAATGTGCTTTACACGCCTTACAACTTTTAAAGCCGAACGCTCTTCGTGAAATAGAATATGCTGTATATGCTTTAAGGCTTTTAACATAGCCTGTATGTTCATTTTTTGTGGTCAGTCAATTAGCGTTTTCTTACGACTACTTTGAGTGGTCAAGTATTTTTGAAATTTAACAAAAAATGTATTACTTAAAATAGTTATATTATAACCTACAACTATTTAAATTTTTAAGCACAAAAATAAACAAAATAGATTTATTTCAGGTGAAAACGAACACATAATTTTACAAATTAATAATTTCAATACACATTAATAAAAAAAAAAGCATCATTTGAACCCATAATCATCACACTGACTGCAAGAATATGGGTCTTTTAATCTAAGGTATCGAGAGTACTCTGTGACGCTGTTCCAATGACGATTGACATAGGACAATGTTATCAATCCGCCTCGCCTGAATAAACGACTGTCATCAATTGAAAACAGCCGGAACCGACGGTTTAACGTGCACTATGACCATGGAGCAGCTCAAGATAACGGAACTCATCCAAACACTGCCTAAAGTCCGGTTTAGATGACCTCCGTAATGGTTACCACGCCAGACCAACCCAGGAGGTCCCGGGTTCGAATCCCGGTCATGATGAAAAACGAACTATTTCTGGTTGGCCTCGGGTCTTGGACGTTTATAAATATTGTATTTGTTATAAAATATTATTCCTCTACAAACTACTGTCATATTTAAAATACAAATGAACCTAAAATTAAAAACCTTAAAAATGTTAATAAAATAATTTAAATATATTATCAAAAGGAGTCCCTTTAGGCAAGGTTCCAAAGATACTGGCAGCGTTCCCCCTTTGAATAGCTAGACTAATTCTTTGTCCGAGGTGGCTGCCAGCTCTTCGGTCTCCTGTGATGTCGGCTAACCTTTTTGCTATTTCCTTATAAAGTCTTATAGCGCTAGGACCTCACGGACCAAGGGTCTCGTTATAATAAAATATAATATCGTTGAGTTAGTATCCTATAACACAAGTTTCGAACTTACTTTGGGGCTAGCTCAATCTGTGTGATTTGTCCTGTGTATTTATTTATATTTATTTCATCGTTGTTTGACCGTGCCCTCAGAACTACGGAGAAGCTCAATTTATTTTACGAGAGAAAAATACTAGATCGGGTCGACGTTGCTAACTTGCGTATTCGTTTAGACTGAGACCCACAACGACGCGAACGAGCTTCTCTCATATTTTCTTAACGTTAATTATCAGTAATTATAATACCATCAACAAAATCACAAAAGGATTTAACATTAGCAATCATTATTGTCTTCAAACCAAATGGATAGCTCATAATGCACTTTTGCTAAATGACCATTAACATTAAATCATGGAAAATTAACCTTTAGCGCCACACACTTAGATCTCAATATTGCTTTGACTTAATCTCTATTAACTTTAAATATATTTAAATTATGTATTCACACAAAAATGAGTCTTAATTTGTTGAGAATGGATGTCATATTTCTTTGTATTATGTACTAATTACTTATTTGTTATATGTCAAAAGAAATATGTATAACTAGCCGATGTCCGTGGTTTACCCGTGAAATCCCGTTCCCGGGCATCAGCCCTATCCCTGTCTTAAAGCCGGATATCAATCCGGGATAAAAACTATCTAGAATTTCGGGAAAAGCTATAGCCTATGTCACTCCCTGATAATGTAGCTTTCTACTGGTGAAAGAATTTTTAAAATCTTATGTGTTTATTCAGGTTATAAACTACACGTATACCAATTCTCAACCAAATCAGTCCAGTCGTTTTTGCGTGAAAGAGAATAAACATCCATACATCCGCACAATCTTTCAGTGACACAAAGTGAGTCTTGGCCTCCGACGCAATAGAACGCCATTTCTTCCAATCTTGAGCCATACTCCGAGAATTGGTCGCTGTTTCTACTTCGCCAGTAGCGCTAATTCTGTTGTACATTTAACTAGACTAAACTAAATTTGACAGGACCAAAGGTGTTGTTGTCCTTCCTTGGTTTACAATCAGTGACAAGGTCCTTTCAATACTTCCTACTCCGACTTTCTTCTTTCTGATTAAATTCGTTGTGAGTTCCAAGACAGCTGTAGTTTATTCCCCGGGACGTCAATAAGCTTCATTGCTTATTGTCTATCTGAGGTCGCCGTTGTTGATCCTGGCTACACAGGAGACACAGTGGTGGGAATGTGTGGTGGGCTTGTCCCGAATCAGTGACAAGGATAGCAACACTTCTAGTCCTGTCAAAATTAGTTTAGTCTAGTTAAATGTACAACAGAATTAGCACCAGTCTCGAGCCCCTAATTTAAAAAAATATGTTATATAGCGTTTGTTACCCGGTGTTAATGTAACTACCCGACGGTGTAAGCATTTTTAAAAACGGACTAGTAGTTTTTGAGTTTATTAGTCACAAACAAAAATATATTTTTTTTTTTTTATAATATTACTAGCTTTTTTGCCAGCGACTTTGTCCGCGTGAAATTCTGGACCCGTTCCCGTGGGAACCACATTGAATTTCGGGAAAAGCTATATAGCCTATGTTACTCCCTGATAATGTAGCTTTTTACTGGTGAAAGAATTTTTGAAATCGGTCCAGTAGTTTCGGAGCCTATTCAATTCAAACAAACAAACAATCATAGAATATTAGTATAGATTTCTCTTTAAAATATTACAGACATTAGTAAGGATGCTATACCATTACACTTTGAGTTTTTTTTTTAACAACCCCTTCTTTAATTCGTTAATAAAGTACAATTAATTACAATGGCTTTTACAACTGTTTACAACTGTTCGGGGAAGGTTATATTAGTTTATGGCTACACAACTCTAACGGATAGGGGTATAAAAATTTCACCCGTAATTTAAGGGTAGTAAAAATTACTTGGACATTTTGTAAACGGGGAAATAATAAAAAGTTATTTTTTTTAGAAGGTACGGCCACTTTCTAACGTCGAACTGCTCGTCACCGGAGGGGAATCCAATCCCACATTCTAGAATCAAAATGGTCGCGTACTGCGCGGTTTCAAAGGAGTTTAGACTTAGGGGATTGTTCAAAAGGGGCATTAATAGATTTTTACGGGTCTGCAACTGAGCTTATTATTAAATGTCAACCCCTTGAAAAGTCACCTTGACAGGTGACAACCAAAGATTTTAATGCTAATAATGTAAGAATAGTTATTAAACTTTGTATTTGTATAGTAAAACATGAATACAGTTTGACAAATAAAAAAACAAATAAATTCACGGAATATTTTCTAAATATTCCGTGGAGGGATTTATTTGATTCACTTGAATCTTATCGGCCCTGCTCATCTCTTTCATTGGTTGACTGTACTGTTGACAACATGTTTATGCCGCTGACTATACTGACAGCAGCCATAATGTCTTTTACGAAACACGATAATGAAACTAGATTTTTATCAACATCTTATTTTGATTAGCTTTTTAAGGCAATTTCGCAATACAAGTGACCGCGACCGGTTTCGCTTGCGTAAATAGGTCATGACGTATTGTTTCGTTTTGTATCTTTGCGCACGACTTACATTTGACAGAAACTAATCTTATATCGTAATTGTCGACCGGTTTCCTGAGCTGTCAAACCGCTAAGGATACATCTACTTATTTACATAGAAAAAGACCATTCTCGTAAATAAAAAGTTTTTTTATACCAATAAGGTTGCAAGTAGCCTATGGACGCTTGCAATGCCGGGTGTATCACTCGCGCGTTGCCAATCCTGTAAAAATCTTTCAATGCCTCTTTTTAAGAACACCATTTTATAGTATTATAAGAATATGATGTTTTGCGAACATAATGTTTTGCGAATGTGGTATTTTACGAATGTGATCTTTTGAGAATATGATATTGAGCGACGGAGGGTTGGAAATGAGTAAATGGTCACAATAAAAAAATACTCACTTGGCAAAAGATACAGAACTTTTTGTAAACTTAATGAACACCAGTATAAATCACCTTTTTTAATTTACTGCATATTTTATACCGTGAGAGCCGACAACAGTCGATCTGTCTATAGTCAATATCGTAAAAAAATGTCACAAATGAAAAACAAGAAACCGAATCGCGACTGAATTGAGATGATATCGTTATTTTGGGCCCGTTGTAACGTATGCACCATTGGCCTGCACCATCAATGATGCAATGGGTTGGGAGAATACCAATTTTCTGTCTAATTATTAAAATCTGGTCTCGATATGATCACAGTTCGTTCCTGTGTGTCAGATACTTACTAACTCGTGTTCATTCTGATATTTCTGATCGATAAGGATCAGTGAACAGAAGTCATTAAGGCAGGACTCCGCCATAACATTGCTATCACTCCTCACGTAATTTTTTCTTTTCTGTGATGTTTGTGTCCATCATAAATCAATAAAAAGCTGTATTTTGCTAATAATCTTACCTTTTTTGGAACAAAATCTTCGTTCATGATCAATGGCGTATAGTGGGCGTCATTATGTCGCATTGGAAAGCTGTATAGATTCGGTAGGCATACTTAAGAATACTTAAAAGACATATTCTACAGTTTTTTATAGTCAGAAACTATAATTGACGACCTCCGTGGCGTAATGGTTACCACGCCAGACCGCCACCCAGGAGGTCCCGGGTTCGATCCCCGGTCGGGTCATGATGAAAAACGAACTTTTTCTGATTGGCCTCGGGTCTTGGATGTTTATCTATATATGTATTTGTTATAAAATATAATATCGTTGAGTTAGTATCCCATAACACAAGTTTCGAACTTACTTTGGGGCTAGCTCAATTTGTATGAATTGTCCCTATATATATGTATATATATATCCCTATATATAAATGCGGCTGTACACTAGCCGTGATAGTCTGAGGCAGGGCGAGAGTGTAGTACGGTCGGAGACGAGCGAGCCAACATCAACTTTCCACCGGGTTTCTTGACCCGCGTGTGCTTTCTGGGGCCCGATTCTAGTAACACAAATGCACCAATGGCCTCTCAATGGTGTCTCAATCGTGTCTCAAAAGAATGCCGATAGTGTGTCAGTGGAATAGTTTTTGACATTTGTTATGGACATATACAATAACATAATGTTTAACTTATTGTTTAATTCCATAACAAATGTCAAAAACTATTCCACTGATACACTATCGGCATTCTTTTGAGACACGATTGAGACACCATTGGTGCATTTGTGTTAGTAGAATCGGGCCCCAGGACAAGTGCAGGTCTTAATAATTTCTTGCCCGGATTTTTTCTCTCAGGGGTAGGTAACTAGCACCGGGTATGAGCCCACGTGTGATTTGTCCCTATATATTTATTTATTGTACCACCAACGCCTTCATGATACAGGCGACACACGCAACGATATATCGTAGCGATTTCAGGCTGCACGAATAAATCGAACCTAGTGGATTCTCACGCCTTCGATATCGGCGTCAAACGCCGCTCGCACTAGACGGATGTGGCATGAGCTCCCAGCCTCTGTGTTTCTTTCGAACTATGACATGGGATGGGACTATTTAAGAGGTATATTACAGGGGCCCGATTCTACTTAACAAATGCACCAATGGACTCTCAATGGTATCTTAATCGTGTCTCAATAGAATGCCGATAACATAATGTTTAACTTATTGTTTAAGTCCTTAACAAATGTCAAAAACTATTCCACAGATACACTATCAACATTCTATTGAGACACGATTGAGACACCATTGAGAGTCCATTGGTGCATTTGTTTAGTAGAATCAGGCCCCAGGTCTCGCCAGAGGTGTGCAACGCATTGGTAGTGCCCCTGGTGTTTCTGTTGTCCACTTTCTATTAGGTGGTCCGCTTGCCTGTCTGTATGCCGTATAAGATTAAAAAAATGGGAGCTCTCTACAGGAGTTTACTGTTGTGCGACAATTTAAAGTCACATAAATTCCTTTCAATACTTCATACTCCGTCTGTTTCCTTTCTGATTAAATTAGTTGTGTTTCAAGACAGCTGTAGTTTCTTCCCCGGGACGTCAATAAGCTTCATTGCTGTCAATAAGCTTCATTGCTTATTGTCAATCTGAGATCACCGTTGATCCTGGCAATACAGGAAACACAGGCGGTGGGGATGTGTGGTGGGCTTGCCCCGAGTCATATAGAGGTCGTCACATCATGTGACCTATGAGTAATGATTAGTATTGTGTACAAATATAGAATCAAATATATAGTGTTCACAGTAGATCTCTAGAAATGCTCAGTGTAATAATTCTCATAGAAATTGGCTTATTTTGTAAGGAATGTGATTCATATATGATTCACGGTGCGTTACATTATGATATATTATGTTTTCGCTTTGATTGGTGTCTGTGAGTAATGATAGTAGATTTGCTACAAATAGACGGTATGAATGTACCTACTTATTATGTGTGTCAAGTAAATATATAGGAATGAGAGGCTGAAAAGTGCGAAAAGTATATTTTTTTGAGAAAACCGCACTTTGAAAAAAAATCTTTTTTGAAAAGTAGTTTTTGAGACAGAAGATTTTTTAGAAAGGTGTACTTTGAAAAGGTACACTTTGAGAAAATTGCATTCTGAGAAAGGTGCACTTTGAATAAGGTAAATTTTTACAAAGGAGCACTTTGATAAAGGTACATTTTTAGAAAGGAGCGCTTCGAGAAAGGTACATTTTTAGAAATAAGCGCTTTGAGAAAGGTACATTTTTGGAAAGAAGCACTTTGAGAAAGGTACATTTTTGGAAAGAAGCACTTTCATTTTGACAAAGGTGTATTTAAAAAAGGTTCATTTTGAGAACATTCGTACGCTGTTCGGTACGCTGAATTGAATCAGCACAAAACATATGTACAACATTAATTTTCTCATGTAAGTGAATTTATGTGTTCTTTTGAGAAATAAATATCTTAAACCAGAATATTTTGGAGTACGTGGAAGTGGTGCATTATGCAAATGGTACCTACATTCTATCAGTGAATAGATTTGATAAAATAAAAACAAAGATTTCGTACTCTTCAACATTTATTGGTCGAAAAATAAATTAAAAACTTTGGATTCCAACGAAGGCCCGAAATCGTACAAATAAATACCTACAGGGTCTACTTCTTAATTTAATAACATATTTACACTTATCATACTTAGTAGGTACATATACTTTTCGAACCTTGCTATTTTTTTTACAGTTGTAACCAATTTTTTACTTTTAAATAACAATTTTTACCTTATTCGTCCCAAATAGGCTGTATGGCAAACACTTAAAAACACAAATTTACACATAAAAATCATAATCCGCTGTACAAAATATATATAAACTGAATTTAAATATATAAATTCCATAAAATATAACTCTAAATTTAAGTTTATTTTTTATGAAGTTTATAATTGTTTCAGAAATTTGAAAATTTACATTTTTAACTTAATATTTATTTTACATTAATAAATTAAATTTACATTGCGTTTTAAATTAAAATTGCCAATTTTACACAATCCGTGCAGATATGGCCGCTTTGCTGTAAGTAGCATTACAATGCATTACATAAACATACAGTTGCAAAAAATATATATAGTACGCTACATAGTAAAGCCTGTTATCCAGTGACATACAGCTTTATTAAATGCAAATAGTCTTAGTATATTTTGCGATTGGCAGGACATTTTATTCTCTCGCATTTATAAGCGTAAACATTAGCTATAATAATTTTAAGGCTATATAACACTGGATAACAGCATTACAAGAACAGCTATCTAAATCCTATAATAGTTGACATTTTACTAAGTTTGTTCGAACTGACGTGAAGCACATGCACGATTTCATAATATTAGGTATAATGACTTAAATTCTCTTAAATTGGATCAAATTATTTCATGTATCGGCTTGTATACAAGATTACTTCACTTCTCATAATATTGTCGGATTTTGCTCTTATTGGCTGGCTCAAGCTAAATTTCACATCGACAAACATGAATTTAGTGAGTTCCCTAATAAAATCAGCGGGGCATCCATGAAACGAAATCCAAAAATACTCACTCACGTTTCGTTGAATTCTAACCAGTTTTGAACCTTATTCTAACGAGTAATGTCTTTTTTGACAGACACTTTGATGGACACTCTCATGGTTGCACTGCAGATAATGAAGATTTCACTTATCATTTGCTAAAATGTTTCTTAGTCTAGTTGTTCTACCAAAAGTGAATATTAATTCACCTTGTATTATAATATAGTAATGCCTGTCTCCTTGAGTTAGGAATAACTAACTGGAACAATTTAAATGACATTTGATGACATATGGTTATTTCTACCGCTAGAAGACGATGAAAACTGGCTTAAGAGCCAGTTCCTCAAGCTATCTCTTTTCTTCTTCTTTAGTATAACAGTGACAGCAATAGTAATGTGTCAATAAATTTAAACACGGTTTTGAAAAAATCATAGCGTTGTCATGTGCACACGTCAGTTCAACCAATACATCCAACATTAGTTTTGTAGGAATATTCAGACAATTAGGACCGTTTAGACCGTTTTAGTAATGTAAAATCTGGGCGAATTACTAATACTAGATTAGTTAATTATTACAAAAATACCTTTACAACAGTAATAGAGGTAGCTGAAGTTGAATTTTTTTTAATACTATATTTTTTGCTATTTTTAATAAAACTTAAGTACGTACCGTTTGAAATTATTATAACCTTATAAATAAATAGAAAGAAATATAAGCATGTCTAATAGCACCAATGTTCGAGTTAATTAATATAATGGAATTATTAAATTATATTATAAAAGCAATGAAATGATTCGTCTAATACAATTTTAAAACAGCAAGTGCTAAGTTTTTATTTAAAAATGTAAATTAAATTTAGTTAAAAAAAACACATTTTAAATTTTAAAAGATAAAAAGATAGACTTTTCGTGAAAAATATTGACTTATTTTTGTAATTTAATGAATCCGTTTATTTTTAAGTTATTTTGAACTAAATACTTTTTATTATAATATTCTAGTAGTATTCTGTATTACTAGAACTAAATTAGGACATCGGATGTACTTCATTAAATATACATATTCGTAAAGAAAAGACTGACCGGAATCCTAGTCAATGAATTTACAGAATGGCCCGTGATTTGTACTGTTACGGACTATTCCTTGAGTTCATTACGATTGGGATCGTCTATCCTTTTCTATTATATACGAATAAAAACTAATTTCATATTAATGACTTCCATTTTAATTGCTAATGGACTTGGGACAAGCCCACCGATGTGTCTCCTGTCTGTGTAGCCGTATCAACAGCTATATTTTTTATTGTTGATCGTGCTAATGGACTGTAAAGTCTTTGACTATTATAACGACTTCATCAACTGCACAGTTTATGCGCATTTATGCAAGATATCGGTCTTTTTCTATTCTTTTCCCGTAATTCCTATAAAACAATATATTCAAGAAAGAAAAATGTAATAGTTATCTCTCTATGTTAATATAATATAATTAATAATTTTAATGTTAGTATCATTCCCGTTTTTTTTTATTTATCATTGTAATTTTATTAGTAACCATAGTTAAATAAACACTTTACTAAACTCATTAATGGTTCATTTCATTGCTTTTAAAATATTATGTTTTGTTCACAAATAAATTGAACTTAAACTCGAAATGAGGAACATTGTTTGAATTAAGTAGAAAAAAGGGGGGAGGATAAAATACTTTTTCAAATTTACAACCTCCACTGAGCAAATAAATAAATTCTGCCTTACATGTTTTGTAAAAATTATTAGCCAACTTTCCAGTAAATCATCTGATAAATAAAATATTAAAATTATTATTATTTTACAAATATTATATTACGCAAAACACAATAAGGGGTACTATGGGGCTTCTCGTTATTTTCGTTCCTAGTATAACAACCGCAAGTTTTATTTTATATTTACATTGACATTGTAATGTTACAGATTGATGTAAGTGTATGAGTGCTTAGTACAAGTTTTTTGGTCAAATTCGAACGTAAAAGTCGAACAAATTTAAAAAAGTTTCGTAGTGAATTCATTAGACGCGTGTTACATATCCAAATCAGCTCACTTTAAAATGTGAGCGCGTAAACCACCTAATTTCGCATTTGCGTGTGATGTTACGGTCAGATTCGAGCATTACAGCAGTGAGGGAGGCGAACGCTCGTCAGTCAGGGAGGTAGTATTGTAATGTAATGCTCAAAGTCGAATCTAAAATGTAACATTACACGCGAATGCTCGCGGTGAAGGAGCACTTTTAAATAAATTCATATCATGAGAGATTCTTCTCCATTTGGTCGGTTTGTTTACATTGACATGATCGAACACGAAAAAACTCATATTAAGCACTCTGTAATGTATGAAGGGTGAATCCACCAAAAAAAATCACTTTAGACACTTAAAAATATTTTGTTTTAACAGTATATTTTGTAAATACTTATTGTTACCTTGAAAATGATTTTAATCGTAACTTATTTAAAATACATTGTAAATTATTATGTTTCAGAATACAGTATTTTCTGGTTAATCGTCAAAATATTACGTATAATTGTGATAAACGAAATTATATTTTGCAAAATCAATTATTAAATAATTATATTAATAAAATCAGCGTCTGTGAAATTTCCAATTTAGTAAAACGGGAATTAACATCAATAATAATTATTCTCGTATCACAAGTAGTACTCGGTAATATTCATAATTGTTTATGACTAAATTAAAACGTTTTAACCAGCGAGCGTCACGTATTATTTTAACTAAAAAAATTTAAGAATCAATTTCGTTCTGACTTGTTCTGGCTCAATCAATATGAGTGAAATAATGTTTCATCATCATCATATCTACCCATAATCATCCCACTGCAGGGATACGTCTCCCTTTAATCGAAGGGTATTAGAGCCTACTTGCGGTTCTCAAGCCGCCTGAAATCCACAGACTTATCTTAACGACTGTCATTCATTGACAACAGTAAAACCTCGTTAATTCCCATTTCATTAGTACCTAATTTATAAAATTAACAACACCAACACGATCCAATATAATCAAAACATCAGGACAATATCATATTATGAAAACTTTATCATATAGTTGGCTAACTTTTACAAAACATTTTGACAAAATCAGGCACAAGTTATAGGAAAGCCCATATTTCACATAACTAAACGGTCATTTTCTTCTATTATTACTAACAATTTATCATAAAGAAATACTTCACAGTGTTTAGACTTACACAATATCAATTAATCATTGTGGTATTTCCAGTCAGAAAAGTGACGTCATACATGCAAATAAATACGTTAGTGTTTTTGTTTAGTTTTTTTTAAACAACTATCATTAAATAAATATTACTTTTATTGTGGTCAGTAATTCAATATACGTTGAAACAGGTCACAGAGAGTTGTACAGTCAACAAAGGAAAGGGGTGACCAGGATAATGAACTAATAACAAAGATTTTTATGCGAATAATTTAAGCATACAATATGAATGATAAATATTGTTTCTAGTAAATCCTTTTACGCAATATCAGCAGTATTTAGAGATCTTTAATCATTATTTACGGGCCTGGTTAACTCTTTGCTTTGTTGACAGTTTAAAACCAACTCCAGAAAAACTAAATAACAATACAATCTGCAAAACGAAATAAACAAAACATATTTCATTTCACTATAAATTCAAAATATACAAAAAAAGATATTACTTAAACGAATTTTACTTTACTTAACATTCATATTTTTTACAAAATTGAAAATTGTTTTTTGTAAATTGCTTTTTACAAATCAATTCCAACAATTCGAACTGTTAATTATGACAGTCTATCAGCCAGTTTCCGAAAAGCATTTTAATTTTAATTCCACATTAAACCTCAGGCTATCTCTGTTTTTCTTCTTTAGTTTGACAGTGACATCTATAATTCAATATGTCATTAATTTTAAAAATGCTTTTCAGAAACTAGCACTATGTATTTCTGACTGGAATACGCTCAGTTTTTTTCATTACGTTTAAATATAAAATTATGTTTTTTTTTATTAAAAGCTAGCGGACTGGTTAGTTCCTTTCGAGATTCGAATGAGGTTATTTAATTAGGCAATTATAAGACTAAGTACACAGCACAACTAATCAAAAACTAATGATGAATATCTTCTAAGAAAAATGTAGGCGATGTAGCTGCAAACTATATTTCATAATAATATGTCATACAAATAAATAATTTAAGGTTTCATCATAATCATATAACCGCATAACCGTCCCAATGCGGGTGGGTCAGTCTAATTTAAAAAAGTTTAAATTATTTCATAGAAAATTTTCCTAAAATTGTTTATTTGTTTAATACAAATTTTTAACTAAACTATTGTGTTTAGTTAAATATTTGCAATATGTAGAAACGTCTTGATTGTTATAAATTTTTGTGACGAACATTGAAATGCGTGGAGTTTTAAAAAATCGTTTTTAAACTTAAATATCGTTTTTGAATTCGATGTTTGAAGTTTTTAACTTAAAAGTATGTAGATATATTGAGATTAATTTAAGTTATTTTAACTCGAATTTATAAATAATACTGTACGAGTATTTTATTCAAAAACATGTTTATTATAACACGATGTTAAAATAATTTGAAAACATCAAATTAATCATATACGCATATTAATGACAATGTCTTCGTTGAAACATTAAATACGGAATGAGATATTTTAATGGTCTAGTCTCAATATAACATCAAAGATTTTAATGTGATAATAAAAAATGGCACACATCTATCAACTAATATGAATGAAAAGTTTTGATTAATTCGTTCTACTATTCATGAATGGTGTCATGAGGAGCCCGATGTTGTTTTTTATATAAAAAAAATTACGAACACATATTTATTAAGGCCCTGATTGACGTACAAACTACGATTTTACTCGCGGCTCGTGCTGATCGACAAGCGAGCAAAACAGTCGCGCCTGAATGAGACAGGTAACATGTCTTGTTCCGAGTCTGAAGCTTTGTGTATCGCCATCTCGTTTTTACATGACGAGCCGTGTAAAAAAATATACCAAACATGACGAGCCGCGAGCCAGGCTCGTCGGTGTTTAAAACCGGTTTTGCAGTGATCCACCGGCGAGCTTTACCGCCGAGCCATAAAGCTGCGGTTTTACTCGCTTGTCGATCAGGGCCTTTAGACAGTGGACAAACGAGCTGTCATGTCACCTGATGGTAAGCAATCACCTCTGTCCATGAACAACCAGGACTACAAGATCTTGGATGCGTTGCCCTAAGAACTCCAATGAACTCTCTTACTCATCGTGCAAAACACGGTGGCATATCACCGCTTTTACACGTCGAAATTCTGTGATAAGTGTGTGTTATGCAATGTATCACCCGTCAGTATTTGGATGGATATAAAAAAATCTTAAGTCACTTAGTGTCTCGCTGCCATAAGCTATCCGTACGAACTGTTGGTAAAGACAGTCGTCAAGCTAAGTCCGTGTCGGGTAATGAAAACAGTAGGAAGATAAAGATTTTTCCGTAGAATGCAAAACTAGTCAATTATGTTATAATCTGCAATTATGTATGACTAGTAAAACCGTCGCAACTTTGTTTGCGTATATCTAGCTTTACCGTGTGAATTTTGATAATTCCTTTTGCAGTACACCCCTAGACGTCGTAAGGAACCTACATTTCAAATTTGGAATCTCTAGACCCAACGGTTTGGGCTGTGCGTTGATATATAGTCAGTAAGTTAAGTCAGTCAGGACTTTGAATCTATCTGCAATTATGAATGATAATAATTTATGAATGGATATTACTTTCCTTATTGTAAAATAATAAAAGGTAAATTAATATAATTGACTCATATTAACTAATGAATGAGAGTTGTACAAATTATTCATCATAACGACTCAGTTTATCGTTTTAAAATATTATTTTTATTACATAAACAGAGTTTGAGATTATTTAGATCTAAATATTGACTGAAATTGTCATTGCTTTCCGTATTTCAATAGCAAACATCAATTTATGTTTATATTATTTATATTTTGCTTATGCCAATGAGAATAAAAGTTTCACAGAGGTACCTGATAAAATTGTGACGATTTGAATGAGCTTGTATTTGGCTTATTTGAATAAAAATCTTTGATTCGAGGATATTTTAACATATTTTCCTTCACGCCCTATCTACTCTGCATAATTACAAAAATTGGAATTCAGTCATCCCCGTAGGAATATGAATAAGGAACCAGTTAATAAGCTTGTTTCTTATCCACCTTTTTTCTCATACTTCCTAATGGATTTGCTTAAACATCGTTTTAATATTTCATCATGGAATGATTCATTGTATTATAAATAAACATGTTTGATATTGAAGGTGTTTAAGCAAAATACGGTCCAAAGACAGAGAATCAATAATTAAATACGAAATGTATTGTTTGAATTGATAATCTGAACGTGATTTAAAAATACACATAACAAAAACAAGTAAGTTTAATGCGCGTTAGAGCTCCTTTAATTTATCATTGTAATGTATTCAAAACTCGATAGTTTAATAATACACATAACATTTCAAAAATAAATAAAGTAAAAATTGTGAACTAAAATTTACTAATATAATACCTATCATCATAAACATTAAATTAGCCACAAGAAGTCCGCAGTTGGACATAAGCCCCAAACGCTTTCAATATGACCGGTATTAGAATAATCTAACTAAAATAATATATTCTAAATTTAAAACTTTAAAAACTAATTTAAGTTTTTAAATAAAATACCATGTTAATTCTAACCCCACAATTAGTTACTTAGAGCATTAAATCGATGGTAGATGCGTACTAATTTCTAACATGCGGCGTGGGGTTGAGTACACACGAAAAAAATGTGTAAACATATAAATGTTTGTTTTGTTAATAATTTACAAATTGGAGAATGATTTATACCGACGCGTTTAACCAACCAGATGGCATCGTTGCACGTGTGAAAACTGAATGAACTTCTCAAGTTAAGCTCTTATAACCACAGTCAGTATCATGATTGGCTTAAAAATTTCGATATTTGCAGGCTACTAAGATATTAACTCTCGTCTCGACACTATTATTTATTCTGTGTCTCGACTAATAGAAAATCTGGCGAAAGAATGGCTTTTGTTTCTGAAATGGTGGTGTATTGAGTGGATTTATTTATAAAAATCAATGTTACTCATAGACTTTGACAAGAGAAAGTGCCTGGTCTCTGAATAAATACTTTGGTCAGATCTTATCTCAAGAAGATACAATTGTTACGAGAAACGTGTATTTGATGACGTTTACAATTGAAAAGGTGAAGTTTAATTGTACGGTGGCTTCGAAGATACGAGGACCATTTTAAAATATAATCGCTTGCACATCTTGTAAGTGCAAGTTTTGTCAGCTCCACCCTTTTCTTTGTTACCAAACATGGTTTTAGTTTATTAGAGCCACATGGGTCCACTAGATAATAAAAGGTTATGGTTTTTTTGACAAAGTTTTATTTTATTAATGAGCAGTCATAAACTTTAAACCTTTCGTGATGGTCTTTCGGGCTATTCTATAGGTCAACGAAAAAAATCGCTATCTTGGATGTTGCAACCAAAAGTCATCCTAACGATGGTCCTGCTATCCTCGACGCGACGTACGTACAATGGACATTTGGCGTCTCCGGTTAACTTAAACTCTAAGGT
This sequence comes from Endotricha flammealis, assembly GCA_905163395.2. Lineage (NCBI taxonomy): Eukaryota > Metazoa > Arthropoda > Insecta > Lepidoptera > Pyralidae > Endotricha > Endotricha flammealis. The sequence continues at coordinate 3,549,706 of LR990883.1, forward strand.
TCAATGTCTCGAAATAGCCGTGCGCGTACCGAACCGCTTAAGCAGACATTAGCTGTTTAGTTTACAAAAATAGATTGTATTTAGACTTTAAGCATCTTTCACATCTACAGATTGTTCCAAATCTATCTATTCCGTCTAATTTCTTTCTGATTAAATATATTCGTTGTGAGTTCCAAGACAGCTGTAGTATTCTCCCCCGGGACGTCAATAAGCTTCATTGCTTATTGTCAACCTGAGGTCGCCGTTGTTGATCCTGTTTATATAGGAGGAGACAGGGTGGGAATGTGTGATGGGCTTCTCCAGAACCAATGTCTAATTTAAATGCTGGCCACATAATCATTTGTTATTACGTTGTGATTGCTATTGGTTCACAATATGACCCATCTCACTCTGTTAATGTCGGAAATGTGCAAGAGACAGTCAGTTCAGTACTCATTTTGTATAAAAACTTATTTTTTTTACACGTTTCGTGCTAATTAAAAATGAATTGATCATACTAATAGTCCAGAAAGAGTGAAGAGAAACTGATGTCCATGCTAGTCTATTATTTAATTAAACCAATCAATCAATCATTTGCTCAAAACATGGTATTTTAAGTGACAATTTCAAAGTTAAAGTACATCATGTTTATCAAATGCATTCAAATTATTAACAGTGTGAATTACTAAATTATTATGAATATAAATAAAAAAAGTTCAAGTTCATCTCTAAAATCAGTGATATATTATCGCCGTCACTGTCAAACTAAAGGAGAAAGAAAGAGATCACTTAACTCTTCTATAGATTTATTATAATCCTTTACAAGCTGGTAGATGAGAAAGGTGCCTTTATGGTACGCGACCCAGCATAATAGGTGCAACTCATAAAATAGTTTATTTTTAGTGTCCTTTTGTTTAGAAAACATTGAATTTAGTTCTACAAACTGTTGGAGCGTAAAAGTTTTTGGGCGTCCATTACTTTTGCTTCATTACAAACTTTGTTTTTGTTTTAAGACTTATTTATTATTCCTTTTAACGCCACATTGAAACTATTTCAAGAAGATTATAATACAATTTGTCCATAATGTAAGCAAATCTGCCAATGGAGCTACAATTTTGCACAGATGTTCAAATTATGATATTAAGGTATAAGACGATATTTATGAATTTCAACGGATAAACGAAATTTTAAATAAGTTACAAGGGCCAGTTTATTTTATAGAGCTCATCATACTATTATTATAAATGAGATATTTTGTGTATGGTAAGTTTGTTCTTCACGCTCGAATGGTTGGGCCAATTTTTATAATATTTGCTTTTTATACAGAAAAGTACGCGATTCCAGTAGGATTTGGTCAAAAAATTTATATAGATGGCGCTGCTTTGCATTAAATCAAACGCGGGTAACACCGCAGGTAGCAGCTACATCACTAACAACATTAACAACCCATAACAACAACAAACTGAAGGGATACGGGTCTCCCTTCAATCGGAGGTGAGAGCGTACTTTGCCACGCTGCTCTAATGCGGATTGGGGCAATGATACGAGTAATACCTTAACCTGTTTATTAAGGTAAACGTAGTATAACAAGTATATAGTTAATCACTGGCTGTGTCACTGTCTTACTCGATGAGTATTAAATGAAGTGTGAAAGTGACAAAACATTGTATAACTACTAACTAACTATACACGCATTACAAAACGTTTATTAGTAAAGGGGTAAGAGTTTATAGTCTACTAGCTTTTCCCCGCGGCTACGCTAGCGGTTAATTTTATGACATAGATCTCGTTTGACAACAAAAGAACCTAAAACGCGACTTGTGGCGCCATCTGTTGGTCCATACAGCACCCTCTATAGTAGAAAAAATATTTTCCCATTGGAATGACATATTTTAACGGGATAAAACGTATGTTGGGCTCTGTACCCTTGACAATTCTCTTTCTCATTTATGATATAGTAAGTAAGTAAGTATGAAGTATATACCAATATTAATGCAAAGCACGTCAAAACCGTTAAACCGATTTAGATCAAAATCCAAATAGTTTAAGACCCAAGAAAAGATATAAAGATAGTGGATGAAATTCTAAATGGAAATAATTTGAGATCCGAAAAAGGATTTATGTTAGTATTTATCCCGAAAATCACAATGAGAACGGAAATAACGGGATAAAGCGTGTAAACCCGTGGGCGTATACTAGTTAGTCATAAATAACGTTAAGCGGTTCGTATTTTGATCTATTTTACATCATTAGTTTCTTAAAACCTCATTAACTTTAGTACAGTTATTTTTAGCCATCTTGAAATCTAGCTAACAAAGTTCATTGCACTCCACGCCATAAAGATTCTTTATAACACAGTATTTTAAAAGTCAATCTTATTTACGGTAGCCAAATTATATTGAAAATGTCTAATTAAATTTTAGAATAAATTTAGTTAAATTTATATAGGGTAATGTTTTTTAGACATATTTATAAAAGTTTAAGTTAATGATTTATTCGTTTTTATACTTGATTTATAATACAAATTATCTATTTCGTTTATAGAGAGATAAAGGATGTAGTTGTTCATTTTATATTAGTAAGAAACATATTTATTATGTGTATTTTTTACACTCATTAATGTTGACATGTTGATTGCTTTCAAATTCATCATTTTTTTAAATTAAATTATTCTTTCTCGTGTTGTGTTCTTGTAATGTTTACATTATAAATAGTGGTTGCTTATTCTGTTGTACATTTAGGTAGACTAAACTAATTTTGACAGAACTAGAAGTGGACCAAAGGTGTTGTTGTCACTAATTGTAAACCAATGAAGGACAACAACACCTTTGGTCCTGATTCGAGATAGCCGCCTTGTCAACGAAGGTCGTCAAGATGGCGACCTCGGATCCTCACCGTACCACGTTGCCTTTATATAGTGTACTTTTTTGCTAAAAAGTGTTCATTTGTAATACTCGACATTGGCGAAATTGTCTATGTGTCGCTAAGACACGACAGAAGCCATAAAATAAGACAAAAAACCTTTGGTCCTGTCAAAATTAGTTTGTTAAATGTACAACAGAATTAGCACCTCTGTTTACAATTTTAGCTCTTTAGGTGCAAAAAATTCAGTTTGGCGTTTGTCAACGCCTAACGTAGACTTGTCAGTCTATCAGCACTTTATATTTAAAAACTTCAGCAAATTTTATTCAAAAATGACCGTTTTTTACAAATCTTAACCATTTTTACGACGTATGTATAAGCAACAGAAATAGATTTTTTAATGTGCGCTAAAACAACTAAAATTCTAACGTCTATTTTAGTTTTAAACTATAATCATGAACAATTTACAACTATTATAACTATAAAGTAATCTTTAATTAGCGAAGTGTGTTTGAGTAAAAAAATATTGAAGCTCCGAATTGACTATAAAATAATTTTACAACAGTTTTAAGAGTATATTTAAAAGTATTTTATTATAGTACTTTAATCGTATGTGCTATTAATGTAGGTTAAATAGTTTTTTTCTATAGTCATACTTTTACAAACTGTTGCCTGCGGCTTCGCCCGCGTGTCGTAAATCCTTTCGGCAGCATTTTTAATAAGGAAAAAAAAATTTTTCCCCTCTTTACGGTAACATTTTCGATGATCGTCTATTATTCAGCCTAATCATAAGTTTGAAAATAACGTAATTTCGATACAAACTTATCCCCTATTTCTACCCTTTACGGCACCGTTTTCGCATTAAAAAGTAGCCTATGTCCTTTCTCAGGCTCTAGGCTACGTCTGTTTCATATAAAATTGATTCAGTAATTTTGGCGTGATTACGTAACACGGAGGTGACAATACGGTGTCCACGGAAAACCAGCTTCGTGAGACTTGTGCAGCGGTATTTATGCTGACTGGAGACGCATTTCTTTTACCAATGGTTAATTTGCTTTTGTTTCCGAAACGGTGGTGGTTTATAAAGTAGAATTATTTATAACTTGAACAAGAGCTAAGTTTCTTGACAGTTCTTCTTAGTATTAAATCTGCAGTCTGAACTGGCGGTAGGAAAAAATTGAAACGATTCAAACGAAGTTGTCAAACGTGCCGTGTGTTCTGTAAAACTGTACAACCAACCTAACTGCGCTCGCCAACCCCCCTGGGGGGTCGCCTCATTTTTGGGGGGTTTTGCCAAAGGGGGTTTTTGTTAAAGGGGAGGCCTATGTCCAGCAGTGGACTTCTTGTGGCTGAGATTATGATGATGAAACGAGATTGTACTAGGCCTATTTATATAAATATTTGACTTTATACAAATCAATATTGTACACTTCGACAAGAAAAAGTGCCTGTGAGTGCCTAGTCTCTGTATAAATGATTTTATTGTTTTCCGTCTTTCAAATGATGGGACTGCGTCATAATACTCGTAGTATTCAATCAATAGTCAAAATTATCCTATGTTATACCCTCGAATCAAGAATTGTCACGTTTCGCTCAGTACTTGATACAACCAATTATGTAAACAGACGATATTGATAAGATGGAAAGTGGTTCTATCACTACATAGTATAAAACAAAGTCGCTTTTTCTGTCCCTATGTCCCTATGTCCCTTTGTATGCTTAAATCTTTAAAACTACGCAACGGATTTTGATGCGGTTTTTTTTAATTGATAGAGTGATTCAAGGGGAAGGTTTTAAAGTATCATACATTCCAAAAGCTTTGTCCTGAATGACTGACTGACTGAAGGATCAACGCACGGCTATCTCGTTTGTCTTAATTAGCTTGACAATGACAAAAATGATGAACTTTTCCTTTAATATATAGAGTTGCACAAAATTTTGTGTAACTCTTTTTTTATATATATATACCACTAAGGTGGCAAACAAGCTTACGACCCGCCTGATGGTAAGCGGTCACCGTAGCCTATGGACGCTTGCAACACCGGGAGTATGACTCGCGCGTTGCCAACCCTAAACTCATCGAAATTTTAAGTAAACCATTAAATCTTTTTATTCGTTGTTTCTCATTAACGTCATGTAAACCGAATTCCATCGTGAGTTTTCCATCACATAAAATATGTATAAATAAAACATATAAATGTACTTAGGTATTTCTTTTAATCGAAAATTACTATTTTCATTAATTTCATTCACAAAAAATCGTTTGTATTTTTTTCTGATTTTATAGCTTTTTATTTTTATAGCTTTTTGTAATATTTAAATTGCATCATATGCAATATTTATATCTCATATCTTCATACATTCAATTGTTTGAAAAATGAATTAAGTATATATTTTGAAGAAAAAGTCATTATCATCAAAACAAAACAAACATCTAAGAATAAAGTCAATAAATATGATATTCATTGAAGAAACACGTTAAATATGTATGTCAAAGATTCTTTTTGTGATCTTGGTAAAGTTACATTTGAGACATTTTCTATCTAAAGACTAGTCTATCTGTCAATTAAAATTGTCGAAATCATAGAACAACTGACAACTTATCGGACAGATATTCTATCTGGGACTCATCAGCAAGTTTTGAAGCTTTATTTTACCTTAGAAAAGTATTAAATAAATTATTATTAAGAATCATTGTTATTTCATTATTTTGAATATAGTTTGCAGCATTATCGTTTTTATCTTAAACACTACCTAAAATATCTGTCACTAAATGCATATGGCTAACTGAAAACCGGTCTATTTTAACTACGTACTTTAACTAGTTGACTATTCTGTATGTTAACTTTCTCACACTGTTTAATGGCACATTCAGTGCTTATACTGGTTTCAGAGAAGTAATTCATTTTCTTTTACATCAGAATCTTTACTGAATTATAAATTTTAGTAGGATTTCTGGGTAGATAGATTGGTTTGGTATGGTCTGAGCCTGAGCCATTTGCAACTGAAGCATCAGAGTTCTCGCAGTCTCTCAGCCATCATTTATTTATTAACTTGATTGACCACAATACACAATGACTGATACAATAGGCGGACTTAATGCTAAATTGCATTCTATACCAGTCGACATTGGGAAGTACAGAAATTCATCATCTAGGTGGTCAAGGTGGTGGTCAGCCAGGTATGCTCCTCAAGTTGGCCTTAGGAAGGGAGAGCCCAACAGACCCCCAACGCTTCCCCGAGTGGCGGGACCATCTAAGCGAGAGTAAAGATATGATCATCATCCTTATTCGTTCACGGCTGTATTTTTGCTGAACTACTTATTTTCAACAAAACTTTGATCAAAATTATTCATTCTAGCTTTCATAAGGTGGTATTCTCTATCTAAGCCCAATAATTGATGGCTAACGTGCTTATTTTTACAAGGAGCGATTGCTCCAGACAATTCTTATGTCAGATGACCATCAAAAGGGAAACCAAACCATTTTTAGGTTAAGGTCACATTATCTTCCGAAACATTTATTTTTGGATGTCCTCAATGTTCCGCGAACTTTCGACAATTATTTTTTAACATCTTGACCAAAACACGTCTACTTATACAAAATGTCTGTTATGGTTAAAGCAACTGAATCTTACTCTTCTGAGTACAAATCTGCAGTCTGAACTGGTGGTAGGAAAACATTGTGATGATTCGAAAGAACTTGTTTATGGCCCATTTCAATAAAAATATTTTGATTGTTAAATGAATGAATTCTAAAGAAATGCAACTGCTCACAGGATGCAATAAAAGGCAGCATGGTAAGGCCATAAGATGGCGGAGTTAGGGTGGGTGGTTGGTTGGTTGCTAAAACAGCAAGATTTTGGACATAGAAGAGTAGAATGTGTCCTACAAAAAGCATTTGTTGTCGTTAATACATTGAAGAAGTTTAGACAACATAATTAGCCACGTTTTAGGATAGGTCTTGGGTCATGTTAAACGTCTTAGAAGAGACGAATATCGCCTTATTAAGAATTTAGTATTAAGGTATTGATCAGAACAGACATACATCACGGAAATGGAAAACTTGTAAAATATTTTCATTGATGTTGACAGCTTTTAAAGAATTTAAATTCAGTAAAAAATTCTGATATCAAAGAAAAATAGTTTCAGAAATGATTTCATAATAAAACCACATTTATAAATGGTGTCTTTTTTTTCATATTTCTGAAATCGGAGCTGGCAATTCCTAATAAAATAATTCTAAGGTATATTTTTTCGATTTTAAATTATTTTTGAAAATTTCTGTGATTTAAATTGTTCTATTTAAATTATTATAAAAAGCAGAAAATGCAGATTCAGTCGAAGAAAAAAATAATAGTAAGGAGTATGTTTTTTTAATACAAAAGAAGTTTATCACATTATTTAGCATAAGAGAAAAATTACAATACTAAATAAAACCGAAAATCACAGTAATCTTGGACAATATTTGTCCCATTTTTTTAATACAGATAAATAAATTTTAATCAATACAAAAAATTGTAGGGAAAAAATTAAAAAAATGTCTTTTGAACTAAATTAAAAAAACTAATCTTCTATAAGATTTCTTCCCTATCTGTAGTCGATTTAGAACTCTAAATTCTTATATTATCCCCATTGCTTATTGAAAATATAAAAAATGTTTTTATTCTCTAATGGTTTAAGAAACTTATATTACCATTATTAAGTTTAACATTCTTTATAATATTTAACTGTCGTAACTACGGTTGCAGTCATCCTGCTATGAAAGTTTATTTCACCTTTATATATTAGTTCGATTATTAATAGGCCTGATATATATATTTTACAATAGTCAAAATTAGGCATCGTCCCTTACAGACTAAAAATTTGTCGTGGAACATTACAAATTGGAACATTTTTTACGCCTTAACTTTCATTATAAGTCTTAATCTTCGCTACGTACTTACAAATCCATTTTTTTTATCCAAACAATCCACAATCCATTTGGGGCACTTGCCACTACACTAAGCCACAGTTTTAACACTAATTTTATAGTCACACGGATTCACGTGAAGACTAGAGTATCAGGGCGTAAATGTAATGATTGTAGAGTCTGTGTTGTATGGGCCGGGCAGGGCTTCGCTAGAAGGTCAGGACGCTGTGGCCGCGCCGCCCTGGCGCACATTCACCGAGCCAAAGGGGCCAGCACCGCGACAGCCGCCAGAGCGAGGGCCAGGGACGACGCCAAAGCTGCCCCTCTGGAGTAAGATAGCTCCTCGCTTTTTACCACCTCATTCTGCGTCTTGTCGTATTTGTGCGTCTTCTTCGTGACAGGCTTGATAGTTGTCGTTGAGGTCGTCGTTGTAGTGGTCGGAGGCGGAGGTGGAGGCGGCAGGGTCGGCTGCGGAGGCGGGAGGGGCGACTGCTCCTCCGGCTTGCAGCATACACGGAAAACCAGTTTCATATTGTTGGTTTGGCACCGGCCACCGATGCGTCTATGCAGATCGTCCTTACTGGACGTCGATATGAAATAGTAGTCTTTCCCCGGTAGAAATTCTAGACCTCCAGGCTGAGGTGTGAACGGTCTGAATGTTATTGTAAAAAACATCAATTTGTGCGGTTTATCACAAATAGCTATTATTCTTGGATTGGGGTTTGTTATTCTACACGTATCGTATTCTTCTTTGCTCACATTGTATATTATATATTTCTCTGTGTCTTCTTCAAACGTCCCTGGGGCGTACACTGGACATATTATATTCACTTGGTCGTATTCAAATTGAGCGTTACCTTTATTGAGATCAAAAACATGATCAGTATTATCTATTCTAAATATACTATTGGTTGTATTCCAATGTATGTAGAATGATTTAGCGTAGTTCCCCATAACGCTTTCGATAATAAAAATAAGTACTAGGAGGGTCCAGGGCGTTTGCCGGAGGCCAAAGTAAGCGTAGGACACCATTCTGACTTTATGCAAGTAGCATATCCAATCGAACACGACAAAGGCGTAAACTACACTCTATCACTGATTTTAACACGACACCAATCCATTATTTGTGATATAAACACAATTATCTAGTAGAAAACATTGTAAAACATTCACAATTCACACATAAAAATGGTTGATTTCAATTTGGACCGTGTACGGCAAAGTCCTCCATGTTTCAACACATTAGATCTACTCGTCGATAAATGGGATTCCGACGTGGCTTAAGCACAACGCGACTAAATATACACTTTTATTGTACACAATGTATGTAAAACTGTTTTATATCGTGTCACAAGTCTTTATGTGTACTAAGAAACGAATTTAATCAATACATCACAGATTTTTTGCAATAGTAAGGTGTTCTTTGTATAGCGAGCGTCGCGGTACGTAGCGCCGAGCGGTGGCGAAGCGAACTATTGGAATGCAAGCAGGCCCGCTACGCATGCGGCGCGGCCCCCCCTCTCTCCCCTCAAGCCCCACCTCAGTTGGGCAACCGACGCGTTCAAGCTTTACCGAGCTTTCCAAGTTCGAGTATTATTAAAGACCGAAAGCGCCATTTTGTTATATAAAACTGAAATGAAGAAATTTTAACACACGTTCTATAAAATTTTTAAATTAGAATTTTGTTACATTTATTAAGTAAATTTTGTATATTTTAACTAAATATTTTTTAGTTGAGATTTAGTGAAAATATATTTTTTCAAATTTGTGTATTTCGTGAACGCACCAAAATCGCCATTGAAAAAGTGCATAGCTACAAGACTAGCTTTAGCTTTGTGGGACCGTACGGATTTTTTTGTTGACTTTTATGTCGTAGATACATGTAAATTATATTACTTTTAAACTGGTTAATGCTTATATGGTTATTTAACGAGATCCGACGTTTAATGGTCATTTATTTCTTGTCACTTTTTGTTTAAATAAAAGGGTAATAATTAGTAATGACCAGTTTTGAACGGGACTGTCACACATTCCTAGCTTTGTCTTTTTTAGGGTTCCCTACTCGTATCGCACTGTAAAACGTAGTGATTACCTTGCTCAGTGTCCCACTGCATATGAGGAGTTCCGTATCCTAAGGGTGCCAACAGGAGCCTATTACTAAGCCTCCGGTGTCTGTCTGTATATAGATATTGTAGGCTGTATCTCATGAACCGTGATAGTACGGGATAAAAAGTAGCCTATGTTGGGCTCTGTACCCCTAACAATATGTATGCAAATTTTCATAATGATCGGCTGCTTAGTCAAGCCGTGAAGGAATAACAAACAAACAAACTCACTTTCTCATTTATAATATTAGTAAGGACTAGCTGACCCGTGCCCACTTCGTTGGACATAATGTAAAAGCCTTTTTATTTTTTGGTTTTTTATATAACCTATGACACTCAGCAATAATGTGGCTTTCTATTGGTGAAAGAATTTTTAAAATGGGTTCAGTAGATCCCGAGATTACCCCTTACAATTTAACAAATACACAAACTTTATCTCTTTATAATATTATAGATTAGGATCGAATCCAAAAAAATATTAAAACTCATTCTGGTAGCATACCGCATAAAATACGCTAAGTATACCCTCAGTGTTGCAAGCGTCCATTGGCAACGGTGACCACTTACCATCAGGCGGGTCGTATGCTTGCCACAGTTGCCACCTTCGTGGTACAGTCAAGAGCAGGTCGACCTTTACATATCGGACTTTGTATCTTAAGCTCTATGTCATAAGAGCCAATATTGATCTGCAAGTGTTAAGCTCGACGTGCTCCTGACTGTACAAAGAATAATGAGACTTCGAGGTTAACACAACCGCCAATGCCGGCTATTAGTAAATTAGTAAAAAAAATATCGATCCTATTGATTTGTTAATTTGTTTAATTAATAAAATGTAAAGTGTAAATGTAAAGACTATTAACTAAAATTAATTACAATTATAAATAACTATTTTAAACATCCGTATTTTAATTATGTCATTAGCTAGCTTTGCTCTTGCAGTCAACCAATGAACGAGGTGAGCAGGCCGTAAATAAATAAATAATATATATGGGGACAATTCATACAGATTGAACTAGCCCCAAAGTAAGTTCGAAACTTGTGTTATGGGAACTCAACGATATTATTATTTTATAACAAATACATACCTAGATAAACATCCAAGACCCGAGGTCAATCAGTAAAATTTCGTTTTTCTTCATGAGCCGACCGGGGATCGAACCCGGGACCTCCTGGGTGGCGGTCTGGCGTGGTAACCATTACGCCACGGAGGTCGTCAAATATAATTCAAGTTCTCTAAATTTATTTTAATACGCCCCAGCTTCGCACGGGACCCTATTTTTTTTGAAAATATAATATAGCTTATGTTACCCGGTGGTGCGGTAAGAATCTTCCTTCCTTCCTTCCTTCCCAACGATGTAAGAATTTTTGAAATCGGTCAAGTATTTTTTGAGTTCACTATACGCAGGTGACAATAGGCAATTTTTTAAAAATAGAGATTCTTACAAAATGTACAAAGCTGGGACGGAGCGCTAGCTTCTAAATTTTTTTTTTATATTTTTTTTTATATAGTAAGTTTTTGGTTATACCTACCCCCTTGTAGATAAAAAGCGCGAGTATGACTTGTTCCGTTTCACAGCCTTAATGAGATTGTCGAAACCGTAATAAGTACATTACAGACAAGGTTTCTTTTGATATTCAGGAATTAGGGCAAAAGCGAACTTTGTCAGCTTTTTAGGGTTCCGTTGGAAACTAACATGGAACCCTTATAGTTTAGCCATGTCTGTCTGTCCGTCCGCATAACCTAACGCCTAACACTTAATACAAAAAGCTGTAATTTTGAATGTACATATTATTAGAATTAGACATGCTAAGTGGTAGGTATCTAGAACAAATTTTTGGAAAATATTGTTTTTTGGGGTGCCTCCCCTACATGTAAAGTGGGAACGAATATTTTTCACGATTCTTTATGGTTTGACGTTTAGTGTCATCAAATACTATAGACGAGTAATACCCACAGCTTCGGAAGAATTCGGGCAAGACGCGACACTAGCGCCCCTACGGAATGAGGGCGGCATGAGGTGAACAATTTCAAAACTTTTGTATGCAAAATGTTATAGCGCCCCTAGCGGCATGAGGTGAACAGTGCGTTTTGTATGCAAAATGTTATAGCGCACCTAGCGGCATGAGGTGAACGGAGGTTGCCAAGTCATTGTATGAGAAACGTCAAGAGCTGTGGGTATTAGTCTTCTATAGTATTTGGTATCATATAAAAGGTGTGGGAAGATCATTTTTGGTTACCTAAGTCGTTTTTGACTGTTTTATGATACAGTGTGAGCTAGAAAGCTAGTCTTGTACAACCCTACATGCCTGTGTGAGGGAGCTCGATGGCGTCGCTGTGTGTCACACTCTAATATGAACACGCAAGTCAAGCACGTCGACCCTAGCCAGTGTTTGGATGGGTTTCGTTATATCTTCGTGCTTCGGAGGGCACGTTAAGCCGTCGGTCCCGGCTGTTATCGGTAGATGACAGTCGGTGGCCTTCGCGCGTCTTGAAAACACCGGCCTCTGCCAATCCGCATTGGAGCAGCGTGGCAGAGTACGCTCTAGTCCCCTTCGATTGAAGGGAGACCCGTATCCCAGCAGTGGGATAATTATGGGTTGATATGATGATGATGACTATGAATGATACAATGTTCCGTTTGCGAATTATTTACATTAAAATAACGTAGGTACAAATTTGTTTAAAACGGTAGTAAATAAATTAATACTCTACGATTCCAAATATTGAAAAAATGGTGTTATATTTTTTATACAATATCAATAAAGATTGACTACATTGCTTATCTATCAGTAACAAGTGTACAGATTTGTATTACAATTTGTACAAATATTTATACATATATTTGTCAAAAAGATAACGATTTCGATTCATAAAGTTAATGTAATGTTATTTTTTATCAGACTGATATATTCTTGACTAGCTTTTCCCAGCGGCTTTGACAACAAAACAACCCATAGCGCGACTTATGGCGCCATCTGTTGGCCGATACAGCGCCCTCTATAGTAGAAAAAATATTTTCCCATTGGAACGACATACTTTCACGGGATAAAAAGTAGCCTATGTTGGGCTCTGTACCCCTAACAATATGTATGCAAATTTTCATAATGATCGGCTGCTTAGTCAAGCCGTTAAGAAATAACAAACAAACTCACTTATATATATATATATATGTATGTATAGGGACAAATCACACCGATTGAGCTAGCCCCAAAGTAAGTTCGAAACTTGTGTACTTTCTCATTTATAATATTAAAGTAAGGATATGACGTTAAACACATACTCTCTTTTAGAATAGGTAATTGGTCACTTGATTAGATCTTTGTTTTTTTATGACAGAGGAGGACAAACAAGTTATAGGGTCATCTGATGGTAAGCAATCACCACTGCCAATTTACATCCACGACTTGGTACGACTTGTACGGTGGTAGTTTATAGAGCTTATCTAATTCATAATTATAATATGTTGTAAAAGACGTGTCTAAGTACCTGCGAGGGCTTACAGAATAAAATATTTTTGACTTTGGCTTTGAGTACAAGTTTTCTCAAAATTTTGACAAAATTTTCTCGCTCCGCTCTGCCAATAGCGTATCTCGGTTATGTCTACAGTAGACAAAACAGGCATTGTTATTGGCGAAGAAGCTTTGTCGCGTGCGAGAAACTATCTCGAGTGTAGCATGTTATGCCCGCTGATCAATGATCGCTATGACGATGACGTCATAAGATTTCATGGAAGACCTGCTTTGTAAAATTCTCACAGAAACCTGTGCACATGTGAGCATTAACAATGTTGTTTATAAACAATTTTGTATCAAAACATGAACGTTGCGTTGTTGATGACAGCAGAGTATTATTGAATTGACGACCTCACCGACCCACAGGTTCGAATCCCAGTCGGGTTCTGCATAATGAAAAACTAACTTTTTCTGATTGGCCTCTGGTCTTGGATGTTTATTTAATATATGTTTTTGTTATAAAATATAGTATCGTTGAGTTAGTATCCCATAACACAAGCTTCGAACTTACTTTGGGGCTAGCTCAATCGGTGTGAATTGTTCCTATATTTTTATTTATTTAAATTACACGTGCAATATTAGCTAGTTCAATAAAACTCTCCAAATAACCTTCTTCCGATAAAATTATAACTGTTCTTCTAATAACCTTAACGGGTTTTAAAATTTATTATTTTATTGCAGTAAAAGGGTGCAAACAATACTTCTCTATTGTTTACAAAAGCTATTAACGAATATAAACTATTATTGTGAAAGCAGTGTCGGGTTTTTGATTTTTTTATCAAAGAAAGCGGTTCTTTTTATGATTTACCTGCTTATTGTTTTTGATAGAGCCTAAAGTGTTTTTAGAAGTAGGTACAAGCAAAGAGGTGAGCATGGCCTTAAATATTATTACCTGTATTTCAAGCGTCTATAGGCTACGGTGATGCTTACCATCAGGCGGGTCGTATGCTTGTTTGCCAACTTTGTGGTATAAAAAAAATATGATTCAAGTTTTCTAAACACTCGATTTTTCACTTCACGTCACTTTTTGACAGTTCGCCTTTGACAAAATGTATGAAAATATGTATTCTACAAACGTCACTCACGTTCATAAAGATGTTGGTAGCACTATAAATTGCCAGAACTACATGAAAAGAAGAGGCACTGGGTTACCATATACAGTGATGGGCTGTCATCAACACATTTTATCGATAAAATCTTAATATACGTTTTATAGTTTCCGCATTTTAAAATGACTATATCGACATTTTTAATTGACACCATTTTAATTGTCTGATCTCAAAGATAAGGCGCTGTATATTTCCCACGAGATGTAAACTTGTAATGTTGATATTGATTGATAAGTGTCGAGTTGTATTTTACTTAATTAATGTTAAAAATAGGATGTGAAATGGTTTCCTATGTACTATCATCTCGGCTAGAAGTCCACAACTGGACATAGGCGTTCCCGAAGTGTTTCCAGTATGACCGGCTGGCAGCGGCATCCAATGACTTCCTATATGTATTTTCCAATATTTAATCAAGTATTTATTTTAAAAAGTAATTATGTTGATGATATGAGAAGATTGCAAATTACCATCTATATCTATATATATAAAATTCAAAGTCCTGACTGACTTAATTATATATCAACGCACAGCCCAAACCACTGGGTCTAGAGATTCCAAATTTGAACTGTAGGTTCATTACGACGTCTAGGGGTGTACTAAGAAAGGATTTTTCAAAATTCCCACGGGAAAGCGAGATATGCGCTAACGAATTTGCGAGGGTATATCAACGCACAGCCCAAACCGCTGGGTCTAGAGATTCCAAATTTGGCATGTAGGTTCCTTATAAGGACCGGACCGACCGAACCGGACCAGACCGGAAAGGATCGGACCGGATGGAACCGTACCGTACCGAGCCGTGCCGGACCGGACCGGAATTTGTTTCTGAAGAAAAATATGCTAATTGTTAGTAGGCCACGCGGGCGAAGCCGTGGGCTGAAGCTAGTACATATATAAAATTCAAAGTCCTGACTGATTTAACTATATGTCAAAGCACAGCCTGTGGCACAGCCCAAACCGCTGGGTCTAGAGATTCCAAATTTGGAATGTAGTATCATTGCGACGACGTCTAGAGGTGTACTAAGAAAATATTTTTCAAAATTCCCACGGTAAAGCGTGATATACACAAACGTAGTTGCGAGTATTTTACTAGTAAGTTTATAATAAAAACAAAGAATTTTATTTTACAATCTTTATGTCCTAATAGTAATGTAACAAATTACCGTGGTGCTCGGCAATCGAGCCTCACTTGATTTGCCATCTCTCTAGGGTATAATGCCTTTTGCTTCAAATTGCTGTTTCTCACGTAGTTGTTAAGGAGGGAAGTCCTTTCAATACTTCCTACTCCGACTATCTTCTTTCTGATTAAATTCGTTGTGAGTTCCAAGACAGCTGTAGTTTTTCTCTCCCGGAACGTCAATAAGCTTCATTGCTTATTGTCTATCTGAGGTCGCCGTTGTTGATCCTGGCTACACAGGAGACACAGTGGTGGAAATGTGTGGTGGGCTTGTCCCGATGTCCTAATTGCAAATAATTGCAATGAGAATCAGGATCGTTGCAAAAATTCTAGTTTGCTTAAAACTGTTAAAATAAATATTGAAAAACTGAAGATTGTTTGAAGCTGAAGCTTTATAGTAATACTAGTCTTGGCCGCAGCTTCGTTCATGTTTTTCGAATACATATAGGTGTAGCCTATGACACTCGCTATAAGGTTGCCATCTAATCATACTAATTATTATAAATGAGAAAGTGAGTTTGTTTGTTTGTTTCTTTGTTATTCCTTCACGGCTTGACTGAGCAGCCGCTCATTATGAAAATTTGTATACATATTGTTAAGGGTACAGAGCCCAATATAGGCTACTTTTTATCCCGTGAAAGTATGTCATTCCAATGGGAAAATATTTTTTCTATTATAGAGGGCGCTGTATGGGATGGGCTATCGGCCAACAGAGGCCACAAGTCGCGCTAAGGGTTGATTTGTTGTCAAACGAGATCTATGTCATAACATTAACGCGAAAGCCGCGGGAAAAAGCTAGTGGTAAAATATTTTTTTTAATTGATTCCGCATCTATAGCTTACACACCTACAACTTTAAACGGTACACAGGCAGTTTTAAACAAACATACCTGGAACGCCCAAAATCAAATCTGTCCTCTAGTAAGACCGTAAAAATACAAAGCCTGCTCAAATACCTACTTTAATACACATTGTATCGTTCCTAAGCACAATGAGTATCACCTGACCGACTCCACAAAAGATGATTATGATTGATCGTCATTTGACGGGTGACGCCGCTAATGGCGGTGCTTAGGGATGGGACAGAGGAGATATCGACTTATCGACAGATGAGATGCCTCTATAATCCTATGCTAGCGTAATGGTCACCATGCCTGACCGCCACCCAGGAGGTTCCGGGTTCGTATCCCGGTCGGGTCATGATGAAAAACGAACTTTTTCTGATTGGCCTCGGGTCTTGGATGTTTATCTATATATGTATTTGTTATAAAATATACATAGTACTTATCGTTGAGTTAGTATTCCATAACATAAGTTTCGAACTTACTTTGGGGCTAGCTCAATCGGTGTGAATTATTCCTATATATTTATTTTTAGTTTTTATTTTTTAATCCTACTAGCCCCGTAGAATTAAACAAAAAAAAGATGCAAAATTCGCAAAGCGTGATGTAGTTCTGCATTTTTGTTATGTTGTATGGATCTTGCCGATCTAGCCGAATTCCGGCGAATTCATTATTAGTAGAAAATATTTCTATAAAATTTTATTATTTTATGCTGATTAACGAATTCGCCGAAATATTGGAAATGTAAAGCTGTGTGATTTGATTTGTGTATTTTTATTTTGTTATTATAGATCTTTTTTTAAGATTAGATAATGTTGACGTGATATTTAATTTAATAATTATTTTTTTTCTTTAAATCACTGTAACATCGATAAAATGAAATCCCAACACTATTACTCTTAACGACCTCGAAAGAAATTGGACAATCTCCTTAACGCAATGACAATTCAATATTTTACCGCGATTGTGTTTTTTTTATCAGTTTCCTTTTGAATTTATATTTTCAACCTTTTTAACATATTTTATAAATAGGAAGAAGAATAAATAAATAAATTCAACACAGAGCACAATTTAACCTGCTTTTGTTATGGGTAACAGACAACGGACATATTATTGAACATATATACTTACTAACTGTAAACCGCGGCTTCGCCCTCGTAAAAATTTGCCTATGTTGGGCTCTTTACCGCTGCCTGACAATTATGTATCGTACAAATTTTCATAATGATCGGCTGTTTAGTCAAGCCGTGAAAGAAATAACAAACGAACAAACAAACAAACAAACTCACATTCTCATTTATAATATATGTATTTAGAAAACACCCAGACTCGAGAACAAACACAACAAATGCCATTATATTTGCAGCGAGCGGAAATCGAACCTGCGCTCTTTGCTGCCGAAGGTAGGATATCACTACAACTAATGCACCACCACCGACCGGGCTGTCATCCAGACGCCTGAATACAAGTAGAAGTAACGGTGTTTGGACGACGCACTATGTACACATTTCAACCGTTGACCGAAAAGGGATTAAATTGTAAAACATGACATTTTGACATTACTATGATAACAATCCAATATAACGGAAGTGTATAGAAAAATGTACCATAACGTGTAAGTAATAAGAGTTAAATTAGAAATATGTAATTTGTTTCCATCCAAATTATTTTCCTAATCCTGATATATTGGGATTTATGTAAACAGTTTAGACTACATGTGTTTATTTTACTTTAACTAGCTCTCAACCGCAGCTTCGCTTGGCATCTGTTGGCCGACATCGCAATTTCTGCGCCACCTATGTTGGGCACTGTACCCCTGGGGCCCGATTCTCCTAACTCAAGTGCAGCAATGGACTCTCAATGGTGTCTCAATCGTGTCTCAAAAGAATGCCGATAGTGTATCAGTGGAATAGTTATGGACTTAAATAATAACATAATGTTCAACTTATAAAAAATTGTGAATTGTTAGTTTGAGGCGTATTATAATAATTTTGCTGTGAACAACTTTATGGCCGAACATATTTAGACGAAATTGTCATTTTGTAACTTATCTCTTAAGAATGGCTGTTGTTGTTACTTTCAATAAAAAAATATTGTTTAAGTCCATAACAAATGTCAAAAACTATTCCACTGATACACTATCGGCATTCTTTTGAGGACACGATTGAGACACCATTGAGAGTCCATTGGTGCATTTGTGTTAGTAGAATCGGGCCCTTGACAATATGTTTACAAATTTTCATAATGATCGGCTGAATAGTCAAGCCGTGAAGGAATAACAAACAAACAAACTCATTCACCTCATTTATAATAATTAATAATAGTTACGATACATATTATTTTGAGTATATAGCGTATTTATGACACTCGCAAATAACGACAACATCAGTGTGCTCCATTAGTGGCGGTTACATCATCAGACGACCCGTATGCTTGTTTGCAAATCTCTTTCATAAAAAAAAACTTTTCTACTTAAGGTATTATCAGTTGCAGAAATTTAGACTATTTCCTGTACTTGCCAATAATAATGAAAGCGAAACCGTTTTGACAAACACTTTCTTAGAACACAAACAATTAGTTATCATGTATTGTTGGTTCAAAGATAAAATGCAGGTATAGTATTTAAGGTTTGGTGTTTTGTAAAGGAGCGGTCATTTTAAAGACTATTGATTTTAAAATATTCGCTACGCAAACATTACACAATACACAGTCTTGCAAGTCTTCAACCAGTGCGTCCTCCTCGCTATGACCTACCTACACAGCTCAGAGACGTGGACTCTGACCGTCGGGCTGGTCCATAGGTTACAAGTCACACGGCGGGCGATGGAGAGAGCTATGCTCGGAGTTTCTCTAAGGGACAAGATACGAAACAAAGAAATGCGACGGAGAACCAAAGTTTTCGATATAGCACTCATCAAAGTCATCAAGCTGAAGTGGCAATGGGCCGGTCACATCTGCCGTGCTAGCGGTGGCAGATGAAGAAGCAAAGTCTTGGAGTGAAGGCCGCGCATGGGGAAGCGAAGTGTAGGGCGCCCTTCCCTCCAGATGGACAGACGACCTCAAGAAAGCGACTGGAGGCGGATGGATGTGGAAAGCGGAGGATTGCATTTGGTGGATGGCATTAGGAAAGGTCTATACCCAGCAGTGGGTAGATATGGTGAAAATGGTGATGATTAACCTAATTGGAACAATTTGTATGACATTTGATGGCATAAGATTTAACGACTAAGAGGCGTTGGTGAAAACGGGTGTAACTTATTTACAAAAAATTAAAATTTATATAATTTATTATGGACTTAGAGGAGTTCGATGGCGTCGCTGTGTGTCGCATTCTATAACGAACACGTCGACCGTAGTCAGTGTTTGGATAAGTTTCGTTATCTCGAGCTTCTACGTGCTTTGGAGGACGTTAAGCCTTCGTTCCCGGCTGTTGTCGATGGTTAACTCCCTGAAAATTTCCTTCAAAAATACTTTCAAAACAGTCGTTAAGTCGGTGGCCTTAGCGACTTGTAAACACTAGCCTTCGCCAATCTGCACTGGAGCAGCGTGGCGGAGTACGCTCTAATCCCATCGATTAACGGGAGACCAGCATCTGCAGCTAATTATGGCTTGATATATAGGTGATGATGACATTAAAAGATCAATTCAAAAGAAAAATGTGAAATTGCCAGCTTGTACGAAAATCGTAAATAACACTTTAGGCGTGGTCAACAAGAGTAGGGCGGGGTAAGGAGGGCTATGCGTCTTCATTTTGTTTTATTATTATACAGAAAAAATAATTAAGGTTAAGCGACGTTAATTGCAGTCTGCCGGTGGATGGGTCATGATCTAAAAAAACGAATTTATAATCTATGTATGCTTAGATCTTTAAAACTACGCAATGGACTTTGATGCGAAGAAAAACACCATTCTTATTGAAATTAAAGCAAAAACGTGTATATTTATATAGAAAAGCTTTTAAAACGGCGAACTGGTACTGTCGTTGCTAATTGACGAACAGACAGACAGAACTATTAACTATTCATGCATTAGATATTCCGTTAGCATTATGGAGACTACGGAACTTCGGACAGTTGGAAGGAATTAGCCAATCATAATGCAGGCTTTTTAAAATTCAAGAGGGGTCGGGCACAGCGCAGCGGGGTATCCGCTCAAATCGGAGCAGCCCGTCTGGGAAAGGACCTCCGCCTTACAGAAGATCGTAGCCAAATGGCATTGGTCTCGGCCGTGTTGTGTTCCTACGGTGAGTAAGGTCTCCGAGCTCCGCTTTTTACAGGGTCGGCAACGCGCGATTGTTACCTCCAGCATAAGTATTATAATATCTGTGCACCCGGTATTGCAAGCGTCTTAGACTACGGTAATGCTTACCATCAGGCGGGCCGTAATTTTTGCCACCTTTGTGACATAAAAAAAACATTTTTTAGAGTGGTAAAACCTAGTGTCCTGATATTAAATTTAAGAGATACATAAGTTTAAAATAAAATTTAAATAAATCCCTCCAATCAATAATTGTTTATATTGAACTAGTTAAACGCGTAACTTCGTTTGCGTAAATAAATAATAATAAATAAATAAATAAATATAAAGGGACAATTCATACAGATTGAGCTAGCCCCAAAGTAAGTTCAAGACTTGTGTTATGGGATACTAACTCAACGATATTATATTATTATTTTATAACAAATACATATTTAGATAAACATCCAAGACCCGAGGCCAATCAGAAAAAGTTCGTTTTTTCATCATGACTTGACCGGGGATCGAACCCGGGACCTCCCGGTGGCGGTCTGGCGTGGTAACCTAATGGTTACCACGCCAGACCTCCGTGGCGTAATCGCCACGGAGGTCGTCGCTTTCCCGTGGGAATTTTGGAATGAAATTATACCCACGTTTACGTTTCGTACGACAAGTGAGAGAGCCGTGAAGCCAAATACAGTTCTTGCTTCCTACACCTTTTTTTATTTCCCTTCCCCCGTCCTTCCCTTTTCATTCCTTCATAGGTGGGCAACGCATCCAAGACCTTATAGTCGTGTCCATGGGCAGCCGCGTTGATTGCTTACCATCAGGTGACCCGCTAACTCGTTTATCTTCCTCTGTCAAAAAAAAAATATGTTGACGTATAACTAAATAAATAAATAGCCATGAAATCTATTTCCTGAACAATTAAAAAATAATCACAGACCTTCATTAGATAGCCAATTATTTTCCACAATCACACGACAACGTAATAATATATTATTACATATAAAATGTATGTGGGTACGTTTCGTTACCGTGTGTCTGTTTCCCATAGATTAGTCGCTAAACACACTGTGCTGATATCACATAATAATACGCTATTTTATTTTAGGTGATCAAAGTTACGCGGCTTAAGTTACGCGACCTTAGTTACGCTGCCAAGACTACTCGCTCGAATTTACTCTACTGAAATTAAGGTATAATTAATAAGACGTTATGTTATTTAAGTTACACTACGCAAGATACACAATATTTAACAAGATAAAGTAACGTTTCCGAAGTTACGCCTTCAAAGTTTATTACTAGAATTTATACCAAAATCATGATATCAAAATTACACGTTCTTAGTTTATAGTAACATAAATATTATGTTACGTTTTCGAAGTTACGCTGTGGTAGTTACGCAACTGAAGTTACGCTACGCTACTAATGTTATATAAACTAAGTAACGTTACTAAAGTTACACAAATTCATACTGTCAAAGACAATAATAAAATGCATTGTTCTGAATGACTGACTGGCGGATCAATGCACGGCCTGAACCGCTGATTGTAGAGACCTGGGGCTGTACCACTACCTTTTAAAACTATCCTTAAACGATTGTGTAAACGAGACCTCACCTTACATCATGTATTGCCCTGTCTCCCTTACTCAGCCGTTCTTGTTTTGTTTTAAGCGGTCAGTGGTCAAGGTACGGCCCGTGGAAATTGAAGGGTGTGTTCTAAGTATGACGTAGGCATCTAATAAAAGGTGTTTCGTTCCCACGGGAAAGCGAGATATACGCAAACAAAGATGAGCAAGGTTCACTAGTAACCATATTATGTAGAACAAAAGTAACTTCTTACGTTTTTTTATTTATTTTTTATTGGCATTCGCCTGCCAGATGGGCCTCCCTGCCGGTCACTGGGGTCCAGCAATAGGTCGCTTCTACTATGCCGGCCTGAAAGGTGCCTCTTGAGCTCCGCTTGAAGGACCCCATGTCGTACCTTACACAATCGGTTAAAAAAACCTATGTCTTCTGTCATCGCTCATCGATTTGTCGACAACCCTTTGACTCGACAATCTGGGCGAACCGATTATGAATATTACATCGATACAACGAATCGATTGTACGAGTAACAGTGCGATGCGAAGTTATTATTAGAAAATCATTAATTACTGTCTAATTTAAGGTCTTGACTGTTTCTTTTTGAATGAAATATTATCGTTGTTAAGGTTCTTCTTATCGTGTACTTCCGCAATTATAGTCGCCAACACAACTGGCTTGCGCAGACGTAAAACGAAGTTCGAAACTCATCGTCGATATTCTGTGAGAGGTACTTCCCTCGGTCGAGCTAGCCATAATATAATTTCTTTACCAATCCAATATTTGAAGTAATAAAAATTTTTGATTAAAAGAAAGTCGTGTTAACTATTTATAACTCAAGAACGGCTGAAGCGGTTTGGCTGAAAATTGGTGGAGAGGTAGCTTAGAACCAGGATAAGGACATAAGATTGAGTAAGGTTACAAAGTTCGTCAGGTCAGCTAGTTATAAATAAAATAAATTTATTTTAGGAAATTATACTCATATTTTACAAAATTATTATTATTAAAGAAGTCTCTCCATGCGGCATTTGGGATATGTTTCCCACAACAATGCCGGACGTAGGGACAGTCGAACCTATTAGCTATCACAGCCAGGTTGGTGTTGGAACTGGCCTGAACTCTGCGCACCAGGGAGGCTCCTTTTTACGTATAAAAACCTAATTATTTGCACTAACTTTGTAAGACCGTAAACCGAATCAGTAAATAAAAAGACCCCGCAGCGATTCAGCATAGTTACAGGAAATAGCATTCTATTATAGTGATCTTCCTTAACCCCTAAAGTCTTAAAGGTTACATTTTAATGGCTCATTGGGCACCCCTTTATTACACTAAATATATTTATGTTATTTGGGGTAAATTTGACAGAACCGAGTTGGTTTGTTAAATTCGAGGGTTCGGCTTGGCTTGGGTCTTGGATGTTTATCTATATTATGTATTTGTTATAAAATATAGTATCGTCGAGTTAGTATCCCATAACACAAGCTTCGAACTAAGTTTAATTTTGTTATGTCTATATTTCTCTGCGTTATGTATTGGTGTTCAACTGTAAGTGACGTAGAATGTGTGAAATAAATAAATAAATAAATAAATAAATAAACTTACTTTGGGGCTAGCTCAATCTGTGTGATTTGCCCCTTATATTATGTAAATGTATGTTATGTATACATGTAACTTTTAAAATGTGTTCCCTATAATGTCTGTTAATTCTTCTTCTCAACAGACCATTCAAGTCGAAGTGCAGGTAGGATAAAAAAAAATTTTTGACGTGCGAAAGTATTTCTTGTAAATCTACTTGCAAAATAAATGATTTTATTTTATTTTTATTTATAATGTTGTACTAATTCGATCTAGAAATTAAATTAGTTTTTACAAAAGTAAGTCTAGGTTACCCGTAAGCTCTGCTTTCCATGTAAAAATATAGGTGGTATTATCCCTAATATTTTTCTAGCTCAAACGATAAGCTGAAACCTAGACGCCATTTGTTCAGTAGGATTTTCATGCTATTGAGATAAACTTGATATATTTTACAAGAACTGCATTCTATGGAAATGAAAATTCGAGTTAAGCAGCGAAATCCCCACACTGTATCTGGATGGGTTTACAGCTATCAAGTGAATACGTTTTTTTTACGAAAAAAAACGGCTTTTTTGGATTTCGTACCTCAAAAGGAAAAACGGAACCCTTATAAGATCACTTTGTTGTCCGTCTGTCTGTCAAGATCCTTTATTTTGGACAAGCCCAGCACACATTCCCACCTTCACACGTTGTGTCTCCCGGAAACCCAGGATCATAAGGCAACAACGGCGACCTCAGACTGACACTAAGATACCTATGAATTTTATTAACTCTCCGGGGGAGAAACTACTACAGCTGTCTTGAAATTCACAACAAGTTGATTTAAGCAGAAAGATTTAAGACATACGAAGTATTGAGAGGTCCACAATATGCTTAATTATTTTATTTTAATTTTACACATTTTACAAAGTCCTAGTCCCATAGTAAGCTAGACCATGCATGCTTGTGTTATGAATACCAGTAAAAGGATACATTATTGTAAGTAAATATTTACTTACAATTAAAAAAAAACACCCAGACTCAAGAATATAATATTAAACTGAAATAGAAAAATAAACCATAGAACACGAACATCGTTATTTCCAAGAACAAAAACCGATTTAACAATAAATTTTAAATTCTGTCAACCAAGATGGCGGCTTTACAAAATGGCCGACGTAATTTCCCGCCCTATTTGCCGTTTGAACGGCCAATTTACTCAGTAATAATGGAAGGATCAATGATGTAATTTTTTAATGTTTGTAGATAATGTCATATCAAAGAAAATGCACTATTTATGATAGGTGGGTCGATCCGCGGAATTCAAATATTCTTTTTAACAAATTGCAGCCCAATCTTTCATTGCACATTCATTCGAATGCGATATCTACTGAATAATCATCATAATAATATAAATTATAAATAGCGCTTCTCTTTGTATTTGTGACAAATGTAAGTTTAAAGGAGAAAAAAAAAGCATTCTGTCATTGGATAATAAAAATAATTTTGATCCCGAGTATAAACACAGTATATCAACTCGTGAACGGGTGCTGCCTGGGGGGACTGGTCTGCTCACTCTTGTCAGTACTGACTTTTTTTATTTTATTGTAGATTTAAGACTTGTTCATTCCACACCATTGTGTATAACATTCCGGGTATTCTTCTTATAAATTTTAATGTACTTATACCTACATTGTAACTAATGAGTGGAAAAAAAGAAAGAAAAAAAGTACAAAATTACAAAAAAGGCCGTAACCGGTTTTCTTTCGCCATTTCTTTTTACCGGTTGCCATTTTGCTTGTGTCCGAAATGGTGGTAGTATATAACGTAGTTTATTTTCTTTATTTAAACAAGTTGTAAATGACAAGAAAAAGTGCCTGTGAAGGTCTAATTTCTGAAATAAACGATTTCATTTCTTATCTACTGACGAGCAACTTAACGTGCCCTTCGAAGCACGGAGAAGATCGAGATAATGAAACTCATCCAAACATTGACTAGGGTCAACGTTGCTTAACTTATTCGTTTAGAGTGCTACAGATAACGACGCCATCGAGTTCTTCCATTACAACATATTTTTTTCTGAATATTTCGAAATGAGTAAAGAATAAATTTCTACCCAGGAAATTGATATTAGTTTTTCATAACAATTCAAACAAATTCGTTTCCACAGAATATCAGGTGTTCCATTTGTTTACTTGTCCTTTTATTCTAGATGCACGGCTGTGTACCGCCAAGTTCATTGTGTGCAGGCCTTCACAGGCAATATATCTAATATAGAATAGAATAGAAATTTATTTGCCAGAAACATGTAGTACAAAAAAAGGTGTTACATTCAAATAGTTTCAATGTCCCGCCATAAAACATGACATGCAAATTAACAATTAATAATAATAATAATATAATTAACTTTTCCATCATTCAGCTTGTAATCAAAGTGTGTACTTACAATAATATACATTTTCGTGTCGATATCGACTATTTTAATACCACTCTACTAATGTCTCATTACAGCGCTGCTAAGGGAATGTGTGTACGCTTACACTTCGTTAAAAAAGTAATTGTATACTTTTTGTTCTTGATAATTAATTATATTTTAATAATAATGTAACACGTATGTGCAAAAAGTTTTTGTATCTTTTGTCTATAACGCAAACACAAGCATGTTCAAGATTTGCTTAACCTAAGGTCATATTATATGAGTGACACGTCTTTTTTAATAATATTTAAAAAATATATTTTATTTTTATAGAAAACAGAATTTCTTAGAGATATAAATAAATCCTTTTATGTTATAAGTAATTAG
Organism: Endotricha flammealis; assembly: GCA_905163395.2. Lineage (NCBI taxonomy): Eukaryota > Metazoa > Arthropoda > Insecta > Lepidoptera > Pyralidae > Endotricha > Endotricha flammealis. Next base: position 3,576,380 of record LR990883.1, read on the forward strand.
CACAAAAGTTGTTGCAATTATGATGGACTTGGCCATATTTTTCACCAAAACCTTTCCGATTGGATTCAATTTACAAAAACTACTTTCTGTTTTCTTTTAATAATATTCTGTTGCCTTCTCACTCATTTTCCATGAAAACAATTTAGTCTGCTTACAAACATGTTATTTTTTTTCATAACAATATTGTATCTCTTCCGGACAGTATTTTTCAGCAATTGGTGTTAGCAATAAGGCCGCCTTGTAGTTTAAACACTAGTCTGTAACTTTTACAGGTTATTGTATCACTTGTTTTTGTATTGCAAATACTTAAATCATATTCTATTTACCTATCAATTTTTTTAATGAACACACATCACTGCGATCTTTTTTTTCTTTTCTTTTTTTTCTTTCGTTTGGCTATCGGACTTCAGACGAAGATTCCAATGTGCTGTGCCATCTTCAAGTTATACTTGTGTAAGTAATTCAAAGCAGCGCATTCATGCTATCTCAACTCAGTATACAGTCTCTGAGTCAAGACGCCCCGAAGAAAGATAGCAAAATTTCTTCAGAAAGGGCGGATTTTGACGACCGCCGTGGCGTAATGGTTACCACGCCAGACCGCCACCCAGGAGGTCCCCGGTTCGATCCCCGGTCGGGTCATGATGAAAAACGAACTTTTTCTGAATGGCCTCGGGTCTTGGATGTTTATCTATAAATGTATATGTTATAAAATATAATATCGTTGAGTTAGTATCCCATAACACAAGTTTCGAACTTACTTTGGGGCTAGCTCAATCTGTATGAATTGTCCCATGCACTTTAACCATGTTGCATGAATCAAACGTTGAAACACACAGAAATAAATTGTCCAATCACGACTTCAAGTTAACGCTATTGAGTTGGTGCCAAAATCCCGCGGCGATCTTGTGCTACTACAGCAGTTGCGGGAGTGGAAGGCTCACACTTATAATTTTCAGTGTCTGCCTAGGGGTGCCCCAGAGGGGAGCTCGAACCTCGGTCTAGGGACACTGGTAGAGGAAGGTCGAAATCTTCCAGACGACATTACTCCTTGTCTTTTATATTGGAGCTGGCTTAGTTTGTAGTGACGCTACACTTGCTGCCAGAGGGCAAAAATATACTTACTTTCTTACTCCGCTGGCTCAGTGACCCGAAGTGGATCTTGGCCTCTGATACTAGAGTGCGCCAGAGTTCTCTGCTCTGCACGAAGTCCCGCCACTTCACTGCTTCCATCTCGTGCAGATCAGCCAGCACTGCATCGCTCCAGCGATACCTGGGGCGGCCAATCGGACGTCTGCCCGACACCCTCCCCACATATGCTGCCTTGACGCTCAAAACTATAACGGGCTATAACTCAAAAAAAAAAAATTACGGGCAAAAACATAAAAAAATAAAAATATTTTGCTAGTAGGTACATTTACAGGAAATACTTTTGAACAACGAAAATTTTATATTTTTTTTTATTTGTATGGTTTTAAAAATAATGTTTTATTTAAAATTCAATTAAAAATTACAATTAAATAAGATGCATTAATATCTAAATAACTTATTTGAAATTCTTTCTTTACTCTACGGTATGTTATTTCATAAGAAAATGTCACAGAGACTTGATGCTAAACAAATTCAGCTCGTAGGCTGAGTTGTTCCTGTGTTAGAAGCCATAAAATATGAGAAATAATTTCTAACTCCATAATAGACACTCGAATTAAACATAACTTCTGTAAACTCAATTTCCTGAAGGACCCTCCGTTCGGTTTTATCGAGTGATATACACATAACTATTCCATGAGAGTTTCTAAATAAATCAAATTTTATATATGAAATAAATGACATTATGTGATTCGTCCAAGAAAATTTTATAAAAAAAATTATATATTACAACAATCGATTCCCAAATCCACCAAAACGTTTTTGCGTAATAGACTAAGAAACATCAAATCACATAATATAAATAGGGTTCTACCAAAATACAACCCAGACATCCGAGTCCTATCGATTTTCTCTTTATAAATAAACACTTTCGACAGACGTGGGGAGGGGAGGCCTCCCCTAGAGGTCAATGACATGCTAAATATGTAGGTACTTAATATTAAAAGTACCTATGAGATATGGTTTACTCTAAATTTTAGACAAAATACGGTTGTGATATTACTTTCACCAGAGGGTGTGGATTCGATTCTCGCTTGGGGCAAAAATTTTATGTGATGGCATTTCGACGACCTCCGTTGCGTAATAGTTACCACGACCGCCACCCAGGAGGTCCCGGGTTCGAATCCCGGTCGGGTGAAAAACGAACTTTTCTGATTGGCCTGGGTCTTGGATGTTTATCCAATGTATCATCACTACATAGTATAAAACAAAGTCGCTTTTTCTGTCCCTATGTCCCTATGTCCCTATGTCCCTTTGTATGCTTAAATCTTTAAAACTACGCAACGGATTTTGATGCGGTTTTTTTTAATTGATAGAGTGATTCAAGGGGAAGGTTTTAAAGTATCATACATTCCAAAATTCCCACGGGAAAGCGGGATACACGCAAACGAAGTTGCGCGGGTTTCGCTAGTTTGTTATAAAATATAGTATCGTTGAGTTAATATCCCATAACACAAGTTTCGAACTTACTTTGGGGCTAGCTCAATTTGTGTGATTTGTCCCTATATCGGGACAAGCCCACCACACATTCCCACCACTGTGTCTCCTGTGTAGCCAGGATCAACAACGGCGACCTCAGATAGACAATAAGCAATGAAGCTTATTGACGTCCCGGGAGAGAAAAACTACAGCTGTCTTGGAACTCACAACGAATTTAATCAGAAAGAAGATAGTCGGAGTAGGAAGTGTTGTCCCTATATATTTATTTATTTAATCTGTTAGGTCCAATATGTTATCTTTTATTCAATTGTTCTATTTTACTATCCATACATACCTACATTTTTAATTTATTGACTACTATAGTTAGTTCAGCCAGGTGCAAGTCGAGCTTTTCACCAGCAGCAGTACAATTTTGACTTAATTATGAAATAGAACTTCAGAATGGTACAAAGTCCAATATGTAAAAGTTGACGTGCTCTTGACTGTACATGATAGAACACTGATTGGTAGTAACTCAATACGTGAACCAGTTTCGTTTGAAGATTCGTTCGTGGCTCATTGACTGTTCCCGAGTTACAAACTAACTGACGAACACCTGGCGTGTACTGATTTAACGTGTGGTCTAATTCATGAACTTAAACCTGTGCACAGAGATACTGTGACGCAATTATGCTTACAAAAGTTGATGTCGTTTTGATGTCGATCCCGAGTTGACATGGTTTGTGGTTTAAGAACTTTATTTCTCATAAAAGAATTTACATTCACTTACTATGAGACTAATCTAAATTATAAACTATTATACACTAGGGCTACTCGTACACAGATTTCCTACATTTAAATTTAACACAAAAATATCTTAAAGTAAGTGCATACATACAACGAACGACAAAAGCAAACAATTAACAACACCAAAACAAAACCTTACAAAAATTTATAAAAATAATAAATGACATGCGGGTACACTGCGAAATGAATTCACAAGAAGCAGTGAAGTGCAACAATGTTGCTGCATCGTTTTAAAATGGTATTATGCTATATCAATTCTGTATCTCATTTTTGACATTTACGTGATACTGTTTTATGTCAAAAAGTAGAGTGTAATTCGCGTTTAAGTTATCATTTTGATATCGCATATTTCGGAGAGCTTAATATTAATACGAAATAGTCTATAATTTATAATGTCAAATTGACGTCAAAATGTCATCATAATTTGTAAGCGGCCGTGCGGCACGTCAGAAAGGCGGATAATTTTATTTTAGTATTATTACACCCGCCATTCCGATTTTTTTTAAATTATTATTTTATATTTTATTTTTGAACCACAAACCGGTTTACAGTATAAAATTAACATTACACTTACTAATATTTCATGCAAGATAACTGTGAACCCAACATAGTTGGCTCCATGTTACTATGAAGTAATTAATTACACTGGAAACTCATTTATTTATATAATATAAAATATTCATAATAATCTGCTTTGTGCAGGACGCGTGTGACGTGTGCGACAGACGAAACATTTCTACTACAATGTTTTTTTTTTCTTGACGATGTTGTGCAAGCTAGTGAAGCGCTAACGGGATACGCTTCACCAGCAACATTGGTTTTACGTGGGCGAGGTGTCAACCCGCCGCACAACCCCCGAAATGCTGGAGGACCACACCCGTCGTTGGTCAGCGAGTCCATCGGACTTAGCCGGTTAGTGTAGCTAGGCTGTACTACCGACCGACCATCTACTACAATGTTAATGCATGTGTTTAGAATTAGATCTAAATGTTTCTGAGTTCAAATAGACTGACAGGAATCTGTTTATTCTTGAATATAACAGACTTGATTATGACGTAAAAAAAAACATATAGAACTTATGTCCGCGTCCGCTTATGGTTTACACCACACAACATAAGCAAACACACCGTGACATGTTCTTGATAGTTGGCACTACTGGTTTCCGGTGTCAAGTTTAGCAAGTTTCAGGGAAATTCAACTAAAAGGATGCACTGAAAGATCTTAAGCGTGACGTAATGAATTAATTAAATAACGTCCGTAATCTTTATAATCCCAATAATTAACATTTTATAATCATCATACAAATATTATAAATGAGATAGTGAGTTTGTTTGTTTGTTATTCCTTCACGCCTTGAAGCAGCAGATCATTATGAAAATTTGTATATACAGAGCCCAACATAAGCTAATTTTTACGCGGGCGAAGCCGCGGGTAACAGCTAGTATTTTATAAATTCAAAATAAATTTTTATGATGGTCCAGTAAACACGCGAATAAATTATAAGTAAAAAAATATATTTAAAGACAAGCTTTTATTTAATTGCGCTAAAAAGAATAAAATAAACTTTTCTTTTAAAATTTTAACTATTAACTTATAACGTCATTACACAATTTAAAATATGACATAAAAGCTTGTCGCGAGATTTAATTACTAACATTTACTCGTAGTACGAATAAATGTTAGTTCGATAATTATGTTTTCCTAAACAGGTAAATCTCGCGACAAGCTTTTATGTCATATAAATTGTGTAATGACGTTATAAGTTAATAGTTAAAATTTTAAAAGAAAAGTTTATTTTATTCTTTTTAGCGCAATTAAATAAAAGCTTGTCTTTAAATATATTTTTTTACTTATAATTTATTTTTTACTTTTTAGTTATCACTGGACAGGTTTCGCAGTGCCATCTATTGTCGAGTACTTGTCTAATGAATTTATTTGTTATAACTAGCACCAGCAATTTGAATACCTATATAATTTCCTGATTTTTACTACAGTCACCCTGCGACAAACTAAACGGGTTTATGTACCCATCAAAAATAAAATACCGACCAAGGGCAAGTAGAACTCGTGCGTGAGGGTTCCTTCCCATAATCATACTAGTCATCATCATCATCATCATATCAACCCATAATCATCCCACTGCTGGTCTAAGGTCTCCCTTCAATCGAAGGTGATTAGAGCGTACTCTGCCACGCTGCTCCAATGCGGATTGGCAGAGGTCGGTGTTTTCAAACCGCCCTAAGGCCACCGACTTGGCTTAACGACTGTCATCTATCGACAACAGCCGGGACCGACGGCTTAACGTGCCCTCCGAAGCACGAAGAAGCTCGAGATAACGAAACCCATCCAAACGCTGGCTAGGGTCGCCGTCGCTTAACTTGTGTGTTCTTATTAGAGTGTGACACACAGCGACGCCATCGAGCTCCTCTGACACACAGCGACGCCATCGAGCTCCTCATACTAGTCATATACTAATATTATAAATGAGAAAGTGAGTTTGTTTGTTTGTTATTCCTTCACGGCTTGACTAATCAGTTGATCATTATGAAAATTTGTATATGTCAGGGGTACAGAGCCCAACATAGGCTACCTTTTTACCCGTGAAAGTATATCAATCCAAAGGGAAAATATTTTTTCTACTATAAAGGGCGCTGTATGGGATGCTATCGGCCAACAGATGGCGCCACAAGTCGCGCTATGGGTTGTTTTGTTGTCAAACGAGATCTATGTCATAAAATTACCGCGAGCGAAGCCGCGAGAAAAAGCTAGTAATAGATAAAATACATTTTAATTCATAACCGGTATAAAAAGAGCCATGTACCAATGTAAAATGTACCAAGGGTAGGGTCAAATTATACTGGTTGTTTAAAGAAGAAGAAGTAACTACAAATTCACGATTTTCAGATTTATTCCTGTACTTGTACTACATCATCTTGCTTCTTGCCAAATTTCATGATTCTAGGACAACCGGAAGTACCCTATAGGTTTTTGGTCGGAACTGTTTTGTACGAAAAACGGAACACAAACGGCTGTATCGTAATTTTGTTATCATAATATTGTATTGTCATCTGATCTACAGTTTTAAGCAAAATTTCAGCTCAATCGGTCTTCGGGAAGTGGTTCAAATTTTCGTTCCAAGATTCCGCCCTTACATACATTCATACATACATACATACATACAGGTCAAGTTAAATAAAAGCTTTTAAAAATACACGATCGTGCGACTTAGCTCCATTCGATTTTACTTTTTTTTCTGTCGTGCAAGACGAGGAATAACTCAAAAATCTGGAGTGGTAAAATAATGAGTTCAGTATTGATATAATATTGGGTAAAATTATTGTCACCCATACCATAAGGCTGACTGCGGTTGAGGTTGCTTAACCCGAGTTAATGTATCGCGTGTTACGCCAAGGAAGTCGTGTTGCACCAATCTGTCGCAGAGATTTTACGGCTCGCTTCACCATCAATATCGACGTATCCAGTTAACACCGGCTTGGAATAGGGTTGTCGAAACCCAAAGAAGTTTTTTTTAAAATTTAATTTCTTGATTTGCGAATATTATGAGTAAATAATAAATAAATAAATATATGGGGACAATTCATACAGATTGAGCTAGCCCCAAAGTAAGTTCGAAACTTGTGTTATGGGATACTAACTCAACGATATTATATTGTATAACAAATACATATATAGATAAACATCCAAGACCCGAGGTCAATCAGAAAAAGTTCGTTTTTCATCATGACCCGACCGGGGATCGAACCCGGGACCTCCTGGGTGGCGGTCTGGCGTGGTAACCATTACGCCACGGAGGTCGTCAAATAATAATTAATACATAGGTGGTTAATTTAATGTGTACAGGTAGACAAGACTCAACCTATTGGCATGCAAATTCTAACAATTAATCAAAAATTTTAAAAATATAAAATTTTAATAAACACTACAATAAAAAATTTTATGATTGTTCTTTTATAGTTGTTAGGCAACTACTTAGCCATTCTTATTTTTTTAAAGGAAACATCGTAATAAATCATTAACTCGACCCACGTCCTCTCGATATCCGGCCGAGTGCTCTTGCCACTGTGCGGACCGGGAAGGTTAGTGAAGGTGGTAAGAAATTTTTCATTCCTTTAAACTGGGTGAGTCGCAGTGCACGCCATCTGCATGATAGTTGTTACAACCCGGCCGTCCTACGTTGCGCTTTCCGGTACGCGGTCGCCATTTCAGAACCCTCTTGCCCAAACAGCCATAGTGCTGAGTGCATCGTCTGCGCGCTATATGCCCACTGCCACTTCAGACAAAAAATAAGTGACGATAATAAGAAATGAGAGAGGTAGGGCTCAAATCGGAGCAGCCCGTCTGGGGAAGGACCTCCACCTTACAGAAGATCGTAGCCAAATGGCATTGGTCTCGGCCATGTGTTCCTACGGTGAGTAAGGTCTCCAGAGCTCCACTTGGGGGGGTTGGGAGGGTTGGCAACGCATGAGTGATAACCCGCGGTATTGTAAACGTCTATAGGCTACGGTGGCTTACCATCAGGCCGACAGTATGCTTGTTTGTCACCTTTGTGGTACAAAAGAAATGTAATTGTGACAACCCTGTTCCAAGATAGCAATTAAAACGTGCATATCCTCACGCGATATGATGCTATATTTGGATTTTGCAAAAAATTCTCAATTTACACTCTAGTATAGAATATCAATGGATATTGTATAGTGTCAATCATGTATGTCAATCATTTGCTATTAAAAGCAAGATACATAACTTTATTAGGCGAATGCGTTGACGTCTGAGAAGGGTTATGTGTTAATTAGACTGTAATCAATCCAAGTTCTATTCATTTTATACAAAAAAAAAGTCATAACATGCATAAAATTATTTTGCATTAAAAAGGGCAAAATATGCACAGTCAAGTAAAAATACTAAAATTAATCTATACATCCTTACTTTCTTACTAATATTATAAATGAGAAAGTGAGTTTGTATGTTTGTTATTCCTTCACGGCTTGACTAAGCAGCCAATCGTTATGAAAATTTGCATACATATTGTTAGGGGTACAGAGCCCAACATAGGCTACTTTTTATCCCGTGAAAGTATGTCGTTCCAATGGGAAAATAATTTTTCTACTATAGAGGGCGCTGTTTCGGCCAACAGATGGCGCCACAAGTCGCGCTATGGGTTGTTTTGTTGTCAAACGAGATCTATACAGTCATAAAATTAACGCGAGCGAAGCCGCGGGGAAAACCTAGTAATGTTATAAATGTGAAAGTGTGTTTGTTTGTCCTCCCTTCACGTCGAAAGTAATGAACGGATTGATATGATTTTTTTATTGGCGATAGTTTAAAGTATGGAAAGTGACATAGGCTACTTTTTCCTACGGGATAAAGAGATTCCCATGGGCAAAATTATTGACATTTTTCCTTGACCACGCGGGCGGAGCCGCAGGTAACAGCTAGTAATCTATACAATATGGAATGGAATCATGTTTGTATGGGTTTTTAGCGCTAAAGAAGAAAAAAACCGGGGAAGTATGTGTCGGGCCACGCACAATGTAGGGTTCCGTATTGGCTAAGCATTTCTTGCTTGCAGATGAGTACAATGCCATATTATCGTACTTTTGTACGTTTTCGTCAAAGAAATTTTACTTTATAAGTTCATCAGCTATTACTCGGTAACTAGTAGTACCTACTTAACCGTTATAGTTTTCCTTGTAGGTTCACTATATGGACTACTACCATGAATTTTTACAAATTTCTAAACACAAGACTTACGGAGATAGAGGGGGGGACCACCGTGCAAAACGAAAATTGACACGTTAAATGTAAATAATTCGCAAACGGATCATTGTATCGGAAATTTTCCCACACCCTCGATGTTTTTAAGAGACCTATCTAACGATACCCCACAACATGGGGTCAGTGCGGAAAAAAAAACATTCCCGCTTTAACTGTAGAGGAGGCACCCCAAAGAAAATATTTCTCAAAATTTTGGTCTACCACTTTGTTAGCATTATTAATATGAGCATACATACCAAATTACAGCTTTCTAGCATCAAACGTTTAGGCGCTAGACCACGGACGGACAGACGAACAGATGGACATGGCGAAACTATTCCTTGTTCCTTGAAACGGTTCCTTGTAGTTTAATACGGAACCCTAAAAAGAGGATCAAAGTGGTTTCATGTCGTCAATATTAATTTGTGGGTTGAAATTGATCTGTAAAAAAAAGTGGGTTAGAGAGATCATCTCTCTAATCCACTTTTTTTCACAACTCTACCCAAATGTTGCGACGCGCGACGCAAGGAAGTCGTGTCGTAAAGTGCTGTGCTGCTAGACGATCTTACATACGAATTCACAGCCAGTTCATGTATGCTGTGTTCACCAGTAATTTGTTTGTTACCTACATTTTTTTTATACCACAAAGGTGGCAAACAAGCATACGGTCGGCCTGATGGTAAGCCGTTCTCCGTAGCCTATAGACGCTTGCATTACCCTGCAATACCGGGGGTATCACTCACGCGTTGCCAACCCTCAAAACCCCCCCAAGTGGAGCTCTGGAGACCATACTCACCGTAGGAACACAGCATGACTGAGACCAATGCTATTTCGCTACGATATGATGTAAGGTTTTGAGGAAAATAAATCATTATTATTATTATTATATAAGGTGGAGGTCCTTCCCCAGACGGGCTGTTCCGATTTGAGCGGATTATCCGCTGTGCCCTAACTCTCTTAAAAAAAAAATATGTTATTGTTTTTATTAAGTAACAATGTAAACAAACTTAACGTTGGTGATTCGTAAAAAATAATTAAAAAAAAAAAAATGGTCTGGTATGGTGCGCTACCGGACGAGAAGACGTGGTTGGGTTCGAATCCCTTCTGGGGCGAGGGAGGTGAAACATGTATTTCAAAAATATTTAGTTTCTGATGACATCAGACAATCCTATTAAGCGCAGAAACATGACTAGGCACATTTAAAACAGCAAATGTCAATCAACGAATTCGAAATATAAATTTTTCTTTTCAAACAGAACTTTTTGCAGAAAAACGTTTTTTTTTTGTGCCAGTATTTTTTTTTCGCTAACGATGTATTGAGAGGTGATTGGTTGCCAAAAAAATGTTTTTTTTACAGATTTTACGTTAATACACCTGTCATCGTTACAAAAGACATTTTGAATGAGTGAATGGTGTCAGTTAATTTGTATTTTATCACTGTCGTTTTTTTCGCTAGGCTAAAATGGATGTGAGACATGGACTATGACCCAGACAGGTATAGATTGGAAGCGTTTGAAATGTGAATTTGGAGAATAAATAGGTAATAAATATATAGAGACAATTCACACAGATTGAGCTGACCCCAAAGTAAGTTCGAATCTTGTGTTATGGGATACTAACTCAACGATCCTATCCTTACTTAGTATGTTTCTTTCACGGCTTGACTAAGCAGCCGATCATTATGAAAATTTGCATACATATTGTTAGGGGTAACAGGCTACTTTTTATCCCGTGAAAGTATGTCGTTCCAATGGGAAAATATTTTTTCTACTATAGAGGGCGCTGTATCGGCCAACAGATGGCGCCACAAGTTGCACTATGGGTTGTTTTATTGTCAAACGAGATCTATGTCATAAAATTAACGCGAGCGAAGCCGCGGGGAAAAGCTAGTATTTTATAACAAATACATTATATAGATAAACATCCAAGATCCAGGCCAATCAGAAAAAGTTCGTTTTTCATCATGACCCGACCGGGATTCGGACCTGGGACCTTTGGGTGGCGGTCCGGCATGGTAACCGCCACCCAAAGGTCCGCCACGGAGGTCGGATTTGGAGAAGAATGGAAATAATAAATTTAGACATCAGAAACATCTTGGACGGAGAGATAGAAGGTAACAGAAGAAGTGGAAGACCGCTGTAAAGGGCCTATATGGATCAATTACGACAGGCGTCGCGTCTAGAGAGGTGAAAGAACTGGCACAAGACAGAGCAAAATGGAGGCTGTTACACCGACCAGAGCACAACACTCTTAAATCTATATAATATGAAATACAAAATTCAAAGTCCTGACTGACTGACTGACTTAACTATTATCAACGTACAGCCCAAACCGCTAGGTCTAGAGATTCCAAATTTGGAATGTAGGTTCCTTACAACGTCTAGGGGTGTAATAAGAAAGGATTTTTCAAAATTCCCACGGGAAAGCGAGATATACGCAAACGTAGTTGCGAGGGTATATCAACGCACAGCCCAAACCGCTGGATCTTGAGATTCCAAATTTGGCATGTAGGTTCCTTATAAGGTTTGGACCGGATGGAACCGGACCGGATGGAACCGTACCGTACCGGACCGGAATTTGTTTCTGAAGAAAAATATGCTAATTGTTAGTAGGCCACGCGGGCGAATATGCGGGCGGAAAATAGTTTAGAAATAATACGCGTTATGTTTAATTTTTTTATTTCAGTACGGGACAAACCCACCATGCATCCCCGCGCTGGCCCTCACAGCGTAGGGGAGCGTCCCCAAGGTGGCGGATAGGGGAATGGTCGGTAGTACAGCCTAGCTACACTAACCGGCTAAGTCCGATGGACTCGCTGACCAACGACGGGTGTGGTCCTCCAGCATTTCGGGGGTTGTGCGGCGGGTTGACACCTCGCCCACGTAAAACCAATGTTGCTGGTGAAGCGTATCCCGTTAGCGCTTCACTAGCTTGCACAACATCGTCAAGAAAAAAAAGAACCCCACCATACATTCCCACCGCGCTCTGTCTCTTGTAAAGCGTACAACGGCGACCTCAGATTGACAATAAGCAACGAAGCTTATTGACGTCCCGGGGGAGGAACTACAGCTGTCTTGGAACCATCGACAAAAAGTCTAAGTACTCGATGCTTGGAACTCACAAATAATTTAATCAGAATGAAAATAGACGGAGTTAGAAAATACCTATTGAATGGACTTGTAGCCATTACCTAGCCACTACCGTTCGCGTTCGTTAATAGGCCCTACCACTCAAAAAAATACCCTGAAACCGCTCAGCATATTTCTAGTGGCAACGCTCCATAAAAATCATTCTATCTTTAACTGAACGCCTCGCGAGTAAAACGTCAAATCGGTTTGACATAACGCGTAGTGACGTACACGTCAGTATACTGACGTTAGGACACGCGACTAGCGTCGGTCACACGGAAGGACGGACTTACTATTAATTCTAGAAGCAGTATCACTTTTAAAATTGTATTAAAAATTAGTTGTATTGAGAAATTAAAAAGAAAAATATTTATAAAGTTTTGGCTTTGACATGGTGTTTATTTGAAACTTTTTTGAATAAAAAATATCGAATATAGTAGTAATAATTTAGAAAATATTGTCTAAAGTTAAAAGTCCTTATTTGCGATGCCGGTCGCCGACAATGTGTAAAAAGCAAAATAAATGTGTAAAATTTTTGTTAATTGACCAATCACAACAGTGGAAATCTCCACTCAGAGTGAATTCGAGCACTGTCATTTGTCAATAGTCACTCTTCTCCGTATTATTTTACCAAAATTCTCCATATCTCAAAGAAAATTTTCGATATCTCTCTGACTCGCATGACAGACAACTTCGCTCTAATGATTCTGTCAAACATTTCACTCCTCTTTTTCATTCTGGATTTATGTCTAAATCCAGAATGAAAAAGAGTGAAGACTCCATGATTCAGGACTCTGGAATGCGCTGCCTGGCCCTTTAAGGGATACCCACAATTCTTTAATAAAAAAAATAATAATGAGTGCTCTTTTCTTCAGTGCTCTTAATTAAAATACTTAATATTTATCTTTTTATTATAAAGGGAGAAGCTGACTGACTGACTGACTGACTGACTGACTGACTGACTGACTGACTGACTATCAACGCAGGGCCTAAACTATAAGTGTTAGAAACTTGAAATTTTGCACAGGGGTTCCTTTTATAACGTAGAGGAGCACTAAGAAAGGTATTTTCAAAATTCCCACGGGAAAGCGAGATATACGCAAACGAAGTTGCGCGGGCTTCGCTAGTTGCATAGAAAAGTAATACAAGAATCATCAATTATTTATATGTAAGTTGTATGTAAGTATCTATTATGTATTATATTTATTACTTATGTATTTTATTATTATCTATTCATTTCATTTCATTGCATTTATTGTTTTATTAATATTTTATTCGTTTAATTTAAGCCGCAATCGTGAATTTCTGCACTCCAATGGTTGACTGGTAGAGAATACAATTAGCATTAAGTCCGCCAATTGTATCAGTACTGTGTGGTCAATCCTTATCCTTACTAGTGAGTTTGTTTGTTTGTTATTCCTTCACGGCTTGACTAAGCAGCCGATCATTATGAAAATTTGTATACAAATTGTTAGGAGTATAGTGCTCAACATAGGCTTTTTATCACGTGAAAGTATGTCGTTCTAATGGGAAAATATTTTTTCTCCTATAGAGGGCGCTGTATCGGCCAACAGATGGCGCCACAAGTCGCGCTATGGGTTGTTTTGTTGTCAAGCTAGATCTATGTCATAAAATTAACGCGAGCGAAGCCACGGGGAAAAGCTAATAAAGTTATATAAATAAACTAAATAAAAGTCATCCACCACACCACACCAGATCCACTGAAGAATCTCAATGAAGATGCTACCGCGCACATTTGATTTGCGTGGATCCGTCTACTTGACAATTCACTTCGCTCACTCCAAAATGCATTTACGAAAACAGACAATTAGTAAGGGATAAAATTTATGTTGGTGCATCCGTTAACAAAACGTCTACATACCTCGGTAGCCAGGTGCCGAAATAAAATAAAAAATGAACACCAAAACAAGTTACACCTTAGATGATAGAGTTACTTGATATCATATAATATTTTTTACCTTTTGCTAGCATGGTTGATCAATTTCTAAGACTTACAGGCCTGGTGGTCGAGTTGCTAACCATTGGTTATTTTATACCGAGACTACCGGCCCGCCCCGGCTTCGTACTGGTATTACTTAGAATCCAAAAAAAAGTTAAACATTATAATATAGCAATATAGCCTATGTTCCATGGGGGTAATGAACCTAGGTCTGTTCCTATCTATAACACCGATTTAGCATTTTATATTTTAGATTTATTTATTTATTTAAACTTTATTGACCACATTATTTGGGTACAAAAGGCGGACTTAACGCTAAATGCATTATCTACCAGTCAACCTTTGGGAAGTGCAGATTTAATTTTATGTTGAGACAAATTAATGGCACTATTTATTGACATTCCGCGTACGTAATGTTGTATGTATGTATACCTAGTTTTAAATTTTATGTTGAAAAAGAAAAGAAAAAAGAAAAGACGATATATTTTCATAAATGGAAACAAAGGCCATAACTGGTTTTCTTTCGCAATTTCTTTTTACCAGTGGTCATTTTGCTTTTGTTTCCGAAATGGTAGTAGTTTATAGAGTAGATTAATTTATACAAATCATTTATTACTGTATACTCTGACAAGAGAACGTGTTTGTGAAAACCTATTCTCTGAATAAAAGTTTTTTTTTTTTGACCTTCCCAGCGGCGAAAGAATTTTTGAAATCGGTCTAGAAATTTTTGAGTTTTTTTGTTACTAGTTTTTTTGCCCGCGACTTCGTCCGCGTGTAGTTGCTTGAAGCCTATGTCACTCCCTGATAATGTAGCTTTCTACTGGTGAAAGAATTTTTTAAATCGGTCCAGTAGTTTCGGAGCCTATTCAATTCAAACAAACAATCAAATCTTTCCTCTTTATAACATTAGTGTAGATTCGTGACGAAATTGGTGGCACAGTTGACTCTATGTCCAGTGCTAGTGAGCGGGTTCAATCTCCACACCAAACAAACATAACATTTATACGATGAAAATTTATTTATCGTGCTAGACCGCCGACGAGGGATGGACGAACAGACAGGCGGACAGTCAAGAGCAGGTCGACCTTTACACAATGGACTTTGTGCCACTCTTAAATGAATTTTACCCCTTTTCTGTGCGGCTGTGAGGCACTTAAAGACTTTTTTCATTGGCTAGTACTACTACTTGTATTTTGTTTTAATGTGTAACTGTTTTATGTAAAATGCTGTTGTTGTCTTGTGTCTCATGTGCTGTACAGAATAAATGTATTTTCTTTCTTTCCTTTCTTTCAAGTTCTATGTCATAAGAGCCAATACTGCAAGCGTAAAGGTCGTTATGCACCTGACTAAACATAGCGAAACTACAAGGGTTATTTTAACAAATAACAAGGGTTATTTTAACAAATAACCCTTGTAGTTTCGCTATGTCTAGTCAGGTGCACGTCGACCGACGATATAAAATTATTAAACTAACGTTTACTACGGAACCCTAAAACTCCATTTATTAAAATTTGTTTTTTTTTTCAAGGTTTTAAATAAAATTGTACACTAACTTTTATTTGTACCAAGAGCAAGTGCTAAGTTTCTTGCCAGTTCTTCTTTATGCAAATCTCCCGTCTGAACTGGTGGTAGGAAAAAATTGTGATGATTCGAAAAGGTTCATTAGGTCTATTCAAATAAAAAACTATTTTCACTTCTCAAGCTCTGAAATTGCTTATTTGCGCAGGCTATTGGCTGCACAAAACCGATTTTTGTGCACAAGGGCAAAAACGTATCTACTCATAAATGTATCTAAATAAAGGCAAAGAAAAGAGCCATACAGCCAAACACAATATTTAAAAAGTTAAGAGATAGAATTTGTTATTTTATAATATTTACTTTATTTTATTTGCCTTTATTATATTTATTTGCCTTATGTGTTTTAAAGACATAAAAGATATTAAAATTTAAATTAAAGTACGGTAGGTTTTAAATTATTTTAAGAAAATGTATTATTACAAAATTAATTTAATAGTAGGATGTATTTGTATAGGTCTGCAACCCAAGTCTAATTTCAATATCGTAAGCTAAAGTTAATTTTTTTTTAAAGCGGCGGGAAAAAGGTCTTGTTTTTTCGTGCGTTTATTAACTTATTTCCTCGCAATCGAAGTGAAAAGCAGAGTTTATAACTCGTTCACAAAACCATTTTTATCCTCAACATTCCTATCAGCCCTAGGCTTTGGCTTGGCCTGCTAAAAGTCTCGGATAAAAATGGTTCGTTTTGTGCACTTGTTGTAAAATCTACTATTGATTGATTGCAGTAATATCGGTTTTTTCTCCTGCAAAACGTCACAAGTTAGCTTTCTCGTTCTTTCTTCATCAATTAGACAATAACAGCACGATTATTATATAATATTATTATACTGTGGGTGTGACCCAATTTCCACAATCATAAATTAAATTTCACCTAGAAATTACACTATTTAATAGTGAAAATAGGTTCCAGTTAGCGAGCACTGTTAACAATGACAAACACACAGACCGTGACCATGTTGCGTATATATTGCGCAACGGAGAAACAAACAGCTTACTTGTATAGTAACAATGTGACTTATATTAGTGTGAACTTTGGAAAAATTTCAATTTTAGATTTGATACAGTTTTTTGAATGTATATTATTATGTCTGGATGTTTTCTACATATAAAGAGTATTTATATATAAAAATATGTATTTATGTGTATTTATCAACAATCTAGTACTCATAGTACAACCTTTGCTAAGTTTGGGATTAGATGGCGTTGTGTGATTCGTCCAAGAATATTTTATAAATGCAAACATTAGGGACCATCTCCACGAGCGAGAGAATGACTAATTAAAGTAAAGAATAATTCCTCTCGTCTAAATGAAAGATTTAGGCAGCACGCTGCAACCGTCGACGAGGTTGAATCTGCCGTCAACCAAGAGCCGCACGTTTAAATGAGCCCCTAGTCGCAATACTCATGGGAGGAGAAGGACTGGAATTGAGAATGGTGAGGGCTAGAAAAGAAGAATTTGAAGAAGAAATGGAGATAAATTGTAATTGGTGAGAATTTACAATAGAAAAAAAAGTGAATATGACCATGGTACAAACGGCAACATACTTAATGATACACATTTTCTCCTGTCATATATGCAGGAATGAGACTCGCATTGGACGTTGACAGTTATGAATCCTAGCCAGTGGCTAAGTAATTTAACTTAATTTCGTCGGGTTTTCGAATCGGGAAAATTCGGTTAAACCTCGGCCAAACCAACGCGTTTAGCTCGTGTCCGCGGTGGCGATCAGCAATACGCCCTCTGATTGGCGTCCACTCACGTCCAATCAGAGTATGTATCGTTTTATATTTTACGACCTCCGTGGCGTAATGGTTACCACGCCGGACTACCACCCAGGAGGTCCCGGGTTCGAATCCCGGTCGGGTCATGGTGAAAAACAAACTTTTTCTGATTGGCCTCGGGTCTTGGATGTTTACCTATCTATAAATGTATTTGTTATAAAATATAGGTATCGTTGAGTTAGTATTCCATAACACAAGTTTCGAACTTACTTTGGGGCTAGCTCAATCTGTGTGATTTGTCCCTATATATTTATTTATTTATATATCAGATATTTTCTTTGTTACCGTTTTATCGACTATCATAACATATTCTAAATAAAAACAATCATTTATCATTATTATTTTATTTACATTATTTTTATTTTATGTGCAACATTGTGTTCAATTATTTTACAATATTTTAAGTCAATACGCCCCATTCGGTAAAGCAGCCAATCTGCTAATTTGTCTTCGAATAATTCAACAACGTGGAACTCGCTGCCAGCTCACGTGTTTCCATCCTCTATTTCCCGGGTTTTTCAAACGGAGGATGAAAAATCTTTTACATAGCGTTCGTTTCTCCGCCTGTATAATATTTTCCGACCATCCTTATCCGACTTTTCGTCTACAAATATGACTATATTTTTGATCCAGTCATCTCAGATCCAGCTATTCTGTCGTCCTTGTGCGCTTGGGTGAGTAATATTTTTCGGGCCGGTATGTGTCGCTGCAGGCCCCCTTCATTTAAGCGACGACGCACTGTCTGCATTGAAATCTGTAACAAGCATTATGACTCAGTAGGTATAATCTCAATTGAAAAAAGAAACTACAAGATACACAAAGATGTCATAAGGGGTGCAGTGAGTGGCTAGCGACCATGGCAGCATCTTCAGCCTCCGTTGTAACACGTCCTCGTGCTTCACGAGGACGGTCGCGTAGGGCTTCATCTCCGCCTTCCTCATGCCGTCGTAGCCACGTGTATACCGACCGTCTCTAAAAACACTATCAGTGCTGTTAAAAACCAGAACCAGGTGTGTAATCATCTAAACATATACTTACTTAGACGAACACGGAAAAACACTAGAAGTAAAATTTTATAAACTTACGTGCACATTTAGTTCCCGGGATATTTCGGAAACTCTCATTCCCATTACTTTAAGAATAACAATGCGTATTCTTTTAACAAGCGTGAGACGTGCGGGCATTTTTTTGAGAATATTTTTTATTAAATTTGTATTAAATTATGCTCCGGTGTCAGTTAGACAGGAAAAATGACAGAATATAGATTTTTGACTTTTTACGAGAAAATATACTTTTTCTGTTTTTTGTCTGAGATAACCATGAAGAATTTATTTAAATAAGAGTTCGAATAAAAGTCAAGATTGTATCGAACCATAGTTATATGGTTCTGTTTGAGTTTTCTTGTTGGTGCATATAATTTTCTAGTGGAGAGTTTAAAGTCAGACGACAGTTAAAGATATACGAACTGTTTGATATAAATTAAGTATAGGTAGTGGAAAAACTTTTTATAGTGAAGAATTTTTAGAAACCAATAATCTTGTTATAGCCATTAAATACTTAAATAACAAAAAAATCGTTAATGGTGTCCGTTGCTAATTTGAATCTAGTAAACATGGTTTTTAAAATTTATTGTTGAACCCTAAAAAGGCTAAATAGAATAAATTGTTGCTTCGGCAATTCATGAATTTTTGAGGGTTTTCTGAAATGACACCCTCTTGTCAAAGTGGCGCCAACTAGGGGCGTTTTCATGAAAACCCTCATCCCTATTATACGACCGAATTAAAAATCATTACTTTGGATAACTTGAAACTACATTGAAATTGACAGAAATATCTCTATCCCTTTCGAACAGTAATATTTTCTCTCAGTTGCGTCTTCAATGGATACACAGCTGTGTCCGCGTTTGTACGTACAATAATATACTGCGCCTGGTATACCCTTCCCGTGTCTATAGCCCAAGAGCCCCAATCCAAGACTACGTCACGATCAGTGACATATTGGACACACACCACAGCCGATGACGTTATTCTGGGTCAATCAGGTCACTGGAACCACCTAGCTATCACTGGAAGAGAATACCTTATTTTGTTTTGAAGATCTACAAGAATATTTTAAAAGTGAGTGACAGTTGTGCGAGGGCGTTACTGTGGCATATTTTCATATTATTTAGTAAAAAACTGTCGAAAAGTGACATACAATAAGACGGGAGTTGTAGTTCCAATTTCGGCCACATTCATTGCCTTGCCGGATTGTACCATGAATATGACAATATAAAAGACAAGTAAAAATCATAAAGAAAAAGTATTATAAAATAGAATTACAAAAGAGTTCGGTTTGCCACAATACTCTAATCTGCCAGTCCAGCAGAAAGTCCACAGTTATCGTGTACATTGTATTAAAGTGGTCACAATCCGTGTACAGCAATCATATTTTGTACGGCCGTTATTGCATTAGTAGTTTACTATCTATTAAGTAGACGTTTATTAATGAAAACTTCAAATTCTTAAGGCGAGCTGCAGGTTCAGCAAGTTTTTGAAGTGAAAACTTCTTTAGCGTCGCTTGGCACTTTACTTTAGATGGGTAAAAAATGTTAAACTCGCGTCAGATCCGTAGCCTGATCGAATAAATATAAGATTCCCTGAACATTCCAAAATATTCAGAAATGCACAACGTTGATGTTTAAGTCACTTCTGCCGGCACTCCCGGAGTGCAACTCGTCCTTTTTTTGTGACAGAGGAGAATAAACGTGCTCATTCTTCTTTGTATTTAAGAGCCACGCTCTTGTCGGTGTGCCAGCCTCCATTTTCCTCTTTTTTGTGCCAGCTCCTTCACCTCTCTATGAGACACGACGCCTGGGGCCCGATTCTACTAACACAAATGCACCAATGGACTCTCAATGGTGTCTCAATGGTGTCTCATAAGAATGCCGATAGTGTATCAGTGGAATAGGTTTTGTTTAGTTATGGACTTAAACAATAACAATAAGTTAAATAACTTATTGTTTAAGTCCATAACAAATGTCAATCGTGTCTCAATCGTGTCTCAAAAGAATGCCGATAGTGTATTAGTGGAATAGTTTTAGAAACAATAACTTAAACAATTAGTTATTTAACTTATTGTTTAAGTCCATAACAAATGTCAATCGTGTCTCAATCGTGTCTCAAAAGAATGCCGATAGTGTATTAGTGGAATAGTTTTAGAAACAATAACTTAAACAATTAGTTATTTAACTTATTGTTTAAGTCCATAACAAATGTCAATCGTGTCTCAATCGTGTCTCAAAAGAATGCCGATAGTGTATTAGTGGAATAGTTTTAGAAACAATAACTTAAACAATTAGTTATTTAACTTATTGTTTAAGTCCATAACAAATGTCAATCGTGTCTCAATCGTGTCTCAAAAGAATGCCGATAGTGTATTAGTGGAATAGTTTTAGAAACAATAACTTAAACAATTAGTTATTTAACTTATTGTTTAAGTCCATAACAAATGTCAAAAACTATTCCACTAATACACTATCGGCATTCTTTTGAGACACCATTGACACCATTGAGACACCATTGAGAGTCCATTAGTGCATTTGTGTAGTAGAATCGGGCCCCTGCCCTTTCCTTCACTTGATCCATGCAAGCTCTTCTCGGCCTTCCTCTTCATCTTCTACCTTCTATCTTTCCATCTAAGATGTTTCTGATAAACTCGTCGTGTCTTATAAGATGTCCCACTAGTTTACTAGTCCTAGCAGGTCCACAACTGCCGGAAGAAGAGGTGTTGGGCGCAGAAAGAAGTCTTGGCTCCACACGCACCATCCGAGAATGGACGGGAATTGCGAGTGCTGCTGAGATCTTTCGGCTCGCGAAAAACAAGACCGAGTACACAGCGCTGACTGCCAACCTTCGCTAGTCGGAGAGGCACCTAAAGATGAAGAAGCAGGTCCAGAAGTTCATAGATTTAAAAAGTTTATTCAGAGAGTACGTACGTCTTTAGGTCTTTCGCTAGTCAAAGAGTAGGTGCAAAGGTGTTTACAGTAAAAAATTATGTGTAAATAATCGAGCTATTACCATTTCGGAAACAAAAGCAAAATGATCATGTAAAACGGCAAAAGAAAATTATCTATGTGTTTAAAATGCTTTGCTTGATTCCTGAATGTCTGACTGGTGGATCAACGCACAGTCTAAACCACTGATCGTAGAGACCTGGAGGGCTACTGCGAAACGTAAATCCGATACTGGTATCTGGATCTGGGAAGTACCACCCCTCACAGTACCCTCTCACAGAATATCGATGTGTAGCAGCAATGCGTTTCTTTCGGTGAGTGAGAGATCCGGAAGCCCAATTCCTTCCCTATCCGCTTCTTCTTTTCCTTCCCTTCCTCCTTCCTTTCCTCCAACCTCCTTGGTGGACAACGCATTAGTAGCGCCCCTGGTGCTACTGATTTCCATAGGCGGCGGTCACCGCTTTCCATCAGGTGGCTCGCTTGCTTGTTTGTCTACTGTATCACATAAAAAAAAACTTCGGCCGAAGTATCGGAAGAATTTAAGCCATGAATTACAAGGTATTTCATGGTTATAATTCAATGAACTATTATAATAACCATTAAGTGCAAGGTATTTCATGGATAGAATTCAAGGAATTACTAAAATAACCATGAACCTTGTCTTTCATGGTTATAATTCTTCCGATACTTCGGCCAAAGTATCGGATTTACGTTTCGGAGTACCTGAAACTTTAGGGTGCATTCTTCGTATAACGTGGGCATCCGATAAAAAAGATTTTTTGATTGACGAGAAAGCGAACAAACACATTTGAATCCTCATGCGAACAAAGTTGTGCGACTTTCGATAGCGTAATATAAAATCTGTGTGCTATGGAGCTTTCAAATAAGGTGCTGTATTCGCCTTAACTCCCTAGAATTTGAATGTCACGAAATATCTAATTATAGAAACGTAACTATTAAGGAATTTTTGCCATACAACATTATATCGAATATTAGTCACAAAATAATAATATTAATTTAGCAAGTAACAAGCAGTAGAGTTTCCGTTCTCAATAGTCAACGTTCGTCAAATGCTCTATCTACATTGTCGGGAAGTTGACCGAAGTAAATCTAAGTTAGACACGAAGTTAGAAGGCAAATGAAATGTGAAGATTTAAAGATGTTTATTTGCCTGATAGCCAGTTGAAACATTATTTTAATTTTAATTCCACATGAAGCCTCAAGCTATCTCCTTTTTTGTCTTTTTCAATTTGATTTTAAGAGAGCGGCGCGGATAACCCGCTCAAATCGGAACAGCCGGTCTGGGGAAGGACCTCCACCTTACAGAAGATCGTAGCCAAATAGCATTGGTCTCGGCCATGTTGTGTTCCTATGGTGAGTAAGGTCTCCAGAGCTCCTCTTGGGGAGGTTGGGAGGGTTGGCAATACGTGAGTGATACCCCCGGTATTGTAAGCGTCTATAAACTACGGTGATGCTTTCCATCAGGCGGACCGTATGCTAGTTTGCCAACTTTGTGGTATATAAAAAAAAAACTGACTGTAATGTAACAGTACCTTTAAAAATGCATCTCAGATTCTGGTTGTAAATGTTCATCGTCTGCGTTATCGTTTTAAATGACAAAAAACCGGGCAAATACGTGTCGGGCCACGCACAGTATTGGCGCGAAAAAAAATCATTTCTACTTTACATGTAGGGGAGGCGCCCCGAAAAATTATATTTTTCAAATTTTTGTTCTAGAACTTTGTTAGCATGTTAATATGTGTATACATACGAAATTACAGCTTTCTAGCATTAAGCGTCTAGGCGCTAGACCGCGGACAGACAGACAGATGGACATCGCGAAACTATAAGGGTTCCTTGTTGGGTAAATTCTAGGGGTAATGGGTATCAAACTGGTATTACAAGCGCCTTTATAAATTCGTTGGGTCGTCCCCGAGCCGTTGCTATTTCCGACTGTAAGGTATTTTGTTTGTTCGTCTATTTGCCGTGTCCCCTGTGACGTCACGTCTGCGTACTACCGTGGAACAGTGCCAGAATTATCATACTATTGTCGTTTAGGGTTGAAACAATGTGATTTCAGGGATTTACAAATAGTAATTTGTAAAAATAAATTTAACACAATACACACAGCGCAACTCGCTAGGTTACTCTGCATAGCAATCGCGATTTTAATTTCAATTCTGTATAATTTTGAGACTTTTTTTTTGTAAATATATACTTATAATACAAAGAAAACACCCAGACTCAGGAACTAACTCAAATGCCATCACAGAAATGTTTGTTCCCAGCCGGAATTTGACCCGCGCTCTATGGTGCCGAAGGTCTACCAAACCAACGCACTGTTATGAGTTAGTCCCTATTGGTCTTCGCAAAATTAAACGCGCACTTTTAAGACACACTTTTAAATTAGAAAAGAAAATAAATATAATAGCACAGCTATAAATGAAATTAATTTACATGGAACTTAGTGAAGTGACTATCTTATCTAGTGAACTTTTTCAACACTGTGACATAGACACATCAGTATAATGCTGCTCGTCTATAATTAAATAATAATAATAATAATAATAATAACCAACCATACTACAAATACACACCACAGACAATACTAGAAAACACATCACACAAGCTATACTACGACCGCGCAATACTCACAGACAAAACCATCCATTACAATAGAGCGGATATAACCCTACAAGATAAAGTAAATAAAACCACTTACCTGATTGACATCGCAGTTCCCAACACACATAACTTGCAGAAGACTATAACTGAAAAGATTAATAAATATGCTGACCTCCGCGAAGAAATCATTAGAATATGGAAACAAGAGAAGGTCTATGTAGTTCCAATAGTTTTGTCCACTACGGGTGTTATACCAAACCATCTCCACAGCAGCTTAAAGCTAATAGACCTCCCTTCTTCCCTCTATATTATAATGCAAAAGGCGGCCATTCTCAATACCTGCAGAATAGTGAGAAAATTTCTGCAAATTGACGAAAATCAAAATACCACATCGTGAATTGACACACTACACTACACGCCATACTTACTTGGTTTAACCCGTAAGTATGGTTAATACCAGCTAAATAGCTGAGAGAAAGAAAAAGAACTTAAATAATAATAAAATTTGATTATCAAATTGCGCATTGCATTTCCGACCGATCCAATACTAACTAACGTGAATATGTGGCACGAGGCGGCCAAAATGCTGACGCGCTCTTTTCAGGAATTGGTCGTCTGTTTGTGCGTCGACTACGTACTGTCGACGCACAAACAGCAACCAAATCCTTTTCAGGCACATCCTAATCCATCTCAAAAACATTCGAAAGTAATCCTAAAGTCAATCCTAATCCACCTCATTAGCTATAACAGACTATTTATTACACAGGATGTATTTAGATAGTTTGACCACGAGGAATTTTAAAATTTCTCGTGGTCAAACCAGTTTGTCAAAAAAGTTTGACCACGAGGAAGAAATAAATAAATAAATAAATTAATGTTCTTGGACGAATCACACAACGCCATCTAGTCCCAAACTAAGCAACTAAGCTTGTACTATGGGTACTAGATTGCTGATTAATATACTTTAATACTTTTTTTTTGTAAATAAATACTTATTATACATAGAAAACACCCAGACCAAGGCAAACAGACATGTTCATGCACACAAATGTTTGCCTTGCGCAGGATTCGAACCCGCGGCCCTTGGGTTAAAGTGACCATTGCTAGCCACTCGACCACTGGGCCTGTATAACCTTATATGTATAACAGCACCACCGTGCTGTCAATTTATAATATTAGCATCATGTATAGATAATGATAAGACTTGCTTTTGATCAAAATAATATAAAAACCTTTTTTAAAAGCTTTTTTTTATATTGTTTTGATCAAAAGCAAGTCGGAGACAAATTTAAATTGCTTTAAAAATATTATCAGGCGTTTTCATGGCATTGTGTACATCAGTACAAGATAAGATTACAATATGCTAGCTGTTACCCGCGGCTTCGCCCGAGTAAAAGTTAGCCTATGTTGGGCTCTGTACCCCTGACAATATATGCATACAAATTTTCATAATGATCGGCTGCTTAGTCAAGCCCTGAAGGAATAACAAACAAACAAACAAGCTCACTTTCTCATTTATAATATTAGTATGATTAGCGGTTTCGCACGGGGTTTTAATCTATAATTATATAATATTTGTGGCCTTTGTGGCTTCCCAAAAGTGAAAGAATTTTTGAAATCAGTCCAGTAGTTTATGAATTAATTCATTACAAACAAAATCTTTCTTTTTTGTTATATTAATATAGTAATAATATAAATTTTTGTTATATTAATATAGTAATATTAGTTAAGTTTTTTTTCTCGGTTGCAAAGGGCTAATATATTTTCATACTGATTCATTCTGATCATTAAGAAATGGACAACCCTAATTCAGATATTTGTAAAGGCCAGTACACACAACAAAATAACATTACAATATTATTTTCTCTATTTTACGAGGGCTAATTATCCGCTATCCGGTGCCAAGTATTGGAGCAATGTCGATTTGTAAAGTTTGCTCTATTTTGGCTTAGACATCGTCTAGACAACGTAACATTCTTTTTGAAATTTCATTTAATAAAAAGAAAAAAAATATATGTGTTTTATTTCCTCATCCATCTTTTATATATCAAATAGTTGACGAAGCCTGTGCCAGGAGACTCCACTCTTTCTTAGCTCTAAACATTTTTTTTGTTTACTCTTACTATGGCTGGGCTTCATGAGAAGGCTCGGTTGGCGAAGCCTGTGCCAGGAGACTCCGCTCTTTCTTAGCTCTAAACATTTTTTTTTGTTTACTCTTACTATGGCTGGGCTTCATGACTTCTCATGGTCACCCAACGAGCCATGCATAGGAGAGAGCTACTCCCTGTTCACAGTTATTCTACCTCGGACAGATGAACACTCAAAATAAGTGTCACTGGAATAAGTAAGGCTATTGGGAAGAAAATTCCCTATAGTACTACTGGTAAGACTACTGGATAAGACTACTGGGAATAGGGGGAATAATTCTGTAGCAGAAATAATGTGTCAGCTGACATAGACCCTAGCCATGGGGAAGAAAACGCAAAGCTAATAGCAGATGTCGCTGCGCTCGCGTGACTCGAAGTAAATATCTGTCACCTGTCAGTTTGTTTAGTTCTTCGCATAAATTACCACATTACCGCGTTTATAATATTTCTTTTCTTGATCTAAGATAACTATGTATTCAACATGGTCTATTCATAGCAGAACTGTCGCCTTTAAAATCAGATGCAAGAAAATGTTCCGAACATAACCTCAAATTGTTCGTAGCAGCCTTCTCCCAAAATCTTCTCATCCGTAAATTCTTAGGAAAAGAATGGTTAAAATTATCATTGCACCCAATTACAGCACAACGAGGCATTTTTGTAATAAAAAATATTTTTCACATTCGACGTAAAATTTTGTATGATTGACATAACTTGAACGTTGTTTTGAGTCATATCAGCGCTACTAGCGGCTAAACTTGGCAGTTTTCTTCCCCATTGATACACGGACCGCTCTGTTATTTTGAGTGTTTTAAATCTGTTTTTACATCTGTCCGAGGTAAAATAGGAGAGTATGCTTGGTGTTTCTCTACGAGATCGAATTAGGAATGAGCAGATCCGTAGCGGAACGAAAATAACCGACATAGCACAACGAATCGGCAAGTGGAAGTGGCAAGTGGGCAGGGCACATAGCGCGCAGAACCGATGGCCGGTGGGGCAGCTTCCGTTTATGGTGGTACGTTTCGGTCTGCGCGGGAAATTCAGATTTTTCGGGGGTTTTCACAAATTGCATCACAATCATTGATAGAATTTTCGTGAAAATTCGTTTGGCGACAACAAATACAATAGGTATAAATACTGAATAATCTATATATATAAAATGCTTTGTCCTGACTGACTGACTGACTGAGAATCAACGCACAGCCTAAACCGCTCATCGTAAAAATCTGAAACTTGGCAGGTGGACCTATTATATGACGTAGGCGTCCGATAAGAAAGGATTTTTCGAAATTCGAACTCTAAGGGGGTGAAAAAGGGGGGTAAAGTTACTATGGGACAACTTGATTCCTTGGTCCAATCTACTTCAAATTTTGCATAAAAATTGTTTAAGAGAATTGATGGAAGATGTGATTCTTATTTTATTGAAATTCTTGAAAAAAATGTATTTTGTGGGTAATTTTCTTCGAGTTGATATCAATACTCATACTCCTTAGTGCTTTTGATTTCAATTACATTTCTTTTTGACACATCCGTGAAGTGAAGTGTATCATCTGTCATGTATTATAAATTGTGAATATTCAATCATAATGTCGTCTATTTATTCCGTTTGTGATATCGGAAAAACAGCTAAAATTCTATGTATAAAGCGGACTGAATCATATTCATCTATAATCTATCTATATATATAAAATTCAAAGTCCTGACTGACTGACTTAACTATATATCAACGCACAGCCCAAACCGGTGGGTCTAGAGATTCCAAATTTGGACCGTAGGTTCCTTACGACGTCTAGGGGTGTACTAAGAAAGGATTTTTTAAAATTCCTACGGGAAACCGAGATATACGCAAACGAAGTTGCGAGGGTATATCCACCCACAGCCCAAACCGCTGTGTCTAGAGATTCCAAATTTAGCATGTAGGTTCCTTACGACGTCTAGGAATGTACTAAGAAAGGATTTTTCAAAATTCCCACGGGAAAGCGAGATATACGCATACGAAGTTGCGAGGGGACGCACAGCCCAAACAGCTGGGTCTAGAGATGCCAAATTTGACATGTAGGGTCCTTATAAGGTCCAGACCGACCGGACCGGACCGGACCGAACCGGAACGGACCGGACCGGACCGGAACGGATCAGACCTGTTCGGTCTGGAGGGAACCGCACCGTACCGGGCCGTGCCGGACCGGATTTTTTTTCATAGATAAAATTCGAAATCCTGACTGACTGAATGACTGACTTAACTATATATCAACGCACAGCCCAAACCAATGAGTCTAGAGATTTAAAATTTGAACTGTAGGTTCCTTACGACATCTAGGGGTGTACTAAGAAACGATTTTTCAAAATTCCCACGGAAAACCTAGATATACGCAAACGAAGTTGCGAGGGTATATCAACGCACAGCCCAAACCGCTGGGTCTAGAGATTCCAAATTTGGCACGTAGGTTCCTTTTAAGGTCCAGATTGACCGGACCGGACCAGAACGGACCGGACCGGACCAGAACGGATCAGATCTGATCGGTTTGGAAGGAACCGCACCGTTCCAGGCCGTGCCGGACCGGATCGAACCGGACCGGACCGGATTTTTTTTCATAGATAAAATTCAAAGTCCTGACTGACTGACTGACTGACTTAACTATATATCAACGCACAGCCCAAACCGGTGGGTCTAGAGATTCCAAATTTGGACTGTAGGTTCCTTACGACGGCAACGTCTAGGGGTGTACTAAGAAAGGATATTTCAAAATTCCCACGGGAAACCGAGATATACGCAAACGAAGTTGCGAGGGTATATCAAATTTGGCATGTAGATTCCTTACGACATCTAGCTATGTACTAAGAAACGATTTTTCAAAATTCCCACGGGAAAGCGAGATATACGCAAACGAAGTTGAGAAGGGACGCACAGCCTAAACCGCTGGGTCTAAAGATGCCAAATTTGTCATGTAGGGTCCTTATAAGGACCGGACCGACCGGACCGGACCGGACCGGACCGGATCGACCGGACCGGATGGAACCGTACCGTACCGGGCCGTGCCGGACCGGAATTTGTTTCTGAAGAAAGATATGCTAATTGTTACTAGGCCACGCGGGCGAAGCCGCGGGCGGAAGCTAGTAATATAATAAAAGTGTAAAAAAAGTTTGTCTGTACATTGAATATATTTCCAAAAAAAATGTTTAGGGCGATGAAGAATAAGCAGTAGAACAAGAATTTCGTAAAATTTTGTCCGTCTGTTTGTATGTTTGGATGTTTGTATGTATGTTTGTACACGCTAATCTCGGAAACGGCTGAACCGATTTGGATGCGGTTTTCACTAATATGTGGCGATTTGCTCAACTTAACATTTAGTGTATGTTTATTTTCAAAATTCCCACGGGAATCCGAGATATACGCAAACGAAGTTGCGAGGGTATATCAACGCACAGCCCAAACCGCTGGGTCTAGAGATTCCAAATTTGGCATGTAGGTTACTTACGACGTCTAGGGATATACAAAGAAAGGATTTTTCAAAATTCCCACGGGAAAGCGAGATATACGCAAACGAAGTTGCCAGAGGACGCACAGACCAAACCGTTGGGTCTAGAGATGCCAAATTTGGCATGTAGGGTCCTTATATGGTCCGGACCGGAACGGACCGGACCGGACCGGAACGGATCAGACCTGATCGGTCCGGAAGGAACCGCACCGTACCGAGTCCGTGCCGGACCGGACCGAACCGGACCGGACCGGTTTTTTTTTGTCCGTCTGTTTGTATGTTTATATGTTTGTATGTATGTTTGCATTTACACACAGATTAGCGTTAATCTCAGAAACGGCTGAAGCGATTTGGATGCGGTTTTCACTAATATGTGGCGATTTGCTCAACTTAACATTTAGTGTATGTTTCTTTTCAAAATTCCCACGGGAATCCGAGATATACGCAAACGAAGTTGCGAGGGTATATCAACGCACAGCCCAAACCGCTGGGTCTAGAGATTCCAAATTTGGCATGTAGGTTCCTTACGACGTCTTGGGATGTACTAAGAAAGGATTTTTCAAAATTCCCACGGGAAAGCGAGATATACGCAAACGAGGTTGCGAGAGGACGCACAGCCCAAACCGCTGGGTCTAGAGATGCCAAATTTGTCATGTAGGGTCCATATAAGGACCGGACCGGACCGGAACGGATCAGACCTGATCGGACCGGAACGGATCAGACCTGATCGGTCCGGAAGGAACCGCACCGTACCGGGCCGTGCCGGATCGGACCGGTTTTTTTTTTCTGAAGAAATATATGTTAATTGGTATGTAGGTACCTTATCAGGACCGGACCGACCGGACCGGAGCAGACCGACTGGACCTGATCGGACCGGACTAATATATATATAAAATTCAAAGTCCTGACTGACTTAACTATACATATATCAACGCACAGCCCAAACCGGTGGGTCTAGAAATTCCAAATTTGGACTGTAGGTTCCTTACGACGGCGACGTCTAGGGATGTACTAAGAAAGGATTTTTCAAAATCCCACGGGAAAGCGAGATATACGCAAACGAGGTTGCGAGAGGACGCACAGCCCAAACCGCTGGGTCTAGAGATGCCAAATTTGTCATGTAGGGTCCATATAAGGACCGGACCGGACCGGAACGGATCAGACCTGATCGGTCCGGAAGGAACCGCACCGTACCGGGCCGTGCCGGACTGGACCGGTTTTTTTTTCTGTAGAAAAATATGCTAATTGGCACGTAGGTTCCATACAAGGACCGGACCGACCGGACCGGCCCGGACTGACCGGACCGACCGGACCGGCCCGGACTGACCGGACCGACCGGACCGGATGGAACCGTACCGTACCGGGTCGTGCAGGACCGGAATTGGTTTCTGAAGAAAAATATGCTAATTGTTACTAGGCCACGCGGGCGAAGCCGCGGGCAGAAGCTAGTCGATAATAAATAGTAAGTAATGAAATATTAAATTTTATAATATTTGACAGGGTTCAAGTTAAATTGGTCAATGGTTAAATGGCATACATTTTGATATTGTCTCTTTCTCACTTATAGGAAATCTCATTACATCGACTCGCTCTATTATTTCGTAGTGTTGTTGTAGGCTGAGGTTGTAGGTATTGAATTACCGATATACTTATACATTTTTTTACGGAAGTGGTTGGAATACAAGCTCAGGAATATGGATCATTTGATATTAGGTGATTACCGTTGACTATGGAGCACATAGATTCTAGGGTCCCTAACCCGTTGCCGATCTATAACAGGAAAAAAACAGGATATAGCGAGAAATAGTATAAGGAATGAGTTGAATGAGAAAAAAAAAAAAAAAAAAAAAAGATTTTTTCTATACCACAAAGGTTACAAACAAGAATTTCGGATATTTCACTCCACGAACGAAACGCATTGCTGCTTCACGTCAATATTCTGCAAAAGGGTGGCTCTTCACTGGTCGGGCTAGCCTATTTCATAAACGCCCACTCCAAAGATTGTAATGAGAAGTATAAAAATAGAAAAAAAAATCTATACATATGACAATTTTTTGGGTGTGACCAACCGATATGAAAGGATTTTTTGAAATTCCCACGGGAAAGGACAAACGCACACGAAGTTGCGCGGGTTTCTCTAGTCATCATATAAAATTATAAATATTGGCTCTTCTCATTATGAATGTGCATAATGCACGTTTATAGAGAAAAAGATACATCGTGGACATTCATAATAAAAGAGCTAAGATAATTATTTAGTAGATTTATTGTATTTGTTAAATCAATTTTCACGAAAATTCTATCAATGATTGAGATGTAATTTGTAAAAAAAAACAAACAAATTGAATTTCCCGCGCGGACCGAGAAGTACCACTTGTATGATGTCGTCGTGGTCTGTATGAGGTGTCCCACTAGTTATCCTAATCATAATTTTTTTATTTATAAAAAAAATAAAACAAAACATTTTTCAAAAGAATTTATAGCTCAACAAGAGATTTTATTTAAACCAGCGTAGAAAATAATCATAATCAGCATCATACATTGATTTGCATTTTCTCAAGTTCTCACCAGATTTTTTTGCCAAATTGCTATCAGATTTGCATGGGCAAGATTTGGCGGCTTTTTTATAAATTTTCGCAGGTCTAACATCGTATTTAGCAGATCTATTAGTTATAGTCCCAGCTTCTTTAGTCTCAACCTCTTGGCACTTTTGGCACATTAGCACTTTTGGTTTGCTCATAGAAATAGTTATTGAAACATCTTTATCGCATAGCTTCCCTTTAAGCGATTGAATTAAACTGCAAGGTGATTCGGTTAAGCAAAAATTGTCGGAACGTTTTGGTTTTGTAATCTCAGGAGATCGATTTGATTTTGTTGATTTTTTCCCTTTCCCTGTCTGTTCTTCGGTAGGGCAACAGCATGTTGGCAGTTTTAATCCACATGTTTTACAAGTTAATTTATTATCATCTTTTTCTTCTTTATTATCGTCATGAGGTTTCGTTATAGAACAAACATGTTTATCTGAATTTTCTTCTACATTAACATGGGCTGATTTAGTTGTAGAACCAATATTTTTTTCTAAATTTGAAGATTTCGGTTCCAAATGTTCATATTTAAGTTTGATTGTTAATTTATTATTGTTTTTAGTATCTTCATCGATACAACTACATGAGGGTAGTTTTAATCCACATGTTTTACATGTTAGTTTATCATCGTCCTTTTCTTCTTCTTCTTCACTATCATGAGATGATTTAGTTGTACAACAAACATCGTTTTTCGAATTCGAAGGACATGGTTTTAAAATCTCACAATTACCTTTCGGTTTGTTATTCTTAGGTTGTTCTTGTTTACTATTACAGCTACATACAGGCAGTTTTAATCCACATGTTTTACAAGTTAATTTATAATCGTCATCTTCTTCTTCATCATCACTATCATGAGATGATTCAGTTTTACAACAGATGCCGTTTTTTGAATTTGAAGGACATGATTTTAAAATCTCACACGAAAGTTTCGCATTTGTCAATTTCTTGATAATTTTTTTAGGTTGTTCTTGCGTGCTATGACAACTACATACTGGCAGTTTTGATCCACATGTTGTACAAGTAACATCGTCATCATTAGACGCTGGGTTCTGACAGCAAACATGTTTTTCAGAATTTTTTGGTTTCAAATGTTCACAACATTTAGGTTTGTTTGATTTCTGGGTCTTTTTCTTACATTGTTCCTCAGTATGGCAACAAGATACAGGAAATTGTAATCCACATTTTGTACAAGTTAATTCATGAGATGACGGTTTGCAAACATGGTTATCTGTTTTTAAAGGTTTTGGTCGTAAATTATTACAGGAAATTTTGGTTTTGGTTTTTTTCTTGTATTTCTGAGGCTGTTCTTGCTTGGTAGAATGACAAGATGCTGGCAGTTTTAATCCACATTTTGTACAAGTCAATTCATTGTCATTACCATCGTCTTCATCACGAGTAACTTGTTTTTCTGATCGCGAAAGTTTACGTCTCAATGCATACCCGGAGCAATTATTTTTGGTTTTTAATTTAGCTATGCTTTCTTCCTGTACTTGCTCGTTACAAGAACATACTGACATATTAAAACCACATGATTTACAAGTTATTTTGTCATTATAATTCTCATCGTCGTCATCATTATCCTCATCATCATCATCACCAGACAATGATTTAACACAGCAGACAACTTTTCTAGTAGGTTTCAAATCAGAATCTTCAGATCCAGTTTCGGTGTTCTTGTTATTTCCATCATCAGATGGACAAGATACTGATAACTTTATACCGCAGGATGTACAGGAAAATGCATGAGATGACACCTGCATTTCTATCTCTTTCTCAGAATCTTGACATTCCATACATAATGTGTCAATTGATTTTGCTTTAGATAACTTTGATAAATTCGCTGAGCATTTCTTACATATTTTCGATATACATGACGGGCAAACATGTACATCCTCTCCTTTTGATCTTTCCTTGTCTGTCTCTTGGCATTCAACACATAATGTATCAGTTGAAGGAGTTTCTTCATCCAAGTTGACACATTTTATGCATATAGAATCTTTATGATTCACACTTTGACATATTTTCAATGAACAGGACTTACATATTTTACTATCTTTCGAAGGTGAATTAGGCAAACATATTCTTACTCTTAAGTCTTTGCCTTTTAAGTAAATATTAGGACCGGATGACTCCCTCCTTTTATCGTTCGCTTTAGGTATGATTTCAATTTGATAAGTTTTAGGCGGTGTATTCAATTTTGATGGAGCTCCGTTTTTTACCAGCTTTTGCGTTTCTAATTTTTCTGTAATTGCACAATTTTTTATAGATTTGTCAATTGACTCACCTAAATTACGTGTCGATGAACAACATAAATCGGTTTTCACGCTAGCATCTCTCCACTTAACGTTGCATGGAACTGTTTTATTAGCTTCTTTACAAATACATGAATTTTCTTTAAATGTGCTTACACATTTATGACATAATTGAGAATTTAAAGGGTTGCCTAATGGGGAAATGTCTTTTATAGGTTCAGAACATAAAGAATTAATATCTTCGTTAGAATCATCTATATCACAACAAACAGATGAGTCTTTGACTACTTTATTAGAACATTTGGGTGTGTTTTCAGTTCCTTTTGATTTACATTTAAGTGTGTTGTCGATTTTTGTTGACTTAAAACTATCAATTTTGCAATTTGATTCAACTTGTATGGGATTTTCATTTTCACATGTACAAAGTTTAGTATTACATACTTCATTATCTATATTAATATGCCCTTTGCTTCTGCAATTTAGTTCACCTTGTGTTTGTTTCTCAGTTTCAGTAGATATACATAGGTTAGTATTAGTATGCTCTGATTTGGTATCAGTCGGTCCGTCTTCATTTACGACAATACCTTTATTTTGTACGCTACATTTGTATCTGTCACTAACTGGTTTCAAATTTGCTTTCCTTGGATTACGTTTTTCAGTTCTGATCGATATTACTTGTCTCTCTTCACTTATAGTGCCATCTTCGTTTTGCAATCTAACAATTTTGACTACTTCTTCATATTTTGTTTCGAAATAACCAAGTTCTTGTTCAGTTTCATCTGGTTCAGATACCTTAGATGATTGGTTGTCTGTATTCGTTGAGTAGATTGTAGATATTGAGGCCGCATCAATTTTATCATTCTCTTTTAAGTTATTGCACATATTGACCAATCAACCTGAATAACTATTATTTTTTCACCAACGAAAATAAAAATTGTGTTCCTCGTCATACATTATTGCAGATTTACTTTTCCTTGCGTTTTTCTCTGGATGGTTTGGTTTTTGCGTTAATACACTATCAGATGGACATGTACATTTCAGTTTTTTCTTCTTACTATTATAAAAGCTCAGGTTTGCTGGTCTAACATCATACCTGCTTGATCTGTTCGTTGAAGTGGATGCATCTACTTTTTTACTCTCGTCAGCTGATTTTTCCGTGTCTGTCTCTTTATTCAGAGGACATGACATAGATGTTTTAAGTTTTTTATTTGGTGCACAAGAAGGCATTTCTGGTTGGAACGCTTTAGCTAATTCACAACAAGTTAACTCGTCTTCTTCACCCTCGGTATCAGAACGTGTCGATGTACAGCAAATATGACTGTCGTCATGTGATTTTTCTGATACGTCACCGCTAATTTTGTCATCCGAGCCTTTATTTTTTAAAGTGTCACAGGAACATGTAGGTTCGGTTGCTACATCTCTAGATTTTTTCTTGGAAGAACTTTTCGACAAACTAGCTCCACAAGATGAGCAAGACAACGCGTTTGATGACACCTGCATTTCTATCTCTTTCTCAGAGTCTTCACAGTCCATACATAATGTATCTGTTGATTTTGTGTTAGATGACTGTGATATTTTTGCGGAACATTTCTTACAAGTTGATGTATTCGATGTAGTAGACGCTTCACATATTTTTGATATACAAGACGAACAAATATTTCCCATGTCCTCTTCTGTAGAATTGATTGTATTTGGTAAATATATTTTCTTTATTGCATACAAAAGGCTACCTTTTAAGCAAACATCAGCATCATCTGTGTCTTCTTTTGGCTCATTTTCTTGCTTATCTCTTCTCTTATCTTCTTGATCAGCTTTATCTTTTTTCGGAATGATTTGAATTCTACAGCATCCTTTCTTAGGTATATCTGTTTCAGCGTCTTTTTTACTCGATTGACTTTTGCTCTCAGAAAATGTACAGCTTCTTGTTGATTTCTTTACGTCCGGTGCCATGTCCATTGCTACTTCACATAAATCCGTTGTAGATGTACTTGCATCTCTCCATATGGTATCTGTTGATGTACTTACTTTCTTAGGCGGTTCATTCTTACTATTGTCTTCTTTAGGTCTTTGAAGTGCACAACAACTATGTGATGATTGAGTTTCGTTAACAGATTTATTTGATGAATTCTTTGATGGTCCAGAGCAAACAGATGTGAGTTCCCCACTAATATCTTTAGCTAAATGACAACATGAAGCTGAATCTTTTTGGTCTTGTTCTTTTTTATTACATACATGAGTGTCTTCATCTACACTTTCTTTGGATTTGTTTAAGCTGGGACAACTTTTACAATCAAATTTTGTTTCCTTTCGAGGTTTTTTATCGCTTTTATTTGATTCTGATTTCGTTTGTCTTAATTTATAATTCCCTGAATCGCCGGTTTCGCCAAAACCTTTACCTTTATTATATCCATCACTAGATTTAAAACTATCAGTATTTCGAGGTTGCTTTGGATTACGAATAGTTGTTATTGTGATCACTTGTTTCTCTTCAGTAATTGTGCCATCGTCGTTTTGTGATCTAATAATTTTGACTATTTCTTTTAATTTTGTTTCAAAGTAACCAAATTCATCTTCCTCAGTCTCTCTCTCCGGACCAGGCTCCTTATCACTAGGAGTATCGCAAGGTGGCTTTGCAACAACACGATTTGAAGAATCTGGTGGACCTCTAAATGAGGGGACCTCTGACGAGCAGGGAGGCACAGTCTTAGCAAAATTAGATGTTTCCTTTACAATTTTCGCTGCATCATGCTCAACAGCCTTCTTACACATATCACAAACTGGAGATTTAGCATACTTTTCAATTTTTGCATTAATTTCATTACACACATCTATTATCCTCTCTATACTCGGTGTTATTAGACCTTCAGCTTTAAATTGCCTTGCTTTTGCTGCAACACCACCAATGCTTTCCATAAGTTCATCAAGTTTCTCCATGCCTTCAACAGGTTTGCATGGTACTAATATGTATTGATCATCCTTGATTTCTGGTATAGGAATATCAGCTGGTACTATTTCATATTCTTCATCTTTGTCCTGTATAGCTTGAATAACAGCTTGACAACAGCAACATAAATGTGTTTTAACAGTGTTTTCTTTAGTGTGTTCTTTTAGTTTCTTTTGTTTTATCCTCTTGAGTCTAAACGTCTCTTCTCTCTCCCTCTCCTCCAATTCGGATAAAATATATTTCATTGTGGCCATTATTCTTGGTATTGTCGACTTTGATAACATATTTTGTTTCCTGCGAACCGAAATTTTATTATTTAATGTCTTTTTATTAAAACAATGTCCGGTACGCGATTACCATCAAATATAATTACATATTATAAATTGTAAATACTTATTGTATAATAAAAATATAATTATACAATAGGATAGAGATCAAAAATATTGGCCAGTAAAAAATATATTTTAGAACCCACAGTTAAGGGCACTCTATTCTATAGCGCTCCATGTGAGTAAATAATTTTTGAATTCTTAGGCTGATTGCAGAGTCATGTAACCGCGCCGTTCAGACGCGCGTGCTTGTAGATAGGACACGCGTTTCATAGTCACGCAGTTCAAACGCGCGTCGTCGGCCAGCGCGCGATTGTGTTTGTCTCCATAATGGCGATTAAACACGACTGTACATTGCAAGTTGTAACGAACCGCGCGATACAGAAACTCATTTCACAGCGGTTCACAGGTCAAGCGCACGCGCTGGTCAAAGGCGCGTTTCGACGTCACTCTGAAATTAGTCTTACATCAATGCTCTGATTGATGTAGCACAATCCACAGTTTTAAATATCAAATACATTAGGGGACAAAATGTTTCCCAACATGATGAGATCTACCAGAGATAAGAGAGTTACAAAATAGAGTGCTCGTGGGCTATTGCATGAATGGAGAACTGAGAGTAGTTTAGACAAAAAAGTAACATCCATTATCTTGATTTGCAATTCACAATCGAAGGCAGGAAGACAAAATTTTGACCAGGAATTCTATATCATAATCATGTGTCCCTCGACATACTTTTCTTCAACACCTAAAACCTCTAAATGGTTTAACGTCTAACTAGTCTTCAGAATTGCTAGATTCCTAAATTTGTTGTTGGATTTCAATTTTGTTAAGACTCATCTGTTTGCAACTATCATTTATTATTTCTGTATGTTCAGAGTAAAAAGAGCAAAAATTTTGTCATCTCCAACTTTTACCTTTCAAAACTATCTCCTATATCTTTTTAGAAGCGTTAATTTAGTTTATTTATCTTTTTAAAATCTTGGAAGAAAATTTTAAAGTTATCCAACAAGGAATTTTTATATTTAGATGTTTTAATTTCACCTTTATAAATGTGATTATCTGACATTTTCACAAAGTCTATAGTTTGTTCAACTAACGAAGGTACAAAGTATACAGGAACGCATTCTAATACTTTCAAATTAAGATGAACAGCTAAGTGAGTAATATAAAGAGACTTTACAACTTCCATAGCACACAGACTTTACAGCGTCCATAGGCTACGGTGACCGCTTACCATCAAGCGGGCCGTAAGCTTGTCTGCCACCTTAATGGGATAAAAAACCTTCAGAATAGGTTGGGTTATAATCTCGTTATAAATAACATGACATAGTTGTCAACGTTGTTGTAGTGTCATTAACACTAGCATTGAAAACCGTTTTATGTCTTAAACCTACTGTCTATCTTTCTCTTTCTTTTGCTTTACTCTTTTTAATCTAAATGTCTCTTCTCTCTCTCTCTCCTCCAATTCTGATGTAATATATTTCATTGTGGCCATTATTTTTGGTATTGTAGTCTTGGCTAACATATTTTGTTTTCTGTGAAAATTAATCAAATTAACAGTATAATTTATTAGTGAACCAAGCATGCGGGTCATCTGATGGAAAGTGGTTACCGACGCTTATGAACATTACGCTTATGAACTACTATTAACTAGTCCTGAATGAAACCTCTGAGCCAAATTTCTAAACTCAAGAGAAGTGAGTTCTGTCATCAATGTGAGAAAAACGGCTTGAATTTACGATAAATCCGAAGATTTTCATTAGGGATAATATGGGATTTTTGGTTAGAGAGGTAGAGCACAGCGGATAATCCGCTCAAATCGGAGCAGCCCGTCTGGGGAAGGACCTCCACCTTACAGAAGATCGTAGCCAAATAGCATTGATCTCGCCATGTTGTGTTTCTACGGTGAGTAAGGTCTCCAGAGCTCCACTTGGGGGATTGGGAGGGTTGGCAACGCGTGAGTGATACCCCCGGTATTTCAAGTGTATATCGGCTAGTGATGCTTACCATCAGGCGGGCCGTATGCTTGTTTGCCAACTTTGTGGTATAAACAATAAAATAAAATAAAATGAAATTATCATGGAACCTAGGGGTGTGATTGGAATAGGGGATTGAAATTTTTGTCAGAGATGCTCTGTAACATTGAATACGACGTGGTCTAACAAATTCCCATACACAACTTATTGATTTTTCTTCTTGCGGGTCGGCTCCGCCGCCGACAACATTTAACCTACTAATAAAAGAAATAAGGAAAAAACTTACTTAGATGCACTTTTATGGACTGCCTCTATCATTGCGAAGCTGATGCGTAACTCCAAGAGGAGTATCAGCGTCTTCAATAGATTCACCCAAGCCTGTTTGGCTGCTCGAATTGCCATACCACCTTTGCCAATCCCCAAATGCAGGTATGGTTCGCTACGCTGTCAATTATATTGATAATTTTAAAAATACTTAAGCCCGAATGTGTGATTCAGTCACGCCGTTTTCGGTCGTCGTATTCGGTCGACGTATTCGGCCAACATATTCGGTCATCGTTTTCACTGAACAATAAGAACCAATCTACAGCCGAATCTGAAAACCAATCTGTTTAATCGAGAGCAGAATACGACAGTTGGTTTTGACCGAAAACGAGCTGCAACCGAATCGGTACAAATAACGCAAATGAGTCATTAGTAGTAAATTATTCTTACTTCTTCAATTACATAATGAGGACAATGAACTCCAGATATAATCTTCACACTTGAATAAAGTGCTATGTTTGCCTGTAAAAATATATATATATTTTAGACTTTCGAACATCGTGCTTTTTCAAAGAAGAGAGCTAGGTAAGTAAGTACTTCAGGAGTTTTTTCATTAATTCTTAGTATGTAAATTTGTATTTGTATGTACCTGGATCTGTATTTTATTTATTCTTATTAATGTACTTATACATTGTAACAAAAGAGTGAAAGAAAAAAATTGCTACATGACAAAAAAAGGCCGTAACCGGGTTTCTTTCGCCATTTCTTTTACCGGTGGCCATTTTGCTTGTGTCCGAAATGGTGGTAGTATATAACGTAGTTTATTTTCTTTATACATATATACAAATTGTAAATGACAAGAAAAAGTGCCTGTGAAGGTCTAACTTCTGAAATAAACGATTTCATTTCATTTCATTTCATTTGTTTCTTTTTTGTAGAAATACTCAATACCCAACATTTATTGCAATTTAAGATATATAGGATGGCATGACAAATATAAGAACAGTTTATGGACCCTGTTGGGCACAGCAGCATTAGATTAGAGGAGGACGCACAAAATTAAAACTACTTATGCGTTAAGGTCGCCTATTCTATAAATTTTAAAATTAATTTATTCTGTATTTTTATATTTCTTGGTACAGTCAAGAGCCGGTCGACCTTTACATATGGGACTTAGTACCGTTCTTAAGTTCTATATCATAAGAGCCAGAATTGTACAGCAAGTGTAGAGTTCGACGTGCACTGACTGGACAACAAAAAGTTGAAAGAAAGAAAGAAAGAAAGAAAGAAAGAAAGAAAGAAAGAAAATACATTAAAGTTGAAATTCACATTAAAATTATGGCTTCAACTGTCAAACTATATTCTGTTGATTCCGTTCCAATAACTCTAATTTTTAATCAGACGTTTGGTTGATACGACTATCAAACAAACGTTTGATTAAAAATAAATCGATGTGAAAGATATATTGACAATCTATCACAAATCGTTTTAATTCGTTCATTATTAATATTGTATTGTATATCATTTGTTTATAACATTTAATAATATACAGTACAGTGCTACAAAGGTCTTTATGAACGTGGCCGAAATTGGAACTACAACTCCCGTTCATATTGTACTAGCTTTTCCCCGCGGCTTCGCTCGCGTTAAATTTTATGATGACAACAAAACCCATAGCGCGACTTGTGGCGCTATCTATTGGCCGGCAATTGCGAATTGCAGCGCCATCTATGGTAGTAAAAACATTTTCTCATTGGAATGACATACTTTCACGGGATAAAAAGTAGCCTATGTTGGGCTCTGTACCCTTGACAATATTTGTAAAAATGTTCATAAAGATCGGCTGCTTAGTCAAGCCGTGAAGGAAAAACAAACAAACAAACTCACTTTCTCATATATAATATTAGTTAGGATGTCACTTTTCGACAGTTCGCCTTTGGCTAAATGTATGAAAATATGCCACAGTAACCTCCTACAAACGTCACTCACGTTCATAAATACCATTGTAGCACTGTACATGTAAACATAATCAATAAAATCATCCACTCAGTTTCAAATTTAAATAAATATATACACAATTCATACAGATTGAGCTAGCCCCAAAGTAAGTTCGAAACTTGTGATAGGGATACTAACTCAACGATATAATATTTTATAACAAATACATATATGGATAAACATCCAAGACCCGAGGCCAATCAGAAAAAGTTCGTTTTTCATCATGACCGATCCGACCGGGGATCGAACCCGGGACCTCCTGGGTGGCGGTCTGGCGTGGTAACCATTACGCCACAGAGGTCGAAATTTGATGAAAAATACAAATTAGGTATTATGTTACCACGTATGACAAACTAATTTTATTTAATAAATCATTGAATTTCACTATAAAATTTGTGGTAAGTGGTACGAAACATAAAGATGGAAAAATAAATAATTTGAGATTTTCTTCCGCGACTTGCTGTTAGAATCAAATTCATCATTAAAAATAAAAAACTGAAACAAAACATTAAAAAAATACAAAAAAATTATCGCCCCCGGGTGGGCTCGAACCACCAACCTTTCGGTTAACAGCCGAACGCGCTAACCATTGCGCCACGGAGGCTGATAGACAAACTGATAAAAAAAATTGTTGGATTCATTTTGATTAGTTAGTTTAGTATACGCACAGAATAATAAATAGTACTACGTAGTATAAGTCATTATTTCGAAGAAATACATTTATTTTTTACATTTTGTACCTATGTAAATAAAATATATAAATTTTTTTTTTTAAATAATGTATGTACCTAAATATGTGTAAACAAACGCCGTATGCTTGTTTGCCATATTATTGGTATAAAAATGTATTATAAAATAAATAATATAGGGACTTAGGGACTTGTATAGGGACTTAGGGACAAATCACACAGATTGAGCTAGCCCCAAAGTAAGTTCGGAACTTGTGTTATGGGATACTAGCTCAACGATACTATATTTTATAACAAATACTTAATAGATAAACATCCCAGACCCGAGGCCAATCAGAAAAAGTTCGTTTTTCATCATGACCCCATCGGGATTCGAACCCGGGACCTCCTGGGTGACGGTCTGGCGTGGTAACCATTACGCCACGGAGGTCGTCAAATAAGTTATTAACTGTCTAACTCATACAAAATAGAAATTGTGCTGGATTGCTATCTAATGACACGCGATTAGCGAT
Organism: Endotricha flammealis; assembly: GCA_905163395.2. Lineage (NCBI taxonomy): Eukaryota > Metazoa > Arthropoda > Insecta > Lepidoptera > Pyralidae > Endotricha > Endotricha flammealis. The sequence goes on from LR990883.1 coordinate 3,619,763, forward strand.
TGAAATCTCGTGTTAACTGCGGTTCTTCAGCCGCAGTTCTCACACTTGGGTTCAATTTTGTATAACTAAACCCTGTTTTTCTTAACTTGACCAATATAGTAAACAATCTTAGCACGTCTTTTTAACGAAAACAGGCAATTAAAATTATCATTCACACCCAAATAATAATAATATAGTTAGAAATGGCATTTAACACAACACTCTTATTATTCTGGCGATTTATCTATTTTACACATGAATAATTGAATAAAAAGACACGCTAAGATTTACTACATTGGTCAATATAAGAAAAACAGGTTTTATTTTCTTGCACTTGCAGGCCGTTTGCAGTAAAATCAATCAAGAACTTACAGAATGTAGATACAATTTTAAAATCGCAAATAATCTTTAACCTTGAAATTGATAATTTTACAATTGATAACAAATTGTTTAATTACATAAGTATACGTAACTAATCTAATTACCTATCATTATAAATTCATTAATTATGTATACAGTTGTAAAAAATTAAGAAAATGCTCACTTTTTATGACAGAGGCGGACAAAAGAGCTATTGCGGGTCACCTGATTGTAAGCAATCCGCTGCCCATGCCCATCCACCACTACAAGATCTTGGACGTGGCAGAGTAGGCTCTAATCCCTTCGATTGTAGGTGAGATGTTATAAGATATGAGAAACTACTAAGTATGTAGATTTAATGAGGTAGAGCACAGCGGATAATCCGCTCAAATCGGAGCGGCCCGTCTGGGGAAGGACCTCCACCTTACAGAAGATCGTAGCCAAATAGCATTGGTCTCGGCCATGTTGTGTTCCTACGGTGAGTAAGGTCTCCAGAGCTCCACTTGGGGGGTTGGGTGGAAACGCGTGAGTGATACCTCCGGAATTGCAAGCGTCTATAGGCTACGGTGATGCTTACCATCAGGCGGGCCGTACGCTTGTTTGCCACCTTTGTGGCATAAAAAAAAGGTTAGAAAAAATTAAACGTGTTACATATACAGGTTACAATACAACTCGTGACTTGCGTCTGCCTTTGGGTTGCAACAAAAAAATCTGTGTTTTGCTTACTCCGAGCAATTTTTATTCACTGAGGTCCTAAACTTTCATATTACTGCGGATGTGCCAATCGATATTGTTGTTCCACCCTACATTTTTGGTGTAAACGTGTGATTAACGTTAATGTGATGTATTTTGTAATTATAATCCGTTGCAATTGAATAAATGATTAATTTTTCTGTATTTAAACGTCATCATTGAATTTCAATGGTAAACTAGCACCAGTATATAAGAACGGAAAACATGAGTAGCTGACCCGCGCAACTACGTCTGCGTAGCATTTTTAGTATTTTCCCCAAAATTTTTCCATATTTTCTCACCGTATAAATCTTCCCTGAACTTTCACAAATATTTCATGATCAAAATTAGCCAAATCTGTCCGGCTATTTTCGAGTTTTAGCGGGCTAACGCACAGCTATTCATTTTATATATGAACTAGCTTTGCCCCGCGGCTTCGCTCGCGTTAATTTTAGTACATAATCTCGTTTAACAACAAAACAATTCATAGCGAGGCTTGTGGCGCCATCTGTTCCATATCTATCCCATACAGCGCCCTCTTTAGTAGAAAAATTATTTTTCCATTGGAATGACGTACTTTCACGGGATAAAAAGTAGCCTATGTTGGGCTCTGTACCCCTGACAATATCTATACAAATTTTCATAATGATCGGCTGGTTACTCAAGCCGTGAAGGAATAACAAACAAACTCACTTTCTCATTTATAATAGGTATTAGTATAATGAAGTATGTTACTAGCGCCCCGTCCCAGCTTCCCACGGGTTACACTAAGGTTCTCTAAGTTTATTGAAAATATAATATAGCCTATGTAATGTGCCTTCCCAACGGCCAAAGAGCTTGTCAAATCGGTCTAGTAGTTTTTAAGTTTTTTTGTTAAGTACTAGCTTTTTTGCCCGCGACTTCGTCCGTTCGAAGTACCGGACCCGTTCCCGTGGGAACTACATTGAATTTCGGGAAAAGCTATAGCCTATGTCACTCCCTGATAATGTAGCTTTCTACTGGTAAAAGAATTTTTGAAATCGGTCCAGTAGTTTCGGAGCCTATTCAATTCAAACAAACAAACAAATAATCAATTTTTTCCTCTTTACAATATTAGTACCTATATATATGATTTATAAATAGTTACTCACTTTACTTAATAGGGAAAATAACAGTAATTTTCATACATTATTTTATCAGCCTTCGTGGCGCAATGGTTAGCGCGTTCGGCTGTTAACCGAAAGGTTGGTGGTTCGAGTCCACCCGGGGGCGACAAATATTTTGCTTTTATTATTTCAGTATGTACTTTAAAATAAAACAGGAAAGGTATAAAGGACATTTCTTACAGAAGTATTTTGTCAAATTTAAAAAAATCTTTTTCACTGTTTTTTTTTATGTACTTATATTTTTCGCCATTTTTTTTCCCAGTGGTTATTTTGCTTTGTTTCCGAAGGTACTAGTTTATCGATTACTTATTTATTTAATATTTATCACTGAAGGACAATATGTTGTAAGTAAATGACATGTCAAAGTGCACGAGTGCCTACAGAATAACGTATTTTTGATTTGATATGTGAAACTAGCGGTCTATTGACTATGACTATGTCGTAATGGTTACCACGCCGACCGCCAGCGCCACCCAGGAGGTCCCGGGTTCGTATCCCGGTCGGGTCATGATGAAAACGTACTTTTTCTGATTGGCCTCGGGTCTTGGATGTTTATCTATAAAGATAACTCAACGATACTATATTTTATAACAAATACATATGTATACCTGTATTTGTTATAAAATATAGTATAGTAGCGTCTGTATGGACCTAGCTCCTAATTTTATTGTTTTTTTTTAATCATATTTTTTTTAATTTTTTTTATTGTTTATTGTATTAAAGTTTTTGTAAAATTTTGCGCCACCTACCAGTGGGGCAATCCACGTAACAAGAACCGGTTCTAGTTCGATTCAACGACACTCGCTGTCTCACTCATACAAAATAGGAATTGAACGAGACAGCGAGTGTCGTTGAATCGAACTAGAATCGGTTCTTGTTACGTGAATTGTCCCACTGTTATTTTTTACTTTTAGTTCTCCACCCTAAGGTCGTCTGGAAGAGATTGCTTTAGCGATATGACCGCCTGTTGTACTTTACCTGTTTGTACTTTTAATTTAATGTTATTTTTGGTGCAATAAAGAATATTGTATTGTATTGTATCGTTTAGTTAGCATTAGCATCCCATAGAAGTTGCGAACTTACTTCGGGGCTCGCCCTATCTGTGAGATTTGTCCCTATTATATGTATTCTCGTCGATAAGAAACATCGTCATCAGACATTAACATAATATAATGATTAAAGATTTTATAAAATTTTATAAAATATTGTGTGGGATTTAATGGAAAAATTATTTATCATTTCTAATTTTATACTATTTAATTACATATTTTCTAGTAAATCCCTTCACGCACTATTTACAAAACTTTAATCATAAAAACAGGGGGGGGGGGAGGTCAACCCATTCCTTTGTTGACTGTACAACGTAATCAAAGAAGATAATGTTTCGACTGAAAAATATTCTGCGCTGCGCTTCGGCAGATGTGCGCCGACCCTTAGGTTAATAAAGAGCTAGTAACACAAGATATGATTCGTATTTGTTTTATTTTGGAAATACCTTTATATTGGACCAATCGCAAATTAGACCAACCGCGAATTCCAACCGAGACTTGGACCAACCGCGCCTAAAGGATAATAAAGGTGGTTTCTTTCTTTGTCCCCTGGGCTATCACCGCATTTGGTTTGTCCCCTCTATAATAAAACTAGTGAAACCCGTGCAACTTCGTTTGCGTGTATCCCGCTTTCCCGTGGGAATTTTGGAATGTATTATACATATAATTCTTGCTCTTGAGTCACTTTATCTATTAAAAAAACCCGCATGAAAATCCGTTGCGTAGTTTTCAAGATCTAAGCATACATAAGGACACACAGACAGGTGACTTCATTTTATATTTATTACTACGTAAAGATACCTAACAAAATGGTATGAATTTAACCTAATTTAGAGAAAAACAAATGCTGATTTTTACAAGCTGAACAAACATCTTTATGCTTGGCTCGACGAAATATAATATCGTGTGTTTCGCAAATTTTCGCATCAGCCTCCGTGGCGCAATGGTTAGCGCGTTCGGCTGTTAACCGAAAGGTTGGTGGTTCGAGCCCACCCGGGGGCGACGAATATTTTGCTAACATTATTATTTCAATATTATAAAATAAAATAAGAAAATATAATGGATATTCCATTTAAGAAGTTTTTTTGTTATCTTAGTTAAAAAAGTTGCAGCCTAATTTTTGAGGATAATTGATTACCGTCTTTATACTAATCAGATCTTCATCAGATCAGATCGAAGCAGAAGAAGCGAAAAATGTAGTCCAGAAAAATTGAGTTACATTAAGTTTTTTTTAAATGAAATAATAAAAAAAATACTAAGTTAATTTATGAAATTAATTGGAAAAATTGAAAATATTTTTCAACGTCAGTCAGAATATAATTCTAAATTTCGCTGTCAGCAATAAGGCCGCCTTGTTGTAAAAACACTAGTCTGTAAGTTGTCTGTATTTCCTGTGTTTTGTATTTTTTTATGTATGAAAAAAAAATGTCGCCCCCGGGTGGGCTCGAACCACCAACCTTTCGGTTAACAGCCGAACGCGCTAACCATTGCGCCACGGAGGCTGATACACAAGCTTATAAAATACACGACTGTATATTTTGTCGCGCCAAACAAAATGTTTACACAGCTTGTAAAATCTGAACGTATACTTTTACCTTAATTAGGGTATTCCAAATAGTTGATTATAGCCCGGTATTGTTGTATTTAAGTAAATAAGAATTCAATTACCTATCCAATAACTTATTCATACTTTATAGTGTGTATCTTTTTCATATTAAATGTTATAGTGTGTGTGTGCGCGCGCGTGCGTGCGTGCGTGCGAGCGTGTGTGTGCGCGCGTGCGTGTGTGTGCGTGTGCGTGCGTTTCTGTGCGTGTTGTGTGTGTGCGTGCGTGTGTAGAAAATATGTGTTTGCCAAACTGACAACGCAGCATTTGTACGTTTAGAAGTGTCGAAATACAGTTGCTTTCCGCGAATATCTTTCCGCTAACATCTAAACCGTGTTTTTTATGTCATACCGCAGACAAACAAGTAAGCTGACCACTTGATGAAAAGTGGTCACCGCCACCTATACACATCAGCAATACCAGAGGTGCTAGCTACCAACGCGTTGCATGCCTACAAGGAAGGAAATACGGAGATAAGCTTGTATAGCGTACCTGTCTACTTTTGCATGCCAGATACTGATGTGTTTATTAACCTGTCCTACCGTGCTACTGCAAATAAATGAATTTGAATTTGAAGGGATAAGGAAAACGCATTACCACAACCTGAGGGTTCGGTGAAGAAACCCCCTCTGGAATCGCGTAGTACGAGACCGGTTTGGTTCCAGCGTGTGAGGATGGATTCCCATGTCGATGGCGAGCGGTGCGATGATAGAAAGATGCCGTTGGCATCATATCGAATAGCTCCTGAGAAGACATCCCATTGTACAGCCGGTAGAATACGCATAGGGACCCTACAAGGAAGGAAATACGGAGAGAAACTTGTATAGCGTACCTGTCTACTTTTGCATGCCAGATACTGGTGTGTTTATTAACCTGTCCTACCGTGTTACTGCAAATAAATGAATTTGAATTTGAAGGGTTATGGAAAACGCATTACTATTTACGCCGATATTCTTTGGGAGGGTAGTACTTCCCAGGTTGAGCTAATAACCTGCCGTAAATGCTTTAGGACTCCCAAAATTTGATGTTCTATATTTTCTACATCAGCTAGACATTCTTCCACGAAATATATATATATACCAAATTATTTGGAATTCCCATGGGAACGAAAGATTTCACGAAGCAAAATTAGGTAGGTATCAGTATACATTAATTACTTATTTAATGAGAATCGACAAAATATACTATTTCATATTTTATGTGTAAATTAACTCTAAAATAATATATATTTTTGCAAAATATTTGTCGCCCCCGGGTGGGCTCGAACCACCAACCTTTCGGTTAACAGCCGAACGCGCTAACCATTGCGCCACGGAGGCTCTTGTCGTAACCTAATTAAATAATAATTAGGAACTAATTAACAACTGTTTTTAATTATGTTCTGTTCGACATTATAAACTCTCGTGAATTTTCATTAAAAGGAATATAGCCTCCGTGGCGCAATGGTTAGCGCGTTCGGCTGTTAACCGAAAGGTTGGTGGTTCGAGCCCACCCGGGGGCGACAAATATTTTGCGTAAATTAAATAAATATATATAAGGACAAATCACACAGATTGAGCTAGCCCCAAAGTCAGCTCAAACTTGTGTTATGGGATACTAGCTCAACGATGCTATATTTTATAACAAATACAAATATAGATAAACATCCAAGACCCGAGGCCAATCAGAGAAAGTTCGTTTTTAATCATGACCCGACCGGGATTCGACCCGGGGACCTCCTGGGAGGCGGTCCGGCATGGTAACCATTACGTCACGGAAGTCGTCAACAAATTATTTCAGTAATATAAATAAAACAAGGAAATATGAGTGACATTCTATTTAGGTATGGAAGTCTTCATCAAGTTTTTTTAAAATATTTTTTATAGTTTTTATTTGAGAAACCAGCGGGTATTATATCTCGTAAATGTAGTCTGCATCTCGTGTGCTATCTTGCTCATACAATAAATATATAGGGACAAATCACACAGATTGAGCTAGCCCCAAAGTAAGTTCGAGACTTGTGAAATTAACTCAACGATAATGAAATAAGGGGTGGCGTTTTTTTAAAAGTAATTATCATCATTTACTGTGTTCCCATCATTTTGTGATTGGTATTTATTTCTGATTGGTTTAACTACTGTCACCTATACCCAGCAATTAGGTGATTGTGGGCTGAAATAATAATTGTATTACTTACTAGCGGGTTTTTAAGGATCCCTAATTTTTTTTAAAACATATTAAAGCCTATGTCATCCACAGATAGTGAAGCTTCTTAACTGTGAAAGAATTTTTAATATCGGTCCCGTAGTTTTTAAGTTAATTCGTCACAAAAAAAATGCAAATTGTCCTTTTTATAACATCATCATCATCATCTCAGCCACAAGAAGACCACTGCTGGACACAGGCCTCCCCCAAACGTGTCCAATGCGACCTGCTGGCAGCGGCCTGCATCCAGCGGCTTCCTGCGACTTTCTTTAGGTCGTCTGACCACCTTGTTTGACGACCTCCGTGGCGTAATGGTTACCACGCCGGACCGCCACCCAGGAGGTCCCGGATACGAATCCCCAGTCGGGTCATAAAGAAAAACGAACTTTTTCTGATTGGCCTCAGGTCTTGGATGTTTATCTATATATGTATTTGTTGTAAAACATAGTATCGTTGAGTTAGTATCCCATAACACAAGTTTCGAACTTACTTTGGGGCTAGCTCAATCTGTGTGATTGATTTGTGCCTTTGTTAGCGGGCGTCATATATACGCTGTGTTTTCCGGTACGCGCTCACCATTCCAGAACACTCTTGCCCCATCATGCCTGGCCATCTGTTTGCGCACTATGTGCTCAGCTTACCCTACTTTTTATAATATGCTACAAACAAAATAATACTTACTTGTTTCTGTACATCTGCTAAAACCATATCATTGACTTCATGGTTGTGGAATCTAGCTCGTGCAAGAAGTACGAAGCATCGGTTCATATCTTCACCATATGACTTGTATGCCCTGTAAATATAAACAGATTACGAGACTATTTAATAAAAAAATTGCACACAATTTCATGTACCATCATCTAATTTCTTTTTGATTAAATTAGTTGTGAGTTAAATATTACTAGAGCTAAGAAAAGCGGAGTCTCCTGACACAGGCATCTAAATCCTTAAAAGGAGGCTTCGTCAACTAGTTAGTATTAATAATGGATATGAGGAAATAAAACACTTTTATTTTATTATAGTTAAAAAACTTAAATTTCTACCATCGAACTGCTCGTCACCGGCTGAGGGAATCCAACCTCACACGCTAGAACCAAAATGGTCGCATACTGCGCGGTTTCAGAGGAGTTTCCTCCTGCGACGCTGAGGCTGTGGTCCCCGCCGAGGTCTTTCCTTTAGACCATAATATGGGGTTCTTCAAAAGGGGCATTAAAAGATTTTTACAGGGTCGGCAACGCGCGAGTGATACTCCCGGTGTTGCAATCGTCCATAGGCTACGGTGACCGCTCACCATCAGGCGGGCCAGTAAGCTTGTTTGCCACCTTAGAGGTATATATTTTTTATTTTTAGATTAAGGTAGCAGGTGGCGCTATGTAAATTGATCAAGCCCACCACACATTCCCATCACTGTGTCTCCTGTAAAGAAAGGATTAACAACGTCGATGTCAGATTGACACTAAGCGATGAAGCTTTTTAGAGAGGTAGGGCACAGCGAATAATCCGCTCAAATCGGAGCAGCCCGTCTGGGGATAGACCTCCACCTTACAGAAGATCGTAGCCAAATAGCATTGGTCTCGGCCATGTTGTGTTCCTACGGTGAGTAAGGTCTCCAGAGCTCCACTGGGGGGCCTTGGGAGGGTTAGCAACGCGAGAGTGATACCCCCGGTGTTGCAAGCGTCTATAGGCTACGGTGATGCTTTCTATCAAGCGGGCTGTATGCTTGATTGCCAACTTTGTGGTATAAAAAAAAGCTTATTGACGTACGGGGGAGAAACTACAGCTATCTTTGGACTCACACATCATTTAATCAGAAAGATATTAGATGATGTAGGAAGTATTCAGAAATTTTGAGTTTGGATAGGGTGCCGATTTGTCTAATTGATACGTGTGACTCCTTAACTCATCAATTCTTCCAGCTATCTTCCTCAGCTGTCTGCCTGTGGCCATGGCGGTCCATTTCATCAGTTTCTTGCCGAGCTGAGCTAGATGGAGCCTGTTCCTCATCTGTTGGAGTGCCACCAAAGATGGCATGCAGGGGAAGCGGTTAGTCGCTCCGATACCTGCTCCGCCCCCGCCGTCATCCTCTGTAAAATAGATTTAAAGATTCACTTCATCAGGTCTTCACAAACACTTTTAAGAGAGGTAGGGCACAACGCTCAAATCGCAGCAGCCCGTCTGGGGAAGGACCTCCACCTTACAGAAGATCGTAGCTGTGTTCCTACGGTGAGAAAGGTCTCCAGAGCTCCACTTGGGGGTTGGGAGGGTTGGCATCGCGTGAATGATACCTACCCCCGGTATTGCAAGCGTCTATAGGTTACGGTGATGCTTACCATCAGGCGGGCCGTATGCTTCTTTGCCAACTTTATGGTATAAAAAGAAAATCTGTCTCTCGTCATACAATAATACATTATTTGTGTAATGAATCTACTTTATAAGCTACTACCTGTACATTGTAATTTGTAACTATTATTAGTTACTACCAGATTAAACGAGCAAGTGCTAAGTTTCTTGCCAGTTCTTGTACAATCAGGAGCACGTTGAGCTTTACACTTGCCATACAATTTTGGCTCTTATGACATAAAACTTAAGAATGGTACAAAGATCGATATGCCTGCTCTTGACTGTACAAATCTGCCGTCTGAAGTGGTGGTAGGAAAAAAAGATTAAACTATATATCAACGCACAGCCCAAACCCCTGGATGTAGAGATTCCAAATTTGGAATGTAGGTACCTTACGACGTCTAGGGGTGTACTGAGAAAGGATTTTTCAAAATTCCCACGGGAAAGCGAGATATACGCAAACGAAGTTGCGAGTATTTTACTTAAAATCTTTATGTTAGTTCTCTCTACACCGTTCGCCTCTTTCGACTGTACGAAAAATACACTTTGGATGGTCTACCAAGCTTCCGCCCCGAACCCGATCCGCACCCGTGATTCTTTCAGAGAATTGGTCGTCGTTCGCGCGACGACTACGTACTGTCGAGGCACGAACAACGACCAATTCGTTTCAGGAGTTTCAGATGTTAATTTACTCACCATTGTCGTCACCAAGCATCTTTGCTCACAAAAATTTGATTAGTTTTTGCTCACAAAAATTTGTTAAAGTTTTTGCTCACAAAAACTTCCACATAATCTAAGGCATTTTTAATGTTTTTTTGGTGTTTAAATTTAACTATTTTTTTGTCACATCATAATTAAAATATTAAAGTACATTATGTATTAAATTTATACTTATTTTATTACATATTTTTATTTTGATTTTACTCAACGTATTTAGACATTTTTATGAAAATGTCATGGTGATTTTGACAGAGTATTTTATAGGAAATTCTTTTTGTATTTTATTGAAATAGTATTGATTTAAAAAGATCTTATTATTACCTATCTAGTTATGCTCAGAACAGACGTAACTGGAACGAAACCCTTAAATTATTAGTTTGAAACCAGGTTTCAATCGTTTTCCGCACACGACGCAACCAAAATTTTACAGTCAGGTGCATGAACCTAGAAAAAAAGGCAGACACCATCACTGAAACTAAAAAGTGAAGCACCCAATAGTAAGCCACTTCGCGTAAACGTACGAACCGGCCGGCTTACTGTGGTGTGAATGTGTGCGAGCCGGCCAGTCATTTCACACTTACACATAGTTACGCGGCCGCCATTAGGGTGATTCAATTCTTTCTTAGCAAGATTCCGTCCGCCGTTTTTCTAGGTCCATGGTCAGGTGCACGTCAAGCTTTACACTTGCAGATCAATATTGGCTCTTATGACATAGAACTTAAGAACGGTACAAATTCCAACATATGTAAAGGTCGACCTGCTCTTGACTGTACTAAAACTTGATGAAATCATCGAATAAGTACTGAAAAACAAACGAGGCTCTTATGACATAGAACTTAAGAATGTTACAGTCAAGAGCAGGTCGACCTTTACACATTGGACCGTTCTTAAGTTCTATGTCTTAAGAGCTAAAATTGTACTGCAAGTGTACCTATAGCTCGACGTGCACCTGACTGTACAAAGTCCAATATGTAAAGGTCGACCTGCTCTTGACTGGACTATATAATTACCAACGACAAAGTTACATAATGACACTGACGTTAGTGGTAATGAGGGTTTTCAAGAAAATTTACGTATTATCCATAATCCGCTGTCTGCTGTCAAAAGCGTCATCGTCAAAGAAATCAGAACTCGTCAAAAAAATCTGACACTCGAATACATAGGCGCTACGACACTTTTGACAGATTTCTGGACCTGACGCAGAGAGAAAAATAAGACATATAGAAAAAGAGAACGCACTCACGGCCAATCCGTGCCAATCGAATTGAAACTACGCCATCTACAAATTTTGACCAAACTATTTTTTTTTTTAGCTTTCTACCTAGCTTGTCATATTAAAATTCATTCTATTCCAGACGAAGTTGACTTTATATGGAGATTAATTTTTTCGTTTTCAATAACAAAAATAATTAATCTCAAAATTGAATCAACCTCCATATAAAGTTATTATTATTAGAATTACCTATTTTTCATACACTAATACGAAAATAAAACAATTTCATTAATTATAAACACTCATATTATAAATCAATACTTAAATTGTAACACCACAGCACTTATATTCTAACAGAACACCACTTAAATACAATATTTGTCTTTAAACTATATTTACAAGTCAAAAATCTAAAAAAAAAGAAAGAAAAAATATCAGCACTGAATATTATACTGACTGTCATCCCGCTGACCTGACGTCTCATTGCTGCTGCCTAGTGGGTGTCATTTCAGAAAACCCTCATTGAAATCGTTATTCGTAGTTCAGTACAGTCAAACAATGAATGAATTGTTACACTGTACGTAATCCTCTAAATTGAAATCTGAAATGTCACATTACAGGCGAATGCTCGGGACACCCACTACACATTCCCATTGCCGTGTCTCCTGTAAAGCCAGGCTCAACAACGGTGACCTCAGATTGACAATAAGCAATGAAGCTTATTGACGTCCGGAGGAGAAACTACGGCTGTCTTGGAACTCACAACAAAAATCGGAAAGGAATTAGACGTAGTAGGAACTATTGAATGGACTTCCATGAGTATAGTGGCGAGACAGTAAAACGATAGTAGGCCGAGAGAGTGGGTACTCGGCCTAGTAAACAAATCACAGTACTAGTGACTCTCTCGCCACTCTGCTCGGCCGAGACACTCGTCAAAATGTCCATAATGTACCGAGCACTCGGCCGAGGGCACTGTCTCGCCACTGTACTCGTTAGGTGTAGGAGACCGAGGAGACCCATAGGCATACGTGAGAGATAATAATTTGAGACAAACGTCATACCCTAGAGATTATGGCAAATCATGTGAAGGTCGATTGCCAACCATGGTCTATTGTAACATTACTCGAAGAGGCGATGATGATACTTCCAAAAAAATAGCACCTTTAGAACATAAACATCGAACCTCACTATCTTTCGCCGTTGCCGGTAAACTCGATGAAGCGAGCGACTAACCACTTAGAAGGTACTCTCACGTCAGATTAAGGTATCTCAGGAGTCAGGATATAATTACACAAAATTGCAAGTTAAACTGATTACTGGGTTAAGTGAGAGTCGAGACTATCATAGATTAAGATGGGATCAAGCAATAAAGTGGCGGAAATGAGATTGTTTTATCGTGAATGAAGTGTAAAAATATCGATAGATAGATAGAATTTGTTTTATTTACAAAACACAAACAAGTAATACGATTTTTTATGCCAAAGGTGGCCAAACAAGCATACGGCCCGCCTGATGGTAAGCAGTCACCGTAGCCTATAGACACTTGCAATACTGGCGGTATCATCTCCTCCCCCCCCCCCCCCCCCCTAAGTGGAGTTCTGGAGACCTTACTCACCGTAGGCACCGTAGGAACACAGCAATGCTATTTGGCTACGATCTTCTGTAAGGGACGAAAAAAATTTTCCTATTGGAATGTCAAGTGGTAAAGGAATAACAAACAAAGTTACTTTCGCATTTATAAGATTGCTTACCATCAGGTGACCTGCTCGTTTGTCCTCTTTTATCATTAAAAAAAAATCTGTCCCAATATCTACTGCAACCAGACTCCCTGCCACTTAAACAATACGAGAAATTCTTAAAAGGGATATAACTTCAAAATAATATAGGTATAATACAAGACCAAATAACTGTGACCCCTCATAGGATATCATTCATACAGAATTTCTACTGAAAATTTATATTCAAAGGAAAATCGGAGTTCATTAATATTGGTTTTTGTGTAGTGTCAAGGGTTCACAATGCCTATTATGTGCGCACAAAAGAGGTACGGAACCCTCTTTCACACCTCTCAGCTTTTGATTCTGACTGTGGTTTTTGCATGTTAGAAAAATTACGATATTTTTTAGAAGTAGCATATTTGATGAAAAAAGAAGTCTCTCAATGTTTGTCGGCGCTTGCACGCACTCTGCACAACAGGGATGCGCATGTTTTACGCACTGTGGCATAAAAACCTGTCGAGTTATAAACCACATCGACGACCTCCGTGGCGTAATGGTTACCACGCCAGACCGCCACCCAGGAGGTCCCGGTTTCGATCCCCGGTCGGGTCATGATGAAAAACGAACTTCTTCTGATTGGCCTCGGGTCTTGGATGTTTATCTATAAAGGTATGTATTTGTTATAAAATATAATATCGTTGAGTTAGTATCCCATAACACAAGTTTCGAACTTACTTTGGGGCTAGCTCAATCTGTATGAATTGTTCCTTTATATTTATACATGTGTATAAAACCAGAAAATCTCAATAATCTGAAATGTTACATTACAGACGAACCTTTATTTATTTTATACATACATTAATAGAGAACGTGCCTGTGAATGTCTATTCTGTGAATAAAACTATTTGAGATTGAGTTTTTAATATTAATACGCTCAACGCTTTTTCGATTACATACCTATGCACTGATACTCGGTTGATCTGGCGTCAAATGCTGTCTCTAAAAATCTATGCGCGTGATTGCATGTAACTTAATACCTCATAATTTATTTATTTGACTTTGACTATTTTGTTAAAATAAAAATATTGCACGTAGACTGTGTAAGCGTGATACTTCCATTGTCTAGTTATATATCTTAAAATATCATTTATTGGGTAAAATTACCCAACTATTGGGTAAAAACCAACATTTAAAAAGTAACTAGATCATAACTAAAAAGGGCAGGGTACCACTTACCTCGCTGAACAGCAATATAAATGCGTTCAGCAAAGTAACTGCCAGCCTTTCGGTCACCCGTGGTTCCTCGCACAGAATGCTACCTCTACAAAACTTCAAAGCTCATACGTGGCGAAATTCACACCTACTGTATCTATGAAACGCGGCCACTCGAGAACTGTGGGATGCAAAAACAATTAACTCAAAATAAGGGATGGTTTTTAATAATCTTTTTTTATAATAATCCGGTTTTAAAGGATCAATTACACACTAAGGTTCCATTTAATAATGATAACCCTACAGAGTGCTTAATACGAGTTTTTAGTCACATTCGAACGTGTTAACGTTTACAAGCCGACCAAAATGTAAAACTGTTTCATATTGTGAATTTATCAGACGCGTGTTACATATCCAAATTAGCCGGGTTACTCACTTCGAAACGTGAGCAAGTAAGCCGCATAATTTTGATATGTAGCACGTCTTAAAATTCGCAACATGAGAGTTCTTCTCTATTTGGTCGGTTTGTTTACGTCGACATGATCGAATGTGAACAAAAAAACTCGTACTAAGCACTCTGTTCATTTGACCCAACCCTCGCTGCCGAAGGTTATAAGTTCGATACTCATCTATACATAAATTCTTCTTTTCGAAACTATGACTACTTACTCACAATTAGATTTGGTTTGACCAGTACCTGGCAACGGGAGCACAGGAAAATGCAGGAAAGAAGCCTCGCCGAGGCGCACCCTGGTAACAGCTGGATACGGTAAGCTGCGCAGTATCTAGTCTGGCATTCTTTTAGCACAATGACTCAACACAACTCCACCCAGAAACCTGCATTGTCTGTAGGTACGGTGGCTCGCTTGCACATCTTGTAAGCGGATTTTTTGTCAGCTCCGTCCTTTTCTTTGTTACCAAACAGGGTTTTTGTTTATTAGAGCCACATGTGTCCACTAGGATGTTGGATGTTGCAACCAAAAATCATCCTAAAGATGGTCCTGCTATCCTCGAGGCGACTGTACATAATATGAAATGTTTTGTCCTGAATAACCGTCTGACTGACAGACTGACGGATTGACACACAGCCTAAACTGATCGTTGAGACCTAAAACTTGGAGTGTTCTTTATATGACGTAGGCGTCCGATAAGAAAATGTTTTTTAAATTCCCATGGGAAAGCGGGATGCACGCAAACGAAGATACGCGGGTTTCGCTAGTATAAAAAAACTGGGCAAGTACGTGTCGGGCCACACATAGTGTAGGGTTCCGTATTTGGTACGATTTGCTTGCTTGCAGGAAGTTTCCGACAACCACCATTAGTCATCGACATAAAAGTATAGACAAGCTGTCCGTTACTGAGATTTTGCGGCATTGCGATGGTGCACATGCACTCCACCACCCTTCAGTCAGTTGCGAGCGAGCGACAGAAGCAGTGGTGTCCAAGTCTTTTCAAAAACTTCCCAATTGACCTCAAGCTGATAAGGAACGTGAGATTGTTTAAAAACAGACTGCGTGCCGATTTGTTAGGAAAGTGCTGCTACACTATAGGTGATTTTTAAATAAAATTTACATTAACGTTTATTAAATTAACATTGAATTATGATTGTAAATTATGAAATGCCACATAAATGTAATAGAATGGAAATTATGTACACAATATTGACTATTTTATGTTATGTATTCAACAAAGCATATTGTAATGAATGAATAAATGAATTCTTCTTCTTTTCGTGTCAGTGACTCAAACAAAATAAAAGTCCTACACCCTACTGGCAAGATGTTCAGCCAGCGAGATGGCATTATCCGTGGCCTTCCACAAATCTGTTAAGGCACAGTCAGTAGGACAACCCGGGCAACATTGAAGATGACTCATTGTCTGCGGGGCACCAGTGTTGCACAAGTCACAGGCAATGTCGGATGATTCTCCTATGAAGCCCCATTTTCTAAGGTTGTACCTACTGCGGCCCACTTGCGACCGTAAGCGGTTGAGGGACTTCCATACAGTCCAAGAGAGGCTGTGGCCTGGGAGGAGGTGCTCAGATGGTTCCGAGCAGTGTTGGGGAACAGGATGCCTTTCACGCCAAAGTCGCTGTTTAGCCTTTGTAGCATCCTCGTTGTTGGGCAAAGGTTTGGTAGTCGCCATGAAACTTTTCCGGCTTTTAAGCCTGGGCTGTGGTGGTTGGTGGCCAAAGAGAGGGTGACGACTACTTTTTGTTTGCTTCACCCGTTCAACACTTGATGCAATTTCACGTCGTACACTATAAATGAATTGAATTGAATTGACAAAAAACGATCTGTTAAAAAAAAAAAAACCATCTGCTATATAAAAATTGACAATTTTTATTTAACAGATCGTTTTTGACCGAAGAATACTAAACTAGCCGAGTTGATACGTTTACGATCCGTTACCGAGTCGATTATGTATCATAATTATGCTCATATAAGATTTAAACAATTACAGGAATTTGCCCTCAAAGGAATTTAGGCGAATTCCATCATTATTGTAATATTCTGAAGCTTTGTTTACAGACGTTTATCAGAAATTGTTGTAAACTAGTAAATATTTTAGATACCTAGTTTGATTCTACTTATCCTCAATATATATAATACTAGCTTTTTTGTCCGTGACTTCGTCCGCGTGAAGTTCCGGGCCCGTTCCCGTGGGAACCACATTGAATTTCGGGAAACGCTATAGCCTATGTCACTCCCTGATAATGTAGCTTTCCACTGGTGAAAGAATTTTTTAAATCGGTCCAGTAGTTTCGGAGCCTGTTCAATGCAAACAAACAATCAAATCTTTCATCTTTAATGGTATAGAAAAGAGTATAGATATAGGGACAAAGCACACAGATTGAGCTAGCCCCAAAGTAAGTTCGAAACTTGTGTTATGGGATACTAACTCAACGATACTATATTTTATAACAAATACAATAGATAAACATCCAAGACCCAGGCCAATCAGAAAAAGATCGTTTTTCATTATGACCCGACCGGGATTCGAACCGACGCGACGGGTGGCGGTCTGGCATGGTAAGTGCCTTTTCACAAGCACACGCCCGTGAATGTCCACTACAAGCACCGTTTTGGCACGGCAACCGCGTTTATAGTAATGTATTGGCTAGTATGTGCGCTTTCACATGACCGCGCGGCACGGGCGGCGGCGCGCGCGGGGTTGTTATGCCATTCGACGATTAACTCGCCACCGGGCGAGAGTCAACCGTGTGTAAACCGCGTACATGTGAAAGCGTTATAGACGGTAAGCACCGCGCCGTTTTGACGGCAACCGTATTCATGTGAAAAGGCACTAACAATTACGCCACGGAGGTCGTCAATAGTTACCTCACCGTACGTCCATACTTATTACACAGTGCATAACGACAATCAATTATCAATGGTTTTATAAACTGTGAGCCCAAATTTTTTCGCGTACCATAGCATCGTTACCTCACTGAATGGCAATAGAAATTCGAATAAATAATTAAAAATGTTACCATTAATTCTCTTGCACGTAGCTAAGTAAACACCTTAGTCTAGTACATAGCCTAGGTACCTAAAGTTATCTAGGAAGGGTCTCACCCCTATGTATAAAACCCTTTGATCTACAGAAATATGTCAAGTAGGCCGCCATCTTATAGGGTGCGTACGTAAAAGGGGGTACAATTTCTAGGATTATAAAATAGTGAATGTTCTGTATTTCGAAGGGCATGTTAAGCCCGGCTGTTGTTCATGGATGACAGAGATTAAGCCTTGGTAGTCTTCAGGCGGTATGAAAACCTCTGGCCTCTGCAGCATTGGAGCAGCTTGAAGACGCTCCAATCGATATCGATTGAAGTGCCACCCGTATCCCTGCAGTAGGATGAGTATGGATTAATGATGATGAGTTGTGGACGAATCACACAACGCCATCTAGTCCCAAACTAAGCTTTTACTATGGGTACTAGATCGCTGATAATAAAATACCTTTTTTTTAAATAATACTCACTACTTGATTGCGTCATAGTAATTTAAACAGTAAATAAAACAAACGATAATACTATACCCTGTTTGGCATTGCAATCTATTGGATTACAATCTAGAAGGTACACTAAAATACAAATTATACAATGAAGTATACATATTAATAACAAAACAATCAATGAGCAGTTTTCTTTTAGGTATTTTATAGCTTTATACTCGATAGATGGCGCAGCCTGGCACTTTTGGTAATAAAAGAGTGGGTGGAGTGACCTTTTTGCTACAATACAAAAAAACTTCAATCAATGCTTCAGAAATGACAAATGACAGAAACAGAAATTAATCAAATTGACATTCGGTCAGTTCTTTCTTGCCACAGACTAAATATTTGGCCCCAACAATACCAAAAAATAATGCTAGCGCCATCTTTTGATGATTTTAAAAACCAACTGATTATACTTAAAAGAAAACTGCTCATTACTTATACATTTTTAATTCTAGCAATATAACTAATAGCATAAAGTGACATTTAACATAAGAATAGTAATATCCATAATATAAAATGAATCGTTGAATGTGAAGCGCAAATCTCGAGGACAGCTGAACCGATTTCGCTAATTCTTTTATTCCCACGCTTAAAATTCCCACGGAAAGCGGGATACGCGCAAACGAAGTTGCAGGGGTTTCGTTAGTTACTTATAACAAATACTATAGACGAGTAATACCCACAGCTTCGGAAGAATTCGGGCAAGACGCGACACTAGCGCCCCTACGGCATGAGGGCGGCATGAGGTGAACGATTTCAAAACTTTTGTATGCAAAATGTTATAGCGCCCCTAGCGGCATGAGGTGAACGGAGGTTGCCAAGTCATTGTATGAGAAACGTCAGGAGCTGTGGGTATTAGTCTTCTATAGTATTTGCTTATAATAATGATACACAGAAAAAATCCAGACCAAAACATGTTTATGCACACAATGTTTGTCTCGAGCGGGATTTCACATTTTGTCAACTAGCGGGTCTGATGGTAACCGCGGTCGTTGTTTTCCTTCAACGCCAAGTTCCATAGTTTCCTCAAATCAAATAACGCTTAAAAATTCTATTCAAACGGTTAAAGATTTTTGGCTATTACGAACCATTAAGTGCCCTATTTAACCCTAATTAGTGATTAAACTTTTCGGACAAATAAAAACCGAATCGAACCGAATAGAACGCATTTATTTGAAAAGTCCTTTGATAAACAAATTTTCTGGGTTTTCTTGTTTTGTATACACAAATGCTGCAAATAAAAAAGAAAATAGTTGGTTTGCGTTGTCAAAATTACAACATTTTTTTCCTCAAAAATCAAATCAAAATCAAAATATTTTTATTCAAATAGGCATATTACAAGCACTTGCGAATCGTGACTTTTTTTCCCCTACCACCAGTTCAAACGGCAGATTTGTGCTAAGAACTTCTTTTACGTTACGTAACGTTCTTTTTAGAGGAGTTAGTTGTTGTGTTCGCGGGTTTATAAGTTAAAACTAAATACAATACATGACCATAATATAATATATCAAATAAAAAAATAAAACAATAACAAACCCAGGCTCCTCCGGCGCAAAAATTTTGTATTCCAGATTTTAGTTAGAGGATATTTATAAATACCAGGGTTGCAAATTATCAAGATAATTATTTTCACGGATAATTATCTGATATTTATCCGATAATTATCTGATAATTAATTATCCATGCACGGGTAAATAATTTATGCTTCAATAAAAGTATTTTGTAATTTTTTTTCTATTATAAAATGACATTAAAATTTATGCCTAACATCGTGGCGTAAAAACATAAAGTCTGTGTTTGGATACACGCATTTTTTGTACACGTTATTTATTATCAACGATAATTTTATCAATATGTAATTATCTTGATAATTTATCGTTGATAATTATCAAGATAATTATCTTCTTCTTCTTATCTTGATAATTATCCAGTGCAACCCTGATAAATACTATTCTAAACTATCACTATCTCTCTATCGGGTTAACACGAACGAACGTTTTTTCTCATGAAGGTTTGTAGTTCATATCAAAATCTTCGGGTCTATGAAAGTGTCCATCCGAAACAACAAAACACGTGGTCCTGTCAAAAAATACATTACTAGTCTATACTTCTATACTTCTATACTAATATTATAAAGAGGTAAAGTTTGTGTATTTGTTAAATTGTAAGGGGTAATCTCGGGATCTACTGAACCGATTTTAAAAATTCTTTCACCAATAGAAAGCCACATTATTGCTGAGTGTCATAGGCTATATAAAAAACCAAAAAATAAAAAGGCTTTTACATTATGCCCAACGAAGTGGGCACGGGTCAGCTAGTTATTTATAATAAGGTTCAAAACGTCGTTCCGTATTTTCGTTTTTTTTAAATTGAAATACTTTTACGATCAAGTTACTTAATTAAGGTCAAGTTCATATCATGATCGGATATTCCAGGTTGACGTGTGGAATGTTTACTTGTTTGCCTGTACTATAAGGCACTATAACATAAAAAACACAGATCATATCATACTTATAACATCCCTTTGTGGGGGTTAAAAACATCATTGGCGAGTCATCATCCAGTCATGTAACATTTTGTCCAGACGAAAATAGTTCAACGGGGCAGACAGACACTTTTAATATTACATTAGTACTCAAGTATTAGAGCAAATATAAAATTGACAAGCTAGTATTGTCAATTGGGCTGGCGGTTCCGTATGATAAAATCAAAATTAAATCTTATCATAGCAGTCAGTTTCTGGAACGCATTTTTATAGGCACTTTAATTTATATCTATCACTCAATAAATAAATATTCTTGAACGAATCACACAACGCCATCTAGTCCCAAATTAAGCAACTACGCTTGTACTATGGGTACTAGTTTGCTGATAAATTATACTTAAATACTTTTTTTTTGTAAATAAGTACTTGTTATATATAGAAAACACCCAGACCAAGGCAAACGGACATGTTCGTGCACACAAATGTTTGCCTTGCGCAGGATTCGAACCCGCGGCCCTTGGGATAAAGTGACCATTGCTAGCCACTCGACCACCGGGCCAATAAATCAATCAATTCATTTTTTGCTGATCTTATTCTAAAATATATGTACTTAAACCTGTTTAGCTATAATAATATAATAGCATGTTAATATGTACAAATTTTTCCTATCACTAATGTGGTAGAGAGCCTGGCTTGTAAGAACTGGTTCTCTACTCCATCACTCGCGCGCCGGCGCCGCTCCACTCCACTACAAGTCACTACCAAGTGCTACTAGTCTGAATGACAGATTTACTCCACAACTACAGCCCTCTCCACCTGTCGACGGTTGCAGTTGTATCTGCCATCAATAGTTGGATCCACACCAGATGATCCTATGTGAGCCAAATGCGCGATGCAGGATCTCGATCCGATAGAGTATAGAGCTATTGGAATCGAGATCCTGCCGCATTTGAACCGTCTGGCATGGATCCGGTTAAGCAAGTACAGCTCGTCTGAATGTTCACGGGCTACAGTTTTAATCCATTTAGAAACCAGAAGTGAATACAGTCCAACCAGAAGTTAATGTGAATGCTCTGGCTTCCAAATTGTCAGGAACAGGAAGTACATTATACACAAGACTGAGGTGAAATAATGTTCCACCCAACTCTAAAAAGCCGATTTTCAAAGAAGTGAGAGGACCAAAGGGTTTACCCTCACTAGAAAATGACAGCTCCGGACGATGGTCAGACAAAATGGCAGCTAAATGCTAATGAACAGCTCGCTGCGATGCAGGATATAGAGAAAAAAAAATACAGTCCACTATTTTAATTTCCACCAGTGGCGGCGATCCCCAAAACTGGCTCGTAAATGGGTAGCCTCCACCGGGAAGCTATGATCCTTCTGCTGCCCCGCCAGCGCGGATAGTTCCCGCAACCCCGTCCATATAGGCTAGGCGGATGAGGTGGTGGTCCGTCAGCTTTTTAGTCGGTATACCCTCAGTGATACTGTATCATTTCATGGCAGTAGCTCCGCTTAGCATTCTTCTCGGCCATGCTGTGTTCCTACGAGTAAGGTACTGAGTAAGGTCTCCAGAGCTCCACTTGCGGTTAGGAGGGTTGGCAACGCGTGAGAGATACCCCCAGTATTGCAAGCGTCTATAGGCTACGGTGATGCTTACCATCAGGCGGGCCGTATGCTTGTTTGCCAACTTAGTAGTATAAAAAAAAAGAATTCAGTAGAAGAGTAAAATTCAAACTGCCATTTGTTAACGGAACCATAAAACCGCGCCATTTAAAATGCGCCGCTACGCAGCTGACGCGAAATATAAGTGATTCTCTCTATAAACCCCAATCGACGGGATATCCATTAAATTTAACGGGAAACTGACCGATGGTTAGTCTGTGTGCATAGCGACCATTGACCATCTAACTTAAATGATTTTTTAATGTTATACGGCAGACAAGCAGGCAAGCGGGCCACCCGATGGAAAGTGGTCACCGCCGCCTATGGACATCAGCAACACCAGGGGCATTATCAATCCGTTGCCCACCTCTGACGAGACCTCTAATGTATGTCCGCCTCAAGTTTGCCGTTACCTCCCGCCGCGCACACCCCACCACCTCAAGGCAGATCCGCAGGTTGCATATCGGATTTTCCATATCGGATCTGCCTTAAGGTGCGGTGGGGTGTGCGCGGCGGGAGTATCTTTTTTTGGGCTGGTCACCCTAAACGTCAACACGTAAAAATAGTCCCATGTCATAGTCCGAAGGAAACACAGGGTCTGGGAGTTCATCATGTTACGACAAATCATAGATATAAATATTTAGACTTTACCATAAATTGGTTTTCTGGAGTGATGAGAAACGGCGGCGCATTTATGAACTGGGCTAGTTTGACTGGAGAAAACCCTCTCACATAATCATCATCATCATATCAACCCATAATCATCCTGCAGAGATACGGATCTCCTTACAATCGAAGGGAATTAGATACTCTGCCACTCTGTGATGAATTCACTCCTTAAGTTCTGAAAAGTGACAAGGAACATAATATTAAAACAATATCCCTTTAAAATCTAGGTACAATAATAAAAGAACAAAGTAAAGAGAACAAAACTTTTATAATATCAATAAAAATGTATAATATCATGAATACGAACGACGGTACTTTTTAAGAAAAAAATATGCGTATTTTCATCATGAACTGAAAGAAACTCACATTTAATTCGCTCCCTGGAGATTTATTTGAACAATAGCTAAAAAAATGTATTTTTTTTAAATTAGTCAATGAAATCGTTTATTCTATGACGGTTACAGACTGTAGTTACATAACATGTAATGTAGCAATGGAAATAACCATGGTGTTGGACTGGACGCCTTGCGCACACGAACCGAGCATTATTTGGACGGGAAATTCTTTCAATGCCTGTTACATTTATACAAGCTATGTTTCGCAAGTCTGTACCCGGCATGAGCTCGATGGCGTCGCTGTGTGTCGCACTCTAATATGAACACGCAAGTTAAGCGACGTCGACCCTAGCCAGCGTTTGGATAGGTTTCGTTATCTCGAGTTTCTCCGTGCTTCGGAGGGCACGTTAAGCCGTCGGTCCCGGCTAGGATGTTGTCGATGGATGACGGTCGTTAAGCCAAATCGGTGGCCTTAGGGCGGTTTGAAAACACCGGCCTCTGCCAATCCGCATTGGAGCTACGTGGCAGAGTAAGCTCTTATCCCCTTCGATTGAAGGGAGACCCGTATCCCAACAGTGAGATGATATTGGGTAATTATGATAGTCAATAAATCCTTCTAAGGCTCTATGAGGATCTTTATGACATCGCTATGTGTCGAACTCTAAATGAATACGCGAATTAAGCAACGTAAACCCTAGCCAGTATTTGGATGGGTTTCGTTATCTTAAGAGTTTAAGACAAAAGGCAATCAGTCTCAACTCAACTTACCCCATTCAGAAAAAAATACTCACCAATGATATTGAAATACATAATATTACAATGAATGATATTATGTAAAGCCTCCGACTGTTTGAGAGCAAGAAAGATGAAACATAGCGATGCGATGTCGAGAAAAGTGTTTTATTTAAGTATATTTTTCTTTGTGAAAAATCCTACTATAATATTATAAAGGCGAAAGTTTGCGAGGATGGATGTATGGATGTTTGTCTTTCACGCAAAAACTACTGAACAAATTTTAATGAAATTTGGTACAAGGGTAGACTATAACCTGGAATGACACATAGGGTAATTTTATCCCGAAATTCCCACGGGAACGGGAATAATAGGACTACTGTGTAAAAATAAATTCGAGCAAACGATGTTGCACTCAACCATAGAATTCATAATAGTAACGTAACTCAACGCAGACGCCAGTTCGTAAGATCAAGTCTGCAGCTCCCAAAAAGTTTGTATGGATTTTTTGTTGTAGAGCTAGCCACTACTATGAACTGATAGTGGCTTCTGAGCTGGCTGATAGGCTGGCTGAACCGGGGAAGCACCACAGAATATCAATGTAAAAAAGCTGGAAGCCTCCTACTTCTCACTCACCTTTTTACTTTTTCCCCCATCTCAGAATAGTTTATATTTCCGCATGCAAAAAGTGCGAAATCACCTAAAAAAACACATTGCTGCTTCACGCCGATATTCAGTAAGAGGGTGGTATAGTCAACAAAGGAATGGGCTGACCTCCGTCCTGTTTATATGATTAAAGATTCCTAAATACTGCGTGAAGGGATTTACTTGAAAATTTATTTATCAATAATGTTCATATAATTACAAATTTGCAAGTAAATTCCTTCACGCAATATTTAGAAATTTTTAATCATATGCACAGGGGGGGTGGGGGAGTCAGCCCATTCCTTTGTTGGCTGAAGGTACTGACGCAGATTATTGCTGATAAGCGATAAGTAATACTGAATAAATTAATCGCATTAACGCAGCAGTGTTGTCTAATTTTACTACAAAAGTGTATGGTTACTGCTACATGATAAAAGGGAGTGGGTTGGACTAGGAATATTTAGAGATGGCACCAATTCATAAATGATGATCAAAAGTCCAAAACTTTTATTACGAGAGCATAGGTCATCCTTCACAGGCACTTTAAACAAGCATACAGCCCGCCTGATGGTAAGCATCACCGTAGCTGATGACGCTGGCAATCACTATCAATCACTCATGCGTTGCCAACCCTTATCGCTTAAATGGCTGGGCCAATATTTATGATATTTGGCATGTAGCTGATAACTTGGATTAACACATAGGGTACTTTTTATCCCGAAAAATACGCGATTCCCGTAGGATTTCATCAAAAGTCTGACAATACACGCAGACGAAGTTGCGCGGTTTTCTCTGGTCTATACTAATATTATAAAGAAGTAAAGTTTGTGTGTTTGTATATTTGTTAAATTGTAAGGGGTAATCTCGGGATCTACTGAACCGATTTTAAAAATTCTTTCACCAATAGAAAGCCACATTATTGCTGAGTGTCATGGGTTATATAAAAAACCGAAAAATAAAAAGGCTTCTACGTGGTAGTCGGTTTTGCAAAGTGAATCGGAGAAAAAAAGGTGTACTAAAAAAGGATTATTAACATTATGCCCAACGAAGTGGGCACGAGTCAGCTAGTGTAATATAAAACTATGTTGTACTTTACGTGGAATGTCAATTTAAATAGTGCATTTAATTTCTCGTTGCATATAATCAAATGTAAAATGTAAAATCGGCGTTAACGATGTGCATATCTAAAAATCTTTATCTCTGTATCGAGGTTACCGCTCGATTAAGGGCCTGCGTACAGGTGTTTAGTGAGCGTCGCGCGCATAATGCGAATATGGAACTCCTCAACGTGTCCTACTAAATGAACGTTGTACCTTTTTTTACTTAAAAGATGATCGTCAACCACTATCATTGATGGAATATGGGTCAGTCTTTAATAAAATAAGTTCTTTAGTTTATTCATGATTGGCGAAACCCGCGCAATTTTGCTTGCGTGCATCTGGCTTTCCCGTGGAAATTTTGGAATGTATAATACTTAAAAAACCTTCCCCTTGAATCACACTATCTATTAAAAAATCCACATCAAAATGCGTTACGTAGTTATAGGGACACAGACGCACAGACAGACAGCAAAAGCGTTTTTTTGAGGTTTTATTTTAAAGAGGTGATTAGGGTAGATAACTAAGAACGAAGATTTTCAGACATGTACTTAAACATCGTTAAGACTTTGTAATACATAGTATGAATATTAGTGATAAATAAAAATTTGCAGTTTCTTTGGAGGAACTACTTACTGACCTCTCTTTTTTACTCTCTTTAATTTATCAACTGTGAGACTTTCAGACAGTTTCAGAAACGCATTTAAAGTTTTTTTTTACCACTAAGGTGACAAACAGGCTTACGATCCGCCTGATGGTAAGCGGTCACCGTAGCCTATGGACGCTTGCAATTTGAAGTACCCCATATCGTAGTCTAAAGGAAAGACCTCGGCAGAGATCTCATTCCTCAGCTTCAGCGTTCGCGGGAGGAAACTCCTCTGAAACTGGGCAGTACGCGACCATTTTGATTCTCGCGTGTAAGGTTGGATTACCCGCCGGTGACGAGCAGATCGTCAAACAATCACAAAAGTCTATCTCTTCTTCTTCTTCTTTAGTTTGACAGTGACAGCTTTATGACTGTCACTGTCAAATGAATGTAAGGAATATTTTAAAAACGCCATACAGAAACAGGTTGTTTTTTATTTAAATTTACCTATACCTACCCATATTTGTTAAGTTATTCCAATCCATTAAATACGAATACAAAATCTAGGTCAGGTAGTGGTTACGGTACAAATTGAATTGGGATTGACCACTGACAGTTAGGTCACAACTTTAGAGGCTATATTTTATTTTAAAAATCAAATTATTTAATGAGACTAGGTTTGCACAGGTACTTTCTCTCCCAATAGTAATATAACAATAGACCGTGATGCTCGGCATACGAGCCTCACTTGATTTGCCATCTCTCTAGGGTATAATGCCTTTTGCTTCAAATTGCTATCTCTCACGTAGTTGTTATGGAGGTAAGTCCTTTCAATATCTCTTACTCCGACTATGTTCTTTCTGATTAAGTTCGTTGTGAGTTCCAAGACAGCTGTAGTTTTCTCTCCCGGGACGTCAATAAGCTTCATCGCTTATTGTCAATTTGAGGTCGCCATTGTTGATTCGGCGGGAATGTGTGGTGGGCTTGTCCCGAAGGCACTGTCTCTGGTCATTTACAATTTCTACATTGGCACAGAGCTCGCAGAACCGACGGCCGATGATGAAAGCAGAAACGTACTGGAATGGTGATCACGTACAGGAAAGTGCAGCACAGGACGGCGGCCTTCAGGATCAGACAATCTAAGGAAAGCCGCTGGATGCAGGCCGCTGCTAACCCGTCATCTTTTTGTGGTTGAGATGATAAATTCAGCAGTTATCTTTAATTTTCAATTGATATTGTACAAAATTCTTCATTATTAATTTGCTATTTTATTTCCAAGAGTAAACCCCGGCGGGGTTGCTGTGTAATGGAACGGAACGTCCCATCTAGAAATGTGAAATGTCAAAGTGACAGACGTCAGTGACGTCTTCCGTCTTGGCTCTGTGTACGCGCAGGACGACGTACGAGCAACTAAGTTACTAATATTAAATAATAAGAAAAGACTTATATTGTAATTAAAATAAATACTCTGAAGACCTCAACGGATATTTTATTTAACAATAATACATGGCGCAGCTGAAGAGGCAACGAACTCACGAAGATTTGTAAGGATTTTACTCGACGACGCCACGTCGCCGGTAAGAAACCACGCCGTGAACATTGGTAAAGTTGCACAATTAATTACTAATTATGGAAGAAACTACACATGAGATGGATAATATAGGTGCTTTCGAATATAGACTGCCACAATGCTTGAATTTGGATAATATTGAAAATTGTTGGCCTCAATGGCAACGTTTCAAGCAAAGTTTTAAAGTATTTTTAATGGCTGCTGGCTACGAAAGACTCGCAGAAACGAGGAAAGCCGCGATTTTGTTAAATTGCATTGGACAGCAAGCCCAAGAGTTATATTTCAATGTATTGAAGTTAGATGAAAAAGCGAAATTGGACGAAATTTTGCAAATTTTTGATGATTACTTTAAGCCGAAGCAAAATGAGGTAATTAATAGTTTCAATTTGAATAAAAGAAACCAAGAAGAAGGTGAATCCTTTGATGCATTTTACACACACATAAGAAAACTGGCAGAAAATTGTAACTTCGGAGACCAGACAGAAAGAATGCTGAGGGACAGGATCGTCATTGGTGTACGTGACCAGAGGATACAGCAGAAGCTTCTAGAAGTCAAGGACTTAAGTCTAGGAAGGGCCGTGGACATCTGTCGATCTGCGGAGATGACCAGAGAACACATCAAGGTGCTGACCAACTCAGAGGTGCATGAGGTGCAGGTGAAGAAGTCATCGCAGCAACAGAACACCACTGCGGAATCTAGAGCTAAGAATAATAGGTCATTTGGTAAGAATAATAGTCAATTTGTTAAGAATAATAGTCAGAAAAATAATTTTAATAAATCTTTTTACAATTGTAAGAAATGTGGTAAGGAGCATGGCCCGAGGCAGTGCCCAGCCTATGGGAAACATTGCAGTAATTGTAATAAACTGAACCATTTTGCGCAAGGGTGCAAATTTACTAATAATAAAGTAAATAATATTAATTATGAGGAGTCTAATAATAATGTACTAGTCTGCTCTATAAATTTGAAAAATAATGAGTGGATTGAGTCTCTCCAAGTTGAGAATAAAAAAGTATTTTTCAAGTGTGATACCGGAGCTCAAATTAATGTACTAAGTATTCATGATTTAAGAAAAATTGTCGATGATGAAAGGAAAATAAGATTATCTGAGACAAAAATAATAATTGAGGTCTTCGGAGGGGGTAAAATAACCCCTAAGGGTAAAGTCACGTTAAAACTTTTTAAAACAGATTGTGATGAAAGTATAAGTACAGAATTTTTAATAGTAAAAGAAAAAGTAAAACCGATTTTAGGATTAGCATCATTATGTCAACTTAATTTGATAAAAAGTAATAATATTAATACTGTGAAAACTTATAATCAAAAAGATTGTGTCATTAAAAGAAACACTGAACTGTTTCAGGGAGTTGGAGAGTTTAGGAGTCCTCTGCAACTGCGTGTCCAACCAGGGGTGGAGCCAGTTGTGAGACCACCGCGCAGGGTGCCTAACGCACTGACATCGCGCTTAGAGGAGAAGTTGGTAACTCTGGTGAGGCACAAAGTCATTGAAAAGGTTGAACATCCAAAAAATTTTGTAAGCAATTTAGTAATAATTGAAAAAAAGGATGGTTCATTAAGAATTTGTTTAGATCCTAAAGATCTTAATAAAGTATTAATAAGAGAACATCACTTGATACCTACCATTGATGAAATTGTGTCAAAATTAAGTAATAAAAGGTATTTCTCAGTGCTAGATTTGTCAGATGGCTTTTATAATATTAAATTAACGGAAGATTCTAATGATTTATGTACATTTAACAGTCCGTTTGGCTGTTATAAATTTCTAAGAATGCCATTTGGTTTATCAGTAGCACCTGAAATATTTCAAAGATACAGTGAATTGGCCTTTGGTGACATACCAGGTGTAATAGTGTATTGTGACGATTTATTAATTTGCGGGGACACTGAACAAGAACATGATGTAATATTAAATAAAGTGTTTCAACGGGCTAAGGAACATAATGTTCGCTTTAATAAGAATAAATTTCAATATAAATTAAAAGAAGTTAAATATTTTGGCCATATTTTTTCTGAACAGGGCATGAAGATAGACCCGGAAAGGGTGAATGCCATTAATAATATGAGAAGTCCTAATAATAAAAAAGAATTGCAGATATTTTTAGGTATGGTCAATTACTTAAGAAAGTTTGTACCTAATATGGCTAATATTGCATCATCGCTTCAGTTATTATTAAAAAAAGATGTGGAATGGTTATGGACGGATATTCATGAAAATGTGTTTAATAATATTAAGAAAAGTATTACTGAAGCCCCAGTTTTACAAAATTTTAATACTAAGTTATCAATTGTATTGCAATGTGATGCGTCTAAGGATGGCTTAGGTTGCTGTTTGTTACAGAACTCTAAACCAGTATGCTTCGCTTCTCGAAGTTTAACACCTGCGGAAAGAAATTTCTCGCAAATTGAAAAAGAATTATTGAGTATTGTATGGGCAACAAAAAAATTTCATTATTTTATTTATGGCCGGAAGGTCACGGTAGTTAATGATCACAAACCGCTAGAGAGTTTGTTAAAGAAACATTTACATGAAATCCCGTCACCCCGATTACAAAGATTGACACTTAAGTTATTAAAATATAATATAGAATTTAAATATTTGCAAGGAAAACTGATGTTTATAGCAGATTTGTTATCTAGATCATATCAGCAAGTCAGTGATGTTGATGAATCATATATGTATGAAGTCATTCATTGTCTAGGCTTATCACATAATTTGGAATGTACTGAAGAACAAAAAATGCAATTAATTGCAGAAAGTTCACAAGATAAAGAATTGTTAACATTAATTGAATATATTAAAGATGGCTGGCCTAGTAATACTAATAATATTCCAAATGATTTACATAATTATTATAAATTAAGAGGAGAACTCTGTGTAGATGAGAATTTAGTATTTTTTAATAACAGATTAATAGTACCTAAAAATCTCAGAATATCGTTTTTAAAAAATTTACATGAAGGTCATATTGGCATGACAAAAATGAAACAACTAGCCAGACAGTTCGCTGTCCCCGGCGAATATTATGGTTATCGAAAAATCTAAATTTTACAGGAAAAATAAAAAACTGTTTTTACTAAATAACTTTAAAAATACACAAGGTAAAGAAACCATTCATATACCAAAAGAAAGCTAATTTTTTGGGAAATAAAGATATGCATTTTGTGATTATTAATTATTATTGGTATTTAAATTATTAATAAAATTAATTTTACCAGAAATTGTAAGTGTATTTTACGACGCTAAGCTACATTACAATAGTATTCGAGTAAATTCCAAGATTCTAGCTTCACAATAATAAAGTATTACGATATTATTCGTTATTCTGAATATTGCGCTGGGTAAACGTAACGAATTAAAGCCATTTTATTCGAGTATCAGTGAAAACAAACGCATTGACGTATTGTTGTGTAATCGTGTTATTCGTCGAATCTAGGTAATTAGATATTTTATGTAATAACAGTTTGCAGTTAGAGCAAATAACAAATATTTATTGTAAAAAAACACTATTTTTCAGTTAAAATCTTTATTTTAATATTAAAATAACAAAAAACGATTACTCTTTTAGAATTTCTTTTTAGAGCGACATCCTTTGTATTCTTTGCCTGAATTTTTTAGTCGCCTTCGTTCAATTTAATCTCTTGAAAACCCTTAAAAGCCGCAAAAGTTTCATGGTGACTAACAAACCTTCCCCAACACTGCCCGGAATGTATGGAAGTCCCTCAACTTACAAATGCAGTCGTGTTCCCATTGACTATTGTCCTGGCTGCCAGAAGTTCTCATGAAGTCGAGGCCCAATACGCAGTCATCCATAATTTCAGCCACGATAACGTTGTGAGTGTATAATGTTTCACCCACTTGCAATGTGACCAAAATTTCCCCTAGACCCGTTCTAGGGGAAATTTTATATGCTGGCCGTAAGCGGAAATAAGTTGGACATCAGTGGTATTGTTGCGCCTCTTCATGGTTTGCATGAAGTTGCAGTTTCGGCGTGATTATTGTCCTAGAGGCTCCTGTCACCCGTGTCCACAGTTATCTTGCAGTCTCTCAGGAGAAACTGTTTAAGGATACGCTAGTTCAAGGATACACCGCTCAGTGAACAGGTTCACCGAGTGCCGTATCCTTAAACTATTTCCATTTCTAGCTTGTGAGACGATCATTCTCGGGGTTTCTTCTGTTCTAGCCAGCACCCGACCCTTAGCCCTGGCTGTTAGTCGTTTTCCTGATTCTCAACAGAAGCTGAAGTATCCATCTTCTTTGCCATTTCCATAAATTGCTTCTGCATCTTGCTCAACTCCTCAGCAAGTTTAGCCGTTTGAGGCTCCTTCTTCAAACTGCAAATGGCCTGTTTCTCCACATACACTTAGGTGTGTAGCACTTAGGTCCGGTCTTTTTCTTCGGCTGGAACGACGTCTTTATCTCCCGCACTTTTTCCATTACTTCCCGTACTTTGTAAACTGGTCGAACATCACGTCGCAAGGTTTCACCTTCTTCCAGGGCTTGCGCTAGGGCTTCCTTTAATAAGACATGATGGCGAAGCCATATATACCGCAGCCCTAATCTCCATGTCTTTGATCCCATCGACGAAACGCTGTAGTATAGATAGGTAGGCCTTGCGGACAAGCATCTCAATTTCCAAGGGCCACTGCTGCAGCTCTTCTACCGAACGCTGAGTTCAGTCTCGTAATTGAGCACGGAAGACATGCTCCATATGTTGTTCGCCGTACCTTGCTTCCAGTGCCTCCATTAGCTCCTTGAATGTGCTCCCCGAGGACGGTAGCGCCTCCAGAACCGAAAGAGGCGATCCCCGAAGTGCAACTGTCAGAGTTGTCAACCTTTGTTCTTCCATCCAATCATTAGCATTGGCCACGGTCTTAAATTTCTGATGGTAGGCGGTCTAGGATGTAGTGCCGTCGTAGGTTGAAACTTCTACTAGAGGCGCCCGGCTGCCTATAGCAAAGCCACTCGACATGACAGGGGCCCGATTCTACTAAACAAATGCACCAATGGACTCTCAATTGTGTCTCAATCGTGTCTCAATAGAATGCCGATAGTGTATCAGTGAAATAGTTTTTGATATTTGTTATAGACTTAAACAATAACATAATGTTTAACTTATTGTTGTAGTCTCCACTCGCAGAAGTCCCTTCCGCAGCCATCGACATCTTTTTTTAGGGTGTCCAATGTCCATGTTGTCCTCCAGATTGATAACCCTTTCTTCTACTTGGTCTACATTCTTCTGTAGGTTTTCCACCTTATCATCCACTGAACCTACGGCATGCAGTAATTTTTGACGCCATTCCTCCTGCTCTTGGTGCATTTTCTCTTGCCCCTGGCACATGTAGTCCATAATCTGCATTAATCTATTAAAGTCAAATGCAGATGCTCTAGCCTCTTAAGCTGGCGACGAGGTCCGATGGGTGGATCTAGTGGACGGGGCCTGCATAGTTGATATCGCCTGGTCCTGGTCGATGGAGTCGGTAGGCGTGTCCCGATGGTCCGTTGATGGGTCCTGTCGGGCAGTAGCCATGACTTCCGCGGCTTCCTGTGCCCTCGTTCTGAGCCCGGCAGTTTCTTCCCTCGGAGTCACTAGCATCTCCAAATCCTACTTTTGACACCAAATGTTACGAACGTGGGGGTCGGGATTTGGTTTAAACACCGTTGACTTGTTAGAAGAATTTGTTGAGTGATGAACAGGTCACAGATACAATCACTGTAGCCAAATCACACACAGAATCGAAGTAATACGTTAGTTGTTTTCATTTAAATAAAATGTATTAGAACTTTACCAAAAACACAAAACAAAAATATTTACTCGAATAATATCGTATTTGCGCTTGCCGAAAAATTTACGAATATTTATGTCTCGAACAGTAAGGTTATAATACACTGCCGACAAATCTCGAACTACAGATATCAGTAATCAAATGTAACATCCTTTTTCGGGTACATTAAAGAACATAAAATTTTAACGAATGTCATTGTGATGTACGTTACAATAGGTGTGGAAAAGTCCTAATTCCGTCAATATCAATAAAAAAAATCTGAAAAAAATTGACAAGGTGTAATGGGACCTTAAGATAAAGAATCTGTCAAAAAGTGAAAACTATGGTAATAGTTGAATACGGGAATATTCCCGGGGGACAGCGAGTTGTATTATTGGCCTTACATGGATAGTCATATTGAAGAACATGTTAAGAAATGTTATCCCTGTCAAATGTATCAAAATAATAATATAAAGGAACCATTATTGCCGCATAGGGTACCTAGTTTGCCATTTTCAAAGATAGGAATTGATATAATGGATTTTAAAAATAAAGGCTATTTAGTTATTTATGATTACTACTCAAAATGGTTAGATATAAAATTGTTAAGTAATAAAAGTGCAAACTCAGTAATTAATAGTTTAAAAGATATTTTTTGTGTATTTGGAATACCAAGTGAAATAATAGCAGACCATGTACCATGTGATTCGAGGGAATGTAAACAATTTGCACAAGAGTGGGGATTTAAATTCACTTTCTCTAGCCCTAGATATGCTCAGTCGAATGGCATGGCAGAACGTGGTGTACAGATTGCTAAAAAAATATTACTAAAATGTCAAGAAGATAAAACTGATTATAGAGTAGCTTTATTAAAGTATAGATCTACACCTGTGTCGGGCACAACTTTAACACCAAGTGAATTGTTAATGAATAGAAATTTAAAAACAAAGTTAATTGTAAGTTCACAATATTTAGAGCCAAAAGTAAATAAACATATTAAAAAACAATTTGATAAGATTATAAATAGAAATATAAAAAATTATAATAAGTCTAGTAGAATTAAAAAAGAATTTTATGTTGGTCAAAATGTATGGTTTAAAAAAGATATTAACAGAAATGTATGGTTACGTGGTATGATTCAGAGTTGTAATGCTTTTAGATCATATAATATATTAGATATGAATAATGTAAATTACACTAGAACTTCTTTACACATAAGACCAGCGGCGGTGTAGACTTTGTGGCTCACTTGAGTGCACTCTCACTGGTTGGATACCAGGGGTAGAGGTATTAATAATACGTGTAATAATAATAAGTTTAATTAGTGTTTTATAATATTAATATTAAAAGGAAGATGTATAATGGTATTAATAATCCGTGTAATAATAATAAGTTTAATTAGTGTTTTATAATATTAATATTAAAAGGATAATATTAAGGATAATATTAAGAAGATGTGTATTAGTTTTTTTTTTAAAAAAAAGGGGGATGATGTAATGGAACGGAACGTCCCATCTAGAAATGTGAAATGTCAAAGTGACAGACGTCAGTGACGTCTTCCGTCTTGGCTCTGTGTACGCGCAGGACGACGTACGAGCAACTAAGTTACTAATATTAAATAATAAGAAAAGACTTATATTGTAATTAAAATAAATACTCTGAAGACCTCAACGGATATTTTATTTAACAATAATACATGCTGAGACCCCGCCACCTATTATGCCGGAAGAGGTGGTAGTCAGTGGTTTTTAGTCGGTATGCCAAGTGTAGTAGGAGGGAAAAGCTTGACCGACTCCCGCTGCTTCCCCAAGCGGCGGGCCATGCAACAATGCATTTTCCTGACTTAAAACGAAAAAAAAAGCGGCCAAATGCGAGTCGGACTAGCCCATGAAGGGTTCCGTAGCAGCAATTGCGGCGGGCGGGGGGCGATTGACAATCGTGTAGAATTGTCGATTGCCAAATAACATTTCGGAGCCTCAACAAAACCAAATAATTTTAATTAATATTTTCAAACGAAGCGTACACATTAACTTTTTGCCACCCTATCGCTATTAAAACGGGTGGGAAACTATTTTTTTTCCTATTTTTCAAGTGTCATTTGAAAAATGCGCGCGGAGTTTTGTTTATGGTTCGATTGGTTTTGAATTGACAGCTAGCTTTTTTATTCTGTAAAATTCGAACAGTATTGCCAACTTGATAAATTATTGAATCGGAAACATTTGGAAACTACTCGACATTCTAGCTATACCTATAATTTGTCCCACAGAACAATGAAACACGGAGTTTTAATATCCAGTAGAAATGTGGTTCGCAAAAAATTGTATGTGAACCATGTCTGTAAGTTAAAAGTCAGTTAATTCTCAAAGAACCACGCCCTCAAATAAACAATTCCTTTGATTGGTTGTGTATTTATTTTTTGAATCTATGTAAGAGACGCAAAGTCAATGTGATAGTTTTCAAAAGAGACGTACAGATTCGTCAATGTTATGACCAGAGAGATCACGTCAACATTGCCTATCCACAGTTTCTTTTATCTATAAGCCTAAGTGATAATTCATAACTTGAAAAAAAAACTTTACTTTTAAAATTCCCGCCAACATAACAACTTCAATGTTCAGAGAATACTCTTCTTTCCAACTAAGAATAGACTAGCGTAAATGCAAAATGTTTCTTACAATTATCAGGTTGGCAGGCAAAGGCAAGCCTGCGTAATGCCTATCCGCGGAAACTATGTAAAAATAATATGAAAAAGAGGTTGTAAAGAGCACTCATAGTATGAAGTCATTCAGGGCGTACTGAAGAAAAAAAAATCCCTATGTGCCTGGAAATGCGTACTTAAAAAGCATTTCCCGCCTCTCAGTTTGTCTGTGGTACGCAGGGATAGTATATGTTACGAAGCCACAAATTGAAGCTCATTAATAAACTCGACAGCATGGTGGCGCTCGATAAGGAGGCCGATAGCGACAAAAACTCTGTGATGTCGACGCTGTGTGTAGCAAAAGATTTAACTCAACTCACAAATCCTTACTTATAATATAAATGTGAAAGTTTGTGACGAAAGTGACGATGTATGAATGTATTGGTTGTTACTTGTAACTCTTTCATACCAAAAAAATTTGATAGATATGCTTGAAATTTGGTACACGGGTATACCAGTTTATAACCAGGGGCCCAAGTCTGCTAAATACAAATGCACCAATAGAGTGTCGATAGTGTGTCACTTGAATAGTTTTTGACATTTGATATTCTCATATTTGTTAGTCCGAGGCCATTTCATTGACATACTATCGAACTACTGTTGATCTTTTCGGTAGTATCTTTCACATAAAAGCGATATAACTGCAATAGTA
The DNA here is from genome assembly GCA_905163395.2 of Endotricha flammealis. Lineage (NCBI taxonomy): Eukaryota > Metazoa > Arthropoda > Insecta > Lepidoptera > Pyralidae > Endotricha > Endotricha flammealis. The sequence continues at coordinate 3,656,939 of LR990883.1, forward strand.
GTTCATGGTACATTTTAACTATCGATAGTTGCGTTTATATTCCACTGACTTATCGCCTATCGATAGTCAATACATTGAGATACTACTTAGTTAACTTTTAGCAGAATACCAAATTTGGCACTATGGAAATGTAATGACAATAGGGTGGTGATGGACTGGCAATAGTTGATCGCCTAATTTAAAATAGCAGACTTGATTAACACAGGATAGTTTTCCCGAATATCAGTACGAGAACGGGAGCAAAGAGATTTCGCAGATAACATCCCTACTTTGTAACATTAAATTGCTTTCTAGTTTTCTAGTCACCAACGTTGGGTAAACGTTATTTCTTTTACTTACGTTGGATAAATTGCGTTAGGCTCTCGGTCTATACCGGGTATATGGTCTTAATAAAAATATGCGGGAGGTATTGAGGAAAATCGTTTCGCTAGTACAATTTATTTGAATTCATAGTGTCAATTCAGCTGCTTTAATAATAACAGTTTTAATAAAAGAAATCTTATTTACTTTACGTTATGATTATTACTTCAGTTACTATTCTATAACAATATACAATTTCGGAAGACAGTTTAAGCTATCGGTCCCGGCAGTTGGCGATTGATAACAAGTCGGTGGCCTTCAAACTTGAATACTGGCCTCTGTTAATGGAGCATCGTGGCCGAGTACGCTCAAATATCCTTCGATTGAAGGGAGAGAAATACCCGTATCTCTAAGTAAAATGTTTGGAAAATCACCCTCATTAGGATGTGTTTTTCCGAATTAGGGGGTGATTTGACGACCTCCGTGGTGTAATGGTTACCACGACGGACCGCCGCCCAGGAGGTCCCGGGTTCGAATCCCGGTCGGGTCATGATGAAAGACGAACTTTTCTCGGCCCTCGGGTCTTGGATGTTTATCTATATAGGTATGTATTTGTTATAAAATATGGTATTGTTGAGTTAATACTTATCCCATCAAGTTTCAAACTTACTTTGGGGCTAGCTCAATCTGTATGATTTGTTCCTTGTTGTTGTTATTATTATGTATATTTATGATTTATTTATTTCCCGAATAAATTATTTATGTTCGGGTTTAAAACTATCCTACATAATTAACGTCGTTTTAACGTGAGAAGGAGCAAAAATTCTAAATTCAAAACTTTTATTTTTATACCCTAAAGTAGCTCTTCGCAGACACTTCTCTTGTCACAGATTACATTATTACAATATTTTTGTGTGTACAATTTACTCTGTTACGGCCTTTTTTGTCACATATCAATACATTTCATATTTTTTATAAATTTTAACAGACAGACAGAGTTACTTTCACATTTACAATAGTAAATAAAATACAGTTTATGAATAACTATTTTTAATCAAGCTTTGTTTCAAGTACCTACCTATCCATTTATAATTTTTCGCCAATGGTCAAGCAGAAAAAATATTTACTTTTTTATACAAATACAATAATATAAAATACATTTTGAAATACATTTGCCAAAGTATCATCTACTTTATTCTCAAGTGCATAAGAATCAGTTACAATTTTGTAAACTCTTTAATGTTTGTAAACAAACAAAGTTCTGTTTGCTGTTATAAAAACATATGCCATACGAATTTGAGCTATAAATTAATAACATAAGAACAGTATATATTTTAGCAGTTGCGAAATATTGTGGTAATAATACCACGACCCCTCGCAATTGAAAACAGGACAATTAGAAATGCGGTCATAGGTTTTTGTAAAGGAGATGAAATATTATGTTCGTAGGTAGAAAACCATATTTTATTATACACTAGGTTTTGCCTGCTGTTACGCCTGCTGCGTAGTGCAAGAGGAAGAATCAATGAGAAGAACTCCTTTACGACTATTTAGGAACTAGCCGTCCCAGCTTCGTATGGGCTTTTGTAAAATATAATATAGCAAATGTTACCCGGGGGTAATGTACGTACAGTCGCCTCGAGGATAGCAGGACCATCTTTAGGATGATTTTTGGTTGCAACATCCAACATCCTAGTGGACACATGTGGCTCTAATAAACAAAAACCTTGTTTGGTAACAAAGAAAAGGATGGAGCTGACAAAAAATCCGCTTACAAGATGTGCAAGCGATTTTTTTCTAAAATGGTCCTCCTATCTTAGAGGCCACCGTACATTACCAACGGTGAAAGAAATTTTCAAATCTGTCTAGTAGTTTCGGAGCATAATCAATTTAAACAAACAAAGTATAAATACATTAGTTTTAGCAAAAACTATAGACGAGTAATACCCACAGCTTCGGAAGAATTCGGGAAAGACGCGACACTAGCGCCCCTACGGCATGAGGGCGGCATGAGGTGAACGATTTCAAAACTTTTGTATGCAAAATGTTATAGCGCCCCTAGCGGCATGAGGTGAACGGAGGTTGCCAAGTCATTGTATGAGAAACGTCAAGAGCTGTGGGTATTAGTCTTCTATAGTATTTGGTTTTAGTGCTCATTGGCTCTTTCCATTGTCCGCGTGGGCAATGGGAAGAGCCAATGAGTTCTGTATCCCGTGGGAATTTTATTAGACCACATCATTATGTTTTTTTTTGTGGTAGAGCTAGCTACTACTATGGGCTGGGTCGTAAGCGGGCTGGTTCGATTAGAGCAGTACCACCCTTCTAAAGAAAGACCTAAAATAGCGGTGACATGCCGTTGTGTTTTGTATAGAGACCCGGAAATATGCAGTTGGAATTGAATAGATCACGTACTTATCCAATTTTACAGGGAATCTCTGAAAATTTTCTGATCCTTAGATAACAGGGTTTGAACGCCCTGCGGTCCTATTACTACTGTTTTCATTAAAGGAACCTCTGAACACTAACTCCAAAAAACTGCATAAGCAAGAGATTATTTTTATTCCAATTAGCCTTAGAAGTGTATAGCAGCCCAGGCAAATCAAGCCGAATAAGGCGGTCTCTTTTTTCAGGTTTTTGCTCATATAAAATTAATAATAAACCGTGACTTAACGCTATCATACTTCGAAGTTCGCTACCAGTTCGCCTGTGACCACGGCCGGTGCAACCTGGCCGAAAGATCAGGCAATATCAAGGTATGATCGCGTTACTTCGCGGTTTATTATCAATTTATAATAATGCAATGCGAGAGTTTAAAAGTTATTGTTGCTCATATCTCGGAAATCTGTACAAATAAAATATTTCCCCTGATTATATCAATTTTCTCCGACTAATAGGTTTTAATACGGTATTCGTAATAGTAAATTCATTTTAACTAATCTTTGCCGGCCGGACCCTGTCTGAAGGTAAACAATGAATTATTTAGGCCTCCTTTCATTGGAGATTACATAAGGGCTCTTTAGTGCTCGCTGACCCAGCTGCTTATGGAATAGCATTAGTTGCTATTACCCATTGGGGTAGGCAGAAACAACTATAAAATAAATATATAGGGACAATTCACACAGATTGAGCTAGCCCCAAAGTAAGTTCGAGGCTTGTGTTATGGGATACCAACTCAACTATACTATATTTTATAATAAATACATATATAGATAAACATCCAAAACCCAGGCCAATTAGAAAAAGTACGTTTTAAATCATGAACCATGATTAAAAAAGTACTTTTTCTGATTCGGTCCGTGATTCGAACCCGGAACGTCCTGTTTGGCGGACCGGCATTGTTATGGAAGTCGTCGTAATATAACAAGGTAATTAAAATTTAAAAACTGCCAACTAGAAAAGAGAGTCTATGTTCTTTATTTAATTATAGCTAATAATATTCACGTATAAATCTTGGAGTTGATGTTGGAGAGATAGAGCATTCAAAAATGATGTGTGTACATACTTAAATCTCTGGATTTGCTTCTTCTCATGTGCTTTCCACAATTAGTGTCAACTACGGGTAGCCGGTGTCACTGTTTTCAAGTTACCTAACGATCACTAACTTGACGAATGCATAAAACCTATAAATGACAAGGTACAGGCGTATTTTACATACCTATTTAATGTCCACACTGCTTCATGCAATCTCAATCACGCTACAAAAGACTCAGTTTTCTTTCGAGTAGTAACATGCTGCCTGAACCGCATGACGAACGCATGACGAGAGGCGGAGGCGACGCGACGTTGCCGCTCCGTAGATAGAGGTTTTTTTATGCCACAAAGTTGGCAAACACGTATACGGCCCGATGGTAAGCATCACTGTAGCCTATATAGACGCTTGCAATACCCAGGGGTATCACTCACGCGTTACCAACCCTCCCAACCCAAGAGGAGCACTGGAGACCTTCCTCACCGTAGGAACACAACATGGCCGAGACCAATGCTATTTGGCTACGGTCTTCTGTAAGGTGGAGGTCCTTCCCCAGACGGGCTACTCCGATTTGGGCGGATTATCCGCTGTGCCCTACCTCTCTTACCATCAGCTTACCATCAGACCGGCCGTATGCTTGTTTGCCACCTTTGTGGTACAAAAATGCAACTCTGCGATGAATAATGAAATAAGGCGAAAACACGCGGCAAATTCGCCCTTATTGGACCAGGTCTAACGTTTAGATGACGTACTAAATTTCTAAACATAGGATCCCATTTAAAACAAATAATATAGGAAGTATATAGAAAAACTTTGAATTGAAAGGGATTATAGGGGCCCTCTGTCTGAGGGTGTTGGAGCATAAACTAATTCTTTGTCTAACCATTGACTAATGTACTATTCAATAACTATAATAGTAATTCATGTAGAATTTTTTTACGTAAAATCTTTTGTTTAGCATGAATTTTTAAAGCCTGAAGCTATATTTGCGTGAAGGATTTGTTTATTCACGACTATTAAGGTTGAGCTACATCTGAGTCTCGTAATAAAAACAGTAAAAATGTAGTCTCAGTGTTAAACGCCATCTTGCTCATCCAAAATACAACCGAGAAAGATACCGCATGAGATTGATATGTAAAGATGGTCACTCAGAACCGTAATTTATAAACCATAAAAAAACAATACTTGCCAAAAAAAAAACAAGTCTCACAACTCAGTTGTTTTACCGTTAAAAGTTGTGAGATCCATGTAATACCAAGTCGGTTATTAATTCATTCAGTCCCTACATAAGGGACCTTCCGTTCTTAAGTTGTTACGTGATTATCTAACCTAACAACATCTTATATTGACCATAATCAATATTAAAAATCTGTAACGTTTTAAATAAGTATATTGACTCGTTAATGTCAAGCCAAGACGGTGGCCTTCGGGCGGCTTGAAAACACCGGCCTCTGCCAATCCGTATTGGAGCAGCGTGGCAGAGTACGCTCTAGTCCCCTTCGATTGGAGGGAGACCCGTATCCCTGCAGTGGGATGATTATGGGTTGATATGATGATATTGACTCGGCCATCGCATGAAAACACAATATATCTCACAAGTAATACATAAATATAGAGAATGCCAAGTCAATATACTAATAGACACAATTCACATAATAAACTATTTATTAAATCAAATTACAACATTATGAATACTTTCACAACAACTTTGCGCGCGAGTCGACCATATTACCCTTCACAGTGACAGTTCGATCTAGGGACGCGACTATACTTAAGAAGTCGATAGTGCGGTGCATGTTATCGATTTTATTCCGCTAACAGTTCGGCCATCCTGCAGTCCTTCGGTCCCTCGAAGGAGAGAACCGTCAGCGCGACGCACCAAAAAATATCACGCTGTCGATATTCTTCTTTCTTCTCCAGGCGATGTCTCCTGTCCAGTACAGACAGAAGAGTTTAACGCTGAGTAGGCCCCGAAAGCAAGCGTACAGAATAATAGGAGTGTTCATGATGTTATGAGGCCCCGAAAGCAAACACCAATTAGAGCATAGACAAACGTCTCAGGTAGGGTAAGTGCTAAGCCCCTTAGGCAAGCACTACCTGACTGATGATTTAGGAGCTTTGAGGCTCCGTAAGCAAGCACCTGAATAGGATGGACGCTGTTTAGGCCCCGAAGGCAAGCGTCATGGTTTTGAGAACGTTAATGCTTTAAGGCTCCGCAAGCAAGCAGTTCGTACATGGATATAGGCCCCATAGGCAAATGTATCGTCAGTATCTGCGAATGCTGTGTAGGCCCCTAAGGCAAGCGTATTTCGGCAGAAGTTGTGCTATAGTCTCAAAATGCATTCACAAAAGGAAACGCTATGCAGGCCCCGTAGGCAAGCGTATTTTGCAAGGGATTGGTGCTGTAGGCTCCGAAAGCAAGCACTATATAGTATAAAGTAGACGCTGCGTAGGCCCCGCAGGCAAGCGTACTGCAAATGAATTGTGCTATAGGCTCCGGAAGCAAGTACTAGCATAAATTAAACGCTGTGTAGGCCCCGTAGGCAAGCGTATTTTGCAAATGATTCGTGCTACAGGCTCCGAAAGCAAGCACTAGAATAAAGTAAACGCTATGTAGGCCCCGTAGGCAAGCGTACTGACTGAAAGTGAGGAAAATTTAGTTAGGCCCCTTGGGCAATAGTCAGATCATTACGTGCTCGTTCAGTCTCTAGGACTGCTCTGTCAATTCTTCGTCGGATGACGAATCTTGGCATCTATCATGCCATATTTTTAATTTATCACGAGCCACTATATTCTTATATGCGCGTTTACCCTTGTTGGATGACGTCACCTCATAGCGGTCATTGGGTAACACCGCAGTAACCTTATAGGGTCCCGCGTAACGCTGCACGAGTTTTCCACTTGTTAAACCTGGTCGTAGAATTTTTCGTTCTACCATAACCAACTGACCCACAGGGATAGATTCAACATCTCGTCGATTTTTGTCAAAACGCAATTTCATCTTTGCTGCATTGGACTTAATTATTTCAACTGCTTCATCCCTGGAAGTAGCTAAATCTTCGCTGTAGACTGCCCCTTGCAAGTCGTTTGCTAAGCGAGGTCTTAAGCCACACAACAGTTCTAATGGTGACTTTCCCGTACCATGACTCACTGTGGAATTCACACCTAATTGAACCTTTGGCAAGTAATTCTCCCATCCGTTTTGTGTATCGCCCATGTGAGCTGTCAGTGAACTTAGAATCGTCCTATTTAGGCGTTCCACTTGCCCGTTCGCGCGTGGTGACGCCACGGCGTTTAATACATGCTTTATGCCATTAACCTCACAGAACTGTCGGAATTCCTTGCTAGTGAACGCCGTGCCACGGTCACTAATGATCCGTTCAGGATATAAAATATTTGACTTAGCTTACTTAATGCGCTAATCGCTCCCTTGGCATTTGCTGCAGCAACAGCCTCCAACCACACAAATTTCGTAAACCCGTCGATAATTGCAAATACATATGTCTTGCCACCACTCCTTTGGAAAGGACCCAGGTGGTCCACATGCAATGTGTGGAATGGAACAGCCACCCTTGGAATTGGGTGTAGTAACCCTGGTTGCTTGCCAGTAGGTTTCTTCGTGAATTGACACCCAACACAGCTTGCCACATACTTTGCTACATGTTTCCTCATCTTGGGGAACCAATATTTAGCTTGTATTGCCTCAAGACACTTTTCTGTTCCTAAATGTCCATGCTCGTCATGGTACATTTTTAAAATGTGAAATCGCGCACTTTTAGGTAAAACTGGTTTACATTGGTTTTGTACTACACGACATAAGCGCCCTTCAACTACTTTATAATCTTTCGACAATCCATCTTTCTTCTTTTTATTAGCGTCTTGTTCTAGTTTCAAATTCAGTAATAATTCCCGAATTTCCTCATCACTTTCCTGTAGTGCATCAATTAGGTCTTTTTCCTCGATGTGATTTACTATCACCGGGTTTCGGCTGAGGGCGTCTACGTGCCTCATAGAAATTCCAGGGCGATGATCAACTTCGAAATTATATTCTTGCAGATCAAGCCACCAGCGAGCAATACGCGGTGACAGATCTCTCTTTAACCAGGCCATCCGTAAGGCGGAACAATCAGTCACAACTCGGAATTTTAATCCTGAAAGATATACCTTAAAACGCTGTATAGCGAAAACTACAGCGAGAGCCTCCAGCTCGAAGCTGTGGTACTTTTCTTCTGTAGCCGAAGTCTGACGACTAGCGTAAGCAACAACTTTAATCTCCCCATTGGGTTGTCGTTGAAGGAGTATACCACCAAGTCCTATCTTCGAGGCATCGGTGTGTACTTGAGTTTATCTCTCCGGATGATAAATAGCTAATACAGGGTCCGAGGTAAGTATCTCTTTCAACATAAGCACAGCTTGATCCTGCTCAGGTCCCCAATGCCACTCAATAGATTTCTTCGTAAGCAAGGTAAGTTGTCGTGCGATGCTCGCAAAATTCTTGATGAATTTGCGGAAGTAGCTGGCTAGACCAAGAAATTGTCTAAGCTCATGGACGTTGGAAGGTGTTTTAAAATTCGAAACAGCCGTTATTTTATGCCTGGAAGGCCTTATCTCGCCACCAGATATCTCATGTCCTAAATATTCGACTTTTTTAGTCAAGAATGAACATTTATTTCTTTTGAGTTTGACACCTGCACATTCGATCAAAGATAATACTTTCTCCAAGTTAGCCAAACATTCTTCTGTATCCTTACCCCACACAATAACGTCATCGATGTACACTTCAGCGCATTTATGGATCACTGGCTCAAATATTTCATTCATGGCTCGTTGGAATACAGCCGGCGCATTGCACAACCCAAAACTCATCATCTTATATTGATAATGGCCATCCGGCGTAACAAATCCTGTTAGTGACCTCGAGCCTTCTGCTAATCTAATCTGGTGGTAACCGTTGGCTAAATCTAAGCAGCAGAATACTGATTGCCCCACTAGTCTGTCCAGTAAGTCTTGTATGACTGGTAGGGGGTATCGTTCCTTTTCCGTGATCTTATTTAGTGCTCTGTAAACGATATCCTCCATCCTTCTTTCTTACGAGAATGACTGGACTCGCAAAAGGAGATCGGGATGTCTCAATAATCTCGGCCTTGAGCAGTTCAGCTATAGTGTTCCTTACAATTTCCCTCTTATGGAATGACATTCGGTATGGTTTGTAATTAATTATTTTATCCTCAGTTAATTTTATTGTCATTTCTATACTACAGTTGCCCAACTCCATGCCATTTCCAGAGAAACAGTGATCATATCTTGCCAATAGTTCATCCAAATGAGCATTTTGATTTTCATTTATGTGCTCTACCCTAAACTTATCTGGACATACATCCTGTACTTTTGCCCTTGCTATACAATCTGTCTCTCTTAGTTTTAGAATGTCATTAGTCCTGTTGATCAATTTTATAAAAGCATGACCATCATGTGATTCAACATTGTCACCTACAACATCCTTTTCACATAGTGGCTTCCTTTGCTCACTCAGCTTAATGTTCATGATACCATCGACAACAGGATCTAACCTAACTAGGACTTTATTTACCCCAGGAATCAGTGTTGTATCAGACTGCGGATACAAACATATCTTATCAAACGTTTCACATAATTCGGCTACTTGAATTGCCATCTCATTCTCATAAATGTTCAACTCAGTAGGTGTCTTTACCACAACTACATTTGCAGATTCAGTAAAGGTCTGTCCAACTAGGACATCTACTTCTTGGATGGTATCCGGCACAATGTAAAATTGATTCACTTTTTCTACACCATCAACCATCAGAGAAGCCGAGGTAACTCCAAGTGGTGTTATCAAGGCATCTCCGTATCCTTTTATGACAATGTCGTCGCAAGGTAACATCTCCAAGTTATGTGCTTTACAAAAACTTTGTCTCATGGCATTACAGGAACTACCGAAATCAAGAAAAGCCTTTGCAGGAATTCCATTAACAAACACTGTCTTGTAATACTTTCTGTCCGAGGGCTCACAACTCATTGCTTGAACTTTTCTTACAACACGATTCTGCGGACCAGTCTTGGACCTTTTCCTGCATTCATCGATGGTGTGCCCATCAATATCACAGAAAGAACAATGTTTGTTTAGATTTTTCTTCTTGTAGCATTCTGTTTCAATGTGACCAGCTCTGTCACAAAAAGAGCATTTCTTATTTTCTTTATTTTTGTGCATTTTACTAAATCCTTCCTTATTTCTGCGACATCTATTTGCTTTGTGACCTGGTCTGCCACAAGAAAAACACTTTGTCACCCTATTCTGACTCCGATCAATATTTGAAGAAGTGCCTGGTATGTCATGTTCCATACTATTACGTGTACCAATACTGGCCAAGTACCTCAAAAGAGAAGTGGTGTCCTGGCATCCCGCTGACTTAGCACCAATCTCTAACAATTTGTTGCCCAATGTTCCAATGACAGCTTCAGTGATGACTTCATCGCTCAACTGACAAGACATGCCTATTCCCAGTTTATTATAATAAAACTCTATTGGGTCTTCACTAGGCTTTCTGATGCGGTTAACTAAATCTCTTATTTGAGATAACTTATTTTTGGTGAATGGAAAGGCTTTAATAAGTTTTTCTTTCCATTCACTCCATGTGATTTCATAGGAAGCTTGCTGCTCGTACCATCCCTTGGCATATCCAGCCAGCTTGGAAGTACAGTTACATATGAGGGTACGCTCGTCCCAACCATGCATCTTGGCTGTACTTTCGAGGTTTCTAATCCAATGCTCCACAGGGATGGAAGTCGTCTGTGGATTGAACTCTTGTAAGAAATCACTCCGTCCCACATATCGGATTAATGGTCTTTCCGAGTCTCTGATACGAATGGCAGATGGTACTACTTCTGATTCTACATCAACTGGAGTACTTGGTGTCTCATGGTAATTCTTAGTCTTCCTTAGCTCTTTGATTAACCCTTCTAAAGCCTCTATGCGCCTATCTCTATGTTTTAAGTCTTTCTTATATTTTTTTCTTTCTCGGTCAGATGATGATATAGATGAGCTTGAACTACTCCGTGAACGTTTCCTATGCTTTGAGCGACCCATTGTAAACAAGCACCAAAAAGAAAGCAATTAAAACTTTAATATATTGTTTGTTTTTGTTATTACTATTATTATTTTTTTTTGTTATGCAACAGTTCACTCAATGTAACCTCAACACAACTGATAAAATAAAATAATGAGAATAGTTCACCACCAAGCTAAAATTAAAATAATATTTCCACAGTCAAATAAGTAATAATTAGTATTAATTAGTCAAATTAGAAAGTTGTTCAGTTTCTTCTGAAGCAAGTACTTTTGCATACACCTGTACTTTATGTACACCAAAGAATTAAAATTATATTTCCACAGTAAAATAAAATTATCATTCATCAATCAGAAAATAAATGATTCAAAAAAATCTTGTGTTTATAAGTTTTATAAAAGTTTTCTATAGGTAAAAGTTTTTCCACTTTTAAAAGTCTATTAGAATTATTATTTTAAATGTCAATAAGGAACTCCAATTTAATCACAATAAAAATTTGTTAGTAAGGAAATTATACAGCTCACCAAATAACTGGAACACACTCAAAAGTTGTTAGCAAGGATGGTTAGCACATTCCTCGAGCTTGGGGCTCAGCAACCAATTCATGCAACCTTCACAAAGCTCACGAGAAGCTAAAAACCATGCTCATCAAAACATGCCGGTTTTGATTCTTTTTCGCAAACCTGTCGAGACGTGATTTATCTCCGTGCACAAAATTCCACACAATTCAAACAAAATGTTTTTTTTAAACTTATAGATTATTCAAAAGATAGTTGTTTTAATATAATATGATAACTCAAAACATCCTTTTTTTTATTATTTGCAATGGAAAAACACTTTTAACAAAACGTAGTTCTAGGACAATGTTTGTCGGTCGGTTTATACACAAACTTTTCACATTAACTACTTTGTGAGCGATAAGAAACATCCCCTTCTGAAATCTAATAGACACAATTCACATAATAAACTATTTATTAAATCAAATTACAACATTATGAATACTTTCACAACAACTTTGCGCGCGAGTCGACCATATTACCCTTCACAGTGACAGTTCGATCTAGGGACGCGACTATACTTAAGAAGTCGATAGTGCGGTGCATGTTATCGATTTTATTCCGCTAACAATACTTATTTATAACGTTAAACATTTTTTGTGTTATTAACTCAAAAGTTATTTTGATTAATTTATAATTAATTCATCTGGAAAGCGCAGCGTAGGACGCCCGCCTACAAGGTGGTCAGACCACCTAAAGAAAGTCGCAGGAAGCGCTGCATGCAGGCCGCTGCCAGCAGGTCGCATTGGAGGCGTTTGGGGGAGGCATATGTCCAGCAGTGGACTTCTTGCGGCTGAGATGATGATGATGAAGACTGACAGAAATGGTTTGAAACTCTCTCGTCTGTTCAAAGCTGATCCATGGAGGGGGAATATATATTTTTTATACCACAAAGCTTACGGTCCGCCTGATGGTGAGATATTCTTTATTATGATAAGATAAAATAATTTAAACAGAGACTAGCCCTTACCCCTTACCCCTTTAGGCACTTGTCGAAGTGTACTAATAATATTGATTTGTATAGTGTGGGTGTCATAGTTATAATAAACATGTATGGTTATATTTTGGTAAATAAAGATTATTATTATTGTTAAATATATATATACCTATAATCATCTACACTCCATAAACTACCACCATTTCGGAAACAAAAGCAAAATGGCCACTGGTAAAAGAAATTGCGAAAGAAAGAAAGTTAAGCTTAAGAGAGGTACCGGAGCCCGTCTGGGGAAGGACCTTACAGAAGATCGTAGCCAAATAGCATTGGTCTCGGCCATGTTGTGTTCCTACGGTGAGTAAGGTCTCCAGAGCTCCACTTGGGGGGGTTAGGAGGGTTAGCAACGCGTGAGTGATACCCCCGGTATTGCAAGCGTCTATAGGCTACGGCGATGCTTACCATCAGGCGGGCCGTATGCTTGTTTGCCAACTTTGTGGTATGAAAAAAAACATCTACACTCCATAAACTACCACCATTTCGGAAACAAAACCAAAATGGCCACTGGTAAAAGAAATAGCGCAAGAAAGAAAGTTAAGACCTTTTTAGTCGTTTAACAAATATTAACATAGTCAGATGTAGCTCAACCCTAAGGCGGCCTGTCAACTGGAGCGCAGAGAAGTGGAGCTGAGCCAAAATTAACCAATCGGACTGCATGAAATCTACGCTGCACTTCAGCGGACAGTCATTTGAAAACTGCTTTTAAAATTCATAATATAATTTGAATTAAATTTGAAATAGAAAGCTTTATTTATAAATATACTAGGCGCCACCGAAGTTTCGAAGCAGTTTAGAAGTAAATATCGTTAAACGTCAACACGTGTCAGTCTGACACTTATAAGTGTCAGTTTCGAACTTTGTTTTAAATGTCAGCGCGAGTCAGCTTTGATGACACGTAATATAGCATAGCTGACCCGCGAATAACCCGTGCATACGCCTCCGTAGCATTTGTATGGGATAATAAAATTGTCGTTTTTAGTATTTCCCCCTCCAATTTTTTCATATTTTCTCACCGTTCCAACCTTCCATGACTTTCCACAAATATTTCAAGGTCAAAATTAGGCAAATCGGTCTAGCCATTCTCGAGTTTTAGCGAGACAAACAAATCCGTTAACTACAAGTCTATTACAAGCGTCCGTACAAAATAAAGTTTGTTTTTTTTTTATTTTTTTTATAAATAAATATATATGGGGACAATTCATACAGATTGAGCTACCCCCAAAGTAAGTTCGAAACTTGTGTTATGGGATACTAACTCAACGATATTATATTTTATAACAAATACATATATAGATAAACATCCAAGACCCGAGGCCAATCAGAAAAAGTTCGTTTTTCATCATGACCCGACCGGGGATCGAACCCGGGACCTCCTGGGTGGCGGTCTGGCGTGGTAACCATTACGCCACGGAGGTCGTTTTGACCAGAGCATAATAAAATATTATTTCATTTCATTTCAAAAGATAATACAATAAAGAAGATTGAGAAACAGTGCAGCAGTTTACAAGGTATCCTTAAAAAAATTATTTTATGTTTTACAGCAGGCAAACAGGCAAGCTGGCGACCTGATGGAAAGTGGCCGCCCATGGACATCAGCAATACCACGGGCGCTAGCAATGCGTAGCCCACCCTTCTGACGAGACCTCTTGACATAAAATCACACCTCATGCAGCGCAGCGCAGCACAGCACAGCGCGTTGCAGCTTATGACGTTGTAATCTATGCAATTATTATGAAAAAGGACACACCAAACGTACGACGCGTAGCTGCGCAGCGCTGTACAGCATTATGCGTTTGGTGTGTCCTTTCTTATAATATTGCATAGATTACAACGCCATCAGCTGCATCGCGCTGTGCTGCACTGCATGCGGTGTGCTCCGCCCTAAATAGTCCCATGTCATGGTCCGAAGGAAACACAGAGGCTGGGAGCTCATTCCACATCTGGCGAGCGAGAAATTCGAGAAATGAAATTGAAAAATCATATTTGAAAAAAAAAGGAATAAAATTTTCCCTAACATCAAAAAGCCTATAAATAGCCCTAATTGAATGAATACAGGCACATTTTCAGCATTTGATAAAAATAAAAAAAAATCTTTATCCACCATTTAACCCGACATCCTAAGTTAATATATCGGGACTGCATGTAGTATAAGGTATAGAAGACAGCGATTGTTCATAATATTGTTTATGGTGAGCTCAGTGCTGGAGGCTGGCGGGCCGACTCTCAGTAGTGGTTGTCATCTTGGGGGACTGGCCTGCTCGCTTTATTAACATCTACATATTCGACATATTTAGGATTTGACCATAGCGCTATTTGGATCGACATCCCGCGTTTAGAGCTTGATTGCTGTATGTACCTGGATCTGTATTTTATTTATTCTTATAAATAATGTACTTATACATTGTAACAAAAGAGTGAAAGAAAAAAAATTGCTAAATGACAAAAAAGGCCGTAACCGGGTTTCTTTCGCCATTTCTTTTACCGGTGGCCATTTTGCATGTGTCCGAAATGGTGATAGTATATAACGTAGTTTATTTTCTTTATACATATATACAAATTGTAAATGACAAGAAAAAGTACCTGTGAAGGTCTAATTTCTGAAATAAACGATTTCATTTCATTTCATTTCCTTTAATTTCGATTCAATATTTTATAGGAAAATTTTTCGATTCAATATTTTATTTAAACGATCACGTTTTTAGAGTCGTGGAGGGAAAGAAAGAATTAAACATTTCATAGTAGTAGTTGGCTAGCACTACTATGAAATGTTAAATTTTTTCTTTCCCAAATGGTAGTATTTTTGTTTTTTTTTATGCCACAATGTTGGCAAACAAGCATACAGTCTTGGAGCTCTGGAGACTTTGCTCACCGTAGGAACACAAAATGGCCGAGACCAATGCTATTTAGCTACGATCTTCTGTAAGGTGGAGGTCCTTCCCCAGACGGGCTGCTCCGATTTGAGCGGATTATCCGCTGTGCTCTACCTACCTCTCTTAAAAGGAGTAGTTTATAGAGTAGATTAATTATTACATAAATAATTTATTACTGTAATGTATTGTAATCTTTCACGAGAGAAAATGTTTCTCTAAATAAATATTTTTGAATCTTTTGAATGGTAATGTCTCGTTAGGCTGGCTTGACCGGGGCAGTAATATTACACACAATATTGACGTGTAATAGCTGTGATATGCCGCTGCCTTTTGTACGATGAGTGAGAGAGCCGGAAGCCTAATAGCCCTCCTGCTTCCTACTCCCATTTTCACTTTCCTTCCCCCGTCCTTACTTTTCATCTTTCATAGGTGGGCAAACAAGATTATGTAGTCGTGGATGTCCATGGTGTGGTGATTGCTTACCATCAGGAGACTGTTTTAAATTCCCACAGTACATAATAATAAATAATAATAAATAATAAATAAATATATAGGGACAATTCATACAGATTGAGCTAGCCCCAAAGTAAGTTCGAAACTTGTGTTATGGGATACTAACTCAACGATATTATATTTTATAACAAATACATATATAGATAAACATCCAAGACCCGAGGCCAATCAGAAAAAGTTCGTTTTTCATCATGACCCGACCGGGGATCGAACCCGGGACCTCCTGGGTGGCGGTCTGGCGTGGTAACCATTACGCCACGGAGGTCTTCAAGTACATGAACATGTATGTTTGTTTTGGTCTGGATGTTTTATGTTTAATTAAGTATCTATGTATTTACAAAAAAAAATATTTAAGTAAATATATTTATCAACAATCCTGTACCTATAGCACAAGCTTAGTTGCTTAGTTTGGGACTAGATGGCGTTGTGTGATTCGTCCAATATTTCTTTTAGTAACTAAGTAGCAAGATCTTTCGCTCGTCGCTTATATATTGCATTTCCATTTCACCGCGTTTCCACTTTGGGAGCGGTTTCCACTAATTAATTACCTTTCAAAGCTCTGTGCCGACGCGAAATGGCTGCGCAGACAGACCGACGGACAGATAAAAATATACATGATATATGCAAGTATCTATAATAATATTATAAAGAGGTATTTGTGAGTTTGTAGGGGTTAATCTTGGGTTAATCCCTGAATCTACTGAACCGATTTTTTTTTTTTTTTTAATTATTGAAATTAATCTCCTTCAATTTGAATGGAGAGATTTCAGATGGAAAGAAAGAAGAAATGTTTCCTATGGGACTTTGTTTGGACTTCTTACAGCCAGTTTCTGAAACGTTAATTTTTAAAGTTAAGGACTCATTAAATTATATCTGTCGCGGTCAAATAAAGAAAAAAAGGTTTTTTTAAATAAAACTGAGGCGACTGCGTGCGGTCTAGCGGTCCGAGTTCCGAGTTCTGCCATCGGTCCGACTGCTTTTGTGTGTGTAAGATTCTGCCACAACTTAAATTATAGTGAACGCAGAACGCAGAACTCGAAATTCTGACCGCTAGACCGCGCGCCGCAGAACTCGGAACTCTGACCGCTAGACCGCGCGCAGTAGCGTCGGCGCGCCTAAACAGCAAACTGCTGACCATACTGAACTATAAATACAACTGAAACCAGCGTAAACAGGGCATAATATAATAACCCAAAGACTGCAAATGAAATGAAAACGTCGGGGGGCGAAATAAAAAAAATATTCGTCCCATTTCTTTATACCCTTAAGAGGTATTTGTACTTTAAAAAAGATTCATATCTTGACCTTTTCGGGATGGCGAATCTCCGTGGACATTAAAAAATATGTAAAGAGTTCTTCAAATTTCTTAAGGACTTTTCTTTCGGGAGTTAGGAGTATTATGGTTTGTTTTTTGGATACGGTAAAACATTTTTTTATTTACAGAGCCATCAGGTCGCCTCCATTTCAACGCATAATCATCCCTGAAGGGATACGGGTCTCCTTTCAATCGAAGGAGATTAGAGCGTACTCTGCCACGCTACCCCAATGCGGAGGTCAGGGGTTTCAAGCCGCCTGAAGACTACTGACTTAGCTTAACAACTGTCATCCATCGACCACAGCCGGGAGCGTTGGCTTAACGTTTTCCGAAGCACGGAGAAGCTCGAGATAACGAAACCCATCCAAACAATGGCTAGGATCAACACACTCAACGTCAACGCAACGTCTCAATCCTCTCATAAGCTGATCGCACATTTGTCAGCACCGTACGCGCCACACGCGCCGAACGCGCAACATTTCTTGATAGCCTCGCACATTCGCGTACGTGCCGTAGAAGCGCCGTACACGCCTTACGCAAATCTTTAGTGTATGGCCAACAAATTGAGCACGTGCCATACGGGCCGTGCACGCCGCGTTATATGACGTCATCAGAATGCTTCCTTCAAATTCGGATGCCTACCGCACTTTACGAAATGCGGCGCATACGGTGCTGGTGAAATGTGCGAGGTTTCACATCATTGCATACAACGAATTCAAAATTGCGGCGCGTACGGTGCTGGCAAATGTGCGATCAGCTTTACATAAACAGTTACTGTGATCATCGTTCTCTAACTTGTTCAATGAGGGTTTTCTGACATGACACCCACTAGGCGGCAGCACTGAGAGAGTTCCAGCAACCTGTCAAAAGTGTCATAGCGCTGCATAGCGCCAAGGACTTAATATCCAAAGGGACAGATTTGCATAGCGCCTATATTATACGTGTTTATTTTTTGGACGTTGACTTGACACTTTTGACAGCGCGGATTATTGGGATGGGACCTCTTGCCAAAGTGGCGCCATCTAGTGACGTAAATTTTCGTGAAAACCCTCATTAATTTGACGTTGTTGGCGTCATAAAACTCGAATTATCAAATTATGCCACATCTAACTTTCTTAATACATCCATAATCTACATTATCCTGGATATAATATTGCATATTCAGTGAGAATGAAACTCGGTCGGAAATTCCGCCATCTTGTTTTGTATATTGACTACACACTTCCGGTAGCGGGAATGCTTGTTTATTGAGTATTATTATATTTTATGAATGTTCCCGTTTTATTGCTACGACATTTATAAGTCTACTTCCATACTTATTTTTGTATTTAATTTTTAATGAATAGTTAAAATATTTAGATGACCCTAAAAATAAATATTTTAATTATCTACTTGACACTTACCTGCGCTCACATTTAGATAAATTCTATAGTGAAAAGATAAAGTTTTGTTTGTAAAATAAGTTCTTCATGATTCACACAGCGCCATCTGGTCCCAAAGTAAGTTACGGCTAAACCTGTGTTATGGGTACCATACTATTTATTTATTTAAATTTATTGACCACAATACACTGTAACGAGGCGCGCGTCCCGGGAATCGAACTCGGGGCGGAGCCTTGGTTAACAGAGGAGACAGGGGAGGCCACTCTCGGGCGGAGGAATCGAACCACCTGGCCGGAATCGCCTGCTGCCTCCAGAAAACTCTCTGAAGCCTCCAGCGAGGCGACAGGAGGTCGTATCGTCGGTCCAATAGTAAACTTGCCAATCTGCAAATGTCAAACTTTTCAGTAGAGGGAAAATAACACAAAAATTGGCACTGTAAATCAGGTTTTCTATGTACCTTTTCAAGTTTGTTTATACATTAGTCAAAAATATTATACTTAATAAAAATATTGTAAAATATATATATTTTGCATTATGTACAAAGTTAAAGCAGATTGGCCTATACACCATTGTCAGAATAAGACAAGTAAAATAATTTTGTTGTGTTCAAGTTGCCAAAGTGGTAGATGCGTAAATTGACCGCGGTGGCGTATAGTTAAAGATATACATTTTTGATTGTCAACTAGCGAAAGTGCCCTTTAATATTAAGATATTCATTCTATAGAATATGCATTTTAGCTCTGGCAAGAGTTGCACAGAATAGCAACGTTATAGTGGTTACGTTTTCACAGTTAAAACTGTCAGTTGAAAGTGATCGTGTGTATTACCAAATACTATAGAAGACTAATACCCACAGCTTCGAAGATTTCTGGCAAGACGCGACACTAGCGCCCCTACGGCATGAGGGCGGCATGAGGTGAACGATTTCAAAACTTTTGTGCGTTTTGTATGCAAAATGTTATAGCGCCCCTAGCGGCATGAGGTGAACGTTGGTCGTGGTCCACCTGCGTGGTACACCTGGGTGGACCACGGGCATTTTTTCTTGCCCATGGTCCACCTCTGTCCACCTAGGTGGACCACGGGCATTTTTACTTGCCCGTGGTCCACCTTTTTAATAATATATGAAATACTATTGCAAACCTTTTTGAACTTTTTAGGGTTCAGTAGTAAAATACAAGGAACTATTATAGTTTCAGAAGTAATGCTAGAAAGCTGTAATTCGTTATGTATTATGTTTCCGGAAATGTATTAGAATCAGTTAGAATACATTTCCGTTTCAATTACATGTCAATTTCAATTACATAGCTTGAGCTATGTAATTCTGTCATTGTATATGTTACGCTCAAAAACCGAAAACGCTCAGTGAGCGGCAAAATAGACCACATCGCGTTGATTGAACCGTAAGAAAAATTCGCGCCTCACTCGCTTCGCTCGCTCGGCGGCGGTGTTATGATCACAAGATAACCCTAACCTAACCCACCAATGTCTGTTGGTATTCAAACAATTTCTTACGGCGAATTATTCTTACGGTTCAATCAACGCGTTGTGAGCTATTTTTCCGCTCACTGGGCGTTTTCGATATTTGAGCGTAACATATACAATTCCTAGGAAATGTGTTATTATAAAGCGCAATGCAATGGCCACAAGCTAACCCTAACCTAACCCAGCTTTGTCTGATGAACAACATGTTTCAATTATTTTATTTACAGACACATACATTTCCGGTAACACATAATATTATCAATGCTAAAAAGTAGAACAAAATTTTGTAATCATTTTTTTTGGGATGGCTACCTACATGTAAAGTGGGAATAATTTTTTTCGCGTCGACTTCATTTTATGGTCTCCTAAAAAAAAATGTGGTATGATGATTTATGGTTGTGGTACTACAATTTTACGGTTTGCGTATGATTTTACATTAGTTTGGAGAATTACATAAAAATATCATTAGGATATCATCTGAAAATCATTTCAAAATCATCCTAAAACCATCCGAAAATCGTACGAAAACCATATGAAAATCATTTCTGAATCACCATAAAAGCATTCTAAAATAAGACTGAAAATTATTCATAATTAAATCTTAAATCAATCTTAGTCCATCACAAAACTATTCTAATAACATAACAAAAATATCGTCAAAATTACCTATAATAATCTTAAATCATATCAAAAATTTTCGAAAATAATCATTCCTAATCCATCCTAAAAACATTGCTAAATAATCCTAAAAGCATTATTAGTCCATCCTAAAAACATTTCTTAATAATCCTAAAGGCATTCCTAATCCATCCTAAAAACATCCTAACTAATATTATAAATGAGACAGTGAGTTTGTTTGTTTGTTTGTTATTCCTTCACGGCTTAACTAATCATCTGATCATTATGAAAATTTGTATACATATTGTCAGAGGTACAGAGCCCAACATAGACTACTTTTTATCCCGTGAAAGTATGTTTATCCAATGGGAAAATATTTTTTCTACTATAGAGGGTGGTGTATCGGCATTCCTAATCTATCTCAAAAACATTGCATAATAATCCTAAAAACATTCCTAATCCATCCTAAAAACATTTCTTAATAATCCTAAAAGCATTCCTAATCCATCCTAAAAACATTTCTTAATAATCTTAAAACCATTTCTAATCCATCCTAAAACATTGCAAAATAATCCTAATAGAATTCCTAATCCATCCAAAAAGCATTCCTAAACTACACCAAAAACATTCGAAAATAATCCTAGAAATAAACACTAACTCGAATGGAGGTGGACCATGGCCCATTGAATATTTGAATTTCTTATTACAAATCATTTAGGTGGACCACGGGCAAGAAAAAATGCCCGTGGTCCACCTAGGTGTACCACGCAGGTGGACCACGACCAATGCCCGATTATTTTATAACGACACCAATTCTCAATTTCAAACTATAGTTCAAAACAATGTTACGTCACGAAACAGTTGTCAAAGAGTGGTATCGAATAATCTTATTTTAAAATGTTGAAAAATGAATCTCGTAAATAGTCATAAACATACTTAGAAATATTCATTACTTAGGACGTTCACTTCAATCAAACTAAAAATATTAGAAAACGAATAAAAATCTCTTGAGACTTTCAACGGTTTTCTAGTTATCCACTACAATAGAAGTGTCAATCAAAAAGGATTTCAAGTTTTGAGTAGGTAAATTATTCAGCGACGTCATTATTTCAATATTTTTCTAAGTACGAGAATTATCATAATTTTATTATGTAAGTTAAAATTGTAGGTAAGTAAACTATTAAAGACACTAGTTTGAAGAATCATACCAAATACGATTAGTTAAATCACTCATAAATATATTACAAAAAAACATCGATTAAGAACGATTCACTGTGAATCGATTTAGTTAAGAACTCTGACTAAGACAGTTTTATAGTGTGTAGTTTGGTTTTCGAATTACTTTTTGAACCAAGGTAAAGTTTTCAATCTGTCACATAAGCTAAGATACTATTGTGTCGTTTGTTTTCGAATGTCTTTTTGAACCAAGGTAAAGTTTTCTATCTGTCACTTAGGTTAATATACTATTGTGTCGTTTGGTTTTCGAATTACTTTTTGAACCAAGGTAAAGTTTTCTATCTGTCACTTAGGCTAATATACTATTACTACTTTTGGTGTTCCGATTGCTGTATGAACTAAGGTAAAGTATTTAATCTGCCACTTAGGCTAGTAGAAGATAGTGACATTTTTAAAGTTTGTTCATTTTCTGTTTAGGTAAACAGAGTTATAATCACATAGAACAATTTACTTCTGTACAATAGGCATTTTGTGCAGTTAAGCAAAAAAGAAAATGAAGATTGCTCCTACATTTTTAATGTTACAGATACGAATTTTTAACACACCGTAAATATCAAAAAGTTACTAATGTTGGTATATTTAAGTCAAAACTGCCAAAATTGCAGATTGGCAAGTTTACTATTGGACCGACGGTATGAGTGCCGTATTATGTGAGACTGGGGTGAATGGGGGTTGAGAGAGAAAACAGAGGTACAAACAGAGTAACAATGGTTTATTGCTTAGTCTACGACTTATGTCTAGTTTACAGTGGTATATGTACGCGAGGGGCCCGTCGCCCCTTTACATATCATAGATGGTCGACTGGACCACGGGGATCATACGGGTGTCCTGCTCCACCGGAGGGGGCTGGGACGAGTACGGATGGGCAGACGGCGCGCGGCGTACGAGATTTGCAAAAACGGGGAGTGTCGGAGACCTATGGTCACTTCGAGCCCGCTACTGCGTGAGGAATCTATGCGGGACGTCGGAACAGGATCCGGGATTGGATAGCTTAACAGGTAGGGGGGAAGTGATCGGGGTTACAGCCTAGTCTAGCTAGCGAAACTGTGCGGGGCGAGGCGAATCAGAATTCAACCAGCTCGCTCCAACCCTTGGGTTGGATCTCACCCCGCGCTATGGACCTAGGATGCCTATCCTATTCTAGTCGCGGGGCTAATCAGCGCAAGGGAGAGGCGAATCAGAATACAACCAGCTCGCTCCGACCGTTAGGTCAGGTCCCTCCCTGCAGATTGACCTAGGACACCTATCTCGACCTAGCCGCGGTAGCTAATTGAACAAGGGCAAGGCGAATCAGAATACAACCAGCTCGCTCCGACTGTCGAGTCGGTTCCCGCCCTGTTGGATTACCTATGGTGCCTATGTCGGTCTAATCGCGAAGCTATACTTAGCAAAGGCGAGGCGAATCAGAATTCAACCAGCTCGCTCCGACTGTTAGGTCAGATCTCACCTTGCTACATTTACCTATGATGCCTACCCGGGTGGATATGGGAACCAAAAGGATTCGGGGTTTCACGCAGATCGGGATAGAAGGCGCGGGTAGATGTACGTGGGTAGATTTGCAATATGTTAGTGAAATCGACTTGGGGAGTTACGGAGGCGCGCGCGGCGGCAGGGCGTCGCGTCGCGCTCGGGCAGAGTAACGTCGTCCGGCAGGGGTCCCACTATGGGATGCAATTTGGACAGGGTGACGACGTACGGTAGTAGTCTCCCGGTGAGACTGAATTTGGGCAGCGTAACGAGGTATGAGGAGAGAGTGCTTACTGAAGCGTTCGCGGCGCGATGGGTCACAACCGAGTGGCCGCCGATCTGAGCCGGCGCCGGCCTTAAATAGCCGTCCGGCGGCGGTGGCGCGATGAGATCGCGGTGGGGAGTGGTAGGGACGGTGCGCGGCGCGCTGCGTCTGCCCACGCTCAAGCGGTACGCTTGTGTGCGTGTGTGTGTGGCGTTGGTTGCAACGTCACATTCTCCTCCCCCTCCGGAAGATTTTACCTGCAGGGGAAAATCACCTGATTAGCATAAAAACTGGAATAAGTGGCCTTAATGTGGGTCCACCTGAAATATAAAAACGGGAACAAAGGGAGCTCATTCACAAAAAAAAAATCTATTTCTCTATTTCGGTTGCCCTTTTGTGGGCGCGGGATGCCTGTCCCTGTGGTCCACTCACTACATGACCTTATTGATCGGTGGTGTTCGTTTGCCACCCGGGTTCTTAAAAAAGAAAAAGAATTCTAATTTCTACATACATAAGTATTGTGACTATTTGTCACACGGATTCTAGAAAAAAATTATAAGTTTTACATGCTTATGTATTGTGACTGTTTGTCACCCGGATTCTAGAAATAACAATTTTTGTGACTGTTTGTCACACGGATTCTAGAAAAAATTATAAGTTTCACATGCTTATGTATTGTGACTGTTTGTCACACGGACTCTAGAAAAACATTTATAAGTTTCACATACTTATGTATTGTGAGGAAAAAAATTATATAAGTTTTACATACTTAAATTTGTTATCACTATTTGCAGGTTTATTACCTGTCCACACTGTGCCGGCTCCTTTGGCTATGCGTGGCTTTACAACTGAACGACGAAGCGATTAATCATTGTCTCAATAATAATTATTATATAATAAAATAATATAATAAAATATAATAATTATATCTCATTGTCGTGTGACGTTGCATTCCAACGCACACATACGCGCGGCTCGCGAGGCAGGCGGACCGGACAGCAATGCGCGCTGCTCCTCGCCGCGCTTCACCGCGCCCTCACCGCCACCGCTCCTACCAGGCCACTATAAAAGCCCTGCGAACAAGCGTCTCGGTGGCCATTCGGATATGAGCCCCACGCGCGCGTACATCTCTCTAGTAAGCTCCTCTCTTCCTACCCCGTTACGCTGCCCAAATCTAGTCCCATAGTCGGACTCTTGTTAGACGTCGTTACGCTGCCCGAATACCGTCCGATAGTCGGACCTCCGCCGGGCCGTGTTATGTTACCATTAGATTAATTCATATTGTGAGAACCCCGGCCACGAGCCTCGTGGTTATTAGTTTGTTACCTCCTCGTAGATTCCATTTTGTCGTTGGACCCTTTCGAAGGTACCCCGTGTATAGATTCCCGTGGCTTCTACCTCGACCTGCGTGGTATCCCACTTACCCTTCCTGGCTCCCGTTCTAACTCGTTTAGGCACCATAGGTAAATTGGCACGACGAGACACTTCTGTGGCGCGGACTGGATTCGATTCTGACCCGCCTCGTCCTGCCCAGGATAACTCCCGCGATTAGCCTAGGTTCGATAGGTAAATCCGTGAGACGGGACCCTTCGGGGGCGCGGACTGGATTTGATTCTGAATACGCCCCGCGCTCACATAGTTCTGATAGTTCATGTAGGTGAGATAGGGCTCCCTTGAAATAACCCTCTGAATAGCGTAGGCGTCATAGGTAAATAGACACACAGGACACTTCCGTGGCGCGGACTGGATTCGATTCTGACCCGCCCTGTGGTTGTCACAGTATAGTTATCTCCCGTAGGCTCGACCCCGTACTCGCGGACGCTCCGTCCTGACCCTAATCCTGTCTT
This sequence comes from Endotricha flammealis, assembly GCA_905163395.2. Classification (NCBI taxonomy): domain Eukaryota; kingdom Metazoa; phylum Arthropoda; class Insecta; order Lepidoptera; family Pyralidae; genus Endotricha; species Endotricha flammealis. Next base: position 3,682,342 of record LR990883.1, read on the forward strand.
AGAATCCTGTAACGTTTATCCACGCAGCCTCGAGATCGAAGTACAGTCCTAAGTCGATAACCCTGATTGATGAATGATATTAACCGCGCGCCGCCTGCCTCCGTATCGAATAAGCCCCCGCCGGTAGATCGAGAACACAACTACCTTCCGACCGTCATATCCAATTTGTAAGGGCCAGCGGGCCCACCCGGGAGTAGATAATAAGTACATCCATTGTAGAATAAACTTAAGTCCTAGTATAAGCGAATAAATCTTTGTATTACTCTGTTGGTATCACGGATTTCATTTACAACCCTCTCAATCACCCCAGTCTCACATAGGCACTCACACACCCCTCCTGTCGCCTCACTGGACACTTCAGGGGGCTCTAAGGAGGTGAAAGGTATCCTCGGCCAGGAGGTTCGATTCCTCCGCCCAAGATTGACCTCCCTCACCTCCATTGTTAACCAGCGGGCCGTCCCGGGTTCGATTCCCGAGACACACCCACGTTACAGTCGAAATAATTGTACCAACTCTGTGTTGGTTTGTTATCTTATGCAACTACATTTATAAATCATTAGTTACTGGTTTTCCTTTCTGAAATTCACTTATGATTTACCTACCGTTCCCGGTTGCACGGGGCCAAAAAAAAAATTCACTTGGTAACCTCTCTCATTTATCTAATAACAGAAACCCCTAGAACAACAAAAAACTCTAATTTAAATTAATTGCATTTCACTTATCTTTTGGCTTGAACTTGTCGGGCACGTACGATGGTCCTCGTACGAGTCCGTACCGGCTGCCCCTATATCTTGGCCTCCCGGTGCGCTTTTTCTTCTTCTTCTTGTCCTCGGGGAGCGGAGTCGCCGCGGCTGCGGCTACTTCGCTCCTCGATGGGAGTGGTAGGCCGTCGCCCGTCGGCGGGATCGGTGGCAGCGGTGGAGGCGGTGGTCGTCGGCGGCGCGGTGGTCCCTGCGCGCGTGCTGTCGGCGCGCCCTGCGCGCCCGCCGGCTGAGCGGGCGCCTGTGGGCGCGGTATCGGCGCTTTTGTGCGCCTGGGCGGCGCGTGTTGGGCACGCGCTTGGACCGTTGTGGGCGCCCGCCATGCCGGCACGGCCTGTGCGCGCGCTGGCTGGGCGGGCGCTCGTTGTCGCGTCGCCGATGGTCCCGGACTGGCCGCGTGCCATGTTGGTTGGCACGAGGCACGTGCGTCTTGTTGTCGCGCTCGCGGTGCGAGCGGCGGTGCCGGCCCGCCTGAAGACGCGTTTCCCTCCGGTGCGCTCCCAGCGCGCGCCGGCCGTTCGTGTGCTGGTTGGTGCGTCGTCGGCGCCGTCGCACGCCACGCCGGGGCGCGCGGGCTGCGTGGCCGGGGCGGCGATGTTGGGCCGGTCGCTAGTGTCGCGAGGGCGATCCTACCTTGGGGCGGGGTTCGCGGCCGCCGTGAGACCAGCGGTAGCTTTGGTCTCGACGGTCTCCGCGGGCCTCCTGCTTCCTGCTGTGTGTTCATTTTCTGTTAACCTTTCTCGTTCCTTTCTGCGTTCAAATGGACCCTTTTCCTCCTTGGTTTCCATTATATATTACTTTACAATTTTCTTCGGGGGTATTTTTAAAAAATGCTTCGTTTGATTTGACGTTTATCAATGTAGCTGTCATCGTTCGGTGTTGCCAGTTCGTGGTGTCGTAGTTACTTCTTCTTCTTATTTTTTTTCTTGTTTGTTTGATATTTCGTTCTTACTTCCCTTACTCCTTGCCGTTAGGGCAATTTTATTTTTGATGGACGGTTTTGTGAGGAGGACCTGCGTTATAACGCGCCGGTATTCCGGCTCGGATTGATTACTCTTTTTTCTAACTTTGCTTTTCGATGTTTCGTTTCTTTCGTTTGTTTGACTTTGCTTGAACAGACAGGTTGCGGGTTTATAGTTTCCGCGTCGGGGACTCCGTCGTTGTCCGGGCTGTTGAACTTTTTCATGTCTTTTATGTGCGCCGTGTATGTCTTCCCTTTCTTTGTGTCCTCCAAGACGAATATTACTGGTGATTTTTCTTCTTTTATTTTGTATGGGCCTGAGTATTTCGGTGCTAATTTTGCGGAGAAATTCTTTTCTGCGTCGGATAGCTTTTTTTTTTGGCGGTAGATGTTAATAACGTACACATCATCACATAAGTTCAAAAATTTAATTTAATTAAATTAATTTACTTACAGTGTTTATTTTAGCACTAATTATAAGACAAATAAGTAATTTCCACACACTAGTATTTGCAACAGTTTTTATGAAGTAAATAGTGTTTTATCACTCAATCCTGCCGGTCATCATAACACTTGCTTGTCACTACACTGTTTGAGGAGTTTTTATAGAAACAAACATTATGACCAGTTACATGGATATATTGGAAACGCAGCATTCCATCGAGGCCAAACTGCTGGAGAGGATGAATAACTTGGAGAAGAAGCTCAAGGCCACACCTCATCAAGGCGCCACTCAAGTCCCTGACACTACACTGCTCAGCGAGTTCAATGACTTCAAGTCCGAGGTTTGGTCTATATTAGCCCTGCTCCGCCAACAGATTTCTTCAATAGCGACTACTATCGATGGTATTGAAACAAGGCACCGAAGAAAATACCTTCTTCTTAACGGCGTGCCAGAGGACAAGGACAGTAATCTGCGTGACTTCATTGTGGGCCTCCTGCATGATAAGTTGAGCGTTGACATTGCACCGGAGAAGCTAACCGTCTGCCACCGTATCGGTAAGACCTCTGAGGATAAATGTCGTCCAGTGCTGCTGCGGTTCACCGATTTGTCCACAAAGAGCGCTGTTTGGAGAAAGAAGACTGGTCTGAAAGGGACGGCTGTCGCTGTTTCGGAGTTTTTGACTCGTCAGCGGCAGGTGGTCTTCAATAAAGCCCGCAAGCGCTTTGGCATTAGGCGATGCTGGACAACGGACGGCACGATCTACGTCAAACTGAAGGACGGATCCAGGCGGCGGCTGATCGCTGACGCCGACCTTGCTGCAATCGCCGCATCGGAAGACGAAGTACTGGGTGATTCCTCGCCTCCACGGGCGACAGCAACGACAGGGGCTGCGGCGACGACAGGGCCGGCGGCGGCGGCGGTGGCGACTTCCCCGGAGCGCTTCTCGAAGGCTATCATTATTTTTCTTGTTATATTGTATATTCGTCAGTGTCCATTAGATAATATCTACATAAGTATTATCTGCACTTTGTGGGTTATTTTAGAAATCATATTTTAGTACTCACTTCATCTATATTTCTTTTTTAATAATTTTATTGTAGGTATCCATCGAAATAATATTACTACGTATAGAAATGACAGCGCCTTCAAATTTTGGCGCCGTGTTCGGCCGTGAGGGGCGCGCCCCTCCCTGGCCCCGCCCCCAACCGAGTCATAGAATATGACATTACTACGCAGGGGCGACACTTTGTTTATATTCTGCCTATTGGACATCCAACTGATTATTCTATTTTGTTACAATATTTTATTTTACTTAATAGATAAATTTAATAGAAAATAGGTATAATATTAGCTTTATAGGTAGGAAGCTACATTACATTTTTGTTCTTAACTTAATATTAGTCAAAAATAAACAGAGATTAAATCAAAACTAACTTTATAGTGAAGCTATTTATATATTGTAGTATTTTGTAATATATGCAATAACCAGGAGACGGTCGCATGCCAGACAAGAGGAGTTGTGTTGAATTTCAAGAATGGTAACGTACCTTTACTCCGAAACTTGTTTGCCCGAATTCATTTGTTCGAAAATGGTTGGTCGAAATTTAAAATGCTGTTTCGTTTTCCATCTTTTTGTTTTCTAAACTACTTCGAAACTTATTTTTTTTACTTAGTCAGTAACTTTATCCACATTTACGTATTTTACCTAGTATATAAAAATATTTTGGAAATATAGTTTAAAAAATCAATATTTAAATTACATATTATTTTTAAAAAAGAATGATTAAAATCGGTCCAAAATTGAAGGAGTAATCGGCGGACCTCCAAAAAAAAACATAGCACCTCCTCCTTTTTTGAAGTCGGTTAAAAAAAAAAGCTACAAAAAATTCAGAAATACCTAAATTATATTATAAAATTGACTGACGCTTAGTACCTACGTATCCCATCTGTACGATTAATTTTTGATAATCTATGATTTTCACATAGAAATGGCGTATGCAATCATGATGCATTAGAAAATAATGAAAAAAAAATTGTTTTGGTTGGTTTTACTTAATTTTTTGTATACTTAGCGATGATAAGTTACGCCGCTATCTTTCTTCCTTACTGTTGAACGGTTTTTACAAGTTTTTATTGAACATGACGGCATTTTCCAATATTTTTTTTGACATAAATTCGAGGACCAATCACGATGAGCGTCGGCAAGTTTCTAAACGAGTTGATGTCTATTGGCCTCAACGTATGGGGACAAAAATTTTGTCCGCGGTGTCCGTTCTATACGTAGTAATATTATTTCGATGTAGGTATCTCATTCCTCACAGTTCTCACAACAAAATTTGCACTTTGACATTGACATGTTTATGTCTGTTTGACATTCATAATGTCCACTTCTTCTTTTTTTTTTGTGCCTGGTAACATAATTTTAAAATTACTTCAAAGCAGGCCAAAGACACTGACGATTCTGGAAGCTTTTACTGTTGCCATATTTTAATAATAATGTAGTTTTTTTTTTTTCTTCTTACTTTTTAGTTTGTGAAAACCGGCAGGATGCAATTAATTTACGCATTCATAATATATAATCGTATTACATAAATATATTTTATATTATTCATATTATTCATATTATATTATTATATTTATTTATAACATGTCAGATGATGATTCTTTCCATTCGGCTATTGACACCAGCAACGATTCTTTTGAAGATCCAGAAACCCTTGGCACTCTCCTTGATAATAAACTTAATAACGAACCCTTTCTTTTCAACACCTGCCACATCAACGCACAAAGTATTGCAGCTCATTTTTCTGATCTCCTTGACACTTTCTCTTCTTCTTCTTCTGTTCATGCCGTTTTAGTCTCTGAAAGTTGGCTGAAACCAAGTCTCTCTTCCTCTTCATATTCACTGCCAGGATTTGTGTTGGTTCGTAACGACCGTATTGGGAAAGGTGGTGGTGGTGTTGCCATCTACCTGCGTAGTGACATACCCTATAAAGTGCTCTTATCTTCTCCTTCCAGGTATGCTGGTAATGCTGAATATCTCTTTCTCGAAATTTCTATGAAGGGTGCCAAAGCCATTCTCGGAGTCGTCTACTGTCCACCTACTATAGATTATTTTTCTCATCTGGAAACTGTTCTTGAATCTCTCTGTTCGGATTACACGCATCACATAATCATGGGTGATTTCAACACGGATCTCATGAGTACTAACACTCAATCACTCAAGCTTCTTAACATTATCAAGTCGGTCAATCTCTCTATTCTGCCTTTAGAGCCTACACACCACAACCCTTCTTCACCTGATACATGGCTTGATTTAATCCTCACATCTTCTGTTGACCATGTTGCCAGACATGGGCAACTCTCTGCTCCTGGTTTCTCTAAGCACGACCTCATATATTTGCAGTATAAATTAAGACCACCTAAAATTAAACCTAAAACTATTTTGATGCGGAACTTTTCAAAAATTAACAAAGAGAAACTTACGGCCGATGCTGCGAAGCTAAACTTTTCCACAGTGCTTGAAGCGTCTACAATAGATGAAAAAGTCTCCCACTATAATTTTACAACAATTTTAAGCTTGTTCGACGCTCATGCGCCTTTAAAATTAGTAAAAGTTAAGCGGCCACCTGCGCCGTGGATTTGTCGGGACATACGCATGGCAATGACGCGACGGGATAGGGCATTTCGTGTGTTCAAGCGTGAGAGGTCAGAGATGAACTGGCAGTTTTATAAGACTGCTCGAAATAGGTGCAACACCATGGTAAGAGCAGCTAAACGAAAATATATCCACGACAACATTAGTAACTCATCTTCGACCAACATATGGAAGTTTCTTCACTCTCTTGGTTTGGGTAAGTCACCCACCCACAGAACACAAAAAGAACGAGAAATGTAATAAGACGGTTTTTGTACCGGAACCGATGTCGCCACTTACACACACAGTTACATTTCAACACATTCATAGAATAATCTCCGACAGTCACACTCACACAAATCGTAAGCTCGTGATTTGTAGTTCGATTACGAACACAGAAGTAAGAAGTGTATTATAGTGACGGGCACCTAACGAAAAAGGGCGACAAGCATTATCGATAAGTTTACCTCTCGATATTTTACAATAACAATTTATTACGGACTACAACTATGAACTATAATACCTATTTAATTTTAAATAATTAAAAAAAAAAGTTTTTAGTTTTTATTTATTTTATTTTTGGAAAATAGTAATTTTTAGTTTCAAACCAATTAAAAGAAAGAACTTAAAAAAAATTAGTACATAGTAATAAGCGATTTTTTTAAAACTAATCAAATGAGTTTTTAGGTGAGCTACTTTCCCCTTGAGTTTGCTCCAATATTTATGGAACTGGGACACCCTGTACAAGGAATGCACTGTAGCAAAAGTTTCAAATTATTATACTTTCAAAAATTAGAAATACAAAATTATCGATACTAAAATATTCTACTTTTGGCAGCACTACATGGGCTTGTGCGACGGCCATTATTACTTTGACAGATCGCGGAAGCTATAAGCGGCGGTACCACGATATTTTCACAACATTGTAATTATCGTTACGTTTGCATTCCATTGTACGTGCATACCGCAAAACATTGAAAAACGCGGATCCAAAACAAGCAATGGACAATATTTTTAACGGAAGTATCGACTATGCCGTATATTGTTTAATGATTTCTATGCCTCAAAAATATTTCGTTAATTTGTCATTTATATGGAAAAATATTAAATAATTATACTAACCTATGATAAGTAACACCACTATTACTTGAATTTACCGTATCACTGCGATTTTTGCACGTAATTAAAGCACAAGCCGACATTTTTGTTGACGTTGTCGTTGCAAGCGTTGTTTTGTGAATGACTTAGAACAATCAAGTTCCTGCACATTTGTGCAGAAAATGGCGTCATGCGCCCCGCCCACAAACCATATCTCTTGTATTTTGATATCTGTGCACCCACCGAATCACAGAGTTTACCCTTCTCTCTAAACGATTTTAATAACCATTTCTCCTCTGCTCCTTGTCTTGATAATAGCACTAAATCTAGCACTTTCTTGAAGATTGCTTCCATGGTACACTCTCCAAATGTGTCTTTCACTTTTTCTCCTTCTTCTGAAGATGACATTCGTAAGAACATTATCTCGATTAAATCCAAAGCAGTTGGTTGCGATGACGTGAGTAGAGACATGGTCATCGCTGTCATGGAAATTACTCTTCCCATCCTTAACCATATCGTTAATTATTCTCTCCTGAGTGGCACTTATCCCCACCTTTGGCGTAAGGCTCTTGTCTTACCTCTTCCTAAAATTTCCACCCCTTTGCAATTAAATAATTATAGACCTATTTCCATTTTACCGTTCCTCTCCAAAGTCCTTGAAGCTGTTGTTCATAAGCAAATGTCCGCTTTTATTTTTTCCAACAACTTACTTTCCCCTTTTCAGTCTGGCTTTCGCCCAGGGCATAGTACTGCCACTGCTCTTCTAAAAGTAACCGAAGACATTCAATCAATGGTGACCAGCTTACATTCCATACCAACGTATGGAATGTAAGCTGGTCACCATTATCGCTCTCATAGACTTCTCTAATGCTTTCAACATGGTTGACCACGATTTACTTCTTACCATTCTTAAACATCTAAATTTTTCCTCCTCTGCTTTGGATTGGTTTTCTTCTTATCTTCATGGACGTCAGCAGGCAGTGCGAGTTGGTCGTGAATTGTCTGACTGGAATGCTTTGTCTGCAGGCGTTCCGCAGGGTGGCATTTTGTCCCCTCTATTATTTTCCACTTTTATTAATATTTTGTCTTCTTCGCTCAGTTGCTCTTACCATTTCTATGCAGACGATTTGCAGATATATATACAGACACCTGTGGATAAAATAAACAATGCAGTCATTAAACTCAATGAAAATCTTTGCTTTATCAGCGACTGGTCTAAGTCATTTGGGATACCTGTAAACCCAAAGAAGTGCCAAGCATTAATCGTAGGTAGCTCTAAACAAACTGCCCGAATTGATTATTCCTCGATTCCACCTCTCACGTTCGAAAACAAAGTCATCGCATTTAGCTCCAGTGTCAAAAACCTTGGACTACACATTGACGCTACGCTAAGCTGGACTACGCAAGTTGCAGAAGTTAGTCGTTCTGTTATGTCGGCACTGCGATCCCTGAATCGCCTCAGACATTTTCTACCCATTGCTACCAAAGTCACACTTGTTCAAACCCTGATTCTCCCACTTATTGATTATGGTGATGTGTGTTATCCTGATCTCAATGAAGATCTCCTCAACAAGCTAGATCGGCTTATTAACAATGCAATCCGTTTCATTTTCTGTCTGCGCAAATATGATCACATTTCATCCTTTCGATCAAAGCTTGGGTGGCTGCCCATTCGCCAGCGCAGACATCAGAGAATATTAACAACACTCTTTTCTATTTTATTTAATCATAACTCTCCTGAATATCTCAAAGATAAATTCCGATTTCTCTGTGACTCTCATGACCGTCAACTCCGTTCTGATAATTCTTTCAAACTTTACACTCCTCTCTGTCATTCTGCTTTTATGTCTAATTCTTTCACTCTTCATGCTTCACGACTCTGGAATGCGCTACCCGACCCTATTAGATGCACCAAAAATGCTTTTATTTTTAAAAAGAATGTGCGTGCTCATTTTTTGGATTTGATTAAGGAATCGACATCATTTGTTTAATGTATCCGTCACCGTCATCTTTAAACGCGTAATTTTATTATTATTTTTCTCCCCCCTTTAATTGTTTATGTTGCATAGGAATCATCTATATGTATTATATATTTATTATATATGTATGTATGTATATATCTATTGTATCTATTATATTATGTATGTAGGTATATGTGTATATTATATTTATTTAATAATATTTAATTTTAACAAGCCGCTTTCGTGAATTTCTGCACTCCCAAGGGTTGACTGGTAGAGAATGCATTTAGCATTAAGTTCGCCTGTTGTATCAGTACTTTGTGTATTGTGGTCAATAAAGATAATTAAATAAATAAATAAATAAATAGCGGGAAGTCTCTTTTTAGGACTAATTCGTTTAGTTTTGGTTTCCATTGACGTCGTTGTTTATCATAGTGTTGTTTTTGTTTCTGTGATTAGCTATCGTCGTTGTGGGGAATTCGTTGTTATCGTTGGGTCTTCTGAGTTCTCTTCCGAACATGAGGAATGCCGGGGTGTACTTCGTGGAGTCTTGCCTTGACCGGCTAGGATTGCCTTCTTCTTTTTATTTCTTGTTGTTTCTAAGGTTTTCCCGCATTCTTGTAAAATTTCTTCGTTAATGTATGTTGCCACTGAGCCTGTGTCTATTAATCCGGTGTATTCTTTTCCTTCGACTTTTATTTGCACGAATGGTCTAATGTCCTTTTCTGATTTCCCGTCTAGTGTACTAATCTTTATTTTCCTGCAACAGTTTCTACTCAGTACCCCCATTGTTCCACATCCGCTACAAAATATTCTTTTCTGGTTCCTGCACTGCCTTCCGTTATGGCCGGCTTCTCCGCAGTTCCAGCAATGTGGTGTCTGGTTGAAATTCCCTCTTATTTTCCTTCCTTGTTCTGCAGTTGTGGGCTGTTCTCTTCTTATGTCGTTTGTTGTCGCGCTTCTTGGGTATCTTTCCTGGAAATTATTCCTTCTTACTTCTTCGTAGTGAATGTTTTCGAAGTCTCCCGCCATAGTTATCAGGTCTCTTAGTGTCCTACAGTCCTGTCTTTTTATGTAGTACTTGTAGTTCGGCTTCATGTTATTGTAAATCATGTCTATTGTTTCGTCCTTATTCATTTTCCCGTACCTTCTCGTCAACGTCTGCATTTGTGTTATGTAATCAATGAATCTTTCGTTTGGATACTGTTTCCGCGCCGCTATGCGGAACAGCAGGTTCCCCTCATAATTCTGTGGGAAGTAGAACAATTTGAAGTCTTTCTCGAAGTCCTCCCATTTGTTCCAGCTTTGGCTATTATTCCTGTGCCACAGTAGAGCTTTCCCTTGCAGTAGTCTCGGTATAAATTGTAAGAGGTCGTCCTTATTTCGCGTCACAGTGTGTGTCAGCTCCTCTATTCTCTCGAAGAATTCCACGGCGTCGCCTGTGGTGTCAAACGTGACGTTCCACCTTGTTAGTATCTTCTCCAGACTCCTTAATTCCCTGTTGTCTTCTATTGTTGTGGACATTGTGTCTTGAAATTTGTCTTCTTCCTGTGAAATTTCTGTCTGTTCTCCGCTGAGTTCCCCCGGGTTTTCTTTTTCCTTTATGAATTGGACCAGTCGTTTTCTCAACTCCTCCACCGTCCCGGTGGTTTCTATTTCCCTTTTCTCCAGTTCGGTTACTAATTGTTCTTTGGACAGTTTGTAAAGCCACGCAGTCGGCATCTAGCCTGTTTACTACCTTTAATCTAACAATAATTTCTATGTTCCCCCTTTTCAAAGATCAAGAAGGATTAATCCTGTTTGCCTCCTTTGGCTTGTAAAAAAAAAAATAAACAAAACAAAACTTTACTGTTTAAACAAACAGAACTTATCCCGTTTGCCTCCTTTGATTACAAAAAAACTTATACTATTTTCGTCAAATATCCCTCTGAATCCGTCTGAATATATCCAAAAAGAACAAAAAAAAATTTTCTGTTTGCCTCCTTTGAGTTTTTATAAAAAAAAAAGTTATTTTTGTTTTAGTTTGGTATCGGTGTTTGTCTGAATGCGACTAAAAACAAAAAAAATAAAAAATAAAAAAAAATTACTGTTTGCCTGCTGAATTTATAAAAAAACTATCTCTTTTCTACTTGTTTTAGTCCCCGATTGTTTGTTCGAATGCCGCGAAAAAAAATTTTTTTACCTGTTTGCCTGCTGAGTTTTGTAAAAAAAAACTATCTCTTTTCTACTTGTTTTAGTACACGATTATTGTTTGTACGAATGCCGCGAAAAAAAAAAAATTTTTTACCTGTTTGCCTGCTCCAGAAATTAAAAAAAACTATTTACGCGTTTTATGGTTTTTATTTCTGTTTATACGTTTTATTTTACTCGTTCAATGTTTACGTAATTTTTATTCATCGCTCGACGCGTGCTCTTTGGTCCGCCCGATCGGCGACCTTTGGTCGTTTATTTTTTCCTACCTCCTTTTATTTTTCTAGTTACCTACTTTTATTTTATTATCGGGTGTGGTTTTACGTATCAAAGCTACTTTTTACTTATATGATATTTATCTTATTACTTATTTTTAGCGGTTTGATTATCTTATTTTATTCTATATTCCTTATCTCTTTGTTTTATCCCTAGATTTTTCTTATCTACCTATTGGGCCACTCTGTCGTTCAATTTATTCGGGTTTTAACTTTAACTTTTTCTTTCTATTCGTTCCGCGAACGCTTCGTTAATTCGATTCTTTTACTTTCTTTATCTTAAATGGTTTTCGGTTTATCGGCGGGTTTTCACTGTTATTCTTTCTTATTTTTATTGAGACGGGTTTATACGGGTTATTAGTAAAATTAAATACGGGATTCGCGGGAAAATTTACACTCTCTCCTCGTCAATTTATTATTCTTAGTTTATTTATACGAATTTATCTCTGCTTTATACTTTATCTCCGCCTTCACCAGTTTCACATCGGTACTCAAAATTATGTTGTTCGTTGCTCAATTTTGAGCTGAACGAATAGCACTGATTCCGCTGGGCACCTGTGGGACGTAGGGTCTCAAGGGGTGCAGACGCGAAGGGGTAAAAACGTTGGGCGCCAGTGTAACGAGGCGCGCGTCCCGGGAATCGAACTCGGGGCGGAGCCTTGGTTAACAGAGGAGACAGGGGAGGCCACTCTCGGGCGGAGGAATCGAACCACCTGGCCGGAATCGCCTGCTGCCTCCAGAAAACTCTCTGAAGCCTCCAGCGAGGCGACAGGAGGTCGTATGAGTGCCGTATTATGTGAGACTGGGGTGAATGGGGGTTGAGAGAGAAAACAGAGGTACAAACAGAGTAACAATGGTTTATTGCTTAGTCTACGACTTATGTCTAGTTTACAGTGGTATATGTACGCGAGGGGCCCGTCGCCCCTTTACATATCATAGATGGTCGACTGGACCACGGGGATCATACGGGTGTCCTGCTCCACCGGAGGGGGCTGGGACGAGTACGGATGGGCAGACGGCGCGCGGCGTACGAGATTTGCAAAAACGGGGAGTGTCGGAGACCTATGGTCACTTCGAGCCCGCTACTGCGTGAGGAATCTATGCGGGACGTCGGAACAGGATCCGGGATTGGATAGCTTAACAGGTAGGGGGGAAGTGATCGGGGTTACAGCCTAGTCTAGCTAGCGAAACTGTGCGGGGCGAGGCGAATCAGAATTCAACCAGCTCGCTCCAACCCTTGGGTTGGATCTCACCCCGCGCTATGGACCTAGGATGCCTATCCTATTCTAGTCGCGGGGCTAATCAGCGCAAGGGAGAGGCGAATCAGAATACAACCAGCTCGCTCCGACCGTTAGGTCAGGTCCCTCCCTGCAGATTGACCTAGGACACCTATCTCGACCTAGCCGCGGTAGCTAATTGAACAAGGGCAAGGCGAATCAGAATACAACCAGCTCGCTCCGACTGTCGAGTCGGTTCCCGCCCTGTTGGATTACCTATGGTGCCTATGTCGGTCTAATCGCGAAGCTATACTTAGCAAAGGCGAGGCGAATCAGAATTCAACCAGCTCGCTCCGACTGTTAGGTCAGATCTCACCTTGCTACATTTACCTATGATGCCTACCCGGGTGGATATGGGAACCAAAAGGATTCGGGGTTTCACGCAGATCGGGATAGAAGGCGCGGGTAGATGTACGTGGGTAGATTTGCAATATGTTAGTGAAATCGACTTGGGGAGTTACGGAGGCGCGCGCGGCGGCAGGGCGTCGCGTCGCGCTCGGGCAGAGTAACGTCGTCCGGCAGGGGTCCCACTATGGGATGCAATTTGGACAGGGTGACGACGTACGGTAGTAGTCTCCCGGTGAGACTGAATTTGGGCAGCGTAACGAGGTATGAGGAGAGAGTGCTTACTGAAGCGTTCGCGGCGCGATGGGTCACAACCGAGTGGCCGCTTATCAGTTCGGGTGTACTGACACCCTTTACTGAGACACCGGACTGTTGCGGGAGCGTAGGGCTCTCACCGCCAAAAATTTACAGTGTCTGCCTAGGGGCGCCCCAGAGGGGGGCTCGAACCTCGGCCTATGGCGACACTGGGGGAAGGCGAACGGATCGGAGAGAAGCGGCCGGGCACGTGCCGGTACCGCGAAAACCGAGTCCCTACAGGAGGGTGGCGCGACGCGCGGCCCCGCCGGCGGGGCCGATATGACGGACGTGTGTGTCTGCTTTGTGTCGCGGATTCTAATTGTTTGTACGCCTCGATGGCGACTGTAATGGCGTCGTCCGGGTCGTTGAGGACGTGCCGCGGACGACGTTTGGACCTAATGGTGTCAGCCGGAGCGGGATAATCCCCTGCGGCTTTCACCAATGTATTGGGGTGATGGTCGAGAGAGTCGAAAAATCTGACTGAGCATTGCTTTAGGTGGTGCGAGATGGTCGGCACACCTAAGTCAATGTGGAGGTTTTTGTTCCGAATGAACCAAAGCCCACCAATGGCTTTGCGCAAAAACCTATTCTGGATGGTTTGCAGCCTGTGGATATGAGAGGGCGCGGCGTGGGCGAAAACTGGACTCGCGTAAGTCATTATCGGCCTAATTCACGTTGTGTAAATTCTCACCTTATTTCTAAGAGAGAGTTTACTACGCCCATTGAGCAGATAATATAGTCGTCCGGCAGGGGTCCCACTATGGGATGCAATTTGGACAGGGTGACGACGTACGGTAGTAGTCTCCCGGTGAGACTGAATTTGGGCAGCGTAACGAGGTATGAGGAGAGAGTGCTTACTGAAGCGTTCGCGGCGCGATGGGTCACAACCGAGTGGCCGCCGATCTGAGCCGGCGCCGGCCTTAAATAGCCGTCCGGCGGCGGTGGCGCGATGAGATCGCGGTGGGGAGTGGTAGGGACGGTGCGCGGCGCGCTGCGTCTGCCCACGCTCAAGCGGTACGCTTGTGTGCGTGTGTGTGTGGCGTTGGTTGCAACGTCACAACACTAACAACAGGCGGACTTAATACTAAATGCATTCACCAGTCAACCCTTGGGAGTGCAAAAATTCACAAACGCGGCTTGTACAGACTTGTACCTACTACTATATACTTGGGAGGTCGTGTGCAAATAAATAATGTTCAAATCTTATTATATCTTATTTATTGTTACTTTCACTTCTAGCTCACAAATCGCCATCATTTGAGAGAGCGTCCGTTCTCCCAACATAATAAAACAAAAAGAAGTACTCAAAACTCTTTAAGCTAATCAAGCTTACCAACTTAATTAAATCATCCGTCTCATTCTTTCACCTTGCTTTCCTATCTAATTGTCTCTTTCACTCTTTTCAATCGTTCATCTGTCTCTTTTACACGTTTGTACTTCTCTTACAGTCATTCCGTTCAGATAATCGCATACATTATACCATTCAAATCCCACATACTTATAATACATTGAAAACCCTAAAATCTGGGTGTTTCTATGTAATGAGCTGTCTCATTTTGTCAATCTTTCATTTGAAAAAATTCCCTAATACACTGAGAATCTATACTAATATTATAAAGAGGAAATATTTGATTGTTTGTTTGAATTGAATAGGCTCCGAAACTACTGGACCGATTTCAAAAATTCTTTCAACAGTAGAAAGCTACATTATCAGGGAGTGACATAGGCTATAGCTTTTCCCGAATTTCGATGTGGTTCCCACGGGAACGGGTCCGGAACTTCACGCGGACGAAGTCGCGAACAAAAAGCTAGTAAAATATAAGAATATTAACATCACTACATACTTTACGTTCACAGGTTATTTTACCTCTGACAGATGTGAAAACAGGTTTAAACACTCAAAATATGAGTACGATATATTTTTAAATGACAAAAAAGGCCGTAACTGGTTTTCTTTCGCCATTTCTTTTTACCAGTGGTCATTTTGCTTTTGTTTCCGAAATAGTAGTAGATTATATCAGTGCCTCCAGTCAAAAGCGGTCTAAGACGAGTTATGCCCTTTTGTTTTTATTTGCCCGTTGGAATCAGCTCGTCGAGTTACATAACATATCAAAAGGACATATCTCTAACTTATTCCTAACCCAATTTTTAGATTACACTAAGGACATATTTCACGCTTTAAAATGACACAAACACAGTTACCGGATTTTAATTTTCGACTCTAAAGACATAACTATGATAGGTTCGTATTTGTTTGAGTTCAAAATGGCATTGTTTTAGTTAACTTTGTTATTATAGACATTACGACATTTGTACCTTCATGGCGCAGCATCAAATTTCAAATTTATAGAAACAAAAGCAGTTGTTCCCTTTAATGCACACTTTTAATAAGTGCTATAATTAGGTATTCTCCGACTTGTTACCTTCTCGCATCGGTTTGACTTGCTGCTAGTGGGAATGAGTCAAATCATTCCTTTGAAAAGTAAATACTATAATATGAACTGTTCCACATTATAAAAATAATTATAATGTTCTTTGTGCCTTATTTTACGTTTTTCTTATTGTTTTTGTGATAAAATAATCTCTAAAATGTTATAATTTTGAAATATGATTTAAAAAGTGCGAAAACTGTTCTCACTCACACCACTCTAACACTTAGATGGTATTTTTGTAAACACTTTGTGCCTTCATTTGTATTAAGCCGTCGCCTTTAGTGTTTTAAAATAGTGGTAAAAAAAATCAGCAATTAGTAACAGTAAGTACCTATTCAGCTATCTATTGTAGGTTATTCAGTTGTAGACATTTTTTGACAAGTCGATTTTAACTTCGATACTTTTTCAGCTGTTTATGTTACCGCATATTATTACAAAATATTTTTATGTTTTTCATAGGGCGAAGAATTGATTACTCCGCAAGATTTAGGCATAACTGAGTATACGAACGAGATTTTCAGGGCAACAACTAAATCTAAATCCATTAGTGACAGGGTTTGTACTACTTGACTTTTTAATGTTTTGAGATGTAATTATAACTAACTTCGTGCTTTTCTGTTACCAGTTTTGAAACTTCTATTTTTATTTTTCTAGGTTCAGCTATATTCAAAAACTATAAATGTCGATTATTAATCGACAAAAACTATAAATGTCGATTATTAATCGACATTTATAGTTTTTGAATATAGCCCTGAAAATCTCGTTCGTATACTCAGTTATGCCTAAATCTTGCGGAGTAATCAATTCTTCGCCCTATGAAAAACATAAAAATATTTTGTAATAATATGCGGTAACATAAACAGCTGAAAAAGTATCGAAGTTAAAATCGACTTGTCAAAAAATGTCTACAACTGAATAACCTACAATAGATAGCTGAATAGGTACTTACTGTTACTAATTGCTCGTTATGACGAGACTGCTCCTGTACTAGTAAGTACCTACCTATACCCATTTTAAAATTCTGTTGATCGGCGAGTTGTGTATTTTACTTTTTTTCTTCTTAATAGCCTATACTGTGTTTCGTTAACCTAGCTATAATATACAATCATATTTTTCCAATCAGACTAGTTCCAGAGATTATCGCGTTTAAAGATATAAAAAAAAATCTCTTTTGCTTTATTACATTAGGTATAGATTTATCTTGTAACAGTTTATTTTCAATAGCAACGTCTTCTGTTATTTTTACAGAGCGAGCCAATTAATGCCAAAAGAACAGTACCTGAAAGGTCAAAGTAATGATAATTAATAATATTATGACTGAGGCTTTTGAAGAACCTAGTAATGTAAGTAATAACTTACGCTCTTCGTTCGCGTAGACCCTGCATAGTTTAAAAACATCTGATTTTTTTCTAGGTGCAGCTAGTAGACGAACAATAAATTTGATTTATTTTTCTTCTATGTCTTCATCATTGGATATCATAATGTTTTTAATTAATTATTACTACGACTCTTTGTACTTCATTGTGTATGATATTTTTCAATAAAATTTTTATTCTTTGACTTTACCTTTGATTTACCTGCATGTCTTTTGAATTACATTATTTTGCGACACAAAGAGAAAAATATAATTCGTATTATTTCTTTTAAGTGACATAGAAACAATCGCTTAAGACACGTTATGCCATAAAATAATGGTTAACAAAGGCATAATTCGTATTATTTCTTTTAAGTGACATAGAGACAGTCGCTTAAAACACGTTATGCCATAAAATAATGGTTAACAAAGGCATAATTCGAAAAAAAACGTAAAAATATATATTAAACGAGCGTGAATTTAAACCATTTTTCATATACACAAAGTCCATAATATTGTCTACGAAATTGTGTATTTCAATTCCTGGTTAAAACATAAGTCCACGAGAATTTCCAAAAGTTTGGTTTTTTGGCTCTCCTGAAAAGTTGATAAAATCGAGTTATTCCCTTTTTAACTGGAGGCACTGATATTTCACGCTTTAAAATGACACAAACACAGTTACCGGATTTTAATTTTCGACTCTAAAGACATAATTATGATAGGTTCGTATTTGTTTGAGTTCAAAATGGCATTGTTTTAGTTAACTTTGTTATTATAGACATTACGACATTTTGTACCTTCATGGCGCAGAATCAAATTTCAAATTTATAGAAACAAAAGCAGTTGTTCCCTTTAATGCATGTTTTAATAAGTGCTATAATGAGGTATTCTCCGACTTGTTACCTTCTCGCATCGGTTTGACTTGCTGCTAGTGGGAATGAGTCAAATCATTCCTTTGAAAAGTAAATACTATAATATGAACTGTTCCACATTTATAAAAATAATTATAATATTCTTTGTGCCTTATTTTACGTTTTTCTTATTGTTTTTGTGATAAAATAATCTCTAAAATGTTATAATTTTGAAATATGATATAAAGAGTGCGAAAACTGTTCTCACTCACACCACACTGACACTTAGATGGTATTTGTAAACACTTTGTGCCTTCATTTGTTTTAAGCCGTCGCCGTTAGTGTTTTAAAATCGTGGTAAAAAATCACGCAATTAGTAACAGTAAGTACCTATATTTAGCTATCTATTGTAAGGTTATTCAGTTGTAGACATTTTTTGACAAGTCGATTTTAACTTTTTCAGCTGTATAAGTTACCGCATATTATTACAAAATATTTTTATGTTTTTCATAGGGCGAAGAATTGATTACTCCGCAAGATTTAGGCATAACTGAGTATACGAACGAGATTTTCTTTCAGGGCAACAACTAAATCTAAATACATTGGTGACAGGGTATGTACTACTTGACTTTTTAATGTTTTGAGATGTAATTATAACTAACTTCGTGCTTTTCTGTTACTAGTTTTACTTCTATTTTTATTTTTCTAGGTTCAGCTATATTCAAAAACTATAAATGTCGATTATAATGAGTGTTAATCATAACGAGACTGCTCCTGTACTAGTAAGTACCTACCTTTACCCATTTTAAAATTCTGTTGATCGGCGAGTTGTGTATTTTACTTTTTTTCTTCTTAATAGCCTATACTGTGTTTCGTTAACCTAGCTATAACATACAAAAATATTTTTCCAATCAGACTAGTTCCAGAGATTATCGCGTTTAAAGATATAAAAAAAATCTCTTTTGCTTTATTACATTAGGTATAGATTTATCTTGTAACAGTTTATTTTCAATAGCAACGTCTTCTGTTATATTTACAGAGCGAGCCAATTAATGAATGAATTAAAGAACAGTATCTGAAAGATCAAAATAATGATAATGATATTACGACTGAGGCTTTTGAAGAACCTAGTAATGTAAGTAATAACTTACGCTCTTCGTTCGCGTAGATCCTGGTTTTCTGTTAATAGTTTTAAAACATCGAATTTTTTTCTAGGTGCAGCTAGTAGACGAACAAATTTGATTTATTTTTCGTCTAATCTTCATCATTGGGTATCATAATGTTATTAATTAATTATTACTACGACTCTTTGTACTTCATTGTGTATGCTATTTTTCAATAAAACTTTTATTCTTTAACTTTGCCTTTAATTTACCTGCATGTCTTTTGAATTACATTATTTTGCGACACAAAGAGAAAAATATAATTCGTATTATTTCTTTTAAGTGACATAGAAACAATCGCTTAAGACACGTTATGCCATAAAATAATGGTTAACAAAGGCATAATTCGTATTATTTCTTTTAAGTGACATAGAGACAGTCGCTTAAAACACGTTATGCCATAAAATAATGGTTAACAAAGGCATAATTCGAAAAAAAACGTAAAAATATATATTAAACGAGCGTGAATTTAAACCATTTTTCATATACACAAAGTCCATAATATTGTCTACGAAATTGTGTATTTCAATTCCTGGTTAAAACATAAGTCCACGAGAATTTCCAAAAGTTTGGTTTTTTGGCTCTCCTGAAAAGTTGATAAAATCGAGTTATTCCCTTTTTAACTGGAGGCACTGATATTTCACGCTTTAAAATGACACAAACACAGTTACCGGATTTTAATTTTCGACTCTAAAGACATAATTATGATAGGTTCGTATTTGTTTGAGTTCAAAATGGCATTGTTTTAGTTAACTTTGTAATTATAGACATTACGACATTTTGTACCTTCATGGCGCAGAATCAAATTTCAAATTTATAGAAACAAAAGCAGTTGTTCCCTTTAATGCATGTTTTAATAAGTGCTATAATGAGGTATTCTCCGACTTGTTACCTTCTCGCATCGGTTTGACTTGCTGCTAGTGGGAATGAGTCAAATCATTCCTTTGAAAAGTAAATACTATAATATGAACTGTTCCACATTTATAAAAATAATTATAATATTCTTTGTGCCTTATTTTACGTTTTTCTTATTGTTTTTGTGATAAAATAATCTCTAAAATGTTATAATTTTGAAATATGATATAAAGAGTGCGAAAACTGTTCTCACTCACACCACACTGACACTTAGATGGTATTTGTAAACACTTTGTGCCTTCATTTGTTTTAAGCCGTCGCCGTTAGTGTTTTAAAATCGTGGTAAAAAATCACGCAATTAAACAACTGTACCGTTATTCGAAGCTTAATAATGAGATAGGCATGTCATTTCCCGTCGTACTTACCAATTGACATTCTTATTTTACCACGTGTTTCCGGTTTCTCCTTCCATCACCAGTGGCGCGAAACGGGGCGCACGTTGTTGCGAGCGTGCTGTTTTAAATCATTGGCGTTTTAGTTCCCGTCAAGTAAACTTGTCTGCGACTAGTCGCAGGCTGTAAGAATTATTTATTTTTCGAATAAAATAAATTCATTTTATAGAAATAATTAATAATTTCATATCTTTATTTAGAATTACGATTATTATTTTTATAACGGATTTTCACCGTTCGAGTTAATTTTAAATTAGATATTTGCTACCTACCTACCATTTCACTAATATTTTATTATTTTTTCATAAAGCATATTGTTTTTGCGAAATGTCCGGAGATGATCTACCTGCGACTGCGGGGGCGAGTATCCCGCCGCGCAAAAGACGTAGAGAAAACAGCAGCAATTCATCCTCTACTACTGACGCGTCGGACGCAAAGCGTAGTCGTCGCCGTCGCCAAAGGAAAAGTAGACAAAAACAACGATCTTCAGAAAAAATCGACAGGTTAAACCAAGAGGTCAGTGAACTTCGCGACTATTTGTTTTACACGGCTAATAGGCCGGGCCCTTGCGGCCAAAATAATGAAAATGATAATGTTTCGATTAGTTCTGGCGTTAGTGGTTCAATGTATAATGAAATTGACAACTCTCATACTGACAGCCGGCCTCCCAATTCTGATTTCAAGTTCGACATTGAAACCAAATTAAAAGAACCGGCGGTACCAAAAACACCTGACCATTTTCTGCAAATGTTGTCAGAGGTACAACGACTAGGCTCTGAGGCATGGTCAGAAGTTCGTTACTCTGAAACTCAGAAACTTTATGCGCATACCCCCGGTTTTAACGAGTTGGAAGTGAATGATGAAATTAAATCTTATGATAACCTTCGGCATTTTGCTTATGCTGAGCGGTCATACGCAGCTTTAACTTTTTGTATTCTAAAACAAAAAGAGGCCTTACAGAATACTCTTCGAACCTTTTTATCTTGGACTAGAACACAGCCTTGTGATTATAATAATATAAAAGACAAAATTGATGAATTGTTTTCAAAAGGAGATTTTCACAAAATTTCATCCGATTTATTACAATTAGTTTGTGGTCACAGGGCGGAAGTTATTCAGATGCGCAGAGATGGCATTCTTAATAACGTGCGTGATCCGTTGATAAAAACTTCTTTAAATAAAATTCCTCCTTCATCCAATCACATCTTTGATCAAGCATCATTTATTTCCACTTTAGAAAGAGCGGGAGGTGTGCGCAAAGCGTTTTTACCTTCTCAAAAGCCCGGTAATAATTCTGGATCGAAAACCACTACACGCCACCCCCCGCAGGGGAAAGGCTTTCGAAAGGCGCCACCGCATGGTGCCATACAGGGTCATTATGATTACAGACCTAACAATAACCTAATGCAAGGTTATTATCAACCCTCGCAGGGTATGATGCCACCATTCCCAAGCTCTTCGCGAGAGCTTGTACCACCATTTATTAGTCCGAATAATTTTAGTAACTATGGCCCTCCTAGTTACTTTCAAAATTTTTGGAATGGAAGGCCAGATCAGTCTGCCAATAGAGGACAGAGAGGCGGTGCCAAAAAACCGTTTCGTGGCTCGGGAAATAGAGGTAATAAAAAGCCCAGACAATGACAATCAGCCATTCCAAGCAGGTCAATTAGCCCTGTATTACAACCAGTGGAGTCGCATGGGTGCCCCTCATCATATTTTGCAACTAATCAAAGGATACCGTATTCCTTTTGCTCAGATACCTCCATTATATTTCCCAAACATAAGGGGCGTATATCAAACCCCAGTTTGCGAAAAAATGACCTCTGTTGTTACAAAGATGTTGAGCCAAGGAATTTTAGAGGAGGTCACGCCTTCGCCGAGTTTTATATCCCCCATGTTTCTCGTTCCAAAGAGCGATGGAACAGTTCGGCCCATTTTCAATTTAAAAACATTGAACAGTTACATAATAACCGATCACTTTCGGTTAATAAACGTGCACCAGATTCCTCACTTCCTTCAGTCCCAAGATTGGCTATGCAAGGTAGACCTATCACAGGCTTACTTTTATCTGAGTATATCAGAGTCCCACCGAAGGTATCTTCGTCTCATATACGAAGGGCGATTACTTCAGATAACGTGCCTTCCGTTCGGCCTTTGCACGGCTCCAAAAGTTTTTGCAACATTGTCAAACTGGATAGCACGAACTATGAGGAACAAAGGGTTAAGAATAGTTGTTTATTTGGACGACTTTCTAATAGCACACCAAGATCCTGTCGTTCTAAAACAACATACCACAATGCTCTTAGAAACCCTTCGCCTCTTAGGTTGGCTTGTAAACTTCGAAAAGTCTGTGATAACGCCTCAAAAATCATTAAACTTCCTCGGCATAAAATGGCACACGTGGCTCAACCAGATATCACTACCAGAGGAAAAATCTCTGCTAATTGTCAGGAAACTATCCGATCTCCTATCCAAAGGAAAAACTTCAATAAAAGAGCTGCAAGCTGTGATAGGGTTATTAAACTTCGCCAGCTTTGCGATACCATTGGGGAGGTTGAATTATCGCCAAGTACAGAGATTTCTGATATCTCTCCCCAAAAACTCGACGAAATGTCACAATTTGCCGAAAGAGGTCGTGAT
Source organism: Endotricha flammealis (assembly GCA_905163395.2). Lineage (NCBI taxonomy): Eukaryota > Metazoa > Arthropoda > Insecta > Lepidoptera > Pyralidae > Endotricha > Endotricha flammealis. Next base: position 3,705,336 of record LR990883.1, read on the forward strand.
CAATCTCAGTTGGTGGATAAGGAACTGCAGAGCATCGAAACCCTTACATATTCCTCCTCCAACCAATTTTTTAACGACAGACGCCTCAGATCTAGCCTGGGGAGCACAGCTAAACGACCTGGCTCTTTCCAGCCCTTGGACAATCCAAGAACAATCTCTCCATTGCAACTTGAAGGAAATGTTAGCAATACTTCATGTCCTCGAGAACCATGCAATGTTGTTGAGCCACAGCTCAATCTTAATGCAGTGCGACAACAAGACAGTTGTATCGTACCTGCGCAAAGAGGGGGGAACGAAATCCAAGTCCCTTCTAAGCCTGACGGCTCACATTTTAAGGTTCCTGCATTGTCATCATATACATGCTCAAATTCATTACATACCCGGGAGGTTCAACAACCATGCAGACCATCTATCGAGGTTACGTCTACCCCCAGAGTGGCACCTTCTACCTCAGGTTACGGAGAAAATATTCTCAAAGTGGGGCATACCCTTGATCGATTTGTTTGCCTCGGAGAGAGCCCATGTTGTCCCCACATACGGGACTTTAGATCTCAGCGACCCGCAATCAGTAGTTCACAATGCCTTCAGCATAATCTGGAATTTCCCGCTAGCTTGGATATTCCCACCACCGTTTCTTGTGCCCAAAGTATTGGCACACCTCAATCAGTGCACAGGTATATACCTGCTGGTAGTCCCACGGTGGGAGAAGGTATTTTGGAGAGCCGACCTCAAGGGCAGAGCCATAGAAGCTCCATTCACTGTGAGGAATCTCAGACACGTATTGATAGATGTATCAACAGGACAGCCCCCGCCAGAAGTTCAGAATCTTGCGTTAGAGGTCTGGAAATGTCGGGGTGGGGTGAGGAGTTAGGTTCATGGAATCAGGATCAAGTGGGTTTGTTACAGTCATCTTGGCGTGCATCCACCTGGCGAACGTATAATGTCGCCTGGAAACGATGGCTTACTTGGTGTGAGTCCTATAAGGTTAATCCTAAGAGGCCTATGCCTGCTGATTTAGCTAAATTCTTAGCAGATCTGTATTTAATTAATAAGTATTCTTATAATACCATTTTACTGCACAAATCAGTAGTTTCTACTTTGTGTAACACAGACTCGGCAACCCGGTTGAGTTCAAATACCTTAGTACAGCATATATTAAAATCCATAGCCTCTAAAAACCCCAGAGCCCAGAAACCACCTATTTGGAATATAGATAAACTTGCTGATTTTTTGAGTTCATATCATATAGAAGAAAATAATTATTTTCAAGTGTCACGGCACACCGCCATTTTATTGTTACTCTGTTCTGGGAGAAGGGTTCATGATTTGACCTTACTTAGAATAGATTCTTCTCACTTTATTAAAACGGAGGAATATATTATTTTTTGGCCCGTTTACGGATCAAAAACTGATAATGCCGACTATCGCCAGTCGGGCTGGAAGTTTTTGAAAAATGCCTCAAATCATAATTTAAATCCTTTATTTTGGATCGAGAAGTCTATTTCATTATCTAAGGAGAAAAGACAAACAGAAAATTGTTCTAGTTTGTTTATAACCACGAGAGGGCGGGCAAAACCAGCATCTCGTACGGTAATTAGCGGTTGGATAAAGTCACTATTCAAAATGGCTAAAATAGAAGCTACTCCAGGTAGTGTTCGATCTGCAGTAGCTTCAAGTAATTGGCTGAAAATGTTTCCACTAGATGAAATTTTAGCTAGGGGTAACTGGAGATCGGCTAACACCTTTCACCAGTTCTACAGAAAGGAAGTGTTAACAGATACGGCTAATGAAAGCAGCATTACTGATTTGTTTTGTGCAATTGATTAATTTGTATTAAATCATAATTTATTATTTTGATCAGCTGAATATCTTATAGTTTTTTATTGTAATCTTCCAAAAATTTATAATATAGTTACTTATTACCTTTACTGTTTTTCTTTTATTATTCATTCCTTATCACATTGGCGTTTCCATTCCATCACCAGGCGATAACAGACACATCTCATTATTAAGCTTCGAATAACGGTACAGTTGTTTAATGACAGCGTTTTACCTGAAATAAAACGCATATTAAACTACTTACCTTATTCGAAGCTTACGTTTTTAACTCTGCCTGGTGTACCTAAAACACAATGATTTAAAACAGCACGCTCGCAACAACGTGCGCCCCGTTTCGCGCCACTGGTGATGGAAGGAGAAACCGGAAACACGTGGTAAAATAAGAATGTCAATTGGTAAGTACGACGGGAAATGACATGCCTATCTCATTATTAAGCTTCGAATAAGGTAAGTAGTTTAATATGCGTTTTATTTCAGGTAAAACGCTGTCATTAGTAACAGTAAGTACCTATATTTAGCTATCTATTGTAGGTTATTCAGTTGTAGACATTTTTTGACAAGTCGATTTTAACTTTTTCAGCTGTATAAGTTACCGCATATTATTACAAAATATTTTTATGTTTTTCATAGGGCGAAGAATTGATTACTCCGCAAGATTTAGGCATAACTGAGTATACGAACGAGATTTTCAGGGCAACAACTAAATCTAAATACATTGGTGACAGGGTATGTACTACTTGACTTTTTAATGTTTTGAGATGTAATTATAACTAACTTCGTGCTTTTCTGTTACTAGTTTTGAAACTTCTATTTTTATTTTTCTAGGTTCAGCTATATTCAAAAACTATAAATGTCGATTATAATGAGTGTTAATCATAACGAGACTGCTCCTGTACTAGTAAGTACCTACCTTTACCCATTTTAAAATTCTGTTGATCGGCGAGTTGTGTATTTTACTTTTTTTCTTCTTAATAGCCTATACTGTGTTTCGTTAACCTAGCTATAACATACAAAAATATTTTTCCAATCAGACTAGTTCCAGAGATTATCGCGTTTAAAGATATAAAAAAAATCTCTTTTGCTTTATTACATTAGGTATAGATTTATCTTGTAACAGTTTATTTTCAATAGCAACGTCTTCTGTTATATTTACAGAGCGAGCCAATTAATGAATGAATTAAAGAACAGTATCTGAAAGATCAAAATAATGATAATGATATTACGACTGAGGCTTTTGAAGAACCTAGTAATGTAAGTAATAACTTACGCTCTTCGTTCGCGTAGATCCTGGTTTTCTGTTAATAGTTTTAAAACATCGAATTTTTTTCTAGGTGCAGCTAGTAGACGAACAAATTTGATTTATTTTTCGTCTAATCTTCATCATTGGGTATCATAATGTTATTAATTAATTATTACTACGACTCTTTGTACTTCATTGTGTATGCTATTTTTCAATAAAACTTTTATTCTTTAACTTTGCCTTTAATTTACCTGCATGTCTTTTGAATTACATTATTTTGCGACACAAAGAGAAAAATATAATTCGTATTATTTCTTTTAAGTGACATAGAAACAATCGCTTAAGACACGTTATGCCATAAAATAATGGTTAACAAAGGCATAATTCGTATTATTTCTTTTAAGTGACATAGAGACAGTCGCTTAAAACACGTTATGCCATAAAATAATGGTTAACAAAGGCATAATTCGAAAAAAAACGTAAAAATATATATTAAACGAGCGTGAATTTAAACCATTTTTCATATACACAAAGTCCATAATATTGTCTACGAAATTGTGTATTTCAATTCCTGGTTAAAACATAAGTCCACGAGAATTTCCAAAAGTTTGGTTTTTTGGCTCTCCTGAAAAGTTGATAAAATCGAGTTATTCCCTTTTTAACTGGAGGCACTGATATTTCACGCTTTAAAATGACACAAACACAGTTACCGGATTTTAATTTTCGACTCTAAAGACATAATTATGATAGGTTCGTATTTGTTTGAGTTCAAAATGGCATTGTTTTAGTTAACTTTGTTATTATAGACATTACGACATTTTGTACCTTCATGGCGCAGAATCAAATTTCAAATTTATAGAAACAAAAGCAGTTGTTCCCTTTAATGCATGTTTTAATAAGTGCTATAATGAGGTATTCTCCGACTTGTTACCTTCTCGCATCGGTTTGACTTGCTGCTAGTGGGAATGAGTCAAATCATTCCTTTGAAAAGTAAATACTATAATATGAACTGTTCCACATTTATAAAAATAATTATAATATTCTTTGTGCCTTATTTTACGTTTTTCTTATTGTTTTTGTGATAAAATAATCTCTAAAATGTTATAATTTTGAAATATGATATAAAGAGTGCGAAAACTGTTCTCACTCACACCACACTGACACTTAGATGGTATTTGTAAACACTTTGTGCCTTCATTTGTTTTAAGCCGTCGCCGTTAGTGTTTTAAAATCGTGGTAAAAAATCACGCAATTAGTAACAGTAAGTACCTATATTTAGCTATCTATTGTAGGTTATTCAGTTGTAGACATTTTTTGACAAGTCGATTTTAACTTTTTCAGCTGTATAAGTTACCGCATATTATTACAAAATATTTTTATGTTTTTCATAGGGCGAAGAATTGATTACTCCGCAAGATTTAGGCATAACTGAGTATACGAACGAGATTTTCAGGGCAACAACTAAATCTAAATACATTGGTGACAGGGTATGTACTACTTGACTTTTTAATGTTTTGAGATGTAATTATAACTAACTTCGTGCTTTTCTGTTACTAGTTTTGAAACTTCTATTTTTATTTTTCTAGGTTCAGCTATATTCAAAAACTATAAATGTCGATTATAATGAGTGTTAATCATAACGAGACTGCTCCTGTACTAGTAAGTACCTACCTTTACCCATTTTAAAATTCTGTTGATCGGCGAGTTGTGTATTTTACTTTTTTTCTTCTTAATAGCCTATACTGTGTTTCGTTAACCTAGCTATAACATACAAAAATATTTTTCCAATCAGACTAGTTCCAGAGATTATCGCGTTTAAAGATATAAAAAAAATCTCTTTTGCTTTATTACATTAGGTATAGATTTATCTTGTAACAGTTTATTTTCAATAGCAACGTCTTCTGTTATATTTACAGAGCGAGCCAATTAATGAATGAATTAAAGAACAGTATCTGAAAGATCAAAATAATGATAATGATATTACGACTGAGGCTTTTGAAGAACCTAGTAATGTAAGTAATAACTTACGCTCTTCGTTCGCGTAGATCCTGGTTTTCTGTTAATAGTTTTAAAACATCGAATTTTTTTCTAGGTGCAGCTAGTAGACGAACAAATTTGATTTATTTTTCGTCTAATCTTCATCATTGGGTATCATAATGTTATTAATTAATTATTACTACGACTCTTTGTACTTCATTGTGTATGCTATTTTTCAATAAAACTTTTATTCTTTAACTTTGCCTTTAATTTACCTGCATGTCTTTTGAATTACATTATTTTGCGACACAAAGAGAAAAATATAATTCGTATTATTTCTTTTAAGTGACATAGAAACAATCGCTTAAGACACGTTATGCCATAAAATAATGGTTAACAAAGGCATAATTCGTATTATTTCTTTTAAGTGACATAGAGACAGTCGCTTAAAACACGTTATGCCATAAAATAATGGTTAACAAAGGCATAATTCGAAAAAAAACGTAAAAATATATATTAAACGAGCGTGAATTTAAACCATTTTTCATATACACAAAGTCCATAATATTGTCTACGAAATTGTGTATTTCAATTCCTGGTTAAAACATAAGTCCACGAGAATTTCCAAAAGTTTGGTTTTTTGGCTCTCCTGAAAAGTTGATAAAATCGAGTTATTCCCTTTTTAACTGGAGGCACTGATATATCGCCAGACCGCCGCCACCCAGGAGGTCCCGGGTTCGATCCCCGGTCGGGTCATGATGAAAAACGAACTTTTTCTGATTGGCCTCGGGTCTTGGATGTGTAGCTATATATGTATTTGTTATAAAATATAATATCGTTGAGTTAGTATCCCATAACACAAGTTTCGAACTTACTTTGGGGCAAGCTCAATCTGTATGAATTGTCACTATATATTTATTTATTTTATTATTTATAGAGTAGATTAATTTATACAAATCATTTATTACTGTATCTGACAAGAGAACGTGTTTGTGAAAACCTATTCTCTGAATAAAAGTTTTGAATTTTGAATTTTGTTAGAGGCAAAATAAATGTGAACGGAGAGTCCATATATTTTAATATTCCTTTAATTATGAGATGGCTACGTGTATTATATATATTCCGTGTATATTCAGTAACTAACATGAACATCGTATTGAGTGGTGAGCGTGAAAATTCACGCCCCAGCACTGGTTTTCGCGATTTTTTTTAATTACAACCCCACGGCGCTATTGTTGACAACCCTAGTCGGAGGGGAATCTAGCTTTAGGGGTGGTGATCTTTTATATATACTTTTTAATTTTTATTATTTATATCCAAAATAATAAAATACGTCGACTTTAAGCAATCTGGCACGCATTTATTTTTATTTTGTTGTTTGTTACTAACTAAATTCGTGCAACTTCAATTGCGTGTATCACGCTTTCCCGTGGGAATTTCGGGATGTATTATGCACGTAAACCTTTCTCTTGAATCACTCTATCTAATAAAAATCCGCATCAAAATCCGTTGCTTAGTTTTACAGATCTAAGCATACATAGGTGCAGACAGACTGACAGCGCCACTTCATTTTTTACTAAGTATGCAAAGAATGTGAAACAAATTATTTCTATTTGAGGAGGGCTACTACGAAACGTAAATCCGATACTTCAGCCGAAGTATCGGAAGAATTTTAACCGTGAAATACAAGTTATTTTATGATTATAATGCAATGAACATGGATAGAATTCAAGGAATTACTGAAATAACCATGAAATACCTTGTATTTCACGGTTAAAATTCTTCCGATATTTCGGCCGAAATATCGGATTAACGTTTCGTAGTAGCCCCCGAGGTTTATTGCAGCTTCATTTGTTTTACAGTTGCCTGAAAGAAATTGAGCCGCAAAAAGGCCGCCTTTTTAATCTGTAATTATTGTAATCTTTGTTTGGTGCAATAAACCTTTTTTGCCCGTGGTCCCTGTGATAGTCCCTGGAAGGTACCACGGGAAATATTTTACCCGTGGTCCCTTAATTTAGTATAAGACAACTAATATAAAAAGGTATATAATAACTTAACTGTATATTATTATAGACAACAACAAAATAAAACTAAATTGTTTTTGTATTGTATTGTAATTTAAATGTGTAGTTTGAATTTTTCATACTGGTTAGCAACTTCACTATAAATTTTGATTCAAACTCTTCTGTTTGTGAGTTAAAATCAAAATTTATATTTATATCCCAAAAAAACATGTCAATAATGTTCGTTACTTTCGACGTGAAAGGACAAACAAATAAAAATGACTTTCGAGTTTTTTTACACCTCTAAGCTGGTAAACAAGCTTACGGCCCGCCTGATGGTAAGCGGTCACCGTACCGTAGGTATAGACGCTTACAAACCGGCAGTTTTAATCGATCGTTGCCGACTGCCGACCCTGTAAAATACTAGTAAAAGTCGCGCAACTTCGTGTATTTATGTACAGCAGCGCCATCGCGTATTTTTGGGATTAAAAGTACCCTATGTGTTAATCCAAGGTATCAGCTACATAAACCAAATATTATAAAAATGACCCAGCCATTTATGCGTGAAGAAGTAACAAACGTGTTAAAAACTTTCGCCTATAAAATATTAGTGAGATAAATTTAATTCATAAAAATGTATGCAGTCGACAACCCTGTGTTACATTTTTATCGAACTGGGGTTCGTCAAAGAGCGAGCCCTAGTACCACCGTAATATAGAAATACACGTAGAGGTCCTATCTATAGTAACGAACAACAAGAAGCGAGCTAGCACTTAAAAGACCGGCAGCGGCTCAGGGACTTCCCGAAGTCTCAGTGCTCAATGGTTACCGGTGATTACTTAACATCAGAGTGCTTAGTAGGAGTTTTTTGGTCACATTCGATCATGTCAACGTAAATAAACCGACCAAATAGAGAAGAACTCTCATGTTGTGAATTTATAAGACGCGTGTGACATATTAAAATTATGCGGCTTATTTGCTCACGTTTCGAAGTGAATAACCCGGCTAAATTGGATTATGTAACACGCGTCTGGTAATCGCGTCTGGTAAATTCACAATATGAAACTGTTTTACAATTTGGTCGGCTTGTAAACGTCAACACGTTCGAATGTGACCAGAAAACTCGTACTAAGCACTCTGACCCGCATGCTCGTTTGCCAACCCCTTCCATTAAAAAAAACTTTCAGCCAGAGGTTCTATTCTTGTAAATTGAAAATCAAAGATTGTGTTTGAAATAACTTGTCATCTATACTAATATTATAAAGAGGAAAGACTTGATTGTTTATTTGTTTGTTTGCATTGAATAGGCACCATAACTACTGGACCGATTTCAAAAATTATTTCACCAGTAGAAAGCTACATTATCAGGGAGTGACATAGGCTATAGTTTTTCTCGAAATTCAATATGGTTCCCACGGGAACGGGTCCGGAACTTCACGCGGACGAAGTCGCGGGCAAAAAAGCTAGTAGGTACCTTATATTGTGGTGAAACAATGGTGCTAATTCTGTTGTACATTTAACTGCATTTAACGAGACTAAACAAATTTTGACAGGACTAGAAGTGTTGCTATCCTTGTCACTAATTGTAAACCAAGGAAGGACAACAACACCTTTGGTCCTGTCAAAATTAGTTTAGTTAAATGTACAACAGAATTAGTAACAATGTCGCAACGCAATAAAGTGATTTGCAATCGTTTCATGTTTATTTCACATCGATTTATATTTTAAACTTGCTGACCCGTGCAACTACGTCTGCGTAGCGTTTGTATGGGAAAATAAATTTGTCGTTAGTATTTTTCTCGCAATTTTTCCACATTTTTTCATTGAACTTCAACAAATATTTGAAGATCAAAATTCGCTAAATCGATCCAGCTATTCTCGAGTTTTAGCGACTAACGCACAGAAATTCATATATTATGATTATCAGACGTTTGTATGAAGCTTTTACGAAGTTATATTAATCTGTGCTTACGCGCCAAGTATATTAACTTTATTGTTAAAAGCCCATAACAGGTAGCTTTCGCCATTTATATACTCCAACAAGCATACGGCCCGCCTGTTGGTAAGCATCACCGTAGCCAATAGACGCTTGCAATACCGGGAGTGTCACTCGCGCGTTAACACCTTACTCACCGTAGGAACACAACATGGCCGAGACCGAGGATTATCCGCTGTGCCCTACCTCTCTTAAATTTCATTTATACAAATTAAAATTATTGTACACTTCACAAAAGAAAGTGCCCGGTGAGGGCCTAGTCCCTGAATAAACGATATTTTTATCGTTTTATTGTGAAATGGAGGTTTGAACTATTTTATTAGGAAAATTGACAAGCTGAATATTTAAGCCCGGCCTATAAATACGGCGCTATAACACCGCCCATACAAGCAAGCGTCATAATTAGAAATGCAACAATCGTAAAGTGTTAGCTTGTAACATTACTTGCCTCATTAGTCCCATGAAATCTAATCCTACATTAAAAAATCTAATCCTACATAAGTAATTTTAGTAATGTTTTCTATTATCCTAATCCATATAATAAATTCTACACAATAATTTCTTTCTACACCGCGACACCAGGGGCCTGATTCTACTAAGCAAATGCACCAATGGACTCTCAATGATGTCTCAATCGTGTCTCAATAGAATGACGATAGTGTATCAGTGGAATAGTAACTTATTGTTTAAGTCCATAACAAAATGTCAAAAACGATTCCACAGATACACTATCGACATTCTATTGAGACACGATTGAGACACCATTGAGAGTCCATTGGTGCATTTGTTTAGTAGAATCGTACTGCTAGGTTACTCTGCATAGCAATCGCGATTTTAATTTCAAATCTGTATAATTTCAAATGCAAAATTAACAGCAAATCCTAATTCGTACCATTGAAATTTTATACTTTACTAACTATTTGGTTAGCATACAATCCGATTTCATTTAGTTTTGTATTTAGTTAGCGCTAGTTTAGATGTAAAGAGTACCTAAAAGTAACAATCCAATGGCGATCGTGCGGAATTATCTTCTAGTGTAAGGGGGCTCAAGGGGGGGGAGGGGGGGGGTTCCAAAGTAAGCTGGGCATAACCTGCTTGTGTTATGGGTACCAGACAACGGATAATTATATATATATATATAAATATATATATATATATATATACTTATAATACATAGAAAATATCCAGACTCGAGACAAAAACAATTACCATCACAAAATGTTTGCCCCCAACGGGAATCGAGCCCTCTGGTGCCGAAGGTGGGATCACTACTAACGAACCACCAACCACCGGGACTCTTCCGGTTCCGTGCTGCCTTCCGAGAGTTATGCCGCAAGAAAGGTGCTTAAAAATATAAGAGAATATTATTAGAGACACACCCAAGTAAAATAAAAAAAATGACGTCCAACTATCTTCGATAAAAAATCGAAACAGAAAAAATATTAACATTTCTTTACTTATAGTCAGTCGTCTGAGCCTCAATTTTCATATTATATCGTAAGAAGAAGAAATTGCTAAATGTAACAAATGGCATAATTAGTTTCATGTGTTGTTAAGAGAATGCTCTACCACTCTAAACAACACATGAAATTAATTATGCTATTATACCTAACGCATTTCATAAATGTATGAAATGCGTTCACATCACCCTTACTATACCATCCTGTAAGGGTCGAATCATCGTGAAGCTGCAATGGGTTTCGTGCGGAGTTATTCGTCAAGTCGCGCGTATGAAACTCATGAGCGCGCGCGAGACGGCACCTTCTGATTTTACAAATAAAATTGTCAACTCGCTCGGTTTGGTATCAAATATTTGAATCAACCAGATAAGTAGCTACCAAACCGAGCGAGTTGATGACAATTTTATTTGTAATAAAACAGAAGGTCGGATCTCGCGCGCTCTCATGAGTTTCATACGCGTGACTTGACGAATAACTCTTCGTGCGGTGAGTGAGAAATTCGAAAGCTTCGGGACAAGCCCACCACACATTCCCACCACTCTGTCTCCTGTGTAGCCAGGATCAACAACGGCGACCTCAGATAGACAATAAGCAATGAAGCTTATTGACGTCCCGGGGTAGAAAACTACAGCTGTCTTGGAACTCACAACAAATTCGAAAGCTTACCTATTTTGCTATCCCTTTTTCATTATCTTCAGCCTCTTCGTGCTTCGGAGTGCAGGTTAAGCTAAGCCATTGTCGGTCCTGTCTTGGTTGGACGAAAGTTTTACTAAGTCGGTGGCCCTCAGGCGGCTTGAAAAGACTGGATTCCCACCAATCCGCATTTGGAGCATTGTGGCAGAATATCCTCTAATCCTCTTCAATCGAAGATCCCTGCAGTGGATTTTATTTTATACTAGCTGACCCGTGCCCACTTCGTTGGGCATAATGTTAAAAGCTTTTTTATTTTTTGGTTTTTTATATAACCTATGACACTCAGCAGTAATGTGGCTTTCTATTGGTGAAAGAATTTTTAAAATCGGTTCAGTAGATCCCGAGATTACCCCTTACAATTTAACAAATACACAAACTTTACCTCTTTATAATATTAGTATAGATATAGATAGGGACAAATCACACAGATTGAGCTAGCCCCAAAGTAAGTTCGAAACTTGTTTTAAGTATTATGGGTTGATATTAATATGATCTCAGACCAAATAGAGAATATGATTAATAAGAAATGTAAACCTTTCAAACGCAATCGTAGAAATTCACTTGAAATCTTGTCACAAGTATTTTGAAAGGAAATAATATTATGTGAATAAATAAGTTTAGACGATAGACTATTATTAATCAAATCTATTTAGACTTTTTCTGTGAAAAAAAAGAAATTGGAACCGGTTGTACTGAAAAAAGCGTAATTTTTCCATTTTTTCCTGAAAAAAAAAAGTGTATTTACTCGAAGAAAATGCGTGAGTGTGTCTGTGTGTATGTGTGTGTTAGGGGCGCGTAGACTCGTTAAGAATGAGTAGGGTTCGTTTTCGTTGTCTAACGATAATACAATTTATATATAAGACTTTTTTACTATTTAAAGTCATTACTATATTAAAAAGGTGAAAGCGAGCAACGTATTGGCAGCAATGGCAGCCCTTCTCATCATATACGGCATATTAACCACTTTTATCAGGTCAAGATACACACGCGAACGTAGTTGCGCGGGTGTCAATAATCTAAAGGGTCATACACGAACTGCTTCAATCTGTGACTGCACAGTAGACTACAGACTTCTACAATTCATAAACGTACCGCTCGAGCAGTTCAACTGTTTCGGGCGGTCGTGCGGTCAAAGCTTCAAGCTGTTGACTTTGACCGCAAGAGCGATCCTTGTAATATGTTGATCAATGGATGTCAATATCTAACTGCTCGAGTAGTCCGTCTTATATCGGCTCTGAAAAAAAGAGCCGACATCAGACGGATTTCAAGACAATGAAAACGCGCTATATGAAAAGTGCGTACGTATAAAAAATATGTATGTGTGTGTGCACCTCTTTTGAATGCGAACCGTAAGCACTAGGTATGCATACTTTATGTGCTTATAACACGCTCCTTAGAATAATTATGCAATAAATTTGTTCTAATGTTGTTGTGTAAAAGTTATTGATCTGGTACTCGTTGGCTACCAAAATAGACCCCAAAACTTGCAACGCAAATAGTATTTTTAGGGACTTTTTTTATACCATTAAGGTGGCAAACAAGCATACGGCCCACCTGATGGTAAGCAATCACTGTAGCCTAAGGACGCTTGCAATGCGATACCCGTCTAACTCGCGCGTTGCGTACCCTGTAAAAAATGGAGCTCTGGAGACCTTACTCACCGTAGTAAGTGTAGGAACACAACGTGGCCGAGACCACTGCTGTTAGGTACTTCTTATTTTAATAAGCACCCGCTTGCTCTTTGATGGTAAGCAACCAATGAATGAATGAATTCATAACCACACCGTGTTAAGCGGAAATTGGCACGTTAATGTAAATGATTCGCAAACGGATCATTGTATCAAAAAAAGATCTTCCCTTATTGTTTTTATGAGAGCGGTGGAGTGAGTGCTAAAAAAAATATTTTTTAAGAGAGGTAGGGCACAGCGGTTAATCCCCTCAAATCGGAGCAGCCCGTCTGGGGAAGGACCTCCACCTTACAGAAGATCGTAGCCAAATAGCATTGGTTTCGGCCATACTGTGTTTTCTGCGGTGAGTAAGGTCTCCAGAGCTCCAATTGGGGGGGCTGGGAGGGTTGGCAACGCGTGAATGATACCCCCGGTATAACAAGCGTCTATAGGCTACGGTGATGCTTCCTATCAAGCGAGCCGTATGTAAAAAAAAACACTCTACTTGTGTGACCCCAAAAAATATTTCAAGATTTTGTTTTACCACTTTGTTATATTTAGTCCTTCTTGACGTATCTGTCTTTGGCGAACCTTGGCAATTTCTGTTATGTGAGCGAAGGTGACTGGCCTATGCCAGTCACCAAACTTCGTCTTAAATGTCTTATTGCACGGCGCACAGTGAAGTTGGCCGGAAGCATTATAGGAATATGTGTAGGTGGGCTTAGGTCGAATCTTTCTAAGTAGGCGTTTTGAGTCGATATCTTCCAGCCGACTCTGTTTGTAAAGAGTAACAGCCTTGTCAATAGAGCTGCGCCACTCTCCCCTCTGCTGTGCAAGTTCCCCCCAGTGTTCCTCGGTTTGTTAGCAAAGGTAATATCTAATTATGTGTAGAGACACATGCAAAGTTATAGCCTTCTAGAAGTACAGTAAGCGCCTATAAGCGTTAGATCGCGGCCGAATGGACATGGCAAAAAAGACCGGGTTTTCTTTCGCCATTTCTTTTACCGGTGACAATTTTGTTTGTTTCCGAAATGGTGGTAGTTAGTTTATTCTCTTTTTATATATCTCTCTGTAGTCGGTCCTTCAATTCTGAAGATCGTGATCACACGCCTCTGTTGTCATCTTCCGGATGTATTGTCTCCATCGGCATCTATCGGTAGCCATTTTAACCGCATCGTGGAAATGGAACCGCTTCTCGCCAAGTTGGTAGGACCACCTCGTCGGGGATCGGCCTCTGCTCCTCTTCCCTTCCACATTTCCGACTATGACCAACTTTTCGAGGTTACGGTCTCCTCGTCTTGCGATGTGCCCAAAGTAGGCAAGGATGCGTTGACGTTTTATATATACAAATTATAAATAACAAGAAAAAGTGCTTCTGAAATAAGTTTCTGAAATAAACATTTTTATTTTTCATTTAATTTTAATAATAAATAAATAAATATATATGGACAAATCACACAGACTGAGTTAGCCCCAAAGTAAGTTCGAAACTTGTGTTATGAGATACTAACTCAACGATACTATATTTTATAACAAATACATATATAGATAAACATCCAAGACCCGAGGTCAATCACAAAAAGTTCGTTTTTCATCATGACCCGACCGGGATTCGAACCCGGGACCTCCTGGGTGGCGGTCCGGCGTGGTAACCATTACGCCACGGAGGTCGTCATATGTGAAACTATAAGGGTGGGTTCCTTGTTAAAATTTAAAGGTTTATTTAAAGTAAGATGTTCTATCAGTTTCTTCCTCTGATCCCATTGCTTTAACATTCTATCGATTTGAATAATGTATCAAAAGTCCCTTGACACAGTATCTCCTATGAAAATGTAGTTCAAAGTGCGGATACGTTGAATCTCAGTTGTGACAAAGAGCCCCACCTCCACAAACATTATACACCTTTTTACAGGGCGTGAGAAACTATCACACCGTTATGAATGAAAAACCTACTAATATTATTGTACTTATTATGATACGTTTACTTCTTCACGCTCAAATGGCTCGGCCAATTTTCAATTTTTATTCTGAAAAGTACGCGATTCTCGTAGGATCTAGTCAAAAGTCTGATATAGATAGCTTATGCATAAAATTAATAACAAAAATACTTCTGAAGCTGAAAATTATTTTTAAGTCAAGCATGGTCAAGTTGTTCCGAACGGGAATCGAACGCTCTGATGTCGAATGTAAATTTGATCACTACCACCGCACCACCGGGCTGTCATTGAGAGATTATATTTTGTGTACTTATGTGTTTGTCTGTTTTAATTTTCTTTAAAATGTGACATGATTACATAATAGGTATGTAATTCGTAATTTTGATAGTGGAAATTGTATCGCCTAACAGCAGGACATAATGAAACTATTTATTACTAAAACGACCAATAATGTACCTGTGTTCCACTAATCCTACTAATACCATAAAGGCGAAAGATATGTGTATGTTTGTTACTTCTTCACGCTCAAATGGCTGGGCCAATATTTATGATATTTGGTATGTAGGTAGCTGATACCTTGGATTAACACATAGGGTACTATTTATCCCGAAAAGTAGGCGATTTCCGTAAGATTTCATCAAAAGTCTGTTATAGATGGCGCTACTGTGCTTAAATAAATATACGCAAACGAAGTTGCGCGAGTTACACTAGTAAATAATATTTTGTATTTAGTTTTAAACCGTGTAGCAACACGCAACAATTTTGTTTCAAACTGAGTTTAAAACTGAAGAGCAGGTCTTGAACCTTAAGGCGCTCCTTCACCTGGAGCATTCGCGTGTAATGTAACGCTCAGATTCGAGCATTAGAGCAGTGAGGGAAGCGAACGCTTGTCAGTCAGGGAGATAGTATTGTAAAGTAACGCTCAAAGTCGAATCTAAAATAAGAAGAATAAGAATAAATTTATTCAAGAAAAAATGTACAGACCTTTTACATCACAGCACTATACTAACTTACACAACACTAAAAACAATAAATCACCACAAAATAAACTAATAAGATGTTTTTTTAAAATAATTAATGTTACATTACACGACACGCGAATGCTCGCGATGAAGGAGCACCTTTCCAGAACGGTGTGACATGGTGCCATGATAAAGGCATCATGCAACTAAGTGCATGCGGGTGCGGGAGTGAGGGGCGTTCTCTAACGCAATTTGTCGCTACCGTGTATCTGTATTTATGGTACAGGCTACCTGTTCACGTTGCTTTGACATTAAAAATGTTTGATTTTTAATAATAAGTAAGTATTCGACCTTTTTAAATAGGTAACTTGATATTGACAGTGTATATTGACAACTCCCACATTGAATATGTTTCAAAACATTATTTATTTTAAGACATGTCATTAATTTATTTTGTTAAATTTATTGCAAACTAAAAACCCGGCAAACTTTGTTCCGCTTAAGAGGCACTGTCCTACCCTACACCTACCCCTATCCTATATAAAGAAGATAAGTAATATAAAAATAAAAAGTGTTTTATTTCCTCATCTACCTAGGTAAGTATCTATATCTTTTTATTTTGTCTATTTATAATTTATTTATATAATTTGGACACATGAGTAAATAAACAGTGTAGCGCGGCCCGATTCAACCCTCAATAATACGGCAACCCTACGCACCGCTGCCAACATTCAGGCGCCATCGTCTGCGCTCGAGCCGGGAACACGTGATGTGTCCCCGGCCTCGCTATTGGCTCCCGCCGATCGCGCCATTACCCGCGCATCCCGCGCGACACGCAAACCGGCGCGGTATCGTTAGTGAGCCCGCGCCGGAGTCAGTCGTCAGTCAGTCGTCGATTGAGAGCGTGCCATGTTGTACTTGCGCACGGACGCATTTATTATTCGCGACCTTAATCTTATAACCTAAAGTATAAGTTTTTTGTATTCTTTCGTTCGCGTCACGTCACACTGTTTTATGTTATTGTGTTTTGTGTGAACAATATAGCAATTTTGAAGTTTTCACGCGTTTCACTTAACCGCCACGCCATCGAACCCCACTCTGCGAGCTAGCCTCGCTATAAATGGCGCACCAACTCGGGGGCGTGGCAACATAATTGTGAACATTAAAAGTGAAAATATCGAAAATGCCTCGTACGCGAACTCAAAGTCAACGATGCCGATGCCGAAGATCGCAGCGCCGACGCCGCAAATATGGCGGCCATGTTTTCCGCGCTGCAGCGTGCCCAAACCGACGCCTTCGAGAAACTGATCGAACGGGTCATGGGACGCCATTCTCCAGGACCATCAGCGGCAGCAAGCAACAGCAACTTCTCTCAGTGCACCGCCCGATTCTCCGGCGACGATGACCAAAACATCGACGCATTTATTGACGCCGTGGAAAGTTACCGCGTCTGCGGCAACGTCACCGACGACAATGCCATAAGAGGCATGTCGATGCTGCTGACCGGCTCAGCGGCCATATGGTGGCAGACCGCCAAGCTAGAAGTTTCCAGTTGGCGCGATGTCGTCCTTCGATTGAGGGGCGCTTACGGCGACCACCGCCCTCCCTATAAGGTATATTTAGACCTGTTCAAATTACAACAAGGAGAGACAAGAACGGACCTCTTTGTCTCACGCGCGAGGGCCCTCCTCTCAAGAATTCCAGAGGGAGACCTCTCTTCGAGGGCGCAAGTCGATATGATATACGGATTGCTAGATAGACGCATCCGAAAACGCATAAGGCGGGAGGAGGTAGCCTCCTTTGCTGATATTCTGCGTCTCGCCCGAGCGATTGAAGAGTCCATCGGCGAGGCGACCGCCGAGACGACGTCGACAACGCCCGGGAATACCAGCGCCGGCGCCCGCGGTGAGCGCGCGCCCGCGCGCCCCGCCGCGCCGCGCGCCGCGGCCTCTTCGTCACCTCACCCAGCGGCAGCGCTGATGAGCGCGCCGCGACCACCTACTACAACAGCGCGTCAGCCAGCAGCAACGCGACCGAACTCGTTCGATACACCGGTATCCTCTAAAAGTGTTAATAGTGCCGGTAAATTCTGTGTTTATTGTAAAAATCACGGCCATACCCGTGAGCAGTGCCGAAAGTTGCGTAATAATGATAAGTTAGCTCATAATAGTAATAATGTAGTAGATGGTGAGAGTGCGCGTTCAGTATATTGTTATGGTTGCGGTGCGCAGGGCGTAGTCAGATCGCAATGTCCGTGTAAAAATAATAACGTAAGTTTTAGTGCCATTCACACAGCGCAGAGACCACTGGTAAGTGATTTTAATTTTTCTACTTCAAGTCGCCATCCCGCTCGAATTTATAATAATAATAAATATAGTCGTGATATTAGTAATAATAAATTTTGCTCATCGCGTTCGAAATGTCCGAGATTCATGGCGAGGTCACGTACGCAAAATTTCATGTCTATACCTACACAGCATCACTCCGCTCCACACAGCGCGGCGCATTGTGTACCACAGCGCGGCTCGACGTACGCTACGTCGCCGCCGCTACAACCGCGTAGTTCCGAGCGACCGCGTAGCACCAAGTTTACGTCACAACACGCGTATGCTACGCCGCCGCTACGACCGACCGCGTAATACTAAGTCTACGACGCTACGACCGCGTAGCAGTGAGCCTACGGCCACTACAGCTGTGTCTACAGTAATTCCGTTAGCTACGCGCGATTCTGTAAGTTACGGTTTTGATTATAGTGAGCGACGACGGGTTAATAATAATAATTTTAGTCCCGATTTTTGTGAATGTAATATTAATTGTATTACGTCTCCTGCTGTCCAAGCGCGCGGCCCGTTTCATCATAATTTGCCCCGCGTTCCTGATTTGGATAAGACGTTACCTGATGGTCCTACCCATATGTCCGCACCTGTCGGACCTCTTCATGTACGAAGTATTAATGGGAAAGACCCCGGCGAATGGCATGACTCTTCTATGAGCACGTTACACGTCATGCCACGGCCTACACTTACAATTAAAATATTAGGTATTACAGGTACTGCTCTTTTAGATACTGCTGCGAAATGTAGCGTAGCCAGTCATAGTTTATATAAATTAATAAGACAGTTGAACTGTCCTTTGACACCGCATAGGTTGGATGTAAAACTTGCTGATGGTATCACCCAAACTCGCGATGTCCTTTTAGTGACACTAGATGTCGCTGTCACATTTGATAGACCACCAGTCGTCACGACTTTTGTCATTTTCCCGGAGGCTGTTGATAATGAGACCCTGTTAGGAATGGACTTCCTGACCGCTGCAGGCATGGTCATGGACTTCGGTGCATCTAGATGGCGTCTTTCGGGGAGCCGACGTTCTTACCCCCTGGAGTATGAGGTATGTTTTAGTACTCCACCCATCGGCGTGTCTTCGATGGAGCTCAGAGACGACGAGGCTACGATGCTTACCTGCGACCAGCGCCAGCAGCTCGCGAGCGTCCTCCGGCGCAATTCAGATATCTTCCGGCCAGGAGGAGATGCAACTCCCTACGCCGAGCATCGTATCGACACGGGTGAGCATGCCCCTATAGCAGTGCCCCCGTACCGCCTCACGCCGGCCAAGAAGGCTGCTATGGAAGCTGAGGTCAGTAAAATGCTGCGCGACGGCATCATAGAGGAATGCGAGTCCGCTTGGGCCGCTCCCGCTCTTTTAGTTCCTAAAAAGGATGGTACGTATCGTTTCTGCGTTGATTACCGACGCCTCAACGCCATTACCAAATCTGATACTTACCCCTTACCCGTCATTGACGATTTGCTGCATGCAACTAGGCGGGAAGGTTATATCAGCACGATCGACTTACGATCCAGTTACTGGCAGGTAAATGTGTCTTCCGATGGTGATCATCGTGATAAAACTGCTTTCGTTTGCCCTTACGGCACTTTTCGGTTCACGCGTATGCCGTTTGGCCTCAAGAACGCCCCGGCCACCTTTCAGAGGTTGATGGACCGTTTCCGTTCTGGGTCAACCATGAGAGACATTACTCTCCTTGTTTATTTGGACGATCTCTTAGTCCTATCAGATGGATATGACAAACACTTACAGGATCTCGAAGCTGTGTTCGATCGCTTAAGGACATTTGGACTTCGCGCTAACCGCGAGAAGTGTGTCTTTGCTTGTAGCCAGGTAAAGTACCTAGGACATCTAATAACGCCTGAGGGGATAAGGCCAGATGATGCTAAAGTAACAGCGGTCCAGGAGATGAAGGAGCCGAGTAACCTGAAACACCTTCGAACTTTCCTACAGACCTGTGCATGGTTCCGTAAGTTTGTCCCTAATTTTTCTTCTATATCCCACCCTCTGACTAGGCTCACCAAGAAGAATGAGCCCTGGTCCTGGGGTGATGAACAGCGCAACGCTTTCAACGAGCTCAAAGATAAATTGACAAGCGCTCCAGTATTGGTTCAGGCAGATCATTCCAAGCCGTTCGTTATACGTACCGATGCAAGCGACTACGCCTTAGGTGCTGTACTCCTCCAGGGCGAGGGCTACGATGAGCACCCCATCGAGTACGCCAGCCGTCTGCTCATTCCTGCAGAAAGACGGTATAGTACAACGGAACGTGAAGCCTTGGCAGTGGTCTGGGCCGTAGAAAAGTTCCGGCCTTATATTGACGGATACCCCGTCACTGTTAAGAGTGACCATCAACCCTTACGTTGGTTGTTCACGTTAAAGTCTCCCAGTGGTCGTCTCATGAGATGGGCCCTTAAATTACAGGCCTATGATATTAAATACGAGTACGCCCCAGGCAAGATCAATGTGGTTGCCGACACATTGAGCCGTCCTGCCTGCGACGTGGCGTCTCGTGATAGCTGTGGTGTCTGCACCGTGATCGTTGACCTGCCGAAAGAAAATCCGGAGGCACTCCGAGCGTCCCAGCTTGACGACCCTGAGATAAGTAAAATTATTAATGATCTCGAGGATTCTGATGCCCTCACGTCATCCCACTGGTCAGAACGAGGATACCTTTTGAATAATGGTGTACTCTATCGTCTTGGGCCTGATTCGGATTCCGATGATCCACAACTCGTAATCCCTGTACACATGGTAGAGTCTATTCTTAAAGAGTTCCACGATGCTCCGACAGCTGGACATCAGGGTGTCGAACGCACCCTCGACCGCATTCGGCAGCGGTACTATTTCAACGGAATGCGTAAGTATGTAACTGATTATTTGAAAAGCTGCTTAGAGTGTCAGCGCTATAAAACACCAAACATGAAACCAGCCGGCCTGCTCCAGACGCCGGTACTCAACCAGCGAGGGGAAGTCCTTGCTGTGGATCTATTCGGTCCCCTGCCTGAAGGCGAGAATGGTGAACGTTGGATACTTCTAGTCGAAGATACCGCAACCAGGTGGGTTGAGCTTTATTCTTTAAACGATGCAACAGCTGAAGCCTGTGCCATCACGTTAATAGATCAATACTTCCTCCGGTATGGTTTCCCTCGTCGCATTATTTCTGACAACGGTGTCCAATTCATTTCTGCTACTATGCAGCAAGTTATGCACGTTATGGGAATCAAACAAAATCTTATTCCTTTGTATCACCCCCAAGCTAATCCCGCAGAGCGGAAGAACAGAGACTTAAAGTCGCAGCTTTCCATGCTCGTTAAGCACGAACATAGGGCTTGGCCCAAATACCTCGCACAAGTTAGGTTTGCGATGAATTCATCTCGATGTGCTACGACGGGTTCCAGCCCCGCTTATATGATGTTCGCACGGCAGATGCGAACTCCTTTTGATGCGCACCTCGACCTTCGGTCGGTCTTAGAAAAGGATAATTATGTACCTCAGGTGACGCCTTATCTTAAACAGTTTATTCGATCTCTCCAAGAGACGCGCGATCGCGTAGAGAGGCAGCAGGATGCCAGAAAGGACTCTGCCGATACGTCTCGGCGACCTGCGGCAACTTATAGCGTAGGAGACTTGGTTCTATTGACCACTCACGTATTGAGCAACGCTCCGAGAGGGCTCACCCGCAAGTTTATGCCCCTCCGTGACGGTCCATACCTCATCAATCGCGTTGTTAGTCCCACTACTTATGAGGTTATTGATGACCGCGGGCAGGTTTTAGGTAAATTTCATTCGTCTGACATCAGTGCGTATGTTGGGCAGCAGGACGACAATGTTCAGCCAGTACAACCTCGTCGCTTACGAGGTCGTCCCCGTAACGTAGACCCGCCACGCGTTTCGGACCCGCTTTTGTCATTTTTACCAAATCCGCCCTCGGGGCGAGATGGCGATTTGGAGGAGGAGGATGTAGCGCGGCCCGATTCAACCCTCAATAATACGGCAACCCTACGCACCGCTGCCAACATTCAGGCGCCATCGTCTGCGCTCGAGCCGGGAACACGTGATGTGTCCCCGGCCTCGCTATTGGCTCCCGCCGATCGCGCCATTACCCGCGCATCCCGCGCGACACGCAAACCGGCGCGGTATCGTTAGTGAGCCCGCGCCGGAGTCAGTCGTCAGTCAGTCGTCGATTGAGAGCGTGCCATGTTGTACTTGCGCACGGACGCATTTATTATTCGCGACCTTAATCTTATAACCTAAAGTATAAGTTTTTTGTATTCTTTCGTTCGCGTCACGTCACACTGTTTTATGTTATTGTGTTTTGTGTGAACAATATAGCAATTTTGAAGTTTTCACGCGTTTCACTTAACCGCCACGCCATCGAACCCCACTCTGCGAGCTAGCCTCGCTATAACAGTTTATTTACTCATGTGATTTGGACGTGTAGTTATACCGGAACAACGTTCCATCCACAGACAAGTCGAACCAACATTACTATTCTCTTTGGGTTTTGGCCAAAGCCTAAATAAAATAAAAAATCTCTTTGGGTGTTTTTGTGGTACGCTTTTTTGTTAAAATTAGTTGAATGTTAAAAACATAGTACTTTAATAAATTATAATGACCTATTTTTATCTAATGGTAACACTATTGAGCACGTATAGGTATAGCTTATAGCTTATAACCTTATAGCTTATAGCAACTTATAGGTACCAAACATGGATGTAGTAATAAAACAGGATTGAGTTCTCGGTATCAAAAAACGGGCCCACGTGAGACAACGACAACAGAGGTGTTTGTCCCTGTTCCACAGGGTGTCCACACAACTAAAAATTTATGGGATATTATAATTTATGGGAGCTTGCCTGGAAACACTGGCAAGTAAACATTGTTGTGTATCTGAGAGTCCATCGACCTTTGTTCCCATCCAGAGATGTAACACAGAGACTCAACGAGAAAAAAAATTGGGAAACGAAACTATAAGTTAAATACTTTTATATGAAATTATAGAATAGTGCCATTTATTTACATTAAAACAAATCGGTAGGTAGTATAAAATATAATGCTATTTTTTCTATCTATTTTTTTATCTAAATTTTGCTTGAGAGAGAGGTTCCATTTGTGACGTAATCAAGAATAAAATAGGATTTTTTGGAATTCCTTAAACGAAATTAAGCGAGTTTGGCAAGTAGGTACTTTATTCCTATAAATAAAACTTGATTAATATGACAGCTGTCATTTCCATACTACCGACATAACTTTGCAACAAATAATTTGTTGTATTCGAGATCGCCGCCTTGTCAACGAAGGTCGTCAAGATGGCGGCCTCGGGTCCTCACCGTACCACGTTGCCCTTATAAAGTGTACTTTTTTGTTAAAAAGTGTTCATTAAGTAAATACTCGACATTGGCGAAACTGTCTATGTGTCTTTAAGACACGACAGAAACGCCATTTATTAAGAAAGAAGAAGAAGAAGAAAAAAATTGTTATTTCTACTTAAAATCATTAAGTTTTCAGCATGATTTTAATATTATAAGTATATTAAATAACGCATAACTTATTTAAGGCTTAAATAGTAAACAAATTCATAAGAATGACTTCACTTTGATAGATGTCATATTAATCAAGCTATAGCTTTATATGTGTATACTAGGACTATAGAAACATCTATCCATCATTTGTTTTTAGAAATGGTCGTCAGTGGCAATGTGTAATACTGTTACACATCGATAATTTGATTTTCGTTGAGTCAAAGTGTTATTAAATACATCTTCGTGTGTCTCAACAATACAAAGGCTTTCTTTTACAATATAGGTACAGGTTATATGATAGCATAGACTTAGTATATACTAGCGTAAGTATATATACTTAATACTAAGTCTATGTAATAGCGATGATACAACTACGGGATTTAAAACATTTTTATTTTGTTATCATCCTAAATTATTAATCTAGGTCGCCGCCGCCGCCGTAAAAGTTATTGGACGTTCTTCATTTTTTGGAATACTAACAACAGTCGTAAATTTAAAATAATTAATCCTAATTTTTGGCCACCCTAGTAATTACATATTATTATTTAGTTTCTATTTTGTATTTCAACGTATCTGTGAAAAGATATGCCGCAACCACCGATAGATTTACTTGCACAGTTTTTGATGCATCACTTTTGCACAATTTTTTGTATATTTCATTACACATACGAAATAAACATCACATTACTAGTGTCAAGGTTGACAATAGGCCGCTATGCTTCAAGTAGACGCCATATTAATATTCTATGTTGCCAGTTCTCTAAAATAGAATAATTCTACTTTCAGTAAAACTTTTCTGAAACAGTTTTGTTATGATTGTTATTTATTTCTGTTTATCATTTTTAAAGTAACGTAGTAATGCTACTAATTATTTAATATATCTATGTTAAAAACAAAAGTTATAAGAAAAAATATATTGTTACAAGCGATCGACAGAACTACCAAATTCAATGAATTTATCGTAGCGCGAGAAAGGGACACACACTTCTGTCCAGACTATCTCTGTCGGTCCGTTTTCCTCCCTATGATTCTGGCAGCCTAAAATGGACCTTATGCCCTTGCACGAAGTTTTATTATTGCATTGAGCTATTTTCAGAGAAATCAATCCTGTTTGATTACTACATCCATGGTAACATACCATAGACAAACAGAAAAAAGTAGAATCAATTTGTCAATAATGTCAAAAAGCTACACGTAGAGATGAGTTATAACAGGTAAAATCTAATACCTGTTATGCCTGTTAATGTTCCCAAGAATTAACAGGTCCAAATACCTGTTATTAAATAACAGGTGAAATTTTTCAAAGTTGGTGAAATTGTTCAAATGGCAGAAAATATTAATATAGTCATTGAAATTGAATTAGTAGTTGCCACAATGTAAAAAAAAACCTACTAATTATAAAAGTCACAGTGACACTTGACAGATCACAGGTTATCGCCGTCTCCTTTCATTTATACGTGCTAAAACGAGAAGCACCTAGTATTTTATACTAGGTGCCTCTCGTTTCAGCACGTACAAATGAAACAAGATGGCAATAGATATACTTGATGATATAACAGGCTTTAAAGTCACAGTTCCCCTGTTAATGACTGTGACAAGTCACAGGTATTTTTCATAACAGATATTTCATTAACAGTTTTGTCCATAAATGTTTTCTTCTTCTTGCTTCACCATTATCGCACGTAGCTTAAGTATGGTCATAATACTAAATCCTACAATACTAAATACTTTAATGATATTACAGGACACTGTAAGAACTTAAAATTTACAATGAAACTTCTAAATGGATTTGATTAAATCGTATATTGTTTAGCACATTCGCATCCTTATAAACTTTTTAACTTTATGGTGTAATTTTTATGAGATCTTATAATCTAGCAAAAAAATTAATTTAATCGGGCCAAGACATCGCGTTCTCTCATACAAACTTTGCCATCTTGTTTCGCCCCCTTGGGAGTTGAATTTCGCAAAATCCCGTGGGGCGAGAGTTTGTATAAGTGACCAGAACCACAGTATCTAATAAGCCAACGCCACCTTTTATTTAGTGTTCTGCTGGAGGAAAATGTTGAAAAAGATGTTGTAATTTTCGACGTGTTCGGATATTATGTATGTAGGTACCTAAATAAGGTTCTTAAAAAAATATTTAAAATACCAATTATAATATTATAATAGGTAAAAGGAAGTAATCCTTTGTGTGTAAAAGAGACGTTCGTAGTTTATAAGTTCTGCCTGTGATAAAGTAATTTGATAATGGCAGAAAATATAGTCATTAAACTTGTTTATTAAAAGTCTGGCAATCTAATCGTGTCCAATTGTGTCACTCGAAAACAGCGGCAAATTAAAAAAAATCTTGAGATGGCTACCCTTTTTTTCAAATGGCTAATGAAAAATATTAACTTGGCAACCCTCCGAATGCATGTTACTGAAACCACTTTTGATTTGGTACTTAAATTTTTTTTATTAACTAAAAATCATGTAATGAAAAAGAACTTTATGGTAGATAACATAAATCCACAGCATATAATAATATGGCTTCCGCAGTGATAAAAAAACGTTTTGTTAACGAACTGTTTGCTTTACATTGCTGGTGACTGGTGACCACAGACTTCCAATATATAGGAGCAGACGAAACATTCGCGATTAAAAAACACACCAAAACTAACACACCTAAATACCACACACATTAACGCAAAAACAGAGACGGACTTAGCTAGCCGCTTCGTTCGTTAAGATTTATTATTATGAAATTAGTACATACCTATCTCATTCGCAAACAGTGACTCAGCAGTCTGAATTTGGCCGTTTGTGCACTAGTTACAAGGAATTTTACTGTCCGGCAGTCCGATCTTTTACGGTCCGATATGGCACACTATACATTTATATAGTAATTTGTGCACTACACTACACGTAATTTTACCATCCATTTTACTTTTGCCCATTCCGGGCCGAGGTGGCAGCAATGAAAAACATGTCTATGCTTGTGCACTGCGTCCGCGATTCATCATGTCTAAAGTATTTACGTGTGCGCGGCGGCGTGAGATTTAAAGGAAGCTAGCTACTCTTAACTGCGCCGGACCTGCGAAAAGATGGACAAGTGCACAAGCCCGTCATCCGTTTTATTCATACCAGATCGGACCGTGAAAAATCGGTCTGCCGGAAAGTAAAATTTCTTGTAGTACACAAACGCCCTTTGTCTGTTTCTTCGACAACTTCTAAACCGCGCAACGAATTTGATATGGTTATAAGTTTCGTAGGTATTCGATGTAACATGACTTCGCAGTATACGAATGTTATGTTACTGCCATGGTACAGTTTGTACATACGTTACATCGAGAAACATTATGATGGGGCTTAATGAAGTGTAATAATAAAACAATATTTCGTGTTTAATAATCATCTTATTTATTTTGGAACAAAATAACTTTTTTCAAATAATTCCTTTTGGATACATTGCTTGTTACACTTTTCGCATAGTGTTTAGATCGTAAGTCAATATAAAACTTAACAATAATTTTGATTAATAAATATAAATGGTTTACATCATGTTCTTTATTATTTGAATTGAAAATTCGCATATATTTGTCACTATCCCAAACATACTTAATTATTTCGTTTAAGGAGACAGATTCAGATTCAGATGGACATAGACTCTCTATATCTTTGGTGCTCTGTGCATGTGATGTGGATGGCAGTGTCTCAATATTATGTCCAGTTTGAGGCTTCAAGACACCAGTCACACTTCGCTTCCTTGACGCTCGTTTTGAGAGTGAACTTCTAGGCTCATTTTCTTTAGTCTATAAATATATAACATTATTGTGTATAAATAATGACATGTAAAATTCTCAAAACACAAGGGAGGAGGTCTCGGCTGCAGGAATCTGTACACACAGCATTACATAGCAAGACAAATCAAATATTTGATAAATGAAGAATAAATAAATAAATAATAAATAAAATATATAGGGACAATTCATACAGATTGAGCTAGCCCCAAAGTAAGTTCGAAACTTGTGTTATGGGATACTAACTCAACGATATTATATTTTATAACAAATACATATATAGATAAACATCCAAGACCCGAGGCCAATCAGAAAAAGTTCGTTTTTCATCATGACCTGACCGGGGATCGAACCCGGGACCTCCTGGGTGGCGGTCTGGCGTGGTAACCATTACGCCACGGAGGTAGTCATTCAAATCTTGAACATCCGAGACATAAATATCCATAAAGAAGATTAAAAACAAGCCTTTTCAGTGAAGCAATATGATTTTTTGTACGGTTTCATAATACACTTGAAATTTTTTTAAAGATTGTCAATCGTTCTTTCTTACACAGGTTACTATATAAAAAATATTAATTTATAACATGCAAATTATTCTATATTATATAATTATTTATTTATTTTGTATTATTGTGTAGATAGTATACAATAATTTAATACATAAAAATTAATTTTGGCTGCTTGCTGTTTTGAACCCGCAATCATTTCAGAGTCAGATCCAGTTGCAAAACGTTAAGTAGTTTTCATTCCAGCAATAATATTTATCTACACCAATCAAACTTTCTACAACGGCAACAGACTGGTTACTCTATTAAGGAAGCATATTTTACTTACTTCAGATGATTTTGGTAAAATTTCAAATAATGTTGGTACTGCACCAGGACGTAGACGTGTTCGAAAAGGACTTTTGTCTATGAAATGTTTGGAACATAAAACACATGTTTTGCTGGGTTTCCAATTTTTTATTTAAAGTCATTTTTTATATTAAATGTCACTTAATTTCTGGTCCTTTGGAAATCTACAACAAATATTGCATTTCATTAAATCATTTACCTACTTACTAAAAAAAACATCAAGAAGTGATAGGTACAATGTCAATTAATTCTATAATAAAGTGAAATCAGACGTTATGTAAAATAACTTTTATGTAATGTATATTCATTTTATTTACACACATCGATCATGACAGGAATATTATATTGTGTATTATTAAAACTTATAATCTAACAAATAACACAGCCTTCTGTGCACGGGGAGAGTAAACGGTATAGTATCATGGTAGAGTACTAACTATCATACAGACTATACCAATGTAGACAGGCATCTATTACAGGATTTACATGCATTATTTATAAATAAACTTCTAAACTAATTAGGTGCTGAATCACTGTTTGCCACACTTATTTGTTAGCATTCATTTATTAAATTAATCTTGAAATCACAATAAGTTTCTCGAATATAAATGTACAAGTGCCAGAGTCCGGCCCCTATGTATGTAGTGAGAAGTACAAGACATGTCAAAGCATCTCTTTAATATTTCTTTGACTGAATTTATAGCTGTACATGACTCGTAATTTGAAGTTTTGTATTAAACGATATGCTCTCTAATGATAAAGCTTTCAAGTAAATATAGGTAAAACATGCAACAACGTTTTATCTCGTCACAATTACACAATTCATGGCTTGTGCTAGTAACCAACAATGTCTACTCACCGGTGAAAGGTTAATCCAGGTATATTTCCGTAAGTTGTACTTTCATACAAATAAGCACTGTATTTCACCATCTTAAAATATTCTTCTCGTACAGTTTTATTCATTAAAAACCATAATTTTTCACTTTTAACGAAAATTGCGTGTGCAGCATCGGCAGCTATCCAAGATGGCGATCTTTCAAAACTTGGCGTGCGTCATTTTTTTTTACTCGTCATGTACAGTGTTGCTATACGTGTAGAAACGGGATAGCAGCATGCATTATCCACTTAGAGCGAGCGAAATGAAAAGACTAACTCACACAAATATATTTAATGTTTCGTCTGCTCCTATATATTGGAAGTCTGTGCTGGTGACACGCATGGTTTGCCATGCTACCTTGTTCTTAGGTTGCCACAATGTAAAAAACTTAATAGTCACAGTGTTTAGTCTGATTGCCAAACGAAAGGAAAAAAAGTCACAGTGACAGACAGACTGACAGATCATAAGTTATCGCCGTCTCGTTTTATTTATACGAGCTAAAACGAGAAGCACCTAGTATTTTAATACTAGGTGCTTCTCGTTTCAGCACCTACAAATGAAACGAGATGGCGATAGTTATAAGTCACAGTTCCCCTCTTCGTGAACTGTGACAAGTCACAGGCTAGTATTTTTCGTAACAGGTATTTCGTATCGCCAGCAGCAGTGACTGTTCCGAATTGTTCGGTAACAGTGATTTGTCACTGTTCCGATAAATACGCCTCACCCCACCTCACCCCTAGCTACACGTCAACGACGCGGTCGTCGTGTTTGTCTGTCATTCACTAATTTCCGAAAATCTTGCATGTTTTTCGTAAATTCTCCAAAATAACATTATAAAACTTTAATTTAATAATAAAATGGTACACACAAGCATGGACGGAGCATTATTCGTAAGTAAAATTTTTGTTCTAAGTATTAATGTTCTTTTAGATGTCATTGCTCGCTTCATAATAAAAAACCATTTTCTTCCTATTATTGTAATAATTACTTATTATCTAATTAATTTTTAGTTGTATAAACATATTGTGAACATTTTATAGTAGATTCCTCGGGTGTTATATTAGTAAAATAAGCGAAATGTGTCTTGCAATAATTCGTGTTTTTGTTGACATCCCAGATCGTTCTTAGGGCCGATTGTTTGATCAGTACATATTTAAGTATACTAATGGTTAAAATTGAGTAAGTGGAAAGAATGGGTGAAGATCGAGCAGTAAAAACCGGGCAAGTACGTGTTGGGCCACGCACAATATAGGGTTCCGTATTGGCTATGCATTTCTTACTTGCAGATGAGTACAATGCTATTATATTCTATGACATTTGTACGTTTTCGTCAAATAAATTTACTTCAGAGCGTCGATTATTACTGGGTAACTAGTAGTGCCTACTTAGCCGTTATAGTTTTCCCTGTAAGTTCACTATATGGACTACATCCATGAATTTTTTCAAATTTCTAAACACAAGACTTTCTGAGATAGAGGAGGGGGGGACCACAGTGCAAAACGAAAATTGACACGGTAAATGTAAATAATTCGCAAACGGATCATTGTATCGGAAAATGATCTTGCCACACCCCCAATATTTTTAAAAGACCTATCTAATGATACCCCACAACACGGGGTCTGTGCGAATAAAATTTTTCACTTCCACTTCACCTGTAGGGAAGGCACCCCAGAAAAAAATATTTTTCAAAATTTTGTTCTACCACTTTGTAATATTGTATTGTTAATAAATAATAATAATAATAAATATATAGGGACAATTCACACAGATTGAGCTAGCCCCAAAGTAAGTTCGAAACTTGTGTTATGGGATACTAACTCAACGATATTATATTTTATAACAAATACATAGGTATATAGATAAACATCCAAGACCCGAGGCTAATCAGAAAAAGTTCGTTTTTCATCATGACCCGACCGGGGATCGAACCCGGGACCTCCTGGGTGGCGATCTGGCGTGGTAACCATTACGCCACGGAGGTCGTAGGAGGTTAATATGAGTATACATACCAAATTACACTGTAATTTGGTAACTTGATGCTAGAAAGCTGTAATACAGCTTTCTAGCATCAAGCGTTTAGGCGCTAGACCGCGGACAGATGGACAGACAGACAGACAGACATGGCAAAACTATAAGGGTTCCTTATAGTTTACTACGGAACCCTAAAAAGTGCATATCTGGGTCGCCCGATCGGACCAATGGACTGCCTAAGTACTGCTGGAGAGACGAAGAGCGTGACCTGCGCGAACTCAAATCGAAGACTGACGAGGGCTCGCGCAATGCCGGTACCAGTGGCGTCTCTTAGTGTCGGAGGCCAAGACTCACTTCGATTGTCTGAGCCATCAGAGTAAGTAATAGTTAAAATTCGTAGCAATTTTTAACAAATAGTTAGTTTTTTCAACGAATTTTAACCATTAGTACACTTAACTACTGATCAAACAATCGGCCCTTACATTCAGTGTGTCTTATCTTCCACTATGTTGCAGCTTTTTTCTTTGAAATTATTTTATTTTATAAATTTTTTGCTGATGTAATGTAAATCCAACAATAAAATTGTCAAATCGTTACCCCGTGGTGATAACTGACTGAATCAAAACGATTGTGTTGAAAGAAAATAACAAAATGAAAATAACACTCATAACTTTTAAAAAACCTGTATTTCTTTTTCAGGAACCAACCCTATACATCATTAAGGGCATGTGCATATTAGACAATGACGGAAACAGAATCTTAGCTAAGTATTACGACAAAAGCATTCTGCCAACAGCGAAGGAACAGAAAGCGTTCGAGAAGAATTTATTTAATAAAACACACAGGTAAAAACCTTCTTCATCTTCTTCATATCAACCCATAATCATCTCAATCATCACCCATAATAACTGCTGGGATATGGGTCTCCATTCAATCGTAAAACATAAAAACCTTACTTTTATAAGGACAAATCATACAGATTGAGCTAGCCCCAAAGTAAGTTCGAGACTTGTGTTATGGGATACTAGCTCAACAATACTATATTTTATAACAAATACATATATAGATAAACATCCAAGACCCAGGACAATCAAAAAAAGTTCGTACAGTCAGTAGCATGTCTAGCTTTACACATGCAGTACAATTTTGGCTCTTATGACATAGAACTTAAGAATGGTACAAAGTCCAATATGTAAAGGTCGACTTACTCTTGACGGTACAAATATTATATTGAAATTTTACCTTCATAATTTTCAGGGCAAACGCTGAAATAATAATGCTGGATGGTTTGACGTGTGTATACAAGAGCAATCTTAACCTGTTCTTTTATGTCATGGGCAGTTCACATGAGAATGAGGTAATTATACAGGGTAACTGGTTGTGAAACCGTATACCGGCAGCTAATAAAAACACGTCAATATTTATAAGGGCTTAGCGCGCATGCACCGGTATAGAATAAGTTATAACCCGAGGTAGAATGGCCACTCTCCGCCACCGCACCCAATCGCGTTACCTTACTCCATGCGGGTATCGAGGTGGGTGCAGTTGCAAAGGTGTGCGCTTAGTGAACGAATTTGTATACGTGTGCATGTACAGTACACCATTGGCCTATGTAGTAGAAATAGATAATTATTTCACGCGCTTTGTATGGAGTGTCTGGGGTGTGGCACCAATGACGTGTTCATAGTGAAGTCGAATCTACATTATCGTGTTACAGTTTTTAATTTATCAATTTATAATTTCCAGTTGATCCTACAATCGGTACTGCATTCTCTATATGAATCAGTCAGCATATTGTTGAGGAGGAACGTTGAATACAGAACCCTCATTGATAACCTGGATGCTGTTATGCTGGCATTTGACGAGATATGTGATGGAGGGTAAGTGGTATTGTTTTTTTATGTAAGAGGTTGGCAAACATTCCGATTCTTTTTTGATTCAAACTCACTCGTTGTCCCTTTCAAATTCTATTTTCTATGAGTGAGATAGCGTTAAAACGAAATAGAATCGGTTTTTGTTACCGAGAATAGGGAGGCTGATGTGTAATACGTCATTGTAAATTTAATTTTTAACTTTTTCAAGAAGAGTTCTATGACGTCGCTCCGTGTCGTACACTGTAACGCACGCAAGTTAAGTAACACCGACCCAAGACAGAGTTTGGATGGGTTTCGTTATATCGCGTGTCTCCGTGTTTTGGAAGGCACATTAAGCCGAGTCTCAAACACTGGCCTCTGCCAATAGGGAAGAAAACGCAAAGCTAATAGCAGATGTCGCTGCGCTCGCTTGACTCAAAGTAAATATCTGTCACCTGTCAGTTTGTTTAGTTCTTCGCATAAATTACCACATCACCGCGTTTATAATATTTCTTTTATTGATCAAAGATAACTATGTATTCAACATGGTCTATTCATAGCAGAATTGTCGCCTTTATAATCAATGCAAAGATGCAAGAAAATGTTCTGAACATAACCTCAAATTGTTCGCAGCAGCCTTCTCCCAAAGTCTTCTCATTCGTAAATTCTTAGGAAAAGAATGGTTGACATTATTATTGCACCCAATTACAACAACGAGGCATTTTTGTAATAAAAAATTTTTTCAACATTCGACGTAAAATTTTGTATGATATTTGACGCTTGACTTATCAAGCGATATCAGTGCTACTAGTGGCTAAACTTGCCAGTTTTCTTCCCCATTCGGATCTTAGCAGCGTGCCAAAACTGGCAAAGTATGCTCTAATCCCCCTTCGAATGAAGGGAGACTGGTATCCCTGCAGTGGGTTGATTATGGGTTGATGGCTGTTGATGGTGATGATGAACTTCTTTTTCAGTATCATCCTTGACTCGGACCCTATGTCGATAGTGAGTCGCGCGGCTCTGCGCACGGAGGACGTCCCGCTCGGCGAGCAAACTGTCGCGCAGGTAATGGAGCATTTGAATAAAATATTCTGGTGATAATGATAGATGCACAAAATAACCTGTCTAAATTACTCGCCAAGTTGACCGAAGTTAGACGAAGTTAAAAGACAGTATTTTATGGCTGACACACACCGCGTTGCACTGCGACGCTGCGGCATGAAGCAAAACACCATGTGGAATACAACGTCATTATGCCGGAGCGTGTGTGCGGCGTTGTCGCTCCGTGCCGTTTTTGTTTCATGTCTGTCGGATTGCTGTGCGACTGTCGCACGTAGTTGCAACGCAGCACGACTGCGACACCGTCGGTGTGAACCTACGCGTAGAAATTCAAATATTGCAAATCATAACGCACGACTGTGACATTTTTTGGTGTGTGTCAACCTTTAAACGGAGTGCCATCTCTATTACAGCCATATTATTGTAGTTTTATAGACATATTGTTGTATAGTTAGTACAGTCGTATTCGCCCAACTTCGGTCAAGTTCGCGTGTAGTGTACAGCCGGGGTAGTACAGTCGTCATGTAGATTTGTTACTTCATTTTCTAATATCACAAAATGGCACCTATTACGTACAGATTATTAAGTTTTTTTTTTTGATTCGAGTTTATTATCAAAAACAAAAAGTTTAATTTCACTTTAGATTAAAAGTGCCGACCTAATTAGTAAAGCGCTATACTTGTCGTAAACAAGTTTAGAGTCTGACAATAGAATCGTGACACTCGAAAACAGCGGTAAATTCAAAAAATCTTGAGATGGCAACCCTTTTTATCAAATGACTAATGAAAAATCTTAACTTGGCAACCCTCTGAATACATGTTGAAACCACTTTTGATGCTTGTATTTCTTTTTTCTAAAATGATGTAAAGAAAAAGAACTCTAGGGTAGATAACATAAATCATTTAATATGGCTTCCGCATTGATCAAAAAACGTATTACGAACTTAGTTTGCTTTACATTGCTGCGGCATTATGGATTTTTAATGTACCATTATCAAATTTGCTTTACATTGCTCGTGTCACGATTC
Organism: Endotricha flammealis; assembly: GCA_905163395.2. NCBI lineage: Eukaryota > Metazoa > Arthropoda > Insecta > Lepidoptera > Pyralidae > Endotricha > Endotricha flammealis. Next base: position 3,740,401 of record LR990883.1, read on the forward strand.
ACTGGCCAGACTCTAGAAACCCGTTAAGAATGTGTTTTTCGCCACGCTACAGAGCAAATGCTGAGTCGAAAAGGGTAGTCAAAGCATATTTCAAAATTCAATACTTTTATTCAGAGAATAGGTTTTTACAGAAACGTTTTCTTATCAGAGAGTACTTACAGTAATAAATGATTTGTTATTAATCTACTCTATAATATATATCGTAAAAAACTTAATAATAATAATAGTTACTAATAAATATATTGTAATATTGATTTCATTAATCTATTTTAAACCATCGACTTAAAAGTATAGACAAGCTGTCCGGTACTGAGATTTCAGTCAGTCAGTTGCGAGCGAGCGACAGAAGCAGTGGTGTCCAATTGTTGACAATTCTTGACAAGTTTTTTGTCAATTGGGCACCACTGCTTCTGTCGCTCGCTCGCAACTGACTGGAGGGTGGTGGTGTGCATGTGCACCATCGCAATGCCGCAAAATCTCAGTACCGGACAGCTTGTCTATACTTTTATGTCGATGTTCTAAACTAACGTTTTTGGCATTCCGCGTATTGAAATAAAATTCAAATCTTTATTGTAGGTTGTACGTACGGTTTTTCTGTGATACGGTTTTGGAACTTGGGAAGGTAAAAGATGTGTTTAACCCTGTATATCCTAAATGTTTCTTTCACCCCTATACTTGTGTAAAAACCATACAAGTGAACGAAGCCGCAGACGCAGCAATTTAAAATGTGTGGCTTAGAACCTTTTCGTGTGCCCTGTGGGCGTAGCGTAGGCGTTCGATGAGCGTATACGCAGCACAGATGCTGTGATAACGCGTCGTACGCCTGCGTTGTCTCGACATTTTTACTGTATGCAGGGACGCTAGGTGTGCGTCTCGGCGTCTGCGGTGCGTATACGCTCATCGAACGCCTATGCCATGTGTGAAGGAGATACTCGTTAAAAATATTAATAACCAATTTTAAACTAAACCTTTTTTTTGTTATTTGTTATTATTTGCAGCAGTTTTAAAAAAGTCCTTAATGTCCTTTCAATTTTATTTTTATATTGTGTTTAAAATATAATTTAAAAATTCAAGAGATATTGGCGCCATCAAAAAGTTTCTTTTTAAAGTATCAGCCAGTTTCAGAAACACATTTTGAAAGTTAACGACACATTAAATTATAGCTGTCACTCTCAAACTAAAGAAGAAAACAAGAGATAGCTTGAGGCTTAATGGGGTATTTAAAATTAAAATGTGTTTCATAGACTGGCTGATGAAAAAAATGAAGAGAAACTGTTTTTGTGTGTTTTTTGTTTTGTTTAAAAAGTTTTATTACAAATAAGCGTAATACAGGGTACAGACTGTTGTAACGTAACGGAACATTTTTATTTTTTACACCACAAAGGTGGCAAACAAGCATACAGTTGGTCTGATGGTAAGCCGTCACCTTAGCCTATAGACGCTTGCAATACCGGGAGTATCACTCACGCGTTGCCAACCCCCCCAACACCCCCAAGTGGTGCTCTGGAGACCTTACTCATCGTAGGAACACAACATGGCCGAGACCAATGCTATTTGGCTACGATCTTCTGTAAGATGGAGGTCCTTCCCCAGACGGATTACTTCGATTTGAGCGGATTATCCGCTGTGCTCTCTTAAGAGCATTTCATAGTGTGGACGCAGCGCTGTGTTTACTTCCTCCATCGATCGCGGCGAACACGAGGTGAATACTCGGTTCGTGCGCGCAAGGCGTCCACACTATGGGCATAGAATAAGTAATAACCCGAGGCAGAATGGCCACTCTCCGCCCCGCACCGAATCGCGTTACTTTACCCCAGGCGAGTATCGAGGCGGGTGCAGTCGCAAAGGTGTGCGTTTAGTGAACGTATGTGAACGTGTGCGCATACGTTCGAGCGTGTACAGACGACATTGGCCTATCTAGTAGAAATAGGTAATTATTTCACGCGCGTTGTATGGAGTGTTCGGGGTGTGCTATGGGGATTCAGTTACATTATATGTAACGTAACGGCAGTCTGTACTCGGCATAATAAATTAGCTTGTATTTTCTTTTTACACTTCTTATATTATTCTGCTTGTTTATGGTTTTGTTGCTGTAATTAAAAATTATTTTATTTGATAAGTATTTTTTTTTATATGACTAATTTTGGGTGTTTTTGAAGTATAACACGCTTATCTATACTATCTATACTAATATTATAAAGAGGAAAGATTTTATTGATTGTTTGTTTGTTTGTTTGCATTGAATAGGCTCCGAAACTACTGGACGGATTTCAAAAATTCTTTCACCAGTAGAAAGTTACATTATCAGGGAGTGACATAGGCTATAGCTTTTCCCGAAATTCAATGTGGTTCCCACGGGAACGGGTCCGGAACTTCACGCGGACGAAGTCGCGGGCAAAAAAGCTAGTTACTAACTAAAAAAGATCCACCGCCAAATATATAATTTAGATTTTTATCAATACAACACTTTTTTGTCACTTTCACACTTTTAATTTTCATCTAGAGTGACAAGGACAGAACGAATATATAATAGAAAATGTATCCACTATACATTTTCGAACGATGCTCCTAATAAAAAATACACCACCTGGTCCCAAAGTAAAGTGCGTATTACACTATACGATATTCAGGGCCTAACAAAAGAGATGGTGCAATATTAAGAAGTGAGAAGTTGTAAGTGCTTCTCGTTTATTCGTATTGCACCATCTCTTTTGTTAGGTCCTGAATATCGTGCACTAAGCTAGGTTTAACCTTTTTGTCTTATGGATACCAGACAACGGTTATATTATTGTAAATATACACTTGCGCCATCTGGTGTCGAAGATAGGGACCACTGTCAACGCACCACCACCTGCCCTCAAAACTCTTATCTTTTCCGAAATCCAAGGGTTAGAACCATGAAGAAATTACTAACAGGAGATGCTACAATGAGCCGTTCGTATGAACGACCTTGTCGCTAACGGGAGGGTGTTTAACCTGTCTTAACACCCTCCCGCACCTGTGCCCCACCCCCGCACAGCCCGACAATGCGTGACGTCAGTGCCCAATTGAACGTGCTGGACCACATTGTTTAGGGCAACTCCTCTTAGTAATTTCTTCATGGTTAGGACTGGCTGTTGAGTAAAGGTCTCTGTATACGCAACGGGATAATACCTCGGGACGGGACGGGGACGTGACTTTTTGTTCGACACGGCCACGTTCCCGTCCCGTCCGTGTATCCGCGACATATGCATATTCACATACATTTTGCATGCAACTATATTTAACCGCCCCCCCCCCGTCTGGGAAAAAACACGTTACGTATACAGCGACCTTAAGGGGCTATGTAAAAAAAAGAAGGGTCCTTAAAAACCAAATATCTTCTAAACTACTAAAATTTGGACTTAGATTTTTGGATATGTATTAATTCATCATATAATCGAAATTTTGGAAAGAGCCAAAACACGATTGTGACACATTTCCTCGATAGAAAAAAAATCCGAAGTAACCTGTTTTTTTTTTCAGAACTCTTGTAACTTCTAAACGGTAAATATAGAAATTTTAAACTTCATATAAAGAAAGACATAAATGTTTTCTAGATATTGTAAAAGCAAATATTAAAAAACTCAATTAATGAATTTTAAATAAGCCTAAATGTGTTTTGGCGCTTACGGTGCTAAAAATTCGCCGGGTTCACGGTGTCTCATCTCTGTCTCTCGAAGCAGGAATTGATATATGCGTCGCACGGGCGGGGCGGGATCAGTCGGCCGCAATTATTTTACGACGTAGGCCCTTAAATCATTTCAGTAATTTAGACCTCGAATATGATAGAATATGCTTTGTTTATACACATAAAAAAAGTATAGAATTAGATAAATAAAATCGGCATGCAAATGCGTATGACAAAAAAGGTCTTAACTGGTTTACTTTCGCCATTTCTTTTACCAGTGGTCATTTTGCTTTTCTTTCCGAAATGGTAGTAGTTTATAGAGTAGATTAATTACATAAATAATTGAATACTGTAATATAATCATTGACGAGAGGTATGTGAGGACCTCCTCGCTGAATAAAATAAATATATATATAGGGACAATTCATACAGATCGAGCTAGCCCCAAAGTAAGTTCGAAACTTGTGTTATGGGATACACTCAACGATATTATATTTTATAACCATCGATATATATGTAGTATCCTACTAGATAAGCAGATTCTAGAACAATTCTTGCTGCATTTTTATTTAAATTGTAACTAAAGTCCGCTGCAGCGCTGTAACTATAAATTATTTTTTTAATCAAGCATTATAATACATGTAATACGCAGCACTGCAGCGCTAAATCTATTTCAAGGTCCAAATTTTCTCGCGACCAAAAGGTCGGAAGAGCCGTCTATTTCATGGCGCTTACGCGTCGCGTTCAACGCAACGTACTTTTCATAGACCACCGTACAGACTACCGAACAGAAGAGCAAATAGGTATAATATCAGCTTTAAAGGTGTTTGTGATTATCTTCATTAGTTTTTGTATAAAAAAAAATTACTAATAAATATAAACTGAGATGGAATCAAAAGTAAATTTATAATGAAGCTATTTATAAATAATAGTACTCACAATTACACACCTCCACCTGGTCCGATAGTAAGGAGTATTGTTTTATGGGTACCAGACATAGGATATAATTATTATTTCCGGTTATTTTTAACCGGTTTTCTTTCGCCATTTCTTTTTACCGGTTGCCATTTTGCTTGTGTCCGAAATGGTGGTAGTATATAACGTAGTTTATTTTTTTTATTTAAACAAGTTGTAAATGACAAGAAAAAGTGCCTGTGAAGGTCTAATTTCTGAAATAAACGATTTCATTTCATTTCATTTCATTATTATGTTAATGTATGTGTGAGCCTAAAAATTAAAAATATTATGACTAGTCATATTTTTTACTATTATCCTCCATAAATATGTAATGTACTTACCTGTATACATCGAAATAATATTACTACGTATAGAAATGACAGCGCCTTCAAATTTTGGCGCCGCGTTCGGCCGTGCGGGGCGCGCCCCTCCCTGGCCCCGCCCCCAACCGAGTCATAGAATATGACATTACTACGCAGGGGCGACACTTTGTTTATATTCTGCCTATTGGACATCCAACTGATTATTTTATTTTATTACAATATTTTATTTTACATAATAGATAAATTTAATAGAAAATAGGTATAATATTAGCTTTATAGGTAGGAAGCTACATTACATTTTTGTTCTTAACTTAATATTAGTCAAAAATAAACTGAGATTAAATCAAAACTAACTTTAGAGTGAAGCTATTTATATATTGTAGTATTTTGTAATATATGCAATAACCAGGAGACGGTCGCCTGCCAGACAAGAGGAGTTGTGTTGAATTTCAAGAATGGTAACGTACCTTTACTCCGAAACTTGTTTGCCCGAATTTCATTTGTTCGAAAATGGTTGGTCGAAATTTAAAATGCTGTTTCGTTTTCCATCTTTTTGTTTTCTAGAAACTTATTTTTTTACTTAGTTAGTAACGTTATCCACATTTACGTATTTTACCTAGTATATAAAAATATTTTAGAAATATAGTTTAAAAAATCTATATTTAAATTACATATTATTTTTAAAAAAGAATGATTAAAATCGGTCCAAAATTGAAAGAGTAATCGGCGGACCTCCAAAAAAAAACATAGAACCTCCTCCTTTTTTGAAGTCGGTTAAAAAAAAAGCTACAAAAAATTCAGAAATACCTAAATTATATTATAAAATTGACTGACGCTTAGTACCTACGTATCCCATCTGTACGATTAATTTTTGATAATCTATGATTTTCACATAGAAATGGCGGATGCAATCATGATGCATTAGAAAATAATGAAAAAAAATTGTTTTGATTGGTTTTACTTAATTTTTTGAATACTTAGCGATGATAAGTTACGCCGCTATCTTTCTTCCTTACTGTTGAACGGTTTTTACAAGTTTTTATTGAACATGACGGCATTTTCCAATATTTTTTTTGACATAAATCCGAGGACCAATCACGATGAGCGTCGGCAAGTTTCTAAACGAGTTGATGTCTATTGGCCTCAACGTATGGGGACAAAAATTTTGTTCGCGGTGTCCGTTCTATACGTAGTAATATTATTTCGATGCCTGTATACAATTTTAATCAGTTGCTATTATATTTCATAGAGGTATTAAGAAATAACTACCAACATGTAATGTACTGTAGGTAGATAGGTATTATTACTAGTGAGGACAAATAATTAAACATTTAATTTTGTATTCATCATTTATTACAATAAAGTCTAACATATATACGATATATAAGATATTTTCTCAGACTTTTTCATAGTCATAAAAACATTTTTGCCGTATCTTAATATGCAACCAGGCATTTTCGTTAAACAATTCAATGTACCTAAAAATAAAAATCACATTACTATTAACTTATATTATTCAATTTCAACCTATTTCTGTTTGGACCATCTGTTTCAATATTTCTTTTAATCATTACAGTGTTGTTGGTCGTGCTGCTCGCTCTCTAAAGAGTAAGCGAAATAGTAATATCAATAGTTCAAGATGGATTTTACTTCAACAAAAATTACGTTTTATAAGAATAAATACGAATTATATTGGTTATTTACCCAAAACAAATTTGAAATAAGTAAACAAAGTGTGCACGTAAATAAATATGATTTAAAAACTTTAAAAAATATGATTTTTTAAAGTTTTTAATCATATTTATTTACGACAATTAACTGGCTTTTGTACGTTTTTTGTCAATTGGACACCACCGCTTCCGTCGCTCGCTCGCAATCGACTGTGTGGTGGTGGTGGGGACTACCACCATCTCATTGCCGCCCAAGGCCAGTACCGGACTGCTTGTCAAACATCCAAGACCCGAGGCCAATCAGAAAAAGTTCGTGTTCCATCATGATCCGACCGGGGATCGAACCCGGGACCTCCTGGGTCTGGTAACCATTACGCCACGGAGGTCGTCAATAATTATTTTTTTTTTTTTCAAATACAGTTACAATTTTTTCACAGTTACAATAAAATCACTATGTAAGGCTTTAATGTCACCAAATCATATGAATAAATACATCAGTCATGGAATAGTAATATTAATAAAATAAATATTTAGATTCAGTCAAATATTAGCAAAATATTCTTTAGTATCGCAAAATGGTCTATTTTGAAAGTATTTTTAACTTTGTATACAAAGGATCTCATATTGTCCGATTCCCGGATATCAGGTAGAGCATTAAAAATTCCCAGGAGGTCCCGGGTTCGATCCCCGGTCGGGCCATGATAAAAAACGAACTTTTTCTGATTGGCCTCGGGTCTTGGATGTTTATCTATACAGTAGAATCCGGTTATAACGACGTCCAAGGGACCGGCGATATTACGTCGTACTAACCGGAAGTCGTTCTAAAGGAAATTACAATTTATTTATTTTTTTGTTTTTTTTTTTAACCAAAATTATCACACATGTACATATTTACTTATTTGATTTATGTGTCTACTCTTGAAACGATTAATCCAACTGGCCGAACAATCAAAATTAGGAATGTTTAGCTCATTAGCGAAAAAATTTGCCTTTGATTGTTGCATAGGCCTATTTACGGGTATTCCCCGATTACGTTGCACCTTAAACCATTCTAAAAGTGCCAAGTCGACTTGTTCTTAAGACGACGCCCTCACACGTTTAGGTTTTAAAATATTCGCTTTAAACAAAGGTTCTATCTTGTGTTTATTTTTCTTAATTGTGGATATTGTCGAATGATTTACACCGAATTCCTTCGCAAGCGTTACATTTGACTCGCCAGCTTCTAAATGTTGTAGTATAACACTTTTTTATATGCGTACTCGCTCATAACCCGCGAATTACTGCCGAATAATAAACAATCGCCTCCCAATACGCGACGTGCAGGCAAGAGGGCGCGCGGGGGTGGAGGGAGATAGCTTCTTACCTACGATTTTTTGTAACGTGTCAAAGGTCGTCGTCGTTGTAACCGGACAATATTGGGTGAAATTCCGTCGTTAAAAGCGGCCGGTCGTTGTAAGCGAAGTCGTAATAAGCGGATGTACTTTCATATTGGCTCCTTAATAAACCAAACTTATGTCTATACTTACGTCGCTAAAAACGGATGGTTGTTATATCCGAAGTCGTACTAATCGGAGTCTACTATGTATTTGTTATAAAATATAATATCGTTGAGTTAGTATCCCATAACACAAGTTTCGAACTTAATTTGGGGCTAGCTCAATCTGTATGAATTGTCCCTTTATATTTAATTTAATTAGTTGTGCATATTAGTTGGTTCAACAGGAAATGCTTAGCTTACATACTAGTGTATTAGCAACTAGGCGGTCTTATTCCTAATAGCAAGGGCTGGATCTCACATCCTGTATCTTTTGTCTTACTCTCCTTCCTCTCTCTCTCTCCTACCTCAGTTCCCATACCACCGTGTATCCTCGCTACAAGTCCCGTGGTTCGGATGGGAATGAACCTGTAGTCCTCTGGACTTCTGGAATGTTCTTTTCATCTTTATAGATTGGGTAACAGTCCTTACATTATATTTTACAGCTTTTCCCCACGGGTTCGCTCGCGTTAATTTTATGACATAGATCTCGTTTGACAACAAAACAACCCATAGCGCGACTTGTGGCGCCATCTGTTGGCCGATACAGCGCCCTCTATAGTAGAAAAAATATTTTCCCATTGGAACGCCATGCTTTCACGGGATAAAAAGTAGCCTATGTTGGGCTCTGTACCCCTAACAATATGTATGCAAATTTTAATAATGATCGACTGCTTAGTCAAGCCGTGAAGGAATAACAAACAAACAAACTCACTTTCTCATTTATAATATTAGTAAGGATTTAATACTGGCTTATGCCTTTTTACCCGCGATATCCAGTAGTTAATATATATCAGGGGCCCAAGTCTGCTAAATACAAATGCACCAATAGAGTGTCGATAGTGTGTCACTAGAATAGATTTTGACTATTTGGTATTCTCATATTTGAAGTCCGAGGCCATTTCATTGACACTATCGTACTACTATTGATCTTTTCGGTATCTTTCACATAAAAGCGATTTAACTGAAATAGTAGTTCATGGTAGATTTTAACTGTCGACCATTCCGTTCATATTCGACTGGCACTCTATAATCAATACATTGAGATACTAGTTAACTTTTAGCAGAATACCAAATTTGGCACTATGGAAATATAAAGATAGATAGATAGATAGAATAAGCTTTATTTGCAACACACAATCAATTAATACAGTAAACAGTAAAAGTTACAAACTAGTGTATATGCAACAAGGCGGCCTTATTGCTCAAAGCAATCTTTTCAAGGCAACCTTAGGGTAACGAATTTTTGTATGAAGTGGGCAGGGCTAGCAAGATGTATAATAAACAGCAGGACATAACAATATATCTACAATAAATAATTTATATATATAATACATAATTAGTATATATACAATACTAGCGAAACCCGCGCAACTTCGTTTGCGTGTATCCCTACCCTACCCCTACCCTACCCCTACCCTACCCCTACCCTACCCTACCCCTACCCCTACCCCTACCCTACCCCTGCCCTACCCGTACCCTACCCCTACCCTACCCCTAATTTTTTTCCGTAAGAACCTTGTACAGAGTATTAGAAAACTACAAAAAAAAAATCAGCCAAATCGGTCAAGCCGTTTTCATGCTATGTCGTGACAACGGAAAACGGGTTTCATTTTTATATAATAATATATAGATTACAATAGGGTTGGTGATGGTATGGCAATAGTTGGTCGCCTAATTTAAAATAGCAGACTTGGGCCCCTGTAAATTACGGGTACAGCGCTTCGCAAGGGTTATTGTAAGGTTTCCTATTAAAATATATATAAATATATGTATATAAATATAGACTATGACACCCGCGGTAAGTGTAGCTTCCGTACGGTGTAAGAATTTTTGAAATCGGACCAGTAGTTTTGTGAGGTTTTTCGTTACAAAAAATATAAAATAAATCTTCCATCTTTATAATATTATCGCACGCATTTTTATCTAATAATTTTATATTATTGTTTTATTTTATTATTAATTTTTATATTAATAATTATTTCAGATTTTAAACAGCATATTGAATTATTGAACTACAGGAGATAACCAGTATATAATATGGGTTGCTGTGTAGATATAGAAATAATTAAATTGGTTTTTTTATAGCTTATTTTTTTATTTTGCGCTTGCTTATATTAACCTTGGTTCCTTGGGGGAAAGGTCATTTAGCACTTCGCCTGTCAGGTGAAATGAAAACATAATAGGGTGAAATGCCCAAATGTAAACAGTGTTCATCTTATCAGCATCAGTGATAAAAAAAAAGTTTCATAAAGGTGGGTCCAGATATGATCTTTTGTCCGTACCGTACCACGTATCGTATCAAGCGCCGCGATCCAAAAACTCTGGACGCAAAGTAAAAATAGAATGTATCTCCGTAACGTCTTTGAACGGGGCGAGAAAACCGGCTCTCGATGGATCGGAGCGTACCTCGATTCCGATGTCTCCGTATCGCGATGCCGTACCACCGCACCGTTCTAACGGGCGTCCAAACTAGCGTTCGCGTTTGGATCGCGACGCTGATACGAAACGGAGTTACTGTACGGGCAAAGATCATATCTGGACCCCTGTACGGGCAAAGATCTGGACCCACCTTAAAATAAAATAATTTGTTTTGCAAGTCAATTTACAGAAAACTTGCACGTCAATATTTTTTTATCTTACCGCGAATGGCCTGTGTAGAGGAAGTGCCGCAAAAAAGTCAAAAGTTAGCCTTTTTAGGGTTCCGTAGTAATTTTAAGAAGCCATTATGATATTTAAAAAAATTCATGTTAATAATAATAATATTCGTACCTAGAAAATGTTTAATATCGTAATCTTTTTTATAAATAAGTATTATTCGTAATTCAAACATATTTTTATCTGGTTAACCTGTTCAAAATATTTATTGCTGATAATTGGAATTGGGGTGCTGAAAATTGAGCGTTACACCTTACAGAAAAACAGGAATGATCGAACACTTAAAATCTAGAATCAATCTCGAGCGCTTTTTTGCTCATACCAAATGCAAAACGAGCGAGATAGCCTTGAGATTGAGACGAGAATAGACCCCTTGGTTGGATGAGCTAAAACTTAACTTTTTTGGGAGTGGTGGAGCAATTATGGGCTTCTAACTCGAGCGAGAAAGTATTATCACATAATATCGGCGTGAAGTAGCAATAATTTTCGTTCGGTGTGTGACAGACCCGGAAGCCCAATTTACCTATCCCTTTTCCCGACTTTGTAGCGGGCAACGCATTGGGAGCACCCATGGTGTTATTAATATTCATAGGCGATAACCAGTCTCCATCAGGTAGGCTTCAGTAGCTAGTCAGGCTTGTTTGCCAGCTGTATAACACAAAATTAATTATTTCGCGTGAGCTGGTTTTTCATAGAGAAAAAGTATTGATACTAAGACGCGCCGTCAGAATGATAGATGATCCGAAGCTTGGTGCAACTCTCGAACATTTACAACAGAGAGAAGAGAAGTCGCTGCATTGAGTCACTTTTATCGGCTATACCATGGCCAGTGTTCGGATGAGTTACACGACATTATTCCTCTTTTCCCGTTCAAGCACAGGAACTACCGTCCCAAACAGCGTGCACATTCACATACAGTGAACTATCTTCGACCTCCGTGGCGTAATGGTTACCACGCCAGACCGCCACCCAGGAGGTCCCGGGTTCGATCCCCGGTCGGGTCATGGTGAAAAACTAACTTTTTCTGATTGGCCTCGGGTCTTGGATGTTTATCTATATATGTATTTGTTATAAAATATAATATCGTTCGAGTTAGTATCCCATAACACAAGTTTCGAACTTACTTTGGGGCTAGCTCAATCTGTATGAATTGTCCCTATATATTTATTTATTTAGTTTATCTATACATTTTAATGAATGAAATAAGTGCTTGTGAGAGCCTAGTCTCTGAATCTTACCCTCCACCTCGCACAAAAAGACTCGGTCAATCATTCTTGTGTGAACGGTGGAACAAGCTGCCCGACGATGTGTTCCCTGCACCACGTGTACCACATGGGGGCGTTCGGGCGGAGCGTGAAGAGGCACCTTTCAGGATGGCATAGTAGAAGCAACGTCACACCATAAAGGATGTCTCGTCGCTCCTATTCCTGGAATGGCTGGCGTCATATGTCGTGTCCCAATAAAAAAAACCATGAAAGTATCCATCAAAAAAGACATTACTGGTTAGAATTCAATACAAAGTCCGTATTTGGTGTCATGGGGGGGTCCAACTAGTTAAGGAGTAATAGCCGAAATTATAAAATAAAATTTCTTTGATGAAAATAAATGTCATACGACATGACACGACTCATCGCAAGCAAGCAAATCATAGCAAATGCGGAACTGTGCGTGGTCCGACACGCACTTACCTGGTAATAAAACACGAAACAGTCAACAAAATCGCTTACACAAAACTTTGTTGAAATACACATTTTTGTGTACATCAACAATGTTTTTGTTTTCCATTCCCGATGGAAAACACGTACACAAAACACCGGGCGCGGGTCGAGGGGCAGGGTACTGTCATATCAGCCGCCATTTTTGTTTCGCCTCGCTACACAAAGCAAGCTACGCGACCACGAGCCGCTATGGACAGCGTGTGTAGAGAAACATGTTTCAAAAACAATTTGTGTTTTTGTTGAAAATTTAAAAAAAAATAATTCGCTATGGATCCGGCTTTAGTTACACCATTTATAACTTCAAGAACGGCTGAAGCGATTTGGCTGAAAATTGGTGGAGAGGTAGCTTAGAACCAGGAGCAGGACAGAGGATACTTTTTATCCCGTTAGGGTAAGGTAGGGTAGGGCCTCTAAGTCGGAACAAAGTTCGCCGCGTCAGCTAGTTATTGTTAAATAAAAATTCGAGTGAATCCCTTCACGCGTGCTCATTCACACACAGTGGACTATCTCAACCCCCCACCTCGCACAAAAGATTCGGTCAATCATTCTTGTGTCGAACCATTGAACGGTGGAACAAGCTGCCCGACGATGTGTTCCCTGCACCGCACGTGTGCGACATGGGGTCCTTCAGGCACGAGAAGAGGCACCTTTCAGGCCGGCTTAGTAGAAGCGACGAGACACCATAAAGGATGTCTCGTCGCTTCTATTCCTGGACCCCAGTGACCTGCGGCCCATCTGGCAGGCGCTGGCGTCACATGCCGTGTCCCAAAAAAAAACGCAATAATTATAAAACTTAAAAATTAAAATTCGAGTGAATCCCTTCACGCAATATTTAAAAAACTTAAATCATATTTACGCCTTGCTCAACTCTTTCATTGGCTGTACGTGTTATTTGCGCACTGTTCGGCGGTATACTGACAAAAACATACTTACATACGAGCAATAAAATATTTATCAATATTGATAAATTTATATCTAACGTCTAATGTAAATAAAGATATAAGTTACCGATAACTACGTAGTTTGTTGTCCAAATATTGTTTTTCATACTCATCATTCTTGAGAAACATTTTTAATAATAATAATTGAGATAGGGCACAGCGGATAATCCACTCAAGTCGGAGCAGCCCGTCTGGGGAAGGACCTCCACCTTACAGAAGATCGTAGCCAAATAGCATTGGTCTCGGCCATGTTGTGTTCCTACGGTGAGTAAGGGCTCAGCTCCACTTGGGCGGGTTAGCAACACGTGAGTGATACCCCCGGTATTGCAAGCGTCTATAGGCTACGGTGATGCTTTCCATCAGGCGGGCCGTATGCTTGTTTGCCAACTTTGTGGTATAAAAAAAAATACAGCGCAATGGTGCGTTGGTAGTGATCCTACATTCAGCACTAGAAGGCGCGGTTTCGATTCCCGCGCGGGGCAAACATTTATGTAATGAAATTTGTGTTTGTTCTGGGGGCCAACCATAAGCTTTTGTAAAACAATCTTGTTTCAAGGAAGCTTTGTTTCAAACTGGTGGGACCACGGTTAAAAGGGGATAATATAATAATTTGACGACTTCCGTGGCGTAATGGTTACCACGCCAGACCGCCACCTAGGAGGTCCCGGGTTCGATCCCCGGTCGGGTCATGATGAAAAACGAACTTTTTCTGATTGGGTCTTGGATGTTTATCTATATATGTATTTGTTGTAAAATATAATATCGTTGAGTTAGTATCCCATAACACAAGCAGGTTAGTAAGCCAGGCTTTACTTTGGGACGAGCTGCCGCTGTGTGAATTGTGTAAAAAACATATTTAATTCGCACAGCGCCACCGGCCCCCTTACTCTTGAAGATAATTCCGCACGATCGCCATTGGATTGTTAATTTTAGGTACTCTTTACAGCTAAACTAGCGCTAACTAAATACTAAACTAAATGAAATCGGATTGTATGCTAAAGTATAAAATTTCAAGGTTACGAATTAGTTGACAGGCCCGGTGGTCGAGTGGCTAACAATGGCCACTTTGTCCCAAGGGCCGCGGGTTCGAATCCTGTGCAAGGCAAACAGTTGTGTGCATGAACATGTCTGTTTGCCTTGGTCTGAGTGTTTTCTGTGTATGACTACTTGTTTGAAAAAAAAGGAGTATTTGTGTATATTTATCAGCAATCTAGTATCCATAGTACTTAGTTTGGAACTAGATGGCGTTGTGTGATTTGTCCAAGAAATTTTATATTTATTTATTTGATGTTAATTTTGCATTTTAAAATAATACAGAATTGAAATTAAAATCGCGATTGCTATGCAGAGTAAGGCTCATTGTCCACGTAACCGCACGTCATACGCACTCTTTCGTCAATTGACGATTGCAAGACGAATGCTTGCATTTTGCTTGCATCTTGCGTAGAAACAATGAAATCTGTGTCCACGAAGCGGTAACGTCGCGTCAACCGCTCGTCATGCGTTCGTTTGTAGGTTGCATGCATTCGTCAAATGACGCGTCTGTGAGTAAGGCTTACCCGGCTGGTCTGGGCTATTTGCAAGTGTGATGTTCTATTTCCCGAAGAGCGATCAGCTGAATGTTGCAATGTTCACATTATAAGTGTGCGTAACCACGGAAACGGCACGCACACTAATGTGCACGTACGCGTCTTACAACATAGCCAAATCCTAATACCAGACAACAAATAATTATTATAGACTAGCGAAACTCGCGCAACTTCGTTCGCGTTTATTTATGCACAGCAGCGCCATCTATGTCAGACTTTTGATGAAATGCTACGGGAATCTATATGTATAATAATGCTAATAAATATAATGCTAGTTAAATGTACAACAGAATTAGCATCATTTTCTTGTTAAATTTTTATTTTTTTATTTATTTTATTTATACCACAAAGGTGGCAAACAAGCATACGGTCGGCCTTCACCGTAGCCTATAGACGCTTGCAATACCGGGGGTATCACTCACGCGTTGCCAAGTGGAGCTTTGGAGACCTTACTCACCGTAGGAACACAACATGGCCGAGACCAATGCTATTTGGCTACGATCATCTGTAAGGTGGAGGTCCTTCCCCAGACGGGCTGCTTCGATTTGAGCGGATTATCCGCTGTGCCCTACCTCTCTGTGTTATAAAGAATTATTGTATTTTTTATTCTAATATTATATTTTATCTTTGCAGGTACTCCAGTCGGCAAAGGAACAACTAAAGTGGTCGCTGTTGAAGTAAAACATAATATAATAAATACTATATATTTACATATTTCAATATAAATTATAATTTGAAAAATAAAAATAATTAAATCTTATTATTTCAGTCTTAATTATAAATATTTTATTTTATTAAATAAATAACGATTTTAAAACTATGTTCCACTGATTGACTACGACGCGAATTCGCGCGCTTGTGAAAACAATGTATTGGTGCCTAGTATTACAAAATCTGTTAAAATGCGTCAAATATAACAAATACATAAATATATTTTGCCCCGATTAATATTTAGTCAAAACAAAATGATTGCCACACGTGTCCTATTTCACATTAGAAACATTACGGACATTTCAACCTGCAACATAAAATTACAATGTTATTGTCAACGTTCTATTCGCTTCAGGCATTGTCCTCGTTGGTTCGCGCGAATTTTACTCGTACGAACTCGCGATCAAACATATTGAACTCGAATGTGTCCTAACTGACAATCGCGCGACGCTTAGGCGCACGCTTATGAACACGCGATGATCGCATCGCTTACTCGCGCGATGATCGCAGATTCGCGTCCTATTAGGACAATGCCTCGCTTCTACGAAACGTAATTCTGAAGAATTTTAACCATGAAATTTAAATATAATTTAAATAAAATAAAGGTATTCCATGGTTATTATACAACGCACTACTAAAATAACCATAAAGTACAAGGTACAGTCGCCTCGAGGATAGCAGGACCATCTTTAGGATGATTTTTGGTTGCAACATCCAACATCCTAGTGGACACATGTGGCTCTAATAAACAAAAACCCTCAGGTAACAAAGAAAAGGACGGAGCTGACAAAAGATCCGCTTACAAGATGTGCAAACGATTTTTTTCTAAAATGGTCCTCCTATCTTCGAGGCCACCGTACTTCGTGAATAGAATTCAACTAATTACTAAAATCACCATGAAATACCTCGTATTTCTTGGTTAAAATTCTTCCGATACTTCGGCCGAAGTATCCGAATTACGTTTTGTAGTAGCCCTCCTGGTCACCCCTTTCCTTTGTTGACCGCACGAAATTAAGACTGGCACTTATTTTGTTTTGAATATATGTTTAGTATAGTGATACCTAATTAGGGTTCTTTCCTAATAACACTAGCGCCAAATTCCTCTGGTGCCGGCACCATGTTCAGTTTCGATATAGCCTTGAATGCTGGATGGTTTTTGTCTCTCAATAGTTTAAATAATATATTTTCTGAGGTGCCGACGAAACAGCCGATGTTTTGGAAACGCTGGAAACAAAAAACAACAATATTTGAGTAACAAAATATGTTTTTGATATAAATAAATTCTACACAGTTCCCACAGCGCTATCTGGTCCCAAAGTAAGCTAAGCTTAACCTTCTCGTGTGGTGTACCAGGCAATGGATATCTTATAGTAAACTAATACATGGAAAAGATTCCAGATTCCAGATCAACAAATGCAATCACATAAATGCAGCCTCGTGCAGGGATCGAACGCCTCTGGTGTCGAAGGCAAAATAAATAAATAAATATATAGGGACAATTCATACAGATTGAGCTAGCCCCAAAGTAAGTTCGAAACTTGTGTTATGGGATACTAACTCAACGATATTATATTTTATAACAAATACATTTATAGATAAACATCCAAGACCCGAGGCCAATCGGAAAAAGTTCGTTTTTCATCATGACCCGACCGGAGATCGAACCCGGGACCTCCTGGGTGGCGGTCTGGCGTGGTAGCCATTACGCCACGGAGGTCGTCACAAAATCACTACCTACACACCATCACCGGGCTGTCGATTATATTATAAGTATATTAGATTTTCCCCGTGGCTTCGCTCGCGGTTAATTTTATGACATGGATCTCGTTTGACAACAAAATAACCCATAGCGCGACTTGTGGCGCCATCTGTTGGCCGACATCGCAATTGCAGCGCCATCTATAGTAGAAAAAACATTTTCCCATTGGAATGACATACTTTCACGGGATGAAAAGCCTATGTTGGGCTCTGTACCCTGATAATATGTATACAAATTTTCATAATGATCAGCTGATTAGTCAAGCCGTGAAGGAATAACAAACAAACTCACTTTCTCATTTATAATTTTCGCATTTATAATATTAGTATTTGTTTTGATTGTTAAGGCTTAGAGCTGATTTCAACATGTTTTCTAAACGAAGCATTAGTTAATGAGCTGTTAAAATTAACTGAGATTTTAACATCGCTGTTAATTTTCTGCGTTCCACACTTGAAAAGTAACAGAACAGTACGTAATCGTACATCAAGCGACCGACTTACGAATCATATAAGATAATATACAAGATAATATATAAGAAGAGTTATTTTAACTCCATAAAAGGAAATCGTACCACAAATTTTACAGTTTCGCTTTAGCATCATAACCCAGAGTGTCTACCGTGGGTACTTGACTAAGTTTGGACACTATTTTGAATGCTGGATGCTGTTTATCTTTCAATAGTTTGAAGAGAACATTTTCAGATGTTGTGACGAACGTTCCTATTGATTGGAGGCGCTGGAAAAGGAAGGTTAGTTGAGAGAGTGAGATAGAATGAGTTAGTGTAATTTGTGGTTAAATTATAAGCGATTAGTCGCAGGCGATAGCCATATGTGAAAAGGAAAATGACAGTACAATCCGCGCCACGAGAGACCAGCGGGGCAACCATGAAACGAAATTCTGATGAACGAAATACGGACTGACGTTCCGAAGAATTCTAACCAGTTTTAAACCTTATTCTAACTAGTAATGTCTTTTGACAGGACTACATGTTTCGTTGTTTCGGATGGACATTTTCATGGTTGCCCTGCTGACGTATCACGTGATTTGACTGCGCAGTAGACGACTTCTATACCATTTTACTAGAAATTGTTGAATGCGCAAGTAAAATCAACGATCAATCAGGTCTTTTCTCTCGTGGCGCAGATTGTACACGAGTTGACATATCAGGACACATGTTGCTTCAACCTATAATCATCCCACTGCACGGATATGGGTCTCCCTTCAATCGAAGGGGATTAGAGCGTACTCTGCCACGCTGGTCTAATGCGAACTGGCAGAGGCCGGTGTTTTCAAGCCGCCTGAGGGCCACATGGATTAACTTCCATTATATTCCGGTTTATAATATGGGTAATAGGAACCAACCTGTAAAGCCAATCCCCTGTCCATGGTAGAACGGGACGAGACACCATCAGCGAGGACATGGACAGCTATATCCTCGTTCAACAAGTCTATGACTGTTTGCTCTATACAGACGTGGGCCTGGAAATGAAAATTCAAAAATATAGTCAAGTTTCCAAATAAAAATCCCCACCGGACCACCAGTACCATTGAACAGTACCATTGATGGTACAAATGACACTGATATATTCCACTAGTACCAGGAAATCTTATACTAAAGGTACTGTATGTAGCGGGGGCGATGGCGATGTGCTCGACCGCCACAAAGGGAAGATCTTCCGGCCAGGCTGGGTGTTATGCCTGGGGAACCGCGGCTCCGATAATGTATGTGTCGGAGGTTGTATATATATCTCCATATCGTAGAAACTTCGATAGCGTGATATTTAGGATTTCTAAGTGTCGTCGTATATGACGTCATGTGTTCGCATTGTGAACTTTTTCTTCACTCTGTAGTTCTTCTGTATGGCGATAGGTGTCGCCACACTGTATATTTATAGATGACAAATCTCGAGGATTATTGATGGGGCCGTCTCGCACATACAGTCAGGTGCACGTCGAGCTTTACACTTGTAGTACAGTTTTGGCTCTAATGACATAGAACTTAAGAATGGTACGAAGTCCAATTTGTAAAGGTTGACCTTCTCTTGACTGTACATGTATGTGTACTATGTACATACAGTGGCGTGCCTAGGGTTCAATAGTAAGGCAAGCCAGATAGGTAGCTACCTACCTATTTACTTTGCCCCTAACGCGACTCTCGGACCTATATTTTTTGAGAGAATTGATGCTACCTTTTCGAAGTTTCATAGAATAAAATTAATCGATTTTTTTATTAAATTATCGTGTCAATCGTTTCGAGATTTAAATTACCTACGCATGCATAATTATTATTTATAATAACATTTGGAATTGAATTTATTTCTAATATAAAATAAAATAAAAAATAAAAAAAATATATATAGGGACAATTCATACAGATTGAGCTAGCCCCAAAGTAAGTTCGAAACTTGTGTTATGGGATACCAACTCAACGATATTATATTTTATAACAAATACATACATAGATAAACATCCAAGACCCGAGGCCAATCAGAAAAAGTTCGTTTTTCATCATGACCCGACCGGGGATCGAACCCGGGACCTCCTGGGTGGCGGTCTGGCGTGGTAACCATTACGCCACGGAGGTCGTCGAATATGTGTTAGTTAATCCAAGCGAAGGATTCGATTTATTGTATTTTTGACAAGGCAAATTCTTATTGTGCCTAATGAATGCACAACAAATGCACAAACCCACAATAACTACCTGTCTACTAATCTTTGAAAAACACTGCGATTGTGGTTATTCCGTAAATAAAATCGAGTGAAATATGTAGGTATCTAGGGACGTATCTTAATTTTACGAGTTTTCGTAAAAAATATGTAAAACAATCAATAATAATATTTAAGATCGAGAGCAGCCAACTGATTGAATTACTCTATTTGTCTGTCTCTGTTCTATTAAAGAGTTAGAAATACTTACACAAGTACGGAGTAGGTAGGTTTCAGAGTTCTGTTCATTGGTTCTGTTGTTAACTAACATTTGTAAGTTTTATAACAGCAAATCTATACGATTTCACATTTACTTAGTTCACAAATCTTAAAAACACACTTATCACTTCACACGAAACAATATTCACCGATTCTAAACTCGTTATTTAATGCAAAAGTCAATTTTTTCACAAAACATCAACAAATTAGCGGCATGAACAATAATAATATGAATGAAGTTCGATCGAATGAAAAGAAAGAAGCATTGAGGATCCGCGACCCGCGGCTAAATTCATTTGCAATCAAGGCTTATTTTTCCATAGTAATTTCTTCAATTTTGACAGATACGTCAGATACGTTTGTGTGCGTTTTTTCATACGTTAGAGCGAGAAGTCTAAAGCCGATGGGAAGCACGGTACAAATCTCATATAAAGCCCATTTTGAGCGAACTCTGTCTCGCTCGCTCGAGACTGTGTCATCATTATGTCGACGGAGATGTGTGCGTGTGCCGCGTGCGGTGCGGATGGGGAACACAGTTCGTATTAAAAATTAACCTTCATGTTTAGTTCATCCGTCGGCCGCGTAGAGATGGCGCGCTAATGAATTATTTATTTTTGAATAATATTTCGATCGATTTCGATTTAAAAAATAAGTATAAATATGTAGCTAAACTTTATTGAGTTTTTTTATATTATATTGCGTATTTTAGTAGGGCAAGCCCGGCTTTTCGGCTTTATTGGAAGTACCGCCACTGTGTACATAGTAATAGTATTTATTTATTTTACTTGGGTCACCAAAAGATTACACTCGTAGTTAACAACATAATATTTGTAGAAGTGCAACGAACAACATTATCCACAGATTACTAGGTAGAGTAATAGTAAGAATTATGTGAGTTGCTGAACAATGATTAGTCCTTACATTTATAAAATATATATATGAATAAATACAATAAAATAAAAATCTAAGGTTTGACATTAAACATTAGAAGGAGCCTAAATGTATGTGTTGTGTCCTATGTACACAAACGTACAAGTGCTAGATCGGAACCCGCTGTCCTTGTGGTAAAGTAGGCATTGGATCTTACCTCAATCCCAAACAAGACAACAGAATTCAATTCTGGTACATCCTTCTTCAACCGTTCCTGAAGCTCTGGTGTGATCATAGAGAACCTAAAAATGAAGATTAATATTTTGTGAACCAACATTCTTTGGTGAGAAGTAGTTATTAATTAAGCCAGTTCTTAGTACAAATCTGCTGTCTGAACTGGTAGGAAAATATTGAGATGATTTGAAAGAGCTTGTAATAGGCATATGTAAATAAAGATTATTTGAGTTTGCCAAAATTCCAATCAAATTGTGCATACTTGAAATTGTAAAAAAATCCTTTTTATTGTTTAAAATGATAAAAAACAATGTCTTTCAAAACCTCATAATATTAATAGTGGAATGGATATGGAAAAAAACTTAGGCTTCTTAGGGATTCTTCGAAGAAGGAATCAAGACAATACTAGTATTTCACATACAAATATACAAATGAAAAGTATGACCGTAATTCCATTTTTTAAAATATTGTTATTAATTGTGCTACCTAATGATTGAACTTGGTCTGGTCGCTACCAGACCAAGTTCAATGCCAGAGAGGTCTGCTAACCATAGAACCATTTTATTTTGTTTAAGTTTGATTTGAAGCTGCATAGCCGGACATTAAGCAAGAGTAGGAAATAATTAATTACTTCGTCTTCTCGTATACAAAAGCAGCATCGTTCACATTGATATCCTTGGTAGTGTGACCAAGGCCTTTTGGGTACTGCTCGGAAATGTACACCGGTATCTTGAAGTGTTTCGCTGCTTCTAACTGGAAAGCAATGATAATATTTTCATTTACAAATAAAATATAAATTATTGGCATGCTTTAACCTATGATGCAGGTTATCTTTTTTTAAATCATTTATTTAAGGTAAACAAAAAAATACAATAATAAATGGGGACCGCACTGCAAAAGCCGCATCCAAGTGCCGGCTGGTTGCTCATTTACAGCTTTTTAAATTTATATTTATAACCGATTCCTGCAACGAGGATCTGCCCAGATTTCTTTCATTTCTAAAATACCAAATGACTAGTGATATTCATATAACCGCCATAAGGCCGCCTTATTGTTGCTAATACACTATAAGTGAGTTTTTAATTAATTGTATTACTTTTTTATATCTGTACCTACATACAGCAAATAAAGCATACGGTATGCTTGTAAAGTGGGGTTAGATAGATAAGGGTATGCTGCATACCCTATCTATCTAACCCCACTTTACCGGTAGTAGGTCTAAGGTAGGAATCTATACTTTTTAATATCTCTAGATCATAGTTGTTTGGGGTCAAAGAGTCGCCTAGGTGGGTTTTACAAGTGCAAAGTATCCATTATTTGATAACAAATAGATAAAAGATTACATAATAAAGTACTTACCATTTTATTGGCTACTTTTACAACCTCGCCAAAATGCTTAACATGAGGCCTAAAAGTTTCTTGAATGTCGCATAACAAGAAAGCCGTCCTAGGCGCCTCCAATGCGCCCAATTTTAATAAATTTTTAGCTGCCATTTTATTATAAACAATTTATTTCCTTTCCCGCTGTACAGTTAATCTATGAACCCGTGCGTGATAAAAAAAGTTTGATTTGATTTGATATTAAATAACTGTCAATGTCAAGATTTTTGTAAACAAGCTACACTACAAAATTTAAGAGGCTGTTCATGTCATATAAGTTTCAATCTTACGGTACCTTTCTATTATGGTCGGATTATAATGACATTCCGTTTCATGCAACTGTAAATGAAATAAAATAAGGTAGAATAATCTGTTTTTTAAAATGTAGATAAAATATAAATGTTTATTAAAGAGATTCATCTGGATACATACTTAAAATAATACTACAAAAATGATTCTACATGGTAGCGTCACTTTTCCAAATTAATCAACAACTTAGCAAGCGCCTGATTTAAAAGTGTATGCAATATTTTGTTGTGTCTCTGAATTGGTCTCTAAAATTGTTCAGGTGTTTAGAAAAACAAGCACGTCTTTTTTTATGACCCAGGCGGACAAACGAGCTTACGGGTCAAACTGACGGTAAGCAGCCACCGCTGCCCATGGACATCCACGATTACTAGATCTTGAATAAGTTACCCTTTTGTGAAGGAACGAAAAAGGAACGACAAAAGAAGGAAAGTCAAAAAGGGAGTAGGAAGCAGGTGGGGTATAAAGGCTTCCAGATGTCTCACTCATCGTACGAAATAAATATAGCGGCGTAACACCGCTATTTCAAGTCAATATTCTGTGAGAGGAGCTCGATGGCGTCGCTATGTGTCGCACTCTAATATGAACACGCAAGTTAAGCGACGTCGACCCTAGCCAGCGTTTGGATGGGTTTCGTTATCTCGAGCTTCTCCGTGCTTCGGAGGACACGTTAAGCAGTCGGTCCCGGCTGTTGTCGATGGATGACAGTCGTTAAGCCAAGTCGGTGATCTTAAGGCGGCTTGAAAACACTGGCCTCTGCCAATCCGCATTGGAGCAGCGTGGCAGAGTACGCTCTTATCACCTTCGATTGAAGGGAGACCCATATCCCAGCCGTGGGATAATTATGTATGGGTTGATATGATGATTCTGTGAGAGGGTGGTTCTGCCCCGGTCGAGCCACCCCATTTACGAGCCCACCAGTTCATAAACGTAAGTGTACAAAAAATAAAAAAGGTAAGTAGCCAGAGCCTTAAACGTGATTTAGGTTTTTTAAATATTAGTATTTCAAACAGAAAAGGATTTATTTGAATTTTTAATTATCAATAACTAGCTTTTCCCCACGGCTTCGCTCGCGTTAATTTTATGACATAGATCTTGTTTGACAACAAAACAACCCATAGTGCGACTTGTGGCGCCATCTGTTGGCCGATAGCATCCCATTAAGCGCCCTCTAAAATAGAAAAATTATTTTCCCATTGGAATGACATACTTTCACGGAATAAAAAGTAGCCTATGTTGGGCTCTGTACCCCTGACAATATATTATATACAAATTTTCATAATAATCGGCTGATTAGTCAAGCCGTGAAGGAATAACAAACAAACAAAATCACTTTCTCATATAAAATATTAGTAAGTTTAAGTATAGTATGAAGTATGATATTCATATTGTATTATAATTTCAAAGTTACTTATACATTTAACTTACATAAATCTTTATTCTTAGTTCTCTACTCTGATTACCTGTTTCATTTAATGACTGTACACTGTAACAGTAATTAAAAGATTCATAACGATGCTACCAGCTTTCTGCATGGATATACTGTTCTTCCTTTCCTTCTATCGAAGGGGGATTAGAGCGTACTCTGACACGCTGCTCCAATGCGGATTGTCAGAGTTTTCAAGCCACCTGAAGGCTACCAACCTGGTTTACGACTCCATCAACAACAGCCAGTAACCATTAGGTCAGGTAGCCTGCTTGCCTGCGGTGAAAGTACAAGCTGTGGTACAAATCTTTAATGTGATTTTAATTCGAATATAGTTTGTCGCTAACCAAACCTATTAAGAAATACAAATTACACCTACTTTGTTTTATCCCGACACGTCACAGGTACATTTCCGAACGCATTTTTTTCAAAAGCCTTCCCGCCGAAAGGAGCGCACGCGAGCGGGCGCCATCTTTTGTATTTTATTTTTTTAATGCGTTCGCGTTTTAGAATAGAAACGCCCGGAGCCAAAACAGTCAGTCAAAAGTCAAGTTTTATAAAAAAAAATAGGATAGAAAAGGGTCGTGAATGATACAGTTTTTTCGGTAAATTAGAGATTTGGTTTTATTTTTTTTTAAGAAATTGCGTGCCGGACGCTTGTAATGATACGTCTGGCTGGTTTTCGGTTTACGAACGCGGTTTTTACTTTTTTCTTTTTATTTTTGGCCAGAATTTTTTTTTTTTTTTTCATGTAAGTATTGACACATTGGCTAGCTAGGTACCTCAATTAAAGAGTAATCATAGTCGAAATACATATTATATCCATGTAAAATTAGAATAGTCGAATGAAATAAAATAGACAAGTATGAGTCTAGTTATAAAAAAAGTAGTAAAGTTATTAATTTTTTTCTTGTTTTAGTAGGTAGGTACTTTGCACATCATGACGTAAGCAATAATATTCAGTTTATGGTCACTGATACATTTTAGATAGACTTCCTGACAGATAAATTGACAAGTTTCGAGAATTTATCCCAGCTTCTGGTGGTTACCTCTGTACTACTATTCTACGTCTATTACCTGTACTTAGTTAATGTACTTACTTAACGTCAACCATTAGAAGAGGTAATCAGTGTAGAGATAACACTAAAAACAAGATTTTTATGGTTTGATATGATGTACCTACCAATGCATTGCCCGCTGCAAGGAAGGTAGGTACACCTATTCTCGGTTGCAATAAACATTTTGAAATTGACCAAAATTTTTTAAAAATTTGCAGATTACTCATCGCTTTTTGACCCATAAACCGTCCGTTTGGCCCTAAAACAGGCTGCCGCCTGCAATTAAAGTTACCTCTGGACTACGTAGAATTTTTAATAACTATAATTATGAATAAAACAAGAACATTTTTAACAAAAGCACGCGCGGCGCCTGTGGCGGTCTTATTTGGTACTAAGCTGTGGGGGCGCCACTGTTGGGTTTTTATGTAATTAACGGTTAAACTAACCAACTTTACAAAAGATAGTATCAGGCGTTTTACATACGCGTCAACTGGAGTACATCTTCGCTGTAATCTGTGTATTCGAATAAATCTTTAGGCTGATGGAAAGTGGTTACCGACGAACTATAAATAAATATATAGGGACAAATATACAGGGACAATTCATACAGGTTGAGCTAGCCGCAAAGTAAGTTCGAAACTTGTGCTATGGGATACTAACTCAACGATATTATATTTTATAACAAATACATATTATATAGATAAACATCCAACACCCGAGGCCAATCAGAAAAAGTTTGTTTTTCATCATGACCCGATCGGGGATTGAACCCGGGACCTCCTCAGTAAAACCAGGTACAGTGCAAAAATGAGATAAGTAACCATTTTTGCACTTATCTACTGTGCAAAAATGGTTACTTATCTCATTTTTGCACTGTACCAGGTACCTATGTGTTTCCTGCTCCGAGGATAGGGATAGGAAACAGTTAACAGATCTTGAACTCGCCGAACGAAACGCATGGCTGCATCAAGACTATAGACCTACAAGGATATATTATATGAACGTGAGTGACAGTTGTGCGAGGGCGTTATTATTTTGTCAAAGGCAAACTGTCGAAAAGTGACATACACATCAGAGTGACATACAATATGACGGTAGTTGTAGTTCCAATTTCGGCCACGTTCATAAATATCCTTGTCGGATTGTAGGTATATAATAAGACTAATAAAATTCTGCAAGAGCGTATTCTAGCCCTTGGCGGTGAGAGCCCTACGCTCCCTAAACTGTCCGGTGTATCAGAAGAGGGTGTCAGTACACCCAATACTGAATAGCTCAATTATTAAAAAAAAGTATTCTAGCCCGATTCATAAACGCTCTACCATTCCAAAATTTCAATTGGAAACGCACCCTAATAGTACCGCAATACTAAAACCAGGCGTGTGGTTAATTAATGAACTTTGATTTGAGTTTGACTTTAAAATCTCGCCGTAACTAAGTATTACAGCTATTCAAACTAGATCAAAAAAAACTTCCAATAAATGTGATAAAAAAAATTACCGAATATAAACCTCATAAAGCTGTAGACTGAATCATTCATAAAATTCAAAAACCGTGACAAAGTATAAACTAAACATTAATATTGCCAATTCGCTGTCACATTACATAATTAAATTATAGTTGCTTTATGCTGAGCCGCGCCAACGCCTTTGCCGCGGGGCGCCGTCAAAAAAAAGTTCAAAAAAAAGTAAAAAGTCATAGAGCCATGGCGCCACTGACACTTCGACGTTAGAGACTAGGGACACGCCCCCGGCGCCGCTCGGAGACGGACGATCGAATAGTATTCGATTTTTGTTTCATGAATTTCGTCTTTTGTTTTAAGGTCAGGATTTTCTCGTGGAAGCATGGCCATAAACTAGAAAAAGAAAATGTTGTGTTTATTTTCTTACTAACATGCAAGAACTTAAAAATAACGACAACAAATAGACACAGGAGTTTTTACATCCTAGCTCAGGCACCTTAACATTCTATTCCTATTTTAATTATTTACTGCCTAAATTGTTTAAGTTGTACAATAAGTGATTTAATAAAGATTTTATTATTTATTTATTTATTTATTATCTGAGCAGTATGAACCGTGGTGTGTCCACAGTAGTGTTACATTGGTTCTAATAAAATTAAGTGACTAAATTACAAAAGTAGGAAGAAGGGATTTTATGTCTTTCTTTCGTTTTTGGCAACGAACTGTTAGTCGGGGAACGTGAAAGTGGTAGAAAAAAAATATACTTTTCTTTTCTAATTACTTGCGAAGATAAATAAACTTGATGTTTTATAAAGAAAATGTCTATGGAAATCTATAATCTATGAGCTGGTTCAACCGGAAGGCCTAATCTATAAATCTAGATAAACTAGTTGCACTAATCTATACGATCATATCTAAGTTCCCTTTCATTTAGCGGTGTGACTGTACAGTATAATATACATTCCAGAATCGAGCTTCACATGATTTTCCATTTTTCTAGCCAGTTACATGACATACTTTATTCAAATTTAAAGGTGAAATAAATAAAAAATTGGCGAAGAATATACTTGTCATAAAGGTACGTACGATCTTTAGGGGCGAAAACGTTTTTTTTTTTTTATACTTGCAAAAGGTACATACTTGCTATTTTTAAAAATTTATCTTTCAGTACATCTATCAAATTTTCGACATGAGGCTAAAATGCGAATTCTTTCCTACGGATTCCAGATGGACAGATGACCTCAAAAAAGCGGCTGGAGGCGGGTGGATGTGGAAGTCGGAGGAGGAAAGCATTGGGAAAGGCCTTTATCCAGCATTGAGTACATACAGGCTGATGATGATTCAGAGAGTAGAAATTTGTAGGCATATTTTCTAATTATATTCACATATCGTTTCAGAATCATTAACTACTTTTTATATGGAATTTAGAGATATGTTGTACTTTGAAGGGCACGTTACGTTAAGTCGTCGTTCCTGGCTGTTCTCGATGGATGACAATCGTGAAACCAAGTCGGTGGTCTTCAAGTGGCTTGAAACCACGGGCCTCTGCCAATCAGGCATTGGAGCAGTGTTTACGCTCTGTCTATTTATCTAACCACCTTCGGTTATAGGGAGACCCTTGTGACTATGACGTGTTGATAAAATAATTCACATAAAAGACCTTCGTAAGCACGTTCTCTAGTCATATTTTACATATCGTTGCAATATGAATCATTAAATGGAGATTAGATAAAGATATGGTAATAAGAATCATTAAAAATCTAGTTTAACAATAAGAAAATAACTAACAAATCGTTACAATCTGCTTACAATTCGTATCAAGTCTAACTTCCTCTTCAATTACATGATAATTAGATAGGAAAAGTTGCGTTTCGCTCCAAACAATGGACAATGGGGCACAGATAAAAAATAAATTAGATTTATCCAATCGATTCTAATCGAATCGTAGATACAATCGATAAGAATGTGTAAGAAGTATGTTTATTGACATTTTGTGAATGATTATTATGATTGACGACTCGTTTCATACATTTTACTTTACACCTGAGATTTTCTTTTTTTTTCCAGTTCACGTTAAAGCCGTCGATTCCGGCTGTTGTTGATAGATACAGTCGTTAAGCCGGTGGCCTTCAGACGGCTTGAAAACACGAGCCTCTGTCAATCCGCATTGGAGCAGCGTGTTCTGAGAGCGTGACAGAGTACGCTCTAATCCCCTTCGATTGAAGGGAGATGTATCCCTGCAGTGGGATGATTATGGGTTGATATGGATGGAACTAGTACTAAAAGACTAAACAGCCTTTCCGGTCAATGACATCTCAAGAAAAAAAAAAAAATTAAACCAAGTTCCCGCGCAAACGTACGTCAGTGACGCAACTCAAAATGGCGAATTAAAAAGTAATTAATCTTTTGCTCCAGTTTTTTTCCGAGCTTTTTTCTTTTTGCGTGTGAAAGAAGGTTAATATTTAATAAATCATTTTTGAATTACACTTGTGTTATGATAAATGAGCAATTGTTTTTGTAACAATGAATAATTTTTGTCTGTTTGTGTTTGTAAGCACTTAAAACGTTTAGTTTGATGTTTGTACATTAGCCATTACTTTGCTTTCGTGTGATTTCCGTGTTTAGTGTCAGCTATGGGTTTTTATTGGCAAGCATGCGGGTCACTTGATGGTAAGTGATCACCGTCGTCGCTCATGGACTCACTCACTTAACGAAACGTATTGATGCTTCACTTCACACCGATACATATTTAGAGAAAGGACTTCCATTGTCGAGCTAGACTGCTGTTTTTTGGCCACTGAACGATCACTGTCTTGACTATTTATCTATCTATACTAATATTATAAAGAGGAAAGATTTGTTTGTTTGTTGGTTTGTTTATTTGTTTGCATTGAATAGGCTCCGAAAGTACTGGACCGATTTCAAAAATTCTTACACCAGTAGAAAGCTACATTATCAGGGAGTGACATAGGCTATAGCTTTTCCCGTAATTCAATGTGGTTCCCACGGGAACGGGTCCGGAACTTCACGCGGACGAAGTCGCAGGCAACAAAGCTAGTCTATCATTTATCGACAATAGTCGGGAGTGACGGGTTATAATGGTTATATCTTTCGGAGTACTGAGGACCTTGAGAATTTCGAACCCATCAAAATACTAGTTCAGGTCATTGTCGCTTAACTTGTGTTCGTACTACGACGCTATGGTACCTCTAGAAGAAAGGACAATACAAAACTCAATATCGACCCTCTAAGAAATTAAACCCATCGAAATACTAGTTAAGGTCATTGTTGCTTAACATATGATACCTTAATATGAAAGGAGAACAAATCACGACTCATAGGATGATGGTAGCATTAATAAATTACATTAACGTACATTAGTCGGCACACGACATCCAATGACTGTCAGAATGAGTGTGCGCGGGCGCCGTGCAGTCCCGAGCAATTAAAGTTGCAGACAGAGGTACCACGACTGTTTTTGTGTACCATACATGAACCTTTATCGGAACTGTGTGCCATGTTTGACAAACTCTCATTACGGCTGAAGGCAGAGTTGGCTTTGCTCGGTTCCACTGACCAGACTACCAAATTTTTCTGAGAGTAAATAAAATTCTACTATTCAACACATTCACCTGAAACCAAAACGAAACTTGTGTTATATATCATCATCATCATCATCATCATATCAACCCATAATCATCCCACTGCTGGGATACGGGTCTCCCTTCAATCGAAGGTGATTAGAGCGTGCTCTGCCACGCTGCTCCAATGCGGATTGGCAGAGGCCGGTGTTTTCAAGCCGCCCGAAGGCCACCGAATTGGCTTAACGACTGTCATCTACCGATAACAGCCGGGACCGACGGCTTAACGTGCCCTCAGAAGCACGGAGAAGCTCGAGTTAACGAAACCCATCCAAACGCTGGCTAGGGTCAACGTCGCTTAACTTGCGTATTCATATTAGAGTACAGCGACGCCATCGAGCTCCTCCACGCCATCGAGCTCCTCGGTTATATGTATATAATATATTTTTATTGCAACATAGACATAAGTAAGTACCTATAGGTACAAGACAACGGATGCATAATTGTATAATTAAATACACATAAAAAACACAAAGAGATGATACAAACAAAAATACCATCACATAAATTAACAAACATCTCTTCACCATAGGTGTTACAGACAGTCCCCTGTGCAGAGCATGCATGTCGGCAGAAGAAACGCGGCACACGTCCTGCTGGAATGCAGTGAGGTGTCAGCATACCGGGAAACCTACCTGGGAACACCAGGCAGTCTCTAAAAGCTACTCAGCGACGTCAAGTCCCTGGCCGGCTTCCTGGAGGAATTAGGATGGCTGGAGTAATCCAGCTCCCACTCTTCGCACGCACAAAGGGCACGTAGGCTGCCTAATTGCGGAGAAGGCCCGCAAGACAACAAGTAACAAGTAACCATCACATAAATGTTGGCCGTGCGGGGATCGAACTCGCGCCCTCTTTGTCTGATTTGTCATTATAATTTTGATTAATCACTTGAACTTTGACACTGTATAAAATCGCAGGGTTTCCCCTGACGACATTACTGAACTACTATAGTGTCCTCTTACTGCCAGTTGCACAGACTCATGCAACCGATCGTACTGACGGCTAATGTCTTGGCCACAGCGAGAGGTACACCAGATTCGGTGGTCTTTGAAACAGCAATCCGAAGTCAAGAGAATTTATTAATTATTTATCTTATTATCTATAAAAAAAAATATCTATGTGTGTATAATATTTACAATCTATTTGTATGTGTCTCATGTGTGTAAAGTGCAGCGCAGCAGGTGAGTTGTACTAGATAAAGAATTTCTGCATTGCGTTCTTCATGTTCATTTGGTCAATTGAACAGACACTAGGACTAGAGTCTACTTGACACTAGACACTAGAGCGTGATATAATCACTCACTAATAGCTTCATAATTATAAATTTCACAATTAAATTGCACGCGACTCTACACACAATCTGAACAACTGACTCAGCACTATTTCACTTTATTCATATGAAAACACAATACCATAAAATTGAACTTTACCAACAAGTGAGCAAAGTTGAAATTTCCATTAAATGAATATAATATCTTTGTTATAATTAGTGATACTCACAATATGGCTACCTGCTCGTAAAGTGTTTATTTTGTATCCTATGAGTATATTGAGTTTTAAATAAGTGCGGACAGGTCCTTATGCGAGATTAATATTTTAATTTTTACAATATGAAGAGCCTAACTAATGATCTTCTTCTTCCTGGCGTTAGTCCGCGTTATAATGCACTAGTGAACCGCCCCGGCTACGCACGAGTTACAAAGGATCCCAATTTTTTTAAAAAAAATATAATAAAGCCTTTGTTAGCCATGTAATGTAACTTCCTAACGGTGAAAGAATTTTTGAAATAGGTCAGTTGTTTTTAAGTTTAACGTTACAAACAAAAATAATTTAAAAAAAAAATTTTTTTTATTTCCTCTACCTCTTTATATTTTTCTCTTACCTCTTTATATTTTTTTTAGTTTAGATCAGAATTGGTGTTCGCTTCTTTAGTAATTGGCTAAAAATACACATTTTTGAGGAGAACATTCTTTGTGCACAGCTAATACTTATTTTTGAGGAGAAATTCGGAAAATCTTTTGGTTTCGGATCACTACGTCATACCAAGAACATACGCTCCAAGGTCTCTACGATCAACTGTTTAGGCTGTGCGTTGATTCTCAATCAGTCAGGACAAAATATATATTATATAGAATGGAAATTCTCTTTGACCGAACGAAGCCGCTGGTAACACCTATAAAAAAAAAACAACACTTTATAGACACGATTCTCAATAAAAACCGCAGGGTTTATGAGTCACGGTGCAAGGTTCGATTCCGGGAACAGTGCCATCGCCACGATACGGTGAAATTAGAATAATTTAAACGTTTATTAAACAGTTTTACTAAATTATTTAATTGTGTTTATTTTATTTCTTTTATCACTTTATTTTATTGTTGTTTCGGTACCCCACGTTACACAATTTAAGTCGACATGTTAATTTATATTAAACTAATAGAGGTAATTTATGTTTTTATTAATCGTTTTAAGTAAGAATAGGAGGAAAAATGAGTGTCAAATAACTTTTTTTTAACTACACAGGTGGCAAACATGCATACCGTATATGTTACCGTAGCCTATAGACGCTTGCAATACCGGGTGTATCACTCGCGCGTTGCCAACCCACCCTCTGACCTCGGAGCTCTGGAGACCTTACTTACCATAGGAACACAGCATGGCCGAGACCAATGCTATTTGGTTACGATCTTCTGTAAGATGGACGAAGTTAGAAGAAAAAGGAAAAGTAAATAAATAAATCAATCAATATTATAGGGACACAGATTGAGCTTAGCCCCAAAGTAAGTTCAAGACTTGTGTTATGGGATACGAACTCAACGATACTATATTTGATAACAAATACTTAAATAGATAAACATCCAAGACCCGAGGCCAGTCAGGAAAAGTTCGTTTTTCATCATGACCCGACCGGGATTCGAACCCGGGACCTCCTGGGTGATAACCATTACGCCACGGAGGTTGTCAAAACAGAAAGTATAACGAAGTGCCCGTCCATACTATTTTTCGCTGTAACTTTGCAAGAGTGTAGTGATTCCGTGGGTCCTTCTGTGTACAGTCAAGAGCAGATCGACCTTTACATATTGGACTTCGTACCATTCTTAAATTCTATGTCTTAGGAGCCAAAATTGTACTGCAAGTGTACCTGACTGTACATTTAAACAATGTTTCTTTTAACTTGACCAATGTAGTAAACAATCTTACCATGTCTTTTTAACGATAATAGGCAAATTCACACTCGGATAATAATAATATAGTTAAAAATAGCATTTAACACAACACTCTTATTATTCTGGCGATTTATCGATTTCACAAATGGATATTTGAATAAAAAGACACGCTAATGTTTACTACATTGGTCAAGTTAAAAGAAACGGGGTTTACAATAATATTCGTTGTCTGGTACCCATAACACGACAGGTTAAGCCTAGTTTCATTTGGGACCAAGTAGCACTGTGTGAATTGTGTAAAAATATATATTTTATCGTTATAATCATTCTCAAGAATGAATCTCAGTTAAATATTAACGGGAAAAATTCTTTTATATCATGATTTCCGAAAGCGAGAGTTGCATTGTCATTGCGTTAGAGTGGGATAGTTGACGCGAGGGAGACGGGTGACGAGCGTTGAAAGCCGCGGCGCCACTGTGCCTTGCTTGTATAGTCGGCGCAAAAAATTAACATTTATTTTGATTTATCCCATCATACTAATCACTACACAGTATAAAACAAAGTCGCTTTTTCTGTCCCTATGTCCCTTTGTATGCTTAAATCTTTAAAACTACGCAACGGATTTTGATGCGGTTTTTTTTAATTGATAGAGTGATTCAAGGGGAAGGTTTTAAGGTATCATACATTCCAAAATTCCCACGGGAAAGCGGGATACACGCAAACGAAGTTGCGCGGGTTTCGCTAGTATTTTATATGAGAAAGTGAGTTTGTTTGTCTGTCATTCCTTCACGGCTTGACTAAGCAGTCGATCATTATGATAATTTGTAAACATATTTTCAGGGGTACAGAGCCCAACATAGGCTAATTTATACGCGGGCGAAGCCGCGGGTAACAGCTATAATAGTTATCAAATAAAGGCAAAAGTATGTATGTATGTTACTTCTTCACGATCAAACGGCTGGGCCAATTTTTATGATATTTTGTATGTAGGTAACTGATACCTGGAACACAGGGTACTTTTTCTCCCGAAAAGTAAGTTCCCGTGATTTGGTTCAAAAGTCTGATAGCCAATGGTGCTTTATAAAATAGATGGCGCTGCTGTGCACACACGCAAACGAAGTGGCGCGGATTTCGCTACTAATATTACAAATGTGAAGATTGGTGAGAATGGATGCATGGTTTTTTTTTTCTTGACGATGTTGTGCAAGCTAGTGAAGCGCTAACGGGATACGCTTCACCAGCAACATAGGTTTTACGTGGGCGAGGTGTCAACCCGCCGCACAACCCCCGAAATGCTGGAGGACCACACCCGTCGTTGGTCAGCGAGTCCATCGGACTTAGCCAGTTAGTGTAGCTACTAGCTAGGCTGTACTACCGACCATTCCCCTATCCGCCACCTTGGGGACGCTCCCCTACGCTGTGAGGGCCAGCGCGGGGGTGGATGCATGGTTTGTTACTTTACGTAAAAACAGTTAAACAGATTTGCTTGAAATTTAGTACACGGTAGTTTATATTAATATGAAAGGATGAGGATAATGATACGTGCGTCGTCTGCACGTTTAAAACACGTTGTGTGCTGTCGCTCTTAATGTGGCCGAGTGTACCGAAATAGACAACTTCAATCACGTCTGTGAGAGGAAACGCGATTGTTTTTACGTCTCTGAGTAGTGTTTGAACACACTACTCGTTTCTTTAACCATTCAAATAAATAATTTACTTGACATATAAATTTATTTTTGATATAAAAATTAAATCAATTTCAAAATATGAATGGCTAGTTGCCTAACAACTTTAACAATAAAAATCATAAATTTGACAAACCAAGATAGCCAGATTTAGATAGAAAGACTTTCTTGGGTATTTACATCCATTACACAATACGTATTAAAAGAAAACAGAGCAATCAAAAAAGGAAAAAGTCTACCTTTTAATAAAATAGTATAAAAACCAACATCAATATGTATTGTATAACACTGAAATGCAAAAAAATCGAAACACAGTGACATGTTCACATAAAATGCAAGCCACTGATTTTCAGTAACCACCTTTTTTGAAATAGCAGCGTATTCATGTGGTCTGGACTAAGTATGTCGTACAGTCTCTGAGTCAAGACGAATAAAGATGATAGTAAAATTTCTTCAGAGAAGGTGGATCTTGAAGTCAACATGATAATGCACTTTAAATACTTAGTTCCTGATCATAAATTCCAATGAATATTCATATTTGCATCACATTACATACACTATCAATACTATGAATCAAACCTTTCAGAACATAGTTTTTTTTTAATTACAAGTTCAAGTTGACGCTTTCGAGTTGGCGCCAAAATCCCGTATGAAAGTGTGCTTCTTTGAATTAGGTACCTAAATCATGCCATGAAATCGTACTAGCCAGCCAGCCATATTTTATGGTTTTGTTGGTTCTCGTTTTCGCCCTGTGTGTAGCACCCCTGCGCATGCGTGCTACGCTACCCGCCCTGTTATTACTGGTCCGGCTCGCGGACGCAAATTATATTATCCTCGAATACATAGGGATTATGTACAATTATACACTGGCTATGTATAGTTATTTACTGCACGAAACGCACGCGAGAATCTTTTTTCATTCAATTCCCAGTTTTGAGGTTGTTTTTTTTTCTTTTGGCGGGTAGTGGAAGCCATTTTGAATTAAAAATCTATGGTTTTTTAGTGCGAAACAGCGGTTACATTTGACAACAATGTAAGCAATGAGCTATTAGGTACATGTAATTTATGTATGTTCTATGACATGGTGGTGCGTATTTGATTTTTTAAATATGGTAAAGTTGTTAACTTTTCCAAAATTGTTGACGCTTTAGCTAATATCTAATACTGCTTCAATTCCCATGTACACGTGTGTATCGCAGGGAAATGTGATTTATAATATTTTTCCTAAGGATACCACGAAATCCCGACAGATGTCTAATATTCTTGTTTATAACGTCTTCTTATTGAAAATGTTCAGTCATATAAACTATGTAGATACTTAAATGTAGTAAAATGTCAAAAAAGCGGATACTAGAGAACAAACTAAAGTAGAAACCCATGTTCAGGGCAGAAACAAAAAATTCGTTTCGACGGTGGGGTTTGAGATTCAAAATTTGTTTTTTTTTAAATACAAATAAATTATGGCAAAACATACGTTCCGTTAAATATTTGGTAAGAACTATTTGCAATCATCATATTTTACATAATAATGTTAATTATTATTATAAAAAACTTTAGATGGAGATAGAGAAGAAGAGACGTTATGGCGTGTAAAAAGGATTAAAGAAACTCGGAAGAGCAGGACACACTTAAAAAAGCGCGATTTTCGTTAAATATTGCCCATAAGAGCGCAGTAAATAATTTTTAGAAGCCACAACGTGCTCTATCGTCACGATATATTCTTACACGACCTAGCGAAATTGGTAATTACTACCCTATGTAATACTAGTATTAAACAGCAGGTATGGTTATAGCAGCAGAATGAACAGCGTTTTCCTGTTCTGACTAAAACAATCAGCTGAGCTATAACGGTGCTAATTCTTTTGTATATTTAACTAGACTAAACTAATTTTGACAGGACTAGAAGTGTTTCTATCCTTGTCACTAATTGTAAACCAAGGAAGGACAACAACACCTTTGGTCCTGTCAAAATTAGTTTAGTCTAGTTAAATGTGTACAACAGAAAATTAGCAGCAATACAATGTGAGCTACGGTCATTTTGTGTTCCAGCGGCACAACATGAGATACCTATTTCACACAGCATTATTGTAATTTGTATTTAGATATAAGGGATGTAACTTGAAAATAGTTTATGTTACACTTTACGACAATTTATAAATATATATAGGGGACAATTATATAGGGACAATTCATACAGATTGAGCTAGCCCCAAAGTAAGTTTGAAACTTGTTCTATGGGATACTAACTCAACGATATTATATTTTATAACAAATACACATATAGATAAACATCCAAGACCCGAGACCAATCAGAAAAAGTTCGTTTTTCATCATGACCCGACCGGGGATCGAACCCGGGACCTCCTGGGTGGCGGTCTGGCGTGGTAACCATTACGCCACGGAGGTCGTCAAAATCTATTCTATTTTTCTGTAGGCTCAGTTATTATAGAATTAAGAAATGTGATTCGATTCTTGAGATGATTCTTGAGTTTGGTTCTTGTAAACAAGATACAAAATTATGAGAGTAACATTTTGTATAAATATTCTCCTGCAATAGGCTCCGAAACTGCTAGATCGATTTGAAAAATTCTTTCACCGTTTCGTGATAGAGGTAGGGCACAGCGGATAATCCGCTCAAATCGGAGTAGCCCGTTTGGGGAAGGACCTCCACCTTACAGAACATCGTAGCCAAATAGCATTGGTCTCGGCCGTTGTGTTCGTACGTTGAGTAAGGTCTCCAGAGCTCCACTTGGGGGGGTTGGGAGGGTTGGCAACGCGTTAGTGATGCCCCTGGTAATGCAAGCGTCTTTAGGCTACAGTGATGCTTACCATCAGGCGGGCCGTATGCTTGTTTGCCAACTTTGTAGTATAAAAAAGATCCCCGGGTAACATAGACTAAAATAGACAAAAAAATAAAAATGTAAAGATGTTTATAAAAAGAGTTTGGTTTGTCACACTTTCATTATGTTGAAATGTAAGTCGAAATGAGAGGCAGCTTATATTTTAATCTCAATAAAATAAGAGATTCTTACTAAACTAAAAGCCGTGTGAAGCCGAGGCGGGCTACTAGTATATTTTGTCTTTCTAGGGTTAAACTTAATCCTTATTTACATGTTAAAAACAGTAGCAAACAAAACATTTTGAAACTATTGTGTTTTTTTGTCAAAGATACCATTCAACCCGGTACTGACAAAGGAATTAGTCAAGTATTTGATACGATTATGGCACTACAATGTACCTTTTACACTCGAATTAATGGGACCATGTCCCGTTTCTGTTACATTTTGGTGCAGTGTTTTTTTATAAAGTTTTTTTATATTTTTATACCACACAGGTGGCAAACAAGCATACAGTCGGCCTGATGGTAAGCCGTCACCGTAGCCTATAGACGTAAGCAATACCGGGGGTATCACTCACGCGTTGCCGACCCTCCCAACCCCTACAAGTGGAGCTCTGGAGACCTTACTCACCGTAGGAACACAACTTGGCCGAGACCAATGCTATTTGGCTACGATCTTCTGTAAGGTGGAGGTCCTTCCCCAGACGGGCTGCTCCGATTTGAGCGGATTATCCGCTGTGCCCTACCTTTCTTAAGTACGGTATTTAAAGTTATTTGTATACTAAGATGCTCTGTTAGCACTGTTTTAAGGGAGGCAACATCAACTAGACGATTACTAGCCCCCTACTAATTTTAAATTTTCCTCAAGTTTTGTAAATCACTTAAAATCTCATGTCAATCTCAAGCTCTGTTTTACCATCATCATCCCAGCCACAAGAAGTCCACTGCTGGACATAGGCCTCCCCCAAACGCCTCCAATGTGACCTGTTGGCAGCGGCCTGCATCCAGCGGCTTCCTGCGACTTTCCTCAAGTCGTCTGACCTTGTAGGTGGGCGTCCTACGCTGCGCTTTCCGGTACGTGTTTACAAGCTCTGTTTCACTCATATACAAAATAGGAATTGACTTTGAGATGAGATTGAAAAATGTATTTGTTACTAGTATAGGGGGGACTGATCCTATACAGTATGTTCTAGTTTGGTAAAGTAATAATTTTAAGCTTTAAACTTTCGTACTGATGATTTACGAGGCATTTGAAAAAAATGAAAATTACTAGAAGTCTTAAAGCCAGGTTTTCCGACTACTTTTCTTTTAAAAAAATGTCAGCCTTCTATCGAGATTTTTTATACTTACTAATGCAAAATCTTTTAAGCGACATTCAGCCAGATGCTGTCAGTCATATTAAAATTAAAAATATATATATATATTATTGAGAGCACTGCAATATATTTAATTAAGGGCGAGGGCCCTCTATCTAAATTGCTGTGCCTAAGTATGGGCGACTAAGTATGTAAACCTACAAGTATTATAAATGCAATAGTGTGTTTGTTTGTCCTGCTTTCAAGTCAGAAAGTAACGTGCGGATTGACATGATTTTTTTGAAGGATAGGTTAAGGTCTGGAGAATGATATAGTCTTTGGGTAACAGCTAGTATTTGATAAAACCTTTTACACTTGATTTCAATTTTAATTAATAAAACATATTTTAATTTGGTCAATATCCTATCCTATTGGTACACATAGGAGATGTCTTTAAATCTACAACATAATAATAATAAAAAATTTTTTTTTTACAAAAAAGCGGCACACGTAAATCATATTAACAATCAATGGTCTGTCATTGTATAAGGGTTTTGGGTTTACGAGATTTTGCACATCAATCATACATACTCTTTGTCGGTAACAGGTATCTATTGTTAGATACCTTTCTAAAGAAAGCCGAAAGAAAAAAAAATGGCCTATTTGAAATTCATTTGCGAATTTTTTTTCGGGTTTAGAAATTGTATCGGATTGGGACAAATGATTGGTATTGGGACTAATTTGTTTAGGGTAAAAACTTGGTAGGCCATCAAAAATAGGTCATTAGCGTGGCTCGATGGCTATCGAGTTAAGCAACAAAGACCCTAATTTATATTTGGATTAGTATAATAAAATATCGATGTAATCGTGATTCTAAGGACCCCATGGTTGACTGGTAGAGATACAATTAGCATTAAGTCCGCCTATTGTATTAATACATCATTGTGTAATGTCTATACTAATATTATAAAGAGGAAAGATTTGATTGT
The DNA here is from genome assembly GCA_905163395.2 of Endotricha flammealis. NCBI lineage: Eukaryota > Metazoa > Arthropoda > Insecta > Lepidoptera > Pyralidae > Endotricha > Endotricha flammealis. The sequence continues at coordinate 3,781,181 of LR990883.1, forward strand.
TTGTTTGAATTGAATAGGCTCCGAAAGTACTGGACCGATTTCAAAAATTCTTTCACCAGTAGAAAGCTACCTTATCAGGGAGTGACATTGGCTATAGCTTTTCCCGAAATTAATGTGGTTCCCACGGGAACGGGTCCGGAGCTTCACGCGGACGAAGTCGCGGGCAAAAAAGCTAGTAGTCAATAAAGTTAATTAAATAAATTAAAAAAATAACAAGCTTCGTTCTACGGAGGGCACGGTAAATCATTCCTGACTTCAAGCACAGAATAATAAATTACTTCAAGTCTGTTTTCAGTGGCCATCTTGCGGCCTGCCTGACCTGAACTGAACTAGTAATTGACACCAATTGCGGAAAGCACAAGTAAAAAGACTGTTATATTAGTTTGATTGCTTGTTTACGACCTGATTTGTAATAAAAAAAAACAACAATGTTTACTTTACCAAAAAAAGTGCCCGCCAAAATGAAGTAGCAACTCAGAAGTGTCACAAAAGTGCCATATCATCTAATGCATTTGTCAGAAATTCTGTCGTGTCATCACTTTGATGAATCGATATTAAAATGACTTTATTCTGTCAAAATATTTTAACAATATTATTACCTATGTAGCGCTAGTGAAATCCACAACTCCTTTAATTCCGTTTTCCCGTGGGAATTTTGAAAGGCATCTCTTGTCCATACGTCTACACCATAGATCGAAGCTCTGTGCAAAATGGCAGCTCTCTAAGTCCAATTTTTTTTTTTTTTTTTGAGAGGGTTTGATGTTTTTTTTTGAGAAATTTACTTTACTTTATTGCAACTACAACTTTTATTTATCGTTTACAATAACATTGTAAATAAGTTACGTTATTGTAGATGTAACATTACATAGGTACACTATGTAATGTTTCCAGTGTAAAATTGATTCGAAAATAATCCACCAATTTTTGCCACCAATGACAAAAGACAAAATTAGTGGCAAATTTTGTCCTTTAAAGACTTTTTAAGACATTTGTGGCCCTTGCTTTGTATAATATAGTATTTTGTTGGATGAATTAAAGCAAGTTTAGTTCACATTAAGTGCGAGTGAGAAACAATGTTATTGTCACTGAACTGATTGAACATTTATTTTGTGAAATTAGATGGATTATATAACGCATATGATACATCTCAATGACGTAGAAATGTTTGGTGGAAGATTTCTATAAAATAACTACTCTATTCTCGTAAAAATAATCGTTCAAAACTTCAAATCTACTGTCAATCTCAACACTCATACAAAATAGGAATTGAGCGGGTTAGAGATTGACACGAGTTTTAAATGATTTTTCTTACGAGAATGAAGTCGCTTGTGCAAGGTCGACCTTTCTTACTTTAAAGGACAAAGAACACTAGTAGCCATTTCATTTATTTATATTCAAAACTAGCTGACCCGGCGAACTTCGTATCGCCTAAAGAACCTTCATGCTGAATTTCATTCGAATAACTTAAAAACGGCAAAGTTTCATACTAACTTTGCACCCCCGTTTAAGCCCCTAAGGGATAATTTTTGAGAAAAATATTTTACTCGTGTTTCATGCCTTTCAATAAAGAACCTTAATGCTGAATTTCATTTGAATAACTTCAAAAACGGCAAAGTTTCATACAAAATTTGCGCCCCCGTTTAACCCCCTAAGGAATGATTTTTGAGAAAAATATTTTACTCGTGTTTCATGTCTTTTATTATAGAACCTTCATGCTGAATTTCATTCGAATAACTTCAAAAACGACAATGTTTCATACTAACTTTGCACCCCCGTTTAACCCCCTAAGGGATGATTTTTGAAAAAAATATTTTACTCGTGTTTCATGCCTTTCAATAAAGAACCTTCATGCTGAATTTCATTCGAATAACTTCAAAAACGGCAATGTTTCATACTAACTTTGCACCCCCGTTTAACCCCCTAAGGGATGATTTTTGAAAAAAATATTTTACTCGTGTTTCATGCCTTTCAATAAAGAACCTTAATGCTGTATTTCATTTGAATAACTTCAAAAACGGCAAAGTTTCATACTAACTTTGCACCCCCGTTTAACCCCCTAAGGGATGATTTTTGAGAAAAATATTTTACTCGTGTTTCATACCTTTCAATAAAGAACCTTCATGCTGAATTTCATTCGAATAACTACGAAAACGGCAAAGTTTCATACTAAATTTGCACCCCCGTTTAACACCCTAAGGGATGTTTTTTGAGAAAAATATTTTACACTTGTTTCATGCCTTTCAATAAAGAACCTTCATGCTGAATTTCATTCGAATAACTTCAAAAACGGCAATGTTTCATACTATCTTTGCACCCCCGTTTAACCCCCTAAGGGATGAATTTTGAAAAAAATATTTTACTAATGTTTCATGGTTTTCAGTAAAGAACCTTCATACTGAATTTCATTCAAATAACTTCAAAAACGGCAAAGTTTCATACTAACTTTGCACCCCCGTTTTACCCCCTTAGGGGATGAATTTCCAAAAATCCTTTCTTAGTGAGCACCTACGCCCCAAAAGGAAACTCCATGCAAAATTTGAGACTCCTGGCACTTGTAGTTTCGGAGATTTCGTGATGAATCAGTCAGTGATTTTCTCTTTTATATATATAGATAACATGAACAATCAAATAAACAGTAAAAGCTGAACTTATTAAACTCAACGTAATTACGTTAAAAATATATTGGACCAAAGACAAAGCCTCGTTTGACAAAAGTCATCCTTAAAACACTGGCCGGAAAGTTTTAAAAAGTGTCGATCAGTTTCACCAACCGTAAGAAATAAATTTGTTATAGTAATAAAAACTGGAGTTCGAGCTAACAAGGTGGATTTTAATTATTTAAGCCTGTGTTAATTTTTTTTTTCACATTCGGACGGTCGCGGCGTCTTTGCTAAGCGGCGCTTTGTTTTTTTTTTTCGATTTGTATAATTTGTAAAATGCCGTGTTAGCGCCGTGGTAGTGTTCGATTGTTTTTTTAAATTATTATTAATATTCCAATGTTTCCGGCCAGCATTTCGAATTTTAAAGGCCACCCAAAATTTTTTAAAGTTAATTATGTGCGCGTTCGATGAATGAAAACGTCTGAATGAATTTTGTTTAATTTGTGAAAAACTATTTTGTTATTATTGATTTTGGTTTATGATTAAGTATTGAAAATTAAAATATAAGCTAATAAATTCTATAAGTCATCTAATTTCTTTGTACCTAATAATATTTAAACTTGTATAAATCACAAACCGCTTTATTCCAATAATATTAAGCATATATATACAACATTAAATATTACTTTTATATGGTATTAAAAACTACTACAAACACCATCTTTGAATTTCACACGAAATGAGGTAGGGCACAGTGGATAATCCGCTCCGCATTCTTTCGCAGCCCGTCTGAGGAAGGACCTCTACCTTACAGAAGATCGTAGCCAAATAGCATTGGTCTCGGCCATGTTGTGTTCCTACGGTGAGTAATGTCTCCAGAGCTCCACTTTCTACAGGGTCGGCAACATGCGAGTGAGACCCCCGGTATTACAAGCGTCCATAGACTGCTTACCATCAGGCGGGACGTAAGCTTGTTTGTGGTATAAAAAAACATGTATATTCATATGTATATTTTAAAGTAGGTAAGTAAGTACCTATGGTTATATAATACTTCCATTGGCAATGCATGTAGTACAAATGCATCATTGTTAAGTAAATTGATGTATGCATGTCGGTAAATTGTGGGAAAATACTTGATGATCAGGTTTACATTTAAGCGGATTAAACTGTTTTTTTCCGTAAGTTAAGCAATTTGACCGTAGACAGTATTATGATGGGTTAATCATGATCTCCTTCATTTGGTGACGCGTCGACCCCGTTGAAGCTAGATGATGTTGGTCCCCAATATTATAACAATAGCTGCCCTCTGAAGGGAAACGACCAAAACAGATAACTGCAAAGACAAATTTAATGGTGCTAATTCTGTTGTACATTTAACTAACACTAAACTAATTCTGACAGGACTAGAAGTGTTGCTATCCTTGTAAACCATGGGGGAGGAACACCTTTGGTCCTGTCAAAATTAGTTTAGTCTAGTTAAATGTATACATACAACAAAATTAACACCAATGTCAACTATATTGTACAAATTTTAGTTTAGGGCTGTGCCTTTTACCGGTAGCCATTTTGATTCTTTCCGAAATGGTAGTTTATTTTATTTTAAATTATCTAATATAATTATAAAATGACTACAGAAAGTACCTGTGAAGGCCTTAGTTCCTGAATAAATATTTTAAGTTTCAGTCTGTGAGTAGTAGATGCTCATGAGCTGGGTCTGGCTGGGTTGTGGGTTATGGGATAGTATTCAATCCTACATAAGAGAAAAAAAATAATATAAAAAATATGTTTATTTTATTTAACAAAAATTTACATATTTGCATTCTTAAAACTAGTTAATTAAATACCTACATACACGAATTATGATAAAGCGCGTAACACTATTTCTACTACTAAAATATTTTATGGTAAGCTATCTGGGAATAAAATATTATAGTATCTTATGGTATCGCAAACGAACAACTATAAATCCCTCAAAAAAACATTTTGAAGAAATTGCCTGAGATTGTTTTTTTTTTCACACACAAACAGTCGGTACAATAAATACAGTGTTATTTTTTAAATTTATAAGATATATTTCGTATCTTAAGATGATATATTATTATCTTTGCGATTCTATGCGGATTTGCATCGCTCGTTATCTTCTCGAACATCTTTCCATACCGTTCGATATCGTAACATACTGTAATATGGACATAATAATATTATTATATCGTATCTTAGCCGTGTGTGATAGTTCATACACACTATAGACGAGCGATTATACTACATACTCATAATATTTATGATTTTTATTTATAGTTGTAAGGCAACTAGCCATTCATATTTTTGAAAGAAAAATTCGAACCCACGACCCCTCGATAAAGCACTCGGCCGGATATCGAGGGGTCGTGGGTTCGAATCCCATCTGGAGGTGAAATTTGTCTTCCAAAAATCAATTTCAAAAATACTTATAATAGTTTCAGAACTAATCAATTATAAGACTAGCAAAACCCGGGCAACTTCGATACCGCGTATGCCGCTTTCCCGTGGGAATTTTGGAAAATCCATTTTTTTTCGTATGTCTGTCTACGTCATACAAAAACCTTACAAGTTTCAGATCTCTCTTTAGGAATTAAAATGTAGATAAAATATTTTGAACAACAGTAATGGCAAGTATAAGCGCCATACTCGAAATTATTTAACAAAGTACCTTTTCTTGAACCCTATTGTCATGGGGGGTCTTTTAGACCCGTTTCGTTTTTTTTTAAATTGGTCGTGTGCCTTAACAATGGATGCACGGTGTGCAAAAGTATTAGCAATATAATAGATTTTTTTTGTTGCATTTAGCGTAATAGTCTTTTAAGTATGCATATTAGCGTATATTGTGTCTCGAAGTATTGGCAAATAGAACTTTAATATGTGAGCGAGGAGTGCCGTTAATAAGAAGCTTTTTTAAAATTTATTTTGCCACAAACAGTCTTAAAAACAAACATAGTTACGTTTTACATAAATGTGTGGCAGGTCTCAATAAAGAAATGTTAGCACTTTAATCTTTTATTTCTCACTAATGCATCGTTCGCTCCACATAAATATACATAATAGTGGCGAAAATTATTCATTAAAGTTATACAATGATTGGTTCTGTACAGCCGCAATATTTTTGGAGGCTTATCTACTGCTGAAACTTAACATATGTGAAAAAAACATTGTATATATAACTTAAATTTTAATTTAATGTTCTATGTTCCATTCTACTCCACTATAGGTACAGTCGGCTCGAGGATAGCAGGACCAATGTTAGGATGACTTTTGGTTGCAACATCCAAGATTTTTGTTGTTGACAATTAGAATAATCCAAAAGCTCCCAATTATTTAAAACTTAAATTTAACTTCCTCACTGACACCTCTTCTCGAAATCTTCGATCCAATTGCACTCTCAAACTTTTTACACCTCTTCACAAAACTTCTCATATGTCAAGCTCATTTACACTTTCTGCCATTAGACTATGGAATTCGCTCCCCAATGAAATTAAAATGTCCTCTAGTAAATTTATTTTTAAACAGTCAGTTCGACAACTTTACCTCAATGAATCTTGACCTCCCATTATTATATCATGAAATTAATCAAATAATTTTATAACCGTTTAATAATTTTCAGATAATATATAAAATATGTTTTTTTAAACTTTTTTAATGATTGAATGTATGTCTCTAAGATGTATGTACATTTTTTTCCCCCCTGACGTTTTCAAGCCGTGTTTTCTTCTTCTTGTTGTGTTTGGCGACCATTACTTTTTGTTTTTTTAACGTTACTATCACCATCACCTCTCTTTCTGTCGTCAATACTTGTCAAAATATTTTATTAGATGCGTATAGTATGTATATGTAAGTTTATTATTAATATATATTTATATGTGTATGTTCATAGCCGTATATATAAGTTCTTAGGTAACCAGATATTTCCCTTCAATTTTTGTCCCGCCAACAATGTTTCTGCATTACCCGATGGTTGACTGGTAGAGAATGTCTTTAGGCATTAAGTCCGCCAATTGTACTCTCAATCGTGCAATAAAGAATAAATAAATAAATAAATAAAAAAATAGCCCGAAAGACCATCACAAAAGGTATGACCTCTTATTATCTAGTGGACACATCGGCGGAGCCTGACAAAAATTTCACTAACAAGATGTGCAAGCGGTTTTGTTTTAAAATGGTCCTGCTATCATCGAGGCCACCGTATTTGACAAATTTAAATCGATATGAACACATGAATCGATTACAAATCACTTTATTGTGGTAAAGCACACAACATTAATTTACCATAATAAGGTATAGGTATGACAAGCTAATTCGAACACAATCGTTGAATTTCACAAAAAAATCTTATGCCAAGAATATAGGAACGAAATATAAACATTGCGTGAAGAGATTTACTCGATTTTTTATTTATCAAAAGTATTAGCTCAAATCGGAGCAGCCCGTCTGGGGAAGGACCTCCACCTTACAGAAGATCGTAGCCAAATAGCATTGGTCTCGGCCATGTCGTGTTCCTACGGTGAGTAAGGTCTCCAGAGCTCCACTTGGGGGGGTTGGGAGGGTTGGCAACGCGTGAGTATTGCAAGTGTCTGTAGGCTACGGTGATGCTTACCATCAGGCGGGTCGTGTGCTTGTTTGCCAACTTTGTGGCATTAAAAAAGGGAAAAATATTATTGTATTATGTAATAATAAAGTTTCAAAACGATGCTTACATTATTAGCATAAAAATCTTTGTTCTTAGTTCTCTACCCTGCTCATCTCTTTCATTGGTTGATCATACACACTATTTATGGCTAGCTTATAGACTTGTATCGCAACAAGACTGCCTTATATTGCTAAAAGGAAATTAAGAATAAATAAAATTGAAATAAAAAAACAAACCTTATAGGTAGCTTATTTAGATAATGGCAACACTAATTTACAAATTCGTTCTCCTTGCCAACAGCAAAAAAGGGACCGTAGACCAGCCATAAACAAATCACAAACCAAAGAGGTTTGTTCACGCCTTAAAACTTAAACGACCAACAAATAATAAATGTCACCGTAAAATATATTATTGCAAACATATCGTAAAGTCACATAAAACTAAATTAAGTTAATGTTTTTTATAAGTAAGTCTTGAAGTGGTTGAGCATTTATGAAATAGGTTTAAACGTCATCGCTGTTAGGTGAGCCTACTAGACACTATTTTTTATTAGTTTATGGGTACAAATCACACAGATTGAGCTAGCCCCAAAGTAAGTTCGAAACTTGTGTTATGGGATACTAATTCAACGATATTATATTTTTATATCAAATACATATTTAAATAATCATCCAAGACCCGAGGCCAATCAGAAAAAGGTCATTTTTCATCATGACCCGACCGGTGATCGAACCCGGAACCTCCTGGGTGGTCACCGGTCGGGTCATGATGAAAAATGACCTTTTTCTGATTGGCCTCGGGTCTTGGATGATTATTTAAATATGTATCTGGCATGGTAACCATTACGCCACAGAGGTCGTCATATGTAAATTGCATTTGCATGTGTGCATATGTAAATGTATAAAACAATTACTTTGTGGGTGATATTTAAATAATTTTTCTTCTTCCCACTGCACACAGGTACAGGGGTCCCAAGTCTGCTATTTTAAATTAGGCGATAAACTATTGCCATACCATCACTAACACTATTACCACCAGATTACCACCCTGCCCTGTTGTCATGGTATTCTGCTAAAAGTTAACAGTATCTCAATGTATTGACTATAGAGTGTCAGTGGAATATGAACGGAATGGTCGACAGTTAAAATCTACCATGAACTACTATTTCAGTTAAATCGCTTTCATATGAAAGATACCGAAAAGATCAATAGTAGTTCGATAGTGTGTCAATGAAATGGCCTTGGACTTAAACAAATATGAGAATACCAAATGTCAAAAACTGTTCAAGTGACACACTATCGACACTCTATTGGTACATTTGTATTTAGCAGACTTGGGCCACAGGTCTCCATTCAATCGAAGGAGGATTACATACAGCTCACTCTGCCACGCTCCAATGCGGATTGGCGAAGGCCAGTGTTTTCAAGCCGCCTGAAGCCACCGACTTGGCTTAACGACTTGTTATCCATCGACAACAGCCGGGACCGACGCGCGTCGATGGTTTAACGTACCCTCCGAAGCACAGAGAAGTTCGATATAACGAAACCCATCCAAGCACGGGCTAGGGTCGACATTGCTTTACTCGCGTGTTCGTTTTTTACAGTTCGACACAGAATTGGTGACACAGAATTCATAATAGTACTAACGGCGTTGACACACAGCGACGCCATCGAGTTCCTAATGATTAGACGTACTAAAACGCCTAAAATGGCGCTTTCACAAAACCGAATCAGTAGCCAAAATTAAAGTTATATAACATTAAAAATATATAAACATTTGTAATCATTTAATAGAATCGGTCGATTCCACGTAAAATAAATAAACTGTAAAGATATAAAAGTTAACCCTATTAGTCGTTCTAGGAACCATTTTGAAGAGAACCGCTGCTTTTACGATCCGCTATAAAGCCGATGCAGGCATTATTACTCATTATTAAGTTTTAGCCGTCCTTTTTTCAAATTTCATGACGTAGTATAATTTGAATTTTAGGCGCCATGTTTGATTTGAATTTCGAAAAGTTTACTTTTAGTTTCAATTGTTAATCGGCCAGTTTTATTAAAATTTGTTTGTCATAAAGTTTGAGTTTGAACTACCTCTCTCGGCTCTATGCTCGTAACAAAAATCATTCAAATGTCGAGTCAATCTCAATCACTTTTTTCACTCATACAAAATAGGGAGATTTGATTTTTTTGTTACAAGAATAGGCCTCATTTCATCATTCAATACCTCATTGTACTTATTCACTTTTTATATTTTTTTTATTGTACTTTATAAAAATTTTGTTTCTAAGTTCAAATTGTAAATCTGCCAGTTTTATTTTGTTTGTCATAAAGTTGGAGTTAGAACATACTTCTCGTTTTATTGAAGTACCTACAATGAGTGTTTTACCACGGAGGGGTTTCCTTCCAGTTATAGAGGTCTATGATTGCTTTTTTATTTATCTTTTAATACCCTAACTTGAAAAGTTTATCAATTAAACCATCAGCTAAAAATTGTTGTCTATTGAAATTCCTATCTAAGATTTTTTTTCCGAAACTACAAGCGAACTATGGTGACAGTTATGCACTGTTCTCTACGAGATGGAATCAGAAATGAGAAGATTCGTTGCAGAACTAAAATAATCGACATCTCAACGGATAGGGCCTTTTTTTTGGGATGGGCAAAAACAGTTTTGGGTGTACTTAACACCTCACACGTACGCACTCTGCTGTGACACTGGACAGTTGCGGGAGCGTAGAGCTCTCGCCACCAAGGGCTCAAGGTGCAGTGGGCAGTTCTCAGGTCAGCGCTGGCATTCCATAAAATTGCTCCACCACTCCAAAATCATCTATAGGTATACAATACATCTGAATTATTACAATAGATTCAACACATAAAATAAATGGATAGTTTTTATTACTACTAAAACTAAACTAAACATACTATTATTAACAAATTATGAACCTAAAACTAAAAACCTAAAAATATAATAAAATAACTAAAATATGTTATTATAAGAAGTCCCTTTAGGCAAGGTTCCGAAGATACTGGCAGCCTTTGAATAGCTAGACTAATTCTTTGTCCGAGGTGCCAGCACTTTGGTCTCCTGTGATGTCGACTAATCTTTTTGCAATTTCCTTAAAAAGTCTTATAGCACAAGGACCCCACGGACCAAGGGTCTCGACACCGAATGGGACAAAATCATATTCGGAGCCTAGACCCCTGTATATACAATACATATAAAATGATTTGTCCCGAATGACTGAGACTGAGAATCAACGCACAGCCCAAACCGCTGATAGTAGAGACCTGGAGGGCTACAACGAAACGTAAATCCGATACTTCGGGCGAGAATTTTAACCATGAAATACAAGGATTTTCATGGTTATTGCAGTAATTCCTTGAATTCTATCCATGAAATACCTTCTAATTCATGGATTAAATTCTTTCGATATTTCGGCCGAAGTATCGGATCGCTTCGTAGTAGCCCTCCTGAAACTTGAAGGGTTCTTTGTATGACGTAGGCCGGTAAGGATTTTCCGAAACTTCCACGGGACCAGCGGAACTCATATTAAAAAGAGGAAAAGTCTATACTAATATCATAAAGAGGAAAAAATTGATTGTTTGTTTGAATTGAATAGGCTCGATTCTGGACCGATTTAAAAAATTCTTTCACCAGTAGAAAGCTACATTATCAGGGAGTGACATAGGCTATAGCTTTTCCCGAAATTCAATGTGGTTCCCACGGGAACGGGCCTGGAACTTCACGAGGACTTAGTCGCGGGCAAAAAAGCTAATATTAAATAAATAAGCTACTCAATAAACTAGAACATAAGTATAAAGGAAAAGTGACCTAGTTTAAATCTTATCATGCTTATAAAACAACAAAAATTCGTTAAATAGCATTCAATTATAACACCAGTTACTTAAACTTGATTATGAACGTGCCGACATAATTGGGTATATGTTAACTACGTTTATATGCTATATTAACACTTCAACACATTTTGACACTTTATTACCTAATGGACGGTCATATGGATTTTATTGCAAGACATTTTTCTCAAATATCTTTAGTTTTCTATTGTTTTTCACAATTCACAGAACGCCAGCTAAGTGCTTAGTAATCTATTTGTCTTATTTTTTTGGCCTATGCCTTAATAAATAAAAAAAATTAAAAAAACTCTCTGGCTTAGTACGAGTTTTTTAATCGCATTCGATCATGTCATCGTAAATAAACCGACCAAATAGAGAAGAATTCTCCTTTTTCGAATTTATAAGACGCGTGTTACATATCAAAATTATGTGTATTACTTGCTTAATTGTGAAGTGAGTAACCCGGCTGATTTGGATGTACACGCGTCTGGTAAATTGACATTATGAAACTTTTTTTTTCAATTCAGTCGGCTTGTAAACGTTAACACGTTCGAATATGATAAAAAATTCGTACTTAGCATACAGGTCCCAAAGTAAATTAGGTTTAACCAGCTTATGTAATGTGGTGGAGACCGTATGACTCGCACTGTCAAAAAGTTATCAGATCTCACGTGGAACCAAGCTTCTAACTCTACACGTCCTACATCTACCAGGCCTAACTTCACAAACTCTACACCTTAATAAAAATATGTGGCTTGGCCATTTCGCTACGTTCACATAGGCGACGGCGTAAGGTGAAAAATTTATAAACTATTCATCATACTTTTCTGTTACTTACTTTTTATCCCGAAAAGTTTGCGATTTCCGTAGAATTTGATCAAAAGTCTGATATAGATGGCGCTGCTGTGCATAAATAAATATACGCAAACGAAGTTGCGCGGGTTTCACTAGTAAAAAAATAATATTAGAATAGAGACAGTCCGTTGGTGGTGTGTTATTAGTGATTCTACCTTCGGCACCAGGCGCGGGTTCGATTAATGCTCAGGGCAAACATTTTTGTACGTGATATTTGTTTTTGTTCTCTGGGTGTTTTCTGTGTATATTTACAATGATATCCGTTGTCTGATACCCATAATACAAACAGCCTAGCTTGCTTTGGGACCGCTGTGTGAATTTTATAAGTAGAATTTATTATCTTTATTAATTATCTCATTGCACTTAACATGAGATTAGTTTTGATAATAAAAATCTAAAATAAAAAAAGGTTTGAACGTATTTACATAAAAAACTTATATCTAGTCACATAAAAGAGCATACACAACAGGTCATATGTAGGGTATAATAACACAATGACAAAAACAGTTCAATGACCCACAATTGTCTTTGTAACTGACACCACACAAATCAAAGACACACCGTCACGAAAATTTAAAAAAAAACAACACTGGCATTTAAAAAAAAACTCGAAAAGCCTACGGCCTGGGCCTGGATTGATAGCCAGAGATCGTCTCTTGGCACGTACTAACCCAGCTGGGCGTGGCCTAACTGGTTACTACAGAACACAGTACCGCCAAAAAATATCCATAAAAACACATAATGGTAACCCTGACGCCAGCGATCAATGTTCCGATGCCAACCCGCGCTCTCCTCACGTACGTACGAAAAAAATCGCGCCACAACTTACAACCAATCAGAATTAAGTCACGCCCCTAAATCATTCCACCTTTAAATAGGCCACACCCATAGCAGCACACTAGCGCCACAACTCCCATACAAGTGGCGTAGATCTGTACTATTTAGAAAGAGAGCGCTGTACTCTGGGCCGTTCGTTTCTCGGACAATTTCCTTCAACCGATCATTAAGTGTTTAAATTCAACGGGAGTTGGTTGTGTCGGATTTCGACGGAGGGGACCGCTATTAAAATATCCACAAAGATTATCTTTAATTGGACAGTGTTTTTGCTTGTGTGCGTTTCGGGCTGGTTTTTTTTTACAACTCCCCGAACATTGTGACTATTCTGTTTTTTACCAAACTTTGATGACTGTCATCACTCGTGTTTTGTGTACAGTGATCGTGTGTGTTAATCGATTAGACTGACAAAATCGATAGTGAAAATGGCATCGATTACGTGAAATCGATATAACGTGACGATCAAGTAAAAATCGGTTTAAATTTACGCCACGTGGTGTGTAATTGTGAATTGTAATGCATGGATTGCTAATTGGTCGTCAATTATATATCTATCCTGTTCTATCTAATTGCCTATAATAATTTCCATTCGCCGGTCACCTAATTGATCTATTTTCAAATAATTTCATTCGTTCATTAATAACATATTTGAATTAAAAGCGACTGTGTGAAAAAACTTAAGTGACGACTTTGTGGTGAACAATTTGTGGTGATATTTTTAATAATAAAATTGTGAAGTGATGCTGTATCTTCAAGCTTGATTTCAACATACACCGTAAGTTATATACCATTGTTATTATTATTTCATACTATCGATATGTATTTATTGTAAGAATAAAACATAGGAACATAATTAAAAGAAATAAAACTCAACTACTATTTACAAATAAAAAACTTGACCCCAGATCCCTCGAAACGGGAGCGTTCCCAGAAGGCTGGCAGAGTTACCCCGCTGTATTGCGAGGCTAATCCTTTGCGCGAAGTACAGGCCAGCCTTCCGATCATAGGACGCATTGACCAAGCGCTCAGAAATCTCCCTAAAGAGATAAATCTAATTTCTTTCTGATTAAATCTGAAATGAGTTCCAAGACAGCTGTAGTTTCTTTCCCGGGACGTCAATAAGCTTTATTGCTTATTGTCAATCTGAGGTTGCCGTTGGATCTGACTACTGGCTATACAGGAGACACAACGGTGGCAATGTGTGATGGACTTGTTGTAATATTGCTAAAATTTAAAATCATTTTCCTTATATCTTTGACATAGCGAATTATTTCTTTAAAGCGACTTTTAAATACTAATGTCTCATTACAAAAGTTAATAAAACTTATTAAAGTCAAATTAGATTCTATTATTACATAAGACTTAGCGGGATTCATTATCTTAACAAAAATTTTCAAAGTCGAGTTTCGATTTCATGCGCTGTCTCAAACTGTCTTGAAAAATCCAATGTGACACTTAAACTCTGCAAGAGAGCAAATAAAAAAAAAAACGATGTCACCTCAACCGATTATTTCTACTCTTTAATAGTTCTTAATATCTTCCCTGTAGCTTTGTTAAAATGCCAGAAAAAATATGTTGTAGAGGTTCGGTCGAGTTTTTAAGGAATTTTTTTTAAAAATATTTTAAAGATTTTTTTGTACTTCTCCGTTGGAGATAGCCCATTTAATAAATGAATGCTTTCACAAAATATCGTTGTGAAGCACCGATAGGTATGTACAACCTACGTTTCTTTCGGTGAGCTGATCTTTCGTATCCTTTTTCTTCCCATCTTATCTTCCTTGTATCGGACAACGTATTGGTACGTATGATCATATGATCATGTACATATTTTATAATCTTCATTAGCGGCGGTAAACACTTTCCATAACCTTTGTGTACGGCATCGCAAATAGGAACTCTATAAAAAAAAACTGTCATTCTATAGAAAAAGCTTGTCAAACTTATGATTTTTCTATTCTCAACTCCTTGCTTGTTTGTTTGCAAAATTACATAAAAACTTTATTCTTTCTATATTCATTTAAACCACGATTTAAACCTTACATTTCAACAATAATTAGGTAATAATGTGTATAAATGACTATCTATAGATCATAGAGTAAAAACGCCCATATCCATAGTTCTTAATTATTTAAAATGTTCCCATGACTTAAAAAAAAAGTTAACAGCATCGTCCTTAGACCCTGTACAAATGTAGGCGTGTTGGCGTCGCGTCTCGTGCTACATTGGGCTCTTTGTATATTAAACCTCACGATGAAATGAATCCAACTCCGCAATGGATAATGAAATGGGATGAAGACACGCGGCGAATTTTTCTGGACAAGGTCTTATAGATTACTTTGACGCTATGCTCGAAAATATCATTTATTCAGAGAGAAGGCCTTTTGAAGTATATATTTTTTTCGTAGGTATCATGTTATGTCTGTCACTGTCATAGTAATGAATAATAAAAGAGATGAAAACCCTGCCTGAAACTTTAAAAAAATGAGTTTTCGTAAAATTGTGAATTCTCAAAAAAATACATGTTTCTCTAATCAAAGTATACTTAACCATTTCCGAAACAAAAGCAGAATGATCACTAGTTAAAGAAACGGTGAAAAGTACCCGTTTTGACTTTTAACAATGCATGATTTATCAATGTCATATTTTATTTAAAAAAACAATAAAATTAAATATTCGTGATCTACTACACTAAGTACGCCAATCCAGTCCCTAAATTAAAAGGGCTTTTACCCACAGTAGGATGTTTAGGCTAATAAAGAAAAGAAAGAATAATAAATAAATAAATAGGGACAAATCACACAGATTGAGCTAGCCCCAAAGTAAGTTCGAGACTTTTGATATGGGATACTACTACTAACTCAACGATACTATATTTTATAACAGAGAAAATTACTCGCAACTTCGTTTGCGTATATCTCGCTTTCCCGTGGGAATTTTGAAAAATCCTTTCTCAGTACACCCTTAGACATCGTAAGGAACCTACATTCCAAATTTGGAATCTGTAGACCCAGCGGTTTGGGCTGTGCGTTGATTTATAGTTAATAAATAAAAAATAAAAATAATTTATTTCAAGCAAAAATTTGCACATATAATTTTTGTATATATGTAACAATTTTTCTTACTATCTATATTAGTATTATTAGTACTTAGCCTAAATATGGTATTTTTTATTTACCGGACCGTGCCTAAGTTAAGTCAGTCAGGTATAGATAAACATCCAAGACTCAGGCCAATCAGAAAAAGAATACATTTTTTCCATTTCATTTCAACCCAGTAAACATATTTAACCTGGCATCGATTACAAAACTATAGATATTAACTCGAATTATTGACTAAAACAGCCATTACTGTCCAATGCTTTATTAATGACCACAAAGGAAGGGTCGTCGGTATTAATGATTCAAGTAACTTTAACCCTTTCTTCGATTTTTGTTATATTTACTATGAAATGATATGATTTTACTATATCAGTAAGTTACTCTGACTTTCCATGGATTAGTAGAATCCTAACATATTATGAAACGACTTGCGAATTATTATTGTGTATGGCTTTTTGCCCGCGACTTCGTCCGCGTGAAGTTCCGGACCCGTTCCCGTGGGAACCACATTGAATTTCGGGAAAAGCTATAGCCTATGTCACTCCCTGCTAATGTAGCTTTCTACTGGTGAAAGAATTTTTGAAATCGGTCCAGTAATTTCGGAGCCTATTCAATTCAAAGAAACAAACAATCAAATCTTTCCTCTTTATAATATTAGTATAGACTACTTTGTACATACATAACTTGATTTCTCAGTACCTTGGTGAAATACCATTGTAATTCTTTACGAGAAAACTTCGTTTCGCGCAACTTCGTCTGCGTGTATCATGCTTTCCCGTGGGAATATTGGAATGTTTTATACTTAAAAACCTTCCCCTTGAATCACTCTATACATACAAACGGACTGACAGACCGCCGAGCGGGAAGCGACTTCACTTTATACCATGTTTCAGATAAACTTAAAAACATCTTAACCGATTTACATGCGATTCACCAATAGATAGAGTAAGTTTTGAGAAAGATTTTGTGTATAATTTTTTTAAGTCCTACTAGCTGTTACCCGCGGCTTCGCCAGCGTGGTTCAGAGGATCTGACAAATAATAATAGACTTTATTATTTCCCCGTGGGAAGACGTTTTTCCGGGATAAAAAATTGGCTATGTCACTCTCCAGACCTTGAAACTATTCCCAAAAATCATATCAATCTGTTCATTACTTTCGACGTGAAGGGAGGACAAACAAACAAACACACTTTCACATTTATAATATTAGTATGGATTGGGATTAGTAAGGATTTTACGAATTCTCTTCTCACATTCAATAATAAATGAAGCGAAGGGAACGATTTATTAATGATAAAATATTATCGATTGTTTTGTAACGTTAAGGTACGATTTTACACAAACGGTATTTTAGATAATATAATTACTATAATAAAATATGTTTATTTGTGATTATTGAATCGATTACCTACGTTTTCCAGTTATTCCATTGTAAATAAAGAACCCTAAAGCGAGTCATAAACGGCAAAGATGGTAGGTATAATATTTTATGTTACAACTTGTGAAAGAAACCCGCGGAAATTTCGTTTTTTTTTTGTTATTAGATGCCTACAAATAATATTTTTATTTATTTCGCCCTCTAGCAAGAGTTACTTATTAAATCACATCAATGCACTAAGCAGAAAACAAAAAAAAATACAAAAAAAAAATGGAAAAAAAATTTCTCCGTCGGCCTCTGTCGTTGTCTTTGGCAATGTTTCAATGACAGAAAGTTAATGGTTTCTTATCACCGTCTAATTGGAGCTTGCTGTGTTGCCAGCCAACGATGATCAGCTTCTCGATGCCTAACCCCATGACCAAAGTAGCCGAGAACCCGTTCATAGCATATCGACGAAAGACACTCCTTTATTCTCAACTAAAACCCTCGCAACTTCGATTGCGTATAACTCGCCTTCCCGTGGGAATTTTGAAAAATCCTTTCTTAGTACACCCCTAGACGTCGTAACGAATCTACATCGAGGGACGCGCCCGCAACTGTGGGTGTTTTGCGGACGCGTATGGACCTAGCCCCTAAATATTATTGTTATTTTTTATCATATTATGTTTTTATTACTGTTTATATTTAAGTTTTTGTAAAATTTTGCGCCACCTACCTGTTATTTTTCACTTTTAGTTCTCTACCCTAAGGTCGTCTGGAAGAGATTGCTTTAGCGATAAGACCGCCTGTTGTACTTTACCTGTTTGTACTTTTAATTTATTGTTATTTTTTGGTGCAATCAAGGTATTCCTTGATTGCACCAAAAAATAACAAATTTGGAATGTACAATACAATACAATATTTTGTATTGTATTGTACATTCCAAATTTGGAATCTCCAGACCCAGCGGTTTGGGCTGTGCGTTGATATATATTAAATCAGTCAGGACTTTGAATTTTGTATTATAGAATGTGATAGGATTGATATTATCAGCCAACATTCACCCACTGCTGGTTATATATTTCCCTTTTCGCACGTCATGGTTACTCGATCCTGTAGCAGTGTCATCCAGTATGTAGCCTTCTTGAACGCTATCCGCACAATGTTGTCTGACCAACGCAACGGGCCGCTGGTCTGCCGACCTATCTCCACCACACTATCTTGCATATTATAGTCAAAATCAATCGGAATGTCTTATGCGCTATTAAAATAACAATTTTTCATAGTAATAGCGCTAACGAACTTGAAAAATTATCGATGGTTAATAAAAAATAATATTCTTGATTGAAATTTATATTCCAAGTTGTTTTTTTATAACATCAAAATAGTTTTTTCCTTATTTTACATCAAGGTTTTTATATGACAGCTGTTTTAACAATGAACTTCAAGTTTTTGGAGTGATCAGTGATGGAGTTATCTTAAGGCCCAGTAGGATTGAATTCGATAGCGTCGCTGTGTTTCACACTCTGATATGAACACGCAAGTTAAGCGACGTAGACCCTAGCCAGTGTTTGGATGGATTTCGTTATCTCGAGCTTGTTCGTGCTACGGACGGCACGTTAAGCCGTCGGTCCCGGCTGTTATTGATGGATGGCAGTCGTTAAACCAACTCGGTGGCCTTCGGGCGACTTGAAAATACCGGCCTCTGCCAATTGACATTGGAGCAGCGTGGCAGAGTACTCTCTAATCCCACGACAGTAATGTTAGAGGCGACATACACGGACTGACAAGGACGGATGTGGCAGGGTCGACGCCGCTTAACTTGGTTCATATTAGTGCGACACACAGCAAGACGCTATCGAGCTCCTAACATTATTATTTCAACTAATATCAGTTAGCCAGTGACAACGAGTGGCAGACGACATATTTGTCAATATTATCTTTGTCATAATGGCCGCCACTTCACGTCTACTTATGGCGGGAAATGTGACACAAATAACCTATATTTTACCATAGAATATTTTATGGGACGATATCACAGTGATAAAGTCTATATAGCTTATTTTTTATGTCATACCGCTATCAAATAAGCGTTCAGGCCATCTGATGGAAAGTAGTTACCAATAAAGAATCAGTAACACAAGAACACATGCGTTACAAAGAAGGTTGCTCCTCTTGGGGTGGTTGGGAGGGTTGTCGTGGTCGTCTATAGACTACGGTGATGCTTACCATCAGGTGGGCCGTATGCTTGTTTGCCACCTTAGTAGTATAAAAAAAAGGTGGGCATAAAGAAAGGAGTTGGTCTTCCGTATTGTCCGTCCGTCTCATTGAACGAAACGTATTGCAGTGTTTCCTTCGGACTATGACATGGGACTATTTAAGAGGTGCATGAGAGGTCTCGTCAGAGGTGGTAGCGCCCATGCTGTTGCTGATGTCACCGAGGGACCACTTTCCATCAGGTGGCCCGCTTGTCTGTCGTTTAAAATAATTACTGCTTTATGCCGATATTCTGTGTGAGGATGGAACTTGGGTCGAAAGCCGATTTCATAAATGCACAATACCACTCTAATCCTGAAATTATTACTACGACTTTACAGCAAAATTGGCGGAAAAGGAGAGAACACGAGAATGTGAAGAGCACTCACTCTTACTTCGTGTAACTTTTCATTTATCTTATAACTTCAACTTGTACGATTTAGTGAAAGCTAGGTTGCAGGAAAACGCAGCCGGGTACAGAATTCCCGTAATGTGGACGTCTTGCGCGCACGAACCGTGCACACTACGCGCACGTACCGAGCATTCAATTCATGCTCGCCGCGATCGATGGAGGAAAAAACACAGCGCTGCGTCCACACTAAGAATGCTCTTTTCATGTTACAGAAGTCTGTACCCGGCATTACGCTTAAAAATGCAAGGTGAGCAAAGTTTGGAAGTTTCTTTAGGTCCGATTGTTCACCAGTAGGTAATAAATAAAACACATAGAGACAAAATCACCTAGATTGAGCTAGCCAAAAAGTAAGTTCGAGACTAGTGTTAAGGAATACTAACTCAACAATACTATATTTTATAACAAATACATATACCTTTTACTTCACTACATTATACCTTCTACTTATTTATTTATTATTTTATTTATACCTATAGATATCCAAGACCCAGGCCAATCAGAAAAAGTACATTTTTAATCAAGACCGGATTCGAACCTCATGGCATTGGTAGCCATTACGCCACGGAGGTAATTCTTGCCTGTTTGGTCACTGAAAAAAAAAACTAAGTATGACGTAATAGAAAATCAACAAGTCGACACGATTTTTCTAGGTAGCTCAAGTAAATTACTATGAAGAAACATGTTTTTTGTTTGTACACTATCTTAGGACGCGACTATCTCACGCAAATCTGCCTGTGATCACGCTAGTACAGTTGGAAGCGTAATTACGTAACACTGGACATTAGATTTAATGAAAAAGTGTATACAATTTATTTTAGATATAAAATTAAAATGAAAATTGAAATATAATAAACATTTTTTTAATATACATTATAATATTAGTTTTAGGTTTTGACAAGTCTAAATTTTAACGTTAGTTTAGTTTAACTTTATATAAGTTTACTAGATTACATAGATTTCCAGTAAAACAATATTACAAAATTATTTATAATGACAACGAAAATTAATACTTACTTACATACAAAAATAAGCTAGATCAAAACTGAAATCTATATATATAAAAATGAAACCCGTTTTCCGTCGTCACGACATAACATGAAAACGGCTTGACCGATTTGGCTGATTTTTTTTTGTAGTTTTCTAATACTCTATACAAGGTTCTTACGGAAAAAAATATTAAGAAAATCTCTCGGAAAGATTGAAAAAAAAAACGAAACAGTACCCGGGCGAAGCCGGGCCGGGCAGCTAGTTAATAATAAAAATTAAAGACAGGGTCTCTGTGGCAAGCTACCCAAAACGCTAGCAGCGTTACCTAGCTGTATGGCAATAGAAATCTGTTTGTCTTTTGTCCCTTTATATATTTATTTATTTATTTATTATAAGAGTATGTCATTTATAACATGAATTTCCTCTTTGATATTCCAGTAAGGCATATAAAAGAAAGTCGTGTTAGTTACACTATTTTAAAACTCAATAACCGCTGAAGCGATTTGGCTGAAAAATGGTGGAGAGGTAGCTAGGAGAAGGACATAGGATAGGGTAGGGTAGAGTGGGATGGAACAAAGTTCGTCGGGTCAGCTATTAGTGTATAAAATTGTAAAATTAAATATTATTAATGTACATTTTTATAAAGATGAGAGTGCATTTATTCATCTTAAAATAATAAAACGAAGTCTGGTTTGTTTGAACACTTATAATTCTGAAACAGCTGGACAGATTTTCATGGTTCTTTATCCATGCCGAAAACTCATGTTGACGAAGTTGCGGCCACAGTTAGTTTTGAAAAAAAAACACATATTTTACTAAATAATGTACTTATAGATTTAAGTATTATTATGTCTGTAAAATGATGTAACGTGCAAGAATAAATAAATACATTTTATAAGAGATATGTGGTTTTCACAAGTCACTGACAGTTTCAAGTTGCTGTCTCTCACGTAGTTGTTAAGGAGGGAAGTCCTTTCAATACTTCCAACTCCGACTATCTTCTTTCTGATTAAATTCGTTGTGAGTTCCAAGACAGTTGTAGTTTTCTCCCCCGGGACGTTAATAAGCTTCATCGCTTATTGTCAATCTGAGGTCGTCGTTGTTGATCTTGGCTACACAGGAGACACGTCGGTGGGAATGTGAGGTGGGCTTGTCCCGAAGTCACTAACAGTTAGGTGGTTGAAAAATCACTGACACCAGCGTTAAGAAGAAGTATAAAAAAAAACAGAAATTAAAGAAATCCACGTAATTCATTTTAACTGTACTTAAGACTTGTATCTTCAGTTACCATATAATTAATGTACATAACTACATAGAGACAGAATGATAAGGTTATGATAAGTTATCAGCGTGTGCGGTTATCTAGAGGTCCCTTATCCGGTAGATAGGCAAAGAAACCTATACTCAAGCCTGTAAATTACAATGTGATAGACAGAGGCAAAGGAAAGCGTAGCATAGGACGCCCACCTATAAGGTGGTCAGACGACCTAAGGAAGGTTGCAGGAAGCCGCTGGATGCAGGCCGCTGCCAGCAGGTCGCATTGGAGGCGTTAGGGGGAGGCCTATGTCCAGCAGTAGACTTCTTGTGGCTGAGATGATGATGATGATGAGACAGAGGCAGTAAGTGAGTCCGTAAATATATTACAAGTATAATATTGCGTGAAGGGATTTACTCGGACTTTTATATATCAATAGTATTGATATTGTAGTACATAATAACAATGTTTCTTAACGATGTTTGCATTATTAGTATAAAGTTAAGTCGCTCAAAAGCAATAAAATGAACATTCTCGAGATTTACCCGGAATTTTATACATAATTTAAAATTACAAGAATTCTACTTATCCTATGGCTGTCATTCAAACTACAGAGTACTTTCCAATTAGGTGGATTTTTCAATTCCCATAAGAAAGTTAATAAGTGGATACTATTATTATCATTTTGTCAACAATGAAAATAAACAGCTGCTGTTTGGAATTTTTATAAAAAAATAAAAGAATTTCTATACATAACTGATCAAGCCATAACGTCTTGTCAGAGACAAATTGGTCTATGGATTGCAATTAGCAAGTAGTGTCTAGTTTTAGTTCATTATGCCACAATATAGAAACAGTAATCCATATCCATACTTATATTATAAATATGAAAGTGTGTTTGTCCTTCCTTCACGTCGAAAGTAATGAACGAATTGATTTGATGTTTTTATTGGGGATAGTTTAAGGTCTGGAGAGTAACATAAGCTACTTTTTTCCCACGGGATAAAGAGTTTCCCTTGAATAATAAAATTGTCAATGTTTCTTTTGAAAAAATTTGCATTGTTTAGTAATATGATGCGCAGGGAAGAAAGACATGTCATGTGACATGTGAGTCAGATTGAAATGAGACTGAAGTTTGTTTCAAACTGGGTTTTAAACAGCGCAAGCTTAAGTGTATACGTTACTATGAAGATCATCTTATCAATCCATAATCATCCCATTGCAGGGATAAACGTCTTTCTTCAATCGAAGAAAATTAGAGCGTACTCTTCCACGCTGCTCCAATGCGGATTGGCAGAGGCTTCTATAAAGATGACGTACTGAATCCATATTATGATTTTATAAATTAATACAGTATTGATGTGTTCAAGAGAATTTTTATGTCATGTTATGTACAAACGAAGTCATTTGTAGCAATGTTGCTGATTTATGACTTTGATCATCGAATATGCTCCTCATCAACATCAACCAATATCGTCCTAATGCTGGGACGTGGATCTCCAAAATATTTCGGGGTAAGTGTAAAAAATTGTGAATAGGTAACTGATTATTTAACTAAAATAGTTTTTGGGTATACGGAACAAGCCCACCACACATTCCTACCGCTTTCTCCTATAAAGCCAGGATCAACAACGGCGACCTCAGACTGACATATATGCAAAGCTCATTGACGTCCCAGGGTAGAAACTATAGCTGGTCAGCTAGCTGGCAACTTAGTCAGAAATAAATTAGGCGGAGAAGAAAGTATTGAAAAAACCGGGAAAGTACCGTATGGCTACGCGTTTCTTACTTCTAGATGAGTACAATGCCATATTCTATGACATTTGTACGTTTTCGTCAAAGAAATTTCCTTGTAGGTTCACTATATGGACTACTACCTACCATGAATTTTTTCAAATTTCTAAACTCAAGACTGCAATTGCAATCCGAAGCAAAACGAAAATTGCCACGTTATAAGGGTTCCTTGTAGTTTACTACAGAACCCTAAAAAGGGACTTCCATCCTTAGCAACTATAGGAGACAGCAAATTGAAGCAAAAGGCATTGTAATAAGAAATAACACGGATTAGGAAGATAGTTATTGCGTATCTAGTAGTTACTAAGTACATAAATCAAAAATAAAGAATTTAAAGACCAATTAACAATTTTTTTTAGGAAAAATAATATTCGCGCCAATTTCACTGTCAATAAATTTTGTTACGCAAGCAAAACGTCAATGTAACTAAAAATTCAAAATGGCGGACGGTTAGACACGCGACATGGCCGCGTTTAACCGATTTTGCGTTTAATAAAGATGTTTCAATGTAATGTATTAGCATTTATTCATTCTAAATGGAAAAGTGATCTTTGATGATTCATTTTTTTCGTTTTCATTTATAAATGACAGAAGATGATAACAGGCAATAGAGGGACATATAGGACAAAATGTCATAGTCTTATGGAGGTGATGGCAATTAGTGGTTCTACTTAAAAAATTGTATGTATCTTTGCAAAAACCACGCTCAGGTAGCAAACACATGTATTGCCGCTTTACGTTTCTCACAGAATATCGGCACACCATAAAACTAAATTTTTTGACAGCCGCCACACCTCTACAACTCTCATTATTATCAATTAACACTTTTATTAACCTATTCTATATGTCTTTAAGAATTGTTTTTCACTAAACGGAGCAGTGGTAAAGCTTAGCTCGGCCGGAGAAGAAACATCTCACAAAATATTAGTATTGACAGATCCGGAAGCCTATATCCTTTTCCTTGTCTCATTTCTATTTTCCCTATCTTGCTTTAAAAAAACATCAGTAAGAGGCATAACAGGTCTACATAGAAATTAATGTGATTAATGAAAAGTGTAAAAACTAAGTCGTGATGGATTTTGATGGAACAAGAAATCAAGAGTTCTGAGTTATAGTTGCAATACAAGTAATAACAGATTGGCTGCCAACATCTAATAATTTTCTAACTGAAGTGCAGTGTAGTGACGCATCGGATTACCTTGAGCCGATTGCAAACGACGCAGTTACAACGCTAGCTGCATTTATTAACTTCTACTTACAAATGTACTGTTTTTTTTATAATGAACCACTAGGTTTTGTTCGTGGTTTCATCTATTCTGTTATTATCTAAGCATTTCCCTGGCTTTCTTTCGCCATTTCTTTTACCAGTGGTCATGTTGCGTTTGTTACCAAAATTTTGCATTTAATTACAAAAATAATTTAATACTGACTCTTTTTGACGAGAGAAAATGTCCGTAAAGAGCTACTCTCAAATGTTTTGAATTATTTGAATCTTCTGGGGTTCAAATTTTAAAACGCATGAAAGATTGTCTAAAAAATCGTAAGACAAGTTCTGTTCAATATAGTTTATACTTTTGCATTAATATTTCACATCTTTATGAGTTCTTCTTCTCATTTCGTTTCTTAATTAATTCCATTTTCCCCGTTCGATGTTCCTCTCAAATTATTTCACCGTTATCTCCGGGTGACATAGTCTTTATTTTATTCTCAAAAATTAGTGATTCTAACTAAAATACGTGCGAGCCCCTAGTCTTTCATAACTCCCACAATTTCTGTCCGTAACCATTATCATCACCTTAAGATCAAATTTCATTGACGTCATGATGTCTTCTTCTCTGATCTCTGACTTTACGTTTCCATCACAGGGTACATAATTTATTTGCTAACTAACCAATGAATCATCGCTGAGTCATTTGATATCATTCTCATCTTTACAATGTATCATAGCCGGGACATTTTTAACATTACATTGTAATAGTCAACCAATAAAAGAGATGACCAGGGTAGAGGAGAACAAAGGTTTTTATGCTAATAATGTAATCATTACAAAACTTTGTAATTACATATTACAATATGAATACTATTGATAAATAGAAATTCGAGTAAATAAATTAATGCAAAATTTAGAAAACTTGAGTCATATTTACGACCCTGCTCATCTCTTTCATTGGCTAACTACTAATTAAACTATGATACCTCTTATCCTATCTTACTAATATTACAAAGGCGAAAGTTGTGTGTATGTTTGTTACTTCTTCACGCTCAAATGGCTGAGCTAATATTTATGATATTTTGGTATGTAGGTAGCTGATACCTTGGATTAACACCAAATTTTTATCCCGAAAAGTAGGCGATTCCCGTAGGATTTCATCAAAAGCCTGATAAAGATGGCCCTACTGTACTGATAGTGTTGTATACACATGTATACAACTACATATTTGCAATGAATAAATAAATAAGTACTGTGCATAAATAAATACTAGAATCCAATAAAGCTAAAGTATTTATAGGATATTATTAATGTAGAGGTTTATTACGGAAAACATATTACGAGTTTTACAAAAATCGTGTCAAACGAAATAGTGAGATCACGTATAGATGAAAAAAAAAAATCTGGCATTAATTAAACATAGACAATAAAACAGGCGATCGCGTGCTCATATTACGATCAAAAATAACGAATTAGACACGGTCCATACGAAATTTTATTAACCGCTATGCAAGCCGGTTTTCTTAGTTGTTTTTTTTTATAACACAAGACGATAAATTGGAAAATTTTGACGAGAAATTTGTGATTGCCAGACAGTTATTGGTAAATGTTGAGGTTTTGAATAAAATTAATGCCCACACATATGATTTAGGTACCGTTGTTGATGATATCATAAATGATAAGATGGTAAGAAAGTGTAATGTCGGTCCCTTAATTGCAAACGGCATAGATAGAGTTCATTTTGAAAAGATTTTGTTGAGAATCCATCTTTGTAAATTTCTTTTCAGACTATCCAAACTATAGGATAACGTATCAATTTTTTAAACCAATATTGAAAATTTTAAATTAAAGATATTTGGGCTATGTTATTATTAACCAGTTTTTAAGACCACACACCATTGTTTACTGTAAACCCAGAATTAACGACTACAGATTGACTAAACAGTGCAACCTATTGATATTCCTGGAGAAAATGACAGTTTATAAACAAAAGATTTAAATATTTAATAGCGAAATTCACTCTTTTGTGTGTCATTCGTTAAAAATTCAAAAAATCTCGTTTGGATTCTTTTTTAAATCATAAAGAAAACCGATATGTAAAACGGCTCTGTAAGTACAAAGGTTTGGGCTGTGTATCATTCAGTAAATTTTATAGATATTTATAGATAAGTGATGAAAAATTTCTATAACTTTTGATTTGCCCCTTGTCAATGTTGTTTTTAATGAAAATATAAGTTTTTGTTATGAAATAACTATTAATTTATACAATGTAGATAGATACTAACTATAACGTATGCTGATTCGAACTATAAATTATGTATATCTACCTACAGTCATTAAGAAACTCGACTAGAAATTGCTCAATGAGGCAAAAACGATCGCAAGTTCCCTCCATTCCGTAACACTAACTGACATTTGTAGCTGTCAGTTTGACATTTCCATAGATAATGTTTTTTTTCTGCGTATCAATAGTAATGTAACTCTTTGGACTAATGCAATTTATTGCTGCACAATATGTAACACTTTTACTTTTACTTCTTGCACAATATTGTTTTTTTTATTTTTCTTTTATATTGTTTTAATTTAGTATAATTATATACATTGACAATAGCTGTAACATAATTAATAATAGCAGTTGATTAATGGATTCAAATATAAGCATCTGCGAACACCATGAAATGGTAGACGATATGTAGGATTTATAAAACTCGGGCTTATGTTAGATCGGGGTTTATTTATTTAATATAATTGACCACAATTACACAAGTAGGTACTGATGCAATAGGCGGACTTTGCTAAATTCCATTCTTTACCAGTCAACCATTGCAAGTGCAGAAATTAACGGGATTCGGAATTTTTGCAATCTGAATTTACATAATCATAAATCTCTGAAATAACATTTCATCGGATATCCAAAATCGGAATAAAATACTTCGGGGTGTTGTTTTATACCCAAAAATAAAATAAAAACGAAAAATCTTAGATTTAAATTGCTTCTATAAGTAAAGAAAAAGCAGAAGTGCACACAGGACTAGTCGATGAAGAGTCAGTCAAGCATTATGTCCTAGTACTTAATGCATACTTAACTATAGTTTATGGTGTACCAATTTATTTATTACCTCTATAGGTTCCCATGGACCCCCTTCGACATGGGCCGGTGGGTATACGCTCATCGTTTTAAAAACCTCGCCTTGATAATGCTATAAAACAAAATTATCTTTTGTATGCTGATTTGTGTGTTTTTAATCGAAGATTTTGATGTACGGTTGGCTATTTATATTGTGAACATTGTCTGTGACTTTGTTGTTGAATTCTTTAAAAAAATCAATGATTATTTTGTAAAATTTAAAATGAAAAGAACAGTGCGTGTCGTGCCACGCACAGTGTACGGCTCCGTATTTGCTACGCTTTGCTTGCTTGCAAACGAGTGCGATGTCATATTCTTAAATTTTTAAGTTTTAATTTGAAAAAATATTTTCTAAGTTCTTCGTCTATTAGTTTCTTGTAAAGTCTATACAATACAATACACAATACAATATTCTTTATTGCACCAAAAAATAACAATAAATTAAAAGTACAAACAGGTAGGTGGCGCAAAATTTTACAAAAACTTAAATATAAACAATAATAAAAACATAATATGATAAAAAATAACAATAATAATTAGGGGCTAGGTCCATACAGACGCGTCCGCAAAACACCCACAGTTGCGGGCGCGTCTACTTAACCGTTATAATTTATCCTTGTAAGTTCTACTACCATGATTTTTTCAAAAATTCTAAACATCAGTTTCGGAGATAGTGGTGCTAATTCTGATGTACATTTAACTAGTCTAAAACTAATTTTGACAGGGCTAAAAGTTTTGCTGTCCTTGTCACTAATTGTACACCAAAGAAGTACAACAAGACCTTTGGTCCTGTCAAAATTAGTTTAGTCTGGTTAAATGTACAACAGAATTAGCACCAATATCTTGTCTTCTAAAATGTTTCTGATAAATTCGTCCTATCTTATAAGATGTCCCACTTCCCTTTCTAGTTTCTATTTATTTCTATCAATATTCTTTTTTACTGCGATTATTTAATGTTTAAAATATATAAAATGAAAGAAGGTGCCTGTGAAAGCCACATCTCTGAATGAAATATTTGAATTTTGAATATTTTTTTTTGAAAAGCAATTAAATGATCCTAAAGGAATTTCCAATACATCTTAAAACATTGTTAAAAAAAATTGTAGACCAGCTGCTACCTAGGCGAGTTACAAATGCACCGATATGATACTAACTCATTTTATCCTGTTTATATAAAGCATTATAGAATCTCTGATTGACTGTTTGTGACTCTCTTTAGACTTGAT
Organism: Endotricha flammealis; assembly: GCA_905163395.2. Taxonomy (NCBI): domain Eukaryota; kingdom Metazoa; phylum Arthropoda; class Insecta; order Lepidoptera; family Pyralidae; genus Endotricha; species Endotricha flammealis. The sequence goes on from LR990883.1 coordinate 3,810,708, forward strand.
AACACATGACTATACTAATCTAATTAAATAAAATTAATATCTATGTCTTTATTACTAATATTATTAATAATCACGGCAACACATAATAATTTTCAATAAAAATTTACACCAATTAGTTGATACTAAACATTATTATTACGACGTAATCAACGAACACACAAACAAACAGTATAAAAAAATAAAACGATTTGACCTGACCCTTGAAGGCGCCGGCGAGAGCTAAGCAGATAAGGATGGTGTTATAGATGATGTAACAAGAGTGATAGAGATAGAAGATGTTGTAATTAACTCAAAAGAAGTTGCCGAAAGGATTTTTTAGTATGGAACATTTGTTTTGATGTTAAAACAAGTTGGGATGAAGTTCAAGGAATAATAAATGTTTAACTAAATGTGGAACAGAAAAAAGTGAATGAAAACAAGATTAGTAAACAGGAATCAAAGGCCTTTTGTAACATTAATGTAGTAATAAATGTAGCAGAATCGATAAATAAAAATCGATATTAAAATAAACCTAAATCAATTACCAATCTCTTAATTGCGATAAAACACACAACATTATGTTACCAGAATATTCTATGACAAGCTGATTTAAACACAAATTGTTGAATATCACCAGATATCTTCTGCCAAGTACATTGGAAAATAAGTCTCTTTAGTTCTCGTTACCTCTTCATGTTAAAACAGTTAAACCAATTGAGATCAAAGATGAGGGAGATAGTCGAAGACTCGAAAAAGGACATAATATCGCTAGGCAATTTCTACCAGATAACCTACAAAAGTAAGAAAAAACAATATAAACAAATCAGGTGGTTAAAATAAACTAATAAGTAATACACTCTCTAGAAAGCTTATGTTTCGTGTCCTGCCTATCCTATTAGAAATTACAGACGTGATGAAACCAAAAACATCAAAAACCTGATCAAAACAAAACTCGTAACCATTCAAGCGTAACGGTTTGTAACATATTTTTTTTAATTCCCTCCCACGGGGTCAAAAGAGGTTATTGTATTTTCTGTAAAACAATTTGGTCTCCACGGTCAATTGAGCCAATAAACGAAGATCTGAGGGCTATCAGAACGATCTCCCGACATAAGGGACAACAAACTATTTTAAAATACTTTTTTATTTCTTGTAGTTTTATTTTTATTATGGAAGAGGTTAGCAATCGTGCAGCAGATGGTAAAGCACAGAACTGGAAACTGGAGAAGACTTCTCAGTAGAAATGCGGTTCGCTACACGTATGCGAACCATGTCTGTAAGTTAAACGTCAAAGAACCACGCCCTTATAGAACCGAATCTTTTGATTGCTCGTGATTTTTAATTTATAAGTACCGAAACGCGAAGTCAAAGTATCAGTTTTCAAATCAGACGTTTTATTTAGCACATTATGACTGTACATATACAGATTCATCAATGTTCTGACCAGAAAGTCCACTTTGGTTTATTTAACCAGTGTCATAGATCATCACGTATAGATATATTTTTTTATTAAAATTACCTTTTTCTTTGTTACAGGCTCAAAAGGCGGCGAAATACAAAAGGAGGAGCATAAATCCCTCAAAATTACCCGAATTCAATCCCCTAATAACAAACCTAGCACACTGAGTTTCTCAGATCCCTTCGGGCCTCCCCAGTCTTCGGACGGGGGGGGCCCATCGACCCCCCAACCAGCCATGACAACCCAGGACGCTTTAGACCACCACCACCACCTAGGTGGATCACAGACACCTCACGACATATCAAATTCGACGAATTCAACACCAACTAATGTTTCATCTAAATCAGCCTTCATAGAACTTCAGCAGCATGGTTATGGGCCATTTAAAGGTGGCTATCAGCATCCCCACCATTTTGGCAGTCCAGGTGGGCAACAGAATCCTCATGAAGCGTCTGGGTTTCCCAGTCCGAGGTCCCTAGGGTATCCCTTCCCGCCAATGCATCAAAATACCTATGGTTATCATTTAAGTTCGTATGCTCCTCAGTGTGCCAGTCCGCCAAAAGATGGTAAGTCGTTTTTTATTTATTTATTTAGTAAGTTATCACAAAAATCCATAAATAAATACTAATGAACATAATTATTACACTGATGGCCAAATTAACGTTTTTCAATTTTTTGAAATTTCATGCAGTTAGTTAGGGGTCAGGTTATTTTAGACACAATACAACATGATACAACTTTTGTGTATGATGTATGCATGTGAATTTTAGGGAGTGTTTGTTTTTATATTCTTCTTCTTCTTCTTACTCTGACGTAGATATAAATGTCAACTACGCCAATGTCGAGTAATTACGGAACGTCTTGACTCAGACTGTACACTGAGTCGATACAACATGAATATGCTGCTTTGTAAATTAAACCTACTACATGAATAAGTTGAAATTTTTATTTTGACACTGTCTAAAATGGCAACTAAAGTGTTTTTCAGATAGCATGGGTACGGTGACGTTTGAGTTATTCCATTTCACGCATGTTTATTTTAAACAAAAAACCGCGAAGTACAAAAAGAAGTAGAAAAAGAGTGAAGAATAAGCGACTACAAAAAGCAGTAAATTCAAATTTGCATGATTAATGATACATTTATTTTTGATTCCCTGTAAATTCCCTTCAAATCGAAAATGTCACCGTACCCATGCTATCTGAAAAACATTGTACCAGGAATGCAGAAGACCATAATAAAAGACAAGAAAAATTAAGCGCGAAAGTGTAAAATTTTTGTTAAGTAGGTAATTCCTAACTGATTAATAAAAAGATTAGTGTATATAGGCACAGAAAGAACATGTGAAGTACTAGTTTCCTCACGTTTAAATTTCACATTATTTAACATTTATGAAAAAAAATAAGCATCGTCACATAATAACCTAAAAAAACAACTTAAGTAATTTTACCTTATTATACATAATTTCAATTCGAAATTGTTTTTCACGAAAAATTCTATCACTCAATTATACCTTATTTGACTTGTTCGAATTACGAAATTCTTTTTTTTTATTCTAACCTAAAATTATGTAAGGCGTTATGATCTGAAATTATTATTATATCATTACTTTATGGTGTAGGCGTCAATCACTTACAATTGCAAGGTATACCTACGATGGAGAATGTATATTTTTTTTCTTAAATAATTGAACGGCTCTGTATAGTTTTGTGGTAAAAGTTTTTGGTATCGTTTACACGACACGATTTTTATGTTAGTTGTCACATTAGGTTCTTTTGAGGAGCTCGATGCTTTCGTGCTTGTCAAAGTGGATCACGCAAGTTTACCAACGACAACCCTAGTCGATATTTGGATGAGTTAAACAAAATCTCCAGCTGCTCTTTGATAAGTAACTGTTGTCAAGTCAGAGATCGTTATTTGACTTGAAAACACCAGCTACCCGCAGTTGACACTAATTGCAGGAAGTACTATGAAAAGAAGAAGACGTTGTTCTATTTACTTGTACCAAGTCAGAAAAATATATTGCTAATCTATAAAAAATATTGCATCTAAAGATGACAAGCTGTATTTTCTCAGTAAAAAAAAATATATTTCCTGCAATTAGAACGAAATGTATTTTTTAAAATAAAAATAAAAGACAAAACGACCAGTAAAATAAAAATATTAGATACTTTTAAAAAAATTGGTATAATCTCTATCATTTATTGGTAAAATACACAACTAAATAAAATAAAAATCAATTTCAATGCTGGCCAGATAGAAACCTATACAAAAAAGAAATCGTATCATATAAAAGTTCCCGTTATCGAACTACGTCAAAACATTGTCTTGTATACCACGCGATGTTCCATTTTTAATATTTAACCTGTCTCCTCTGCCACTACAATTTAGCCCTAACGTGAATTTTTTACACCACCGCCTAACGTTCTAATGAAAAATTTATAATAAATGGAACAAAGGCGGGTATGGATTTCAAATTGGCGGCATTTCGAAATCGAGCTTCGTTTGTCATTTTCTTTAGTAATTCTTATAATATTATTTTTCTTTCGTTTGTTCCCGGCAGTTTTCAGATGTTAATCTCAAGCACTGCCTCACTCGTGCAAATAGAAATTGAGCGAGATAGTGCGTGAGTTTGAGATGATATTGAAACTGTTTTTGTAACGAGAATAAAGTCGCTGAAACATGGAGGATGTGTTGTTTGTATGACGTAGGAATATAAGAAAGAGTTTTCTGAAATTCCTACGAAGGGATTTCTTATGGGACTATGAAAGTGAACCAGAACAAAGAATATTAAATTCAATAATTAAGTTAATAAACAAGTGAGATTTCATTCATTGACCCTACCTGACTAATTTTAATATGAAGATGAGTGAAGTAATGCGAAGTTAGACACGGAGTTAGAATACTGAAGCCGAAGTAGGACGGGGAGGTCGTCCACCACAGAGATTATATTAATCTCTGATATTAGTTAGTTATTAGATGTTAGTTAGCATTAAAAAACCATAGAAAAATTGCTAATACATTCATCTAACATATAGGATGCTTAACTTTTTTTTAATCCGCACAAAATATCGTGTACAGGATGCAAACCGTCTGTTAATACCGACATTGTTTTCCTCTGAAACCGTCGAAGGTCGACGAAGAGTTTCCCAAATATGTCTTGATTTCTATCGGCTTTCACGTTCCAAGGCCATGTTTGATGAAGCGAGGCAGTGTTTTTGTCATGCAGCTGGCAAACAGGCAAACCTTGGGCAGTCTTGAAAATAAATCCGGTCGATCGGCATTGGATTGTTATTTGATACGTTTACTCATGACAGACTTGACTCACACTAATTTTTAAAATGATCCTTATCCACTAGGTTAGTTAGGCTCCCATTACACATAAAGAAAAAAATATGTATTGAATTTTTTTTATACTTAAACTACTTACATTAAATTTTCTCGAAATCTCCGATGATGGTGCAGCTCATATTCAAGTCCTCTTGAATCACGTATACACACAATACATTCCAAAATTTCCACTGGAAAGCGGGATACACGCGAACGAAGTTGCGCGGATTTCGTTAGTCTGTATTATCTATATTATTATTAACTAGCGAAACCCGCGCAACTTCGTTTGCGTGTATCCCGCTTTCCCGTGGGAATTTTGGAATGTATGATACTTTAAAACCTTCCCCTTGAATCACTCTATCAAATAAAAAAAACCGCATCAAAATCCGTTGCGTAGTTTTAAAGATTTAAGCATACAAAGGGACAAAGGGACAAAGGGACATAGGGACATAGGGACAGAAAAAGCGACTTTGTTTTATACTATGTAGTGATATCTTAAAGAGGAAAGATTTGATTGTTTGAATTGAATAGGCTCCGAAACTACTGGACCGATTTCAAAAATTCTTTCACCAATAGAAAGCTACATTATCAGGGAGTGACATAGGCTTTTCCCGAAATTCAATGTGGTTCCCACGGGAACGGGTCCGGAACTTCACGCGACGGAGTCAAAGCGGGCCAAAAAGCTAGTTAATATCATATAGAGGAAAGATTTGATTGTTTGTTTGTTTGAATTGAATAGGCTCCGAAATTACTGGACCGATTTCAAAAATTATTTCACCAATAGAAAGCTACATTATCAGGGAGTGACATAGGCTATAGCTTTTCCCGAAATTCAATGTGGTTCCCACGGGAACTGGTCCGGAACTTCACGCGACGAAGTCGCGGGCAAAAAAGCTAGTAACCTATAAATCATTATAAATTACAATAACAAATTGTTATGTAACACAATAATTAACAATTAGTATTAAATAAATTGTACAATTTGTAATTGTTTATAGACATACTAAATCATAATAACTATTGAGCGACTAAATTAAAACGTTGTTACAAGACTATCATCTTTCATAGTAAAACTGACCTCTTCAATTTAGCCTAATTACTTAATTTAATCTTGCTGTACTTTATATTCTAACCGATAAAGTTGATTTTCGTTTGGTATATAAAATATGCAGTCATAAATCAATTTTAATTATTATGTGCATTATTTTGTAAGTCATAAGGTAGGTTTTCGTTTGTCACTTCAATGCAATAAATCTCATAGTAGGGGACTTATTAAATAATTGTTTTGTAAATAATTCAGTTAGTTTTTAATTGTGTATTAAGTATATTTTTAATGTACGTTTGTTTGTTAACAAGTTATTTGCATAATTATGTTAATACTAGCAATATTATTTTTGTTTTTACATTATGGCAATCTTTTTGATCATTCTAAGAGTCATTTTCACAACTTGCATATTGTTTTATTTTTTTTATACCAGAAAGGTGGCAAACAAGCATACGGCCGGCCTAATGGTAAGCCAACCCTCCCAACCCACCCAAGTGGAGCTCTGGAGACCTTACTCACCGTAGGAACACAACATGGCCGAGACCAATGCTATTTGGCTACGATCTTCTGTATGGTGGAGGTCCTTCCTCAGAGGGGCTGCTCCGATTTGAGCGGATTATCCTCTGTGCCCTACCTCTCTAGCATAGTATTTTTTTGGAGTGACAGCACGAGGTGCTCGATGGCATCTCTGTGTGTCGCATTTAAAAAAAATAAAGCAATGACCCAGTGTTTGGATGGGTTTCGTTATCTCGTGCTTCTCTGAGGGCACATGAGGACGTCGGTCACGCACGGCTGCTGTCGACAGTCATTAAGCTTATAAGTCGGTGGATTTCAGGCGTCTAGAAAAAACCTGGCCTCTGTCAATCCACATTGGAGCAGTCCCCATAGATCAAAAGGAGATCCGTATCCCTGCAGTGGGATGATTATGAGTTGATATGAAACAGTGGTTTCATACCAAATCTTCTCGTAAACTGTTTTAAATCTCGGTTCCAAACCATTGTTTTAAACAAATGCAGTTTTAAAAGTAACCTTTGCTTCTTTACCAAACAAATATTAAGTCTATGTCAGCAATAACAAGGTTTAAAATCGTACAAAGTAATTTAATAAGAACGCATGCAGTATGATCGCCATGATCGGTCACGCAAAGCGTTTTTTTTTTTTTGTATCTTTGATTTGTGTAGAGAAAGGCCTTGTGTTCGTTGCATTCTAAGATCTGTATTTTCTAGTAAACATGCAAAATAATTCGTGCCTCGGAGTGCACTTTAAGAATTCGGTCCCGGCTGTTGTCGATGGATGACAGTCGTTAAGCCTAGGCGGTAGCCTGGCTTTGTCAAGCAGTGAAAACTATTTCTAGGATGAAATGAAGTTTACTTATATTTTTTGTTTATGTATAGGTACATAACCATCTGCCTCTAGATAATAATTTAGTCTATGCACATACATAAATACTATCCACAGACATAAATCTAAACATATAGACACTGCAATTCACTGTCACAAAGCCTCGCGTCGAATCTTTTTATAATTTAATTGACATTAGAAATTTTAGTTAAATGAATTTATTACCTACGAAATATCGTTATTATAACATAATATGTGATTTTTGGAAATCGCCATGGAAACGGGAATAATGGGACCGCAAGCGCTCAAACAGAGCTATCTAGAAAGCTGAATATTTTCACAGAGATTCCTTTTTAAGACGTGGTCTAAATATGAAACACAGCGGCATGCGACATATCACTGCTATTTCATATTACTGCCCGGGTCAAGCCATTTATTTCTATGACTATAATTTTTCCCAAGGGAATCACTTTATCCCATGGGAAAAAGTAGCCTATGTCACTCTCCAGACTTTAAACTATCCCCAAAAAAAAAATCATAATCAATCCGTTCATTACTTTCGACGTGAAGGGAGGACAAACAAACACACTTTCACATTATTTTATAATATTAGTATGGATTCATAGTAGTAAGATTCTACCACTGATATTGATAAAAATTTCGGTAAAAAAAAGTAGTTTCAGTAGAAAAGCATAAGCCTTAAAAAAGTGTATGCGAATTAGTACTATGTATTGTGTAATTAATATAATATACTTGTCACATGGTATTTTAATATAAAATAAATAAATATTTATTAATTAAATATTTTTCGATTTTATAAAGAGGAACACACTAAACAACACGTTGAAAATCGACTACCTATTTTTATCTAAAAGTCTTTGACGTGTAACATCTATTTAGAATTACTCCCGTGTAGCTCACACAACTGTCCTATTCGCTCAGGGCGACACACAAAAACCTTATTTAATAACAGGTTGTGACCCACCATGGAACTTTTAATTATAAACTCGGCTCGATTTTTAACGTTTTTCGAAGAAAAAGTACGGCCCTTCTTAACGTACACGTGTTTTGTAATATCGAGTGGAAAAGTGGGTTTATTTAATTAGTACAGAACTAGGCTGATTGGTAGACCTAGATCCTATTGTGTCCGAAATGGTGGTAGAATATAACGTAGTTTATTTTCTTTATACATATATTATACAAATTGTAAATGACAAGAAAAAGTGCCTGTGAAGGTCTAATTTCTGAAATAAACGATTTCATTTCGATTTCATTTCATTTCAACGTTATTACAAATCCTAGTGCCTGAGTGTCATGTTATTGTAGCCTTCGATAATAGATTATCTAACCCTAAAATATTTAAATTTTGCCCTGAATGTCGCTTTCCATCATGTCGCTTTGCGTTTTTGTTTGATTCCCATTACGACGCTCTTTGATATTGTTTAGCAAATGAAAAGTTTAACTTTAACAAACAATTCTCGCCATTCAGCGAGGTTATGCTGCTAGCATTTTGGGCACCCTGCCACAGGGACCATGCCTTTTTGATTTTAGTTTAGTTTTAATTATGTTTGACTTTCTAAATTTTTAGCTTTTTAAATATATTTATGAAAGAGGTCTTGTAGGTTACTTGGTAAGTGATCGATCACCACCGCCATCACAGACAGACCTGAAGAGTCACTGAGCCGTGTTTAATTTTATTTATCCATTTCTTTTACGTTTTTTGTCTTTTTGCTTTTGTTTCCGTAATTGTATAGTAATTTTTTTATACCACAAAGGTGGCAAACAAGCACAATACGGTCGGCCTGATGGTAAGCACCGTAGCAACCGTAGCATAAAGACGCTTGCAATACCGGGGGTCGGGACAAACCCACCACACATTCCCACCGATGTGTCTCCTGTGTAGCCAGGATCAACAACGGCGACCTCAGATTGACAATAAGCGATGAAGCTTATTGACGTCCCGGGGGAGACAGCAATTTGAAGCAAAAGGCATTAAACCTTAGAGAGATGGCAAACCAAGTGAGGCCTCACTTTGACTAGAGTAAGTAGTATTTGTGAAGGCCTACTTCTTGATTTGATGATACTATAAGTGTCATATAACGTTAGCAACTACACTTATTGTATCTAATTGACCTGGCATTAGTACAATTAGCGATGTCACAAGGGTGTTTTTATAGCTAAAATTAATTACAATGTACAGAGCAATATTTGTTTTAATAACTCGTTACTATAAGTTCATATAAACAGGTTCGTAAGCAGCTGTCCGTGTCGTTTTAATGCCAAAATCAAATTTAAAAGTGTAACAGTTATGATATTTTTATGATATTTTTTTTGTTTCACTGCTGGGCAAAGGCCTTTCCTCTCTTATTTTTTGCTAGCTATTCAGGTCCTACTGATGATGCTGGACATCCCTCCCTTTACGCTTCCAAGCATATGTCGTTTGCCAGTTCCCTCCGATCTCCGCAAATGGCAGTCAAGTCGTCCGACCATCGCATCCTTGGCTTACCCCTAGACCTCTTTCCTGTCTTTTTCTACTGTTTTTTTATGACAGAGCAGAGAGGAAAACTTATTATAGGGTTCTGTACCTCAAGAGGGAAAACGACATCATATACAATCACTTTGGTGTAACGTCTATCTGTTAACATTTAAAATAACATTATCAGAAAAAGTGGAAAATTTTAGAGCGGTAAAGCTGGGTTCTACCAGAGAGCTCTACTAGAGACTTCTCTTTATAATTTAGACACAATATATGACGGATATTTTCAAAATTCCTATGGACTAGAGGGATTCTCACAAAGTGGCTGACTCCACTAGTTAATTAATAAACTTAAAACAATTTTGTACACAACTGTGTCTAAAACGAGAGTGGAGATCTAAGCGCGATTACCGAAAGGGTTCCTAAGGCAAAGTGTCGACCACACCCCCGCACTCTGCAGCTTTTTATGACGGAACCAGCACCGCCTACAGAGCCACAAGAGGCGTCCAAAAAGCTCTTGTTTTTACTATAAAAGTTTTATCAGAATGAAATATTAAAGTTTTTTATTGCATCCTAATCTATGATTGACAGTCAAGTTGTGAAATCATTTTTATTCAGAGTAGGCTTTCACAGGTACGTTCTTTTGTCATGTTGTTGTACATAATAAGTAATATTATTATTTTGTTTAAAATATTAAAATAAATAAGCTACTATATAAACTACTACCAGGGTCGCATGAGCAGTAGTGAGTGTACTGCAGTCGCCCTTGTGAATCTTGCTTTTGAATGTTGTAATTTGTATAAGTAAGTACACATTTTAGGTAATTTTGCTATTAGAATATGTATTTTGTTTTATATCGGCCCCACATACCCCCGTCTGTAATCTTCATTCTCCTCTTCTGATCTGATAGGTTGTCTGGAAGAGATTGCTTTTGCAATAACGGTTTTATTTTGTACATTATTATATTGTTAATTCTCACTGTATGTGTTTTTAATGGTACATTACATATATTGTATTGTATTGTACCATTTCGAAAATAAAGCAAAATGACCACTCGGGAAAAAAATCGCGTAAGAAACCCAGTTACGGTCTTTTTTATCATTCAATTCTTTTACAATGTTAGAAAATATTTGGCGTTATGAAGAGCTCGATGGCGTCCCTGTGTGTCGCACTCTAAATGACGACCCTAGTTAAGCAGCGTCGACCCTAGTCAGTGTTTGGATGAGTTTCGTTATCTCGAGTTCTCCGTGCTTCGGAATTCAGTTGTCGGTCCCGTCTATTTGTCATACGAGAAACAATAAGAACTACTTTACCTAATTCTCGAAATTCCCATGAGAAAAAACTCTTCTATTGTTAATTAAGAAAAATAATACGATTCCCAGTGCTATTCCGTAATAAAATGCCCGTCAGTACATTTTTTTTTCTTTCGCTTTTTATTGTAAGGGCAATGTTGTCCTGCGACTAAAATGATCGATCATTAACTTTTTGAATTAAAAGCAACCTGTTATTCAACTTGTCCACTGCAGATACAAAGGTATCGTCGCAAAAATTCGAACTTAAAAATATTAACAGAATTTATAGCTTTATGTGACTTTACCCTGACGTAAGAGTACTAAGAATATCTATATCTATACGTCAGACAAATTAAATTTAAAAAATATTATTAGAAACAATGTAAAACAATATAGATCTATATTTTTTAATTTTATTTTATTTATACTTATTATAATATTGACAACCACATTAAAACTAATCGATCATGAAGTACTGCTCAAGAACCACATCCAACATTTTTTATTTATTTATTTCCATAATTCGATTAAATTTATTCATGAATAATCGTATTAGCAATTTGTATTAACATTGTAAATTAGTTTAAATACTGTTTAAATTCTGAGACTATCTCTTTATGAACTTATTGATTTTACTATTCCTGATACAGTAATAGTTAGTATCAAACCCTCTTCCTTCACACATGGCGTAGCGTAGGCGTTCGATAAGCGTATACGCAGCGCAGACGCCGCGATACGCTCATCGAACGCCTACGCTACACACGCCTAGCGTTGTCTCTGCATACAATAAAGACGTCGAGACAACGCTAGGCGTACGTCGCGACGTTATCGCGGCGTCTGCGCTGCGTATACGCTCATTAAACTCCTGCTACGCCACGTGTGAAAGAGCTCATTGAATTTTATGTACCAATATATCGAATCAAATAATTGCATCGTGATCTTAGACTACAAAAAGTTCAATATTTTAAAATTAACCTGCACCATGTCCTTGCAACAAAGTTATTGCAAGTCTCAATTAATCATAAATATTATTGATTGATTTGTGGACAAGATTACTTGTCACTTGTACTATAAATACTTATAAATATAATAATTTATCTACATGTTTTTATCTATACATATTAAATGTAGAGACCTGAAACTTGAATCGCGTATTCTTTGTACGCAGGCATCAGATTATAAAGGTTTCGAAATTCCCACAGGAAAGCGGAATGCACGCAAACGAAGTTGCGCGGGTTTCGATCGTTTATAGCTTCTTTCTTCTTCTTTCTTTGACGCTATACTATTTTTAGGAATAAAACACTTGTCTTCGAATAATAATAATCGTTTAGAGAGGTAGGGCACAGCGGATAATCCGCTCAAATCGGAGCAGCCAGTCTGGGGAAAGACCTCCACCTTATAGATCGTAGCCAAATAGCATTGGACTCGGCCATGTTGTGTTTCTACCGTGAGTAAGGTCTCCAGAGCTCCACTTTTCCTCGCTCGTTGCCAACCCTCCCAACTCCCCAGTTGGGCAACGAGCGAGTGATACCCACGGTACTGCAAGCGTCTATAGGCTACAGTGATGCTTACCATCAGGCGGGCCGTATGCTTGTTTGCCGACTATGTGGTATAAAAAAAAAGAATAAATTTTTTATGTCACAGTACAATCCGCGCCACGAGTGATGAGACCTAATCGCTGATTTTACTTCCGTAATATTCGATTTCTATACCATTTTACTAGAAATCGTCTAAGAGATCTGATCTCTTCAATTCTCTTTAGTGGTGCGGATTTTAAGTTTTATTTTTATTTATTACCACATAAACAATAAAAAACACATAGCACAATCTGCCAAACTGGTTTAGATTTGGATGTGTAGTGTGTGTATGTGTGAATGTATTATGTGTGTGTGTGTGTATGCGGTTATATGTTAAATGAGTGTATAGTAATTTGCTGTAACAATTCTTGTGCTGAAGTACTGAAGCCTCTGGTTTCCGAGATAGTTTTCTTCCACTATTATCTCATAAATAATAAGAGTAGATTTAGAATTAGAGGTTTACTTCATACATAGATTAAATAAAAAGATTTTCTCAATACAGTGGGAACAACAAAATTATTTTTAAAAGTCATTTCTGTTTTTCGGGATAAAAAAGCTGCGCTTTCATCCGCGGTTATTTTGTCGCTACGACTAAACAATCGTGTCGTGTCGCCCGTTTGCTCGGGTTCTAAGGGGTTTTTGAGGTGGAGAGGGTTTTATTGTTTTTTAGTTGGTCGTTTTCATACTCAGTTTTCGGTAGGCGGTCGTATGGGCGGGGTGCGGACCGACTTGACGGGTGCTCTACAAAAGAAATTTATTTTTCGTTTTAAAATACGATAGGTACTTATATTTAAAATTTTGTATTTTTCATCGACAATAATTTAAGAACTAGTATTACTTAATAATAATATAATTTTACTTACACAATTAACAATGTTTATAAATGGGGCCTAGATGCTATATTGTTTGTCCACCAACAATCATTGAACAAGCGTGATCGTTTTTCACGATCAAATCTCCAAAAATGAAAGAAATTTCATATCAATGAATAAAAGAAATTCATGGTGGGGACTGCTTTGGAGACGTTAAGCCATCGGTCGGTCCCGGCTGTTCTTGATGGATAACAGTCATTATGCTAAGTAGGTGATCTTCAGGCAGCTTGATTACTCTAGCCGCTGCCAATCCGTATTGGAACATTGAAGGGTTGAAGGGAGAAGGGAGGGAGGGTATTGGAATGATCATTGGTAATGATGACAGAAAGGAAAAAAAATATGACAATTCGAAAGAGCTTGTAATAAGCTTATATGAATAAAGAAAATTAGAGTTTAAACCCTTTGCCCAGCGGTGTGACAGTTTATACCAATAATAATTATGAAATAATATTACTCTTATAAAAAAAAATATCGACATTAATCACAACACTAGCATCGACATCTGGATGATCACATCTCTACAGTAAATGGGTGTGGCTGTTGCTCGGGGCCCGCATTGTTTTGTCTGTCAGATACCGGCCTGTATGGGACACGGTTCTTCTTCGAACAGAATACACTCTTTAAAACGTTGTTAATCAAACAAAATTATTATAAAGAATAAACTATAATATTGTAATATAATACAGAAGCTACACATGCGATGCTCATGCCACTTGACGATTACGCAAGTACCATTTTATTTTTTACTAGCGAAACCCGCGCAACTTTATTTGCGAGAAAGATCCTTTCTTATCGGACGCCTACGTCATGCCAAATACTATAGACGAGTAATACGCACAGCTCTTGACGTTTCTCATACAATGACTTGGCAACCTCCGTTCACCTCATGCCGCTAGGGGCGCTATAACATTTTGCATACAAAAGTTTTGAAATCGTTCACCTCATGCCGCCCTCATTCCGTAGGGGCGCTAGTGTCGCGTCTTGCCCGAATTCTTCCGAAGCTGTGCGTATTACTCGTCTATAGTATTTGGTCATACAAAGAATACAGCCTCCTTTCAGGTCTCTACGATCAGCAGTTTGGGCTGTGCGTGCGTTGATTCTCAGTCAGTCAGGACAAAGCATTATCTAGACTAAGATATATAGATAATATTATAAAAAGGAAAGATTTGATTCTTTGTTTGTTTGAAATGAATAGGCTCCGAAACTACTGGACCGATTTCAAAAATTCTTTCACCAGTAGAAAGCTACATTATCAAGGAGTGACATAGGCTATAGCTTTTCCCGAAATTCAATGTGGTTCACACGGGAACGGGTCCGGAACTTCACGCGGAAAAGCTAGTTTTATATATACCAATAGATAGATAATATGTTATTTAAATCATATTTAACCATATATTTTAAGACAGCCTCTTGTTCTGGCAGTTAAAAGTTTAAGTTTCCCGCCAAAAATACTGTCATAATTCACGATAAACAACAAACACCATAGATAAAAGAGCGGCACAGATAAAAAATAATTTTAAAATTCACAATGTTGCTAGAAAATGTAAATCCAGCCAGTGTGTGTTTCGATCATGGAGATATGCAAAACTGTTTGCGGTGTGTAGCAGTTTATCATCTGATACAGAGACATTAATACGGTGTATGACTGTTTCACTTACCATAGAGCAAGCGGAAGTATAGTACCATAGAGCAGTGAATATAGTGAATAAATAAGCATATAAACAGATTGGTCACCAACAGGCTTTGTGGATAGATCTCCTTATATTATAATCCTCTTAATAAATAGCGCCCTGTTCCAGCTTCGCTCGGATTATTGTAAGGATCCCTATTTTTTTTTTTAATATAATGCTTATGTCACTCGCAAATAGGGTAGCTTCCCAACGGTGAAAGATTTTTTTAAATCGGTCAAGAAGTTTTTGAGTTTATTCGTTACAAATATAAAAATACAAATTGGTATAGATATAGAAAAATACTTGGGTCAATCTTTGGCTTGATTCATTTTTCATAATTTAATTAATTTAATTTACAAAAATATTCATAAAATAACTCTCATCACAAGTAATCACAACACAGATAAAAAAATATTAAACGTCAAAAAAATGACGCAACAAAAAGTGCGTTCCAAATTTTTAAAAAGATGAACATAAAAAATGCGTTCGGAAACGTTCGCATACGTTGACCGCCAAAAAGCATCGTCTTGCGGCGATTCGATGTAGCGATACCAGGCTATATAATTACAAGTTACCTGACTATTATCAAGTAGCAAGTTGCTTTCATATATTTTACAAAATGAATGGCCAACATTCAGGGCATCGCAACTTGAATATTTATATTGTGGATTTATTGCAAGTGAAGCTTGATTTATGTTAGGGGTGTGTTTTGTTTTGAACTTTTGGTAATATCTAATCATTTCTTCTTTTCATTATTGGCAACCAACCACCAATGTATTAAATTTTTATTTTCGTTATCAAGTAGCATATATTTTATGTGTTTATTATTATACTGGTATTTTTATCAGTTAACCAGAAAAAAACATTCTAAACTTTTTTAAGATTTTAATTGACACTCCAACTCATTTTGTCTCTGACATAAAAAAATCTTTTTTTTTTTTCAGAAAAATGCGGTCTCTCCGACGACCCTGGCTTACGGGTCAACGGTAAAGGAAAGAAAATGAGAAAACCAAGAACAATATACTCCAGTCTTCAACTACAACAGTTGAACAGGAGGTTTCAAAGGACTCAATACCTCGCGTTGCCTGAAAGGGCGGAATTAGCTGCAAGTTTAGGATTGACGCAGACACAGGTAAGTCCTAGATGACTAATTCTCTTCCCGTGAACGTCACGATTGGTCCAACATTACGTCATCGGCTGTAGTGCGGTTAAAATAAGGTTGAATAGGTCACACTGATCGTGACGTAGTCATGGGCCTCTTGGGCCATAGACACGGAAAGGGTATACCAGGCGCAGTATATTATTGTACTATTTATTACCATGATCACTGTGCTACATTTTATTGGTACCATAAACCTTCAAGATGTTTATTACACTGTGTTGTTTTATGTCACTGGCTAGAAAAAAAAACAAATTTTACTGTCAAGTGCGAGTCGGACTCGCGCACCGAGGGTTCGAGGGACCGTATAAACGAAGGTATATTGCGTTGACATAGAAGTTTAATTTTGCTACAGTTTAAAGATATTATAGACCCTGAGCATTTGATATGACTTTCAATTTAATACCTCTACGTGTTCATGAGGAAAGAAGTAGTAAGTTTAAAAAAATTAAAAATATTTTCGCAACCAAAAATGTAGGCTTTTTGCAATTTTTCCTTTATCTGTAGGTAGGTACTATAAGACGCTGCTTTGTACTAAATTTCACTGTAGGTTTTGATTTCCTTGCGAGTGTCGAAAATGCGGCATAAACGGCTGTATCTTTTGATTGCGTTGGCTTAGAAATTTTTTCAGAGCTCCTAGGGACAGGTAAACCTGAGTTTTTGATATGAATTTCAATTTAATACCTCTATGCGTTCAAGATAAAAAGGGTCTTGACAGACAGACAGCCAGACAGACAACAAAGTGATCTTTTAAGGGTTCCGTTTTTCCCTTTTGATTTGCGTACGGAACTCTAAAAAGACAAAAAACAATCGACACATCGAATGTCCTGGAAAAAACACAAAAGGAAACCGCTTTCATACAAGACAAAAATACACACGATTTCAAATAATAAAAACTAGATTAGCTACCTTACCTGACGTTATCTTATCATTTTTAGGAAAAAAACTTTAGATTTTGTTTCCTTTCTTTAAAAAAAAATGGCCATAGACAACACTTATCGGCACATAGTAATTATGTCAAAAGACGTATAATTACCGCGTGTGTACGTTGGACTTATTTTTTATCTTTAAAAAATCTGTTGTCTAACTAAAAATAGACTTTAATTCTTTGGGTGTATGATAAAAAATTGATTGAATAAACAACTGTTAGATTACAGAACGTATAATTAAAATACTTTTTTAATATCTGTCGCTGGAACACTGCCGTTACGTACCTAACAATTATTTTCATTGTGAATAGGTATAGACTAATAAAAAATATATAAAACAAACTTTATAACGCGTAATACTTAATTATTGTCTACTGATTTTTTTAAATATATTAGTCTACATTCGAAATATTATTTTGTTGAGAAAAGAAAAATTATAGTTAGGTAGGTTTTTGACAAGAGTTTAATGTAGCCTTTTCAACAAAATACCAAGTATAAACAGAGTACTGATAATTTAGAAAATATAATCAAGAGTCCCTATTTGCGATGCCGGTCGTCAACATTATTCAAGAACAAAATATTTATGATTTAAAAAATGTCTTGCGAATTTTTTAATGACAGCCAGTATAGGCTAGTAACTAGACTCTACCAGGAATACTATGGATTGGATACTGGTCGTTAAAACTTAATTTTTATAAAAGTTAAAAAAAAAACAATTTTCTTTGAAGTATTTTCCCGCGAAAATCCCACTATGACAATTATTTTTTTTCTAACCAGCCAGTGCGGTGCGAGTCGATTCGATTCGTATCCGATTGATTCGTTATGTGTCACCGTGCAGAATGAATAATCGTCGCGATGTGTGAGCATCCGTGGGTTGTAACGATTGAACATAGAACGAGTAGAGTGGGCTGTGACGAAACCGCCATTTTGTTACGCAAATATAAATATATAAAAAATATAATATGTACCGTGAATTTTAGATAAATTCTATTTACTTTACATACAGTTTTCACAATGGTTTTTTCAATTTTATTTAGATTATTATAGAATTATTCATAATGGCTTATATCTTATTATTATGTTTAGATACTTATTTAAAAAATGCGAGACGTAAGTTTCCCGTCAGTTTTCAAACTTACTAATAATTTATATAATTATCTTTATTGATCATCACAAAAAGTACCTACTGATACAATTGGCGGACTAAATGCTTACGATTGCGGCTTAAGCTAATATGTATTAATAACGCAATAGATACAATGAAAACTAATAAATAAACATAATCAAGTAAATTCGTGATAGGAGAAGAAGTAACATTTCGAAATAATAGGCCTAATAAAAAATTTAAATAGTAATTAAAATTAGTGCTTTTAGGCCCAACTTACCAAAATTTCAGTTGAATGCATGGAGAAACTCAACAGTTTTAATTCGAATGCCGCTGCTTAAAGTATTCTTTCAGTTTTGACACTTCAGAGCCACCATTCATTATATTTAAACATGTCTGTACTTTCTTAAGTCTTCACATCAATAACGGTATAAAAAGTAAGGCTGAGTTAATTTTATTATAATTTAATATTTCTCAGTTATTGTCTGAGCGCCGCACTTTGATGAACCCGCGTCGATACGCGACAGTGCTGTGCCACGGATTGTTTATCGATAATTTAAACGAGTATTCGTTTCTATATTTTTGGCGATTTTATCGTAACCATATCAGCCTCTAGGGAAAGGTTATATTTATGAGTTACTACACTAAAAGTTTTAAAATACGTTGGTGACAATTAAGGTCGCTGTATACGTAACGTGTTTTTTCCCGGACGAGACGGGAACGTGGCCGTGTCAAACAAAAAGTCACGTCCCCGTCCTGTCCGAGGTATTATCCCGTTGCCTATACAGAGACTTTAAAGCTATGACTTTGCAAAAGTCATATTTATTGTTATAGATAAGATTAACGAGTAGGTTTTGATTGCTGCTTACCCTACTCTGGAATCTAATGGCAATTTTAATTTCAATTAAAAGAACAATTAAGGTCTTTTTTGTCATTTAACAATACATTCATATTTTTAAATAAAATACAGATCCAGGTGTACACATACAGAAGATCCAAAATAGTGCTATGGTAAAATCCTAAATATGTCGAATATGTAGATGTTGATAAAACGAGCAGACCAGTCCCCCAAGATGACAACCACAACTGAGAGTCAGCCCGCCTTACTGTTCTTAATATCGACATAACAACCACAACACTAGGTTATCTACGGCTTGATTCGATTCCACATTAAAGGTAAAAAAAGAGAAACACTATTCCCCTCTCACTCACACAAAAACGGACAATATAAACGTCAGTTGTACCTAGAACTTCATTAGTTGAAACAATGTATCATACAATTTTGTATCTTATTTGAATGCTGTTAAGGTTGTATTTACTATGTGTCATGTTTTTTTTGCCACAGATAATAAATCATAGCATTTGTCTTTAGGTGCTGCTTATGATCGTTTCCTAGTTTTCGTACTCATGTTATTGTGTTCCTAGTATTGTTTTTTTAGGTTGTAATGTCTATAGATTTTCAAGCTTTAGCTTTCAATGTTTGTTTGTTGCTTGCTTGCAATTTAAATGAACATTTTTGCTATAAATTGTACTATTACAAGGAAAGAAACCAACATAAGTAGGTAATACTTGCGAATGCGTTTAAGTCGTTACCAGGGCCTTAAATATTAAATTTTATTAATATTGCATAAAGGGATTTAATCGATTTTTTTTTTCTTTTTTTTAAATAAAGTTATCAAAATCTTTCTCCCTTAGCTTTGTCCTTAGTTTTCTGTTCTGGTTAACTCTTTCATTTTGTTGAATATAGATTAAAATATTTAAAATAAAATTCATAACAAAATCTTTAATCGAACAAACTAATCATTCTACGTCTTTGTCCAATTATTCAGCAGTGATAATAATCAACTAAACACATGGGTCTAGTTTAGGGCCGA
Organism: Endotricha flammealis; assembly: GCA_905163395.2. Classification (NCBI taxonomy): domain Eukaryota; kingdom Metazoa; phylum Arthropoda; class Insecta; order Lepidoptera; family Pyralidae; genus Endotricha; species Endotricha flammealis. Next base: position 3,830,814 of record LR990883.1, read on the forward strand.
CTAGACTCTAAGTAGAGCAATGATCAGTCAGTTGTATTAAAGATAATAAATGGAACATCTAATCAAATAAATTATATTTACATTGCATCAATTAATGTACAACATGCAATGAATAAAAACAACTTAATCGATTGAACTCGATCAATCGTAAAGTTCTTTTTATCGATGTTGTATCGATAAAAACCTGACCTTATAAGCCGTAATCCTTTAGCAAAAACCGGAAATTTCTAGAAACAAAGTCTACATAGATATCAAGTTAAAGAGATAACACATTAGTGTCGGTTTTACTTAAATTACGACCATTTCGGAACCAAGCAAAAGGAATTAAGTATGCAGGGCACAGAAAGTCAGCACATTTTTTTTTCTTTTGTTATTCTTTGACATTTTGGAAGTGTCAAATAGCAACCAGCAATCAAATTTTGATTAAGGCTAGCGAAACCCGCGCAACTTCTTATACATGTAAGTATACAGCTGTTCCGTGGGAATGTTTGCCCAAATAAATGAAGAAAAAAAAAGAATTTCCGAAAATCCTTTCTTAACTGATGCCTATGTACACGATCAGAGGTTTAGGCTGTGCAGTCATTCGGCACAAAGTTTTTTGTAATGTATACATTAAAATTATGCTTTTATGGAAACAAAACGATTCTTTACGGTAAATATAATTCCATGCAGTTGATTAGGTTTCGTTTAATTAAAAGAAAGGGGCGTGACTGATTAGTTTTTGTGGGAATCGACGACACGGTTAAATCGATACTCGTTTTTGGTATCGAACATTATAGATATTTTTCAAAAATACATGTATAGGTTACGCCCTAATGTAGTCTATGGAGCACAAAATATTTTTAAAACAAAAAATTCCTTTGAATTTAACGGTAATAAATTGTCAGATTTTGGCGCCAACTTGAGCTTGTGATTTAAATTTTTTGGGTGTTTCAAGGTTTGATTCTTAGTACTGATAGTGTAATGTGAAGCAAACATTGGTTTAAGCATAGTGATTGAAGTTTAAGAACAGGAACTATTAAAAGTTATCGTTTTGACTTTGAAATGCGTTTTTTTTTAGTATATTTTCTTCGCATACCTTAGAAACTGTACTGCTGAGTCGAGACAACATGAATACACTGCTTTGGATGATAAATCATAAAATTACATGACTAACTGGCTAATTGCAACGAAGAAGAATACAGGAGCCATAACTTTTTAAAAAAGAACAAAATAATTGCGTTCCGTTATGTACATTCACATATTTGAAAACCATAGAAAATAATAGGCAAAACAAAAAAAAACAGTCAAACGTAGGTACAGTCGCGTCAAAAAACTCTTGAAGCGTTGACTTGAACGAATGAAGATGGATCGACTTGAAATAAAATATAATTCGAATAAAGATTCGTTCACATACACAGGCATATACTGGACTAACCGTGGAATAGGGGTTCTCTCTATCTGGCAGAATATTATTACTTCGACATGACAGCATTTTCTTTAGACGAATGTTCCTAGGGCAGCGAAATTATTAAGAATAATCATCATTTTGGCAGAATTTACAAGGGAATACTTTTAAGATGGCAGTATTTTACTTAAAACTGAACCCTTATTGAATTGTTGTTATTCTCAGTAGGTTTGTTGGAACAGAATTCTTTAGAATGCAACACGCAGCGACGATACCATCGAGCTCCTAATTTTTTTTTAAATGTAGTATTATTTTTATTATATTAGATCTTCATTTTAGATAAATATTGGTGATATAGGACACATAATTCCTGTTTTAAGACGAATCTGCAGGTCTTCCCAAAAAACTTGATAAAACGAAATCCGAAAAGAACCGAAATATCGTTGTACTCTGATTTGACATTAATTTTAGTAGATAAAATTCAACGAAACTTCGGTCGGAATTTTCGCTCTTTTTTCGAATGGTAGACCTGGTGATATTGGTGTTGTATCGTGTAGATGTGAACGGAGGTTAACATTCGTGTGACGAATTATATTAATATATTATATGAAGGCAGCTACTGTAGAATGATTTTGATTGTATTCCAGACTTGTTGGTTATTAGATGTATAATTAATCAAAGTCGATGTTCGGATTTTTTTATTGAAGTTCATTGGAAGAAATCATATTAAAACATTTGTTATTACTATTGAGTTTCTTTTTTATAATGGAAGGTGACAAATTGGTTACGTAACTATATTCTCGATAGATAACTCAGTGAATACGGTATCAAGCTAATCAGTTTTTGGTTGATGTAAAAATCAAGAGTAAGAGAGACAGGGAAAGATTGGAATCGTTTGAAATGTGGTGCTGGAGAAGAATGGAAAAAATGAAATGAATCGTAAAAATTACTAATGAAGAGTGCTGTGGAGAGTAAGTAAAAGGAGATTTTTGATTAAAGAAAAATAAAATAGAAAGGGGATACTGGTAGGACATCTTTTAAGACCCCACGACTTTATCAGAAAAGTCTTAAGGAAAGATAGAAGGTAGAAAGGGTAGGCGAAGGTAGCCGAGATCTTAAGAGAGGTAGGCACAGCGGATAATCGGCTCAAATCGGAGCAGCCCGTCTAGGGAAGGACCTCCACCTTACAGAAGATCGTAGCCAAATAGCATTGGTCTCGGCCGTTCCTACGGTGAGTAAGGTCTCCAGAGCTCCACTTGGGGGGTTGGGAGGGTTGGCAACGCGTGAGTGATACCCCCGGTATTGCAAGCGTCTATAGGCTACGGTGATGCTTACCATCAGGCGGGCCGTATGCGTATTTGCCAGCTTTTTGGCATAAAAAAAGCCGAGAAGAGCTTGCATGGATCAAGTGAAGGAAAGGCCGTGTCTTCTAAAGAGCTGGCACAAGACAGAGGAAGGCAAATGGAGGCTGATATACCCAAAAAAAAAGAGCGCGGCTCTTATATTTAGAAGTAAAAAGTAAAATATCTTCGCCTAATGGTTACAGCCATTTTTGTATGTGAAGTTGTACAACATACATTTACTTGTAATGTCTTTGAACTCGAACTTTGTACCTTACAGTTTGTCAGTGATGCAGTTTCTAGTGAGCTATCGTGGACACTTATTAATTTATATGCTACCATTGATTTGAGCTACTATTTACAATATAAAGGAGTTCCAACCAATAATACTGGCCGAACACAAAACAAACGCCTAGTCACTATCACAAATGTTAAGAAAGATGACTTTCGAAATTCGAATTCACCACTCTGATTGGCTGTCAAACGCGAACCGTCAACCAATGAGGGCTCGTCAATTGTCATGACTTGCGTTTTAAAGACAATTGTTAAAAAAAATACTGGTAGATAATAAAAAAAGGTCGGCTTCCGTTAAAGTGGCGACTTTTTTTGTTCGGTCGCTTTGTGGCTTTGACTCATGTCAAGTTTTTTTTTAAATATCCATATACTTTTTTGTTTTATGTCTGAATACTGGGATATCTAGGTTTCTGAGAAAAAAAGACGTCTGTAAATTCATATGACTAAGATTTTTTTTCACTTACATGATGACAGCCAGTATGACATGCAATTTGTTTGTAGAAATGAAAAAATTCGCCACTGCCGCGCCGGTAGCTCAGTTGAAAAGAGCACTCGGCCGGATTTCGTGAGGGCATGAGTTCGAATCTCTTTTGGGGCGAAGTGAAATTCATTTAAAAATATTTTCGTTCCTGAGATACTGGGACACACAGACCGACGGAGGCTTAGTAATATTGGATTGCTTAGTCATTAGAACCTTTATGATACGAAACCCTAAAAATAGATAGATAGACAGAATATACTTCATTTTGCAATACACAACAGTAGGACACAGTGACTCAGTATACATAAACAGTTACAGACTATTGTAATAGCAAAAAGGCGGCCTTATTGGTAAAAAAAATAATGTCGGAAGAACAAAACTTCCTGGAAGTGACGTCCGTCAATTAAATATATTAACTAGACTTTTATTTATAACGTGGTTAATAAAAAAACAATAAAATACATCAAACAGAACGGGGGCAGCAGTTTAAATGAATTTGTAAAACCAATTACAAATTGTTTTCAATTGGTCCCAATGGACATTGATCAATGACAACAATTAAATAAATGAAGACACCATGTGCTTGACAAATTATTGGCCGTTCGTTTGTTTTTGAGCAATTTACAAACTTATTACTGATTACTTTGAGACTTCCGAAACTTCCGATAGCACGCAACTATCTATTCTTAAAGCTAAAAAGCCGAACCAACTTATAGATAACTGATACCAGCGCAACTTCGTTTGCCTATATTTATTTATGCACAGCAGCGCCATCTATATCAGACTTTTGATCAAATCCTACGGTAAAAAGTACCCTATGTGTTAATCCAAGGTATCCGCTACCTACATACCAAATATCATAAATATTGGCCCAGCAATTTGAGCGTGAAGATGTAACAAACATACATAACTTTCGCTTGTATTATATTGGTAGGATTTACTTTCGAAATACCTAGATTTTTTTCAATACTTTTTTATCTATAGAATATAAAACTTTAAATGGCAGCTAAGTAGTAATTATCTTATAACTTAATAATAGAGTCAGTAGCTACATTTAGTATGACTCAATTGCAATATAATTGCTACCTTTTTAAAATATACTTCCTACTTATTATTTGAAGTGGTAAGATAGTGAATTAGTTCATGGTTCGAATCTGTGGGAATGTATTAAGCCGCTTAGACAAAATTGTGACTACTGCGGTCTAGTGAGCCCTGAAAAAAGGAGCTCTGGAGACCTTACTCACAACAGAAACACAACATGGCCGAGACCAATGCTATTTGGCTACGATCTTCTGCAAGGTGGAGGTCCTTCCCCAGACGGGTTGCACCGATTTGAGCAAATTCTCCGCTGTGCCCTCTCGTGTCTCCATTATCACATTTATTGTGTGAGAGTGAGACAGTTTAACGTAATATCGAGGATGGACGTCTTTCTTCTTCTTCCTATCCATATCCCATTTTAATTGGGCATGGTACAGCATGTCAATCTTTTCCACTTCAGCCTATCATTCGTCATCTCGACCGTAACTTTCTTAACACTTCACACACTCAATCTAACGAACTGTTAAGCTAAGAAACTATGTAAAATGTTTACTTAGTGTTTGTTGTGTTGCCTTAATAAATAAATGAATTTTCTGTAACTTTTAGTTACAGGATGATGCCCACTAACACTTGGAAAAGTTGCTCCACAAAAAGTAACTGCGGTGTAGATGCACGGAGACGTCATTCTCTTGTTTTCTTTCATTTTAAAAAAACCTGTTGTATTTGATAGCTTCAAACTTTCCCAAGAACGAATGACAGGTATGAAAAACAACGTTCGTACGACGACCCATTAGTTATTTATACCCTTAATGAAGTTTTCAACTTGATTCCAACTTTTCAAGTTAGAAGTTAATTAATACTTAGATGCTATATGCTAATTCGCACCATTCCTGGAAGAAAGTCATAAGTGAAAAATAGCAACTTTTCAGGAGCGTAAAAAAACTGTCTAGAAAATACATCTTTTGTCCTAAAAATATGTGGTATACAGCAAATGATAATAAAAACTAGCTGTCTAGTCACCATATTTTTATGTTCAACATTTACACAATGTACATAGAGAAAAACTTACAAAAGAGCGTTGCATAAATATTCCTCGAAGCATAATAAATTATCCGTAGCAGTAATTGTAAATATTGCATTATTGACATGGGGACGGTAATTGGCTGTTTGATATTACTGTAGATAACTCTTTATTCATGCCCTAATTCGGTAGTGCATTCAATGCGTAAGTGTGGTTTACACGCTTCTTCCACGAACAACTCATTTGTGTAAGATCAGTTGCGCACTTTTGCCTTCTGAAAGATTACTTTACTTAAAGTTACATTTGGAGTTATAGCTTTACTTAAAATGAAAAATTACAAAGATTTTTGCGTAGTAATCTATTGTTTTTCATGAAAATCCTATTTTCATGACGAAACGAGCGACATTCCTTCTAATAATCAATTAACTGTAATAATTATTTATTAAATTACATAAAATAAGACTGTTCCTACTTCATCCTTTGTTTACTTACTTCAGAAACAGTGGCTGCTTATTATATATATTATTTTATCCAGGTTTTCTCATTTAATTATTGTTTTATGATATTATTATGTATGTGTATGTCAGTTGGGAACGTATGAAATAAATAAATCTATTTCTAATTAAATATTTTTAATTAATGCTTTTATAATCAACTTATAAAATCAACAACATTTTAACTTCTAAATTATTGCTTGGCATGGTGTTTAATCAACAAATCATACAAAATTATGTGTCTATTCGGATTCATCGCTATCGACATTAGAATTATTCTCATTAGGTGCAGATTGCGGGCGCAAATTCTTATAAAAGTTCTGATAATGCAATAGGATATGGTTACCTCTACACAAACTTATTAAATCTTTGTAAAGATTTTCAGATATAGGCAGTGGAGCGTTATATAATCGAGATAAAACAGAGGCCCTCTCCATATCTTCACAACCTGATGTTTTCTTTCTTCTTCCGACCCTATTACAACGTTTTGTGTCTACAAATTATTGGTGTTTCATCCTCGAAATCACATCTTATCAGCAGGATTCCAGGTGACAAAGGATCTGCTGAAACCTCTTTTACCTTTGTCCAATGAACATTTTTCTCCTGACGCTTCCTTTGCCCATTAGTATTATTAGTTATTAGTCTTTTAAAATCCAAAAAGTCTTCCTGTGACATTTCTTTTACGTTATATTTCTGTCCTCGTACTTTAGCATTCCTAATAATTGCGTAAATTTCTTCAGGAATATACAAAACATGGTTTTTCTTGCTTTTCTCAATGCATGAATGCATAGAGTCCCGTTCATTCTGCGTATGGCCTTTCTGTAAAAACCTATGCGTGATTTTTACACCCAATTTTACATAAAACGCAAAAACAAATCTGTTTCGGTTTTGCCCACTGCAATTATCCGAGTAAAATTATACTTCTTCAATTCCTAGCTTTTAGATATGCCCATAAACAGCTGGCTATCTCGTTAGCTCCTCTTTTTGCTATCTCACCATGCCAAACGTAACAGTAGCCACTTTTTATCAAAATATTATAAATTGTAAAGTTGTAAACAGGATATTTTCTTTTATAATTAAATACCCCAACTTCAGACTGGGGCAGACTCAACACCTTTTCTAAATCAAAACGGGCAACTGTTTTTGTAGTTGCGTCCGAATTCTCCTTTTCTTCGTCCTTAATTTTTCTTACAAGCTCTTTATTCTTTATATGCACTTCATACTCCACTTTTAATTGATCCTTCCTTTCTGAGTCTGCCTCTTCGTACAAAGACCATTTACCCTTTTTCGGGTGAAAAAAGCCTATATTAAATTTTGTGCAGAAGATATGGTAATACCATCGCTCTGTTGCCAACTGGACATTTGGATATTGTGGATTATTGTTCATCCAATCCACGTAAAGGCGATACATTTTCGCACAATTCAGTTTTTCATCCAAATATTCTCTTTGAGTCTGTTTTCGGAGATAATGAGACTCTTTGCAAGGAAACAAATTGATATGATCTATTACACTTTTCGTTGCATGGCGAGATAGCAAAAAGAGGAGCTAACGAGATAGCCAGCTGTTTATGGGCTTATCTAAAAGCTGAAGCCGACAGAGGAATTGAAGAAGTTTCATTTTACTCGGATAATTGCAGTGGGCAAAACCGAAACAGATTTGTGTTTGCGTTATAAGTCCATGCAGCAGTAAAACTGGGTGTAAAAATCACGCATAGGTTTTTACAGAAAGGCCATACGCAGAATGAAGGGGACTGACTCTATGCATTCATGCATTGAGAAAAGCAAGAAAAACCATGTTTTTTATATTCCTGAAGAAATTTACGCAATTATTAGGAATGCTAAAGTACGAGGACAGAAATATAACGTAAAAAAAATGTCACAGGAAGACTTTTTGGATTATAACCATTAGACAGTCCGAGCAACTATAGTTGCACTCTCAGCAGTCCCGAAAGTTCCAAATTTGAGCGACAGAGGGCGTCCTACACCTCCCGAGACATAAAAAAATATATATCTCGTAAATTATTACACTTATTCTAATAAGAAAACTAGTACTGTTTAGCTAGATAAATTATCTTTCAATAAAAGAATACAACAATATACGAAAACTTTTATATAAGGTATATTTTTAGCGTTTAATTTCAACATGAGAGGTTTTTTTTTACGACTTTGAAATTTACGGGCCTATTAATCCACTTTCGTTTTCTTAATAGAATTTTTCTTATCAGAATCGAATAAGAAATCTACTTACCTTTCTGGAAATATACTTATTGTATACTATATCCAAATAGTTTTGCCAAAAAAAGCAAAAATTTTAAATTTTAAAAGACTAATAATAATACTAATGGGCAAAGGAAGCGTCAGGAGAAAAAGTTCATTGGACAAAGGTAAAAGAGGTTTCAGCAGATCCTTTGTTACCTGGAATCCTGCTGATAAGATATGACTTCGAGGATGAAACACCAATAATTGTGACACAAAACGTTGTAATAGGGTCGGAAGAAGAAAGAGAACATCAGGTTGTGAAGATATAGAGAGGGCCTCTGTTTTATCTCGATTATATAACGCTCCACTGCCAATATCTGAAAATCTTTACAAAGATTTATAACTTAAAATCATTGTTGATTTTACGTAATTGTATTTGCGCTATTAAACATAATTAAAATACTCGGATAATAAATAATTTTCAATAATTACGAAATATGTAAAATAAAATGTAACGTAGAAATCTCTATTTATGTATAGACCACTTCCAAATTGATACTAACTCAAATAAGTGACATTTGTTACTTAAAATAATATCATTATAGGTCTCGTAGAAGAAATAAGCAACTAAACTTACACACCGACACCTACATAATTGTATCTTAAAACAAGTATTCAACAATTAGTTGTGACAAGTTTTATTCATAAGTTTTCGTTCAACATTTACGTAAGATTGAATATGATAATAGTCGCATGAAATTTTATTGCTAGTTCAAGTGCAAATGTATCAACTTCGTTATTATATGGGAATTTAGTAAAATTTTATGTTGCAGGATTTTAAATATTTCCATTTATTTCCTTCGTTTTTGAGATAAATTTTATGAAAAAAATTGACAAGATGTAATACAATTTTCTTGATTTTTTGGTGTAATAAAAAAAAAATGACATAATTGGGGTTGCGACTATCTTCCACCAGTGGTGCGAATTAACAATATTTCTTGGAATAACTTTAAATTGATTAGTATTGATTGTATCTATAAAGTTACATCCCTGCAATTGTAGGTAGTGCCGTTAGTTCAGTTCACATAAGAGGGACAAGCCCACAACACATTCCATCTTACTTCTTTTTAAAAAAAAATAAAGATTTGAGTGCGCTTGACCACAGTCTTGGCTGATGCTAAGCAGAAATGAGGTCTAAAGTGGTACACGCAAACTCAAAAAATGCCTATTCACTCTTGAATACGAATCTGGAAACAGTGAAGCGGGAGGGAGGTTCGCATTATGAAAGTGGAGACGAATTGACAGGTCCTGTGGGTAATTCCTCGTTAATTCTTTGTGAGTCAAGGTCGTTGACTATCATGCTCCGACTGCTGGGCCAATTTCATCCAAGCTTCATTGACCCTTGATCCACTGATCCATCCTACTGTTTCTCTTGTAAAGCCAGGATCAAGATCTCAGATTGACAATAAGCATTGAAGCTTATTGACGTCCCGGGGAAGAAACAACTGTCTTGGTACTCAAGACGTATTTAATCTGAAAGATATTAGATGGAGTAGGAAGTATTGATATTATCTACTATCCTTAGCAACTACGTGAGTGACAGTAATTTAAAACATAAAGGATCATATTTGACTAGAGAGATGGCAAATTCTAGTGAATTTGAAAGCAACATGTTTAACATTAGGTAACATTCTTCAACTTTGGCGAATTTTCAGTAACATTTTGTTATCGGAGTGCTTAGTGCGAGTTATTTTGTCACATTCGATCATGTCAACGTAAATAAATCGACCAAATAGAGAAGAATTTCTCATGTTACGAATTTATAAGACGCGTGTTACATATCAAAATTATGCGGCTTACTTGCTCACATTTTGAAGTGAGTAACCCGGCTAATTTGGATATGTAACACGCGTCTAGTATATTGACAATATGAAACTTTTTTTCAATTCAGTCGGCTTGTAAACGTTAACACGTTCGAATGTGATCAAAAAACTCTTAACACTCCAACAACACTCCAATGTTGCCCACTAACAGTTATAAATGTTGCTCCACAAAAAGTAACTGCTGTGTGGTCGGTATGGATGCACGGTCAGAGAATAGCAAGCTTAATCAATCAAACTTTTCAACTTTTATAACTATAGATTGAGTACTGATCTAGTTAATAGTCTTAAAAATATATTTTGTTAAAAAAAAGTTTATTAATTAACAGTAAATATATCTTAAATCAATTACACATAGAAAAATCCAATTAAAACGCCGTTTGAACACGTTTTCAATATTTATCTATCGGTGGTAATTTATCGCAAAGCGCAGAAATCGAACGCGTTGCCCTTAAGTTATGATGCCATTAAATTGGTTATTGGATACGTGTTATATTAGTGTGGCGTCCCAACATAACTTTTCATACCTATGATACCCCGTGATTGGGTTATTTGGGTTATTGTATATTTGTCATGAGTAAATTCGACATTTTTACATTCCATACATTTTATTTAATTTTGTAAACGTGTATTCCGTTTTGCCGAGGGAATTTCAGAAAATCTTAGCATTTTTTTTTTACTACTAAGGTGGTAAACAAGCAGTCACCGCAGCCTATAGACTAGGGTATGACTCTAGACCCTATTAGAAGTGGAGCTCTGGAGACCTTACTCGCCGTAGGAACACAGCATGGCCGAGACCAACGCTATTTGGAGGTCCTTCTCCAGACAGGCTGCGAAAGATACGGAGCGGATTATCCGCTGTGCCCTACCTCTCTGAATTGTATCTATAAGCCTCTCTTAAATCACTCTATCTATTGCCGAAAACTGTATTAAAAAATCGATTAACCCTTGCAGCGTAATTACGAATGACTCCAGATGTACCTTAGATATTAAAACCAGATTGACAATAGCAAAACGAACATTTCACAATCAAAAAAAGTTTAATTACATCAAATATAAAATCGAACACAGACAGTGGAAGGGTTGTTCCGGCCGACTTGACCCAATTGGGCCAGTCGCGCAATATCATTTGGGACGTGACTGACCCCAACGTGCCAACTACGATAAGTCTTTTTTGACTTAGTCACAAAAGCTTGGTTAAGCATTTGTTTTGAAAACTTAAGAAAGAATTTTATTCTATTAAATTTTATACTAAAAATATTTAAGTACATTAAAAAAAAATATAGTCCATAAAAAATAACAAAAATTTTAATGAAATAGGTAAATAACCTTTACAAGCTAAATATAATATTAATTTATCATAACGATACACCGAACGTAAGTAACACCATAGGGTTAGTCGGTCACGTCCCGAAAATTGTTACTCGACTGGCCCCATTTGGTTCAGTCGGCCAATTCAAAAAGAGTCTTCCTCAACTGACCCCCTTGGGCCAGTTCTTTGTGGGGCCACTCAGTGAACAACCGAGTGGAAGCGACTTCATTCTATACTATGTAAAGTGTTATGATATCGTTTATTTGTTGGTTTTAATATATTTATATCAACACTACCATAATATTAACGATGATGATGATGTGATCCTTTAACCCCTCATCAGGGATATAGGGCTCGTAGAAGGTTTCTCCAGGTGTATCGATCTTGAGCAGCCTCCATATCGCTTCAGCAAAAACCAGCTGGCACCAGCAATATTAACGATATGTATTAAAAACCACGTTGGGACAATAGTCTACATCCCTTGACAGCGTCCTATTACCGGTTAGTTGACCGATCAGTCAATTTTAATTGTTTTAATAACTTTATTTTGCGACATAGACAGACGTTATAACAGATAACATAAACCTTATCTAGTTGCACAAAAACATTTAAAAGCTAGTGATAGATTTAACTATGTATCAAACTTCAGTCTGTTCGACGACCTCCGTGACGTAATGGTTACCATGCCAGTCCCCCACCCAGGTGGTTCATCATCATGATCACAGCCTGGTGACACACGGACAGACTGACGGACAGACTGACGGACAGCTGAGGCTTAGTAATAGGGTACCCTTTGGGTACGAAACCCACAAAGAGATAGCTTTTTTTATATTTTTTTATACCACACAGGTGGCAAACAAGCACACGGTCGGCTAATGGTAAGCCGTCACCGTAGCCTATAGACGTAAGCAACACCGGGGGTATCACTCACGCGTTGCCAACCCTCCCAACCCCCCCAAGTGGAGCTCTGGAGACCTTACTCACCGTAGGAACACAACATGGCCGAGACCAATGCTATTTGGCTACGATGCTATTTAGCTTCAGATTTAACGTGGAATCGAAATCAAAAGTGCAAGAAAAAAATCTAATTTTAATAAACCGATTAAAATCACAAATAGTTTTTCAATCAAGATTAATTTTTAAGATAATAAAGTACTTGAGTTTAGACGAAACAGAAGGTTATTTGAACAGATAAGCAGCCAAGGACGTGTGAGATGTACTCCATTGTATGATAATTACCCGCTGAGGGGTCAGGCTGACCATGCTTCGGGTTAACATGGAGATTTTCTTTATTAAAATTGAGGTACAGATAGATAAATAAATTTCTTTATTTATACACATTAACAGAAAACAGAGCAATAAAAAAAGGAAACCTCTACCTTCTTACTTCTGACTTCTGAGAGGTAGGGCACAGCGGATTATCCGCTCAAATCGGAGCAGCCCGTCTGGGGAAGGAACTCCGCCTTACAGAAGATCGTAGCCAAATAGTATTGGTCTCGGCCATGTTGTGTTGCTAGTCCTACGGTGACTAAGGTCTTCAGAGCTCCGATTTTTGCAGGGTGATTTGAGAGTGATACCACCGGTATTGCAAGCGACGATAGGCTACGGTGACTTACCATAAGGCCGTATGCTTGTTTGCCACTCTAGTGGTATAACAAAAAAACTTTTATCAGTGACCATTTTGATTTTGTTTCCCAAATGGTTTGATGAGTTTACAGAGTAGATTAATTTTTGCAAACTAATATTATTTGTACACTTCGACAAAAAAAAGTTCTCACAGGCATTTTCTGGCTTGGTTTCCGAATTTCTTTATACCACAAAGTTGGCATACAAGCATACGGCCCGCCTGATGGTAAGCATCACCGTAGCCTATAAACGTTTGCAATACCGGGGGTATGATTAACGCGTTGCCAGCCCTCCCAACCCAAGTGGAGCTCTGGAGTCACCCACCGTAGTAACACAACAATCTCCTCTCAGGTCTCAGGTTTCTGAATAAAATTATTTTATCTTTACCAATGAAAGAGGTGACCAGGGTTGAGAACTAAGAACAAAGATATATATGCTAATAATGTAAGCATAGTTAGGTAATTCGTAGTTACATAGTCCAATATGAATACTACAGATTTTTTTAAAATAGTAAATCCCTTCATGCAATATTTGGAAAAATTGAATCATATTTACGGCCGTCTCCACACGGACGTATAAAAAAGACGGACATAACACTAACGAAACATGTCAATATGAGAGTAAGAACTCACACGCTATCTTGCTCATAAAATATGAAATGAACGAGACAGCGTGAGAGTAACCATAATACAAAGTTTGCTTAGTGTGGGATTATTTTGAACGCTGTGTGATTCGTCTAAGAATATTTATTAAAATTTACAATATAAATAATTATTAAAAAAATAAATAATTAGGTATTTAGAAAATTACAATTACTAACTATATTAATACTAATATTTATAATAACCAAAAAGTTGGCAAACAAGCATACGGCCCGCCTGATAGTAAGCATCACCGTAGCCTATAGACGCTTGCAAAACCGGGGGTATCACTCACGTGTTGCTAACCCTCCCAAGCCCTCCAAGAGGAGCTCTGGAGACCTTACTCACCCTAGGAACACAACATGACCGAGACCATTGCTATTTGGCTACGATCTTCTGTAACATTTTATTAGATTTTGTTTATATTTTACTAGAGTTTCTGAAACGCATTTTTGACATTGTAGCGAATGTAGAAGCCAAGCCACAACTTGATAGCTGTCAAACTAAAGAAGAAAAAGATATAGATTGAGTCTCAATGCAAAAGCTGGCTTTTCGTCTACATTATTTAACTAGATTAAAATGTAACCAAGTAAACCACATAATTTTGATCTGTAACACACGTTCTATTCCTATAAATTCACAACAGGAGAATACTTCCTTATTTAGTCGGTTTATTTACTTCGACACGAACGAAAAACTTATAATAATCGCTCGGGAATTATCCGTAAATCTATCTACATTATGGTCACATCGTACGTTGTGCCGCATGAAATACTAGGTAGAAAATCTCTATAAAAACCAGCCTCTACTGTGCCAAGGGAAATTTGCTTGATGTTAGAATCATACCATTATTTTGAGCTGGATTGTGTGAACGAACACGCAAGTTAAGCAACGTCGATACTAGCCTGTGATGGATGGGTTTCGGTCTCTCAAGCTTCGGAGGGCACGTTAATTGGTCAGCCATTATTTTAAGCTCGATGGCGTCGCTGTGTGTCGCACTCAACGAACACGCAAGTTAAGCAACATCGACACTAGTCAGTGTTGGGATGAGTTTCGTTATCTCGAGCTTCGCCGTGCGTTAGGCCGTCGGTCTTGGCTCTTGTTCATGGATGATGAGCCAAGTCATGATGATGATGTTAAGTCAAGTCAGTTGCTTTCACGCGGCTTGACAACACTGGCCTTTTGGAATGTATGATACTTTAAAACCTTCCCCTTGAATCACTCTATCAATTTAAAAAAAACGCATTAAAATCCGTTGCGTAGTTTTAAAGATTTAAGCATACAAAGGGACATAGGGACATAGGGACAGAAAAAGCGTCTTTGTTTTATACTATGTAGTGATCAACAACGTATCAGAGGAGCTCGATGGCGTTGCTGTGTGTCGCACTCTAATATGAACACGCAAGTTAAACGACGTCGACCCTAGCCAGCGTTTGGATGGGTTTCGTTATCTCGAGCTTCTCCGTACTTCGGAGGGCACGTTAAGCCGTCGGTCCCGGCTGTTATCGGTAGGTGAGCCAAGTCGGTGGCCTTCGGGCGGTTTGAAAACACCGGCCTCTGCCAATCCGCATTGGAGCAGCGTGGCAGAGTACGCTCTAATCACCTTCGATGGAAGTGAGACCCGTATCCCAGCAGTGGGATGATTATGGGTTGATATGAAGAACGTATCAATCACTTCTCTGGTGTCTCTATGCTTTATGGGTGTTAATCAAGCGACAGTTTGTTTGCTAACCTGTTATATAAAAAAAAATGAAGTTAAAAGTCATAAAAAAGTTGCGTGCAATGATATCATGAATGCTAATGAAGCGAAAGATGTGTAAGCACCGTGTCTTCTGGCGTTTAGTTCTATTTGCATATATACAATAGATCATAGTGACTATGTATGTAATCAGAATAAGATTGAAGAAGACAGGTGTCAAATTCTCTGGTGAAATTTCGTTTGTTGTAAAGTGTAAACTTGATTGTTTAATGCTCTTTTTGGGATAAGTGAAAAAGGTTAAACTCGCGTCAGGACACGTGACCTGATCGAAAATTCGTAAGATGGAGGGAGTAATATCAGAGAGGTAGGGCACAGCGGATAATCCGCTCAAATCGGAGCAACCCATCTGGGGAAGGACCTCCACCTTACAGAAGATCGTAGCCAGATAGCATTGGTCTCGGCCATGTTGTGTTTCAACGGTGAGTAAGGTCTCCAGAGCTCCACTTGGGGGTGTTGAGAGGGTTGGCAACGCGTGAGTGATACCCCCGGTATTGCAAGCGTCTATAGGTTACTGTGATGCTTTCCATCAGGCAGGTTGTTTGCTTGTTTGCCACCTTTGTGGTAAAAAAAAAATAATATCCCCTTCTCTTTCTCCCGCGCAGAGAAATTGCATGCCTGCTGTTTCGTATAAGCGGTGCAAAAATGCACAAAGTTAAAATTCTTGTATTGTGTTGTACACGTCATAATAAACCTTCCTTTTCACTCTATTACGAAAAACTGCATTAATATCTAGTTCTGGTAGTATTTAAAAAAAATCTAAGCGACCAGGACAGCAGCAAATGTAGCAATTTGAATAACACCGGAGCTGGTGCTAGGCCTAGGGTTGTACTATAAGGGAACGTGATAAGGTCGTAAATCAAACTACGTTCTTGATTTATTGAGCTGGTCGGTTGAACTGGTTTTATTTGTTGAAAAGTAAAATACATAACACATATATTATGTTCTATAAGTTATGTTTTTTAATCCGCAATTAGTATTAAGTGGGTAATTAATAACACCCGTACTAATAAAAAAAACTGCATATGTATCTATAAAAATAATATCATTTGCACTTCAAAAAATTAAAAGTCATAATCTAAAAAAAAACATATACTATGTCAGTGTTTTTAAAACTATGAACGAGATCGGAGAGCCACAGCGATTTTTTTTTTAAAAGAACGAGTGTTAAGTTTCTTGCCGGTTCTTCTTAGCACAAATCTGCCGTCTGAACTGGTGGTAGGGAAAAAGTGACGATTCGAAAGTGCTTGTAATATGCCTATTTGAATAGAAATATTTTGATTTTGAATAACTTAGCTATTTTTTTTTTTACATTTATTATTTAAGTAGATTTACAAGAAATACTTTTCATTGTAACATAAAGGTACCTGTTTTAAATATTTCAAGAATAAAATAAATATTAAAAATTAGAAAAAAAGCATACGAGCAAATTACACTGATCACAAGTTTTTATCTTTAAAATGAGGTTCCTCGTCCACATATTATTATATATGGACTTACTTGTATAACGACACCCGCAGAAAACGAAGCATCAACTGCACATAGATATTAATATTAGAGGATTTCGTCATAATGTCACATTTATAAATTAAACTAGCGAGATCCGCGCAACTTCGTTTGCAACAACGCCAACTGCTTTATCAATCATTTTCAAGTCATTAAATTTTGACGACCTCCGTGGCGTAATGGTTACCACGCCAGACCGCCAATCAGCCGGGCTAACATGACAAACGCGACAAAATTTTCTCGCTCCGCTCTGCCAATAGCGTATCTCGGTTAAGTCTACAGTAGACAAAACAGGCACTGCTATTGGCCAAGAAGCTTTGTCGAGTGCGAGAAACTATCTCGAGTGTAAGCATGTTAGGCTGGCAAGAGGTCCCGGGTTCGATCCCCGGTCGGGTCATGATGAAAAACGAACTTTTTCTGATTGGCCTCGGGTCCTAGATGTTTAATTGTTTATATATATTTGTATTTGTTATAAAATATAGTATCGTTGAGTTAGTATCCCATAACACAAGTTTGGAAGTTACTTTGGGGGTAGCTCAATCTGTGTGATTTGTCCCTATATATTTATTTATTTATCAGACTTTTCACCAGATCCGGTACTTTTACGGTACCTTTCGAGATTAAAATTAGCCCATATTATTTTAGCGTGAAGAAGTAAAAATACATACTCAAAACAACAAACGCCTTTATAATATTAGTCGAATGGGATAATGTGCGTCGTGAATTTAGACTTGTCACGTGAGCGACGTTTGTATAAAACTTTGGGAACCACTGTCCAATGGTACTAAAAACTGACATTATTAACATTTTTATTAAAATAGTCTAGAAAGATAAATGAGATTACAAATTAATTATTTTATACCTTATTTAGAGTGACGTAAAGTCTAAATTAAACTGATTGTTACAAGAAAAATGAAACCACTTTACCATTACAGAATTTGCTATAGGAATTTGAGACCTAATTCTAATATAAATAAAGTGCATAATTGTTTAGATATTTTACTTAATGTATGTATGTATGTATAATTAAAACAGTAATGTCAATTTGTAAAATTGCATTTTGTAGTGATAAAGACTAATGTGACTTTGTTAAAAGTCGAAACTGATCGTATCAAACTATATTATAATGCGGTTTTGTTCGCTTTAATTCTATTATGGATGGGTAACTATTTTTCTTAGTGTTAATTACATGCTGAACCTCGAAATTTTTGCCATGGCGGTCATCTTTGTCTAAACGAAAAAAATAATAAAAAAAAGGACGAGTTGCACTCCGGGAGTGCCGGCAGAAGTGAAAACTTAAACATCAAACGTTGTGCATTTTTGAATATTTTGGAATGGTTAGGGAATCTTACGCTTTTTCGATCAGGCTACGGATTTGTCACGCCGATCGGCGTCCAATCCTCGTCTAATCCTTCAAGACCCGTACCCATGCAGTGGGATGATTTTGGCTTGATATTATAAACGGTAGGCACATTACAAACTTTAAAATTGCAATTTTTTATGTAGCAAACCAACATTTTCAATTCTCCTTTAAGATCTTATCACGTGTGAGTCGGCCCTAAATGCTACAACGTTCTTATCATAAACAAATCTAAAAAGGAATATGTATATTACATCTTAAATGAACTCTATAAACATAACTGTAAAGTTGAAACTTGTATGACAAAATAAAATTTTATTATGAATGAACAGTATTATAAGGACGCACACATAGTATTTTTTCTCGAGATATGTCACGTGTTATTTCATTTTATTTTTGTGATAATGTCCATTTGTATTAGCTTTAAAATTGTTTATGAAAATGTCAAATGAAAATAATCTTCAATCTAAAAACGTTTTCTTTGGTAGCTACATAATTTTTTAAAGCAAATGTTACGCCCGGTGACTTCGTGTGGTTTAGGTAACTTTATTTCCACACTAGCACGCTGCCCCAGCTTTGTACGAGTTTTAGTAAGAATTCCTTTTTTTTAAATAAAATGTCACTGTCATGTCACACAAATCGGTCCAGTAGTTTCGAGTCAAACAAACATACAAACTTCCCTCTTTATATGTGTATAGACGGCCGCCGCGGCGTAATAGTTACCATGCCGGCCCACCGGTCCCGAGTTCGAATCCCGGTCGGGTCATGATGAAAAACGAAATTTTCTACTTGGCCTGGATCTTGGATGTTTATCTATAATGTATTTGTTACAAAATATAGTATCGTTGAGTTAGCATTCCATAACACAAGTCTAATAAGGTTTTATGTGTGCGTCCTTATAATCCTAAGTAAGGGACAGGTTGTCCCTATAAAAATAAAAATAAAATTTGTATAGATAGTGCATGGGCAATTTAATTTTTTCACATCAAACAAGCTTGTTTGTCCTCTTAAACATTAACTTGTAAATTCTAGTTAATGTATTCTAAGATTGCATGCCATCTCGTCGGTTTGACAGAGCCCGAAGGCGGCATTCAATCAACTTGACCTTATTGGAAGCATAATGAGAAAATCATAGCTAAATTTAACTGACACTTTTGGCAAAGTAGCCTTAAACTGAGTAAAACACAGTTATAAAATAGTAAAAAATAGTTTTTGAGTAGTAGAGTCCTTTTTTTACACAACAGAACAAGA
This sequence comes from Endotricha flammealis, assembly GCA_905163395.2. Lineage (NCBI taxonomy): Eukaryota > Metazoa > Arthropoda > Insecta > Lepidoptera > Pyralidae > Endotricha > Endotricha flammealis. Next base: position 3,850,400 of record LR990883.1, read on the forward strand.
TTTTTGTCTTTCAATTTTTTTTTATTTTGATGTAATTTCGTGTGATGTTATCATGTTTTTAGATTAGCGGAAGTGTCAGTATGAGTTTTTGTATAATTTTTTATTAAATGTGAAATTCTGGGTAAAATTAAAAAAAAAACTATAAAATCCCGAATCTCTCGAGAACCACACTAGACTTCACTCATTCATTGGGGAATCGGTCGCGTTTCGTGCGTCGACGACAGTACGTAGTCGACGCACAAAACGCGACGAATCAATGAAAAATGCTGTTTACCAAAAACTGCTGACGCACGAAACGAGACCTATTCTCGAACGTGGTTCATTTTGTTGCATTTGACGCAATAAATACGCATGTTCTGGATATACGTCGAATTACAAGTAAACCCTGTTATAAGTTTGCAATTTCGCAATCCTCAAACGTATTCCGCAAATATATCCACTTGTGCCACCATCTCATATCATTACCCAGACGGAAATGGCGGGGCGAACACAAAAAATTCACCGCACCAGTGCTCGCGAGTCAAAACATTCTTAACTGTATGATAAAAGTCTCGGACATGTAATGTACTTTCCATTTCTTATACTATTGACCTCTATAGTTCGTCAACCTATTTAAAGAAAGAAATTTTGATTTGGCAGAAAGAGATAACAACAGACTAGACACAAGTAACAAAAATAAAAATTTAAGAGGTAACAGCGGGTAGTCCTCTCAAATAGATCTCAAGTCTGGGGAAGGACCTTACAGAAGATCGTAGCCGAATAGCATCGGTCATGTTGTGTTCCTTCGTTGAGTAAGATCTCCAGAGCTCCACTTTTTACAGGGTCGGCAACGCGCGAGTGATACCCCCGGTATTGCAAGCGTCCATAGGCTACGGTGACTTAGCATCAGGCGGGGCCGAATCCTTGTTTGCCACCAGTGGTATAAATAAAAATCACACATCGTGACCCCCTTATTCCAAAGTAAGATATCGGGACAAGCCCACCCACCACACATTCCCACGGCTCTGTCTCCTGCATAGCCTGGATCAACAACGGCGACCTCAGATTGACAATAAGCAATGAAGCTCATTGACGTCCCGGGGGAGAAACTACAGCTTTGGAACTCGCAACTTTGATCAGAAGGATTATTAGATGGAGTAGGAAGTATTGAAAGGACTTCCCTCCTTAGCAACTACGTGAGTCGTACATATAATGATAAGTAGATATGCTGTTAGTACTTTAGTTATCTTATACTGCCTTACTTCACTTTGCATCTCGGTACGTTAAATTAAATCCAGATGCATTTTATTAAGAGGAAAATATGACAGTATGGTCAGTAGAAACATTTGTTTTTAATTAATAAAAAGTGGTGATAAAGCATAGAATAAGTAATAACCCGAGGTAGAATGGACACTCTCCGCACCGCACCGAACCGAGTTACCGTACCCCTGCCGCACCCGAGGAGCCCTCAGTCGCAAAGGTGTGCGTTTAGTGAACGAATGTTTTTACGTGAGCGCATACGTTTGCGCGTGTACAGACATTGGCCGATATTGGCCTATGTAGTAGTATTAGGTGATTATTTCACGCGCGTTGTATGGAGTGTCCGGGCTGTGGATAAAGTCAAAATCAAATATTTTTATTCAAATAGGCATATTACAAGCTCTTTTGAATTATATTTTTTCTTACCACCAGTTCAGACAGCAGATTTGTGCTAAGAAGAACTGGCAAGAAAAGCACTTGCTCTTCTGAAATGTCCATATAACCCAGTGGATAAAAAACCAACCGACAGTTTTGAAGAACCCCATGTTGTAGACGACTTAGTCGCGTGACTCACTGCTGAGTGTTTCATATGGATTTATATGGATGCGTCGCGCGTCGCAGCCGCTCAGATCAGGATAGGAATGCTACCTTTCTTTAAGTTTTTTTTTTCATTTTCTTCTAAAAAGAGCTGCTGCGCTCTTGTGGGTGTAGCAGCATCCCTTTTCCTCTTTCTTGTCCTGGTCTTTTAGCTCTCTATAACACACGCCTGCCTTTTTCTTCACTTGATGTTTTTTTATACCACAAAGGTTCCAAACGGTCGGCCTGATGATAAGCCGTCACCGTAGCCTATAGACGCTTGCAATACCGGAGGTATCACTCACGCGCTGCCAACCCACCCACGTGGAGCTCTGGAGACCTTACTCACGAACACAACATGGCAGAGACCAATGCTATTTGGCTACGATCTCCTGTAAGGTGAAGGTCCTTCCCCAGACGGGCTGCTCCGATCTGAGCGGATTATCCGCTGTGCCCTACCTTTCTTAGTATGCTCTTCTGTGCCTTCCTCTTCTTCGTCTACAATTTCATGGATATGAAATTATTCTTATGATGTTTTACTTACTTAATGTTTTTTTTGTTGACTCTACAACACAACGGTGACTTATCACGTTTATGTGTTTGTGTGTGTGACTGAAATGTATATGTAGTTAGTTTCCTGCAATTAATGTATAGTCTTATAATATACGAGTTTTCTAAGTTACCTAGCCAGTTATACTAGATTTGTGCACTAACTATAATTCCCTGAATTCGTTCGCTCAAATCTTAACATTCGGGAATTGATATGACCTTGTTCGCAAACGAATTCGCCGTGAATTCTTATGATCCACATACACGTAATATGTAACTAACTTTGCCCGCGGCTTTTTCCAGTTAATATAGCCTACGTATGACATAATATCAAAAACGCTGCCTAAACCCATTTGAGATGTAACAAAACAATGTATGAAGGGATTGTTCCTCTTTTATTGATCTTCAAAAAAGTCTGCAATGATAAAGTCAGTGTCACACTAGATTTTTCTTTCCACAAAAAACTAATTCTTCAGTAAAATCCAACATAAAATGTATTATTTGAAAACGTATTAAACATCAAGCTAAAACAAGTTCTAGCATTCTTTAAAAGCCTTGTGTTTTGCGTAACGCCACGAAAGAGACGCATATAACATTATATTATACGTGCAAAAGAGATCGGTAACGTTCGGCGGGCTTCAAGGTAATCAACGTTTACTCGCAATCCGTTTTCCAATTGCACGTCACTGTGTTGTATTGTATACGTTTATTTTACACTGTGTAACGACACAGTGTTCTGTTGGTGTGTATTGGTAAACACAATGTTTCCAAGTATTACCGCTATTTCTTTCATGAGCCCCTGGTACTTCGCATCTACTGTCGTCCTTTTAGAGGAAAAATTTCATTGTTTTTTTTTATTGCCATAAATGGATATAGGATATTTTATACTATAAAATGGTTGAATGGGAATTTCTCAATAGTTTATCAATACAGCTATTCCTATTGTATCCATATAGATAAATACCTTGGACTGAATAGACAGGTCAATGGAACCAATAAGGTAGTAAGTTTGATTCCCACAATTTTGGAATATTAGCAAATATTTTTATAGTATTTATTAGAAGCTCGATGGCGTCGCTATGTGTCGCACTCTAAACGAATACGCAAATGCATCTTAGACCCTAGCCAGTATTTGGATGGGCTTCGCTATCTCGGGATTCTCGAGCTTCTCCGTTAAGCGGTCGGTTCCGCTAATGTATGTGATTGTATGTCGATGGAACGTCAAACAAAAGCCGTGCATCTTCGTTTGCGTGTATCTTCCTTTCCCGTGGGAATTCCGGAAAAATCTTTCATAACGGAAAACTACGTCATTCAAAGAACAAACCCTCCAAGTTTTAGGTCTCTACGATCAGCGGTTTAGGCTGTGCGTTGAACCAACAATCATTTTGGACAATTTATTTAATATGTATAGAATTATTATAAAATTAGAAATTGTGACATCATAGAAACCCATAATCATCCCACTGCTTGCAGGGAAGGTTTCCCTTCAATCGAAGGGGATTAGAGCATACTCTGCCACTCTGCTCCAATGCAGATTGGCAAAAGCAAAAAAAGTGGGTACCTACTTAATTAAAAATGTATACTTTTGTAGTCCTTAAAATTTTTCAACTTGATATTGTAAGTGTAATAAATTAATCAGGTTTTTTAATCAAACATAACAGAATTGAGCCCGATAAATCGCCACATCTCGCCTGTAGAGGGCGTACAACTTTTTATTTATTAATTTTCGCATCTCATGAGCGAATACTTACAGACGTATTCACACCCATTTTGGTGTTATATCACACCATTACGTAACCACGTAACCTTTATAACACCCTAAGTTATTTTACTGATGTATTAGGAACTGGGCAGTGGGTGTAGGTTTTTTGGGTTGCGTAATAATTGAAAAGGAACTACAACTAACCATCATCGTCTGTTCGCTTAGATTTTTTCAACTACTCAACATAATATGTTGAGTAGTTGAAAAGTTTGCCCGCTGTCCCGTGGAAATTTCGAAAATCCTAGAATCCCTGGTGAAAACGGCATTATAATAATATTATACACCACGGGACAGCGGGCAAACTTCTTTCCATACAAGCAAAGGAAGTTGCGCGACTCAGTTTTGTGTTTAATTATTATGACTGAGTTAAATATACAAATTAAACAAAATAGGTAAAAATCTGTTTTAATAAAATTGCAATAAAATATAATTACATTGATTCTTTTTAAGTTATCATATTTTTTTAATGGAAAAGACGTTCATTTTATATGTTGACAACACATTAGTATTAGCTTACATTACGGTGTGATTAAGGTCCATCGCACCATCTCTGGGTGTGGTCGGCATATTTATTAAAATCTCTTCATTCCAAAGGAAAAAATAAACTTGCGTTATCTCAAAAAAAACTTAATGTTTTATTTTGATTTTACTTGTTTAAAAACTTATCAGATGTTGCCAAGTCAAAACTTTGATATAGCCTTGTCGAGAAAAGTTCAGAGTTCAAGATTAATACGTCTACTTTCACAGCTCAAAGGTACCGAACAAGTTTCGTTTATCAACAGTTTTTTATTGACATAATTTTGGCCAAGTATAATTGACTTTTTTTTGTTAATAATGCTAATTGTTTCACAAAAATATTTAAGTAAAGTTATAACTTAATAAATAAAATTCGAATTGTAGTAATAAAATAACAGATTTATTGATTGACTGTAAAGATGATTACTGATTAAAAAAATTGGCGCCATTTCGAAATGAATGACGTTTGGAAAAATGGCGCACAATGAAAGATAAATTTTCCCGCGCTGCGCTCCCTCTAAGTTTTTTGTGACCGTCTAACTAACCCATTTACCGTTTGCCTTGAAGATTTATATTTTTCCGTCTTTTAAAAAAAATAGTGAAGTTGATAAAATAGCAACTTAGCTCTACATTTTATTTATTTGCTGTCCGATTTTTAGTTAAATTAAAATCGCATAAGGCTAAGTTTATATGACCGCGCGGAGCAGCGCGTCGCCGCGCGGCTCGGAGCGCGCCGCGCGTTGGCGCGCGTTACCGCGCGGTAATGTAGACGCGTTAGATAATCACCGTTTACTTTGGTCTTGTACCGCGCAGTTAGTAGTTCGCCGCGGTACCGCGCGGTTATATGAACTTAGCTTAAAGGTAGATATGTAGGTAGGTACATAAATTACTATTAGGTATGTACATACAACTTTGAAATCCATTATTCATAAGTCTACCAGTGTTATCATGTAAAATCTGTTCTAGAATGTTTTTGATAAAAATACAAACGTTTTATAAATGATTTAAAATAATAATAAAAACACAACTTAAAGTATTTTTTAGTTAATCTTCATAAACAAAATCACAATACTAATGAATGATTACAATGATTTTTGTAGATTAACAAAACAGCGGCCATTTTATGAAAGTGAGGTTATAAAAAAATGGCGCGCAAATGAAAAAAACCGCGACCTTTCTGCGATCCCTGCATTTCGTTGTATAACCTACTACGGTTGTACCGTTGGGTTTTTTCACTTGTTATCTGTAGTTACAATCGTAAGTTTTTACCGGTCGGCAACGCAATATGCTGCCGACCGTATCGGCTTTTTTAAACAGAGAAATATTAATTACTTCATTTCATTAATTTCGAATGTTGATTATAGTTACGCTATCAATCAATCTTACAGTTATGATTTTTATTTTGACTTTTTGTCAACGTGTTATATTTTTAATTCGGATTTTAATTTAAAAAAATAATTAGTGTAAGATTTGTTTCGAGTAGCCGACTGGCTGGACACAAAGTTCACAAGTGATTAATTTGTATTGACCGTCCTCTGGGCTCGTACTGTTGAAAATAATTCCGTTCGATCGCCATTAGATTGTTACGTTCAGATACCATTGACAGACTATACTAGCGCTAACTAAATGAAATCGGATCCTCCTTAAACTTCCATCCACTGCTCCTAGGCGACTTTTAATCCCTCCCTCCATAGCACGCAAACCAAATGGTTAGTAAACTATGAAGTTTCAAGAGTGCAAATTAGGATTTGCCACTCTGACGGCAGGATTAAAAATGAAAAGAATTAAAATCGCGTTTTTATTAATGAGTAGGTTAGCTGACCTCCGAAAATGTATAGAAGAAACTCCGAGAGACTCCAAGAGGCTTGACAATGTATGATACTTTCGAGCAACATTGACGAACCCTAGACGAGAGTCTTAAAACTTTGTAAAAACAAGATCATGATCCGTATCTGTCGAAATGTTAAAAATATAAAGCGACCTTTAAATTTTTGGGTAAAATCTTAACCTTTGACTCGTAAAAATGAGGTTAAAACGTAATATTTTTGCAGTTACGACATTCTTCGATCCGGTTGTGTCGTGTCGAGATTTTTTTAATTACAGGCAAAAAAATTAAATATTGTTCGACTTTTTTAATATATTTTCGTTGTATGGATACTTGGATACGTATCTTCATTGTTTCTGTTGCGCTTAATAACCAATCAGTTATAGGTATCGAGTACGCAGCCCTTTTGAATAGAGACGCCTTCAAGTTCATTGGGTTTGTCCAAATCTTTTGGTATTTTATTTTGTAAAAATCGCTCACTATTTTAAAATTTCAACCTCTATTTTGGTTGCGCGCGCAGTAATTGACAGCTGAGATTTGAGGACAATTATTTTTGAAGAAAATTACAAAGATTACGTCTCTATTGGATAAATACTCGCTGGTCATAGGACACCCGTATATAAAGTTAATAATGTTTTTATTGTATACGTATAATGTCATTATTGCAATATAATTATATTGTAAACGTCGTGTGCGGCCATTTTGTTACACTATGTATGTATATATATATCCTATACAGAACTCTTATTACAGTGATTTTACTTATCCTACTAATATTATAAAGGCGAAAGTGTCTGTGTGTTTGTTACTTCTTCGCTGACTGTCAATCAATGATTGATGATGTTATTGATATGAAAGATGAGGTTAGGATGACGACCTATAAGACTCGGAAGCCAGTAGAACAAGTTAAGTTAATTACTTGTCCTTTACTGACGTCGTAAAAACACATGCATAGTTCAATTAATGGTACATAGAAAAAAATGTAATACATTAAAGACCCTTACAGACTGATATTTTATACGCAAGTTTATGCGACATTTCGCGTATTTGAGACTGGGGGCAACCATGAAAGTGTCCATCCGAAACAACGTAACAGCCCGTCCACGCGGCGCGTTGCGTCGACGCAAGGCAAATATTTTGACGCATAGCCGACCACACGGGGCGCTGCTTCACTGCAGCGTTACTACGACGCACTCGTAATGTTCCGTCGTTATATCTTATTTTTCTCTTTGACGTCCTCCCTAGCTCTCAACGCACAAGCAACGGAGCGCTGCCGCTCCGTCCTCACCCCCGCCCTCTTCCGTCGTCCAGTTCCGTCGTGAGCGCGCTGCAACGCGCTGCGTCGACGCAGGGCGCCGTGTGAACACTATGATTATTAGTATGTAAAACGACGCAGCGACAGTGCTGCGTCGACGCAACGCGCCTTGTGGACGGGTAGTCGTAGTCGTAGTCGTCGTAGTCCTCTCAAAATTGACATTACTAGTTTAGAATAAGGTTCAAAACGTTAGAATTCAACGAAACCTCAATCTGTATTTTGTTTCAATAGGGCTGAGTGCTTAGACCCTGTACATAAGTACGCTCGTTGGCGTAGCCTTTTCGTGCTACATTGAGCTCTTTGTATCTTAGACCTCACGATTCACGATGAAATGATTACAACTCCGCAATCGATAATGAAACTCAACAAATACACTCGGCAAATTCGCCCTTTCTGGACAAGGTTCGAGTTTTTTGGTCACATTCGAACGCGTTAACTTCTACAAGCCGACCAAATAGAAATAAGTTTCATATTATGAATTTACCAGACCCATGTTACATAATTATCCAAATTAGTCGGGTTACGCACTTCAAAATATGAATAAGTAAACCACATAATTATGATATGTAACAGGCGCTTTATAAATTCGCAACATGAGGGTTCTTCTCTATTTGGTCGGTTTGTTTACTCGTCGTTTGATGAAATTAATCCGATTCGAAAGCAGTTCCATCGCGTTTTAGTTGCGATTTTATACCGTGTATAAAATACACTATATTAAACCATTTTAATAAGACCTCCCCCAACCCCCGTGCCTAAAGACAAGTGAGACGACAAAAAGGTATTTTGAATACATCTTACATGTCTATTTATAATGGTTCAATAATGTAAGCGCAGGTTATTGGGTGTGCGTTTCCATCATCTACTGCAACGTTTTTTTTAATTAAATGATATTAATAATTTGGAAGTCATCAATTTTTAAAAAAGGTTAGGTATTTTTTTATTTCTACGACGGTGGTAAACAAGTTTGCGGCCTTACAAGGAAGGGAGATCATTTACTTACCAAATAAAATATATTGCCGTCATTGATTTGCTACCTTTCTTGACTCTTACATACAAAAGTGACTTTTACATTTTATATTTCAAAGGTCTGTCTCTCACGTAAGTCGCTAAGAAAGTCCTTTTAAATCTTCACCGTCTTACATCTTGCTGATTAAATTCGTTGTGAATTCCAAGACAGCTGTAGTTTCTCCCCCGGGACGTCAATAAGCTGCATTGCTTATTGTCAATGTGGTCGCGTTGTTAATCCTGGCTATACAGGAGATAAAACGGCGCCTATCGATACGATATCGTGGAACATTTGGGAATGTGTGGTGGTCTTGCCCCGATAACGTGTCGTGTATCAACGAATACAAACGCTGTTACGTCCACGTGCAAATATTATGCGGGTTTCCTGGTATCCATATTTTTTTTCTAAATTAATATACATTTTTATGCACATTGTATTTTAATAAGTCATACGACATTTTATATTAATAACTTGGGCATTATCCAGGCTATGGTTGAAGAGGTAGAATTTCATAAAGTTTTTGAAATGATGGTCTCTGAAACGAATTTTAATTTTAATGCCATATAAAGTCTCGTTTTTAGGGATCCGTAGTAAACTACAAGGAACCCTTATAGTTTCGCCATGTCCGACTCTCTGTCCGCGCCTAGCGCCTAGACGCTTAATGCTAGAAAGCTGGAATTTGGTATGTTTAAACATATTAACAATGCTAACAATGTGCTGGAAAAAAAAATTGAAAAAAAATTTTTTTTGATGTTCCTTCCTTACATGTTAAGCAGAAATGATGATCAAACTTTACACATTAGACTTTATACCATCCTGTTTTTTAAAACTAAAGTGTGTAACGCTTTAATTGAACTTGACTGTACCATGAACAGTTATTAATAACGATAATAAACAGGTAACCTAGGCAAAAACTGGTCTAGGTTTAGCTTAGAAATGTAATTTTAGTCAATGTACAGTTATGTATTATATGATAAATAAAAATTTGAGGAAATCCAATAATATTTAGAAAATGCGTGAGCAAAATAGAAGGCGTCGCTGTGGGATGACAGTCGTGTAGCCAAGTCGGTGACCTTTAGATTTAAAAACACGGTCTCCGTCAATCCGCATTGATGCGTGGCAGAGTATACTCTATATCCCCTTCGATTGAAGGTAGCCTCTTATCCCTGCAGTGGGATGATTATAAATATAAAATATAAATAAATATATAGGGACAAATCACACAGATTGAGCTAGCCCCAAAGTAAGTTCGAAACTTGTGTTATGGGATACTAACTCAACGATACTATATTTTATAACAAATACATTAGATAAACATCCAAGACCTAGGTCAATCAGAAAAAGTTCGCTTTTCATCATGATACGACCGAGATTCTGATTCATGAACCCGGGACCTCATGGGTGGCGGTCTGGCGTGGTAACCATTACGCCACGGAGGTCGTCGTGTCGCATATAAGGGCAAAATATGCTCTAATACACTTCGATTGAAGGGAGACTCTTATCCCTGCAGTGGATTATGGGTTGATGAATATGAATAAAAGTTCATATTACAAAAACACCTCAACATAAATAATAATTAAGTAAACAGTTAAAAGAGAAAGTGGTACAATTTTCGATCTTTTTTTGGGTTACATAAACACTGACACTGACTTTTAAATTGACATTGAAAAGTTGGGTACGGTCGAAGCCTTACGCATGACTTTTATAATTAAAAACCTTCAAATAGTTTTTTTAAAGATGGCAAAATATAGTCTTCTATACATATAATAAAACAGTAGTGCCCGATATGTCTGTACATTGGACATATTTGGCAAAAATGGAGAGGGAGCAGTTAGAGTAAGGTAATAAAAGCAAAAAATATTTTTTAGGATTTTTTGTCTGTCTGCCTGTCTGTTTGAACGCGCACATCTTCTAAGTTACTGAACGGATTTTAATGTTGTTTTCACCGGAAGATAGAGCTCGAGATGGAGCAGAATATAGGCTTTGTTTCATTTAAATTGCATGTCAGGAAAAGGAGTTATCCTTATTTTAACATTTCACGCCGACGAAGTCGCGGGTAACAGCTCGTCTACAATAAAAAAAATCATCTTTTATAATCATCATAACCACCCATAATCATCTAATTGCATCCTTCAATCGAAGAGCATTAGAGTGTACTCTGCCACGCTGCGGATAGGCAGAAGTAATCGACTTCTACTTGTTCTTATTAGCTATTTCTCTACCTAAGGTTACCTGGAAGAGATTGTTTTAGCAATAAGACCACCTTTTCTTGACACTATGTACTATTTCATTGTTGTATTTACTTTGGTGCAATAAAGAATATTGTATTGTAATATTAAGCCTGAATGCCACTGACTTGCCTTAACGACTGTTCTCCATCGACAACAACCGGGACCGACGGCTTATCGTATTTAACACTGGGTGATTTAACTTAGGTACGTGTTCTTTTTAGAGTGCTCCTTTAAATATAAATAGGTCCTAGGCTCCAAGTTTTTTTTGTACCACAAGGGTGGCAAACAAGCACACGGCCCGCCTGTTAGTAAGCATCACCGTAGCCTATAGTTGCAATACCGGAGGTATCACTCACGCGTTGCCAACCCTCCCAACCCTCCTCCCCCAAAGTGGAACTCTGGAGACCTTACTCACCGTAGGAACACAAGTAGTACAAGGAACTGCTAGAAGGTATTTTGATAATTTCCTATGAGAACAGGAATAATGGGACTGCGCAAGTAATATTATCATCAAATACAAATACTAAGAGAGGTAGGGCACAGCGGATAATCCGCTCAAATAGGAGCAGCCCGTCTGGGGAAGGACTTCCACCTTACAGAAGATCGTAGCCAAACAGCATTGGTCTCGGCCATGTTGTGCTCCTACGTTATGTTGGGTTGGGAGGGTTGGCAACGCGTGAACCCCCCCCCCCCGTGCCCCGGTATTGCAAGCGTCTACAGGCTACGGTGATGCTTACCATCAGGCGGGCCGTATGCTTGTTTACCAACTTTGTGACATAAAAAAATAATATATTACGTTGATGATTGTACCTTTACAAGGAACGGGGCCACGGGACCCGCCCGCTTTATTCAAAAGGATAAATAATGTCGTAGGTCGATGATAGAAATCGATCATTTTATAAAATGACGGCTTTATGGGGCAGATTAGCTGATGACTAGTTTTACCCGCGAAATCCCGTTGTGCGCGCTCCCTTAATGATCATCAAATCATCCCACTGCAGATACGGATCTTCCTTCAATTGAAGGGGATTAGCAGAATAAAAACTCCAGTTTCCAAATTTCATGCATATCTGTCTGTTCAGCTGTTTTTTTTATGTGAAAGCGTAGCAAACATCAATAGGAAAACCCATACTTGCAAAATTTCATGTTTCAGAGGATAATATTCGAGTCTGTCCTAATACAGTAGGAAGATTCAATAGACTTGAATTCCAAATTTTATTTATTTTTTTTCGTCTGATATTCTAACGTCACAATGCAGTAGTTCCAAAATCATCAAATTTGAAAATGGAACAAATCTCCGAAAAGATTAGACAGACAATTCCAATTTTTTTTTCTTCTGTACATACTGACGTCACAACACGGTAGTTCCAAAATCAAATTTGAAATTGGAACAAATCTCGGTGCGGTCCGCTCGCAGGCCCGTAAGTAGGAAGTCCCTATTAGCCGGTAATGCGCTCAAGTAACGTTAGTTGTTACTACTGTCTACTATATTTAGAGCTCTCCCCCTCCTCTATCTTGATAGTAAATTGGAGCATAGAGGGGATATTCCTAATACAACTAAAGTTCAAGTTACGATGGTGGTTATATTGACTAGATTGGCCTGCCGGATGCTTGCCCAAGACGATCTACGTTGAACACTGTGGCCCAATGGGTATTTAATAGTGACCTGAATTTTCACATGACATTTTGACGTTCTCTATGGTCAGGTAAAGTAACATTCTTTCATACAGCCTTAATTTTTTTTATTTGATTTCTCAGTCCTTTTTTTTAGATATTTTTTCTGGCAACACCATTCAAATGTTGCTTGTAAAATTCTACCACAAAAACTGAATCCGAACAAAGAAACTTCGTGCATGTCTTTTTCCTCAATTTGGGCTCGCGGTATTTTTTCTCCATATCTCTCTGCATTCATTAAGCAATCATTATTTTTGTACGTGATTGCTTGCCATCAGGTGACTCGTCGGCTCTTTGCTCCAATACATATTTTTATACCACTAAAGTGGCAAACAAGCAGTCACCGTAGCCTATGGACGCTTGCAATACCGGGGACATCACTCGCGCGTTGCCGACCCTGTGAAAAGTGGAGCTCTGGAGACCTTACTCACTGTAGGAACACAGCATGGCCGAGACCAATGTTATTTGGCTACGATCTTCTGTAATAATTTTATTATCATCATCTCAGCAACAAGAAGTCCACTGCTAGACGTAGGCCTCTCCCAAAAATTTCCAGCGCGACTGGTTAGCAGCGGCTTGCATCCAGCGGCTTCCAGCGACTTTCTTTAAACAATCTTTATCTTTACGTAGGTAAAACGAAAGTAGCTTCCCTTGTCTGTCTGTCATCATTGATCATTAAAGCTACGCAATGAATTTTAATGCGTTTTTTTAATAGATAAAGTGATTCAAGAGAAAGGTTTAAATCACTACATAGTATAAAACAAAGTCGCTTTTTCTGTCCCTATGTCCCTTTGTCCCTTTGTCCCTTTGTATGCTTAAATCTTTAAAACTACGCAACGGATTTTGATGCGGTTTTTTTTAATTGATAGAGTGATTCAAGGGGAAGGTTTTAAAGTATCATACATTCCAAAATTCCCACGGGAAAGCGGGATACACGCAAACGAAGTTGCGCGGGTTTCGCTAGTGTATAATATATACAAAAATTCCCACGGGAAGCGGGTTACACACAAACAAAGTTGCACGGGTTTCGCCAGTAATTTATATGTATAGATTTGTAAATAAACAGGTGTCGACCTCAAAAGATAAAAAGCCTTTTTTGCACAAACCTTCGAAAGGTTAAGGTTGTGTAAAAAAACCTTCGGCACGCGACACATTTTGCGATATTTTGATCCCAATATGTCACGGTTGTGAACTTATTCTGGAAATGTAAACGCAATATCAATTTCAATGACAATTTCATCATCCACCTAGCGTTATCCAGTTTCCTAGTTTATCATATTCTTTAAAATAAAATACAAATCCAGGTACAAATAAAAATTAAGTAATAACTTTTAAACTTTCGCGTTGCATTATTATAAATTAATAATATACCGGGAATTAATGCGATCATATCTTCAGGTAATATCAAGGTATGATCGCGTTAATTCCCGGTATATTATTAATTTATAAAATTTAAGTACTAAACGCGAAATGACAATCCATATATAGCACTCTAGGAACATCATAATAAATATATTTGACGACCTCCGTGGCGTAATGGTTACCACGCTAGACCGCCGCCCAGGAGGTCCCAGGTTCGAATCCCGGTCGGGTCATGATGAAAAACGAACTTTTTCTGATTGGCCTCGGGTCTTGAATGTTTATCTATATACGTATTTGTTATAAAATATAGTATCGTTGAGTTAGTATCCCATAACACAAGTTTGGAACTTACTTTGGGGGTAGCTTGAGTGATTGGTCCCTATATATTTATTTATTTATATAATTTGTACACAATTCATGCAGCTCGTCCCAAAGTAAGCTATTCTTGACCTGCTTGTGTTATGGGTACCAGACAACGAATATATTATTGTAAATATATACTTTTAATACATAGAAAACACCCAGACTCGGAAACAAACAACTGTCAACTGTCATCACAAAATGTTTGTCCCGAGATGGAATCGAACCCCCTCTGGTACCAAAAGTACCAACGCACCTTGGCTGTGTGAAACATAACTTGTACTAATTACACTCGAACGTAAACTTTTTAAAGCAATTAGTGATTTTTTTTTAAATCTGTAACGAAAGAGTTTGTTTACAAAAAAGTTATCCACACCAATCAACATGTAAAGCATTATACTCCTTTTAGACGTAATTAGTTAAATGTAATCAATGATTTTATACAAAGTTTAGATTGGTTAGCGGTAGAGGATCTTGGCAATTCTTACGGTTTACAAAATGGGATAGCAATGGAACGAGAAAGAAGTTGTAAAATACTAATGTGAAAGTTTAAACACATTAAAATTGATGTTACTGGTGCTAATTCTATTGTACATTTAACTAGATTTTTTTTTATACCAGACAGGTGGCAATAATCTTAAGGTCGGTCTGATTGATGGTAAGCCGTCACCGTAGCCTATAGACGCCTGCAATACCGGGGGTATCACTCGCGCGTTGCCAACTCTCCCAACCCCCCCAAGTGGAGCTCTGGAGACCTTACTCACCGTAGGAACACAACATGGCCGAGACCAATGCTATTTGGCTACGATCTTCTGTAAGGTGGAGGTCCTTCCCCAAACGGGCTGCTCCGATTTGAGCGGATTATCCGCTGTGCCCTACCTTCGTTTACAATTAGTGACAAGGATAGCAACACTTCTAGTCCTGTCAAAATTAGTTTAGTCTATTTAAATGTGCAACAGAATTAGCACCATTGTCAAACTAACGAAAATGAAGAGAGTTTGAGACTTTACGTAAAATTAAAATCCAAATGTGTTCAGGACCTAACTGTCAGCACTTTTTTATTAGAATATTTTATAGCCTCTTTGAATTGTCAAATATTTACACTTTTGACACATTCACTGACTATGTACTTCTTTACATAGTATAAAGTGAAGTCTGTGTGTACCTATGTACCTATGCTTAAATCTGTAAAACTACGCAACGGAATTTGATTTGATTTTTTTTAATAGATAGAGTGGACTCAAGAGGAAGCTTTTTATGTATAATATCTTCCCAAATTCCCACGGGAAAGCGGGTTACACGCAAACGGAGTTGCGCGGGTTTTGTTAGTATAACATAAATTCAAGCGCTGAAATGCGTGCTAAAACAAGAAATCACAATCAATTTATTATCTAACTAGCTGACCCGTGCCCACTTCGTTGGGCATAATGTTAATAATCCTTTTTTAGTACAGTCGTTCGTAAGAAACGCTTTCATTAGACCGCTTTTTCTCCGATTAAATTTGCAAAACCGACTACCACATAAAAGCCTTTTTATTTTTTGGTTTTTTATATAACCTATGACACTCAGCAATAATGTGGCTTTCTATTGGTGAAAGAAATTACAATTTAACAAACACACAAACTTTACCTCTTTATAATATTAGTATAGATGAATCTACTTAGTTTTACATGTAAAGTACAAAGATGTTTATGAAGACTTCCCCATAAACATCTTGGTACCTTACATGGTTAGTTTGTTGGTTCCTATCTACATTAAAATTTGATTTAAACACATCATTGATTGCAATAGTGTTGTGCAATGCAGAATCTCAGTAACGAATCAGTCCAATTAGATGTATCGATTTGTTTTGGTTCATAAATCATAAATCGATGTATACACCTGCTCCAGTCGGTACACATCAAAGGCATTTATTTTATTTTATTATTATTACGTCATAAATATAATTTATACTATAACTAACCTATAAAATGAAAGTAATAAAAATTTGTTTTTTTTTTGTAAAAAGATTTTTATTTTTAATTAATAGTATACAGTTTATGCTAATTTAAATTGTTTTAAATTACAATTTAAGTTTATTGCCAGTTAAAAATGTAATGATTGACTTTAATTATTAGTGAAATTTTGTTATATCTCATCTCACATCAGCCCATACTCATTCCACTGCCTCTAAGGATACGGGACTCCCTTCAATCGAAGGTGATTAGAGCGTACTCTGCCACGCTGCTCCAATGCGGACTGGCAGAGGCCAGTGTTTCCAAGCTGCCTGAAGGTCAGTAACTTGGCGTAACGACTATCATCTATCAGAGCTGACAGCTCATGACATTGTCTTCCAAAGCACGGAGAAGTTTGAATTCTTAATAATTTATGTATGTAGTTACAAACTTAAAATATACTGTAATTTGGTAATTATATTATTTTTTTAAATTAAAATCTAATACGTTTTTATTATAAAAACCAGTAGGAATTTACATTTTCATTATTATCAAAAATTCCTATTCTAAAGTAAAGCAATCAGAATTATTCAAATCGCCTTCCAAAAAAAAACGTAAAAAAACTCGATGAACGATCACCCTAAGGTTTTTTTCATCGCTCAATTTAATGTTATCAGATTGTAAACGCCACAGTAGTGATCGAACCATTCACTCATTCACTCACTCACAAATGAACTAGTTCACAACTAATTAACTACTAATGATTGAACGTACAAAAAAGACATCAACTTGGCTATCAATCATTCCTATATTTGAAAAAAGAATTGTAAATGAGCGAATGAAAAAAATAACTCACTTGTAACGCTACGACCATTCATAATTCGAAATTTGAATGCCGGGGTCATAGGCTTTTGTTGTTTTTTTTAAATAGTTTTTCTTATAATTGGAGAGTGTAAGCAAAAATTTAATCGTTTTAAAAAGTTATTCCGTAAAAATATCTGCGTATAAAATCTTTTGGATTACTAAAAAGTTTTAATTAGGTATAGACGTATTAGAGACGTTGAATTAGGAATTTTCGTTTTTATTCGAAAGGTCGAAAAAGTTATGGCCCAATTTTGGCCCAACTCGAAAGCGTCAACTTTTTGAGCTCGTGAGTAATCAATTTCTTTGTGTTTCAAGGTTTGATTCATAGTTGTTGATAGTGTATTATGAAGCCAAAACTGGTTGAAGTGATAGATTCGAGTAACATGATCAGGAACTCCTAAAATGCTTTATCGTGTTGACTTCAAGATCCGCCTTCTCTGAAGAGATTTTGCTGTCATCTTTCTTCGGGACGTGTCGTGCGTGACTCAGAGGCTGTATACTAAGACACACAGTGATCATCGCGTTTTAGTATGAAAGACTAACAAAGAAAGATGCACATGTCCATTCATACTAACTAACTTTGCGTTTGTTATATTAGTATTTTAAGGTCAAAGTTTAACTTTACTCGGCATTAAAGCCGATATTGAGCCGAACTCCCGCCCTGAAACTATCAAGGAAAAGGAGGTCTATAGAATAAACGTTTTTATTATTTGTTATCATATTATTATTATTTTAATAAAAGTAATACTTTCTTTAATTTACTTATGAATAGAAATCAAAACATAAAAACTTAAATTAAAAATTAAAAAAAACGAAAACATAAGGTTATCACGCTAGCGTCTGGAAAAAATTCAACATTTTGACGTTTCCGGTTCCTAAAACTGACGTAAATACACAATACTATTCCCTAGTAACTCTTAAAGTCATAATTCACTCATATTACCATGATAATAAAGTTATAAATACAACGAAAACTTTTTCAAATAACCTAAAAAGATGTGTCAGAAATTACAAATCTATTTTGCGGTTCGAAAAGTTAACTATGATTCATATAGCTATTGGTTTTAAGGTTTATAATAATGTTAATAAATTGTAAGATGTTATTTTGTAATGCTCGCGTCTTATTTTGATTTGGGTGCTGTTATTTTTAAAAAAGAAATTAAAACGGTGACGTAACTTGTAACAGTTGTTCAGAATTTTTATAGGTAACATGTTTAAAATTGTATATTAGAAATTAACTTTACTGTGTACTTAATAAATAAATAAATAAATAAATATATAGGGACAATTCATACAGATTGAGCTAGCCCCAAAGTAAGTACGAAACTTGTGTTATGGGATACTAACTCAACGATATTATATTTTATAACAAATACATTTATAGATAAACATCCAAGACCCGAGGCCAATCAGAAAAAGTTCGTTTTTCATCATGACCCGACCGGGGATCGAACCCGGGACCTCCTGGGTGGCGGTCTGGCGTGGTAACCATTACGCCACGGAGGTCGCCAATGTTACTTATATTTTATTACAATATACTTGTAAACAAGATTGTCAGTGAAATTCAACGATTGTGTTTGAATTAGCTTGTCATAGTAATTAAGACATAATTTAAAGAGAGGTAGCGCACAGCGGATAACCCGCTCAAATCGGACCAGCTCGTCTGGGGAAGGACCTACACCTTACAGAAGATCGTAGCCAAATAGCATTGGTCTCGGCCATGTTGTGGTCCTACGGTGAGTGGCTCTTTTGTCGATTGAGCCCGCAAAATTGGTGTCCGCGGGCTAAAATTGACAAGAACTCCTCTTTCTACAGGGTCGGCAAAAAGTTTTCAAAGCGTCCATATTATGCTACGGTGACTGCTTACCATCAGGCCGGCCGTATGCTTGTTTGTCACCTTGGCAACACATCACGGCCGAGACCAATGCTATTTGGCTACGATCTTCTGTAAGGTGGAGGTGCTTCCCCAGACGGGCTGCTCCGATTTGAACGGATTATCCGCTGTGCCCTACCTCTCTTAAAAATGTTTGTTACTTCACGCTCATATCGCAGGGCCAATTTTACGATATTTGGTACGTAGGTAAACTGAAACCTTGGATTAACACATAGGGTACTTTTTATCCCGAAAAGTATGCGATTCGAGGATTTGGTCAAAAGTCTGATATAGATGGCGCTGCCATGATTAAATTAAACGCGGGTAACACCGCGGGCAGCAGCTAGTAATACATTCCACCACAGTTTTCTACCTTAACAGTGTCTAAACTAAAACAATATTAAAAATCGCAAAGAAAAAACATTATCGAAACCCACTGTCATTATAGACCGTCGTCCAACTCCGTTTTTCATACCATATAACTGGAGACTACATCATGGTGATGATGTAACGATATTTTCTAAAACATCTTTAAAATATTTACATACATATATATTATTACATATTAAGCTCTAAATGTGCTTGAATTCTCTCTAACAAAAGATTTATAACTAATGACACAATTAATTTGATGCTGTCATTCAGTCAGTTTCTGAAGTGAATTTTAATTTTAATTCCACATTAAGTCTTAAGTTATCTCTTTATTTCTTCTTAGATTGAAAGTGAGGAATATTATATTCTCACAAAACACGATTGGTATGAAAAACGATGTTTGGAGAGCAGACTATAATAATCTACTGGCGTGGTCACCGAACGATGACGTCACGGTTGCGTGACCACCACTCAACAATATTGACTTGATCCCTACCCTCCCCCTTCAACTTAACAATTGAAAGACAAATGAGGGGATAAATCGGTGTTACTCAGAGTTCAAGTTACATTGGCCGTTATACGTTCGAGTTTTCATATTTGAATGTTTCAAATTGCTTTTTTATTGGACATAGATTTATGGACGTGTCTGTTTTGGCGCCAAATGTCATTTTAAATTACTAATGTCATGATTATCGATACGAAATACAGTATCTATAGATATATCTTTATAGTATGTAAGTATAATAAATAGATACATATATAGATAGATTTTTATGCTTTGTTTGCAACTAGCGAAACCCGCGCAACGTCATTTGTGTGTATTCCGTTTTCCCGTGGGAATTTCGGAAATTATAATATATATATGTATAAGTATAGGTACCTTCCTTTTGAATCGCTAACTAGGTTAGGTATATCTATTAAAAACCGCATCAAAATCATTTGCGTAGTTTTAAAGATCATTCTTATAGGCACAGACAGACTTCATTGTATACTATAATAAAAAATCATCATCATCATTTTCATCGATTCACTGCTAATAAGCCGCCTTTCGTCTACGGCATCCTTATCTATCCCGAGCCATCTCAATCCATCTTCTCCCAGCAATTTGCCTGACAACGTCGACCCATCTAGCTGCGTCTATACTCCGTTTTCCGTTCCTAGTGTACTCCATACTTACTCCATCTTCCATCGTTCCTTCTACGTGTCTCGCCCAGTTCCACTTATAATAATTTAATTTATTTCAGACAATTTTTACAGTCCATTTGAATTTGTTAGTAAAACAAAAACTTAAGCTATGCTACTACCAAATACTATAGAAGACTAATACGCACAGCTCTTGACGTTTCTCATACAATGACTTGGCAACCTCCGTTCACCTCATGCCGCTAGGGGCGCTATAACATTTTGCATACAAAAGTTTCGAAATCGTTCACCTCATGCCGCCCTCATGCCGTAGTAGGTGCGCTAGTGTCGCGTCTTGCCCGAATTCTTCCGAAGCTGTGCGTTTTAACTCGGTAGAGTTTCTATAGTATTAGCTACTACTTAAACAAAAAAAAAAGATATTTGTGACTAAAACCTCCTGCGACTGGACCATGCAAAAGGCAATTATGAGGCGCAACCCTGGTGACCACGTCGTGAATTTTCGTTCGACTTCGTATCTCAACATGCCAACTTCACAATAACAGTTCTTAATTCAAATACTGTAAGAAAATGGCATGAAATAAGAAAAAATATTTTTGTTTTTCTTGAATATTTTTTATATTTCAAAATACCATCGCGTATGTTTAATGTGTCGTAGAATCATCCAGTACTCCCCTTTCTCATCCCTTGACTTGTGTAGAAAAAACAAAAGAAACCTTCTACATAAAATAATTCCTAATTCAAATATAATATTATTGTGTCATAAAAAAATATTTTGATATTTTTTGGTGTTTATGTTTTGTTTTTATTTGAAACCTACATAGTTTGTAATTAGAATTATTCGAAAGAGGTGTAAATAAAAAATAACCTTTTGTTTTTTTTTTCGTTTGTTGCAGGTACGTTCCGAAATCACGTCGAAATAAAGGTAACCTTTTAAGTGTTTAACCATTTTTATTCCATAAACATGTTTCATTATGTGTTATCAAAAATACAGATCGGTATAAGGTGCATCGTCGCGTAACATAAAAAAAATGAATCATCAAAAAAATATGAAACCAATTTTGCTGTTTCGCCATATTTCCCACTATTTCTAATGTTAGGGCTGTCGACTTTTGGATTATCCCGATTTTTTGAGTTTTTAATAGTACAGTCAACAAAGGAGTTGACTGACCCCCCTCTGTAAATATGATTAAAGATTTCTAAATATTGCGTGAAGGGATTTACTTGGAAATTTGTAATAACATAGTACAATATGAATACTACTGATAAATAAAATTTCCAGTAAATCCCTTCACGCAATATTTAGAAATCTTTAATCATATATACAGAGGGGGGTCAGTCAACTCCTTTGTTGACTGTACCTAGGTAAGATACCTGTTTACCTTTTTAGTTTTTTCGATTTTTTATATTAACTTTCGTATTTAATTTACAATTTTTTAAGTAAAATTTTTTGGATAAATAGAATATTATTTTAGATCTTGAGGCATAGGTCTTGAGGCGTAGTTCATAGTAATAAATAGGACTTACTGTGTGTCCGAAATATACAAAATTTCGAATTATTTCAGCTTACAGTGTACACTAAGAGAAACAACATTTATTTTGCATAAACACACAAAATGAATGACAATCAAAAAATGTAAAAAAAAAACGTTTTTACATGTTCTTAATTTACCCATACGAATTTTCCTTCTAAAAAAAACCAAAAAAAACAAAAAAAAACTAAAATAAAAAATCTTTTTTTAATATATGAATCTAAAATTAATTCGCGTCAGCCCTAGCTATAGTTAATAGACAAAATGGAGTCGTCACGGGCGACAAACACAGTAATGGCGACTTTATCTTAAGTGTGGCATCGGCCTTACGTGCATCCGTATGAACTTGGCCCGTTGGAAATTGCTTGTACTTTTATTGTTGAATCTAAGAAATGATTTATTATTTTAAAATAATCCTTCACATTGTTTTTCCAACTTGAAATCTTATAGGTACTTAATTTATACTACTGCACTGAGGTGACAAGCAAGTTAAGCAGTCACCGTAGCCTTTGGACGCTTGCAACACTGGGGGGGGGGGTATCACTCGCGCATTGCCGACCCTGTAAAAAGCGGAGCTCTGGAGACCTTAATCACCGTAGGAACAGAACAAGACCAATGCCTTTTGGCTAGCGATCTTCTGTAAGGTGGAGGTCCTTCCCCAGACGGGCTGCTCCGATTTGATCGGATTATCTGCTTGTACTTTTATTGTGGAATCTAAGAAATGATTTATTATTTTATAATATCATTCACATAGTTTTTCCAGCTTAAAGTACATTTTTTATGTCATACAGCAGACAAACAAGCAAGGTAGCCACCGGATGGAAAGTGGCAAACATGGTAGCCTTTAGTACAACCACTTAACGATGTTAATTGCATTCATGCCGATATTCTGTGAAAGGTTGGTTTGTCAGGACTTACCCGGACGACCTAGCTGGTCAACCGCTTCTTTCATATAAATCCTCCAACAATTCAAAATTAATTTAATTTTTCTTTAGTTTTTATGCTTATACCTTAAAGTTTATTCTTGACTGGCGTCAACATTTTCTGTCTGCAAGCCCTTGATGTAGGCAACGGGTACATAAGTCACAAGAGTGAATAGTTTGTGGACTGAGTCCTCATCGTCATTACATCTGCGGGAGACTCCTTACACGGACACGGAATGGGACAGTTTGGCAGTGACTGCCAATTATAATGTAACATTAACTTTAAAAATAGGTTTGAGCAATTCCCGGTCAAGCTCATTGATGAAAGACTGCAACTTTATTTTAATACAGTTTAAGGATTCTTAGAAAAAAGTTCTTTAATTCAATTACTAATCTATGTAAAACATGATAATGGCAGAAATAATTTTCGAATGAAGTGTCGTTGCCACAATAAATAAAGAAGGAGACACATGACGCCTTTACAATGCGCAATAAAATTAAAATTATAGCATTTTTTTTTCTAATGCCCACTCCACTTTGTTCATGTCAATACTATATATGAATCGCGTCTTACAAATTCAAAGTCGTAATGCAAAAAGTATCCAAGCTACAAAATATTACTTATTAATTGTTAATTTTTAAACCTATGGACGCTTGCATCACCGGGTTATCACTCGCGCGTTGCCGACCGTGAAAAATGGTGCTCTGGAGACCTTACTCACCATAGCCAGGAACACAACATTGCCGAAACAAATGCCATTTAGCTACGATCTTCTGTAAGTTGGAGGTCCTTCCCCAGACGGGCTGCTCCGATTTGAGCGGATTATCCGCTGTGCCCTACCTCTCTTAGTTTGAAATGTGTTTATTGTAAGTACTCCTATATTTAAATGTTTCTACCACAACACAACAAGAATTAAAGGTGTGACCTTATTAGTTAAATACTTTTTGCTTAACTCCATCCAATTGTTTTATAATTGAAATTAGGTCGTAAAAAGATTAAAACGAAATAACTTTAAGTTAAATATGTACATAAAATGCCAACTGCTACCTTAAATGTATTAACTCTTTGTTTTTACGTCAAAGTATTTTACATGTAGCCGTTGGTAGCACTGTTTATGTGGCTAGGTTGGTAATTTTGGAATTTGTCTCTGGTTTTTTTTATTCGCCATTTTTATACATGCAAAAGCATTAAACCTTGTTTGGTTGGTTTCTTTTTTTATAAAAATAAAAAAGAAGAATAGCTTTGATCTCTTGTTTATTGACGATTAGTGCAAAATAAAATATGCATTAAAAATACTTTTTTAGGAAGCAAACATTAATAATCAGAAACTAAAAAAAAGAACTTGCACCAATTTTCACCTAAACCGATATTTTTTGACAACCTTTTTTAATTTTTTTAACAATAAAAAAAACTATCAACTGACACTTCCGCGTAAAGGAGGGTACCGTCAATAGAGTAGTCATTAAATACCCATAAATAAGGAGACGTGGGTTCGATTCCGATCGACATCTGTTCCGACAGGCGGCTTGTGAAAATAAAAGTCGAGCTTCGTGTGTCCACAGGCCAGCGGACATAATTTAATTGACCCGCATTTATTTTTTGCCATTTTTTTATTTTTATACTTACTCTTGTTTATACTAAGGCCGTATTTTATGTTTTTGATGAGTTTTTGTTCTCCCTCTCGAACACGCAAGTTAAGCAATATCGACCCTAGCTTGAATTTTGATGGGTTTCGTTATCTCGAACTTCTTCGTTCGCTAAGGTGGCCTTTAGGCAGCTTGAGAACACCGACTCAATCTGCATTAAAGTAGCGTGGCAGAGTACCCTCTAATCCACTCTGAATGAAGGGAGACCCGTATCCCTGCAGTGAGATTACGGGTTGTTATTTTTAACTCAAAACCAAGTCAAACTACAGGGAAATATCTAGTTATATTATTAAAAAAATATATTTTAAGAAAAGGATATGCTGTACCGACGCCATATTAATCAACTATTTATTCCCCGAACGGCGTCTCTGATGTTTAATTAACGTCTTATATTAAAAATATATATATATCATATTAACTGGATATCATTACTGCATATAACATAACATGTTTACAGTAAAATAAATTATTAAAGATTCGGTTAAAGTAACAGAATATAATTGTTTTGCGGTAGGTACATCTTTCAAATCTGTCCTAAGTGACAGTATCCAGGACTGAAGTGCTGCTAAGGGCGTTTTTCCACTATTCCGGCATCCGGTTTTATGTTTAAAGTATGAATTTCTACATCGGACCGGCAATTATCGGACCGATAAAAACCGGATGCCGGAGTAGTGGTAAAACGCCCTAATTCTGTTGTACATTTAACTAAACTAATTTTGACAGGACCAAGTTGTTGTCCTTCCTTGGTTTACAATTAGTGACAAGGATAGCAACACTTCTAATCCTGTCAAAATTACTTTAGTCTAGTTAAATGTACAACCGAATTAGCACCAGTATCTATCTAAGTTGTAAACTATCCGTGTACAATTTTTTTTTGTGTGAAAGACAGTCTTACAGAACGTTTCTCCCTCGCACTATACGGAGTGGAATGAGCTCCCAGCCTCGTATTAGAGGTCTCGTCAGAGGTGGGCTACGCATTGATAGCGCCTCTTGAGTTGCTGATGTCCATAGCCGGCGGTGACCACTTTCCATCAGAGGCCCGATTCTACTAACACAAATGCACCAATGGACATTCAATGGTGTCTCAATCGTGTCTCAAAAGAATGCCGATAGTGAAACTATAAAATAGTTTTTGACATTTGTTATGGACTTAAACAATAACATAATGTTTAACTTATTGTTTAAATCCATAACAAATGTCAAAAACTATTCCACTGATACACTATCGGCATTCTTTTGAGACACGATTGAGACACCATTGAGAGTCCATTGGTGCATTTGTGTTAGTAAAATCGGGCCCCAGGTGGCCCGCTTGCCTGTCTGTCTGCCGTTTATCATAAAAAAACATTCATTGCCTTGCCACTTAATTTTAAATACGCAACACAAAAGCAAATTAATAAATCCTTGATTTTGCATATCGCCGTGTGCGTAGTAGAGTAGTCATAGGTCTACAGTCAGGTGCACGTCGAGCTTTACTCTTGCAGAACAATTTTGGCTCCTATGACAGAGAACTTAAGAATGGTACAAAGTCCAATATGTAAAGGTCGACCTGCTCTTGACTGTAGTTGACCTAAAATCCCCTTCGAATGAAGGGTCATACATATCATATCCCAGCAGTAGGAATTGTTGATGATTTTGAGTACCAATATCGAGAGAGTGGAATGTCCGTTATTTTACCTCTGACAGATGTAAAAATAGGTTTTTAAAACACTCAAAATATGTGTCACAAGACTCACAGCACAGGACTGTAAGTAACTGCTCGAGCAGTCCGTATTATGTCGGCTCACACATTATTTTTGGTAGATAATTTATTCCTGTGATGATTTTGAGAGTTTTAAACCGGTTTTTACAACTGTCAGAAGTAAAATATGTAGCTGTGAACGGAATAGTAATTGTCACTTCTACTGTCAATTTGTTTTCTATGTTCCGAACCCACCGCTGGGAAATAGACTCTGGGATATATAATTAATATGAAAAAACAAGGTTTTCAAACCTAACCTTGTCTATGGAAATTTTCCCCTTGTATTAACGCAGATAATGGCGGGTTGCCGCAAATGGAAAAAAAAATAAAACCATTGACAATATACAATGTGAATGCACATCAATTATTATAAAAATAACAGTTTTGTTCCTACAAAATATATTTACGCACTGCTGCGCGGGCGTCGATTGCGTCTGTGTGTGTAGTGTGTGTGTGTGTAATGTGTATAGGATGTTCTTGAAGTTTTATGATTGATTAATTACTATTTGAATGCTTTCTAATGTTTTTTTAATATACGGCATGCTTACTAATGTGATTTTCCATATATTTTATTGTCAAAAGTAAACTACTTATTTAAAAAACTAGCGAAACCCGTGCTTTCGCTAGTTTTTTAAATAAGTAGTTTAGTATATACATATATATATAGGGACAATTCATACAGATTGAGCTAGCCCCTAAGTAAGTTCGAAACTTGTGTTATGGGATACTAACGCAACGATATTATATTTTATAACAAATACATATATTGATAAACATCTAAGACCCGAGGCCAATCAGAAAAAGTTCGTTTTTCATCATGACCCGACCGGGGATTGAACCAGGGACCTCCTGGGTGACGGTCTGGCGTGGTAACCATTACGCCACGGAGGTCGTCAAAAACCATCCAAGTGCGAGTCGGCCTCGTGGACGAAGGGTTCCGTAAAATACCACCAAGAAATGAAAGTTGCGTGTCGAAAATCTTGTTTTTTTCATCACACAATCTTTGCCCTTTACATAAGTTGAACCTTCCCACGCTGTACAATAATACTATTAGTAAGATGTCATTTTGCACTATCATTACTTGACAATCAAGTCGGAATCGAAGGTACCATCCTATTGTCATTATAATTGATAGGAATACTGGGAAAATAAAATTAAAAGTAATAGAAATACTTTTCGTTTTATCTTGAAAAAATTTATAGACGACGAACGCTGTTGCTATGAATTTATAAAATAACTAGCTTCCGCCCGCGGCTTCGCCCGCGTGGCCTAGTAACAATTAGCATATCTTTCTTCAGAAACAAATTCCGGTCCGGGATGGCCTGGTACGGTACGGTTCCATCCGGTCCGATCAGGTCCCGTCAATCCGGTCCGGTCCGGTTCGGTCCGGTCCGGTCCGGTCGGTCCGGACCTTATAAGGACCCTGCATGCCAAATTTGGAATCTCTAGACTCAGCGGTTTGGGCTGTGCGTCCCCTCGCAACTTCGTATGCGTATATCTCGCTTTCCCGTGGGAATTTTGAAAAATCCTTTCTTAGTACGCGTCTAGACGTCGTAAGAAACCTACAGTCCAAATTTGGAATCTCTAGACCCATTAGTTTGGGCTGTGCGTTGATATATAGTTAAGTCAGTCAGTCAGTCAGGACTTTGAATTTTATCTATGAAAAAAAATCCGGTCCGGTCCGGTTCGATCCGGTCCGGTCCGGTTCGATCCGGTCCGGCACGGCCCGGTACGGTGCGGTTCCTTCCAGACCGATCAGGTCTGATCCGTTCCGGTCCGGTCGGTCTGGACCTTATAAGGATCCTACATGCCAAATTTGGAATTTCTAGACCCAGCGGTTTGGGCTGTGCGTTGATATACCCTCGCAACTTCGTTTGCGTATATCTCGGTTTCCCGTAGGAATTTTGAAAAATCCTTTCTTAGTACATCCCTAGACGTCGTAAGGAACCTACAGTCCAAATTTGGAATCTCTAGACCCACCGGTTTGGGCTGTGCGTTGATATATAGTTAAGTCAGTCAGGACTTTGAATTTTATATATATAGATGAAGAAAAAAAAAAACGGTCCGGTCCGGTTCGATCCGGTCCGGTACGGCCCGGTACGGTGCGGTTCCTTACAGACCGATCAGGTCTGATCCGTTCCGGTCCGGTCCGGTCCGTTCCGGTCCGGTCCGGTCCGTTCCGGTCCGGTCCGGTCCGGTCGGTCTGGACCTTATAAGGATCCTACATGTCAAATTTGGCATCTCTAGACCCAGCGGTTTGGGCTGTGCGTCCCCTCGGAACTTCGTATGCGTATATCTTGCTTTCCCGTGGGATTTTTGAAAAATCCTTTTTTGTACATCCCTAGACGTCGTAAGGAACCTACATGCCAAATTTGGAATCTCTAGACCCAGCGGTTTGGGCTGTGCGTTGATATACCCTCGCAACTTCGTTTGCGTATATCTCGGTTTCCCGTAGGAATTTTGAAAAATCCTTTCTTAGTACATCCCTAGACGTCGTAAGGAACCTACAGTCCAAATTTGGAATCTCTAGACCCACCGGTTTGGGCTGTGCGTTGATATATAGTTAAGTCAGTCAGGACTTTGAATTTTATATATATAGATGAAGAAAAAAAAAAACGGTCCGGTCCGGTTCGATCCGGTCCGGTACGGCCCGGTACGGTGCGGTTCCTTACAGACCGATCAGGTCTGATCCGTTCCGGTCCGGTCCGGTCCGTTCCGGTCCGGTCCGGTCCGGTCGGTCTGGACCTTATAAGGATCCTACATGTCAAATTTGGCATCTCTAGACCCAGCGGTTTGGGCTGTGCGTCCCCTCGGAACTTCGTATGCGTATATCTTGCTTTCCCGTGGGATTTTTGAAAAATCCTTTTTTAGTACATCCCTAGACGTCGTAAGGAACCTACATGCCAAATTTGGAATCTCTAGACCCAGCGGCTTGGGCTGTGCGTTGATATACCCTCGCAACTTCGTTTGCGTATATCTCGGTTTCCCGTAGGAATTTTGAAAAATCCTTTCTTAGTACAACCCTAGACGTCGTAAGGAACCTACAGTCCAAATTTGGAATCTCTAGACCCACCGGTTTGGGCTGTGCGTTGATATATAGTTAAGTCAGTCAGGACTTTGAATTTTATATATATAGATTAATCATAAATAAATGGTCATAAATAAATGGCTTATAAAGCCAATACATTCGTCATACAATATCAAATCACCCAGGATATTACTTTTATTTACAAAAGTTTATGAAAAAAAAAACTTTTTTAATTTTATTTTAATGTATTTTTATTTTATTTAATTCAATACATTAGTTCTATGAAAGTTTTGAAGTCTTTCGCACTATCATTACTTGACAATCAAGTCGGAATCGAAGGTACCATCCTATTGTCATTATAATTGATAGGAATACTGGGAAAATAAAATTAAAAGTAATACAAATACTTGTCGTTTTATCTTGAAAAATTTTAAAGACGACGAACGCTGTTGTTATGAATTTATAAAATAATTAAGTTATAAATAAATGGCATAAAAAGCTAATACATTTGACATACAATATCAGATCACCCAGGATATTGCTTTTATTTACAAAAGTTTATGTAAAAAAAATAAAACGTTTTTAATTTAATTTTAATGTATTTTTTTTTATTTAATTCTGTTTGTTGTGCGAAATGTCTATTTTTCCCCAAAAAGAGACGTTTAATCATTTATTTTGCAAGTGAAACATTGAATACTTTTTGCACTTCAATATTTTTTAATCCTGCTGGCACTTACGTCCTGAACGGCCTGTTGAGAAGAAGTAAGCACCAGAATCTCAACCGTTAGCCTTTTCTAAACATAAAAGTATCTGAAGATTTTTATGCATTGCAAAATATTGTAAGAATTAAGAATACAAAGCAAAAAAATTATTATCTTCATATCAACCCATAATCACGGCATTGTAGAGATACGGGTCTTCAATCAATACATTATTTCTATGAACGTTTTGAAGTCTTACGCCGCGCCGTAAGCAATTTCTGTATGTTTCACGACTTACAGCGAAAATTAAAAATAAAATATTTAAAAAATAAAGTGAACACGCCGTATAGGCCGACGTGTTTATGCACATCAATTATAAAGGCACTGCGCGGAACCGCGTCCGTCCGCGAGGGCCGCGCGCCGAACATTCGGAGGTCATCCGTCTTGACGTACTTATGTGAGAATGAGAAATATTCGTTTTTTTATACTTAAGCCTTTTTACGTTAGAGCCGTATTGAAATGGGATATAAAATTTTCTTTGATTAGTGCGAGTGCAGGTGATTAGTAATTGAGGATGAATCACACTCAGTACCACAAATTCTACTACCAAATCTTTTGTATCGTAGTAATTGAAGGTGAATCACCCTCAGTTACTAATCACCTGCACTCGCACTAATCAAAGTGAAAATCATAGTAATTTTACTTAAGCATTTTTACTTTATGGCCTTATTAGAATTTGACATGAAGTGTATTAACTATTGACGCGCTGCAATACGATGTAATTAAATAAATCAATTGTACTCAATTCATACCACCATCTGATTCCAAAGCCACCGACTTGGCGGGCTCTTTAGTCGATTGAGCCCGCTTAAATGGTGTCCGCGATTCGATTGACAAATTGAATTCGATCGACAACAGCCCCGGCTTAACATATCCTCCGAAGCACGGAGAAGCTCGAAGTAATGAAAAATGAAACCCATTCAGAATCTAGTCACAGAGAGAAATATCAAATTCCAAGTAAAAAATGTGGCAAGTGTCATTTTGACATTAGTGTCAAATTCACACTAATACGCGCCAAAATTTGGGCCCACAGTTTATAAAACAACTAGCGAAACTCGCGCAACTCGTTTGCGTGTATTTATTTATGCAATGCAGCGCCATCTATATCAGATTTTTGACCAAATCCCACGGGGATCGCGTAGGTACTTTTCGGAAAAAAAAAATACCCTATGTGTTAATTCAAGGTATCAGCTACATACCAAATATCATAAATATTGGCCTATCCATTTGAGCATGAAGAAGTAACAAACATATACATAATTTTCGCCATTTTATTATTAGTAGGAAGTAGGATTGAAAATCAATTGTCGTTATGCACTGAGTAATAAAGATGAGTTTAGAACTTTGTTTTATGACTGCGCGAGCCAGCCGCGTTGACGCCTAGTATAACTTAAAAATAAAAAATAAAAATAAAAAGAGTTTATTTCGTTAAGCAAAGTTTAAAGTAAAAATAAGATTGACTTCCTCTTGTTAGTGTTAAATACACCTGTGTCAGAGGAAGTCGCTCCTCCATATCATAAAGTATGTACAATTTTGATGGGACAGTATTCATAGTAAGTATAATATTAATTTTTACGTTTTATTTCAAATAATTTCTAGTTTTAGATAATAATTAGTTCTTACTACTCACTAATAACTACATATTTCCATTTCCATGGGTACACCACACCAGGATTTAAAACCACACAAGTTACGGTAAACAAGGTTCCTTGACCTGCACTATCAGAACTCTATACAAAAAAATAATGCAAAAATACAGAAAATATTCTTGGCAATTAATTACTTGACTCGTATCTTACGGTAATGAGTATCTAGCTTCCCTTTACAGATCCAATAAGCCGCCATGACGCATCGCTTTTTTTTTATACATAAAAGCAAATAGTTTTTGCTCTTGGTTTTACTCACAACAGTTGTTTAGGATGCAAATAAGGGAGAGAAGTGAAAAACAAACGCAAAAAAATGTAATAAAATAAAAGGTTACAGACGCAGAAAAATAGAAAGAATGAACAACGAAAAATACAACAAAAAAGAAACATAAAAAAGTACAGTTATCAAAATATAAAAAATGTTAAAAAATATATTAACAACATTGGTTTGCAAACAATCTTCGTACCGTCCGTCTCTCTCTCAATACCCGTACTCCGTTCCGTCGTGGGTAAAAAGAATTTACTCTCCAGCCTCACGGCTAGTTCGTTCGTAGCCCCAGTAGTGTGAATTGCCATCTCTCTTAGCTATGATGTCTTATGTTTCAATTGCTCTCACGTTGAGTTAGAATTACCCCAGCAGTGTTGCTACAAGACAGCTGGGGTAATTCAGCGACTGACACCACGAAGGATTGGTCAAGGATTAGTCAATAAACGCCTGCCGTGAGACACCATGGTGTCAATCGACCACGTCCCAAATAATGTTAGTCGATCTACACCATGGTGTCAATCAGCCAATTCCAAAATAGTCCTTCCGTGATTGACACCATGGTGCCAATCCTTCGTGGTGTCATCGATGAAATAACCACAGCTGGGATATAGTTTCTCCCCCGGGTCGTCAATAAGCTTCATTTCATACTGTCAATCTGAGGTCGCCGTTGTTGATCCTGTCTAGGAGACAGCAGTGCGAATGTATGGTGGACTTGTCCCGGTTTACAATACGTGAAACCACTATGGGCGAAAAAAATATGGCGGCCCTTGGCCAGTAAAATTTTTGGGGAGGCCTGATTTTTTTTTTCGTGTCCACCTCTTAGTGTTCCAATATCGTTTTTAAAGTCTTAAAAATATTGAGAGTGTAGGAATGGTTGAAGTAGTATTTGATCATTCGGTGATGTTTTAAATTTTTATATAACTTATAAAGAATAGATCGTATATAGATTAGATTTTAATCACCTTTTAAATGGTAGCCTAATTGTGATTATATTTGTTTTGTAAACTCGAAAATTTTTGCATAGTCAACGAGCCATGTAATGGAGAACTACGTTTTGTTAGAGATAAAATTATTATGCAAACAATGAAAATTTAGACGATAGCTTTAAAACGTATCCTACTGATATTATAAAGGCGAAAGTTATGTGTATGTTTGTTACTTCTTTTCCCTCAAATGGCTGGGCCAATATTTATGATATTTGGTATGTAGGTAGCTGATACCTTGGATTAACACATAGGGTACTTTTTATCCCGAAAAGTACGCGATTCCCGTAGGATTTGATCAAAATTCTGATATAGAAGGCGCTGCTGTGCATAAATAAATATACGCTAACTAAGCTGCGCTGGTTTCACTAGTAATTTATAAAAACAAATATGAGGAGCTCGATGGCGTGTGACACACAGCGGTGTGTCGCACTTTGTAGCAATGTTGACCCTAGCCTGTATTTGGATTGGTTATTTCGAGATAGGTATAGAAATGAAAACTAAAGTCAAAGTAGAAATATTTTTATTCAAAAAGGCATATTACAAGCTCTATCGAATCGTCATATTTTTTTTTTATAAAGATACAAAAAGTAGCCTATGTCACTCTCCAACTCCATCCCTTCAACTATCTCCACTTAAAAAATTACGTCAATTCGTCGCTCCGTTTTGCCGTGAAAGACGGATAAACAAACAGACACACACACTTTCCCATTTATAATATAAGTATATAGTAGATTAGTATTAGTATGGATATGCTTTATTTGCAATACACAGACATGATAACAGTAAGTACGTATAAACTTAATAACTTACAGACTAGTGTTTTGCATGCCATTTGCTTCAAATTGCTGTCTTCCACGTAGTTGTTAAGGAGGGAAGTCCTTTCAATACTTTCTACTCCGGCTATCTTCTTTCTGATTAATTCGTTGTGAGTTCCAAGACAGCCTGTAGTTTCTCCCCCGGGACGTCAATAAGCTTTATCGCTTATTGTCAATCTGAGGTCGCCGTTGTTGATCCTGGCTACATAGGAGACACATCGGTGGGAATGTGTGGTGGGCTTGTCCCGAGACTAGTGTTTTGCAACAAGGCGGCTTTATTGCTGACAGCAATCCCTTCAAGGCAACCGAAATTCTTCGGCTGCTGTTGTCGATGAATGACATTCGTTAAGCCAAGTTTGTGGCCTTCAGCCGACTTGAAATAAAGAGGATTTCTTTTTAAAGGAATCGCTATTTAAACGTGTTATTTTGAACGTTATATCTACAATAATTAATTAAATTACCATTATTAACTGTGTGGAATAGTGGTTGATCATAATCGCATTCTCGCTTAACTTTCATTAACGCCCACAAAGCTGTTGAAAGACAGAAGTATCTTGTCATGAAGTCACTGAGACACTTCGACGACCTTGCGTAATGGTCATGCCAGCCCGCCACCCAGGAGGTTTGAATCCCGGTCGGGTCATGATGAAAAACGAACTTTTTCTGATTGGCCTGGATCTTGGATGTTTATCTATATTTGTATTTGTTATAAAATATTGCAAAATATAACACAAGTCTCGAATTTACTTTGGGGCTAGCTCAATCTGTGTGACTGTGATTAGACCTATTTATTTATTTATTTATTACCTGTTCACCTCATTCGTGGTTGGCAAATAAGTTTTCTTCCATTTTCTCGTATCAGTTCTTTGGTCCGTATTATGTTCTTCCACATATTTTTTATGACAGAGGAGGTGACAAATGAGCTAGCTGGTCACGTGATGGTCAGCGATCACCGCTGCCCATGGACATCCACGACTACGAGATCTTGGATGCGTTGCCCACCTATGAAGGAATGAAAAAGTAACTTGGGAAGTACTGCCCCGGTCGAGCCAGCCCATTTTCGAGCCACTACCAGTTTCATAGTAGTAGCTAGGATTAATCA
The DNA here is from genome assembly GCA_905163395.2 of Endotricha flammealis. Lineage (NCBI taxonomy): Eukaryota > Metazoa > Arthropoda > Insecta > Lepidoptera > Pyralidae > Endotricha > Endotricha flammealis. Next base: position 3,885,447 of record LR990883.1, read on the forward strand.
CTCTAAAAACGACAGATAACAGTCGTTATGCCTACTCAGGTGGTCTGAAAACACACCAGCAACACAAGCATTTAACACCAATAGCGGGATACACAAGAAAAAGTATACAATTTTAATACAAACCAGCTTGATTAGTCAACAATCGTTATTTTTTTCTTTTTAAAAAATAACGGGTTATTTTTTCCGATATTTAAATATAACTGTTACGGACGCGTCTCTAGGTGTTCTCTCAGTGCCGTATTTAGCGCGGGGCCTGTTTTACACATTAACATTGGGCCCTTGGTTTATGACTTTAGATCAACTCGTAGTATGACTCATCAGTGTTCACTTTTACAAAGATACTGCAATATTTCAAATAACAACTGAAAATGTTGATACCAAATCTTGTGGTAAATGGTTTTTTTGTAAATTTACACCACCTAATGGAATTTGGTTAGTACATAGCCTTTTATACGTATCTATACATATAATAAAACAGTAGACCCCGGTACATTGAACATACTAAGAGCGTTTGTTCAATAATGGACTTTTTATGGTTGAGATTTTGATGAACATCTATGACACCAGGGAAGTTGCTTCAAAGTCAAATTCAAAAGAAAGAAACGGAGAGAAAGATATTAAGAAATGAGTTGGTAACGCATTTTTAGCGCTCAAAATATGTAATTAGGCCTATTTTAATAAAAATGTTTTGAGTTTGTGTTTGCGAAAAAAATATAGAGGGCCCTCAAAACGGGGCACGTAGCGTCTTTGCTATATGTAATCCGGCCCTGTGCCTGACAAGGTGTGCTTACACACACAGACACAAGTCCCCACACTAACGAGGGTCTGATATGCATCGACCTACCAGGTAATTATATGTTTACAAACAGACCAGCTATATGTATACCTCTGTAGGACAAGTATAGGTTGAATAGAGATGGTAAACCATCGATAAAAAATATATTTTCGATATATGAATATTAACATTTTTTTTGTGACAATTATCGATAAAAAATTTACTTTATAACAGAAACCTTTTTTGAATGAATTAGGTTAATGATATTAAATTATTTTATTTTCCAATTTTTTTGAATGAAATCTCGTGAGAACATACATAAAATTTTTCGAATGATTCGAAAATGATATAACATTATTTGCTCACATTTTAATTGTATCTATAACTGATCATATCAAATAATTTATTTCTCTCTCCAATCTCATTTTCACGTTGCTTTTTAGTACATCAAATTAAAAAAGAAGAAAAAATGTGGGAGGCTGGTCTATCTATACATTCAACAGCACAGTGTATAAAATATATTTTTTACTGACATTCCTATCTTTAGTAACCCTATAGATTGATAGCAAAGAAAATAAATCGTTCAAGTTTACAATTTATATAGTATCGTATATGCACCGATGCTACTAAATAATTATAAATCGATAGTCTTTACTTTTTTTTTATACAACACAGGTGGCAAACAACCATACGGTCGACCTGATGGTTAGCCGTCACCGTAGCCTATAGACGTTTGCAATACCGGGCGTATCACTCACGCGTTGCCAACCCTCCCAACCACCCCAAGTGGAGTTCTGGAGAACTTACTCACCGTAGGAGCACAACATGGCCGAGACCAATGCTATTTGGCTACGATCTTCTGTAAGGTGGAGGTCCTTCCCCAGACGGGCTGCTCCGATTTGAGCGGATTATCCGCTGTGCCCTACCTCTCTTATTTCCATCCATTCTCATTGATACTGTCAAAGTGATGCGATACTTTTTAAATTTAATATCTGCAACTCTCGCAATAAAAACAGTTAAAAATCTATCTATCTCACAAGCGCTATCTTTCTCATACAAAATTTAGAACGGGTTGAACTTGACGGGAGCGTGTTGGGAGTAGTCGGTTCTATTAGTTATTTTAATTGATATGAAACGGAACAAGCCCACCACACATTCCCAACAATGTGTCTCCTGTGTTGCCAGGATTAAAACGGCGACCACAGTTCCTACTTTATAAAAGCGAAAGTTATGTGTAAGTTTGTTACTTATTCACGCTCAAATGGCTGGGCCAAGATTTATGATATTTGGTATGTATGTAGCTGATACCTTGGATTAACACATACGGTACTTTTTATCCCGAAAAGTATGCGATTCCCGTAGGATTTGGTCAAAAGTCTGATATAGATGGCGCTGCTGTGCATAAATAAATACACGCAAACGAAGTTGCGCGGGTTTCACTAGTTGACATTAAGCGATGAAGCTTATTGACGTCCCTGAGGAGAAACTACAGTTGTTTTATTTTAAACTAGCTGACCCGTGCCCACTTCGTTGGGCATAATGTTAAAAGCCTTTTTATTTTTTGGTTTTTTATATAACCTATGACACTCAGCAATAATGTGGCTTTCTATTGGTGAAAGAATTTTTAAAATCGGTTCAGTAGATCCCGAGATTACCCCTCACAATTTAACAAATACACAAACTTTACCTCTTTATAATATTAGTATAGATGAATGTCGAATACGAATCTTTTTCATGTAAATTGGCGCTTACAACCCGCGTTCGACCCGTTTCGTTCACTATGTCTTCCAGCGAGTTTCTGAAAAGCATTTAAATTTTAATTTCACATTTAGTCTCGCTATCTCCTTTTTTCCTCTTTAGTCTGACAGAGACAACTTTAATTTATTGTGTAAGCTTTAAAATGCATTTCAGAAACTGTTAGATGCTACGCTGTATACTCGGCGACAATCAAGAGTCGATCTTTAGGATGAAATAACGTTAAGGATGACAAGTATAATATATCGATTTCCATAAAATAATATTATTTTCATAAATAAATATATATCTGTATAAAATATGACGTAGAAATTGCTATGTTCAATACAATTTGAATGCTGTTCTTGGCATAACTATTATGCTATGTAAAACAGCTCTTAAATACTATGTTTATTAATATACAGTGTTGTACCGGTCGATATCGATAGAATGAGTTTAAATATGTAAAAAATCTCTACATAATATCATATTATTTAAAAGTTTATACATATGAAAAAGTGCCTAAATAGAATCAATCTTAGATTTTTTTTGTTTATTTTCTGAGTTTTACCAGCGCAAAATCTGTTGTCCTTGTTCCGAAATAAAAATCTATTATACACTTCCCTAGGTCTCGAAATTGTCGAAATCAGTTATTCATAAAAATTTAATGAAATTACTTTGTTTTTAGCACATTAAAAAATACTAATTTTCGCACAGTATAAACAAAAGGCCCGCAACAACCCGGGGACTCTGTGCTTCATGAGTGGCGGTGATCACTTAACAACACGTGACTCGCGTGCTTGTTCGCCAACCTATTACATAAAAATTAAAGAATAAAAAACGTAAAATATTTAATTCACTGGATGAATATCAATAATTTTTTTTTGTCAATTTATCGATATCAATAAAACCTTGATGGTCCCATCACTAGTACACTGGACGTTTCTCTGGCACGTACAGACAGACAGTATTATCAGAGTAATGACAGATCTCAAGTCAGGCTAAGACTACGTGAGGCAAAAATACCGCAAGTGAATACAATATACCAATGCAGTGACATTTATAAAAAGCCATTCAATATTGAATCTTATTTTAAATTATCATAAGAACCACGTGTTTTTAGCATAACAGCATAACTAATTTGGCCGGTATTCGAGCGTGCCATGCGATGGCGGGAAATTATTTTTCAAAAATGGAATTTATTCTTTTTTATATTTCGGTTTTAGATTCTGACATTAAGTAGACCATAAAGAATTTATTATTTAAAAAGAAACAACCTGTTGGCAACTCAAAGGTTCCTTCGTCCAGGCAACTCGACTAAGATTTGACTGGATTGAATTTGTCCGCGTAAATAATTTAACGAAAATTTATTGCAGAAACTTCCAAAAACGCAAGGCCAACCTTAGTTTGTCGCGCAGACTTTTCTAATTTTGTGTAAAATGGAATGGAAATGATTAGTTTGTTTTTCGTGTTCTGATATAATATGAATATGAATTAAATGACAAAAAAGCCCAGAGCCAATACATATAATATGAATTTTTGCGCCAAAGACTACGAGAGCGTCTACTTTGAGCTCTTGATTAAAAAAATAATTTCTGTATGTTTTATGGTTTAAGGTGGTACGTTTCGGACCGCGCGGAATTTTTTGTTTTTTTTTTGTTTTTACAAATTTACATCTGCCCGTATATGTGCATAGTGCATAATGCACGTTTATAGGGAAAAAGATGCATCGTGGACATTCATAATAAGAAGAGCTAATATTTATAATTTATTTGATAATTATTCAGTAGACATATTGTATTTGTTGTCGCCGAAACAATTTTCACGAAAATTCTATCAATGATTGAGATGCAATTTGTAAAAATAAAAAAAATTTGAAAACCGAAACGTACCACCTTAATTAATAGCATTGGTAGCGTAATGTTATATCTGATCTGATCTGATCATCTGATAAAGTGCATAGTTAGAGTTTATGATCAGCTAGGTTACTCTGCATAGCAATCGCGATTTTAATTACAATTCTGCATAATTTCAAATGCAAAATTAACAGCAAATCCTAATTCGTACCATTGTAATTTTATACTTTACTAACTATTTGGTTAGCATACAATCCGATTTCATATAGTTTAGATAGATAGATAGATAGAATAAGCTTTATTTGCAACACACAATCAATTAATACAGTAAACAGTAAAAGTTACAAACTAGTGTATATGCAACAAGGCGGCCTTATTGCTCAAAGCAATCTTTTCAAGGCAACCTTAGGGTAACGAATTTTTGTATGAAGTGTTTAGTATTTAGTTACCGCTAGTTTAGCTGTAAAGAGTACATAAAATTAACAATCCAATGGCGATCGTGCGGAATTATCTTCAAGTGTAAGGGGGGTAGGAGGTATTAAAAGTGCATTTACGTGTTGACTTCAATATCCGCCTTATCTAAAGATATTTTATTATCGTCTTTCTTTATCTGATTACTAAACATAAAATGAATACTCTGTTTTGAATATCAACATCATCGTCACAGCCACAAGCAGTCCTCTGCTGGACATAGGCTTCCCCCAAATGTCTCCAGCATGACCGGTTAGCATGCCTGCATTTAGCGGCATCCTGCGACTTATAACTTCACTTTCTTAGTTGAATGTTATACTACATGAATACGTTGCGGCTCTTCATTTTCTAAACACTGGCTACAAAAATAGGAATGCAGAAGCCATAACTTAAAAAAAAGACGCATATAAAAATATTTTAGTCTATAATCAAAGATGGCGACGAAAAGTTACTAGAAGCGGGGCTTAGGAAAAACTAGTTAAGCCAACATTTGCAAAGGTTAATGAGAGCCATGTCTATATCGATCTAATTAATCTATTATCGTTTCTAGATAAAAAGCTAAATTTCCTTTAAAACATCTTGATAAACTAATATGGCGTTAAATGAAACAAAAACTTTTTTTTGTAAGAAAATAAGATTTTCCGTCCTTCACCCCAAATTGTTGTCTTCATGCCCAAACCTTTAAGCACATAGGTGTACTTAGGATTAATTGTGTTTTTTTTTTTAAAGATAAGCTTTTGCATTCTTGTCCGTTGAAATTAACGAATTAGTCGCTGTATGTGCGTCGACAGTTTTTGGTAAACACAAAAATGGTTGCGTTTGGTGCGTTCTTCAAAAATGCATAGCGTGGTTCGTGCGTTCAATATACTAACCAGTGTCCATGTAATATATACAGTCTCTGACTTCTTCTTGAATGCAGCATCTTGTTTATAAAAAATAATATGATCACCGACTGTTATGATCTGTTCGTAGTAATAAAAATTTATGAACGAAAATAGTATGTTGCTACTTCTTCACGGCCAAATGATTTGACCAATTTTTATGATATTTTGGTGTGTAGGTATCTGATACCTTGGATTAACAGATAGGATACTTTTTATCCCGAAAAGTACGCGATTCCCGTGGGATTTGGTCAAAAATCTGATATAGATGGCGCTGCTGTGCATAAAATTAAACGCGGGAACACCGCAGCAACTTGTGAGGAATAGAATTAGGAGGACTGATTTATTATGGTACACAAATCGGTAAGTAGTCAAACGAAGATTGGGATTAAGTTTATTAGGTGAGCCTATATGTATATAATACAATTAGCACAAACTTTACTTCAAAAATTCAAAATTCAAAACTTTTATTCAGAGAATAGGTTTTCACAAACACGTTAATCTCTTGTCAGAGTATACAGTAATAAATGATTTGTATAAATTTATCTACTCTTACTACTACCATTTCGGAAACAAAAGCAAAATGACCACTGGTGAAAAGAACTTAATTTGGATTTAAATCGTTGTAATATAACTACGCGCAAAAACTGCTAAGTTTAAGTGGATGGGCTGGACATGTCTGTCGTATCGTATGCGGCCGGAAAGATGGGCAAAGGTATCAACTTTTTGGATTCCGAACGAGCGACGAGGTAGAGGAAGACCGAGGAGGCGATGGCGGGACTAGATGCCTTCTTAGACAGCTGCCTGGCCAGAAGTAGCTTTGGACCGTGACAAGTGGAGAAAGGGAGGGGAGACCTTTGACCAGCAGTTGGAAAACAAAACCTTCAGGCTAGGAAAAAAAAATATATCTAGTAATATTTAAACATTGTTTTACACGTGCAACAATAATATAAGATTATTATAAGGTAAAACGCATAGCAATCAATCAAGTATGCGTTGTCTAACCTAATAAATTAATATCGTTTGGACATCCTGTATGCACTACTGCCTTCAAGGTTATAAACGTATAACTAGTCATTATGATTTATCGATATCGGCAATATATCAAAATGATTTGTACACATCACTAATTAGATATTGTTTTATACATTGCCAACATTATAGAAAAAAAATTAATCACAAATATAAAAATTAAAATATAGGATGTTACTACAAATTAAAGTTAAATCTAATCTATATATATAAAAATGAAACCCGTTTTCCGTTGTCACGACATAACATGAAAACGGCTTGACCGATTTGGCTGATTTTTTTTTTAGAATATTCCTTGAAGTACGAGGATGGTTCTTACGGAGAGAAAAATTTAAAAATTCCCACGGGAAAGCGGGATACACGCAAACGAAGTTGCGCGGGTTTCGCTAGTTAGAAATATAAAATTAAAGGATATTTTCGAAAACCGAAGTTTCACAACATATCGCCATAATAAAAGAATTAGAATTTTAATTTTGTTTTTGGAGAAATGGAAGCTAAATTTAAAATAAGTTCCTAATTTTGACCGACCGAAATCAACGCACCACGCGCTCTATATATTGAAGATTTATTTGTAAACTATATACATAAAATTTTAAGTCCTGACTGACTTAACTATATTATATCACAGCCCAAACCGCTGGGTCTAGAGATTCCAAATTTGGAATGTAGGTTCCTTACGACGTCTAGGGGTGTACTAAGAAAGGATTTTTCAAAATTCCCACGAGAAAGCGAGATATACGCAAACGAACTAGTATTTTACTAGTCACTATAAAATAAAGTCATGTTAGTTACACTATTTATAACTCAAGAGCGGCTGAAGCGATTTGGCTGAAAATTAGTGGAGAGGCAGCTTAGAACCAGGAGAAGGACATAGGGTAGGGTAGGGTAGGGTAGGGTAGTACCTCTAAGGCGGAACAAAGTTCGCCGGGTCAGCTAGTAAATTATATTAATCATATTTATCTCTTTTAAGGAGGAGCTCGATGGCGTCGCTCTGTCGCACTCTAATATGAACACGCAAGTTAAGCGACGTCGACCCTGGCCAGCGTTTGGATGGGTTTCGTTATCTCGAGCTTCTCCGTGCTTCGGAGGGCACGTTAAGCCGTCGGTCCCGGCTGTTATCGGTAGATGACAGTCGTTAAGCCAAGTCGGTCGCCTTCGGGCGGCTTGAAAACACCGGCCTCTGCCAATCCGCATTGGAGCAGCGTGGCAGAGTACGCTCTAATCACCTTCGATTGAAGGGAGACCCGTATCCCAGCAGTGGGATGATTATGGGTTGATATGATGATCTCTTTTAAGAGCCGCACTTGTCAGTGTATGTAGCAGCCTCAATTTTCTTCTCATCTGCCAGCTATTTTACCTCTTTAGAAGACACGACGCGTGACTTTTCCTTCGCTTGATCCATGTAAGATCTTCTCGGTCTTCTTCTTCCTCTTCTACCCTCTATTGTCTTGTAGGGTTACACACACATTGGTATCATGTAGAGACAGTATTAATGTCCCGATAGATTAAATGAATATTGTAATTGCGTAATAAATATTTTGGCAGCAAAATAATTTTTTTTTGTACATTCTAATAACATTTATAATAATTTAAACCCATTTAGTTTTACATGCTTTACGCCAGTTCAAGCGCTTTATGTATTATTAATCGTGTTAAATGTCAAAACGTCAGAGAAATAATATGTCATTAACATAATTCAGTACTTTGTAATAACATAATAAAAAAACATCTGTCCTAGTATTATACACAGTGTTATTACCTATCTAGGTTCTAGATCTATAACCTGAGGGATATAGGACATGTGACATGAGTAATGAGGTTAGATGTGGAAGGACAATCAAGACAAGCCAACCACACATTCTCACCGCTGTCTCCTGATAGCCAGGATCAACAAAGGCGACCTCAGATTGACATGCAAAGATGCTTATTGACGTCCCGGGGGAAACTACAGCTGTATTAGAACTCACAACGAATATAATGAGAAAGATATCAGATGGAGTAGGAAGGAAGTATCGAAAGGTTTTCCCTCCCTAGCAATTACGTGAGAGTGAGAGACAGCAATTTATGGAAGGATATAATACTGTTTTAGAAGAGGTTGACCGAAGAAAAGATGAATTATTCTGTGAAAGTAGATTAGAAGGAATATGCTCTTAAAAAAAAACATAAGTAATAATGAAACAAAAAAATTTAAAAGAAAATAAATAGAAAAAAAATTAAGATACTTGATACCTACATATTGAAAATAAAAAAATACTGGTCGTCAGATCATTTGTCTTCTACTCAACTTTAAAAAAAATACAAGACAATACCAACATTCCCACATGAACAAACAACTTTTTAAATCTACAATTATGGAATCACACGTTGCATTTTGACAGGTCACAGACAATGTAGAAAAAAATGTCACTGGCCAGTCGTAATTTTGGGCGCGAATTTTTCTCACGATTTAAAAAAAAGACAAGCCCCGAAATCTAACAATTTTTGTGACTAATTTGAAAATAATTGTAGTGGTCGACTTCCGTCTCAAGTCTCCAAAGAAAAACCACAATTGCCGTGTTGCGTGCTACATAGAAACAATGCTACGGAAAAAATAAAAAAAATACAATGTAGGTATTACATAGACAACAAACTTATTTTATCATACGCTTTTTTATTCAATAGATCTTATAGACATATGAATAAAAACTAGAATCGTTTACTGCATTACTTCTTTAGATGTAAAGGTTAAATTTGTTAGTTTGTGCAAAGGAAACTCGTTGTGAGCGGTGCATAGAAGGCCATTTGAGTCACATCTTTTTATTAAATTATTTTTATGTTAGATAAGGTTGCAAACAATCTTTTTCACCCATGCTAATTGTTAAGTCGGACTTTCCATACATTGTTTTTAAAAGACCTTAACACAAATTAATTAAGAAAGGTAATTAATTATTCAAGAGAGGTAGAGCACAGCGGATAATCCGCTCATATCGGAGCAGCCCGTCTGGGGAAGGACTTCCACCTTACAGAAGATCGTAGCCAAATAGCATGGGTCTCGGCCACGTTGTGTTCCTACGGTGAGTAAGGTCTCCAGAGCTCCACTTGGGGGGGTTCGGAGGGTTCCAACGCATCAGTGATACGCCCGGTAGCAAGCGGCTGGCTACGGTGATGCTTACCATCAGGCGGGCCGTAGGCTTGTTTGTCAACTTTGTAGTATAAAAAAAATACGACTAGCCAAATGGCCACTACTATGAACTGGTAGTGGCTCGTAAATGGGCTGGCTTGAACAGGCAGTACGTACCATTCTCACAGAATATCGACGTGAAATAGCGATGAAATGCCAACGTGTTTCCTACGTCACTCTTCGCAGTCCTTATCATTTTTCATTCCTTCATAGATGGGAAACGTATCCAGGATCTTGTAGTCGTAGATATCCGCGGGCAACGGTGATTGCTTCCCATTCGGTGACCCGACAGTTTATAGCGCTTATAGGAGCCGATCCGCGCTGGTAACCGGCGCAGACAGTCTCTATGAACGTCGCCGACAAGTTCCGACAATCTTCAACACGCGCTGGTCAGCGCTGGCACCGCCATGCACATTTTCTATAGTCTCTGCTTCAATCTACTTGCTTTATGTAGCTGTTACCTGCGTGGATCGGCTCCTATAAGCGCTGGTAGGCTTCCAGCTTTCGTTATGTATACGGCCTTCCACAATTCTTCAACAATGGCAATCTAATGAACATGAAGTCTAGACCTTCACTTCGTTTTGCTAGTCTCCTTTTCTGTATTGTTAGGACTCGGGCACCATCCTATTTGTCACCAGTCACCATCCTCTGTCATAAAAAAGTAAGAAAAATGAGAATTTCCATTGATGAAGTTATGATCACAAGAACTATAATAAATAATGTAAAATGCAACAGATAATATATCACTTCATCGGCGTTGTATACAAGAAAACATTTTTCTTGGTATAAAACGAACGTGAATTTCTTAATATTGTTGGGAAAATATCGATAAAAAATAATCCTAATCAATAACAAAATATTATAAACAATGGCTCTTTGATCCAAAAGTACTTTAAAGGATAAAGGTAAGGGAAATAAATGGAAACAGGAGAGTTCAAAATAAAATAGATTAAAATAAAATAAAATTACAGACCCAAGAGAAAATCGATGGCAAAGAATCAAATACAATAGACAAAGACAATAATGACATTTAATTAAATAAAAACTATAAAAAATAATAATTCCATCAAGCTTGGAGCAAGTATTTTTATCGAAATCTAACGTTAACCTACTTATACATTGGAATACGAAAGCATTCCAACAGACCTGTTTTAAAATTTAAAATTTAACATTAAAATTCAATTGTTGCAAAAAAATATCGATGTTTTTATCGATTAACTTCGCATCACTAATTGAATTGCATTCTTACGTAACTTTATGAGTTACTGTGTAGCATGCAGTGATATTGATTAATGTTTAGTTTTTTATATCGACTTTTAGTAATACAATGATGGTGTATCGATATCAAAGTGTACGGAAAAGCCCGATATCATTGCCTGTATTAAAACGAAATGAACACCCAAGTAAAGCCATGATAAGCCAGTATTTGGATGGGTTTCATTATCTCCAGCGGAGAGTGCATTAAATTAACACGTCGATCCTGGCTGTTGTCGATGGATGTCTTTAAGCCAAGCCGGTCGCCTTCAGGCGGCTTGAAAATACTGGCCTCTGCCAATCCGTATTGGAGTAGCGGGGCAGAGTACGCTCTAATCCCCTTCGATTGAAGTTAGACCCTTGCAGTGAGATGATTATGGGTTGAAGAACACTGGCTAGGGTCAAAGTTGCTTAACTTGCGTGTTCGTCTTAGAACGCGACGACATGCCATCGAGCTTCACAAATCCCATTAGTGGTAATTTTACCTCAGTACCCCAAAACTATTGCATAAAAATTCGCGTGGAATTACAAAATACCTGCGTACCGTATCGCTCGCCGGAGAGACATGTCCATTCTGTCACAAAAACATTACCCGCCTTTTTTGTAGTGAGTGAAAACTCTTCGAGCGTTCTTGAAATGTCTTTATCCGCGCCGACTCGGTTTTGCCGACGACGCACGAATATTCGTGTTTTTGTTACGACAAAAATGTATCGATATTTTTTATCGATGTTTTATTTTGAAATCACTAATTTTAATTAATTTGGAAAACAAAAGACAAGTTAACTGTTAGTTGGGATTTTGGCGACAACTCGATAGCGACTCAACTTGAGCTCGTGATTAAAAATTTAATTTCTGTGTGTTTTAAGGTTTGATTAGTAGTATTGATAGTGTAATGTGAAACAAACATTAAAGTTAAAGTGCATAATCATTGGAGTAGATCAGGACCTATTAAAAGTTCTTCATCGTGTTGACTTCAAAATCCATCTTCTCTGAAGAAATAAAATTTTGCTACATTTTTCTTCGGTGTCTTGACTCTGACCCTCTTATTAATAAACAAAGATTTGCCAAGGTTTAACTAAAACTTGTTTTGTCACTTTCCAACTACATTTAATTTTCCTTAGGAATGACAGTGACAAAACACGTTTAAGTTAAACCTTGGTTAATCTTTGTTTAATAAGAGGGTTGAGAGTTTATACTAAATCAAGAAGCTCAGCTCTTTTTTTAATAATAAATAAATATATAGGGACAATTCATACAGATTGAGCTAGCCCCAAAGTAAGTTCGAAACTTGTGTTATGGGATACTAACTAACTCAATGATATTATATTTTATAACACATACATATAACATCCAAGACCCGGGGCCAATCAGAAAAAGTTCGTTTTTCATCATAACCCGACTGGGGATCGAACCCGGGACCTCCTGGGTGGCGGTCTGGCGTGGTAACCATTACGCCACGGAGGTCGTATCATCTTCTTTTGGCTGGTTGTACATAAATTACTCTGAATTAAAATTTGAATAAATTCAAAAATTAAAACAGAGAAAAAGTATAATGCAACATGAAACAAGTAATAAAATTATACATTATTGTCATTTTTCTTTTTGTATGTCAGACAGAACCTTTCTCAGAACACTGAATAATTCAATAAACAGACACCTTGGCTGAATTTTTTGCCAATATAAGAATTAATTTGATGTAAGCAATGGTTGTTTCATGTCATTTGTAAATTACAACTTTTGGTGATTTAAAATGGTCACTTTAAATTAAGAAATAAAAGTTCTTGACTTAAAAAAAACTAGAAATGTGTATTTGATACTGGTAATAGGTACACAGTGGAAATAATAAAATGAAAATATTTAATAATATTATAATAAAAATACATGACATGTTTACATGAAAGAAAATCAGAGAGTGACAAAATAATAGAAGGAACAACCAGTAGGGCAATTCACGTAATAAGAACCGATTCTAGTTCGATTCAACTACACTCGCTGTCCCGTTCAATTCCTATTTTGTATGAGTGAGACAGCGAGTGTCGTTCAATCGAACTAGAATCGGTTCTTGTTACGTGAATTGCCCCACAGCTTACTTCTAGTAGCCGCTGCTAGATCCGTGGTGTAATCTTGCATGGATGGACTTGCGTGGACTTTACTTAAATAAATTTTACACAATATTATACAGGGTTATTGGTAACTTATGCAAAACCTCTTTCTAAATTCTCTACAAATTATTGTTAAAATAAATCGATTTTAAATCACTTTTTTGCGATAAGGTAAAGTTAACCTAGGCAGCTTAGGTACATGAAAACGAACAATATTTACTATGACACCAATTTCGAAATCACGAAACAAAAATCAGCTGTTCCATACATTTTGTAGAGTACCTTTATGTATGAATATTTTCTAAAGAACAGCAGATTTTTTTGTCGTGATTTCGAAATTGGTCCCATAGTAAATATTGTTCGTTTTCATGTACCTTAGCTGCCTTTAAGAAGTTTTGCGTTAGTTACCAATAACCCTGTATATATATAAAATTCAAAGTCCTGACTGACTTAACTATATATCAACGCACAGCCCAAACCACTGGGTCTAGAGATTCCAAATTTGGTTCCTTACGACGTCTAGGGGTGTACTAAGGAAGGATTTTTCAAAATTCCCACGGGAAAGCGAGATATACGCAAACGAAGTTGCTAGTATTTTACTAGTTAATTAATTAAATTCTACACAATTCAAACTCCAAAAGCGGCACTTGAAATTGAGACAAGATTTTATCTTTTTTTATGACGAGTTTGTAACAGAGAGTATGTCTTCACATTAGAAACATTTTAACGTTTAAATGTAATAATACATGCTACTAGTCGCCAACACGGCTGAATTGTTTTATAAACTATGAACCCAAATTTTGGCGCGAACTAATAGTAGATACAAATATAATACTCAAATGTGATTTACTATAATTATTTCTAACGAATCAATGTATAATAAACATAAAATTTAAACCCCATCATCTGTATAAAAGACACCCCAATTGACTGATGATTAGGGTTGTCGAAACACAAAGCTGCCGCTAATTGTAATTGGTTTGTTAGCTTTTGGCAACCCTGCTGGGAGGGCGTTGCTATGGCGACAGGAGATAAGCTAATTATGACATATGTTTGATCAAGGGTCAGATTTGGTTTAATTTGTCAATTTGGACCACCTGCCGGGTGTGATTTTGGGTATCTGCATGAATCAGAGAGCTGGCCAGTGACGTGTTTTTTCTCAAATGCATTTTATGGAATTTTATTTTAAATAGTAATATTTTTTTATACCACAAAAGTGGCAAACAAGCATGTGGCCGGCCTGATGGTAAGGCGTCATCTTAGCCTATCTATAGACGCTTGCAATACCGGGGGTATCACTCACGCGTTGCCAACCTCCCCAACCTTAAACGTGCCCTCCGAAGCACGGAGAAGCTCGAGATAACGATACCCATGCAAACGCTGGCTAGGGTCGACGTCGCTTAACTTTCGACTGCGACACACAGCGACGCCATAGAACAACCCAGTAAAGCATCACAAGCCATTAGATATTACATGTATTCTCCTTTCCTAATATTACGCTCATTATTTTGTTATTGGAGATCTTTGATGCCCGTTTTATAGCACAAATTATTTATTGTATTCTGCGCCCCCTTGCTCTAGTTTTCTTGGTGTTGAATTTCAATATTTTGATAGATACCCTATATTGGGAAGATCAATGGCTTTGCTGTGTGTCGTACTTCAAACAAAGTTATGCAACTTCGACTCTAGTTAGTGGTGTTAATTCTGTTGTACATATAACTAGACTAAACTGATTTTGACAGGACTAGGTGTTGCTATCCTTGTCACTAATTGTAAACCAAGAAAGGACAACAACACCTTTGGTCCTGTCAAAATTAGTTTAGTCTAGTTAAATGTACAACAGAATTTGCACCAGTGATTGAATGGGTTTCGGTGTCTCTTGCTTCTCCGTGCATCGGAAGGCAAGATAAGCCGTCAGTCCCGGCTGATGTTGATGGATGACAGTTGTTAAGCCAAGCCGGTGGCATTCTAAATTTAAAACTGCTCGTTCGCTCGTTCATGATAATAGAAAGTTAATAAAAAATAATTTCTACAGATTCAGAAGTAATGTTTACCGATTAGCAGACGGTTTTTAGAGTCGACATCAACACAGGGACTGCAGCAGGAGAAGTAAACAAATGAACTGTCATTGTTCTAAAAACAAAACAAAATGACCACAGATAACGCCAAATGTATTTGTCAAAACCAAGTAATTCCCATGATAAATTTAACAACTGAGAAATTAATTCCTTTTTTCAATTCATGAACAACTACTGGCAGGTTGTACAAAAGCAACTTTTAAAAAATAAGGTGGCGACGACATTGTCTTGTGCAAAAATAAAAATAAAAAAAGAAGAAAAAAAAACATATGGCTACTCCACATCAGTCAGTGTCCGGCCCAGGCATGTGGTTCTGTTGCTACTGTAGTTTTTTTTTAAAGAACAGTGTCATGCACAAGACGCCATCAATATTAATTTTATTTATGGTTTATTTAATATGATGCTCACAGATTGAGTTGTTTATTGTTATTGATATGTTATTGTATGATATTGTTGTGATTTATTGATTTAGATGTTTTTTTTTATTTCTGATTTTTGTTTGAAGATGTCGGGATTTATACACGAACCTGTAAGTTTCAGCCTTATGTGCTATCTCTTTCATACAAAGTAGGTAATGAGCAAGATAGCCTTTTTATAGAGATTTTCTTTTAACGATTTTAGTTATGAGACTACATCTCCAGAATTGAAAACGCGTGGATATAGTTTTTTTCCGGAGAACCAATAATGTTAAATTATCTTCACAATCATGTCATGACAAGAATAAATGAAAAATCAAAACTCTGAAACAAATGCAATTTTTTATACCCTGTTAAAACCACGGGCGTCAGCTAGTAATAATAATAAGAATAACAACATTCTAAAATGTTTTGAAAATAATAAGAGAGGTAGGGCACAGCGGATAATCCGCTCAAATCGGAGCAGCCCGTCTGGGGAAGGACCTCCACCTTACAGAAGACCGTAGCCAAATAGCATTGGTCTCGGCCATGTTGTGTTTCTACGGTGAGTAAGGTCTCCAGAGCTGATACCTCGGTATTGCAAGCGTCTATAGTCTACGGTGATGCTTACCATCAGGCGGGCCGTATGCTTGATTGCCAACTTTGTGGTATTAAAAAAACGGTATTTTTTTTTAGGAAAGAGTGAATAATATTTTACACATTTTGAAATATTACAATGTAACTTTTTTTATCGATAAAATACTACATCACTAAGGTTTAAGAATTCTAGACCATACACTAACTCTATATTTACGTTACATCTAGATTACATAGCCGACTCTATTGATGCGTGTTACTAACAAAGTAATATGTTATTAATTGGTGTTTTAATTTGTAACATGGGGTACCTTTACGTGAAGTGCATATCATTAAAAGGTTACATGATTCTTAGGTTATTTAATTGTTTTAATATATTATATAGCGAAAGCCGTGCAACGTCATTTGCGAATCCCGTTTTCAAATGGGAATTGTGAAAAATGCTTGTATGTACACATATAACCTTTCCTGTTGAATCACTCTTATCTATAAAAAAAACTGCATCAAAATGCGGTTCGTAGTTTTAAAGATCAAAGCATACTAAGGGACAGATAATAGATAATAATAAATAAATATATAGGGACAATTCATACAGATTGAGCTAGCCCCAAAGTAAGTTCGAAACTTGTGTTATGGGATACTAACTCAACGATATTATATTTTATAACAAATACATATATAGATAAACATCCAAGAACCGAGGCCAATCAGAAAAAGTCCGTTTTTCATCCGACCCGTCCGGGGACCGAACCCGGGAACTCCTGGGTGGCGGTCTGGCGTGGTAACCATTACGCCACGGAGGTCGTCAACTGACAGATAGACAGGGAAGGTCTACATATATCAGGGGATAGTCTCATCGGTTGGTCATAGCAGAATTATCAGCGTTTTGCTCCTATGAGTAAAACATTTTCAGCTGAGCTAAGGCCATTTTGTATAACTGCGGCACACATAAGTATTTCACACAGCATGTTTTATTTAGTACTTAATTAGATTTTAGATTATTATACATATAAATATATTTAAGGCTTTTATGTAATATTGTTTGGGTGCTACAATATGACAAATAAATGATTATTCTATTCGATTCTACATTTGATATACTATGTAAAGATGTAGTTAAATATCAGTTACTAATATAAATCGCAATCAAGAGAGGTAGGGCACAGCGGATAATCCGCTCAAATCGGAGCAGCCCGTCTGGGGAAGGACCTCCACCTTACAGAAGATCGTAGCCAAATTGCATTGGTCTTGGCCATGTTGTGTTCCTACGGTGAGTAAGGTCTCCAGAGTTCCACTTGAGGGGGTTGGGAGGGTTGGCAACGCGTGAGTGATACCTCCGGTATTGCAAGCGTCTATAGGCTACGGTGATGCTTACCATCAGGCGGGCCGTATGCTTGCTTGCCAACTTTGTGGGTTTTACTAAGGATTATCCTATTTTTTTGAAAATGTATATAGCCTATGTTACACGGAGGTAATACCTGTGCAACGGTGTTAGAACTTTTGAAATAGTTCCAGTAATTTTTGAGTATATAACAAACAAAAATACATAAATTCAAAAATACAAATCCATCCTCTTTATTATATTAGTATAGATATGTATTGATATAGGACTAAACATTTTTTGTTCATTGAACCATCATCATCTCAGCCACAAGAAGTCTACAGGTGAACATAGGCCCAAACGTTTCCAGCACGACCATTTTCTTGTGACTTCTAAGACTCTTTTTCCGCGACCCCAATGAACTTCACTATTATTTGTCATTCTGTGGACGCCGATGTCAATCCTGGCTATACAGAAGATTACCGTTTAATAAACTGTAATTTCTATAAGATTACAGGTTTATGTAAACGAACAGTTTTCCTTAAAATAACTAAAAACTTTTACTTTGGAATTAAATTTTGCTATTAAAGCTTTTGATTGTGTATTACAAGTTAAAATAGCCATAATCTATATTTGTGAACAGGATTACACTATAAATTAATTTAATTATTGCCTTTAAACAACAAACGTATGATATGTGACATGTATTTAACAAGAAAACTATTAATTAACGAAAACAGTGCGGCTTACCACAAGGTTTTGTTTTGGGTCCTTTTTTCTTTATTATTAAGTATCTTCCCACGATTGTTATTTATGGATTTTCTTTCAATCGAAGATATTTAAAATTATAACAGTTTTTTATATAAAAAAACATTATATGCATTGTTAATGACAAAAAGGCTGTAACTGGTTATATAGTTCGCCATGTCTTTTACAAGTGCGTGGTCATTTTGCTGTTTTAAAAATGATGATTAATTACACAAATAATTTATTACTGAGCCCTTACCATGACCGCTTAAAACAAAAAAAGAACGGATCAGTAAGCGAGACAGCGCAATACACGATGTAAGGCGATGTCTTGTTGACATAATCGTTTAAGGATGTTATAGAAGGTCGTGGTACAGCCCCTGTGTATACTCTTTGACGAGAGAAAGTGTCATTAAAGACCTACTCTCTAAATAAACGAATTTTAAGTCTTTTGAATATTTTTTTCTATCCACTTCTTAGTACAAATCTGCCGTGTGAACTGGTGGTAATAAAATGTAACGATTCGAAAGAGCTTGTATGTAATAGGCCTATTTAAATAAATATAATATTTGACTTTTCAATTTTTTGCGGGAGGTGATTTTTTTTTACATTTATTTTTTTACATTTATTTTCCAAACATCTCAACGGAAACTGGGAGGGACAATAAACTTTAATTGTTAACAATAAAATAGTTTGGCGTACCCCAAGGCATTATGTTATGTCCACTGCTCACATACGGTATAAACCGACCCATTTATATTGTGAAATAGTTATATACGTGGCCTCTTGAGTTCTCAGTGCTATGTTACTTATTCGCGTTATCCCTTTGTGTTGCCGCCTTGCATGCTCGCGGTGCACAGTGGATGCGTCGCATATCTGTAACCTCCTGACGAATGACGTACCCTTGCACAATGCTGGTTAATTGCTAAGGCTTTAGTAGGATCAATAAATTAAATGAGAAGAGTTAAAATAGTTGATATTTCTGGGTACATTAACTAGTAGCAATTATTTTAAATATTTTTCGAATCATTAAAGAAAAGAAAGAAAAATTTGGCAGAACATAAAATCAGGTACAAAAATAAACAATCTAACCAACAATTCTAGCAAAAAGGTCTCCGCTCAGCTTTTACGACGCTGGTATTAAATCTACCTCTTTGATAAATATATTTATCTATTTGTATATCGAAGACACATAGAAATTACAAAAATATTTTTAATTTGCATTATGGCTGTCACAGTCAAGCTACAAACGAAAAAAAGAGTAGCTTGAGACATAATCTGGAATTTAAAGAAAATGTGTTTGCAAAACTGGCTGTGTGGTAGCAGTAGAAATGTGTGCCGCAGTGATACAAATGAGTAAGATCTTTGATTTGTGACGTAAATCTTATACCTATCAAACAAACTGATACAATGTAAGAATTTCACAAAACGCACAAAAATATTTTTAAAAAGAATAAAACAGCAACACTGCGTGACCAACAATATACGTGTCCCCGAAAAGGGGGGAAACTTGTGGTTGCAGCCACATGTCGCATCCGCCATATTGTATTTTTATTTTCAATTGCGTTTATGTAATTGTGGCTTTTTGTTGTATATGAAATTTTTATGTAATTTTTTGAAGGTCTCAAACTCGTTTTTTCGTACAGTCAATGAAAGTTGAGCAGGGTAAAAAAGACCAATTTTTTAATGCTAAAAATGTACCTAAGTATCATGAAACTTTGTACCTAGTTATTAACTGATGCCGGTGGTTTTACCACCAAAATCTCGTAGTATCCGTTCCCTGCCTGATATCCGGGATTAAAAATTATATCCTATGTTAACACATAGGATACAATGATCCAGGTTATAATAAATAAATAAATAATAATAAACTTTATTTCAAGCTTAATATAAATAAATAAATATATAGGGACAAATGACACAGATTGAGCTGGCCCCAAAGTAAGTTCGAAACTTGTGTTATGGGATACTAACTCAACGATACTATATTTTTAATAACAAACTAGCGAAACCCGCGCAACTTCGTTTGCGTGTATCCCGCTTTCCCGTGGGAATTTTGGAATGTATGATACTTTAAAACCTTCCCCTTGAATCACTCTATCAATTAAAAAAAACCGCATCAAAATCCGTTGCGTAGTTTTAAAGATTTAAGCATACAAAGGGACATAGGGACATAGGGACAGAGAAAGCGACTTTGTTTTATACTATGTAGTGATAACATAAACATCCAAGACCCGAGGCCAATCAGAAAAAGTTAGTTTTTCATCATTACCTTTTACATTTTATTATACCCATTATAAATGACCCGTGTACCAAACAACCACATCTATCTAGTCGTTTTTGCGTAAATAGTAACAAACGTCATCGTATCAAACTTTCGCATTTATAATATTAATAATGATACAAATACTATTGTGGCAAACCGAACTCTTTTTATAAACCTTTTTGTAAATAGTTATTGTTTCCTTTTTCTTTATAGTTTTTATATTATATTTTACTGTCACCTTTACTTCACTTTTTCACGTTCTCGCCATCAAACATATTTTTATTATTCAATATAAGTTTGCTTTATCTCTTTTCCTAATCTTTCCATACTTAATAACTATTTTATTTATAAATACAAAAATCGAGTATATCTCTTAACGGAATGTTCAGAAAACTTCATATTTACCACCCTGCTCATCTTTGTCCCAAGTGGAAGTCAAAGTCAAAGTCAGAGAGGTAGGGCGCCAGCGGATAATCCGCTCAAATCAGAACAGCCCGTCTGGGGAAGGACTTCCACCTTACAGAAGATCGTAGCTAAATAGCATTGGTCTCGGCCATGTTGTGTTCCTACGGTAAGTAAGGTCTCCAGAGCTCCACTTGGGTTTTCAAACGTCGGCATTGCAAACGTCTATAGGCTATGGTGTTACTTACCATCAGGCGGGCCGTACGCTTGTTTGCCACCTTTGTGGTAGAACTATTGATCAATTACCATAATATTTTGTTACAAAAAAAAATATTTTTCGTCAATTTTACAAAATGTAATGTACTGACCTCAAAAATCCCAAGGTTTTTTTAACACTGAAATATTATTGACAATGCACATACATACATACGACAATCATTCTATTCGTTAGAGCGTAAATTTTTTCAATAACAAAAGGAGTCTTTTGTAAAAATCATATTTTTTTTGTTACCAACCAGTAACAAAAACAAATTATTACTTACAGCGACGTAACAGGTTTGTGTTGTAGCTTTTGGCTTTGCAGACAAAAGTATGTCTTATTGACATAGTATTTTTTAATAGTAAACAACAGCTCACCATAGACCGTGGTGCTCGGCAATCGAGCCTCACTTGATTTGCCATCTCTCTAGGGTATTATGCCTTTTGCTTCAAATTGCTGTTTCTCACGTAGGGAAGTCCTTTCAATACTTCCTACTCCGACTATCTTCTTTCTGATTAAATTCGTTGTGAGTTCCAAGACAGCTGTAGTATTCTCCCCCGGGACGTCAATAAGCTTCATTGCTTATTGTCTATCTGAGGTCGCCGTTGTTGATCCTGGCTACACAGGAGACACAGTGGTGGGAATGTGTGGTGGGCTTGTCCCGATAGTATTTTTTATGCAAACGAGCGATTTATGCGTAAAATGAAACAAAATATGCATAATCGATCGATTCTTTCATTTTCAAACACATCACTAACATTTGTTATCTGTGGTATGTGGTGGCAAAAAATTACTTCTAAAACTAAAACTAAACTAAACATATTATTATGAACAAATTATAATGAACCTAAAACTAAAAACCTTAAAAAATATAATAAATACAAAGTAATTAAATAGTACAATACGAATAGGTGCTATTGATAAATAAAAAATCACTTATTCCAGCTGCTCGGTTCTAGTATGGTACCATCCGCTACAGACTTCAAATTCCATCAACATCATCTGGATGAATGGACCTCTACCACTGTTCGATTCCTGCGACACTTCCTTACACGCACGTAAAGATCTGAAACCAACTCCCGCCAGCGGTGTTCCCAAATGACTATGACTTGGGAACCTTCAAGAAGCGAGCATACATGCACTTAAAAGGCCGGCAGCGGTTCAGGGACTCTCCTGGTGTCTCTGTGCTCCATGGCTGGCGGTGATCACTTAACATCAGGTGACCCGCATGATGTCTGCCAACCTCTTACATAAAAAAAAACCCTTCATGTGTTATCTAATGTTTCAAATAATACTGACAAATGATAATATTGTGCATAATATTCATGCATGAATGTCACTTGACACTTCCGATTCAAAAATTAGTGCAAATGATAATGGTGCTAATTCTGTTGTACATTTAATAATACAAATACAAATAATACAATACTAGAAGTGTTGGTATCCTTGTCACTAATTGTAAACCAAGGACAACAACACCTTTGGTCCTGCCAAAATTAGTTTAGTCTAGTTAATGGAATTTGGAGATAAATGTACAACAGAATTAGCATCAATGTAGCGTCTATATCAAAACCCTTGGGGTGACAATTGAATGTGTCAATTTTCGAAAACACTTGGAATATAAATTTTACTGTAAGACATAACCTTTCAAACGCGTAAGTGAATTCGAAATACTAATACAATGAGGGTTAAGTTGTATGTAGGTAAGGTGTCCTCTGACCCGGCTAATCGGGGTGGGGTGAAAGCGGGGGTGGGGGGTGTAGTGACGTGCCTATGATGTTTTCATCGATATCGATATTTTATAGTTTTAAATATAAAATATAAAAATTTTTTGGCGTATCAAATGTATCTATAGAATTTTGAACCAAAATATAGCTTCTCTATAAAATTGCGATTTTATATTTTAGTTTTATGTAATTTGAATTGAAAATTAATGGCATATCTTAATTCGTACTTTTGACACTTTATTTTTTACTAACTAATTGGTTAGCAAACAGTCAGTCAATAGAAGAGGTATGTACAGTGCCGGGAATATGATTTGTGTTTTATAAATATTGCATTTAAGGATATAAGTAATTTGAAATGCACAGACCAATAAAAATACATAGGAAATATTTAATTTTTTTAATTTATAATTTTCTTTTTATTATAATTCAATTTGCATGCCAAATCGTGGCAAAACATGTTGTTCATTAGATTTAATTATACTCGTAACATCTTTTGTATTAGGTACCATGTTTTGATCAAATAAATATTTCTTTATTTCTTTCTTTAACTTAAAAACTTATTCCTGAAAGCAATTTCGTCAAGGGAACCTTAGTGTATCGGAGTTACTTAAGGAGTAGGCAGAGCTAGCAAAACGCGAACTAGTTAAGAAAATACGAGAATAATTAAAAATAGACTGGTCCTTTCATAAGCGCTCTCTCTCACTCTAATATGTATGTTGACAGCTATAACATACGACAAACTTTATTCCCTCATAACTAACAAATTTAATATGTCACTCACAGAGGCTTGATCGGTACAAACCGGTCGTCTTTATAGAAAACGCCTTGTAATTAAGCATGGCAATATTTAAAATGATTATTTTGCTGTTTTAATTTTAATAGTAATCAATATTTGTCGGGGTGTGTTTGCATACCTCGTGGTAGCTTTCCGTACTGTTGTCAACAAGGATTTAGATATTCATATTCCAATTATTCACATAATTGGTTTACAATAGTTCTCACAGTTCGTGATCAAGAAATATCAAATACAATTGTAAAATCAACTTTTCAAGATATGAGTTAATTAGTAACACTATTTATAACCAATTCAAACGGAATTATCATCATACATCATACATTCATACACAATATTAAAAATGAGAAAGTGAGTTTGTTTGTTATTCTTTCACGGCTTGACTAATCAGCCGATCATTATGAAAATTTGTATATATATTGTCAGGGGTACAGAGCCCAACATAGGCTTTTTATCCCATGAAAGTATGTCATTCTAATGGGAAAATATTTTTTCTACTATAGAGGGCGCTGTATAGGATGCTATCGGCGAACAGATGGCTCCACAAGTCGCACTTCGAGCATCAATGTCATAAAATTAACGCGAGCAAAGCCGCGGGGAAAAGCTAGTACAAATTTTACATAGGTAGATAGATGCTTGATAATCCGATTTGGGGTTTATTTGCAATAAACCAGCAAAACTACAGTAAGCATACGCGACTAACTTACTTCTTTAGCTTCACACCTATATTCTATAGGAGGATGATACTTCATTTCATGATTAATGGCTTACCTCTCCAAAAAATTAAACAATAAGCAACCCAATAAATCTGCGATAGTGTTGTTAAGCATAAATAATTTATATCGATACGTTCAAGCCGACATCATGTACATAATTACAGTCGTCTGTCAAGTAACTCCGGTGACAGAATGTCACTTAATATGTCACTTGGATTCGACAGGTCGCATGCCATTCCATCTTTCTCGTTTCGGACGTTGTGTAGTGTCAAATTGGTCAGCATTGTACGTTTTGAAGATTTCATTCGCCGAAACGTTTTTGATTTGTCATCTTTTTATTTTACTTTTTGAACCTTTCTTTTGTTTTTCTACAGTGAACAAAATTGTTTTTTTTTTGTTTTTTTTATACCACAAAATGGCAAACAAGCATACGGCCCGCTTGATAGTAATCATCACCGTAGCCTATAGACGCTTGCAATGTCGGGGGTATCATCTCTCACGCGTTGCCAACCCTCCCAACCCCCCCAAGTAGAGCTCTGGAGACCTTACTCACCGTAGGAACACAACATGACCGAGACTACCGAGAGAGAATGCCGAACATGGCCGAGATCTTCTGTAAGGTGGAGGTCCTTCCCCAGACGGGCTGATCAAATTTGAGCGGACTATCCGCAATGCTCTACCTCTATGTATGCCGTATGCTTGTTTGCCGCCTTTGTGGTATAAAAAAAATCATATTGTACCCACTATGTATTTACAAAGTTCCATAACAAAAAAATTTTGATTGTCTTATTTTTTGCAACATTTGTGTAGATACCGAAAACTTATAAATATATAATATATATTCACGATTAATTATAATAGATTGTTACAGATACTATTTTGACTCAAAAAAAAAACTTATCGATACATCAAAATCTAAGATACCCATCACTAAGTTAACGGCAGTAACGGTAGAGTCACCCTGCTCCACGCCCCGCCCACAATCACGAACCCCCACATACATATAAACATCATTCGGCGTTGCGTGGAATACCTACTTCGCATGTCGTCATGAATCGCTTTTCAGTCAACATTTGCATTTTCTCGTATTGACATGAAATTATTGATGTAGCTAGGGCATTATGCATTATTTACGAGTAAAATCAAGCAACAAAGAATGAAATATTTTGTTTAGAGAATAATATTCATCATATCAACCCATAATCATCCCACTGCTGGGATAAAATTCAAAATTCAAAACTTTTATTCAGAGAATAGGTTTTCACAAACACGTTCTCTTGTATACAGTTATAAATGATTTGTATAAATTAATCTATACTCTATTAACTACTACCATTTCGGAAACAAAAGCAAAATGACCACCGGTAAAAAGAAATGGCGAAAGAAAACCAGTTACGGCCTTTTTTGTCATTTAAAAATATATCGTACTTTTCTTTTTCTAATACGGGTCTCCCTTCAATCGAAGGTGATTAGATCGTATTCTGCCACGCACCAACTAGAGCACCAATGCAGATTGGCAGAGGCCGGTGTTTACAAACCACCGACTTGGCTTAACGACTGTCATCCATCGACAACAGCCGGGACCGACGGCTTAACGTGCCCTCCGAAGCACGGAGAAGCTCGAGATGACGAAACCCATCCAAACGCTGGCCAGGGTCGACGTCGCTTAACTTGCGTGTTCATATTGGCGATCACCTCCATGGCGCCCATCGAGAGAATAATATTAGCAGTGAGCTTTAAAAATACTGCTTCGACCACTTCTGGTATTTTGTAGTGGCCTTTATTTAAATGTCCCTGTTCAGACCGGTTGCTTCTATAAACTTCCAGATGAGCTGGGCAGAGAGCTGGGGCCCAAGTCTGCTATTTTAAATTAGGCGACCAAATATTGCTATACCATCACCATCCTATTGTCATTATGTATTTCCATAGTGCATCTCAATGTATTGACTATAGAGTGCCAGTGGAATATGAACGGAATGGTCGACAGTTAAAATCTACCATGAACTACTATTTCAGTTAAAGGTCGCTGTATACGCAACGGGATAATACCTCGGACGGGACGGGGACGTGGAACTATATTTAATTCCCCGTCCCGCCCCGTCCCGTCCCGTCCCGTCCCGTCCCGTCCCGTCCCGTCCCGTCCCGTCCCGTCTCGTCCCGTCCCGTCCCGTCCCGTCCCGTCCTGTCCCGTCCCGTCCCGTCCCGTCCGGGAAAAAACACGTTACGTATACAGCGACCTTAAATCGCTTTTATGTAAAAGATACTACATAGTCCGATAGTGTGTCAATGAAATGGCCTCGGACTTAAACAAATATGAGAACACCAAATGTCAAAAACTATTAAAGTGACACACTATCGACACTCTATTAGTGCATTTGTATTTAGCAGACTGGGCCCCTGTTGTATCTCCTCTGGAAGCAAAATAGTCTACGTTTTAAGCTACCCGCCACTGGAAGCAAAATAGTATACGTTTTAAGCTACCGTGCCCGTGCCGTGTACGAAATTTCAAACATATTATTAAACTATCTATCTATTCTTTGACGAGTATCGGGACAAGCCCACCACACATTCCCACCACTGTGACTCCTGTGTAGCCAGGATCAACAACGGCGACCTCAGATAGACAATAAGCAATGAAGCTTATTGACGTCCCGAGGAAGAAAACTACAGCTGTCTTGGAACTCACAACGAATTTAATCAGAAAGAAGATAGTCGGAGTAGGAAGTATTGAAACGACTTCCCTCCTTATCAACTACGTGAGAAACAGCAATTTGAAGCAAAAATTCCTTCTTTGACAACTAAGAACCGTTTGTAAGTTTGTATGAGAAAATAAAATTGACGTTTTTTAGCATTTTCCTTGCATATTTTCCATTATTTTCCTGAACTTCCACAAAATATTTCAAGATCAAAATTAGCCGTCGGCCCAGCCATTCTCGTGTTTTAGCGACAACGCTCAGCTATTCATTTTTATATACTTAGATTTATTTATTATCCAACAATGTTGCGCGATTTTATTATGAATATAACTGACATAAATTCTCTTTTGCAGGTGAAGATCTGGTTCCAGAATCGCAGAAGTAAATACAAGAAAATGATGAAGGCAGCCCAAGTGGGGGCGCCACCTCCTAGCCTCGGCCTACCTCCTGGCAGCCCGCCTAGCAACAACCAATTGTTACATGGTCAGTACTTTTTTTGAAGTGAAGACTTCTTTATTTTAGATGAGTAAAAAATTTTAAACTCGCGTCAGATCCGTAGCCAGATCGAAAAGGCCTAACAATTCCAAAATATTCAAAAATGCACAACGTTGATGTTTAAGTTTTCACTTCTGCCGGCACTTCCGGAGTGCAACTCATCCTTTTTTTTATGACATAAGAGGACAAACGAGCAAGCGGGTCAACTGATGGTAAGCACCGCTGCCCATGGACATCCACGACTACAAGATCTTGGATGCGTTGCCCTCCTATGAAGGGATGTTTTTTTTATACCGCAAAGTTGGCAAACAAGCTTACGGCCCGCCTGATGGTAAGCATCACCGTAGCCTATAGACGCTTGCAATACCGGGGGTATTACTCACGCGTTGCCAACCCTCGCAACCCTAGGGAGGTTGGGAGGATTGGCAACAAGTGTGGAGCTCTGGAGACCTTACGCACCGTAGGAACACAACATGGCCGAGACCAATGCTATTTGGCTACGATCTTCTGTAAGGTGGAGGTCCTTCCCCAGATGGGCTGCTCCGATTTGAGCGGATTATCCGCTGTGAAATTATTTTGATTTTATTTTTACAAAATTCACACAGACAAATTTCACCAGGTCCCAAAGTGAGCTAGGCTTAAGCCTGCTTGTGTCATGGTGTTTCAGACCACGGATACTTTTTAAATACATTCAAAGATTCATAACATTTATTTAGAGAATAGGTTCTTTTTTACAAACACGTTCTCTTGTTACAGATTACAATACCATAATATTTTTTTCTGTAATGAATCTACACTTTAAACTACTACCATTTCAGAAGCAAAACGACATCTGGTAAAAGAAATGGAGAAAGAAAGCCAGTTACCATTCTTGTCATTTAAATATGTCGTATCTTTTTTTCTTTATTTTTGCGATATTTACAATAAAATTATTGTTACCATAACTAATTTGTTTCTTTTTTGACAGGAGGCGGTGGCAGTTCCAGCGGTTCTCAACATTCCCCGTCGGCGTACCAGAGCGGTGGACCCACGCAGGCCCACTCGCCTACGCCGAGCTCTACACCTGTATCAGAGTTGTCTCCTGGGCTATCCCCCACGGGGACCCCCTGGGACGTGAAGCAGCCACCTCAGCCGTCCTGGGACGTAAAGGTCGGATATGTAAGAGATATTTTTAATATGTTTTCTTTTTTGGATTCCATTTAGGTACTTGGCACGATTTCCAGCAAAATTCGACGATTCTATTTGAATTAGCTTGTCATACTTTATTGTGGTAACATAATGTTACATGTTACGTGATTTATCGCAAAAAAGTGATGTGAACAGAATTTTTTTTTCATTGGTCACAATTAGTCACAAAGGAAGCTAGTCTTATCCTGCTTGTGTTATGGGTACCAGACAACGAATATATTATTGTAAAAATATACTTATAATATATATATATAAAACACCCAGACTCGAGATCAAACAAAATGCCATCACATAAATGTTTGTAGGATTACAACCTTCGAGCTGTCATATTGGCTGTTATAGTAAAGAATATGAATAAAAATGTATGTTTGTTTGTTACAGCCATCAGCTGGAAGGTCGCCGGACGGTACCTCGTGTGACGTCAAACCACCACACCAGCAGTCTTGGGACCCTAGGGTCGGTTATGTAAGTAGATAATAATTCTTTTTTTTACAAAAAAAAAACAAATTTAAAAAAAAAACTTTATTTGTCATTTTGTATACTATCTGTGTCCGAATTTTTCTTTAAAAATTCATAATTTTTGCTACTACCTTCATTAAAATATACTTAATATTAAATCTTATGAGTAAAATATTTAACAAAAAGTTACATTTTTAGAAGCCAGTTTATATTCTTTTTGCCTTGAAAAGATTGCTTTGAGCAATAAGGCCGCCTTGTTGCATATACATACAATTATTTTGTTTGTTACTTTTACTGTTTACTGTATCACTGTGTGTTTTGCAAATAAAGCTTATTCTTATTCTTCTTCTTCTTTTTTAAATAAAAAATTATAAAAACACTTATTTTTATTTAGTTATACAAATATTTATGTATGTTTATCAAACCACTCACATAGGATCTGTCTATTATATAACTATTATATAGTATATAGTACCTATTTTGAGGATAGATTTAAATTTTCTCTTAGGAGAGTTTTTACGGGCGGTTAGAAGAGGGAGCGAACGAGGAGGACCCGGGGAGAGGGAGACCTATGCCTTGGATGCTCAAGGTAAGACCTCGATCGAATTTAGGGGAGATTTGTTATTTAAACTTCATTGGTAATAAACAGATACAAAAGATCTTAACGCTAAAAGCATCAGCAACCTGTCAACCTTTTTAAGACGTATTTGTAGATTTTTTTAAATAAATACAATGAAAGAAAAACATTATTTACTACAGCATATGAGACACAAGACAACGATAAAGTTAGAAAATGTTTTTTTTTTATAATGAACGCTTGTAGTGAGTCCTACGACTTACATTATTGTAGCGAAAGTATCAAAGTTCCCGCAGGGGCCAGGGTCCATCTAGGCGGTCAAGGTAGCCAGTCAGGTTTTTAATCGGTACACTCAAGTTGACCTTAGGGTGGGTGAGCCCGACAGACCTCCGTCGCTTCCCCAAGTGGCGGGACATGCATTTTCCTGACTAACATAAAAAGGTTCGATATATGGGGATTTTTTTTAAAGAATTATTTTGTAGATTTTTTTAATGAAGGAAAAACATTTATTTGTGACACATAAGACACACTACAACGTTCAATGTTGAGTAGAAGCAGCGAATATGTATCCAATAGAGACGTAATTTTTGTGATTTTCTTCAAAAATAATTTGTCTTCAAATGTCAATTGTACGCAAACAAAATAGTGAGTGATTATATTATGTACAAAATACAAACACATTTGGACAAACCCAATGGACTTGAAGGCGTCTCTATTCAAAAGGGCTGCGTACTTGATGAGTAGAGGTGACCCAGAAAAAAACAAAAAGCCTTTAAAAGAATAAAATGTTATTATATTTAACTTAGAAACTTTTTATACGTAGCAAACTAAATAATGTAGTCAGATGTCAGAATAAAAAAATAAGCTCACCTTTGTACAATTAAAGCCGGCTTTTCGCTACGGGATATAATCTATTTATATAAAAATGAAACCCGTTTTCCGTTGTCACGACATAACATGAAAACGGCTTGACCGATTTGGCTGTTTTTTTTTGTAGTTTTCTAATACTCTGTACAAGGTTCTTAAGGAAAAAAATTAAGAAAATCTCTCAGAAAGATTGAAAAAAAAACGAAACAGTACCCGGGCAAAGCCGGGCCGGGCAGCTAGTATAATATATATTACATCTTGAGATATGTTTTATCGCTCGTCATACATTTTGTACGAGACTGTTCACACTGCGCAATAATATATATTACATCCCATAGTGTGAACGTCAATCGCGGGATGTAACATATAGCTCAAGATGTAATATATATTACATCCCATGGTGAAAAGCCGGCTTAAAACTGTAATTAGGTTATGTAATTTATGGGCAATAAACAATATATAATCTGAAAAGACTGCAAAATTCTTAAAAATCTATTTGTCTGCCTGCCATTCTAAACTTTATGTATGTATGTATATCTATGTACATATTTATATAAAAATTACGTTTTTTACCAAAAAAAAAATTAGAACAAAGGTGTCGCGTGTAAGATTGTAATACAATAACTAACAGGTTATTGCTTTTATGATATTAAAGGTAAGGGTGTGACGGCGCACCCTGCTTTTCCTTGATTAATAGTGAAAACATGTGGGTAGATTTAAAAGAAAAATGGAGATAGAAAAATATATCTTTATGTATAAAAATTGATAGTTGTGCTAAAATTGTTGTGTATCTCTGGCTAAAACTCGAGAATGTTGGACTGATTTGACAAATTTTGTGGAAGTACAACAAAAATTTGGAAAAAATTCGTGGAAAATCATTGGAAAATACTATAAACGCCGATTTTATTTTCTCGTACAAACGCTACGCAGACGTAATAAAAATAATTTCTGTTTAGAGAAATATAAGAAATATAGTGTAACCCGCGCAACTTCGTTTGCGTATATTTATTTAGGCACAGCAGCGCCATCTATATCAGACTTTTGATCAAATCCTTTCGGAATCACGTACCTACTTTTCGGGATAAAAAGTACCCTATGTGTTAATCCAAGGTATCAGCTACCTACTCACCAAATATCATAAATATTAGCCCATCCATTTAAGCTTGAAGAAGTAACAAACATACACACAACTTGCGCCTTTATAATAAAGAAAATTTAGTTAACGGACTTTGATTAGATTCGTTTTTTTTTTTAAATAAATAAATAAATATATAGGGACCATTCATACAGATTGAGCTAGCCCCAAAGTAAGTTCGAAACTTGTGTTATGGGATACTAACTCAACGATATTATGTTTTATAACAAATATATATATAGATAAACATCCAAGACCCGAGGCCAATCAGAAAAAGTTCGTTTTTCATCATGACCCGACTGGGGATCGAACCCGGGACCTCCTGGGTGGCGGTCTGGCGTGGTAACCATTACGCCACGGAGATCGTTAGGACAATAAGATCTATCTCTAGATCTTCTTCTTTCCGTGTGCATCTTGCAATTATTACTGTGAACTGCGGGTAGCTGATGACACACGCGACACATTTAAATGCAATTTGGTTCACAGATAGTTTACAAGATGACTAAATCCTAAATCAATTATTACAGTAACTGGATTCCGCCATTTTTAAAACGACTAATTGAATTGGACCAACATATTTTTTTCCATAAAAGCAGTGGCGGATTTGTCTTGAGACCTAGTAGGCCCGAGTCTAGGGCGGCCAGGGTGGCCAAGCGTGGTGAAAAATATACTATTCTAGGCTAAAACTCATTGGCTTTTTGGCGAACTGGTGAAATACGGGCTATTTACAGTTGCAGAGAAATTTGATCCCCTCAAAAGTAAAAATAAAGTTTTCTCACGTAATTCTCAATGTGTTTAAACGAAAAATTAAAAAGAAAAATACATTTTTCATTAAAAATTTACATTATATATCTAGTATTCGATGAAATTTAGTTGAAATCTGAACAGCATTACCCAAAAAAAATAAGGAAGGGGGGGGTCAGGTTCACTGCAGGTGTCTCTAAAGACTATAAATCTACCACTGCATAAAAGTATTTAATATAAATGTAATTAAACTAATTTATATTCTCAATTGTCCGCAGGGCGCGCCGCCCGGCCCCTGGGACATGAAGGGCGCGCACGCAGCCCACCCCCTGCACCACCAGGGCGCGCCGCAGCCGCACCCCCCGTACGTCCCGCAGTACTCCTGGTACCAGACGGATACTAATCCTGGACTGTTGACGTGAGTATAAGATTGTTTTAATTGTTTCGATTTGAAAATTAAATATCCTTTTTTTCCAACTGTAATATATAATAAAAAATACTATGAAAGGATATATTTTCTATATTAACATTTTTATATATTATTTAAATATGCGATCAGCTATGAACATATAATGATGCAAGCATGAGTGGCACTCCGGGGGTCCACCTAATTTCGAATCCCTGCCTAATTACTCAGAATGTCAAGAACATATTCTCTTCAGCCACATGGAGAGTACCTTCCAGTAGACCCTGAGTTGGATTGGTACGCTTTGAAAATTTATAATAAAAAATATATTATTTTGTCAACAGGGTATGGCCAGCAGTTTAACAACAACTGAACAGGGGATTAAATATTTTTAATTAAATGTTAACTCACTTTAAAATGGCAGGACACAGGGCGCACACGCATCGCAACAGCGCCCCTTTGACCATAGAGTATTCAATTCAATTCTTCTTGAGACGAAACAAAAAGGCAAATATGGTACTCTCCGTTCACAGTTACCTCTGCCAGATGTAAAAAAAAACAGGTTTAAAACACTCAAAGGGTGTCACAGGAATAATTCTTAATGTATGTCGATATAGACGGACTGCTCGTGCAATAAGCCATAGGTCAAACATACAAGAACAGCTCTTATTTTGAGTTTCTTTTACATCTGTCAGATGTAGAATAACTTTGAATGGTCTATAAGTTCTGGCATTGCACTTTCTGGAAAAGGATAGGAATAAAGAAAGAGACAGAGAATACACTCAGCTGAGTTTAAGCGCAGAGGACCATAGTTCAAGCGCAAAAGTTCCAATGATGTACAAATGAAAAGGCGAAACTTTAAGGGTCAGCTCATACTAGTGCCTCATTTTGTAACGTGACGTGCGTGACATAGAAAATTCACATTTATGTCCTCATAATAATATGCCTTATAAGAATAAAATGAAGATGCGCGCTATCAACAGAATTCTCGCGTCTTCTTATCAATCGCGTACATTTTTTTAAATATGTTTTTCTCTCAAGAAGATTTGAATATGGCGGAGTGCGTTCAAAACATAAGTAAAATAAATTATTTTTATTGTGATTCGTTAGAATAAACTTTCTATGATTGTCTATTACTGAAACTAGATTTTATTCAACATTATAAAAATACCTATATTCCATGGCACAAAATTTTCTATAGAAATTCAATGATTGTGTTTGAAGTAGCTTGCTATACTTTGTGGTAACATACAGTTTCGTGTTTTATCGCAATAAAAGTGATTTGTAATCGATTCATGTTTATTTCATATCGACTTACTTATATTTTAAACTTTAGTAACTTTTGTGCTAAGTAATGGAATGGTATACTTTTGTTACTTATTTAAGTCATTTTATTAAAAATCAAGTGTATGATGTGAATATCAGTAAACATGTAGTATGAATTGTTTTTATTTTGTACATATTTTAAATAAAATGATGACCAGATATATCAGATAGATATTTAGACAACATAGATAGTTCAGTCTAACTATCCAGGTCGATGTTCGTCGCCTATTATACAGAACATTGATCGACCTCTGACCCCTGGGGGCAAGTGCCCCTATGCGCACTCCATGACTTTTTATACTCTAATCTTCATAATCAATCAATGCTCCATACATTTATGATTTCAATGAAGTAAATTAAAAAATATATATGTATATATTGAAAAAGTAATTTTTGTTTTCGCAAAAAAATTTAGTTTTTTCGAAAATTTATTACATTTTTTCAAATTAAATTCGATTTGTTTTTAATTTTCTTCATTGAAAAAATAGAGCACAAAGAAGATTGGTCACAAACTTTTGGCACAACCAACTTTATTTGTAAGAAAGTTATTTAATATAAATAAACGCATTGTACATTTTTATTATAAAAAAAATAATGATAGTATAATAATTGTTTATATGGTTAATGTAAATGTTAATAGTTAAAACGACATGTGGTTACAGAGTGTTCAACTTTCAGTACGAGTTATTTTTAACACTTTTGTGTAACTTTTTTTTTGCTTTTTTTTCACTCTCAAATGCTGCAAGACTGTCTGCTGTAACAAAATTATAAAAAAATATCTTTTTTTTTGTTTTTTTTTTTTGGGAAAATATCATTATTATATTGTACAAAATAATATACTTGTATTAAATGTTATATTTTCCCAACAAAAACGATTTTTCACAAAAAAAAAGAATAATAAAATATATTGCAATATCCAAAAAATATTGTAAAATATTATTTCTTATTTCTTGCAATTAAAATTTACTTAAAAAAAATTATTTTCACAAAAAAAAATGTGTTGCAATCAAATTGTAATTTTATTCATTTTTTTATGAATTCATAAAATAAGCTTTAAATCAGAATTAATTATTTATTTAGTAGTAATCTATTAAAAAAAGATCAAAAGGGAACACAAAACCAGTCTGTTGTGATAAATAATTTTAAGTTTTTAGCAACAATTTCGATTTTAACAAAAAGAATTATTAATAATTTATTTTTTATTCAAAAAAAATTGTGTTCGATATCATTATAATTTGTTTAAATATTTTCTATTCTTGTCTTATGCAATTTTTTATCTGTGCGCTATAGTAAACTTTAATAATAATAGTTTATTTTATTATTTCTTTAAAAAATATATCTCTGACGATTTTCTTGGTCATTTTTCATTCCATGATAATAAAATTCATCTATAACCATAAATTCATCTCAAATATTACTATTACTTCTAATTCAACCGGTTACGATTCAACCGTGATTAATTAAACTGGGAAACGGGATTACTAATAAAACGAAATAGAAAATTATTAACGAAATTTACACGAGTTGCGAATTAGACGATTTACTACTTACGAGTTGCGTTTTAGACGAGTTGCTTATTGTAGACGACTTACGTTTGCAACGATTTGATACTCATAATTCGGTTGATTTAGAAGAAAAATACTTACCTACCTATATGAATTTATCATGGAATGACTAAAAAAAAACGTTTTTTTAGAAATTTAGTATTAAAAAAACAACAAAAAATAGTGTTTATTAAATAGTTCCTAATAAATATAGCTTTTTCATTCGCATTTCAATTTCCGAATTATTTTCTTTAACCCTTTCAATGCAGAGACATGACAAAATAACGTGTCTTATACGCCAACGATGGCTTAGTACAATATGAATACTATTGATAAATAAAAAATCGTGTAAATGCCTTCACGCAATATTTAGAAAACACATAATGGACCTATTCACCTCTTTCATTGGCGTACTGTATAATAGCCATCAACGTCCACACACAAGAGCTGGCGTATAAGACAAGTATTTTCGCCGTAGCAGTCAAACAGTTAATATAAAAAAAATAAACTGTTATTGTTAGAATTAAAAACACTATGGCAGACAAAAGAATTTAATTATTAGTGGGTATTTACGGGAATGATAGGACTTGTAAATATTTTTTTGTATTATATAGATATTATTATACATATAAATATAGGTAGATAGTATAATTACTTTATAACATTGTATAAATATAAGGAAAGCGGAAATAAGGAAAAAAAACTGAATTAATTTTCTTTGTCAAATAAAAAGAGTAAAAGATTTAAATTTTGTGTTTTAATTTACAACATTTCATTGGAGCAGCGTGGCAGAGTACCTACGCTCTAATCCCCCTTGATTAAACCCCTGTAGTGGGATGATTATGGGTTAGTATGATGAATGGATATATTCAGAAAGAAATTAGAGAAAGCTGGGGCAGTACCACTCAAAATTCAAAATATTTTTATTCAAATAGGCCTAATATAAGCTCTTTCGAATCTTTACCGCTTAAAACAAAACAAGAACGGCTGAGTAAGGGAGACAGAGCACACGATTTAAGGCGACGTCTCGTTTACACATTCGCTTAAGGATAGTTTATAAAAGCTCGTGGTATGTACGTCTCCCGAAAGGATTGAAATAACTCCCGTTAACCCATTCAATGCGACCATAGTACTCGGTTTGTGATTGGCACGCCGATCGGCGTCCACCGCCACTGAATATGAAAAAAAATGACGCCGATCGGCGTGCACCACACAGAATGGGTTAAGAAAGGATTCTAAGGCATAGCCTAGAGAGACATGACAAATTATGTGATGCTCGATTGCCGAGCACCATGATCTATTGTTGTAAATGTTTGCTTTCATATAAAAAGTCAGTTGCAAAAAACATTTACATCCTTAACAAAGTTTTTTTTTTTTAAATTGAAATGATTACCCAATATTAAAGTTCTTTTCTGAAAGGCTGTTAAACTGATACTCTCATATTAATAAACAAAGATTAACCAAGGTTTAAGTAAAACTTGTTTTGTCACTTTTTACATTTAATTTTCCTTAGGAATGACAGTTACAAAACAGGTTTAGTTAAACCTTGGCCAATCTTTGTTTATTAATAAGAGGGTGAATGTTCATTGTTTTATTTCTTTCTATTAGGTACTACAATTAATTATAAAATTTCTTCTGACAAATACCTACAGGTTGTTGTTTATTCTTTTAATAAAAAAAAATTCAAAATAAACATTATTATATCTGCTATTTGCGCTATTTCAATGTTTTTTTGAACAATGTTCAAAGGAAGCTCACGGCGGCACACGTAAAGCGGCAAAAACAAAAATCCCTTTGTCATTCGCCGCCATTGCAAAAAAGCGAAGTGCCGCCATCTGTTGAACATTTCAATAAACTAATAATTGGGTCCAACCAATAGTAATTTTAATTATAGCCTTCTGTTTTTCACTACCGTGTACATGTGTACGCGCGTTGGCCTCGCATTTCGTGTTACATTGTTCTCTTTCTATGTTGGAGCTCACGATGAAATGAATGTAACTCCGCAATGGATGATGAAACGCGGCGAATTCTCCCTTTTCGGACAAGGTAAGTGAATACTCGCATAGTATGCACAACGATTTTTATTCGAATGATAAAATCGTTACAACGAATCGATAAGATAGTTAATTAACGATATTTAATTAACTTCTTTTTTTAAATCGGCTACTCGATAATTATGGTTTTGTTTTTGCTCGCGACTCTACGTGCGATATAGGCCTACCTACGTAATTATTTATATTTTATAAAATTTTATGCAAAAATGATAAATAAAATACTTAGGTAAATCTCGAAATCCTCGTAGCATTGGTCTCGGCCATGATGTGTTCCTACGGTAAGTAAGGTCTCCAGGTCTCCAGAGCTCTACTTGAGGAGGTTGGGGATACCCCCGGTATTGCAAACGTCTATACTATAGACTGTAGGCTACGGTGACGGCTTACCATCACATCAGACCGACCGTATGCTTGTTTGCCACCTATGTGATATATAAAAAAAACTCTAATAGGAATGAATGGGTAACAATTTAACAAAACTATTTTAGATATTCGTTTCTTACAAAATTATTGAAATCATCTAAGTATACATGTCAAGAGCATGTCGATCTTTACATAGTGGACTTTATACCATTCTTATGTTCTATGTCATAAGAGCCAAAATTGCACTGCAAGTGTAAAGCAAACCATTCACTACACGAACCCGGACCCGACTCGCAACCCGGACCCGACCGCGGACCAATCCGGCGTTGCCCATACACTGCACGAACCCTCCACTCGAAGTATGGCATGTGGGGTTCGACAGGCGCTCGAGGCTCGCAACCGCGGACCTGCGAGCCCGACGCAAACCCATTTGACAGTCTGGCGTACCGGTCGTCGCTTCCATACACAGGCGGACTAGACCGATGGCCGACCAATCCGCCGGACCAATCTGCGTGTGAATGGTGGGCTTAAAGCTCAACGTGCTCCTATCTTTTTATTAAAGACCACAACGTGCTAGCGTCATCTGATGGTAATCTGTCACTGTTGCGACTGCATCATCGATTACGTAGGCCTTATGAATAAAGACGCCTTGTCCATTGGGTTTGTCCAAATGTGTTGGTATTTTATACCTATAATCATATTGTATTTTAAAATTTCAACCTCTATTTTGGTTGCGCGCGCAGTAATTGACAACTTAGATTTGAGGACAATTCTTTATGAAGAAAATTACAAACATTACGTCTCTATTGGACACGTACTCGGTGGACTGCATCTATTGATGTAGAAACCAAGTCTGATAAATACAAATGCACCAATAGAGTGTCGATAGTGTGTCACTTGAATAGTTTTTGACATTTGGTGTTCTCATATTTGTTTAAGTCCGAAGCCATTTCATTGACACACTATCGAACTCTATTGATCTTTTCGGTAGTATCTTTCACATAAAAGCGATATAACTGAAATAGTAGTTCGTGGTAGATTTTAACTGTCGACCATTCTGTCGACATTGAGATACTAGTTAACTTTTAGCAGAATACCAAAAGCACTATGGAAATATAATGACAATGTGGTGATGGTATGGCAATAGTTGGTCGCCTAATTTAAAATAGCAGACTTGGACCCTAGGGTGGATACTATGCTTCTACTATGTTCTCTCAATCGTAATACAAAACAAAGCAAAATTATCACCACTATTTCGCGTTAATGTCGAGCTCCTCTACTCATAAAATATATTAAAACCAAGTAAAAAAGCAAAAGACCTAAAACGACATATGCTCGAAAAGCCACGCCCATTTCAAGTGTCACGTTGTAATAAAAAAATAATGAAAAGAGTACAAACCGACCCCAAAAACTTAACTGAATACTAAACGGAAGTGTACCCGCCTACGGAACCCTTTTAAAAAATAATAAAACACGAAGGGACCCGTACAAAGGCGTCTTGTTACAATGCTTTTATAATTTTTTTGCAACACGCATCTGTTTAATACCGGAAGTGTTAAAAAATCGCCCGCTATTCTCGAGGGAGTAAACACTGATCATTTCACTCTAGTCGCCAACACGGCTGGCTCGCGCAGATGTTAAACGAAGTTCGAAACTCACACTTATTGCTCAGTGCATAAAGAAGATTTCAATAGTTTTGTAAACTGTGAGCCCAAATTTCGGCGCTATAACGGGTTAACGCAGAATTATTTTTTACTTACTATTAAGTAAAATATTAATATTTTTTTTTTATTAAACTACCACCATTTCGAAAACAAAAGCCTGCGTGGTGAAAGAAACGGCGACAGAATCCCAATTAAGGTCTTTATGTCATTTAACATCATTTTTTTTAAAATCATCATTTAATTTAAAAGAAATGATAAATATGATGTTTTTTTTAATAGAAACTCCTTACATATAACAATTTTATGAATACGTGGAGCGTCATCAATCAAAATTGAGTTGTGCGTGTAAAAAAACAAAAGCAGTCACAAATTGACGAGAGACCGAGTCTAAAAAAGTAAGCAATATAACACGGAATGATGTGCATAAATGTACACATGTAAAACCATTGTGTATAACATTCCGCGTATTCTTCTTATAAATTTAAATGTACTTATACCTACATTGTAACTAATGAGTGGAAAAAAGGAGAGAAAAAAATGAAGTACAAAATGACAAAAAAGGCCGTAACCGGTTTCCTTTCGCCATTTATTTTTACCGATTGCCATTTTGCTTGTGTCCGAAATGGTGGCAGTTTATTTTTTTTATTTAAACAAGTTGTAAATGACAAGAAAAAGTGCCTGTGAAGGTCTAATTTCAAACTGAAATAAACGATTTCAGTTCATTTCAAAAGAAAAGTCGGTAAGTACTATGATTAAAATGAGCAGAGAGACAGTCTTTGGCATAGGAAATTAATACATATGATTTATTAATGATTTGTATGTCTAGTAGTGGACTTCTTGTGGCTGAGATGATGATGATGATGATGATTAATAATTTATTCTATACAAAATTTGTATCGATCATTTATTTTTTCATTTCATTTTTCATCCGAAACACAGGAACCTCCTAGATCGGACATACGAGGAGTATGTTTAAATTTTATCTTAGTACAGTCAAGAGCATATTGGCCTTTACATATTGGACTTTCTACCGTTCTTAAGTTCTATGTCATAAGAGCCAAAATTGTACTGCAAGTATAAAGCTCGACTTTACCTACCTTTAATTAATTTAAGATCGCAAGTTTTATCAATATATTAAAAAAAAAAAAATTATGAACCTCGTTTTTCCTTCTTTATTATAAAAAAATCATCACTTCATCATTTTCCGTGATTCCAATAGATAGACCTATAGTCTATAGGTATCATCACGCTATAATAAGTAGGTGCTGGGCAGTGCATCGTAGTATGTAATTTGTGAACGGAAAGTATGAAATTTATTGTTCGGTAACTACTGGGCGCTTTAAAACAGAAAGATTGTTGAGGTAAGAATTAAATAGAAATATGAATTTAAGGAGTCCGATGCCATATTATTATGCGTGTTCAAAATATAAGTCTGCGCTTTCTTCTCTTCAAAATTTAAGAGTTGGGGCCCAAGTCTGTTATTTTAAATTAGGCGACCAACTATTTGCCATACAATCATCACTCTATTCTGTTGTCACTATATTTCCATAGTGCCAAATTTGGTATTATGCTAAAAGTTAACTATTATCTCAATGTATTGACTATAGAGTGTCAGTGGAATATGAATGAAATGGTCGACAGTTAAATTCTACCATGAACTACTATTTCAGTTAAATCGCTTTTATGTGAAAGTTACTACCGAAAAGATCTATAGTTCGATAGTGAGTCAATGAAATGGCCTCGGACTTCAAATATGAGAATACCAAATAATCAAAAACTATTCAAGTGACACACTATCGACACTCTATTGGTGCATTTGTATTTAGCAGACTTGGGCCCCTGTCCATATTATTCTAATGCGGGCTCTACCAGTCTACAGTCACGCGTGGTCATGCGAAGTTGACTGAAAACAAGAGGAGGACGTCCTTTATTTTCACGCCTAATTTTTACTACAGTCAGCTTCGTTTTACATAATTACATAAAAAATCACAATGTCTACAAAGACGTTACTATATTTGAATTGTATTTGGTATTGATCTTCTTTGAATTTAAGAGCCGCGCTCTTGTCGATCCTTCACCTCTCTATAGGACACGACGCCTGCCTTTTCCACTCGGTCCATGTAAGTTCTTCTCGGTCTTATATTTGATCTGTATTTTATTTTTTCTTATAAATGTACTTATACATTGTAACAAAGAGTGGAAGAAAAAATTGCTAAATGATAAAAAGAGACCGTAACCGGGTTTCTTTCGCCGTTTCTTTTATCGAAATGGTGGTAGTTTATAACGTGGTATATTTTCTTTATACATAAATATACAAGTTGTAAATGACAAGAAAAAGTGCCTGTGAAGGTCTAACTTCTGAAATAAATGATTTCATTTCATTTCAATCAATAAAATTGCTACCTCTAAACTTTTCCCACCTCCCAGTGAGCGCTGGCTTGCTTTGTGCGCGCCGCGTGGCCGGCCGGGCACTCCGTATCCTCTTTTTATAACAAAAATAACTATTTCTTATGTCGCCCACTGTGGGATAAGTATGCGACCTTTTTCTGTGACAGATATGCAGTACTTTTTTGCGACAAACAAAATGGAACTTGTATTGTTTTGACGTACGTGAGTGTATATCAATTTGTTGGGGAAAATTGTGTCGCCTGCTCATACAGGTCCCGGGTTCGAATCCCGGGGTCATCTGGTTTTTCAATGTTCTCATATCCGAGTCCAAATTTCCAATTCCTTGATGCTTATTATAATTTTCTCAGGAATACTGCAATAAAATAAAATTACAATATAATTTAAAATAAAATATATCTTTTTTTACCCCATATTAACACATTATAAGGGGTGTTACATACAATATACGCGTGCCGTATACAGGGTGCTCCTACTGAGTTCGATATTAGTAAATTACATATTTTCTATTCGCCTATGGCTATGCACAGGGGGATACCAAATTATTATATGTTTATAATTAACTAAATTTTAGATTAATATTTCGATTGCCATTTAATAGGCTAATAAGTTGCAGAACCCATTTTTTAATTAGTCACCCATTAAGTTAAAGTCGAAATTTATTTACTCCCGGTCACTTAGACACGTCTTTTTTTACAATGTTAGATGATATTTTTAAACTATCTATCTATTTCTTCCTTAATTTAATAATGGTAGCGTCAGGTTTAATGACTCATTAACTTTAAAAACGTGTTTTTGCAACCCTTTATAAATAGTGCCTTAAGTAAGCTTCTTCTTCTCCTCGTTTCCAAAACAATGTTTTAAACCGCGTAACGCTTATGTCACTAAGAAAATAAATATTATTTTGATTTCTTTCTTGGATTTGAAAAGAAAAATTTAACGCCATGACACAAAAGACATAATATGACCTCTATAATTTAGGGCAAGCAATTTTAGTATCGGAATACGGCGCGTGCACACTTAAGTGAGTGACAGATTCTTTTTTAAAATATAATTTTATGGTATAACGTTACAAATAATTTTATAGTTGTGTACGCAAATATTTTTTAATGTGTTCTAATATTATTAAAAAGCTCACCTATAGCAAGAGTGCAGTAGTATGTATGTACTTACATAAAATAAAATGATTTGTTTAAATCTAAATTACAATGATAAAAAGAAGAAAGATTTTTATTTGTAACTAGCGAAACCCGCGCAACTTCGTTTGCGTGTATCCCGCTTTCCCGTGGGAATTTTTAAATTTTTCTCTCCGTAAGAACCATCCTCGTACTTCAAGGAATATTCTAAAAAAAAATCTGTAAAATCGGTCAAGCCGTTTTCATGTTATGTCGTGACAACGGAAAACGGGTTTCATTTTTATATATATATATAGATGAATAAACTCAAAAACTGGACTTATTCAAAGTCAAAGTCAAAAATATTTTTATTCTGTAGGCGCTCGCGGGCAATTATACACGTCTTTTACAACATAATTAAAACTATAGAATAGATAAGCTATTCGATAAACTACCACCATTTCGGAAACAGCAAAATGACCACCGGTAAAAGATATGGCGAAAGAAAACCGGTTACGGCCTTTTTTGTCCATCTAAGTAGGTACATTCTTTTTTTATTATTATTATTTTGATTTGAAAGATTATTTCACCGTTGGGAGACACTATCCGCTCCCCGCGGGTAGCATAGGCTATATCTTTTCTTTTTTAAAAGGGATGTCCTTTCAAAAACCCGCGCAAAGCTGAGGGCGCTAGGGCACAATAAAATTATTTATACAAATACAAATAAGTATGTTAATTCTGTTAAAAATATGGTGGTCAATTATGAAAATGTCAGAAATAACATAAATTTGGTTTCACACATTTTACCAGATTTATGCATAAAAAGCCATATGTAAAATTAAATTAAATTAAATTATAGAACACAAGCTAACTATTACCCGCGGCTTCACCCGCGTGGTCCAGGGAATTTTTCCCGTAGGACTAAGATGTTTTTCCGGGATATAAAAGAGCCGATGTCCTCCAGACCTTAACTTATTCCCTAAAAAAATAATCATGTATTTGTTACTTTCGACGTGACCAACACACTTTCGCATTTATATTGAAAGCCTGTAAGGACCTACACCCTAGTCTGTGAATAAAGGTTTTGACTTTGAGCTGGCCCATTTAAAAATTCCCCACCACTCGAAATACAGTTGGTATCCATATTCACACAATGGTGTAACAATATACCGTCCCG
Source organism: Endotricha flammealis (assembly GCA_905163395.2). Taxonomy (NCBI): domain Eukaryota; kingdom Metazoa; phylum Arthropoda; class Insecta; order Lepidoptera; family Pyralidae; genus Endotricha; species Endotricha flammealis. The sequence goes on from LR990883.1 coordinate 3,930,226, forward strand.
CCGATATTACAGGCGTGGTCCTTTCAAATATTTTGTATGGATTGCGTTTTTGTATATTTGTGGGTGGAGCAGCTTTTTTTTATAAGAAATGGTGACAAACAATACACTACGTTGACAATGAAAATTATTTTATAAAAGTTTGCAAGTATCTTTTTTCATGTCGCATAATTTCAATACTCTGACTACTAATTTGTTTTTAATTAAATTCGTTGTGAGTTCCAAGACAGCTGTAATTTCTCCCCCGGGACGTCAATAAGCTTTATTGCTTATTGTCAATCCACCACGCCGCCGGCGCGGCGGGGTTGTGGAAGCATCACCAGTGCTCGCGACCCCGCCACTGTGAAAGCGGAGAAGGTGGCAGACAGTCAGGTTTTTAGTCGGTCGGTATCTGTCATTGGCTAGAGGTGAGCCCGACAGACCGCCGTCGCTTCCCCAAGATGGACTGGACTGCATGTCCAGTAATGCATAATCCTGACTTTAAACTAAAAAAAATGTCGCCGCCGTTGTTGATCCTGGCTACGGCATTGTCCTAATAGGACGCGAATCCGCGATCATCGCGCGAGTAAGTGATGCGACCATCGCGTGTTCATAAGCGTGCGCCTAAGCGTCGCGCGATTGTCAGTTAGGACACCTATTCGAGTTCAAGATGTTTGATGGCGTGTTCGTACGAGTAAAATGCGCGAACCAACGATGATCGCGCATTCGCGTCCTATTAGGACAATGCCTGTGCAGGAGCATCGGTGGGAATGCGTGGTAGGTATGTCCTGTTGTCATACCTCAGGCAAATTTTCAAAGATTTAACCTGAGTAACAAGTAAGAGCCGTCATAGAATGACTGCTCGAGCAGTTAGCCATTAATCAAGATAAACGGACCGCTCTTGCAGTCATAGTGAACAGATAGAAGCCTTAACCGCAAGACCACCCCAAGCAGTTGCAACTGCCCGAGCGGTTCGTATATGTAGAAGACTGAAGTTCACTAAGCAGTCGCTGCTTTAAGCATTCATCCTGATTAGTTCGAACAGTCCATGTACGTCGGCCTTATGGGCTCTGGGTGGCAACCATGAAAGTGTCCAACTACGGAGATTAATCCTGTCAAAAAAGTCATTACTAGTTAGACTAAGGTCCAAAACTGGTTAGAGTTCAACGAAACGTCAGTCCGTTTTTTCGGAATTTCATTTCATGGTAATTCTAGTTCTAAAATAAAGTTTTCCAAAAGAAATGCTATTTTACTTAAAATCTAGAGAATTTTTTGTGAGAAAACAGAGAGCAGTCGATTTTATTTTAATCTATACACAAATAATGTTATTGTAAGGCCACGTTTGCACAGTAGGACATAATAAAACATTAGTGCCACCGCATTATAAAGGCCGGTACACAAAAAGGACAACAAGCGGATTTGTATGGTCCAGTTCATAAGCGGTTGAGCGGGAACTTTGAGTAAGAATATCTGTATGAAAGTCAAATAAGGTAAGTACCTATATAAGTTTATTTCTCGTCTAAAATGTAAACTAGTCTAAATATTTTCGAGATGTACCAATGTGTTAAAGTTTAAAGTAGTCAGTATGTGTATATAGCAAATTACAGCTTTCTAGCATTAAGCGACAGACAGGCAGGACGGACATGGCGAAACTATAAAGATTCCTTGTAGTTTACTACGGAACCCTAAAAAACAAATATTTTATTGTGCACTCCGGTAAAAAGCTACGTTAATTAATTTCTCACCTTCGCTCTCATAACCGAATTTGTTAAGGTTCGCCATAGACGGATACGTCGGGAAGGACTATATAATGAATTTTGATGAACTCAGATGACTCTTTCTTATAACTTGCACCACACATAAAGCTGTGTTCACACGTCGCCCGCTGCGCGCATTAGCAGTAGTCGATAAGCCGGCGCCCCGCTGTCTCATTGTAGTCACGGCCTAATCGCGACCCGGATGCGATTCGGCAAGTGTGAATTGGTAATATGATAATAAGGTTCAGTATCACATAACAATAAAAAAGGACATTATTCCTTCGTTTTAGTATAAGCTGCCAGCCTCTGTGTTTCCTTCGGACTATGATATGGGACTATTCAAGAGGTGCATTAGAGGTCTCGTCAGAGGTGGGCACCGCATTGATAGTGCCCGTGGTGTTGATGATGTCCATAGGCGGCGGTGACCACTTTCCATGGTCGCTTACCTGTTTATCTTTCGTCTAACATAACATACAAAAGTAATTTTGGAAGAGCGGTGGTTCCAAACACAAGCATTGTTTAGCTTAAATGGAACCACCAGCTCCTATAATACTCTGTTACATTTTTGCTGAATAAAGTTATTATTATTATTATAAAAAAAAATATTTAAAAAAAAAGTTTTAAGGAGCTCGATGTCCTCATTCTGCATGTCAAAGTGGAACAATAACGCAAGTTAAGCAACGACTATAGTCAATACTTGGATGGGTTTAAAAATCTACTCCGTGCTTCGGAGGGTACGTTGCGCTATCGGTAACGTCTGTTGATAGGTAACAGTCGTCAATTCAAAAACATATACATTTAGGGACAAACCGCACAGACTGAGATAGCCCCAAAGTAAGTTCGAAACTTGTGTTATAGAATACTAACTCAACGATACAATATTTTATAACAAATACATATATAGATAAACATTCAAGACCCAAGGCCAATCAGAAAAAGTTCGTTTTTCATCATGTTTCTTTTTGTTTTCTGTCAAAGTGACCGTTGGCCTTAGGAGACTTGAAAATACTGATACCAGCTACGTGCAGTTGACACTAATCACGGGAAGCACACGAAAAGAGGATGTTTTGAGGCTCTTATCAATGTACTTATGAGGAACCCTAAAAAATCCGCTAAAACAAAAAAGGCGAAATCTTTCCGCTGCCGTTTCGTCCCAGAATTAATTTACTTTTGATGGACCCGGTGATATATATAAAATATCTTTTTACTGTCTTTTCGTAAAGCATTTTGCGTTGGGTGATTGTGTTGTGTTCTACTTAGTCGCATTAGCATTCAACCGTTTTAAAAATAGATACAAGAAATAAATAAAGTAGAAAATACTTTACAAGCAATAGACAAACAAAAAATACAGTAGTTATACTTAACTTACAGAATAATGTATTTGCAATAAGGTGGCCGAAAGCACCCCTTACTAGGGTATTCATATCGTGAGAAAATCTCTAAAAAAAAGCAGGCCAGAGGCCAGATTTTGAGGCTAGATTTTCTTGTTTTTCAGTGTTTAATTTTGATTGTGTGACCTGTAATACAGGTTCTTCGGAAACCTAGCATGGGCACCAGTTCTCCACAATAAAATAAAAAAATAAAATAAATATTGTACTAAACATCAATTTAAAACTAATGGCAAGTGTTAATTCGGACTAACATTACTATACACTTGGTTAGTATAGTCCGCCAAGCAAGAGCACCTAACCGTCAACAATGCAACGTGCTTATTTTTAACCGACTTTAAAAAAAGGAGGAGGATCTCAATTCCACTGTATTTTTTTTATGTTTGTTACCTCCAGAACTTTCGACGGGAAACTCTATTTTTCAAGAGTTAAGAATCCAGAAGTCACAAAAGGAATAAATCAAACCAAGGTCGCTTTTTGCAAATGTTCAATATTAATTTAGGTGTTGATGGCAAACAAAACACTTAATGCCACCCATCTTTGTTTCACCGTGATTCCTGTTACAAATCTCAAAATTATTTGAAACCTACATCTTGTTTTTGTCATTCCAATTCAAAAATCAAAATCAAAATCAAAACTTTTATTCAGAGAATAGGTTTTCACAAACACGTTCTCTTGTCAGATACAGTAATAAATGATTTGTATAAATTAATCTACTCTATAAACTACTACCATTTCGGAAACAAAAGCAAAATGACCACTGGTAAAAAGAAATGGCGAAAGAAAACCAGTTACGGCCTTTTTTGTCATTTAAAAATATATCGTACTTTTCTTTTTTCTTTTCTTTTTCAACATAAAATTTAAAATTAGGTACATACATATACAACATTACGTACGCGGAATGTCAATAAATAGTGCCATTAATTTGTCTCAACTCAAAATTAAATCTAAAAAGGCAGCAACCGTTCTCGTGTATTTTCGAGTTGACGTGAGAATTACAAAGAGGATCAGTAGAATTAAAAGAGTCCTAGGTTCCACAGATGATGTAAGACATGGACTATGACGCAGAGAGACAGGGTCAGATTAAAACAATTTTATGGTAAAAAAAATATGTTAAAAGGCTTTTAAAAAAAGGTTAACTGTTGAGTTTCTTGCGGCCTCCTTCTCAACAGACCATTCACGTCAAATGCTTGTAGGATAAAAAAGATTGACGTGCATAAGTATTTCTTGTAAATCTACTTGCAATTTATTTGTTTTTGTTTATTGGAAGCGTTTGAAATGTGATGCTGGAGGAGAATGGAAAAAAAATGGACCGAAACAATTACAAATGAACAAGTCAGAGGCGGATTAAATGTCGAGAGCGCCCTAGGCAAGCACCGCATCGGCGCCCCTAGCGGCCATATTACAAATTTTAACTAAATACCACTGGTAATAGTAAACATATGTAGATGACTGTAGTTAAGTTTTTATCTGTCTCATTGCAAAGTTGGAAGTTTTATATACCAACACTACATAAATAAAATAAAAATTCTTGGGACGAATCACGTAACGCCCAAACAAAGCAACTAAGCTTGTGCTATGGGTACTAGATTGCTGATAAATACTTAAAAATACTTTTTTTGTAAATGAATACTTATTATACTTGGAATCACCCAGACCAAGACAAATAGACATGTTTATGCACACAAATCTTTGCCTTGCGCAGGATTCGAGCCCGCGGCCTTCGTGATAAAGTGACCATTGTTAGCCACTCGACCACCGGGCCCGTCAAACTTGTCACTTTATATTATAGAGGAGGCTGTTTTATCACTCAAAGATAATATTAACGAACATGGAAATCCGTCTCATCATCATCATCTCAGCCACAAGAAGTCCACTGCCGGACATAGGCCTCCCCTAAACGTCTCCAGTGCGACCTGCTGGCAGCGGCCTGGATCCAGCGGCTTCCTGCGACTTGCCTTAGGTCATCTGACCACCTTGTAGGCGGTCGTCCTACGCTGCTCTTTCCGGTACGTGGTCGCCATTCCAGAACCCTTTTGCTCCATCGGCCATCGGTTCTGCGCGCTATGTGCCCAGCCCACTGCCACTTCAGCTTGCTGATGCGTTTGGCTATGTCGGTTACTTTGGTTCTGCTACGGTTCTCCTCATTTTTGATTCGATCTCGTAGAGAAACCCCAAGCATAGCTCATTCCATGGCTTGCTGAGTGACCGTTAGCCTTCTTAGGAGGCCTATAGTGAGCGACCACGTCTCGGATCTATACGTCATCACTGACAACACACATTGCTCGAAGGTTCTTCGTTTCAAGCACTGAGGAATTTTGGACGAAAAGATATGCCGTAATTTCCCGAAAGCTGCCCAGCCGAGCTCCGATTCGTCGATTGACCTCTTTCTCGAAGTTGGACCTACCTAATTGGATGGTTTGTCCAAAGTACTCGTCAACAACTTCGAGGATCAAGCTTCCAACTGAGACCAGGGCGGGTGCAACATGGACATTCGACATGATTTTCGTCTTGTCCATGTTAATTTTTAGACCCACATATCAAAGTCCTTCCGACACGATATTCGCTCCTTCAATGCGTCAAGGAGTCGATTGAGCGAAATAAAGGTTCGAAAGTGTTCGCAAGAGACATGTCTATTGGGTAGAGCCGGCTGACTAAGCTTAAGATGAAGGATGGTAGCGTGGCTTCAACGACGGCAGAAGTGTTAAGGGAATCGAGAGGTTCTACGGACAGGTTTATGATGCCTCAGTCACCAAATCCATCAGCAGCAGAACTGCGAGGGACCCAAGAGCCACGCTAACCCAACACTACACCGTAGACATCCCGGACATCAGTTTGTACGAGATTAGGACGGCTCTTAATTAGCTTAAGAACAACAAGGCGCCGGGCGAGGACGGAATCACAGCAGAGCTTCTGACAGCAGTACTTAAAGTCCTGCAGAAGCTCTTTAATTCTTGCTATGCTTAGCGTTTGTGGACTATGAGAAAGCCTTCGATTCGATCGAGACATGGGCTGTGACGTGCTACAGTCTCTCCAGCGGTGCCGCATATACTACAGGTATATCGAAGCGTTGACGTGCTTATACAAAAATGCCACCATGTCAATCCGAGTACAGGAACAGAACACTAAGGCAATCTCATTACACAGAGGCGTGAGACAGGGAGATGTCATATCTCTGAAACTGTTCACGACCGCTCTGGAAGATGCCTTTAAGCTTTTGGACTGGAAAGGATTCGGCATCAACGTCAAGTATATCACTCACTTTCGATTTGCCGACGACTTTAGCACCATGCTCGAAGGCCTCAATCGAGTTTCCCAACAGGTGGAAATCCATCAAATTTTATGTAATTTTTTATTCGTTTCAAATTTTTACGCGCCCTTTGTTACCTCGCGCCCCTAGGCACGTGCCTAGTTTGCCTTAAGGATAATCCGCCACTGGAACAAGTGCTGCGGAAAGTAAGTGAAAAGGGAACTTTGATGAAAGAAATAGATGCTAGAAGCAAATTGGTAGGACATCTTATAAGAACATCTTATAATCTTTGAAGTAGGGCCGGATAATTCTCTCAAATCGGAGCAGCCCGTCTCTGAAAGGACCTCCACCTTACAGAAGATCGTAGCCAAATAGCATTGGTCTCTGCCATGTTGTGTTCCTACGGTGGTATGGTCTCCAGAGCTCCACTTGGGGGGCTTGGGAGGGTAGGCAACGCGTGAGTTTTAAAAGAAACACGTTGGTTTTGCGCAAAAGACTGACTTCTTTTTTCACAAGGTACACATAGCATACGTAGATGGCGCTACTAACACTTAGAAACCATAGACATATTAAGCAAAGCAACTTATTTTGTTATCTATATTTTAACAAGTTTTACCCCCGGTATTGCAAGCGTCTATAGGCTACGGTGATGCTTACCATCAGGTCGGCTGAATTTGTTTGCCACCTTTGTGTCTTAAAAAAAGACACGACGAAAGAAACATCTTAGAATAAATAAATAGGGACAAACCACACTGATTGAGCTAGCCCCAAAGTAAGTTCGATTAAGGAAAGATAAAATGAAGGGTAAGGGCGAAAAGATTATGGATTATGGAGCAAAACCCCAGCAAAACCAAAAGAAATCCAGAATAAATAGTTTAGTATACTTTATTTCAAATATAGACAAACTTACAAATGAAATATTATTTACAAAATATTTGTAATGTCAAATTGTAAGTATGTTTAGGCGGTGCAGGTACAAAACCAAACGGTCAACGAACAATTGATGTGCAGCGAACCGCCGACTATTGTTGGGAGCTATCATTTTGTAGCGAAAAATTTGATCCGACTGACGGGCGGATGACGGGTAACGTCGAGATCAAAATACATTTCTAAAGCTACACTGCTGTAATTTTAGTTATAGTTTTTAGTTAAATAACGTTAATATTAATTTATTAGTTTAATTCTGTAACATATTTTTTACTACTGTAAGTATTTAAGTTATTGGAAGCAAAATAGTAAACAACAGCTCATGCAATAGGTTCTAATAGTAATGTAACAATAGACCGTGGTGCTCGGCAATCGAGCCTCACTTGATTTGCCATCTCTCAAGGGTCTAATGCCTTTTGCTTCAATTGCTGTCTCTCACGCAGTTGTTAAGGATAAGTACTTTCAATACTTCCTACTCCGACTATCTTCTTTCTGATTAAATTCGTTGTGAGTTCCAAGACAGCTATAGTTTTCTCCCCCGGGACAATAAGCATCATCGCTTATTGTCAATCTGAGTTACGTATGTATGTATGTATACTTACCGTATTTTAATATCAGTGCCAATACATTTTTCTATTACGTTCGCCTCAATTTTGCCGTTACCTCCCGCCGCGCCACACCCCACCGCACCTCAAGGCAGATCCGCAGTTGCTCAGTAACGGGATCGGGACGAACGGATTGTATGTCAGAAGAGGACAAATGAGCTAATAGATCACCTAATAGTAAGCAATCACCACTAGCCATGGACATCCGCGACTAAGAATCTTGCATGCGGGATATAACTGCTATATCTCATCGATATTTGAGTTAAATAAAATAACTGGGAATTCGCATCGCATCACACGAAAACCGATGCACGAGCTCGCAGATAATTTTCGATGCGAAGTTATGAAGAAATTATGTGTTGGAGCCCTAAATTATGTAATTAAGAGACAAACCAAATCAAAAGACTAAATAAATTATTATCTAAAACTGATTTCCAATATTGACAGAGTGATCCCACAATATCAATGTCGGAAATAAGCGTGGGGGAAATTTTATCAACCAAATGTAAAGCTCGCAATCTCAACGCAACCATTAGCAATGTATACGTAGACCAATAGGAAACAAGTAAAATTTTGAAGCTACAAATGTCCATTAAATAAAAAGGAAACTTAACAATTCTGTACACAACTATACATTTAAGTATATTTTATAAAATGGCCGGATTATGACGGTTTATGCGAAATATAAAAATAAAATATTTATAATGCGAATAATAGGTATTGTGGGAAGGGTTGCTACCCTTTTGTAGACCGCCCTCCATATCAAGGGCACACAGTTAATAATATAGTTAACTATTTTTCGTATTAACAGCTTAATTTGTTGTCGATATGAAATCCTAACTAATAATATAAATGTAATAATAAAACAAACTCACTTTCGAGTTTGTTTGTTTGTTATTCCTTCACGGCATAATTAATCACCCGATCATTATGAAAATTTGTATATATATTGTCAGGAGTACACAGCCCAACATAGGCTACTCTTTATCCCGTGAAAGTATGTCATTCCAATGGGAAAATATTTTTTCTACTATAGAGGGCGCTGTATCGGCCAACAGATGGCGCCACACGTCGCGCCGTGGGTTTTGTTATCAAACGAGATCTATGTTATAAAATTAACCGCAAGCGAAGCCGCGCGGGAAAGCTAGTCTGTAATAAATTTAAAAATGAGTATGATGTCTTTTATTCTGAAAAATCTGAAAATTGATTTAGATGTTACATTTATTCCAATTGACCCCCTTTGGTAGTTTCCATATGTAAACCAAGAATTTCGATAACCAACTAATATTATAAAGAGAAACAGGTCAAAAGTTGTCGGCTACACGATCGAAAACCATCTATAAAGTTCAGTATGTATGACGCTCGCATTGCATGCTGCTACCAAGGGAATTTGAAACCAAGGAAAACCTCTTGTCTACACTGTTTGAACTGTTTGAAACTGTTTGAACTGTTTGAAACCTCGTGTCTACACTGTTTGAAACTATTTGAACTGTTTGAAACCTCTTGTCTACACTGTTTTAAATCAATATTTTAAATCGTGTTGTGCCAAAGAAGTAATTAAGTTTTAAACAGTAAAACTTAAGTGCTTTAAGTTTTACTGTTTAAAACTAAATGAACTACTTGACATGTAATCTGTCATCTTTGTCATCAATGTCCACTTGTTTGCTCTCTTATAGTACAAAAAAGATTAAGTAGGTATTATAATCATTAAAATGATATTGAAATTCAATATTAAACTTGAGTCTCCTTCAAAATTAAGTGTCACTTAAAATTAATCTAACAAAACTGAACTTTACAACTATGCGTTTAAAGCCTATTTTAGTATTTCATTTCAATAAAATTCAAAGGATATTAATCTCTATTACAATTCACATAAAGATCAAAACAAACTATAAAACTTATACTATTGTAACCATTATTTTTTTTGGAATGTATCCAATAAATTTTTGATAACAATTTGAACTCTATTTCAAAGTTAATAAAGATTATATTACTGTATGCTTTAACTCACATGTTGATAAGGACTCTTGTATTGAGTACTTTTGTATTGGGATACAATGATTATTCACATCTGTTGAAAAATTAAAAATTATTTTGACTTCTAGTGAGTAACTAATTCTGGTTCTAATTCTGTTGTACATTTAACTAGACTAAACTAATTTTGACAGGACTACAAGTGTTGCTATCCTTGTCACTAATTGTACACCAAGGAAGGACAACAACACCTTTGGTCCTGTCAAAATTAGTTTAATCTAGTTAAATATACAACAGAATTAGCACCACTGTATTAGTAAGTAATAGTATTATTGACTCTACAATACTTATAGGCTTTCAAACCTTTATTTAATATTCGATTCGATTACAGCTCCATTAGTGACGTGCCGTTACTGAGCCTTACTAATATTATAAATGAGAAAGTGAGTTTGTTTATAATTCACGGCTTGACTAATCAGCCGATCATTATGAAAATTTGCATACATATTGTTAGCGGTACAGAGCCCAACATAGGCTACTTTTTCTCCCGTGAAAGTCTGTCGTTCCAATGGTAAAATAATTTTTCTACTATAGAGGGCGCTGTATCGGCCAACAGATGGCGCCACAAGTCGCGCTATGGGTTGTTTTGTCAAACGAGATCTTTCTCATAAAATTAACGCGAGCGAAGCCGCGGGGAAAAGCTAGTTCTACATATTTCCTAAAACGACTGATTTTATGAAGAATTTTTTATCAGTTCCACACATTGATAAGTATTTTATTTCCGACGGGTCCTCCTGGGTGGCGATGGCGATCCGGCGTGGTAACCATTTTGCCACGGAGGTCGTCAAGGACGGCTGAAGTAATATCCGGCTCCCAATCTACGCACGCAAAAAGCGTGGCAGAGTAAGCTCTACTAGTCTTCAATTAAAGGAAGATCCATCCCAACAGTGGGATGATTATGACACCTTCAATTGAAGGGAGAGTGGGATGATTAATGTGTAGTTATGTTGAAGAAACCACGCTCTAGTAATACTTCTTACGACTGTAACAAGGATCTTATATTAATAAATTTGATTTAAACCAATCTGCACCCCTTTTCCTGTTCTCTAGGTCAAATCATACGTTAATATTTACAAATGAAATTGATCTTTGAATCCATAGCCATAAAACACAAAATACTTTATCAAATCTCTTTTCACGTAAACCATTTTATACTATAAAGGTTGTATGTCCATTAAAAGTTGTCTAAGAGAGATAGAGCTTATGTTAGATGAATATAGGATTTATTATTGTTGTGTATTTTGTTAATAAGTCAAGTGCACTCGAATTGAAAGGAAGAATCAATTACTGACAATTCACTCGAATTAGACTTGTCACCGGGATTTTCGGCAGATGTACTTAACCGAGGTTAAGTTTGACTATCCCGCCAGGAAAGGTTGGCTTGAACTTATTGACGTAGATACAACGTCACGCTGATACTCATCATTATTATCTCAACCAAAAGAAGTTCCCTGCTGGACACAGGCCTCCTCCACGCCTCCAGTTATGCCGGTTGGCAGCGGCCTGCGTCTAACGGCTTCTTGCGACCTTTCTTAGATCGTCCTGCGCTGTCGCCACTTCAGAACCCTCTTGCCCCACCGGCCGCTATGTGCCCTGCCCACTGCCTCTTTAGTTCAGCTTGCTTATCCGTTGAGCTACCTATGTCGTTTTCTTTCGTTCTGCTACGGATCTAATATAAAATATGGATAAAATATAAAAATTGTGATTTACTCAAATATGGTAAATATACTAAAATAAATATACTAAAATATAATTTTAAGAGAGGTAGGGACAGCAAATAATCCGTTTAAATCGGAGCAGCCCGTCTGGGGAAGCACCTCCACCTTACAGAAGATCGTAGCCAAATAGCATTGGTCTCGGCCATGTTGTGTTCCTACGGTGAGTCTCTTCAGAGTTCCATTTGGGGTTGGCAACGCGTGAGTGATACCTCCGGTATTGCAAGCGTCTATAGGCTACGGTGATGCTTACCATCAGGCGAGGCCGTAAGCCTGTTTGCCAACTTTGTGGTATAAAAATATATATATATATATATATGGATTCCTACATTTTCTTTATATTACTCTGTTACATGAAATTTAATAAACACACAAAATCTTCTGTCCCCTTAAGTCCACTAAAATTTCAATGTCTGAATACCTTTTTTTGTGTTATCGTGTCTAAAACACGACTATTTGCACGGAACCATCATAATAATGCACTTGAATATATATTTTTTTGCTTATTTTAAACAACATGATGTAATGTTTCAGTATTCAGAGAGGGAAAAAGAAATAATGTCTCTGGATGGCGTGTGTCAAATGCTAAGTCCCACGCTAACGGGGCAGGGGCGGACTTGGTATGTAACTGATATTTGACATAATAAAAGAATCATGAAACATTACATGTCATAAAAAGGTACATGTTTTTCGTACTGTTTTTTTATAATCTATTTAATTTTGAGGTTTTTATCTGAAACAGTCATGTCAGTTTCATCGTACCTTAAACTTAATTACAACAAAATAATGTCGTACTGTCTTTGTTGATTATATTAATATAATGTTAGGACGCGGGCTCGATTCCAGTTTGGGGAAAACATTTAAGTACAAAAAATAATATAAATAAATAAAATAAATATTCTTGGAAGAATCACACAACGCCATCTAATCATAAACTAAGCAACTAAACTTGTACTATGGGTACTAGATTGCTGATATTAAATATAGGTACTTAAATACTTTTTTTGTAAATAAAATACTTATTAGTTATTATTATACATAGTAAACATCCAGACCAAGGCAAACAGACATGTTCATGCACACAATTGTTTGCCTTGCGCAGGTTCGAACCCGCGGCCTTCGGGATAAAGTGACCATTGCTAGCGACCACCGGGCCTGTCAATGATCCTGTATGATCTGTTAAGAGTGCCTAAACGTAACAATACAATATTGATCGAGCGGAATTATTTTCAAGAGTGCCAAAATGGCTCTATGCGAATTGTGTAGAATTAATGTCTAATCATATAAAATACTTTGACCTGAATGACTGAGAATCAACGCATAGCCTAATGAACCGCTGATCGTCGAGAGACCTGAAACTTTCAGGGTGTGTTCTTTAACATCCGATAAAAAAGTATTTTTAGAAATTGCCACTGGAAAGCGAGACACACGGAATCGAAGGTGCGAGGGTTTCGATAGTTTTTATTAAAGTAGAAAAAACTAGCTTTTGCCCGCGGCTTTGCTCGCGTTAATTTTATGACATAGATCTCGTTTGACAACAAAACAACCCATAGTGCGACTTGTGGCGCCATCTGTTGACCGATACAGCGCCCTCAATAGTAGAATAAATATTTTCCCATTGGAGCGACATACTTTCACAGGATAAAAAGTAGCATATGTTGGGCTCTGTACCCCTAACAATATATATGCAAATTTTCATAATGATCGGCTGCTTAGTCAAGCCGTGAAGGAATAACAAACAAACAAACTTACTTTCTCTATGTACATACAATATTAGTAAGGATTACAGGTAAATAATATTCCCAAATGCGACACTGTGTCTGTTACCATCACGACATTCGGCTTCGTGTCGCCGCTCGCTACATTCCATGAGTTATTTTATGCACTAAGCCATGCCCCCCGGCTCTCTTCGTACATGGTAAATAGGTACTTTTAGGGTTACAAGTTTATGGTTAGACAGAAGTATGAAAATAAAATGTTTGTGGTTGGTAAAATTCGAGTCACTTGCAGACAGATGCGATTGCAAGAATTATACGTTACTGAATTTATCTGCGAGAACTGTGTGTGACGACAATAAAAATTTGTAAAATCTGATTTAAAAAAAAATAATATTTAATATCTACAATTTTTGGCTTATAGGTAGCCAAGTTAATGTAAGTAAAATATATCAGAAATATAAGTTAATTGGTATAAGACATTTGCGTCTGATGCTCGAACTATCTCGGCGATCATGTGAGTTTTTTTCGTGGTAGAATGACGAAACTCTAATCAATAGTGACCAAAGTATTTTTATGTAGAAGATCACAAGTGCACTATAAGTGCTCCAGGCTTCATAATGGTTCAGAAACAAGGTAGGATTATTTTGTACATTGGCATGATATTAATGGCTAATCAATTTATTATTCATACTAAGTCTAAGTAATATTGTATATGTCAAAGTGTTTGTTTGTTTGTCCTCCCTTCACGTCGAAAGTAATGAACGGATTGATATGATTGGGGATAGTTTAAAGTCTGGAGAGTGACATAGGCTACTTTTTATCCCGGAAAAACATCTTATTCCCACGGGAAAATAAAAATATATAATTTATGTCCTTCTTTCACGTCGAAAGGAACCTAAGTACTGACATGATTTTTTTTAACAGAGATGATTATTTTAAGGTTTGGACTTAGGCTACTTTTTATCCCGGAAAAACATCTCATTCCCACGGGCAAAAAAGTCCCTATAACATTATTTTTTCATAATTTTTTAACGGAGATAATTTAAGGTCTGAAGAGTGACATAAGGCTACTTTTTTCTCACAGGATAAAGATATTCCAATGGGACAATGACATTTTCCGTTGACCACGCGGGCGGAGCCGCGTAACAGCTAGTTATAAATTAAAAATTGATTATTATTGTAACAATAGATCGTAACATTACTACTTTCAGCCATAAGGCCGCCTTGTTGCTAATACACTAGTTTGTAGGTTATCCTGTTTCCTTTTCTAATAATATTTTTTTGGTTATCTGCGTATTACAAATAAAGCATATTCCATCTATTTATTATTAGAAACTAAAGCTGTGTGTATTGGGGATTGTCCAAAAGCAGTTAAAATCATTCAAACTCAAAAACTATCTCTCTCGTTTCATATTCCGTATGAACAAAATGGCGGTTTGGACGATTGAGATCAAGTTTCAAGAGAGACACCGATACGTCAATCTTAGTAAAATAAACCCCTCTGTAAATAATGAAAGTGTTTGGAGGAAGCCTATGCGGAAGACCAGGGGCCCAAGTCTGCTATTTTAAATTAGGCGACCAACTATTGCGATACCATCACCATATTGTCATTATATTTCCATAGTGCCAAATTTGGTATTCAGCTAAAAGTTAACTACTTAGTACTTCAATGTTTTAACTATAGTGTCAGAACGGAATGGTCGACAGTTAAAATCTAACATGAACTACTATTTCAGTTAAATCGCTTTTATGTGAAAGATACTACCGAAAAGATCAATAGTAGTTCGATAGTGTGTCAATGAAATGGCCTCGGACTTAAACAAATATGAGAATACCAAATGTCAAAAACTATTCAAGTGACACACTTTCGACACTCTATTGGTGCATTTGTATTTATCTGACTTGGGCCCCACAGTCAGAGAGATTTATGCCGAGTAGATGCCTATTTGTTGCCTTAACTATATTTTTAGATAGTTATTTTAAGTTTTCATGTAAGTTAGAACAATAAATAACCATTTTATATCTTTCTTTTTAAATTATTTTAATATCACATACTAAAACTAAACTAAACATATTATTATGAACCT
Source organism: Endotricha flammealis (assembly GCA_905163395.2). Lineage (NCBI taxonomy): Eukaryota > Metazoa > Arthropoda > Insecta > Lepidoptera > Pyralidae > Endotricha > Endotricha flammealis. The sequence continues at coordinate 3,945,683 of LR990883.1, forward strand.
AAAACTAAAAACCTTAAAAAATATAATAAAATAACTAAAATATATTATTAAAAGGTGTCCCTTTAGGCAAGGTTCCGAAGATACTGGCACTGATGATGAAATTCGCTGTTATTTACTACTGAACTCAGTAATATTGTAAAACAATTCACCGCCGGCATTTTAATACACATACTAACGGACGCTATTGTTTCCGTTCCTATGGAAATCGTGATGAAAAATGTTACATTGTGAAATGTTTTAAAAATTTTTTGTAACAAGGATTTTAACAGGAGCACAAAGTATCATAGCAAAAAAATATTCTAGGCCATGAATATTAGGTTACCTAATAGTCCTTTTCCAATGCTTTGCTCCAAATGCGATCCTCCGCTTTCCGCATCTCTTCCTGTCTCCCTTCAATCTGTGTGGACATCCGTGGCGTAATGGTTACCATGCCGGACCGCTACCCAGAAGGTCCCGGGTTCGAATCCCGGTCGGATCATGATGTACAACGAACATTTTCGATTGGCCGATTGGCCTGGGTCTACAATGTTATCTTTATATGTATTTGTTATAAAATATAGTATCATTGAGTTAGTATCCCATAACACAAGTCTCGAACTTACTTTTGGGCTGGCTCAATCTATGTGATTCGTCCCTATATATATATTTATTATTTATAAATTATATTACACCATTATGTATAACATTCCGCGTATTCTTCTTGTAAATTTTAATGTACCTAAACCTACATTGTACCTAATGAGTGGAAAAAAAAAGAAAAAGTACAAAATGAAAAAAAAGGGCGTAACCGGTTTTCTTTCGCCATTTCTTTTTACCGGTGGCCATTTTGCTTGTGTCCGAAATAGTGGTAGAAAACGTAGTTTATTTTCTTTATATAAACAAGTTGTAAATGACAAGAAAAGGTGCGATTTCATTTCATTTCATTCAAATCTAAGGGGATTAAAGCATATTCTGTCTGCCACACGTTCAAATGCGGTTTGGCAGAGGAATGTTTTCGTTATCTGGACTGGCTAGGGTGGACATTGCTTAACTTGCGTTACCGTTTTAGAGCGACATTCAGAGACGCCATCAAGCTCCTCAAATGATCTCTGTTATGATTGTCATCTTGGGGGACTGGTCTGCACGTTTTATCAACATCTACATGTTCGACATATTTAGGATTTGACCATAGCACTATTTGGATCGACACCCACGTTTGGTACTTAATTTATGTATGTACCCGGATCTGTATTTTATTTGAAAAATATTTTATTTAAAAATATGTAATATATTGTTACAGGTAGATGTTTAGAGCGTTAGGGAAATCACTGCAATTATTAAAAAATAAAAACCAAACTTTGTAATCACTATGTGGTGGTTTTATTTGGTATTAGCCATAGATTTATTATAACTTACTAGCGTAAGAAGATTGGCAATGCAAAAGAGATAGATCATATGCGTTTGTTAGAGCGAGATAGATAGACGAGACCTTTCCTATACACGCTATGGGCTTGTATCGCCCTAACGTCAGTCATGTTAAACCAAATCACACATATTTTTACAAAATTTTTGTAGTTTTGGTGTAAATTCGACGTGATTAAATATGGTTACCTGTGCAGTGCCTGGATGTGACTCAAACTAAAAGGAAAATCTACAAAATTATATATCTTGCTTGCACACATGTCATGTACATTCCACGCACACTAGAGTATTTTGTTTTTGGTCTCACCTCAAAAAAACAAAGCCGATCTATGGTACGCTAGTATATACTAAATCTATGGTATTAGCCTAGGCTAGAATAATCAACTTACATATTTATATCTATAATAATTCTGTTACATCAAAGACAGCATTTGCGAATGTTGGTATGTTATTAGAATTTTGAGTAGGTCTGTTGTAGAATTTGACGAAAACGAGTGAGTTTCCTGACCGACCAGCCGCTTTTTTAATTACCTCAATGGAAGCGCCTTTACGGTCAGCCGCTGAAGTCTCAGCATGACGAGTGCTGTGTGCAGAGTATTTACTTGTGTCAATACCGCTTTCATAAAACACTTGTTTGATCCAGCGGCTGATCGTAGACGCACTATAACAAAAATGGCCGTAACTGGTAGGTATTCTTTCCCAATTTTCTTTTACCAGTGATCATTTTGCTTTTCTTTCCGAAATGGTAGTAGTTTACATAGTAGATTAAATACATAAATTATTTAATAATGTGATGTAATCATTGACGAGAGAAGGTGTCTGTGAGGACCTACTTATATTTTGAATTTGAAGTAGGAAAAGATATAAATAACGCACCTAATTAATTCAAATTCTAATATACTTTATTCTGTGGGCCCTCGTGGGCACTTAGAGACTATGATCGAAAAAAATAAGACGGAATTGATTATCTTGTCGCCAAATGAAAAATTTCAATTAATTTATTGACAGTCAAAAATATATTATATTTTTATAATTAAACTCTCTTGTAGTAATATATGGTAGAGCAGTCAAATATGACTTGCCAATTTCAAAGTTGTCTAATTTCTCCGTCTGATTTCTTTATGACTAAATTCGTTGTGAGCTCCAAGACAGCTGTAGTTTCTTCCGGGACGTCAATAAGCTTCATTGCTTATTGTCAAACTGAGGTGTTGATAGGTACTGGGTCTACAGAAGGACAATCTTTATTAGTCCTGATTCCTTGTTCTTTTTAATCTTTTCTACTCCGTCAAATACTACGCTTTCCACATTTTCGAATTAATTCATTAAATCTTCCACTTTATTTGCAATTATTTTGTCCGATATTTCAATGAGCTTCAATATTGTAAAATCAGTATTTGTTGTTATACCTGTCCATTTTTATTTATTTATTTACCAACAACACATACCTACATACAATTCTTACGTACTCTTAAATCTATTAAAAGTTAAATGTTGTCTTAATTATATGTAAATACTTATTTTTGGTCATTTTTTTACTTATCATTATTATTTTAACGGTTCTTGAAGAATTGAGAAAAGAGGTAATCAAAAATTCTAACAGTAGATAGCGGTGAAATGACATCACTATTATTTTACACCCAGCAAACGGGCTCTCAAAAAACCTTTAAAATAATGATGTTACTTGATCAAAAAAATTGTATTCTTTCTTTTCCACTAGAAGGGCCGCCCCGGTTTGACACAAGTTTTAGTTAGAATCTAAATTTTTTTTGGAAATAAAATATAGCCTTTGTCACTCAGGGATAGCGTATTTTCCTAACGGTGAAGGAATTTTTCAAATCGGTCCAGTAATTTCGGAGCCTATTCAATGAAAACAATCATCTTTCGTCTTTTTAGTAATAGATTTGACAAAACTGACATTTTATAGCATTTTATTACGTACGAAGCGCTATACATTAACAACAATAGTCTAATTGTTTATAATTAATGCTAAACACGTATTTTAATTAACAAATAGGTGCTTAAATAGATAACTATCATGTAAAGCAATAAATCTGTTTAATTTTCACATTGAGTAACAAACTGCATACAATTACAAAAAAGGCCATTTTGAATCATGATCGATTAGTACTGGAAACCACCGCAGCGTGATGTGGCGCTGCTCGATACTGCTAAACTAATACCGCTACTCGCCGCTAGATGGCGTTATAAGAATCGATATGGTTCATGTATAAATTTTCACAACTACTTTACTTATAATTTATGGTGCAAATGCAAGAATGTAGCTTTAAAATTATAGTTATTACCTAGTAGGTATGATTACGTATGATTGCTTACTGATACTAACATCTTATTGTGTTGGTATAAGGTTGAAAATTGCTTAAAATGTATGTAATTTGTTTGCAAGTGGCAGGTATGTTAGCTAGTACTTAAAGTTCGCTATTATCTCAAGTATAATACTTAGTATTTTGCTATCAAAATGATCGTGTAGGTATATTTTTACCATTGACTTTCGTTTCAACTTGATTCTAACTGAAGACTTCTTCTTGTTAATGGTCAAAGCGTAGTTTTTTGAGCGGTAGAGCCCAATTTAGCGGTTTTACCATGAGCTCTGGTAGCGACCATGGCCAGAGTCAAGTCAAGCACAACACCCATTCTACGCCATACTTAGTTTCCTTATTTCGAACCTATTTACTGTGTTTTTTTATATATTTTTCACATGTCTTTATTCTTTGAGAGAGTGACTTTTTGTCGATCACATAAAACACGAACAAATGTATTGTATCTAGTCTAACAGCGAAAACTTTTAAAATGTAGGGAGCCGAGAAGGGGCTGGTACTACACGGCCTAAAGCGGCCAAGACTATATATTGTAAAGTTTATCTACTATGGTAACATGATGGTATGCATCGTACATGACCTTTTACTTTACGCACATACCCGTAAACGACGGCGTCCCGATAACATGTGTTACTTTATAGTAAAACTTTACTTTTAAAAGTTTTTCACAGCGAAAAATCCGCTCAAATCGGAGCAGCCCGTCTGGGGAAGGACCTCCATCTTACAGAAGATCGTAGCCAAATAGCATTGGTCTCGGCCATGTTGTGATACTACGGTGAGTAAGGTCTCCAGAGCTCCTCTTGAGGGGGTTGGCAACGCGTGAGTGATACCCCCGGTATTGCAAGCTTCTGTAGGCTACGGTGATGCTTACCATCAGGCGGGCCGTATGCTTGTTTCCCAACTTTGCAGTTAAAAAAATTTATAAAAAAAGACGATACATTTAAATTCGTAGCATTTTTTTACAAATAGTTTTTTCGTAGCATTTTTTAACAAATATGTAGTTAGTTTTTTCAACGAATTTTAACCATTAGTATACTTAACTACACATCAAACAATCGGCCCTTAGTGTTTAGTTGAGGGATTTATACATAGGAGTAGGCAATACAACATGTGTACATAAAAAAGTACATTCTGCGGCTCTCCGTTGTTTGAATGCCTCTCCTGACTTTGCCACACCATTATGACAACATGCTGATGCTGACTGAGAGGCCCAACATCACATTATTGAATGGCTTATTGTACACAGGTAGTGTCTGGATAAATAGGCTGACTCGATCGGGGTACCACACTCTCACAAAATATCCATGTGTTTTGTACGATGAATGTTTGAACGGAAATTCTGCAGCGTGGCAGGGTACGCTCTAATCTCCTTCGATGGATGGAAGACCCGTATCGTTGGAGGAAGATCATTATGGGTTCATATGATTATGTTGACTCAGAGAACAGACGTCGTCGGAAAGAAATCATACAAAAAATTATAAATATATTATACATAATTATAAACATAGGAGACTGGTAATTGTTTCATAGGTATAAGCATAAAAATGTTCAATAGACTGCCACAAAGTTTTATAGATTTGCCTCTACATAAATTTAAATCCACGATTAAAGGTTGCTTGATGAAAAAGGGTTAATATAAAGTGGAAGATTATTTTAAAGATAAAAATTTGTGGTCATAATTTGTTTTTCTTATTAAATATTTTTTTGAAATGTATGAGTAATTAAAAAAAATATGTTAAAATGGCTTTTAAAAAAAGGTTATAGTTGAGTTTCTTGCGGCACTTCTCAACAGGCCATTCACGTCTGAAGTGCTAGTCGGATAAAAAAAAATTTACGTGTAAAAGTATTTCCTGTAAATCTATTTGCAAAATAAATGATTTTTTATTTTTTATTTTATTAAACTACCAAAACCCGCGTAACTTCGTTTGCGTGTATCCCGCTTTCCCGTGGGAATTTCGGAATGTATCATACATAAAATCCATCCTTTTGAATCACTGTGTCTATTGAAAAAACCGCATCAAAATCTGTCGCGTAGTTTTAAAGATATATACATACATAGGGACAGGCAGACAGCGGGAATCGACTTCATTTTATACTATGTGAAGCATAACAATGGTCCAATCCCAGGAAACAAGGGAATAAGCCGTTCTAATTTATGCTTACCCCTTCGGAGATTACAGGCGTGCGTATATGTACATATTATATTATTATGATTCCGTGAAATCGAACCCCGTTCCCATGCATCCTACACTAATCATTATAACCAAAAGATTCTTTCCGAAATATAATAAAGCTTGTTCACCATAACAATATATTCTTACAAATGAAACAACAGCTCATAGCATTAGGTCATAGTAATGTAACAATAGACCGTGGTGCTCGGCAATCGAGCCTCACTTGATTTGCCATCTCTCTAGGGTATCATGCCTTTTGCTTCAAATTGCTGTCTCTCACGTAGTTGTTAAGGAGGGAAGTCCTTTCAATACTTCCTACTCCGACTATCTTCTTTCTGATTAAATTCGTTGTGAGTTCCAAGACAGCTGCAGGTCCTCCCCCGGGACGTCAATAAGCTTCTTTGCTTATTGTCAATCTGAGGTCACCGTTGTTGTTGATCAGGAGACACAGCGGTGGGAATGTGTGGTGTCTTATCCCGAAATAAAACATACAAGTTACTATCTCTTTCAAATAAGAATAGTAAAAAAAAACATCTCCTGGATGGCAGGCAGGCAGGGTCAACTCACGGAAGTATCTTAGTTCCCTCGGCCCCGCCCATCTAGGCGGATAAGGTGGTAGTAAGTGAGAATTTTAGTCGGTATAACCCTATGTGGCATTAGAGGTAGCCCGACATACCCCCGCCGCCGCTTCCCCAAGCGGGGCATGCAGTAATGCATTTCTCTCACTATAATAATACCATAAATAAAATCTTTAATTGTTTGTTGTAATTGATTTTATTCAAAAATTTAATTGTAATTTATTTATTTATTAGTTGCAATGGAAATTTTATTTTTATTATTTTAAATATTAATCTTATGAATAATTGTGATGTAATTAATCTATGGAACTTGTTTTCTGATAATAAATGAATAATAATAGGCCGCAAGCCCGCGACAGGGACTAAATTACCCCCTATGGGAGATTAAAAAACATAAAATATATAAATAATAAAAATAAAAAAAGGTATGGTAACCATTGCGCCACGGACGTTTCATATCTTTGCTATATATTCCCCAGCTGGTAAACAAGCCTAACTCGACAAAACCGAAAAATAATAGGTACTTTATGATTGTTATTAAAATACGGTTAACTTCAAAATCTTTGGATATTTTTTTTTATATTCATAATTTTGTTAAGCATAATATGATTTTTCGCTGGCATATCATTATGCTATGTGTATATGTTAATACTTAAAATATTGTTGACACGACGCCCGTAAAATCTGTGCAGAGTAATGAAAATAACAGAAAAGGCGTGGTAAAGAAAGAAATATTTATTTGGTACTTGTAAAGGTTTTCGACAGATGCACGATGTACATGTTTTACTATTGCTTGGCATGCAAATTGAATAATGTTATAAAAAAATTTTTTTTAATTAAATAACATAGCAAGCGTAATATTTTTGGGCACTCTGCCACAAGGACCATGCCTTTAAATTTTTTGTTCATTTTGTTAATTTCATGTTATTTATTTGTAAAAAAAATTGAATTAAATAAAATTATAACAAACTCTTCGCATAAACAGTAACTAAACAAAAATATAACAATTTCTCAACGTAGTAGAGTCGTCATGAACTGGACTCCTTCAGGAAATTATTAAATATGAATAATATAATTTGTACAACATGATAAGGGAACGTGCTTGTGAAGGCTCTCTGAAATTTCAGTGTTGCAATCACAACGACTCTATGATCAAATTAGCCACGTAGGCAGATTTTCACCGCCTCTGTATCGCAAGCTACTCTGCTTGACCCAAGTTATGATTATGTTAATTCCCGTCTTGAACTAGACTTGTTCGAGCTAATAAGGGATTAGATGTAAGCATAATAATGATACCCATCTGTCCTTACAAGCTTTTGGGGAGCTTTTTTAAGCTTTTTTGGATATGAAGCTTTTTTAAAACTTTTTGCGGTAAGGGTGATGATAATTATGTATTGAAGGAATTTACATGAGCTTAAAATAAGGTCCGATTTTTATTATATCGAAGAGGATTGACCGTACTCTGCCACGCGGCTCCAATGCGGATTGAGAGAGGCGAGTTTCAAGCAGCCAAAAGGTCACTGACTTGTCTTAACGACTGTCATTCATCGACAACAGCCGGCACCGACGGCATAACGTGCCCACCGAAGCACGGAGCCTTTACACAGGAAGAATATTTCGATTTCGAAACTTTCTATTTACGAATTCTCTGCAATTGTCTTTCGATGAACGAAACGCATTGCTGCTTCATTTTGATATTTTGTGAGAGGGTGCATACTTCCGTAATCAATAAATCAATATATAGGGACAATTCATACAGATTGAGCTAGCCCCAAAGTAAGTTCGAAACTTGTGTTATGGGATACTAACTCAACGATACTATATTTTATAACAAATACATATATAGATAAACATCCAAGACCCAAGGCCAATCAGAAAAAGTTCGTTTTTCATCATGACCCGACCGGGGATCGAACCCGGGACCTCCTGGGTGGCGGTCTGGCGTGGTAACCATTACGCCACGGAGGTCGTCAAATACGTAATCGAGCTGGCCCAGTGTCATAAATGGCTGACTTTTTGTAAAGACGCTTTCTAACTTAAGAATATAATGACAGTTTATTAAATAAGTTTTTTTTTATAATATTAAAACATGATAATGACAGGAAATACTAATTTTATGAATATTTTATGATAATATAATATTTTTTAGAGTTTTAAAGTTAACGAAACGATAGTTTTAAGATGGCGCCAGACAAATCATTATAATAATAACTACCTCTGTCTCGATTATAGGCTTTTAAATAATTCGATTTTTAGTTATCAAACCTCCAAAATATTGAGTGGAAACTTGGGTCCCAAGACTCTGGCCGAAAAAGGCCGTCTATCACGTCAACTTGAAAATTCTCGACAACAACGGTTTCTGCCTAGCGGTGCTAATTCTGTTGTACATTTAACTAAACTAATTTTGACAGGACCAAAATTTTTCCTTGGTTTACGATAAGTGACAAGGACAGCAACACTTCTAGTCCTGTCAAAATTAGTTTAGTCTAGTTAAATGTACAACAGAATTAAACTTTGAAAAATCCTTTCTTAGTAGGTACACCACTAGACGTCGTAAGGAACCTACATTCAAAATTTGGAATCTCTAGACCCAGCGGTTTGAGCTGTGCGTTGATATATAGTTAAATCAGTCAGAACTTATATACATATTTATAGATTTAGTAAAAAATATGTTTACCGGCAGTTCTGTGCAGTTGTATGACAGTCAGCCTAGTCGTGGCCTTAAGGCGCCTTGAGAATACTGGCAGAGGCAAGCGTATTGACAGAGTACGCTCCAATTCCCTTCGATTGAAGACAGACCAGTATCAGTGCAGTGGGATGATAAATACGTTGATATGATGATGACTACAACCAAGAAGAAGTCGGTCAATAAACAAGTCTCTTGAGTAAATCACTTTAGAATTAGGACCTATTCTATTAAAAAAAAAACAAAGAAATAATTCTAAGAGCATTAAACGATTTAAAATTATTGTTTAAAAAGAAAAAAAAATGTCTATGATCTATTTTTAATGATGGCCGCCAGGGACGCCATTACGTTCCAATTTCAATTTCAAATTTCGTTCGGAAACGTCTGCGTAGGCGCCTGGCGTCTGTCGCGAGTGGCGACTGTGGTTTTTGACAAAAAAAAGGGGTCAAATTTCTTTCCCCATTTCCGTAAGGGAGGACTCATGTCAATGTGTTTGTCAAAATTCAAATTACTATTATATACTCAATCGATTTTGTGGCGTGACTGACATGTTTATAAATGAAATAAGTGTTTCATTATTTTTTTACGTGTTTCGTAAGGATTTCGGAGTCATTACTTGAATTTCTACAATTTTGAACAAAGCCTAAATAATATATGGGATAAAAACTATCCCATATGTTAGTCCGCATTATAAACTACCTCTGTACCAAATTTTAAGCAAATCTGTCCAGCCGTATTTCCATGAAAGAGCAACTAACATCCATTCATTAAAATACGTTTGTAATATTAGTAACTAGCGAAACCCGCGCAACTTCGTTTGCGTGTATTCCGCTTTCCCGTGGGAATTTTGGAATGTATGATACTTTAAAACCTTCCCCTTGAATCACTCTATCAATTAAAAAAAACCGCATCAAAATCCGTTGCGTAGTTTTAAAGATTTAAGCATACAAAGGGACATAGGGACATAGGGACATAGGGACAGAGAAAGCGACTTTGTTTTATACTATGTAGTGATTAGTAAGGATTTTGTCAGTCACTTTCAAAAACGCAATTTTCAAGTTAATGACGCATTTAATTATAATTGTCACTTTCAAACTAAAGAAGAAAAAAGACTTGAACTTAATGTAGAATTAAAATTAAAATTCTTTTCGGAAACTGGCTATTCATAAAATCATGTAAACCCTTTTTCAAACAACTAGGTATTCTTACCGTCCCAGTCTTTATATATTGCTACTGCTCACCAATCTAGCCAAATACATTAAAACATGTGAAAGTAATGAAGACCGGCTAAGGAGAGAAAATACTAGAAGGAAAAATTTTATATCAAACACCAATCCTAGATTGAATATAGTCGCTCAGAGCTCACAGTACCAGTCGGTTAAACTATTTAATAAATTACCTGTTAACCTCAAACAGTTATTATATGACAGACAATTTAAAAATACACCTAAGACTTTTTTGTTGGAAAAGTGTTTTTACTCGGTGGAAGATTATTTTTTTTTTGAATCGCATGTAATATTGTGAATTTGTTCTGTATGTTTTTTATTTTATTTTATATTATTATTGTTGTATTTGAGTGAATTAATTTTATATTCTTATTTTTTACTAAATTTGACTGATTATGATAAATTATTTAATATTATTTTTAATTTATTGTGCTATGTAGGTATACTTAAATTTCGATACAATGTAAATTGTTTTATGAAATAAATGAAATGAAATATTTAACACCAAAAATGTACCTATGGCATTACTTTACGCCAGCTCACTTACTACACTCATGCGAAGTTGAGCGAAAACGAGAATGTGAACTGGACGTTTCCTCGTTGGTTTTCCCAAATACGCTCCAGGCTCTTTGTCCTACTTCGTTATCACTTTTCCTCTGTCTTCTAACTTCTAATCTAATTTTTAAGAGAGATACATAGGGCACAGCCTAAAAACCGCTCAAATCGGTGCAACCCGTCTGGGGAAGAACTTCCACCTTACAGAAGAACGTAGCCAAATAGCATTGATCTCGGCCATGTTGTGTTCCTACGGTGAGTAAGGTCTCCAAAACTCCAATTGAGGGATTGGGAGGGTTGGTAACGCGTGAGTGATGCCCCCGGTATTACAAGCGTCTATAGGCTACGGTGTTGCTTACCATCAGGCGGGCTGTATGCTTGTTTGCCAACTTTGTGGTATAAAAGAAAACTTCATTCAACTTCCCGAGAGTGTAGATTATTATATCTGCATGTAACATAGTGATAAAGAAAGATAGTGTGTCTGCCGCAGTGATACAATTCGGTAATTAGCTAGTTGTCCATAGCTCTCACCCTTAGTTCCTCTCTGGTCTATTTTGCACAGAGCCACCTTGTAGCTTCAAGCTAGGCTTAACCAGCTTGTGTTATACCAATAGGAGCCAAACATCAGTGAAAAATGTTGCAAAAACGGGGAAAATTACGCGAACGAAGGGCACAGCTAGTAATAAATAAAAAACACTCAGTCTCGAGCTCAAACACAAATGTTATCACTTGAATGTTTGCCCCGAGAGGGAATCGAACCCACGGCCGCGTCCTCTGGTGCTGATATCAGGATCACTACCAAAACACCACCGGGCTGTCAAAGATGTAAATAAAAAGTTTTGCCAACAAGAGGACCTAACAAGCCGATGTGTTTCCACTAGTTTGAACGACAAAATTGTCTTATAACCATCTATATGCACAAAGGACCAATTTACTTATTGTCCGTTGTGAAATTGCCCGAAGAAAGAGGGTAGTCGTACATTTTGCGAATCAAATTTTCATTGTGCGAAGTCATTCGGTCGTGAACCACCGCGGGGTGAGGACGCGTTATCTTTTTAACTTGTGTATCAAAAAAGGTTTTATTTTTGTCTTTTGTAATTATTGGTCGCGTGGCGTGTTGGTTGATTCAGAACAGAATTTTTTACTATTATATGAATAGGGGTTTTAGGCATTGGTAAATCAAGAAATCTAGACGATAGAAAAACCAATGGAAGAGGTGACCAGGGTGAAGAACTAAGAACTTTTTTTATGCTAATAATGTAAGCATCGTTATGAAACTTTGCAATTACATAGTATAGTCAGGAGCACGTTGAGCTTTACACTTGCAGTACGATTTTGACTCTGATGACATAGAACTTAAGAATGTTACAAAGTCCGATATGTAAAGGTCGAGCTGCTCTTGACTGTACAATAAGAATACTATTGATAACAAAAAATTCACCTTCATTTTCCACAAATATTTCAATATCAAAATTTGCCACGGTCCAGCCATTCTCGAGTTTTATAGCGGGACTAACGCACGGTTATTCATTTTTGTATTATGTTATTATTAAACGTTCTGGTGTCTGTGTACACCGCAAGATATTGTGGTTGTAATTATACCAGAATAACATGTATAACATGGGATACCACATTAGTAGTTAACCTAATTTACTGTGTTAATAATTACTTGATACAACATCTCTAATAGTTGCCCAGGGCTTTTCTTATCCTTATTTTATTTATTCACTAGCTGTTACCTGCGGCTCCGGCTGCGTGCTCAAGGGAAAATGTCAATAATTATTCCCATGGGAATCTCTTTATCCCGTGGGAAAATAGTTGCCTTATGTCACTCTCCAGACCTAAATTCTTCTTCTTCATAGTCGTAACGCTCTTGACAGAACGGTCGTGATCTTCATGTAGAGATTTGGCCTGGGGCAGATGTAATGCGCCTCACGACATCTCGCCACTTCTCCCTGTTAGAGGTCATGCGGGTGCACTCATGCACGGGACCTCCCACGGCAGATTTCACTTGGTCGGTCCATCGCATGGGTGACCTTCCGCGCGGTCAAGTGCCTTCCACCTTGCCCTGGACGATGAGGCGTTCTATGGACGACGACATGAAGAGAGGACAAACAAACAAACACAAACCCATTTATAATATTATTATGGATTGTTATAAGCTTTGTCATAATTTTATTAACATCCTACTAGCCAGTCCATAAAATAATTCATGACCCTATTGCCTTAAAAAGATTGATTTTAGCAATAAGGCCGCCTTGTTGCTTTTACACTAGTTTGTAAGCTGTTCATGTATACTGAGTCCTACTGTTGTGTATTGCAAATAAAACATATAATAATTATTTTTTCAAGTCACTTTTCATTTATGACGTTTTAACTTAGGTAAGTAATTAATTGAGCTTGGCGAGTCGTATGGTTATTGGAGTTAAAGGTTTGCGCCCTTAAATGATACCGATTCAACGGATAGTTCTAGGATCTAACCCCTATCGGAAGAATGTCCAACCTTCAGCCCTAGACGATGGACGGACCAGCTAGGTTACTCAGCGTAGCAATCGCAATTTTAATTTCAATTCTGTATAATTTCAAATGCAAAATTAACAGCAAATCCTAATTCGTACCATTGAAATTTTATACTTTACTAACTATTTGGTTAGCATACAATCCGATTTCATTTAGTTTAGTATCTAGTTTAGCTGTAAAGAGTACCTAAAATTAACAATCCAATGGCGATCGTGCGGAATAATCTTCAAGAGTAAGGGGGCAGGCAGCTGAAAGCCTGGAGATGCCGATGAGCGCAGCTGCTCTCCATCTGGCACAAGATCGACACAGATGGAGAGGAACGGTGACTAAGTTACGTCGGAGTCACTATCCTCAACATTGAGGGATCGACTATGGAGGAGGATGCTGTAATATCACTTACATTCATTTGTAGAAAATACGATTCAAGTTTACAAAATATTGCGTGAAGGGATTAACTCGAATTTTTATTTCACGTTATCAATAATAGTATTCATATACAGTGTAATTATAATGATTCAAAATGCTTATATTACTAGCAAAATATGTTCTGGTTACCCCTTTCATTGACTGTATCACACTCTCACAGAATATTGGCGTGAAGCAATGCGTTTTCACCCTCATTCCCACCTTGTAAACGCCTTGATATTTCTGATGTTCATACACGGCGGCGGTGACTATACATCAAGCACTCTATTGCTTGTTTGTCAGCTGTATCTCATAAAAAATAAGTTTATTAATTAATTAACCAAACATATTCAATTATTAAACACTAAAATAATTATAAACAGTCTATGAAACGAATTAACACAACTTGCCCGCCATATTAAATTTATTACGAAACATCAAAATATATTCTGTCTCATTCATTCTCATATAAAACACAATAATAGAGAGGGATAACAAATAAAGAGGGTCGCATTGCATATCATTATAACTTCTCAAAATAGAACATCTTGTTTTCATGCCGTCTTGCTCTATCTTTAGTAGTTTTTAAATGTGAAAAAGGGATGGTATTATGAAATATGATATGGTTATGACGCTTCACTGAGTTTACATAAGCAATGGTTGGTTTTTATCTGGAATTTAATTTGGAATTATTGTTTTGAATATTTACAACTGGTTTAATAGGTGATTAGTTGCCGTTAGCTTACCTGTCAGATAGTCCAACTGGTATTATTAGGAACTTCATAGAATCGAATCTATTCGGTATTAATCACTGCTAACAGTTGCCCACGGCTTCGCCCGCGTCGGCTTTTTCAGGATAATTTATAGCCTATGACACTCGCAAATAAAGTAGCTGTCTATTGGTAATAGAATTTTCAAATTCGGTTCAGTAGATCCAGAGATTATTCCCCTACAACCATAAACGTTCAAACTTTATCTATTTATATATAACTAGCTGTTACCCGCGCCTCCGCCCGCGTGGTCAAGGGAAAATGACAACATTTTTTCCCATGGGAATCCCTTTATCCCGTGGGAAAAAGTAGCCTATCTCACTCTCCAGACCTTAAACTATGACCAATAAAAAAATCATATCAATCCGTTCATTACTTTCGACGTGAAGGGAGGACAAACACACTTTCACATTTATAATATTAGTATAGTAGTGAATAGCGAACCGCCCCGACTTCACGCGGCTATTACTAAGGATTTCTAACTTTTTTGAAAATATAGCCTATGTTACTCGGGGGTAATCTTCCCAACGGTGCAAAGAACTTTTGAATCTTTACATACACATACGCACAGACACAAATATGTAAAAATCTTTCCTCTATATAATATTTACCTATATCTAGAGTATAGATTAGTAAGACGATAACCCCGGTGGCATATTGGTAACTTAAAATCAAAAGTGCTTTATTCTGGTCGCCCCACGAGCACGTAAACATGTCTTTTACAATGTTGGATGTATTTAATCTACCAGCACATTATTCTTCGATGTTACCAGCATTTCGGAATATCTATTGCTGAGAAGAAATGCCGAAAGGAACCCCTCATTCCACTTGGCTCCATTTCTTGATCCCTCAATGGATCCTAGGGGATTTTTTTGAAGTGAAAACTTCTTTATCGGCTCTTGGCACTTTTTTTTTACATAAAAAATGTTGAATTCCCGTAATCTTGCGCTTTTTCGATCAGACTACGGAGATCCGTAGATCGAAAAAGCGTAAGATTCCATAACCATTCCAAAATATTCAAAAATACACAACGTTGATGTTTAAGTTTTCACTTCTGCCGGCACTCTCGGAGTGCAACCCGTCCTTTTTTCCACTTGAATCCGACTCTGTCAATAAAAGTATTTTTTCAATAAAAACTGAAACAAAACATAAAAAATTTAGTATCAAAACCAAAACTAACAGTAAAAAGTTTAAAAAAAATAAATATATACACACTTGACATATTTTTAATTTTTATAAGTACTCTAAAAAACTACTCGTAAAAACTCTACCTCCGGTGTCCAATTTCCCAACTGAAAGAAAAACAATTATTCGATCAAATAAACTTACAGACCCTCTCACAGATTATTGGCGTGAAGCAGCAATGCGTTTTCATCACATTAGTTTAGTCATCGAATGGTGGTAGTTTATAGAGAAGCTTATTTATTAATATGTAGGTAACATGACGAGAGAATGGCCTGTAAGGCCTACTCTCTAAAATAAACGATTTAACTTCAAAACAATATTAATAAATAATATTCAGAGATTCAGAACGTGTTAACGTTTACATGCCGACTGAATTGAAAAAGTTTCATATTGTCAATTTACTAGACGCGTGCTATATATCCAAATTAGCCGGGTTACTCACTTCAAAATGTGAGCAAGTAAGACACATAATTTTGATATGTAATCTTCGCGTCTTATAAATTCGCAACGAGAATTCTTCTTTATTTGGTCGGTTTATTTACGTTGCCATGATCGAATGTGACTAAAAAACTAACTAAGCACTCTGAAGAAGATAATACATATGAATATTACTATTCATTTGAAACTAAGCCATGTTTGACAAATAGTACTGAATAGCATTTTATCTGAATTCTCCATTTATATTTATGTAGATAGTATTTATAAATTCTGCAAAACAACTATGTAGGTCTAGCCTCATTTCGTAAGGGTACAACTGAAAATTTTCAGCGTTTTCACAAGATAGATAGATAGATTTGCGAAAAAAAAGTATTATTACAAAATGGTTTTCCAACATATTCTACCCTCGCAGGGGCATGTAATGTTATTTATTAACATTTTATAAATTTATCTTAAGAGATATTTTAGATTGGCCTTAGATTGGCCTCGGTCATGGATGTTTATTTAGATAACGAATAAAATATAGTATCGTTGAGTTTAGTATTCCATAACACAAGTCTCGAACTTACTTTGGGGCTAGCTCAATCTGTGTGATTTGTCCATATTTTTTTTTACGAAATCTTTTAAGTGCAAAATAGGCTGGCTCGACCGGGGCAGCACCACTCTCTCACGTAATATCGACATGGAATAGCGGTGATACGCCGTGTTTCGTACGTTGAGTGAAAGAGCCGGAGGTTCAATTGCTTTCTCTTCTCCTTTTCCTCATTCCTAGTCTATCATTGTCTGCCTAGTCCCTACCTTGTAGCAGACAAGGCATTAATAGCGCATTTGCTATAACTGACTAGCTTTTCCGCGCGGCTTCGCTCACGGTTAATTTTATGACATAGATCTCGTTTGACAACAAAACCCACGGCGCGTCTTGTGGCGCGATCTGTTGGCCGATACAGCGCCCTCTTTAGTAGAAAAAATATTTTCCTATTGGAATAACATAATTTCACGGGATAAAAAGTAGCCTGTGTTGGGCTCTGTACCCCTAAATATACCAATTTTCATAATGATCGGATGATTAGTTAAGCCGTGAAGGAATAACAAACAAACAAACACACTTTCTCATTTATAATATTAAGTTAGGATGTTCACAGGCGGCGGAAACCACTTTTCAAGGGCACAAGTCTCCTAATTACAAATGCAACAATAGAGTGTCGATAGTGTGTCACTTGAATAGTTTTTGACATTTGGTGTTCTCATATTTGTTTAAGTCTGAGGCCATTTCATTGACACACTATCGAACTTCTATTTGATCTTTTCGGTAGTATCTTTCACATAAAAGCAATTTAACTGAAATAGTAGTTCATGGTAGATTTTAACTGTCGACCATTCCGTTCATATTCCACTGACACTCTATAGTCAATACATTGAGATACTAGTTAACTTTAAGCAGAATACCAAATTTGGTACAGTGGAAATATAATGACAATAATGGTGATGGTATGGCAATAGTTGTCGCCTAATTTAAAATACCAGACTTGGTCCCCAGGTAGTCCGCTTGCCCATTTGCATGCAGTGTCACATAAAAGTTGAGAGATCGCGATTTAACCCGGGGTGCGCACAGTTGGGTCAATTTGACCCGCGCCATTTTGAATCGCGTGTGTTTTTCGGAATTGCAGTGCGACGTTGCCGCACTTCTCAGTAGCTGGAGCTTACAGTCCCCCCTCTACGTTTCTTACCGCTATTCAGTCGGGTTGCGCCTGCACCGGGAGATAAACGTAATTATAAATTATTACAAAGTTTTAATACAGAAGTGTTATCCTAGGTTAGATTTTTTTTGTAAGGTTTATGTTTTGTTAAATTTTTGTTGCCATAAGACAGAAGATGTCAATTTTGTTGATTTTTCGTACTATTTTCTTTTAATGTACATTAAAGACATACTTTATAATGAATTCGTTTATTTTTACCTAAAACCTTTTAAATGATAGTCACTTAATCAAATTATAGCAACACTTTCTTAAAATACCTTCCTATATTGGAAAAACATCAATGTTTTAAACGGGTCATCTTGACCCAACCCTACACTTGATGTAAACTTTTTCAAATCAAATCAAATCAAATCAAATATCTTTATTTGTGAGTACAGGAAAATCAAAGTTAAAACAATAGTATAAATGGCACTCTGTATCCTGCCAACACCATGGCGTACAAATTTTACAAGTATTGAATTTAAATCTGTGAATTATTACAATAATGTACAATAGATAAAATAAAATAAAAATTGAAATGCATCAGTCAACAAATCCTCACTTAAAGTTTGTCACTTAGGTAATCACTTAGCTTGTAGTAGCATTTTTGTATTAATATGTTATGGAGGTTCTTTTTAAAAGTAATTAAATCTGATGTCAGTAATAACGACTTAGGCAATTTATTATATATGACCGGTGCCCTTCCGAATACACTGGCATTCATCAATGTGGTCTTATGATTGAACAACGACACTTTCATGCAATTTCGTGCTAGTGTACGTGATAAAAACAAATCCCTATTACTATGAACAAAAACAGCACATTCAAAAATATATATGCAGGGTAACGGAAGCAGATCTAACTTTTTAAAATATGGCACACACGAATCTGTCTGTTTTAGTCCAAACATAGACCTGATGCAACGTTTTTGGGCTTTAAAAACACGTTCCTTTTCAGTGGCATTACCCCAGAAAATGACTCCATACCTCAATGTTGAATTTACATATGCGTGGTATGCCGTACGAACACTATCCAAGCTAACAATTTTTTGTAATCTAAATAGGGCATACGAAAATTGACTCAATCTCTTGCATAAATGGTCTATGTGTATCTTCCAGCTCAATTTATTGTCGATATGCAGCCCTAAAAATTTTGTGTCGTCTGTTTCCAAAATATTTTTATTTTTAAATTTTATTTCAATTTTTGTATTGTCATTTTGTCTTTGTTTGAAATTTATTAATTTTGTTTTATCTATATTTATTTTTAGTTTATTATTATTGACCCATTCATTTACCAATGTGAATGTGTGCTCAATCGAATTTCTGGTATTTAACAAATTATTTCCGGTAAACAGTATAGTACTGTCGTCGGCAAAAAGTGTAACGTGATGTTCTGTTATTGAAGGTAGATCGTTTATGTATATCAAAAACAATAATGGACCCAGAACACTTCCCTGCGGAACACCATAAATAACGTTTTTATATTTTGAATAATATTTGACTTCCATTTTTGACTTCGTACAAATTCTATCGATCTGAGTCACTTGCTTTCTACCAGTTAAATATGATTCTATAAGTGTATGCGTATTTCCTCGGATTCCGTATTTATAAAGTTTAGTTAACAAAATTTCATGATCCACGCGGTCGAATGCCTTCGACATATCCATAAACAGAGCTACACTTGTTAATCTTTTATCGACTTGGGTTATGGCTTTGTAGAGAAAATCGTAAATTGCTAAGTTTATTGATTTATTTTTCCTGAATCCATATTGGCATGAGGTAAATACATCGTTTGATTCAAAAAATTCATAAAGTTTTTTATAAATAATTTTTTCAATTATTTTTGAAAAGATAGATAAGAGCGCTTTTCACTGTGCTTATCCCGGGTTAAGAGCCGCAATCCTGTCGATGTCCATTTTCCTCTGTCCTGTGTCAGTTCTTTCACCTCTCCGTAAGACACGGACGCCTGCCTTTTCCAGTTAATCCATGTAAGCTTATCTCAGCCTTCCCGTCCTTTTTCTGCATTCGAAAGGTGCTCCTTTACCGGGAGCATTCGCGTCGCGTGTAATGTAACATTATAGATTCTACTTTGAGGATTACATTATTATACACCTCCCTGACTGACCAGCATTCGCATATATAGTGCTACAGAGGTCTTAATGAACGTGGCCGAAATTGGAACTACAACTCCCGTTCATATTGTATGTCGCTTTTTGACAGTTCGCCTTCCTAAACATCCTTGTGAACGTGTAATGTATTTAACATTTAGTATAGATTTGAATTTACATTGATGTTACGTCAAGTTGTATCAAGATATTACTTGTTGTTGTTGACTTTATTACTTGTCGATTAGTTCTTAAGTTATAAATGGTGTAACTAACACGATTTTCTTTTATGTAATAGAGATTTGGACACTTATTACAATTTGAAATCGTAAAAATAAATATTTTTCAATATATACCTTTTTTTTAAACCAACCCTAAAATATTCAGCTACGACCCTATCCCCACTTCGTTTAGCTATAGGTATGAAGTACGCCCTCGCCGGTAACCATGGCAACGCGCCCTACTGGGCGGGGGTAGTGAGTGAATAGGGGATGGTAATTCGTTACGTAGGTTTATGTTTCTATTTTTTGTCTGCTCAAAAAGAGGCTAATGTTATTTCTTTTATATGGTAATATTAATTTTTATATACAAAATAAAAGGCACAAATTCAAAGTGTGTAAACCAAAAAAAAAATGTTGGTGGATACTTTTCAGTCGATTTCACAGTAGAAACATGTAACTTCACATTACAATTACAATAAACATTAAATAAAATTCGTGATTTTTTATAGTAAGTATGAAATTACGAGTATATTTTTTATGCTACAAAGTTGGCGAACAAGCATACGGCCCGCCTGATGGTAAGCATCACCGTAGCCTGTAGACGCTTGCAATACCGGGGGCATCACTCACGCGTTGCCAACCCTCCCAATCCTCCCAAGTGGAGCTCTGAAGACCTTACTCACCGCAGGAACACAGCATGGCCGAGGCCAATGCTATTTGGCCACGATCTTCTGTAAGGTGGAGTCTTCCCCAGACGGGCTTCTCCGATTTAAACGGATTATCCGCTGTGCCCTACCTCTCTTATATAAGATTCCTCTATATTTGCATTAACGCCAAAATGTCAAATGTCATAAATGACACACAATTAGCTCAGTATTCTCGTAACAAAAATAGTTAATGAGAACTGTTTTTCGGTTCTAACCTGTTTCACCACTTGCTAATAAAGTCCCGAATAAGCTATTCGCCAATTAAATCTCAAACCCGTGCTAGATAGAACTGACAAAAAACTGTCAATTTATAGACGAGTTTGCATGCGTATTTGTACGCAAAAAAATCATAGAGCGACGTGAATCGTAATAGGTAAATAAAAAATAATAGGTAAAAAAAAAAAACAATAGCTTAACAATGCATATTCTAACACTGTTAAGTCAGTGAATCAGTCAGCCTCTCCTATATGTACAACACATGTATGTAGCCTTACACTTTTTAGAACCGTGGGGTCCTAGCGCTATAAGCTATAGGAAATAGCAAAAAGGTTCTCACTCCACAGGAGACCGAAGAGCTGGCAGCTACCTCGGACAAAGAGTTAGTCTAGCTATTCAAAGGGGGAACGCTGCCAGTGTCTTCGGAACCTTGCCTAAAGGGACTCCTAATATATTTTAGTTGTTTTTTTTTATTGTTTCATTCTTAGTATTTGTTTAATTAATTAGCTACTATTTTATGTTTAAATTAATTAGCGTTTGTCGGTTTCATGTCAATTTCGGAAAGTCCTTTCTTATCGGACGCCTACGTAATACAGATAGATAGATAGATTTATTTGCGAAAATAAGGTACAAAAGATGTTACAATCATAGTATTCCAACTTATTCTGCCCTCGCAGGGGCGTGCAAATATTTCTGTATTATACATTGTTTTTTGGTTTAACCATTCATAAATTTATTATTCAAGTATTCAGAAGTGTTATAATAAGTTTTAATTAAGAGCCATTCATGCAACTTTTTCTTAAATAGTGAAAGCCATATAGTTTTAAACTCATCCGGTAAATGATTGTAAATCTTAATTGCCATGCAATGCACATTGTCAGAATATAATGCAAGCCTTTGTTTGGGTACAAGTAATCTATCCTTATGTCTACTTCTGGAATTTATACAATCACCGTGCCCAATAAATAAGTACTGATATTTCTGAACAAAAATACACAGTTCATAAATTTAAAGTGATGGAAGAGTAGATAATACACCTTCGAAGTTTCGAGTCTCTACGATTAGCGGTTTAGGCTGTGCGTCGGTCAGTGCGTCATTCAGGACAAAAGCAGTTTAAAATGTATAATTTTATGTAGAAATAAATAAAACTGTTCCACCGCTGTATAATTTTATATCTCGTTGAAAATGTTATCATTTCGACACAATTACAAGTTTTCGATTCCACTTAATGCACCTAAAAGCTTTTGTTACACTCGGTCGGTTGTCACGTAAAATCAATGTCGTTCACAACACACGACACGATAAATTTACTCTTAACAAACATATAAAAATTTGTAGACATATAAATAATAACAATTTGAAAGTATTTTTGAAAGAAAATCTCAACACGTCCTTTCGAAATCCGGCCGAGTACTTTTTCCGAACTACCGGGAAAGTATTTATTTATTTGACAAGATTATAACACCTTTACAGTTAAAAACCAAA
Source organism: Endotricha flammealis (assembly GCA_905163395.2). Taxonomy (NCBI): domain Eukaryota; kingdom Metazoa; phylum Arthropoda; class Insecta; order Lepidoptera; family Pyralidae; genus Endotricha; species Endotricha flammealis. The sequence continues at coordinate 3,968,426 of LR990883.1, forward strand.
GCGATGCTACAACTAGGTATTTAATCAATTAACTTTTACATTTTCATAATTTTCTAAATATTTTTGTAATACTTCAATTACCTTATAATTACCAATTAGTAGTAGTAGTAGTGGAGTCGCTGTGGCGAATTTTTCTTTAAAAAAAATTCAAAATAACGTTTTGGTATGATTGGTATGATCAAAGCTTTAGGTCGTCAGTCAGACCAGACATTCAGGACAAGTAATTTTTCTATCGTATCGTTAGCAATAAATAAAGACAAGAGATTTTATGTTCAGAAACAAAACACTGTGATTTTTAAGTTCTCGTTGAAGCGGAATGGAAATGAATGGTTTGTGCGGACGGTATTGCATACTACAACTGGCCACAGCTTCGTTCGCGTAATCTCTAAAATTATCATCATATTATTTTTCGCCTTGAGTGCTAATTAATCTATAATGTATCTAACTTAAAAATAATACTTTCTTTTGAATTGTATACCTCTATCTTCTGCTTGCAAAATTCTCCATATTGTACATACATATATACATTGTTAACATTAATTTCGTGATCTACTGCTTTGGGTTCTCATCTCAAGTAGTAATACCAAATACTATAGAAACTCTCCCGAGTTAATACGCACAGCTTCGGAAGAATTCGGGCAAGACGGCGACACTAGCATGAGGCATGAGGCCCCTACGGCATGAGGGCGGCATGAGGTGAACGATTTCAAAACTTTTGTGCGTTTTGTATGGAAATGTTCACCTCGTGCCGCTAGGGGCGCTATTTCGGAGGTTGCCAAGTCATTGTATGAGAAACGTCAAGAGTTCTCGTTTCTATAGTATTTGGTAATACCTAACATTATACTAAATTGTTTGTTATATCAAGAACAAATTGGTAACCTGTTTGTTCCTAATTGAAACTAATATGAAATTTACTACATGGGGATCTTCAAGCGGAGCTTCTAGGCACCTTCTAGGCGAGTAGAAGCGACGAGACGCCATAAAGGATGTCTCGTCGCTCCTATTCCTGGACCCCAGTGACCTGCGGCCCATCTGGCAGGCGCTGGCGTCACATGCCGTGTCCCAATAAAAAGTAACACTGAAGAAATGAAATGAAATCGTTTATTTCAGAAATTAGACCTTCACAGGCACTTTTTCTTGTCATTTACAATTTGTATATATTATGTATAAAGAGAATAAACTACGTTATATACTACCACCATTTCGGACACAAGCAAAATGGCCACCGGTAAAAGAAATGGCGAAAGAAACCCGGTTACGGCCTTTTTTGTCATTTAGCAATTTTTTTTCCTTTCTCTCTTTTGTTACAATGTATAAGTACATTTATAAGAATAAATAAAATACAGATCCAGGTATGTACATACAGAAATCAAGCTCAAAACGCGGGATGTCGATCCAAATAGCGCTATGGTCAAATCCTAAATATGTCGAATATGTAGATGTTAATAAAGCGAGCAGACCAGTCCCCCAAGATGACAACCACAACTGAGAGTCGGTAAAAAAGTACTGTAAAACCATTGCTCTACACTACTTCGGAAATTGATCGAAGTTAGACGAATACGAGATTGGGGAGAGGGAAATTGGTCTTTCATTTCGTCTCCTAATTTCATCTAATTTGGCGAGCAGTATTAAACCGGAGTACGAGGAGTTTAGAAGAAAACACATGTGTCGAAATTTTTTATTATTGAGTTACACAGATATAGCATATTAAAACCACACGACAGATGGCATAATTATTGCCACAATGAAAAAACGAAGCAGTTCTTGAAACAATGCATGTAACTGTAGCACAATGGACCCTCAAGATACAATACAGGGCCCTACGTTCGAGGGCCCTTAACACTCGTCAGCATTTCTTTTTCTGTTTCGTGTTTTGTGTGCAAATATTAAATGTCGATTTTTTTCTATTGAGTGTAATATCAGAATGATTTGTATCTCTGACAGTCAGTTTTTGAAACGTTTTAATATAATTCCATATTAAGCTGACTATTTTTTAAAGCTTATTTAGTTTGACTGACAGCTGTAATATTCCATTAATATTATTAATATCAACTTTAAAAATACCTTAATGTTGTTTTCGACTGAACTACCGTTTAAAAAATATTTTTGTTTGAAAAAAAAATGAAAAAACATTCATGTACAGCACATGAGACACAAGACAACAACAGCATTTTACATAATATACAAACAGACAGAAAAAAAATACAAGTAATAAAAAATGGCCTTTATGTGCCTCTCACAGCCGCACAGAAAAGGAATTTGAGAAAAAATTCACCTTCCCGCCCCATGCAGGATTCGAACCCAAATCCTCTCGAAATCCTCCGTCCGTCTGTATGTCGATAGTTCATTTAAAATACGCTGGGTTACATACAGTACAGATTAAATTCTTTTTACATATCCCTGATGTTCTCATAACCATTTTCCATCAAGTACACCGCATAATTTCCCTGCCGTTTTTCATTAAAAAAGACTTGTTTCATATTTACGATCCTGGTTAGCTCTTTCTTTGGTTGACTGTATGTAACCTTTCCCGTTTCTAGTAATATATAGTAAAACATATAATTTTGTCCGTCCATCTGTCCGTGTCTAGTTCACTGAACATTGCGGTTTACAGCAATTTGTGTTCAGTGACATCTTGGGTATAGACGAACAGAAAAGTGATCATATTTTTTTAACCAAACACAACATATACACATACATACATTTATACAACATTTTTTTTTATCCCATCCTCGTCGCCACTGATATGTATGCGGATACGGGGTGGACAAGTGAAACGCTAGGCAGCTCGTAACGCACTGATTTATTGACGTTTAAGGTGGTGGTCACATCCACGCCCACATATGTAACAAGACTCAATAAGTTTTTTTATACCACAAAGTAGGCAAACAAGCATACGGCCCGCCTGATGGTAAGCATCACCGCAGCCTATAGACGCTTGCAATACCGAGGGTATCAATCCCGCGTTGCCAGAGTTGGGAGAGTTGGCAACGCGTGATGTAGGTCTGTGTTGGTGTTGGTGATGTTGGATGGACAAGCTCGCTCGCGCTATATAGCCAGGATCAACAACAGCGATCTCAGATTGACAATAAGCAATGAAGCATAAAAGAGGTAGTACACAGCGGATAATCCGCTCAAATTGGAGCAGCTCGTCTGGGGAAGGACCTCCACCTTACAGGAGATCGTAGCCAAATAGCATTCGAGAGCAAGGTCTCCAGAGCTCCACTTGTGGGGTTTGGAAGGGTTGGCAACGCGTGAGTGATACCTCCGATATTGCAAGCGTCTATAACTACGGTAATGTTTTCAATTTTTCATCAGGTGGGCCGTATGCTCCTTTGTGGCATAAAAAAGAGGAAAATTGAGGCAGCTACGCCGACAGGAGAGCGGCTTTTAAATTTAGGGACACGACCTCCGTGGCGTAATGGTTACCACGCCAGACTGCCACCCAGGAGGTCCCGGGTTCGATCCCCGGTCGGGTCATGATGAAAAACGAACTTTTTCTAATTGGCCTCGGGTCTTGAATGTTTATCTATATATGTATTTGTTATAAAATATAATATCGTTGAGTTAGTATCCCATAACACAAGTTTCGAACTTACTTTGGGGCTAGCTCAATCTGTATGAATTGTCCCCATATATTTATTTATTATTTATTTATTTATTATTTTCATAATAAAAACGCTTTTGATCACACCAGTACGCCACACCACGCATCACTGACAGTTGCTTATAAAGCTTATAAAAGAAAATTATAGATTTGACTTGAACTCGTTTTCATTTTTAAGCGAAAAGATTGTAATGCGTACACGTTTATAAAAAGTAGGTTGTAAACTTATAGTACATCACATCAACATCGTTTTTCATACATATCGTATTTTTTAATGACAGAGGAAGGAAGCCAAACAAGCTTGTGTGTCACCTGACGTTAAGTTTGCGCTCACAATTTATAAAACAATTTGAAAATCAATTGTCGTTATGCACTGAGTTATAAGTATAAGTATGAGTTTCGAACTTCGTTTTATGACTGCGCGGGTCAGCTGCGTTGGCGACCAGTATAAAAATATTTTTAAAACCTATCAAAAAAGAAAAATTTCACCTCCCTTGCACCAGGATTGGAACATATCACAGATTTTTTTTTAATTTATTGTCTGTCTGTCTGTTTGAACGCGCACATCTTCTAAGTTACTGAACGGATTTTAATCCTGTTTTCGCAGGGAAATAGAGCTCGGCTTGGAGCAAAATATAGGCTTTGTTTCATTTAAATCGCATGACAGGAAAAGGAGTTATCTTTATTTAAACATTTCACGCGGACGAAGTCGCGGGTAACAGCTCGTATATTAATAACTATATTAGTTTCAGTTAATTCTTGTTTTTTTTAATTAACAATGAATGAGCATTGAGTTTATGTTCAGAATTCATATCGTCTATAATCGTGATCTCCAAAAAATCATCTAAGCAATCACACTTTGAAAAACCATCAAAAAAAATCCCCGTGTCCTACGCCAAAACTTATAAAAAACCGGAACCGAGTCGGCACCAATCCTTAATTGTGTAACAAACAAACAAAAACTACGGAATAGAGCTAAATTATATAAAGGGCGAGATGGGGCGAACACACATCTTGTAATTTGGATGCGGTCTTGTGTCATTTTGTCCGAAAAAAAATCGGTAATCGGATTTTTTTTCGGACCCGTGCGTTTTTGACTTTATAGTTGAATAGGGCTTAATAATATAGGCAAGGGCTAATGCTATAGCCGGTGTTCCTTTTAGGGTTTTTTCGCATTTATATACCGCACACCTAGATCTTAAACTAAGACAAATTGAAAGGGCAAAAAAGCAGTATAAATACTTTTTCTTAATGCAAAATTACTTTTTCAATTAATGCAAAATTACTTTTTCAATTAATGCAAAATTACTTTTTCAATTAATGCAACATTACTTTTTCAAATAATGCAAAATTACTTTTTTGGGTTGTTTTATTTTTAGTTAACCATATCCTATCCCTATCAAAATGCAAAATTACTTTTTCAATTAGTGCAAAATTACTTTTTCAAATAATGCAAAATTACTTTTTTGGGTTGTTTTTTTTTAGTTATCCATATCTCCATATCCTATCCCTATCAATTTAATCAATTAATTCAATGATGTTGTTTCAACTATAATAGTTTGTATTACCACAGATTACTAATATTTTGGCAACATAAATGTTGTAAGCTTAAACGTAATAAAGTAATTTTTTATCAATCCTTTCCTTATGGTTTAGTGTTTATCATACCGATTTATATTTTAAATAAATAATAAATAAAATAAATTGTACACAATTCACACAGGGCGCCACCCTGGTCAGACATCAGAAGTTTGTTAGGAGTTTTTTTTTTATACCACAAAGTTGGCAAACTAGCATACGGCGCGCCTGATGATAAGCATCACCGTAGCCTATAGACTCTTGTAATACCGGGGGTATCACACACGCGTTGCCAAAAGTGGAGCTCTGGAGACCTTACTCACCGTAGGAATACAACATGGCCGAGCCCTATGCTATTTGGCTACGATCTGTAAGGTGGAGGTCCGTCCCCAGACGGGCTGCTCCGATTTGAGCGGATTATCCGCTGTGCCCTACCTCTCTTAAAATTATATCAAGTACAATAGATTTAATGGAATATACACTTAAAATAGCAGAAATTATACTTAAAATCTATCTTAGAATAATTTCCTTACATCCATTCAACGATAAATAAAAAGACAAAATTACAAAAATCTATTTTATGAAATAGACCTGTAGCGCTAGGTTTTGATGTTTCAAAAACATTAAAGTTGCTTGTATTTGGCATATAGTTTTTGGGCCATTTACCCAACCTAATACATTAGTTTGTGTCATCCTAGGTACTTGCATAGGTAGAAATTTAGGTATTTGTCTTTTCGATCCGTTTTGGACGAAAAGATAATTAGAGATAAAAAATTTACTTTCATGATAATAACGAAGTACTAACTAATATACACAAGCATTTTGTGTCATCTCTGTCCACGAAAATCCTGATATTTAATCAATACCTAACACGTCACCCAACTAGCTCTAAAAAATATTACAATAAGTTAAATATATGTTAAGCGTTTCAAATTACTGATATCTGTTATTCAAAATATTTTGTGTCGAATTCATCCACGATATTTATTGATTATTTAATTTTTTATTACAACACTCTGTAAAAGCCACAAAAGAAAATGCAAGTTACTAAAGTTACGTCTATAAGATTATTGTAGTGTAACAAAACACTATTCATAATTTGTGCTGTTTTTATGCACGAAATCTTATTATTTCATAAAAATAAAAAAAAACTTCGCGCGAAGGGCGAGCGCGGCGAAGAAAGCGGAAGCGCGGGAGGGGCAAACAAAATTCGCAAATTAGTTGTGCGTAGCAGTTGGTCCAACAGGAAACGGTGATTATTTTTATCTCTATAGGTAGGAGAGGCACGTATTTCGCACCCCCAGAGTAATAAAAACATTAGTGGTATTACGTCGAAATCCCGATTTTACCATATTTGAAAATACTTTTTTTTTTTATATTTTTCCTGTTAAATTAACGATTATATGCACGAAACTTTGTTTTAAAAAAAATCTGAATGTGTGATTTTCGAGAAAAAGGAATTTGTGATAAAACGCAAAGAATAAATTGACCAATAGGACATATTGAATGATGCTTTTCGTTAAAATTTAATACCTATACAAAATAAACAGTAGGTAATTAATATTATGATCTTATTCCGATTTGTCATTTATAATGCTAGTCTTTGTAAACACTATATTCTTAAAAAATAATTTTAAATATCGATTACCGCTTTTTTCCTCTAAGAATAATTCGTTGCATCGATTCAGAATAGTGGTGATGAATATAACCATTAACCATTAAAATTAACGAATAACGAACGAACGAACAACCATTAACTTCAATAAATAAAAATATCATTAACTAATAAAAATATCAGTATCCCGCCTGGCGGGCGCAGGCGCGATAGCCAGCCGGCCGCCATCGCCTGCGCCGCGTTGTTGCTAAACCGTTCACTGAGAGACAGGGAGACGAGTTGTAAGATTCAACTGCATTCAAATTTGAACTTTAATGTCTTCAAGCAAGGATCAAGTTTAAAGAGACGTAATTTTTCTTCCTATTTTCATTGTGTTGTGACGTTCAATTGTAAACTCTTTAGCGCTTGAAATAAGATACATTAGTAAGAGTTATCGTAATGATATTTTCAACTTATCATCCGCGTGGTTGTTTTTAATTTTAACCATTTTTAACTGAACGGTGGAACGTGATCGTGAATGGTTAATGATATTTTCAACCTATCATCCGCGTTGTTGTTTTTAACCCCCGACGCAAAAAGAGGGGTGTTATAAGTTTGACGTGTGTATTTGTGGATCTGTCTGTGGCATCGTAGCAACCAAACGAATGATCCGATTTTGATGCAGTTTTTTTTGTTTGAAAGGTGACCTGTGCGGGAGTGTTCTTAGCTAAGATTCATGAAAATCTGTTCAGCCGTTTGAAGATCACCAGCTTTTTTCTATTTGATGAAGGGAAATGAGCAACTTCCACTGGTTAGATCGATTTGAAATTTGGTATACTGTTACTGTCATGATATTGCAAGAATATAGTAAACTTGATCTGATGCAGCAGCATCATCTGAAACCTGCAGTATACTCAACTCCTCGTCAAATTACAGCAGATGTATCGTGTTTGGGTTCATTGGAATGGTCTCATTGAATAGTTCATTTTTAGGTATAATTCACTAGCTGGGCTCGCGGCTTCGCTCGTCATACTTAATGTTTATTGCTATCGCGCTGTGTTTTTATCACCGACCCAAAAAAAGGTGTGTTATAAGTTTGACGTGTGTATCTGTATACCAGTGGCGAAGGGTGAAATTTTACTCAGGGGAAGCCGGAGCAAAAAAAAATAATATACAGTGTTATCTTACCACAGGGATGGAGAATTCCGAATACCATATTACCATTACCATACATAAAAGCACTGATAGGTATAATATGGAAAACCAAAACAGTGTTTTAAGTTTACAACTACCTACCTGTGAGCCACGAATACTTTTCGTACAAATTACAATGAAAATGTTTAGTAAAGCCATCTTGCCGTTTATAATCTATTTTCATAGAAGGAAAAGCACGGGCGCGCTGTATAATATGTTTTTTCTTTTCAAAACTGTATGTTTAAAAATTATTATCTAATAAAAAGTCTGTGAGACAACAACCCACGTCTAAAATTGCAGCCATTACGAATGTAAACAAAACAGACTAAACCAAAATAAACAATTAACTACTTACAACTGAAACCGATAAATTCTATAACTATAACACAATTCACACCGAGCCCTGTCCAACATTTAACCACGAAGTCACTCTAATCTATTCAAATTTACTAAATTAACAACAAACAAATAAAAAAAAACTAACAACAGTACGAGCGAAAGCACAGGCGAAAGTGAATTGAAAAAATGTCATAATTTTGACAATTACAACGCGACAAAATTATAGTTGTTTTATTATTCAAGCACTAAACACATAATTAACTATATTTTTTACTTCTCAGGTTAATACCTCTGTTTATCTTTGTCGCACTAACGTAATCTGATACATGCCATCCTTGTCGTAACACGGCGACTACCGGCTTAATATGTTCATATGATCGGCGTGAGAAAGAGACCGCGCTAGGAACAAAATGTACGCGTAAGAAAGAGACAGCCGCTCCTAAAACTGTATGCAGCTACAACTCGGGAATTACCGGCTTTCGACGCACAGGCTAAGCGACGAATAAATAGCAATATCACAATATTGCTATTTATTATTGTATAGGCGTTTGGCGACGTGTGATATTGCTATTTATTATTGTATAGGCGTTTGGGTATCATTATTATGTATGAAGCGAAATCATGTTATTAGCAGAGTCGATGCTGTTAGATAATTCACTATTTTTAAAAGGGAAGCCGACAGGAATCGTGTTATTAGGACCCCTCGCCACTGCTGTATACTTTGGTGCTAGAGGTAACCAGGGTCTGATGATGGAGCTGGGTGGTTGCCATAGAAACTCAGTAATTAAACGACATAACTCCATCCAGTTTGGGCTCGTTTGATCTGTCTTAATGAGTACTTTGGTGCCAGATGGTAACCAGGGTCTCATGATGGAGCTGGAAGGTGGCCATAGGAACTTAGTAATTACACGACATAACATAACCCCATCGAGTTTGGGCTCGTTAGATCCGTTTTGACGAGTACTTTGCTGCAGGATGGTAACCAGGATTTGATGATAAAGCTGGATGACTATCTATGATATTCCGCCGTTGCTGGGTTAGGTTAGGTTTGGCTCGTGACCATCAAAAACCGAGCGAGCGAAGCGAGCGAGGCTCGACCTACTCTTGGTCACACACATTTGTTAAAACAGTTATGGAGCTGATCTGATGATGGAACTGGAAGATGGTCATGGGTAGGTACTCAGTAATTAAAAGACATAACCCCATCGAGTTTGGGCTCATACCCTCATACATATTTCTCAATACCTCTCATACATATCTAAAATACAAATGAAACGGATAGGGATTACTTAGAATAAAATAGAAACGAAACTATAAAAAACGCCAAATAAAACTTAAATTTAAAATTTAAAAAACCCCCGACTCAAAACCTCTAAAAAGTAAATAAATAATAATTATGTACCCCCTATTCGACCTTTTAATTTTATGATATAATATTTATATTAGTTAATAGTAGTTAGTCATAATACCTACTTCCAAAGCGTCATCACGTCGGGGGACCGCTATAGACATTTAAACATAACTGTGTAGGTACTATTAACTAATAGACAGTAGATATCAAATTGTCAGCTAGTAATAATTTTTTACATATCGGTCCCCCGACGGGATGACGCTTTGGAAGTAGGTATTATGACTAACTACTATTAACTAATATAAATATTATATCATAAAATTAAAAGGTCGAATAGGGGGTACATAATTATTATTTATTTACTTTTTAGAGGTTTTGAGTCTGGGGTTTTTTAAATTTTTAATTTAAATTTTATTAACTTTAACTTTTAACTGAACGGTGGAACGTGATCGAGAATGGTTGATTTGATTACCTATTCAGTATAGATTCGAATTCGGTCATTTCAGTTACAACGTCACAACATAAGCAAGTGTAATTTTTTTTTGTAGTTTGTGTTGTTGTTAGTTTTAAATTAAAAAGTAAAAGTGATCATTTTGAAAACATTTGTACATAAACTGTGAAGGCGTTACGTTATTATAGTACCTATGAAGGAAAGTTCATTGAATATTTTAGACGTAATTTATAGTTAAATTTAACTCTCAAAATATTTGTGATAAAAATATCGACACGAAAAAAATATCGACACGCAAAAAATATCAACCATTAAAATTAACCAATAAAAAAAATTAACAATTAACTTTTAACCAATAAATAAATTCAACCATTAACGCCACCTCTGATTCAGAACACTGAATACTGAGCACGGGGAGCCAACGGGGGCAACGTAAGGGTGAACACGTCTAGAAAGCAGCTTTTCTCTGATGATGTTCCGCCACCTGTTTCTATCTTCGGCGGCGTAAATAGCTCCATAAAATTATAAAAGTCGAGAGCGGTGCGGATTTGGTCAGACCAACGCATTCGGGGTCCCCTAGGTCTAATATCGTCCCTTTGCAGTGAAAATAAAGTCGTTTGAGGACGTCTTTACGTTTCCTGGCGATGTGGCCGAAGAATTCAAGAATTCTACGGAGGCAGATGATAGAAAGCCTTGTAGAAATATTGAGCTCTTTGAGTAATGATGCAATGGTCCGTCCATGGGATTTACAGTAGTCTCCTCCATCCGCTTTCCTTGGGGTCCAGGTCTCGGCACCATTTATGAAAATTGAGAACACCGGAGTGGTCACCAACTAGCGTTTTGTATTTATGGAGATGTTTCTTTCTACTCAAACTCTTTGTAGCTGTGACATAACATTCTTAGCCATTCCGATACGTCATCATCGCAAGGAGCCCAGGTAAGTGAAACTGTGAACTATTTCCTGTTTAAGCGCGCCAGTGACCTCTGGCTTCTGCGTGCGGTGTACCACCATGATCTTAGTTTTTGCTGTTTATGGAAAAGCCAAGTTCTTCACTGACCTGTTCCATTCTGTTCAGTTAGGTGATCATCTCGCTATCGTTGGCAGCTAACAGTGTGGTATCGTCGGCGTAACGTAGTAAGTTCGTTATCTTCTCGCCACCAATCGTGACACTACCTTCCCAGTTTTTGCAGGTACGCCTTATCAATGTATTCACGATAAACGTTGAACAAAATAGGAGACAGTACCTGCCTTACTCTCTTAAAAGTCAAAACTGAAAGATTTTGACGTCAGTTTATCGACTCATATGATTCCCTGTTTGTTGCAGTATAGTTTCTGCAGCAGCACAGTTAGATGCGGCCGCACGCTAAGCTTAAGCTTCGTTAGAATTCTCGACAAAAGTTTCCAGTTACGCAGTCGAAGGCCTTACTGTAGTCGACAAAACACAAAATGTTAGGCGTGTTGAACTTATATGCTTTTTCAATAATAATAAATAAATATATATATATATATATAAGGACAATTCACACAGATTGAGCTAGCCCCAAAGTAAGTTTGAAACTTGTGTAATGGGATACTAACTCAACGATATTATATTTTATAACAAATACATTTATAGATAAACATCCAAGACCCGAGGTCAATCAGAAAAAGTACGTTTTTCATCATGACCCGACCGGGACTCGAACCCGGGACTTCCTGGGTGGCGGTTTCTGGAGTGGTAACCATTACGCCACGGAGGCCGTCAATAAGTTGTTGGAGGTTCAGGATTTGTTCGCGTGTACCCTTTCCTTTCACAAATCCGGCTTGTTCTCGCTGCATTTGCCAATCCAAAAAACGTAAGGTTGCGATTGTTCAGTATGTGGCGCAAGGAAGATATTGCTGCCATGAGAGATCAGAGCAAGAGTGCAATAGTTGTCGCATTTTCTGGTCGGCCGGGCCAGTCGCCATGTCGCCAAGTGTAGGTGCAGATTTCGTGCAATAAGTCGATGCCCGCGTCTCCTAAAGCCTTCAGTATTTCTGACGTAATGGGATCTGGTGCTTTCCTCTTTTTTAATTTGTTTATTGCCGCTTTGATTTCAGAACGTAGTATGGGTGGTTTGGTTGCTGATTTGGAAGATTCCAATTCAAAGGGGTATCATTGTTGATAGCAGGTTCTTTATAAAGGTCTTCGCAGTAGCTACACCATCTTTCGACTATGGGTTCAAGGTCGTGTATTGGTTTACCGCGAGCATCTTCAATCACCCAGGAAGTTTTTGGAGAGCGGGCGAACTTTCTTAAAGAAGTCTCTCGTGTGAAGTTTAAGGGCCAATAGTACCCAAGGTACTGGCTGTGGCGTCAGGGTTGGCATTCTTTTATCGTCTCTTCCAACGTGCTCTGAAAGATCGACTGTTCCGGGGGCTCCAAGGCCTGGGCTTAGGTGGTGTTTTCCTTTTGGAAGCCTTAAGACGAGCAGTGAAAGTGGCCACAAGTAGGTTGTAATCCGACCCGCGCCCAGCACCGGGTCTTTACATTTTTTTGGATCTCCACCGTGTGTTTATTATAATTTAGTCAATTTGGTTTGTGTAACGGTTGCCGGGGACTCTACATGTGTAGAGGCGTTTTGCATGGTATTAGAAGCAGGTGTTTATAATACTTAATTTTCTTCCAATGCAAAAGTCAAGAAGTCTTCCTCTATGTTAATTTTTAATGCCGAGACCATACCTTCCTACAACAGATTTTGAGTGATCGTCGGTCTTACTATTTCCCAACTTTGCGTTCCAGTCACCAAGGATTATAGTGGTTCCCTGATTGGGTATTGATTGAGATGAACTCCCTATATGCTTATCATCAATTTATTATTACCTATTAATGCCTTATTAAAAGATTTAATTTAGTCTATGTGATACGAATGCTATTCCTATGCATTACCAAACATTTTACCTCCTTTGAAGGTTCATTTGTCGATACCATGCTTATTTGATTCATCTGTAGAAGATTAATTACATTTCATTTTAAATTAAATAAAATTAATAAATGTTTATTTTAAAACTGCCAATAGGTTTAACGATAACAATAGATTTTTAGTTGAATTTAATATAAAATATTTCAATAAATTAAAAGTTGTACATGAACACGATTTATTTATTAATAAAAAAAAAGTCTTATAATATAAAAAAACAAACGTATTTTTTTTGTCTTTTTATTTATTAAAGTTTGTATTTGAACACGTTTTTTTTATTAATAGTACGTTATTGTCGTACTCTGTGATTGTGTTACATTAAGTGTTTTGTTTTTTTATTAATAAAAAAATAATAAGTCTTGTAAATAAGACAAAAAATATATAATTATGTTATTTTTATGAATCAAACCAAGTTTGTACCTATTCTGATTATTTTTTCTAGATTTGAATGAATATAGGAAACTTTAGGTAGATAAAGTTAATATTTACCAAAAGTACATTGTTTTTTCAGTATTGTTATTATTAAATAGTATATTTGTAACCATACAGACATTAATTATTATTGTTTAAAAACAAATAGTTCATGTGAACATTTCGTTGCTCCTTAATTACTTTTGACATTTAACTAATTCCTTGGTATTAATAAGAGATATGGATGTCACATTTTTAATTACCTATATAATGGAAAACATCAATATCATTACCTATTACATAAGTGCTTTTGACAAATATTTAAATTGAAAAAAGGAGTAAGTAACTGATATGGCGCTAAATAACAAATTTGACACAGGGGAAAAATGGAGTAAGTTTAGTTATTCTCGCAAAATTGTTTGGTACTATAAAACATACTTTTTGTAATATACATTATTTTGTAAATAAATTTGGCTCAAACTCGAAAACTTAGTATTTTATATTTAAAGTCCATTTTGATAACTAGTGTAATATTTTAATTTTCTTATTTCTAAAAAACCATAAACTATTGAACTGACTTGAAAACAACCACCAATGCAATATTTTTTCTCCTTTTTTTGATGTTAAAATCATTCTTCTACGATTAAAAATGAAGCTTTTACTGAAAAATCTACTTTTTCGGGTTACGTCCTTTTCGAATTGAATGAGGGTGCGATTTGTTCATCATCATGATATCGTAGGTACGGAATGAACTTGTGTGCGTGCGTAGCGTATACCCCCGCCTATCGCCGCCTGCGCGCGTACGCCCGTTTCGACCGAAATTATTGTTTTGGTGTTTTATTCATTTATAACGTGCATGAAATTGACACAAATTTACAATGTAGATTTTTCATGCATTTATGATATTAAATATGTGAACTCTAATGACTGTAATATTTTTTTGCAGCGTTACTAGCTTTAAATATGAAAATAATTGAAAATATTAACATTGCATGTCTTAATTTGGCACAAATTTATTTATTGGCCTTAAGTAAGTGATCTGAGATAGGAAATAGTTATACAACCAATTGTAATTTTTTTTTGTACTGTTATTACATATTGACCCTATTTCAGTTTTGCTCTGGCCGAAGATGACACAAACTGGGTTTGTACACTCCGCAGGCTATCCTAGATATGATACCATAATTATTTTAAACTTTAAATTAATTTTGTCAGTTTTGATTTAATTATGTAAAATCAACCACAAACCATCGAATTGCGGAAAATGCAAGTGACAGATCTGACACAAAACGCAATAATAAGGTTCTTAGGTACGTCCGTGTCCACAGGCGAGAAATCAACAACTTTAGAGTTTTTGAAACTTATGACCTCATTTTAGCCCAGCGCTATCGGTCTAAAAGCGAAACCTTTCGATGACAAGACAAGTAAATAATGTATGACAGTCGTATTAGGACCTCTAATATTGAACAGTTGATCCGGTCAATTGTCGTGCAAAATTGATATAGGTCACCTAACGAACTGTTTCCATTAGTAACTTTATATAAATAAATAAATATATAGGGACAATTCATACAGATTGAGCTAGCCCCAAAGTAAGTTCGAAACTTGTGTTATGGGATACTAACTCAACGATATTATATTTTATAACAAATACATATATAGTAAATATCCAAGACCCGAGGCCAATCAGAAAAAAATCGTTTTTCATCATGACATGACCCGACCGGGGATCGAACCCGGGACCTCCTGGGTGGCGGTCTGGCGTGGTTACCATTACGCCACGGAGGTCGTCAAGTTTACGCAAGTAAGCAACTTTTGACCGTTGTGATAATATTCTCGCAACTGGTGGTTGGTACTCGTGTCTGGTAATTTTGTTGACTAATTGTACTACTACGGCGAACTGGTGTTTCTTTATCGAAATAGTGTTGTTTGAAACTATAGTTAAGTCCACCCATTGTATCAGTACTTCTGTATTGTGGTCAATTAAAAGTTAAATCTCTATATATAAAATTCAAAGTCCTGACTGACTATGTATCAACGCACAGCCCAAACCGCTGGGTCTAGAGATTCCAAATTTGGAACGTAGGTTCCTTACGACGTCTAGGGGTGTACTAAGTAAGGATTTTTCAAAATTCCCACGGGAAAGCGAGATTACGCAAACGAAGTATTTTACTTGTATTAATAAATAATTGTAGAAAATACGAAACACAGATGTTCGTTTAAACCTAAAATTACTTGATAGAAAATATCGTACGATACCGTCTGACAATGGTCACAGTTAATCTTCTGAGAAATTGTCTTTAACCGATATGTTTACTACGCTTTGATTTTCTAGAAACCTTTAGAACACTTGAGAAATCATTTCAACGACTGTTATGTAAAATTTTATTTAATATATTACAGTACAATTACTCAAAATATCAACTGCGCTGCGACACACACTATATTTAATGTTTATCTATAAAAAATATATGTATTATATAAGGTCCTAATTTATTGATTTTTTTATTTATACAACACAGGTGGCAAACAAACATACGGTCGGCCTGAAGGTAAGCCGTCACCGTAGCCTATTAGACGTAAGCAATACCGGGGGTATCACTCACTAATGAACTTCCTTTTAACACATGACTAGGTAGGTATATAGGTTACATATGATCGTTTAGGCAAGGAAATAATGGTCTAGTATTCAGTAAAAAAAATTAGATTGTATTGTAAGTAGTTAGAAAAATTTGCTTAATACATAAATTCATCCATATTCAACCATTTTGATATGTGAAACGCGTAGACGCGCCCTTCGCACCGCACCCCTAAACCTTTTTTTCTACTGACGGATGACTGCTACAAGAGAGGCGCATTTTATCGAGTATTTCTTTTAATGTTTTTTTTTTTACTGTATACTAGACCATTATTTCCTTGTTTAAACGATCATATGTAACCTATATGACACGATGCTAGGTGAGACAGCGTGCTTTTTGGCCGCGTCCACGAGTGAGTTCGAGCCCGCGACTATGCAATAGCTTTACCGCGGCAGTCCCCGAGTGCCACACGTTTTTTATTATTTGTTTCTACTCAGAATATTATCATCATGATCATCATCGTCAGCTATCCTCGACCCACTGGGTAAAAGCCTCCTTTCGTCTACGCCATTCTTCTTCTTGAGCCATCTCAATCATTTTCTCCCAGCAACCTGCCAGCAAAATATTATACTTAGCATTATCATATGTATGTATATTAACTTAACATGGTTTGTCTTTTAATATTTTTAGATAGATAGATAGAATACTCTTTATTTGCATTACACACAGGAAAAAGTACAAAAAAAAACAATCTTTAAAACTAGTGTAAATGCAACAAGGCGGCCTTATTGCTAAAAAGCAATCTTTTCAAGGCAACCTTAAGGTAACGAATTTCTGTATGGAGTGGGCAGGGCTATTTTTAATATTAGGTTAAGTTTTATTCTAGTATTTTTCTAAATATTTTAGTCTAATTTTCAAAGAATTGTTAAATATTTTGTGTTATTAATTTCTAAAAATAAAGAAGAAACAGATTATGTTATATGTACAGTCAAGAGCAGGTTAAAATTAAACATATCGGACTGTGTACCATTCTTATGTTCTATGTCATAAGAGCCAATTTATTTGACGACCTCCGTGGCGTAATGGTTACCTACCACGCCAGACCGCCACCCAGGAGGTCCCGGGTTCGATCCCCGGTCGGGTCATGATGAAAAACGAACTTTTTCTGATTGGCCTCGGGTCTTGGATGTTTATCTATATGTATTTGTTATAAAATATAATATCGTTGAGTTAGTATCCCATAACACAAGTTTCGAACTTAATTTGGGGCTAGCTCAATCTGTATGAATTGTCCCTATATATTTATTTATACTAAAAGTGTAAAGCTCATCTTGCACCTGCGTGTACCTACTCAAATAACAATACAGTATTACTAAGTATGTTGTACATTTATTTAAAAAAATCTAAATTACACTAAAAACGTAATATGACATAGTAAAACATAACGACACTAACAATTACGTAAATCTAATTGGACCATTCAAATTTAGAATTCCCGGTTCGCTCTATCCCATTGGCGTCGTATACTGTGTATTTACTTTATGTATTTACATTCATTTTGTATGTATTTACCGATCACTTCCAGTATACGTCGACCTGTTATTTGTATTATATTACTATGTTGCGATGGTTCATGTTATTTGGTTATCTGACTTATTAATTTTTATCGCTAGTTAAGCGTTCGTTATTTTATAAAGTGGCCTATTATGTTGGGGGGCTATTAATTACTCGTACTTTCCCTTTTCCGTATGATTGGCTTGACAAATTAAATATTAAGTATTTTTTCGTTGGTACTAAGATCTATTTTAATTTTATATATTACATAGCCGGACAAGTGTGAGTCGGGCTCGCGCTCCGGGCGTTCCGTATAAACTTAGAGGTATCTCACTTAGTTTACCAACTTAGTATGGTATTCTAAATAAAAATATTATGATAAGAATACGAAGAAATCGAAATCACCGTAGCCTATAGACGCTTGCAATGCCGGGGGTATCGCTCACGCGTTGCCAAGCCTCCCAACCCCCCCAAGTGCAGCTCTGGAACCCTTACTCATAGACCGATAGCGCTGGGCTAAAATGAGGTCATAAGTTTCAAAAACTCTAAAGTTGTTGATTTCTCGCCTGTGGACACGGACGTACCTAAGAACCTTATTATTGCGTTTTGTGTCAGATCTGTCACTTGCATTTTCCGCAATTCGATGGTTTGTGGTTGATTTTACATAATTAAATCAAAACTGACAAAATTAATTTAAAGTTTAAAATAATTATGGTATCATATCTAGGATAGCCTGCGGAGTGTACAAACCCAGTTTGTGTCATCTTCGGCCAGAGCAAAACTGAAATAGGGTCAATATGTAATAACAGTACAAAAAAAAATTACAATTGGTTGTATAACTATTTCCTATCTCAGATCACTTACTTAAGGCCAATAAATAAATTTGTGCCAAATTAAGACATGCAATGTTAATATTTTCAATTATTTTCATATTTAAAGCTAGTAACGCTGCAAAAAAATATTACAGTCATTAGAGTTCACATATTTAATATCATAAATGCATGAAAAATCTACATTGTAAATTTGTGTCAATTTCATGCACGTTATAAATGAATAAAACACCAAAACAATAATTTCGATCGAAACGGGCGTACGCGCGCAGGCGGCGATAGGCGGGGGTATACGCTACGCACGCACACAAGTTCATTCCGTACCTACGATATCATGATGATGAACAAATCGCACCCTCATTCAATTCGAAAAGGACGTAACCCGAAAAAGTAGATTTTTCAGTAAAAGCTTCATTTTTAATCGTAGAAGAATGATTTTAACATCAAAAAAAGGAGAAAAAATATTGCATTGGTGGTTGTTTTCAAGTCAGTTCAATAGTTTATGGTTTTTTAGAAATAAGAAAATTAAAATATTACACTAGTTATCAAAATGGACTTTAAATATAAAATACTAAGTTTTCGAGTTTGAGCCAAATTTATTTACAAAATAATGTATATTACAAAAAGTATGTTTTATAGTACCAAACAATTTTGCGAGAATAACTAAACTTACTCCATTTTTCCCCTGTGTCAAATTTGTTATTTAGCGCCATATCAGTTACTTACTCCTTTTTTCAATTTAAATATTTGTCAAAAGCACTTATGTAATAGGTAATGATATTGATGTTTTCCATTATATAGGTAATTAAAAATGTGACATCCATATCTCTTATTAATACCAAGGAATTAGTTAAATGTCAAAAGTAATTAAGGAGCAACGAAATGTTCACATGAACTATTTGTTTTTAAACAATAATAATTAATGTCTGTATGGTTACAAATATACTATTTAATAATAACAATACTGAAAAAACAATGTACTTTTGGTAAATATTAACTTTATCTACCTAAAGTTTCCTATATTCATTCAAATCTAGAAAAAATAATCAGAATAGGTACAAACTTGGTTTGATTCATAAAAATAACATAATTATATATTTTTTGTCTTATTTACAAGACTTATTATTTTTTTATTAATAAAAAAACAAAACACTTAATGTAACACAATCACAGAGTACGACAATAACGTACTATTAATAAAAAAAACGTGTTCAAATACAAACTTTAATAAATAAAAAGACAAAAAAAATACGTTTGTTTTTTTATATTATAAGACTTTTTTTTTATTAATAAATAAATCGTGTTCATGTACAACTTTTAATTTATTGAAATATTTTATATTAAATTCAACTAAAAATCTATTGTTATCGTTAAACCTATTGGCAGTTTTAAAATAAACATTTATTAATTTTATTTAATTTAAAATGAAATGTAATTAATCTTCTACAGATGAATCAAATAAGCATGGTATCGACAAATGAACCTTCAAAGGAGGTAAAATGTTTGGTAATGCATAGGAATAGCATTCGTATCACATAGACTAAATTAAATCTTTTATTATGGCATTAATAGGTAATAATAAATTGATGATAAGCATATAGGGAGTTCATCTCAATCAATACCCAATCAGGGAACCACTATAATCCTTGGTGACTGGAACGCAAAGTTGGGAAATAGTAAGACCGACGATCACTCAAAATCTGTTGTAGGAAGGTATGGTCTCGGCATTAAAAATTAACATAGAGGAAGACTTCTTGACTTTTGCATTGGAAGAAAATTAAGTATTATAAACACCTGCTTCTAATACCATGCAAAACGCCTCTACACATGTAGAGTCCCCGGCAACCGTTACACAAACCAAATTGACTAAATTATAATAAACACACGGTGGAGATCCAAAAAAATGTAAAGACCCGGTGCTGGGCGCGGGTCGGATTACAACCTACTTGTGGCCACTTTCACTGCTCGTCTTAAGGCTTCCAAAAGGAAAACACCACCTAAGCCCAGGCCTTGGAGCCCCCGGAACAGTCGATCTTTCAGAGCACGTTGGAAGAGACGATAAAAGAATGCCAACCCTGACGCCACAGCCAGTACCTTGGGTACTATTGGCCCTTAAACTTCACACGAGAGACTTCTTTAAGAAAGTTCGCCCGCTCTCCAAAAACTTCCTGGGTGATTGAAGATGCTCGCGGTAAACCAATACACGACCTTGAACCCATAGTCGAAAGATGGTGTAGCTACTGCGAAGACCTTTATAAAGAACCTGCTATCAACAATGATACCCCTTTGAATTGGAATCTTCCAAATCAGCAACCAAACCACCCATACTACGTTCTGAAATCAAAGCGGCAATAAACAAATTAAAAAAGAGGAAAGCACCAGATCCCATTACGTCAGAAATACTGAAGGCTTTAGGAGACGCGGGCATCGACTTATTGCACGAAATCTGCACCTACACTTGGCGACATGGCGACTGGCCCGGCCGACCAGAAAATGCGACAACTATTGCACTCTTGCTCTGATCTCTCATGGCAGCAATATCTTCCTTGCGCCACATACTGAACAATCGCAACCTTACGTTTTTTGGATTGGCAAATGCAGCGAGAACAAGCCGGATTTGTGAAAGGAAAGGGTACACGCGAACAAATCCTGAACCTCCAACAACTTATTGACGGCCTCCGTGGCGTAATGGTTACCACTCCAGAAACCGCCACCCAGGAAGTCCCGGGTTCGAGTCCCGGTCGGGTCATGATGAAAAACGTACTTTTTCTGATTGACCTCGGGTCTTGGATGTTTATCTATAAATGTATTTGTTATAAAATATAATATCGTTGAGTTAGTATCCCATTACACAAGTTTCAAACTTACTTTGGGGCTAGCTCAATCTGTGTGAATTGTCCTTATATATATATATATATTTATTTATTATTATTGAAAAAGCATATAAGTTCAACACGCCTAACATTTTGTGTTTTGTCGACTACAGTAAGGCCTTCGACTGCGTAACTGGAAACTTTTGTCGAGAATTCTAACGAAGCTTAAGCTTAGCGTGCGGCCGCATCTAACTGTGCTGCTGCAGAAACTATACTGCAACAAACAGGGAATCATATGAGTCGATAAACTGACGTCAAAATCTTTCAGTTTTGACTTTTAAGAGAGTAAGGCAGGTACTGTCTCCTATTTTGTTCAACGTTTATCGTGAATACATTGATAAGGCGTACCTGCAAAAACTGGGAAGGTAGTGTCACGATTGGTGGCGAGAAGATAACGAACTTACTACGTTACGCCGACGATACCACACTGTTAGCTGCCAACGATAGCGAGATGATCACCTAACTGAACAGAATGGAACAGGTCAGTGAAGAACTTGGCTTTTCCATAAACAGCAAAAACTAAGATCATGGTGGTACACCGCACGCAGAAGCCAGAGGTCACTGGCGCGCTTAAACAGGAAATAGTTCACAGTTTCACTTACCTGGGCTCCTTGCGATGATGACGTATCGGAATGGCTAAGAATGTTATGTCACAGCTACAAAGAGTTTGAGTAGAAAGAAACATCTCCATAAATACAAAACGCTAGTTGGTGACCACTCCGGTGTTCTCAATTTTCATAAATGGTGCCGAGACCTGGACCCCAAGGAAAGCGGATGGAGGAGACTACTGTAAATCCCATGGACGGACCATTGCATCATTACTCAAAGAGCTCAATATTTCTACAAGGCTTTCTATCATCTGCCTCCGTAGAATTCTTGAATTCTTCGGCCACATCGCCAGGAAACGTAAAGACGTCCTCAAACGACTTTATTTTCACTGCAAAGGGACGATATTAGACCTAGGGGACCCCGAATGCGTTGGTCTGACCAAATCCGCACCGCTCTCGACTTTTATAATTTTATGGAGCTATTTACGCCGCCGAAGATAGAAACAGGTGGCGGAACATCATCAGAGAAAAGCTGCTTTCTAGACGTGTTCACCCTTACGTTGCCCCCGTTGGCTCCCCGTGCTCAGTATTCAGTGTTCTGAATCAGAGGTGGCGTTAATGGTTGAATTTATTTATTGGTTGAAAGTTAATTGTTAATTTTTTTTATTGGTTAATTTTAATGGTTGATATTTTTTGCGTGTCGATATTTTTTTCGTGTCGATATTTTTATCACAAATATTTTGAGAGTTAAATTTAACTATAAATTACGTCTAAAATATTCAATGAACTTTCCTTCATAGGTACTATAATAACGTAACGCCTTCACAGTTTATGTACAAATGTTTTCAAAATGATCACTTTTACTTTTTAATTTAAAACTAACAACAACACAAACTACAAAAAAAAATTACACTTGCTTATGTTGTGACGTTGTAACTGAAATGACCGAATTCGAATCTATACTGAATAGGTAATCAAATCAACCATTCTCGATCACGTTCCACCGTTCAGTTAAAAGTTAAAGTTAATAAAATTTAAATTAAAAATTTAAAAAACCCCAGACTCAAAACCTCTAAAAAGTAAATAAATAATAATTATGTACCCCCTATTCGACCTTTTAATTTTATGATATAATATTTATATTAGTTAATAGTAGTTAGTCATAATACCTACTTCCAAAGCGTCATCCCGTCGGGGGACCGATATGTAAAAAATTATTACTAGCTGACAATTTGATATCTACTGTCTATTAGTTAATAGTACCTACACAGTTATGTTTAAATGTCTATAGCGGTCCCCCGACGTGATGACGCTTTGGAAGTAGGTATTATGACTAACTACTATTAACTAATATAAATATTATATCATAAAATTAAAAGGTCGAATAGGGGGTACATAATTATTATTTATTTACTTTTTAGAGGTTTTGAGTCGGGGGTTTTTTAAATTTTAAATTTAAGTTTTATTTGGCGTTTTTTATAGTTTCGTTTCTATTTTATTCTAAGTAATCCCTATCCGTTTCATTTGTATTTTAGATATGTATGAGAGGTATTGAGAAATATGTATGAGGGTATGAGCCCAAACTCGATGGGGTTATGTCTTTTAATTACTGAGTACCTACCCATGACCATCTTCCAGTTCCATCATCAGATCAGCTCCATAACTGTTTTAACAAATGTGTGTGACCAAGAGTAGGTCGAGCCTCGCTCGCTTCGCTCGCTCGGTTTTTGATGGTCACGAGCCAAACCTAACCTAACCCAGCAACGGCGGAATATCATAGATAGTCATCCAGCTTTATCATCAAATCCTGGTTACCATCCTGCAGCAAAGTACTCGTCAAAACGGATCTAACGAGCCCAAACTCGATGGGGTTATGTTATGTCGTGTAATTACTAAGTTCCTATGGCCACCTTCCAGCTCCATCATGAGACCCTGGTTACCATCTGGCACCAAAGTACTCATTAAGACAGATCAAACGAGCCCAAACTGGATGGAGTTATGTCGTTTAATTACTGAGTTTCTATGGCAACCACCCAGCTCCATCATCAGACCCTGGTTACCTCTAGCACCAAAGTATACAGCAGTGGCGAGGGGTCCTAATAACACGATTCCTGTCGGCTTCCCTTTTAAAAATAGTGAATTATCTAACAGCATCGACTCTGCTAATAACATGATTTCGCTTCATACATAATAATGATACCCAAACGCCTATACAATAATAAATAGCAATATCACACGTCGCCAAACGCCTATACAATAATAAATAGCAATATTGTGATATTGCTATTTATTCGTCGCTTAGCCTGTGCGTCGAAAGCCGGTAATTCCCGAGTTGTAGCTGCATACAGTTT
Source organism: Endotricha flammealis (assembly GCA_905163395.2). NCBI lineage: Eukaryota > Metazoa > Arthropoda > Insecta > Lepidoptera > Pyralidae > Endotricha > Endotricha flammealis. The sequence continues at coordinate 3,992,625 of LR990883.1, forward strand.
TAGGAGCGGCTGTCTCTTTCTTACGCGTACATTTTGTTCCTAGCGCGGTCTCTTTCTCACGCCGATCATATGAACATATTAAGCCGGTAGTCGCCGTGTTACGACAAGGATGGCATGTATCAGATTACGTTAGTGCGACAAAGATAAACAGAGGTATTAACCTGAGAAGTAAAAAATATAGTTAATTATGTGTTTAGTGCTTGAATAATAAAACAACTATAATTTTGTCGCGTTGTAATTGTCAAAATTATGACATTTTTTCAATTCACTTTCGCCTGTGCTTTCGCTCGTACTGTTGTTAGTTTTTTTTTATTTGTTTGTTGTTAATTTAGTAAATTTGAATAGATTAGAGTGACTTCGTGGTTAAATGTTGGACAGGGCTCGGTGTGAATTGTGTTATAGTTATAGAATTTATCGGTTTCAGTTGTAAGTAGTTAATTGTTTATTTTGGTTTAGTCTGTTTTGTTTACATTCGTAATGGCTGCAATTTTAGACGTGGGTTGTTGTCTCACAGACTTTTTATTAGATAATAATTTTTAAACATACAGTTTTGAAAATAAAAAACATATTATACAGCGCGCCCGTGCTTTTCCTTCTATGAAAATAGATTATAAACGGCAAGATGGCTTTACTAAACATTTTCATTGTAATTTGTACGAAAAGTATTCGTGGCTCACAGGTAGGTAGTTGTAAACTTAAAACACTGTTTTGGTTTTCCATATTATACCTATCAGTGCTTTTATGTATGGTAATGGTAATATGGTATTCGGAATTCTCCATCCCTGTGGTAAGATAACATTGTATATTATTTTTTTTTGCTCCGGCTTCCCCTGAGTAAAATTTCACCCTTCGCCACTGGTATACAGATACACACGTCAAACTTATAACACACCTTTTTTTGGGTCGGTGATAAAAACACAGCGCGATAGCAATAAACATTAAGTATGACGAGCGAAGCCGCGAGCCCAGCTAGTGAATTATACCTAAAAATGAACTATTCAATGAGACCATTCCAATGAACCCAAACACGATACATCTGCTGTAATTTGACGAGGAGTTGAGTATACTGCAGGTTTCAGATGATGCTGCTGCATCAGATCAAGTTTACTATATTCTTGCAATATCATGACAGTAACAGTATACCAAATTTCAAATCGATCTAACCAGTGGAAGTTGCTCATTTCCCTTCATCAAATAGAAAAAAGCTGGTGATCTTCAAACGGCTGAACAGATTTTCATGAATCTTAGCTAAGAACACTCCCGCACAGGTCACCTTTCAAACAAAAAAAACTGCATCAAAATCGGATCATTCGTTTGGTTGCTACGATGCCACAGACAGATCCACAAATACACACGTCAAACTTATAACACCCCTCTTTTTGCGTCGGGGGTTAAAAACAACAACGCGGATGATAGGTTGAAAATATCATTAACCATTCACGATCACGTTCCACCGTTCAGTTAAAAATGGTTAAAATTAAAAACAACCACGCGGATGATAAGTTGAAAATATCATTACGATAACTCTTACTAATGTATCTTATTTCAAGCGCTAAAGAGTTTACAATTGAACGTCACAACACAATGAAAATAGGAAGAAAAATTACGTCTCTTTAAACTTGATCCTTGCTTGAAGACATTAAAGTTCAAATTTGAATGCAGTTGAATCTTACAACTCGTCTCCCTGTCTCTCAGTGAACGGTTTAGCAACAACGCGGCGCAGGCGATGGCGGCCGGCTGGCTATCGCGCCTGCGCCCGCCAGGCGGGATACTGATATTTTTATTAGTTAATGATATTTTTATTTATTGAAGTTAATGGTTGTTCGTTCGTTCGTTATTCGTTAATTTTAATGGTTAATGGTTATATTCATCACCACTATTCTGAATCGATGCAACGAATTATTCTTAGAGGAAAAAAGCGGTAATCGATATTTAAAATTATTTTTTAAGAATATAGTGTTTACAAAGACTAGCATTATAAATGACAAATCGGAATAAGATCATAATATTAATTACCTACTGTTTATTTTGTATAGGTATTAAATTTTAACGAAAAGCATCATTCAATATGTCCTATTGGTCAATTTATTCTTTGCGTTTTATCACAAATTCCTTTTTCTCGAAAATCACACATTCAGATTTTTTTTAAAACAAAGTTTCGTGCATATAATCGTTAATTTAACAGGAAAAATATAAAAAAAAAAAGTATTTTCAAATATGGTAAAATCGGGATTTCGACGTAATACCACTAATGTTTTTATTACTCTGGGGGTGCGAAATACGTGCCTCTCCTACCTATAGAGATAAAAATAATCACCGTTTCCTGTTGGACCAACTGCTACGCACAACTAATTTGCGAATTTTGTTTGCCCCTCCCGCGCTTCCGCTTTCTTCGCCGCGCTCGCCCTTCGCGCGAAGTTTTTTTTTATTTTTATGAAATAATAAGATTTCGTGCATAAAAACAGCACAAATTATGAATAGTGTTTTGTTACACTACAATAATCTTATAGACGTAACTTTAGTAACTTGCATTTTCTTTTGTGGCTTTTACAGAGTGTTGTAATAAAAAATTAAATAATCAATAAATATCGTGGATGAATTCGACACAAAATATTTTGAATAACAGATATCAGTAATTTGAAACGCTTAACATATATTTAACTTATTGTAATATTTTTTAGAGCTAGTTGGGTGACGTGTTAGGTATTGATTAAATATCAGGATTTTCGTGGACAGAGATGACACAAAATGCTTGTGTATATTAGTTAGTACTTCGTTATTATCATGAAAGTAAATTTTTTATCTCTAATTATCTTTTCGTCCAAAACGGATCGAAAAGACAAATACCTAAATTTCTACCTATGCAAGTACCTAGGATGACACAAACTAATGTATTAGGTTGGGTAAATGGCCCAAAAACTATATGCCAAATACAAGCAACTTTAATGTTTTTGAAACATCAAAACCTAGCGCTACAGGTCTATCACCGTAGGAACACAACATGGCCGAGACCAATGCTATTTGGCTACGATCTTCTGTAAGGTGGAGGTTCTTCCCCAGACGGGCTGCTCCGATTTGAGCCGATTATCCGCTGTGCCCTACCTCTCTTCTTTTTTCTCTTTCTTTCAAATACATAAGTATTATAAAAGTAATTGTTGCAATTAACATTATCCGAACAATGTCGGTCTCACGATACGCACTGATATGTGCAAATAAGCCCATAACTTAATTACCGAGGCTACGATCTAAGAAACAAAATGGATGTGAAATAAATACCTTTTTTATTGTATGACGATAAACAATCGCACACTCTCTTTTGTGAGAGGTGTTGTCACGGACTAGCCATCAGGCAGGAAGTAATTACTTTTCAAAAAATAGACCTAAAGGAATAAAGACCTATATAAATAAAAACATAACCCTTCTTTGCAGTCGGGTAAAAACGGAGAAATGTCTGTCTGTTTGCCTTGGTCTGGCTGTTTTCTATATATAATAAGTATTCATTTACAAAAAAAGTATTTAAGTATTTATCAGCAATCTAGTACAAGCTTAGTTGCTTAGTTTGGGACTAGATGGCGTTGTGTGGTTCGTCCAAGAATATTTATTTATGTGGAAGAAAAGAGATCAAAATAGATAGAAACTGTAATGGAATATAAAGTTGGTATACAATATAAAGTTCGAATGTTAAATTAATTACAGAGCCAAAAGTGAAAATCAATAGAAAAAACGAGATAATAAAATAAGAATAGGCGATAAACAGTTATCGAAAATATAAAAAAATATATAATATTGTATCAAAAAGTATTTACTTTCAGCCTGATGGCTAGTCCGTAACAGGCGTGATCGTCATTTCGATAACTGTTTAAAAATATAATAAAATTATAATATTGTATCAGAAAGTATTTACTTTCAGCCTGATGGCTCGTCCGTAACAGGCGTGATCGTAATTTCCAGGCTCACTAAACTAGTCACTTGAGTGGTGGGCGGCATCCACGCCACGGTCCTGCCGGCTTGGCTTGCTGCTCATCCACCAACCCGCATAGGACAAGCGTGGTGGATTTTAACGGTCAGACTCCACCTTTATATTTCGATATTTTTATTATTATGCTAAGTCAAATATTTTTATTTAAATAGGCATATTAGAAACTCTTTCGAATTCTCATATCTTTTTCCTACTAAGAAGATATGGCAAGAAATTTAGCACTTGCTCTTTTGAAATATTACTGATAAAAGTTACAATTATAATATAAAAAAACTAGTAAGGGCAAGTACGTGTCGGGCCACGCACAATGTAGAGTTCCGTATTACCTATGCATTTCTTGCTTGCAGATGAGTACAATGCCATTTTCTATGACATTTGTACGTTTTCCTCAAATAAATTTTACTTCATAAGTTCGTCGGCTATTCGCACTTTACCTGTGGGGAACGCACCCCGAAAAAAAATATTTTTCAAAATTTTATTCAACCACTTTGTTAGCATTGTTAATATGAGTATACATACCAAATTACAGCTTTCTAGCATCAAGCGTCTAGGCGCTAGACCGCGGACGGACAGACGGACATGGCGAAACTATAAGGGTTCCTTGTAGTTCACTGCGGAACCCTAAAAAGGAAACATTATGATTAAAGCATTAATAAAAGAAACTGCAATTTTAAATAATAAAGAAAAAAATTATGTAAAATCAAATAATTCTAATATGCCACATCCTTAGAGCAGACTTCAAAACAACAATCCTTGGTTGTGCAATGATCGGAGATTAGCGACCTCTGGATCCCCAACACAATATTTTGATAGTTGAGCACCCCTGTATAGCGCGCGTGCAATCATCCTGTATTATAAATGATACGTCATGTGGAAATCTTTTTTATAGATATTTTGTTAAGTTTTGTATGGTTTGATTGGACTATTATTTTTGGCTACACAATTTAAACTATTATTGAGTTGAAAACGAGTAAGTTTAAAACAGTGTTGACTGACAAGAGGTTTCAATAATCAAACATCAAATCGTTTTTTCAGAGCCATCAACCCTTCACAGGCACTTTCACAATGACATATTTTTTTTTTTATATAACAAAATAATTATTAAAAGGACTTTCACAATAACATTATTTATTTTTTATATAATTAAATACTTAACCAAACTATATTATTAAAAGGAGTCCCTTTAGGCAAGGTTCCGAAGATACTGGCAGCGTCCCCCCTTTGAATAGCTAAACTAATTCATTGTCCGAGGTAGCTGCCAGCTCTTCGGTCTCCTGTGATGTCGACTTACCTTTTTGCTATTTCCTTAAAATAAATAAATAAATATATAGGGACAAATCACACAGATTGAGCTAGCCCCAAAGTAAGTTCGAAACTTGTGTTAGGGGATACTAACTCAACGATATTATATTTTATAACAAATACATATATAGATAAACATCCAAGACCCGAGGCCAATCAGAAAAGTTCATTTTTCATCATGACCCGACCGGGGATCGAACCCGGGACCTCCTGGGTGGCGGTCTGGCGTGGTAACCATTACGCCACGGATTTTACTCACATATTTTCTTTTTTCATATCAACCTATAATCATCCCTCTGCAGTAATACGGATCTCCCTTTAATCGAAGGGGATTAGAGTGTACTCCGCCACGCTGCTTCAATGCGGATTGGCAGAGGCCAGTGTTTTCCAAACAGCCTGAAGACCACCGACTTGGCTTAGCTGTCATCCATCACCAATAGCCGACGGCTGACGTGCCCTCCGAAGCACGAAGAAACTCGAGATTAATAAACCCATCCAAACACTGGCTAAGGTCGACATTTCTTAACTTGCGTGTTCGTTACTGCGACCCAAAGCGAAGCCATTGAATTCCTCATTTTATTATATATTAATAAGTATAAATATTTATTTAAACACATTGTATTTTGCGGTTCGTAACAAAAAGCAGTCCCTAACACAGCCCCCCTTCAAAGTTCAAAGGTCTTAACACACCCGAAATTGGCGTAATACATCACAATAGGGATAATGACTTCACACGTAAATGTCTACAATACGTTTCCCATCAATCCAAATGGAATAATCCCTTTATAAACAGCGGGCGATCGCCGCGTGGCGTTGGACGCGTTAGCAAATGACAAAATTGAATATAAAAGAAATTAGTTTAAGATTAATCAAATGACATTGTTGAATAAATAAATAAATATTCTTGGACAAATCACACAACGCCATCTAGTCCCAATTTTTTTCCAGTTTTTACGATGTTGTAAAAGTGTGTTTTTTTCTATTTCTGCAACGGACAGAATTATTATTATTACTGTAATGTAATCTTTGACGGGAGAAAGTGTCTTTAAGGACCTACTCTCTGAATACTGACTGAATTTTTACTGAATACTAGACCGTTATTTCCTTGCTTAAACGATCATAATGTACCTAACCTATATAGTCATGTGTTAAAAGGAAGTTCATTAATAAATTAGGACCTTTTATATAAAAATTAAAAGTCCTGACTGTTTTAACTATATATCAACGCACAGCCCCAACCGCTGGGTCTAGATATTCCAAATTTGGAATGTAGGTTCCTTACGACACGTCTAGTGGTGTAAAAAGACAGGATTTTTCAAAATTCCCACGGGAAAGCGAGATATACGCAAACGTAGTCGCGAGTATTTGAGCCACCTGTGAGCCAAAAGCATTGTCGTTGTAGTATAATAATTTCTTTATTCATAAAATCAATTTTACAAGAATGAAGTCATTGACCTATGTATGTGCTAGGTTACTTGAGAAAAAATACTTTATGTTTTTCTTTATTTTAAATAAATCCCTTGTAGGTATTTATACTATCAAATGTATTGGCAATTATTCTTAGGCATACATTCTGCCTTGAACGTGAAAAACCTCGCAGGCCGGGTGTAGGGCAAAAACCTGGTGTGCGGTGCGTTTGGTTAGAGAGAGACAGATGCAAGAGCGAACGAGATGGAATATGAAAAACTTGCGCGGACGCATCGCGACGGGCATATCTGGGAAGTGGCATAGATTAGTAAAATACAGAGGTTCATATCGATAGATTTTATGACGGATACACAACGCCATCTAGTTTAAAGTAAGTAAAATTTTGGACATATTAGGCATGAGCTATTCGCTTCTGCAACTGACTGGTGTAATAGCATAAGATCACAGCAGCGATTTATCTACAAATATCCGTTCAATGGCTCCGAACAGCTAATAAAATCTTTTCAGAGTAAAATGAAGTCGCCTCCGATGTTTTTTTTATATCACAAAGTTGACAAACAAGCATACGGCCCGCCTGATGGTAAGCATCACTGTAGCCTATAGACGCTTGCAATACCGGGGTATCACTCACGCGTTGCCAACCCTCCCAACCCCCCCAAGTGGAGCTGTGGAGACATTATTCACCGTAGGAACACAACATGGCCGAGACCAATGCTATTTGGCTACGATCATCTGTAAGGTGGAGGTCCTTCCCCAGACAGGCTGCTTCGATTTGAGCGGATTATCCGCTGTGCCCTGCCTCTCTCAAAAATCGATTTTTTAAACTATTCAACGGATTTTAATGCTATTCAGCAACCAGATAGAGTGATTCAAGATTTAAGCAACTTAATTGTATTAGACGCACATCGACAAGCTCTTCATGGCGGACCACAACTGATATTGGCGTATATACGGTCACAAGGATTTTCGGAAATTTCCACAGGAAAGCGACACGCAAACGAAATTGCGCGGGTTTCTTAATAATAAAATTGCAGTATTTGGTCGGGTAGGAGCTCGATGGCGTCGCTGTGAACTCGCTGTGTGTCGCACTCTAATATGAACACGCAAGTTAAGCGACGTCGACCCTAGCCAGCGTTTGAATGGGTTTCGTTATCTCGAGCTTCTCCGTGCTTCGGAGGGCACGTTAAGCTGTCGGCCCCGGCTGTTGTCGATGGATGTCGTTAAGCCAAGTCGGTGGTCTTAGGGCGGGCGCCGGGCGGTTTGAAATCACAGGACTCTGCCAATTGCCAATCCGCATTGGAGTGGCGTGGCAGAGTACGCTCTAATCACCTTCGATCGAAGGGAGACTCGTATCCCAGCAGTGGGATGATTATGGGTTAATATGATGATGATGATTTGGTCTAATTAATAAAGATACCGTTGAATAGTTCAAGAGATCTAAGCAAACAGACAGCGAAACCGACTTAACTTTACTTTGTAAAAAAACCTCCGAGAGACAAAACAGTTCGTTGATGCTTCTGTTTTAAACATAATCTATGAGATCAAAGCAGCATTGCCGCCTCGAAGGCTTTACAGTGCGCAAAAACAAAATCTAGACTGGGAAGCGTGAATCTAGGAACTCTAGGTTTTATATTAACATAATTGGATTGTAAACTTTTTATTATAATTTATATTACCTATTATCATTTAAGTGTAAAAATGGACCACCGCAGAGGTATTTTGTTATTATAAGTATTTTCTTAGAGAGAAAACCGAACTTGTTACGAACTAACCATCAAGCTGGAAGTACGTACTTTCAGATACATTATTATCTTTTATAATTTTTATATTGACGACGACCGACGACCCCGAATCACATGGATTGGATATCCGTAGTAAATAAGAACCTCAAAGAAATCCAAGCTAACAAAGAGACGACCCAGGACCGAGCTGCCTGGAGACGCATGATACGGAGGGCCGACCCCAAATAAATTGGGAAAAGGACCAGGCAAAGAAGACTGACATAATGGTTACCACGCCAGACCGCCACCCAGGAGGCCCCGGGTTCGAATCTCGGTCGGGTCATGATGAAAAACGAACTTTTTCTGATTGGCTTGGGTCTTGGATGTTTATCTGTATATGTATTTGTTATAAAATATAGTATGGTTGAGTTTAGTATCCCCTAACACAAGTTTCGAAATTACTTTGGGGCTAGCTCCTTCAGTAGATCCACATATTACCCCCTCCAACCACACGAACTTTACTAAGTACTTACTTTAGTTTTTAATGTTTATTTTTTTATTTTAGTATGACTAATCATTGTAATTTTACTCAATCAATGTATTTTATTCATATTAATATTTATAGTTAAAATATCGTGTTCCGACGGGACTCATTGTGGTACTCAACAGTGTTTCATGTATCGCTCGGATTAAAATGATTTAAAATCTACAAAAAGGCTCAGTTGCTAATGGAAATCATACAATAACCCAGAACCAGAACCTATTTGAACTACTTCACCTATTGGCGTTGTACGTATTGTACAACTTAATTCTAGTAAAAAAAATTGTCACAGTTATTTTTTAAGAAATAAATTTTATGACACGTTATATTAAAGCAGTCACTGTACAAACTATAGAAAAAACGACTGGCGCAGTCGGGTAAAAAATTGATAGCTTGAGGCTTAACTTAACCCTAGCTCATTAACCTTAATTTTAAGTAACTTTATCACTAACCATTCGTGCAAAACGAAAATTGACACGATAAATGTTAATAATTCCGAAACGGATCATTGTATCGAAAAATGATTTTCCCACACCCACAATGTTTTTAAGAGACCTATATAACGACAGACCAACAAAATGGGGTCGACTAAAAAAAAAATTTCGTTCCCACTTTACATGTAGGGGAGGCACCCCAAAAAAAAATTTTTTCAAAATTTTGTTTTAGCATTTTGTTAGCATTGATAATATGTGTATACATACCAAATTACAGCTTTCTAGCAGACAGACATGGCGAAACTCTAAGGGTTCCTTGTAGTTTACTACGGAACCCTAAAAATGACCTTAATTAGCAATTTTAGTCTGAACTTAATTAAAAACGTAATCAGTTTTAGGAATACGTTACATAGAAACAATTTTATGTTCTCTGCATATAGCGTGGCGGGGGTTAGCATCTTACCGAAACTTTAAACACGTGCGCGTACGCGTCGTCATTTTGACGAATGGTTAGTGATCTAAAATTAAAAATCGTTTCTGAAACGGGCCATTTTATTCAACGCAAATGAATGAAATACTCAATCATATTATTTCTAGTTATACATAAAGCGTTACCCACATAAAAGTTATTACTTCTAAGAATTAATTGGCAATTCAAATTGATTTTCTTAGATTTAATCAAATGATAGGAATACGGTGAGTAAATAATAGGTAAAAAAAATGCATTCGCTATTTCTAAGAATATATTCTTACAGTTAATACGCGTTGGGGTTGGCAGCTTTAAAAGTTAAAGTTCAAACAAAGTCTAGACAACACGGAGCTTTATTTGTTAAAAATCATATCAATAATCTCTATTTATCAAAATATTTCCATACATGTTTATAACTATGACAGGCCTGAGTGAGGCCTGAGTGAGTCTCATCGCCGTGTCTCCTGTATAGATCCCCATGATCAACGGCGACCTCCGATTGACAACATGCATTGAAGCTTATTGACGTCCCGGGGGAGGAATTACAGGCCTCCACTCCGAGACTTTCCTCTCCTATCTTCCGACGGGTGGGCGGAGGTGGACCTCAAGAAAGTGTCCGGGATCCACCCCGGTGATCTAATTAGGTGGACTACGACCAATACGAGGGTCTGTGGCTAACACGGCAAATATGGCTGCTTCATTGCCACTACAACTTGTTGACTTTCAGAGATATGTCAATTTTAGTTAAAATTTCTTCATTTCGGATTCTTATTTACTATTAATATATAGGAACAAATAACACAGATTGAGCTAGCCCCAAAGTAAGTTCGAAACTTGTGTTATGGGATACTAACTCAACGATACTATATTTTATATCAAATACATTATAAAGTCGTCCAAGATCCGAGGCCAATCAGAAAAAGTTCGTTTTTCATCATGACCCGACCAGGATTCGAATCCGGGTTGGCGGTCTGGCGTGGTAACCATTACGCCACGGAGGTCGCCATTAATATTGTCTACTCATACTCTATCAAAATTATTTCTGATTAAATTCGTTGTGAGTACCAAGATAGCTGTAGTTTCTCCCCCGGGACGTCAATAAGCTTCATTGCTTGTTGATCCTGGTAGGTGTGAATATGTGGTGAGATTGTCCCAATAATATTTGCCCAATATGGGGCTTGAACCTGCGCCCTGGTAAAGTAGAGTCACTACCAACTGCACCACACTGCTGTCAATAAACTGTATAATAGTGTAATGTAAGTTTTTTTTATGCCACAAAGGTAGCAAACAAGCATACCATCGGCCTGATGGTAAGCCGTCACCGTAGCCTATAGACGCTTGCAATACCCGTGGTATCACTCTCGCGTTGCCAACCCTCCCAACCCTGAAGTGGAGCTCTGGAGACCTTACTCACCGTAGGAACACAACATGGCTGAGACCAATGCTATTTGGCTACGATCTTCTGTAAGGTGGAGGTCCTTCCCCAGACGGGTTGCTCCGATTTGAGCGGATTATCCGCTGTACCCTACCTCTCTTAAAGTTCTTAAATCGTTGATATAAATATCAAAATATTACGTGGGTGTGTGGAAAATACTTCATTGCACTAAGACGTTAACCTTTACGCTATTGCCACGTCAAAAGCAACCCTAATAGGCCAATTTTCATTGGATTACAACGCTGTGCAGTTAAAATGTTACATACACAGTTTTTATCAAGATACGAAAAGAAATATTGTGAAAAAAAGGACGGGTTGCACTCCGGGAGTGCCGGCAGAAGTGAAAACTTAAACATCAACGTTGTGCATTTGTGAATATTTTGGAATGGTTAGGGAATCTTACGCTTTTTCGATCAGGCTACGGATCTGACGCGAGTTTAACATTTTTTACCCATCTAAAAAAAGTGCCAAGCGCCGCTAAAAAAGTTTTCACTTCAATAAATGCATTCAAATACTGTGGAATAAAAATAAACAGCTAGAAAATATAAGTACCTAATAGAATTAACTAGTTTCGTTTGGATGAGTAAATAAAGATGGGTAAATACGTCTCTTACGGCGAATTGCTTAAATGACTGTCACTGTCAAACAAAAGAACAAAAAAAGAGAGCTTGAGATTTAAATTAAAAATGCGTTTCAGTAACTGTCTGTTAAAAACATTGGGAGTGTTTTTTTATTAAATGATCCTTTTGCAAATTAGTTACACAAAATATGCTATACTGGTCGCCAACGCGGCTGGCTCGCAAAGTTATAACATGAAGTTCGAAATTCATACTTATTACTCAGTGCATAACGACAGTCTATTTTCAATTGTTTTTTACTGTGAGCCATAATTTTGGCGCGTAATAAAGTTGTACTTTTGCTAAACACGGTGGTTCTACAGAACGATCCAATATAATTGTCTATGAATGTACATAATGACTTTATTGCTTGTTTAATTTTCACCCGCAACATAAACACTGTAAAAAGCGTTGAAAACTGTTCTAGTTAGTCAATCTTGTACTTGTTAAGAGTTAATTAATTTAATTTAAATCATTTTTAATAATACGACGCGCGGACGCTAATTGTGATGGATGGCCCTTGCGTACAGATAGCGCCATCTGTTGACGAATAGCGGAACTAATAATTGTGCGCTCCACGAAAATTGTTATTCTAGTAAATTGCTAAATTTTAAAATTAATTCCATATTGAAGGCTGGTTCTGCAGATTTCTGATTTTTAACAGTTCTTGTAATTTTCTTTATTACAACTGTTTTGAATGAACTATAAGAAAAACCTTATAAGTAAACTTCGTTTGCATGTATCCCGCTTTCCCGTGGGAATTTTAATTTTTTTCTCCCCGTAAGAACCATCCTCGTACTTCAAGGCATATTATACAAAAAGAATTAGCAAAATCGGTTCAGCCGTTCTCGAGATTTGCGCCTAGCAACACATTTAGCAATTCATTTTTATATTATAAAGATATTACAGAGCTTAATTCATACATTGTTTTTACACTTTTTTTGCTAATAAATGTTATTATAATATTACATTTGTTGTAACTTGTGGTGTGGTATATCTTAGACTAGGACTAGTAGCGTTTAATTTTATGCACAGCAGCGCCATCTATATCAGACTTTTGATGAAATCCTACGGGAATCGCGTACTTTTCGGGATAAAAAGTACCCTATGTGTTAATCCAAGGTATCAGCTACGTATGTACATACCAAATATCATAAATCTTGACCCAGCCATTTGAGCGTGAAGCAGTAGCAACCAACCATACCTACACATAACTTTCACCTTTATATATATATAATATAATATATTATAGTATTATAGTAGTAGGAAGTAGGATCCCTATAAAATTAACTTTTTAGTTTTATTGTAGTTTTTAATTTTAGTTTAGTTTTTAAAGAATTGTAGTTTATGTAATAATCATTATTGTGTGAATAAAATTTATGAATAAATGTAGTTCATTTAGTTAACTTAACTCTAGGTCAAACAATTTAGTAATTGACAATAAAGTATGTTATTCTTACCCCACCTGAATAAAATATTAAAAAGTACTTTTATTATAAGTGATATAAATTGAATTAAATATTAATAATTGATTGCGTGCGTGTGATTAATCTACGAAAATCTACAATTAGTATCACAATATCAATTTATGGAAACGAACTTAAGCTGAGTCAAAAAAATATTTTTTTTTTCCTTTTCTTTTCAGCCAGTTTCGGTTACATATTTTTTTATTTTTGAAGTGAAAACTTCGTTAGCGGCGCTTAGCACTTTTTTTAGATGGGTAAAAAATGTTAAACTCGCGTCAGATCCGTAGCCTGATCGAACAAGCGTAAGATTTCCTGACCATTCCAAAATATTCACAAATGCACAATGTCGATGTTTAAGTTTTCACTTCTGCCGGCACTCCCGGAGTGCAACCCGTCCTTTTTTTTCTTTTCAGCATCTGTTCAAAAATACACATATTTTTTATTTTTCTTTTCAGCCAGTTTCAGTAAAAAAAAAATATTTTTTAATTGCTTTTTCTTTTCAGCCAGCTTCAACTAAGGATTTGCTGTAGACTTTTTCAGTTTTCGCCGTTTTCTCTGTTTTGGGCAGTGAGACTCTTGTGACTAACATAACTAATATTCAAATGAGCCAAAACTTTCTCGCTCCGCTCTGCCAATAACGTATCTTGGTTATGTCTACAGTAGACAAAACAGGCATTGCTATTGGCGAAGAAGCTTTGTCGCGAGAAACTATCTCGAGTGTAATCATCCATGTTAGACTGGCTGCATTGACCATCACTTGTCTTCTAGAGTGTGTGTGTGTTATCGAACAATGAGGACCTCCGTAATGGTTACCACGCCGGACCGCCACCCAGGAGGTTCCGGGTTCAAATCCCGGTCGGGTCATGATGAAAAACTAACTTTTTCTGATGGCCTCGGGTCTTGGATGTTTATCTATATATGTTGGTATTTGTTATAAAAAGTATCGTTGATTCGTTGTGTTATTAGTATTCCATAATCGAATTCGCGGCCTCTGATGCCGAAGCTAGAATTACTACCAAGGCACCAATGGCGCTGTGTCAATTGTGTAAAATTTATTTATTACTAGCCGCTGCCCGCGGTGTTACCCGCGTTTAATTTTATGCACAGCAGCGCCATCTATATCAGATTTTTGACCAAATCCTACAAAAATAGCTTACTTCTCGTTATGAAAAGTAGCCTTAGTGTTAATCCAAGGTATTAGCTACCTGCATACCGTATATCATAAAAATTGGCCCAGCCATTTGAGCGTGAAGTGGTAACAAACACAAAAACTTTCGCCTTTATAATATTAAAGAAAGAAAAAATTTTTATTCGGAACACTTAAGTATATAAAAAAAACAATATAACTTAAAATTACATACTTATAAACTAATTGTGTCCCAAATGGGTATCCACTCAGCATGTGTCGTGGCACGAGTACAACGACGCTGGTTTTCTGTGGAAACCGGTGATGGCCGGGATAATCGTCCCACTTCGTATACACTTTTATTTATTTCTTAATATTACTACTACTATTAAACTATATTATTCATTCATATAACACTCATTTATTAGTAGGAATTATAGTATCTTGGCCATTTATTAAGCGCTTGATGCTTCCTCAGTCCTACAATTTCTAATGTCGTAATATTTTGTTCCCCTAGAACCTCACAGTAGGCTTTACACTGTATAATTATGAAGAGTTTCTTTGAATAATTAATGTAAATAAAAATAACATTAAAACATAGTTAGCGTTTCCGAAAACCAAGTTTGGATGCTGTGTGCTACAGTTAAGTCGCGTTCTCCACTGTTTATTGTATTGTTATAGAACTTAGAGATGCTATAGTTTTTAACTCGCCAAGCAAAATACAATGCAATACAATATTCTTTATTGCACCAAATAAATATAACAATAAAAAAGTACAAGGTGGCAGGAAAAGTACAACAGGCGGTCTTATCGCCAAAGCAACCAGACAACCTTATGGTAGAGAGATAATAATATAGAATAAGTAGTTAAAATATTGATTGAAAGAAAAAAAATATATACTACTAAGGTGGCAAACAAGCATACGGTCCGCCCTCAGAACACAGAAAGAAGAGAAATGTAATAAGACAGTTTTTGTACCGGAACCGATGTCGCCACTTACACACACAGTTACATTTTAACACATTCATAGAATAATCTCCGACAGTCACACTCACACAAATCGTAAGCCCGTGATTTGCAGTTCGATTACGAACACAGATGTAAGAAGTGTATTATAGTGACGGGCACCTAATGAAAAAGGGCGACAAGCATTATCGATAACTTTACCTCTCGATATTTTACAATAACAATTTATTACGGACTACAACTATTCTGATATCTGTGGGTCCGCCTGATGGTAAGCAGTCCTGTAGCCTATGGACGCCTATAATACCGGGAGTATCACTTGCGCGTTGCCGACAATATAAAAAGTTGAGCCCTGAAGCACAGCATGACGGAGACCAATGCTATTTGGCTACGATCTTCTGTACGGGCTGCTCTGATTTGAGCGGATTATCCGTTGTGCCCATCTATTTGGTAGAAAGAGCATAAAAATAATATGAAAATGTCTTCACTCCCCAGCCTGACGGCTAGTTCGTAATATCTCTCTCTTTTTCACTCTTCTTATGATTTTTTTGTGTTATAAGGCAGACAAACAGGCAAGCGGGCCACTGAGTGCTTAGTACGAGTTTTTTGATCACATTCGAACGTGTTAACGTTTACAAGCCGACTGAATTGAAAAAAAAGTTTCATATTGTCAATTTACCAAACGCATGTTACATATCCAAATTAGCCGGGTTACTCACTTCAAAATGTGAGCAACACATAATTTTGATATGGAACACGCGTCTTATAAATTCGCAACATGAGAACTCTTCTCTATTTGGTCGGTTTATTTACGTTGACATGATCGAATGTGACCAGAAAAGTCGTACTAAGCATTCTGATGGAGAGTGGTCACCGCCGCCTATGGACATCAGCAACTTCTAATGTGCTTTTTAAGTTTTTGTAATGTTGGTCATATGGAAAACAACAAAACCGCCGTGGGCGCAAAACGCAACAGTGCTTAGTAATTACGGTAGAGCTTTCGGGGAACTTTTATCGCAGCTACTGTGATTAGATGGTACACAGATAAAAATGTAAAAAGAAAAATGCAGCCTTTTTTTAAGTTATGACCAACTACTTGAAATGGACTGTGCGAGATATACAATCGAAACGTCGGGTATCAAATCAAGTAAGTTTGTGTTCAATACGTAATAATTTAAAATATACAATACACTTACAGCCTGCCAGCTTCAGAAACGAATTATTTTAACATTAGCGTTTAAAATTTCGATGTCACAATTTTATTAAAACTTCACTTCGTTTGCGTGTATGTATTTATGCACATAAGCGCCATCTATATCAGATTGTTGATGAAATCATACGGGAGCGTAAAAAGCCTTATTTTAGATAGCACCAAAATGGAGGCACTTAGCATAATGTCACGACGAACATGAGTCCGTGCGTGTCTATAAAAAATAGTTGATCTATGACTATGAGAAGAAATATATAAAAAAAACAGGTTGTCTTTACACCCATTATTATTCCGTATGATTGAGGTACAGGAATAAGTTTAGAAATTTAGATTTGTGAGAATTCTTGAAATCACGAAAGCGTTTATTATTTCATTGTATTTTATTTGATGAGCACCCTCGTTGTACCTGTTAAAGAGGAACTGTCATCCAAGCCAAGCAGCGACAACTTTAGACTATTCAAAGATTTTAAAAGTTTATTTAGAGAATTGCCCTCTTACTAATAAACGTAAGAGGTTATTCTCTAAATAAACGTAGTATAACAAGTATATAGTTATTCACTCTTGTATCACTGTCTTTCTTGATGAGAATTAAATGAAGTGTGACAGTGACAAAACATCGTATACTATATATACGCAGTGCGATGCGCGCTCGGAAACGGACGCGCCCCGCAAATTGCATTGTTACGAATTTATAATTCGCAAACAGCGCGGCTTGTCCGCTGCACGCTACCGCTGCTATGGGTTCCGCGCAACTCATAGCCAACGAACTGTTGGCGTTCATCAACCACGCCATCGATACTATGGACGAGATCAGCATCGTGCAGATCTGTAAATCGAACTTCAATGAAGAAGAGATTTGCAGAAGCAAGGTGATGCTCTACGAGGTGCTCGGCAAGATCGACCGTATGCCGTCCCGGCGAAGGGATGAGAAAGGAGAAAGAAGTCTTCAAGACATCATTTCGTTGTTGAAGACAACCGATCCAGACGACGTGCCCACTTTCGTGGCCAAGGAGCTGCATAGACTGCCCCCCGTCACTTTTGACCACGTCGACGTCACCAGGCTGCTCAAGGATATTACTACCCTGAAAGCCAGTCAGGCCGAGATGGTGCTTAGGTTAGAGGCTTCTGAATCTACCATCAACGAACTGCGTGCCGAATTATTGTCATTGAAAAATAATAATGATTCGGTAAGTAGGTCAAACGAGGCCGCTAACGTAAACACTCGTCGCGGAGCGCGAAACATGGACATTGGCAGTTTTGAGTCAGCGAAATCGGACGACTCACCACCGGCTGCCGTCGCTAGGTGCGATGCCCTTTGCCCCGCCGCCCGCTCCACACCTCAGGAGCAGATTTCACGCGTGTGTACGTCGACCCCTCGTGCATACGCTGCAGTTGCTGCTGCCACACCACCTCAGCAAAGCAAAGGGGAAAAGAAGAAGAGCAAGATGGCTCAACGTAAGGCTGTGCCACCTACACAACCACCTAGTCGACATTGCGACGAGGAAGGCTTCGTCAAGGTGGAAAGGAAGAAGAGAAAGCCAACCAGCCGCAACCATCGCGGCACAGCACCGACCGGAGCGAATCACCTTTTGCGTCCAGAGACACCATCGACGCAGGTGTACGTCTCCCGACTTCATTGGTCTACAACGGTCGAGGAGGTTGTTAGACTAAATTAGGAAGAAGACCAACTTCACGCTGAGGGTCGAGAGGTTGGAATCCCGCCACAGAACGAACTTCAATTCTTTTGTGGTGAGGGTCCCGACCCACCATCTGGAGACCTTCATGAAGGAGGACTTCTGGCCGCAGAGAGTCGTATTCCGGAGATTCCAAGGACGACTGCCAGCGGAGACCGCGCGCTACACGTCGCCGACACTACGTGTTAATAGTTAATTTTATTAAAATTATAAGTAATATAATATGTATGTTAGTTTGTAAGGTATTTATAATATGAGCCCGTGTAATCTTTTACCTGTTGCTTGAAATAAAGATATATTTTTTTTTTTTTTTTTTTTTTTCGGTCTTTTAAACCGGGTTACTGGTACATACGGGCCTAAGCCAAGTATATACCAGGATTTTGGGTGGTTCTCTAATGTCCTAATAGACTGGTCAGGGGTAGCATGAGAGTTATATGTGAGTTGGTTATGCAGATGAATCGGGCTGGACTTGTAAAAATTTTCGAACTAAACAATTATTATTATTATACACGCATTACTCAACGTTTATTAGTAAAGGGGTTGTCTTTACGAACACTTTCTCTTATCAGACAGTACATAAATAATTTATAATAATTAATCTACTCTATGAACTACTACCATTTCGGAAACAACAGCAAGATGACCACAGTAAAAAGAAATAGCGAAAAACAAGCAGTTACGGCCTTTTTGTCATTTAACAATATATATATTTTTTTTACAAAATATTTTTATTGAGAAACATGAATAAATATTCCTATTATACGAAATATTTGAAAGAAAGAAAGTTTCCTAAATAAAGATTATTATCCATACTAATATTATAAATGGGAAAGTGTGTGTGTCTGTTTGTCCGTCTTTCACGGCAAAACGGAGCGACGAATTAACGTAATTTTTCAAGTGGAGATAGTGGAAGGGATGGAGAGTGATATTTCTTAATATAAGCATAGATTTTATTATACCACTAAGGTGGCAAACAAGCTTATGGCCCGCGTGATGGTAAGCGATCATCGTAACCACAGAATAAATAATAGTACTACCGTAATTTAAAAAAAAAACAAGAATTTTCCAAATTCCTTGACTTTGTCTTGTCGTGGACTTACACACATAAAAAATACCTAGTTTCGTACATAAAACGCCTTAGGCGGGGTTCAAAACCTATTCCTCTGTACAAAAGGTAGCCAAGTCAGCATTATTCAGGCTATAAGGTAATAAAGACAATATTAATACAAACTAAAATCACCTTTAAAGTTAATGAAATAAGAATGAAATTCCAAATATCTAATTATGACTATTAGGCACTCTGTAACAAATGACATACGATACTCAAATGATAAGAGAAGGAAATTAAATTTATTTGAAATCACATTACAAGGAATTATGTCCTTTATATATTGTAATTTAGAGTTCATTTTAATTTATATAAATCAAAAACAGTCATAAGTCTTTGACCGCAAGTATTCATAAATTGTATAAACGTCATAAGAATGTAGTCATTCTAAAATTTTATTAAATCAAACCTTAAATATATGACGATAAAATCGCTTTCAGTTTTCTGCAAAAAAAAACTTTAAAATCTATGTAGCGTATGAAGAGTGACATCGATAGACATTTTGAAATAAGAAAAACAATTCAAAAAACTTTTTTTAATATTTATGAGTGGTAATAAACGTAACAATCATTTATTATTATTATTTTTTTTTTTTTTTGACAATTCATACAGATTGAGCTAGCCCCAAAGTAAGTTCGAGACTTGTGTCATGGGATTACTAACTCAACGATATTATATTTTATAACAAATACATAATATATAGATAAACATCCAAGACCCGAGGCCAATCAGAAAAAGTTCGTTTTTCATCATGACCCGACCGGGGATCGAACCCGGGACCTCCTGGGTGGCGTTCTGGCGTGGTAACCATTACGCCACGGAGGTCGTCAAACACCTTTATTCCTTAACAAATTCACATTGTGACGACGACCTCCGTGGCGTAATGGTTACCACGCCAGACCGCCACCCAAGAGGTTCCGGGTTCGAATCCCGGTCGGGTCATGACGAAAAACGAACTTTTTCTGATTGGCCTCGGGTCTTGGATGTTTATCTATATATGTATTTGTTATAAAATATAATATTGTTGAGTTAGTATCCCATAACACAAGTTTCGAACTTACTTTGGGGCTAGCTCAATCTGTGTGAATTGTCCCCATATATTTATTTATTTTATTTACATAGTATTGGTTTATATTAAAAATAACAATAATTGTATACAATAAGCTAAATCAAGATAAATCAATAATAATAATAATAATAACAAAATTGATTAATTAAATTATAGAGATTTCATTTAATATGAACAGGAGCCCCCGATTCTACTAAACCAATGCACCAATGGACTCTCAATGGTGTCTCAATAGAATGCCGATAGTGTATCAGTGAAATAGTTTTTGACATTTGTTATGGACTTAAACAATAACATAATGTTTAACTTATTGTTTAAGTCCATAACAAATATCAAAAACTATTCCACAGATACACTATCAACATTCTATTGAGACACGATTGAGACACCATTGAGAGTCCATTGGTGCATTTGTTTAGTAGAATCGGGCCCCTGGTAGTGGCTCGTGAATGGCTGGCTCGACAGACCAGGGCATTACCATCTTCGCACAGAACATCGACGTGACACAGCGGTGATATGCCATGCCGCTGTGTCTCGTACGAGCCACTACCAGTTCATAGTACTGGCTAGGCTTCTAACACTCTAAAAAAATACCATACGAAATCGATCAATATTTGTAAGTCTCAGACCTCCTTTGCGACACCTTAACCGTAGTTTTTTTCCCTAATTGTAGTCTTACCCCAGTTGACCTTAATATAGTATTTTTTATAGTTATTCATCACCTCAACTTTAAAAATGTGTTTCATTAAGCTGGCTGTTTACTAGTTACCAAGTAATATTTGCAAGGTCTGAAACTATTTCATAAAAGTTTAGTGGGTTAGTTTCAAACTGTTCTACTCCCTCATCGATTATAGGCGTAATATAAAAAATACAAATCCGATCTTCGGAAGCTGTAAGAGGCAATTTAATATTTTCGGCAAGCGATAGATTAATTTGATAAATGCTATGTTGTACGCTATAATTATTAAGTCGTACGAAACATGTTTCGAGCGGCTTTTTTTAGTATTAGACGAACGATTGGACGATATCATGTTACAATATTGCAATCTTCGTGTAAGTATAAAGACATAATAATAATTCTATATGATATATGAAGAGCTCGATGGCGTCGTGTGTCGCACTCTAAAGAATACACAAATATCTTGCCTATAAGCATAATTTAAGGGGTACCTACTGGTCTAATAATGCTGATAATGAATTGATTAATTAATTAAACATACTTTGTACTCATGAATACTGGGCAAATAAAAAGAAACCCCTACCCCTACTAGTTGAAACTTATATTACCGTTAATCAACTAAATGTAATGTCTCGAGAAATTCTGGCAATGTTTACGCTGGATATCTGGGTGTCAGCTATATAGATATTAAAGATGTCATCCATACAAACTTAGAACCAATCAAACATTCTAAAAGTCTGTGTGAACCCAAATTAATTAATGATGTTATCAGTGAACTACACATGAAATATAATACGTGGAATAAAATTTGATCAACACTGATGGATCTAAGAGTAATCAAAGTCTAAGTGGAGGCTTTTATGATCAAAATTTAGGTCATAAGATGGGCTTTAAAGTAGAATGCAATGTATTGATCATGAGTAATCATGACATTGGAACTTATCGAAATATTTGAAGCTTTAAAATACGCCATTAGCAAAGATTTCAATAGAATAGTAATCTTTTCGGACAGTAAAAGTGGCTTCACGTAGCTTGAGCTGCCTCTGGATCCAGAGGAACTTCGAAGGCTTATGATATTCTTAAAAATATCAACATATTGAAATCTATGAGCAAAGAGGTTAGATTGCAATGGGTTCCATCTCATATAGGCTTAAAAGAAAACGAAGAGGCTGACAAAATTGCTAGATTAGCTGCTATGGATGGAAATATTATAGAATTTATCCCAGATTACTCAGAATTCATTTCAAAATTTAAAACTCTTTCGTTCAATAACTGAAAAATATATAATTTATTGAGAAATCTAAGGAAAAAGGCATCTGGTATAAAACTATCCAAAATGAGCCTCTTCGTATGCCGTGGTTTGACCAATGCAAACTCAACAGGAATTAAATTAAATTAGCTCTAAGAATTCGATCTGGGCACTATGCATCGGCAAAATTTGCATTTTTAATGAAAAAAATAGATTCAGATAAATGTATATACTGTGACTAAACTGAAGATGTACAACATTTGTTAATGGATTGTGTCCGGAGTAGAGAAGAAAGAAAATTATTTATACATGAATTTGGGATAAATGTCTTGGATGTCGGTTGGATTCAAAGTGTTTTGTCAGAGCCCACATTGAGGCCTCTATGCAATTGTGTATTAGCGTTGGAAATTTTGTGTTCTTCATAAGTTCATGTTAAACTAATAGTAAAATTTGGTATATTATATCAGTGATTGGATACGATGGGGTCGACATATTGTAAACGATAAAGACCCCCTTTATTAAATTAATAAAGATAAAAAAAAACGAACACGCAAGTGAAGCAACGTTGACCAGAGCCAGTGTTCGAATGGTTTTCGTTCTCAAGCTTCTCCGTGCTTCGGAGGACAGTGGCCCAAGTCTACTAAATACAATCTAATTTAATAGCAGACTTGGGTCCCTGGTTACGTTCGTACTGCATGTAGTTGATATTGACTTCACTCGACTGCAGCCGACCGCGTGCAGTTGATATCATGACTGCACGAAGTCAAACGTACAACTGCATGCAGTTAAATATATCGACCTCGCGTGGTCACTGCGATGCAGTCCGTCTGATGTCAGCCTAAGCGGCGAAACCTTATAGGTTTTCCGTTTACTTCGGAACTCTAAAAATACGAACTAAAAGTGTTTTTAATTATAATTGTCATCATAACACTATCTTAAAGTTACCGATGATCTAACCAAAATATGACCGGAAGGCAAAAATCAAAAATGTCTAACGGATGCTGTGGTACATTAATATTTATGCTCTCATTTTGGGGATCGAGAACTCTAAAAAAAATAGGGTGGGTCTAACATATATTTTTTTATTCAAAAACACGCTCAGAATAATACGCCTCGAGCTCTGAACGGTTTGGTAAGGTTAGTAAAAACAATTTTGGTTTAGATTGAAAAACATTTGTTTAGATAATAATGTCAGTTTTCACCAACAATTCCTAAAATTTAAAAGTCTCTTTAACAGCTTTCTCTATGTCCAAATCCTTGTTTTTGGTACGTGTATGACATATAAAATTATTGATAAAAACACGGTTTTTAAAAATCGATGATTTTATATGTCATACACGTACCAAAAACAAGAATTTGGACATAATATAGAAAGCTGTTAAAGAGACTTTTAAATTTTAAGAATTGTTGGTGAAAACTGACATAAGCCTATACTGTTGCTTTCTCTAGTCAAAAAGTACGTACAGTAATAAGTGATTTGTGTAATTAATATACCTACTCTACAAGCTACTACCGTTTCGGAAACAAATACAAAATTACCACTGGTAAAAGAAATGGCGAAAGAAAACCTGTTACGGCCTTTTTATTTCCATTGAATGATTGGGGTTCCTAATTCAAAATTGAATCGTAATAGATAGTAGTGAGGTAGTGTGTCGTATTCATATTCAGCCAGTGAAAGAGTTGAGTAGATCAGATCTCCAAGGCAGAATAACAAAAATAATCAGTATGTTGTCAAGTAGTAGGAATCTGAGCAATCTGACAAAGAGGCTCAGTGCATTTTTTTTTCGGGGAGCAAATCACTGATTTTCTGCCACCATCAACCACTATAGGTTCTATTTTTACAGAGAAAAGTGCGTCATGGATACTCTATGGTCTGCGTTGCCTGTTAGGATGTAAAGTGCTACAAAGGTCTGTATGAACGTGGCCGAAATTAGAACTACAACTTCCGTTCATATTGTGTGTCACTTTTTGACAGTTCGCCTTTGACAAAATGTATGAAAATATGCCACAGTAACGCCCTCCTACAAACGTCACTTAGGTTCATAAACATCTGTACATCTTTAGAGAGAATTTGATTGTTTTGTCTTCAGTACCAGCCAGTACTTATTGTCGGTACGGTATTTTGGTTATTGTCATAATTATTATAATTTTCAAAAATTTATAATTACACAATAACATCCCGCTACCGTTTTCACATAAATTATTATATATTTTAGACATTTTAAAAACATATAACAATTTATTTTCACATAATCGATATTTGATGGTAAAATTAAAAGTCTCACTCGCACTTCTACTCGTAAAGACCGGAGTGATTAGAGGACAAAGGAAAATTCAAGAAGTTCTTTGAAGAAATTTAGCATCTTCGTTAATATTATTCTTGACTAAGAGTCTGTATGCTGTTTCGTGAATATTTAAACTTTTCTACATACAATCTATATACACTTTTTACTATGACTGTTTATTATTTTAATATTGTATTGTATTGTTCTGTATTGTATTGTATCATATATGTCGTATGTTTATGATGAAATCAGGTTTTTGATTAAAAATCTAGGCTTTTGATCAAGATCCGGAAGAAGACAAAATCATTGCTTTGTTTTGACATAAACCTGAAAATATCCAGTTTTTACATCAAAAACCTAGACTGGGTTAGTTTTATGATAGAACTAATGGCAAAATAAAATAAAAATCCTCGACTGGATTAGTTTTATGATAAAAAAAAAGTCATTTGCTTTAAAGTAACCCTTATAAAGTAAAACAATCATTTCAATAAATCATTTAAAACTAAACCAGTCGAGGATTTTGCCATTAATTTTATCATAAAACATCACTGTAGTCAATAAGTTTTTAGTGTATGGCGGTATATTCTTGACTATGAATTTGAATACGCTGCTACCTTAAATAACATGAATGCAGAAGTCATTCGCACCCCGATAATTAAAGTGACCGAATCCAAAATTTGCATTTTTTGGGAAAACGCAAAATCGTTTTCGAATTTTAGGGAGTTCACTACAAAATAGGTCATAAATTGTTTGAATGAAAAGCCATTTATTATATTTTTACTTCAGCGTACAGTCTAGACTATTATAATATCGATCTAGCCAAATTTTACACAATAAAATTATTTTTTCATTTGTTATATATTGGATGGAAGAAAAAAAAATAGATTTGAATTTGGAAGTGACAGAGCTCTGACAGAGTTCAGTGTACGACATGTTCTTTTTATTATTAATTATCTATCTACAAAATCTGAGTCACAATTTCAAAACATAGTTAAAAATAACCCTAGATCAATAGATATGGACTTGGTTCTGTTGTTAATTACAAGATAGGTTTAACTTTATTGTTTGGCGTAATAATATGGTGCATTTATTGGGGAAAAAATTAAATTTATTGCTTTGGAGATGCGCTTTGATTGATTGCTGATGAATCGATGGACAACGGCGGCTGTGGAATAGGCGTTAGTAGACTGTGAAAATTTTGAACTGAATAAAAAAGAAGTCTAAGCGTTATTTTTAAATAAATAAGGTTTCATGTAATATTGTTTTGTGTGCCACAATAGGACAAATAAATGATTATTCTATTCTATTCTATTACGCATTGTCGACTGATCGCCGCGCCGCGCCGGCGACTCGGTCGACAGCGACTGTGACTTTCATAAAGTTCAATAGGTGTGTACGCACTTGGTCGCCGGTCGCTTGCCTATGTTTTGGTCGCTGAGAGACTGAGTCGCCGGCGACTAGTCGACAGTGCGTAATGGCTCTAAAAGTCACCTTCAAGTTTTTAAGTACCTAACTATAATATAAAAAATATATATTAAGGTATAAATTATGGTGCTGTATGATGTTTAATGTTCTTGAAATAAAATAAATGACGACCTCCGTGCTATAATGGTTACCACGCCGAACCCGCCACCCAGGAGGTCCCGGATTCGAATCCCGGTCGGGTATTATTATATATGTTTTTGTTATAAAATATAGTATCGTTAAGTTAGTATCCCATAAACCCATAACATAAGTTGCGAACTTACTTTGGGACAATCTGTGTGATTTTTGTCCCAAAAAAAACTCACACGTTGCCAACCTTCCCAACCCCTTATGTAGTGTAAAGCCTTGGGATGATTATGGTTTGATAAATTATGATGATTTTTATTATTTCAAAATATAAATAACTGTCATGTCGTCTCCACATCTTTCCCTTTCCAATTTTAATTGATGCAGCCGTTTCCTTCATTCTTGTTTTCGATATTAATGTATACGTATAAAATTCCTCTGTGTCGATCAAAACTCAATGATTTAGTGGCCCCGGGCTGATCCGCCTTTGATGATGTTATGAGTAAAAAAACAGATATTTTTTGGTATAAAATTACCTTGTGTAGGTGTTTCCAATGAATTTTTCGGGCAATACTGTCATTGAATGACTTTGTTTCTATTTTGTAACCTTGTTGCATATTATATACATACTTACATATTATGTGCATAGTACAGTAACCCACAGATTTAGTATATATTTACCAGTAAGTATATACTAAATAAGTCAACCATTGAAATCAGCGGGAATGGAACCCTTGAGATAAACTAGGCATTACTAGCCTTGACTACCAGACCCGTCATGTCACATGATCTTTAAGGCACCTGACTTCATTATCATCATTATCTCAGCCACAAGAAGTCCACTGCTGGACAAAGTCTTCCCCCAAACGCCTCTAATATGACTGTTTGGTAGCGGCCAGCGGCTTCCTGCGACTTTACTTAGGTAGTTTCGACCACCTTGCCCTACGCTTTCCGGTACAGTAAATCAATGAAAGAGGTTACCAGGGTAAAGAACTAAGTAATGTAAAAATTGTTATGAAACTTTGTATTTACATCTAAATATATAAAATTCAAAGTCCTGACTGACTTAACTACATATCAACGCACAGCCCAAAAGGCTGGGTCTAGAGATTCCAAATTTGGAATGTAGGTTCCTTACGACGTCTAGGGGAGTACATTAGAAAGGATTTTTCAAAATTCCCACGGGAAAGCGAGATATACGCAAACGAAGTTGCAAGGGTTTTACTAGTACAATGTGAATACTATAAAAAAAATCTCGAGTGAATCCCTTCATGCATTATTTAGAAAACCCGAATAACATTAAAAGCTCTGCTCATCTCTTTCATTGACGGCCAAATATTGAAAGTAGAAGATTGTTCTACAGTTGTACAGAAAACAAAAGGGCGGTGCCTTCATTTTTATATATGTATTTGAAAAACAAAGAAGTTAGTCAAATAAAACGGCCACATCTACTTTTCGTAAGGCATGATAATGAGCTATTGTAATTGCGAGAGACACGCGATGAAAACACGCGAGGGATTTCCAGTTTTGGTGGGCTCAAAGTAAAAATATGGGTAATATTTAAAAAAACTGGCTACCTGCGTTTTGTAATAAAGTAAATACTTAAAATAAAATTATTTAAAATAAAATAAAAAGTGAAAAATACTTTATTCTGTTTCCTCGCGGGCAGTTAGACACGTCTTTTACAAATGAGTGTTACATAATAATATTATTATTCTGTATTAAGTAAAAGCTACTCTATAAACTACTACCATTTCTGAAACAAAGCAAAATGGCCACCGGTAAAAGAAACGCCGAAAGAAAACCTATCTCTCCTCCTCCTTCGCTCTAACCTAGTCGACTAGTTTCAAAGGTGGCAATCTGTGATTTTTGTCAAAAATTAGATATTCAAATGGCAACGCTCGTAATTCTGAGTAAAACCGTTTTATTTTTTGTATCATTACAAAGACGGCAATCTTCCATAGTAAAATATCAATCTAAATCATGAGTTGGGAACAAATACAGCAAGCTTTAATTGAAACGTCTGAGGCGGTTTTTTTTCCGTTTTGTATAAGTTACCAAAAAGATAGATTGCCACCTTTGAAACTAGACGACTCCTGATCTCAAACCTTCTCTAACATTATGATGACACTGAAAGTCTATGCATCCTACGCGTACTATAATTTCCAACTGTAACCTAGGTTTTACAAATATCATTATTACGTGTTCCAAATTACACTTCATACACTTCTGCAATCATCCAATATATTGGGGAGACCTGGTGACCTGTTGTTACAGGTTTTCTTTTGATATCTAATACAGCCGCCAGTCCTCCATCAAACACGTGGCTCAAATCTATTAAGGTGCAATTAATTTTTAATATATTTTATTTTTTGTCATTTGTTTGTGGAGGAGAAATAAAGAATAGTTTAATTATTTATTATTATTTATTTATTAAATTCTAAATAATTCACACAGCGACTACCTTATCTTATCTTAAAGTAAGCTAGACATACCCTGCTTGTATTATAAAAATCACTAAGACTCAACACAAACCATCACACAAATATTTTCGAACCCTCAGATAAAAGCCTATGTATTTTTACTTGTTGCTCGAAATAAATTAATTATTACTATTCACATAAATTTTACACAATTCACCTGGTCGTAAAGTAAGCAAGGCTTGGCCTGCTTTGCTTGGGTTACGATCATTCCCGTAGCCCAGCCACGAAAGGCTTTGTATTTGGTAATTTGCATAGCAACCAACGCCATCTATTATCGAATAGCGTAAACGTTTTTATATTAACATTTTTGAAGTTCAATATTTTTTGGGATCTAAATAACAACGATGAAGATAAATTATTATTATTAATATTTTATATTATATCTGGATATAAAATTTTACAGTACTTTCTGATATCTCAACTCAAACGGTTAAGATACCTGATTCACTCACGCGCATCATTCTTTCGAAGACTAGACCTTAGATTGTACGATATAATTATTTCATACATAATCCTAAGAATTATCTTTGTATCTTTAATATATAGTTAGGTATTTGCTCTTCTCAACAGGCCACTCTCGTCGAAGTATTAGTGGTGTCCACGCACCGGTCGTGGACCAGCTTTTTATTTAAACCATTAAAATGAGGTGAACATATTTTGCTTTTATTTAAACATTTTAATGATATAAATAAAAAGCTTCAACGAGATCAATATAATGGACTGTATTTAGGTAAAGCGATAAAATCAATGGCGAAAAATAGAAGAATGACAAATAAAGCAAAGACAAAAACAAGGAAAACCTATGAAAATACAAATATAGAATATAAAAAGTAAAAAGTATCAAAAGAGGTCCACCGGTCGTGGACAAGTAGGATTTAAAAAAATGCAAGTCCTGCAAATATACTTACAATTTTTTATTTTTTTATTATCACTCGAAATCTTAACATTACATTTCCATATCGCTCGATATCGTAAGATACTGTAATATGGAAACATATATTTTGTCTTAAAATTTTATGACCATGTAGCTAACTACATGGTCATAAAATTACGACCCCACCACGATATAAGCTGAATAGATCCCTACTACCACTTGGATTCATTGATTAATCCATCAATGGATCCTAGGGAACTTTTTTAGATGCCTATTTATTGTTGTCCACTTATATTTTTTTTATTTACGTTAGATTTTATTTTTTATTTTTGCATGTAACTAAGTAATTCTTAGGTATTCTAGGAATAACCTAGCTGGATCTTTGTATGACATCATACTAATATTAAAATGAGAAAGTGAGTTTGTTTGTTATTGCTTCACGGCTTGACTAATCAACCGATCATTATGAATTTTTTTATATACAATTGTCAGGGGTACAGTGCCTAATATAGGCTACTTTTTATCCTGTGAAAGTATGTCATTCCAATAGGAAAATATTTTTAGAGGGCGCTGTATGGGATGGGTTATCAGCCAACAGGGTGGCGCCACAAGTCGCGCTATGGGTTGTTTTGTTGTCAAACGAGATCTATATCATAAAATTAACCGCGAGCGAAGCCCCGTGAAAAGGTTGTTATATCCTACGCTAGGAGGCGTTGTTGGTGAAAACGGGAATAAACTATATTCTTTCTTAAAATAAAATATAAAAATATCTACTCTATTTTTGACGTGCTTGATAATGTCTGTTGTCGGAATGTGTGATGATTTACCCAATAGGCTATATGCTTCGCTATAATTGTTGAAATACAATCCAATAAATCAAAAAACATACAATAAATCACAAAAATCAAGAATGAGTTATACATTGTGGATAGCAGGTTTGATTCCCGTAATCACTGCCCCGAGGGTAGAAATTAGACGCAATTAAGTACATATCTAGATTTTTTTTTCACCAATTATTGCATCTCGAAGATCCCTTTTGTTTTTGATAAAATTGGTCTGATTTTTTGCCATGGCAATGTTTAGATTTTTTCGTGAAGCTTTTTGAAAACGATTTGTTTTTAAAATCGTATTTCGAATAATAAAAAACAAAAAAAAACGGATTTTGGCGCCAACTACGATAGCGTCCACTTGGAATCGTGATAGAAATTTCTGTGAAGCAAACATTGTTTAAAGTGCATAACCTAGTGATTGAAGTTTGTGACCTTATCGTGTTGACTTCAAAACCCGCCTTTTCTAAAGAAATTTTGCTATCATCTGTCTTGACTCAGAGACTACTGAGTCAAGATAGCATGAACACGTTGCTTTGAATAGTTTTAATTACGTACACAAGCATAACTTGAAGATGGCACAATAGATTTTTCGTCTGAAGTTTGATTGCCAAAACGAAAAAAAAAATGGTTTATTCATTTTTAAATTTACAAGCAATGCATTCCGAATATGAACACAAAATATCGGGCGTATTGTCGTAACGAAAACGTTAAAACCTACTCTAAATCAAAAGCACCATCTCGCTCACACAAAATTTGAAATGAGAACGGAAAAGAGCTAAGTAGCTAATATTTATAATTTTTACGGTGATTATTCAGTAGATGGATTGTATAGAGAGTACCTAGATATATTGTGTTTATAGTAGGAATCGCAGTTATCATTATGGCAATGAAAGCTTTAAATAAATATAAAGGGACAAATCACACAGATTGAGCTAGCCCCAAAGTAAGTTTGAAACTTGTGTTATGGAATACTGACTCAACGATACTATATTTTATAACAATACACTTATAGAAAAACATCCAGAGACCGAAAAAGTCAATTTTTCATCATGACCCGACCGGGATTCGAACCCGGGACCTGGGTGGCGGTCTGGCGTGGTGGTAACCATTACGCCACGTCGTCAAATGTGTGTAAACTTTAATAAATGAAAGATTAAGCTTATTTGAAGTGAAAAAAGTGAGATTCTTCTACTCCCGTAGTACCAAAAGATAGCAGTGGTCTAGCTAAAAAAAACAAAAAAAAAAAAAAATCGAACTCCTTTAAAAATACTTCCATAATAAATAATTTCACAGGAATGAAAATTCTACGTATAATTAGATTCACGTGTGCCGCAAACCGCTCATTAACTACTATACTATGGAAAACCATTCAAAATTATTAGTTAGGAGTCAAAGAAAATCTTTACTTCAAATTGATAGTGAATGGCTTATTGGAAAATTACTGGGGATTTTCAAAATATAATGCAAGGGCCTTTTTAGGGTTCCGTGGTCCTGTTTACTACTTTCTAGTAATACTACCTATACCTAATGCTGTCTATATAAATTCCTACTTTATTAGTGAACTTCCTTTTAACACATGAGGATGCATATGATCGTTTAAGCATGTAAATAATGGTCTAGTATTCAGTAAAAAAAGGCATTAATTAATTTTGAAAAATCTTTTTCAAATTCCTTTCTTGGTACACCCGGTGTACTAATAAAGGACTTTTCAAAATTCCCACGGGAAAGCGAGATACACGCAAACGAAGTTGCTAGGGTATATCAACGCACAGCCCAAACCGCTGGGCATTTGACATGCAGGTTCCTTATAAGGACCGGACCGACCGGTCCGGACCGACCGTACCGTATGGGGCCGTGCCAGACCGGACCGAACCGGACCGGACCGGAATTTGTTTTATGAAGAAAAATATGCTAATTGTTAGTAGCCCACGCGGGCGAAGCCGCGGGCAAAAGCTAGTAATATTATAAAGAGGAACGATTTGTACTTTTGTATGTTACGAATTAACTCAAAAACTAATTATTATGAAATGGGCTAGCTCGACCGGGGAAGTACCACCCTCTCACAGAATATCAACGTGAAGCAATGCGTTTCGTTCGGTGAGTGAGAGATCCGGAAGCCCTAGGACGGGATACGGAAGGCCCTATCCCGTCTTTCCCCCTCCTTCTTTCCCTTGCCGTCCTTCCTTTCCTCCAACTTCCTTGGTGGACAACGCATTGGTAGCGGCCCTGGTGTTACTGATGTCCATAGGCGGCGGTGACCCCTTTCCATCAGGGGGACCGCTTGCTTGTTTGTCTACTGTCTGTTAGACATTTAAAAAAACTGGACCAATTTTAAAAATTCTTACACAGTTGGAAAGGTACATTACCAGGTAACATGGTCTATATAATATTTTCAAACAAAGATTGGGGTCCTCAGTATAATCCCGTGCGAAACCAGGGCCTTCCGCTAGTACTTTATATATTCTTTGGTACATTAGTGCACTATAATAATCAAAGGAAAACTATATATTTAATTATTCCGAGGCCGAGATTGCTAATATAAGCTATGGTCAGCCCACTCGTGCTAAGTAATTGCAGTGTTGCGATTGGCTGATTACAGTACAGGGGTTCGAATCCAGTTCTCACGGTGTGGTGGGGTTGTGTAGGGGTAGTATGTGGTGGGTTTTTTCGTGGGACATTTCGCCATTTTTATAAACAGTGGCCATTTTCTTTTATTCTGTTGTTAAAGTAAGGTTGTACTACATAATGTTGTACATTCGTCACAAAGTAAATTCGTCGGAAAATTAAGTAATGACGAATTTCCTTTCAATAGTAGGTATAAAAAAAACGATCGTCTTACTTTTTTCTTCAATTTACATATGTCCGTAAATACATAAAATGTCAATTTGTAGCTACATTCATCGCAATATCGCAGACATAATTTTTTTATATAGATCCCATACAAAATTATTGAGAAATAATGCTTTTGTTGACTCTCTTCTTTTCTCTAGCCTCCCACCCGCGGGGCTCCCGCACATGACGTAGATGGCGCTTTTTCGCCTTGCCAAACGAAAGGATGGAGTAAGTGGAGTGTACAAATATTACGAATTTACTTGTGACGACTGAAAGCAGAATAAAGCAAAGATTTTGTTAATGTAAGCATCGTTAAAAAACTTTGTAATTACAATACGTTTTTTTTTTATTAGCTATCTGTGTCCCACTGCAGGGCAAAGGCCTCACCCAATTTCTCCAATCTTCTCTAAATAGGGCCTTTTCCGGCCAATCCTCCAAATAAGTATAGCTCATCCCACCATCGCCTTTTTGGTCTTCCGCGGCGACGTTTAAAGGATTGGGGCGTCCAGTGGGTTGTGATTAAACAATACGAATATTATTTGATAAATAAAAAATCGAGTGAATCCCATCATACAATTTCCATCATGAAAAAAAAAACAAATTGTCTGCTATTTGGGGTTTCGATTCCCGCTAGGGGCACACTTATGTGGATGGCATATGTGTTTGTTCTCGATTATCTGGTAGTTTTCTTTATATTTTGTATAAATATAGCCTAACTACTTTGGGACGAGGCGCCGCTGTGTAAATTGTGTAGAATTATTTTATTTTATTTATTTTAATTCTTATATTTCTTGTATTGCATGCAATTTTTTGCTCATTGAAGAATTTTCATCATCATCATCATCTATACATACATACACATACATAGACATAGGCCTCCCCCAAACGCGTCCAATGCGACCTGCTGGCAGCGGCCTGCATCCAGCGGCTTCCTGCGACTTTCTTTATGTCGTCTGACCACCTTGTAGGTGGGCGTCCTACGCTGCTCTTTCCGGTACGTGGTCGCCATTCCAGAACCCTCTTGCCCCACCGGCCGTCGGTTCTGCGCGCTATGTGCCCTGCCCTTGAAGAATTTTATTATGATTTATAATGTAGATGTGTATTGAATTGTATTTAATCGATAATTATATTTATGAACGCCTTGGACAGAAGTCTGTAATATTCATGAAATGTAAACGTATTATTAAAATTAAATAAATTAAATTTTGTCCTAAATAAAATTGCATCGCTTAGCCACTGCAATACGTCAGTAGAAATACATTTTGAATTGGCGGTTGTGCATTCTTAGGAACCAGAATGGATTCGCAAACGAAATTTTTCGATATAATGATATATCGGCCAAAAAAATTTCTGGATTCGTAATAATGATTTATGTGAGAAAGACTTTCAAATAATAGGTCTAAGGTTTAAAACAAAACTTAGGTATAGCAGTTTTTTTTAGGTACACAGGATTGGTGTTAGGGTTACTTTGATATTGCGTTGTCTCGCCCGGGGGAGTACCACCCTGTCCTTATTTTAATTTGTGATAAGTTTCCATACATTAAATCGGGGAATTGGTCGCTGTAAGTGCGTCGACAGTACGTACTCGACGTACGAACAGCGACGAATTCAAATCGGAAATCGGGTGGTCGCTGTATACGTAACGTGTTTTTCCCGGACGGGAAAGGACGGGGAAGTTAAATATAAATGCACCAATGGACGCTCAATGGTGTCTCAATCGTACAATCAACAATACGTTAAACATTATGTTATTCTTTAAGTCCATAACAAATGTCAAAAACTATTCCACTAATACACTATCGGCATTCTTTTGAGACACGATTGAGACACCATTGAGAGTCCATTGATGCATTTGTGTTAGTATAATCGGGCCCCTGGTTCAAAATCATTGGTCAATTTTCCATGCTGCGACTCTATTTATGATATTACTAGATGCTGCCCGCGGTGTTACCCGCGTTTAATTTTATGCACAGCCAGCGCCATTTATATCAGACTTTCTATCAAATCCTACGGGAAACGCGTACTGTTCAGGAACAAAAGTACCCTATGTGTTAATCCAAGGTATCAGCTACCTACGTACCATATATCATAAATATTGTTTTAAACCTTTAGGTTATTATAAACATAAAGGTTTAAAATTAGTAAAGTTTATATTATAAACTTTATATCTGGAACTTTTATGACTTTCATTTAAGTACTGTAAAATTGTCTATAATTCAGTATTTATTTCATAAAGCCAGCTAAAATATTTTGGAAGTTATTGATGTTTTTGTTATCGACCCGCTTTAATTGCGGCCCAGTGTAGAAAACAACCAGACCAAGACAAACAGACGTGTTCGTGCACACAACTGTTTGCCTTGCGCAGGATTCGATCCCGCGGCCCTTGGGACAAAATGGCCATTGCTAGGCACACGACCACGGGCCTATCAAGTACTTACTTTGTTGAAACTGAGATTAAATCATTTCTTTCTTTTGTAACTTTACTGCATAGAAATAAAAGCCTTTTTTTTAAATTTACCACCGGCTTTACAAGAAGGGAGCTTGTTTCATTCCCTTACAATGAAATGGATAGTACATTATGTACATTATACAGTCGTTTGTCATTGAACCCCGCTCAGTCACGAACTAAACATACCACATAACACACCTTCGATTCCTGTGGTATACTTTTATACTATTGTTTGTTTTAGTGTTGTGCTGTTTATCGATAAATTTTTATCGATTTTTATTCGATCCTACTAATATTATAATGGCAAATTGTGTGTAAGTTTGTTACTTGTTTACGCTGAAATGGCAGGGCCAATATTTATGATATATGGTACGTAGGTAGCTGATACCTTGAATTAACACATAGGGTACTTTTTTTCCTGAATAATAGATACGCGTTTCCCGTAGGATTTGATCAAAAGTCTGATATAGATGGCGCTGGCTGTGCATAAAATTAAACACGGGTAACACCGCGGGCAGCATCTAGTAATATCATAAATAGAGTCGCAGCATGGAAAATTGACCAATGATTTTGAACCAGGGGCTCGATTCTACTAACGCAAATGCATCAATGGACTCTCAATGGTGTCTCAATCGTGTCTCAAAAGAATGCCGATAGTGTATTACCTAGTGGAATAGTTTTTGACATTTGTTATGGACTTAAAGAATAACATAATGTTTAACGTATTGTTTAAGTCCATAACAAAATGTCAAAAATTATTCCACTGATACACTATCGGCATTATTTGAGACACGATTGAGACACCATTGAGCGTCCATTGGTGCATTTGTGTTAGTAGAATCGAGCCTCTGGTTAGTTACAATAAAAGTATATTTATTTTGTTTTCATAGAAAGAAAATAAAAAAGAAAAGAACTTGTTTTCATTGGAAGAAAACAAAATTGAAAAACTTTTATTGTCTCTCACACACAATTTTATATTGTAGGCAAATAATACAGATTTTATTTCTTAATAACATCATGTCAGCCACAAGAAATCCAATACTGGACATAGGCCTCCACCAAACGCTTACAGTATGACACCTGGCTGCTATCAGCGGCCTACATCCAACGGCTTCCTGCGACTTTACTCAGGTCGTCTGATCACAATGACCTTTAGTATCATATTACTGTCTGACTACCAGGCGGCCGTTCTAAGCAACGCTTTCCGATACATTACATGGTCACCATTCCAGAACCTTCCTGCCTCAACGGTAATTTTTTATAATTTTTCAAGCTTTCTTAGCTGAGTTACAAATGTTACTATTTAAACATGTAATTAATTTTGTAACCTAAGTGTAGATAATAAAAAAAATATCGTCATTTATACATCACTAGTGAAACAGCGCAGGCGCACGAAACGAAATGCCATATGTTTGAAACGGACCAATGGCAAAGGAGCGTGCCCGCGGCCTGTCACGATTCGACGGGTCGGGGTTCCATATTTGAAAATATCTGCTAATGCTTTTGTTCGTTTTACAAGATGTTGTATTTATCGATAATAATACATACGCTTTAGATATTTATTTGGCATCACTAGAAGGGATGTGGCCGTAAACTTTATTAATAAAATACTTAAGTAGAAAAAATTGGTTCTGACTTAGTGACTGACTGATCAATGGCCAGCCCAAACCCTAATGCCAAGCAAGAGATGTGTGGTTCTATTCTCGTAATAAAAATTCTTCAACTCTCGTTTCAATCTCAATCGCTAATCGCTCTCCAGCTCAATTCCAATTTTGTATTCAATGAGTGGACAGCAATTGATATTGACAAATGATTTTAACAATTTTTGTTTTTATAATAGTGCCGCTGAAATTTTTCCCTTTTGTAGATGTAAGTAACAATAATATGACGTAAAATTCCGTTGTATGTTGTGAAGAGCAAGATTATACGCTCATTCTGGCATCATTCTGATTCATCAGTCTCGATTGATGTGACTGATGCCAGAATTTAATGTACCTATTTAAATTTTTATCAATCTGGACCATCAGTCTGTCAGTCTGTGGGTTAGACGATAATTCTCCCGTCATTCTGAGCAGACTGATGGACTGAACTGACGCCAGACTAACCGTGTAACCTATGTCTAAGAATGGCTGACTGACGGCTCAACCTAAAATCGATGATGCTCGTAGAGACGAAACTTAAGTTCAATGTATACCTTTTTTTTTTTTTTTTAATTATCATCAGAAAAATGCTTTGCAGCAGCCCCACCGCCCGGGGAATATGCGGTGGGGACTGTGGGACTTATCACTAAAAAACTGACGGGATGCCACTCGCCCCCTAAGTGACGGGGCCACGGGTACTG
Source organism: Endotricha flammealis (assembly GCA_905163395.2). NCBI lineage: Eukaryota > Metazoa > Arthropoda > Insecta > Lepidoptera > Pyralidae > Endotricha > Endotricha flammealis. The sequence goes on from LR990883.1 coordinate 4,030,763, forward strand.
TGATACATCCGCGACCCCGCCAGGGCCGTCCGGCCAAAGTTAAACTGGCCGGACCCGCTCTCCCCGGAACGCCCCGTCAGCAGCACACCGCATCCAGGTGCACTGCCGACACCGAGGACCATTGCCCCCTCAAGACGACGGGCCTTCCCCGGCTCGCCGTCTCGGCTGGGCAAGGGTCCCCTCCATCTCTGCGGTCGCAACAACGTGCGACCGCTGGCCGGGCTCTGCGAGCCGCCGGCCCCTCTTCTTCAATTTTTTAACGAGGTTTTCTTCCTCCACCGCGCCTCCTGCGCCACTCCAAGTGCCACAGCGTCCACTACGTACTTAGTGGACTCTGTGACACTTTGCGCCACCGCGCACTCCCTCTTCCAAGGTGGTCTCATTCGCCCATGTGACCCAACCCTTAACGCCCCCCGCAGTGTCTGGGTTGGCGAGACCCAGTGTCTGCAGGGCCTCCGCGTTCCACCATACGGAGGTCGCCCCCGGTATCAACGGGTGGAGTAGGCCCGGACACCAGTCGGGGCGAAGACGCTTTTGGGGAGGATCAGCGAGCGAACGAGACCACCACTGCTCATCATACAGCCGGCCGAGCCAAGCGCGGCCGGCTCCACCTCTTGTTTTTTAACGAGTTTGTCTCCTCAATCGCTCCACCCCCAGCACCAGTACGGATGCAAGGGGGAGCGGATTTGTCCGCATCCCACGTACTCCATCCAAGGTACGAGCACGGGGAGCAGACCCACCGCGTCGGGAATTTGGCCGTCGGCAAGTAATTCCAGAGTTGGGTCCAGAAACTAAGGAATTACTCGCCGACGTTACCAGGGTGGACCGCGTGGAGGTATCCCAACTCCCCACCCCAAGTTCAATGTATACCTAACCTAACCTACATAATAGCCCCGCGCTGGCCCTCACAGCGTAGGGGAGCGTCCCCAAGGTGGCGGATAGGGGAATGGTCGGTAGTACAGCCTAGCTACACTAACCGGCTAAGTCCGATGGACTCGCTGACCAACGACGGGTGTGGTCCTCCAGCATTTCGGATTTCGGGGGTTGTGCGGTGGGTTAACACCTCGCCCACGTAAAAACCTATGTTGCTGGTGAAGCGTATACCGTAAGCGCTTCACTAGTTCTAACGCAATCAATTTGCGCAACATTGTTTAAAAAAAAAGCCTACATAATATACAATTTCTGTGTAATTAAATTGCTGTTGGTCTTGTTGAAACTCGAGAGCGGCTGGAGAGGATTTGGCTAATTTTGGTTTAAATAATATTTGCATCTTCGTTTGCGTGTATTCCGCTTTCCCGTGGGAATTTCGGGAAATTCTTTCTGTCGGATGCCTACGACCTACGTCATCATACAAAGAACTTACCATCTAAGTTTCATGCCTCTATGATCTGCGGCTGCTGTCCGTTGACCCGTCAGCACGGGGAGCACACTTTATACCGTCAATTTTCAAAGGCTGCAGCGACATTTGGTGGCGGGCGGCCAGCAAATGACGCTGTTACCTATGAAGCAGCCATATTGTAATTCACATAACGTCGTCTAAGGGCCGATTGTTTGATCCGTAGTTGAGTATACAAATGGCTAAAATTCTTTGAAAAAACTAACTGTTTGTTAAAAATTGCTACGGACTATTCGATAGCATTGACGTTATTTATTTTAGTTATTAATTTACTTAAAATGTAAATAAAATACAAATTGAATACTTTAATACTCAAAATTTGATGTATTCCATCGGATGGGGGACTCCTTTGGGGCGCTAACAAAGATATATTTTCAGAAAATAAAGTGTAGGGCACTATGTATAGCTATAGTTGGGATTTTTGTTCATCTGCCAGGTACAGGAGTGGCAGCACGTTCCACTGATGCCGATTTCACCTACCAATATTAAAATTCTCTTTGCCCGTCAGTCAGTCATTCAGGCCAAAGCATTTTATATGTAGACGTTTATCTAATCTTGAATAAGGGCTTCAGGAAAGTTCAATTTGTATATCAAGTAAGATAAAAATAGAAAAGTTTTGATTGATGCAACTGTCGGGCATCGAACCACATACCCCGAGGTTGAAGTATTGTAATCACTACGTACGAGCTGCTTGATTGATTTACTGAGCGCCAGGAGCGCAAACATAAAATAAAATAGATGCCACTTAGTTTTACTCTACACTATCGGGAAGTTGAGCGAAGTGAATCAAACTTTTAAAAAAATAACTAGCTACTACTAACTACCTATTACTCGGTAACTTTTAAAATTTTAGTCGTCATAGTTTTTCTTTTAAGTTCACTTTAAGGACCATGATTTTTTCAAATAATTTAATCTAATCAGTGTGTGCCTTTCGCTTCAAATTGCTGTCTCTCACGTAGTTGATGACTACTTATCTTCTTTCTGATTAAATTCGTTGTGAGTTCCAAGTCAGCTGTAGTTTCTCCCCCGGGACGTCAATAAGCTTCATCGCTTATTGTCAATCTGAGGTCGCCGTTTTTGATCCTGGCTACACAGAAGACACATCGATGGGAATGTGTGGTGGGCTTGTCCCGATAGTGTGTCTAACAATATTAGGACATTAACAGCCAGTTTCTATAACACATTTTTAATCGTAATGACACATTATTAACCAAGGTAGCATACTGCCCGCCTAATGGTAAGCATCACCGTAACCTATAGACGGTTGCAATACCGGGGGCATCATTCACGCGTTCAACCCCCCCAAGTGGAGCTCTGGAGACCTTACTCACCGTAGGAGCACAGCATGGCCGAGACCAATACTATTTGGCTACAATCTTCTGTAAGGTGGAGGTCCTTCCCCAGGCGGGCTGCTCCGAAATTATAGCTGTCAGAAGAAGAAAAAAGACAAGAGACTTAATCTGTAATTAAAATGCGTTCAGAAACTGGTTGTAAATACTTACCTACTTAAAATTATTTCGCAAAGGAATCGCTGTATTGAATAGACATACAGACAGACCAATGTGATCAAAGGATTCCTTTTTTTCTCTTGACGTATGGAACCCTAAAAATAATCAATCAACACTCAATATTTTTAAGAGAACTGTCTAACGGCATCCCACCATGGGCACCCAAGAATAGGCCATTTGCTGCATTTATTTACATTCACGTCTGCGGTCTTATATAGCATTAGTTGGTAAACTATTATGAACTTTACTCTCTAGAACGCAAGGTTTATAATATTTTCATTAAATTATATATCTTTGATATTCAATTTTGAATTTTATTTATATTGTTTTAAAGGTTATTATTATAAATATATTAAAAATATGTTATGTTTGATTGATTGACTCGATTCTAATTTTGATTCGATTCTGATTTATTATTTTTATTCGAAATATTTTATCGATTCGGGTATATTGAAGAATCTTGTAAAATTCATACATATTTAATGTTTGGTTTTTTTTATTGGGAAGCTGGCAAACAATGCTCGTTCTGACTATCTTGATGCTTTTTTTTATATTGATCCTCTTAGCTAAAGGCGATGTCATTTGCTAAGACACCAGGCATTGGTTTTATTCTCTTGATGCAAGGCTTCCTGATATGTATAGGTGAGGACTATAGAAAAAATAAATAAAAGAACTACCTACTAACTATTATGTGCTATGGTCGATTACCAACAATTCTTAAAATTTAAGTCTCATAGAACAGCTTTTTCTATGGCCAAACCCTTGTTTTTGGTACGTGTATGACATTAAATTATCGATTAAAATATGTTTTTTACGGGCATCCGATTTGTAATGTTGCTGGAAACTTTGTTTAAATCATTATAGGTTGTCCACACGCCAGTCTGCGTTAAAATGTTGTCCGAGTAAGTAGTGTCAATTTTATCATTGTTCCAAACTACTGTCATGTTCATAAACTGTTGCAAACACGTTCACACACGTCAACATTTGTTGCTAAACTGGGGCCCGATTCTACTAACACAAATGCACCAATGGACTCTCAATGGTGTCTCAATCGTGTCTCAAGTGAATGCCATTAGTGTATCAGTGGAATAGTTTTTGACATTTGTTATGGACTTAAACAATAAGTTAAACATTACGTTATTGTTTAAGTCCATAACAAATGTCAAAAACTATTCCACTGATACAATATCGGCATTTTGAGATACGATTGAGACACCATTGAGAGTCCATTGGTGCATTTGTGTTAGTAGAATCTGGCCCCAGATGTTGAGTCTCACCTTTCTGCGTGTTCACTCTTCTCCGAAACGAACTCTTCTTCGGATTCGCGAGCATTCATTGACCTTCGCTTTAGTCGTGAACAATTGACGATACTCTGTACCACAGATAGTACTAATATGAACTGACCCGTTTGTCGTAAGAACCGAGGTATTATGAGAAAACAATAAAATACATCAAACACAATTTAATTTGTATAATTGTATAAAAAATACAGACACAACGCTTATATAGGTCACTTGTATAATTCTTATGTATAATTCAATATTATATAATTATAATAAAGCTAAAAGTTTGTTTGAACGATTAACCGCAGAGAAATCTGACCCAGATAAGAGGTAGGGCACAGCGGATAGTCCGCTCAAATCGGAGCAGACCGTCTGGGGAAGGACCTCCACCTTACAGAAGATCGTAGTCAAATGGCATTAGTCTCGGCACTCTCGGCCATATTGTGTTCCTATGGCGAGTGAGGAGCTCCACTTGGCAACGTGTAAGTGTTACACGTCTAGTATTTGACATTTTGATGAGATTTGCTAGTCTGCTCAGCAACTGAATAGCGATTTTAAATCGCTATTTGTATATACCTAATTTCAATTTATATTAGGAGCAAATACTAATTCGTTTTCTTGAAACTGTATGCTTTAGCACTATTATTTATTCTGTGACTTTAGTAACTCATTTCTTAGTGTACAATCCGAGTTTATTTAGTTTAGTAATTTTTTTATACCACAAAGGTGGCAAACAAGCATTCGGCCTGATGGTAAGCATCACCGTAGCCTATAGACGCTTGCAATACCGAGGGTATCACTCACGCGTTGCTCCGGTGACCTTACTCACCGTAAGAAGACAACATGGTCGAGATCTTCTGTAGGGTCGAGGTCCTACCTCAGACGGGCTGCTCTTATTTGAGCGGATTATCCGCTGTGCCCTACCTCTCTAGAAATTTGTAGTATTTAGTTAAAGCTAGTATAGTCTCTCGAGAGTATCCTAAAATACAATCCAATACCGATCGCTCAGGATTGGTTCCAAGAGTAGCCAAGCCGATTATTAAAAAAACATATTCGTTTGGGGTTTCAGGTCTCTCTGCAACTGACTGTACAGCCAGCGGCATATTGTTGTAACTTTAATTCTTTGTCACTTTTGTATAATATCATTTTAGTTACATAGGTGAGCCAAAATAATAGATCACATCCTATCCTATCCTACTAATCCTATCCTTCCTATCCTATCCTACTAATATTATAAAGGCAAAAGTTTGTGAGGATGTATGTATGAATGTTTGTTGCTCTTTCACGCAAAAACTACTGAACGGATTTTAATGAAATTTGGTACACGGGTAGACTATAACCTGGAATAACATATAGGGTACTTTTTATCCCGAAATTCCCACGGGAACGGGAATAAAAGGACTGCTGTGTATAAATAAATTCACGCAGACGAAGTTGCGCGGTTTCACTAGTTTGACATATTGTTATTATGTCAGTCTCATGTCACTATTTTTGATCATTATTAAAGTCATTATCTTATACATATAATAAAACAGTAGACCCCGATATGTCTGTGCTTTGAACATATTTGAAAAAAATGGAGAGGGAACAGTTAGAGAAAGGTAATAAAATTTTAAATAAAATTTATTGTCTGTCTGTCTGTCTGTTTATACGCGCACATCTTTTAAGTTACTGAACGGATTTTAATTCTGTTTTAACAGGGAGATAGAGCTCGGCTTGGAGCAGAATATAGGCTTTGTTTCATTTAAATCGCATGACAAGAAAAGGAGTTGTCCTTATTTGAACATTTCACGCCGACGAAGTCGCAGGTAACAGCTCGTCATTAATAAATTATAAAAAATCATCGAGATAAAAATACTAACGTACAATCAACAAAGTAATTTATTTATTTGACAAGATTATAACACCTTTACAGTTAAAAACCAAAGCGATGCTACAACTAGGTATTTAATCAATTAACTTTTACATTTTCATAATTTTCTAAATATTTTTGTAATACTTCAATTACCTTTGTTAGGCTGGTATGAAATATGTCAACCTCTTTTGACAAAACATTTAGTAACTTTATGGCTCGTGACGAAGGCGCAAATTTTAACATGTTTGTCCTAGCTGATGGCACCCTGAAAGTGTCTGGTTGTCGGCGCGCGCCCAGCGTCGGTAATGGATTGGCCAGTTGGACTGCTTCGCAGCAATAATTCGAAGGCGAATAACATCACTGATGACTGCAGTGCGTGGCAGCTCTAACGGCTATTGCGGCTTTTAGCGGCCAGACTGGACACCGATTGTCCTATTATGATGCACTGGACAAAGGCACACCTCACGAAATTTAAATATAAAATGTAATGTAATTTAAAATGTATTTATTTCTAATTTGATTCGTTTTCGCTTTTATTTTAATTATATTTATTATTTTTATTAATTTATGTTTATTTTAATTATGGTTGTTTTAAATATGGCGGTAATGATGTCTGAAAATAAATGATGATATGATTTGAATGTGCAGACCCCTGTATATACGATTAAAGATTTCGAAACATTGCGTGAAGGGATTTACTTTAAAATATATAGGGTCAGGGTCAGGGTCAGCCCACTCCTTTGTTGACTGTTTGGTAATACTTATAACTCGAAGTAAAAAATTCTAACCATAGAACATGTAATACTTTTGCGCCCGCCGATAAAAAGCTACGCTGATGAATTAATGCGATCTATTATTTTGGCCCTACTGTACAGACATTTGAGTGACCATATGAGTTTTAAGCATAGATTTGTTATATACTAGCGTAAGATTGGCAATGCAAAAGAGATAGATCATAGCATACACGTTGGTTAGAGCGAGATAGATAGGCGAGACCATTTTCCTATACACGCTATCGGAGTGTATCGGCCTGACGTCAGTCGTGTTAAAAACAAATCCTACTTATTTATTTTTACAAAATTTATGGTTTTTAAGTGTAGTTTTGGTGTTAATTAGACGTGATTAAATATGGTTACCTGTGCAGTTTCATTCATATCAACCCATAATCATCCCACTGCTGGGATACGGGTCTCCCTTCAATCGAAGGTGATTAGAGCGTACTCTGCCACGCTGCTCCAATGCGGATTGGCAGAGGCCGGTGTTTTCAAACCGCCCTAAGGCCACCGACTTGGCTTAACGACTGTCCATCGACAACAGCCGGGACCGACGGCTTAACGTGCCCTCCGAAGCACGGAGAAGCTCGAGATTATGAAACCCATCCAAACGCTGGCTAGGGTCGACGTCGCTTAACTTGCGTGTTCATGACTACCTGTGCAGTGCCTGGATGTAACTCAAACTAAAAGGAAAATCCACAAAATTATATATCTTGCTAGCACACATGTACATTCCACGCACACTGGTGTATTTTGTTTTTGGTTTCGCCTTAATCAAACCAAAGCCGATCTATAGGTACGCTAGTATATACTAAATCTATGGTTTTAAGACATTTTAACTATCAATATACTTGTGTTTATCTAATATATTTTTACATAATCATAAATATGAGTATTATCATTACATAATTTTCTATATAGCACATTTTTTTTGTTACTATTAATTTTACATTCAACTAATTTAATAGTAAATAAAGACAAAATAGTAAAATTAATACTAATAAATTTCATAAATAAAATATTATTTATACTAACTAAAATATTGTAAAAGTTACTGGAAGTATATAATTTCAGTCTGTTACATAACTAACATTATGGCAGTGATAATAACACTTTGTATATATAATAAAGTATATGATTGTATATGGTTGTTAAGGTGCTGACAGACTTGAGCATTCACTTGTAATGAGCATTCTTGCGAATGTTACATCACAGAAAAATTACGAGAACGTTCTATCGAGCGTTCTAGATTCAAATTAGTTTGCCACCATCTTCTGTTCGCTAGAATGCTCATGATGTTCGTAGCAATATTTGGCTCTATGCTTGGCTCGGCTCGTTGTTTAGTTCGACAAATATAAAAACGGCGAATGCTCGATGTTCTGTTACAAGTGAATGCTCGAGTCTATCAGCACCTATATGGTTAAAATGACCATTCATTATTTTGAAAACATTTTTAATACTAGCTACAGCCCGCGGTGTTACCCGCGTTTTATTATACCCATTTTGTGCACAGCGGCGCCATCTATTTTATAAAGCGCCATAGACTTTCAGAGTTTTGACCAAATCCTACGGGAATCGCGTACTTTTCGCGATAAAAAGTATATGTGTTAATCTAAGCTACCTATAACCGTGTACGCTACGTTTACTGAAAGAATGGGCTTGACGCTATGGCGTCACTGCGACGCATGGGTACGGTGTGCAAAGAATAGGTAATAGGTAACAAAGATGCCAACCGTACTGAAATAGAATCGGTTTTGCTCCCCAGGTAAACTCTCTGATAGATGGCGCCACTACGACTATGAAATCTCAATAAAACCCATTTATTATTATTACTAACCTTCCCGGTAGCTCAGTAGTAAGAACACTCGGCCGGATATCGAGAGGACGTGGGTTCACATCCTATCTGGGGCGGGGTGAAATTTTTCATTTAAAAATATTTTCAAAATACATAAAATAGTTTACGATACATAAGCGTAAATTAGTTTATCACGCTCTGATATATTATAATAATCAAGATGAATTTTTCACGTCCATGTGAATGATAACTTGACCTAAAATACATCCAAGCAATAAGAGCCCCTTCAAACTTTTCGTATGCGTTTGATGAACGTATATATTTTTTTAAGATAATAATCATACAAATATTATAAATGAGAAAGTGAGTTTGTTTGTTATTCCTTCACGGCTTGACTAGGCAGCCGATTATTATGAAAATTTGTATACATATTGTCAGGGGTACAGAGCCCAACATAGGCTAATTATTACGCGGGGGAAGCCGCGGGTAAAAGCTTAGTATTATATAATTTTGTATTTGCATGCTATTATGTGGTAGGCAGGTAAAACCTACTTACTTTATAAGACCTTATGTTTTTACCTTTGTCTAAGCTAATAAATGCATTCATTCATATAGAAAAGACGTCGAGCGAGAGTGGCGTTGTCTCGATGACTTTTCAAAGACAAATATTTTTATTCAAATAGACTTATTACATGCACTTTCGAATCGTCATATTTTTTTTCCTACCACCGTCAGACGGCAGTATTGTGATTGAAGATTTTCTATACGTTCATCGAACACCTATGTCACGTGTGATAGGGCTCTAAGACTTCAAATACTAGCCTTTAAGTATTTTTAATATATTTTTGTATGTATAGCAAAAGTATATTATATCTATCTATCTATATTATGTACGATACGCGTCATGTCAGTACATGTATCATAATTTTTCAAAATGCACTTTGATAGGAAATAAACCGCCGACCGCGCCAACAACTTGCCTGATGAGAGGAGCATTGCAAACTGCGATGTTGTGCAGTCGTATGTATATCTAGGAGCACTGATATCTGACAGTGGTGGATGTGTTAATGAGATCAAACGGCGTATGGCTATTGCGAGGACGGCCATGGACAAGCTCAAGAGAGTAGGAGAAACCGGAACATCACATAGGCCACTAAGATACGACTCGTCAGGGCACTAGTGTTTCCCATATTCTTATATGGCGCTGAGACATTGAAAAAGAGTGAGAAGAAGAGGATAGACTCCTTAGAAATGTGGTGCTGGAGAATGCTTAGGGTGTCCTGGACGGAGTTCAGAACAAACGAGTCCATTCTCCAAGAACTCGGCATCGCACAGCGTTTGTCCTCCATAGTCACAGAGCACCCCCAATAGAGTCCGCAATGCCCATTTATTGTTTGAAAACGACATCGCCACAAGTGCGGGGTGCGGGGAGAACGAACTGTGTTCTGATTGGACAGGTCAAGGACACGTCATGTCGTAAATCAAATTGGTGCAATTTAATTGGTGGGCGTGTCATCAATATTAGTAGTTGTACTGCATAAGCTTAGCAGAAGCGGGGGCCCTGATATGTGGTCTCTATTGGAGGTGCTCTGTGTCCATAGTACAGGCATTCTCACCTTTTTTGGCCATGTCTCGCGGCGAGGAGATGTCTCTGTGGAACGCCTGGTGTACAGGGAAAGGTGGAAGGTACAAGACCACGCGGAAGATCACCGAAGCGCTGGACCGACCAAATAAAGATTGCCCTTAATGGTACATTCTATTAATGTACCAGAACGGCAACGGTTCGAGAGGAATGGCGACGGATAGTGAAGCGTACTGCCAACCCTCAATTGAAGACCAAGACCACTCTGTCAAGAGCATGGATTTATTATATACTAGCGTTAGATTTCCATGCAAAAGAGATAGATCATAGCATACGCGTTTGTTAGAGCGAGATAGATAGACGAGACCATTCTTCCTATACACGCTATCGTCCTGTATCGGCCTGACGTCAGTCGTGTTAAAAACAAATTCCACTTATTTTTACAAAATTTATGGCTTTTAAGTGTAGTTTTGGTGTTAATTAGACGTGATTATAATATGGTTACCTGTGCAGTGCCTGGATGGAACTCAAACAAAAAGGAAAATCCACAAAATTATATATCTTGCTTGCACACATGTACATTACACGCACACTGTGTATTTTGTTTTTGGTCTCGCCTAAATCAAACCATTGCCGATCTATACGCTAGTATATACTAAATCTATGGTCACGAGTGTAGCGACAAAGAAGAAGGAAATAAAAAAAGACACGACAATATCCATTATTTGCGTCCCTTTAAAAATATAGTATTACCTCTATATATACTTAACACATAGACGACCTCCGTGGCGTAATGGTTACCACGTTATGCTCCATGGTTAATGTTCATAATTTAATGAAATAAATATGTGCTGCCCTATTAAGGGTTAATGATAATTTCTATCTGAAAAACCATTAGGTTATTTTAATCCTAAGGCAATAGCCAATTTATAAAAATACTTTGGAAAAAAATCTCAGACCTCAAATTATAATACTTTTTTAGGACTTTTCTGGGCTTTTTTTCACCCACTTTAGGATGGCTCACGCTAGACCGTATCGGGACCGAGCCAAGTCGAGGGTCAACCGATTTATTTCATATTATTGGCCATACACTATACTACCTATCGTCCAATCAGCATGACGAGGCTTAATCCAATTTACAATTCGTCCATATATTTCCACACACGCTAAATTTTAACTGTCCAATCGGCAGCGACTTTCTGTTGAAGCCATGAAGTTACCAATGACGGACGACGATTTAGTCGTCTTGGGCATTTTAGAAAAAATATGACTCAACTGAAATATCGCTGACTGCCATACACAGTTAAATCGGTGTGATCCAATAGGATTATGAAGCCCAAATAATTAAATTTCGATTGTGCTGTCAAGTGTAACTGTCATGCCCTTAGAGTATAGATAAGGATGCTATTGAGCGCGCGCATCGCTCATTGACTGTGCAAAGCGTAAGCAGATGTTCTATAATGCTAATTTTTAGTTTGCTTCCATTTCGTCGTTTTTACAGCTCTGCACTGCACATTTCACCATGATTCCTTAAAATCCCAATAAATAACATCGAGAGGAACAATCAGCGTGCGTGACTAATAGCTTCGTTCGTTGCTGGCTTCGTTGTTGCTGTTTTGAGTTCGTCTGTTTGTTCATACTCGTGCTTACCGTTCATACTTGCTCAAGCGCGCTCTATAGCTTGCTTATCTATACTCTAAGGTCATGGCAATTCCGTCAGTTCTACTTGTTCCGTCATGCCGATTGTACGCTGCCTGGATGGATACCATATAGATCGAACACTCCGTTGCGGCTCCGTGTAACCGTGAGTCATCCTTTATATTATTTTCGTTAATATTAAAACTATGCCAAACAAATAAGCTGCTTCCCTTCGTCCATTTGAAATTGCACTTTATCTGAATTAGCTGCTTTATCTGCAGTTTTTGATAGTGCACTTGCCAGGAACACTAGTGCTACGCCTGTCACTGATACGAAGAGAGCCCACCCTGTAAAATATAAATGATAATAAATTATTAAACAATAAAATTTGAATTGAATATACACATTAAAACTAAACTATTATTAACATAAATTATAATGAACCTAAAACTAAAAACCTTAAAAAATATAATAACTAAAATATATTATAAAACCGGGCAAGTACGTGTCGGGCCACGCACAATGTAGGGTTCCGTATTGGCTATGCATTTATTGCTTGCAGATGAGTACAATGCCATTTTCTATGACATTTCTACGTTTTCGTCAAAGAAATTTAACTTCATAAGTTCGTCAGCTATTACTCGGTAACTAGTAGTGCCTACTTAACCGTTATAGTTTTCCTTGTAGGTTCACTATATGGACTACCATGAATTTTTTCAAATTTCTAAACTCAAGATTTTCGGAGATAGAGGGGGAGGGGGGACCACCGTGCAAAACGAAAATTAACACGTTAAATGTAAATAATTCGCAAACGGATTATTGTATCGGAAAATGATCTTACCACACCCTCAACCCACACCCTGTTTTTAAGAGACCTATCTTACGATACCCCACAAGGTGGGGTCGGTGCGAAAAAAATATTCATTCCCGCTTTACCTATAGCAGGCACCCCAAAAAATATTTTTTTTCGGAATTTTATTCTACCACTTTGTTAGCATTGTTAATATGAGTATGCATACCAAATTACAGCTTTCCAGCATCAAGCGTCTAGGCGCCAGACTGCGGACGGACAGACGGACATGGCGAAACTATAAGGGTTCCTTGTAGTTTACTGCGGCACCCTAAAAAGGAGTCCCTTTAGGCAAGGTTCCGAAGATACTGGCAGCGTTCCCCCTTTGAATAGCTAGCCTAATTCTTTGTCCGAGGTAGCTGCCAGCTCTTCGGTCTCCTGTGATTTCGACTAACATTTTTGCTATTTCCATAATAAATAAATAAATTCTAATTTAAATATTTTTAATGTAGCTTTATTTCTATTCGTTCAATTGTATAATTTAAATTAAACATGAGTTCAAATCCTGCTCAAGACAACCATTGTGTGTATGATCGTGGCTGATCGTCTTTCTTTGGAAGTTTTCTATGTTTATATATTTTATTGAGGTTTCCGGCGACCGCCATTAGCTGGGACCGCGACAAATGAATATGAAAATCAATCGTTAAAATTTTTATGACATAAAAATCACCGCGGTCCCAGCTAATGGTGGTCCCGGTCGTCGGAAACCTTTTTTTTTATATACAGTCAAGAGCAGGTCGACCTTTACATATTGGAGTTTGTACCATTCATAAGTTCTATGTCATAAGAGCCAAAATTGTACTGCAAGTGAAAAGCTCGACGTACATTGTGAAAACATTTTTTAAAGAAAAATATAACCTCTGGCCTCAGGTGGGATTCGAACCCACGTCCTCTCGATAATTTTTGCATTACAAAATCATACATATACAGATATTTTACATTACAAAATCTAAAATGAGTATTGTGTATCACCACACCCCAGACACTCCATACAACGCGCGTGAAATAATTACCTATTTCTACTACATAGGCCAATGTCGTCTGTACACGCGCGCACGTATGCGCACACGTATACGCATTACTTTGCGACTGCACCCGCCTCGATACCCGCCTGGGGTAAGGTAACGCGATTCGGTGCGAGGCGGAGAGTGGCCATTCTAACTCGGGTTATTACTTATTCTATGGTATCAGTTAATATCCTGGATTAAATACTAACCCATTGAGCAATCGCCAGGGATATATGGCTCAGAGTATTTCCCACAGAGTCTCTTCACACGGTCCGCACCCCAGCCCCAGGGGTACAGCAGGAGGCCTAGTACCCCAAATAGACCTGAAACATATTGAATTAGAAATGTTTAGGTTAGGCCAGTAACACGAGTCAAACATTAATGAAGTTAGAATGTTATCTGTGATTTTGAGTGGTAATTTTTTTTTTGGGACAAATCACACAGATTGATCTAGCCCCCAGCAGCTAAGTTCGAAACTTGTGTTATGGGATACTAACTCAACAATACTATAATTTATAACAAATACATATACATCCAATACCGAGGCCAAATAACAAAATCCACTGTCAACACACACACACACACAAATAGAGTCAGTATGAAAGGATAGTATGCGGAATGGAAGTGCGAGAGGCATAAAAGTGAGAACTAGAATGAAAGCAAGCATAGAAGCGAGAAGATAGTATCAGAGTATTAGAAATAAAAATATGACGTAAACCCTATAAGGTCCCTGTAGATATAGACTTCAACTACGTTGGAGGAATAGAAGAAAAAAAAAGAAGAAAAAACCCGAGGCCAATCAGAAAAAGTTTATTTTTCATCATGGCCCGACCGGGATCCGAACCCGGGACCTCCTGAGTGGCGGGCCTACATGTTAGCCATTACGCCACGGAGGTCGTCACTAGAAATGGGCTAGTTTCGATCAATGATGTACCATCCTCTCATCGAAAAGTAGCATGCAACGCATTGGTAGCGCCTCAGGTGTTACCGATGTTCAAAGGCAATGATCACTTTCCATCAGATGGTCCACTTGCTGTTTGCTCTGTATGGGAACATAGAGCAGTAGATTTCCGACGCCGACAAATCCGTGCGAGTTCCAATTGGCGCAGGGTCTTCATAAAATTTGTCGGCACCTGTTTTTTTATAAACTAGCTTTTCATCGCGCCTTCGCTCGCGGTTAATTTTGTGACATAGATCTCGTTTGACAACAAAACAACCCATAGCGCGACTCGTAGCGCCATCTGTTGGCCGATAGTCCATCACATAAAGCGCCCTCTATTGTAGAAAAAATAATTTCCCATTGTAATGACATACTTTCACGAGATAAAAAGTAGCCTATGTTGGGCTCTGTACCCCTGACAATATATACAAATTTTGATAATGATCGGCTGATTAGTCAAGCAGTGAAGGAATAACAAACAAACTCACATTCTCATTTATAATATTAGTATGATTGTATGACTAGTATGATTATGGGAAGGAACCCTCATGCGCCAGGCCAGTACCGACTTGTCGGCGCCGGAAACCTGGCTCTCTATGTGAGTACTCTGTGACATAAATAAATGATTCTGATTACCTCCAAGTGCTTGCGTTGCGCCGGCAAGCGATATGACACTCTTCTTGAACACAGACTGAACGCAGCATGCCATGACACCTGCTAGGACCGTTGAAAATTGAATAGCTGCACCTACAGCAAAAAAACAATAAAATCTATAGATCCTACTAATAAAACAATTTTAAATGGAATTCAATGGCTCCAATGGCAAATTGACAGGCCCGGTGGTCGAGTGGCTAACAATGGCCACTTTGTCACAAGAACTGCAGGTTCGAATCCTGCGCAAGGCAAATAGTTGTGTGCATGAACATGTCTGTTTGTTTTCTATGTATAATAAGTATATATTTACAAAAAAAAAGTATTTATGTATATTTATCAGCAAATTAGTATCCATAGTACAAGCTTTGCTTAGTATGGAACTAGATGGCGTTGTGTTATTTGTCCAAGAATATTTATAATTGGTTTTGTCAAACTGAAATAATCTTCCGAGTTATTTATTTATTTTACATCACAGCTTAAGTCTACCATTACAGTTTTAAAACTAATGCGATAGCGAAGCCACTAATCATTATTATCTAAGTATTATTTGAATTTGCTCAAAGAACAAGTGAACATGTCTGTTCTCTCGAACTATTTGGTTGAGAGTGCGCAGCGTGCGCGTGAGCGGAGCGCGGTGCAGCAGCTGAGTTCGAGCACTTATACAACAACAGACCCCATCCAAATACTGGCTACTTGGATGACTAAATATGGAACTCTGCTTTGGATGACATGTACTCGTCTTGGTCCTGATACTGACAGATAAGTGCTTATACCTACTTTTTATTGAAAAGAGAATTATTATTACCTTTTTTAATACATGTGTAGATTAAAGTGATGTTATTGTTATGTGTTTGTTATAATTTTTAGTTAAGAGTTGTCATTTTTTAATTTATTTATAATGTTAAATTTTCATGCTTTCGAATATGGCTAAATAGGATTAAGCGACATAATTTCTATCTCTTACCACAACCAACCTTGTAAACTCTATTTACTGAAAAATAAATAATTTGATTTTGATTGATAAAAAAAAATTGTGATATAAAAAACATCATGTTGTCACCTTGCATTTTTTTTTATCACTGTGGTATGTTTTCAGCAACTTTTATTATTTAGTTGTTTCGGTCTATCAAATAAATAAAAAAATCTATAAAACATTTACATAAGTAGTGCCTTACATAAAGATAGGAAAAACATTGCCGCCTTCCAAGGTTTTGGGTAGACTCCATTGTCCGTGGCCAGTCCGTAGAAGGAGAAAGAGCCACAGTTGTTAATGTCATGTGTCATTCGGATGCAACTGAAAATATAGAAATACAATGTCTATAAAAAAAATAAGAATTCGACTTTATGTTTGTAATAATAATAAATAAGAAATAAATATTCTTGGACAAATCACACAACGCAACTAAGGTTGTACTATGGGTACTAGATTGCTGATAAATATACTTAAATACTTTTTTTTTGTAAATAAATTCTTATTATACATAGAAAACACCCAAGGCAAACAGATATGTTCATGCACACTAATGTTTGCCTTGCGCAGGATTCGAACCCACGGCCCTTCGGATAGTGACCATTGCTAGCCACTCGAGCACCGGGCCTGTCAATGATGATCGTAAACTAAAGAAATAAATAAACCTCTCCAAACAATCCTCCAATTCAAAATATCAAGGATATGAAATAAATATGAATCAATAAATTTTATTTTAAACTATTAAATGCAATAAAGCACACAATTATGTTACCAATAAGTTATGTACAGTGCAAAAATGAGATAAGTAACCATTTTTGCACTGTAGGTAAGTGTAAAAATGGTTACTTAACTCATTTTTGCACTGTACAAACGCAACATTTGAATTTCACTGGAAATCTTGTCTAGTAGGTATATTGGAAAATTATACATGGATGATAACTAAATAAAGCTACCAATGGTCTGAATGAATATGCAAAACACATTGAAACTCAAACTGACCGCAGACATTGATCTTTTAATACAATTAAAACGAAATTAGAATACAAAAGAGCAATTGAAATACAAGAAAAACTGACGACTCTCAGACCACAAAAATTACAAATACATACTCACCGATTGTATATCCCGACGCTTGGTACATAGAAACCTGTGATATTATTCTCATTTATCACTATAGGCTGCCCCAATAACCATTTCGGTGTCATAATACCGGTCAATATTAGCATAAATGCAACCAAACTTAACAGCAGCCATGTTAGACTGCGCCCAGTTATAATAACATAACACATTGTTTTTTATATTAGAAACTATTTGTAAAGTTCAATATTTAATTATATATGCTTATGAACTGCACGAATATATTATAAAATAAATATAAAAGTTTATATAAAAAATGTTTTGCTAATAAATTTTTGTCAAGACTGTCAAGAAGTTTGTGAATGAATGGATGACCTAAAAAGTTTAGCTGTCATTCTGAGACCGGAAAAAGGAATGAATAATTTTTTATTGTTACTGGTAACATTTATCAAATGTTCAACAACCCTTGTGTCAGTTGTGTCGGCCACTCACATGCGCGCAAAAATATTCGTGCTTCACGAACGTTTGCGCATACATTTAGGTCGAAACACACTAGAGCTGTAGTGTGGTTAAACTCATACAATTTCTATGAAAGAATATTTTGACGCGCCGCGCCACTCGGTGCAGAGCGCCGCGCCGCCGCCGCGTAGCTCAAGTGTGAAGTGCGTTTCCAGTTTAAAATATCCATTTGCAAATTCTGTGGATAGTGAAGTGAATGGACAAGTATACGCGCAACTGGACGAATGAATGTGTAGGAGACGACGCGAAAGTTCGAGGTTTGCGCTCTATGATGTGTGTTAAAAAACCAAAAAACCGACACAGAGCGGAAAACAGCGAATACGCCGAGAACTTCGAATAATCATTTGAAAATACCGTCATACACTTCAAGGTTCGCGTGTGTTCATAATGTGAGTGATCGGGGTTGGGGTGGGGATAGGCACAGATATAAATCATATTTTGTACATAAAAATCCACTTCCTCAAAGTTCAACAAAGTGAGAAGACAAAATAAAAAAGAAAGGATGCTTACCCACACTCGTTTTCTATTACTTCGTTCGAGAGTGTGTAGAGTCCACATTTTTACTTAATATTAGCTCTACACACTCGGGAAGTTGAGCGAAGTGAAATGAAGAGAGAGCCTGTCCACGCTCTTGTCTTCGCTCAACTTCGCAAAAGTGTTGACAAGCATAATAAAAATATGGTTTGGTTGGAACGCGCCCTTAGCATACCTCACCTCATCGCGATACGCCACCTAGCGTCAAAAGAAGAGAAAAAAAACAATAGTCTCTCTTCTTCCTAGTTTCTTTTCATCATTCAAATGTGTAAAAAGAAATGATTGATCGAAAAAAGGCCTATTTGAACTTCGTTTTCCAGTATTAAATATCACATTACAATTAGTTACACAAAGTGATAAAATAAATCTAGTGTTTTATTATGTTGTGTTAGATCTCAAGTGAAATGTGGTCGATGACAGCGTGAAAACGGGTGCTACGTAAGTATAATCCGACCATTATGTATAGTTTGATTTAACTAAAGTATTTTCATATTACCAAGTACATTTCCTATTTAGTTGTATAATAAAATACTTACCTGTCAATAGTGTGACAGGCAAGATAGGAAATCCTAAACGTGAAGTGAAGAAATCAGTCGTAGTTTGTAATGAATTTACGGATTTTAAATAGTTTATTTTAGTGTTTGTATAGTGTTATATGATAGTGCCATGAAACGTCCATTAGATTATATTATGGTACGTATTGGATGTTGACGCATATTTGTAAAAAACAAGATGTTTTGTTGTGCCCTTGTTTGGTTGCAAAATCACAATTCCTTTGTCATTTTGTATGCACTTTTACTTTTTTCCTTTTCTAATCTATGAACGTCGCGCAATTTCCCGCAATTTCGCAATTTTTTTTCTATATGACGACGGTAGAAAGTTTGTCGATCATAGTTGCTACTGAAGGTACATTTTTTAATATAAAAGTCAAATATTATGCAAATTGGATACAGTTTTTTGAAATATATATATATATATTCTTTATTGCACATAAACAAAATAACAGAAAAAAACAGTTATAGTTAGTGTACAAAGGTGAGCTTATCTCTTTAAGAGATCTCTTCCAGCTAGCCTAGAACGGGTGTAAAACAGGTTGTACAAGGGCGGTAAACAACAATGTGCCAACGGTGAATACAAAACTTCTAACCTAACAAAAAATATATATATAAAATAAATATTCAAATAAACATACAATATTCAATAGAATAAAATATACTTAAACAAAATAAATAAATGTATACCAATATATAAAACAAATAAATATATACAAGTCAATATCAAGTTACACTCGAAGATAATGTGTTAAGATAGTGCTCTTTAATTTTTTTCTTAAAAGTGAAAAACGAAGTACTCTCACGAATCTGTGTAGGAAGTTTATTCCAGAGTTGAGCGGCACGAACAGTGAAAGAGTTAAAAAAGAATTTAGTGTTGGCCAGGGGATAGTCTAATGTTTTGATATGGCAAGAACGTAGAGATCGGGTAGGGGGTGGAAGAGATTGGAAACGGGAACAGAGATATTGGGGGGAATTGGGATTGGTAATTATCTTGAAAAGAAGAGATAGTATGTGCACATTTCTGCGAAGCCGAATAGGGAGCCACTTCAACTGTGAACGAAATTCCGAAACATGATCATACTTACGCAGACCGAAAACAAAACGGACAGCTAGATTTTGTAATCTTTCCAGCTTGTTTAGTAGCTCCTCAGTTGCATCCAAATAGCAAACGTCAGCATAGTCGAGGATCGGAAGTAAAAGAGACTGAGCCAGCATAACTTTAGTTTTAAAGGGTAAAAAGTTTTGAAGTCGCTTGAGGGAATGAAACGTGAAATGCATGCGCTTACTAACATCATTAACGTGTGCTGCCCATGACAATGTGCCGTCAATTATTAGACCCAGATTTCTGGTTTTGTTGACAAAGGGTATATGTTGACCATTGTAAAAAATTTTAGGAAGGTTGTGAAAATTAAGCCTACTACGTAACTGGTTACTACCTATGACTATGGCCTGAGATTTAGTGGGATTAACTAATAGTCCAAAACTCTCGGCCCATTCCTGAACAGCACTAAGTTGTTTGTTTATGGTCTCAATCGTATCCCAAGCTTCACTAGTACTAAAATGGCTGTAGATTTGAAGATCGTCCGCATATAGGTGGTAAGGAGAAGTCAGAACTTTGGAAATCTCATTTATGAAGATGGAGAATAAGAGAGGAGATAATACACCGCCCTGCGGTACGCCTGCAACGAGGTCAATCCAGTCTGAGAACGTTTCGTTGAGCTTAATGCATTGACGGCGACCGCGAAGATAAGAGTCGAACCATGCCATCACCGAAGGAGAGAAGTTAAGAGAGCGAAGAATACCAAGGAGAATGTCAAGGTCTACGGAATTAAATGCATTGCTAAAATCAAGTAAAATCATAAGTGAGAGCTTTTTATTGTCCATAGCATATCGTATATCGTCAGTGACATTCATAAGCGCAGAGACAGTGCTGTGATTAGGACGAAAGCCAGATTGATAAGGACTAAGAAGATTATGGAGAGATAAATATTTATAGAGTTGTTTATGCACAGAACTTTCAAGGACCTTGGATAGAATTGGTAGAATAGAGATAGGACGATATTGAGAAAAGGACGCAGGATTGGAAGTCTTAGGGATAGGGATAATTTGTGCCATTTTCCAAGCAGTCGGGAACACATTGTAAGAGAGGGAGAAATTAATCAAGTGTGTGATCACCGGTACAACGAGGTCAATAATAGGCATTAACATATCACAGCACAGTCCATCACTGCCTACAGCTCTAGTAGAGATAGAGATTATGCTCTTCTTAACTTCCTCCTCCGTGACATTGCCGAAAGAGAAAGAATCAGCTGTGGGTGTAACATTTTGGGATAGAGAGTGTAATGTGGACAATTTGTTCATAGAATTAACCGTAATAGGTGGTGAAGAGAAATGTTTATTTAAAGCATTTAAATCAAGAGAATCGCAAATATTATCAGGAGTTTTACCCACACCCAGTGTTCGTAAGAATTTCCAGATATGTGAAGTTGGCATTTTATCAATAGAAGAGTGGATATAGCGGCGTTTAGCATCCCTACACATCCTATTGCAGACATTACGCAATTGCTTATATTGGTGCAAGTTAACATCCGTGGGAAATTTTTTAAGTTTAGACTTTGCCTTGTCACGTTTAACCATCAACCTTTTAATATCTGAAGATAACCACGGAGCAGGAAAATGTTTAATACGAACGGGTCTCAGAGGCGCGTGTTTATCATACAGTTCCAATATGGTGGAGTTAAACAAGTTTACCTTGTCATCGACAGACACAGCGGAGTATAAGTCGTCCCAGTTGACATTCCGGAAATCGGCCCTCAAGCAATCAATATTCAAGTTTCTAAAGTTACGCTGGGAAATAGTTTTGATTCTATGCTTTGAAGGACGCACCTTATAGGTCAGAAAAATTAGGTCGTGGTAAGAGAAAGGTGCTGTAAGTTGTCCATGATTGATTACGGAATCTACATCAGAAACCAGCATTAAGTCAATGAGAGAAGGTCTACAATTTGGAAAATGATGAGTTGGAGAAAGTGATAATGAGTGTAAATTAAATCCAGAAACTAAGTCATTAAGCTTATTTGATCTGCAGTCATTTTTCAAAAGGCAGGTGTTGAGATCACCCATTAAAAGGACATGATTATACGAGGGGAGAAGGCGTTCTAACGTATTTTCAAGCGTATGAAAATAGTCAGTTTTATCATTAGGGCTGTAAACTACGGCAATTAAAATTTTTGCGTGGTGGAGAGTAATTTCAATAAAAAGGTGTTCTAGGGAGGCCGAATAGTCTGATGGGGATTGTGAAATAATAACTGCAGGAATGTTGTCTCGAAGATATATACATACCCCCCCTCCTCCAGCACCCGTCCTATCATTACGATAGAGCCGAAAGCCAGGGAGAGAACATAGGGCAGATGGGAGAGAAGGCTTAAGCCAGGATTCAGAGACAAGAACGCCATCAACTGCTGCATTGCTAAAGGATGCAAGAAAATCCGTATAATGAGCTAATATGCTCTGAGCATTAATGTGCACAAGATTAAGATAGTTAGAATTATTTCCAAACACAGATTGCAATTTGCAATCCAGAGTAGACTCCGTAGAAAAAGAAGCGTCACTAAGAGCACTATCATACTCATCCGAGGAACACGAGTAGAAAAGATTAATATCATCTACAAGAGACATAAATAAAATATAATAAATAAATAATATAATAAGTATATATAGCTAATTACTAAATAATATAAACAAACACAAAATTAAATACTTATACTCGCATCTCTGACTGATCAAATTATATTACAAATGGGCACTTTCAAGTATGAAATAAAAATAAAATGTACCTACTAATTTAAAGATTATTATATAAAACTAGAGTTATGTTAGCACTAATACAAATTACAAAGGAAAACAAAACGCACAAACATTCTTCATTACAAATTTTGACCTTGGCAGCTATAATTAAAATTAAGTTAAAGCTTCGTTGCCACAAATGAAAAGCACTTGACAGGTCACTCAATGACAACTGTCGAACGAAACACAATATGTCAAACGTCAATTTACGTCAAGTCTCATTAGCAAAATTAAGCTTTTTCTTGAATAAACAAAAATTTAGAAGGTGGAAATACAAATTAAATATTAGATAAATACCCGAAAGAGTTGAATAATCAAATCCATTGAAGAGAAATCACATAGCAGAACCCTCACTTGCCCTTTTGCTTGCCTGAAGCACCTGCACGCCGTGAGCTGTCTTCCTGCTGTGCTGCACCAGAAGGGAAGCGGGACTGCATTTGCCGGAGGTCCGCAAGTGACGCAACCTTAGTTCTACCATTGCCGCAAAGAACAACGACATTGCCATCCGCCGACCAGCAGTTTTTCACGCCAAAATGTTTGTTTGTTCAAGTTTCTGCTCGATTGGTGTCTATTACCGCGAAATGAGTGTTCGACGTTTGAAAATCTTGTTAAACGTGACCATTATGCATAATATGTTTTTTTTAAGTCACC
This sequence comes from Endotricha flammealis, assembly GCA_905163395.2. NCBI lineage: Eukaryota > Metazoa > Arthropoda > Insecta > Lepidoptera > Pyralidae > Endotricha > Endotricha flammealis. The sequence continues at coordinate 4,054,192 of LR990883.1, forward strand.
AGTGACCTCAATAAAAGGCATGCATGACACCAAAAAGTTTGTTATTCAACACTTTTTTTTCCAAGGTAGTTTGTGCAGCCAGTGTTACCGCATGCTTGTCTATTCTACCCTGACCGAGGTACACTTTGTACCAAGTCATTCTGATTTCATAATACATGCATTATCTTGAAGGATGAGAGTAGATATTGTATGTACTCTCTTAGTTCAAATCATTCACAATGTCTACCCAATTCTGGGAATATATTAAAACAAGTTTGGGTCAGAGAGTCGCGTTTGGGGTAAGTTTGTATTCTTAATGCGACTCTCTGACTGTCTTCTTTTACATCTAAGAACTGTGCTCTTGTCGGTGTAGCAGCCTCCATTTGCCTTCTTCTGTCTTGTTGCCAGCTCTTTCACCTCTGTAGAAGATACGAGGCCTACCTTTTCCTTCGCCTGATCCATGTAAGCTCTTCTCGGCCTTCCTGTTTTTTTTCTACATTCTATCTTTCCTTCTAAGATAATTCTGAGAAAGTTGTTGTGTCTTATAAGATGTCCTACCAGTTTCCCCCCTTCTAGATAATGAAAGACATAAGTTTGTGTCTGATTAAAAATCTTGTTTTCCTTTTAGTTGCAAGTTATTTATTTGTGATAATTCTATGAATATTGAAATGAAAGTTTGTATGGATGGATGTTTAGATGTCTGTTATGCATTAACACGAAAATAGCTTGATAGGTTTGCTTGGGTATTTATATGTAGTTAATGACTTACGAGTGTATAACTTACAATGTTTTGTCACTTTCACACTTCATTTAATTCTCTTCAAGAAAGACTGAATAACAGTGAATAACTTTTTATTTGTAACGCAGTTTGAATACTTTTTATCCCAGATATTAATCAATGATTGAGATTTCGCAGATTGATTAAAATTGGTACATAGATTATTATAAGAAGATCCTACTTTAATTGTAAAAAAATGTGTTTTTTTATTAATCAAAACTACCTAGTACTAGTTTCATTTGAGGATCCTATATCAATAAATAACATTTTTAATTTGCTGTTATTAAAGAAAGAGAAATAGTTATTCGACATAAAAACATAAAGCTAAACAATATTGACATTGAATCTTATAATTAAATGGATTTAATTTGTGCCTACATCAAAATGGCCTTTTCTCAACATAAAATAGTGGGGGGAACACGAAAGCTGGTCTTCCTAGAATACCGTAACCAAATTTTAAAACTAAAATAATATAGTAGGGGAACACAAAACTGGTCTTCGTAGAATACCGTAACCAAAAAAAACATTAAAATAAAAATAACATTCATTTTGCAGTAGATTTTTTACAAGATTACTTTTACACGTAAATTTTTTTTTAATTCTACTAGCACTTCAGACGTGAATGGCTTGTTGAAAAGAAGTGCCGCAAGAAACTCGACTGTGGCCTTTTTAAAAAAAAAACATTTTGACATTAAAGAGTTTTAAAAAAAAATTATACTATTTAAAAAGAAAAACAAGGGATCAAAACTATTGCTATCACATTCTGTGAATTCTGCGTTTGCAATGAAATTCTTATCTAAGATAATTAAAGAGTTACTCTATCTGGTATGGGATATGAAAACTAATGAATCATAAATAAAAAGATTACCTACTGAATTAATAACATGTTAAGAGAGGTAGGGCACAGTGGATAATCTGCTCAAATCGGAGCAGCCCATCTGGGGAAGTACCTCCACCTTACAGAAGATCGTAGCCAAATAGCATTGGTCTCGGCCATGTTGTGTTCCTACGGTGAGTAAGGTCTCCAGAGCTCCACTTGAGGGGGTTGGGAGGGTTGGCAACGAATGAGAGATACCTCCAGTATTGCAAGCCTTTATAGGCTACGGTGACGGCTTACCATATCAGACCGACCATATGTTTGTTTGCCAACTTCGTGGTATAAAATAAAAAGGTGCAATTTCAGAAAGTATTTTTTTTTTACCTTAACTGAACTTGTGTTCAGTCAAAGAACACAAAGTTGTATTAACAAAATAAAATAAAATAAAATATTCAGTCAAAAGTCTTCAATAATCAAATTTAATACAACACATACATAGAAAATTGCCATTTACACCTTGTAATGAAATGGTAATATGAATACCATATTACAAATAGAAAAATAAATAAATATATAGGGACAATTCATACAGATTGAGCTAGCCCCAAAGTAAGTTCATAACTTGTGTTATGGGATACTAACTCAATGATATTATATTTTATAACAAATACATATATAGATAAACATCTAAGACCTGAGGCCAATCAGAAAAAGTTCGTTTGTCATCATGACCCGACCGGGGATCGAACCCGGGACCTCCTGGGTGGCGGTGTGGCGTGGTAACCATTACGCCACGGAGGTCGTCATAATGTACTTATCTTTTGTCTGGTGCTCCTTATTTTTAAAAGTATTATTTTATAGCAACGGGGTCTATCAACTGTCTTTGATTCTTTAACATAACCAGGTTACGACACTAGCTTACCTTGGGACCAGGTGCTGTGTGAATTGTGTAAAATTTATTATTTTATAATAATTTAATCTCTCTTCTTTCCAGAAATAAACAACGGGAAGTAAATCAACATTGAAGCACATTAGAAAACGTGAAAAAATAAATTATGTTATTGTAAATATTATTTAAAAAAAAGATTCCTCTGTGATTTAGGGCTCGATAGTTCTTCTTACATATGTTAAAGACTTATATTTTATACATGTACCGCTGTTAGTACTATATAAATTTAAAAACGCATTGTATATGTATTTGCGTTTGGTACAATGAGTTCGACAAGTGTGAAACCACAGATGCCGTTGAGGCAGAAGGATTTCGATCAGGTTAGTGTGACAACCAGTTGCTTATTTAGGTGACGACCTCAGACCAAATAAAAAGGATAGACGGAACTCTGCGAACAGCAAAGTGAGGCGATTAAAAACACGCCTCGCCGTATACATACACAATTACACACATACGTACAAAGCAACTACGCCTTGCCTTGTCTTCTAGAAATCATCAAATTACTTGTGAAAATGCCAAATTGTGTTGTAAAAGGGTGTAAGAATCAGTCTTCAAAGGATAAAAAGCTGGATGGAATCACATTTCACACGTAAGTGATTTGGAAACCAATATTTTTCATTAAATCAAATTATTCACACGTAAGTGATTTGGAAACCAATATTTTTCATTAAATCAAATTAAAATTTTGTTACACACTGTACACACACCATGTTTACAAAACTAACCTCATTTCTCGTTCGCAGAGTTATGTCTATCCTTTTTTATTAGGGTTCCGTAGTAAACTATAAGGAACCCTTATAGTTTTCGCCATGTCCGTCTGTCCTCCGCGGTCTAGCGCCTAGACGCTTGATGCTAGAAAGCTGTAATTTGGTATATACACTCATATTAACACGCTAACAAAGTGGTAGAACAAAATTTTGAAAAATATTTTTTGGTCAGACTATAGGAAAGGGTGCGTAAAAATATATGTGAAAAAAAAAATATCGCCCTTGCGTATAATTTAGTTTTTTTTTTCTTTTGGCTCCCTAGGTACAGGTAAAGTGGGAATGATTTTTTTTCGCACCGACCCCATGTTGTGGGGTTTCGTTAGATAGGTCTCTTAAAAACATGGAGAGTGTGGGAAGAACATTTTCCGATACAATGATCCGTTTTCGAATTATTTACATTTAACGTGCCAATTTTCGTTTTGCACGGTGGTCCCCCCCCTCCCTCTATCTCCGAAAGTCTTGTGTTTAAAAACTCGAAAAAATCCATGGTAGTAGTCCATATAGTGAACCTACAAGGAAAATTATAACGGTTAAGTAGGCACTGCTAGTTACCGAGTAATAGCCTACGAACTTATGAAGTAAAATTTATTTGACGAAAACGTACAAATGTCATAGAATACGAATAGAAATGCGTATCCAATACGGAACCCTACATTGTGCGTGGCCCGACACCACAGATATCACAATACAAGAGATATGGTTTGTGGGCGGGGCACATGACGCCATTTTCTGCACAAATGTGCAGGAACTTGATTGTTCTAAGTCATTCACAAAACAACGCTTCCGCGAACACACGTCCGTGAATGTCAACAAAAATGCCGGCTTGTGCTTTAATTACGTGCAAAAATCGCAGTGATACGGTAAATTCAAGTAATAGTGGGGTTACTTATCATAGGTAAGTCATTTATTTAATATTTTTCTATATAAATGACAAATTAACGAAATATTTTTGAGGCATAGAAATCATTAAACAATATACGGCATAGTCGATACTTCCGTTAAAAATATTGTCCATTGCTTGTTTTGGATACGCGTTTTTCAATGTTTTGCGGTATGCACGTACAATGGAATGCAAACGTAACGATAATTACAATGTTGTGAAAATATCGTGGTACCGCCGCTTGTAGCTTCCGCGATCTGTCAAAGTAATAATGGCCGTCGCACAAGCCATGTAGTGCTGCCAAAAGTAGAATATTTTAGTATCGATAATTTGAAACTTTTACTACAGTGCATTCCTTGTACAGGGTGTCCTAGTCCCATAAGTATTGGATCAAACTCAAGGGGAAAGTAGCTCACGTAAAAACTCATTTGATTAGTTTAAAAAAAAACGCTTGTTATTATGTACTAATTTTTTTTAAAGTTCTTTCTTTTAATTGGTTGTATAAAAATTACTATTTTCCAAAAAAAAAAAAAAAAAACTAAAAACTTTGGTAATTTTTTTTTTCTTTTTTAATTATTTAAAATTAAATAGGTATTATAGTTCATAGTTGTAGTCCGTAATTAATTGTTATTGTAAAATATCGAGAGGTAGTTATCGATAATGCTTGTCGCCCTTTTTCATTAGGTGCCCGTCACTATAATACACTTCTTACATCTGTGTTCGTAATCGAACTGCAAATCACGGGCTTACGATTTGTGTGAGTGTGACTGTCGGAGATTATTCTATGAATGTGTTAAAATGTAACTGTGTGTGTAAGTGGCGACATCGGTTCCGGTACAAAAACTGTCTTATTACATTTCTCTTCTTTCTGTGTTCTGAGCCCGACACGTACTTGCCCGGTTTTTTTCTTTTTTGGTCTCGGGTTCCGACCCCACTGCGCGCGGTCTGTCCGAGTTCTGCGTTTCACGTCCACTGTAATCCATGTGGTGGCATAGAATCTTACACACCAAAAACAGTCGGACCGCGACGGTCACAGTACGATGGATGGCAGAACTTGGAACTCTGACCGCTCTAGACCGCGCATGGTGAGGTCGGTGCCTTAGGGTCAACTCATATCTACTATAATGATATAACAAATTGAAAATCTTATTATATTTATTACTTATGTATTTTATTATTGCATTTATTATCTATTTATACTATTTTATTGCATTATATTATGTTATTTATATTTGATTATATTTGTTTCATTTTAGCCGCAATCGTGAATTTCTGCACTCCCAATGGTTGACTGGTAGAGAATGCAATAAGCATTAAGTCCGCCAATTGTATCAGTACTTGCTGTATTGTGGTCAATAAAGTTAAATAAATAAATAAAATCGATTTTCGTTATTCACTGAATACGTATGAGTTTCGAACTCCGTTTTATGACTGCGCGAGACAGCCGCGTTGGCGACCAGTATAGCACAAGAGTCGAAGCGTGTATCAGGAACGGGACATATAAAATTTACCCTTAGAGCCACCGCCCACTTGTGATTTTTAATAGGCCGATGGTTTGATCGTTTAGGGATTCAGTATGGAGCTATATGGCAGTACGCCCATTTGACGATTAAAAATCGGCATATAGCTCCATACCAAATACTTTAGAAACTCTACCGAGTTAATACGCACAGCTTCGGAAGAATTCGGGCAAGACGCGCGACACTAGCGCTACTATAGAAATAGGGCGGCATGAGGTGAACGATTTCAAAACTTTTGTGCGTTTTGTATGCAAAATGTTATCGCGACACTAGCGCCCCTAGCGGCATGAGGTGAACAGGAGGTTGCCAAGTCATTGTATGAGAAACGTCAAGAGCTGTGCGTATTATATTTCTATAGTATTTGTCCATACTGATTCCAGAACGATCAAACTATCGGCCGATTAAAAATCACAAGTGGGCGGTGGCTCTTATATCCGCGAATGCAAATTCTAAGATATGAAGACGCGCGCATTCGACGTAATTCTCGCGTCTGAGCGCGACCAACGCTGATTGGTGCGCGCGTACTAATGATATGTTGCAGAGATAAGTTTTTGCAATATTACGTTTTTGATTGACGCTTTGACTCGGCGCGCGGCGATAGTATGAATTGGCCCATATACATTTCAATATTTTTTTTAAAAATAAAGCTGGTTTTTCACTATGAGGTATAACATTATATTAGGCATATAGCTCTTATATCCGCGAATGCAAATACTAAGATAAGAAGACGCGCGCATTCGACGGAATTCTGAGCGCGACCAACGCTGATTGGTTAGATAAGAAGGTTAAAATATAATATTTTATCGCTCGTTATACATTTTGTACCAGACCATTCACACTGTGCTATAGGTAATACATTTCCATTTCCTCACGTCCCCGGACACGCCTCCCCATGCCTCGCCTCAATTTGCATTCATAGCTCAAGATGTAATATGTATATTATATCCCATAGTGAAAAAGCGCCTTAAACATTTTTCATAATTGCACAATTTATTGTAAAAGCAATTAATTTGCGTTAGAATTCGCCAGTCATCTAATGACTCCGCTCTCCAGCTCGAGGACATTGAACCCATCAGAATACTGGCCAGGATTGTCGTTCCTTAACCTTCCGAGTTCGTACACGTAGCGTGCGTGTGTGACATTGCCTGGTGTGTGAATTTCAAAAATACAATAGAAACTGATTATTGTCTGTGACACACTTAATTTGACAATGGCACTATTATTTTGTGTGGCCTCGTTACGATATAGCAAGTTAAGTAAATTGTACTGTTAATGAAATGATAGCCAAATAACTGCTGTCTATGTAAAAAAAAACAATTAAACAAAACTGTAAATTTGTTCCGTCTACTGCAATTTTTGTTATTGGCAACTTTATGTTTATTTATTAGGTATACTATTAATATTATAAAGCTGAAGAGTTTGTTTGTTTATTGAAAAATTCTTTTTGTGTTGGATAGTCCATTTTGTCAGCTTTATTAAATTACTGCGACTAATATGAGCGAAGCATCAGTGAAAAATGTTGCAAAAACGGGGAAAATTATTCATATCGCGATAGTGTTTTCGACAATTAGAGATATGAATAAATGATTTATCTATCAATCAATCAAATCAAATCTATTTATCTTGTGAAAGTGTGAAGGTGGGCTCGAGTCACATCACATCATGGTACCCAACAGACGGAAAAAGGTCTAGGGGAAAGCCAAGGATGCGGTGGTCGGACAACTTGACTCCTTTTGTGGAGATTGGGATATTTTTATGCTGTAGGCTCGCGGGCACTTAGACACGTCTTTTACAACATAATTAAAACTATAAAATAGATAAGCTACTCTATAAACTACCACCATTTCAGAAACAAAGCAAAATGACCACAGGTAAAAGATTTGGCGAAAGAAAACCGGTTACGGCCTTTTTTGTCCATCAAAAAATTTTTTTTTCTTTTTCTTTTTTTTCTTTTTTTTTTCCAATGTTAACAAAAAAGGAAATATACAAGTATGAGAAACCGCGGAGTGTTATAAATAACAGTGTCGTGTTAAACTTAAAATAACAATGAGCGATGATGAGAACTTAAAATATTGTTGAGCGACAGGGATGACTGTTTTGGTATTTTCAGATATTTATTTGCTTCTAAAGTGGCTTTTCACTACGGGATATAATATATATTACATCTTGAGCTATATATTACATCCCGCGATTGCCGTTCACACTATGGGATGTAATATATATTACATCTTGAGCTATATCTGTTCACACTGTTTTAACGGTCTCGTACAAAATGTATGACGAGCGATAAAACATTGAAGATGTATCGGATGTTGCAAATTAAAAGGGTTAAAATTTAATGAGAACATAATATAACTACTTTTTCCTAAGGATCACATTTTTTTTATCGAAAATATAATATAGCCTATGTTGGGGGGTAAAAGAATTTAGTTTTTATTTTTGTTTATTTTAGTTTTTGAGTTTATTCGTTACAAAGATACACACACACAAATTTAAATCTTTCCTCTTTATAATATTAGTAACAATACAATTCGTCTATAACGCGCGTCACAAGGATCGGCATGCTTAAGTTTTAAAAACCCTCGTCATAAATGATGATGACGTATGAAACCTTAGTGAAATATTTTTAATGCATTGGCATAATGCCAGAGAATGGCACTTGATTATAAAAAGCTTATAAAATTGACGGATACGACGTTTATGGGGTATTTTTAGATGGGCTATAATGACCCGGATTTACTTAGAAAGCCGCGACTAGATTGTTTATGTAAGAGGTTGGTTAATGAGTATGCGGGTCAACTGACTTTGATGATGGAGCGTGGATTGAAATATTAAAAAATGAAAATAATTTATTTTGGAAGTAGATTTACACTTTTGCACGTCAATAATTATAGGTATACCGTGTTAAAAAGAATTAACGTTAAATGTAAATAATTCACAAAATCATTGTATAACAAACTAGGCGAAGATATGAAGTCTCTGTCTATAAAATATGCTTTTAGAGAGAAAGAAAGCTAAAAAAAACTGGCAAATACACAATTGTTTCTACTCCATTAATTAATATTTTAATTAAGTATTTCAAATCATATAAATTGTGTGTACCAGTCATTAATCTATTTAAACTAATATTATGAAGCGGAAAGATTTGATTGTTTGTTTGCATTGAATAGGCTCCGAAACTACTGGACCGATTTCAAAAATAATTTCACCAGTAGAAAGCTATATTATCAGGGAGTGACATAGGCTATAGCTTTTCCCGAAATTCAATGTGGTTCCCACGGGAACGGGTGCGGAACTTCACGCGGACGAAGTCGCGGGCATAAAAGCTAGTATTTCATAATTTAATGCGAATTAATTTTATAATTTTCTACTATTGTATTTTATATATTTTGCATGCCAGAGTCTGGTAAACCTTACCTACTACCTCCTATAAACCTATGACATTTTCAAAATATCTGTATCCACCACATTTTTAGCAGAATAAAATTATTAGTATCGAAATATTATTTTCCCACATCCCAAACTTTTTCAAGAGAGCTATCTAATAACACCCGAGTAAACAAATGAGGTGGGCACGAAAAAAAATAATGTTTATTTTGCATGTAGGTGAGGCAGGCAACCAAAAAAAATTGAGTTTCAAAAATTTTGTTCTACCAATTTGTTTGTATAGAAATTAAGTACAGACGTACAAAATTATAGCTTTCTAGTGTTAAGCGTCTCGGCGCTATACTTCAGTCAAATTGTGTTTTTACTAGGAAAGTATTGGGGTAGTTCTGATTTCTTTCATCCTTATGTATTTTTGGGTGCTGAATACGAATCCGAGGTTTACGGACTAAAGTTAAAATGTAGCGACGCAACATTGAAAAAATGCCCATTAGCGTCTCTTTAGAGTACAAATTGACTAATTGACTAGACAGTGGACAGACGGACATGGCGAAAATATAAGGATTCCTTGTTTACTACGGAATCCTAAAAATGGTCTCCCACAATCTCAATATTTTTAAGAGAGCTATCGAATGATATTTATCAAATATCATTCGATAGCTCTCACGAAAAAATGCTAGAAAAAAGGTAGCAAATGGGAGAAAAAAGGTAGAAAATGGGGGAAAAAGGTAGAAAATGGGGGAAAAAAAGGTAGAAAATGAGGAGAAAAAGGTAGAAAATGTGTTATTCTATGTATATAAAGTAATATTATGTTTTCAGATATGGGGTGACCTGCAAGAAGGCATCGAACAAGTATACAAGAGACAGTACATGAGCAAGGAGAGATATATGGGCTTATATACGTATCCTTTTAATTATGTAAAGCAAATCAAATGATGGCCCCATTTTTATGCCGCTGACTGTACTTTATCGATGAATCTAGAGCCGCGCAAAAATTAAATTGCTGTACTTTTCTTATTTTTTATATATAAGGTCCTTATTTATTAATGAACTTCCTTTTAACACATGACTATATGATCGTTTAAGCAAGGAAATAATGGTCTAGTATTCAGTAAAAAAAAAATTGACTGTATTGTAAGTAGATAGAAAAATTTGCTTACTACATAAATTCATCCAAATTCAACCATTTTGATATGTGAGATGCGTTGAGGCGCCCTTCGCACCGCACCCCTAAACCTTTTTTTTTCTTCTGACGGATGGCTGCTACAAGAGTGGCGCATTTTACCGAGTATTTCTAAATTTAATGCCTTTTTTTTACTGAATACTAGACCATTATTTCCTTGCTTAAACAATCATATGTAACCTATATAGTCATGTGTTAAAAAGAAATTCATTAATAAATTAGGACTTAATATATCTCGTTAATTTTTTTTTGCACATATTCAGTATATTTAGAGTCACTTGGTATGTGTCTTTGGAAGAATCCATTGAGTCGTTTTCCATCTAGATCAGTTCAAAGTCAACTCTGAATTGTGAAATTTGTGGACGTTTTCTTCTAATTTATTAGACCAAATCGTGAAAATGTTATATGTGTTATGTATCTTTGTAATCTACTCTCAAAGTCCATTTGAATACCCCACACGATATGTTTAGAAGAAAAAAATATTTTTTTGTGCTGTCGACTTTATGACGTCACACGCGCTTGTCATCTCATATATTTGTGTTCAGTACATCATATTGAATGCATTGATACCAAATATACCCACATCCGAGACTTGTGCCAAAATCGATTTCTAGAAGACTTTTGGACAAAAAGCCGGCCTACTAGATGCAGTTGACGACCTCCGTGGCGTAATAAATAAAAATAAAATTCATTTATTTCGGATAGCATAGACCCATATTCACAAAATTAAAATTTGTAGAAATAATAAAATACTAAAATAAAATACAACATTATAAATTAAAATTAAATGAAATTGAAAAAAAATGTTTACAATTAATGGTTACCACGCCAGACCGCCACCCAGGAGGTCCCGGGTTCGATCCCGGGTCGGGTCATGATGAAAAACGAACTTTTTCTGATTGGCCTCTGGTCTTGGATGTTTATCTATATGTGTATTTGTTATAAAATATAATATCGTTGAGTTAGTATCCCATAACACAAGTTTCGAACATACTTTGGGGCTAGCTCAATCTGTATGAATTGTCCCTATTTATTTATTTATTTATTTATTTATTTAAATATTTTTTAATTTAGTTTTGACCGCTCTTGATTCATGCAGAGGTCTTTTCTTTAGACTATATGGGGTTCTTCAAAAGGGGCATTAAAAGATTTTTACAGGGTCGGCAACGCGCGAGTGATGCTCCCGGTGTTGCAAGCGTCCATAGGCTGCGGTGACCGCTCACCATCAGGCGGACCGTAAACTTGTTTGCCACCTTTGTGGTATATAAAAAAAATGCAGAAAGTACAGTCATTTTAGTACCTTACCGTAGACTTGAGTAGACATGTCAACAATGTTCTGGTGACAAGGTGTTGACAACATATTTATGTGACTGACTATATCTACTTGATTTTTTTATACCACTAAGGTGGCAAACAAGCATACGGCCCGCCTGATGGTAAGCAGTCACCGTAGCCTATGGACGCGTGCACGTACTAGGGGAATCACTCGCGCGTTGCAGACCTTGTAAAAAGTGGAGCTCTGTGTGTGGAGTGATTCGAGATTCTTGAACGAATCACAACGCCATCTAGTCCCACACTAAGCAGAGCTTGTACTATGAGTACTAGATCGCTAATATAATTTTTTTTAAAAATAAATACTAATTATACGTAGAAAACATCCAGCGCAAGGCAAACAGACATGTCGATGTACACAAATGTTTGTCTCGCTAATATACAAATATTTCTTTTATAAATAAATTAAAAATTATATACATAGAAAAGACATGTACACAAATGTTTATCTTGTGAGGTGATTCGAACCCGCGTCCTTAGACATAAAGTATCCCTTAAGGCATGTCAAAATGAATGGTAATGTGAAAGTGCAAAATTGCACGTATATTTCTGTCAGGAGACGTACTTAAAAACTTGCAATATTAAATCCTTCACTTCACTCACGGATGTTGTAGTATCTACATCGAATACAAATCTTGAGTAAAATCAAGTTTGAAACAAAGAAAGAAAGAAAATACACTTATTCTGTACAGCACATGAGACTCAAGACAACAACAGCATTTTACACATACAAACAGACAGAAACATTCACACAAAACAGTTACACATTAAAACAAAATACAAGTACCTAGCCAATGAAAATGAGCCTCACAGCCGCACAGAAAGTTATCATTTCCCCCAGTGTATACCTAAAATACAGGTACAGGTGTACAAGGATATTCATGAACGTGAGTGACAGTTGTGCGAGGGCGTTACTGTGACATATTTTCATACATTTTGTCAAAGGCGAACTGTCTATAGTCCGGCAATCTCGTGCGCGACCGTCCCGCGGGGTGACAGACGGTGGCGGGGACGAGGTACCTAAGATGTCAGCGGGTAGCGGGTGGTGTAGCGGGGAAGGGAAACGCGTGCATCGCGCGTCAAATACGGCAGTCTCGGCTACACTACCTCGTCCCCGCCACCGCCTGTCACCCCGCGGGACGGTCGCGCACGAAATTGCCGGACTATAAAAGTGACATACAATATGAACGGGAATTGTAGTTCCAATTTCGGCCACTTTCATAAATAGCCTTGTAGCACTGTAGCCGGTCTCTAGCCATTGCCAGCCACTCGACCACTTGTCAAAATAAAATATCCTGAATCTATAATACAGTCATGTCTACAACTACTGCACGTCGGTACACCACCAGAGTTCTACCACATCGACCACTGGACGCAGTTCCGGCAATAATGGCGGAAGGAATAATTATGGAACAAAGAAACAGGTGTGGAAATCAGTGTCAAATAAGAATAAGATTGCGAGAAGTGTCAAAATAATATATTAAAAAAACCGGGCAAGTACGTGTCGGGCCACGCACAATGTAGGGTTCCGTATTTGCTGTGCTTTGCTTGCTTTCAGTTATGTCCAATATCAAATTCAATCACATTTGTAAGTTTTCATCAAAGAAATTTTATTTTATAAGTTCGTCGGCTAATACTCGGTAACTAGTAGAGCCTACTTAACCGTCATAGTTTTCATTGAAGGTTTAGCATATGGACTACTACCATGATTTTTTTCAAATTTCTAAACAAAACTTTCGAAGATAGAGAGGGGGGGGACCACCGTGCAAAACAAAAATTGTTACGGTAAATGTAAATAATTCCGAAACGGCTCATTGTATTGTAAAATGATCTTCCCACACCCTCAATGTTTTGAAGAGACCTATCTAACGATACCCCACAACATGGGGTGGGCGCGAAAAAACAAATCATTGCCACCTTCTATGCAGGGGAGGCACCCCAAAAAAAAAAAATTTTTCAAATTTTTCTTCCAGCACTTTGTTAATATTGTTAATATGTGTTGTGTATACATACCAAATTACAGCTTGACTAGCATCAAGCGTCTAGGCGCTAGACCGCGGACAGACAGACAGACGGACATGGCGAAACTATAAGGGTTCCTTGTAGTTTACTACGGAACCCTAAAAAAAACGGTTAAGTGTGTCGGGCCACGCGCGCCACGCGCGATATATCCGTGTTTACTATGCGATGCTCGCTTGCAAATGAGTGCGTCGAATTAGTCGATAGTCGATGATTTGTAATCTTCAAATGACATTTTTTTTTCAGAGTGGTCAGGTGCAAGGTGGCGCTCAGCTTGTTGGCCTCGAGCTTTACAAGAGGCTTAGAGAATTTCTACGGATCTATCTTATCAATCTTCTGCAGGTACATATTTTTATTTATGAGAGAGTTGTAGGCTCGAGTCCCGAGCAAAGCAAACAATTTGTATGTACGTGGCCATGAGGATAGGAGGACCATTTTTAAACAACAAAAAAGTAGCGATTTCCCTAGAATATGCGGGAGGAAAAAATGTATGAAAAATCCATTCTACTTTGTCGTGTTCTTCATTACTGAAGGTCGTGTCCACATTGGAGTTTTTCCATCGGAAAACATCTTGTCGATTTTCATATATTTTTTCCTCCCGGGTGTCCGTCGGGTGACGTCATCAATTACAGAAACAAGTGAATGTCGCGTTCAATTCCTCTCCGTCCTTTCCTTGCAGGTGTAGTATAAAGGACTATGTAACTCTCGGGAATAAAGTGCGATTTCCACTTAGGGAGTACTCCCTCGTCGGAAAACGGTAATTTTACTCCCTTGGTGAAATGTACTATTAATGCCGCTTTTGAAGATATTATATTATAGTCGAAAGAAAAGACGGCTGTTTGTTGTCCTGAAGAAAATAAAAATAAAATACATATTTGTTTCTTTCAAACAGAATGGCGCCGACCTCATGGGCGAAGATGTACTAGCCTTCTACACGAAGCAGTGGGAGGAGTATCAGTTCTCTTCTCGCGTCTTGAACGGCGTGTGCGCATACCTTAACAGGCATTGGGTTAAGCGCGAGTGCGAGGAGGGACGGAAGGTGAGTTTTTATTTTTTATTTTATACCACTAAGGTGGCAACAAGCTTGTGGCCCGCCTAATGGTAAGCAGTCATAGTGGCCTATGGACGCTTGCAATACCGGAGGTATGGCTCGGGCCTTGCAGATATATTAACTTGAATATATAAAAATTGCAAACAATAACTGAATTTAAAAAAAAAACGATATGCTGTTGATGAGATATGACACTGCTAGTATTTGGGGCTTCCCCCAATATGCATAATGAAACTGTACACCAAGTATTTGGGGCTTCCCCCAATATGCATAATGAAACTGTACAACAAGTATTTGGGGCTTCCCTCAATATGCATAATGAAACTGTACAACAAGTATTTGGGGCTTCCCCCAATATGCATAATGAAACTGTACAACCAGTATTTGGGGCTTCCCCCAATATGCATAATGAAACTGTACACCAGGCTTTCGGAACTGTGTTCCTTTTTTTTGTATGAAGTCAGAAAATGGCATTACTGCATGTCACCAGGTGGCGCTGTGTGAATTATGTTTTTTTTTTAAATTAATTTATGGATTTTTAGGGCATCTACGAGATCTATCAACTGGCGCTAGTGACATGGCGCGACAACTTATTCCAGCGATTGAACAAACAGGTGAGTACCCATAATCATGTTTATTTATTAGGTTGGGCGAAAAATAAAACAACGTATTAACCGTTAAGAATTATGTAAATTATTTATTCTCGGTTAGTTTTAGACTAAAAAGCGTTTAAAGCTCTGTTTCCTAGCACAGATCAAAAAGGAAAGAATAAATAAAAATATGGCGCCACCACAGAGCGCCACTGCGTGAACTTACTGAACTCACTGAATGTTTTCACTTCATAAAAACCAGATGGCGCTACTGGTATGTTGATAATTAAAATAGAAGTATCAAATAAATAATAAATGAATTTTTGCAATTATAAAGAGAAAATCAACAAATCATCCCACTGTAGGGATACGGGTCTCCCTTCAATCGAAGGGGAGTAGAGCGTACCCTGCCACGCTCCAATGCGTATCGCATAGGCCGGTGTTTTCAAGCCGCCTTGTAGCAATTTTTACCCGACAGCGACAGGAGGGTTATGTTTTTCGAGAGTATCTATGTATGTATAATTTAAGATTTGGCTTAACGATTTTCATCCATAGACAACGGCCTTACCTTTGAAGGCCGGGACCTTTGAAGTTTTAAAGAACGCTATTTGCGTAAATATTATTATGATTCTTTTAAAAATTGCGAAAACAATCTTTGCCAAGACTTGGCAACTATTTGTAGCTAATTGTACATAGTTGGCGCAGATTTTCATAACCGTGCGAGTTGACGACTGGGAAACGCATCCGAGATTCTTGTAGTCATGGATATACATAGGTGATTGCTTACCATCAGATTACCCGATCATTTGTCTCTGTCATCTATATATTATAAAAGAAAGTTAGGTACACCATTTATAACTCAAGAATGGCTGAAGCGATTTGGCTGAAAATTGGCGGAGAGGTAGCTTAGAACCAGAAGGACATAGGATACTTTTTATCCCGTTAGGGTAGGGTCGGGGTAGGGTAGGGTAGTGCTACTAAGGCGGAACAAAGTTTGCCGGATCAGCTACTAAGAAATATATTATTGTTAGTGGGATAACAAAACATACGGAGTAGTGTGGTTTATTAATTTTATAATGTGAAATAGCTAATAAGGATGTAAATAAACACAAAACATAATAATATTTTTTTTTTTTTATAAATTATATCGGAAAAAAACAACGCCTAAAAAATATTTTTTTTTGTGTCAATTTACATATTTTATCAAAAAAGTTATACTGTTTATTATTTAACTATTATTTAGCTACATTCATCGTGATATCTAGTACATACAATTTTAAGTAGAGGTCCCATCCAAAAAAAGGGGCAATAACATTTTTTAAGACTCATTCCGCATTCCCGGGTGACAACCCCCCCCCCCCCCCCCCCCCACCCCGGCTTCCCAATTATGACGTAAGCGCGCGCACCAGGAAAGGGGATAATATTTATGTGAATTTCCTCAGGTGACCAACCCGCTAGTTTGCCTCTGTCATAATAAAAATACTATATTTATATAAATTTCCTCAGGTGACCAATGCCGTGCTGAAGCTGATTGAGAGAGAACGAAACGGAGAGACTATTAATACGAGACTCGTGTCTGGGGTAAGTTTTTTTAATACCATTTAAGTGACAAACAAGCTTATTCATAAAAAAAAACTGTTTATTTGATACACAAAAAAATATATAATTTTTTAGAATTGCAAATGGTAGTTACCAAAAAGGTCTCGCTCAGCGTTTGCCGTGATGCGACCCACGATGCTGATGTTCTGCTGATGCCTTTTATAAAATACAAACTATTACAAAATATAATATTGTCAGTTTAAAAGTAGCAAACAAGCATATAGCATGACGACCTCCGTGGCGTAATGGTTACCACGCCAGACCGCTACCCAGGAGGTCCCGGGTTCGATCCCCGGTCGAGTCATGATGAAAAACGAACTTTTTCTGATTGGCCTCGGGTCTTGGATGTTTATCTATATATATATTTGTTATAAAATATAATATCGTTGAGTTAGTATCCCATAACACAAGTTTCGAACTTACTTTGGGGCTAGCTCAATCTGTAAGAATTGTCCCTTTATATTTATTTTATATTTTATATTTATATTATTAATATTAATATTGAACAAAAAAACTTATTCATCACATACATATTTGTGTCATCTGTATTATTGTAAACCACAGATTGACAAAAAACCGTGCAGATTACACAAAAAAAAAATCCATAAAAAAAGAGTTACAAATAAAAATATGGTTTATGGTTTAAAAAAAATATTTCTCGTAATTCTCACTTTGAATTATTTAGTTTAGTTTCTCAGTAAGTAAACATTATAATGAAATGTTCAGTTACTGAGACACTAATTCACTATATCACTGTATTTATTGAGCGCACAGCTCTGATCACTTATAAAAATTTACACCAATAAAAATACAAACACTAGTATTAACTTTGACTGTTTGTAATGTGAATTAGAATAAGATAAATATTAATTTTAACCTTCCATTTAACAGGTCATCAACTGCTATGTGGCATTAGGACTCAACGAAGAAGACCCCAGTGCACGCGGACAAAACCTAGCTGTCTACAAGGATACATTCGAGGCTGTGTTCTTAGAGGACACGGAGAGGTTCTACACTCGAGAGAGCACTGACTTCCTAAGGAACAATCCGGTTACTGAGTATATGATCAAAGTGAGTATAGAATTCAAGATTGTAAACGCTTATACAGACAATAGGTTATTACAAATACTTTCTCTTGGAGAGGTATATACAGTGTGATTAGTGAAACCGCTACTACTACCATTTCGGATACTGACCACCGGTAAAAGAAATAACGAAAGAAAACCAGTCACGTAAGTAGTTAATAAAGATACATTCGAGGCTGTGTTATTACATGCATACAAACTCTTTATTGCACCAATAAATTACATAAAAAGAACAGAGTAACAATGAAAATGGAACGCAATAGGCGGCCTTATCGCTATGCAATTTCTTCCAGGCAACCTAATTGCAAAGGAACGTTGCCATAGAAAAAAGGGATAGGTGGTGCAGTAAATTGACAAAAACAAAAAAAAATTACAAAAACAAAGCTATTATACATATTAAGTAAATTATGTAGGCTGCGGTCGGAGGGTTGTAAGAAAACCAAAAATGAATTTAAATCTAATTTTAATTAAATAATTAATTACAAAATTACTAAAATTAAGTCTTAGCCTAACCTAAACCTAGCGACAACGGTCGATGTTAGATCCGAAGTGATTGTGACATGACGTCCCCCCGCTAAACCAGCTGATTGCTAGATCAGCGTTTCGTCGTCATTGTCTAATCCATGTAGTTCGGAGCTATCTGAATGCTAACGCAGCAACTTCCGTCTGGCGATCGGTGCGTCACGAAGGCCTGCTGAATGCTACCTCAGCAAATTCCGCCGTCGCGTCTCGTAAATCATGATCGGTGTGTCAGGATACGTAACAAGTAAAATAACAAACAAAAAAATAAATAACAAAAATAAAGTTTATGTTACAAATAGTATAAAATTATTAGAGTATATGGAGAGGTTCTACACTCGAGAGAGCACTGACTTCCTAAGGAACAATCCGGTTACTGAGTATATGATCAAAGTGAGTATGGAATAGGTCTCTACACTTTCTCTTGTCGGCGAGTATACTGTATTTGTGTAATTAATCTCTATAAACTTAATATCTTTCTTATAACTTAATGGTTGTTTCCGAAATGGTAATCCATTTGAGTAGAAATCTGATCACACAAACATAATCATCTTTTATACCACATTATAGCAAATAAACTATTATAAATGAGAAAGTGAGTTTGTTTGTTTGTTATTCCTTCACGGCTTGACTAAGCAGCCGATCATTATGAAAATTTGCATACATATTGTTAGGAGTAAAGAGCCCAACATAGGCTACTTTTATCACTTGAAAGTATGTCATTCCAATGGGAAAATGTTTTTTCTACTACAGAGGGCGCTGTATCGGTCAACAGATGGCGTCACAAGTCGCGCTTTGAGTTGTTTTATCGTCAAATGAGATCTATGTTCTAATATTAACGCGAGCGAAGCCGCGGGGAAAAGCTAGTAGCAAATAAATAAAATGAAATAAAGTTTCTTTGAATTGGGTTTTTTTTAAATAAATTTTGTGTTTTTTTTTATTTAAAAAGAAATCTCTAAATATCATCCTATTGTGGTATATTTATATTCATTAACTGTGGGTAGTGATATAATTCGAACTGTCAGTTTAGTCTGTTGCCGAGCAATAAACGAGTGCATTGATATTGCGTTTCCTTTAATCCAAAGACACTATAAATTGGCGACGAGTCGTATTCACGCGTGTGGTGTTCAATTATTAATAAAGAATAATGGACAGTGACTCACGAAGCGACAAGAAACTAAGCAATATATCGATCGGCGGCACACTGAGTTTCGATCACCGCTCACAAGAATGGAGTATTTTTGTAAGCCGATTCAAACAGTTTTGTCTAGCAAATGACATCAACGACATCTCGGACAAAGCTGGAGTGAAGCGACGTGCTCTTTTATTGACGGGTTTGGCAGAGGACACGTATCGCGTGGCACGGGATTTGGCCTTTCCCGTTGACCTTGAAGATTTAGAGTTTAAGTTGCTGTTAGAGAAATTGAGTTCTCATTTCCTTTCGAAGAGAAGCTCATTTGCGGAGAGATTTAAATTTTATAAAGCGGAGCAGCGACCTGGAGAAGATTTGGCGGAATGGGCAGCACGAGTGCGCAGCTTGGCACAGCATTGCGGGTTTAAGACAGAGCTTGATACCGCTTTACGCGATAGATTTGTGCTAGGACTCGAAAACGGCAAAGAGAAGGAAAAGTTATTTGCCGAGAGTGTTGATAATTTGAGTTTCGCCAAAGCATTGGAACTAGCGCAGAGTGTGCATTGTGCGCGGGTAGCAGTGCAGTGGTCGCGCGGCGAGACAGCAACGGGCGGCGGCGGGTCGGCTGGCGGCGCGCCTGTGTTCGCGATGCGCGCGGGCAGACATCGAGCATCGAGCGGTGGTGATCCCAAGGACAAAAAGTTTTGCACCGTGTGTGGTTATAGAAATCATATAAAAGAGCAGTGTAGATTTGTCAATTATACGTGTCAGAAATGTAATCAAAAAGGTCATTTGCGACGTATGTGTAAAAATGTGGTAAAAAATAATAACTTTTTGTGTACTGATACTAATGATGCTGATGACAACTTTTTAGAAGGTATTTATGATTTGTTTAATTTAAAGTGCATTAACGGGCAACCTATGCGACAGATCGTTTCGTTAGGCAGCGTCCATATTGAGTGCGAGGTAGACAGCGGTAGTGCTGTCTCTGTCATGTCAGCTGAGACGTACCGAACGCGTTTTAAAAGTAATCAGTTGCGGAAGTGTAATGTTATTTTAAATTGCTATAATGGTAGTAAAATATCTCCTATTGGTTATATACGAGTACCGGTGACGTACAATGGTCGTATGGAGTATTTAAAAATACTAATAATCGATACTACTTACAGCCAACCAACACTCTTAGGACGTGATTTTATTAGCATTTTTGATTTACAGTTATGTAGTGCACGTAATAGTAACAGCTGTAATAACATGACGGTGAGCGTACTGAGAGAATCGCTACAAAATAAATTTTTCAAACTGTTTTCGGACGAATTGGGCAGGTTTAATAAACATAAAATTAATTTAAAAATTAAACCTGACGCACCATTAAAATTTTTTAAACCCCGTCCTGTACCATTCGCATTGAAACCAAAAGTATCAGCTGAATTAAAACGCTTAGTAGAATTGGGTATTTTGGAAAAAGTGGATTACGCCGAAGTCGCGACCCCTATCGTGCCGGTACTGCGCGCTGACGGGAATGTTAGAATATGTGGTGATTTCTCAGTGACCTTAAATAAATACTTGTATACTGACAATTACTTGCTTCCGCGTATAGAAGAACTATTTGCAAAATTACATGACGGCGAAGAATTCTCTAAACTCGATTTGTCACGGGCCTACTCGCAGTTAGAATTAGACGATTCTAAAGACCTAACGTGTATAAATACACATGAAGGATTGTACCGTTACAATCGTTTGGTGTTTGGCCTGTCGAGCGCCCCGTTTATTTTCCAACGTACCTTAGAACAATTACTTGCAGGTATTGATGGAGTCTGTATCTTTTTAGATGATATTCTAATAACAGCTCCAAATAGGACTGTGCATATGGAAAGGTTAGAGCAGGTTTTAAGTAGACTAGAGGACGCGGGTCTGCGGTTAAAATTAAGTAAGTGTGAATTACTTAAAGACTCCGTTGAGTATTTAGGGTTCGTTATTGATAAGGACGGTCTACACAAATCAAAACAGAAAGTGGAAGCAATGTTAATGTGCAGTCCTCCTAAGAATGTTAAGGAACTCAAGTCGTTCTTGGGAGTTATAAATTATTATAGATGTTTTGTGCCACAAATATCTAGTTTGTTAAATCCATTATATGCGTTATTAAAGAAGGAGCAAGAATGGCAATGGTCGGAAGCCCATTGTAATGCATTCGAAAGAATTAAGAAGGAAATGGCTTCGGAACGTGTGTTGGCCCATTACAATCCTGAGTACGAGACCATAGTGACGGCGGACGCGGGGCCCGATGGCCTGGGCGCGGTGCTCGCGCAGCGGCAGCCCGACGGCCTGGAGCGCGTGGTCGCGTACGCCTCCCGCTCGTTATCTAAAGCCGAACGTAACTATGCCCAGATACAAAAGGAGGCGGCGGCGATAATTTTTTCTATTAAGAAATTTCATCATTATCTGTATGGCCGTATGGTTCCATTTATTCTCCGCACCGATCATAAGCCGCTTTTAACTATTTTCGGTAGTAAGAAGGGTATTCCTGAGTTAGCGGCAAACCGACTGCAGAGATATGCTTTGTTCCTGTCTGCATATAATTTTAAGATCGAATACGTTAAAAGTGAGAATAATGTTGCAGATTTTTTGTCGCGGTCAGTATCGGCACTTTCGGTAGTGGGAAACGAACAGAAGGCCGAGGTTAGCGAGCCGGACCGGGCGTCATATATTAATTTTATTTCCGATTCTGTATTAAAACCTTTATCGATAGATGATATTAGATCAGAAACGTCAAAGGACGTAGTGCTGCAGAGTGTTATGCGATACATTACATCAGGCTGGCCAAAAACTATAAAAGATATGCAAATAAAACCTTATCAATTGTGCCGGCGCGAATTATGTATAGAAAACGGGTGTGTTTTGCGTGGCCATAAATTAATAATACCGTCTAGTTGCAGAGAACGTTTGCTAGACGAACTGCATAATTCACATTTCGGCGTGGTTAAAACAAAGTCCGAGGCGCGAGCTCGTATGTGGTGGCCTAACATTGATAGACATATCGAGGAAAAGATAGGGTCTTGTAATGATTGTAACGCGTTACGTCACGACCCACCGCGCGCACCGCTAGCTTCATGGCCCTATCCTAGGCGACCTTGGGAACGGGTGCATCTTGATATGTTTTCTTTAAACGGGAAAAATTTTCTTGTGGCAATAGATGCACATTCAAAATGGGTGGAATGTTTTTGTATGAACAGCACTCACAGTGACGCAGTTATCGTGAAGTTGTGTGAAATGTTTAGCCGGTTTGGTTTAGTCCGTGTTCTAGTTACGGACAATGCTTCTAATTTTTGTTCAACCACTATGGAAGATTTTTGTGCCGCCAATGGTATACAGCATGTAACTAGTTCGCCCTACCACCCATGTTCGAACGGCCAGGCGGAGAATAGCGTTAAAACTATTAAAAAAGGAATCAAAATAATTATTAGTCAAAATCAAAATCAAAGCGTAATAAATAAGAAAATTCATAGATTCTTATTCGATTATAGGAACTCGACTCATTGTACGACTGGTTTCTCGCCTGCTCAGCTGATGTTTGGGCGTCCGTTGCGTTCTCGACTCGATCTGTTGCGGTTACCGGGTGTGCAATCTGAGCAGTCGTTGCCAGAGGCTAAAGTAGCTAATGAAAATGTTTGTTCCAAACAGATCTCACAGCATAAGCAGTACCGGGGCTCAAGAAATGTATCTTTTGCGGAGGGTGACAAAGTACTTGTTAAATGTTTATATAAAAATGGCACTAAGCACATTTGGAAATTAGGCATAATTAAGAAGAAAATTGGTTCACGAATGTATTCTGTTTCGCTATGCAACGAGAACATTTTGATACGTAAACATATAGACCAATTATTAGCATATAAAGGAGAAAAAATTCATGACACTGTTATTACGTGTGCTAATGATGCTCACAAAAACAATGTTCATCACCCTTGTATTACTGATTTGGGTAGGTCAGTGAGTTCACCGCCAGGTATTATATCGGTTGCTCTCAACGATCCCGAACAGGTCGTTCAGCATGAGGATAGGGAGGACAATGATCTAGAGGAGGGGTGTGAATTAGACGTAAGTCTGCCGCACCCACAATCAACTTCATTATCGGGAAGCCCAGTACAGTCTGGTGGTCAGCTCACTGGTGTTTTGAATTGTAAAGAACGTAGAATTCAACGATATGCTATGAGGAGTGAAAGAAATAACGCTGACTCAAATGATTAAATTGGTAATAAAAAAAAAAAAAAAAAAAAAATAGATATAAGATGTTACATTTGTTTAAATAGTGGTGGAGGGATTTGTGGTATATTTATATTCATTAACTGTGGGTAGTGATATAATTCGAACTGTCAGTTTAGTCTGTTGCCGAGCAATAAACGAGTGCATTGATATTGCGTTTCCTTTAATCCAAAGACACTATACCTATATCCAAATACTTCACCATTCCAGGCGGAACAGCGTCTCCAAGAGGAGCAGCGTCGCGTGCAGGTGTACTTGCACGAGACGACCATGGACCGGCTCGCGAAGACCTGCGACAGGGTGCTCATCGAGAAGCACCTGGAGATATTCCACGCGGAATTCCAGGTATACATTTGACTATGGATCCAGGTATTTCTAAATGAAATTCTAGACTTTTTCACGCAAACGGTGTATTCAATATGACGTTATAACAAAAAGGAGGGAAAAGACGATGAACGTCATTAAATTGACATTTTTAACAATAAACGAGCCGGTACTTATGACTCAGTGTTGCCAGATTATTTTATCAAGCGTTGATATTCTAATACAACATACAAAATAACAATTATGAAGAACTTAGACTAATGTGGTATACATTATATCCATACTTTCGTGCATATGATCTGTGTGATTTGTCCCTATATAAGGTCAGATTCTACTTTATTAGTGAACTTCCAATTAAAACATGACACGATCGTTTAAACAAGGAAATAATGGTCTAGTATTCAGTAAAAAGGGCATTAAAATTAGAAATAATCTGTAAAATGCGCCTCTCTTGTAGCAGCCATCCGTCAGTAGAAAAAAGGTTTAGGGGTCAACGCGTCTCACGTATCAAAATTGTTGAATATGGATGGCTTTATGTAGTAAGCAACATTTTTCTAACTATTTACAATAGAATCTATTTTTTTTTACTGTATAGTAGACCATTATTTCCTTGCTTAAACGATCATATGTAACCTATTTAGACCTAGAGCCTGTACTTAAATATGTTGTATGTGTTTTTGACATTATATTGGAAAACCTTCAAATTTAAAAATTCAAAACATTTTTCGTTACTTTTACAACATGTATATCTATAAAAATATAACTTAATACACAATAAACCTATATTATTACAGAAACTCCTAGACGGCGAGAAGAACGCGGATTTGGGCCGTATGTACAGTCTGGTGGCGCGCATCCCCGACGGCCTTTGCGAATTACGGAGGCTGCTCGAGCAGCACATCCACGTGCAAGGGCTACAGGCTATCGACAAGTGCGGGGAGTGCGCTCATACGGTATGTGTTACAAATTTTTTTTTACTAAGCTCACCCACGACGCAATTCATAAGCGACTTTAGTATCATACGCGTATCATACTAGTCGCTCGAGACGAGAGTAGGTTTCATACAAATTCGCCTATCCCCGCACACGATGTAACGCGTTTGATACTAAATTAACTTATTAATCGTATCAAAATGGCGGTCGACAGTACGTGCAGTCTACGGTAAGTGTTATTTTTTTCCGGAGACCCGTATCCCAGCAGTGGGATGATTATGGGTTGATATGATGATCGTGTCGATTTTCGTTTTGCACGGTGGTCCCGGCCCCCCCACCCCCTTATCTTCGAAAGTTTTGTGTTAAGAAACTTGAAAAAAGTCATGGTGGTATTCCATATGCTGAACCTTCAGTGAAAACTATTATGGTTAAGTAGGCTCTATTAATTTCCGGTAATAGCCGAACTTATAAAATAAAATTTCTTTGATGAAAACTAACAAATGTGATAGAATATGATCCAAATCATATTCTATCACATTTGTAATGTTGTAACTCATTTGCCAGCAAGCAAAGCACAGCAAATACGGAACCCTACACTGTGCTTGGCCCGACACGCAATGGACCAGTATTTTTATAAACACAAGTCTAAAACAGCATTTATTACCAGCATTAAAAGACAGAAAGACAGGCCCAGTGGTCGAGTGGCTAGCAATAGTCACTTTAACCCAAGGGCCGCGGGTTCGAATCCTGCGCAAGGCAAACATTTGTGTGCATGAACATGTCTGTTTGCCTTAGTCTGGGTGTTTTCTATGTATAATAAGTATTTATTTACAAAAAAAAAAAGTATTTAAGTATATTTATCAGCAATCTAGTACCCATAGTACAAGGTTAGTTGCTTAGTTTGGGACTAGATGGCGTTGTGTGATTCGTCCAAGAACATTTATTATTTATTCATTTACATATTTAAAAAAAATATCAAAAAATTGCCATAATATCAATCGCCATTAATTTTGTACTTATTTTCAGGACCCCAAAGTGTATGTCTCTACCATATTGGAGGTGCACAAGAAATACAACGCTCTCGTGCTGGTGGCGTTCAACAACGATTCCGGTTTCGTCGCCGCATTGGACAAGGCCTGTGGAAGATTCATAAACAGTAAGAATTTAATCTATACTTGTGGCAAACCGAACTCTTTGTATAACCTGTTTTTCTTAACTTGACCAATGTAGTAAACAATCTTAGCGTGTCTCTTTATTCAATTATCCATGTGTAAAATCGATAAATCCCCAGAATAATAAAGAGTGTTGTGTTAAATGCCATTTCTAACTATATTATTATTATATTATATTGTGAGGGGTACAGAGCCCAATATAGGCTACTTTTTATCCCATGAAAGTATGTCATTCTAATGGGATAATATTTTTTCTACTATAGAGGGCGCTGTATGGGATGCTATCGGCCAACAGATGGCACCACAAGTCGCGCTATGGGTTGTTTTGTTGTCAAACGAGATCTATGTCATAAAATTAACGCGAGCGAAGCCGCTGGGAAAAGTAAAATTATATAGAGGAAAGATTTATTTTTACTAGTGAAACCCGCGCAACTTCGTTTGCGTGTATTTATTTATGCACAGCAGCGCCATCTATATCAGACTTGATCAAATCCTACGAGAATCACGTACTTTTCGGGATAAAAAGTACCCTATGTGTTAATCCAAGGTATCAGCTACCTACATACCAAATATCATAAATATTGACCCAGCCATTTAGGCGTGAAGCAGTAGCAAACATACACATAACTTTCGCCTTTATAATATTAGTAGGATTAAGTACTAACACTAGTTTTAAGTCTACAGTACTACTAACAAATTTGGATCGTAAGTTATCTGAAATTAAAAAAATAATAATAACACAGGTAACGCAGTAACCAAGGCAGCGAACTCTTCGTCCAAGAGTCCAGAACTGCTCGCCAAGTATTGTGATCTCCTTCTGAAGAAGTCGAGCAAGAACCCCGAGGAGGCCGAGCTCGAGGACACTCTGAACCAAGTAGTATGTATCTTCAAATGATACTTTTCATCATATATCATCCCATAATCATCCCACTGCAGGGATACGGGTCTCCCTTCGATCGAAGGTTATTAGAGCGTACTCTGCCACGCTGCTCCAATGTGGATTGGCAGTGGACAGTGTTCTCAAGCCGCCCGAAGGCCGAGACGGCTTAACGTGCCCTCGGAAGCACGGGGAAGCTCGAGATAACGAAACCCATCCACACGCTGGCTAGGGTCGAAGTCGCTTGACTTGCGTGTTCATATTAGAGTGCGACACGCAGCGACGCTATCGAGCGAACGATTAAATTATAAATGAGGTGCTCGATAGCTCGAAATAATACTTTTAATTAGAGTAAAATTAAATTAACCAATCTTTGTCATTAATGTTAAATAAGGCATATAAAATAAATATTTATTCGGATAAAAAGATTCGATATGCATAACTATTACAATAACATTTAACACAGAGGAAAATTAAAAAAATTAACACTACTCGTAACATTATATTACATAAATTTTAATGTATGTGTTACATTGTAACTAACGAGTGGAAAAAAATATTACAAAATGACAAAAAAGGCCGTAACCGGTTTTCTTTCGCCATTACTTTTTACCGGTGGCCATTTTGCTTGTGTCCGAAATGGTGGTAGTATATAACGTAGTTTATTTTCTTTATTTAAACAAGTTGTAAATGACAAGAAAAAGTGCCTGTGAAGGTCTAATTTCTGAAATAAACGATTTCATTTCATTTCAACAGCCTATGTGTACTTCAGCCATCTCATCATCCACGATCCTCATCCATATTTGACAAATAACTAACCAGCAGGTATTGAAACAGGTCCCTAATAAAAGCTTCAGATTCATTATATTTTATTTTATTACAGATGGTTGTGTTCAAATATATTGAAGACAAGGATGTCTTCCAGAAGTTCTACAGCAAGATGCTTGCCAAGCGACTCGTGCAACACATGTCTGCCAGTGATGATGCAGAGGTAATCTAAAAATGAATCGCTAAATGTGTTGCAAAGCGCAAATCTCGAGAACGGTTGAACCGATTTCGCTAATTCTTTTTTTAGAATATTCCTTGAAGTACGAGGAAAAAAATACCCACGGGAAAGCGAGATACACGCAAACGAAGTTGCGCGGGTTTTGCTAGTTTATAATGTTATTTTATTTATTGAACTTAGGGTGGCCGACAGCGTTCGATACATATTAAGTTAGAAATTTAATAATAGTAACAAATGACAGGCCTCCACGGATATACATCATCTTAGAATAAACAAAAAAGGTTATTGAAATTGAGAGCACCCATTTCAACCACACCAAATGAGAACATATGTTACGAGCTTGGGGGTAGGGATTTGGATTAAACCGTTGACTTGTTAGAAGAATTTATTGAGCGATGAACAGGACACATACAATCACTGTTGCCAAATCCCACGAAGAATCGATGTCCGTAGCTCGTCGAAGTCGTTGGTCCAATCACAGTATTCTTCCAAGTCGCACAGTCGTCCGTAGTCCGCTGGTCGCGGCGACGCGAGACGTCGAGAACATTCTAGCCTAGCTCGTTCGCGACAATAATAATAAAAGAAAAAGAAATTAGAATTATTTATTAACCCGTCCTTTGTCGGCGGCTCTAAATTCGCGATTCGCGCTCCGTCCCCATACATTGCACTTTTCTCCGATTTTCCGCAGAAAAATCAAATTTGTACTCAAACTTTATAATTATATTTGATGAATTGTATACGTAAAAAAAGGTTAAGAAACGCGCAAGAAGATGAAAGTAAATTCATTTACTAAAAAATACCTGATTGATCCTTTTAGACTCGAATCATAAAATAGATGAGAGTTTATTGGCGCCTTTCGCCACTTTCACTTTCACTTGTACGACATTCACTCACACTTCACATAAATCTTTTACCAATAACATAAAGTCCAATAAATTACACGACTAAAGAGTATAAACACAATACTCCAGCACAAAGAATCACCTATCAAATTGTTTATTTATTCTGATGAAGCATTTGACACTCCGAAAAACACTCGCCGTCGGCCATTATCATACTGCCCGTTGGCCGTTACGAAACCGACTGGCGCGTGGCGTGGGTCGCGAGGCGTGGCTGACGTCACGTACACAAGTAGAGATAGTAACAAAAATTTAAAACTGAATATTATTTACATTTCTTTTACTAAATTGTTTGAAATAATTTAATTATAATATATAGATAATTATAAATAATGTTTAGTTTTACTGTAGGTATGTATGTATGTATGTATATTCATTTATATTATTATTTTATTTTTTCTCTCTTTCTTGTTTATATGTACTTATTTATTTTATTACCTGGCTACTTCTACCACTAATTCCTCTCTCTGAGGTTGCCTGGAAGAAATTTCTATGCGATACGGCCGCCTATTGTAATGTTACTTGATTTCTTTGTTATTGTTATAGTGCAATAAAGAGTTAGTAAGTTTTAGCAGGTACCAAATGTTAATTTGCCGAGTCTAACCGGTTACGGCCTATTTTGACATTTAGCAATTTTTCTTTTACTTATTAGTAAAGTTGTAATGTAAGTATAAGTATAAGTATAAGAACATTAAAATTTATAAGAAGAATACGCGGAATATTATACACAATGGTGTGAAATGAACAATTCTTAAATATACAATAAAATTAAAAAGTCAGTACTGATAAGAGTGAACAGACCAGTCCCCCCAGGCAGCACCCGTTCACGAGTTGACGTAAGAGTTTGCCATCGTTGTGCTCAACCATATTAGAGAGAACTCAGCGACCCGACTCCCGACGCCACCACCAGTTTGGACAATCGAGTTACCTCACCCCAGGATCCCCTGGAGGAGGTCTCAGTCGCAGTGCGGTGGACCTACTAAATGTATGTATCGCTAAATCAGCGCTGTCATCTCGTTCTCGGTGACGTTCGTTGACGGTGACGGTGGACAAATGGCCTAAAGGTGCGTACAGACTATATAACATAACATGTTATACAACATTGCTTTATAACATGTTTCAGATAATGTGAACACTGAATGTTATAAAACATGTTATAATAAATTTTTATAACTAGTTATTGATATGTGCAACAATGTTATATGTATAACTAACTACTCGGTCGCGCGCGGCGGGTGGGGTAGTGGCAGTGTTATATAACATTTTTATATTCCATTATTATTATTATGTGTACAGTATTGTTCTATGTTGCAATGTTGAATAACAAGGTTACATAATGTGGACGTGTTATAAAACACAAGTTATATAATATGTTACATAGTCTGTACGCACCTTAACATGCAAAACATTCTAAAAATGCAGTACTACATACACCACGCTTTGTGAATTTAGCTTATTTTGCGAAAACAAGGGATCTTAAGGTTATAAAGAAAACAAATCAAATCAAATCAAAAATACTTTATTCTGTAGGCCCTCGCGGGCACTTAGACACAACATTTACAACATATTGTCTTTCAGTGATAAATATATAATAAATGAGCTACTCTATAAACTACCACCATTTCGGAAACAAAGCAAAATGACCACTGGGGGAAAGAAATGGCGAAAGAAACCCAGTTACGGCCTTTTTTGTAATTTTTATTATTACAGTGTTTAATACATACAACTGGTAGGTATTCAAAAGAATACAAAATCAATAATAACATACAAACACAAAAATAAAAGAAAATATATCATATACACGTTCTTCAGCAGCGTTATGACGGACGATACTAGTTCCTGTGAACAAAAATGTAATATTTAGTTTTTGGTTCATTATTGTTAATAATGCACATGTGCAGGACATACTGAAAGAGAAAAAAAGCGAAACTATACTGGTCGCCAACGCGACTGGCTCGCGGAGTCATAAAACGAAGTTCAGAACTCGGTGCATAACGACAATCGATTTTCAAGATATCATGACTTTTATTGTTCCTAAGTTTCTATTCAGTTTATAGGTCCAATTGATTAATTAGTATTTTTTATATTGTAAATAGATATAGTAAAAATCTATAACAATCAATTTGTTTAGGTTCAAAGATCTTTATTTTATAACAATAACCATCAATTTCTGTCCAAATTCTATTCAATTTTAATTAGCCAAATATGAATTAGTCTCAAGGGCCGTAGCAGGCAGGTATATTTCTGTTGTTTTAAACAGTAAGTTTTCTTTTTGTGCAATATTCCTATTGCCTAGAAACGATAATTGAAAATTTACTTACTGGATGGACTGCTCCAACGTTTTTAAGGGAAGTTGACGATGCACAGTACCACCGGGAGTTCGAAATATTGGGACCTCTAGCGTGGGATCCACATGTAGAAAACCACGTGGGGTTCCTTCCACGGCCATCGCTTGATCAATGCTGTAAAACAATTAATTATAATTAATTACGGAGTACGATACTTAACTGAAATGTATTTGCATGTAAATTGGGATAGGCACATTAGAAAAAATTATAATAATAAAAACAATATAAGTACAAATAAGTGAGTAATAAAATAAACTTGATCTGAGAATATAATAATGTATGTATGTACACGATAAACATCTAACACCGTGAGTGATACCCCCGGTATTGTAAGCGTCTATAGGCTACGGTGACGGCTCACCATCAGATCGGCGCGGCCGTATGCTTGTTTGCCAGCTTTGGTATAAAAAATAAAATAAAATAAAAAACTTTTTTTCTCAGGAATTAAAAGTTGGTGAATACTATAAATATTTTTTAAATCCATTTGACTAAATAAAATCATAACTCATAGTCACATCAAAATACGCGATACCTATATAAACATTTATTTATTTATATTTATATATTTATATGTTACATACATACATATTTATTTATTCATTTGAACAAAGTGAACCTTGATACCCATACTAAAAACAAAAAATAATAACCCAAAGTATCCTCCAAAATAACTTTCATCGAAAATAATTTTAATCAGATTTTATTGCTAACTGTACCTCGATACGAACTCTGACCGTTCAAGGACAACGCAACGGAACAAAACAAAATATCGGTCGGAATATGGCCGGAATCAAATTAGAACTAAATTACTTCGATTTCATTGTAATTATATCAAAATGAACAACAAACATAGATTCCTGAGTAAATTTATTACGAAGTTATCTTGTTTGTTTTTAAAATCGCAAAAGAAAAACATGACGACTTGGCGCGTGAAAGTTAAGTCGATTTTAATGACATAAATTTTACATTTAGACTAGAATGAATACAATAAACAAATAGGTTATTCAATTAGCTTTATTTTGACATATAATACATGAAACAAGCACTTACCTTACAAAAGCTTTGGACATATTTCCAATACACTGTACACAGTATTCACGATACTCAACACAGCAATGGCGGCAATGTTCGGGCGTGTCGTATCACTCGCGAATTTGTTGTCGTTTACAAAACATTTCTTTATTTTCATTGGCTTAAAAAATATAAATCGATAGACCGAGAGTTCCTGTTGGTAGTTGTATCATTTTTAAATGCACCAACCAAATTAAAGTGAAAGAAAAAAATGCCATAGAGAACGGAATGCGTTAGTGCCTCGGTCAGGGAATAGGACGTTACGGTCGATTTTACGTTATTACCTCAGTTAGGGCACAGGACGCGGCACGGGTTAAAGAAACTTATGGTGAGTAACCTCCTCACCGACGCGACGGATGTAATACTAGCTGACTCCATCCGATCTGAGCTGGTCCTATCCGAACTGAACTGGTTTGATCCGATTATGTCCGGCCAATCCAGTTTGTTACGGTACGGTCTGATCCGGTCCGTGCCAGCTCGCACCCGTTCCGACCCCGTCCCCTCCGCGCCCCGTCTCATTTCGTCCCTTTTCGTCCTTATCTAACGACATGAGACACAATAATACATAAAAATAAAAATAAAATGTGATTTATATTTATAGTTGGTTAATATTTTGAAAATGTTTTTTGAAAGAAAATTTTACCCCCCACCACTTGGGGTAGGTGGAATTTTTTCAAAAAAACATTTTCAATATAAAAAAATAGAAAGTTTATTTAACACGCGTAAGGCAGGCAACGTAAATTTAATCTGCCTAAAGTGTGCGTTGAATCTGAAAAATCCATGACAAACTTTGTGCGCCGCAAACTCGGAACGCACAAAATGAGTGTGGAACGCTCATAATGAGTGTCGACTGCTTATGGACAAAGCTGACAATACATTTTGTACTCTAACATCCCTTCATTTGAATGGAGACCAGACACAATTATTTATTGGGGTTAGCAAACGATTACACTAGACTTAAAACTAAATAAAGTAGTTAACAAAAGCAACCAACAACGCTTTTCCACAGATTACTAATGAGAATTACGTGTTTTTAGAAAAAAAAATAGATAAAATGATTACTTATAATATTGATGTATTTTTACAGGCTTCCATGATCTCAAAACTGAAGCAAGCTTGCGGTTTCGAATACACCAGCAAGCTGCAAAGAATGTTCCAGGTATGATAACAATTTAATTTTTCATAGTTTACATTACAAATAAATGTAGTATATTCTAATCGAGGACTATGCCACAAAAAAAAACGGGCGTCACGAATTTCGACTAGTAATTATTCCGACAGTCTAAATTTCGAAACCCAGTAGTTTGAAATGTTACTTCAACAGAACATAATTATATTTCTGAACTATGACAATTAATTCGAAATTCAAAAGAAGACCTCTAATCAAAAGATGATGCATAATATGCATGTCTGTCAAGTATAAAATTCTCAAAATGTAAAAAAAACATATAACTCGTAAGTCACAAAAAATCGTGGAACATACATAGGGGGTTTTTCCGGGTACATCCAGATGTAAGCAATCAAAGATTCATTACACAAATAATGTAAGTATTACTGTACGACGAGACAAAGTGTACAAATAACAACACATTTTTGACAAACCCAATGAACTTGAAGGCTTTAAGGGCTACGTACTCGATGGTGAAGACCTTCAATAGATAGAAAAGTTTGGTTTAAAAAAAATTTGACCGTCACCGTTTGGACTCTGTACTCTGTATGTAAGTAACATTATTTGTATCTACGTTTTCAGGATATTGGAGTATCAAAAGATCTGAATGAGAACTTCCGTAAGCACATGGCGAAGAGCTCGGAGCAGCCATTACACATCGACTTCAGTATCCAAGTATTGTCGTCTGGCTCTTGGCCTTTCCAGCAATCATCGTCTTTTCAACTGCCCACAGAGGTAAGATAGACAAATAGAATAAGCTTTATTTGCAACCATAGATTTAGTATATACTAACCTATAGATCGGCTTTGGTTTGATTAAGGCGAGACCAAAAACAAAATACACTAGTGTGCGTGGAATATACATGTGTGTAAGCAAGATATATAATTTTGTGGATTTTCCTTTTTGTTCGAGTTACATCCAGGCACTGCACAGGTAACCATATTTAATCACGTCGAATTAACACCAAAACTGTAAAAATAAGTGGGATTTGTTTTAACATGACTGACGTTAGGGCGATACAAGCCCATAGCGTGTATAGGAAAAATGGTCTCGTCTATCTATCTCGCTCTAACGCCAATCTTCTTACGCTAGTAAGTTATAATAAATCTATGGGTGGGAACGTGTGGTGGGTTTATTTTGTCGCAAATACAAAGAGAAGCGCCTCTGTCCCACAACTAGGAATTACCCAAGAAGTTAATATTACAATGTTTTTTATATTATTTCCCGCAGTTGGAGCGTTCAGTGCATAGGTTCACTTCGTTCTACTCGTCGCAGCATTCGGGCAGGAAGCTCAACTGGCTCTATAACATGAGCAAGGGCGAGCTCGTCACCAACTGCTTCAAGAATAGGTAATGATAAAATTGAAATAATTGATTATTTTAGATGGCAACGATTATGAACTCAAATTCAAAATATTTTTATTCAGATAGGCCTAGTATAAGCTCTTTCGAATTATCACAATTTTTTCCTACCAGTTCAGACTGCAGATTTGTGCCAAGAACTGGCAAGAAACTTTGCACTTGCTCTTTTACATAAGAATCGAATTAGGGGCATTAAAAGATTTTTACAGGGGACAACGCGTGAATGCAAGCGTCCATATGCTACGGTGACCGCTTAGTAATCGACGGGCCGTATGCTTGTTTACCACCTTAGTAGTATTCAAAACACATTCTTTGATTGTTTTAATGTTGTTTTTGGTTACTACGCTTTCTAAGTATAATGTGCTACTAACACTGCGTAGTTTATATTATCAAACGGATAGATGGCGCCACTTAAATCAGAATAAAATTAAACTGCTAGCCTTCGTAGCTCAATTGGAAAGAGCACTCGGCCGGATTTCGAGAGGAAGTGAGTTCGAATCCCACCTGGGGGACCCGAAGCGTTTTTTTTTTAAAATATTTTCAGAATCCTTACTAATATTATAATTTGTTTGTTTGTTATTCCTTCACGGCTTGACTAAGCAGCCGATCATTATGAAAATTTGCATGCATATTGTTAGGGGTACAGAGCCCAACATAGGCTACTTTTTATCCCGTGAAAGTATGGCGTTCCAATGGGAAAATATTTTTTCTACTATAAAGGGCGTTGTATCGGCCAACAGATGGCGCTACAAGTCGCGCTATGGGTTGTTTTGTTGTCAAACGAGATCTATGTCATAAAATTAACGCGAGTGAAGCCGCGGGGAAAAGCTAGTAAATAAATAAATATAATAAAATAAATTATACAGATTGAGCCAGCCCCAAAGTAAGTACGAGACTTGTGTTATGGGATACTAACTCAACAATACTATATTTTAAAACAAATACATATATAGACTAGCTTTTTTGCCCGCGACTTCGTCCGCGTGAAGTTCCGGGCCCGTTCCCGTGGGAACCACATTGAATTTCGGGAAAAGCTATAGCCTATGTCACTCCCTGATAATGTAGCTTTCTACTGGTGAAAGAATTTTTGAAATCGGTCCAGTAGTTTCGGAGCCTATTCAATGCAAA
Source organism: Endotricha flammealis (assembly GCA_905163395.2). Taxonomy (NCBI): domain Eukaryota; kingdom Metazoa; phylum Arthropoda; class Insecta; order Lepidoptera; family Pyralidae; genus Endotricha; species Endotricha flammealis. Next base: position 4,090,322 of record LR990883.1, read on the forward strand.
CAAACAAACAATCAAATCTTTCCTCTTTATAATATTAGTATAGATCTGATAACATCCAAGACCCAGGTCAATCAGGAAAAGTTGGTTTTTCATCATGACCCGACCGGGATTCGAGCCCGGGACCTCTTGGGTCCGGCATGGTAACCATTACGCCACATAGATCGTCATTATATACTAATGTTCACAATATATATTTCAAGGTATACCCTACAAGCGAGCACTTTCCAAATGGCGGTACTGCTGCAGTACAACGAGAACACGGCGTGGACGGTACGCCAGTTGGAGCATCATACTGGCATCAAGGGCGATTTTTTGCTGCAAGTGAGTCGTAAATATATACCCAGCATATAATATACAATACTACTGATAATTGGTACAGTCAACAAAGGAGTTGACTGACCCCCCTCTGTATATATGATTAAAGATTTCTAAATATTGCGTGAAGGGATTTACTTGAAAATTTGTAATTACATAGTACAATATGAATACTATTGATAAATAAATTTTCAAGTAAATCCCTTCACGCAATATTTAGAAATCTTTTATCATATACACAGAGGGGGGTCAGTCAACTCCTTTGTTGACTGTACTATGGTGCCGATAATTAGAGGTATCACCATTATTTTCCTAAAGCTATATTCTGTTGCAGGTGCTACAAATCTTGCTGAAGGCAAAGCTGCTTATCTGTCAGGACGACGAGTCAGAGCTGAGCGAGTCGTCGGTCGTTGAACTCTACATAGGATATAAGAAGTAAGAGATTTTTTTTTGTCATGCGGCAGGAAAACAAGCAAACGGTCCACTTAACGGGACAAGCCCACCACACATTCCCAACGATGTGTCTCCTGTGTAGCCAGGATCAAAGGCGACCTCAGATTGACAATAAGCGATGAAGCTTATTGACGTCCCGGGGGAGAAAACTACAACTGTCTTGGAACTCACAACGAATTTAATCAGAAAGAAAGTGGACGGAGTTGGAAGTAATGAATGGCATATTTTTTGCCCGCTTTAATAGGAAAAAGGTATAAATTGGATTTTTTGCATTCCACACTGAAAGACACGCATTGCAGCGTCATGCCGATATTTTGGGAGGTTGGTTACTTCCGTGGTCAGAATAGCGCATTTCAATAACGAAAAAGAAAAAATACCAAGAGAGATAATATAGGATACTAGTGAAAACCGCGCAATTGGTTTGCACAGCAGCGCCATCTATAACAGACTTGATCAAATCCTACGGGAATCGTGTACTTTTCGGGATAAAAAGTACCCTATGTGTTAATCCAAGGTATCAGCTACCTTCATACCAAATATAAATATTGGCTCAGCCATTTGAGCGTGAAGAAGTAACAAACATTAAAACTTTTTTCTATCTGTTAATTCACATTTTCCTTAATTTTCAGCAAAAAGTTGCGCGTCAACATCAATATACCGCTGAAAACCGAACTGAAGGTCGAACAAGAGGCGACTCATAAACACATTGAGGAGGACAGGAAAATGCTTATACAGGTATGAGATGTTATCACTTAAGGTCCAGTCAAAATCTTCACTTCACACCTTTGGCACAAGAAGGCGCGGTTTCGATTTGCTCATGGCTAACATTTAGAAAGAAAACCGCATTAAAATCGGTTAAGCCGTTTCTGAGATTAGCGTGCATAGACAGCGATCAGTTATGTTTTTATTATATGTATTTATTGAAATCAAAAGCGTTTGTTTTAAAAACCAACTTTATTGGACGAAATACACAATTTTACAGAAACAAATCAATTTAGAAAAACAGTAACAATAAACCGAGGGTAGAAACAAAAGCAAATATCAAACGATCTGGGGCCGTACCACAACCTCTTATTGTACTATTCTTTATACGATTGTGTAAACGAGACGTCGCCTTACATCATGTATTGCGCTGTCTCCTTTACTCTGACGTTATACTTTTGTTATAAGCGGTCATGGTACGGCTCCCGGACAACGTAATGGCGTGTACAACATGTCAAATAAAAAAGTGGCGTAATGGTTACCACGCCAGACCGCCACCCAGGAGGTCCCGGGTTCGATCCCCGGTCGGGTCATGATGAAAAACGAACTTTTTCTGATTGGCCTCGGGTCTTGGATGTTTATCTATATATGTATTTGTTATAAAATATAATATCGTTGAGTTAGTATCCCATAACACAAGTTTCGAACTTATTTTGGGGCTAGCTCAATCTGTATGAATTGTCCCTATATATTTATTTATTTAATAAAAAGTGGCGGGGACTCGTCGATGCTGCGTCTTATATAGGCTCTGTGTTGCCTGGATCGTTTCACGTTCCGTCCGTAACAGTATTGATAAAATATCCGTTGTCTGGTATAACACGAGTAGGTTAAGACTAGCTTAAAGCCCATTTAGACGCCAGTGGTGCTAATTCTGTTGTACATTTAACTAGACTAAACTAATTTTGACAGGACTAAAAGTGTTGCTATCCTTGTCACTAATTGTAAACCAAGGAAGGACAACAACACCTTTGGTCCTGTCAAAATTAGTTCAGTCTAGTTAAATGTACAACATAATTAGCACCAGTTTCTTGTACATCCAAGAGCAATAATTGCATGCAATCTAGTGGGAGCAATAATTTGTCCTTCAAAAATTGTAAGCAACTGACGTTTAGACGATGTCAATTATTGCTTTGACAATATTGTATGCCACAGGCAATAAGCTGTTATCGTTTAAATGGGCCTCTTTGGGACCAGCTAGGTTACTCTGCATAGCAATCGCGATTTTAATTTCAATTATGTATAATTTCAAATGCAAAATTAACAGCAAATCCTAATTCGTACCATTGAAATTTTATACTTTACTAAATCTTTGGTTAGCGTACAATCCGATTTCATTTAGTTTAGTATTTAGTTAGCGCTAGTTTAGCCGTAAAGTGTACCTAAAATTAACAATCCAATGGCGATCGTGCGGAATTATCTTCAAGAGTAAGGGGGCAGGTGGCACGGTGTGAATTGTGTGCAATTTATTATTTGATTTTAATAATTTGATGTATTAATTACAGGCGGCCATTGTACGGATAATGAAGACTCGCAAAACGCTCAAACATCAACACTTAGTTGTGGAGGTTCTCAACCAGCTGTCGTCGCGTTTCAAGCCACGAGTACCCGTCATCAAGGTAAACTAATACTTGACCATATACATTCATACAATACCTAATTATGACAATTGACCAGCTAGTATTATTATTATGCTACGGCTACACTACCTTATCGTCTACCGTGCTGTTTACCGCCATAATTATGGCATTCTGACGGGTATCCCAAAGAATAGATTCCGCTTGGAATAATTCCAAAAATTCTAGCGCTTTTTCATTAGACCACTCCATGTCGACGTGCGTCGCCATTGACTTCAGGATGCACACTGGACCGGCGGTAGTGTGGCCACAAACGCAGTAATTACCGCGGTAAACTTCTTTGATGTGCGAAAGGAGACCGCCGCCCGAGCTATTGCCTACCGGCATATGCCATATTGATTGGCATTGTAAAATTATGGCCATAAACCGTGGTCACACCTCCGTGTTGTTCAAATTATGGCAACAATGATTGGCATATCACGGTAGTTTAGCCGTAGCATTATAGGGTGGGACGCCTGCGGGGAACAGGCGGGCGTTCAAGTCGCTAGATAGACTCATTACACCCTATTCTCGTGTGGATACAGTTGTTTCTGTAGCCCCGGTGACCTCCCCCCATGGGAACCTTAAACTCCTGCAGAACTCCGCTGTGCGACCAATGTCCAGGTCGCATAGTTTTCCTTCTTCGATCCTATCGGCTTCAAAAGTCTCCCACCTGAGCCTGCTGTAGTATATGCACTCAGCCAGGAAGTGCTGGCTGGTCTCTAGTTCACCACATTGACACAATCGGGGTCTATGTTGTCTATTAGGGATATATGTCGGTTTACAAACCGACCAGCTAGTATAAATTATGATAGAACTTCACGTACAAGTAAGTTCGTTTAGTCATCAATTATACAGCGCAGGGGGCCGAATCGTGTCCCAAAAGAATGCCGATAGTGTATCAGTGGAATAGTTTTTGACATTAAACTCATTGTTTAAGTCCATAACAAATGTCAAAAACTATTCCACTGATACACTATCGGCATTCTTTTGAGACACGATTGAGACACCATTGAGAGTCCATTGGTGCATTTGTTTAGTAGAATCGGGCCCCTGGTCAATTCTCATAAATTAGTTGCTTACTTACAGTAGATGTTTAGAGCATCTGGAGGGCTACTACGAAACGTAAATCCGATACTTCGGCCGAAGTATCAGAAGAATTTTAACTATGAATTACAAGGTTTTTTCATGGTTATTTTAGTAATTCCTTGAATTATAACCATGAAATACCCTGTACTTTATGGTTATTTTAGTAGTTCGTTGAATTATAACCATGAAATACCTTGTATTCGACGTTTAAAATTCTTCCGATACTTCGGCCGAAGTATCGGATTTACGGTTCGTAGTAGCCCCTCCGGATTTTAGCCCATTTTGTCCTTAATATTACAACATTATTATCAACCTATAAATGATCTCACTGCAAGGATACGGGTCTCCCTTCAATCGAATCGAAGGGGATTAGAGCGTACTCTGCCACGCTGCTCCAATGCGAATTGGCACAGGCTAGTGTTCTCAAGCATGTAGACCACCGACTTGGCTTAACGAGTGTCATCCATCGACATCAGCTCTGACCGATGTCATAACGTATCCTCACCAAAGCACAGATAATAAGGTCTGCTCCGATCAGTACCCGCACAAGATTTGTCTGTACGGGAAATGAATATCTGGAAGATAAACTAATTTAAATGCCTCTCTTTTTCTACTCAAGATGCTATACCTTAAAAGGTGCATGTAGATAACTGCTATGTATTATACAGTAATATAATGTACTAGCTTTTTTGCCCGCGACTGCGTCCGCGTGAAGTTCCGGACCCGTTCCCGTGGGAACCACATTGAATTTCGGGAAAAGCTATAGCCCATGTCACTCCCTGATAATGTAGCTTTCTACTGATGAAATAATTTTTGAAATCGGTCCAGTCGTTTCGGAGCCTATTCAATGCAAACAAACAAACCAACAATCAAATCTCTCCTCTTTATAATATTAGTATAGACGTGTCACATGTAATGCAATAAATAAATAAATAAAAAATCTGTTTGTGGAAGCACCCTAAATACCAATCTTTACTGAAAGTTTGTATAGATTTGTTACTTTTAAACTCCGAAACGGATTGATTGATTTGGTACGGCTAGTTCATAATTTTCATTAACACATAGGTCAGTTTTTATCCCGAACCGATTAGAATTTCGTGGGCATCGGCTAGTATTAATTTAAACGCGCAAATACGTCCGTAGCGATCCACCTTACGGTTTTTTTTATTCAACACCAATCACACAGCATGAATAAATTCAAGATGACGTGCCTAAATTGTTTGTATGCACATTTGATAGGCCTGGTGGTCGAGTGGCTAGCAATGGTCACTTTATCACTACCACTTTTTTATGCAAATAAATTTGATTTGATTTATCTCACGGCCCGCGGTTTCGAATCCTGCGCAAGGCAAACATTTGTGTGCATGAACATGTCTGTTTGCCTTGGTCTGGGTGTTTTCTACGTATAATAAGTATTTATTTACAAAAAAAAAGTATTTATGTATAATTATCAGCAATCTAGTACCCCATAGTACAGCTTAGTTGCTTAGTTTGGGACTAGATGGCGTTGTGTGAATCGTCGAAGAAAGAATACCGGGGGTATCACTCACGCGTTGTAAACCCTCCCAACATCCCCAAGTGGAGCTCTGGAGACCTTACTCACCGTAGGAACACAACATGGCCGAGACCAATGCTATTTGGCTACGATCTTCTGTAAGGTGGAGGTCCTTCCCCAGACGGGCTGCTCCGATTTGAGCGGATTATCCGCTGTGCCCTACCTCTCTTAATATTTATATGTTTTTCAGAAATGCATCGACATACTTATCGAGAAGGAGTACTTGGAGCGCACGGAGGGCGAGAAAGACACCTACAGCTACTTGGCATGAGGCGACCTAACATAATGTAATGATAAATAAAAATATAACAATATTGTAAACCCAAGTGTTTTATTTCGTAGGTGGGCCGTAATAATAGACCAATGACATAAATATGTCAGTCTCATAGTTCATAGCGTCAATGTCAATTTAGTAATTATAAATAATTAACCCCTTTACTAATAAACGTTGTGTAACGAGTAAATAGTTATACACTGTTTTGTAACTGTCTTTCTCGAGGGGAATCAAATGAAGTATGAAAGTGACAAAACATTGTTTAACGCATTACACAACGTTTAATAGTAAGGGGGTAAATATATAGGGACAAATCACACAGATTGAGCTAGCCCCTAAGTAAGTTCGAAGCGAAGTGCCCATTTGTCAACATAAATACGTGAATCAACCCGCTTAACGGTTTGTGACGCACATCAAAGGGTTTCAAACAAATTGCATCAATCATGTCTAGAAAACCATGCGTAAGTGTCAAAAATATTTTGCCAAATCGAACTGAAAATTTGCCCATGCTCCACCCAGGCGAGTTCGCCTGTTCACCAGGTGGTCCCCCCACCTGCCCTTTTTTGCCTTGCTTAACTAAACCAAATACTATAGAAGACTAATACCCACAGCTTCGGAAGAATTCCGGCAAGACGCGACACTAGCGCCCCTACGGCATGAGGGCGGCATGAGGTGCACGATTTCAAAACTTTTGTATGCAAAATGTTATAGCGCCCCTAGCGGCATGAGGTGAACGGAGGTTGCCAAGTCATTGTATGAGAAACGTCAAGAGCTGTGGATATTAGTCTTCTATAGTATTTGACTAAACCACCTGCTTAGTTCGCCTGGGTGGTCCTCCCCTTTTTATAACTCCATATAAATATATGTCGTAGAGTTGATTTGTCCCATGCATTAAACAATAAAAGAAATTGGTCACGAACAGCGACGAATAAAACTAGGTATGTATGTGTAAATTCGTCCCAAGTTTTCAATTATAGCAAATAAATAAATACGTTTTTATTTTACTTAGCCCCTTCGCACACAAGGCGACGCAAGTCTCCGATACTCGGCGATTTTAGCATCCAAAGACGCGAGTGTACGTACGAACCTCAATGGACTTGTATGGCGGTAGTCGCTTGGATACTAAACGAGTATCGGAGACTTGCGTCACCTTGTGTGCGAAGGGGCTAATTGTTTGATTAACTTTTTAACGAATTAACTTTGGGCCTTTGGGGCAAATCGACAGACAACAACGTCAGTCAACAACCTCCGATCCGCAAATCGAATGCCTGTCCTGCATGCAATACGCAAGCAACACGACGCAATGTGATGTTGGTTGGCCTCGGGTCATGATTGGGTGAAGATGTTGAAAAGGGTATGTATTATGTAACCCTTTTCAACATCTTCATCCAACCAAGACCCGAGGCCGTCAATGAATGAGCGAAATTTTGGTTTCATATTGTTGAAAATCTCACAATGCAAAACCGCCTTCTTCGTTTGTTCTTTATAAGGGTTTCAAAAACTAACCACTCAGAAAGCGACAGTGTCCCACCCTTCCCGGAGGAAGCGAACGATCATCGAGGGCTGATGGTGGACCACCACCGCCCGCCTCACGCTCAAGACACCGCGCCACGTCTCCTCATCGTGGGTAGTAGGGTCTCTCGTATTGCGAGAGTATGTTCGAAGAGCTTACTATAGAAATGATCCTATGAAGTAAGGTCTTATCGTAATATTGTATCACGAAAGAGGTCATTATTCGCGAAAAAACTGTGTTAGCGCGATTCAGGATTCGATGAAAATAGTACAGCGACATCTAGTGTCAGATTATAGAAATAAAATTGTTGTAAAGTTACTCGTTTTCGCCACGGCCGCAGCACTGGTTCTCATAATAACAACGATGATGGATAAAAATAATGTGATGTGAACTGGATGTGAATAAATATTTCAGGCAACAAAATTCTTTACGAATTTGTTTCTTTTCGAAATTCTCATAGGAAAGAGGGGTACACGCTTACGAAGTTTCGCTGGTTTTGCTGGGGGGGGGGAGGAGGGTTAAACGAAAGAAAGGAGTCCTGAAAACAAAAAATCTATCCCCCGATCTCCCCCGCACCACTGCCCCCGCACCGTACGTACGACACAGCCACAGAGGATTATAAACACCGCTGTGAGTGAGCAGCGGCTCGAGTCGCGCGCTGGTGCTTTCAATCGAACGGCTTCCTGCTGTTTAGGGTTAGCTTTCGCTCGCCGCCGCCCGGAGATATCGATGTCAAACCCTTACCATGTGCTGCAGGCGTATTCTCTAAGCATCATTTTGTTAACTCGAAAGCGAAGCATCTCACCGCGGATTCTACTTTCGAGTTAACAAAATGATGCTTATAGAATACGGCCCCTGTACTCAAACCCGGAGGGTTGGCAGCGCTAATTATAACAGTGTATTACGTCAAAAAAACCATTTTTCTTTCTTTCTTTCAACAGCGATAAACAAAGATATAAAAAAAATACTATCTGATATCACTGATAAACAACTCTATTCACTTACGCAATTTAGATTATTCATTTAAACGTATAACAGGCAAACAAGCAGTGTAGTGAATTCAGTGCCTCTTTCAAGAAATGCATTAAAAAGAACAAAAAAAACATCTTTAAGATAAAAAAAGATATAATACTATAATTCTGATATAACTGATAAATAACTCTTCGCTTACGCAATTTAGATATTCATTTAAACGTAGTATTTCAATGAACTTGTGCTAAAAATACTAATATTTTTCCCAAAAAATACCAATATTTTTCTCATTGCGATCTCATTCTCTGGAATGCGCTGCCAGATTCAAAAAATTCGTGCGTGCTGATTTTCTGAATAGCTTGCCCAACAAGTGATCATAGTCAATATTTATACTATTTGACATTCAATTTGTTAAAGATAATTGTTTGAAAATTTAATTACAAAAGCACCTAACAAAGAATTAATAGCAAATTAGGAAACTTTTTTAAAATGTTAAAAAATTCACTACATATTTACGGACCAGAAAACTTGGTGTTACCCTCAAAATTGAATTCTGGTGATTTTATTGTAAAAAAATTGTGGGAATTCAAAGAAAGACCAATATTGGTAAGTGAATCTCTCTGTACTAATTAATATTACACACATCAAAAAAGTCTAAGCAACATATACTGATTTGAATTTTAAAATGGTTTTTCAAATTAAAACGTTTATATTTTATTATTAAAGTAATAATTAGAGTACTAATTGATGTAAAAATAGCAACTGTTTTTTATTGTTTTTTTATAAGAACATAAATTAACAATTTCATGCTTAAGCTGTATCGTACGTAGTACTAACCAATTAAACGTTATTAAAACAAAATGAAACGATATGAATAAAATCAATTGTTTATAAAAAAAAAGGATGGTTTAATACAAAGTGTGGCCTCCTCTGTTGTTTAAAACTTGTCGGCACCGATTATTCATAGAATCAATGAGTTTATTTATGTTTTCCTGCGGCAATTGCTCCCAGTGGAATTTTAGCAAATCCATCAACTGTTGGGTTGTTGTCACTCCGTCCAAGTCCTCTAAAACACGTCTCTGGAGCATGTCCCAAGCGTGCTCGATGGGATTGAGGTCTGGCGATTGCGCAGGCCACGGCAGAACCCTGATGTTTTCCATTGCCAAGTACTCGCTGGTCCTCAAAGCTGTATGCGAACGGGCATTGTCATGCATCAACGTGAAGTCGGAGCCAAGGGTTTGTGCAAATGGACGGACATAAGGCCTAAGAACATCCTCAACGTAATTTGCAGCGTTCATGTTTCCATTTACAAAAACGAGCTCAGTTCGTCTATTCTTCATAATACCCGCCCAAACCATAACTGTTGAGCCGCTGTATGGATGAACTTCCTGGACGCATCTCAGCCTTTCAATATTTCCGGGGCGACGGTACACTCTGATCCTTCTTGTATCAGGCCTAAACCCGAATCGGGACTCATCGCAAAACAAAATTTTATCCCACTGCTCCTGCGTGCACGTTATGTGTTCCCTACACCATTCATTTCGACGAGCGCGATTCCCGTGACGTATAGGTGGGCACCTGATTGGCCGTCGTGCTCGTAGGCCGTACTCATGCAGTCGATTTCGCACGGTTTGGGGACTAACAACAACACCACTTGAGTTTTGTAGCCTTAAACCTATCTCTCGGGCGGTTAACATTGGCTGACGTCTTGCAGTCAGTTGTATGTATCGGTCTTGCCGAGTGGTTGTACTCCTTCCGCGGCCTGAGTGCTGCTCAGCAGGATCTCCTGTGTTATTGTAACGCTGCCAAAGACGGCAAATAACGCTTCTGTTGACACCGAAATTCCGAGATACCTGAGATTGATTTCTTCCCGCTTGCAACATCCCTACAGCTCTCTGCATTTCATCTGCGGTCAAATGACGCCGCTCCATGATGTAAAGAATGTCTTACAATTAAATTTTGTCAAAAACTCAATACCAATTATCGTTAAAATTATAAAATCAAGACTAAATGCCAAATTTCCATTAACAAAGAAAACACATTAAATTATAACAAATGCATTCGTGTTTAATTTTTATGAAAAAACAAAACAAAATCGAAAAATTTTTTTTTACAACCACCCAGTATGTCATTTAGAACAAAAAAGGTTATATATCCTACCTACTTGGTAAGAAAAAAATTAAGATTTGATTAATATAATTTGTTTAATATGTAACATGATGTATGTTGCTTAGACTTTTTTGATGTGTGTATAAAGAGGAAAGATTTGATTGTTTATTTGTTTGAATTAAATAGTCTCCGAAATTACTGGACAGATTCCAAAAATTCTTTCACCAATAGAAAGCTACATTATGAGGGATTGACATAGGCTATAGCTTTTCCCGAAATTCACTTACAACTTCTCACTTCTTAGTATTGCACCATCTCTTTTGTTAGACTCTGAATTTAGTCAAGTGTGTCTCAAGCTAATCTGTTATTCTATTTTAGTCTGCCTGACAGTTATAATTTAATGTGTCATTAACTTTAAAAACACGTTTCAGAAACGGGCTGTAAGTCTCAAGTTACTTATCTTTTTTACATCCATAGTTTTACAGTTAGATGTATAATTAAGTAATTTTAAATTTATTTTTTTCTGCAACTCACTTGTAACTTAGAACGTTTTTCTTATTTCCCATAGGAACGAAAATAAAGAGACTACTATTATAATTTTAATAACAACAGGATTATTAATAACAAACAATAATTTCAGATAAACGGAATAACAGAAGAGATTTTCACGTACAAACAAATACTGCAGGAATCTATGAATGTTGCTGTCTCACTCACTCGTATTGGTGTGAAAAGGGGACAGGTAGTGGGGATATATACGGAGAATAGGAGGGAATATTGGGGGTCCGTTGTGGGGACTATATGTGCCGGGGGGACTGTGACAGCTATCAACCCTGGGTATACCGAAGGTAAAAGTCAAATTTTATGAAAATTAATTCATTTCCTTTTTTTTATACCACAAATGTGGCAAACAAGCTTTCGGCCCGTCTGATGGTATGAGCGGTCACCGTCACAGAACATATTCAAGAGAATTTATATGTTCTGTGGTCACCGTAGCCCATACGCTTGCAATACCGGGGGTATCACTCACGCGTTGCCGACACCGTAAAAATCTGTTTTTATTGTCTGGTAGGTACCCATTACCCATGGGGTGGTTGTCGGGATACCTCCACGTGGTCCACCCCGGGCAACGCCGGCGCGTCCTTGCCGGCGGCTGAAGTCCCGACACGTGGGTCCCCTCCCTGCGCTCGAGTTGCGGCGAGCCGCGGGTTGAGGGGGACGAGCGGGGTCCGGTCCCTGCGTTTCGCCGGGTGCGGGTTGCAGGCGGACGGGTGTGTCCACTCCCTGCGCTCGGCTCGCGGGTTGACGCGGACGCCCTAGTGGGCGCCGGCCTTACCAGCCGGCGTGCGGCGCATACCGTAACCCGTGGGTCCTCCACCCACGGGCCGGGGGCCTTGGCTTAACCGCCCGGGCCGCGAGGAAGACAACCTCTATAAAAATCACGAGCGGAGCTGACGGCCGCGCCACGCTGAATAAGTGTGGTGTGGCCGTTGGCTGGCGGTCGGCACAGTGGGTGCGATCGCCGAGTGGACGGGGACCATAGCCCAGCCGAGACGGCGGGCCGGGGAAGGCCCGTCGTCTTGAGGGAGCGATGGTCCTTGTAATGTTCCTTCTGTACTTACTCTGTGTCACTGGCTCGGCAACTCACGTATGCGCAGACCACACACCTGCTCTCGCCTGTGGCTCTCACATTACTAGTGTGGGGTCCCGCCATATCGCAAGCACGAGACAGTGTAAGACGTCTACAAACACTACATCCCTTCCTTGTTAAAGTTTTTATACATTTAAATTACCGCCACGCGCCGTCCAACGCGGACTGGCAAAGGCCAATGTCTCCAAAGGCCTAACGACTGCTACCCATCGATAACAGCCCGGACCGAGCGATGACTCAAAGGCGGCGTCCGAAATACAAGACAACGAAATCCGAACCTTGAGACGATTAAACTCATCCCCCGGCCAGGGCCAAAGCCGCCGCCCTGCCAGAGCGAAACATACAACCATGAAATCGAGCTGCTTCTATTTACCTTTTGTATGATTTTATCACGCCCTTTCCATTCCCCTCAAATCTTTTGAGATGCGGTGAACAAATACCCGTTTCCGTAGTTTACGAGATATAACTCACTAACTTATTTCCTTTTTGAAATACGTTGTTTAAGAAACATAACCCATTTTTAGAATCATTTCAATCGTTATTTTAAATGCCTTTCTTAACTTTGCTTACCTACTTGAATTCATAACATTTTCGTCACCATTTACAGTCTCACACTTTTTACACCATGCTGGACATGTACATCATTCTTGGCTTTTCCACTACCGGGACATCTACCTAACCGATTGACGTTTGTCTTTCGGTGCTTATATATTTAATTCTTTCTGAATAACACAATAACATTTGCAGAAGCACAGTTACACAAAACATCATATTACAGATGCGAGTTCGCTTAACATTTTAAAACAATTTATCCACTCACATCATTGACAGTGAAACGATTATGAAATATTAGTCATGATCCGAAAGTGTTTTGAAACCCATGAAAACTCAGAACTATACTGTGTTCGAACTCAGCGATGAACTATCAACTCATTAATACGAATTTTAATTCAAACCATGTTATAACGTTTTTATTCTTTTACTATCAGCGCCGGGCTATTATCCTATATGTTTTTTTTTTAAATCTACTTTATCATGTAAACAACTTAATTATGTCTGATTTAATAAATTTCTTTAAACTAAAACTTCTCAAGTAATCAGAACAATTTGTTATCTGAACACAAATTTAAAGAGATCTACCTTCATTCCGGCTATTCTCGATTCATGCAGGTCATGCGGTCCTAACTCAAATAATATTTTAGCAAAGCAACTGCTTTATCTTATTTATATTGCGTATCCACTTGTTGTCTCAAAAACAAGATTCATTCTAGTTTTCCCGTCAGAAACATAATCAAAATCACCACCATTCTAATACCACCCACGCACAGCCTCACGGCATACTTCCGTCAACGCACTTACCATCTCGATAACGTCAAAATGTTCGGACTATAATTCAACTAAAAGAGCCTCTTTTTGATCTGACGTACCTGGACGCATAGTCTGAAACGTCAGATTTCTTTGTAAGGCTTACATCTCGTCGCGTCAGCATAACATGTATTTCATCTTTGACACCGAAGAATCCCAAGTCAACCAAAATCCTGCCTAGTTTCCCAGGAATTTAATAAATACTGAACATTGAATAGATAGTCTAAAAGAACAACGATTTTTAGTTATGGAACTTAAGAAAACTCTGTTAGCATACGGTAGTGAAACGCTATACATATTAAAATCAATGGAAACGCAGACCGGATAAATTATAACCCCATTGCAGGAGCATCGAGAAAACTGTACAATATTTCACTAATTTGGATATTAGTAGAACTACACGAGAGTTCTCGTCACATAACAACTTTTATTGCTCCGAAAGTTATAGTATGTATTGTATTATTATATTGACGACCTCCGTGGCGTAATGGTTACCACGCCAGACCGCCACCCAGGAGGTCCCGGGTTCGATCCCCGGTCGGGTCATGATGAAAAACGATCTTTTTCTGATTGGCCTCGGGTCTTGGATGTTTTTCTATATAAGTATTGTTATAAAATATAATATCGTTGAGTTAGTATCCCATAACACAAGTTTCGAACTTACTTTGGTGCTAGCTCAATCTGTATGAATTGTCCCTATATATTTATTTATTTATTATGTATTTCTTTTCTTTTCGTAAATGAATTGTTCACAGTTCACACAAAGCCACTCAGCCCCAAAATACGATAAATACAAATCCGGCCGTGTTAGACAATAAACATACAATTTGAAACATACACTTATACCACCTAGGAAGAACTGAGACACGAGACAAACACACAAACGGCACCACAAATGCTTGCCTATAGGATATATCATATCTGAAATTATCTAGACTTCCAATTTAAAGGAGATTTCATTCAACCAAATATTACCAACTCAATGGAGGTTTCTTTCAACCAAATATTACCAAATTGATGGACATTTCATTCAACCACATATTATCAACTTAATGGAGATTTCACTAAATCAAACATTACTACCTTAAAAGGGGTTAGTAACTAGATAACTTTAACAAGGATAGGATTTCATGTTCATTAATGTTCCCAATTTAATGGAGGTTTTCTGTAAACCACAGTTTCCCAATTTAATGGAGGCTTTTACTGTAAACCAACAGTTTTCCCAATTTAATGGAGGCTTTACTGTAAACCACAGTTTCCCAATTTAATGGAGGCTTTTACTGTAAACCAACAGTTTTCCCAATTTAATGGAGGCTTTACTGTAAACCACAGTTTCCCAATTTAATGGAGGCTTTTACTGTAAACCAACAGTTTTCCCAATTTAATGGAGGCTTTACTGTAAACCAACAGTTTTCCCAATTTAATGGAGGCTACACCTGTAAACCAACAGTTTTTCCAATTTAATGGAGGCTTCACTGGCAACCGACCGTTTCCCAATTTAATGGAGGTTTCTTTCAACCAACAGTTTTCCCAATTTAATGGAGGCTTCACTGTAAACCAACAGTTTTCCCAATTTAATTGAGGCTTCACCTGTAAACCAAAAAGTATTTAATTGAATGGATGTATCCTTTCCCTTTTTTTTTTTTTTATTTTTTTTTTTGTGTACAACACAGCTTTATAAACAAATTATAGCAAACAATCTACTGAGTCTGTGAGTGAGTGATTTATGCAATTCTATGACGTGCATGACAACATTAATGTGGACACTATTACAATTGCAATTATGCTGAAACGTGTGTGTACCTTAATATTTGTTTAATTTAAAATTATGTAGAAATTAGTTCAGGCTAATCTTGGTATGTCACCACACCACTTCTGCGCCGTTCCCGAATCCTTCAAAACGTATAGCATTAATAATTGTGTTATCCCCTATCTCCCCTATTTAATAGAATCACACGCAAAGCTCACTCACAAACTGCTTCAAACTCCTGTTATCTGCCAGTTTGATATGACACTTGATACGACCTAAAATAACATTTTGTTTGTTTAATCTTAAATTCCATTTTAATGTATAAACCGACCTATAAAGTAGTTCTATAATTATTTATAATTATTGTTATTTTTAGAGACAATAAATTATAATGATATAATATCTTTGTCGATATTACGTTCGCAACGTATTAATTCATCGTAAGAAAATGCCTTAGCATAAATACAACCAGTTTCCAGTCTTTAATTTAACAGTGACTGCTCCAATTCAGTGCGAAACCAACCACAAAATGCTCTTTGTACAATTCATCGTAAGTCTAGCTGTTATTGGCTACTTAACAAGTTTTACTGTTATGTTTATTTTTATTTAAATGGTCAGTATAAGCCGACCGAAATAAAATTCTTATTTATTCGAAGCATAAACAGAACACCTGTCCGAAGTATGAATAATATTATTATTTATTTATTTAATCTTACAAATTTCACAACAATACATTCCACAAAACTTGATAAATCAGTCAATCGCGGACAAATGCTTATACATGACAATATTGTCTCGTGTACATGTTAGCTCAAACATACGCTTAATCAAATTGTATGCACTAGTTCCTGGCCTTACAATTAGCCTTTCTTCAATATCATTGCAATTTTCTTTTAATGTTTTTGTTGTAATGGTGTTTTGTGCATGTTAGCTAAAAGCCTGATGGGACATTTTCTTCGTGCTTGGTCTACGTGACTTGTGTGGCCTACCCTACGTAATTTGGATATACTTCGCGGCCTACATGATTTTCATACGGCTAAAGTAAATTTAAAATTTCATACGGATGAATAAATAAAATAAAATAACATATTTAAGATTTATGTGCTACAAAGCTACGTGCATGCAATTTACTATTTTTATATTTTTATATATTTATTTTAAGAACTAATATAACTTAAAAACTGCTAAGCAATACTTTTAATAAATAATGCGTTGGGTAGTTTTGCAATTACGTTCATAACTCGTAGCTCATGCGCTGAGCGCGTCTCGTCACAAGAAAGAATGCATCGATATTACGAGCCAGTCAGGTGAGCGTTCAGACACGTTCGATGAGAAAATAGATGAAAATTGAATTTTTTTTTTTCGTTTGTTGGGTAGATTTACATACCTGATTTAGGTAGGTACTTATGCTACTAAACTAAATATATTCATTTTCTTTTCTATTTTCTCTTTAAAAAATAAAATCTCATACCTTTCATCCTCGTCGCCATGTAATGTTCCTTCTGTACTTACTCTGTGTCACTGGCTCGGCAACTCACGTATGCGCAGACCACACACCTGCTCTCGCCTGTGGCTCTCACATTACTAGTGTGGGGTCCCGCCATATCGCAAGCACGAGACAGTGTAAGACGTCTACAAACACTACAGTCCTCGGTGTCGGCAGTGCACCTGGATGCGGTGTACTGCTGACGGAGCGTATCGGGGGCGAGCGGGTCCGGCTGGTACCTTGGCCGGACGGCCCTGGCGGGGTCGCGGTTGTATCCCAGTTTCCCGTGGCCCCGCCACACAGGGCAAGAGGCATCCCGTCAGTTTTTTAGTGGTAAGTTCCACAGTCCCCACCGCGTGCTCCCCGGGCGGTGGGACTGCCACAAAGCATTTTTCTGACGTAAAAAAAAAAAAAAGAAAAAAAAAAAAAAAAAAAAAAAGGTACCCATTACCCATACCATAACACAAGCAGGTCCAATCCAGGCGCTTTACTCTTGAAATAATGTAACTTTACAGCTAGGCTAGTGCTAACTAAATACTAAATTAAATGAAATAAGATTGTACACTAACAAATTAGTTAGTAAATTATAAAATTTCAATGGAACGAACGATAAGGATTTACTGTTAATTTACAACATTATAACAGAGTAAGCTAGCTGGTGACGCTGTGTAAATTGTGTAAAATCTATATCCATACTAATATTTTTTTTTTAATTTTTTTTTTAGGGACAATTCATACAGATTGAGCTAGTCCCAAAGTAAAGCGCTTATTTCACTACACGATTTCTCGGGCACTGTCTCTCGGGTGTCCTGCCTATCATTTATAATATTAGTAAGGATAAGGATGGGAGGGGAGAAATTTGAACATTTATTAAATTTAATAGCTCCGTTTATAACGCACAAAAAACAACAGACCGTGTGAACTCAGCGCTCGCTCAGCAGCGACTGAGCTCCCTGCCTCCCTACCCAATCGGCAGGGTGGCAGGGAGGCAGGAAGATCGGAACCACCCGATCGCTGACCCTGACACCCTGTTTCTTATTACATTGCCCTGTCCCTGCCGGCAGGGCCCGAGAAATCGTGTAGTGTAATAAGCGCATAAGTTCGAAACTTGTGTTACGGGATACTAACTCAACGATATTATATTTTTATAACAAATACATAAATAGATAGACATCCAAGACCCGAGGCCAATCAGAAAAAGTTCGTTTTTCATCATGACCCGACCGGGGATCGAACCCGGGACCTCCTGGGTGGCGGTCTGGCGTGGTAACCATTACGCCACGGAGGTCGTCAAAATATAATATTATAAATGTGAAAGTGTGTTTGTTTGTTTCTCCTCCCTTCACGTCGAAAATCGAAAATTATGAACGGATTGATATGAATTTATACATAGGTAATTTTTTTCACACGGGATAAAGAGAATCCCATGGAAAAAATATTGACATTTTCCCTTGACCACGCGGGCGCAGCCGCGGGTAACAGCTAGTAAGTTTATATTTTAAAAAAATAAGGTAATATTTTTTAAAATTTGTTTTAACTTTTCAGGCGAATTGAAACACGTTTTGAATATTTCAAAACCGAATTATTTATTCTGTTCACCCAATGTTTACAAGAAAAATGTCAAAACAATCCAATCATTGGAGTACATAAAGAAGATTATTGTTTATGGTGATGAAGTACCTAATAATTTAATTTCTTACAACGATATAGCTATACCTAAGGGTAACGATTTGGATTCAAAAAATAACGGACACAATACTAAATATATCGAAACGAAAACTGTTAATGATAACGTTGCTATAAATGCTAATAACAGTTTGAAAAATAACGGTACAAAAGTCGTTAACGTTGCTAATAACAGATTTGGAAATAACAGTACAGAAACCGTTGCTGATAACGATGCTAGAAACGTTGCGGATAACGTTTTGGAGAGAAACGTTACGTTTGAGGAGTTTGAAGTTGCTGATGTTATTGGACAAGTCGATGTGGTTATAATATTGTATTCCTCGGGCACAACTGGTCTCCCTAAAGGAGTCATGATAACACATTCCAACTTTTTAGCTGCTGTTTTGACGTAAGTTAATTGTAGACCATTCACAGTTTATTTTACCTCTGACAGACGTAACAACAGGTTTAAAACAGTCAAAATAAGAGCGGTTCGTGTATGTTGATCAATAGCTCTGTTCTCTTCTTCTTCTTCTTCTTCCGGTGCCTCTCCAACTAGTGAAGGTCGGCTGTCAGCTTAGCATATTTCGCTTTATCCTTAGCGAGGCGAAACAGTTCGGCGGCGCTCGCTATCCCGGTCCACTCCCTGATGTTGCGCAACCACGATTTCTTCCTACGACCGACTTTCCGCTTACCAGCAACTTTTCCCATCATTATCAGCTGGAGCAACTCATGTTCTCTTCCTGTGACACTTATTCTGAGTGTTTTAAACTTGCTGTCAGAGGCAAAATAGCAGTGCCACAAACAACAAACTTATCTCTGCCGGTGGCTAAAACTAGAACTAATGAATACCTTGGCAATGCCTTCAATAGCTTCGATCCTAGCGCCCCCCCATCGGCACAGTAAAGATTGTGAGTTACCTTCAATCTTCACAATTTGTGACTCTGTAGCTTTGTAAATATACAGATAGACAACTAACATTTTCGGGATAGGGGTTTAAAAAAGTCAGACCCCTAGGGTCCTACGTATCGTCACGGGTGCAAAGAAAGACATATACTGTCAAATATTATAATATTCTAATGAAATCAAAATTTTCCTACTGTAGAAGTAGCAATTACCGAATAAATAAAAAAATGGCGCTGATATTTTTAAAAGGTTTTCTTTTCCCCGCATTCATTCCAATACTAGTAATAAATAATAATTCTTTCCAGGCCACCAAGCTTAGACCCTAGTCTTCTAGCTCTCTCAGTAACCCCATGGTACCATTCGATGGGATTGACGCATGTTCTAGGCGGTATGGCGGTTGGGAAGACCACCATATATTTACCAAAGTTCGAAATCGATTTATATTTGAAGACCATTGAAAAATATAAGGTATTTTTTATTCTTCTTCTTTTGCTTCTCACGGGTTAACCACTAAACCCGCAATTGACATATTTTTAAATCTACCAACTTTTCGTAATGACCGTTGAAGGACCGTTGTCGAGAAGAAACTACCAGCCATTGTCAGTTCATAGTACAGTCAACAGATGAAAGTTGACCCGGGCATACATAGTACAATATGAATATTAATAAATAAATTTTCTAGTAAATCCATTTACAATTTTACACAATATTTATATATCTTTAATCATATTTACGACCAGGGTAGAGACCCTTTCCTTTGTTGCCTGTACTTACTAGCTAAAACTTTTATTTCAGATACAACAAATGACTGTGGTTCCTCCAATAGTAGTAGCTATGTGTAAGTACAATAGTCCCTACGATCCGACCTCTTTAAGGGTCGTCTACTGCGGTGCGGGGTCGCTGAGACCAAGTACTATAGACACATTGAAAACGAAGTAAGTCTCCCTAAGTATTATAAGCTCTATCGAATCTTGTACTTTTCTATTTTTTATGTGCTTTACCCAATTGGGTAGCTCTTGCTCCCTCTTGGGTTGCTAGGGTAGCAATTAGTAGTCAGCGTTTGTGGCGTCCTATAAATTATGCTCCCCCAACATTTATAGATTTTTTTTATGAAGAGGACAAACGAGTCACCATGGACTTTTTTGTTTATACCACAAAGGTGGCAAACAGCATACGGTCGGCCCGATGGTAAGCCGTCACCGTAGCCCATAGACGCTTGCAATACCGGGGGTATCACTCACGCGTTGCCAACCCTCCCAAGTGGATCTCTAGAGACCTTACTCACCGTAGGAACACAACATGGCCGCGACCAATGCTATTTGGCAACGATCTTCTGTAAGGTGGAGGTCGTTGCCCAGACGGGGTGCTCCGATTTGAGCGGATTATCCGCAGTGCCCTACCTCTCTTACTTCCATGACTTCAAGATCTTGAATGCGTTGCCCACCCATGAAGGAAAAAGGAAGATCGGGGGAAGGAAAGTAAAAATAGGAGTAGGAGGCAGGAGGAATTAGACTTCCGACATGTTAAGTTAAGTTGTTAATCTTCAATGTATCTTCAACAGATTTCCAAATTTAAGAGGCGTTATTCAAGGTCTGGGTATGACAGAAACAACTCAAGCTATCATCCGTGGAGTACACCAGGATGTTGAGAAATATAAAGCTGGAAGTCTCGGTGTTGTTGTGCCAGGATGCGTCGTAAAGGTAAGTAATATATTGGCTCTCTCATGACTTCTTTCAAACAATACAACTCTTACAGGAACGAAATGTTTCTTCATTTTTCTTCACCCCCCGCAAAGGATCTGGCTCGGATCTGTTCCCCGCTTTTTAACAAAATTATGGGCTGCTTCTACGTAAGGAATTCCTGTGGCTACGTTACCTGAGACTTTCTTTTGGTTTAACTATTGTGCCACGTTTCATTAATCATCCATCATCATCTCAGCCACAAGTCCTTCCTCAAATGTTTCTAATATGACTATGTATGTATGTATGTCTATATATGTATCACTATGTATATCCACTGCGTCCTTTTTCAGGATTCCGTATCCAAAGAGTGCCATCGGGACCACTGCTGGACATAGTCCTTCCCCAAATGTTTCTAATATGACTATGTATGTATGTGTGTCTATGTATCACTATGTATACTGTAGGGTTAGGGTACTGTTAGGGTTCCAACCCAAAAAAGGATGCAGTAGATAAAGAGTGCCAAACAGTGCCAACGGGACCCTATTACTAAGCCTCCGCCGTCCATCTGTTATTGTGTATTGGAAATATTCTATCAATAAATGGTTGGCATGAAGACTTGTTTACTGTTACAGAACTGTTTGATTAAAAAAAAATGTTATTTCATTTCTCTTTTCCATTAGGTGGTTGACATAGACACCCGCCAACCTCTAGGCCCCAACAAATCAGGCGAAATCTGTGTAAAAGGTGCTATAGTAATGAAGGGATACATTGGTACCTCATCAGACGTTTTCGATAATGAAGGCTTCTATCAGACCGGTGATGTGGGTTACTATGATGATGATAAGCATTTCTATATTGTTGATCGACTGAAGGAAATGATCAAGTATAAAGGATTTCAGGTGATTTTTACATTTTTTCTCGGTGTAAATGTTCCTCACGATGTAAAAGAAGAACAAATAACTTCGACGTTTATTAATAACTACCGACCCGGCCTTGCACGGTTTTTAGTAAAGATCCCTATTTAAAAAATAAATGTAATATAGCCAATGTCACCTTGGTATAATGTACCTTCCCAGGGAAAGGACCCTTCATCCACTTGGATTCATCGCTTGATCCCTGAAAGAATTTTTAAATCAGTCCAGTAGTTTCCTATCCTTTTCAATGTAAACAAACAATCACATATTTCCTCTTTATAATTTACTAGATGCTGCCCGCGGTGTTACCTGCGTATAATTTTATGCACAACCGATCCGAACCGATAGATGGCGCTCTATGTCAGATTTTTGACCAAATCCTACGGGAATCGAGAATTTTTTGGTATAAAAAGTACTGGCTGGTAAACGTAGATGAAAAAGAAAAATAATGTTATATTAAATTACGCATTAGAATAGACATTTTCATTTCATTTATTTATTCATTAACAAAACATAATTATTGTGTTTGAATTTGATACAATAAAATAACTTAAACTAGACAATCGCATAAATAAATAATTAGATTATTACAAATTAAACTAAGGTATATTAATTACAATCATTAATAACAATATGAGTTAAAAAAAAATTACAAAAGCATTATTCACGAAAATGTTAATTTATTGATGTTTGAAATTAATGTAATCATCCACCGCATAAAAGCACTCTTCTACTAAAAAGGACCTTAGCTGCCTTTTGAAAGTGCTGACTTTACTTATAGTTTTGAGCTGTGCAGGTAGATGATTGAAAAGCCTTACAGCCAGGTATCGTACGCTGTGACTTACTACCTGCATGTGGGGTACAATGGTATGAGCCACATCTTTACGTCTAGTATCGTGACGTCTTTGTCTTTCATCTTTATCTTCGTTAAGGTTTTGATCCTTGACAAAATCAGTAAGCAATACAAAAATGTACAAACAGGGCACTGTGAGAATTTCCAAATTAATAAAATGTTCTCGGCACGATTGTGTCTGGGGTATACGTACTATTGTTCGGATCGCTCTCTTTTGTATCACAAAAGCTTTTTTCCAGTTATAGTCATAACTGTTTCCCCATAATTTTATGCTGTATCTGAAGCGTGATTCTACCAAAGCATAGTATGTCATTTTCAGCTGTCCGATTGTCAACTCTTCCCTTAAACTTCTCAAAGCATAACATGCAGAGCTGATTTTGTTGTGTACTTGATTCACCTCTTCCTTCCAATTTAGACAAGAATCAATACTGATTCCCAAGAATTTAACTAGTTCTACAGAGGATAGCTTTTGGTTATTTAGTTGAATGTCCAAAATATCTTTTGATCTCGCTGTAGTTTTAAAAAGCATTGCCTTAGTCTTGTCAGAATTGAGTTTCAGACTGTTGGCACCAAACCACCGGGAAAAAGCTGATACCGAGCAGTTCACTTTATAATTAAGATCGCTAATGTCTTGTGCCGTTATTATCGCGTTTGTATCATCAGCGAACACTACGAGTTTAATATCTGTAATGGTATTGTACATATACGATATCAGGTCATTCACAAATACCAAAAAGAATATAGGACCCAAGATGGAGCCTTGTGGAACGCCTCTGTTAATTTTAGTCAGCTTTGATTTATAAATTATTTCACTATTTTTGTCCGTACTCTTTATCTCAACATATTGATACCTGTTACTCAAGTAGGACTCTAACAGTTTCAGTATATGTTGTCTAACTCCATAATATTGCAGTTTCCCAATCAAAATTCTGTGATCCACCATATCAAAAGCCGAGGTTAAGTCTAAGAATAAACCCGCAACCTTCTTTTTATCATTTATACTAGTAATTATGTCGTCCACTAGCGTATTTACCGCCTCACTAGTTCCCACATTCCTCTGATAACCAAACTGTCGTACGTTCAAGATGTTGTTTGAAGACAAGTGCTTGGTGAGTTGCTCTTTAATCAGTCTCTCAAAAATTTTGGAAAGCGAAGTTAATAGGGAAATGGGTCTGTAATTTTGTGGATCGCATTTGGCTCCTTTTTTGTATATGGGTAAAACTTTTGCAATCTTTAGTTGATCCGGGAATATCCCTTCCTCATAACATCTGTTATAGAAACTTGTTAAAGGTAGTTTCAATAAGTCCGAATTTCGCTTGAAGATTGATATTGGCATGTCATCCCAACCGCATGACCTTTTGTCTGCCATGCCTGCAATAACTTTACTTACGTCGTCCGGGCCTATATTATTCCAGCTCATATCGTTTTTACAGGGATGAGTATGTTGTTTTAGCAATGTTAATGCATGTGCTGGATTCTCTTCAGCAGAGGAATGGCTGTGGTTAAAAGTTTCTGCAAAAACATCTACCACAATTTGGGCGTCATCTGTGTACTTATTATTTATTTTCAGTGACAGTCTATCATCTCTTACATTACTGATTTTCCCTCTATGTTTGTTTACTATCCTCCAGATTTCTTTAGCTGAATAGTTCGTTTTATTAAGTTCATACTGGACAGCGATTTTTTTTGCTTGTCTAATTACTCGTCTGTAGGTTCTAATGTAATTTAGCTTATAATGTAACAACGTCCTACCAGCTGTAGATACGTGGGCCGTCACTAGAAATCTTTTCATTTTACTAGACGTCTTTATACCCTTAGTTATCCAACTCAGTTTTTGCGTTTTTTCTAGTCTAATCTTTCTTTTCTTTTTCTTAAAACTCTCCGCGTAGATTTTGTTCAAATGTCTAATGAAACAACTTATGCCGTAGTTAGACCAATCATGACTCAAAATTAGTTCACGAAATTTGTTGTTGTTAATTTTGGTATATACCCTTTGCTCCTTCATTATGGTTTTATTTGAGTTATTCCCAGAAATTGCAGACGGCAGGGTTACATCGCATATTATTGCCGCATGGCCGTCAGAGATACCATTGTGATCTATTAGAGTATTTGCTATACAACCATCTGGAAGATTTGTAATGAAGTTGTCTAAGCAGGATTGGGCTCGGCCCTTAATATAAGTCACCGATGAAATTAAAGGTCTGAAACTATAACATGTTAATAGTGTTAGAAAGTCAGATCTTTGCTCAGACTCAGCTAATAGGTCTACGTTAAAATCAACGCAAATTATGCATTTCCTGTTAAAGAAATACTCCAATAATTTCTCTAGTTGACCAATAAAGGCATCAAAGTGCTTCTTTAGTGGATTTCGGTAAAGACAGATTACATTAATTTCCGTTTCTACATCTTTAATACCACAAACCTCAAAGTACTCCATTTTATATAATTTCTTACAAATTTGTAATTCATTAAATTTACAATCTTTGGGTGCCAAAATTAGACTACCACCTCTTATTTTATTTGTTCTGGTATTATAGGAAATTACGTTAAAATTGGTCAAATGAAATAATTCTACATTCTTACTATTCAGAAAATGTTCCGTGATACATACATAACGTAGTTTTGAGTTACATAAGGTCTCCAGATATAAATCCAATTCATTCATTTTTGATGTTATACTACAAACATTCTGATGATACACAGAAATAGTCTGCATTACATTTTTGTGAAAGTTTTTACAGGAACCAGATGTGGATTCAATATTCGGCACGAAAAAATTTTTTATCTGTTTTTACTACTGGAAAGTATTCCAGTATCGTGCCTCTATTTGTTTTACCGGTTTCAATTACATGAGTCTCATTAGAGACAACCGAGGGTACACTTTTACTCAAGTTGCTACTATTATTTTTAACTTTCTCTTCAGGCAATTCTACATCGATTGTAACGTATTGTTGTATATATTTCGCAATATCATTTAAGACTACTTTTATTCCTTGCTTATTTATAGTGCCATTGTATTTTGAAAACATACGAAACGAACATTCAAGATTCTTGTTAGAGTCTAAAACATAACAATATTGAAACTTTTGATTGTCAAAGTGTAACAAGTTAATAAACGTTTCCACACGTGTATTATAGATGTTTGTTTTGTAAGAATATTTATATGTTGGCTGACATATTATAACATTGGTATGTTGTACAGTAAGAAGTTTTTGTTGTAATTCCTCTACTAAATTTGTATAACCTTTTGATTCTATAAAATCTTCTTCACCTAACATTATCACACAATAGTCTTGAAACGTGTAGTCTTTAAGTTTTTCTTTCAATCCAACCAATAGTTGACTAATACCGGCTCCTGGCATACGGTAGTGACACATACTATAATCACTAAATTGATTTCTTACTGTGGTAGCAATTTTGTTGCGATTGATGGTAGTAATTAGACATAATTTAGCATTTTTCTTCGCTGTGAATTTTGCTTCAGTATTATGTGAGATATTCTTGTCTAAACTTTTTTGCTTAATTTGGTTTTCGTTCTGGTTGTTGGTCTGTAGGCAATATCGAGTAGTAGTACTCATTGAAGCTTCCTCGGTTGCTGTCTTTGTTGTTTCCATGGTTGGCTCATTTGATTTTTCTTTTTGGGATATTCTTTTTCTTTGGTCTTTGTAGACATGCAGTGGTGTAGACACATGGGGTCCCTTCATTTTTTTGGAAGTGTTGAGGTCATCAACGGTAACAATTTTATACATCTTAATTATTTTTTCTTGTTCTGTGGTCTTTTTTATTAATTCTCTATTTATTACATTTAGATTTTCAATCTCATTATTTGCTATGGCTACTTCAGATTGTAATTTTTTACATTTCTCTTTTAATTCTTCGATAATCAAAATCTCATTGGCAGTGACATCAGGTAAGCTTTGGCATGTTTTCTCAAGATTGATTGCATTATTAGCATGCTGTTGGCTATCATTTAGTGATAGGTAGGATGTTGATAAATCAGGTAAGGATAACTTTCTTCTATTTCGAAAAGTCACAAAATCGTTTTCTTTAAATTCACTTTCGGAATCGCCTTCGTCGTATAATCCTTCAAAAGAATTGTTTGTTGTTATGTTTATTTGGTGCGGTGACACAGTAGACTGTTCATTACCATATCTACATGAGTCGCATAGACATTTGGCCTTATTTGCTGGAGTTTTTAGATGGAACAATTTTTTCGAAATGCTTGTACAATCTAAATGCAAGCGCTTTTTGCATTCTATACATTTTATAAAATCTTTGTCTGTAATATCCATATTGCATTTCCCACATAATTTTGCCATGTTTTGGACAAGTTTCTATTTTTGCTTAAAATCATGTATTTATAAACGTACTTCGTATTTTAGTCTTCTCGTCACTAGATGTCGCTGTTTGATATAATTTGTGTCATCACTTCGTAATCCAAGCTTGATCAAGAATAAAATTCCGTTCACAAAAAGTCGACCCGGCTGGGGTTCGAACTTGGTACTGTAGGACCAAAGTGAGAGCTTCTATGCCATTTGTCCAAGCAGGTTGATACCATACGCTGCGAAATTTTCTATTTGTATAACTCTCTAATAAACGCGTTGTCAGTTACAACTTGGTTGGGTCCAAAGTTCAACTTTTAAAATTTTTGACAAAAATTACCCACTAATATTTGTGATGATCGCAAATTTAGTTTTTCCACTATTTCACTAGATTTCACTGCACAAAATGTTTTTTATTGTCTTTAATAATTTTGTATGTTAATTATATTTCTATAAACACGTCTTTAAAATGGTTTTTAGTGATGTGTAAATTCAAAATTTTGCAAATTAAAATTTCTTATTAGCACGTAAGAGTTAATTAAATCCTACACTGTCACTTGTTTATTGTCCCACTATTAACAGTTTTTTAATACTTTTTGGTTAGATTATTGTATTTGTAATTTTTTAATTATTATATTAGCGCAGAGACTTGTTTACCGTGTTACGCCCTCTAGCTCTGTTAGACGATCGCTTTGTTATAATTTCAAATGTTGCTGTTCCATAAATAACGAGTTGAGAAAAAATTCGGCCGTTTTTGTTTTCAATGCGTTATTTATCGAACCAGCAACATTTGAAATCTTAACAAAGCGATAAATATATACTTTATTGTCTATACTAATGCGTAATAGAACATTATTTTACTTTTTCATCTACGTTTACCAGCTGTCATTCTCGTTCAAATGGCGGCGCTAGTGGACGGAATGCGCGCTCTTAATAACTAAAATTGGTGGAACAGGAATTAATAGCATGGATTCTTCTCAGGTACCACCAGTGGAAGTAGAAGCTATCATCTTACAACACTCATCAGTAGCTGATGCAGGAGTTGTGGGTCTTCCAGACCTGGATGCAGGAGAACTGCCTCTAGCGTTTGTTGTTAAACAACCAGGAAAGAATGTTACTGAGGAAGAATTGAAGGCATTTGTCGCTGAACGGGTAAGTATTGACAGCCCAATTACAGAGTTGCACAAAAATAAATTCAATTTAATAACACATTAGGTCTCCGACAACCTCTTTTTCTTCCTTATTTTGGGACTGCTAAATATTGGATTTGACGCTTACATAGAGCTAAGACATAGACCCTGGACCTCGATAAGCTAACTGTATGCCATAAAAAATAAAAAAAAGGTATGCTTGTTACCTTAGTGATCAAAATAAAAAAATGGTATAAAATGTATGCATGTTTTTTATGCAAAGGTAAAATGAGCTGCTGTTTTCCTTTTGTCAAAAAACTTATCAAAATAAAAATGTATTTTCATATTTATGCCAGTATGTGTTATGTATGTTCATATGGTGAGCTTCCTCATTTTTTGCGGGGGTTCAAGCCATATTCAAGGCAATAAATAAGAACAAATACTGACTGATAAGATAAAGTAATCTATGTAATATATATATGTGCAATAAAACAAAACAATTTAAGTATTTAAACGAATAAAAATAACGATAACCTAAATAGTCAAGTAATATTTTTATCTATACAGTCGTGACTTTTATACCACAAAGTTGGCAAACAAGCATACGGCCCGCCTGGTGGTAAGCATCACCGTAGCCTATAGACGCTTGCAATACCGGGGGTATCACTCACGCGTTGTCAACCCTCCCAACCCCCCCAAGTGGAGCTCTAGAGACCTTATTTACGGTAGGAACACAACATGGCCGAGACGTTATGCTATTTGGCTACGATCTTCTGGAAGGAGGACGGGCTGCTCCGATTTGAGCGAATCCGCTGTGCCCTGCCTCGTAAAAACTATTTGACTGACTATTTTAAATTTAAGGCACAAATTAATATTGTAGGTATTATCGAAACTTGCCCAACTTCGTTTGCCGGTTCGGTTTCCCGTGGGAATTTCCGAATAGTCCCATATATTTTACATATAAAACCGTCTTCTAGCTTGAATCTATTGCTGTAAAATGCAGTCAAGACCGCAGTAATACTTTTAATGTTAATGACATGAATAGGCTTTGCTAAAGCCATTAAATTTGATACGGGCATTGCCAAATTAAGGAAGAATAAAACGGTAACTTAAACTAAAAAACCCGACGGCGTTGGAATTTGGAAAAAATCGATAGATCAATTTCAACTCATTTATAAAATCAGTTAAACGATTGCTACTTTTTTTTTTGTTTAAAGTCAGGAAAATGCATTACTGCATGTCCCGCCACTTGGGGAAGCGACGGGGGTCTGTCGGGCTCGCCTTTAGCCAATGAGGGATACCGACTAAAAACCTGACTGTCTGCCACCTTCTCCGCCTTCACGTGGCGGGGTCGCGGGCACTGGTGATGCTTCCGCAAGGTGATGCTTGTCCTTGGACCCATCTCATTTGGGCACGGCTCTACAGCAGCGTGCGCGAATAGGCACGCTGCTCCACTCGGGGAAACGATTGCTATTTAATAAAGTGTACTTTAACGTCAATGAATATCTGGAAGATAAACTAATTTAAATGTCTGCCTCTCTTTTTCTAGTCAAGATGCTATACCTTAAAAGGTACATGTAGATAACTGCTATGTATTATGTACAGCAATATAATGTTTGTGTCACATGTGATAAATAAAAATAAAATAAAATAACATAAGAAGAAGAAGAAGAAATAGTTGCTAAGGCGATGGTTTATCACACACACATCTACATAATATGTTATACATTCTTATTGAAATTATTATTTCCTTTTGGCAGCTATCAAATCCGAAACACCTTCGCGGCGGAGTGCGATTCGTCCCTGAAATCCCGAAGAACCCCAGCGGGAAAATCATACGAAGAACCCTCAGATCTATGATTAATAGTACTAAGAGTAAATTGTAATTTGAATAAATAAACTCGCCATATTAATAATTCAATAAATGATTTAAAAAAAATTATCATTAATTCTTTGTTTTATATTATCAGGACTCAGGACAAGGTTTGTAAGTAAACACGTACAATTGATTTTTTTGTCATCAGCAGAAATTGCAGTTTTTTTTTTAAATATTTTCTGTCATTGCAATTGTGCCAGTTCTTCTTAGTACAAATCTGTCGTCTGAACTGGTGGTAGGAAAAATTGTGACGATTCGAAAGAGCTTATAGTAGGCCTATTTAAATAAAATAAAAAATAATTTTAATCGAATTTGAATTGGAATTGAGAGAAGAGAATAAGACACGCCCAGTGGTCGGGTGACTAATAATGACCACTTTGTTAAGGGCCGCGGGTTCGAATCCTGCGCAGCGCAAGGCAAACATTTTGTGTGCATGAACATATCCGTTTGTTTTGGTTTAGAAAGTTTAGGTGTTTTATTTGTTTAATAAGATATATTATAATAATTATGGACCATAGTAATGGATTGATTCACATGAGATGAAACGCTAAAAGCATCGAAATGAGCTGAATATCCCATCCCACTAATATTATAAAGGCTAAAGTTTGTGTATGTTTGTTACTTCTTCACGCTCAAATGGCTGGGCCAATTTTTATGATATTTGGTATGTAGGTAGCTGATACCTTGGATTAACACATAGGGTACTTTTTATTACGAAAAGTGCGCGATTCACGTAGGATTTGGTCAAAGGTCTGATAGTGAACGGCGCTTTATGAAGTTGAGCTAGTTTTTCTTATTTTTATATATTATATTATGTTATATATATAATATGACGATTTTTTGTTAGTATTCTACCCGTTGGGTGATTATCGGCGTGAATATATTCAATGATTACTTTTTATACATGTTATATCTATATACGTTTGCGGACTACGATCATTATGTAAATAGTAATTACGATAAAAACAACCAATGATATAATTATGTGTAGATAGACACTTAATAATTACCCAATAATAAATAGTAGACGTGTGGAGGTAGGACGAAATGGCACTGAAACAAAATGATCATGGTATAAAAAAAGGAAACATCAAAAATAAGCAGAAATTTATGACGCTAATACACGCTAACACAATAATCCATACTAATATTATAAATGGAAAAGTGTGTCTGTTTGTTTGTCCGTCTTTCACGGCAAAACGGAGCGACAAATTGACGTGATTTTTCAAGGGGCTATGTAAAAAAAAGAAGGGTCCTTAAAAACAAAATATCTTCTAAACTACTAAAATGTAGACTTCGATTTTTGGATATGTATTAGTTCATCATATAATCGAAATTTTGGAAAGAGCCAAAACACGACTGTCCTTTTTTAACTGAATACTAGACCATTATTTCCTTGCTTAAACGATCATATGTAACATATATAGTCATGTGTTAAAAGGAAGTTCATTAATAAATTAGGACCTTACTTATATAAAACGTGTTTCAAAAACTAGTAGATGCAATGTAAATGACAGGCCCGATGGTCGAGTGGCTAGCAACGGTCACTTTATCTCAAGGGCCGCGGGTTCGAATCATGCGCAAGGCAATCATTTGTGTGCATGAACATGTCTGTTTGCCTTGGTCTGGGTATAATAAGTATTTATTTACAAAAAATATATATTTAAGTCTATTTATCAGCAATCTAGGACCCATAGTACAGTCAAGAGCAGGTCCTTTACATATTGCACTTTGTACCGTTCTTAAGTTCTATGTCATAAGAGCCAAAATTGTACTGAAAGTGTAAAGCTCGACGTGCACATGACTGTACAAGCTTATTTTCTTAGTATGGGACTAACTGGCGTTCTGTGATTCGTCCAAGAATATTTATTTAAATAAGCCATTTTATGCGTACCAGTCTCGCAAAGATAGCCTATCTTATTGTTTTTAAATTATACATTGTTGATTACGTTTCTGTTGTGAAATTAATCAGTCCTTCAATGAACGTCGTGTAGTGCACAATGTTGCGAAACCCACTGTACGTTCACGGTCCGCAACCTGGTAATATACCAGCAAATTTGAATTTTGGTGATTATATCATAAAAAGATTGTGGGGACATGGTGATAAGATCGCTTTGGTAAGAAAGTCTATATTATTAATTGACTTACACCCCTTCCACACGGCCCATTCTAATTGGTCAATTTGTATACCTGTCCTTTTCTTTAAATATCAACAAGAACAGGACAATAGATCAAAATGAACCAAACATTGGGTGTGTGATGGTGTACATTCAGTCAGTTGCGAGCGAGCGACAGAAGCAGTGGTGTTTTGTCAATTGACAAAAAACGTTCTGTTAAAAAAGACAAAAAACGATCTGTTAAATAAAAATTGTCAAGTGGACGCCACTGCTTGTGTCGCTCGCTCGCAACTGACTGAAGGGTGGTGGTGTGCATGTGCACCATCGCAATGCCCCAAAATCTCAGTACCGGACAGCTTGTCTTTACTTTTGTGTCGATAGTTGGGCTTATAAATACATAGAAAACACCCAGACTCGAGAACAAACACAAATGCTAACACATAAATATTTGCCCCGAGAATCGAACCCACATCTTATGGTGTCGAAGACCAACCAACGTGCCACCGGGCTGTCATATGTCAGACATTTTATTACGTGCTTATTAATTTTTGTTTGTAGAATGTGTTCGGGCAGTTCGGCTCTCCGTCCGTCCATTTTCTAACTTCGGTACGCGAAGTTGAACAACGTAAACTGAAGTTAGGCATAACTTCATATCACTTCGCTAGACCAAGAACTAGCATAAAAATCTGCTAAATCTTGAAGTTATTCACGCAATTTTATTAAGAAAAACAATATCATGTTTAATAACAGTACATAGTGATATGTTATCATATTATTACATATTATTTGACTTATTTACAATGTTATCAGATAAACGCTGCTACGGACGAAGTCCTGACATACAGACAACTGGCACAAGAGGCAATGAATGTTGCTATCTCCCTCAGTCATATAGGTGTTAGAAAGGGAGAGACTGTTGCTATCTGCTCGGAGAATAGGAAGGAATTTTGGGGAGCTGTCATTGGATCCATATGCGTGGGCGCAGTTATAACTACTGTTAATCCTTTATATACAGAAAGTAAGTATGGTTATTATCTGTTCACGTTATATAAGGTCCTAATTTATTAATGAACTTCCTTTTAACACATGACTATAAAGGTTACAAATGATCGTTTAAGCAAGGAAATAATGGTCTAGTATTCAGTAAAAAAAAAGACTGTATTGTAAGTAGGTAGTTAGAAAAATTTTCTTACTAAGGTACTTGATACAAATAAAGCCTATGTTCTAATAGGGCCTATACGTTAGAAAACCCGAATAAATAAATCCAACCGCGAAAATACTCCTGGGATATGTTCATACGCGTCCTATAACCCGACAGAGAGCGAGATTGTCCTGCTAAGCGTCCCCCCCGTCTAAAAAAACGCATTCTTCGTACGAGGTGGGCGATTTCGTGCTGCGTTATAAAAATCTTGTGATTTCGAGCTAAGTTTTCTCCTAAATTAACACTGTTTTAGTATAAGCTTCTACTAGGGATTGTTTATTAATATTTATAATTAGCTATTTCTAACTATAATCTGCACTATTGGCTATGGGTGCATTAATTATGATTTTTTAAGGCAACTGGAGCGTAATCTCGAATAAGGCCTTAGGCCTTATTTCAGCACGATAGGCCATATTAATGATAGTAGCCCTTAATGAGAATCTCGCCACTTATTTAACTTTTATTTCATTACATCTACGTGTCAGCGTCATCTAGATATTTCAATGACACACTCCAACACAGATCCAGACACAAACGACGACACTCACTGTTCGTCGCCACTTTAAAAGAACTGCGAAATTTGATTTCCACAGAATTTTTGCCAACATCACCTGGTACCTAAACCAGATATTCAATTGCTGCAAAAAATATTCTTCTACGTGCCACATGCCAACAAAATTTAGTGCTGGACGTATAGATGAAGAAAAAGAAGAGGACGCAAATGTGCCCGGCAAATGTGCCAAAGCTACTAAGCTTCTTGCACCCTCTTGTAGATTATAGCGATACAAATGATGATGAGTCTTTGGAATTCGAAATTATGAGAAAATTCATTAAAAAAATCTATTCCAGCACAACGGCGCTTACGAATATATTCTTCTTCGGATTTAGAAACAAACTCTGTGAATGAAAGCTCATATAACGAGCCTCTACCTCGGCATTTATCAACTGACACGGTGAATGATAGAAGCATAAATGTGAATTTGCCTCAGAATTCAGGAACAGAGCATCAGCGTGTATATCTACAAGCCTTAAAAATCTATCGCGGGATCAGAATTCATCAGATGAAGATAATACACCTTTAGCACAAATAAGTACAAAGTCTCCTCTTCAGAAATTCATGCCAACACCTGATTATGGCCACATTAAAACTCAATCACGAAGAAAAGCATTAAACTACATTGGTCAAAGAGTGACAAAAGATTTATTTAATAAGGAAGATAGCACAAATAAGAAAATATTATCGAATAAAATAATAAAACCAGTAAGAAAAGAAACAAATAAGAAACGAAAAATATAAAAACTTAAAGGACTACTGACAAGAAGAAAAGCAGGAGATAGTTTTAGAGGAAAGAAGAATGAAAGCTGGTACCTGCCATGCCTGTCTTGAGGACAAAGTAGCAGATGTGCGATCTTGTAAAGATTGTTTTAAGTGGTATCACGAGGATTGCATTGGATTATTCCAATGCATTCCTCGTGATACCACTTACACTACACACACTTAAACTAAACACCAAAGATGATTTAGAAGCCTTTGTATGAAAAATTGAGATCTCATTTAGTTTATAAGAAATAAAAACTAATATTTAAGTTTTTAAAGTAAGAAAAAGTTGTTTTTATCAGGTGGCCTTATTCGAGCACTGTATTATAAATAAGGCCTGCCAAAAAGTTATTATTTTTTGTTTTTGATTAATTTTTTTGACAATTTATGATCGTAATCTTTAGTTTGATATAATGAATATTTAATTTTATTGTTATTTCATGTGTATTCCTTAATAAGTGAAATCTAGATTTAGCCAGAGATTTAAGAGATATTATTATATATTTTTTTGTAAAACTTTTCAAAATGCAAAGAAACCGTGCGTTTAATGTTATGTAGACTGTATTTTGTTTCATATGATCTCAATTTAAAGGTATTTCGTACTTAGTATCATAAAGGCCTTAATAAGTGTACCTGATTTATTATGGCCAAAGTCTATGTCTGCGAAACTTAATTATTTTGCTCAGATTTTATTATAAACTGTTACGCTTTTTCTTCGAATCCTATAATTAACGAATGAAAGATGCTAATTACCAATGTTTTTATTTGCTTGCCTTAATATTTATTGAAATATGAGCATTTAAAATTAGGTAGGCCTTATTTGTATCAAGTACCTTACATAAATTCATCCATATTCGACCATTTTGATATGTGAGACGCGTTGACGCGCCCTTCGCACCGCACTCCTAAACCTTTTTTTTCTACTGACGGATAGCTGCTACAAGAGAGGCGCATTTTACCAAGTATTTCTAAATTTAATACGTTTTTTTTACTGAATACTAGACCATTATTTCCTTGCTTAAACGATCATTAGCAACCTATATAGTCATGCGTTAAAAGGAAGTTCATTAATAAATTAGGACCTTATATAATATCTTTAACATGTCGTAAACATTATGTCTATTCTCATCTCTCTAGGCTGTAATGCTATTTGTTTCAAATTGCTGTCTCTCACGTAGTTGTTAAGGAGGGAAGTCCTTTCAATACTTCCTACTCCTCCTATTTTCCTTCTGATTAAATTCGTTATGAGTTCCAAGACAGCTGTAGTTTCTCCCCCGGGACGTCAATATGCTTCATCGCTTATAGTAGGAGAGCTAGCGAACCATCTGACTAACCCGTTTCCCACAAAGCTAGAAAATTTTTTAATGATGTTTTATTATCGGTCTGTTATGAAAGTACCATTCTGGCAGGCATCTCGCGGTTGCGTCATCATCCCTTAAAATTTTTTAAATGTCAAAAAAAAATTTTTTTTAATCTTTTTCCACAAGGCTACAATTTTAATACGGTGTAATTTATATATGTTTAAGTGTAAAAAAAAAATCGACATCCTATTTTGACGGTTGCAAGTATATGCCAGTCGATAGCAAAGTTGTCATCGGGATAGTAATTCATAACCTGTTCCCACATGGTTAAAATTTTATAGGGCATATTCTTTCAACTGTTTAGAAAGTGTATGTAAACAGCCAGAACATTCTGGCGGTTGCAAGGGTCTGCCAGACCGTTGCGCACACGCTCCCATCGTGCGTCATGACTATTATATACAGCTCGTCTGGCAGACCCCTGCAACCGCCAGAATGTTCTGGCTGTTTACATATACTTTCTAAACAGTTGAAAGAATATGCCCTAAAAATTTTAGCCATGTGGGAAACAGGTTATGAATTACTATCCCGATGACAACTTTGCTATCGACTGGCATATACTTGCAACCGTCAAAATAGGTTGTCGATTTTTTTTTACACTTAAACATATATAAATTACACCGTATTAAAATTGTAGCCTTGTGGAAGAAGATTAAAATAAAATATTTTTTGACATTTAAAAAAATTTAAGGGATGATGACGCAACCGCGAGATGCCTGCCAGAATGGTACTTTCTTAATAGACCGATAATAAAACATCATTTAAAAAATTTCTAGCTTTGTGGGAAAATCTATTCCTCAAGGCAGCGTACTCGGGTGTATATTGTTTCTCATATATATTAACGACCTGCCGAGAAACATCGACTCTACGAGCGTTTTATTTGCGGATGATTTGTCAATAGTATTTCCGTGTAAAGACAAAAGTGAGTTTGAAAACACTCTAACTAATATATTATCATCTATAGTGACTTGGCTTGAATACCACAACTTAAAAATTAACTTTGACAAAACCAAACTAATGCAATTGAAACCTTATCAAAAAAAAGCGTTAGATGTGAACTTCACGTTTGATGGTAGACTAATAGAATGTGTAGATACGTTTACACTACTTGGAATAAATATAGACACGGGTGTAAATTGGAAGCAACATGTAAACAGTACATCAAGCAAATTAAGCAGATTTATATATGCGCTAAAACATCTGAAAAAATCGACCGACCTAAAAACTGCCCTCAGCGCCTACTACGCTTATGCTCACGCCTGGTTAAGTTACGGGGTAATACTATGGGGAAACAGCACGGGAGCAGACAAACTATTTGTAATACAAAAGAAATGTATAAGAATACTAGCGAACATAGATAAAATGGAAAGTTGCAAACCGTACTTCATCAAATATAAAATTTTAACTCTTACGTCCATATATATCCTGGAAATTTGCAAATTTGTTCGTAAAAATAAACAGTTTTTCACACTTACTAGCGACCAACACACCCGATTGTATAATTTGAGAAATAAAAACAGATTGGCCCTGCCTGCATCTAAATTGAAATTGCACTCTTCAGGACCATATGTACATGCAATAAAAATATATATAAGTTACCAAGACACGTGCAAAACGAGGACAATTTTAAAAGATTTATAAAGATGTTGAAAGATTACCTTATAGAAAATAGCTATTAAAATCTGCAAGAATTTTTCAATTTATAAGCGAGTGGTAATGTAATGTAATTTAATTTAACTTCTGACATAACTTTATTTGAAATTTTAATTTAATTTATTTTAATTTTATAATTAATTTATCGCCTAAAAACTTACATTTTATATTTTGCTGTGCCCTCGCAGGGTTCATGTCTGAACTTAATGTAAATCCTACACCATATGTACATGCTATGTAAACACATGAGATGCAATAAATGATTGAGTTTGAGTTTGAGTTTGAAACGGGTTAGTCAGATGGTTCGCTAGCTCTTAGCCTATTATTGTCAATCTGTAGTCGCCGTTGTTGATCCTGGCTACACAGGAGACACATCGGTGGGAATGTGTGGTGGGTTTGTTCCGAATAATGCCTATTCGTTGTCATATCATCCATAATCACAGGGTCTCCCTTCAATCGAAGGGGATTAGAATGTACTCTGCCACTCTGCTCTAATGCGGATTGACGAAGACCTGTGTTTACACAGTACAATATGCATACTTTTTTTTTTTTTTTTTTTTTACTGTACTATAACTATCTAAATCATAGATTTAGTATTTACTTACTAGCGTATAGATCGGCAATGGTTTGATTGAGGCGAGACCTAAAACAAAATACACTAGTGTGCGTGTAATGTACATGTGTGCAAGCAAGATATATAATTTTGTGGATTTTCCTTTTTGTTTGAGTTACATCCAGGCACTGCACAGGTAATCATATTTAATCACGTCTTATTAACACAAAAACTACACTTAATAACCATAAATTTTGTAAAAATAAGTGGGATTTGTTTTTAACACGACTGACGTC
The DNA here is from genome assembly GCA_905163395.2 of Endotricha flammealis. Lineage (NCBI taxonomy): Eukaryota > Metazoa > Arthropoda > Insecta > Lepidoptera > Pyralidae > Endotricha > Endotricha flammealis. Next base: position 4,129,073 of record LR990883.1, read on the forward strand.
AGGCCGACACAGGCCAATAGCGTGTATAGGAAGAATGGTCTATCTATCTCGCTCTAACAAACGCGTATGCTATGATCTATCTCTTTTGCATTGCCGATCTATACGCTAGTAAGTTTATACTAAATCTATTATCTAAATATATATATAAAATTCAAAGTCCTGGCTGTTTTTATTTATACCACAAAGTTGGCAAACAAGCATACGGCCCGCCTGATGGTAAGCATCACCGTAGCCTATAAACGCTTGCAATACCGGGGGTATCACTCACGCGATTTAACTATTTAGTAAAAAATCAACGCACAGCCCACATCGCTGGGTCTAGAGATTCCAAATTTGGAATCCTTAGGACGTCTAGGGGTGTACTAAGAAAGGATTTTTCAAAATTCCCTCGGGAAAGAGATATACGCAAACGAAAATGCAAGTATACTAGTTGATAAATAAAAATTCGAATAAAATCCCATCACGCGATATTTGGTAGAAGACTTAAATCATATTTAAGGCGCTGCTCACCTCCTCATTTGGCTTACTTTTTCCATTTACAGCTGAACTAAAACATGTGTTAGGAATAACAAAACCAAAATACATGTTTACAACACCTGTCATTTACAATAACAAAGTGAAAATATTTAAAAGTTTGACATATTTAAAGAAAATAATATTATTTGGTGATGATAGAAAGACAAAAATCTTATACAAAGATTTGGCTTTCCCTGATGGGAATAGCGAAAAGATTTTTGAGAATAATAAACTTAAGAGGAACGTACGCTACGACGAATTCGAACCTGTGGACGTCGAGGGACAGAACGACGTTGTGGTTGTTATGTATAGTTCTGGTACCACTGGATTACCTAAAGGTGTCATGTTGACACATCTGAACATATTGACTTCGTGTATTAGTGTGTAAGTATTATGTATCAACTCATAATAATCCCACTGTAGGAATACGGGTCTCCGTTCAATCGAAGGTGATTACTGATTTGAGCGCACTCTGCCACACTGCAGTGGATTGGCAGAGGTCAGTGTTTCATGTCACCTGAAGGTCACCGAGGTTTAACAATTGTCTTCCATCGAAGACAGAGCACAACGGATTTCGTTATCTCGAGCTTCTCCGTGTTTCGGACTGATGATGGCTTAACGTGCCCTTAAGTAGTCTCGTCGCGTCGTCGGTCCGAAGCACGGAGAAGGTCGAAATAACGAAACCATCAAAACACTGGCTAGGATTGACGTTACTTGACTTACGTTTTCGTTTAGAGTGCGACACACAGCAAACGCCATCGAGTTCATTTTCTGATAAGACTAGCTACATCATAAAATGGCTACATTATGCTGAGGAATTTCATGATATAACCAATTATCAATATATTATTTACAGATCAACAACAATAAATGCAGATAGCATGGGATTCTACATAAACCCATGGTTTCACGTTATGGGTTTAGTCGGTGGCTTTGTAGGTCAAAGTGTTGGCAGGACTGTTGTATATCTACCGAGGTTCGATCTTGATCTTTATTTGAAGACCATTGAAAAATATAAGGTATTTATACCGTAAGGCGTTTGTCCACATACACCGTCGCCGAGAAGTCACCGAGAACGAGATTGAAGTTGACGTGAAGGCGATCGTTGTCCACCGCGGCAATCTCGGTGGTTCAGTCAATTTGTCAACTTCATCTCGGCCAGAAATAATCTCGTTCTCGGTGACGTCCCGGTGACGATCGCGGTGGACAAACAGCCAAGTGTTTTGTATTCTGCCACTTCGGGCCGTCACAAATGTCACAAGCTCGGACTGAGTTCTAGCGGAAGCGCCGAACTATGCGATAAATCGGCGGCCGGGATGACGGCGCTCGGATGGCGGGTGTGCGGTTGACACACGGCCATAGTAAATGTATGTATCGAAAAATCGGCGCCGTCATCAATATCAATAGCTGTCTCATTCATACAAAATAGGAATTGACATAATAGCGATTGAGATATGAGCATAAGAGTTTATTTCGTCTTTTTCTTTCTTAAAAGATCCTTCTGAAATGTTGGAGGTCTGGTAGAAAAAACATTTTACTTGAAATTGTAAAACACGTCTATGTGCCCGCGAAGGCCGACAGAATAAAGCAATTTTTAATTCTTATTTTCCAGATTGAATTTATATACGTGGTACCTCCAGTTCTGGTCGCGGCTGTCAAGTCCAAAGCGACCTACGACCTCAGCTCAGTGCGCACCATATATTCAGGCGCAGCACCATTACAGAGTGACACACTCAGCATTGTCAAAACTAAGTAAGTCTATACGAAATTTATTATTGCATATTCCATTCCGGTACCCTCTGCAAGCGACACTACTAGCTTCTATGAATCTCTTAGAAAGTGATTCCAAGCGCGGCGACACTGCGGCCGGCAGCACTTTTACAGAGATACATATAAACTGGGGCCCGATTCTACTAACACAAATGCACCAATGGACTCTCAATGGACTCTCAATGGTGTCTCAATTGTGTCTCAAAAGAATGCCGATAGTGTATCAGTGGAATCGTTTTTGACATTTGTTATGGACTTAAACAATAACATAATGTTTAACTTATTGTTTAAGTCCATAACAAATGTCAAAAACTATTCCACTGATACACTATCGGCATTCTTTTGAGACACAATTGAGACACCATTGATAGTCCATTGGTGCATTTGTGTTAGTAGAATCGGGCTCCTGGTGTCGCTTGCAGTCTGCAGTGTGCGGTTCGTCTTGGAATTGCAACGTTACTATGGGCTTCATAAAGAAGATTCAAGATCACCCAGCAAGCTTTGGAGACCTTTTGCTTCAAATTGCTGTTTCTCACGTAGTTGTTAAGGAGGGAAGTCCTTTCAATACTTCCTACTCCGACTATCTTCTTTCTGATTAAATTCGTTGTGAGTTCCAAGACAGCTGTAGTTTTCTTCCCCGGGACGTCAATAAGCTTCATTGCTTATTGTCTATCTGAGGTCGCCGTTGTTGATCCTGGCTACACAGGAGACACAGTGGTGGGAATGTGTGGTGGGCTTGTCCCGATAAAGCTTTGGAGAGAGCTATGCTCGGTGTTTCTCTACAAGAACGAATCAGAAATGAGGAGATCTGTACCAGAACAAAAATAACCGATATAGCTCAACGTAGAAAGCTGAGGTGGCTGTGGGCAAAGCACATAGCGCGCAGAACCGATGGCCGGTAGGGCAGGAAGGTCCTGGAATAGCGACCGCGTACCGGAAAGCGCAGCGTAAGACGGCCGCCTGCAAGGTGGTCAAACGACTTAAGGAAAGTCGCAGAAAGCCGCTGTATATGGCTAAGTTTCTTGCCAGTTAGTTCTCCTTAGTACAAATCTGCCGTTTGAACTGTTGGTAAGATGGGTTTATTACACTTCCAGCCTGATGGCTAGTTCGCAACAGAAATAGTAAAAGTAATTGATTTAAATTTCAGGTTTCCAAACGTAGAAGTTGTGCTGCAAGGTTATGGTATGACTGAAGTAACTCTGGGTGTGATCAGAGCTGCTTATGACGAGGCAGCCACATTCAAACCTGGCACCGTTGGTAAAGTGGTCGCTGGTCATGTTGTTAAGGTTGGTTCACAATATTACTTTATTGTACATTCAGCCGATGAAAGAGATGAGCAGGACCGTAAATATGATTCAAGTACCCCCGGTATTGCAAGCGTCTATGGGCTACGGTGATGTTTACCATCAGGCGGGCCGTATGCTTGTTTGCCAACTTTGTGGTATAAAAACAAGATCTACGCTGCATACTCTAAAATCGGTTCAGTAAATCCAGAGATTACTTTCTTCCCTACAATCTCACAAACTTTACCTCTTTATAAAATTTAAGATCAGTATATTTCTAACTTTTCAGGTAGTAGATACGGAAACTAGAAAAGTTCTAGGCCCGAACCAGAGTGGTGAAATTTGCTTCAAAGGCAGTCTGGTGATGAAAGGTTACGTTGGTAAAGACAAAAAGGATGACTTCGATGAGGAGGGCTTCTTCAAATCCGGTGATATAGGCTATTATGATGAGCATCATCATTTCTATATTGTTGATCGATTGAAAGAACTCATTAAGTATAAGGCTTTTCAGGTAAGGTTCTTTATTTAATACTATTTATTAGAACATGAACAGTGAGGAGCTCGATGGCGTCGCTGTGTGTCACGCTCATATGAACACGCAAGTTAAGCGACGTCGACCCTAGCCAGCGTTTGAATGGGTTTCGTTATCTCGAGCTTCTCCGTGCTTCGGAGGACACGTTAAGCCACGGGTCCCGGCTGTTGTCAATGGATGACAGTCGTAAAGCCAAGTCGGTGCCTTAGGGCGGTTTGAAAACACCGACCTCTGCCAATCAGCATTGAAGCAGCGTGGCAGAGTACGCTCTAATCACCTTCGATTGAAGGGAGACCTGTATCCCAGCTGTTGTATATTAAATTAAATACTATAGTTTAGCTTGTGAATTACTTTATTATATGTAAGCACGTTTTACAATCAAAACCAATCATGGAGGGAAAACCCAAAAGACAATCTAGACAACTGACAGGTGAAAGATTGTGTGTTGCCAGAACCACTCTGGGATGATTATGGGTTGATATAATGATTAGAACATGTACACATATACAGCTGTAAGTTTTAACAGTGTTAGTCTTAATATGCAATCCAAATACCAGATGAGCACATCATTCATCAGTAAGTATAAAATATGTAATTAATAAAATAAAATCATGATCGTCCTCGTTCGACTTTGAGTTAAACTCTCTTTTGGAAGAGGTTTGATGGTGCAGTGTTTACTTGAAACTTTAATAAGTCTAAACTGTAACACGGAAGTGTATTCCCAGTAGTTTCAGTGTAGTCGCATGGATTTTTTATACCACAAAGGTGGCAAGCTTACGGCCCGCCTGATAGTAAGCCGTCGCCGTAGCCGATAGACGCTTGTAATACCGCCCGTATCACTCACGCTTTGCCAACCCTCCCAACCCCCCCAAGTGGAGCTCTGGAGACCTTACTCACCGTAGGAACACAACATGGCCGAGATCAATGCTATTTGGCTACGATCTTCTGTAAGGTGGATGTGCTTCCCCAGACGGGCTGCTCCGATTTGAGTGGATTATCCGCTGTGCCCTACCTCTATCAAAATACATACTGGTAATACTGGTATTTCTTTCCCAGAGGTTCAGGAACAATTTGGCCAGTAGACCAGTTAATGGAATTTCTGGGAAAAAACCCGTAGCACCATAATGGGACTACTTCACTAGCACTACTACCAAAACGAATAAGTATCCATATTTTTATAGGTCCCACCGGCAGAGATCGAATCCTTGCTCCTACAGCATGAAGGTATTCGTGATGCAGGTGTAGTTGGTCTACCGAACAGAGAAGCAGGTGAACTGCCACTGGCGTTTGTGGTCAGACAACCAGGGTCGAAGGTCACTGAGAAGGAGATTCAGGACTATATCGCCGAAAAGGTATGCTTTTAGCAATAAGGCCAAGGCCGCCTTGGTGCTCATATAAATACAATAAATAAATATAATTTGCGTATATCTCGTTTTCCCGTGGGAATTTTGAAAAATCCTTTCTTAGTGCTCCCCTACGTTATAAAAGGAACCCCTGTGCAAATTTTCAAGTTCCTAACCCTTATAATTTAGGCCCTGCGTTGATATGACAGTCAGTCAGTCAGTCAGTCAGCTTCACCTTTTATATATATAGATACATATCACAGGCCCAGGCTAATCAGAAAAGTTCGTTTTTCATCATGACCCGACCGGGATTCGAACCCGGACCTCCTGGGTGGCGGTCTAGCATGATAACCATTACGCCATGGAGGTCGTCAAAAAATAAATTGTAAATTAAGTAATGTTTTTTATTTCCACAGCTATCGAATCCGAAACGTTTACGGGGTGGAGTCCGTTTCGTAAACGAAATACCGAAGAACCCAAGTGGGAAGATACTTAGGAAGTCATTAAGGAATATGATCAAGCAAAAGTCGAATTTGTGATATGTAATAGTTAAGTAATATATTTAGAAGCGATCACATAAAAAAAAACGAAATACGCAATCTTTATAAATAAAAATCTATGTTTCTGTTTGTCCTCAATGCTTTCCGAAACTATTGATCAGATTGTGATGAAACTTTAGTAAGGTGTTCTGGGGACGCCCGAGAAATGGCAAAAAAAATTTATAAATGATTTAGGGCAGGGTAGGGTATGGTGAGCGTAGTGCCTCTGCGGAACAAAAGTTCGCCGAAAAATTCAGTTTCAAATATGGCTCGATTGAACAAGCATAAGCTTGCCGTACCAAGCCTCAGACTTCATAAGACGGGTAATTGTTTCATAGGTATAAGCATAAAAATGTTCAATAGACTGCCACAAAGTTGTATAGATTTGCCTCTACATAAATTTGAATCCACGATTGCTTGATGAAAAAGGGTTAATAAAAAGTGGAAGATTATTTTAAAGATAAAAATTTGTGGTCACTATAATTTGCTTTTCTTATTAATGTTTTTTTAATGTATAATAAAAAATAAAAAAAACAAATGTTAAAATGGCTTTTAAATAAAGGCTATAGTTGAGTTTCTTGCGGCACTTCTTCTCAACAGGCCATTCACGTCTGAAGTGCTAGTAGAATAAAAAAAAATTGAATTGTAAAAGTATTACTTGTAAATATTTTTTTTTTTAATGTCAAAATTCTTTGCAAACAGTACAAAATGAACACTTTGTTATTTTGTACTGTCAATGTCAACTGATAACATTAAGTACGTAGCCCGACTTATAAAAAAACGAAAGATAACTAATGAATTTAAAGACTTAACGCGTTGCGTAACGTTTTAGTTTTTTATTTGTGTTCGAAATTTAGAAGCAATAAAATTTTAAACAAATAAAAATTGTTTTTTTTTATAGGTACCACAAAGTTGGCAAACAAGCATACGGCCCGCCTGATGGTAAGCATCACCGTAGCCTATAGACGCTTGCAATTGTTTATTTGTGATAAACAAGAAAATTAAAAAAATATTACGCCTTATTTGATATTGTATTAAACGGTTTCAATCTCGTCTCAAACTCAAGCGCTGTCCCGGTCAATTCCTATTATGTATGAGGCAGCGTTTGAGATTGACTCGAGATTTTAACTACTCATGTTACGGGAATAGTTCCTCAGATATGTATATTTCTAAAATAACAGCTAAAAATAAAGAACACCAAAAATTATCAATGACTTTTATTTATTACAATATTATGCCGTTTTTACAACGTTTCCTAGCAATAAGAATAACCTTATGCCATCAAATGTCATACTTTGTCCAGTTAGGTTATTCCCAACGCTAGGAGGCGTTGGTGAACATTAATTTTAACTTTATAATATCTCTTTTAGATAAAAAACTAACTAAGTGCAACAACGTCTTATTATGCTAACCAGCCCACACCAGCAAAAATTTGTTTCCCTAACGTTGCCTTGAAAAGATTATTTTTAGCAATGCTGCCTTGTTTATAGTGCATTATTCAGTAGCCACAGCCCACTTGTGATTTTTAAATCGGCCGATAGCTTGATCGTTCTGTGATTCAGTATGGATGGAGCTATTTTTATTTATTTATTTATTCTTTATTTCAGGCAAACACAGTGTTTACATAAGATGTTAAAAATAAACAAAGGGCCCATAGATATATACCTTAAAACTAAAATACATATAAATATAAAAACCTATATGGCAATACGCCCATTTGACGATTAAAAATCAGCATTTATCTCCATACTAATTCCAGAATGATCAAACTATCGGTCGATTAAAAATCACAAGTCGGTGGCTCTTAATGTATTACTTATTTACTGTTGTGCAAATGTGGCAAACATGCATACGGCCCGCCTGATGGTAAGCATCACCGTAGCCTATAGACGCTGGCAATACCGGGGCAATAAATAATATAACTCACGCGTTGCCAACCCTCCCAATCCCCCAAGTGGAGCTCTGGAGACCTTACTCACCGTAGGAACACAACGTGGCCGAGACCAATGCTATTTGGCTACGATCTTCTGTAAGGTGGAGGTCCTTCCCCAGACGGGTTGCTCCGATTTGAGCGGATTATCCGCTGTGCCCTACCTCTCTTATGTCTAAAATATATTAAATTATTCTTTATCTAAGGTACTATAGAATCCCGCGCAACTTCATTTGCTTTTATCCCGCTTTTCTGTGGAAATTTTACGTTTAAAAACGGCTTCTGCTAATCCGCATAGAGCAGCGTGACAGAGTACGTTCCAATCACCTTCGATTGAAGGGAGACCCGCATCCCTGCAGTGGGATGATTATGGGTTGATGATAAGTCTACTGTTGTCAATCACGCAATACTTTTGCCATCCTTAGCCAAAACTCTAAGATCCTTCCTTAGAATTTTCCCGCTGGGGTTCTTCGGGATCTCCGGGACGAATCGAACGCCCCCTCGGAGACGATTCGGGTTTGATAGCTGGAAAGAGGTTTTCAATATTTATTAATTAAAGAGAAAAAAAAAATTAAGGTACGCATAAAATTCCATCGAAATTCAAGATTATAAATTTTAAATTAAATTATAATATATAATCAAAATGTACCACTTTTATGTACATTCCATAAATGTAATAGATGACCAGAGCTAATGGGTCTTCTACACCTAACGAGTATAATGGCGAGATAGTACAACGATACTAGGCCGAGAGAGTGGGTACTCGGTACCGACTCTCTCGGCCTAGTAAACAAATCGTAGTTCTAGTGACTCTCTCGCCACTCTGCTCGGCTGAGACACTCGTCAAAATGTTCATATCTACCGAGCACTCTGCCGAGGGCACTGTCTCGCCACTGTACTCGTTAGGTGTAGGAGACCCATAAGAATTAGGAATTTTCTGTACTAATATTTAGCGAAACCCTCGCAACTTCGTCTGCGTGAATCCCGCGCAATTTCGTCTGCGTAATTCTCGTGCAACTTCGTCTGCTGAATCCCGATTTACTGTGGGATTTTCAAAAAATATTTCTTATCGGATGCCTACGTCTTACAAAAACACTGATGTGTTATTTGTATGAGTTCCTAAAACTTGGGACCCTCCAAATTTTAGGTCTCTACGATCTGCGGTTCAGGCTGTGCTATGATCCTTCAGCCAGTCAGTCATTCAGAACAAAGCATTCTAAATGTATAATATGTACATAGATCGATTTGTAAAAGATCATGTCAACTCCAGGCCTTGTTTAAGAAAATATACCTTGTCAGCAACAAATTCAATTAGTTCCTCATCAGTAACAGTCTTGTCTGGTTGGACTGCGACAAATGCTAGAGGCAGCTCACCAGCTGCTTCGTCAGGTAGACCCACCACTCCAACGTCACGAACTGCTGCATGTTGAAGAAGAACTGCCTCAATTTCTGCTGGAGCTACCTGGGAATAGAATTATTTTTTACTAGTCAATTAACTATATTATAATTTGTATTTCGGATGACGGATTCTGGTCTGACTACAGTTGTTCCGTGTAGGGTCGCTGACTCAATGTCAACATAGCAGCACGGCGAATGGCGTCTCCGAAATATATAAATTTAGATTCATATGGGACCAGACCTAAATTTAAAGCAAAGCTATTTTCTTTCAAAGTTGTATACACTCTCCACTGTGTGAGAGTTCTACCGCGAATAACAGAAGAACAAACAGCGCATCAGCGCTAGCGCTACATTAACTCAAACCAGCGGGTCTATTCCCGTATTTTTTTTAATGTCATACAGTAGACAAACAAGCAAGCGGGCCGCCTGATGGAAAGCGGTCACCGCCGCCAATGGACATCAGTAACACCAGGGGCGCTACCAATGCGTTGTCCACCAAGGAAGTTGGAGGAAAGGAAGGAGGAAGGGAAGGGAAATAAGGAGGGGGAAAGAGGGGATAGGGAAGGAGTTGGGCTTCCGGATCTCTCACTCACCGAACGAAACGCATTCCTGCTTCACGTCGATATTCTATGATAGGGTGGTACTTTCCCGGTCGAGCTAGCCCATTTCATAATAATTGCTCTACCACTCCAAATCTATCTCAATGGCAGCGTTATCTTGCTCATACAAAACGAGCGAGATATTATGGCTTGAGATTCATACATTTTGTATGTCTAGTCTATTGACTGTTTTTGTTACAAAAATATCATGTTGCTCAGCTTTACAACATGATAATTACCTGATGACCCATATACTTGATGACTTCCTTCAATCGATCAGTAACATACAAGTACTTGTCTTCATCATAATATCCTATATCTCCAGTCTTGAAAAAGCCTTCATCATCAAAATCCTCGCCTTTGTCCCTGTTGATATAACCTCTCATAGTTGTAACGCCTTTAGTGCATATCTCTCCCATTTCATGAGCGCCTAGTACTTCACGCGTTTCTATATCGACTATCTGAAAATAATAAATTACACAATTTACAAACCCTTATGGCCGAACCCAATATGCGATCTTAATCCTCTATCAATGACTGGTTGTGATTTACGGAAGTATTGATTAGTAGTTTACTTCCATAGATTAAAAATACGATGCATCGATTGGTTACAGAGACGCATAATCTTCGATACCCGAACCCAATATGCTATCTCAATCCTTTTTTAACAGTTGGTTCTGAGTAGGTCTGCCGAATACCGGTTTTATTAAATACCGGTATTAATACGGCATTGTTTTCAAGAGCACTCTATGGAATTAGGTTTGCCTGTAGAAGGTAAATTCTCAAGTAAATGTAATAAACAAGTTTCTCAAAAATTATTGGGGTCACAACGAAATATTCGCACCCTACCAACCATGTCTGTAAAGCGAACCGTACCCATTTTTAAGTGGTATGACAAGAATAGTCGCTCTTTACATGTAGCTCTTTATGAAATTTTTGATGCGCCAAGTTTGTTTATTTTGATAAAAAGTTATAGGTTGAGGAGCACGGGAACTGTGGGTCAATTTACTGTTTTTAAATAGTAGTGCACATTGTGCTGATTTGAAATGACTGTTTTACCAGCTGATTTCAATCTTCCATGGCTAGGACTGAAACCAGCGAGGAAGAGCATGACTTCTACTTTACTCTCATATCATCAACGCCAAATTCAGTTCTTTAACATTGTTAAGGACTAAATTTCTTTGTGGTATCCTTTTTCAAAAGAATTCCCAGAAACCCGTACAAAGCCGGTGCGGGCCACTACTATCTTTATAAAGAGAAAAACGATAAAATACTTTCATATTTCCTGTTCTAGCTTGTCAATACATACCTTAATAGTGGTACCATCTATAACTTTCCCAACTGTACCAACTTTAACAAGTTTCCCGTCAACATAATCATCAGTAGTGATGGCTAAAGTGCATTCAGTCATTCCGTAACCTTGGAGAACTCCAGGACAGTTTGGGAATCTGGAAAAACGTATATCAGATAATTTTAAGTAAAACGACAGAAAAAACCGACTGGACCAGTAAACTCCTACCCTCTTATTAATAAACAAAGATTAGCCAAGGTTTAACTAAAACCTATTTTGTCACTACATTTAATTTTCCTTAGGAATGACAGTGACAAAACAGGTTTAAGTTAAACCTTGGCTAATCTTTGTTTATTAATAAGAGGGCTAGTGATCATGTATTCTCGATTGCTTGACGGTTGACGATTAAGGAATACACAATGAGGAAATCGACACGACCAAGAGAGACCAAGACAGAGAGGTAGGGCACAGCGGATAATCCGCTCAAATCGAAGCAGGCCGTCTGGGGAAGGACCTCCACCTTACAGAAGATCGTTGCCAAAAAGCACTGGTCTCGGCCATACTGTGTTCCTACGGTGAGTAAGGTCTCCAGAGCTCCACTTTTTACAGGGTCGGCAACCAGCGAGTGATACCCCCGGTATTGCAAGCATCTGCGGTGACTGCTTACTATCAGGCGAGCCGTATGATTGTTTGCCACATTGTCTTAAGACGTTTTGACGAAGAAAATATATGAAAACTCGCTCGCACGCACGTGTGATAACAATTTCCCACTGCGATATGACACTGTCTGTTGTTTTCTGCAATAAAAAAAATACATTTGGGGCTATTTGCAATAGCTTACTTGTTATGTATGACTTCAATAGTTTCCCTGTGAAGGGCCGCTGCTCCACATACAATCCTATTGACAGAGTTCAAGTCATAATTAGCTGATGATTTGGAGATAGCCACTAACATTGGAGGTACAGTCATTAGTTGGTTTATCTGTAAGAGAGAAATTTTGTTGGAAGAAGTTTTGCAAACGATCATTAAGTTTTTTTCTAAAGTTATGGCTTCTGTATTCTTATCGAGATTTCAGAGGAGTTTCCTCCCGCGAACGCTGAAGCTGAGGAATGAGATCTCCGTCGAGGTATTTTCTATAGACTATAATATGGGTTACTTCAAGAGGGGCATTAAAAGATTTTCACAGGGTGTTGTATACGGAACGGGGACACAGGTGATTAAAACGACGGCTCGATTTGCATTGAACTTAATTAGGAACGCGCGAGTGATACTCTCGGTATTGCAAGCGTCCATAATAGGCAACGTCGACCGCTTACCATCAGGCGGGCCGTAAGATTGTTTGCCATTTTAGTGGTTTAAAGGACAAAACGCCCGTCCTTACTCTCATTTTCGCCTAACTTTGCGAGAATGTAGAGCTATCATAATTGAAAAGTTAAGGTCAATCAAGTTAAGAGTCCCTATAAGCCAGAAGGCCAGAAAACCGAAAATACTACTTTTTTCAAGGCTAATTTCTCAATAACTATAAGATTACTGGTAATTTACTTAACACACAGTCATACATCACCTATTTATCTAGTAAGTTTTTTTTTTTTTTTTTTTTTTTAAGTAAAGTATTAATATGTAATTCCTACTTTAGAATATTACAATCTAGCTATTGGCTAATTAGTAATTTAACTTTAACCTAAACTTATAAAACGTATAGTCTAAGAATATTGTCTATCGACTTATCTTAGTGTCTGTTAATTGAAAACACTTTGTTCATGTGTTATAAATGTTTTTGCACTATCACTAGTATTGTTTTCACTACACTACACTAACTCAAAGGGTTTAGTTCTTTTGAGCCTTCTCAATAGGTCTGTGTTATCAAGAAGCTGGGTTGCCTCAGGATTCACATGATGTCGAAGTCTTTGTTCGTGAGCCTCCGCACACTTTTGAATCACTTTATCTACGAACTCCATTTTAAGGTCCCGATGGAGATTGTCGTTTGTGAAGTACCAAGGTGCACCTACAATGCCCCTAAGTACTTTATTTTGGAATCGTTGAATAATTTGTCTATTACTATGTTTGGTACAGCCCCAAAGCTGTGCGCCATACATCCACACTGGCATGAGGACTTGTTTGTATAATAGTAGTTTATTGTATGTTGACAGGTTGGAGTTTCTACCGAGCAGCCAATACATGTCTCTATAACGTATTTCTAGCTCTTCTCTTTTTTTCTTGACGTGAACTTTCCAGCGTAGTTTCGCATCTAGGGTCATACCAAGATATTTGGCCGTATTAGAATACGGTATTGGTTGGCTATCTATATACACTGGATGGTAGTGCGGATTTTTGTTTGTAAAATCAATGATTTCATCATTTTTGAGCCCACTTATGAACTTTTGTAACAGCAACTTGGATTTTACTAACTGCCTCTTCATGCGAGTTTCCGACAGACATTATAGCAGTGTCATCTGCAAAAGTGGCAACTGTATTATTTTCTAATTCTGGAAAATCGCAGGTGTATAATAAGTACAGGACCGGACCTAAAACACTACCTTGCGGTACTCCAGCTTTTATTTCCTTTAGATCAGAGAAAACATCTTCTTGTCTGATTCTAAACATTCTGTTTGAGAGATATGACTCTAGTATAGTCGTAAACTGTTTTGGCAAAATTGTATTGAGTTTGTATATTAACCCTTTATGCCAAACTTTATCGAAAGCTTGCGCAACGTCTAGAAATATAGTCGAGCATACTTTCTTTTCTTCTAAAGATTTTTCTATAACGCTTGTTATCCTATGGATTTGATCTATGGTAGAGTGTTTTTCTCTAAAACCAAACTGATGATGTTGTATAAGATTTTTTTCTTCTAATATAGGCTTCAATCTTTTGAGAAGTAGTTTTTCAAATAATTTGGATATAATAGGTAACAGGGAGATTGGCCTGTATGATGTCGCATCATGAGGTGGTTTTCCCGGTTTTGCTATCATGATCACTTCAGCTACTTTCCATACATCTGGAACTGTCTTTAGTCGGAAAGCAGCATTTATGATGTTTGTTAATTTGACCAGTGCTTTGCGTGGTAGATGTAGCAAAATTTCTCCAGTTATAAGGTCGTATCCTGGAGCTTTTCTTGGATTCATGTTATTTTTAATTTCATTTGCAATTTCTTTTGGTGTGACTAATTTTATTATATCTAATTCTTCTTCTTGGAGAATTTCATTATTGGTTAAGACATCATTTCCTTCATTTGGCTGAAATATTTTTTCCAAGTGCTGTGCAAATCTCTTTGCTTTTTGCTCGTTGCTTATTGCCCAATTTCCATTTTCCTCCCTTATAGGAGGAATTTGCAAAATAGGTCTTTTCATTTTTTTTGTGGCCTTCCAGAGAGAATAGTTCGTGCTACGGTCATTTGTCAAATGCTCTAAATACTCTGTGAGGTTTTCATCTTTAAAAGTCTGTATGGCTGCTCTAAGTGTTTTAGTTAGCTTGTTTAACAGTTGTTTGTCATATGGACACCTCGTTTGATGCCATTTCCTCCTTTGTCTTCTTCTTTGGACTACTAGGTCCATTATTTCTTTCGGATATCTATTTCCTTTAGTTTTCCATTTAACGACAGGCGTGTTTTGCCATGCTGCTTGTTGGATGTCAGTTGTAAACTTTTCTACTTCTAAATTTAATTGATCTATGTTGCGTAATGGTACATTAAGATTAATTCTAGTTTCTAAATCGATTTGAAAACTTTCCCAGTCTGTTTTTCTATTTACTAATGTGGGGTTGTTTTCTTTATGAATAGGCTGTTCACTTAAGGTCAGCGTTATAGGTGAATGATCTGAGTTTAAATCAAACTCTTCCTTGATATCCATATGATAGTTCGAGATGTTTTTATAGATAAAAAAGTCAATTAAATCTGGTATTTTTTTCGGATCTGTGGGCCAATATGTTGGTTTTCCAGTAGATATTGTATCACATTTGCTATTTTGTATGGCGCTAAGCAATTCTCGTCCTTTTGTAGTTGTTAATCGGGACCCCCAATGTACATTTTTAGCATTTAGATCACCCCCGAGAACAAATCTATTTCCAAGTCGTTGTAAGAAGCATTTGTATTGCTCTTGCTTTAGCGAGTACCTTGGAGGGCAGTATATTGCTGACACGGTAATTGGGTATTTTTTTGTTTTAATACATACCGCTACAGCTTGCATTTCATGTTCCTCGTGTTTAATACTTTCGTAGTGGCATAGATTTTCATTTACGATTATAGAGCTGCCTCCCCTAGCACAATTGTCCGGGTGTAATGCATGGTAGATTTTATAGCCTTCAAATTGTATGTAGGAATGTTTGGTGAAGTGAGACTCTGAGATTAAGCACACATCAATTCTTTCAGTATCTAGGACTATTTGCAGCTCGTTTTTATGTTGCAAAAGTCCATTTGAGTTCCAAGCCATGATTTTCAAATTAGTCATGGTTGTTGTTTAGTTGTAGCTCCTTTAGTGCTACTTTCGATTTTTTTAAGACGCTCGTTAAATGATGACATTAATTTGAGCATCGTGTTCAATTTATCTTCTATACCAGCATTGTGCTCAGCATCATTTGCATGTTTGGAGGTTATTTGTGCGTAACTTTGTTTGCCAGTATTACTCACGACTTTTTGGTGTGATTCCAATGTAGTGGATTCGGGCATTTCGGTATTTGTCGGTATGCGTGATTGCTTCGACAGCGATTGTTTAGGTTGTTCTTTTTTCTTTTGTGTTTTGTTTTTAAAGCTTTGTAGCTCTTTGGCTACTACGCACCCTCTGTGTAAGCACATCTAGTAAGCTGACAATTTTTCGTTTTGATTATCATTCAATATTAATTAGAAAAACAAAAAAATCAAACATACGTTTTAACATTTTAACGAAACACGAGGTTTTCCAAGTCCTTTTTTAGCTAACTGGTAGTGAATATCAATCTCAAAAAAATTATACGTACTGGTCGTATAGTTTATTAGTAGGTGGACAAAAAATTATTTTTAAAATTTTTGAATCAATACTCAAAAAAAATTAAATTCCTCGCTGAATAACTCCAAGAAAATCGTGCGCGAAAACGTCATTTTACTCGTCAAAATACAATTATTTTGTCAACAACTTTTAAACGTTATGAAACTTGAGGTGTTTATCTAACCAATACAAATTTTTAAAATTTATTTTACTACACCTTTTTTTTGTAATAAATATTCTAAAAAAATGCTTATAATTCGGTGCGGTGGTAATAAATAAATAATAACCCATAGAAATGGTATATATATGTATATTATTAGGATCAAAACTGTTTGTTTCCGCTACACCGTACCACTACGATGTTTCGGACGCTCGCACGCACACTACTCTGATAAATATCTAAATTAGCGCATCGAAACTTGAAGGGGCTCTTAACATTTTATTTGTTCATGTTCATTTATTTTAATTTAATTGTTTAACAGGTAAAAATGACAGTTTCCTGATTTTTTAAGATATGACCTTCAATTATTATCGTATTAAAAATTTAAATATTGTTTTTTACACGCTTATATTATTATCTTATATTTTGCCTGTCTCTAGGCTTCACACGCGATACCTAAATTTCCTGTGTGTTCGAAAGGAAACACGTGGCATCAGATAAAAACGTTGTGTTTCCAAAAAAATACACCTGGCGCTTATCGTGTTAAAATACTCACTTTATAATCCTGAATTGTCTTTAAGTATAGATCTACATCAAATCTTGGTAGCAAGTAGAAGGATATCCCAGTCGATACACCAATCATTGTCCCCATTAAACCCATGACGTGGAACCATGGTGTTAGAAGTAAAATGCGGGGACCTGTGTGTATTAAAACTCTGAAAAAGCAGTTTTAGAAACGTTTCAAAATAACTGTTATAACACGTTATAACTAATAACGGAAACTCAGATGAGGAGGGCCAATGGCAACGCGTGAGTGATACCCCTGGTATTGCAAGCGTCTATAGGCTACGGTGATGCTCACATAAAAAATTGTGGTTTTCTCCAATCCGCATTGGCGCATGGCAATTTACGCGTTCAACCCCCCCCCCCCCCCCCCCCTGATTGAAGGGAGACCCGTATCCCTGCAGTGTGGCGATTATGGGTTGATATGATAACAACTCATGAAAAAGGATTGGTATATAAAGTACTTACTGCATACAAGTAGAAGATAGAACGTTACATTGCTCCAGCATAACACCTTTAGGTTGTCCAGTAGTTCCAGACGAGTACATTATTATAATCAAGTCATTACTTCTCACATCGCAAACTTTGAACTCGTCAGAAACAACGTTCCTTTGCAACCTGTTATTTTTGAAAATAGCAGTTGTAACATCGTTATCCGTTACGTCATTCGGTATAACTAATTCGTCATATAACGTTATGTTTTCATAACGTTTCTCACCAAACACTATTATCATAATATTTAATGCTTTAAAAGTTTCCTCGTGTACCTCCAATGCTGTTGGTGAACAAATTATGTACTTTGGTTTCGATATATTAATAACGTTTTCCATTTCATCTGTCAAATAAAATATTAATTATTGATACTGTTATTTAAATCTACATCTACACTTATATTACAAAGAAGAAAGATTTGTATTTGTGTCTGTGTGTTTGTAACAAATACTACTGGACCGATTTCAAAAATTCGTTCACCTTTGGGAAGTTTGGAAGCTACGCCCCAAGTGACATAGGCTATATTTTGTTATCAAAAATTTGAGATATTATAACCCGTGCGAAGCTGGGGCGGGAAGCTAGTAAATAATATTTCGATGTCACGGTCACAAAACACACGTTGTGTCTTCTGTAGACCCAGGATCAACATCAGTGACCTCAGGATTGGCAAATTAATTGAAGCTCGATTGCCGAGCACCGAGCATCACAGTCTATTGTTACATTATGGTGCTCTCATTCCGGTGTTTTAAAAATTATTGAACAAATTTTAACATTCAGTGTGGGATCAAAGATAATAAGTTTTTTTTATACCACAAAGTTGACAAACAAGCATACGGCCCGCCTGATGGTAAGCATCACCGTAGTCTATAGACGCTTGCAATACCGGGGTATCACTCACGCGTTGCCAACCCTCCCAACCCCCCAAGTGGAGCTCTGGAGACCTAACTCACCGTAGGAACACAGCATGGCCGAGACCAATGCTATTTGGCTACGATCTTCTGTAAGGTGGAGGTCCTTCCCCAGACGGGCTGCTCCGATTTGAGCAGATTATCCGCTGTGCCCTACCTCTCTCCATCGTTTTAAAATGTCATTTATTGTTACAATTACCACCACCCCACAGAAGATCGTAGCCAAATAGCATTGGTCTCGCTCTCAGCCATGTTGTGTTCCTACGGTGAGTAAGGTCTCCAGAGCTCCACTTTTTACAGGGTCGGTAACACGCGAGTGATACCTCCGGTATTGCAAGCGTCCCTGGGCTACGGTGACTGCTTGCCATCGGACAAACAGCTTGTTTTCCACCTTAGCTGTTTAAAAAAAAATGCAATAACGTTACCGGTGTGAAAGAACCTTTACTATACTATGGCTTTATAAGACGAGAACAGATACTTACCCATTCCATATCCCGGGTTATATGGAGTAAAAACTGCACCAGTACATATTACCCCCAGAAAAGCACTCCAGAATTCTGGACGATTCTCAGAGCATAAGGCAACAACGTCTCCCTTTCGCACACCATGATGTGTGAGCGAGACAGCGAAGTTCATAGCCTGTTGGCTTAATTGCTTGTATGTCAATGTCGTGTCTGTGACGACATTTTTCTGAAAAATAAAAGAGATTTTTTTTATACATATCTATACTATAAACAAAGTCAAAAATATTTTATTCCAAGGTCCTCGCGGGCACTTTGACGCGTCATTTACATTAAATATAAATAAGCTGCTATTTAAATTACCAATGGAAACAAAGGAAAATGACTACTGGTAAAAGAAATGGCAAAAGAAAACCGGTTGCGGTTCTTTTTTTCCATCTACATCATTTTTTAGGGTTCCGGAGTAAACTACAAGGAACCCTTATAGTTTCGCCATATCCGTCTGTTTGTCCGTCCGCGGTCTAGCGCCTAGATGTTTAATGCTAGAAAGCTGTAATTTGGTATGTATATTACGAGTACACATATTAACAATGCCAACAAAGGCTGGAACAAAATTTTGATAAATATATTTTTTTGGGGTGCCTCCCCTACATGTAAAGTGGAAATGAAAATTTTTTTTCGCGTTGTGTCGTGCCGTTAGATAGGTCTCTTCAAAACATTGCGGGTGTGGGAAGATCATTTTTCGATACAATGATCCATTTCGGAATTATTTACATTTATCGTGTTAATACAAGGTTCCATTTTAGGGCCACTTTTATTTATTATATAAATTAATGACCTACCAAATGTCATCGAAGAAGATCTTGTGCTTTTTGCTGACGATAGTACAGTAATATTTAAAGAAAATGATCCTCTCTCGTTTGAATCAAACATAAATATATCATTTGAACTTATAGTCGACTGGTTTAAAGCAAATAATCTCAAAATTAATTTAAATAAAACAAAATACATGACATTTACTAATAAGAATTGTCAAAATCAATTAAATATCAATTATCAGAAAGAGCAAATACTTAAAATAGACTGCACGAAATTTTATAGGAATATATATAGACTCTAAATTAAACTGGAAAGAACAGATTAATTATATTTGCACTAGACTAAATAAATTTTCATACGCCTTGCACATGCTCAAGAAAGTTGCAAATATATCCACTGTGCTCAGCGCCTACCATGCACAAGTTGGATAAATAGTTAGGTTTGGAGCTCTCTTCTGGGCCAATGCTGCTGATAGAGAACGAGCCTTTAAAGCCCAAAAGAGGTGTAACCTTACTTCCAACAATATGGTATTTTAACATTACCGTCATTATATATATTAGAAGCGGCATGACTCGTAATGAGAAATATTGATGACTTTGATACATTGCGTAGTGTGAGATTAAACAAAACGTTACAAGCACAAAAAAGTAGGACCTCCAAATGTACCTAACTGTTTCAAAGAAAACAGGAAAATTAATATGTTTAGAGCCTCATTTAAGAAATTCATTGTCTCTAAAGCATACTACTCCATTGAAGAATATCTTAATGACCAAATTGTATAATTTCTATTTGTATAATTTTGTTTTAATTAACCACGCGGGCAGAGCCGCGGGTAACAGCTAGTATCATTATAAATTTTGTATACAATACTTAATTAAATATTTAAATTTTAATACAAAAAATTTGTAAAATTTTTTTTTATGAATAATTTATTTATTTATTTATTTATTTAATTATCTTTATTGACCACAATACACAAAGTACTGATACAACAGGCGAACTTAATGCTAAATGCATTCTCTACCAGTCAACCCTTGGGAGTGCAGAAATTCACGAAAGCGGCTTGTTAAAATTAAATATTATTAAATAAATATAATATACACATATACCTACATACATAATATAATAGATACAATAGATATATACATACATACATATATAATAAATATATAATACATATAGATGATTCCTATGCAACATAAACAATTAAAGGGGGGAGAAAAATAATAATAAAATTACGCGTTTAAAGATGACGGTGACGGATACATTAAACAAATGATGTCGATTCCTTAATCAAATCCAAAAAATGAGCACGCACATTCTTTTTAAAAATAAAAGCATTTTTGGTGCATCTAATAGGGTCGGGTAGCGCATTCCAGAGTCGTGAAGCATGAAGAGTGAAAGAATTAGACATAAAAGCAGAATGACAGAGAGGAGTGTAAAGTTTGAAAGAATTATCAGAACGGAGTTGACGGTCATGAGAGTCACAGAGAAATCGGAATTTATCTTTGAGATATTCAGGAGAGTTATGATTAAATAAAATAGAAAAGAGTGTTGTTAATATTCTCTGATGTCTGCGCTGGCGAATGGGCAGCCACCCAAGCTTTGATCGAAAGGATGAAATGTGATCATATTTGCGCAGACAGAAAATGAAACGGATTGCATTGTTAATAAGCCGATCTAGCTTGTTGAGGAGATCTTCATTGAGATCAGGATAACACACATCACCATAATCAATAAGTGGGAGAATCAGGGTTTGAACAAGTGTGACTTTGGTAGCAATGGGTAGAAAATGTCTGAGGCGATTCAGGGATCGCAGTGCCGACATAACAGAACGACTAACTTCTGCAACTTGCGTAGTCCAGCTTAGCGTAGCGTCAATGTGTAGTCCAAGGTTTTTGACACTGGAGCTAAATGCGATGACTTTGTTTTCGAACGTGAGAGGTGGAATCGAGGAATAATCAATTCGGGCAGTTTGTTTAGAGCTACCTACGATTAATGCTTGGCACTTCTTTGGGTTTACAGGTATCCCAAATGACTTAGACCAGTCGCTGATAAAGCAAAGATTTTCATTGAGTTTAATGACTGCATTGTTTATTTTATCCACAGGTGTCTGTATATATATCTGCAAATCGTCTGCATAGAAATGGTAAGAGCAACTGAGCGAAGAAGACAAAATATTAATAAAAGTGGAAAATAATAGAGGGGACAAAATGCCACCCTGCGGAACGCCTGCAGACAAAGCATTCCAGTCAGACAATTCACGACCAACTCGCACTGCCTGCTGACGTCCATGAAGATAAGAAGAAAACCAATCCAAAGCAGAGGAGGAAAAATTTAGATGTTTAAGAATGGTAAGAAGTAAATCGTGGTCAACCATGTTGAAAGCATTAGAGAAGTCTATGAGAGCGATAATGGTGACCAGCTTACATTCCATACCAACACGAATGTCTTCGGTTACTTTTAGAAGAGCAGTGGCAGTACTATGCCCTGGGCGAAAGCCAGACTGAAAAGGGGAAAGTAAGTTGTTGGAAAAAATAAAAGCGGACATTTGCTTATGAACAACAGCTTCAAGGACTTTGGAGAGGAACGGTAAAATGGAAATAGGTCTATAATTATTTAATTGCAAAGGGGTGGAAATTTTAGGAAGAGGTAAGACAAGAGCCTTACGCCAAAGGTGGGGATAAGTGCCACTCAGGAGAGAATAATTAACGATATGGTTAAGGATGGGAAGAGTAATTTCCATGACAGCGATGACCATGTCTCTACTCACGTCATCGCAACCAACTGCTTTGGATTTAATCGAGATAATGTTCTTACGAATGTCATCTTCAGAAGAAGGAGAAAAAGTGAAAGACACATTTGGAGAGTGTACCATGGAAGCAATCTTCAAGAAAGTGTTAGATTTAGTGCTATTATCAAGACAAGGAGCAGAGGAGAAATGGTTATTAAAATCGTTTAGAGAGAAGGGTAAACTCTGTGATTCGGTGGGTGACTTACCCAAACCAAGAGAGTGAAGAAACTTCCATTTGTTGGTCGAAGATGAGTTACTAATGTTGTCGTGGATATATTTTCGTTTAGCTGCTCTTACCATGGTGTTGCACCTATTTCGAGCAGTCTTATAAAACTGCCAGTTCATCTCTGACCTCTCACGCTTGAACACACGAAATGCCCTATCCCGTCGCGTCATTGCCATGCGTATGTCCCGACAAATCCACGGCGCAGGTGGCCGCTTAACTTTTACTAATTTTAAAGGCGCATGAGCGTCGAACAAGCTTAAAATTGTAACATTATAGTGGGAGACTTTTTCATCTATTGTAGACGCTTCAAGCACTGTGGAAAAGTTTAGCTTCGCAGCATCGGCCGTAAGTTTCTCTTTGTTAATTTTTGAAAAGTTCCGCATCAAAATAGTTTTAGGTTTAATTTTAGGTGGTCTTAATTTATACTGCAAATATATGAGGTCGTGCTTAGAGAAACCAGGAGCAGAGAGTTGCCCATGTCTGGCAACATGGTCAACAGAAGATGTGAGGATTAAATCAAGCCATGTATCAGGTGAAGAAGGGTTGTGGTGTGTAGGCTCTAAAGGCAGAATAGAGAGATTGACCGACTTGATAATGTTAAGAAGCTTGAGTGATTGAGTGTTAGTACTCATGAGATCCGTGTTGAAATCACCCATGATTATGTGATGCGTGTAATCCGAACAGAGAGATTCAAGAACAGTTTCCAGATGAGAAAAATAATCTATAGTAGGTGGACAGTAGACGACTCCGAGAATGGCTTTGGCACCCTTCATAGAAATTTCGAGAAAGAGATATTCAGCATTACCAGCATACGTGGAAGGAGAAGATAAGAGCACTTTACAGGGTATGTCACTACGCAGGTAGATGGCAACACCACCACCACCTTTCCCAATACGGTCCCAATTTAATGACACTGTTGTATTTTGCATGCCAAATATCTTGGCAAAATATGTGAAACATTTATTTCTTTATTTTAACACCTTGTATCAACCATATTTTATGCAAATAAATATATTCTATTCTATTCAATTTTCGTTTTGCACGGTGGTCCCACTCTATCTCCGAAAGTCTTGTGTTTAGAAATTTGAAAAAAATCATAATAGCATATGCTGAACCTTCAATGAAAACTATAACGGTGAAGTAGGCTCTATTGTTACCGAGTAATAGCCGACAAACTTATAAAATAAAATTTCTTCGATGAAAAATTACAAATGCATATGGCATTTTACTCGTCTGTAAGCAAGCAAAGCGTAGCAAATACGGAACCCTAAATTGTAAGTGGCTTGACACGTATTTGCCCGGTTTTTTGAAATGTTAACAAAATAAAATAAATTTTATATAGAAGGTTGTATGAGAAACCACGGAGTGTCATACATAAATAATAGAGTCGTGTTACACTTAAAATAACAATGATTTAAGTAAAAGAAATAATACTTAAAATCAGTACCGATGGAAATGCAGACCTGGCCCCAACATCCAAGACCCAGGCCAATCAGAATAAGTTAGTTTTTCATCATGACCCGATCGGGATTCGAGCCAGGGGCTTCCTGGGTGGCGATCCGGCATAGTAACACGCCACGGAAGTCGTCAAATGAATGAATTATTTATTAAATTAAGTATCGGTCTATTTTTTGAAACATTTATTAATTTATTTATAACCTACACTACACGTAGTATAACCTTTTGGGTTATTTATTAAAAAAATACTTACAAAAGCCACCGTTTCACCATAATGAATAATATTATTCAACAAATAATCACCAACATTTATATTAATGGGTAATTTAATATTACTATTTCCGTGCAGATAATTTGGTTTCATTTTATTTATATTTATTTTTCCAACACAGACTTCTACGCGACGCGATCGATTCAAGTTCGCTTGCAAAAAGAATTCCTAACAAGTAAGTCTTAGTTTTTTATTCGAATCAGGTATGACCTAGGCTTAAGGTACACGACTCGACAGTCACAAGAGGCAAATAATCTTAATTTAAGCAAATCTTTCGTTTACTTTAACATATATTCACAATTCATGACGCCATCTTCACCCAAGGCAATCTAGGCTTTAAACCTGTGTTATGAGGACAAGACAGTTTTATAATAATATATCTTTATTTCAAGCAACAGGTAAAAGATTACACGGGCTCATATTATAAATACCTTACAGACTAACATACATATTATATCACTTATAATTTTAATAAAATTAACTATTAACACGTAGTGTCGGCGACGTGTAGCGCGCGGTCTCCGCTGGCAGTCGTCCTCGGAATCTCCGGAATACGACTCTCTGCGGCCAGAAGTCCTCCTTCATAAAGGTCTCCAGATGGTGGGTCGGCACCCTCACCACAAAAGAATTGAAGTTCGTTCTGTGGTGGGATTCCAACCTTTCGACCCTCAGCGTGAAGTTGGTCTTCTTCCTGATGTAGTCTACAACCTCCTCGACCGTTGTAGACCAATGAAGTCGGGAGACGTACACCTGCGTCGATGGTGTCTCTGGACGCAAAAGGTGATTCGCTCCGGTCGGTGCTGTGCCGCGATGGTTGCGGCTGGTTGGCTTTCTCTTCTTTCTTTCCACCTTGACGAAGCCTTCCTCGTCGCAATTAAAATTACTAGTAAAACCCGTGCAAAGTCGTTTGCTAGTATTTATTTATGCACAATTACCTATCTGTACATGTAACGTATCTACATACGTATAATAAATAAATAAATAAATATTCTTGGACGAATCACACAACGCCATCTAGTCCCAAACTAAGCAACTAAGCTTGTACTATGGGTACTAGATTGCTGATAAATATACTTATATACTTTTTTTTTTGTAAATAAATACTTATTATACATAGAAAACACCCAGACCAAGGCAAACAGACATGTTCAGGCACACAAATGTTTACCTTGAGAATCGAACCCGCGGCCCTCGAGATAAAGTGACCATTGCTAGCCACTCGACCACCAGGCCTGTCAAAATGTTTCTTACCTACGTCATATTGTTTGAATATTATTATAATGTTACATTTTTTGCGGACAGTAGTACATTGTTACATAGACTTCTACCATCGAACTGCTCGTCACCGGCGGGGAATTCAACCTCACGCACTAGAACCAAAATGGTCGCGTACTGCGCGGTTTCAGAGGAGTTCCTCCCGCGAACACTGAGGCTGTGGAATGAGATCCCCGCCGAGGTCTTTCCTTTAGACTATACTTAGGGTTCTTCAAAAAGGGCATTAAAAGATTTTTACAGGGTCGGCAACGCGCGAGTGATGCGCCCGGTGTTGCAAGCGTCCAAAGGCTGCGGTGACCGCTCACCATCAGGCGGACCGTAAGCTTGTTTGCCACCTTTGTGGTATAAAAAATTATTAGACTTTGCACCATTCTTAGGTTCTATGTCATAAGAGCCAAAATTGAACGCAAGTGTAAAGCTCGGCGTGCACCTGACTGTACATGTGTATATTTTTTAAACAAGCATCTGCGGAAGACCAGCACCAAGGAGTCGGACGACCCACGGTTCATGCTGAGCAGATGCCTATATTTGTTGTCTTTTATAGATATCCTAGCTTTTGCCGCGGCTTCGCTCGCGTTAAATTCGGGGTAACACGGTTCCCCCTTTCGCAGATATTTTTCGTTGGATACAAAGAGTCTGTGTACCGACTTTTAGCTTCCTAACTTGAAAACTTCGAAAAGTCCCATATAAAATTTCACCCCCTCTTTAAAAGGGGTCGGGGGCAGATTTCAAAAAAAAAAAGATGCACGATCTTTTTGTTAGTCACAAAAAGTCCGCATACCAATTTTTGACTTTCTACCTTGAAAATTGCGGAATGCTCCATACAACCACCCTCCATTTTAGGGAAGTGAGGGGGGTTAGAAAGAGATAAAAAGTAACCTATGTCACTCTCCAATTCTCCATCCCTTCAACTATCTCCACTTAAAAAATCACGTCAATTCGTCGCTCCGTTTTGCCGTGAAAGACGGACAAACAAACAGACACACACCTTCCCATATATAATATTAGTATGGATTTGGATATATTATACTTAAATGTTATCTATTTTTTTTTAAGTTCAGATATGTACCTATGACAACAAATAAACCATTTTCTTTCCATATCAGACTTTTGATAAAATCCTACGGGAATCGCGTATTTGCGACACACAGAGACGCCATCGAGCTCCTCCATTATCGTATGGTGCAATAAAATATTTTTTTTTATTCAATTGAATTCTATTTAAAGATAAGCGCACTTCGATACATATTTCGATACCAGCCCGTCGAAAAAAAAACGTGTGTCAAGAGGCCTCAAACTCTGAGGGGTTAATATTTTTTTTTTTGACAAATCACACAGATTGAGCTAGACCCAAAGTTAGAGACTTGTGTTATGGGACACTAACTCAACGATACTATATTTTATAACAAATATATAGATAAGCATCCAAGACCCGAGGCCAATCAGATAAAGTTCGTTTTTCATCATGAACCGACCGGGATTCGAACCCGGGACCTCCTGGGTGGCGGTCCGGCGTGGTAACCATTACGCCACGGAGCACATATTTGAAACCAAAGGTAATATCTACTTAAATCCATTATAAATAAAAGTAGCAATGTGTCAACCGAAACAGACAAAATTTTCCTTGCCTTAAGGTTTATTTTTCGGCCGAAACCGCTTCTAGTTTGCCGAAATTAACCAAAATGGAAACAACAGACAATCTCTAGTGATAACTTATAATATTATTACTTAATAATAATGATAGTGAAAAGTCATAGTATCAAAGTTACGTAGGTACTCATTACACGAAAAATTAATTTGATAACATTTAAAAATATTTTTAATGGGTTCTGTATGTTTTTAAGTAAATTTTTGTGCAATCTGTTAAATCAATCAAAAATTATGTTTTTGGTGTAAAGTAATACAATGAAATGATGCCCTCATCAAGACCTTTCTATTGATATTTGATAATATTCTTAGATTTATGAGAGCTAAGGCACAGCGGATAATCCGCTCAAATCGGAGTATCCCGTCTGGGGAAGGACCTGCACCTTACAGAAGATCGTTGGCAAATAACATTGGTCTCGGCTATGCTGTGTTCTTACGGTGAGAGGTCTCCAGAGTTCCACTTTCTCCGGTCGGCAACGCACGAGTGATACCGCTATTGCAAGCGTCCATAGGTTACGTTGACCGCTTACCATCAGGTGGGCCGTTTGCTTGTTTGCCACCTTAGTGGTATAAAAACAAGATTCCCTTTTTTTATACAAACTATTAAGAGATTCAAACATATAGTTCTTTCTCTCTCAGTGTTAGTGCCATACTATAAAACGGTGCTTTCATTAACACCTTTCAAATCACATGGCGACCTCCGTGGCGTAATGGTTATCATGCCAGACCGCCACCCAGGAGGTCCAGGGCTCGAATCCCGGTCGGGTCATGATGAAAAACAAACTTTTTCTGATTGGCCTCGGGTCTTGGCGGTTTACATATATATGCATTTGTTATAAAATATAGTGTCGTTGAATTAGTATGCCATAACACAAATTTCGTATTAACTTTGGGGCTAGCTCCATCTGTGTGATTTGTTTCTATATATTTATTACCAGCGGTCCGGCCCGGCTTCGTACGGGTTATAGCCTGTGTTAAACAGTCGTATACTTACATATAAAGAAATATTTATTTCTTTAAATACAACACATTGCCAACTTCTGCGTCATTTCGTGTAAAAACAAACATTTTTTTTGATGTTACACGTGACAGGGCAACATACAAATTGTCCATGTGAAAAACATTGCGTAGTTAGGTCGATTCCAGCAACTGTTAACGTCTGGCCTTGTGCCATAATGATGGTCATTCCATCCAAAAACTAAATTTTACAGGAAATTGTAGACGTTTGAATTGGAAAGGCAATTCCGAAGGTATCATCGGAATTCTGGGTATGAAAACAGTTTCACCAGTTCCGTTACCAGCTATTATGGTACATTCGATCAAAAAAAAATTTAAGCCGACAACTTTAAGTCTTGTACCGTTGCACAATCTTGAAGGTTTTAAATTTCGTAATAATATAATGGGTGTATTTACTTTCAATACTAATTTGTGTGGCGGAATTCAGGGAGGCGCCAAAGAATTTAAGAATTCGCTTGGGTAATGCACTGGCTCCTCTCTATCCACGACTGCATCCACTGAATAATAGGTGTGTGAAGAATTTTGAGAAGCCCAAACAAATGACTAAATTCAAAGTTTATAAGTCTATCTACTTACAATCAATTCTACCAAAAATAATAACACGAAACAAAATGCGCTCTTAATATTAATTTTACAATAATGCAAGATGTGAAAAGAAGTCCAAACAAAGTAGGTTAGGTACAATAAATTTAAAGTATGTACATAAAACTTTTATGTAGGTACATACTTTGTAAAACTAAGTACCTATCTCTATTTACAATCAATATATTAAACCAAACAATCAATATATTATACCAAATACCACGAAACAAATAAATAAATAAAATGAGCCTAAAAAGAAACCAATAAACCATTTTCTATATATATAATTTTTATACAGCGCCACCTAGCGTAATAGATTTAAAGTGCTTTAATTTTCGCTCGATATTTATAATTTGATGAAAGCGCAACCATAGCGCGATGTAACTTATTAATAGCGCCATCTAGTGTAGAATAGAAAGAACTTGAATTAATTTCGGCAAGCGCGTAAATTTTTTGCTATAACTTCTAAAGTATCTATTTAAATTATATGGTGTAAAGATTATAATAATGTACATGAAATGCTTAAGGTAACTAACGTAGTTAACTGAATAAGGATTAATACTGTATACGTCAAAATCGGTTCCCAATTTCCGCATTATTTCTTTTCTTCTCTTTTTACTTTATAGTAAGTTATCCGTAAACAATAAATATATGCTATCGCAGACTTTTTTGGGGACCTAAATAAGAGGAATATCCTATAATTTTTGTTTTGTTATATCTCAAAGGATTTAGCCAGCGTTTTCGTCGACAGTTCCCAAGCGGGTAGATTTTGTCCGACACTCCCAACAATAATCTTTATATTTCAGCCAATTTACACAAAATCCTGACAAATTTTATACATAAACCTTCCTCATGAACCAGGCTATCCGTTGGTGAAAACCGCAAGAAAATCCGTTGGGTAGTTTTTGAGTTTATCGCGAACAGACAGACAGACAGACGCGCGGGAGGACTTTGTTTTATAATATGTATGTTTTATAATATGTAAGGATTTACATTTACAATGTTCTATATATATTTTTTTATCTATTAGCATTTCGGAATGACCATTTACGAGAAGATTATAATTTCCTTTAACGGAGTATCTCTAAAGATAACTGAATCACAAGGCGGCATCACACTTGGCGAGGTATTTCATATCGAATGGTTTGTAACATAATATGCACATTGTTATGTGAAACATTTAACAACAACGTGAGAGATAGCCATTTGAAGTATACTTCAAATTACTATCTCTCGTTGCTAAGGAGGGAAGTCTTTTCAATACTTTTTAACTCCGACTATCTTCTTTCTGATAATTCGTTGTGAGTTCCAAGACAACTGTAGTTTCTCCTTCTTCATCGCTTATGGTCAATCTGAGATCGCCGTTGTGATCCTTGCTTTGCTGGAGACGCAGCGGTGGGAATGTGTGGTGGGCTTGTCCCGAATTTACATATTCTCTGACAAACATTCGCAGCGCATGTGGGATGTCTGGTATCTTCTTTACAATACAAATATTATGAAATTCTGGCACAGTTCATTATCTAACTACCGTGACTTGTCGTCATTTTCCTACATCAAAAAAAACTGTGTCACCTATTCTATATTTTAAGTGTGTTTTATTCTGTGATCTTAAAGAGTTTAGGAGTGGAGTGTTTAATGATAGTTGAAGATAATATACTAAACAAAACAAAAGAAATGCCACTGTTATGTGTTTTGGCAAAGTTATAAAAAAAGAATTGGTTGCCTTTGAAAATAGATTTATTTAGTACTAGCTTTCCCCGCGGCTTCGCTCGCGTTAATTTTGTGACATAGATTTCGTTTGACAACAAAACAACCCATAGCGCGACTTGTGGCGCCATTTGTTGGCCGATACAGCGCCCTCTATAGTAGAAAAAACATTTTCCATTGGAATGACATACTTTCACGGGATAAAAAGTAGCCTATGTTGGGCTTTGTACCCTTGACAATATAATAATATGTACAAATTTTGGTAATGATCGGTTGATTAGTCAAGCCGTGAAGGAATAACAAACAAACAAACTCACTTTTACATTTATAATATTAGTTAGGATCAGGATATACTAACCCCGTTACTAATAAACGTTGTGAAATGCGTGTATAGTTATACAATGTTTTGTCACTTTCACACTTCATTAATTCTCATCAAGAAAAACAGTGACACAACAGTGAATAACTATATACTTGTTTTACTACGTTTATTAGTAAGGGGCCCATATGCCTATGCCTTTGAATCACCGAGGGTTTTCTGAAATGACGCCCACGACGCGGCAGCACTGAGACGTCAGGGGGGTTACCATCATCTTTTACCTAACTACTCACGTTTTGAATTGGTTCCGTTTAGGTACCTAAACGTAATCGCATTATTTCGTACCACCATCTCTCATAAACAGGATCGCATTTCGTCGGATGAGCAAATGAAAATTGTCGCTGATTAGTTGCAGCGGTGCGTTCAAAACAAACCATTAATTCGTTTTGGTCATTACCGGTTTTTTAAAACAACTTAATTTTATTATTTATCTATTTTAAAATTGTTTAAGATGTAAATTAATCTATATTCAAACGAAAAACATCGATTTTTTATAGATTATAGACAGATTAAACGGGGTATACTTTCTTATACTTGCGTAAAAAAAGTATTTAACGAAAATTAAATATTACACGTTCAAAACGCACCCTGTCGGATCGGACTGACACAAATGTCAAGTCAATCTTGTGAAGTGAAATCGCATTTTACGAATTTAAATAAATTTACGCCTCGTCATTTTCCATCTGCGACCGTAGCAGCTACGCCTCAGCATCTAACTCCTAGACGCAGAACAACGCGTGACAGGCGGAGACGTGGTGGTGTGGTGATATGAATTCTGTGGTGATGGTGTACCGGTTGAAATAAGATGCAGCACGCAGGGCGTTGTGTGCTGACTCAATAGAAAAAGCCAATTTATCGAGGGAGATATTGGTCTTTTTTAGGAATTTAGTAGAGGAGATTAAGAGATATAAAAAATATATTAATTTCTATAATTTAATATTTACTACTATTGTTAACTAGCATAACATTATTGATGAATATCATATCACATCATAACATTTTTTTATAATGTTAATGTTCATAACAATAAATGTAATTTATATAAATGTTACAACAATACATTTTGTGTGGTCGTTTTCTTTACTTTCTTATATATTTACTCGTTTCTTATAATTATTAAATTATATAAAACAATTCGCACCAAGTAGCCATATTTAGATAGAAATTTGATAGATATTACCGTCAATTTTCATAGGCAACAGCGACATTTGGCGGCTGGCGGGTGAACTAAAATTAAAAAAAAGCGATGGCCATTTTCGAACTTCACATGGCGTCTGATGGACCGCGGACCATTTGATACCATTGACGTTATTGATTTTATTAGTTGTTTATTTACTTAAAATGTAAATAAAATATAATTGGATACTTAAATACTCAAAATTCTATTATTCCGTCGGTTGGGGGATGTCTTTGGAGCGCTAACAAAGAAATATATTTAGAAAATAAAGGGTAGCGTATACATACTATGTATAAAGGTATATAGTTGAAATTTTAGTTCATATCTCAGCCAGTGCATGACAGCACCTTCCATACATGACGATTTTACCCCGGAGTTGCCACTCTGTCCTTCTTGACAGTCCTTGATTCAGTTTAGGTTGACAGCTCTTTTGACAGATCAATTCTTTCAATTTAGGTCGTGGAAAGACATGGTGGTACGAAAGTTCATACAAAATGAATGAATAATATCTGCTGAATCGCTGTCACCTAAACCGAGTCGTTTAGAATACATGGTGGTACGAAATAACGATTCTATTCTGTTTAGGTCCTGAATTGAATGGGAATAAGAGATGGTGGTAACCCTGCAGGTCCAGAAACCTGTTAAAAATGTCATAGCGCCTTTTATAATCGAGTGTCAGATTTTTTTGACGTGTCAGATTTTTTGACATTGACGCTTTTGACAGCGCGGATTATTGGGATGGGACGGGATCTCATGCCAACGTGGCGCCAACTAAAACAATAGATTTATTATATACTAGTGTTAGATTGGCAATGCAAAAGAGATAGATCATAGCATACACGTTTGTTAGAGCGAGATAGATAGGCGAGACCATTCCTATCATATTCCTATACACGCTATCGGCCTGTATCGGCATGACACCAGTCGTGTTAAAAACAAATCCCACTTATTTTACAAAATTATGGTTTTTAAGTGTAGTTTTGGTGTTAACGTGTTAGACGTGACACAGAATAGGACGTGATTAAATATGGTTACCTGTGCAGTGCCTGGATGTAACTCAAACAAAAACTAAAATCCACAAAACTATATATCTTGCACACATGTACATTACACGCACGCTGGTGTATTTTGTTTTTGGTCTCGCCTTAATCAAACCATTGCCTATCTATAGATACGCTAGTATATACTAAATCTATGTGAAAAATCCTCATTTCACACTTGAAACCTTATAGACATATCAACCTTGTTATTGTAAACGTTTAGAAGTTGTGATCGTTTGTAGTTTGGAAATTACGAGTTAAAGTTTATTATTTTGTTTTGAGTTACATACATATAAATTTGTTCTCGTACAGTTTTTTTTAACAATGTTAAAGCAAACAAATCTTATATACGGAGACAGTGACGTCACTATACCAGTCAAAGTCAATGTCGGTGATTATCTATTGAAGAATATTATTCAGTTTGGTGAAAATGTGGCTTTTGTAAGTATTTCTTTACAAGGTTTTATTTAACTTTCACTCAGTTTGGTTTTCACGCATTTTTAAATTTAATTCCACATTATGTCTAAACCTGTCTAAACCTATATTTTTTTTAAAAGCTTTTATTTAACTTGCACTGTATGTATGTACGTAAGGGTGGAATCTTGGAACGAAAATTTGAACCACTTCCCGAAGACCGATTGAGCTGAAATTTTTCTTATTTAGTTTGATTTAATGTGTCGTTAAATTAAAAAAATGCGTTTCAGAAATTGGATGTTTACCTTTTCTATTGACGACCTCCGTGGCGTAATGGTTACGATTTACGATGCAGGACCGCAACCCATGAGGTCCCGGGTTCGAATTCCGGTCAGGTCATAATGAAAAACGAACTCTTTCTGATTGGTCTCGGGTCTTGGATGTTTATCTATATATTTATTTGTTATAAAATATAGTATCGTTGAGTTAGTATCCCATAACACAAGTCTCGAAATTACTTTGGGGCTAGCTCAATTTGTGTGATTTGTCCCTATATATTTTTTTAATATTTATATTATGAAAAAATATTTTTCAGACAAATGCAGTCACAGGCAGTACATTGACCTACAAGCAATTCAGCCAGCAGGCTATGAATTTCGCTATCTCGCTCACACATTATGGCGTGCGAAAGGGAGACGTTGTGGCCTTATGCTCTGAAAATCTTTTCGAATTTTGGAGTGCTCTCTTAGGGGTGATTTGTACTGGTGCAGTTTTTACTCCATACAACCCTGGATATGCATTGGGTAAGTATCTAAATCTGCCACCACTGTAGTTTCTCCCCCGGGACGTCAATAATCTTCATTGAAAATGAAAATGAAAATGAATAGCCTCTTTATTCAGATACAAATTAGAGTACAAAGCAATTCACAAAAAAAAACTTAAAATTAAAAGAAATGTAATATAATTTTAAAAACTATAAAATATGTTTTGATATTTGCTATCACTTGTTCCACTAGTTGACAATATCAGGTTCATTGTCTGTATGCCCTTTGGCAAAGGCCTCTTCTAACTCCCTCCACTTAATTCGGTTTCTTGCTACCCTTGTCCACGTTTGTCCTGCTACTTTGACTATGTCATCTTCCCATCGTTTGAGCTGCCTTCCCCTTTTACGCTTGGAGGCTCTAGGATACCACAGCGTGACTTGTTTATTCCATTTTTCTAGTCCTCTTGTGGCCCGTCCACTTCCATTTTAATTTTCTTATTTTTACTGTAACATCCTCTACCTTTGTATATATATGATTTTCATTACTTATTATTAATCTGAGGTCGTCGTTGTTGATCCTCGCTATATTGGACACACAGCGATGGGAATGTGTGGTGGGCTTGTCCCTAAGTATATATTCTCTCGAGTCGTATAGCCACAGCCCGGACACTCCATACAACGCGCATGAAATAATCACTTATTACTACTACATAGGCCATTGTCGTCTGTACACGCACACACGTATGCGCACACGTATAAAGGCGTGAACGCGCGTGACCATTTTAGAAAAAAATCGCTTGCACATCTTGTAAGGGGATTTTTTGTCAGCTCCGTCCTTTTCTTTGTTACCAAACAGGGTTTTTGTTTATTAGAGCCACATGTGTCATGTTCACCATGTTCGTGTTCGGTCGTGCGTACACGCCTTCACATTCGTTCACTAAACGCACACCTTTGCGACTGAGGGCTCCTCGGGTGCGGTAACTCGGTCCGGTGCGGGGCGGAGAGTGTCCACTCTACCTCGGGTTATTACTTATTCTATGGTATAGCCTAGCTACTATGAACTGGTAGAAGCTTGTAAAAGGGCAGGCTAGATTCTATGAGTACCTCTCACAGAATGTTATGTTGATGTCCTCCACCTACAGAAGATCGTAGCGAAATAGCATTGGTCTCGGCCATGTTGTGTTCCTACGGTGAGTAAGGTCTCCAGAGCTCCACTTTCCACAGGGTCGTCAACGCGCGAGTGTTACTAACGGTTTAGCAAGCGTCCATATGTTAAGGTGATTGCTTACCATCAGGCCGTATGCTTGTGTGCCACCTTAGTAATAATAAAAAAACGAGAATAGGACGGCAGACTTAAATGTATTGTGGGTTACATTATTTTTTAAATCTTGTTCTTGACCCAACTCGCTTATCATTGACGTATGAAAATAATAAGACATTATTTATCGTAGAATAATAATATTAGATATCCGTAAACAAATACATTATTGTATGATAATTAGTATCGTTATCGATTCAGTTGCAGCACTTACACTTTGACGACCTCCGTGGCGTAATGGTTACCACACCAGACCGCCACCCAGGAGGTCCCGGATTCGATCCCCAGTCGGGTCATGATGAAAAACGAACTTTTTCTGATTGGCCTCGGGTCTTGGATGTTTATCTATATTTGTATTTGTTATAAAATATAATATCGTTGAGTTAGTATCCCATAACACAAATTTCGAACTTACTTTGGGGCTAGCTCAATCGAATTGTCCCTATATATTATTATATATATTACAGCCAGTGCAGTCCGCGACTAGTAAATAAGTTAAACAGGTTTTCAACAAATAATCGATTAACGATTTGACAGGCCCTTTGGTCGAGTGGCTAGCAATGGTCACTTTAACTCGAGGGCCGTGGGTTCGAATCCTGCGCAAGGCAAACATTTGTGTGCATTAACATGTCTGTTTGCCTTGGACTGGGTGTTTTCTATGTATAATAAGTATTTATTTCCAAAAAAATGTATTTAAATGTATTTTTATACTAGATGGCGTTGTGTGATTCGTCCAAGAATATTTATTTATTGAAATAAGAATTTTTTTATTTGACTCAATTAGAAATCCTCTATGTTTCCTTCGGACTATGACATGGGAGTATTTTAGAGGTACATTAGAGGTCTCATCAGAGGTGGGCAACGTATTGGTGTTGCTGATGTCCATAGACGGCGCGGTGACCACATTCCGTCATTCCAAAATGCTTTGTCCTGCACGAATGACTGACTGAGAATCAACGCGTAGCCCAAATCCCTGATCATAGAGCCCTGAAACATGGAGGGTAGATTCTTTGTATGACGTAGGCGTCTGATATTAAAGGATTTTTTCATATTTATATTCATATTCATTTATTTATTGCTTCAAGTGGTAAATACAATTTGGTCTTACATCTAAAAGTAGCTCCTTGACATGAGCCCTGCAAGGGCATTGCAACATTAATAATTAACTTATATACTATTAACAAAGTTAACTTAATTACTATCACTACCTATATGCTGCGAGTATTATCATATCTGTGTTATTTAGTACTAAGTATATGCTATTACAAATTATATATAGGTTTCTTTCTACATTATATTTCACATTGCACTTTCCCTTTATAATTTATTTTACATAAGTAGGTATATTTAAGTTTGTGCTAGTGGCTAAAATATTCATCCAAAGTATAAAAACATTTTTGGATTAAAAATTCTTTTAATCTTTTATTAAATAATTTATATGTAGGCTGATTTCTAACATCTGCGGGTAACTTGTTGTATATTTTTACAGCCATGTAATAGGGACTGCAGTTTAACATTTTAATTCTAGAGGGTGGTAGATACAATCTGTCCCTGTGCCTAGTATTCACATAATGCCTAGTATACATTATTTTCCTAAATTCCCACGGGAAAGCGGGATATACGCAAACAAAGTTGCGCGGGTTTCACTTGTATGTTATATCCGATTTTTTACATTATATTGGTAAAAAAAACATAATTAAATAACAATGTATATTTTCTGTTAATTTTATAAAATAATCAATTAATTCACAGGTGAAATGGAAAACGCTATTAATATATCGAAACCAAAGTGCATAATTTGTTCACCAACATCATTGGAGGCACACGAGGAAACTTTTAAAGCATTAAATATTATGATAATAGTGTTCGGTGAGAAACGTTATGAAAACACAACGTTATATAACGAATTGACAATACCGAATAACGTAACGGATAACGACGTTACAACTGCTATTTATAAAAATAACAGGTTGCAAAGAAACGTTGTTTTTGATGAGTTCAAAGTTTGCGATGTGAGAAGTAATGAATTGGTATTTATAATGTATTCGTCTGGAACTACTGGAATACCCAAAGGTGTTATGCTGGAACATAGTCACGTTATATCTACAATGTGTATAAAGTAAGTAATTTCATTGATAGATAGAATTTTGTAATAGCAGAAGCTGTTAGATAGAATTTTGATTGAGATATAATTTTGTAATAGCAGAAGATTCGCACGGGAAGTACCAAATACCAGGGGTATACTAGCGCGTTGCCGACCCTGTAGAAAGTGGAGCTCTGGAGACCTTACTCACCGTAGGAACACAGCATGGCCGAGAGGCCGAGACCAATGCTATTTGGCTACGATCTTCTTTAAGGTCCTTCCCCAGACGGGCTGCTCCGATTTGAGCGGATTATCCACTGTGCCCTACCTCTCTTGAATTTAAACGCAACAATTTATTTGTTTGGGGGAAAGGCAATATAGTATGTACGACATGTACCCACGTGTCTCACATACCCATAAAACATTGTCAATCAATTGATTCGTTTTAACCTGAAAGAATGACAAACAACTTCATATTTAATTAGTATAGATAATTATTGGTATTCACAAACAATTTTAACAATAAATAAAAAAAGGAAAAAAAAAAAGATTTATGGAAAAGGTCTGTTAACAATATCCATTCTGCTATCCGGTTTCTTTAAACAACGTTGTAAAATGTTATGATAACTTTTATACTTCTAACGGGGGCTTCACTGGAACGGAAGTGCGCGCCGCCAACCGTGCCGTAGTAGCCCAACAAGTGGGCCTTCGGACAACCGCCGGCGGGGTCACGGAAGTATCTTAGTTCCCGTGGCGGTCCATCTAGGCTGATGAGGTAGCAGTCAGTCCGGTTTTTAGTCGGTATACCCAAGTGGCATTAAAGGGGGAGCCCGACAGACCCCGTCGCTTCCCCAGCGGCGGGACATGCAGTAACGCATTTTCCTGACTATAAACAAAAAAAAACTGTTATACATAAAACGTTTTCCAAACTGTTTCAGGCCGTTAAAACACACTGGTCCCAGTGTTTTACAGTTGACACCGTGGTATCACGCTATGGGTCTGATAGGGACTTTGATTGGCTTGTCAAGTGGAATTTCCTTCTACATATTACAAAGATTTGAAGTAGATCTATACTTGAAGACAATTCAGGATTATAAAGTAAGTATTTAAAATAAAATAATAATATTTTGATGGCCTCCGTGGCGTTGGTTACCATGCCGCACCGCCACCCGGTCCCCGTAGGCTAAGAGCTAGCGAACCATGAAACCATCTGACTAACCCGTTTCCCACAAAGTTAGAAAATTTTTAAATGATGTTTTATTATCGGTCTATTAAGAAAGTACCATTCTGGCAGGCATCTCGCGGTTGCGTCATCATCCCTTAAATTTTTTAAAATGTCAAAATTTTTTTTTTAATCTTCTTCCACAAGGCTACAATTTTAATACGGTGTAACATAAATATGTTTAAGTGTAAAAAAAAATCGACAACCTATTTTGACGGATGCAAGTATATGCCAGTCGATAGCAAAGTTGTCATCGGGATAGTAATTCATAACCTGTTCCCACATGGCAAAAATTTTTAGGGCATATTCTTTCAACTGTTTAGAAAGTATATGTAAACAGCCAGAACATTCTGGCGGTTGCAAGGGTCTGCCAGACGAGCTGTATATAATAGTTATGACGCACGATAAGAGCGTGTGCGCAACAGACTTATACGAGTGGCAATGTTAACAAATATTTTTTGTTCAAACTTTTTATTCCAACCGTCTCTATAGGTTTTCATACATAATATTATTATTAAAACTTATTATTCATCGCCTGAATCAACCACCGTTGTTGACCACGCTTTGAATGATCAGAGGTGGCGTCGTACTTTCTTTCATCTCACTCGCTCATATACATGCATACGCCTCAGCATCATATGCGCGTTCACTTTTTCCGTTAAAATATCTTTTAAATCCCTCCGCAGCCTACGGTACAATAGATGAGTTCTCTCTTTCTAACATTGGAACTCGTATAAGTCTGTTGCGCACACTCTCCCATCGTGCGTCATGACTATTATATACAGCTCGTCTGGCAGACCCTTGCAACCGAAAGAATGTTCTGGCTGTTTACATATACTTTCTAAACAGTTGAAAGAATATGCCCTAAAAATTTTAGCCATGTGGGAACAGGTTATAAATTACTACCCCGATGACAACTTTGCTATCGACTGGCTTAGACTTGCATCAGTCAAAATAGGTTGTCGATTTTTTTTTACACTTAAACATATATAAAGTACACCGTATTCAAATTGTAGCCTTGTGGAAGAAGATTAAAAAAAAATTTTTTTGACATTTAAAAAAAATTAAGGGATGATGACGCAACCGCGAGATGCCTGCCAGAATGGTACTTTCTTAACAGACCGATAATAAAACATCATTTAAATTTTTTTAGCTTTATGGGAAACGGGTTAGTCAGATGGTTCGCTAGCTCTCCTACTACCGTGTTCGAATCCCGGTCGGGTCGTGCGTGATGATTTGATGAAATACGAACTTTTTCTGATTGGGTAGGTCTTGGATGTTTATCTATATATGTATTTGTTATAAAATATGGTATCGTTGAGTTAGTTTCCCATAAGTCTCGAACTTACTTTGGGGCTAGCTCAACCTGTGTGATTTGTCCCAATATATTTATTATTTACTAGCGAACCCCGCGCAACTTCGTTTGCGTGCTTTCCCGTGGGAATTTTAAAAAATTTCTCTCCGTAAGAACCATCCTCATACTTCAAGGAATATTCTACAAAAAGAATTAGCGAAATCGGTTCAGATGTTCAATAGGACTGCCACGGAGCCCCTGGGTGTGTGTGAACTGTTTTCATCCTATTTTTCCTCAGTTTATGAAAAACCAGACACATTTAAACCGGACTTTGCTGTGTCAGACAGAAATAATCTTACTCTGTCACATATGGTTATAAATAGAAGCGATATAATTAAAAAAATTAAGAAGTTAGACACACACAAGGGACCTGGTCCCGATGGCATTCCTCCTTTATTTGTTAGAGAATGTTGTGAGGAACTAAGCAGGCCACTTTGTATAATTATTAACTCATCTCTAAAAAATTGTGTTTTTCCTTCAATTTGGAAAAACGCTTTCGTTATACCAATTCACAAGGCTGGTGACAAAACTAAATGTGAAAATTATAGGCCCATAAGTATATTGTCATGCATGGCTAAAATCTTCGAGTCATTAGTTTATGACCATATTTATAACCATATTAAACAGAGTATCTCTAGTTCTCAACACGGTTTTGTTACTGGCAGATCAACTGTAAGTAACCTGCTTGTCTACAAAAATTATATTTGTCGCGCGTTTGCGGCCCAAAAACAAGTAGATTCAGTGTACACAGATTTTTCAAAGGCGTTCGACAAGGTCGACCATAAAATATTGTCGCTTAAATTGTCTGCATATGGGATACACGGCAGTTTATTAAGATGGATAACATCATATCTCTCCATGCGCAGTCAGCTTGTCGCGGTGAAGGGGTTTCTGTCTGATCCGGTACAAGTAACATCTGGGGTTCCACAAGGGTCCCATCTTGGTCCACTATTATTTATTTTATTTATTAATGATTTGATGGATAATATCTCAAGCGAGGCTTTATTATATGCCGATGATTTAAAGCTGTATCGTATCATCAATAATGTTCAGGACTGCCTCTTATTGCAACGCGACTTAGATCACATCTATAACTGGTGTTTATATAATAAAATGCAATTGAATGTGGATAAATGTTTTTTTATAACTTTTACGGCTAAAAAATCTCGGCATCAGTATGTTTACCACATTAACGATCAACCGCTGTTCGTAAGGACCGTAGCTAGAGATCTGGGTGTATATTTTGACTCCAAGCTGGACTTCAAGCATCACTTCAACCATATATCGCAGCGTGGCTATCAGTTAGTTGGCTTTATTACACGTATAATGAAAGAATTCAAAAAACCTTCATCTTTTATTTATCTTTTTAATGCTCTTGTCCGTTCTGTTCTTGAATATGCTTCGGTGGTGTGATCACCATATTATGGTATGCATTCGGATGCCCTGGAGCGCGTCCAGAGATGTTTCTTACGGACTCTCTGTCGTAGGCACGGTTTGATGCGTCAGTTGACGTCTTACAACGCAAGAGTGAATTACTTTAAAATTCAAAAATTAGCCAGACGTAGACAATTTGCTGGGCTCGTGTGCCTGCATAAAATAATTCACTCCTCCATTGACTGTCCCGAACTGCTTAATTTAATTAATTTCAACGGACAATCTCGTCTGCGTAACCCACGTTTCTTTCGTCTTGATGTTTATAAAAACAACACGTCATTTTTTAAC
Source organism: Endotricha flammealis (assembly GCA_905163395.2). Classification (NCBI taxonomy): domain Eukaryota; kingdom Metazoa; phylum Arthropoda; class Insecta; order Lepidoptera; family Pyralidae; genus Endotricha; species Endotricha flammealis. Next base: position 4,171,083 of record LR990883.1, read on the forward strand.
CCCATCATTAGGATGTGCAGAGACTTTGACGAACTGGGGCATCGTAACGCTGATCTCGACATTTTTAATGCTAATTTGTCACAATTTAAGAAATTTATTAATGCATCACTAGACATGCATTAACGCATATAATAATATCTAAACTTAGTACTGTACCTATTTATTTAAAACCATATATATTCATAACTTGCAATAATCCTCATATATTTTGTCAAACTGTGTAAACTATAGTGGATTATAGACTAGTTATAACATTTATTTGTAATCAAAACTCTGTGCTTTAATGTCTATATCTGTTTGTGTGCCTAACTAATAAAATAAAAAAATAAAGATGTTCTCTAGATTTGGGCTTAGCACATATTTAGCGATTCATTTTTATATTACAGATATTATTAAAATATTAATAATACATAATGATTGACAATGATTTTCATTACAGATAAACCAACTGTTGACTGTTCCTCCCATGTTAGTGGCCATATCCAAATCATCAGCAAACTATGACTTGAATTCGGTCAATAGGATTGCATGTGGAGCAGCACCGCTTTCTATAGAAACGATTGATGTAATACATAAAAAGTAAGTTATTCATATCAACCCTAAATCATTCCTACTGTATATTTTTTTTATTCCACTAAGGTGGCAAACAAGTATACGGCCCGCCTGATGGTAAGGATCACCGTAGCCTATGGACGCTTGCAATACCGGGGGGTATCACTCACGCGTTGCCAACCCTCCCCCCCTCCCCAAGTGGAGCTCTGGAGACTTTACTCACCGCACCGTAGGAATACAACATGGCCGAGACCAATGCTATTTGGCTATGATCTTCTGTAAGGTGGAGGTCCTTCCCCAGACGGGCTGCTCCGATTTGAGCGGATTATCCGCTGTGCTGTACCTCTCTTAAAATGGGTCTCCCTTCAATCGGAGGGCATAAGAGCGCACTCTGCCACGCTGCTCCAATGCAGGTTGGCGGAGATCAGTGTTTTCGAGTCTGAAGGCCGACGACTGTCATCTATTGACAAGTTCGACAACAGATGGGACCGACAGAGTCCTTTCGAAGCACCGAGAAGCTCGAGCTAACGAAACCCAACCAAACACTGGCAAGGGTCAACGTTGCTTTACCATGCGTGTTCGTTGCGATCGTGCGATACACAATGAGGCCATCGAGCTCTTCTATGTCAGTATGGCTAGGATTTATAGCAGCCGCATGTCAATCTGTGCCTGTCATCTTATTTTACAACTAATAATAATTGTAAAGAACTTGGAAATAGCAAAAAGGTTAGTCGACATCACAGGAAACCGTAGAGCTGGCAGCTACCTCGGACAAAGAATTAGTCTAGCTATACAAAGGGGGGAACGCTGCCAGTATCTTCGGAACCTTGCCTAAAGGGATTCCTTTTAATAATATATATTAATTATTTTATTATATTTTTTAAGGTTTTTAGTATTAAGTTCATTTGTATTTTTAAATATGATTGTAGTTTGTAGAGTAATTTTAATGATATGAAATGAAATGAAATCGTTTATTTCAGAAATTAGACCTTCACAGGCACTTTTTCTTGTCATTTACAACTTGTTTAAATAAAGAAAATAAACTACGTTATATACTACCACCATTTCGGACACAAGCAAAATGGCAACCGGTAAAAACAAATGGCGAAAGAAAACCGGTTACGGCCTTTTTTGTCATTTTGTACTTTTTATTTTCTCTCCTTTTTTTCCACTCATTAGTTACAATGTAGGTATAAGTACATTAAAATTTATAAGAAGAAGACGCGGAATGTTATACACAATGGTGTGGAATGAACGAGTCTTAAATTTACAATAAAATAAAAAAGTCAGTACTGACAAGAGTGAGCAAACCAGTCCCCCCCCCCCCCCCCCCAGGCAGCACCCGTTCACGAGTTGACGCGAGAGTCAGCCATCGCTGTGCTCAACCATATTAGAGGGAACTCAGCGACCCGACTCCCGACGCCACCACCAGTTTGGACATTTAAGAGCCCCTTCACCTTTCGATGCGCTAATTTAGATATTTATCAGAGTAGTGTGCGTGCGAGCGTCCGAAACATCGTAGTGGTACGGTGTATCGGAAACAAACAGTTTTGATCCTAATAATAATACATTGCACCATTTCTATGGGTTATTATTTATTTATTACCACCGCACCGAATTATAAGCATTTTTTTAGAATATTTATTACAAAAAAAAGGTGTAGTAAAATAAATTTTAAAAATTTGTATTGGTTAGTTAAACACCTCAAGTTTCATAACGTTTAAAAGTTGTTGACAAAATAATTGTATTTTGACGAGTAAAATGACGTTTTCGCGCACGATTTTCTTGGAGTTATTCAGCGAGGAATTTAATTTTTTTTGAGTATTGATTCAAAAATTTTAAAAATAATTTTTTGTCCACCTACTAATAAACTATACGACCAGTACGTATAATTTTTTTGAGATTGATATTCACTACCAGTTAGCTAAAAAAGAACTTGGAAAACCTCGTGTTTCGTTAAAATGTTAAAACGTATGTTTGATTTTTTTGTTTTTCTAATTAATATTGAATGATAATCAAAACGAAAAATTGTCAGCTTACTAGATAAATAGGTGATGTATGACTGTGTGTTAAGTAAATTACCAGTAATCTTATAGTTATTGAGAAATTAGCCTTGAAAAAAGTAGTATTTTCGGTTTTCTGGCCTTCTGGCTTCTAGGGACTCTTAAGCGAGCATGACATACTCAACCCTATCAGACTTTGTCCCAAATATTTAATCTATGTATTAGTAAAATGTCCATCACCATTATGGACAACACTTCGCCGCGTGTACAATATAGGTATAGACGCCTGGGGACTGGGGACGCTCTTGTCGAGTGTCTTGTGTCGTTTTACATAATATTAAAGAGTAAGATCTTATTATGTCATTGTTTGTTTACCCAAAGAAAGTGTTTTTTTTTAATAATAATTAAATCAAAAGTATTCGTTTGATTTATCTCACAGAAAACTTAATTAGAACTTATAGAAACCTGTGAAATCGGCTTAAACATCAGTTGGCAATGTGTGGTCGACGTTAATCCTGGCTTTGCAGAAGACAGTGATGGGAATGTGTGGTAGGATTGTACTGTTACCAGTTGAATCAACCTTCGTAGCGTAATTGTTACCATGCCGGCCCACCACCCTGGAGGTCCCGAGTTCGAATCCCGGCCGGGTCATGATGAAAAACGAACTTTCTGTATTGTATATCCAAATATGTATTTGTAATAAAATATAGTAGTATTTTTTTTATTTTTTTTTATACCACATAGGTGGCAAACAAGCATACGGTCGGCCTGATAGTAAGCCGTCACCGTAGCCTATAGACGTAAGCAATACCGGGGGTATCACTCACGCGTTGCCAACCCTCCCAACCCCCCCCAAGTGGAGCTCTGGAGACCTTACTCACCGTAGGAACACAACATGGCCGAGACCAATGCTATTTGGCTACGATCTTCTGTAAGGTGGAGGTCCTTCCCCAGACGGGCTGCTCCGATTTGAGCGGATTATCCGCTGTGCCCTACCTCTCTTAAATTAACATCTCTCATAACACAAATCTCGAACTTACTTTCGGGCTAGCTCATGGATATTGTCTGTGGGCTAGCTCAATGTGTGAGATTTGTCCCTAAATACATTATTTATATTTATCTATAATATTTTTCCAGATTTCCAAATTGTCCAGGAGTACTTCAGGGGTACGGTATGACAGAAGCCACTATTGCTATCAGTACCGATGACTACGTTAATGGGAAATTGGTTAAAATAGGCAATGTTGGTAAAGTCATCCCTTGTACTACAGTCAAGGTATGTATGAGTAGAAGGTGCAAGGCTATCGGGATAAAGTAGCCATTGAATGACTGAATGAATATGCTTCATTTGCAAAACACAGAGAGAAAAAAACATAACAGTAGATATACACAGAAAACTTACAGATTAGTGTTATGTAATCCTACTGTAGTGTAGAACTAGGATTAGTCATATTATAACACCTATATAATCGCATGTTCATGAAATGTATGTAATCCGTCATTGGATACAATTATGTATTAAAAGGGCCTAGCTCACTTCGGTCGCTCGGCTTTTGATGGTCACAAACTAAGCCTAACCTAACACAGAGAATCAGAAATATCTGTAAATACAATAATTAAAACACGTTGTTCATCAGACAAAGCTGGGTTAGGTGTTGGGTTAGGTTAGAGTAGCTTGTGACCATCAAAAGCCGATCGACCGAAGGGAGCGAGGCCTTCTTTATAATAACACATTTCCTTGGAATATGGTTGTTTCCAGGGTCAAAATAATTACATTATATTAGTCCGTATTTTAGATTTTTTTTAAAATATTGGACACGTATTTTTTCTTTTTTCGATTAAACAAAAAATAACAACAGCACAAGCCATAAAAATTTAGGGGGCCTTCGACGTCACCCCGTGCGAAAAAATGCCACACGGCGTGACGTCACACGTAACTTTAATGGGCTATATCTTTGTAATTTTTGGTCTAATTTACAAATGAAAAAATGAGTTGCCCTTATTTTTGAATAATCTAAAAGACGGACTAATTACATTTTTACGGCAACTAGAATATTGTATACAATGACGGATTAGAAACATTTTCGGTAACATACGTTTACAACAATGTATCCGTTATCTGGTACACATAACACAAGTAGAAGTTTAGCTTGCTTCTTTGGGACCAGATGGCGCTATGTAAAAATTGTGTAGAATTAATTAATTTATTAATACAATTTACACAATTTTTTTTTATAAAGCAATAAGAGTTTTGGGTCTCTTTTTAATTAGGTAACTAAACACCAGCACCTTTTTTGATTAAGCTTTGCTTAACCTAGCACTAAATATCGATGTGCGAATTGTACACAATTTATTATTTCAGATAGTCGACGTAGAAACACGCCAAGTACTAGGCGCTTATGAAACCGGAGAGATATGCGCTAAAGGCTCTATGATCATGAGAGGGTATATCGGCAGGGACAGGAGTGAAGATTTTGATGATGAAGGATTTTACATGACTGGTGACATAGGACATTATGATGAGGACAAATATTTGTACATTACTGACAGATTGAAGGAGTTGATCAAGTATAAAGGGAATCAGGTAATAATAACAATATAAAATGTGATAGTAATAAAATAAATGTTTTGTTTCATTATTATGAAAAGCCTAACTTTAGTTAGACCACCATACACCCGCCTTATGCAAAATGCAAGGCAAATATTTCAGTAAATACATTGTGCATTTAAACTTAAAAGGCAAACCTGTATATACCTAAACAAGAAAGGTCCATCTTTACGCCGATATTTTGTGAGAAGGTAGTACTTCTCCGGTCAAAATAGCAAGTTTAATTGATGCTTTATTTAATAAGATGAGAACAATTACGAGGAAAACACGAAATATATTAACCTAATACCATACAATATTATTTATTGCACCAAAAACTAAATTTAACTATATCTAGTAAATTTAGTTTAGTTTAGTAAATTAAGTCGCCTCGAGGATAGCAGGACCATCTTTAGGATGATTTTTGGTTGCAACATCCAACATCCTAGTGGACACATGTGGCTCTAATAAACAAAAACCCTGTTTGGTAACAAAGAAAAGGACGGAGCTGACGTAAAATCCGCATACAAGATGTGCAAGCGATTTTTTTCTAAAATGGTCCTCCTATCTTCGAGGCCACCGTACAAACAGGCGCTAAAGCAATCTCTTCCAATCAGGAAAGAAATAAAAATTAAAAGGTAGGTGGCGCAAAATGTACGCGAATACTACGGTATTGTAATGGTATTATAAGAAAATTGTATTCTTAGGTAGCTCCAGCAGAAATCGAGGCAGTTCTCCTCCAACATGCAGCAGTTCGTGACGCTGGCGTAGTGGGTCTGCCGGACCCAATGGCTGGTGAAGTGCCTCTGGCGTTTGTCGCTGTCCAACCAGGAAAGACTGTTACTGAAATGGAATTGATAAACTTTGTTGCTGAAAAGGTGAGTCTACCATGAAATGAAATTCCGAAAAAACGGACTCACGTTTCGTTGAATTCTTACCAGTTTTGAACCTTTTTCTAACTAGTAATGTCTTTTTTGACATGACTGCGTATTTCTTTGTTTCGGATGGACACTTTCATGGTTGCCCCATCTTATTCTTTTTATGGCAGCTGGATCAGTAGCTAAAACAATTCTTTTTATTGTACGATAGATAAACAAGAAAGCGGATCTGCGTCTATTTATTTTTCAAAATAAAAAAAAACAAAAACAATAAGTACAGTCAGCGGGAAAATATAATATGTTGTCACTTTTGTATATCACGTTAAATTGATATAATAATAATAATATTAATTTATTTCAAGCAACTCAGTAGTAAATACATTGGCTCATATTACAAATACCTATTATTATATTTTATACATAAAAACTACTCTACACTTTAGGGATTTAGTCATTGTCGGCTCCCTGTACCGTCTGAAAACAATTTCTTTTGGCTATAAACAAAGTTATAGAGTGTCAAGGTACTAGAACGACAACATATATTTACGTCGCTGGCTGTACTTAAGAGTAGAAAATAAAATAACTTTAGCATTATTAAACGTTCTTTGCCTTTTAAAAAAAAATCGTTATAAAAAAAATATATAGTCTATTTTTCTTTTTTCAGTTGTCAAACCCGAAACGACTCCGAGGTGGCGTTCGGTTTCTTTCGGAAATCCCGAAGAACCCAAGTGGGAAGATACTCAGGAAAGTTCTTAGAGTAATGGCACGAGAGAATAAAAGTAAACTGTGATTATTAAGTGTGTATCGAAAAGAAAAAAATGTTAATTCCTATCTTCTGCAGCTCCCGAGTGTATTTTCGGTATGGGTAATCTCCCCTCTCCCTCACTCCTATCATCCCTCTTTAACCTCTCTCATTTTCATCCTCTTTCTTCCTTTTCTCCTTATTACCAGAAGGAGCATTGTTGCGGACTTGTTTCTTGTAAATATAAGGTCCTAATTTATTAATGAACTTCCTTTTAACACATGACTATATAAGTTACATATTATGGTCTAGTATAAAGTAAAACAAAAGGCATTAAATTTAGAAATACTCGGTTAAATGTCAGTAGAAAAAAAAAAGGTTTAGGGGTACGGTGTGAAGGGCGCGTCAACGCGTCTCACATTTCAAAATGGTTGAATATGGATGAATTTATAAATATAGTAAGAGTCATGTGATAAAAGGAAGTTCATTAATAAATTAGGACCTTATATATAAGTATATTTTTTTAATATCTTCTATTTATGTTGCTAGGAAATAAGATTTTTTTAGTTGATTGTCAAAGTGTTGTGGAATACTTATATTGATTAATTATTTTTGGTTTCTTTTATTATTATCAGTTCTCCTATTTCCTTCATTGTAGCCATTAAACAAAGCGGCCCTGGTATTATTAAAGACTAGAGAAACCCGCGCAACTTCGTTTGCGTGTATTTATTTATGCAAAGCAGCGCCATCTATATCAGACTTGATGAAATCCTACGGGAATCGCGTACTTTCCGGGATAAAAAGTCCCGTATGTGTTAATCCAAGGTATCAGCTACCTACATACCAAAAATATGGGCCCAGCCATTTGAGCGTGAAGCAGCAACAAACATTCACACAACTTTCGCCTTTATAATATTAGAAGGATTCTCATAAGTGACGGTAACCACTCTCCATCAGGTAACCGCTTGCTTGTTTGCCTGTAATCCTTACTATCCTTACTCCTTACTAATATTATAAATGAGAAAGTGAGTTTGTTTGTTTGTTATTCCTTCACGGCTTGACTAAGCAGCCGTTCATTATGAAAATTTACATATATATTGTTAGGGGTACAGAGCCCAACATAGGCTTACTTTTTATCCCGATGTCGTGTCCAATGGAAAAATATTTTTTCTACTATAGAGGGCGCTGTATCGGCCACACAGATGGCGCCACAAGTCGCGCTATGGGTTGTTTTGTTGTCAAACGAGATCTATGTCATAAAATTAACGCGAGCGAAGAAGCGGGGTAAAGCTAGTATGATATAAAAGGAGCTTAATGGGGTCGCTGTGTCTCGCACTCTAATAGGAACACGCGTCGACGGTCGGTCGTTTGGATGGGTTTCGTTATCCCGAGCTTCCCTGTGCACGTTAAGCCGCCGGTCCCGGCTGTTGTCGAAAGATGACAGTCGTTAAGTCAAGTCGGTGGCCTTCCAGCTTGAAAACACAGGCATCTGAAAATCCGCATTGGAGCTTGGCTGAGCACGCTCTAAGCAACTTCGAGCAGTGCGATGATTACGGTTTATTGATTGATAATATAAAACCCTTTTTATATGATACTAGCTTTTTTGCCCGCGACTTCGTCCGCGTGAAGGTCCAGACCCGTTCCCGTGGGAACCACATTGAATTTCGGGAAAAGCTATAGCCTATGTCACTCCCTGATAATGTAGCTTTCTACTGGTGAAAGATTTTTTGAAATCGGTCCCGGTCCAGTAGTTTCGGAGCCTATTCAATTCAATGCAAACAAACAAACAATCAAATCTTTCCTCTTTGTAATATTAGTGTTTAGAAAGAGGAGGTCCCCCGGAGCCAGGGAAAATGATCTCACAAATTTTCCGGAACGTATAGACATTTAATACTTCATAATAATTTACATACAACCATATCAAAAAACGAAACCATAGCGTGATTCAGAAAACAACAAAACCTAATAGTGCCATCTGTGGGCCAAACACAAAAAACTAAATAACATAAATAATATGGAAACCAAAATAAATGTATAACAAAACTAGGAGTATAAACAATTAGTAAAGATATGATATAATTTTTTTTAATATCATAACTGCAGGTTAATAACATTTATATTGCACGGAGACTGAACCAACTGTCGCGTGAGCAGATTGCGACAGTTTTCCAGATGACGATCACGACCGCTGTATCTGAGAAAACGACAGGTAATAAATGAATAATGTGATTACATATTCACACGTAATTAATCAAGCTAAGTATTGTTTTATATCATGCAATGTGAAGTAAAAAATATTATAAGCTAGGGTTACACTAGTTTTGGTGTGGTGTGTCGTGTCGCAAATAACATAATGGTGCAAATACTGTTGTACATTTAACTAGACTAAACTAATTTTGACAGGACTGGAAGTGTTGCTATCCTTGTCACTAATTGTAAACCAAGGAAGGACAACAACACCTTTGGTCCTGTCAAAATTAGTTTAGTCTGGTTAAATGTACAACAGAATTAGCACCAATGTAGATGTAATGCTGCAACATTACATTTGTAATTGACAGAAACTGATATTCATTTGTCACGCACGACACGACACACCACTGCAGGGATACGGGTCTCTCTTCAATCGAAGGTGATTAGAGCGTACTCTGCCACGCTGCTCCAATGCGGATTGGCGGAGTCCAGTGTTTTCAAGCCGCCTGAAGGCCACCAACTTGTCTTAACGACTGTCATCCATCGACAACAGCCGGGACTGACAGCTTAAGTGCTCTCTCAAGCACGGAGCCTAGCGATTGGTTAGTAAAGTTAAGTTAGGACGACAGATTTAAAAGTTCTAATTGCAATACAGAAACCGGACTTGACGATTACATAAGTGTAATTTCACTGAAACTCAAAAACGCCAATCGATTTTTACCACTCGAGTGGTTGTGTTGCTCGTAAAGAGACACTTTCGCTTAAAAGTCTTAAATACGACGATTGTTTTGAGATCACTTTGGTGTACATAATAAGTAGTTTGTCCGAAATGTGAATAAAAATTGTGGGATAAGAAATTGTGGACAAGAAATTGTGTACAAAAAATTGTGACTAAGAAACGTGCCAAAACTGAGACCTTAAAAATTATAAACATGTGAGAAATTTGTTCACAATTGTAATATCGTTAACGATAGGATAAAAAGCAGATTAATTAACTAAGACAAAATAGGATTTTTGGGAAGATATGTTTATAAAAATATTGTCGAACTTACAGACGTTAAAATATTTTCAAAATCTGTGATAATACAGTAAGAGAGACTTGTGTTCAAGAAAGAAATTTTATATTATTAAAGTTAATTTAAATCTTAAATTATGATTAGGAAAATTTTAATAGTAGTATTAGTGTTAGAATTAGTAAAATGCGACGACTATAGTGATGTGATAAACAATTTACATGAATCGAAAAATCTGATTATCGATAACGGTATAATTCTATCGAAACTATTAAACGAGGATAAATATAATAGGGATGTGATTAAGAATATCGGTAAAGACGCTATAGTGAATCATTACGAAGATATAACGATTCTAGATGACAATGGACAGTTAAAAAATTTGAAATACAAATCGGCTAATGTCAAAATACCGGTAAATTTACAGAGTAGTGGCGGGATAAACGATAAGAGTGTTGTGAACAAAGTGAATGATGTGAAAACTTTTGGGCAGAAATCGAAATTCTTCGACGAATTGGGATGTAAGTAAATTTTTTTTATTAGCTGTACACACAAATTTAATGCGTGAAGGGATTTTCGTGATTTTTTTAAAGCATTTAGTAAAGTAATGTTTGTAACAAAATAGAGAGAATAAAGTGCCTACTCAAGTGTACACAATGTTACAATTTTAATAGTAACCATCCAAAAACCATCTGAAAACTATCTGAAAACCAAATGAAAACCATCCCGAAGCCATCCGAAAACCATAACGATTACGACATAGCGAAAAAAAAAAGTTGTGCCAACAGGAATACTTATTTTGGATAGCACAACCAAGCACAACTTAGTTGCGCGAACAGGATTTTTTGAGTAAATTTCTTAGTTATTTTTTTTTTTAATTTATCCATAGTATTCATTCAATAGTGTACTACAACCCGACCGCCTCAAGTTTGCCGTTACCTCCCGCCGCGCCACACCCCACCGCACCTCAAGGCAGATCCGCAGTTGCTCAGTACCGGGATCCCTTGAGGTGCGGTGGGGTGTGGCGCGGCGCGGGCGGGAACGGCAAACTTGAGACGGACGGGTAGTATATACATACAACGTTTCATAACGATGCTTACATTAATAGCCTCAAAATCTTTATTCTTAGTTCTTTACCCTGGTCACCTATTTCATTCGTTGACTGTAACATAATACAAGCTGAAATTTAGCTTACTTTAAGATCAGCGGGTCTATTGTAGTAATTAATTGTCAAAATTAAATTACAATATCAAACGCTATCTTGCTCACACAACATATGAAAACACAGTAAATCCGCATTGGAGCTTGGCTGAGTACGCTCTAAGCAACTCCGAGCAGTGCGATGATTATGGGTTTATTGATTGATAATATAAAACCTTTTTATATGATACTAGCTTTTTTGCCTGCGATTTCGTCCGCGTGAAGGTCCAGATCCGTTCCCGTGGGAACCACATTGAATTTCGGAAAAAGCTATAGCCTATGTCACTCCCTGATAATGTAGCTTTCTACTGGTGAAAGAATTTTTGAAATCGGTCCAGTAGTTTCGGAGCCTATTCAATGCAAACAAACAATCAAATCTTTCCTCTTTGTAATATTAATATAGATATGATTAAAAATGAAATTAAGTGTAGTTTAAAGCGAGATTTAAACTGTTTTTAAAGAGTATAGATTCTTTTGTGTACATATTTTTTTATTCTACAAAGTATACGGCCTGCCTGATGGTAAGTATCAGCGTTGCCTATAGACGTTTGCAATATCGGGGGTATCACTCACGCGTTGCTAACCCTCCCAACCCCTTCCCAAGTGGAGCTCTGGAGACCTTACTCATAGTAGGAACACAACATGGCCGAGACCAATGCTATTTGGCAACGATCTTCTATAAGGCGGAGGGTCCTTTCCCAAACGGATTATTATTATAATTTTGCTTTCATAGCAACATAATGATGAATTATGTTATTAAAAATAACATAATAATGTTATGTTATTCGTTAGAGAAACGAAAGTAAGGTTACGGGTCAAGTCTAAGGTTAATCTTGCGTAACATTACGTGCGCCAACGGTTTTGTTCTGTTACGTGAGGTTATGGATGGTGAAAGCGGGCGACCGGTTTTAGTATCGTTTTGTTATATCGATATAATATTATCGATACATACACAACTCTTTAGCATCGTATCAACCGATAATCAAAGAGGATAGTAACAATGGTAGGTATAGAGTGGCAACTCCGGGGTGAAATCGGCATCTATGGAAGGTGCTGCCACCGCAGGGATTGGTGGGTGAACTAAAATTTCAACTATAGCTATACATAGTATGTATACCCTTCCCTATAATTTCTGAATATATTTCTTTGTTAGCGCCCCAAAGAAGTCCCCCATCCGAAGAAATACATCAAATTATGAGTATTTACTTAAATAAATAACTAAAATAAATAAATAACTAATAAAATAAATAACGTCAATGCTATCGAATGGTCCGTCAGACGATAAGTGAAGTACAAAATGGCCGCCGCTTTTTTTTTAATTTTGGTTCTTCCACCAATCCCTCAAATGTCGCTGTTGCCTATGAAAATTGACGGTTATACTAAGTGTGCTCCCCCTGCCGATAATCATCGCATTGCAGGAATACGGGTCTCCCTTCAATCAAAGGTGATTAGAGCGTACTCTGCTGTTCAAGCCGTTTGAAGCTTAGAGAAAGGATGAATAGAGTTGTCATTTGGCGTATACCCGTAAGGGAGAGAAACAAAGTACATTGATTACGCAGTGTTACCAGAAAAGAGAATATTACCCCATGATTATATATAAAAATATTAAAAAAACATGGGGTAGTTTTTTTATATTTTTATATAGGTACGATAAACTAATAGGACTATTGATTATTTGCGATGTATTTTTTCTTATAATCATCAATATATTGAGACTTCGATTTATACTTGTATAAATAAATCGAAGTAGCTGTCCGCGCCCGTTTGTCTGTATCTCCGCTAACTCCTATTGTCTCATAAAGTAGTATGGGAAGGTTGGTGTGACTACAGATCTCTTAGCTTGTATTAAATAAATATTATTTTTAATTTAGGTTGTCACTATTTTACCTCAATTGTGGGTAATATTGCATGGGTAAATTCAAGTAAATTGCTGGTATCCCCAATACGCGTAGTACCCGACTAAATTCAGGAGACACAGGAAAGTGGCCGCCTGGCTTCATTTTACTTACCTACTTAATTTGGGTGCATAATACTACAAAATACGACTATTTTCTTGACCATTTACGTTTTATTTCGTTATTTCTGTACATTGAAGCCGTCATTTGAGTCTTAATAAATATAATCTGTATTCATTTTTATCAAATAGGGCCGAAATAAAGTCTAAATAGTATACTTACGAATGAAAGGTTATGTTGTCGATTTTACGTTCACTGCGGCTATTGCAGCCTAAAACACTACAATGCACCATAGTCTATGAACGCAAAAACACATTAACTCAACCACAGAACACAGTTTTCGCCTTGTTTTCACCCTGAAAATTCAGATTTTGAGAAATAAAGAAAAACGCTTTCGTTTGCTGGGCACAGTCGCTAACTATGCCCAGCAAAAAAATAGTATACGTCGATAAGGACAAAAAATGTTTCTCTAGCTCTTTTTGGCCTTGGGAATATTGTATTTACTCATCTCGCTCACTCCTACCGTGTCGCCTCTATTCATCCTTTCTCTAAGGTTTGAAGGCTACCGACTTGACTGGACTGTCATTTAACGACAACAGCCGTTACCAACGGCTTGACAGTGACGTACCCTTCGAAAGCACGGTGTAACTCGAAATAACGAAACCCATCCAAACTTTGGCTAGTGTCGACGTTGTTGTAACATGCGTGTTCCATAAATGCCCTCAAATGGGCATTACTTTGTTGAGGTCCTTTCACAAACTACTGCATACTAAATCATATAGGTTATACTTTCAGTTAACATAGGTTTTAATTTTGCGAAATATTTCTGTGCATGCTTTTCCATAATTAATGGGGCACTTAGAATTAAGTTCATGATTGTCTATATTCTTGTAATGTTGTACTCATTGTCGAAAAGCCAAATAGATAAAATTAAAATAAACAGAGTGCGACACACAGCGACGCCATAGAGATGTTTAAAGTACTTATTTATTAAACCCACAAAAATGCAAAACATTTTTAAACAAAATAATATTATAGCACTGTTTGTCTTTCAACAAGATTTTATGAAGAGTAGATAGGGATCGTGCGAATCCGGGGCGTGGTGTTAGTTATATAATCAATAACAATGTAATGATTACATGAACGTACGAAGAGGTGAAAGTATTTTGCGGAGATTAAAGCTATGTACACATTATTGTGTCGTGTTTTGTCGAATTCGTCGCGTTTCGTTCGTCGACAACGTACTGTCGGACGCATGAAACGCGACCAATTCGTTTTGTCGCAACTAACTCCCGCCAGCGCAGCGGTGTTTTCGAATGACTATGAATTGGGAACCTTCATGAAGCGAGCATACATGCAGTTAAAAGGCCGTCAGCGGCTCAGGGACTCCCCCGGTATCTCTGTGCTCTATGGGTGGCGGTGTTTACTTAACATCAGGGGCCCGATTCTACTAACACAAATGCACCAATGGACTCTCAATGGTGTCTCAATTGTGACCTAAATGCTAGTTTGCCAATCTCTTACATAAAAAAACGCGCCAGAACCCTCTTCTTCCTTGTTGTTCAGAGTGTTTAGCTGTGGTTTAGCTTAGTGCGAGTTTTTTGATCATATTCGCTTCTATTCTCGAAACAAAAACCGATTCTATTTCGATTCAAACTCATTCGCTGTCTCGTTCAATTCCTATTTTGTATGAGTGAGACAGCGGTTGAATGTGAATTGAAATAGTATCGGTTTTTGTTACGAGAACACCAAATTCAAAAGTTTCCTATCGTAAATTTACCAGACGCGTATTACATTATTAAAAATTATTTGGTTTACTTGCTCATATTTAAGCATTTAGACTTCATTAAACAATTAATGTTACACTTTTTTTTGCAAAATTATGAAACTTTGAAGTATTAAAAATCTATCTTTGAATAATCTAAGATCTAGCATAACGGCTAATCTAATATTCGTATGTAATTTAATATGTACTTTTTTTTGGATAAAATAGGTAATAAAACAGTTTGTTTAAAATTAAAAACTTAACTAATATAAAATTAGAAATTAAAATAAAACAAATAAAAACTAATATTACAAATTAAAAAGACAGACTCAATATATTATATTATTTAATTTTGCATTTAACGCGTCACGCACCACGACACACCCAATACGACACAGAAGTGTATTACTAGCTTTACTTTGCGGAACTTTAAATTGCAAATACACATTAGTGTTTTAAGAATTGAATTGTAGTGTTTAGTAAAATTTTTTTTATACCACAAAGTTGGCAAACAAGCATACGGCCCGCCTGATGGTAAGCATCACCGTGGCAGACGGCAGACGAACTTGCAAGGACTGGTGCTGACAACCCTCAGGCAGGACCGGAACCTTTTTGCGGCATAGCCAAACAACGAGCCTACTATATCCAAAAAACTCAGTGTGACCTTATGGCGAAGGAACTATGGAAATCTGTCCCAGGACAAACACATGCCAAAGCCCTAATATGTGGTCACTATAAAAACTTCTCCAAAGAACTCGAGCTCAAAAGACAGAAAACTAGTGCCGTGACTAAAATACTAACAGGACACTGCAAACTTAATAAATATCTGTTTAACCTTAACATGAGCCAGTACGCGATGTGCAGATTCTGCCAAGAAGAAGAAGAAAGTGCCATGCACATTCTCTGCTCCTGCGGACCACTCATGTACAAAAGAAGTATATACATGGGAAAGCATATTCTGCTTCCAGAGGAGATACAACAGCTCTCTGCCCAGCACATCTGGAAGTTCCTAGAGGCAACCAGTCTGGACAGGGAAATTTAATTAAAGGGCACTACAAAAGATCAGCAATGGTCGAAACAGTATCCTTGAAGCCCACAGCAACAAATAATAAATAATAATAAGCATCACCGTAGCCTATAGACGCTTGCAATACCCCCCTCCGCCCCAAGAGCTCTGGAGATCTTACTCACCGTAGGAACACAACATGGCCGAGACCAATGCTACATGGCTTCGATCCTTGGCGGAGGTCCTTCCCCAGAGGGGCTGCTCCGATTTGAGCGGATTATCCGCTGTGCCCTACCTCTCTTACATAGAATCTCTAACATAGAATTTAATAATAATTATAAATTAAAATATTATAAATGAGAAAGTAAGATTATTTGTTTGTTTATTTGTTTGTTTGTTATTCCTTCACGGCTTGACTAGGCAGACGATCATTATGAAAATTTGTAAACATATTGTCAGGGGTACAGAGCCCAACATAGGCTACTATTTATCCGTGAAAGTATGTCATTTTCTCACTTTCTCATTTATAATATTATAATAAGGAATAAGGATCACTTGCTCGGCGTCGGCGGTAAAGCAAAAATAAAAATATGTAAGTCAACAGATCATATTTTATTAGTTCGTATTTCATTACATTCTTAATTTGAAACTGTTCAATAAGAACGAGTATTCACTTGGTATTCACAATGTATTATTCAAATATCGTTCTAATCTACAGATCTATTTGACTGGCCGATACAGTAAAAATTAAAAGTAAAACCAGACAGCTTTCCATAGCTCTCACTTCTCTCTAACCGGCGCTAGAGAAACAAACATTTTTCTTTTTTCTTTTTCACGGCTCTAGATTATTAGTTTAGTTGGACGAGTTTTGTGCCAGTATTAATTTAATTAAAAAGAGAAAATACTTGTCGGTATCTCGCGAGGCTAGTAAAAAGGTTTCTGCCTTCAGAGGCAGAAACCTTTTTACTAGCCTCGCCTGTATTCAGATACAGCCTAGGTGCGTACGTAGTACATGGCGGTACATGCGATTCGTCGTTAAGCCAAGTCGGTGGCCTTCAGGCGGCTAGTAAACACTCCAATCCGCATCGGAGCAACGTTGCTGAGTACACTCTTATTCCCTAGGATTGAAGGAAGATTCGTATCCCTGCAGTTGGTTGACACAATGATGAGAAAATAAGTGATATTTTATTTTATTTATTGAGGACCAGAAACAAGTTCGGTCACAATTTTATGGATCTTTCTGAATTTACTTAAGAGTCTTAATTTTCTTCTGTATTTTAATTAAAAAATATTGACAAAAAAGAATGAAAGTGGAATGTTTGACGCCCCACTTCACAAGTCTCGTTATGCATACAACAGTGTTGTCGCGCCGCGATTTTATAATGCACGTAAATTGCATCAGAAAATAATAATAAAATAACAAAAAAATAAAAAGAAATAAGTTAAAAAAAAAAGTTGCCAAAATTTAATATTAAAAAAATGAAATAATAGACAACAAAAAATTGGTTACCTACTTACCTAAATTTATTTTTATTTTTAAATGTTTGTGTATTTTGAATTTGGAATATGTGATTGATTAGTGAGTCTGGCGTTACCGAATAAGGTTCTGTTTTTATATAGGTTCCGTTTCTATTACCTGTCGCTAAAAGATAAAAAGAACTTAGTATAAGTAGGTTGTGTTTCTGTTATCGCTAAAAGATGGATGTTCAAAAGTATTTTTATTTTTATTTGAAAGATGGACTTGATTGCGTTTTGTAATTTAAACTTTATTTTAAGTTTGTTTATTTTTATTGAGACCATTGAGAGTACTGTCGGGCAGTGCGATAGAAGAACGTCGCCAGAGCCTTATTCACTATTGAAAAAAAAAATACATTTTGTAAATGGAATGAGGTCGAAGCGGAATATTTATTTTTAAAATGAATGTCAAATACCATAGACAAAACAAAACAATTCTTTAAAATTAAGAACAGGCCAAAATCAAAAGGGCGCACAGTCACGACTGGTATTGTATTAAACAGAACGGAACTAAAACGTATGAGTAATATTTCGTAAGATGTTGCAGAAAAAAAAACAACAAAGACAGTGTTATTTTGCAAATGGGATTACTGTGTAGTGTATGAGAAAACCGGATGTGGCGAAGTGACAAACGTGTTTCGACACAGTCTGGGGCACGGAACAAGTGCCAATCACATATTATATCTACCTCGGGGACGCATGACCACCGCTGGGTCACCTGTATAGACAGGATCAACAACAGAGACCTTAAATTGACAATAAGCAATGAAGCTCATTGACGTCCCGGGGAGAAACTACAGCTGTCTTGGAACTCATAACGAAATTAATCAGAAAGATAATAGACGGAGTAGGAAGTATTCAAGGAGAAAGTGACGGAGGGCCAGTGTGGGGCTCATCATATCAACCTATAATCATCCCACTGCTGGGATATGGCTCTTCCTTCAATCGAAGGAAATCAGAGCGTACTGACACGCTGCTCCAATGCGGATTGGCAGGGGCCAGTGTTTTAACTTGGCTCAATAACTGTCAGCCATCGACAATCGCCACGACCAACTTAACCTGCCCTCCGAAGCACGGTTCGCGAGAGTGTTAAAGATCGTTCACAATACTTTATCTCTGACAGATGTAAAAACAGGTATACAACACTCAAAATAAGAGCGGTTCGTGTATGTCGGATCTCACATCAAGAATTATTCCTGTGACACGTTTTGAGTGTTTTAAACCTGTTTTTTTACGTCTGTCAGAGGTAAAACAACTATGAACGGAGAGTATTTTAGAATGCAAGGAAAAAAAAACGCACCATATTGTTCTTTTCGCGCCAATACGGAACGAAAGCGAGAATGGCGGGAAGATGAGCTGTCAAACCGTGAGTCACGTTCCGTCGCGCGTAACATCGATTTCGTTTCGTTTTACGTAATTGCATTTCAATGCGTTCGTACGAAACGAAATTGAAATTGGTTATTGGCATCTAAGAGGAGCTGCCGTGCGCTTTTTTTTTCTATCAAGTTGTTCTGCATTTTATTTCGTTTCGTATATCATTCAGAGCAACGTATTCATGTCTCGACTTAGTATGGTACTATACAGTCTCTGAGTCAAGCCAGACGCTCCAAAGAAAGATGATAGCAAAATTTCTTTAGAAAAGGTGGATTTTGAAGTCAACACGATAATTTCAAAAGTTTCAAAAGTTCCTGTTCATAAACTGTAATCACTATGCACTTTAACCAATGTGTGCTTCACATTACAATATACTATGAATCAAACGTTGAAATTCATAGTATATTGTAATGTGAAGCATAGTGTTATTATGACGAATGTGAGTACCTACACAAACCTAATAAGGTTTAAAGGTACAATATAACAATGTTGTAATATAGTTTTAATAAAAAATTAAAAAAAAAAAACTTTTAATCACAAGCTCAAGTTGGCGCCAAAATCCGTGCGCTTTGTTGAATACGCGAGTTAATCACGATCGGTTCCAGTCAGTATTGGCATGCGTGTAATGTGCTACGAAGTTCACAGGCGGGACTGATTACTCTCTGCACAAAGACGGGCATAAAACACTCAAAATAAGTTTCACACATAGGAATAATTCGGTAGCAGAAATAATATGTGAGCCGACAAGACGGACTGCTCGAGCGTTAGCCCGTCGACACACACGGAAACACGGACCGTTCTTATTTTGAGTGTTTCAAAAATGTTTTTACATCTGTCAAAGGTAAAATAACTGTGAGCGGAGATTAGTTTACGAAATCGCCGTAAGCCTGTTGTATTTTGATTTTTTTCGTCGGTTTCTTTAGCTACAAAATATGATTCTATTGTTATAAATTGCAAAATATTGAAGCTCGTTATAGCTAGGTACTTAAAATAATTTGAAGCAATATTTTTTGTAAAAAAGGGTATTTTTTTAAATGAAATACACAGATAATAACGGAAAGAAATTTTTTTTATGACATCCGTCAAGACAGAATTTTCGGTAATTCCCACGGGAAAGCTAACTAGCGAAGTGTTTAATGAACTTTTAGATAATATTAAATGAAAAGCTTAAATTATTCAAAAATAAAAACAATGTCATTAAAAGATAAAAATTAAAAGAATTTTTATCTTTTAACCCATAACACGCGTGTCTTGCGGACACATTTTTGAGTTCAAAGATGTATAAAAACGAAAGTATTTATTTCTGCAAAATCCAGATTTTTCTAATCTATCCCTTTTACTTAATGACATTAATTAAATTAAACAATTAATAGATTGTTTCCTTTCCGTAATAAACTAATTTATTAATTAGCATGAATCATTTACAAATTGTAACAAAACAATTACTACTTCCCTTTAATTCCATTAATCAAAATCGTATTAGTCGCTCATTTTACGCAATTGTCCAAATATTAGGAAAATTGCCTTAACCGACATCGTTAGTAAAGAAAGTAAGTACAATTTGCGTCCTTTAACTAAGACATTAAACTCGAAATAATACTTTATTTCTACAGTGATAAAGTCTAATTTCAATATTGAAATAACATTAATATATTTTATACATTGTGTCGGTTATACTGTTATACAAAATTCGACTATATTTATAAGGATAAAAAGGGTGGTTATAGATTAACAGTTCATGTGAGTTAAGACGTTTGTCAATAATAACGTCTTATGTTTTGGAAAGTTACAGCGAAAGTCGACTTCAAGTGCGACTGACGTGTCTTGGTACTTGGATTATCATAATATGATTGGTTTAAAGGTTTTATACGTCCTTCGTTTTATGGATATTGATGAAAGTAAAGTTATATTACAGCCTACAGGATATTTACGATGTTATTTATAAGGCAAATAATTTCTCGAATAAAATTCTTGTCCTAATAAACTCCCAGATCGCTAATCTAAATATAGTTTTATCCGAATAAGATCCTCTTAGAGTCAACATAGCTAATCTGTCAGATAACGTGACTATTTTAATATGAATTCGGTAATCTGACATAATATCAGATCTATCTGAAACTTATCGAGGAAACTTGTCATCGTAATTTTCCGAAACGTCAAACAAGAATTTGTCAATATTTCTAACAGATACTTATCTGAAACTTATCAGGATATATGAAGCTGTAGATATTTTTGGTGACAAATAAGAATAGGAATATCTTATGATCTAAAATCTAGGTCTTTGCGTGACACAACAGGCTGCTAATAAAAAAGCAAAAGTATTAAAAAGAAATAAAAGCATTCTACAATCGTAACCATAAGTAGTTCGTATTAATACATAAATTTATTAAAATGTATTCCGAAGAATCACAAATTAATATAATTACATTCCATCTCATTAACAGTTCAAAAATGTGAAAACCATCAAGAATATGATTCGTAGTATGAAAAAATGACGAATTTTCGATCTAATTAGACAAATTAGAGCCACGTGGTGCCACCAGTTGTTAAAAACATATTTACGCATCACGCACATCACAGTAGACAGTCAGACTGAATGGTCACTTAAAAAGAAAAAGTGTTACAAACTTATTTTTACAAAAATAGGTTGAATACTTATTAGCATAGTTGCCAAATGTAAATTTAAAAAAAAAGAAAATAGTAAGGAGGTTGCTTAGTGCTTACATCAAAAGCACCAACAAAAAGTGAAAAGTAACAAGGCGCGTGCGATCGCCGCCTTTACTTCCGATTTCGTACTTCCATCGGACGGACGTGCCATCGAGAAAAAGTGATAAAAAAATGTGTAATCAGTGTTATTGAGTGTAAAAAAAATGTGTGAAAAACGGACTGGCCGAAAATGTTATTAAAAAAATAAATTTTTTGAAGTTGACGTTTTAAATTGGCGCGCTGTCACGATGTTTGGCAGGACTTTTTTGTTTTTCGCAATTTACGCGGGAGTTTTGTGTGCGGACATTGAAAATGATGTTTTGACTTTACAAGATGATTTAGATATTAAGGATGACTTAGCATCTGATAGAAGGAGGCCTGCAAATGGACAAGAGAAGGATATTTTATTGCTCGATGCATTGGGAAGAAGAAAGGGGTACCATAATTCATATAGTTCGTCGCAAGAGGACGAGTCTATTATGGATTTACTTGGAAAAAGTAAGTTCTATTTTTAAGTGAATTAATATTCTGTGGTATTATTTAAAGTACGCGCCAAAATTTGGCCTCGAAGTTTATAAAACAATTGAAAATCGATTCTCGTCATTATGTACTGAGCAATATGAGCACAGATTACATAATGGTTTATGAGTTTTGAACTTCGTTTTATGAATGCGCGAGCCAACCGCGTTGGCGACTAGTATAGATTTTCTTTTTTTCGTAAAATAATGTGACGTTCACATAAGTTTTCTTTGCCTATATCGCTTCATTCAGTTCTATTCCCATGGGAATTTTCAAAGATTCGTAATACTCTCTCGAGGTACAAAACAAATCTATGTAATGTTAGCGGTAGCATCAAAAACACTGAACTAAATTCGATTTTTTTAGAAACGTGATTGCACACTTTTATTATTACGTTCTAGCTTAAGGGCTAATAAGTAATTTTAATTTAACGTAAACTTTGAAAATTATGAATTAAACCCTGTTTTTCTTAACTTGGCAAATGTAGTAAACAATCTTAGCAAGTCTTTTTAACGAAAATAGACAATTAAAATTATCATACACACCCAAATAATAATAATATAGTTAGAAATGGCATTTAACACAACACTCTTAGTATTCTGGCGGTTTGAGGATTTACACATGGATAATTGAATAAAAAGACACGCTAAGATTGTTTACTACATTTGCCAAGTTAAAAAAAACAGGGTTTAGATGAAAATTGTGTATGAATA
This sequence comes from Endotricha flammealis, assembly GCA_905163395.2. Taxonomy (NCBI): domain Eukaryota; kingdom Metazoa; phylum Arthropoda; class Insecta; order Lepidoptera; family Pyralidae; genus Endotricha; species Endotricha flammealis. Next base: position 4,193,801 of record LR990883.1, read on the forward strand.
TTGTTTGAGAATTATAAAAGGATCAGGGCAATGTTTATCCCGAAAATCGTTCCCGGGATTCGGAACAAAAATTAAAATCATCGCCATATCCTTGACTGTGTCCTTGACATTAGGTAATTGACTAACAGTCAGTTTCTGAAACGCAATTTAATTTTAGTTCTACATTAAGCGCCAAGCTAGTTATCTCTTTTTCCTACTTTAGTTGGACTGACAGCTATATTTTGATGTGTCATTAACTTTAAATTAAACACCTAAAATGAAAGAACTAATTCTTTCGTAATCATTAGGTAATATCTGTTTAATTAATTTACGGAAAAGATGACTAATCACGAAATTATTCTAGACTCTTGTAATTAGGGATGCGGAAACAAAATCTAATTACTTACCTAACCTCCTAGTGTTTCATTTGTCAAGTTGTGTTTAAAAAAAATACAGCCTGTATTATATATCAACTAACACTAACAACGTCACTAACACCTAATAAGGAGAAATAAGAGAGGTAGGGCACAGCGGATAATCCGCACAAATCGGAAAGGACCTCCACCTTACAGAAGATCGTACGTAACCAAATAGCATTGGTCTCGGCCATGTTGTGTTCCTACGGTGAGTAAGGTCTCCTGAGCTCCACTTGGGAGGGTTGGGTGGATTGGCATACCTCAGGTGTTGCAAGCGTCTATAGGCTACGATGACGGCTTACCATCAGGCCGACCGTATGCTTGTTTGCCACATTTGTGGTATAAAAAAAATAAACAGGTTATTGATTTCAAATATCCTTCAAATCCTGGCTAGGAGAATTAATACATATTTTTTATTGCCATGGAGAGCTAGCTCCATGAGTATTTTTCGTTATTTCTAATTGTTTAATATTTAATTTTATATAATTATGCACTTGGAGAGTGACCCGTAGCCCTGCAGTGGAATGATTTTGGTTTGATAAATAAATAAATATATAGGGACAAATCAGACAGATTGAGCTAGCCCCAAAGTAAGTTCGAAACTTGTGTTATGGGATACTAACTCAACGATACTATATTTTATAACACACTAGCTTTTCCCCGCGGCTTCGCTCACGTTAATTTTATGACATAGATCTCGTTTGACAACAAAACAACCCATAGCGCGACTTGTGGCGCCATCTGTTGGCCGATACAGCGCCCTCTATTGTAGAAAAAATTTTTTCCCATTGAAATGACATACTTTCACGGGATAAAAAGTAGCCTAGTTGGGCTCCGTAGCCCTGACAATATTTATACAAATTTTCATAATGATCGGCTGATTAGTCAAGCCAAGAATGACAAACAAATAAACAAACTCACTTTCTCATTTATAATATTAGTTAGGATACATATATAGATAAACATCCAAGACCCGAGGCCAATCAGAAAAAGTTCGTTTTTCATCATGACCCGACCGGGATTCGAACCCGGGACCTCCTGGGTGGCGGTCCGGCGTGGTAACCATTACGCCACGGAGAGCTCTATGAGTATTTTTCGTTATTTCTAATTGTCTATTAATTTTATACGTGCACTTGAAGGGTGACCCGCAGTGGAATGATTATGGGTTCTTATTGGTGTGATATGGATTTTTTTAAGAGAAATACATAAGACGCAATTACAAAAGTAACAAGTTTCTTGGAGTGGTAGAGCAATTATTACGAAATGGGCTAGCTCGACCGGGGAAGTACCACCCTCTCACAGAATATCGACGTGAAGCAGCGATGCGTTTCGTTCGGTGAGTGAGAGATCCGGAAGCCCAACTCCTTCCCTATCCCCTCTTTCCCCCTTCTTCTTTCCCTTCCCTTTATCCTTCCTTTCCTCCAACTTCCTTGGTGGACAACGCATTGGTAGCGCCCCTGGTGTTACTGATGTCCATAGGCGGCGGTGACCGCTTTCCATCGGGTGGCCCGCTTGCTTGTTTGTCTACTGTATGACATAAAAATAAAAAAAAGTCGATAATTCCATATAGATCTATCACTTGAATGAACACCTTATTGCACAAGTAAGTATACCATTTTGAGGGTTCCGTAGTAAACAGACGTATTGGATATGAATGTTTATCTGGCTATAAAGTTTCGCCATGTTCATCTATCCATCCAAAGGATGGAGAGATTAGGTATAGAGGAAGGGATGAAGAAATTTTTTTTAAGAAAAATATGGTTCGATGGCGAGTAGGTGAAAAGTGAAGTGAAGTGACAGTAAAATCAAATACTATAGACGAGTAATACGCACAGCTTCGGAAGAATTCGGGCAAGACGCGACACTAGCGCCCCTACGGAATGAGGGCGGCATGAGGTGAACGAATTCCAAAACTTTTGTGCGTTTTGTATGCAAAATGTTATAGCGCCCCTAGCGGCATGAGGTGAACGGAGGTTGCCAAGTCATTGTATGAGAAACGTCAAGAGCTGTGCGTATTACTCGTCTATAGTATTTGGTAAAATAGAATATAAAAACCATAAAGAAAAAAGGATATAAAATAACTATTTACAAAGAGGTTCTTGTTTAAAAAGAGTTCGGTTTGCCACACCACTAGCTAGTTGGTCTAGCTCCGAGACGCTAAAATCAGAAAGTCGTAATTTTAAAATAATATTTACACTATGCTAACAAAGTCGTAGAAAATTAAAAATTTTTTTTGTAGATGCGTCCCCTATACATATTATATCAGCTCATCCCATACCACATTATTTCACTCAACAGCCTCTCTTAAAAACATTGGGAATGTGGGAAGATCATTTTTGATGTAATGATCCCTTTTCGCATTATTTATATTTAATCTATCTGCGAAGCTGTTATGTAATTTGAAAATTATCATCTTCTCTAATTAGAAGATACAAGTATCTGACAAACTTATGAAATATTTCTTTAATAAAAACGCACGTCAAAGAATATGACTACACTCAAATGCTTGACGACCTCCGTGGCGTAATGGTTACCACGCCGGCCCGCCACCCAGGAGGTCCCGGGTTCGAATCCCGGTCGGTCCATGATGAAAAACTAACTTTTTCTGATTGGCCTCGGGTCTTGGATGTTCATTATCTATATGTATTTGTTATAAAATTTTGTATCGTTGAGTTAGATCCCATAACAAAAGTTTCGAACTTACTTTGGGGCTAGCTCAATCTGTGTGATTTGTCCCTATATATTTATTTATTTATATTAAAAAATAAAATCTTTATTCATAAAACTTACGGCTAGTGTAACATTAATTAACAGTATAAAAACAATTAAGGTAAAAGTATAACATTATGTGCCTGAGCTAGGAAAATCCTGTGTTTCAGGCGGTAAAAGATCTAATATAAAAAATCATGATATTCACTTTAAATATGATAAAAGGTAAAAGGTGTCTTATATATTAAAAATTAATAATAAATTATAATGTAGTAGTATATAAAGGTTTATTTCACGATCGTCATTAATTCCTCTGTATCTTTGTAGGACATATTTTTGAGTGCTGTTTGAAGAGCTTCTTTACAATTATATGAATAAAGGGGGTAGATACATAATTTGGCGTTTAATCTGTTATAGAGCAATGGTCCGAGAAATATGCAAGCAAGAAAAGCGTATACGGAACCCTATGCGTGGCCCGACACGCACTTGTCCGGTTTTGCAAAATACAGCCATGGCTTGACAAAGTGGTGTCGAAAATGCTATTCGCTATTGACTATATAGGCCGTTGTATTTTGAAATTATAATTAGTTTTACTATGGTATGAAGCCCTATGGTGTCCTTGCAAGGTGAATGAACACACAAGTTAACCAACGATGACTCCAGACAGTATTTGGATGTCACAGGGCTGTCAAAAGAACTTCATCATATCATCATCATAGGTATCAACCTCAGAACACAGAAAGAAGAGAAATGTAATAAGACAGTTTTTGTACCGGAACCGATGTCGCCACTTACACACGAAGTTACATTTTAACACATTCATAGAATAATCTCCGACAGTCACACTCACACAAATCGTAAGCCCGTGATTTGCAGTTCGATTACGAACACAGATGTAAGAAGTGTATTATAGTGACGGCCACCTAATGAAAAAGGGCGACAAGCATTATCGATAACTACCTCTCGATATTTTACAATAACAATTTATTACGGACTACAACTATGAACTATAATACCTATTTAATTTTAAATAATTAAAAAGTATCAACCCATAAATCATCCCACTGCTGGCATACGGGTCTCCCTTCAATCCAAGGTGATTAGAGCGTACTCTGCCACACTGCTGCAATGCGGATTGGCTGAGGCCGGTGTTGCCGGGACCGGCGGCTTAACGTGCCCTAGCTCGAGATAACGAAACCCATCCAAACGCTGGCTAGGGTCGACGTCGCTTAACTTGCATGTTCATATTAGAGTGCGACACACAGCGGCGCCATCGAGCTTCTCTCAAAAGAACTTGAGTTTGCAAAATTAGAACTCAATGACTTCAGGCCAGGTCGACCCGGGTTGCCCTATTGTATGTGCCTTAAAGGATTTGTGGAAGGCCACGGATAAGGCCACGGATAATGCCATCTTACTGGCTGAACGTCTTGCCAGTAGGGTGTAGGAATTTTATTTTTGAGTCATTGACATTCAAAATTCAAAATATTTTTATTCAAATAGGCCTAATATAAGCTCTTTCGAATCGTCACAATTTTCTCCTACCATCAGTTCAGACGGCAGATTTGTGCTAAGAACTGGCAAGAAAAGCACTTGCTCTTTTAAAATGGTATTAATAAGATACAAATTACAATGACAGAAAATATAAAATTAACACAAAATATCTGTAATTTCTGTTGACGAAAAAAAAAATTATACAAATAATTAAAGATTAATAACACTATAAATGAAGAGAGAGAAAAAAAGCGTATCAATTAAAACATTAAAAGAAGAAGAAGCCAATGAAAGAGATGAGCAGGGTAGAGAGGTAATAATAAAGATTTTTATGCTAATAATGTAAGCAACGTTTATGAAATTTTGTAATACATAGAGCAATAGTGAATATTATCCTTACTTTCTAAGAGAGGTAGCACACAGGCACAGCGGATAATCCGCTCCGCATCTTTCGCAGCCCGTCTGGGTAAGGACCTCTACCTTACAAAAGATCGTAGCCAAATAGCATTGGTCTCGGCCATGTTGTGTTCTTACGGTGAGTAAGGTCTCCAGATTTCCACTTTTAACAACGCGTGAGTGAGTGATACCCCCGGTATTGCAAGCGTCTATGCTACGGTGACGGCTTACCATCAGGCCAGCCGTATGCGTGTTTGCCACCTTTGTGGTATTAAAAAATCTAATATTATTTGCAAACTTACTTTGGGGCTAGCTCAATCTGTATGAATTGTCCCTATATATATTTATTTTATTATTTTAATTTTGACAGGATCAAAGGTGTTGTTGTCCTTCCTTGGTTTACAAGTAATGACAAGGATAGCAACACTTTTAGTCCTATCAAAATTAGTTTAGTCTAGTTAAATGTACAACAGAATTAGCACCAAAGTTCAGTTAAATAATAGTGTTAATAAACTTAAGATGAATAAATCTTTCATTTTAGTGTACATAAGTAAATTTATGCGTTTGCGTGTTATAAACACAGTAATGTTCAAGCTATGTTCTTACGGTTAACGACCCATATTTTCACTACCACGCACGTTAAACTCTCGATTTTAATATAGTTAATGTTTACGTAGTTATTATGTATTTTGTTATGTAATATGTTATAATAATTTGATGGCATACGTAATACAAAGATTCATAAGAAGCCTTCTATAAATAACTAATGTTAAAAAATTCAATACTTTTATTCTGAGAAATCGTTTTTACAAACACGTTCTTTAGTCAAAGAGTAAGTACATTTAGTAATAAATGTAATCTTCTCTATAAAGTACTACCATTTCGGAAACAAAAACAAAATGACCACTGGTAAAAGAAATGGCGAAAGAAATCTAATTACGACCTTTTTTGACATATAAAAATATATCGTACATTTTTTTTTACATAAAATTTAAAACTAGGTACAGTCAGGTGCACATCGAGCTGCATTTGTGCTCCCATGATATAGAACTTAAAAACGGTACAAATACCAATATGTAAATGTCGACCTGCTCTTGACTGTACATACAACATTACATACGCGGAATGTCAATAAATAGTGCCATTTATTTGTCGTACGTATAAACTAGCAAAACTCGAACAACTTCGTTAGCGTGTACCGCTTTCCCGTGCGAATTTCGGAACATCCTTGTATGTATAAACCTTCCTGTTGAATCACCCTATATATTGCTGAAAACTACATTAAAATCGGTAAAGTAGTTTAAAAGATCCAAACGAACAGACAGTTTAAGTGCTTCATTATAAACTAATATGTAAAGATGTAGATACAGGAGGGCGTCGAACGAAACGTAAATCCGATACTTCGACCGAAGCACATGAGTAAAAATAAACCGCGGAACAGAGGCTTAACTTATAAGGCGCGTTCAAAATTTATACCTATTCTGGTAGGGTTGGCACTGTAGAATAAAATGAAATAAACGAAAAGACCAGTTTTTTTTACAAGTTATTTATTAATTTTCTTACAAATCAAATCTATAATCACATGTTCCTACAGTTAACTCAGGGGTATTAGTAATATCGTGAGGTTGCGAAACTTCTGATGGTGTATGAAAAACGTTACAGTCGTCTGGTTTCATAAGTAAGCTATCGAAATCTTGATCACAATTTGTATTTTGAGGTTTCTTTAAAATATTAGTTATAAACATCTTGTTGATATTTAATATTTGACAGTCACTGATTATTTTTCATTAAACAATTGATTTTATGAAGAAGTTTTTATCAATTCCACACATTGATACATACATTGTGAGTATTTTATTTTCCCTCAACCTTTTTGTTAGAAATACACAAGCGTTTAATTGTTTTTTTTTTTTGTATTATAATAAACCATTTTTGTATACATATTTTACCTTTTTAAAATATTTAACTTCTTTATACTTATTTCAATAATAATTATCTATACATAATATGTGTATATTATGTCATAATAAATAAATATAATATACACTTTATTAATTGAAAAATCAATTTGATAATATAGTCGATCGTGGTTAAAAAACATGCCCCTCCCTTCACTACTAGTATTGAGTTTTTTGTCTGTGGTGGCCATGACAGAACTTCATAGGTGTGCATATGTCAAATCAAATATTTAATAAAGGAAATGTCATAATTTTCTAGTTTATCGAAAGCCCTGATGTTTGTCCTCGAAGTAACCGGTTAAGACTGGTTTGCCGCTCGTACGTGACGAGCGCTCTGAGGTCACGCACACACGCGCCTCATGCTTGTGTGCGTGTACTCATCGCAGCGACATTGTATGAAGTGAAGTCTCTGTTCCGTGATTTTATTTACTCATGTGACCGAAGTATCGGAAGAATTTTAACTATTATAATAATAATAATATATTTATTTATCAGACAATTAAAATGCATAATATTGTTAGTACATGCCACTTAACCTATGTTAGTTTATTTAATTAATTCTGAACAATAGTGTGAAAATATTTATTTTATGATCTGCCCCACCCAATGTCTCAGAATGGGACAGTCAACTTTGTCAGCTATTGCCATCAGGACGCTGTTAGGGACTTTGAATTACAAGGTTTTTTCATGGTTATTTTAGTAATTGATTTGATTTGATTGCATTAATGGCATACAGCATTAAATATTTTGTACTTTATGGTTATTTTAGTAGTTCGTTGAATTATAACCATAAAATACCTTGTATTCGACGTTTAAAATGCTTTGGCCGAAGTATCGGATTTACGTTTCGTAGTCCTTAGTACGAAATAAAATATTTTTCGAATATGATAATCAGGCCAGCCAGCCTCAATTCCGACAAGGAAATTTTAAATAAACAATATTAGTTTAAAATTGCATTTATTTTGCATTTTTGAACAACGGCATCTATTTTGACAGTCCGATTTTTTTTTATACCACAAAGTTGGCAATCAAGCATTCGGCCCGCCTGATGGTAGGCATCACCGTAGCCTATAGACGCTTGCAATAACGGGGGTATCACTCACGCGTTGCCAACCCTCCCAACCCCAAGTGGAGCTCTGGAGACCTTACTTACCGTAGGAACACAACATGGCCGAGACCTATGCTATCTAGCTACGATCCTCTGTAAGGTGGAGGTCCTTCCCCAGACGGGCTGCTCCGATTCGATTGTGAATTGGTAGTTGGTAGTGATGAGTTTTTAAACCAATCCAAACACTGACTGTGGCAGACGGTAACTTGCATAATCATTTACGAGCACATCGACGCCAAAATTGTCCTAATTAATTTTTTTTTTGTTACAGTGATCCCCCAAACATGTCGGTACCGTGGTGCCCGATATCCCTGCGGTCTCAGCATATCGTGCGTCCTCGGTGGAGGCAAGCCCCTGGATCTATGTTCAGGTGGGATGATATGGGCTTGTTGTGTCGACCGTGACACCACTGAGAGACCAAGCGAGATTGCACCTGTTGTACACAATGCTAGTAAGTTTTATTTTTAATTTTATTACTTAAAATAATCATAGTGAGTTTGTTTGTTTGTTATTCCTTCACTGCTTGTCTAAGCAGCCGATCATTATGAAAATTTGAATACATATTGTCAGGGATACAGAGCCCAACTTAGGCTAATTTTTACGGCTTGATAGCTAGTAATAAATAAAAAGAAATTGCATAGTAAAAAAGATCTATATGCATTTTTAAAATGAAAATGTGTCAAATAATTTATTTCAAATTCAAATTCAAAATATTTTTATTCAAATACGCCTAATATAAGCTCTTTTGAATCGTCACAATTTTTTCCTACCACCAGTTCAGACGGCAGATTTGTGCTAAGAAACTTAGCACTTGCTCTTTCATATTATTAAATAAAATAAAAGGCTTTAAATGTCAAATTCCTGCAAAGCTCCCCAAAACGCTTGCTGCGTTGCCGCGCTGAATGGCGATGGCCATTAATTGACCATTCATTGATACAAAGCTCACTTCAATTGTCATTTTTTATTGCTTCTCTGTGTATATTGTATATTTATGTATTTGTGTTTATTTGTGTAGTTTTGTGTATCTTGTAATAATACTAAAACTATTTAATGCACTTCTATTCATGGACTTTTTTGTCCATCAACATAGGTTACATAATTATATATACTTCTCATGGTTTTAATAGTGATATACATACACGATTACATATAAGGACTCTGCAGTAACGTAATCATGGACGTAGTGTTTCAGTGGGAATTGTCTTATATAAATTCGTACAAAGAATTTTTTATTGCTCTTACGGTCATGGTATGTACGGCTCAGTAGGCGTTCTTGACATTACATGACATACTGCCACGAGAACATGCAATTCATTGCAGGTGTCAACGCAAGGAACTTGAGATACGTATACACGTACAACAGGGCAGGTTAATCTATAGGGGAGCTATTTAAGCTGAATCATTGGCCTGGAAATATTGACATATTTGACATCGATTTCGGGAAATAGCACAGTATTTTTGTTTTATCACAACAAAAATAGCTAAACAATACTCTTGCCATGCCACTATGACATAAATATACGTGTGAGAATTAGGTATTCAAGACATTTCACTTTGTAAGGTTAACTATTATTGTATTCATGAGATATTGTCGCGAATCCGCAGTTACGAAACAACACGTCATAGTACGCGCGAGTCGCGACGCTCTCTCTACGCGGTGTAGACGACAAAATATTAGCGGGTTATGACTGTTATGAGCATTGATTTAGTATATACTATAGATCGGCAATGGTTTGATTAAGGCGAGACCAAAAACAAAATACACTAGTGTGCGTGTAATGTACATGTGTGGAAGCAAGATATATAATTTTGTGGATTTTCCTTTTTCGTCACAATTTTTTCTTAAAAATGGCAAGAAACTTAGTACTTGCTCTTTAATAAACCCTGATTAAAGTACCATACTGACCAGTCACGTCTTGTTTAAATGAGGCCAATTGAATTCATATTATTCTTGGATTATTCTTGCGTGGTCGCTGTCAGTTTGTCTTGAAAACTGTGTATACGAGGCCAATAGCAAGGCAAACTTGTAGCCAGCACTAGTTTCGTCTAAACCTTTTTAAGCCAGCTTAAAACTTAGGTAAACTACAAGTTTTATCAATTAATACATAATTTTATTTATTTATTTAAACTTTATTGCACACAATACATAATGTGTATACAAAAGGCGAACTTAATGCTAAAGCATTGTCTCCCAGTTTACCTTTGGGACATCTGAATCGGTAATAAGGGGTGCAGCATAAAAAAAAATAAAAAAAATATTGAAAATACATTAATAATCTAGATTAAATTTTTATGTGTAATTGGATATGTAATCCAATTACACATAAATAAATACTTACATACATATATAAATACTTACATAACATACATATACGCGTAAACAATACATACAATTGAATAGTGCAGCCAATGTAGATTTTAACAAAATACTGTCTGTTCCAGCTCCAAAAAATGTTGATGTACCTGCTTTTTAAATGAGACTCGAGACTGTGCTCGCCTAATAATAATGATAAGTTGATGTTAAGCGGGGAATTCACTTACAGACATGCCCGTAGGCACGCCCGCGGGCATGTCCGAGCGGGCAACTTTACAAGAGGTTTGTCCTAATGCGATGGACACACACATACAGACTTAGGACAAACCTCTTGTAAAGTTGCCCGCTCGGACATGCCCACGGGCGTGCCTATATGTCTGTAAGTGAATTCCCCGCTTTAGTTTTCGATATTTGAGGATTTAATTAACGATGGCCATTTAAAAAAATGTAAGTGGACTGGCCAGTAATACTTTTCATTAAGAATACATTCTAAATATGAATCACAACCGCTAAAAACTTGTACCCCAGACCGAACAAGTTCCGCACTGATTGTTCCAAGACGAACAATAATTACGGGCCACTTATTTCCGGGGCTGTCCTATTCATTCAAATTCTTACAGATATTTCATCATATTAACACTTTCACAGCTCCGATTTATTTTTATGGAATGAAACTATGCTATTGGTCTATTCGTACAGTCAGTCCAATGAAACAGATGAGCATTGTAGAGATAGAGAACTAAGAAGAAAGATTTTTATGCTAAGAATGTAAACATCGTTATGAAACATTGTAATTACATAGTACAATATGAATATTAATGATAAATAAAAATTCGAGTAAATCCCTTAACTCAATATTTATAATAATAATAATTTATTTATTTCAGACAATTTGAGTCCATAATGGTGTTAGTTACAGTGATACTTAATAGCTATGTTAGTAAAAATATATTAATTTCAATTTATAATATGTCATAGTAACATAATAAAATTTTTATTTTTAAATAAAATAAAATTAAATCAATTAAAAATATAAACGAGTAAATAACGAGTAATAATAATAAATGTCATATTTAATAAATTTGAAATTAATTAATTAACTAACTAATAATATATTTAAAAAACTTGAATTATTTACGGACCCACCTCTGTGCCTTTTATACCACAAAGGTGGCAAACAAAACAAACATACAGTCGGCCTGATGGTAAGCCGTCACCGTAGCCTATAGACGCTTGCAACACCGACCGGGGGGGGTATCACTCACTTGTTGCCAACCCACTTTTTGCCAGACTTGATGGCGTTGTGTGATTCATCCAAAAATTATTAATATCAAAATTAAGATAATCGGATAATCCGCTCAAATCTGAGCAGCCCGTCTGGGAAAGGACCTTACAGAAGATCGTAGCCAAATAGCATTGGTCTCGGCCATGTTGTGTTCCTACGGTGAGTAAGGTCTCCAGAGCTCCACTTGGGGGGGTTGCGCGTGAGTGATACCCCCGGTATTGCAAGCGTTTAGACTACGGTGATAATTACCATCAGGCGGGCCGTATACATGTTTACCACCTTTGTGGCATAAAAAATCGAGATTGGATTATCAATTCTAAATTTTTTTATTGTCAATCTGTAGTTAAATCCTGGCTTTACATGAGACACAACCGGTTGATTAGTTAGTTAGACCTATGGTTAGTTAGTTCCGAAAATTGAGAAATTCTCCTTAAGACGTTGGGCTAATTTCCGAGTAAGTGTATTTTCCATGTTCCCAGTACTCTCAAGCGTAGTACAAATTTAGAGAAATCAAAGTGAAAGTGTAAATTATGTCACAACTATTGGACCGTTAACACAATACTGTGCTCTACCGTCTGCATAGAAAGTCGGTTATCCAAGGTATTTTTAATTAAACGTACTATACCTATACACGAATGGCGTAATGGTTACCACGCCAGACCGCCACCCAGGAGATCCTGGGTTCGAATCCCGGTCGGGTCATGTTGAAAAACGAACTTTTTCTGATTGGCCTCAGGTCTTGGATGTTTATCTATATATGTAATTGTTATGAAATATAATATCGTTGAGTTAGTTTCCCATAACACAAGTTTCAAACTTACTTTGGGGCTAGTATTTTAAAATGGGACATCTTGACATAATAAATGAAGTCGCTTCCACTATAAAGCAAACGAACAGGCAAGCAGCCTGATGGTAAGTCACCGCCGCCCCGCTGTCTATGGACAACAACACCAAGGGAGCTACCAAGCGTTGCCCACCTCTGACGAGACCTATAATGTACCTCTTAAATAGTCCCATGTCATAGTCCGAAGGAAACAGAGGCTGGAAGCTCATTCCACATCCGTATAGTGCAAGCGGGAAGTCCTTTCGAACCTAAGGAAAACTTGTGCGAAGCTAGGACGAGGCGCTAATCATACTAATATTATAAATGAGAAAGTGACTTTGTTTGTTTGTTATTCCTTCACGGCTTGACTAAGCAGCCGATCATTATGAAAATTTGTGTACATATTGTCAGGGGTACAGAACCCAACATAAGCTACTTTTTATCCCGTGAACGTATGTCATTCCAATGGGAAAATATTTTTTATACTATAGAGGGGTATGATATGGGCTATCGGCTAACAGATGGCGCCACAAGTCACGCTATGGGTTGTTTTGTTGTTAAATGAGATCTATGATATAAAATTAAACGCGAGCGAAGCCGCGGGGAAAAGCTAGTATTGTATAAACATGCAATTAAATAAATATATAGGGACAAATAACACAGATTGAGATAGCCCCAGTATTCGAGACTTTTGTTATGGGATACTAAACTTAACGATACCAATACGATACAAGACCTAGCCAATCAGAAAGGTTCGTTTTCAATCATGATCCGACCGGGATTCGAACTCGGGACTTCCTGGGAGGCGGACCGGCATGGTAACCATTACGCCACGGAGGTCGTAAGAATATACTCAACATAACATTTAACGTTCTTTACAATTACATAAAAGGCCAATAAGTAATAAACGGATGCATTTTACTTTCTTCCTAATAGTTACGTACTTATATTATACAACCAAATAGCTTTATCATAATATTGGCATGTTGTTTTTTTATGAAACCGCATGCAAACAAGCAAGCGGAACTGGAAAGTGATTACAAATGCTACAATATTAATCCAGACGAACATACAACCAGAGGAAAAGACTAACAGACCTGTTCATGCACATAAAATATTTGCTTTGCGCAGGATTCGAACCTATTTTATTATTTAGTTTTAAAAAAAACACTTTTCTTAAAAATTAATTACCAAAGAACTTAAGTACTACACTCATGGCCAATTAAGGATTTAATATAAGACCACAACTTACTCCTAAAAAATACCTAAAACACTATTCAAAATACAGGTGACCTAATAGAATTGATCGGCTCATTCCCACACGACAACTACGACTACCAAAACACAAATCAATTCGAGGATCCAATCATAATCTACACAGACACCAGACCACACCGCCCCAAACCGGATAATAACCGGCCAGAACCGGATCACAACAGACCAGAGGACAACCGCCCGAATCCGGATTGGGATCAAAATAATTACTTTCACGTAAAACCGTCTTATCACGAGAGTAGTACAGTAAAACCGGAAAAACCGGATGAGTTTTACACGGCGAATTATCCGGTACAAAACACAGATGGGAATGATGATTATGTACCGGTTCACACGAATAAACCGAGACCCTTTAACGGTGAGATATTTGAGGTTACTTCTTTTTATGGTTAGACTCAAGTGACTTTTTCATATCCAACTTTTAATTCTGTGGTCACACAGTATTGCGTTGTCGCAATTTTGTGATTTTGTATTATTCAATTTTAATATACTTGGCACAAAAGCTTCAAACAATCGTCTGATTTTAAATTCACATAAATCGGTATGAAATAAACATGTATTCGTTACAAAATTTGCAAATCACTTTTTCCGATAATCCTCACAACTTTATGTTACCACAATACCGTATGACAAGCTCATTTTCTTTGTATTTAACTGGAAATCTTGTGCCAAGTAGTGAAGTGATGTCATATTGTCGCATATTACTTATAGCTTTTTTTACGTAAACCGCAATAAACTTTGTAACCACAGTCTGATTCGTTACTCCATTTTTTACGTACGTTATCGTGATGATACGTTTCAATCAATTGATATTATCGATAATCTACGATGACAAAAAATTTTATTATTTTCAAAAATATATTGTTTTTTATTTGTAGGTGTCCTACATAAACAAAAACATACTTCCGAAGAATTCACAACAAACACCAATTATTTGTGATTAATAATTTACTATTTTGTGCAATTTTATGTGATTAATATGTGTAATGTTTTGTGATTAACAATTTTAAGGAACACAACGATTATTAAAGAGAAAAGACACTTGAGTTCTACCACCTACATTCACCTATTTCAACAGCTAAAAAGCTGCCTTACCGCTTAAACAGCACAGCGTTTCATAATCATCATGCACCTCTGTTTTATACAGCACGCTTCACACTGCATACTGAGAAGGGTTAGCTTAAAATATCGATTACTGCCACTCTGTCAAGACTATTTTTTTCACCCGGTTGTTATGTGTATCGATTTTATCGATAATTTGGTTTTGGTTGGCACTATTTAATTTTTTAGTTTGTAATTTTATAAATAATGATTTTATTGTAAGTTATATTTAGATGCCATGAAGCTAAGAACGAAAATAAATATTATGAGTATTTTTATTATCTTTTCTGTATTATATTTCATTATATGATGGATTTTTAGAATAGTCATTTTTGCAAAAAAAAATATTGTGAAATATAAATATTGTGTTTAGTTTCTTCTTATTGTATAGTAAAAACAATGTATGTGCTATTAGAATATGTTTTATTTACATTAGATCATTATAATATTTGCGGTTCACACGAATGCGCGCATGATCACGCGCATGTTCTGTCATGTAAAAAGCTGACATGCATACTCATGCTAACTTCATACTGCTTGTAGTACGGTAAAAGAATGATCTAGGGGTTGCAGATGGAAAATTTGAGAGCAGATTTGACTTCTCAATAATTTGGACTAGTTAAAAGATAAATATAATACCCTCACCCTTAGCAGGTGAGCCTATAAGGGAAGTACAAAGGCCTCACTTCTTCGTGTTTTGCTTACATCTCGACAACGACTTATACAAAAGTTTTAAATAAAATAAGTGATACTGAAACTAATGGTTAAGATCTATAAAATTTATGAATGTTTTATTACGACGAAAAGGTCTAACATTTAGAATACTCAGACAGAAGTTAAAAAAAATAATTTTTTTTTTTTTAAAGTTTGTTACACCAATTCCCTGGCGTCGACAATTTTTGGTAAACAACATGTTTCATAGAAGTCGTCGCTGCTCGTGCGTCGACTACGTACTGTCGACGCACAACAGCGACCAATTCCCACCTGGTTACCTGTGTGTGCCATGGGAGTCAGGCACCGGTAGTCAGTATATATCCGGCTTTATTTTGTAAGGTTATCAAAAATCCTATTATCTATTTGACCACCTCCGTGGCGTAATGGTTACCACGCCAGACCGCCACCCAGGAGGTCCCGGGTTCGATCCCCGGTCGGGTCATGATGAAAAACGAACTTTTTCTCATTGGCCTCGGGTCATGAATGTTTATCTATATATGTATTTGTTATAAAATATAATATCGTTGAGAAAGTATCCCATAACACAAGTTTCGAACTTACTTTGGGGCTAGCTCAATCTGTATGAATTGTCCCTATATATATTTATTTATTTATTTATCCTATAATAAAATTATTTCATCATATCAATCCATAATCATCTCATTACAGGGATACGGGTCTCTCTTCAATCGAAAATATTTAGTAAATTTAATATTTTACAAAATTTCAGGTTGTGGAGAACATTTTACGAGATCCAATCGGATTGTCGGTGGCCATTCTACTGGGTTCGGGTCGCATCCATGGCAAGCGGCGCTGATCAAGTCTGGCTTTCTGAGCAAGAAGCTGGCTTGTGGAGGTGCCTTGATCTCAGATAGATGGGTGATAACCGCCGCTCATTGTGTTGCAACGTAAGTATATAATATTCTAAACAAAAAAGGAAATGAATAGTTCATTGTTTTTTGGTGTGCCAAACCGCACTATTATTCTTTTTAAAAAAATATGTTTTATAAATTCATTCACATTTTTCTCTCAGTTTATCTATTACCAATATTTTCTTGTATTAACATTATTTTTCTTCCAAATTCCCACCATTAAAAACACTGGGTTTACAGTCAGTTTTGAAACGCATTTTAATTGCACATTAATTCTCATGCTATCTCTTTTTTCTTCTTTGGTTTGACAGTGACAGCTATAATTTAAATTAAATTTAAAAATGCGTTTTTGAAACTGACTGTAAGAGTCTCACGATCTACCGTCAGCGGTGATTGTTTACCATCAGTAAACTCGCAGAACGTTTGTCCTTCTCTATTATTAGGGAGGTGAAATATTTCGTTCAAAAATCAGTTTCTTATTCTGTTTTTCAGAACACCAAACTCCCAACTTCGTGTGCGTTTGGGAGAGTGGGACGTCAGAGATGCTGGTGAGAGGTTCTCACACGAGGAGTTCGCTGTGCAGCGGAAAGAAGTGCATCCTCAGTATGAGCCAGCCGATTTCAGAAATGATGTGGCATTAGTCCAGTTAGATAGAGGAGTTGTGTTCAAACAACACATATTGCCTGTGAGTTTATCACGTTTTTTTGCACGGCATCATCTGGTGCCCACGCTAGTTTGATTAAAATGACTAATATGATTTGTTTGTCAACTGTGAACGATTGGAACTTTAGTCCCGAATGGTATTATTTGTATCGATTTTATCGATAATTTAGTTTTGGTACGCACTATTTAGTTTTACAATTTTAATTTATCATTCATATTTATTAATATTTTGAGTTGACGAGAACTTTAAATAAAACTTTTTCTTTATAATTTATACTTTTCACTTTTTATTTCTCTTTAACACATTTATGTATGTACGCCCGATATTTTTAGCAGAAAGAAGTGCAAGCGAGTATAGATAATATAGACCATCTGTCAAATTATTATTTTTTTTTTTTAATTTTAGATTGGAAGTTTGGCATTTTCCAACAATATTCATTGTATCATTTTATTATAACTTTTATTATATGAGGTTTACAGCCACTCTCTGAAACGCATTTTTAAAATTAATGACAGCTCAGCTTCATCTGGTCCCCACGCTATTTTAATATATTATATTTGTCCCGTATGTAGTGCAAACAAAATCTCAAGTCAAACCTGCGTTAGACTTTTCCATCCACACCCCATATTCAAGAATTCATTGATCGGACTAACTAAAGAAGGTTTTTTAACGTATCTAAGGGATGTGGGATAAAAAGGTAGGAAATAGTGTAGGTTTTTTAACGTATTTTGGGGATTGGGGGTAGTTTCGAAAGGGAAATCGGATGAGAGAAAGAGAGTAAGGTAACAATGAAAATTCATGCACCAACAAGGTGAGGCAAACGTAGTTGTACGAAGACCTAAAGTTATGAGCTGTGTTTTTACAACTTTGATTTCAGTAATATAGTTTGCAAAATACTTCTGTCTGAAGGTAGACTTATTGCTAATTAAAAAAACTTGAGTAAAAACTTGTTGATATTTCCAGGTATGCTTGCCCCAAAAGCAGATGAAGTTGGCGGGTAAGATGGCCACCGTGGCCGGATGGGGGCGCACCAGGCACGGACAGAGCACAGTGCCTTCTGTGTTACAGGTAACTAAATATATATTTATTTTTTATACCACAAAGGTGGCAAACAAGCTTACGGCCTGCCTGATAGTAAGCAGTCACCGCAGCATCTTAACGCTTGATATACAGGGGGTATACCAAATACTATATACAAGTAATACGCACAGCTTCGGAAGAATTCGGGCAAGACGCGACACTAGCGCCCCTACGGCATGAGGGCGGCATGAGGTGAACGATTTCAAAACTTTTGTGCGTTTTGTATGCAAAATGTTATAGCGCCCCTAGCGGCATGAGGTGAACGGAGGTTGCCAAGTCATTGTATGAGAAACGTCAAGAGCTGTGCGTATTACTCGTCTATAGTATTTGGGTATACTCACGCGATGCCGGTCATGTAAAAAATCTAATAATGGTATCAAATTTCACTTATTCAGTACCAATTTAGGGAAGACATTGAAGACCACGCGCGGTTTTGCAAGCGTCGTATGCTTGTTTGCCAACTTTGTGGTATAAAAAAAGATATACAGGAATCTGTTTACGGCTTTTAAAATAGAATCGACGAACTATTTCCTCTTACGATTTTCTATTCAAATATTGCAACTGACTAAAACAACACATTGTATTTAGCCATGATTTTATAATTCACAGTATTTTTAATTTCTGTTTCCAGGAAGTAGACGTGGAAGTGATCCCCAATGAACGTTGTCAGAGATGGTTCCGTGCGGCTGGTCGACGGGAGACCATCCATGACGTGTTCTTATGCGCAGGATATAAAGAGGTAGGTTACATAAAGCCAAATAGCATTGGTCTCGGCCATGTTGTGTTCCTACGGTGAGTAAGGTCTCCAGAGCTCCACTTGGGGGGGTTGGGAGGGTTGGCAACGCGGGAACAAACTCACTTTCTCATTTATGACATTAGTAAGGATTACATCTAATAAATGTAGAAAAAATAAAAGTATTTGTAATAAATGATTCATGCAATACCTATTACGATTTTTTATTAAACATATTTTTATTTATTAATTTAAATATATTTTTTTATATTTACAGGGAGGCAGAGACTCATGTCAGGGCGACTCGGGAGGTCCCCTAACCATGAAACTGTCCGGCCGAAGTACCCTCATAGGCCTGGTGTCATGGGGTATAGGTTGTGGACGAGAACATCTACCTGGTGTATATACAAACATACAGAAATTCGTGCCTTGGATTGACAAGTTGGTCAACCCATAAACATAGTCATTGTTAGGAAACCTATTTTGTCAGTCATAAGCAAATCATTGACTAAGGGCTGATTGTATGATCAGTAGTTAGTATACTAATCGTTAAAATTCGTTGAAAAAACTATTTGTTTAAAAACGTGTGGCACTCGGGGACTGCTGCGGTAAAGCTATTGCATAGGCGCGGGCTCGAACTCACTCGTGGACGCGGCCAAAAACCACGCTGTCTCACCTAACATCGTGAAGAGATAGAATCAGTTATGTATGAGCAGTTAGCAGCTAGTCTACACGCATACGTCTAGTCGCACGCACACAAACACCGTGCCGAAGTCTGCCGAACTGAAACGACGTTAGGCGATGCACGACTTATTGGGTCGCTGCGCTCAAAGCCCGCGATAAAAGCTATACAATAGCTTAAAAATTGCTAGGAATTTTAACCATTAGTATTAACTTATCTTAACTTAACTACTGATCAAACAATCGGCCCTAAGGCCGTTTGTCCATCGCCATCGTCAACAGGACGTCACGTTATTTCTGGACGAAGAAAGACGTTGACGTGACGGCGATCGTTTGTCCATTGCGACGATCTCGATTGTAGGTTGTAGTGGTCGTGCGTGGTTGCGTCATTCCATCTGCCGAACTATATTTGACGACCTCCGTGGCGTAATAGTTACCATGCCGGCACCCAGGAGGTTCCGGGTTCGAATCGAACTTTTACTGATTGGCCGGCGTCTTGGATGACTATTTAAATATGTATTTGTTATAAAATATAGTATCGTTGAGTTAGTATACCATAACACAAGTTTCGAACTTACTTTGGGGCTAGCTCAATCTGTGTGATTCCATATCATGCTAATATTATAAACGAGAAAGTGAATTTGTTTGATTGTTTGTTTGTTATTCCTTCACGGCTTGACTAACACAGAATATCGACGTGAAGCAGCAATGCGTTTCGTTCGGTGAGTGAGAGATCCGGAAGCCCAACTCCTTCCCTATCCCCTCTTTCCCCCTCCTTCTTTCCCTTCCCCTTCCTTTCCTCCAACCTCCTTGGTGGACAACGCATTGGTAGCGCCCCTGGTGTTACTGATGGCCATAGGCAGAGGTGACCGCTTTCCATCAGGTGGGCCGCTTGCTTGTTTGTCTACTGTATGACATAAAATAAAAAATAAAAACTAAACAGCCGATCGTTATGAAAATTTGTATAATTGTCTGGGGAACAGAGCCCAACATAGGCTAATTTTTACGCTAACGTAACAGCTAATAGGAACCACTAATCCGTGGCTTAGTTGACGAGCTTGCGGAGGACAGAAGGTAGAAGTAAATGTATGGATCGCTACTTCGTTGTCGTCATGACGTTCTCGTTGACGTCCCGGCGGTGGTGGACAAAGGGACTCGACTGCAACTCGACTACAACGCGACTGCGACGCAACTCTGCCTGTGTTCGCACACGACGCTATCTACATACGATTAAATTCGTCAATTTTTCCTTGAACTGTCGAATGTTCCTTACGATACGTATACTAATTCCCGGCTTTACGCATAACGCGATGTTGACCGAAGTTAAACGAAGTTAGAAAAAAATTGAAAAAGTGGCGAGGTGCATACATTCTCTGGTATTCGTGTAACCTCGGTCAACTTCGGTTGATTTTAACATTTGACGAGAATGCAATTAATATTTAAATTGCTAGTGATATTGTAATTAAGTATTTTGGTCCTAAATTAGGACTGGGACTAAGTGGTCCAATGAACGTTTTGTATTTTTTTAATTTTTGTTATTAATAAATTAATTTATTTTAATTAATTATCTTTATTTAAAATTTGTGGATTAAATTGTTTTTTTTATAAGTATACTGTGTTTAATTCTTTTATCTATTTTAATATATAATATACCCCTACTCTACATTCGGTACTAGAGGGTGCAGATTCGAACCCGGCAAACATTTATGTAATATGTATTTAGTATTTAATTTTGTGTTAGTCTCGCTCGAGTCTATACTAATATTATAAAGAGGTAAGATTTGTTTGTTTGCATTGAATAGGCTCCGAAACTACTGGACCGATTTCAAAAATTCTTTCACCAGTAGAAAGCTTCATTATCAGGGAGTGACATAGGCTATAAGCTTTTCCCGAAATTCAATGTGGTTCCCACGGGGACGGGTCCGGAACTTCACGCGGACGAAGTCGCGGGCAAAAAAATATTACAATGTTCTCTGGCAAAAAAGCTAGTGTTAAATAAGTAAAAAATACTCTTGTTTGTTTAGAGCGCCATCTAGCAAATGTAACGAACACTAACACGAAGGCTTTAATATTAAGCATGAGTTTCCAGAACAATACAATAGATGGCATTCAAAGTAATTTACGAGATTCTAAAGGTGTAGTTTTACAAGATTTTAAAGTTTAGATTTTCATGTAAAATAGTGTCGAATTAAATAGATAATAAGTTACATACTGTGTATAACATGAAATAATAATATTAAGCAAAAGCCCTATCAAATAAATATTTCAGAACAATCTCTATTTCTGAGTTTACTTGAGTAGTTACTCAAGTTGGTTCAAACGAAAGTTCTTAAACGATTTCTTTTAACTCATTTCAAATATATTAAACTAGGTAACCCGCGGCTTCGCCCGCGTAAAAAGTAGCCTATGTTGGGCTCTGTACCCCTAACAATATGTATTCAAATTTTCATAATGATCGGTTGCTTAGTCAAGCCGTGAAGGAATAACAAACAAACAAACTCTATTTCTCATTTATAATATTAGTATGATTACATAATTAATTAAAAAAGATAAATGATACCCTCGGTATTGCAAGGCTACGGTGACGGCTTACCATCAGGCCGGCCGTATGCTTGTTTGCCACCTGTGTGGTATAAAAAAATACATTTTATTCGATTATTTACGAACAATTTTTACACGATTTTATTTATGTTTGTATGAAATAATTTATCAAGTCACATATTCATAACTCGTTGATGTCTTTTACTTGAATCCGTGAATCTTATAAAATCCTTACCTGTCCTTGACTTTCTGATACAAATTGTTTACGAATAATAATTATTATTTAGCGTCATGAAAGTTGTTATTAAAAAAAAAGAAAAAAATAAATAGAGAACAATTTTTTTTTATGCCACAAAGGTGGCAAACAAGCATACAGCCCGCCTGATGGTAAGCATCACGGTAGCCTATAGACGCTTTCAAATACGGGGGGCATTACTCACGCTTTGCCAACCATCCCAACCCCCCCTAAGCGGAGCTCTGGAGACCTTACTCACCGTAGGAACACAACATGGCCGAGACCAATGCTATTTGGCTACGATCTTCTGTCTGGAGGAGGTCCTTCCCCAGACGGGCTGCTCCGATTTCAGCGGATTATCCGTTGTGCCCTACCTCTCTTAAAATATTACTTACAATAGTTAAAAAATAGTTTTCAAATATGTTTTTTAGCTTATTAAGAATCAAAATAAATACTTTTCTTCCCTTTAAACAAGTACTTTTATATTCTCATGGGAGGGAACATTGGAAAAACACTAATCTTATAGTTTAAGTTTATTTGAGCATAGTTTAATAATATTATTTTAGTTTTTATGTTTTTTTCAGCTTGATTTCTCAGCTGGTATAAGATGACATTCAGGGGCCAAAACCAAGTGAATGCCATTAAGAGGATGTATAGGGATAAATCATTATTTATTATTATTTTTAGGGTTCCGTACCTCAAAAGGAAAAAAACGGAAGCCTTATAAGATCACTTTGTTGTCCGTCTCTCTGTTCGTCTGTCTGTCTATCAAGACCCTTTTTCTCTGGAACGCGTGGAGATGGCAAATCAAATACTCAAGTCTACTGTCCCTAGGAGCTGTAAAAAAATCGAACTTCTAAGCCAACGCAATCAAAAGTTACAGCCGTTTATTTTTTCCACTCTTACCAACAATTTTTTTTTCATTTCATTACCAAAACATTTTAAAATTCCCATGGGAAGGAGACTAGTGGGATTACGTGCTCCAAAGACATCGTACGCAATTTAAAGAGATTATTTTTAAACATGGCGTCATATCTTAAGTCATAAAACACAAAAGGATTGCACTTTGGCGCATCGTATTGAATTATTTATAACTGGTCCCCTACCATGAGCGCTTAAAATAAAACGAGAATGGCTGAGTGAGGGAGACAGCGCAATACATGATGTAAGGCGATGTCTCGTTTACGCAATCGTTTGAGGTTAGTAATAAACGGTCGTGGTACGGCCGCAGATATTCTGTTTCAAGAAGAGGATTGGGTTATCGAGGAGCTCGATGGCGTCGCTGTGTGTCGCACTCTAATATGAACACGCAAGTTAAGCGACGTCGACCCTGGCCAGCGTTTGGATGGGTTTCGTTATCTCGAGCTTCTCCGTGCTTCGGAGGGCACGTTAAGCCGTCGGTCCCGGCTGTTGTCGATCGATGACAGTCGTTAAGCCAAGTCGGTGGCCTTAGGGCGGTATGAAAACACCGGCCTCTGCCAATCCGCATTGGAGCATCGTGGCAGAGTACGCTCTAATCACCTTCGATTGAAGGGAGACCCGTATCCCAGCAGTGGGATGATTATGGATTGATATGATTGGGCTATGAATGTTGTTTCGTTCACGTGAAGGTTATTGTAGTGTGCGTAACCACGGTAACGCTCGTCGTGGCGTTATGGTTACCATGCCACCCAGGAGGTCCCAGGTTCGAATTCCGGTCGGGTCACGATGAAAAACTAACTTTTTCTGATTGGCTCTTGGATGTTTATCTATTTTATTTGTTTGTTATAAAATATAGTATCGTTGAGTTATCCCATAACACAAGTCTCGAACTTACTTTGGGGCTAGCTCAATCTGTGTGATTTGTCCCTATATATTTATTTATTTATTTACACTAATCCCAAAAAAAAATCATGCGTATAGTTAATTCCGCAAAAGTATTCACATAATCATCCCACTGCAGGGATACGGGTCTCCCTTCAATCGAAGTGGATTAGAGCGTACTCTGCCACGCTGCTCTTAGAGAAGAGATAACGAAACCCATCCAAACACCAGCTAGGGTCGACATTGCTTAACTTGTCTGTTTGTTGCATATAGCGACACCATCGATATCCACTGATATCTGCAGAATCATAAATAAAAAAAACTAATTTATTTATTTTATCCATGCACAAAACAGCATTACAGCCATGGACCTAGAAAAAAGGCGGACACCATCAATGAATAAAAAAAGTAAATAAATAAATAAATATATAGAGACAATTCATACAGATTGAGCCAGCCCCAAAGTAAGTTCAAGACTTGTGTTATGAGATACTAACTCAACGATATTATATATTTATAACAAATACATATATAGATAAACATCCAAGACCCGAGGCCAATCAGAAAAAGTTCGTTTTTCATCATGACCCGACCGGGGATCGAACCCGGGACCTCCTTTATTACGCCACGGTGGTCGTCAAAGCACCCACAGTAAGCCACCTCGCGTAGACATACGAACCGGCCGGCTTACTATGGTGTGAATGTGTGCCGATCAGCCATTTCACACCTCACACATCAACGCCGCCGCCATTACGGTGCAACAATTTTTTCCTAGCAAGATTCCGTTCGCCTTTTTTTCTACGTCCATGATTACACCAAAAACATTCCAAAAATAGATATGTACAATATTATAGATAACAGGCTAATTGTAAGGCCAGAAAATAGTGCATACAACATGTTTAAGCGTAAGTTTGAACTAATATGAGTTACAATAAATAACACCAAAAATAATAAAATAAAATATTTAATACATTATTATAAAGATTCAAAAATTGTATTATTAAAAAAAAAACATCTTATTTAAGATTCCAGTTACACAAGTTTTGAAACATTGCGTTTTAAAGTTTATATTCCTTTGAAAAAAATATAATACAGTGTCACAAACTTATAAATGCCGATGGTGGCGCTAGGATCGAATCTACTGAAAGTAAATTGTCAAGGTACTTAGATTTCTTATTTTGATGTGTATTATCACTTCCTACTCTGACAATCTTTTTTTATTTTTTTATACCACACAGGTGGCAAAAAAGCATACGGTCGGCCTGATGGTAAGCCGTCACCGTAGCCTATAGACGTAAGCAACACCGGGGGTATCACTCACGCGTTGTCAACCCTCCCAACCCCCCCAAGTGGAGCACTGGAGACCCTACTCACCGTAGGAACACAACATGGCCGAGACCAATGTTATTTGGCTACGATCTTCTGTAAGGTGGAGGTCCTTCCCCAGACGAGCTGGTCCGATTTGAGCGGATTATCCGCTATCTTCTTTCTGATTACAACACAATCACGACGAATTTTTGTGAAATTTCATGTTTATCCTGCAAGATTTTGATCCACTCCCCTGTTACCAATTGCGCTTTAATTTTTCATGTATGTTTATTATGACATGGTAATTAAACGACACATATCGAGTTTGTGCTAGATGGTCCTCTGATGATGGAGCTAGAGGAAATATTTGCTAAGCTGCAGTTGTGTTTAAATTAAATTTCTTAAATGTCATGCGTTCACATGACCAGGAAAGTGCTAAATATGGAAACCAAACCCCGAGGACGAGGAAGACCCCGAATCACATGGATATCCGTAGTAAATAAGAACCTCAAAGAAATCCAAGTCAGCAAAGAGACGACCCAGGACCGAGCTGCCTGGAGACGCATGATACGGAGGAACTATAAATTCGGTACCTTACAGAAGATCGTAGCCAAATAGCATTGGTCTCGGCCATTTTGTGTTCCTAAGTTGAGTAAGGTCTCCAGAGCTCTACTTGGGGGGGTTGGGAGGGTTGGCAACGCGTGAGTGACACCCCCGGTATTGCAAGCGTCTATAGGCTACGGTGATGCTTACCATTAGGCGGGCTGTATGCTTGTTTGCCAACTCTGTGGCATAAAAAAAGAGTTCGGTATGCTAATTCTCAAATTTCTCATATAAGTGAATATATCTTAAACCAGAAGGTAGTCAATGCGTATTCATTTCATTAGTTCTAGTTTTGGCCACGCGCATAATATAAGTTTGTCGTACTATACAGCCTTTTTACAATGCTGCCAACCGGTTGGCGCCTTCGCAATGGCAACCCGACCAGTTTTAGTACAAGTTCCGAACGTCGAACGCGCGGCCGCGATGTGTACTGCATCGAAATCGAATTTAAACAACGAACACGAAATTCTAAAAAATTAAAAAACATTTTGTTTTTTTTAAAAGTGTTACAGAGAAGTGTATATTTATGGTTTTTGTATTTTAATTTTTCTTATATATGGCCAGTACGAGGATGTGATGTTTTTTTTTTAATTCAAGCAAAGGAATGTGATTTTAATGTGTATGAATAGAAGGACGAGTGTTGTGTGCAGTGTAGAAGTCAGCCTTAGTCATTGGAATTAAAAATAAGTTAATAAAAGGTGAGGATTTTTTTGTTTTTTAATGAACGCTCGGACTCGGGACACTACACATTCCCACCGCTGTGTCTCCTAGCCAGGATCAACGGCGACCGCAGATTGACAATAAGCAATGAAGCTTATTGACGTCCCGAGGAAGGAACTACAGCTGTCTTGGAACTCACAACGAATTTAATCAGAAAGAAATTGAACAGTGTACGAATATTCAAGACTAACAGAAGCTGTGTAAGCTTATTCTTAGGGCTATTGTCTATCATGAAAAATATAAATCAAATCAAATCAAATATTCTTTATTGTAGACACACGGGTTATAAGGATTTTAAATAGTGTATGTGTTTGTCACTGTGGCCTGTCTTTAACAGACATACAACAATTTAAATTATTATATTATTTCAATTAAATTATATTACAGTCACATTAATAAATAAAAAATAATAAATAATATGTTCCTGGCTCTCTATACCTATACTAAGCTTCATTATGTTTCAGCGGTTTCAACATGAAAAGATAACATACAAACAGATAGTTTTCTTAAGCGTTCAATTCCCACACATAAGAATAATTTTAGTTTTTTATGTAATGATCTGATAAGTTAATTATGGGATTAGTTTATTGTAATTTTATGTAAGAATACTTTCAGCATTAAGGCCGCCTTGTTGCATTACACTAACCTGTAAGCTTAAGCCTATTGAATATTTTGACCTGAAATAATAATAATACTTTATTCAAAAATTCACTTTTTACAATTTAATTGACAGTGAGTTTAATTGACTGTTAGTTAAAAATAAATGGTTTTTTTTTTACTTTTTTTTTGTGCATTTGTGCATTCTATCTATTAAATTTTTAAAATTTTTCGTTACTTCGGCTTCACTCCTAAAGTTGACCGAGGTTAGGCAAATACGAAAGTAAGGAGACGGCACTATATCTTTGTCTAACTTTGCCTCGGTGGATTTTGCGAGTAATAAACCCTTACTTAATTACCCCTACTCAACGTCCGAAAGTGTATTTTCCATTCCGTTACCGGTTTCCTTTGCCATTTCTTTTCTTGTGGTCATTTTGCTTTTGTTTCTGAAATGGTAGTAGTTTATAGAGTAGATTAATTACTCGAATCATTAATAGAACTTATGCCCGTTTCCAACAACGTCTCTTGTCGGTAGGAATAAACTAACTAAACTAGAAAAAAAATTATGACATATTAGTTGATGTTACTGTTATTTTTCCTTTGTTTTTGAGAACCAGTGGCGCAATACACATAACAAGAACCGATTCTATTTCGATTCAACGACACTCGCTGTCTCACTCATACAAAATAGGAATTGAACGGGACAGCGAGTGTCGTTGAATCGTACTAGAATCGGTTCTTGTTACGTGAATTGGCCCACTGGTGACTTGTAATACAGGCTTTTCAAGCCTACTTCAGGCACCAGCATCTCACACAACGATAAGAATTTGTAAAATGCGTCATATAGTGTAATCTAATTTTTTTTAATGAGATGAAGTAAATAAAATTTATTATTATTATTATTTGTACGACATTGATTGATTTGTATGGCATGTATAAGGTTATACCTACGCTAGGAGGCATTGGTGACAATGGACACTGCTCTCTGAACATTTTGAATCAATATTTTTAACATAACATCATTGAAAAAGGCCCCTAATTGCAAAAAAGGGCGACAGGTGGTCATGTGAAGTGGTCGTCAGTCGACCGTGTGCGGGGGGACCTTCGTGTGCAGTCGAGCGTGTGTGGGCGAGCAATAAGTCAAGGTTAGGCGCCTACCAGCCTACGCTATGACGTCAGCCGGAACTATAATAATAAAGCTCTATTTTGCACAAAAAAAAATAATCTATCCAGTATGGTACCTAAATGTAAATACCCAGTCGTACAGTCAAGAGCGGGTCGACCTTTACATATCGGACTTTGTTAATTCCTAAGTTCTATGTCATAAGAGCCAAAATCGTACTGCAAGTGTAAAGCTCAACGTGCACCTGACTGTACATTAAAGGAGATTTTTTTGAAATATTTGACTACTGTACATGTTAAATACGTAAAGGGCCTACGTCGTAAAATAATTGCGGCCGACTGAGCCCGCCCCGCCCATGCGACGCATATATCAATCCCTGCTTCAAGAGACAGAGATGGGACACCGTGAACCCGGCGAATTTTTAACATCGTCTGCGCCAAAACACATTTAGGCTTATTTAAAATTCATTAATTGAGTTTTTTAATATTTGTTTTTACAATATCTAGAAAAAAATAATGTCTTTCTTTATATGAAGTTTTTTTTTCTAAATGTTAAAAAGGCCGTAACCGGTTCTCTTTCGCCGTTTCTTTTACCGGTGGCCATTTTGCTTGTTTCCGAAATGGTGGTTGTTTATTTTCGTTAAATAACAGTAAAAATTGTCTATACGAAGGTCTAATTTCTGAAATAAACGTTTTCTTTTCATTTTCACAAAATCGGAGGCTAGTTCTTTTAAAATCTAAAAGAAAACGAAGTGCCCACCATTAGGCATATCCCACGACTAGGTATTTAGTATTTACCCTATTTGAATTGGTTTAATAGCTTCTCGTTACTTGTAAATCTACTAGCAACAAATTAACTTATTTTATTTGTGTTTTTCTCTAGTCTTGAGAATTCACACATAAGTTTGTATTAGACTATTATTGTTCATTCCTTGCGAGAATCGAACCTACATAAGAGAGGTAGGGCACTCAATTCGGAGCAGACCGTCTGGGGAAGGACTTCCACTTTACAGAGGATCGTAGCCAAATAGCATTGGTCTCGGCCATGTTGTGTTCCTACGGTGAGTAAGGTCTCCAGAGCTCCACTTGGGGGGGTTGGGAGGGTTGGCAACACGCGAGTGGTACCCACGGTCATCAGGCGGGCCGTATGCTTGTTTGCCACCGTAGTGGTATATAAAAAACATACTTCAGTACTAAAGATAAATTCACACAAATACTTACTTGCTTATGTCATTCTTGAAAATCTATCATTCAAGGTCAATAAACCGTATGAATCACAAACTCACAACCGATCATTTCCTTATACAACCAATGATTATAATAATTGAACAGAATATATAGAAAAATATTTTTGACCAAAACGAATCAAATATCCGTCTGTTAGTTACGGCTAATCGTTTTCAGATTCCATAAAAGATAATTACAATAACATCATATTTACTCACAGAACACAGAAAGAAGGAGAAATGTCATTAGATGGTTTTTGTACCGGAACCGATGTCGCCACTTACACACACAATTACATTTTAACACATTCATAGAATAATCTCGACAGTCACTCTCACACAAATCGTAAGCCCGTAATTTGCAGTTCGATTACTAACACGGAGTAAGAAGTTTATTATAGTGACGGGCACCTAAGGAAATAGGGCGATATGCGACTTAGAACAATCAAGTTCCTGCACATTTGTGCAGAAAATTGTGTACAAAATGGCGACATGCGCCCCGCACACAAACCATATCTCTTGTATTCTGATATCTATGTATTTACTAATTTATACAAATTCTCAAATTGAATTGGTCGCTTTTCGTGCGTCGACAGTTTTTGATAAACAACACGTTTATTCAACTGTTTTTCAGTTATAATATAAATAAATATATACAGGGACAAATCACACAAATTGAGCTAGCCCCCAAAGTAAGTTCGAGACGTGTGTTATGGGATACTAACTCAACGATACTATATTTTATAACAAACACATATTTATATAAGCATTCAAGACCCGGGCCAATCAGAAAGGTTCGTTTTTCATCACGACCCGAACGGGATTCGAACTCGGCACCTCTTGGGTGGCGGTCTGGTGTGGTAGCCATTACGCCAAGGAGGTGGTCAAAGATAAATATCATTGATATAGGTATTTACTAAATTGGAACGAAACTACGGCTAATGGTGCTAATTCTGTTGTACATTTAACTAGACTAAACTAATTTTGGCAGGACCAAAGGTGTTGTTGTCCTTCCTTGGTTTACAATTAGTGACAAGGATAGCAACACTTTTAGTCCTGTTAAAATTAGTTTAGTCTAGTTAAATGTACAACAGAATTAGCACCAATATCTACCAAGTTCACTCTCTGTCTCTAAATTTAGGAGCCGCGCTGTTGTCTTTGTAGCAGCCTCCATTCTCCTCTCGTCTTGTACAGTCAAGAGCAGTTCGACCTTTACATATCGAACTTTGTACCATAAGTTCTATGTCATAAGAGCCAAAATTGTACTGCAAGTTAAAATCCCAACACGCACCTGACGGTACCAGCTCCTTCACCTCTTCATGCGACACAACTCTTGCCTTTTCCCTCACCTGAACTATATCTTCTAAGATATTTCTGATAAAGTCTTCATGTCTTATAAGATATCTAGTTTTCTCCTTCCAGGTTGTATTTCACTAATTTAGTTAAAAAATTTGTGAACTTTGAAATTTAATACAATCCACGACCGACCATTGTGCAACTCGCCCACTCCGATACATCTTCATTACAAAACAACCTATTAGTATTGATGGCCTATAGATTTTATTGCCTCTGTGAGTTATATTACAACATTATGTGTTCTACCATTATATTTTTTATGAAGAATATACTTTTATAATGTCAGTTCGACGGATCCATTAGTCGAGTAGCTAGAAATATCTATAATATCGTTGAGTTAGTATCCCATAACACAAGTTTCGACCTTACTTTGGGGCTAGCTCAATCTGTATGAATTGTCCCTATATATTTATTTATACTAAACTAGCTTTTTTGCCCGCGACTTCGTCCGCGTGAAGTTCCGGACCCTTTCCTGTAGGAACCACATTGAATTTCGGGAAAAGCTATAGCCTATGTTACTCTCTGATAATATAGCTTTCTACTGGTGAAAGAATTTTTTATATCGGTCCAGTACTTTCGGAGCCTATTCAATTCAAACAAACAAACAATCAAATCTTTCCTCTTTATAATATTAGTATAAAGTATAGATTCAGCAAGCAGACACAGTGGTCGACCAAGAAAGGTTTTAAAGTCTGACAGACCTTCAAAATATGACGTCACAGTACCTACTGTGTCTTACATATCAGCAACATCACATTCACAATACAAATCCAAAGATTATCAGAGTTTCGCACGTGTAGGCTCCGTTGCGCAAACGCCTTCGCTCGCCCTTGCCGCTCCGTACGGGATTCAAATCACCTTGCAAGCCTTATTGGACCCATCACTACATCTTTTTAGGTCACTTACGAATAACTTCGTTTTATTTATTTAACTTTATTGACTACTAGTGGCGAAGGCGTAAGCCCCGGTTTTGCATGAGTTATAATATTGCCTATGTCACCCGGGGATGATGTAGCTTTTACAACGGCGAAATTATCAGATCGGTCCAGTTTTGAAGTCTATTCAATGCAAACAAATAAACATATTGTCTATACTAATATTATGAAGAGGAAGTTTGTTTGTTTGAAATGAATAGGCTCCGAAAGTACTGGACCGATTTCAAAAATTCTTTCACCAGTAGAAAGCTACATTATCAGGGAGTGACATAGGCTATAGCTTTTCCCGAAATTCAATGTAGTTCCCATGGGAACGGCTCCGGAACTTCTGCGGACGAAGTCGCAGGCAAAAAAGCTAGTATATAAAATAATATGTATTAAATATTTTTAAACTTTTTTTATACTAGTACAAAAAGAACCTGTACCAACGCACACAGCGCGCAAAAAGTCCGGCGCACAAAAAATCCGTGTAATTCAGACAGATCCGCGCCCCATTACGCCACTTCACACAAAAAATACAGAACGTTGGCTCTCAACGACGCACATTTTGCCTGCCATCTGCACGTATAAGTAGAAATGAGTCGTGTGCGTTTAGACTTTGAAAAATCTGCGACAGACTTTTTGTGCGCCACTCGATCGCAAAAAAATGCATCGTCTGAGTAGCCCGTAATAGTCAGAATATACATTTGCAATACACAGACAAAAAAAAAATCAAAACCAACGAAATTACTTAAAAACTAGTGCATAACAAGCAACAAGGCGGCCTTATTGATGAATCATTTTAAGGCCACTTTAGTGTTACGAATTTATGTGTAGAGTAGGCAGGGCTAGTCAGACGCGAATCAAGAAAAGTTGACGATCTAATTCTACTTTAAATGGAAATCTTTAAGTGTTATTGTGCAATTGGAATTAATAGGTCTTGTTAACTAATATGGCGATGTTGAGCAAAGGTGGCCATATATACTTTTTAGTATTTTAAAAAGATTATATCTTGCAATAGACTAATAATTCTAGCAAACAATCTCTGTTTTTCCCACGTAAACTCAAAATCCATCTTTATTAGCTTTTCCACGCGACTTCGCTCGCGGTTAATTTTATGACATAGATCGATAGATCCCGTTTCAAAAAAAAAACAACCCATAGCGGGACTTGTGGCGCCATCTGTTGGCCGATAGCCCATCCCATACAGCGCCCTCTATAGTAGAAAAAATATTTTCCCATTAGAATGACATACGATTACGGGATAAAACCCCTGACAATATGTATACAATATTCATAATGATCGGCTGATTAGTCAAGCCGAAACAAACAAATAAACTCACTTTCTCATTTATAATATTAGCAAACAAACAAACAAATTCAAAATTCAAATTCAAAATATTTTTATTCAAATAGGCCTAATATAAGCTCTTTCGAACAATCAAATCTTTCCTCTTTATAATATTAGTATAGATTGATATTTTTATTACTTATTTGTTTACTTTTGTAAGCGTTTTTCGCTTCGTTATAACTAATTCAATGAACACTTAAAATATCAAAATGTTAAAAGATTATCAGTTATATTTCTAACGTTTAATATAACATGTTAATTTATTTTTACTTTTAATCACATCTCTACGTAGACTTGACTCAAGTGGCTTGACCGTCTCCGGGACCCATTACACGTATGTATGTGTATCTAC
The DNA here is from genome assembly GCA_905163395.2 of Endotricha flammealis. Taxonomy (NCBI): domain Eukaryota; kingdom Metazoa; phylum Arthropoda; class Insecta; order Lepidoptera; family Pyralidae; genus Endotricha; species Endotricha flammealis. The sequence continues at coordinate 4,227,528 of LR990883.1, forward strand.
ACTAATATTATAAATTCTTTCTAAAGGTGTTTTAAATCCCTGCTCACAAACTGAAGACTGTGCGAAATTAAGAAATGTCGTAAGAGAGCCAACAGAAACATTACAAGGACCTTCAGAAATGAAGTGTACGAAGAGTGAGAGGTTCTATAACTTTTATAAAGGTTCCTCTGCTAAATTTTTCATTTTATAGCAAATTTATTATCAAAAAACAAATTAAAACACTTTTATGTTATAATTGACTATTAAATAAAGGTTTAAACTGTTGAGTTTCTTGCGGCACTTCTTCTCAACAGGCCATTCACGTCTGAAGTGTTGGTAGGATTAAAAAAATGACGTGCAAAAGTATTTCTTGTAAATCTACTTGCCAAATCAATGATTTTATTTTTATGTGTTCATAAGCCTTACAACATTTCAAACTCCTGCTAAACGTGGTAGGCGTCAAGAGCCTTCGCCCACGTGTCATATCAAGTAAGGCGAGTTTCTTAATTCGGTATCCACTCATTTGCATCTACATCCTAATGATTTGGAGACCTTATATAACCTTTAATAAATGTTATAAGTTTAATATAAACCCGGTGGTATGTTTGACCGTACCTTCGGCATCAGAAGGTGCGAGTTTGATTCCAGCAAACATTCCTGTAATGAAAAAGAGTGGAGGAGAAAAAAGGAGGACGGACCTCTAACTCCCTCTGCGACTCTGAAATTCACGGAACGAAACACACATTGCTGTTTCATACCGATGTTCTGTGAAAAGGTCGTACTTTCGATCGAGCTAGTTCAATACCTAAATGCTCTACCAATATACAATTTATTATTTAATAGCTGCTGCCCTCGCCGCGGTGTTACGCCAGCGCCAGTTAGCGCTATCTATATCAGACCTTTTTTATACCACAAAGGTGGCAAACAAGCATACGGCCGGCCTGATGGTAAGCCGTCACCGTAGCCTATAGTCGCTTGCATTACCGGGGGTAGCACTCACGCGTTGCCAACCCTCCCAACCCTCCCAAGTGGAGCTCTGGAGACCTTACGCACCGTAGGAACACAACATGGCCGAGACCAATGCTATTTGGCTACGATCTTCTGTAAGGTGGAGGTCCTTCCCCAGACGGGCTGCTCCGATTTGAACGGATTATCCGCTGTGACCTACATCTCTCAAAAAAAACTTTATCAAATCCTACGGCAATCGCGTATTTTCGGGATAAAAAGTACCCTATGTGTTAATCCAAAATATCAGCTACCTACATACCAAGTATCATAAATATTGGCCCAGCCATTTGAGCGTGAAGAATAAATAAAATAAATAAATATATAGGGACAATTCATACAGATTGAGCTAGCCCCAAAGTAAGTTCGAAACTTGTGTTATGGGATACTAACTCAACGATATTATATTTTATAACAAATACATATATAGATAAACATCCAAGACCAGAGGCCAATCAGAAAAAGTTCATTTTTCATCATGACCCGACCGGGGATCGAACCCGGGACCTCCTGGGTGGCGGTCTGGCATGGTAACCATTACGCCACGGAGGTCGTAACAAACATACACATAACTTTCGCCTTATTATTAATAGGATAATTTTTTTTGTGCAGAATAATTATTCCTGTAACATCTAAAAGTCCCTATTTAGTACCATGTAGTACATGAAGGCGGTTATTGGTCAACGGAGAATTCACAAAAACAATTTTTAAACCTGCTTACATATAATAATTATTTATTTCTCAAAGGTTTTAATCATAAGAATTACACATACATTACCTATAAATATTTCAGTAGAAGATGCGACACGTGATTACACGGCCTCGATTTAAGGCCGTCCAGTTTTATATACCTTGTTTTCAATACATAAATCTTAAAGTATACATAATAAGGTTAAATATCCAATAACATAACAGCAAATAAAACTCTGCGGTAATAGAAAAAACATGGGTTTTCTCGGTCCAATTATAAACTTTAGCATTTTGTAATAAGACTCATTTTTGTCATTATGTTTTTCGCAATGATTTTTCTCGTAGATATTCATGTTAATCGTGCTATGTGGTTTGTCTGTTTGTATGCTAAGTGGTATATGATGTCATCGTAGATTATTTTATTGCTAATACAGTTGCAAACAAGAAACTTTTTTATGGATTGTTGAATTAAATAAATATTATATAGGGACAAATCACACAGATTGAGCTAGCCCCAAAGTGAGTTCGAAACTTGTGTTATGGGATACTAACTCAACGATACTATATTTTATAACAAATACATATATAGATAAACATCCAAGACCCGAGGCCAATCAGAAAAAGTTCGTTTTTCATCATGACCCGCATGATTCGAACCCGGGACCTACTGGGTGGCGGTCTGGCGTGGTAACCATTACGCCACGGAGGTCGTCAAATCACTCTTTCCTTGTTGCTAAAATTAGTACATATTTACAATAATATATCCGTTATCTGGTTCCAATAACACAAGCAGTCTAAACCTGCTTACTCTGGGACCAGTTGGAGCTGTGTAAATTGTGTGTGTGGAGTTATATATGGTACTTTTTGTGTCAGGCCAACCGCAAGGCCTCGCGGTTAGGTGGGTGAACTGTGACGTCATTGTGACATCATGGCGTATCATTTGAGTACAATGTTTAAGAGACGTTAACCCTTTGAATACCATGTTTAGATGTATTTTCGAAGTGTGAAGAGGTGTTAAACCATTGGATCGGGTTAATAACCCGACAATTTGGTTTGTGAGGAACGCCCGATTCCAACTTTTTAGCAGAATCTTATTATCCAAATTTCATTTAGACGAATATTCTTAAGGTATAAAAAAATATTTAAAAAAAACAATCATCATTTGGCCGAATTTGTATATCATTTTACAGAAGATCGTAGCCAAATAGCATTGGTCTCGGCCATGTTGTGTTCCTACGGTAAGGTCTCCAGAGCTCCACTTTGGGGTTGGGAGCGGTGGCAACGCGTGAGTGATACCCCCGGTATTGCAAGCGTCTATAGGCTACGGTGATGCTTACCATCAGAATGTATATGACAGACTTACAATAGCATTCTTTTAAGATAGCAGAATTCTACTTATCATATTACTTTTGGCAGAATAGGCTATTTGACTGATTTTGAAAAACTGTTTTAAATTATTCGTTGGTATTTGATTAATACACCACATGTATATTTCTGCGAAATTTGCAGTATTTTCCGTAAAATATCGGTTTAAAATTTCAATTAAAATATTCGCGATAAAAACGCTTTTTCTGTAATGGCGGACGCCGTGACGTCACAGGCAAGTAAACTTGTACCAAAGTGTACATTCAGCGTGTTTAGAATATTTTTTCTGTTATTTTACTGGAAAAAATGGTTTATAAATGGTGTAATTGTGCCACAATGTACAAATACTTCTATAAAAACTCCACAAAAACTGTTTGTTTCTGTGTTAGCTCGAAGAGACCCAAACAGCATTTTATCTCATACAAACGTTTTTATGTGTGAAGATCACTTTGATGTAAGTATGCCAGTAATATTTGATTCGAATAGATTACTATTATCTATTAAGATAAAATGATAAAATCACACAAAATGTCGTAACAATGAACAATGTTGACTTGCGTGTGACGTCACGCGAGGCATAGCCAATCACAGAGCGTTCTTGTGGCTGAAGAAATTTAAAAAATAATTTGGATTTATTTTGTTTATTTTGAAAAATCTATAAATTTTTTTGGATATAACAGAGATAAATATGTTTTTTTATGTTATTACCTAATAGGATGACCACATTTCGTAGCATATTTTTAATAGTGTCAAATAGCCTATTAACAAACCTACCGAAGTAGAACCTACATAAAAAGTTCTGCCATAAAGTGTGTAGCCGAGGACGACCAGGGTTTAATCGGTATTCCCTGACTAGCAGAGTGATTAAATTTTTCACATTATGTATAAAATGCCCTCCGAATGTAAAAAAATTTCAAGTTTTTAATCCCATCAAAATACTGGTTACAGACGGCGTTGCTTAACCTGCGTGTTCCCTTTCATGACATAATAGTTAAGAGTGATATAATACCAACTTAGTGATAATATACTAACTCATTATCCAAACAAAATAGCAGAGGTCAAATCTAAGAATGAGCCAAGGCTTGTCAAAGGCTATTATAAATTGAACTCGCACTTCAAGTATTGTTCATGCAATGAATAGATCTTATTGAAATGGTTACCTTGAGTTTTAATTCTTCCTTGTAGGTTGTTGTTTTCGACGTAAATTGTTAATGAAGTGAAAATGAACAAAACAAAATTGTTTATGTGAAGATACTTAGGGTGACAGGAAATAAACAAAATATAGTTCCCGGCCACAGAACCATGAAACGGGGAGTTTAACTCCCCAGTAGAAATGTGGGTCGCTACAAATTGTACCATTGTATTGAACCATGTCTGCAAGTTGAAACGTCAAAGAACCACGCCCGAATGCTATGAATGGCAGTGTATTTTTAATTATAAGTGCAGAGACGCGAAATTAAAGTGACAGTGTTCAAATGAGACGTTTTATTTAGCACATACACATGTATATAGATACATAGTAGAAATGTGGTACGCTACAAATTATACCATTGTTGTATTGAACCATGTCTGCAAGTTAAACGTCAAAGAACCACGCCCTCAAAGAACCGAATGCTATGATTGGCAGTGTATTTTTAATTATAAGTGCAGAGACGCGAAATTAAAGTGACAGCGTTCAAATGAGACGTTTTAACCGTGGAAGTAATAAGTACTACGTGTTGTACGTAGTACTTATTACTTCCATGGTTTTAACACATAGGTACATTTTACTGATTCGTCAATGTTATGACCAGAGTAAGCACGCCCATATTATCTATTAGTTTTCTGTATCTGTGTTAAATAATGAAGATGAAAAATGTAAAACAAAACATGCAATTAGGGTAATTAAGAAATCCACTGGTCGGTCACACTAGCTTATTTTTAAGTTCAATGCCAAATAGCGCAACTGAGAAATCGGATGTTTTGTAGATTTGAATACATAATTGATTATACTGTGAATGGTTAATTTTTTAACGTTTATTCATTTCAACTCTGACAAAGAATGACAACATCGCATGTGCAGTAGTGAGTGTACTGCAGATGCGCCCTTGTGGATCTAGCTTTTAAATCACCATTTCCTGTTGGACCAACTATAAACGCACAACTAGTTGGTCCAACAAGAACAATTCGCAAAAAAAATCCTGTTCGCACAACTAAGTTGTGCTATCCAAAATAAGTATTCCTGTTGGACCAACTATTTTTTTTTCGCTGTTTCTTGTTTTTCCACTTCTGATAATAGGTTGTCTGGAAGAGATTACTTTTGTGATAAGACCGCCTTTTGTACTTCATTACATTGTTTATTCTCACTGTATATTTGGTGCAATAAGAGTATTGTATTGTATATTGTAAAGAATGAGAACAGTTGATAACTTCAGAGACAAGTGTTTCCTAAAAATTACAAGTTTTTTAATATTTTTTTTGTATTTGTTCCACGTCATGCCACTTGTTTCCGTGCCATGCCATTCTCATTGTTATTGGATGGGCGCGATGAATAATCTTTGTCACCACTGGAGAGGCAACTCCAAAAAAAAATTTAATCCATTTCCCTTCGATTCTTTGCCCCGCTGCTCCAATGCGAACTGGCAGGGGTCAGTGTTTTCAAATCGCCTTGCCACTTGGCTTAAAGACTGTAATCCATCGACAGCCGCCATAACTTCACTCATCACATTTATTTATTTATTTATTTCTCTCACAAAATAGCATTTACACAACAACATATTAACAATTGCATTCTGTTAACAATCATTCAACTTAAGGTAGGTTTAGTTAAATATATTCTTACAACTAAGATGTGAGAGACTGGTGCCTAAGCTAGGCAAAAGCCTGTGTTTCAGGACACCAGGTCTCAACCCCAAGGAAAAACTGCAATTACTGACAACTAAACTAAACATCCGTTTATGGTCAAACGACCGATGGCGGATTTTAAAAAAACCATTGACAACAGCCAGGACTGACATTACCAAATACTATAGAAGACTAATACCCACAGCTTCGGAAGAATTCGGGCAAGACGCGACACTAGCCTTGAGGGCCTACGGCATCAGGGCGGCATGAGGTGCTCGATTTCAAAACTTTTGTATGCAAAATGTTATAGCGCCCCTAGCGGCATGAGGTGAACTGTGCGTTTTGTATGCAAAATGTTATAGCGCCCCTAGCGGCATGAGGTGAACGGAGATTGCCAAGTCATTGTATGAGAAACGTCAAGAGCTGTGGGTATTAGTCTTCTATAGTATTTGACATTACCGACAGCTTAAGCGTGCCCCGAAAAGCACGGAGTAATCTTTTTATTTCTCTTAGTTCAGACAAAGATTTCTTTTGGAATGCACACTACTCAGTAAAATATTTAAACAGCTTGTGGGATAAAAGCCCGTTAAAATAATGCAAAAAAACAATGCAATTATATAATATGCACGTAACTAAACAGTGAGCCATTTTATCAAGATATGTTTCTCCCACACAACAATGAAGGCGATCGCGTGAAATAACTTTACCTATGTTTCTTGTTCCTTTAGGTTGTAAACGACCTTAAGAAACTTTAACGAAAAGTGTATAATACTAGAGGCCCACCTGGCTTCACACGGGTTTTAGTAAAGATCCCAAATTTTTTTGGAAATATAATAATATATAGTCTATGTTACCCGGTAATAATGTAGCTTTCGAACGGTGCAAGAATTTTTCGAATCGGTCCAGTAGTTTCGGAGATTCAATTCAATCAATCAAATGTTTCCTCTTTATGATGCTAGTAGATGTAATGTAAAAGAAGTAATAATAATCTACCTAATATAATAATATAATTTTTTAACTATTATCTCTTCTCACAACTAAATTAAAAACGTTTTTCGTTGAAAACATTGATGACTCGTCCATAATAGGGCCGCACCTACAGTCGTATACTGCTTCTTTATGAACTTCTTCTTCTTTAAATTTAAGAGCCGCGCTCTTGTCGGCGTAGAAGCCTCCATTTCCCTCTCTCCTGTACCAGCTCCTTCATTTCTCTACAAGACACGACGCCTGTCTTTTCCTTTACTTGATCCATGTAAGTTCTTCTCGGCCTTCTCGTCCCTCTTCTACCCTCTATCTTCCCTCAAAGATGTTTCTGATAAACTCGTCATGTCTTATAAGATGTCCCACTAGTTTGCCTCTTCTAGTTTCTATTTCTTTCATCAGAGTTCTCTTTCCTTTTACTCTCTGACACTTCTTCATTAGTGATCTATATGAGTGGTAGGGCACAGCGGATAATCCGCTCAAATCGGAGCAGCCCGTCTGGGGAAGGACCTCCACCTTACAGAAGATCGTAGCCAAATAACATTGGTCTCGGCCATGTTCTGTTCCTATGGTGAGTAAGGTCTCCAGAGCTCCACTTGGGGGGGTTGGGAAGGTTGGCAACGCGTGAGTGATATCCCCGGTATTGAAAGCGTTTATAGGCTACGGTGAGGCCGGCAGTATGCTTGTTTATCACCTTTGTGGTATATAAAAAAATATGAACTTAGCACTAGAATATTTTTTCTCACGCTCACTTGCGATCCCGTTGATGGGGCTTAATTTGTTGCAAATGACTTTTTTATTTTATTGGGACACGGCGACACGGCATGTGACGCCAGCGCCTGCCAGATGGGCCGCAGGTCACTGGGGTCCAGGATCAGGATCGACGAGCCATCGTTTATGGTGTCTCGTCGCTTCTACAATGCCGGCCTAGAAGGTGCCTCTTCACGCTCCGCTTGAAGGACCCCCTGTCGCACGTGTGGTGCAGAGAACACATCGTCGGGCAGCATGTTCCACCGTCCAATAGTTCGACACAAGAATGACTTGAATGATGGACGACTTTTCAAGGAATTGGAACATTAACCTGACACCCTGTATCAAAGGTATACTGACTGACTCTCACGATGCAGCCCAAACCCTTTTAGGGAATTAGACCATTAATGGTATACCACCATTTCCATACATATACCTAAATATAGATTAACTGTTCAAAAAATTAATCGGATAAAGCTGCGCCCGCGCCGGCCGCCCGGTCGACGACGCGAGCGCACGAGTGACGTAACGACAACCTTGCACAACCAGTAACAGTGTCTGTACTGTCGTGTAGATAAATTTCAATATATAATACGTGTATCGCTCTAAGGTATAATGCCTTTTGCTTCAAATTGCTGTCTCTCACGTAGTTGTTAAGGAGGGAAGCCCTTTCAATACTTCGACTATCTTCTTTCTGATTAAATTCGTTGTGAGTTCCAAGACAACTGTAGTTTTCTCCCCCGGGACGTCAATAAGCTTCATTGCTTATTGTCAATCTGAGGTCGCCGTTGTTGATCCTGGCTACACAGGAGACACGTCGGTGGGAATGTCTGGTCTGTCATACATCTACAATAACCGTAGCCGACTTAAATAAATATATTTATTCTACGAAACTTAGTAAGGATTTTCCACCCGATTATACATTAACCAACACGAGTACACATTGTATAGTTTGTGTGTCTGTCTGTTAGCACTAATGGCATTGATCTGCTCTCTACTGTCGCGTTACACAAGATCGAACCTGTTACCCGAAGTACAAGGCTTTGTGAAATAAGATCTATATTACACTCTATTTTTTTATTATAATACAAGCGGACCGGGCTTCGCACTTATTTCAGTTAAAATCAGTATTTTAAAAAATATATAATATCTGTAGCCAATGTCATGTTTTTTTTTATATACCACAAAGGTGGCAAACAAGCATACGGCCGGCCTGATGGTAAGCCGTCTCCGTAGCCTATGGACGCTTGCCATACCGGGGGTCCCCCCCCCCTCCCACGTGGAGCTCTGGAGACCTTACTCACCGTATGAACACAACATGGCATATACCAATGTTATTTGGCTACAATCTTCTGTCCTTCCCCAGATGGGCTTTGGAGAGCGATAAAAAGCCGTGATAGCTCAATGGAACCAGCTGTTAACTGACTTGTTCCTGGTTCGATTCCTGATGGTATACACATCGCTTACTGTAGTTACATATAAAAAAGTTGGAAGGGCATTTGGCTGGATTTCAAGAAATTACGGATTCGAATCCCATACTACGGAGCAAAATTTTTCATTCATATTTTTATTAAAAAAAATAATATTCGAAATTGTGTTAATTGGTTCTGAAAATGGAAATAGGGAATATTTCTGACATTGATATTTCATCCAATCCAAGGAATTGTATTTCGAAAAATATTTTTCCCTGTACATACCTTTAATTTTTCTCCTTTTTTTTGTTGAGAATTAGGACCCAACTTCTGCTATTTAGCAAAAAGGCCGTCTTGTACTTTTTTTTTTTAGCTTTTCAGCTCTTGCTATACCGTATCACTCATGCGTTGCCAACCCTCCCAACCCCCCTAATTGGAGCTCTTGAGGCCTTACTCGCCGTAGGAACACAACATGGCCGAGACCAATGCTATTTGGCTACGATCTTCTGTAAGGTGGTGCTCTTTCCCCAAGCGGGCTGCCCCGATTTGAGCGGATTATCCACTGTGCCCTACCTCTCTTATTAACTACATATTTACTATTTACAGAAGTCTATAAACTGTTTATTTATTCTTTATCTTACATTTTGACGACCTCCGTGGCATAACACAAGTTTCGGACTTACTTTGGGGCTAGCTCAATCTGTGTGATTTGTCCCTATATATTTATTATTGCAAAATACTCTATCGATCTATCCCACGGATATTGTTTGCGATGCCACAGAATCGAACCGAACCCACGATCACTGAAAAAACTTATTAAGTACTTGACCTCTTTATTGGGATTCTGTGAACTGTATTGCATAAGTATAAAGACCATTTTCGATCATGAAAGTGTGTCAATGAGATAATGTTACATAATTAAGGACGATATAATGTGTGTCAGCCAGTTCTCTTCATTATTACGTAACACGTAAGGGTCAATTTTGATTGTTATTATCATGCAAAATAATCTTCATATCTACATAAAGAAACTTTTTTTTATATACCACAAAGTTGGCAAACAAGCATACGGGCCGCCTGATGGTAAGCATCACCGTAGCCTATAGACGCTTGCAATACCGGGGGTATCACTCACGTGACCCCCAAGTGGAGCTATGGAACCCTTACTCACCGTAGGAACACAACATGGCCGAGACCAATGCTATTTGTCTACGATGTTCTGTAAGGTGGAGGTCCTTCCCCGGACGGGTTGCTTCGATTTGAGCGGATTATCCGCTGTGCCCTACCTCTTTTAAAACATAAAGTTACATATATTACACGCGAACGGAGTTCAGTTCACAGTGACTTTAAAATAAATCACTTTTTTGTTTACACAACAACGTACTTACTTACTATGTTTAAATAATTTTTTATAATATCCTGCTATAACAAAACATCTTATATTTACGATTTAAGTTCTAAAATCGCTTGGAGGCATTAACTTCCTATTTTGTAAAATGACTTGCGATCTTTACATGACCTTTGGGAAACTGACTCATCATTACGGGTCAGTTAAATAATGATTGGGTCATTCTGCAAAAAATAATGACTTGTCCATATTTTACAAGATTTCCTTAGTTGCTTGGGATTTAATTCTGGTGATTTGACATGAATGTCTGGCAAGCTAGTCTGCGTAATCTTTACATAATATAAATTGAAGATTTTGCTGTTGCTGTATGTCTGTGTGTCGGTGTGTCCCTATATGCCTAAATCTTTAAAACTACGTAACGGATTTTGTAGCGGTTTGTTTAATAGATAGTTATTCAAAGGGAAGGTTTTTAATTACAATACATTCTAAAATATCCAGAAAATATCCAGACCGAGACATACAAATACGCGCATAATAAATGTAATAATAAATATAAATCAGTCGCGTAACGTCAGAAAAGATAAATTCATATTAAAATAAATATAAATAAATAAAGATTCTTAGTTTTCTGTTTTACGATTCTATCGTAAAACAGAAAACATTCAGACCAAGACAAACATGTTCACGCACACAAATGTTCGTCTTGCGCAGGATTCGAACTCACGGCCTTTACGACAAAGTGACGACTCGACCATCGGTTCGAGTCTACGACGCACGAAAAACATTATACATATTTGTGCGAGCGTGGTGCGACGAATGAAGATTGTTTGCTACATTTACAGTGGAAAAAACACCTGGACAAAGTACCTACATAATATTAACATACGTCTTAACACCCGGAACCTTTGAGCTCTGTCAAGCATGACTGTGATGTTCAGACCGATGGAACGCAGTATTTTAAGCTTATGTTAACGGTATTAGCTTATATTTACGTTGTTTGGCGGAACATTAACCAATTTTTCAATACAAATTTTTATACCACTATCGTGGCAAACAAGCACACGGCCCGCCTGCTGGTAAGCAGTCACTGTAACCATGGACGCTTGCAATACCGGAGGGTATTACTCGCGCGTTGCCGTCCCTGTAAAGAGTTGAGCTCTGGAGACCTTACTTACCGTAGGAACACAACATGGCCGACCTGGCCACGACCAAATACTTTGGATTGTGGTACAAGCACTTTGTCGCAAAGGACGCGGGTTCGAATCCTGCGCAAGGCAAACATTTGTGTGCACGAACATGTTTGTCTTGGTCTGAATGTTTTCTGTATTATGGTAATAAAATTATCATTTACGATAGATGGCGTTGTGTAATTCGTCTAAGAATCTTTATTTATTTATATTTATTTTAATATGAATTTATCTTCTGACGTTACGCGACCGATAATACGCGACGTATTTTGCGTCAGATAGGTACCGACTATAAGTTATAACGTCATTGGAAATAGGGGAAATAGGTCAAAAGTTAAATAACAAATGAAAAATTATATTCATAGTGTAAATTGACATCGTAACATTTATGTAAATATGTGCGAATTGACGATGCAAAGGTGTGAATTAGTTATAGCATGAATCCGGTAATAGTCGAGTTCAAGAAGACTTCCTAGGAAGACCACAATTGCGATTTTGTAACATCTATCCGTCTGGGGAAGGACCTCCACCTTACAGAAGATCGTATATAGCCAAATAACATTGATCTCGGCCATGTTGTGCTCCTACAGTGAGTGAAGTCTAATTGGTCGCGTTTCGTGCGACGACAGTACGTAGTCCAATTCACCAGAACTCCACTTAGTGGGGTTGGGAGGTTTGGCAACGCGTGAGTGATACCCCCGGTATTGCAAGCGTCTATTAGGCTACGGTGACGTCTAACCATCAGGCGGGCCGTATGCTTTTTCGCCAACTTTGTGGTATAAAAAAAAAGTATAATAATAGTACTAAGTACTTCCGCAACTTCGTTTGCGTGTATTTATGCACAGTAGCGCCATCTACTTTATAAAGCACCATTGACAATCAGACTTTCGACCAAATCCAACGAAAATCGCGTACTTTTCTGGATAAAAAGAACTCTATGTGTTAATCCAAGGTATCAGCTATCTACATACCAAATATCATAAAAATTGGCCCAGCCATAAGAGCGTGAAGAAGTAACCAACATACTCAGAACTTACGCCTTTTTATCAGTGGGATTCAACGTCGAAAATTTACTTGAAATTCAAATTCAAAACTTTTATTCAGAGAATAGGTTTTCACAAACACGTTCTCTTGTCAGATTATACAGTTGTAATAAATTATGTAATATTAATCTAATCTATATAGGTACTACTAACATTTCGGAAACAAAAGCAAAATGACCACTGGTAAAAGAAATGGCGAAAGAAAATCTGTTAGAGCCTTTTTTGTCATTTATAAATAAGTATATCGTGTTTTTTTTTATCATAAAATTTAAAACTAGGCACACGGAAAGTCAATAAATAGTGCCATTAATTTGTCGTAACATAAAATTAAATCTAAAATCTAAAATGCTGTGTTAAAGATAGGAGCAGACCAGGCCCGCAAGGCAGCAACCGTTCTCGTGTATTTTTGTGTTGACTTCTATTTACAATATTGGTATATATAGATTAACTGTAGATACAGTTATGTTATATGGAAAATGAAAGTGCCTATGTGCCTCGGGGACTAAGATCAGTTATGCATACAATAATATTGTAATATTCAAGAGAGAATGCAATTTACATATCATTATAGGCTTCCTAGATTCCTTTCATTATTTCAAGATATATTTTTTATTACTAAGGTAGCATACAAGCGTACACTTGATGGCACATAGCCATGTCTCGGCCTTGTCTTCCTGCAGTGAGTTAGGTCTCCAGAGCTCCACTTGGGAGGGTTGGCAACGCGTGAGTGATACCCCGGTATTGCAAGCGTCTAAAGGCTTTGGTGATGCTTACCATCCGGCGGCCCGTATGCTTGTTTGCCAACTTTGTGGTATAAAAATAAAAGTTAATCACTCTAGTTATCAAATGAATAAATACTAGGTTAGCTAAGCATTTACAATCGAGTACGTATGTATTTACATACATAAATATGTACACACGTGTGTGTTGGTACGTTTGTGTAAACTATATGAACAGTGTCGCAATATGAGTCAATATGGTGCCACATGGGTCAATATGACCCACTTACAATTATGGTTTATTTAGTTGTTAAATAGAGCGGTTAGTGGATAGTAGACCAGTTTGTTAACTGCCTGGTCCCTGGTTCTAATTCTGGTGTGATCATATACCCCATACAGTGCTCCAAGGCTATTTATGAACGTGGCCGAAATTAGAACTACAATTCCGGTCATATTGTATGTCACTTTTCGACAGTTCGCCTTTGACAAAATGTATTAAAATATGCCATAGTAACCGCGCCCTCACACAAGTCACTCACGTTCTTAAATATCCTTGTAGGTCTGTATGTGTTTGATAATGGTAACAGGGTAACGTAAATAAACCGAACAAATAGAGAAGAACGGTCATGTTCCGAATTTATAAGACGCCTGTTACCTATCACAATTATGTGGCTTACTTGCTCACATTTTAAAGTGAGTAACCCGGCTAATTTTTATATGTAACACGCGTCTGGTAAGTTCACTATATTAAACTGCTTTTCAATTTAGCTCTAAACCTTAAAACCCGACACTTAAAACTCAGACACTCAGAACACTGAAAATTTGCCATAAATTGCAATGTTTACGAATGTAAAGTATTTCTGACTAGCTTTTCCCCGCGGCTTCGCTCGCGTTAATTTTATAACTGTATAGATCTCGTTTGACAACAAAACAACCCATAGCGCGTCTTGTGGCGCCATCTGTTGGCCGATACAGCGCCCTCTATGTATAGTAGAAAAAATATTTTCCCATTCGAACGACATACTTGACGTCACGACATCACGTGATAAAAAGTAGCCTATGTTGGGCTCTTTACCTCTAACAATATGTATGCAAATTTTCATAATGATCGGCTGCTTAGTCAAGCCGTGAAGGAATAACAAACAAACAAACAAACAAACTCACTTTCTCACTTATAATATTATAGTTAGAAGTAAGAATTATCACTTACTCAGCGGTGCAGGAAAACGTGATGAAATCATATTCAATCTCCAAGAAATTGTATTTTGCAATAAGTGTGACCTAACCAAAGATAGGTCTGGGTTTTCCAGTGAGTTGTGCACTGACAACAATTTATCTTGGACAATGCTATATACTTAGTTAACGGATCTGGATAGTTCATGCAAACGAAGGCAAGCAATCTTTACATAATATAAAACGAAGTCGTTTCCCTGTCTGTCTGTACCTATGTATCCATAGACCGTTAAAACTACTCAACGCATTTTGATACGGTTTAACCACAGCGATAAGTCGCGACAGTACCTAATTGGAGCCCTAACAGCCTGCTGGCTGAGATAGGGAGTCGCTTTTGCTGCCCTATACTTAGACATTGGAGTCAAGTCCATGTTGGCTCAAGACCAGCCATGGTTAATCTATATATATAAAAATGAAACCCGTTTTCCGTTGTCACGACATAACATGAAAACGGCTTGACCGATTTAGCTGTTTTTTTTTTTTGTAGTTTTCTAATACTCTGTACAAGGTTCTTACGGAAAAAAACATTAAGAAAATCTCTCAGAAAGATTGAAAAAAAAACGAAACAGTACCCGGGCGAAGCCGGGCCGGGCAGCTAGTATTAAATAAAATAAAATAAAGTATAAATAATATAATTTAATTGTACTAAAATAGTTTTTAAGCATTTGTAATACTAACACATTATATGGAATTTTATTCTGAAATAAATGATTATTTATAATAATAATAATTGCAAGAATAAATTGCAGGAAATCTAGATATTTGAATTATATTTTTTTACTTTTGAGAGTTCTTTCGTGCGAAATTGCACAGTCATGTTGCAGCTTTTGCGAAGTCTTTCATATATTTCTCGACTATTAGTGGTCTTACGAAAACAAACGAACTTACCAACTTGTTTTATTGTCCGGATATTCGATGGATATTATTAGGTCAGAATGACCACTAAATCTTACGTCGTGCTTTGTTTGACCGCCCTACCTTTCACTGCGATTGCGCAGTCATTATAATATAATATTTATTTTTGTTATTTTACTTAAGAGAGACTAGGCTCTTATAGTGCCGATTAGTGCCACTACTAATGAAGGGTGCTAATTCTGTTGTACATTTAACTAGATTAAACTAATTTTGACAGGACCAATGGTGTTGTTGTCCTTCTTGGTTTACAATTTAATGACAAGGATAGCAACATTTCTAGTCCTGTCAAAATTAGTTTATTTTAGTTAAATGTACAACAGAATTAGCGCCAGTGCCTCGTAAATGGGTTGGTTCGACCGGGGCAGTACCACTCCCTCACAGAATATAGACGTGAAATAGCGCTGTATCGTACGATGAGTGAGAAATCCTTTTTCGACGCATCCAAGATCTTGTAGCAGTAGATGTCCAGGGGCGACGGTGATTGCTTACATCAGGTAACCCGCTAGCTCATTTGTCGTCCTCTCTTTGTATAAAAAAAAGGTATACTATTAAGAGAGGTAGGGCACAGAGGATAATCCGCTCAAATCGGAGCAGCCTGTCTGGGGAAGGCCCTCCACCTTACAGAAGATCGTAGCCAAATTTTTAGCTTTGGTCTCGGCTATGTTGTGTTCCTACGGTGAGTAAGGTCTCCAGAGCTCCACTTGGGGGGGGCGGTTAGGGGGGAGGGTTGGCAACGCATAAGTGATACCCCCGCCCCCGGTATAGCAAGGTCTAAAGGCTACTGTGATGCTTACCATCAGGCCGTATGCTTGTTCACCAACTTTGTGGAATGAAAAAAAAAAGTATGTGCATCGAATCTGTGAGACAGAAAACAAAGACGCGATCTCGTCTTTTTTCCCATCCACATTACTATAAATTAACTATTTTTTTTGCAATACAACCTATATTTTTTTTATTGTTACAGACTGAAAATGTTGCGGTGGGCAATCCTACTTGTGGCACTAGCTGCGTCCGCGCGTTCTAAACAAATACCAACATCTGATGGTAAGTATTCTACTAATTTATACTAATATTATAAAGAGGAAAGATTTGATTGTTTGTTTGAAATGAATTGGCTCCGAAACTACTAGACCTATTTCAAAAATTATTTCACCAGTAGAAAGCTACATTATCAGGGAGTGACATAGGCTATAGCTTTTTCCGAAATTCAATGTAGTTCCCTCGGGAACGGGTCCGGAACTTCACGCGGACGAAGTCGCGGGCAAAAAAGCTAGTATTGTATAATTATTGTTTTCCTAATGATATGAATATTATATGTTTGTGTATAAGATATAGAAAAAAAAGCATATAATGTATATATATATGTATCTGTTATTTAGTACCTTCAAGCTTTGTTTAGTATGGGACTAGATAGCATTGTGCATACTTTGTCCAAGATGAATATATTTGAAAAATAGAGTATATTTGGTTTTTTTTGGCCATATCACAGGCAAACAAGCAAGCGAGCCACCTGATGGAAAGTATATCTACCGCCGCCCGATCTAAAAAAAAATACATTTGACATATTTTTTCTTCTTCTTCTCATTACGGATTGTAGCTAATAAAAATAATACTAACATTATTATGTTCCTTCACAGTAAAATAACGAGTTATAAAAAAACCCGTTTCTATAACGGTTACCATTATTATAACTGATAACCAATAACTACTTATTTGTATGCGCCATCCCAATCAGCTTCGGGTGGACGACCGGGGCGATGACCCGGCGTATGCGCATCCTTAGGTATTAGGGCGATTGAGAACCAGGCAACTAAACGTGAATTTGGTTTTACATCTGACTAGCGAAACCCGCGCAACTTTATTTGTTTTGTTCAAGTTTTGAAGAAAGAAAGAAAGAGATAAGCATATGTAATACTTGTAAAACCCTGGCAACTTCGTTTGCGTATATCTCGCCTTCCCGTGGGAATTTTGAAAAATCCTTTCTTGGTACACCCCTAGATGTCGTAAGGAACCTACATTCCAAATTTGGAATCTCTAGTCTAGACCGAGCGTATCAGTAAAACCCTGGCAACTTCGTTTGCGTATATCGCGCCTTCCCGTGGGAATTTTGAAAAATCCTTTCTTAGTACACCCCTAGGCGTCGTAACGAACCTACATTCCAAATTTGGAATCTCTAGACCCAGCGGGTCAGTAAAACCCTGGCAACTTCGTTTGGGTATATCTCGCTTTCCCGTGGGAATTTTGAAAAATCCTTTCTTAGTACACCCCTAGGCGTCGTAACGAACCTACATTCCAAATTTGGAATCTCTAGACCCAGCGGATCAGTAAAACCCTGGCAACTTCGTTTGCGTATATCGCGCCTTCCCGTGGGAATTTTGAAAAATCCTTTCCTAGTACACCCCTAGGCGTCGTAACGAACCTACATTCCAAATTTGGAATCTCTAGACCGAGCGTATCAGTAAAACCCTGACAACTTCGTTTGCGTATATCTCGATTTCCCGTGGTAATTTTGAAAAATCCTTTCTTCGTACACCCCTAGACGTCGTCGCTCGTAAGGAACCTACATTAAAAATTTGGAATCTCTGGACCCAGCGGTTTGGACTGTGCGTTGCGTTGATCAGGACTTTGAACTTTATATATATTTATGGATAGGGACAGACAGAGCAACTTCATTTTTTACTATGCAAAGATAGAATTGTAATGCCCATCTCAATTACCAAATATTGTCCCCATCATTAATTCTAATATTACTACTGTGCTTTACTGACATTTAAGAGAGGTAGGGCAAAGCGGATAATCCGCTCAAATCGGAGCAGCCCGTCTGTGGAAGGACCTACCTTACAGAAGATCGTAGCCAAATAGCATTGGTCTCGGCCATGTTGTGTTACGGTGAGTGAGGTCTCCAGAGCTCCACTTGGGGGGGTTGGCAACGCGCGAGTGATACCCCCGGTATTGCAAGCGTCTATAGGCTACGGCAAGCCCGTCCAACATACGGCCCCCGGGGCCCACGTAGGCCCTACATCCGGCCCGCGAGCTAGCTAGTTAATTTTTTTAAAGTTATACCTAGCATAGAGGAGTAATGTTTTAAAGCTCACTTTGCTATTGGATATTTCTTTGGCCCGCTATGGTTACAAACATGCTTGACCTGGCCCGCCGCAAAATTATGTTGGACACCCCTGGGCTACGGTGATGCTTACCATCGGGGTAAAAAAAAAATCTGTAATTTGAGGCTGTTTTTTAGTTGCCAAGTGTGTAAAAATCCTTATATTTAAAATGTTTTATAAAATACGACTACTGTTTATAGCACCGCAAAGACGCGTAGTATGGAAAAGAAAAAGCGTTATGTGCATTTTACGACAGTTCTGGGAAGGCCTTTATAGGCCGTACCAACCACATACTTCCTACCACTTATCATATCAACATAATCAACATAATCATCCCATTGCAGGTATACGGACTCATTTTTTGAATTTATTATCACATTCGCGCTAATTTTTTTGAAGTTTTAACATAGTTTTAGAAACAACATAATCTAAATTCAATTTAAAAAACATTGAAACTGGATACCATTCTAATAATTACTTAAAATTTTAATTTTCGAATTTTAAATTCGAATTATATTCATATATTTTATAGGTACGAAAAACTATGTTTGGACAACAGTCTAGTCTAAGTATGAAAATGAAAATCATTATTTGAGTTTTACGAGAGTTCAAAGAAGTCCTTTATGGGAATAGCTACCTGTTTTTAACATTTTACCATTATGTTAAAAGATTACATAGTTTGTTGTCTCGTAAACATTATGCATGACGTTTGAAGGTTTATTCTGGTAACAGAAACAGTTTCAATCTTGTTTTAAACTCACAAGCTATCCCGCTCAATTTTTATTTTGAATGAGTGAGACAAAGCATGACACAAAATTTTAATTAATTTTGTTACGAGAAAAGACCCTCTGATTTCATCGTAAACCAATGTTTCTCAAAGTGGGCGAACGCCCCACGCGCTGAAGGCCTAAAAGGGGGTCGTAAGGAGCACAGAAGAAAGGGCGACTACTGATCGACAATAAGCAATGAAGCTTATGATACCCCGGAGCGGGGGGAGAAACTACAACTGTCTTGGATTGGAACACATAACGATCAAGACGACTAAAAAAATAGGTACCCTACAAAACGAATGGTGTCAACTGTCAAGTTGCACGATCGTGCGAGATGACGAGTAACAATAAATACTTTATTATGTACTTAGACTCGTCATTTACAACATTTAAGTAAGCATTTTGTATTAAATATAAATTAAATAAGCTACTCTATAAACGACCAGTAGTCCATCAACTAGTCGATCCACCAGTCTATCTACTAATCGACCAATCAGTCGATCAACCAATCGACTTGCAATAAACTTCCAAATGTTATTGGGCGAGTTTCTTCCGCGAGAAATTGGAAATATAAATGCAAACTTATCAAACAGACCAATTATTGACCAATTATTGACCAATTTTTATGGGATTAGACATTGAAAAGATCTCGAATCTCGATATTATGTCACATTTAAAAACAGATTATGTGACCTTTCCACAAGGTCGATGTTTGCATGCATAAATATCTCAAATGAGACAAGGTTGAAAAACACAGTCTTATAAGGCAGTTCTCGGATGCTGTTACTCATCACACAGAAGACCTCGATAATTATTGTTTTTAGAATGATAGAGCATTTCCAAAAATTATGAAATGAAATGAAATCGTTTATTTCAGAAATTAGACCTTCACAGGCACTTTTTCTTGTCGTTTACAACTTGTTTAAATAAAGAAAATAAACTACGTTATATACTACCACCATTTCGGATACAAGGCAAAATGGCCACCGGTAAAAAGAAATGGCGAAAGAAAACCACTCGTTAGTTACAATGTATAATAAGTACACATTAAAATTTATAAGAAGAATAAGCGGAATGTTATACACAATGGTGTGGAATGAACAAGTCTTAACTCTATACTAATATTATAAAGAAGTAAAGTTTGTGTGTTTGTATATTTGTTAAATTGTAAGGGTTAATCTCGGGATCTACTGAACCGATTTTAACAATTCTTTCACCAATAGAAAGCCACATTATTGCTGAGTGTCATAGGTTATATAAAAAATCGGAAAATAAAAAGGCTTTTACGTGGTAGTCGGTTTTGCAAAGCAAATCGGAGAAAAAAAGGTGTAGTAAAAAAAGGATTATTAACATTATGCCCAACGAAGTGGGCACAGGTCAGCTAGTCTACAATAAAATAAAACAAAGTCAGTACTGATACGAGTGAGAGTGATGATGATAAATAATCATTCAATCAATCATGTCACTCCAAATTCATCCCACTGCAGGGATAGGTCTCCCTTCAATTGAAGGAGATTAGAACTTACTGCCACGTTGCTCCTATTGGAGATTTACGGATTGGCAGAGTTCTGAAGCTTGACTTGGGTTTACGACTGTCATCCATGGACACCAGCCGGGACCGACAACGGCTTACGTGCCCTCCGAATAACGGACAAAAATATATTTACTCAAAATGTTTTGTGAAAATAACTAAATATTTCAACTAGCAATTTTTTATAATATCACAACACATCACGCCCTGCTTTCCGTTTGGTTCCATAAGACCAATTCCGTACTTTCTAGTGAAATGAGCTAATTTGCTCTATCAAAAGTATAATATTCGTTTTTGCATGCTTTCTGCGTTTGGGTAGTTAATCTATGTTTTTTTTATTCTTTTATGTATTTATTACCACATAAACAATACAAAATGCACTTGTAACAGTCTGCCAAACTGTGAGACAGTTTGATGTCTTCTTTTTAGGGTTCCGTCCGTCCGTCCGCGGTCTAACACCTAGACACTTAATTCTTTTCTAAAACTGTCATTTGGTATGTCAACACATAGAAACTGGGAACCCTACACTGTGCGTGGCCCGACACGCACTTGCCAGGTTTTTATTTCTATTACAACGTTTATGATAGACTAGCGAAGCGCAACTTCTTTTGCGTGTATGCCGCTTTCCCGTGGGAATTTCTAAAAATCTTTCTTTTCGAATGAATAAGTTATAAAAGAACCCTCATAAGATTCAGGTCTCTATGATCAGAGGTTCAGGCTGTGCATTATTCAGAGTCTAGCAAAAGAGATGGTGCCATACGAATAAGCGAGAAGCACTTACAACTTCTCACTTCTTAGTATTGCACCATCTCTTTTGTTAGACGCTGAATTTGGCCAAGTGTTGAGGCCGTTTGAGTCAGGACAAATGGACAAAGTATTTTATAGATATACTAGTGAAACTCGCGACACTTCGTTCGCGTATATCCGGCTTTCCCGTAGGAATTTTGAAAAATCCTTTCTTATCGAATTCCTACGTCATAGGAAGGACGTGACCCTCACAAATTTCAGGTCTCTACGGTTTAGGTTTAGGCTGTGAGTTGATACGTCAGTCATTCAGGAGAGAGCATTTTATACACATTTTTTTAATATGATTTCCTTTTTTTGCAGAATCGTCAGTAACAACGGTAGCGTCAGTAACAGAAATCGAAACGACAACATGGCCAGGGGCGCCGCTTGACACGCTGACGGTGTCGTGTGAGCGGGACAGCATGCACGTTACTGTCACCCTCGCACACAAGGACTCAATAGACAGGTTAGTATGGTAGGGATTGAAACATAAGACCGAAAGGATGTGGGCCGAAAGGACGAAGGCCGAAACGTCAAATGCCGTAGACGAATAAATTTGGCCGTCGACGAATAAATTAGACTATATTGTCGATTCCAATGCCAAAGAAACTGGGTTCAACTCTGGATCATTTAAGAGTACCTAACAGTTTTTTTTTTGCAATAAAGTTGGCAAACGAGCATACGGCCACCCTGATGGTAAGTATCACCGTAGCCTATAGACTCTTGCAATACCGGGATATTTAATAGACATATACGCTTGCTATAGATTTCTATGTAGCATTATGTAGACAGAAGTATAGGAATTTTATAGACATCTATTCGTAACACTAAGATTCATGTCTAAATTAAATTAAGACCAAAATGTTTTTTTGTCTCTCTTGTCACCGCTTAATGCAAATAAATTTTAAACTGTTCTAAACTTCTGACAATACAAGAAATATTTAAAAAAAGGACGGGTGCACTCCGGAACTGCCGGCAGAAGTGAAAACTTAAACATCAACGTTGTGCATTTTTGAATATTTTGGAATGGTTAGGGAATCTTACGCTTTTTCGAACGGGCTACGGATCTGAAGCGAGTTTAACATTTTTTACCCATTTAAAAAAGTGCCAAGCGCCGCTAAAGAAGTTTTCACTTTAAAAAGACTGACTTTGAATTGTTATTGGAAGCCGAAAACCGAACAGTCTTAATGCAAACAGAACGACACTATACGACAATTTACTTCGCGGCAAAGGAAACAACTTCTAACATTTTATTTCGTTTTGTCGACAGGAAGACTTAAGTAATGGATGTTTTTGTATATTCTTGCTTTGTTTTTACATCCAACTTAAATATATTTAAACTTGTTTTGTATATACGTAGGGTGAACGGTAGGGGTTTGTTCAGTTGTCAAATTTTAACGGATGTTGGGGATACGTAGTCGATAGGTTATGATACACACATACACCTAAGGCCTTAATTCAGACCGGCAAATTTTGGTCGCTGCGTTTTTCAGCGATAGTCTGAAAATAGGTTATAGGGCATAACCTATTTTCCATACCTATACACAGTATTTTTATAATTTTGTATTAAATTGTGTAATCCCGGGTATCAAAAAACCCTTAAAGCCAAGTATATCAAAAAATAATAACGCATTACATTTTTTTTTTACTAATAAGGTGGCAAACAAGTTTACGGTCCGTCTGATGGTAAGCGGTCACCATAGCCTATGGACGCTTGCAACACCGGGAGTATCACTCGCGCGTTGCCGACCATGTAAAAATCTTTTAATGCCCCTTTTGAAGAACCCCATATAGTCTAAAGAAAAGACGTAGACGCACGCAGCTACCGCGTTCGCGGATTCACGGCTTTTATGGTGCGATTTGTTGCTTTAATAATATTAGTATGGATAACATTTCATATTCGATGTCCACATCAAATTACAACTACATTTATCTCTTTGTTCCAGTGCCCCCGAAACTTTCAACGGTATCGTCTACCCTGCTGGTCTGGGCAGCAATTCTTCATGCCTGCGCGAGTATGTGGCGGCGAGAGGTGATCTACAGTACACAGTACCACTCAAAGGATGCAACACTATGTCGAATGATAACGTACGTATTTTAATCAATAATTTTTATTTTTTTTAATGTCATACAGTAGACAAGCAAGCGGGCCACCAGATGGAAAGTGGTCACCGCCGCCTATAGACATCAGTAACACCAGGGGCGCTACCAATGCGTTGTCCACCAAGGAGGTTGGAGGAAAGGAAGGAGGAAGGGAAGGGAAAGAAGGAGGGGAAACAGGGGATAGGGAAGGAGTTGGGCTTCCGGATCTCTCACTCACCGAACGATACGCATTGCTGCTTCACGTCGATATTCTGTGAGAGGGTGGTATTTCCCCGGTCGAGCTAGCCCATTTCACAATAATTGCTCTACCACTCCAAAAATATTTAACAAATACTTGTACAGATACGGATTTCAATGAGTATGTAGTGCATACTTCATCGTACCACAGATTACTAAATAGGTACTACGTAACTAGTATTCGATACGACTCTGTGGATACGACGTTAAACTGCCGCACACTCATTTAGAGCCACAGCACACGGCGTATTTTAAACGCGCAGATGACGCGCGTATCGTTATCCAAGGCGGTGTTGCAATCATTCCATCGTGACTTCTAACATACAAAGAGCTCAATGTAGCACGAAACGTGCGTCCTCTGCGCGTATAAAATGCGCTCTGTGGCTTTTAGAAGTGCGATAGTCCTGAAAAAACGCTAATATTATTTTCTCTGACAAACAGCAACGCGTTAGTGATGCTCCTGGTACTGCAAGCGTCCATAGGCTGCGATGACTGCTTACCATCAGGCGGCCGTATACTTGTTTGCCACCTTAGTGGTATAAAAAAATAAAAAAACAGAAAGAAATAATCTTATTCTTGGAGGAATCACTCAACGCCGCCACCCAGTCTCGAACTAAGCGTACTATGGGTATGATACTTACAGATCGCTAATAAATACACAAAAAAATTTCATCACGACTGTCCTTTCAATTTTATTCATGAATATTGATACATGCACCACGACACGACTGGTAGGTTGTGTAAAGAGGAAATGCGTGAGACGCATAAATTTAATATTACTTCATTCTATATTACAAACATTTTAACTTTAGATAGATGTATGTATACTTAACTATCTGTATTTTTGTCGCTGGACAAATTGATCTATAAGAAACCAATAAGCTAAGAAATATAAATTATTTATTCACAAAGATATGGGTACAATATGATGTTTGACAGTTTTAAGTACTGCCAACAAGGCTACCCTTGTGGTTCCTGCTGATTTTGGCGTGTGTATAATTAAGTATTTTCAATCATAAACTTTTAACACAGAGTTCAAAAAAATCTTATAAAAAAATTACAAATATAGGTACATACATAGAGTAACCTTTTCAATCTCGCTATTCCCGTTCCCATAGGAATTTTAAAAAGTATTTATATACATATTTATTACAGCACATTCAACTTTACTTCAACAAAAGATATATGAACAACGAAAAAATAAAAGTAATATAATATTTGAAACAAACTTGAAGGTTGGCAAATATTGACTCTAATCCTAAATAAACATTACAAGACACTCGACATGAATGGCTATTGTTTTTTTTTTATTGGGGTCTTTTTTAGATATTTACATATAAGCAACGCCTACACGAACGAGAAATGCGCAGAGTTATTTTTTTTACACCATATCTAATCCTAAAACTAAAAATTACTTGTACTATGGTTACTTGGGATAGTGGCATTGATACATACATACATAAGTATTATTTTTTTCTTAATAAATATTATACAAGCATACATTAAATCCGAACCTGTCAAAGAATCATGCATATTTCACATCAATGTTTATTTTAAACCAGACAATTGTTATTTTTATACAAAAATATACTTTTACTATAAAGGTGGCGGGCAAACAAGCATACAGCCGGCCTGATGGTAAGCCGTCACCGTACCCTTTAGTTTAGACGCTTGCAATACCGACGCGAGGGTATCACTTTCGCGTTGCCAACCTTCTCAACCACCCCAAGTGGAGCCCTGGACACCTTACTCACCGTAAGAACACAACATGGCCGAGACCAATGCTATTTGGCTACGATCTTCTGTAAGGTGGAGGTCATTCCCCAGACGGGCTGCTCCGATTTGAGCGGATTATTATTAGAACGGAATGTACATACACATTTTTGCGTAAACCTTATTTCAGTAAAGGTAATTTGAGAATATAATATTTACATAATAACATTATGTCACGAATTTCGTAGTCGTGGTCGTTATGTTAAAATGACAGGAAATAACTGTCATTCACACATCCATCATCACGATAAACGTGAATACATACCTATTTGACACGATTATGGGGACATCGACAAGATTACGTCACAAACATCGATGACGTCACATGATTTTCATGATTACCTCTCTCTCCCTCTCCTGCCTCGTCACACTCAAACTCAAAACCTTCTCAAAACATTATTATTTAAAATTGTACGCGCCAAAATTTGCGCTCGCAGTTCATTTATAGCATTAAAACAATTGAGAATCGATTGGACTAATAAGTATGAGTTTCGAACTTCGTTTTACGTCTGCGCGAGTTAGCCGGCGTAAGGTTAACTACAAGCTCTTTGGAATCGTCACTTTTTCCTATCTTAATCTTTTTTCTTTCAATTTTTAAAATATATTGAAAATGTGCATATTACAGTCAGTAAATATACAAAATTGGTAGCAAGTCATCGTTAATTGCGTTATTGTAACAAATTAAATCGTGGGAAGCAGGTAGTACAATACAATACAATGAAACAAAAACGCAACGTGTTTCATACAGTGTTTTCAATTATCTCAAGATCTATGAAATGAAACGTAAAAGTAATTTTTATAATAGGCTGCCACCAAGGCTATCTACATAACACATCTATCGACGACCTACGTGGCGTAATGGCAGAGATTGATAAATAGTACTAATGGTTACCTTACCACGCCAGACCGCCACCCATGAGGTCTCGGGTTCGAATCCCGGGCGGGCCATGATGAAAAACGAACCTTTTCTGATTGGCCTGGGTCTTGGATATTCATCTGTATTTGTTATAAAATATTATATTTGCGGTTTTTTTTACGAAATTTAAAATTAAAAAAAAAACGAAGTTGCGCGCTGGTTTCTCTAGTATTTTAATATATTAACAAGCCTTATTTAGCCTGATAAGTTTATTCTTGATAGAAATCGAGTCTTAAATAGAAAAGACTACTCAAAAGCGATTCTCAGAGAGATTCTTTAAGACACAAGACTAAATAATCAGACATTTGAGTTTCCAACTCTATTACCAACCAAGCTACCGGGTAGTCGACTCATTGTCACCTTCAAAAGTGTATTTATGAATATGACAGTCTTACACCTACACTAGTCGACAGTTTAGTCATATGATTTGCAATATCCAAACATGAATTGCATAAATTTTCCATAATAATAATGAATATTAATGTAAATTTTAACTGTGAGTTAAACCTTTTTTTGGAATTTTAACATGTTTTCCACGTTTTTATTGAATACTAACGAAACTCATGCGAATTCGTAAATATCCGCTTTTCAGATTTTATTTTTTTATTACACAACGCCATCTAGTCCCAAACTAAGCAACTAAGCTTGTGCTATACTTAAATACTTTTTTTTTGTAAATAAATACTTATTATACATAGAAAACATCCAGACCAAGGCAAACAGACATGTTCATGCAAACAAATGTTTGCCTTGTGTAGGATTTCAACCCGCGGTCCTTGGGATACAGTGACGATTGCTAGCCACTCGACCACTGGACCTGACCGGTAAATGTTTGATATTTTTTCAACGATGATGATGGAATAGATATTTACATAGAAAAAACCCAGACTCACGACAAACAAAAATACAGCATTAAAATCCGATCTAAGCATCGTGTCTAAAAGAGATAGAATCAGTTATGTATGAGCAGTTAGCAGCTAGTCTACACGCATACGTCTAGTCGCACGCACACAAACACCGTGCCGAAGTCTGCCGAACTGAAACGACGTTAGACGATGCACGGCTTTCAACGCCGCGGAACGGAATTTCTTGATTCGGTCGCCGCTCTCAAAGCCCGCGATAAAAGCTATCAATAGCTTAAAAACCTTTTTTTTAATAGCCTGCATGTACCTGCTGGTCCATAGCTGTCACGAACCAGTCTCCAGCAAAGGTTTTGGTGTTGTCTGACCATCTCATCCTTGGTCTTCCGTTCTTTCGCTTTTATTGTTCCCTATCCATTTTTACCAATACGTTTTATACGTTCAATGTACAGACATGCGGGATTACTGTTTTAATATATGTTTAGATTATTAATCACATTAATGTTTAGTAAACCAACCACAGGAAAAATCATGTGCTGTTATCGAACACGCTACTACAAGATGTACCAACTCACCCATTGCTTTTAGGTATTTTCTTAAAGTTTCATCAACAAATCCGTTATTTCCTCGATTCTTCCCATAATTAAAGCTATTGTTTATGATGCAAGTGTGTACACTTTTAATTTACAGTTGTGTGTTTGGTGAAAGTGCGATTGTGTAAGGATAGAGATAAGGAAGCTATTGAACACATTACCGCTTGAAAGAATCCCTTTCTCTTTAGGAATAAGTGCTAATTTGTATCCGAAAGAATATATGTATTTAAATAAAATATAGGGACAAATCAAACAGATTGAGCTAGCCCCAAAGTAAGTTCGAGACTTGCGTTATGGGATACTAACTCAACGATACTATATTTTATAACAAATATAGATGATATCCAAGACCCAGGCCAATCAGAAAATGTTCGCTTTTCATCAAGACCCAAGATTCTAACCCGGGACCTCCTGGGTGGCGCCGGCATGGTAACCATTACGCCAGTGAGGTCGTCAACATGACGTCAAAATCGTCAGAATATTATTTGAGTGGTGACTTGACTTTACTTGACTTATGATCCTAGGTCCCCTGAATGGCGCAGAGGGTATCCTCTGTGACTCTCTATCCTGGTCGGTTTAGAGCCTCGCGCTTACTTACTACTACTAGGACTAGTCTAGGCTACTAGGACTTTCCTATGTGCCTTTTCGTCTTCGTTTTTATTTGAATGGATCTCATAACGAATTTAGTCAGAATGAAATTAGACTGAGTACTTAAACTTTAAACTAGTCCTGCCCAGTCCATAAAATAATTCGTTACCCTAAGATTGCCTTTAAAAGATTGCTTTTTAGGTTTCATTAGGTGTATGTTGTGTTTATATAAAGTACTGTGTCTTACTGTTGTGAATTGCAAATAAAGTATATTCTATCTATCTATATAAATGAGAGATAGTAATTGAAACATATACCATCATAGAGATGGCAAATCAAGGTCGAATGCCGAGCACCACGGTCTATTGTTACATTACTATAATAGTAATGTACCAATAGACCGTGGTGCTCAATAATTGATTGCCGAGCACCACGGTCTATTGTTACATTAGTATTGATTGCCGAGCACCACGATCTATTGTTACATTACTATTGATTGCCGAGCACCACGGTCTATTGTTACATTACTATTGATTTCCGAACACCACGGTCTACTGTTACATTAGTAAACGCTGTGAGCTGTTGTTTACTATTTTGATTCCAGTAAAATATACGAGTACATATTGTAAAATCGTCCATTATAAAACTCACCGAACGAACAGAAAAAAAATGTAATGAAATATTTAAACAGAGGGAAGCAATTAGTAAAGATCTACCTTTAAACATTTGTAGTTTAAAAACCCATTTAGCTTTTTTTCTACTGTATCCTCTCAGTTATTACGGGCGTGTTATTTTGAATGTATGAACTATATAACTTACTCCATATATAGACCCGCCCAGCCACCGTCCGACCGAAGGCCACAGAAAGGTCACTTGTCTTTCTTCACTATTTATAATGCAACCGGTCTGTCTGTATGTTTTAACATTTTTTAAAAGGCATGACAATGACGTGTTTCGGAGGGCAAGCTATTAAGAAAGACTGAATTATTTTCTTTATGGGAACGTAGCTAGGACCTGTTTTTTTTTTAAATATTATTTTTATATTTTTTCGTACTTGTTTATAGTTTAGTTTCTAGTTTATTTTTATTGTTCAATTAGTTTTTAATGAAATGTAAAATATTTATTTCTTAGGAACGTATAAAAAAATTATGCCTTAAAAAGTTATAATCCTAGGAGGAAATATAGAGTTCTTCACGTATTGCACCTGTCGCAATACGTGAAGACGCATAAAATTATAGCTGTCACTGTCAAACTAAAAATTGAAAAGAGAGATAGCATGGAGATCGCCGCCTTGTCAACGAAGGTCGTCAAGATGGCGAACCCAGATCCTCACCGTACAACGTTGCTTTTTTAAAGTGTACTTTTTTTGTTAAAAAGTGTTCATTTAAAATACTCGACATTGGCGAAATTTTCTATGTGTTGAGAAACGCCATTAATTAAGAAAGAATTAATTAATAAAAATGTGTTTCAGAAAGAAAATTGTTTGTCCTGAAAGTTTAAGAATAGTAAATAATAGAATTTCCTAAAACATTTCATTAGAAACATACATTAGGTTTACATTCTATTATTTCAATTCTTCCTACTCCGAGTATCTTCTTTCTGATTAAATTCGTTGTGAGTTCCAAGACAGTTGTAGTTTTCTCCCCCGGGACGTCAATAAGCTTCTTTGCTTATTGTCAATCTAAGGTCGCCGTTGTTGATCCTGGCTACACAGGAGACACATCGGTGGGAATGTGGTCTTGGCCCGATTCTATTATTTCACATTATTTACGTTCTCTGTCACGTTAAAATTGGTCACGGCTATATGCGGTCTGCGCCAACAATCACCCGGTTCGATTCCGGCAATACGTGACTCATTTAATTTATTACGTAAGTATACGTAATTTGTCTTTTTTTATTTATTTAAATAATTTTTGTTTGTGACTAGATGGCGTTGTATGATTCGTCCAAGAATATTTTTGTTATATGCACTGTCCCCTTACTATGTGTGTCAAGTTTTAAGATATTATCTTTACATACAAAATACTCGTATATTATTCGAGTATAAGTGAACGGTCGGTTGTGGTCACGACTCGCTCTAAAAAACTGATATTTCTGACAGTAACAAATGATAATTACACATGTATAATACGACAAACTTATCTGTGCCGGTGGCCAAAACTGGAACTAATGAATACGCCTTGAATACCTTGACAATTGGGCATATTTTTATTTTTATGTACTATGATGTAAAATGAGGCTAAAAATTGAAAAGCTATTAAATCATTGTTTTTCGCATTTTGGATCATCTATGAAGCCTTATTTACTGAAATACTGAAATTTTTTGATAAAATACCCACGAGATTCATTTAAATAGAGATTTTACTATAGCTAGGTTCCAAAATTTCTTCCAGTCCGTTACCACACAAATTAGATGATAAAACGTGAATAATGACAAAAAAGGTATAGAAAATGTTGTGGTTTAGTAAAGCAACAGTTCCTCTTTATAGCTTTATCATTTCTTTTTAAAAATGTTCGTATAATTTTAAAATAACAGCACATTTCTTGCAGCTCCGTTACCGGGTCGCGGAAAATGTAGTATTTTTTCTTTGCTGTTTAAAAACTGAGACAAGAAACTAAGTTTTTCCTTTTCTATATGAAGCGGAAAACAATATTTTATGATATACATAAGAAACTTGAAGAATTAGCCCAGTAAAAATAAAGTTATGATGAATTAATTAACATTTATTTTTCTGAAAATAACGGAAAGAATGGTAACGGAATTCTAAGGCAGTATATATAATGTACCAAATGGGAGTGCGTTTTTTTTATTTATACCACAAAGGTGGCAAACAAGCATACGGCCGCTCTGATTGTAAGCCGTCACCGTCACCTGTAGTCGCTTGCGATACCGGGGGTATCACTCACGCGTTGCCAACCCACCCATAGTAGTTTAATAGTCACTCACAAAGTAATATTTTAAGGAGAATTTACAAAAGAGGACAACTATGATACAAACAACCATAAGGAACTTCGTTCCAAAAAAAAACTTTACATCCCCGACGGTTTTCCTCCTTATAAGATATAAGAGTCCTTCATAATAACATAAAACACGTAATAATTTCAATTATAAAAAAATAAAAAAAACTGTTTTAAATAATTAATTACCTAAATAAATTTCCCATTTTGAACGCGGCTTTATGCATCTTTACCGTTACTTTTTGCTTTCCATGCATAAGTTACTGCCAATTCAATAACGGATAAGATAAGTAACGATAATTTCTCTTGTAAGAAAATACGAAAAATAACCAATTTGTACAAATGGTGTGAATACTGGCTTACTATATTCATATTCCTGAATAAATATTGATGCCTAATTAATACAATATCTTACAATAAAACTAACGAATGGTATCAAAATATGAAGACTAATCTGTGATATTGTGGAGAACACAAGGTGTCCACGCGCAGAACACGACCTTTCACTAACAGATTTTCACTACTCCTGACATATCTTTGACAGTTCTGAGTGTTGCCTTGTAAAGAAAAATGTTGCAACTTGCAAATAAAGTAGTTTGTTTGGTAGTTTTTTTCTCTATATTGGAGAAATAACTAAAACAATTTTGGTAACGTATT
This sequence comes from Endotricha flammealis, assembly GCA_905163395.2. Taxonomy (NCBI): domain Eukaryota; kingdom Metazoa; phylum Arthropoda; class Insecta; order Lepidoptera; family Pyralidae; genus Endotricha; species Endotricha flammealis. Next base: position 4,259,854 of record LR990883.1, read on the forward strand.
ACAGGAATCATTTTTTTCTGAATTGTTTAAACTTGTTTTTAAGCTATTTTAATAGCTATTATTGTGGAAATGAGGTTCAATTTTGAAAATTTACACTTAAGTCGTTATGAAATGAGAAACAACAACTAAAATAATCGGATACAAGCAACAAAAAAATGACCTTAGATTTCGGAAAAAAAAATTAGACATACTAAAAATAAGGTATTAGCTGCCTTTCGTTACCAATATCTTTATAATTTGCTAGGTATTTTAGAAGTTTCTTATTTAATTTAAAGAAACTTATGATTCAGCTACCGGAATTTGAAAGTTTCAAAGGTTTAACTCTAAAGGATAAATTTCTAGAGCATTTCAAAAACATCTGACACGTCAAAAACCAAAGGTACATAAAAAAAAAAATATGCCCAATTACATTCAATAGCTTCGATCCTAGCGCCCCCGCCATCGGCACAGATAAGTTTGTAACTCTATAATGCATTATGTACAGCGCATACGTTAACCTATTAAACAAAATACAAATAAATAAACTTGGATATGTTCGTAATGTCAAAATGGTAACTTTTATTTAAATTCGTATTAAAATCCGAACTCTATGGCCTTGACAATGATTTATATTATGTGCAGTAGCTTATTTGTGTGTTACTAGCGAATCCTGCGCAACTTCTTTTGAGTGTATCCCGCTTTCCCGTGGGAATTTCGAAAAATACTTGTATGAATGTACCTAGTTTATTTTTTTTAATGTTGGTTTATTTTTTTGTAAAATTTTAATGTTATTATTAGTTTAATCATGTAACCTATTTGATGAAAAATCCTCGTTTAAATCTTCCTCTTTATATTGCTAATAACTACATTAAAAGCAGCATGTCGTTTGTCTCGTATAACATTAAAAAAACTCTCCCCAAAAAACATCCCCAGACCAATCTCGAATGAAAGCCAATTAAGTATGATGTACCGTAAATCAAAAATGTTAATACATTAAATAACAACTATTACGTGATAAAATTAACATGACTTAGATCAAAGGTGTATTCCGTTAAAAATTAATAATTCTCTCCACATTGCCCATGCGCATCCTTCCGAATTTCTAGCGGCGGATGTGACGTCACATCCACCTATTGTGGGCCGTGTCCGTCAACGCCTTTGTACACTATGGACATAAAAAAATATTTACACATTTTTTTTTATCTTTCTTCTGCCTTACACAATTGTATCAACTGCGTTGCGGGTAGCAGATGTCAATGTCTTCAAGACTCAAGTGTGATTTGTTCGTTATACATAATAATATATTATACGAGCTGTTACCCGAGACTTCGTCCGCGTGAAATGTTAAAATAAAGATAACTCATTTTCCTGACATGCGACTTAAATGAAACAAAGCCTATATTCTGCTCCATCCCGATCTCTATCTTCCTGTGAAAACAGCATTAAAATCCGTTCAGTAACTTAGAAGATGTGCGCGTTCAAACAGACAGACAGACAAATAGACAAAAAAATCATACTGTACTTTTATTACCTTACTCTAACTGTTCCCTCTCCATTTTTGCCAAATATGTCCAATGTACAGACATATCGGGGTCTACTGTTTTATTATATGTATAGATAGATTTATTTAATTTCTTCTTTTCAGGACGACGGCACAGTAGAATACTACAACAACATCATAGTACAACCACATCTCAAACTTGTGACGGGGCAGGGCCGCGGATACCACGTCAGGTGCCGGTATAAGCGACGAGACATCACCCAGTTCCATATATACCATAGACCGAGAGCTGACAGGCTGAGTTCGGATTCTGACGTCGATAATAATATGTAAGTATATGCAGATGACAGTCGTTGAGCCAAGTCGGTGGATTTCAAGCTTGAAAATACTGGCGGCAGAATACGCTATAATCCCCTTTAATTGAAGGGAGACCCGTATCAAATACTATAGACGAGTAATACGCACAGCTCTTGACGTTTCTCATACAATGACTTGGCAACCTCCGTTCACCTCATGCCGCTAGGGGCGCTATAACATTTTGCATACAAAACGCACAGTTCACCTCATGCCGCTAGGGGGCGCTATAACATTTTGCATACAAAAGTTTTGAAATCGTTCACCTCATGCCGTAGGGGCGCTAGTGTCACGTCTTGCCCGAATTCTTCCGAAGCTGTGCGTATTACTCGTCTATAGTATTTGCCCGTATCAATCAAGTTACCATTTTCTATCAAGTGGACCACTTCTTTGTTTGCCTGCTTTGTAACATAAAAAATTAAACATTGTGACGATCAATAGACGAGTTTATTATTATGTGATTTTACATTTTCTTAGCCTAATTTCTTAGACTGGTGTTAAATGACTTACAAGGCCAAGTGGGTGCCATTGAGATTGGGAAGGATCGTTCATTTTTTGATTATTATTAAACTTAAACAAGAGGACGAAACAGGATTTTTTGAGAACGAAAATTTGGCGGGAGCGTTTATGGTAACTTTTATGTTTTTGAAGTAATTTATCTATTTGTACATTTCATATTTCAGAGATGAATTCGACGAGGAGACGGGTTTGCTGCCGTCTGTCACCATGAAGATATATAAAGGGGACCCTGAAGACAAACAGGTTCAACAATCATTTATTTTATACTTATATTATAATAAATAAATATATAGGGACAATTCATACAGATTGAGCTAGCCCCAAAGTAAGTTCGAAACTTGTGTTATGTTATGTGGGATACTAACTCAACGATATTATATTTTATAACAAATACATAAATAAATAAACATCCAAGACCCGAGGCCAATCAGAAAAAGTTCGTTTTTCATCATGACCCGACCGGGGATCGAACCCGGGACCTCCTGGGTGGCGGTCTGGCGTGGTAACCATTACGCCACGGAGGTCGTCGTGGGAAATAAGTACACCTGAAGATCAAGTGGTAATCAATTTCCATGTTCAGCCACAATGGTGGCTCTATTGGATAACGAATTTTCAAAATCGGTTCAGTCAGATTATTTTGCAACCTCGGAAACTTTAGAGCGATGCAACACGACACATTTTAAACCTGCTTCAAACGAGATGTGAACGCAATCTTGCAATCTAAGTACACGGGGAGATCGTGAAACGCGCATCTACTGCGCGTTTACGCACAGATACAGGTACGGCGTGAACAGCACGCGCCCCTGTTTGTACGCGCGTATTTTTGTACAAACGTAAAAATGTGCGGCACCGGAAATGCGCGTTTCTGATACGCGCTTCCTCTGCGCGTTAAAAATATCCCGTGAGCTCTTACAAGACTATCAGCCAGTTTCAGAAACTCATTTTGAAATTTAATGACACATAAAATTATACTTAGTTGTCACTGGTGCTAATTCTGTTGTATATTTAACTAGACTAAACTAATTTTGACAGGACCAAAGGTGTTGTTGTCCTTCCTTGGTTTACAATTAGTGACAAGGATAGCAACACTTCTAGTCCAGTCAAAATTAGTTTAGTTAAATGTACAACAGAATTAGCACCATTGTCAAACTAAAGAAGATAAAACGATAATGATTTAATGTGGAATTAAAATTAAATTGCATTTTCAGAAACTGGCTGTATAGGTAATAGACATTCCCGTATTTGTGATTTTTACATCATCATCATCAAACTCATTACAGATAGCGTCTAGTGTGAAGATCGGTGACACATTAACCCTGGTGGTGAAGATGGAGAAACAAAAGAAACTCGGACTGCTGGTGTCAGAGTGTGCGGTGCGGGACGGGCTTGGGTGGGCGGAGCAGAGTCTCATCGCCCTGGATGGGTAACTATTTTATTGAGTTTGCCATAGTTACAGATCTATATTGCCAACAACGACTCTGAACTATAAGGTCTAATAGCACACAAAACTTATAATGTATTTATCGACATCAACAATTTGTTTATCATTCGTAAGATCACGACCTGACATAGATGACCTCTTTATGCTAATCCTTTGTGAACTCGGCCTATTCGAGTATTCCACATTCCCGTAGGAATTTCGGAAAATCCTTGCAGTTTTTAGCAATTCAAGGTTTTTATATGTATGTAAAATATTAATTAAGGCACAGCGGATAATCCGCTCAAACCGGAGCAACCCGTCTGGGGAAGGACCTCCACCTTACAGAAGATCGTAGCCAGATAGCATTGGTCTCGACCATGTTGTGTTCCTACGGTGAGTAAGGTCTTCGGAGCTCCACTTGGGGGGGTTGGGAGGGTTGGCAACGCGTGAGTGATACCCCCGGTATTGCAAGCGTCTATAGGTTATGGTGATGCTTACCATCAGGCGGGTCGTATGCTTGTTTGATAACTTTGTGGTATAAAAAAAACGAAGACTAACTTAAAGACTTAGTACTATATTATCACATTTCCAGGTGTCCATTAGACGGTGAAATAATGGGCATGTTCCAATATTCAGCTGACAAACAAGAAGCGAGTGTATCCTTCCCGGCCCACAAGTTCCCGTACACCGCCAGTGTTTACTACACGTGCGAAGTCAAATTGTGCGATTTGGATCATCCTACTGATTGCGTAAGTGTTTTTTTTATAAGTAACTAGCGAAACCCGCGCAACTTCGTGCGTGTATTCCGCTTTCCAATGGGAATTTCGGAATCACTTGATCTATTAAAAACAACCGCATCAAAATCCGTTTCGTAGTTTTAAAGATCTAAATAGTTTTAAGTATGGCGCGGTCCAACTGCTGCGCACGCTGTGCACGAACACGTGGGCCACGTGGCACATTACAGCTGCGTGGATGACTACGTGGGCCTACGTTTCCACAGCGTGCGCAGCGATGTGCACGCTTTGTGGAACAAGCTGTGTACCGCATTCACTGCGTGCATGGCGTTGACAGCGTTGAGCTATGTTGAGCAAGCCACGCGTGTATCAATGACGTCACTTGATGGTTAACGTGTCCGTGGGTTGCAGTGGAAACAATCACGTACATCCGCTTGCAAAGCAAAGCTTAACACACGTGCGTAGCCTCTTCGTGCGCAGCAGTGGGACAGCGCCTTTAACACACGTTCGAATTTGCATACGCATACATAGGGACAGACGGACAGATAGCAGGAAGCGACTTCATTTTATACTATGTAATAAAGATATTATTCGACACTGGCGCGGGTTCAATCCTCGCAAGATTTACTTATGAGAGAAAGAAAAGAAAAAAAAATATTGGTGCTTTAAGTACATCTTATTTACCTACTTATACATTTATTTATTTGCTGATCGCGACCCGCATACACACGGTTAATGACCTCAATTTTCCGTTCAGTGGTCCTACTTTTTTGTCCTATTAGTAGGCCCACGAGGAAGAAAGTGTTCTTGTACTAACTACTAACAGAACAAAAAATTCTATAGTTTTTTTTTAAGCTTTAGACAGCGAGCTGTTATACATTTTGTAAAACCAAATCTTTGCAGATTTTATATTTAGAATTTTTACTATTTAAACAAATTAAGAAAAACATTTTTTTCGCATATTGAAATAATATTCTGTTGGTTTTTGTTCTATTAGTAGGCCCACGAGGGAGAACTGTACCTCGTAGTGCTACTAATAGAATAAAAAAAGTATTACCACGAATTAAACGGAGTTAGTAGACTAAAATGACGTATGTTACGTTTATTTTCCAGGAGCCATGTGCACATAAGAACCGCGTTCGTCGACAATCAGACGAGGGGCTACCAGCTACTGTGGAAGTATTCTCTGGATTATACGTGAATGAGGCAGACTCCACTGACGCTGATGAAGTTACTAGTGAAAAGGTAAGATTTACTGAGGCCGAAGACCCCGCACATTCATAGTTCCCTTATAGATTACAAATAAATAAATAATCTAATTTACCCTTACTAATACTAATTACAATATGATTGATGACCTATATTGTCGGGCAATCAAATTAAATGAGCCACTTGATATTACTTATTAAACTTATACTAACATTGCATGCTCAAGTACGTAACAAGGCATACTCCTCCAGAACATGACTGTACAGTCGGCTATTATACGATTCAAGGGCACTTTTAATATGCGAAAGAAGGATTCTAAATCTACGTGCAGATGGCAGACAAAATGTGAATTGTCTGTGTTAGCGCGTACCGAAGCAAACGTTTATTTTTGTGTGGCGTGAATACATATTTGTTACCCGTGAAACTTTTAATTGTAATGTCTAATATATAACAATTTCAGAAAGAAGACGAAATCTGCATTTCGCAGCGCAACTTCGCTATCGGGATATGCGTGGCTGGGGTCATCCTTATGATCTGCGTGATAGCTGCAATAGCATTTATTTTAGCCAGACGTCGTAGTCCGAAGACCTACTCTCGTACTGGCAGCTCACTGTACAGTGGACCTTACACAAACACAGGTTATTCGCATACAAGTTAAAAAAAAGTAGGAAAAAAAAATTTTTTTTTTTTTCAGTAATCTGCTGGGGCCGTAACACGACCGTAATCTGTGATTGGTTTATATTAAAAAAATCCAACTGATTATAAAAATATAGCGAAGGTTTGGTTCACAAACAACGTATACCAGCTTTCTGTCTATATTTTTTAAGAATTATTATAAGAAATAAACGATGAGTCGTACAAATATTATTGCCAGTTAGTCCAGTGGTCGTAGTCTAAGTTTCATGAATTTACATAAACAGCAATATTTTTTAAGTATATTTTTTTGGATGAATTTAGAACTATATAATATTTGTGTGAATGCGTTGTAAACATTCCGTCCTAATCGTTTTACAAAAAAAACTCATGAAATTCATTTTTTTTGTTTTATTAAAAAAAATCGTCAGTTTATCACATAAGGCATGATTATAGTCTTACCATATCATAACGTAATAAAAACCTTTTTTGTAAGAAATTATATTATATTAAGTTTTTTTAATTAAAAAACAAAGTTTTTTTTGTTTCTTATTTTACAACAAAAATAGTTGCCACAAAAAAATGCAAATTTCATGAGAAAAGAAACTAAAAACGTATAAATTATTATTAATATACGTTTTTAGTATGTATATAATTATTTTTAATTGCCATCCATCAATATTATGGACAATCGCAATATAAGGATATTTTTCATAAAGGCTAGCGCACAATACGGGCATGCCGCGCCGTAATGCATAACAAAAATTTCTCCTTCGTGACGTTGTCGTTGTGAGGAGATTTTTTGCGGTCTCTAGCTTTACTCGAGGGACTCCTACTAGTGTTGCTTATTGTGATTTGTTTTAGTTGGAAGCATTAAAATGTATTTAAGTACAAAAAGAAATAATTTACCGTTCTTTACTTTCTGATTTATCATTCACATGATCTATCAAAAAGAGATCACATTTTCTGTTACAGTAAAACTGTTGAAGAAAATTATTTTTAAAGAAAAATAATATTTTTTCTGTTGTTAAAGTGACAGAAAGATGCCTACTTTAAAAATAAAAATTTAAAAATATTCTAACGACATATAATATGGGTTATTATTTTTAAAGTTAGATATGAAAGTCAAGTAAAGAACAACTTACAAACAAATGAAGATTTTTTGTTAAACTATGCATTATGGCATCCATCTGTAATGCGCGTTATCCATTATAGTTGTGTTTATAACATCACAACGAACAGTCATAATAGAAATATAATTTTACCAATATTATTTAAGGATCAAGGCAGGCGTAGATTTAGTAAACCACAACGCAAAGAAAGTGTAGAAAGTGTCAAAATAACTGCTACTTCTATAAAATCGTCCATCAAAAGGGCATTCTATCAAAACAAGCCATTTTTGTTTTGATTCAGATAGAAAGTTAAAATCATTTATTCAGAGACTAGGCCCTCACAGACTGTAGGGTTTCCTTGTCGCCCTACTCTTTTTAAATGATAAAATGATGGTCTTGATTTTAAACAACTTTGTTTATTACTTGATCACAATAAACACGAAATTAATGATAACGAGCACACGCGGAGCTCTTGATATCCAAACGTGAACTAATTAATTATAATGAAGTAAATGCACAGAAAACTGACACCGCAGCGCAATGTACTGTGTAAACTGTACACAGGCACTTTATCTTATCGAAGTGTACTAAAAATATTGATTTGTATAAATAAATAATTTACTTTAATCTATTAATTAGTATTGCATTTCTGTTAGTTATCGCCGCATTGACGTTTCAGGACTTCTGTCGGGTTCTCTTCTAGCCAATGAGCATCGTCTGTGAACTAAAAATGTTCCGTGTTGCGTTCTACCAAATGTATGCCTACCTTTACTTGAAATATATTTATACTTTGTGATAATTCGTGCATTATATCGTAACCGACAGTACATTAAGATTTATATATTAGTTACTTTAGAGTGCGCTTTAGTAGGTATTATAGAGAATATACTTCTCAAAAATATTTATAAAAAAAAATTTCTTAAAAATTAAATTATGTCATTTGTAAAAAAATATGTTATTTAAAAATAAAGAAAAAATAACAAACACGAGATATTCGTCGTCTTAATATTATGAAAAAAAAATCGAAAGTTAAAACTTTCGATTTTTTTTTCATAATATTAAGACTTATTTAAAAATAAGCCTATTAGAATAAAAAATATTTGTCTTTGACTTCGAAATAATATGCGTAACTTATTTGGAACATATCAGCAACATGTAAAACTGTCTTTCAGTCGTGTATTCTCTATAAACTATCTACGTAAGTACTCAATCATGGTTTGCCTTGCACTACGTAATAAAAATAACGTGTTCGACTATAGAAAACAGTCGAATTAGATTTTATATAGGGATATTAAAGACCTGTCAGACTATTTTATTTGACTTTACTTTGTATTAAAACGCCAGCCAAATTAGGGAATTAGATCAATTTTTTTTTTTTTTATCATAAAATCCACAGCACTTAATTATTACAGAGGTTTTCTATTATATCTCTTAATGCCAATAACGGATTTACAGTTATTTCATGTTTTTCGATTTTTTTTTTGTTATACATAAGAATAATTCAAAATCTGTAACGAAAACATATCAAAATATCCGATCAAAAATTAAATTGTAAAATCAAAGTATAAATTAAAAATTAAATTATGTCATTTGTAAAAAAATATGTTATTTAAAAATAAAGAAAAAATAACAAACACGAGATATTCGTCGTCTTAATATTATGAAAAAAAAATCGAAAGTTTTTTTTCATAATATTAAGACTTATTTAAAAATAAGCCTATTAGAATAAAAAATATTTGTCTTTGACTTCGAAATAATATGCGTAACTTATTTGGAACATATCAGCAACATGTAAAACTGTCTTTCAGTCGTGTATTCTCTATAAACTATCTACGTAAGTACTCAATCATGGTTTGCCTTGCACTACGTAATAAAAATAACGTGTTCGACTATAGAAAACAGTCGAATTAGATTTTATATAGGGATATTAAAGACCTGTCAGACTATTTTATTTGACTTTACTTTGTATTAAAACGCCAGCCAAATTAGGGAATTAGATCAATTTTTTTTTTTTTTTATCATAAAATCCACAGCACTTAATTATTACAGAGGTTTTCTATTATATCTCTTAATGCCAATAACGGATTTACAATTATTTCATGTTTTTCGATTTTTTTTTTGTTATACATAAGAATAATTCAAAATCTGTAACGAAAACATATCAAAATATCCGATCAAAAATTAAATTGTAAAATCAAAGTATAAATTATGACTAGCCCTTAAACTACTTATGAGAAAGTGCTAGTCACTCCTAAAATGTCTGCTAGCTGTTCTCGGGAAAGCTATATTTCTTTGTTAAAAGCATTTTTTTTTTTGTATGAACAGATGAACAGTACATAATAATTTAGTCTCCCTGGTCTTTATCTTTCGGTGGTGGGTTTAACACAGTTCAAGTTCACATATTACAAACAACATAAAATAACTTTCTGTCCAAAAAAGTTTTTTTTAATTGTATAAATCGTAACTACAATAATAAATATTATGTCTACGACTAATTTTAATCACAGCGGACCTATTCTCGTAAAAAAACAGTTATAATTTCGTCTGAAACTCACGCGCCATCCTGCTCATTTTCTATTTTGTATGAGAGAGATAGCTATTGAGACAAGAGTTTAACTGTTTTTCTTACGAGAATACCTCAGATGTTTAAAGACAATAAAAATATTGTGTGAACTAAATATATAATTTGTAATATCTTTATACCTAATTGGATTTTTCAAAATGGTTGCCATATTTTTTAAGTTAGTTATAGTAATCTGTCGGCAATAATGCCAATAAATCCGTCCTATACATAGAGATTTCAATCTACTGGAGAAGCCACGGACTATACTACAAATTAGTGAATTTCAACAGAGAGAGGTAAAAATCATGTCATAATACTCATATTACTCATATCCTATAGGATACTCATATCCTAAGTATACAAATTTAAATAACAAGCCAAACACGCGCAACTTTGCCTGTATCCCGCTTTCCCATGGGAATTTCGGAATATCCTTTCTTATCGGTTACCTACGTCATACAAAGAACAAACCCCCCCAAGTTTCAGGTCTCTACGATACGGTACGTTGATCCGTTAGTCAATCAATAGCCACTATCTTTACCTAGGTAAAAAATGGTGTTACTAAGTCCAGTTACTTATAGTATTTTTCCAGAAGGTTTCTACCCCTTTTGATCTCTCCAGTCGATTGAATAATCTAAGATTTAATCGGTGCTATTTTTTTATTATTTGCTTAAAAATGGCTTAACGCTTATTTCTATGTAACAACGAATATTTTTGATGTACGTTTCATAATTACCACATTGTTGTTTCGGATATTTTTTAACTTTTTTTTTATTACAATGTGGTTCTGGAACGATATCGAATTTTGGATGTGTACGAATTTTTTTAACAAATATACTGACTTAATAATGGTTTTGCGTTTTTATTTCGAACTCCTTATTGTTTTTAAAACGCCTAATCCCAATGCCAACTTCCTGAAACGCCAACATCTCATAATCGATACTATAAAAATGATGCCCGTTTCCCGTGTTTTTTTTGTAGTTCTCAATACTCTCTAGAAGGGTATTACGGAAAAAAACATTAAGAAAATGGCTCAGAAAGATTAAAAAAATACCTACATTTAATTTTACATATTTTAAATAACCTCGCGTAACGAACTCAACATAGACATGCAAAGCTTCGCTAAGGCGGTACGAAGTTCGCCAGGTCAGCTAGTAAAATTTAAAATTAAACTTACGTGTGAAATGGAATAAATATGCTATGACCAATAGACATGCGGAAATGTCCTAAATGCGTCGCTATCAGGCCACCAGAGGGCGTTGTTCAAAATTAATTGATGTTATTTTTAATTCCTTGACAGCATTTGGCTGTAGGTACTCTGTATTCAGATTTTTTTAATGACTAAAAACAAATAGCATTGGTCTCGGCCATGTTGTGTTCCTACGGTGAGTAAGGTCTCCAGAGCTCCACTTGGGGGGGTTGGGAGGGTTGGCAACGCGTGAGTAATACCCCCGGTATTATAAACGTCTATAGGCTACGGTGACGGCTTAACCATCAGGCCGACCGTATGCTTGTTTGCCACCTTTGTGGTATAAAAAAAATCTATCAATCACTACATACTGTTAATAAAAAATTAAACACAATATTTTTATAATAACTGTATATTAACTGTAAAAAATTGTGGAATTTAAAATATAAATACCAAAAATGGCACATTTTGTGATAACTGCAGACAACATGGTTCATTTTGATTGACTTTGTTACGGTAATGTAAATCAGAAAAAGTTTTTCATCATGACCCAACCGGGATTCGAACCCGGGACCGCGCTCCGGCGTGGTAGCAATTGTTATTTCTGTGTACATAAACTCTTTTATTAAGTTAGATTTAAACTTAACATAATCAGCAACATAATATAATCGTAAACAATAACATATATAAATAATACATTAATATACACATTTTTTTTTCATAATTTCTCTTAATTATTATGAGAATATACTTAATCAACTTTTAGTGTACAAGTCTCATAGAATTCTGATACATGGCAGTTAGGTTATCTGTCAGATAATTTCATAGGCTGTTACTATGTATGATGTATGTAGTATTACATACAAACATTTTTATTCAAATGGCCTTTTACAAGCTCTTTCGAAACGTTTTTTTTCTTATTGTCGACAGTTCAGACGGCAGATTTGTAAGAAGAATTGGTAAGAAACTCAAAGCGTTTATTTGTAAAAAAAAATTGGTTATAAAAGGTCTCAAAAGAAATACTATTATTGGTTCACTATTTTCTTAAAAAAATTTTAACATTCAAACGTATTAATATAAAACTCCTGAAGACTTAGTACTGATTCTTTTAAAAAATGTACTTTTACATAAAATTTTATATATATTATATGACATTTATTTATTATTTTCTCGTTTATATTTTTAATTTATTTCATTTTATTTAAAAAAACATATAATAATTCTGTTACAATGGCATATTATAAATTGAAATTATTATATTTTTACTAACATAGCTATTAAGTATCACTGTAACCACCATTATGGACTCAAATTGTCTGAATAAATATTATTATATGACAGATAAAGTACCTAACTGGGAATTATCAGTAAACTATTAAAAATGACCCTTAATTATGAGTAACACCGCTTACGTACAAATATAATACTTAGTCTAAAGTTTTACAAAATTGCACAATTCGGTTATGGAGGGGAAAATTTCACTTTGCCCCACCAGATAGGGGAAAAGTGTAATGTCAAATATTTTAACTTTCCATACTGATAAAAAGTCACTATTTTTTTACTATTACTACCATATAAGTGCGTAGGTATAGGCCTGAGGATGGGGAAATTTCACTTTGCTCCTCTAGAATAGAGGCAAGTGAAAAGATATTTTAACTGTCCATACTCGTAAACTTACTATTTTTTACAATTTCTACCATATAAGTGCGTAGGTACAGGCCTGAAGTTGGGCAAATTTCACTTTGCCCCTCTAGAATAGGGGCAAGTGAAAAGATATTATAACTTTCCATACTCGTAAAAGTCACTATTTTTTTTACTATTATTACCATATAAGTGCGTAGGTACAGGCCTGAAGTTGGGCAAATTTCACTTTGCCCCTCTAGAATAGGGGCAAGTGAAAAGATATTATAACTTTCCATACTCGTAAAAGTCACTATTTTTTTTACTATTACTACCATATAAGTGCGTAGGTACAGGCCTGAAGTTGGGCAAATTTCACTTTGCCCCTCTAGAATAGGGGCAAGTGAAAAGATATTATAACTTTCCATACTCGTAAAAGTCACTATTTTTTTTTACTATTACTACCATATAAGTGCGTAGGTACAGGCCTGAAGTTGGGCAAATTTCACTTTGCCCCTCTAGAATATGGGCAAGTGAAAAGATATTATAACTTTCCATACTCGTAAAAAATCACTATTTTTTACTTTTACTACCATATAGATAACGTACAGGCCTGAAGTTGGGGAAATTTCACTTTGCCCCTCTAGAATAGGGGCAAGTGAAAAGATATTATAACTTTCCATACTCGTAAAAAATCACTATTTTTTACTTTTACTACCATATAGATAACGTACAGGCCTGAGTGGAGGAAATTTCACTTTGCCCCACTAGAATAGGGGAAAAGTGTAAAGAGTCACTATTTTTTTTACTATTACTCCATATAAGTGCGTGGGATATGTACAGTCACTTCCATAAATATGTAATCACTTTAGTACCTTGTCACTATAACATTGTTGACATGTTCACTCAAATGTCTTATGTAATTGAAATGATATACGAAATTAACAAGGTATTACTTATACAAGCGATTACATATTTATGGAGGTGACTGTACAGACCTGGAAGAAAACTACAACACTCTTGAAACAGTAAGTTATCAAGTTTATCAAGCTTTGTGCAGTCAATGTATTATTAACTTAGTCTAAGTTGAACTACTGAGGAAAAAAATTTCTTACTAGTTCCAACAGTTGAACTGACCATTTGAACTAGAGGGAACTACCATTATCCCTTAACTTCAACTGAAAACGTATAACTAGATGTACTCCCACATATGCGTTTTCTAAAAGTCGTCATCGTGCTAGCGTCTACGCAACGTTGACGTGACGCTCACGCGGCGTCGTCTCGGCGTAAACACGTTTCATAACAGTACACCAAACACTAGTCGCGTTCGTCGTTGTTTAACTTGCGTATTCGTTAAATTTTGACACGTACAACGTCGCCGTCAGCAGTCAATGAATTGATTTAACTATTATCATTCATCGACAACAATGGAGTAATTTCAAATCGACCTATCCAAATCTAGGTTAAACTCGTGGTCACTTAACTAGTGTTATCGGACTCCTCAAATGTTAATATGGTAACGAATCGTCCATTTGCACTGTCATTAATGAATCTTCGGGGTGTACCTCCAAGTGGGCTTCGGTTCCGTCGTTAAAAGGGAATGACACACTGCCGTCTACAACGAGACCTGAAATATAATAAACAATTATTAAGAGAGGTAAGAGAGGTTAGGCACAGCGGATAATCCGCTCAAATCGGAGCAGCCCGTCTGGGGAAGGACCTCCACCTTACAGAAGATCGTAGCCAAATAGCATTGGTCTCGGCCATGTTGTGTTCCTACGGTGAGTAAGGTCTCCAGAGCTCCACTTGGGGGGGGTTGGGAGGGTTGGCAACGCGTGAGTGATACCCCCGGTATTGCTTACGTCTATAGGCTACGATGACGGCTTACCATCAGGCCGACCGTATGCTTATTTGCCACCTGTGTGGTATAAAAAAATAAAAAATATATATATAAACTAGAGCCCCGTCCCAGCTTCACACGGATTTTATTATTTATTATTATTTATTTATTTATTTGCATTAAATAAAGTTTACAAAGTTGGTCGTGGTAATAAATATAAATTAAGTCGCTTAATCCTATTTAGTCATAATCTATAGCATGCAAATTTTTTTACATTATATAAATTTAAAAAATGTCATTATACCGAACTACAGAATCACGTGTTATGTGTGTGATAACATCAATTTATAGTTATAAATAATATAATTAATAAAAAATTAAATTACTTAAATATAAAAATATTCACAAAATAATTTATTTTATTTACTAACGATTCCTAATATTTTTGATAATATAATATATGCTATTTTATAGGGGGGTAAATGTGCCTTTACAACGGTGAAAGAATTTTTGAAATCGGCCAGTGGTTTTTGCGTTTATCATAATAATATTATAAACTAGCTGACCCGTGCCCACTTCGTTGGGCATAATGTTAATAATCCTTTTTTAGTACAGGCGTTTGTAAGAAACGCTTTCATTCGACCGTTTTTTTCTCCGATTCACTTTGCAAAACCGACTACCACGTAAAAGCCTTTTTATTTTTCGGTTTTTTATATAACCTATGACACTCGGCAATAATGTGGCTTTCTATTGGTGAAAGAATTTTTAAAATCGGTTCAGTAGATCCCGAGATTACCCCTTACAATTTAACAAATACACAAACTTTACTTCTTTATAATATTAGTATAGAAGTATAGATGAGAAAGTGAGTTTGTTTGCTTGTTATTCCTTCACGGCTTGACTAATCAGCCGATCATTATGAAAATTTGTATACATATTGTCAGGGGTACAGAGCCTAACATAGGCTAAATCATCCCATGAAAGTATTTCATTCTAATGGGAAAATAGTTTTTCTACTATAGAGGGCGCTGTATGGGATGGGCTATCGGCCAGCAGACGGCGCCACAAGTCGCGCTATGGGTTGTTTTGTTGTCAAACGAGATTTATCTATGACATAAAATTAACCTCCGAGATACGCTAATGTCCCCGAGCCGTTGCCAACCTTCAACGCATTCACTGCCGGTAAAAACCCTAAACCTTCGCCAGGTGCCGCACTTTTCTGTGTGCCGCAAACGCACAGGTGCGTATAACCATCTATTACCCAGTGTCTCAAACGCACATGTGAGTTCATACTATTTTGACATTGATTTGTTCCTTATGACACCAATTATACTAACAAGAGATTGTCAATGTCTTCAGATAAAGGGAGTAACATATTAAACATAAGTGGAGCATAGTAGAATTAATAGTACTCACATGTGCGTTGACGGCACTGGGCGAAACTCGCAAAATATATGAACTCACAGACGCGTTCAAGGCACTGGGTGAAAGTAACGAAAACGAAGTGAATGCGTAGCAATAAGGCCGCCTTGTTGCATAATTTTATTTTATTTTTATTTTTGTTGTGTGCGGCTTTAATAGCACTGCGACCAGGACTGGTCTATTGTGATCGCCACATGATTTGTTAGAGCTCACCGCTAAACCCTGCAGCTGTGATGAACCGCAGGATTTGCTTAGGGGGGAACTCCTTTAACTCATCTGGGCTTAATAAGTGTTTCCCTAGATGAGTGCTGCGCTTGTGTATAAGTGGCCCACATTCCCCCAGAAGATGCAGTGGTGTTTCATCAGCCTCCTTACATCGTCTGCAGGTGCGTGTGTCAGCCCTAATTTGGACATGTGCTTATTGAGGCAACAATGTCCTGTTAAGGCTCTGACCACAAGCCGTTTGTTGCATAATACACTAGTCTGTATCTATGACTGTTTTACTATGTATTTAATAGAAGTAGCACTTGCCAGCATCGATGCAGTGCGACTTGACGCGCACGGCCGACGCCTTGTCGCGCACGCGCAGCCCGCGCGGCGCCGGCCACTCCTCGAAGGTTATGTACTCGCGCACGCTGTACGCCAGTTGGCTTGAATCTGCAATATCACAACAAATAAATATATAGGGACAATTCATACAGATTGAGCTAGCCCCAAAGTTAGTTCGAAACTTGTGTTATGGGATACTAACTCAACGATATATTTTATAACAAATACATATAAAGATAAACATCCAAGACCCGAGGCCAATCAGAAAAGGTTCGTTTTTTCATCATGTCCCGACCGGGATTCGAACCCGGGACCTCCTGGGTGGCGGTCTGGCGTGGTAACCATTACGCCACGGAGGTCGCATAATAATCATCATACGCTGGTATTAGAAAACCTGTTACGCTCTTTGACCCTTTGATCTTTGATTTTTTTTTATTCTCATAGGAAAATCAACAGCCTAACAAACAGTAATAGCATTAAATTAACAACTAAACAAAACCAATTAGAGGTTTTCGCAAATAAATAATCCATACTTAACATTATAAATGTGAAAGTGTGTTTGTTTGTCCTCCCTTCACGTCGAAAGTAATGAACGGATTGATATGATTTTTTTATTGGGGATAGATTAAGGTCTGGAGAGTAACATAGGCTACTTTTTATCCCGGAAATCATCTCATTCCCACGGGAAAAAAAGTATAAAATTATTTTTTCATAATTTTTCGGCGTTAACTGAAGGTCTGGAGAGTGACATAAGGCTACTTTTTCCCACGGGATAAAGATATTTCCACGGGAAAAATTGTTGACATGTTCCCTTCACCACGCGGGCGGAGCCGCGGGTAACAGCTAGTGTTAAAAAATTAAATAATTTTACATGGATATGTGCGTATGATCAATAGCTAATTACGCAATTTTTAAACAATGCATTTTCGACATGAATCTTTATGCGTAGTCGACCGTCGAGATATTTGGACTCATCTCCTACATCTCCCTTTTTCATTAAATTTTTATTTAATTCTATTACAAGTCTATATAAGAGATCGACGATCTCCGTGGCGTAACGGTTACCACGCCGGACAGCCACCCAGGTGGTCCTGGGGTTGGAATCCCGGTCGGGTCATGATTAAAAACGAACTTTTTCTGATTGGCCTCGGGTCTTGGATGTTTATCTATGTATGTATTTGTTATAAAATATAATATCGTTGAGTTAGTATTCCATAACACAAGTTTCGAACTTACTTTGGGGCTAGCTCAATCTGTGTGATTTGTCCCTGTATATTCAGAGGGTTGCCAATTTAAGATTTTTCATCAGTCATTTGAAATAATAGGGTTACCATCTCAAGATTTCTAAATGCTGCCGCTTTTTTCATTCTCTACTTTAATTAGCCAGACTCTAGTTTGTAACTGCCTCGTTGTTCTTTCTGTCTCCACTCTGTTACCCAACTCTGTTACCGAAAGCAATCTTACTGTTACACATATAACCTTTTAACATACCTGGTGCAAACATGAGCCGTTCATTGTACCTCTCGGCCACCTCTCTAGCGTGTTCGAGCCTCGTGTCCAGCTTCACCTGATACTCCTCGTTCAATATCTTCATCAGCTCTAAGACCGAATGGGTACGGAGACAGTTTATACTGGAATTTAATTTAAAAAAAATATTAACACTTATGAACCGGTATTAACCCATAATGGACAACATTATGGGAGAGGCCAAAAGACTCCGATGGATGGGCCATCTGGAGAGAATGGGGGAAGATCGTGGGGCTAAGAAGGCGTGAAATGAAATGAAATGAAATCGTTTATTTCAGAAATTAGACCTTCACAGGCACTTTTTCTTGTCATTTACAACTTGTTTAAATAAAGAAAATAAACTACGTTATATACTGCCACCATTTCGGACACAAGCAAAATGGCAACCGGTAAAAAGAAATGGCGAAAGAAAACCGGTTACGGCCTTTTTTGTCATTTTGTACTTTTTTTTTCTTTTTTCTTCTTTTTTATTGCGTATGTGGGAACATCCATTAATAATAATAATAATAAGAGCGACGCCTTGGAATCCAATCTCTGCGAACTTCAAGCTGGCGACTGGCGAAGCATGGCTCAAGATCGGAAGAAATGGCGTTCTCTTGTGTCGGAAGCCACGACTCACTTTGAGTAGCTGAACCATCGGAGTAGTAGTATGAACCGATATTTTTGGAAACAGCGGGGCAACCATGAAAGTGTCCATTCGAAACAACGAAACTGTAGTCCTGTCAAAAAAGACATTACACGTCACGGGCGAACCGAAAATTTACGCGACTAGTTGGCGCTACTTTGGCAAGAGGTCTTCTTCTTCTTTCTTAATTAATGGCGTTTCTGTCGTGTCTTAACGACACATAGACAATTTCGCCAATGTCGAGTATTAATGAACACTTTTTAACAAAAAAGTACACTTTAAAAGGGCAACGTGGTACGGTGAGGATCCGAGGTCGCCATCTTGACGACCTTCGTTGACAAGGCGGCGATCTCGAATCTGGCAAGAGGTCCCATCCATAATTCGCGCTGTCAAAAGTGTCAACGTCAAAACAATCTGACATACGTCAAAAAAATCGGACACTCGAATATAAAGGCGCTATGAAACTTTTACCAGGTTTCTGGATCTGACGTCTCAGTGCTGCCGCCTAGTGGTTATCATTTCAGAAAACTCTCATTGCATATGTATCATAACTTATTTATTACCTAAAATGCCAGGAAGTACTTCCAGTACCAGTCGTGACGCACAGCCCCGAACTCTTCGTATGCGTCCATTGACCATTGTCGATTTGTAGTCGGAGCAACGACACTCTAGATGTCACACTCTCACCTATGAATACCTGTGTGTGAGAAAGAGATAACTGTATTATAATATCGAAAAAGAGTTTATTGTGTAATGAAAATGTTGTTATTTTGTTATAACTAGACATAATATATTGCAATATTTGATGTTATAGATTTTTTTTTATAATGGGACATGTTACAAGTCCCCATAGATTTTCGGTAAGGAAAAATGTGTCCGCTCTCCCTTAGCCCCTCTCCCCTCTTCCCCTACATACCCCTCGAGAACATCCTACTACGTAATATTAGAAAGTTACGTGTATGTTTGATACTTCTACACGCTCAAATGGCTGGGCCAATATTTATGATATTTGGTATGTAGGTAGCTGATACCTTGGTTTAACACATAGGGTACTTTTTATCCCGAAAAGTACGCGATGCCCGTAGGATTTCATCAAAAGTCTGATATAGATGGCGCCACTGTGCATAAAATATACACGCAAACGAAGTTGCGCGGGTTTCACTAGTAACAAATAAAAAAATATCGCATACAAACTTCCATCCCACTTTTTAGCCCTTTATGGAGTGATTTCCGGGAAAAATGTATAGGGACAAATAAATAAATATTTAGGGACAATTCATACAGATTGAGCTAGCCCCAAAGTAAGTTCGAAACTTGTGTTATCGGATATTAAGTCAACGATATTATATTTTATAACAAATACATATATAGATAAACATCCAAGACCCGAGGACAATCAGAAAAAGTTCGTGACCCGACCGGGGATCGAACCCGGGACCTCCTGGGTGGCAGTCTGGCGAAAAAACTATCATATGTCCTTTCTCAGGTCTTCATATATCCCCATACAAAATTTCATCATTTTTCTTATAACGCTTATAGACGGTAAATATTTTTCAACAGGCGACCCGTTTGCTTGTTTGCCTGCGACATGACATTTAAAAAAAATGGTGGCAACCATTTGACCACAATTTAAAGAGTTGAAATGAAATGAAATTCTTTATTTGCAAGGAACACACACACATTACATTGAGAGATTGAGAGTTGATTTTAATACCTCCAACTATCTAATTTCTTTCTGATTAAATTCGTTGTGAGTTCAAAGACAGCTGTAGTTTCTCCCCCGGGACGTCAATAAGCTTCTTTGCTTATTGTCAATCTGAGGTCGCCATTATTGATCCTGTCTATACAGGAGACACAGCGTTGGGAATGTGTTGTGGGCTTGTCTTTTTGTGACAAATGTAAGTTTATACGAGACAAAATGCATTTGTCACAAATACAAAGAGAATCTCTATTGTTTAAATTTACTAGCTGTTACCCGCGGCTCCGCCCGCGTGGTCAAGGGGAAATGTCAATAACTTTTCCCATGAATCTCTTTATCCCGTTGGTAAAAAGGAGCTTTATGCCACTCTCCAGACCTTAAATCATCCCCGTTAAAAATTATAAAAAGATTATGTTATTATTATTTAATTTATTTTTTCCCGTGGGAATGAGATGTTTTTCCGGGATAAAAAGTAGCCTATGTCACTCTCCAGACCTTAAACTATCCCCAATTAAAAAATCATATCAATCCGTTCATTACTTTTGACGTGAAGGGAGGACTAACAAACAAACACACTTTCACATTTATAATATTAGTATGGATTATGATGATTGTTTAGTAGATATATTGTGTTTGTACTCGGCAATCGTACACTAATGAATGTGCAATGAAAGATTGTACTGCAATTAATTAAAAATCTAATAAAATTTCGCGGGCCGAGCAGGAACCACCTTAAAAGAGTTAAGAAATGTGAGGAAAATTGTATAAATACCTCATTGAGTGCCAAATATGGCAACACTTTTGTAGACAACGTCGTATTTGTGTCTATGGGCGCCGCCGTGCGTGATTGCTGGTCGTCTGAGTTCTCATGGATGTTTGTCACTGGGGGATATCTGAAACAGAGTCAAACTTTTATTCAAATAGACCTTTTGGCCAAATCCTACGGGAATCGCGTACTTTTAGGAATAAAAAGTACCCTATGTATTAATCCAAGGTATCAGCTAACTACATACCAAATATCTTAAATATTGGCCCAGCCATTTGAGAGTGTAGAAGTAACTTTCGCCTTTATAATATTAGTAGGATTTATGTTTCCCGTAGTCACGCCATAACTTGAGAACGGCTAGACCGATTCGGCTGATTTTGTGTAGTTTTCTAATACTTTGGGGAAGGATCTTACGGATAAAAATATTAAGAATGTGGGTCAGGCATTGTCCTAATAGGACGCGAATCCTCGATCATCGCGCTAGTAAGCGATGCGACCATCGCGTGTACATAAGCGTGCGCCTAAGCGTCGCGCCATTGTCAGTTAGGACACCTATTCGAGTTCAATTGATCGCGAGTTCGTACGAGTAAAATTCGCGCGAACCAACGATGATCGCGGTTAAGTTAAGTAGGCTCTACTAGTTACCGAGTAATAGCCGACGAACTTATAAAATAAAATTTCTTTGATGAAAACTTACAAATGTGACAGAATTTGATATTTTACTCAACTGAAGGCAAGCAAAGCACAGCAAATACGGAACCCAACATTGTGCGTGGCCCGTCACGTACTTGCCCGGTTTTTTTATATTGTTCTATAGAGCTTATTTTAAAAAAAATGACAACCCCTTGAAAAGTCACTCTGTATATGCAACAAAGCTCCGCTGAAGCGCAACATAGTTCACCAGGTCAGCTGGTAAATAAAATAATATAAAAAAAATGCAAGGTACACACTACAGGTACAGGTACACACTACAGGTACAGGTACAACTTACCTACAATAATGTAGTGTGTGCAGGTCGATCGGTGTGATCTTGTCCAATAGCTTTGGCACGCTGGCTATTGTCGTTCGTATCCTGGATCGACGCATCCAACGGAACCTACCCTGAAAGATTAATATCATATGTAAGATTGTGGACAACTTTAAGAATAAGCTGAAGAGACGCATCATCGCTACGAGTACCATAACTTGATATATCTTATTAAATTAATGTGTATGAGCAGTTTTCTTTTAGATATTATAAATAATAAATAAATAAATATATAGGGACAATTCATACAGGTATTGTCGCGAATGATCTAGAATGTTCTCGACGTCTCGCATCGCCGCTAGAATCACTTGTTTACAACTACCTATTCATAGATCGAGAAAAATAAGTGATCATTCAAATCAAGCGTGACAAACAAGTCCGAAGTACAAGCGACATTGAGCTTTAATGCGTGTACTATAAGGGACAAAATGGTTTGCACCTTAGAAGTTGTGTTGACCTTAAAGTTGTTTTTAATCAAAGTTATTTGTAAACAAGTCACAAAAAAAGGGCCATAAAAAATGGGAACATTCGAGGCGTATATTGAGGCATATAAATACCGCGAAGGTAGCCGACACGGTCAGTTCATTCTGAGCTCTCGGTGCGATAGCTGCGAAGACTAATCAAGAGTGAGTTAACCTGCGACCTTTGCGATACCAACGGACTACGGACGACTCTGCGAATTGGAAGAAAACTATGATTGGACCAACTACTTCGGCGAGCTACGGACTTCGATTCTTCGTGTGATTTGGCTACGTTGAGTGTATCTGTGACCTGTTCATCGCTGAATAAATTCTTCCAACAAGTCAACGGTGTTTTATCCAAATCCCGACCCCCACGCTCGTAACAGTATTTTATAGCTTGCCTAAACACTCGATAGATGGCGCAGCATAGCACTTTTGGTAATAAAAGAGTGGTGGTAGAGGTGGGTGGAGTGACCTTTTTGCTACAGAGTCGTCATTTATTTTAACATTTTAAAAAAAGTTTGAAGAAAGTTATTACTACAATGTATTATTAATTAAATTATGTAAGTAACAACTTTTTGAGGTTACAATGTTCGTATTTCTTGCCACAGACTAAATATTTGGCCTCAACAATACCAAAAAATAACGCTAGCGCCATCTTTTGATGAT
This sequence comes from Endotricha flammealis, assembly GCA_905163395.2. Taxonomy (NCBI): domain Eukaryota; kingdom Metazoa; phylum Arthropoda; class Insecta; order Lepidoptera; family Pyralidae; genus Endotricha; species Endotricha flammealis. Next base: position 4,283,272 of record LR990883.1, read on the forward strand.
TTTAAAAACTGATCATACCTAAAAGAAAACTGCTCATTGTATGATTTTTATTCATAGTATTGATTGAAATTGATTTTTGAAAGAATTTTAAAAGAATGAAAAGCTACTCCGTGCTTCGGAGGGCACGTTAAGCCGTCTATCGGCTGTTGTCGATGGACGACAATCGTCAAGCCAAGTCGGTGAACTTCAGGCGGCTCGAAAACACTGGCCTCTGCCAACACGCATTAGAGCAGCGTGGCAGAGTACGCTTTATGGTAGCTTTGTTAACTGTACCTCCTTTAACGCGTGTAGCGCACCCTTCACGTCATTCGAACACCAAGTGGGCAGGCAGAGCCTACCCACCGACTTGTGAGGGGAGCTGTTGAAACCAATCACTGGTTTGCTGAAACAACATATTTATTAAATTAAAAACGAATTATTAGATCTACGAATCATTCATCTAATTTATACTTTGACGACCTCCGTGGCGTAATGGTTACCACGCCAGACTGCCACCCAGGAGACCCCAGGTTCGATCCCCGGTCAGGTCATGATGAAAATCGAACTTTTTCTGATTGGCCTCGGCATATGTATTTGTTATAAAAATATAATATCGTCGAGTTAGTATCCCATAACACAAGTTTCGAACTTACTTTGGGGCTAGCTCAATCTGTATGAATTGTCCCTATATATTTATTTATATTTATTTATTTATTTATACTTAGAACTAGCAAAAAGCGCAACTCCGTTTGCGTTTATCCCACTTTCCCGTGGGAATTTCGAAAAATCCTTTCTTATCGGATACCTAAGTGACATAACTAACCCATCCTCCAAGTTTCTGGTCTCCACGATCAGCGGTTTAGGATGTGTGGTCAGTCAATCAGTCGTTCAGAACAGAGTAACATAGGTTAATTTAAATCCTACCCACTATCACTAAATTACAGATATTTTGTGTTAATTTTATATTTTCTGTCATTGTAATTTGTATCTTATTAATACCATTTTAAAAGAGCAAGTGCTAAGTTTCTTGCCAGTTTCTTCTTAGCACAAATCTGCCGTCTGAACTGGTGGTAGGAAAAAATTGGGACGATTCGAAAGAGCTTATATTAGGCCTATTTGAATAAAAATATTTTGAATTTGAGTTAATGTAATATATTCTTAAAATTTTTGTTCTCATGTAAATTACAAATATTGTTGTAATCTATGCTAATAATATTATATTAAGAGGAAAAATTTATATTTTTATTTGTAACGAATAAATTCTACCGACTTCAAAAATTCTTTCACAGTTGGTAACACACAGGCCATTTTTTTTTTTAATAGGGATCCTTACCAGTTTAGGTAAGGATTATTACTCATCAAAGATCTTTATTTCTCACTATCGCTAGTGAGAAATAAAGATTTTTAAAGTATAGATTACTTACTTAGCGTCCCTTACTCTAGAAGCAGCAAGAAGGAATGTGCCATCCCCACCGCAGGGCACCACCACGTCACACCACTTTATAAGTTCTTCATTGTACGTTAATCTGTGAAAACAAAATTTTATTCACTACATAAAAATCTGTTTATTTATTTTTTGATATTAGGGAGAAAACTACTTCGATCACATAATAATATAGCAAAATTAGATACACAATCCTTTATAATAATTCAGTTTCAATTATGGCATGATTGCCATCACATTCTTATTTGGAATATTTTTTGAAACCCTCACAGATAATATGAAACCAGAAATACAGGTGTCTTAGACGGCCGAAGATTTCTTCATCGAAACCATAAAAATAAACCGTAACTTCGTAAAAAGAAATATAATTCTTCGGTCGAATATAGTTTCGAACAAAGATCATTTTCTCCTAATTCTCAACTAGTTACGAACCAGAAGTTTCGATGGCGGCCGAAGGGTGTATGTCAATGATTCTTTGTAAACACAGTACAAAATAAATAAATAAATAAATATAGAGACAATTCATACAGAGAGCCCCGAAGTAAGTTCGAAATTTGTGTTATGGGATACTAACTCAACGATATTATATTGTATAACAAATACATATATAGATAAACATCCAAGACCGGAGGCCAATCAGAAAAAGATCGTTTTTCATCATGACCCGACCGGGGATCGAACCCGGGACCTCCTGGGTGGCGGTCTGGCGTGGTAACCATTACGCCACGGAGGTCGACAAAATGTACTCATTCTAACTGTCAACTAACTTCATCTTCTTCGTCAATTCCTCATGACTGAGGGTCGTGACTATCATGCCCCAACTGCTGGACCAATTTTCCCCAGACTTTCCTGCATTGAGCCTGCCGAATAGCCACAGGAATAACGACTAAATTCAAAACTCCAAAGAGAAAACATTTGTATTGTAGTTTGTAACGAATAAAGTCAAAAATTAAAAGTAAAAAAAATATATTTAAAACAAGCTTTTATTTAATTTCGCTAAAAAGAATAAAATAAACTTTTCTTTTAAAACTTTAACTATCAACTTATAACGTCATTACACAATTTATATGACATAAAAGCTTGTCGCGAGATTTACCTGTATTAGAAAACATAATTATCGAACTTAGTACGAGTAATTCTTAGTAATTAAGTCTCGCGACAAGCTTTTATGTCATATAAATTGTGTAATGACGTTATAAGTTGATAGTTAAAGTTTTAAAAGAAAAGTTTATTTTATTCTTTTTAGCGAAATTAAATAAAAGCTTGTTTTAAATATATTTTTTTTACTTTTAATTTATTTTTTACTTTTTAGTTATCACTGGACAGGTTTCGCAGTGCCATCTATTGTCGGGAGGCGGTACTAGTCTAATGAATTTATTTGTTTTAACTAGCACCAGCAATTTGAATACCTTTAAAATTTCCTGATTTTACTTTAGTCACTAAACGGTTTTATGTACCCATCAAAAATAAAATACCGACCAAGGGCAAGTAGAACTCTCGCATGAGGGTTCCTTCCCATAATCAAACTAGTCATACTAATATTATAAATGAGAAAGTGAGTTTGTTTGTTTGTTATTCCTTCACGGCTTGACTAATCAGTAGATCATTATGAAAATTTGTATATATATTGTCAGAGGTACAGAGCCCAACATATGCTACCTTTTTACCCGTGAAAGTATGTCAATCCAAAGGGAAAATATTTTTTCTACTATAGAGGGCGCTGTATGGGATGTTATCGGCCAACAGATGGCGCCAAAACTCGCGCTGTGGGTTGTTTTGTCGTCAAACGAGATCTATGTCATAAAATTAACGCGAGCGAAGCCGCGAGGAAAAGCTAGTAATAGATAAAATACATTTTAATTCAAAACCGGTATAAAAAGAGCCATGTACCAATGTAAAATGTACCAAGAGTAGGGTCACATTATATTGGTTGTTTAAAGAAGAAGAAGTAACTACAAATTTACGATTTTCAGATTTATTCCTGTACTTGTGCTACATCATCTGCCTTCTTGCCAAATTTCATGATTCTAGGACAACCGGAAGTACCCTATAGGTTTTTGGTCGGAACGGTTTTGTACGAAAAACGTAACACAAACGGCTGTATCGTAATTTTGTTATCATAATATTTTATTAAATTTGGCAAGAAGCAAGATGATGTAGTACAAGTACAGGAATAAATCTGAAAATCGAAAATTTGTAGTTACTTCTTCTTCTTTAAACAACCAATATAATGTGACCCTACCCTTGGTACATTTTACATTGGTACATGGCTCTTTTTATACCGGTTATGAATTAAAATGTATTTTATCCATTACTAGCTTTTCCTCGCGGCTTCGCTCGCGTTAATTTTATGACATAGATCTCGTTTGACAACAAAACAATCCATAGTGCGACTTGTGGCGCCATCTGTTGGCCGATAGCATCCCATACAGCATATAGTAGAAAAAATATTTTCCCTTTGGATTGACATACTTTCACGGGTAAAAAGGTAGTCTATGTTGGGCCCTGTACCCCTGACATATACAAATTTTCATAATGATCAACTGATTAGTCAAGCTGTGAAGGAATAACAAACAAACAAACTCACTTTCTCATTTATAATATTAGTATGATAGTATGACTAGTATGATTATGGGAAGGAATTCACGCGCGAGTTCTACTTGCCCTTGGTCGGTATTTAATTTTTGATGGGTACATAAACCCGTTTAGTTTGTCGCAGGGTGACTGTAGTAAAATCAAGAAATTATATAGGTATTCAAATTGCTGGTGCTAGTTATAACAAATAAATTCATTAGACTAGTACTGCCTCTCGACAATAGATGGCACTGCGAAACCTGTCCAGTGATAACTAAAAAGTAAAAAATAAATTAAAAGTAAAAAAATATATTTAAAAACAAGCTTTTATTTAATTGCGCTAAAAAGAATAAAATAAACTTTTCTTTTAAAATTTTAACTATCAACTTATAACGTCATTACACAATTTATATGACATAAAAGCTTGTCGCGAGATTTACCTGTTTATGAAAACATAATTATCGAACTAACATTTATTCGACTACGAGTAAATGTTAGTAATTAAATCTCGCGACAAGCTTTTATGTCATATAAATTGTGTAATGACGTTATAAGTTGATAGTTAAAATTTTAAAAGAAAAGTTTATTTTATTCTTTTTAGCGCAATTAAATAAAAGCTTGTTTTTAAATATATTTTTTTACTTTTAATTTTTCTACTACATAGACCAATGTCGACGTATGCGCACACGTATACACATTCGTTCACTAAGCGCACACCTTTGCGACTGCACCCGCCGCGATACCCGCCTGGGGTTGAGGTAACGCGATTCGGTGGGGGGCGGAGAGTGGCCATTCTACCTCGGGTTATTACTTCTATGACATAGGCTATAATATATATTCAACAAATTTGGGATTCTTACTATTTTTTCTTACTATTTCTTATTAGTTCTAAATAATAAATGTCTGGATCCGCCTTTAACGATCACATCATTAAAAAAAATGACTGTCATCACGTATGACTTTATCATTTTTATTACAGTGAAACGACACATGATTGTCACTTACACGCCCTCACTAAGATAACGTGAATTCACGAAATCTTGAAAGTTATTACTGATTAAAACATCAACTCCATCATCATTTCAAACTAATCTCTAAATGTTTAATATGATAAAATTCTTTAGTGCTTTCAAAAAATACATAATAAAATACAATTGACGGACCAAACCCCCCCTTGTATATATGATTAAATATTTCTAAATATTGCGTGAAGGGATTTACTTGAAAATTTATTTATCAATAGTATTTCTATATTATATTAATATTGTACTATTTAATTACAAATTTTCGATTAAATCCCTTCGCGCAATATTTAGAAATATTAATCATATATACAGGGGGGGAGTCAGTACCATAGTCAGTGACTGTAGTACTAATATTATAAAAGTTTGGATGTTTGCTACATAATTTCGCATAAACTCGATGCAGGCGGCAGGTATGTAGGTACTATAAATATATAAATGCCTTCAAACATTTGCATTTTAAACGTAGTTTTAAAATTGCTGTCAATTAAGCGGAGCGAATATTAAAGTATGCAATTCGACTGGTTTTTGGCAGCGCTTCACAACTTTTTTCTCCGTGGATCCTGTGTACAGGCGTTATATGTTAATATGTGGTACAAGCAACCTTAAAACTGATTTAGTAGCAAGAAATTATTAATTCCTTAGTGAATAATTATTAAAAATAAGTAAAGTTCTCGAAAAATTGTACTTAATACTTTTATTTCATTATTTACGGAAGAATATAATAATGACTTAAATTTCACAGATTAGCAATTGTTTATCCAAATTACATGTTAAGTCGTATTACAATAACCTATAGATAAGATACGACCACGTGAAAATGATTAATAGAAACGTAATAATACAATGACCAACGAATGACATGGCTTAGCTCGTTCAAAGTGATAGAAATGTCGCGCGACTTCGATCGGATTGAACATAAATTATGAAACGAACACGCAAGATAAGCTATGGTGCTAATTCTGTTGTACATTTAACCCATAGATTTAAGGCTTGCGCAAACTATAGCCGCGGCGGGCCTCAACGCATCGCATTGCAAAATTGCGCCAGAGCACATAGCAGGCGCATCGGGCCGCACCGCAACGCAATATTTTGAATCAGTCAGGTTTTGGCAATCTAAGAAGATGGATAGTTCTGACGCTGCTGCTGTTTAACGAAGAGATGAAGCAGAAAAGAAAACGTAGCATATGAGTACACGAGATTTGCAAGAAGAGAAATGTGTATGGTGAATTTCACTCCCTTTTTAAAGATTATTAGAAGACTAAAGAAAATTTGTTCAATATTTTAGAATGACATATGAAAAATATTCTGAGCTTCTTGATACATTAGGTTATTGTTAAACATAGATTCTGCTTCTGTTTGGTAATTCACGAACAGCACTCGTTCAGCCGTCTACTTGTTGCGTCTGCCAACGCACACTGAGGCGGGCCGCATTGCAACGCATAACATCGCCGCAAAAATACGCCTGGCTAGCGATGCGCCAGTGCGTTGCGATGCGGCCCGGTGCGGCCCGCCTGAGGTGTGCGATAGCTCATACAAAATGTATGAAACTGATTCAGGAGAATTTTTGTTATGCGTTGCGGTGTTACGCGGCCCGCCCTAATGTGCGCGGGCCTTTAGTATAATACTAGGGTACCTATAGATCGGCTTTGGTTGATTGAGGCGAGACCAAAAACAAAATACACTAGTGTGCGTGAAATGTACATGTGTGCAAGCAAGATATATAATTTTGTGGATATTACTTTTAGTTTGAGTTACATCCAGGCACTGCACAGGTAACCATATTTAATCACGTCGAATTAACACCATAACTACACTTAAAAATCATAATTTTTATAAATATAAGTGGGATTTGTTTTAACATGACTGACGTTAGGGCGATACAAGCCCATAGCGTGTATAGGAAAAATGGTCTCGTCTATCTATCTCGCTCTAACAAACGCGTATGCTATGATCTATCTCTTTTGCATTGCAAATCTTCTTACGCTAGTAAGTTATAATAAATCTATGATTTAACTAGACTAAACTAATTTTGACAGGACTAGAAGTGTTGCTATCCTTGTCACTAATTGTAAACCAAAAAAGGACAACAACACCTTTGGTCCTGTCAAAATTAGTTTAGTCTAGTTAAATGTACAACAGAATTAGCATCAATGTCAACCCTAGAGTCGACACTGGCTAGCCAGTGTTTGGATGGGTCTCGTTATTTCGAGCTTCTCTTATGATGGATTGGATGACATGGATAAGACAGGATTTCTCATTCCTTCTTCCGAATCTCGCGGGTTCAATATTATAGGCAAAAAAAATCTTCGAATACATTAATAAATTTTATTTTGAGTGTTACCGGTACCATAAATAATATTGACGTCATCAAACGTCGTTTATATTAATGTTTACGTGTCTTTGGACGTCATAGAACGTTGGCGTATCATCAAAAATATACATTTTGTTAAACTTATTATTCAATATATATTCAAGTTTATTATTTAATTTAGCTACGTAAAGTACTGTGTTACAAATAAACGTAGTTTATGTTATTCACTGTTGTGTCACTGTCTTTCTTGATGACAATTAAATGAATTGTGAAAGTGACAAAACATTGTATAACTTGAGTTGTAGCGTAGTATTGAATGTCTAAAGAAACTGGTGCATTATTCTTGGAAATAGTTCCGATCGTTCAACATTGAATCGTTACGTTTAGATACTCCTTACAGACTAGATTTGTTCTAACTAAATACAAAAATAAATGAGGTCGGATTGTACGCTAACCAAATATTAAAATATAAAACTTCAAGGGTACGAATTGGCATTTGCCAATAATTTTAAATTCAAGGTCAGTATCCTAAAAGCCAACTGGTTGCTGGGGACTCTATTCTATATAAGTAGGTGTTTAGGCACTTTTTTATGTTATACAGCAGACAAACAGACAAACAGTAAGCAACACCAGGGGCACTACCAATGCGTTGCCCACCTCTGACGCGACCTCTGTGCCTCTTAAATAGATCACATGTCATAGTCCGAAGGAAACAGAGGCTGGGAGCTCATTCCACATACGTATAGTGCGAGCGAGAAACGTTTTTTCGAACCTTCGGACACCAACAGAGACTTGGTCGCCGCTTATGTTTTGGTCGCCATAAAACCAAGTCTCTGGTGACCAGTCGAAAAACTACAACAATTACATTAGAGTTCCGTACCATCATCGTACAGACAATCGTGTAATGTAAAATTCATATCCATACTAATATTATAAATGTGAAAGTTTGTTTGTTTATTTGTCCTCCCTTCACGTCGAAAGTAATAAACGGATTGAGATGATTTTTTTATTGGGGATAGTTTGTCTGGAGAGTGAAATAGGCTACTTTTTATCCCGGAAAAACATGTTATTCCCACAGGAAAAAATAAAGTATATTTTTTTTCTTCTTTCACGTCGAAAGGAACCTAAGTACGATTTTTTAACAGAGATTATTTAAGGTCTGGAAAGTGACATAGGCTACTTTTTATCCCGGAAAAACATCTCACTCCCACGGGGAAAAGTATAACATTATTTTTTCATATTTTTTTAACGGTGATAATTTAAGGTCTGGAGAGTGATATCATAAGTCTACTTTTTTCCCACGGGATAAAGAGATTCCCATGGGAAAATTATTGACATTTTCCCTAAACCACGCGGGCGGAGCCGCGGGTAACAGCTAGTCTTAAATAAATTGTAGGTTAATTGAGAAGCCGAATGAATATGTCATTGACAATTTTGTGAGTCATAGAATAAATAGTAGCTATTAAATCGTTGAGTTAGTATCCCATAATAACACAAGTCTCGAATTTACTTTGTGGCTTTATCTGTGTGATTTGTCCCTATATATTTATTTATAATATTAATAGTACTTAAAACCTATTACAACCAAAAAATTCTTGTCATGAGATTTAACGATCTGTACGCATGTATTTTATTTATTTATGTGTAATTTTCAATGCTTCCGGCCAACTTCATTGTGCGCTGTGTGATAGGACTTGAGACGAAGTTTGGCTATCCCAGTCACCTTCGCTCTCATAACCGAATTTGTTAAGGACGGATACGTCAGGGAGGACTATATACAGGGTTATTGGTAACTAATGCAAAACCTCTTAAAGGCAGCTTATGTACATGACAACGAACAATATTTACTAAGGGACCAATTTCGAAATCACGAAAAAAAAACAGCTGTTCCATAGAAAATATCCATACCTATAGGTACTCGACAAAATGTATGGAACAGCTGATTTTTGTTTCGTGATTTCGAAATTGGTCCATAGTAAATATTGTTCGTTTTCAAGTACCTAAGCTGCCTTTAAGAGGTTTTGCATTAGTTACCAATAATCCTGTATTTATTTAAACTTTATTGACCACAATATATGGGTACAAAAGACGGGCTTAACGCTAAATGCATTATCTACCAGCCAACCTTTGGGAAGTGCAGATATTCACGAATGCGGCATGTAATACTTATAGGTAATGAAACATTATCCAGGAGGTTTCGGGTTCGTATCCCGGTCGGGTCATTATGAAAAACGAACTTTTTCTGATTGGCCTCGGGTCTTGGATGTTTATCTATATTATGTATTTGATATAAAATATAGTATCGTTGAGTTAGTATCCCTTAAACACAAGTTTCGAACTTTGGGCCTTGCTCAATCTGTGTGATTTGTCCGAATATATTTATTTGTTTAATGACACATTATAATATGGCTGTCACTGTCAAACTGAAGAATAAGAAAAGAGAAACCTGAGACCTCAGCCTGAGACTTCATGTGGAATTAAAACTTTAAATGCGTTTCACAAACTGGATGAAAGTTATATAGACAATTTTATATTTATTGTACTATACAAGTATTTATGTATTGTTTTAGTTTTATATATTGATAATTATATATATATCTGTAATATTGTATCTATATTTATTATGTATTTTATATATAAATTATTTATTGTAGATATATTGTTATGTCCTGCTGTTTATTATACGTCTTGCTAGCCCTGCCCACTTCATACAAAAATTCGTTACCCTAAGGTTGCCTTGAAAAGATTGCGTTGAGCAATAAGGCCGCCTTGTTGCATATACACTAGTTTGTAACTTTTACTGTTTACTGTATTACTTGATTCTGTGTTGCAAATAAAGCTTATTCTATCTATCTAGACAAATGTTAGATACTTATGTAAAAACATTTATGGATTGAGTTATAAACAGATTATTTTGCAGTTGCAAGAGATTACATTAGTGAATCATACTAATCCTATTATTTTAACAATATTTTGAAAGTTTTGTCAATAATATGTTTTTATCTTGACGTCATTATCTTTAACATTGAAACTGATATGAAATCAAAACGCATAGATTATTCTTATCAAAATAGCAACAAAAAGGACGAACATGCACTTTTAATTTCACATGTAAAAAAACCCTTATAATTTTACTGAAATCTTTTATGGGAGCAGTGTAACGTACTTATATTTTTTTTTATTGCTGAAATGAAATGAAATCATTTATATCAGAAATTAGACCTTCACAGGCAGTTTTTCTTGTCATTTACAATTTGTATATATGTATAAAGAAAATAAACTACGTTATACTACCACCATTTCGGACACAAGCAAAATGGCCACCGGTAAAAGAAATGGCGAAAGAAACCCGGTTACGGCCTTTTTTGTCATTTAGCAATTTTTTTCTTTCACTCGTTTGTTACAATGTATGAGTACATTTATAAGAATAAATAAAATACAGATCCAGGTATATACAGAAATCAAGCACTAAACCCGGGATGTCGATCCAAATAGCGTTATGGTGTCGAATATGTAGATGTTAATAAAGCGAGCTAAAAAAAGTTCAAGATATAAGCGTAATGAAACACACTATATTATATTTTTATATTAAAAATTAGCCTATGTTGGGCTCTGTATTTCTGATAATATGTATACAAATTTTCATAATGATCGGCTGCTTAGTCAAGCCGTGAAGGAATGACAAACAAACAAACTCACTTTCTCATTTATAATATTAGTATGATTAGGTACTTAGTATACTTAGACAAAAGGAAAAATTCATAACGATAGAATAGGTAACGCAAAAACAAAACCAGGCAAAAACCATGAAACACAATTTCTTTACCTGCTGGTTGTCTCAATCTTAGTTGGTTTAGACGACCTAGGAGCAGACAATATCGTCATAAGGTGCTGATAGACTTGAGCATTCACTTGTAACAGAGCATCGAGCATTCGCCGTTTTTATATTTGTCGAACCGAACAACGAGCCGAGCCACGAGCCCAGCCGAGCATAGAGCCAAATACTGCTACGAACATCATGAGCATTCTAGCGAACAGAAGATGGTGGCAAACTAATCTGAATCTAGAATGCTCGCCAGAACGCTCGATAGAATGCTCGCTAAAATGTTCTCGTAATTTTTCTGTGATGTAACATTCGCAAGAATGCTCATTACAAGTGAAGAAATTTTTTGACAACATATAAATTAGACCTAAGAGACGGAGGCTATTACATTGTTTTATATGTATTTGAATAATAACCAGTAATAGGTACTCAACAAATAAAATAATTAATTAATAAATATATAAAACACATATGAAAGATATATACATTTGTTGTATTGTCGCGTTGATTTTGTCGGTGTCACATCACCGAGCCTATTTTCGTAATAAAACACACACGGGGTTAATAAGCTTACCTGCTAGCCATCTCCACTTTCAAACCCATCTCCTGCAAACTCTTCGCGACTCCTTCTTCGAACGCCTTCTGTTCTTTATGTGTTTGTAACATCGCATCGTAGTCCGACCCACGCTTCCGTAGTATCCTCTCAAGTTCATTATCTGTGACGTTCTCTCTACTGTGTCTGTGAAAATAAAAATAAAATGAAAAACCGAAAACATGGTGGCAAATTATATTACCATGGAAAACATAACAAAATAACCTATAAACATACACATTGAAACTAAACTAAACATATTATTATAATACATAAATTATATTGAACCTAAAACTAAAAACCTTAAAAAATATAATAAATAAGATATATTATTATAAGGAGTCCCTTTAGGCAAGGTTCCGAAGATACTAGCAGCGTTCCCCCTTTGAATAGCTAGACTAATTCTTTGTCCGGCCTTTGGCCAATGGCGGCAATGTATTTAATAAATCACATTCTATGATTGAGGTTTGAATGTCATTGTATTTTTTGTTACAAACAAGCAGCCCGCCCCGGCTTCTTATGAGTTTAAAATATATCCTTTCGGACCGTTAGGGCTTCTTCCCCGCATGACCACTCCCTAATATAGCCAGTTCCCGATATATGACCACTCCAATTAAGACCATTTCCCAATACGACCACTTCCTAATATGACCACTTCCCAATATGACCACTTCCCCTATAGCATGTGTCACCCGAGGATAATGTAGCTTCCCGACGGCGAAAGAATTTTTCAAACCGGTGCAGTAGTTTTTCGCGCAGTATTCGCGCGGTAAAGTGCGGACAGTCCCTAATGACAAAACCATCGCAAGAGTTAAAATATCTGTCATAAGGATTTATTCTTATCGACACCCCCTCTGTTTGAACAAAACAATATTTTTATTGCGTTCTATAAATATCAATAATAAATGTCAGCTTATTGTCATTATCGGAAAGGTCACACGTCGTAACTGGATATAATTAGTGTTTGTGTTCGGGTGCGCATGTCAATATTATATTTAATACGTGACCCACAATAGATAATGTAGGGTTTTGTTTCAATTAAAAACATGTAGAATTTCCATCACTATCGAAAGCTAGAAAAAACAAACTTTTTTAGGGTTCCGTGCCTCAAATGGAAAAACTTTGACGACCTCCGTGGCGTAATGGTTACCACTCCAGACCGCCACCCAGGAGGTCCCGGGTTCGATCCCCGGTCGGGTCATGATGAAAAACGAACTTTTTCTGATTGGCCTCGAGTCTTGGATGTTTATCTATATGTATATGTATTTGTTATAAAATATAATATCGTTGAGTTAGTATCCCATAACACAAGTTTCGAACTTACTTTGGGGCTAGCTCAATCTGTATGAATTGTCCCTATATATTTATTTATTTGTTTATTATTTATTATTAAAACGGAACCCTTATAAGATCACTTTAACTGTTGTTCGTCTGACCTTTTTCTCTAGAACACATGGAGGTATCAAGCTGAAATTCATATCAAATACTCAGGTCTAACTGTCCCTAGGAGCTGTGAAATAATCAAACTTCTAAGCCAACGCAATCAAAAGATACAGCAGTTTATGCCGGATTTTCAACACTCGCAAGGGAATCAAAACCTACAGGGTACTTCCCGTAAATTCAGAATATTGAAATTCGGTACGCAACGTCTAGTACCTACAGTTAAACGAAAAATTGCGAAAAGCAAAAATTTTGGACTTTTACTTATACTTAAACGTATTTTGTAAAATGTAAATTGTGATCCATAACCGTTACATACGAAAATGATTTACCTATCTATGTTTTAACGCGTCATTAACTTTAAAAATTAGTTTCAGAAAGTAGCCTTACTTCTCATATTCATATCTTGTAACTTTCGACACGATTAGACATTTTTCCATATTCAGTTTCGGTTGTTCATCTTTATTCTGTGCGGTGTTTCGTCTCAGGACTCCAGGTAACAATGATTCAGCTAGCTCCTTATTTTTGTTTAAACCTGCAAAAAAAATACATTTTCACTTCTCATGCTCAGAAAGTGCTTATTTGCGCAGGATATAGGCTGCACAAAATCGAATTTTGTGCACAAGGGCAGAAAAGTAAACTCATAAATGTATCTATATTAAGACAAAGGAAATAAGCCATACAGCCAAACACAACAAAAAGTTCAGAGATAGAATTTGTTATTTTATAATATTTACTTTAATTTATTTGCCTTATGTGTTTTTAAGTCATAAAAGATATTAAAATTTAAATTAAAGTACGGTAGGTTATTTAATTAATTTAAGAAAATTATTTTATTACAAAATTAATTTAATAGTAGGCTGTATAGGTCTGCAGCCCAAGCATAATTTCAAAGTCGTAAGATTAAAAAAAAAAGCGGCGGGAAATGGGAAACAGGGTCTTGTTTTTCTTGCGTTTATTTATTTATTTCCTCGCAATCGAAGTGAAAAGCAGAGTTTATAACTCGTCCACAAAACCATTTCTATCCTCGACATTACTATCAGCCCTCGCCTTCGGCTCGGGCTGCTAAAAGTCTCGGATAGAAATGATTCGTTTTGTGCACTTGTTGTAAAATCTACTATTATACCACAAACAATGGGCACGTTTTATAAGGAAACTCGCGTCCCGTTTTCCCGTGGGAAAGAACCCTACGACCCTGTGCATTGTCCCAACAAACTTTTATGAAATTAGTGAAAAATAAACCTCTACTAAAACAGAATCTACAATGACAGGAGCGTATTCTAGATTCTGTTTAGGACAAGTGGGGGGAGGGGCTGACCCCGGGTCAGACTCAGACCAGAATCTAATAATAATATTTTACGTACCTTATGTAGTACGTAAACTTGAGGGGGGGGGGGGTTGCCCACCAGTTTAGATTACACCGCACGAAGTCGGGACAGGCTACTATTATAGATATATAATATACCACGACAGATGAGATCTGATTGATTACTGATTTGACTTGTGCAGAGATGATTTCTAGTAAAATGGTACCTATAGAAAACGACTACCGCGCGTCGAATCACGTGACCAGCGAAGGTCTCATCTGTCGTGGCGCGGATTGTACATATAATCATGACTGTGAGATGTATTGTAACACAACACAATCATTGCTACTGACCCGATTAAATGAACGGAATTTTTCACATTGATAACGCGATACGACTAAAATAACGATAGGTATAGGTACATTATTTTAATCTCATCACGATTATATTCGTTATTTACCTAATTAAAAGAAAAATATTGTCATCACCACCTTTATCAATGTTCAATAACCTTTGCTAATTCACCAACCTAACCTTTTTACGTTTTTTTTTCTCGTTTTTATTTGTTTGGTGTAATATCACTGCGACCAGGACTGGTCTATTGTGATCGCCACATGACTTGTTAGAGCTCACCGCTAAACCCTGCAGCTATGATGAACCGCAGGATTTGCTTAGGGGTGAACTCCTTTAACTCATACTGTTACCCGCGGCATAGCCCGCGTTGCGGAGCAGCGGATGTGTTAGTACCCGCAGCGGCCCATCTAGGCAGATGAGGTAGTCAGGTGTTTAGTCGGTATACCCCAGAGCCCGACATACCCCCGCCACTCCCCAAGCGGCGGGGCATGCAGTAATGCATTTTCCTGACATAAAACAGAAAAAAGGCTTCGCCCGCGTGGTCAGAGGATCTTTAATTTTTTAACGAGTCTATGTCATAAAATTAACGCGAGCGAAACCGCGGGGAAAAGCTATTTTTAAATAAAAAGAAATAAGATAATTTTTTTTATCGAGATTAGGTATAAGATGGATGACTCTTAAACTATAAGAAGAGGAAGTTTATTATCTAACTGAATCATAGATATTATATTATGTATTAGATTCATAACAGGAAGATTATAAATACAAACAAGACTAATAATGTTAAAGGTTAAATATAGTAGCGATAAATATTTACATAACAATAATAAATGGATAATCCTAATTAATAAATAATAATAATAAATTTTATACCAATTATTATATTTTTATATAATATATTTTTTTATTATTTACACAACACCATCTACTTAGTCCCAAACTAAACAATGCTTGACCTATGGGTATGGGGCTCTTTTGTCGATCGAGGATGGTCGTCCGGTGTCCGCAGGCTCAGTCAACTAGGTCCAGTTGATTTTTTAAATGGGCCATTGAGCCCGCTGACAAAATTTGGGATTTGTACAGTCAAGCAGCAAATAACTCGAATTCCTTTTATGAAATTCAATTTTAGAGTTAGTATCAAATTGTTGACAGGTACCAAAATGATAATAAATATACTAACTTTTTCTTTGTAAATAAATACTTATTATACATAGAAAAACATCCAGACCCAGACAAAAAAAACATGTTCAAGCACAAAATAAACATACATGTTCATGCACAAATTAAACAAACATGTTGGCCTTGCGCAGGATTCGAATCCTTAGGATGAAGTAGTTATTTCAAGACCAATAATTAATTATACACAGTTAAAACATTTATAACTATACAAATAAAATAGCTTTTTACAATTTTTTTATACTTAATGTTATTAATTTTGTTATCTTTACAATATGTACTGTATGGTCTGTATGTATTGAAAAAAAAATTAAAGAGAAAAAATAAATAATAATGGAATGACAAAAAAGGCCGTAACTACCCAGTTACGGCCTTTTTTGTCATTCCATTCCATTTCAATTCCAATGGTTTCTTTCGCCATTTCTTTCCCCCAGTGGTCATTTTCAAAATGGTGGTAGTTTATAGAGTAGCTTATTTATTTAATACTCTTTGTAAGTGACGTGTCTAAGCCCGCGAGGGCCTACCGAATAAAGTATATATTTTGATTTGATTTTGATAGCCTTAATTTTAGAAATAAGAGTTAAACAAATCATTTACCCCTTTTTTAATAACTAGCGTCCCACCCTGGCTTCACAAGAGTTTTACTAAGGATTCCTAATTTTTTTTTAATGTTATATACCCTATGTTACCCTAGGATAGTGCAGCTTCCCAACGGTGAAAGAATTTTTCCAATCGGACTAGTATTTTTAGAATTTTTTCGTTATAAACTAAAATACAAAATCTTTCCTATTTATATTATATTGGTATAGAAAAAAAATTTGGGATAAATTAAAGTCATTCTCATTGTGATTGGACCAGGAATTACAACATGCATAAAATAAGGATTAATTAAAACTTGTTTTCTCATTATCATACTTGATGTAATAATTTTTTCTTGAGAGAAGATTCTAGAACATTCTAGTCGGACTTGCCTTAGAAGCAGGGATATTGATCATATTATTGTTGCAAAAGATTTACTTTTTAAATATTTGAATTGTTCCTGGGAACGAACCCACGCCCTTTGAAATTATTTGTAAATTTTTGAACTTACTGATAAAGCAAAAAAAATTTTTTTTACTTAGGATGGAAACAGTATAAATTAACACTAAATTTTATTTTTTCCAAGTACACCTTTAAAAAAAGTCTAGTTTTCTTCTATTTTATCTCTAAGACGACCTCTGACCCCTTCATAGAAAAAAGATGAGCAAAAAATGATAAAGACACTTACGTTTTAATCCCTTCGCAATGGAAACAGAAAAATTATTTAACACTGACATTTTATACACAAAATAAACTTTATTAAAGGTTATATATTATCCGCACATAAACTTATAAACACTTTAATTAGTGTACTTATGAAATTATCAGTAATACGACTATCACGGACAAAGTTCCGACAATTTGTATAGATGCTAAAATATTATTGCAATAAAATATTTGCAATGACGTAAGGTGTAAAACTCAATTCACTTTATCTTCAGAGGCGTGGCAATTTGATTGAAAAATATTCTAGCTCTCTAGTGAATTGATAAGAGCAATGTATTTTTAGATTTCGCACGTCCAAAATGTATTTGAGACGAAAGTTGCGAGTTTTTATCTTGACTTGACGTAGTATCAGTCTTTTGACATTGACAGTTTTGACGCTTTAACTTTCGTTCTGAAACGTAAAGTGTTTGAATAAAATAGATCGACGGTAATATTAAAAAACTAAAATATAAATACAGTCAAAACCGTTTATGGCGACATCGTTTAGAACCACATACCGGTTAAATTTACCAAAATCAAAGGTCCTGGCTGAATGTTATATGACCGCCTTATCTAAAACATTGGTTTTTACGACATTGTTTACTACGACATACCGCATTAAGCAGTGTTGCCAGATTTAGAGGTTTTCCCTAAAACCTAGGGGTTTTTTGAGGTCGTTGAGGTTTTTTCGAGGTTCCGATGTTACTAAATCTATCTAGGGGATTTTCTGAAGGTTTTCACAATTTTTACAAACTTGATTTATTTTTAATATTAAACAATAACACCAATTTAGTTGACCAAAGGAAATGACTGGGATATCAAAACTTGATAACTGGCAACAAATTCAGTTTTTTTCGCGAATTCCTGTGTGGCTTGCTTGCTGCTAACTTCGTTAGTTGAAGTATTTGAGATTTTGAACGAAGCTAAAAAAGTATTTTTTTTCTTTTTGGGTCAAATCACAGAAAAATTTTCTTTAAATATAAGTTTTCTCTAAAGAAATTTCACAATTCACTTTTCACAATTCAATTTTCAATTTCACAAAAAACGTCAGAGGATTTTCTTGATCATAGTTAGGATTCTAGGGGTTTTTTCAATTTAACTAGAGGGAAAGGTGAAAAAAAATCTGGCAACACTGGCATTAAGCGACCACATTTGGTTAATGTTTTCGGAGAATTATATCTGTAGAACGACCGGCTCAGCTGTATTGTAAACAATTTGAATAGGTAACTATATCCACATCTGGCACAGTATAATAGTCAATGGCTATTATCGTAAAAGTAAACAAAGTTTAGGGTCTTTTGTAATTCTAGAAACAAAGCACATGCATGCCGTAGCCTCACGGCCCGCTTCGTCATATCTCTTAAGTCAGTTTGTTACTTATCTTTACACAAGACGCACCAAAACATTATTGTTGAGTTAACTGTGAAAATTGTAACATGTCGCAAAAAAGAAAACAAATCAGTATAGAAGAAAAATCGCATATTATTTCAAAGCTAGAGAAAGGAATTCCAAACAAAGACCTGGCAAAAGAATATGGTGTATCCCACTCGACAATTTCAACCATTTGGAAAGAAAGGGAGAAAATTCAAATCCTTTACGACAAGAATTTTTTGAAAATGAAACGAGCCAGAACAACGCGGCATACGAAGATTGAGGAAGCTTTGTTAGTGGTTTAAATATCAAAGGACAAATAATGTGCCAATAAATGGACCAATTCTTCAACAAAAAGCAAACGATTTTGCTCAACGTTTTGGTGAAGATTTTGTTTGCTCGTCTAGTTGGATTCAACGTTTCCGGGCTCGACATGGCATTGTCGGCGGGAAAATGAGTGGTGAAGCTGCCAGTGTGGATAAAGATGCTGTAGACGAATGGATTACGCAAAAGTGGCCAGAAGACATTTATAACGCAGATCAGTCTATTGCAATTTGTGCACCAGCTACGGAGGATGATATTGTACGTGAACTTCAAGAGGAAAATGAAAATGAACAGGAAGACTCGGAAGAACAATTTACAGTGCCAACTTTGATTGACGGTCTCAATGCTGTTAGTGTATTACGAAAGATTGTTCTTTTTAATGAAGAGTTCCACATGCAGGGAAATTGTGACGATACGCTGATTAAAATCCAACGTGAATTACAAAATGTGTATGCACGACAGAAGTGTTTCAAACAAACTAAAATTACAGATTTTATGCATACAAAAATGATGGAAAAATGATATTGTTCTTTTATATTATACGTTTGTATTGAAGTAAACAAAATGCGGTTTAATTTCCTACATGAATATACATATTATCTTTCCTATTAATACCTGTCACCGGTTGTTACAACTATCGGTTTTTACAACTCAATATGAGTAGTCCCTTCGATGTCGTTATAACAGATTTAGACTGTAGGTAAAATGTTATCCTACACACACTATTCAACATCGTGGACCACCATACTGATTATTTTGATAAACCTAGACTAACAGGTTTAATTTTAAATGAAAGAGCTGTGCAAGATTTTTAGAACCCAAAAAAATCGTGTGTACTGGTTTGGTAAATGATTGTAGATTTTCTTTTTCTAGCGTAAGCCTTTCGGACCGTTAGGGCTTTCTAGCGTTTATTAGGAATCAAAATACTACATTTTGTTTAATTCATTTTTCCCATGTATTTCACAGATTTTCTTGTATGTTGTACTCTGCCCAGAATTAAGTACCTATCTAACTTGTAGATCGTAGTATATAGTTGTGTTGTGGAACTGATTCTAGATAGTATCCCTTAAAATAATACGCATAATAAGATGAAATAAAACTAACATGAACTGGGTACTTGTATATTAGTTCCATTATAAAATAGCTAATCAACATTACAAGCAATAAATAACAAATTTAACAACACTATTCACTTGACTTTCTCGTTATTTACAATAATATGAGGATTCTTAATAAACATAAATTTTTCATCGGATATTCACTCTGAAGTAACAAAGGGTACCTGTAACGCAGGCCACACTGCAACTTTCGGGCCGATTCTTTTAACTAAAATTTCATTATTTTTTTTCGAAATCACGCGCTATCCTCATACAAAATGAGATATGAGTGTGAGATTGAAATTATAACTGTTTCTATGAGAATATGGTCTATTCTCATAGAAACTGTTATAATTTCAATCTCACACTCTGGCTTGGGACGAGCGGGGCGAAGCGTAACATGTCTTGACATCGTACTAGTCACAGTTTCGTTTGCCCAAAAAAATTCATTGTGTTAAACGAAATATAAAAAGAAAACCCAGCCAGATTGCGTTGTGACTCGATATAGTAACGTTAAGAACTAAGAATAAACCTCTTTATTGTTCCCAACTGAAGTATATTTTAAACGTATTAAATGACTTACGATATCGAATAGAACCGACTATTAGTTCCCATGTCGAAATTAAATAAAATCCAATTCGCGAATAAAAGTAGCCATTGGAAATTTTAGGAATTTACACAAAAAAAATTTTTTCGCAGACATGTCGTGCCAGTCCGTGTTCAGTTAGAAACAACGTTAAGTATTCTGGCTAATATTATAAACACAAATCAACCAAATGAAATAGACTAATTTCTATTCCATTACTTTAAGTGCTGAATAATAAATGTATTGGCTTATTTATAGGGAAGCTTAGGACAATAATAGTATTACAAATTAGGGACCATTCATAAGTTACGATGACACATTACAAGGGGATCGATTATCTTGTGTGTAATGATCATAAGTTAAATTGAACACAATGCAGAAATACATTATGTTGTGAGACACATAACAGATTGATTGTTAATTTCATATTCCAGTTACAGTCAGTTAGAACTAGAACACTTTCTTCTACATTCCTTGGTGTAGAAGAAAATGTTCTTACTGACTTTTTACAAGATTTGAGATATAAAACAAAACACGTTTTCGCTAATTTACGTCCACATCTCTTAATAAATTTTTATGTTTTGAAAATGGCAGTTCACTTGGCTTTTTACACTATTCAAATGTGTCAAGGAGTGGTTAAAAATACATGAAATTAGTGTGACATACATGCTATACAAATGGCCCCTTAGAGAGAAATTCCAATTAACTAAATTGACAAAGTTATTTTTACAAACTTTAAACTTTTCGTACACAAACCTAAATCGTTATTGTTAAAATAAAACGCCTGGAAACCAATGGGTTTAAAATACAAGAATTATAAAATTTGGTCTATTGTGGAATATATTAAATCATTATTTCGTTATTACATTATTCGTATGTTTGTTCGTATCGGCTTAATTAAATTAATCGGATTTTCAAACAAAAATAATATAAAAATCATTATAGATCAACACAGAATGATAAAATGGGCCACAGTGTGCCAATACATGACATAATTAAATTGAATTAAAAAATTATTACATTAGGATTTGTTGACATGTCATTTTTTTGTATGGAGATTATTTTCGATATTTTCATGTACTATATAATAACATTAAATGTTAAAAACATTAACATATTGTTCATTTATGAAAGACGTGTTAAAATAATTTTTACTAATTATTTTGGCAGTGTTTCGAGATATCTGAATTCAGTTGAATGGTTTCCTAACCGTCTTATAAAAGAGATCTTTTTATTTAATAAACATTCAATAAATTTTGTTTTATGAAATTATACCTACTACGTTACTAAATACATTATGGAAGTATTATGGACGCGCAATATGGCGGGCCACACCGCAACAGTATATTTTTTTATTTATTTTAAATATTACATCATATAACAAAAATATTACGTAACTATAGTGTAGAGACACATTTTTGTCACATTAATTACGGTGCGGCCCACCATAGAGTGGGTAAGTGACAAATATACTGATCGCAAGTGGTAACAGGCGCTAAACTATTTTATTTTTCATAACGACAAAACCAAACTCAACATAGGAATGTTTTGGGATTAAAAAATGTCATAAAACATGGAATTAAAACGTTAGTAGGGATGCTCTTTGCGTGTGCGAAAGAAGCCTTTCTTTTTTTAATCTTTTATACAAAATGCGTTCAATTACGTTTATATGTATTTTGTTTTTAACCTGGCTATATAGTGAAGCGTTTCCGTGTATACCAGGTGCGTCACTGTAGAGTGAGGCGAGCGTGAAGCACAATGGCTTGGAGACCGGAAAAATGTGACTATGCACTACTACAGTCAAACATGCGCAAACACAGAAGTGACGTCAGTGAGCGAGTAATAATTAGAAATACTTACATAATGTTTTTCATATTTAGGTATGTATTTCTAATTATCATTTGCTCCACGCGCCGATCGGCGTCAAATGCGGCAAATGATAATTACCGTTCAAGTGCGTAAGACGCCGATCGGCGTGCGTCCGCGCACCTGGCTAATAAAAGTAATTTATGTGGTCGCATCGAATGTAACGAGCTGGTTTTTGACAATTACATATTCATATTACCAATAACAGAACACATTATATAAAAGACTTGAAAAAGGGTTTAAAAAAATCGCAACTCTCCAAAAAATGCCTCTAAGATTCACAACCAATATTCTAAAGGCATCTTACCTATTTATTCGGTAACCTCTTACGACTTAACACTAGTCATACTCCGGTACCTATTACCTTATAATTAGTAGGTGAAAATCGAAAGTATAACTTGTGACGGGTGTAAGAGCTTTTTAATAAAATAAAATCATTTATTTTGCAAGTAGTTTTACAGTACAGGAAATACTTTTTTTACACGTCAATTTTTTTTTTATCCTACCGCTACTTTGACGTGAATGGCATGCATAATGCAGTTTCATTACGTGTCAATTACAATATTCAATTATCATATTATATATAATAGACCCGCAAACTTTTGCCTTTATAATATTAGAAAGTTTGAGGGTCTATTTTTATTCTACTAATATTATAAAAGCGAGTCGTTACTGAACTGAACATATTAAATGTATTTATTCTTAAATATTGTTTTTTTAATTTGAAATTTTGCCATTTTTCAATTCGATTCTCTTTTTATTAATAAAAACTTTTAAAACAAACGTATATTATATTAAAATAGTTCTTTTTAAAATTACATTTGTCATTTGTTAGCTTGGTATTACACCCGTCACATTAAAACCATTGATGTGAATATTAATTAAATGCAGTGCGATTTTTAATCACCACGTGTGAGCTTTGACTAGAAAAAGCATTGAGTATGTGCTTTATGTCACTGATATTTATCTTTTCTTAGACTCCGATCAAGGGCGGGAGGGGGGAGGTGGTTAATAGTTCCCAAAACCCAGAGGTCCTATGAGTTATTGACGGTCCAATGATAGTCCACAGGGTCCCCAGGGTCTAAAGATCGCTGAATCGGTTGAAATACCACCAAAACCGCACAGGTCAGGCAGGGTCCAAGATTGCTGAAAGGACTCACGTCACGAGGGTCAAGACATGGGTCTAATAATAGTCCACAAGGTCAAATGATCGCCCCGGAGGGTCTAAAGATCGCTGAAACAGTTCAAAAAAAGCCAAAAGTGCACAGGTCAGGCAGGGTCCAAGATTGCTGAAAGGACTCACGTCACGAGGGTCAAGACATGGGTCTAATAATAGTCCACAAGGTCAAATGATCGCCCCGGAGGGTCTAAAGATCGCTGAAACAGTTCAAAAAAAGCCAAAAGTGCACAGGTCAGGCAGGGTCCAAGATTGCTGAAAGGACTCACGTCACGAGGGTCAAGACATGGGTCTAATAATAGCCCACAGGGTCAAATGATCGCCCCGGAGGTCGCACAACATGGCCGAGATAATATTTGGCTACGATCTTCTGTAAGGCGGTTGAATATTTGAAACACGAATATATCATCACTGGAGAGATTTTATCAATGACATAAACTTTGCTTCATCTAAAAAATTGTTAGTAAAAGGAACATAGTATTTTAATGCATCATAATTTTCTTAATAGAAAATATTGAAGCCCAAACACAATTTATAAATTATAGTTACTATTTATGTTAAGTAACCGGCCTGGATTCAAATTAAAATAATGAACTATACTATAAATTATAGACCAACTATTTTATGTAGACAGTACAAGAGCTTACACGTGAACAAAAGATAATATAAGCCGCTAATGGCTTAGGGATAAATGAAAATGTATAATGTTGAATGACAAAAAAGCCGAAACTGGCTTATCATTTTGCTTGTTTCCGAAATGGTGTCGAGTTTATTAAATTTGATACCAATTTAAGTAGTACATGACTAGAGAAAGTCCCCGTGAAGTCTCTAAATAAATTATTGGACTTTAAATTTGTCACACACATTATGAGTAACATCTCACACATGTTATGAGTAGCTATTCTTTTCCCCTGTGATTCTGTTTTCAGCTATTATAATTTGAATATTTTGCATATATGCTGTCTACACAACTAGTTGGTCTATGACTAAACCTAACAAGATCCAATATAAACTTAATAACAAATAAATAAGTTACAATATTGCAAATGGGGTAAGACTACGAACAATATTGCGATTGTGGCACAAGCGACATTTTAATTATTAGCAAGGCACGTGAATTGTATTATAAGTTGAATGAGTGTCTAGGATTTTCACAGATAAAAGAAACTAATATATTCTTTCTCTGGTTATATACCTTTCTTTTTTAAGTCTTTATATTTAATACTAGTCGCCACTAGGGCTGTCTCGCGCGACGTTTAACGAAGTTCGAAACCGACACTTATTACTTAGTGCACAAAAAAACTATTTTCAAATAGTTTCATAAGGTGTGAGTCGCGTTGTTAGCGCGTACATAACGTTAATATTATTAGTACATTGACGAATCTGTACATGTATATGCAAAATAAAACGTCATTTGAAAACTGTCATTTAGTCTTTGCGTCTCTTTATTGCTAAAAATACTGCCAATCAACGGATTCGGTTCTTTGAGGGCGTGGTTCTTTGACGTTTAACTCACAGACAGTCAGACATGGTTCGCAAGCAATTGGTAGCCAACCACATTTCTACTACGAAAAACTCTACTTTCATTGTTCTGTGAGGATTTTATTGTATTAAACCTTTAACTGTAAAAATTAAATATATATTTCATTGTTATTGAACTTTATCTCTGGACTAATAAATATTTAACAATTTATTAAATTAATTTGAAATAGCTTGTAAAAATGCCTGAATTAAAATATTTTTGATTATGACTTTGAATTATTCGGCCACCGCCAGATAGCGATGTTTAAAAATAGCTGTTATAATCCCAGACACCCATATAAAGCATCCCCACATATTGACAAAAAATTATTGTCAGTCAAAATTTTTCTGAACCCCCATTAAAAACGTTAACATAGTGTCATAGACAAAAACCTCTATTGCCGCTTTAAAAGGGCAACTACAGATCTACAATGGTATTTAAAAACGTGGCCGAAATTGGAACTACAACTCCCGTTCATATTGTATGTCACTTTTTGACAGTTCGCCTTTGACAAAATGTATGAAAATATGCCACAGTAACGCCCTCCTACAAACGTCACTCACGTTCATATATACCATTGTACATACATCAGTATATTATATTGACAGTCTTTCGCCATTCTCTCTCTCATTGTATTTGTGGCACATTTTTTCTCCTATAAACTTGTATTTGTTACAAATACAAAGAGAAGCGCAACTATTTATATATATGATGATTATTCAGTAGATAGTGTTTATACTCGGGAATCGCATTCTTATGAATATGTAATGAAGACTGAGCTGCAATTTGTTAAAAACGTGAGAAATTTTGAATTTCGCGGGCCGTACGAATGGTACCTTAAGACCACCACTGTCTTCCACCACTGTCTATGACACTATGAAACAATGAATCTTTCCCAAAATGCCTTTTTAATCCCAATTTTACACAATAAAATGCTTGTGCCAAATTATCAACCAATTACCATTACACCATCGAATACGGATCCGCACAAAATGGCGGACGTCGACAAAATGGCGGATGTTGTTCCAAATTAGAATATCTAAACGCAGGTCGATTGAATGAAATGTGAAATTCGTTCATTCACTCATGTAATTAAATGGTATGTTTTGTGATAAGTTTTAAATTTACATCTCTCACAGCTTATCTCTGAAACGCAAAACTAAAATTTTTAATTTCACGTAATGTATCAAGCTATCTCTTTTTTTCACTATTAGTTTGACAGAGGAGGTAGGTGCATTTTAAAGAATTTTTTTTGAATTTTTTTTTCTTTTTAAAGAAGAACATTGTAATTGTTTCTATTGAAAACAAGAAGTTTAATATTTGTTGATTACTTATTCCTTAATTGTAAAGAATACAATTAGCATTAAGTCCGCCTATTTTATCAGTACTTTGTGTATTTGGTTAATAAATTAAATACTTCGAGTTTCGTTCAATCTTTAACAAATTATCTATTTGCCAAAAAAAGTATCGAAATGAGACTGAACGAACTTGGCATTTCGCTGCGACCTGCGTTTAAGATACAGATGTTTATTGACAGATGTCGGTTCAGTCTTCTTTCTTTTCATGCTCGGATTTCGGCTCCGCCTCCGCTGGGGAGGGGGGACGATCCGTGTCGCCATCTGACCCTGGAAATGTTAAATTTATTTATTAATTTCAGGTAAAGGTTTTTTTTAAGAAATATACTTACATTACTTTAAAATTCGGTTGATGTTCTATAAGATTGTATTTTCAATATTATAACCTTAAAAAAGTATAAAGTTGAAAAAAAGTTGTTGGGGATTGGCAGAAGGCACCAAGGCCACCAACTTGGCCTAACGTGCCCTCCGAAGCACGAGATAACGAAACCCATCCAAACACTGGCTTGGGTCGGCGTCGCTTGACTTGCGTGTTCATATTAGAGTGCGACACACAGCGACGCCATCAAGCTACTGATCAACTATCTTATTGTAATGTATTCAAAGGTAATCTTTGACTGTGAAAAATGCTCTGCGCTGCGCTTCGCCGGACCTAAAAGTGCTACACCGATGTTATACGTTATTGAACAAATTGTAACATTAGGTAACATTTTAAAACATAATCATTTTTGCTCCCACGCTTAAAGTTACAATCATCATACTAATATTATAAATGACAAAGTGAGTTTGTTTGTTTGTTTTTCCTACACGGCTTGACTAAATCAGCCGATCATTATGAAAGTATATATATTGTCAGGGGTACAGAGCCCAACTTATGCTACTATTTATCTCATGAAAGTATGTCATTCCAATGGGAAAATATTTTTTCTACTGTAGAGGGCGATGTATCGGCCAACAGATGGCACCACAAGTCGCGCCATGGGTTGTTTTGTTGTCAAACGAGATCTATGTCATAAAATTAAACGCGAGCGAGGCCGCGCGGAAAAGCTAGTTTGTTATATCACACCGGTGTGGGAGCACCTTTATGGTGTGTTTATTTTGTTGGTAAGTCATCCAAAGTCTCACAGTAGAGTGCTTACCAACTATTTTTGGTGTTCCATTCTTCTTCTCGTCATCAGAATCGCTGCCCGAGCTAGCGATGGACGAGTCGTCACCTATGAAATATTACGATATTAAAAAATATGCTACAAAGACGGCAAACAAGCATACGGCCCGCCTGATGGTAAGCATCACCGTAGCCTATAGACGCTTGCAATACCGGGGGTATCACTCACGTCTTGCCAAGTGGAGCTCTGGAGACCTTACTCACCGTAGGAACACAGCATGTCCGCGACCTATGCTATTTGGCTACGATCTTCTGTAAGGTGGAGGTCCTTCCCCAGACAGGCTGCTCCGATTTGAGCGGAAAATTATAGTAGTAAACGTTCTGCGGTAGATTAGGATTTTCTATTGAAATATTTTTCGTTTTTAGGGAGTTGACAAAGCAATACCTATGTGGCAAACCGAACTACTTTTTTAGGCATCTTAAAATTTTTTTTTTTTTTTTAATTGTGTATATTTTTTATGTCATATTTTTCATTGTCATTCAATTTGTTCTCTCGTCTTAACATCACTTGTGAATGCATCAATTTTTACATCATTTCTTACTCCCAAAATTCTCACCATGCGTAACAAATGACCTACATTAGAGATTGTCCAATAGACACGTGAAACTCAAAGGTTAATATATGTACATATTATATAAGAGACAAATCACACAGATTAAGTTAGCCCCGAAGTAAGTTCGAAACTTGTGTCAACGATACTATATTTTATAACAAATACATATATAGATAAAGATCCAAGACCCGAGGCCAATCAGAAAAAGTTCGTTTTTCATCATGAACCGACCGGGATTCGAACCCGGGACCTCCTGGGTGGCGGTCTGGCGTGGTAGCCATTACGCCACGGAGGTCGTTTTAATCGTTCGTTAATATCAGGATCAAGACATTTTTTGTGTGAAAGGATCAACACATATCCATCCACGTTTATAACATTAGTAGGTACTAATTAGTAGGTCTTGAGGAAATGAGAAAAACAGACATCATTACAGATAAGTTTCAAATCTTTGCATAGTACAAAAACAAAGTAGCTGTCTGTCTGTCTGTCCCTATGTACGATGTTTAGATCTTTAAAACTACGCAATGGATTTTGATGCAGTTTTTTTGATACTTAGCGTCTAAACACACTATGCCGAAAATAGGCGACCGAAGTTCCGCGGCTGATTTTACGTTCGGCTCTTATTTGGCGTATTCGTCTGATATGATGCACCATAAGCGCCGAACTTACGCGGCTGAAATTCGGTTGCGGAACTTTGTGTGTGTATTGTCAGTGTCAGTGTCCGAGCGCTGTCGTGGCAATCGAACCGAACTTCGGTCGCTTATAATGTGTTGCTATACGCCGAATCGCTGCCGAACTTACGCCCGACCGAAGTTCGGCTGTACGCTATAACGCGACGTAATTTCGGCGTGGTGTGTCGTCAGTCATTTAAAATACATTGCAGGCGTAGTCACGCCGATCTTCGGTCGCGTATTTTCGGCATAGTGTTTAGACACATAAAGTGATTCAAGGCGAAGGTTTATATGTATAATACAATCCGAAATTCCCACGGGAAAGCGGGATACACGCAAACGAAGTTGCGCGGGTTTCGCTAGTTCTATATAAAAAATTTACTGTTTTCTTCATCAGAGTTGAAACAGATCAGTACTAACCTGCAGCTGGAAGGTTAAAAGGTGCAGGCAAGGCCCTCGCAGGTGAAAGTAAGGGCGCAGCAGGTCGCTGCTTGCGCGCAGGGTTGAACTTGCCGCAGTACGCGCACGCGTACGACACATATTCGAATTCCTCCATCATTGCCATCCCTGTATCGAATAGATATAAAATATTGTTATTCAAATAGACTTATTACAAGCTCTTTCAATAACTACCTACTTCGTTGGAGGGGCGGGGGGGGGGGGGGGGGGTCAGGTTTCTTTTGCAGCTGTCTGTACATCACAATAAATTTTCATGGAAAAGGGACAAATAAATATTATTAGACGTCAATAAAATAAAATAGGTATATAAGGACAACTCACGCAGATTGAGCTAGCCCCAAAGTAAGTTCGAAACTTGTGTACGAACAGCTCTTTCGAATCGTACTCAAAGGCATACAGTGATACATTATTTGTTTAATTTATGTTCTCTATAAGCTACTACCATTTCACCGGAAAGAAAAACAAAATGACCACTGGTAAAAGAAATGGTGAAAGAAAACCAGTTACGGCCTTTTTTGTCATGTAACAATACATTTCATATATTTTTAAAACAAAATACAGATCCAGCTAGGTACATACAGAAATTAAGTACTAAACGCGGGATGTCAATCAAAATAGCGCTTTGATCAAATCCTAAATAAATAAATAATAAATATATAGGGACAGTTCATACAGATTGAGCTAGTCCCAAAGTAAGTTCGAAACTTGTGTTATGGGATACTATCTCAACGATATTATATTTTTATAACAAATACATATACAGATAAACATCCAAGACCCGAATCCAATCAGAAAAAGTTCGTTTTTCATCATGACCCGACCGGGGATCGAACCCGGGACCTCCTGGGCGGCGGTCTGGCGGTCTGGCGTGGTAACCATTACGCCACGGGGGTCGTCAAACATAGATATCATAAAAATCTTTGTTAACTTACCATTATGTGAGTTGCACTCCATGCAAATGAGTGCCATGCGCTGATTGGGTCCGTCCTTCAACAGATAGTCGACCACTTTGTCCAGAGCGGACCGGTTCTTGTCCAGAAGCGGGCGCGGGAGCTGGTCTGACTGTAATAAAATATACCCACATCGTTCACATGAACAATTTCTATGAAAATATGCATTTTCAACAAGCTAAAACTTAGAATCTGTTACATTATTTTATCTTAGTTATAAGAGAGGTAGGGCACAGCGGATAATCCGCTTCGCATCGGAGCAGCGCGTCTGGGGAGCGACCTCCACCTTACATAGTATCGTAGCCAAATAGCATTGGTCTCGGCCATGTTGTGTTCCTACGGTGAGTAAGGTCTCCAGAGCTCCACTTTTCGCAACCCATAAGTGATACCCCCGGTATTGCAAGCGTCTATGGGCTACGGTAATGCCTGCCAACAGGCGGGCCGTATGCTTGTTTGCCACCTTTTTGGTATTAAAAAAAAATGCGTATCAGAAACTGGCTGATTTTATTACTACTTACCCTAAGTCTGGGGCCCTTATACCCAACACCAGATGAGTTCAAAGCCACTACGCTCATATTATTCTTAATAGGAGTGGACGTCTGTAGGGTCACTTGACGTCTGAGGGCCATTTGTCCTGGCGTCGCTGGAAAAATTACAATTATATGTTAGAGCAAAGAGTTTGCTTCATAAACTCTACTAGCCGCTGCACGCGGTGTTACCCGCGTTCAATTTTATGCACAGCAGCGCCATCTATATCAGGTTTTCGACCAAATCCAACGGGAACCGCATCGATATCAGTTACCTACATACCAATTCAGGCATTCTCTTCCTGTGACAGCTGGGTCACGTGATTGGCCCAAGATTACGTCATCAGCTGTGGTGCGGTTATAATAAAGTAGACTATGTAACTGATCGTAACGTAGTCTTGGGCCTCTTGGACCATAGACACGGGAAGAGTATACCTACCATTAAATTATTGTACCATGGTATCGTACTAATATTATAAATGAGAAAGTGAGTAACTTTGTTTGTTTGTTATTCCTTCATGACTTGACTAAGCAGCCGATCATTATGAAAATTTGTATACATATTGTCAGGGGTACAGAGCCCAACATAGGCTACTTTTTATCCCGTGAAAGTATGTCATTACAATGGGATAATATTTTTTTTACTATAGAGGGCGCTGTATGATGGGCTATCGGCCAACAGATGGCGCCACAAGTTGTGCTATCGATTGTTTTGTTATCAAACGAGATCTATGTCATAAAATTAACCGCAAGCAAAACCGCGGGGAAAAGCTAGTAAGCTATAAGTGTAACATGCTTTAAAGAGTTATTTACAGGGGGAGGGAACTACCTGGGATTGGTGTGGGGGGTGTTTTACCGGGTACATTGAGGCTCGGCACAAATGGTTTCAACGCTTTCGATTGCTCCTCGGGTGTTCCGTATTTGTCTAATAGCTCTTTCGCAACCTGCAATGTAAAGGAAAGTTAAAAATAACGTTGTGTTTTATATGACGTGCAGACAGATGTAGGGAAACCTCAGTTGTGGTTGTCATCTTGGGGGACTGGTCTGCTCGCTTTATTAACATCTACTTATTCGACATATTTAGGATTTGACCATAGCGCTATTTGGATCGACATCCCGCGTTTAGTGCTTGATTTCTGTATGTACGTGGATCTGTATTTTATTTATTCATATAAATGTACTTATACATTGTAACAAACGAGTGAAAGAAAAAAATTGCTAAATGACAAAAAAAGGGCCGTAACCTGGTTTCTTTCGCCATTTCTTTTACCGGTGGCCATTTTGCTTGTGTCCGAAATGGTGGCAGTATAAACCTAGTTTATTTTCTTTATACATATATATACAATTGTAAATGACAAGAAAAAGTGCCTGTGAAAGTCTAATTTCTGAAATAAACGATTTCATTTCATTTCATCTCACCCCCAAAATAAGTAAGAATTTTTTCTCATGTATTTTAATATGCGTGTTTGTATTGTATGTTTTTTATATGTGTAACATTTTTTTCCTTATTTTAAAAACCACTTTTATTGATGGCATTCCGCCTATTTTGTGAATTGTGTAAATTTTTTTTAATTTTATGTGTTATTATTAATTTTGTATTCTTTTGAATACTGTATTTAATAAAAACGTGGAATAAAAATATAAAAAACAATTTGAATGACAAAAAAGGCCGTAACTGGGTTTCTTTCGCCATTTCTTTTGCTAGTGGTCATTCTGTTTTGTTTAAAAATGGTAGTAGTTTATAGATTAGCGAATTTAATAGTAATGTGAATTATAAATGTGAACGCACATTTATCCGAGCCGAACGCGTCGAACGACTCGAACGAAACGAATTTTAGAATTCTGTATATGAAATCTCATGAAACCTCGCACACTTCCCCACGTCGAATCGTCCGAATCTAGAACAACCCCAGAAATCCTAGATGAATTCGGATGACGTCATCAGATTCGGGGCGGCTTATGCGATCGACTTGATACGCTCGCATTTTATCAGTTGCGTACGACAAAGCAACGCGCGAGTACTACTTCGTCATTGTTTTCGGTCGATTCTTTCAGCGCGGTCGATTCTTCTGGTGCGGATATGGCGGTCGATTCTTGCGGATATGCGTACGAGGCCTTCTTGACGATTCGTTCGACGCGGAAAAGTGTGCGTTCACCTTAAATGTACCATATGACTAGAGAACTTGCTGGGAATTAGAATTCTAATAAATATACTTACATAAATACTTTTATTTGTAAATAAATTTTTTTTTTTTTCATAGAAATCCAAGAAACCATACATGTTTATGCACAAAAATTTTTGCCTTGCGCAGGATTCAAAGTATTCCAAACCGCGGCCCTTGAGACAAAGTAAGCCA
This sequence comes from Endotricha flammealis, assembly GCA_905163395.2. NCBI lineage: Eukaryota > Metazoa > Arthropoda > Insecta > Lepidoptera > Pyralidae > Endotricha > Endotricha flammealis. The sequence goes on from LR990883.1 coordinate 4,316,562, forward strand.
TTGCTAGCCATGAATGTATTTTACCTTATAAGTCTCCGTGTTCATAACTTCTTCTAGAATTTTCTTTTTCTCTTCTCTCATTTTACTTAGTTTTACTCTGTTCTTCTCTATAGATCTCTTGTAATACCATGCTATGGACGAGCGTAGTAATATTGCTCTGTAAATATACATAAAAATACATTATATTTTAATCTAAACCGCTCAAATCGGAGTAGCCCGTCTGGGGAAGGACCTCCACCTTACAGAAGATCGTAGCCAATAGCATTGGCTATAGGTTACAGTGATGCTTACCATCAGGCGGGCAGTATGCTTGTTTGCCAACTTAGTAGTATTAAAAAAAATTGAATCATAAAAAAAAACATTTTTTATTTTTTGGCTGAGCGTTAATGCATTTTTAGTTTTTTTTTATGACATGTGAAATCCTGACTAAATATAAAAACCACTAAAACTGTAGAAATAAAATATTTTTTAATGCAACTAACCGTGCAACTTCAGTTGCTTGTATCCGCTTAGTGCTTTCCCATGGGAATTCCGGATAATCCTTGTATGTATACAACTGATATACAGGGTGATTCATATAGATCTATAATAGAGTCACTTGGAAGAAAGAATGTTTAATGACAAACCGTTGCCTAGCAACCGCAGACAGGTATTATCAACATTTTCTCGAGTGTGCATTTTTACCCATTTTCCTAATGGACCTACTGGTATAACAGACAGCAGAAGCGACTTCATTTTATACTATGCAATTAATATAGTGTTAAATTTGTTGCTTTCGAGTAGATAAATCTTGCATGTAAATTAAAAAAACATACAATATACTCACACGATAGGAAAAACGACAAAAGGCGAGGCATACATCAAAGAATGGAGCCAGTGTTGCCCTCTTCCCAAATAAACGTAATAATATAAAATCAGGAATATCACGTAAAGCCCAACTGAGTATGCATTGACGTAGCTATTAAGACGCCTCTGTGTTTCCTCTTTAGAAAAACCTTCCTCTTCGATACTCTTTATTTTCACTTCTAAGTTATCTAGTATTTCGCTTGTTGTTTTCTTGCGCTGTAACATAAGTAAAATTATTAAATAAGTTTTGTTATAATGCGAACGGAAGCGTTTGGGGGAGGCCTATATCCAGCAGTGGACTTCATGTGGCTGAGATGATGATGATGAAATCTATATACAGGGTGACTGATTGAACAACGGACCCATTAAAGGAGGTGAATAAGAAGCTGATGCCTATTCCATTAAGTGTTAAAAACCACCACCTTATTTTTTTTAATTTTTATTTATTTTAATGTTCATTCTACGTTTTTTACATTATACTATGCATGAACTCTCATGACCCGGCAATCCCCCCGCGCCCAGCCCGGCGACCCGCCCCCACACCCCAGCGCAAACGCAACCCGATCGCGGACCTCGCTCGCTCCCACCCCCCAGTCGCAAACTTGTTTTGGCATCGATCGCACGTCGCGTACGTACGTACTACCCGTCCGTTTCAAGTTTGCCGCTTCCGCAGTTGCTCGGACTGTTAGCTTATCGCAAAACAACGAAAGACAATTGATTATCAATCGGCGAGAGCGACACTGAATCGAGTAATAGCGAAAGATATTATTTTCGCTATTACTCGATTATTCTGTATTTTTTTTTTATTTCTCCTCGTTAATGTGACGTCATAACGGTCGACACCGGCAAACTTGAGGCGAACTTGATTGGAATCGCGTGTGCCGCGCTTGTGTTGTGAACTTGTGTGTGAGTGAACTAGTGAGTAGTGATAATGGCTTATCAATACACCAATGAGGAGTATTGGGACATGGTGCAATGTTACGCGAGGGCAAATAACGTTGTTAGACACGCAATTACGTTGTATCGCGAGACGTTCCCAAACCGGCGAGTACCATCATATGATTTGATGTTAGGACTCAATTTTAGATTAAGAGCGTTCGGCCAGTTTACCGTGCCCACTCATGCCCAAGCACGAGGAGCAGAACCTTATCCGGTAGACTTGCATGAAGCCATTTTAGAATACTTTGACCACAACCCACGCGAGAGTACGCGGAATGCCGCAAGACGTTTTAATGTGTCACAGTATACGGTGTGGAATCTGCTACATACAGACAGACGACATCCGTTTCATTATCGACCCGTCCAAGAACTTGGTGTGAACGATTACGAGTGTAGTGATGTGTTGTGTAGTAGAACAATTATTGTGATTTTCTTGATTTTCATATGATTTGAACAATTGCAAGAAGGCCACGTACGTAGTAGGTAAGTAAAAATTTTAAATGTAATGTGATTAAAAATAACTAATAACTAGCCACCTACTTACCTACCTCATTCGATTCATTCTTCGCGCAAATTTATTTTTTGTCATTCGTAGCAACGGCAACGAACGTAGCATACCTAGACCATCCTAGACTAAGTAGTAAATGAATGAATGGCCCCCGCCCGCGCACTCCGCGCAGGCCGCGGCGCGGCGAGGGCAGGGGCGGGCGGCGGCGCTCGCGCGACTTCGACATTCGACACCACGTGACACCACAGTATACGTAAATTGGCCGATTTTAATATTTTTTTAAAATACGCATATCTCGCCTATTTTAATTTTTTTTTTGTTTTTTTTTATGCAGAAGGGATATAAATTAATTACTTTTTTATCTATTAAAATGCGTACGATGTTTAACCAGTCACCCTGTATAAAAGGAGAAGCTGACTGACTGACTGACTGACTGACTATCAACGCAGGGCCTAAACTATAAGGGTTAGAAACTTGAAATTTTGCACAGTTCCTTTTATAATGTAGGGGAGCACTAAGAAAGGATTTTTCAAAATTTCGGGTTTCACTAGTAAAATATAAATAATATAAATTTTGGGTATTGTCGCAGAAAAACTGGATAATTAGCCCGAAGGCACGTCGAACTAAGGGCTCTCTTGTGAGAGTCCAAACGGACAAGTGCATTTCATGTGTTAACATATTTTGTGTTCGACAAAAAAGGCTTAATACGTATTTCAAAATCTTTCCCCACCGACCAATCAGCTATCTTACTTTACACCCCGTCCACACGCATCCAATTTTTGGTCCAATTTAATCTATTGTTATTGCTGATATCTAAAGAAAAGGACAGGTATACAAATTGGCCAATTAGATTGGGCCATGTGGAAGAGGTGGACTTTACTCGCGATTTTATTATTTTTTTTATTTACAATTTAATTTTTTTATTAATAGTAAATCCTAACTTTATACTTTACTAATTACTTTATTAATCCCGCTTTCCCGTGGGAATTTTAGAATATGACAGTCATGTTCAGAAATCTTCGTCTTGTGCGGGATTCAAACCAACCATCCATATCAAGGGTCCATAAAATAGCCATTGCCAGTCACTCGACCACCGGGTCGATCAAACTAATTTAAAATCAGATATGTATCACTATCATCCCACTAATAATATAAAGGTAAAAGTTTATATATAGTTATTCTTCACACTCAAATGGATGGGCCAATTTTTATTTGGTAACTAGCTGATACCTTGAATAAACACTATATGCATACTTTATCCCGAAAACGCGATTCCCGAGGATTTTGTCAAGTCTGATAGTCAATGGCGTATTATAACGTAGATGGCGCTGCTGTGCATAAATACACGCAAACGAAGTTGTGTGGGTTTCGCTAGAGTTTAATATTTATATAGGTAAAAATCGAACGCCAGATGAACATGCCTTCTAAAGTTTAAAGATCGAGAAATATGTAAACCCATCAAAATATCGTCTACGAATGACGTTGCTTGACTCGTTTCATTCAATTTGAAACGTCCAAAGACGCTTACATTCTCAAAACTAGACAATAAATTCTTTTATGATTATTTGAAAGTCAAAAACGTAAGTAGAACGGAACGACATAGCCTCTTAACACTGGGCCAGAAGGTTGTTTATTGTACGTCAAAATTTAGAAAGTGCAAGTTACCTTTCTCTTATAGTGATTGGTGATTTCGCGCATGCGCTTTGATAATTTAGGGAGTCTGGGGCATGATAACTAAATAATGATGTGACTTTTTTGAGAAACTCGATGGTGAAGCCTGTGACGACCGTGACGCATGCGATTATCAGAATCACGGTCACGAATAACCGTGTATGTAAGATTTCTTGTCCATTCTTTTAGGTTGTCTGGAAGAAATCGCCTAGCGATAAGACCGACTATTGTACCGTGTATTACCTACTAAGTTTTTTTTGTATAAGGCTGACATCAGACGTACTGCATCGCAGCGACCGCGCGCGGTCGATATATTTAACTGCATACAGTTGTACATTCGACTTCGTGCAGTCATGATATTAACTGCACGCGGTCGGCTGCAGTCGAGTGAAGTCTGATATCAACTGCACTGTAATATCAACCCATAATCATCCCACTGCGGGGATACGGGTCTCCCTTCAATCAAAGGTGACTGCCACGCTGCTTAAATGCGGATTGGCAGATGCTAAGAGTTTTCAAGCCGATTGTCATCCATCAACAACAGCCTTGACCGACAGCTTAACGTCACTCCGGAGGATGGAGAAGCTCGAGATAACGAAACCCATCCAAACGCTGGCTAGGGTCGACGTCGCTTAACTTGCGTGTTCATATTAGAGTGCGACACACAGCGACGTCACTCATACAAAATAAGAAAGGGACAGAGCGTGAGTTTGAATCGCGATTGTATCTGCTTTTACGAGAATAGGGGCAGTCGAGGCGATTATCAAAATAACGAAAACGCAAGTCAAGCAGTGACTCTTAAGCCAGTATTTAGATGGGTTAAAAAACTTCGATAGTCCGTGTCGGCCCTGACTGCTGTCGATTGGATGACGGCCGTTAAGCCAAGTGGTTTTAACCTGCAGTTAAAATTAAAATTAGTTTCATTTCAGAAACTGACTGATAAACAATCAGATCTGTCAATTAGTTGCCTATCTGTCTACACTGATACCCATCTTTGCTTCTCTGCCAATGCCAAAAACGCAATGCGTGACACCCAACTTATTGTTCCACTAGGTCGTATACATAATATTTATACTGATACTAGCACTCCGCCCAGGCTTCATACGGGTGTTAGTAAGGCTTCCTAATGTTTTGAAAATTAAATACAATCTATGTCACTCAGCCAGGGAGAGCATAGATTTCCAATGGTGATAGAATTTTTTAAATCGATCCAGTAGTTTCGAAGCTTATTCAATGCAAACAAACAAAGCTATTATCTTTATAATATTAGCTTAGACTAGCTTGATGCCCGCGGCTTTACCCGCTAAATTGTACCCTTTTCCAGGCTGATACTTGGGATAAAAACGATTGATAAGTCGCCATTTAACCACGGGCATGGCCTGTCATAAATTGACATAAAGTTTACGAAAATAGGCTAGTTGCCGTAAAAAATATAATTAGTACCTACATCTTTTAGATTATTCAAAAATAAGGGCAACTCATTTTTTCTTTTGTAAATTTGACCAAAAATGACAAAGATATAGCTCATTAAAGTTACGTGTATCGTCACGCTGTGTGGCATTTTTTCGCACGGGGTGACGTCAAAGGCCCCCACTTCTAAATTTTTATGCCTTGTATCTTTGTTATTTTTTGTTTAATCGATAAAAGAAAAAATACGTGTCCAATATTTTTTTATAATCTAAAATAAGGACTAAATGTAATTATTTTGACCCTGGAAACAACCCTATTAGCTTCTATTTAATTTCAATGTAAATTGAGCCTTACAGAATTCACTATAAAAAGATAAGACAATGCTGTATTTTTTTCTTACAACAATGTTTATTTAAATTCAATCATCCATACTCATAGCATGAGTTCACCAATCTGTTGAGTCATGTAGATGTTATCATTTATTTACTAGCTTTTGTCTGTGGCTTCGCTGGCATGTAATAGTGACTTATGGCAACATTTTTTATTTCTTTCTTACAGACAGGAAGCTGAAATTTTTCACAGAATTGCCCTGTATTTTGGATAAGATGTGGTCTAATCTAATAAAATTCCCACGGAATACACAACTCAGTGGTTCTTCCCCTTCCAAACAGCTATGGATATATACATATAAGGACAAATCACACAGATTGAGCTAGCCGCAAAGTAAGTTCGAAACTTGTGTTATGGGATACTAACGCAACAATACTATATTTTATAACAAATACAATAAACATCCAAAATCCAGGTCGATCAGAAAAAAATAAAACATGTAAAATCCAAATTTTTTAATTATGACTAGATCTGTCTAATAAAGAAGGTGAAGGAGCTGACACAAGAGAGAGGAAAAAAGAGGCTGCTACACCAACAAGAGCGCTGTTCTATTTAAAGAGAGTTTGTCTAACCAGCGTCAATATTTATAAACAAAGAGTTTGTTCTTTAGTTTTGAGTGACCTGATAAACCTATAATAATATATCATTGAATATCGCATAAGTCCTTTATCTCTAGTAATAATAAAATGATTGGACACATTCTTCATGAATAATTTTATTTATTTTTATCGTAAAAAAGACCTCTAAAACAAACTTAATCATGGGATACAAAATTTTATTAAAAACTTATACAGTGAACCAATGAAAGAGGTAACCAGGGCTGTAAATATAATAATAAATAAATAAATATATAGGGACAAATCACACAGATTGAGCTAGCCCCAAAGTATGTTCGAAACTTGTGTTATGGTTATGATGCCGGACCGCCACCCAGGAGTCCCGGGTTCGAATCCCGATTGGGTCATGATGAAAAACAAACTTTTTCTGATTGGCCTGGGTCTTGGATGTTTATCTATATTTGTATTTGTTATTAAATATAGTATCGTTGAGTTAGTATCCCATAACACAAGTCTCGAACTTAATTTGAGGGCTAGCTCAATCTGTGTGATTTGTCCCTATTTATATATTATATTCTACTATGCTTCTCTACCTATGGGTTTTCTGATGTCACAGATTTCAAACCGCCTATTTTGGCTTATGGCTCGATTCGCATTTATCGTTAATATCGTCAGAGTCGCCTTGGTTAGAAGCAGTAAAAAGATCCACATTGATCATGAATAAAATTACATATAAGCTAAACCATATAATATTGAATTTAAAGCAAATTAAACCTAGATAGGTCACGGTCAACATTTTGAATTCCCGCCAAATGTAATAATTTATTACAAACAAAAATAGTTTTTTTTGGCTGCGTTACAAAAATATATATAACATTTCCTACTTACCCGAAATCTCGAGATTAAACTGAAAAAACCCATTGTTATCCTTTTAAGTTTAATTATTGACACAGCACTAAATTAAAATTCGTTTAAAGTTCGTTTTTATTCTAAAAATAAGTTTGGCAAAGGTCCGTGATGACGATCAACTTGTAAGAATTATAACCTAAAAATGAAACACCGATGCACGATCAGTTTTATTCTAATTAAAACTACACCGCGAATAAATTATTAAGGTCACATAGCACTATATTCGAATCAGTACAATATTTTTATAGATCTAATTTAGTATGTACGTCATCCAGAACAAAATAAACTGCATTAAAACATCTTTCATTTCATATCGAAACGACCGAACCGACAACAACTGACTGACTGACGTTGAGTTTTGACGTCTGTCTGACTGACATTAGAGTGACATTAGCATGACATATTAAAAATTAAAAACTTGTAGTGTTGTCCATTCGGTTCGTTATGATAACAGTTATTGATAACTAAACGACAACATAAAAAACGCTTTGTTTCGTAATGTGCGACGGCAAAAAAAAACAGAAAGGCCTTTGTTTTAAAAATTCTATTTTTAGCAAATTTGGCAAACAATAGCCAGTCAGTACAGTACAGTCTGCGTAATGAAAGTCCGTCAACAGTGATTAAATCTTAAATCACAATAATTTAAAAAAAATATGCCTTCAAAATGCTTGCAAATAAATCTGTTCAATACAACAGGGTGGATTTGGCAAGTGGAAGTTTCTAAAGCAACTGCGGATCTGCCTTGAGGTGGGGTGGGGTGTGCGCGGCGCGAGGTAACGGCAAACTTGAAACGAACGGGTAGTATAACGGCCATTCTTCGATTAGCTAGATTTTGTGCGTCCGGGCTTGTATATTCGTATTATTATCAAATTCAAAAAGGGAAATATTTTTATATGTTAGTTAGCATCCATGTCTAGCTGGTAACAAAAACATAGGCCCCGATTACATAGTTATCTGGCTAAATTAATTTCACAAACCTCTGTTCTCTAAGCACCGTACACTGTCCGCACCCCAAAATGTGGTTAAAACTTGCTTGTAACTTTTATGATGTACGGATTTTATTTTTTCTATTCAACATTTTAATGAGTATTAGGCAACGGGTATCACATGAAAAAATATCCACTCAATAAAATCAGTCTGTAAATAATTATCATTGAGTAACCGCATGTCCGAACTAAAGTTATAATTGCCGTGACGTTTTCTTTTCGAGGGTGCACATTCCTAATTACGATATTTGGCACATAACTACTTGTACACGTCTCAAGCCCTCAGTTTCTGCCGCGGTCTTGCAGCAGGTGCAGGTCTTTTACGTTAGTGTATAAGTCAATGAAGCACGTTAGTATATAATTACCGTATCCTTCGTTCAAAACTTTTCTAATTATCGTGTACTTAATTTTATACTAGATTGGTTGAGGTAGACTCTAATTGTTTATATAAATAGAGACAGTGGTTTGGTCTCAGTACAGTGTTGTAATGCAGTATTTCAATACTCTGTAGGTTTTCGAAAATTTTATGAAAAATCGGCGTTTTCTAATTACCGTATACCAATTACCATGTATTTCTAACTACCGTTGTATGAAATTATTAAACTTTTGCTGTGCCGATTTAGTTCCAAACTCCTTCCATTTCCTCAGTTACTCCAGCTACTTTCATGTCATTTCTCACGCCATCACTCCATCTCTTTTTTGGCCTACCCCTGCCCTTCCATCCATCCACATTCATTCTTGGCACCCTCTGGGTCACATGACTGTCCACCCTGCGCATCATATGGCCAAACCATCTCAGTCTCTGACCTCTCTTATCGGTTACAGGCGCCACCTTTAAACTCCCCCTTATGTGTACATTCCTGACTTTGTCCCTTCTCGTCACTCCACACATCCATGACAAATGTCTTTCGATCTTTGATTGCGCTGTTTAGCCATTCTGTATAGTTTTTTCTGACCTAGTTCATTATCTAATTCATTATATACTTTTTCTTCTACCCCGGATTTGGAACTCGCAACCACCACCTTTGCCCGTCTCCTCGCCTCGTTATACCTCTCCCTCAATTCAGTTTTCCTATGATCATGTCACGTAACTCTGCCATTCCTTGAATGCACTCTTTTTGATTTTTAATGCTTTTTGGACACTTTCGTTCCACCACCACGTTTCCTTTTCAATTTTCGCCCACCTCGTGTTTCCCCAAGGACTTCTTTTGCAGCAGTTCTTATTGCTTTAGCCATTTCCTTCCAATTAGCATCAACATTCATACCTCTTATCGTGTAGTTGTGTCTATACATGTCATACATGTCATTTTTATTATTATTTTAAATAGACATAATGATCTTTTCTAATTACCATTACATTAAGTAATAGATTTATCTAATTACCGTACCCATGAAATGTTTAAGTCTCATTAACTCGGAAACCGCTTTTAATAAACGAATGCCATTTTAATTGTTACATTCGCATGTTTCATGAGTTATATATTTCAATCCTTTTAAAACAAACTAGAGAAAAATAAAAAAGGGTACGGTAATTAGGCGAAGAACGCCTAATGTCGAGAATGACCGATAACTTAATAGCTGCAGTCAAGGTAGGTACTGTGCTTGTAATGGCGTATCCAGACGCTTGGCAAACAACGGCGAACAGCGAACACAAACAGCAAACACGAACGTGTGGACAGCTGTTTGTCTATTTTTGTTTGTGTTTGCCAGTGTTCGGCGTCGGTGTCGGTTTTTGTGCACAAATCAAAGGGTGTTCGACGAACATGTTTGCGATGTATCCACACGCTTGTGAAGCAGTCAGTAGTAATTGCTTCCTTCTTTTTCTGATTATAATTTATAAGTAGTTGTCAAATTATTTAAATTTCAATAAAAAATTATCTAGGTACTGTTTTTATTTATTTAATAAAAATATTAAGGTATCTAATCCTAGTTTTTTATTAAATTAGAAATAATTTTATTTATTGTTTCAGATTTTTTTTTCTTTTTATCTTTTTTGAGCTATTTTCCATAGAAGTTTTTAGGCAACTAGCCGTTCATATTTTGAAATTGATTTTTTGAAAGAAAATTTTCACCTTCCAGGCCAGGTGGGATTTGAAGTAATTGGAACCCACGACCCCTCGATATCCGGCCGACTGCTCTCCTTCTTTTTCGTTTATTTTCATTTTCCTTTTTTTTTTTTATAAAAGCAAAATTAAAAATTTTGAACAAACCCACGACGGTTTAAACGTAGTTGAAAAAGGATAAAATAATTTTAAAACCCCCGACTTAAAGAATTTATGCTATGAATTTAATTTAAAAAACCCCAAGAAAATCCGCCGGGGGCTGCCATCGCTATTTTAAATTTCAACATAAATATAAATAAGTATTCAAGTTACTATAAAACTGCGAAACTAGTTCATTTAATGGCAGCCCCCGACGGATGTATATATTTTACTAGCTTTTCCACGCGGCTTCGCTCGCAGTTAATTTTTGACATAGCTATCGTTTGACAACAAAACAACCCATAGCACGACTTGTGGCACCATCTGTTTGCCGATAACCCATCCCATACAGCTCCCTTTAGATTAGAAAAAATATTTTCCCATTGGAATGACATACTTTAACGGGATAAAAAGTAGCCTATGTTGGGCTCTGTTCCTCTGTCAATATAATATAAAAAAAATCATAATGATCGGCTGATTAGTCAAGCCGTGAAGGAATAACAAACAAACAAACAAACTCACTTTCTCATTTATATTATGGATTTGGATCGTAACTGTTGTTTACTCTTCTAAAGTTATCTAAAGCAACTAAACTAGTGATATAGTTAAGTATTTAAAGCAAATACAAAAATCAAAAAGAATGTCAAAAAGTCAAACAGGTAAAATATTTTATTAAGTTATGGTAATAAAATATACATTTGAAATAATTTAAATTTATTTACATTAAGAAACTCTTAAAATTGTACATATCTTCTTCCTCCTAATATAATTTACACATAAAGATGATGACTCCTAAGCAGTTTCGTTTTTCTCAACAATCTTTCCAGTTAGGAGTATAGCAATCCGTCAATTGTGTGACATCCTGGTTTTCTAAGCCATCTTGCCTTCCATCGGAGTCTACACATCTGCACATACCTCGTCGACATTGTATTTTTCTAAAGTTTCCGTTCTTACAACACACAGGCTTTTCTGTAGATGTTTCCATAATACGTGATGTTTGAGCACATTCTGAAACAGTGACATATTTTTTTTAAGATATAACATTTGTGATTTATAAGCCGGAACGGTAATGTGAGATTGCTAAGCAAAGTTATTTAGTATGCTAAGGCCAGGGTTGCCAGATTGGGGGTTTTTTTCGCGATTTTGGGGAAAAATTTGACTCTCGGCGAAAAACTGGGGAAATAGAATCTTTGGGGAAACTTTTGGGGAAATAAAATACGTGATGGGGAATTTTGGGGATTTTTTTGCACTTTTAGAAACCAAGACTTAAAATAGAATCAAACGCACTTCCCTCTTTTTTGGACTAACATCCTGGCTAAAGTGCAACAATCAATCCAGAGCCATTTAAAAAGCAGCTACTGTCTCTCTCTCTACTATTCTATAAAATTATCTAGTTTTATGTTTTGTTTTGAACGTTTTGAACCTCTACTCTTTTGTTTTGAACGTTTTGAACCAAAGAGGAACTCACTTGATTTGCCATCTCTCTAGGGTATACTGCCTTTTGCTTCAAATTGCTGTTTCTCACGTAATTGTTAAGGAGGGAAGTCCTTTCAATACTTCCTACTCCGACTATCTTCTTTCTGATTAAATTCGTTGTGAGTTCCAAGACAGCTGTAGTTTTCTCCCCCGGGACGTCAATAAGCTTCATTGCTTATTGTCTATCTGAGGTCGCCGTTGTTGATCCTGGCTACACAGGAGACACAGTGGTGGGAATGTGTGGTGGGCTTGTCCCGAACCAAAGAGGAAAAAACCTTATCGGAGTTGAAGACGAACTTGAGGATGATATTCCTGAAATTCCTACCATGGATAAGTGACTATGATACTGAGATAACTTTTTGACAGTGCGAGTCATATGGTCTCGTCTAGGCAACATTTTACATGAAAATGTTTTTGGTGGGATTTCATTTCTTTTTGTAAGTTGCTTATATTTTTTTTTTCTTTTGAGGTGAAGTTCCAAGTTTTATGATATTTTTGTTGTCTGTGTACTAATACTAGCATACATACAAACCAAATTTCAGCTTTTAGGATATTAGGAATCGGAAATCTCATACAAACTTCCATCCCCTAAATTAAAGGGTTGGGGGATGAAAGTTCCAAGTTTTATGATTTTTTTGTTGTCTTTGCAGTAATATTAGCTTACATACCAAATTTTGGCGTTCTAGGACTTCAGGAAGTACCTTAAGAATTTTGATGATCAGTGAGTCAGTCAGTGAATCAGTGACGAAATGGGGGGTTTTTAGACATTAATAAAATCTAAAGTATAATAGCTACGACATTCAAATTTTAAATATTCAATGATTGTACTGGTGTCATTGTATCTTGAAATTTTTTAACTATTTAGCATCATCCAAACCAAAGTTATGAGAGTTCAAAAAAACGACAAAACGTTTCGAGAAAAGGTAGGTGTGTGATTTACGGGGTGGGGAGTTGGGATACCTCCACGCGGTCCACCCTGGTAACGTCGGCGAGTAATTCCTTAGTTTCTGGACCCAACTCTGGAATTACTTGCCGACGGCCAAATTCCCGACGCGGTGGGTCTGCTCCCCGTGCTCCTACCTTGGATGGAGTACGTGGGATGCGGACAAATCCGCTCCCCCTTGCATCCGTACTGGTGCTGGGGGTGGAGCGACTGAGGAGACAACCTCGTTAAAAAACAAGAGGTGGAGCCGGCCACGCTTGGCTCGGCCGGCTGTATGATGAGCGGTGGTGGACTCGTTCGCTCGCTGATCCTCCCCAAAAGCGTCTTCGCCCCGACTGGTGTCCGGGCCTACTCCACCCGTTGATACCGGGGGCGACCTCCGTATGGTGGAACGCGGAGGCCCTGCAGACACTGGGTCTCGCCAACCCAGACACTGCGGGGGGCGTTAAGGGTTGGGTCACATGGGCGAATGAGACCACCCTGGAAGAGGGAGTGCGCGGTGGCGCAAAGTGTCACAGAGTCCACTAAGTACGTAGTGGACGCTGTGGCACTTGGAGTGGCGCAGGAGGCGCGGTGGAGGAAGAAAACCTCGTTAAAAAATTGAAGAAGAGGGGCCGGCGGCTCGCAGAGATGGAGGGGACCCTTGCCCAGCCGAGACGGCGAGCCGGGGAAGGCCCGTCGTCTTGAGGGGGCAATGGTCCTCGGTGTCGGCAGTGCACCTGGATGCGGTGTGCTGCTGACGGGGCGTTCCGGGGAGAGCGGGTCCGGCCAGTTTAACTTTGGCCGGACGGCCCTGGCGGGGTCGCGGACGTATCACAGTACCCGTGGCCCCGTCACTTAGGGGGCGAGTGGCATCCCATCAGTTTTTTAGTGGTAAGTCCCACAGTCCCCACCGCATATTCCCCGGGCGGTGGGGCTGCTGCAAAGCATTTTTCTGACGATAATATAAAAAAAAAAAAAAAAAAAAAAAGGTGTGTGATTTACAAAAATAGTATGGAAAATGACTGATAGCTGTCAAATGTGTAGAACAATAGACAAAAGCGACATCTGAAGTGAGGAAAATGCAGTTTTTAACCCCTTTTATTTGTAACAAAACTTTTGGGGGTTTTTTGTTGAAAACGTATCATTTTGGGGAAAAATAAAAGTCAGTTTGGGGAAAATTATAAAATTGAATCTGGCAACCCTGGCTAAGGCAGAGATAAGAGACAATTAAAACCTCGTACAGTTTCCATGAATAGTTAGATAACGCAGTTACATTTTCCTGACTCTAAAGGATGCCACTATGCTAATAGTATTGTGATATAAAAAACTGAAAACTTACTGCAGTCCATGGTTTGGTATTCTAGTGTACCGTGTTCCGCTTCATAATCGTCAATTTGATCACCACGTTCATCTATGCAAATTTTTCTGGAACAATAAATGGTTACTAAATTATATAAAACTAGCGAAACCCGCGCAACTTCGTTTGCGTGTATCCCGCTTTCCCGTGGGAATTTTGGAATGTATGATACTTTAAAACCTTCCCCTTGAATCACTCTATCAATTAAAAAAAAACGCATCAAAATCCGTTGCGTAGTTTTAAAGATTTAAGCATACAAAGGGACATAGGGACATAGGGACAGAGAAAGCGACTTTGTTTTATACTATGTAGTGATGATTATTATGATAGTGTGGTTTCGTAGCGTAGTCAAGAAGTGGGTATTGCATGCAAGTTACAAGAATATTTTGTTAAACATGAAAATTATTCTGCTCACAGGACACTGTCATTTCAGGTATTGATTTTCTAACCTACTCTGCTTGAGAATTATATTCCAGACGCCTATCGATATAGGTGTTAGGTTTTGTTTGGATTTGAACAAGCATTATTTAATTAAGTAATTCTAAGTTAAAACTGTATGCGTTGTACATAGTAGTTCAAATAATCAATTTTTCTTTCAAGTCTTCAAAATAGAACCACTTTTTTTTGTTTAAACTAAAATAGAATAGAGAGAAGAACTTACGTCCCATTTTCAATAATAGCGGTCCTCTCAAATGTACCATCAGGTAAACAACCAGGAATAGAATTGAAGAAATCCATGATAAATCCATTCTCTCTGCTCTGTTCGATCCATTCTGCTCGTTCTCTTAACCTTTCAAAACAGGGTGTTGTATAATTATAAGGTGATTCACCAATACTTTGTTCTGGAAACAGGTCTAGGTCAGCATCGTCTGGAATCGAAAGAATTATTTCTGAGTATGTTTAAAATATAATAAGTTTAGATTTGAGTAAGGAAAGTGCTCATTTCTATAATATTTTTATTTTATTTTCTTTGTACTACAAGCATTACAGTCGGTAAGAAGGTGTTTCTTCGTTTGTCCTTTCCTTACGTCATCGTCGAAACGAACCTGATTTTTTTAAGGGCTAGTTAAAGGTCTTAAGTGTAACATAACCAGATCATAACCGTCTTAATGATAAAATTGAAGCAAGATTATATTAATCTATTAACAATTACATTTTTATTCAATTAAAACTTGTTTAGCGGCGCTTGGCACTTTTTTTAGATGGGTAAAAAATTTAACTCGCGCCAGATCCGTAGCCTGATTGAAAAAGCGTAAGATACCCTAACCATTCCAAAATATTTAAAAATTCACAACGTTGATGTTTAAGTTTTCACTTCTGCCGGCACTCCCGGAGTGCAACCCGTCCTTTTTTTTTCTTATTAAATTTTTGGGAGACTTCCTTCTAATTTTCATGGAGTGCTAAATATTATTACTATACTATTATGATATAGTTTCTCATCATATTGTCTCTTCTAAAGCCGATACTGGACCAGCCAGAGTGATAGGGCTTTGCGTTCAGCAAAATTCCACGTTCTAAGAATTTGAAACATTAAATATTCAGAAACTTACAACAGATTAATTTTGTGATAGGATCCTCTTGTAAATTGATCGTTCTGTTTTCCCCCACCATTATGCGGCCAGTGATAACGTTCACACAGTAACATAAGTTATTTATACATTGCACAGGATTGAAGTTTCCATCTGAGGTGCATCTTGGTCCAATAACCGGTTCAGGTACTCCATCGCTTATGGACATATCAATTTTTTCATGGAACTTGGCGCATCCTGTTTAAAATCACATAAATTATTATTACCTATTCGGCGGTACAGTGACTAAAAATAGTTATTTTATTCCAAGACTTTAGATTCGGATCCCACGTGAGATAAACGTAATTTTTCTACATGTTTATTTGTCTTGATCTATATATTTAGTTTCTAAAAGTTATTTATACAGAAAGCAAGAAAATATTACATAATAATTCAAATTCAAAGCTATTAACTATATTTAAAATTAACAAAAAATATTTAATTATTCTAATATTAGGTTTCTGTCTAGTACTCATAATTCATAATACAATATTTATTTAGTTTGACACTAGATGGCGTAGTGAAATTCGTATGAAGAATGCATAAGTACCTCCTTCTCTTATTACTCACCACATTGCATATTCTGTGTCGTAACAGTTCCTAAATACAATGATTCACCGAACAAGCGTTTGCCTCCTTCCGACTGACAGAAACAACTGAAAAAACACAGAAAGAAACAACTGAAAAACCAACCAATATATTAAAAAACAAAAAGTTATTAAAACATAAAGAACTGGTAAGAAAAGTATTTTTCAGAAATAAGGCAGTATTGTGACTAAAAGGAGTAATTAAAAGGAGTTCCCAGCTACAAGTTAACGATACATGTGTACCTAATCTATACTTATATTTTAAAGAGGAAAGATTTGATTGTTTGTTTGTTTGCATTGAATCGGCTCCGAAAGTACTGAACCGATTTCAAAAATTCTTTCACCAGTAGAAAGCTACATTACAGGGAGTGGCATATACTATATTTAGTAGGTATATAGGCTATAGCTATAGCTTTTCCCGAAATTCAACGTGGTTCCCACAAGAACGGGGCCGGGACTTCACGCGGACAAAGTCGCGGGCAAAAAAGCTAGTGTAAAATATACTGATTAAAGATTTTTCATTAAAAGAATAAAGATTTTATTGTGAAGTTAAAGTTATTTGTGTTTGATTATTGGATACACCTTGTTCCATTTATTTAGTAAAAGCTACTTACGTTTGCGTAGGAACACATGATATAGCTGCAAAGTTACCCTTGCCATCACATTCTGGTCTCTCTTCTAATGCACCAATCGACCCTGCAGCATGTTTTCTATCGAATTCATCTTGAGCAGTATGGCATGGAGTGGTCACTGGAAAATGAATTATATCTTGTAATTTGTCAGGAAATAAGATTTACATAATATTATATTATATAAGACATTAGTGTAAAAGTAGTACATAGATTTGAGATATTTTCGTCAAAATACACAAACTTAAAAAAACGATAATAAAATCTTAAAAACTTAATTCGTGTCGATTTTGTGAGAGCATAAAAGCTAATTCATTAATTTATCAATAGATGGCGCTGCTTTCGTAAAAAAACTCCTGAAAATACATAATTGTATCTTGACTTTCGCCATTTCTTTTCCCAGTGATCATTTTGCTTTGTTGGTAAATGGTTGGTAAATGGTGGTAGTTTATACAGTAGCTTATTTATTTTTTATGTAACACAGAAGAACAAAATTAGGCCCTCACGGGCATACATACAGAATAAGGAATTTTTATAAATTAATTATACCGGGAATTAACGCGATCATACCTTGATATTGCCTGACGTTTCGACCAGGTTGCACCGGCCGTGGTCACACGTGGTGGCACGTGGTCGCCTGTGACCACGGCCGGTGCAACCTGGTCGAAACGTCAGGCAACATCAAGGTATGATCGCGTTAATTCCCGGTATATTATTAATTTATAATAATGCAACGCGAAAATTTAAAGGTTATTAAGGAATTTTTGATTTAATTTGACTACAAATCATTATTTTTTTATCAATAACAATGCTTACTTCTTTCACAATAATTGAAACCATCCGCGTGCGCTTTGCACGTAAGCCCATGACCACATCTTCCCACGGTTGTGCCCGTGCCGGGGCCACCAAGACTGCAGTGTTCATTCTCTCCTGGAATTAGTACAATATTTGTCCTATTTACAAAATACTTTTATGAAAACGAGTGTTATGTTGCTATTGTAAAAAGCTACGTAGTAACAGTTATGAAAAATCCAAAGTAAAATAATGATAACCGTTATTATTAGTGTTATGTATACTAGCGCTATTTCTTCATTATAAAACCGTAACTGTTATAATAGCAGATACAGGAAACAGCTCATGCCTAGTCAAGTTGTCAATCTACTTTTGACAGCTCTTTAGTATTGTCTTTATTTATTATCTGTGTTTGCTTTTTGAACCAAGGACAACGAGGACAAAACGTCGTTATTTCTTCCATCCAAGTTCCAAGAAAGACTATTTCTGCATCTGCCGTTATCAAGAGATAACATTGATGTAGAGATATAGATTTTTGATGAACACGGAGATTTCCCCTTTTGTCCTATCCTCTCATTTTGAGAAGATTTAATAGAGAAGATGTTGAGATCTCTTATTATTTCTTTCTTGTGGAAGGAAATGATTGTCTTGCTGCTTTAAAATTAATTTAGCTGGCAAGAAACTCTTTTTACATAATAAATTACAAATATAAAGTAGGTACCTATTAGCAGCGTTTGATAGCTTTGTTATCATATTATTAAATCCTTATTTTACTCAAGTAGAATATTTATTTAGGGTTTGAGTTTTGTACGGGCTTAAATGGTAATTAATTAATTTATCACTAGATGGCGCTGCTTTCAAGCATGGCAAGTTATGAATTTTAGCACTAATAAAACATAAATTCAGTCTAGTCAAACACTGGAATAGGCATATTCGTAGGATAAATTACTCGTTTAACAGACAGTTTTAAAAACACATTTTAATTTTAAATTTTACTAAATCTCTTTTCTTCTTTAGTTTGACACTTGACAGTGACACAGTGTTGCCAGTTTTAGAGGTTTTCCCTAAAACCTAGGGGTTTTTTGAGGTCGTTGAGGTTTTTTCGAGGTTCCGATGTTACTAAATCTTTCTAGGGGATTTTCTGAAGGTTTTCACAATTTTTACAAACTTGATTTAACACCAATTTAGTTGACCAAAGGGATGGGAAGGAATGAATGGGATATCAAAACTTGATAACTGGCAACAAATTCAGTTTTTTTTCGCGAATTCCTGTGTGGCTTGCTTGCTGCTAACTTCGTTAGTTGGGTTTTTTTTCTTTTTGGGTCAAATCACAGAAAATTTTTCTTTAAATATAAGTTTTCTTTACACAAATTTCACAATTCACTTTTCACAATTTCAATTTTCAATTTCACAAAAAACGTCAGAGGATTTTCATAATCATAGTTGGGATTCTAGGGGTTTTTTCAACTTAACTAGAGGGAAAGGTGAAAAAAAATCTGGCAACACTGCAGTGACAGCTATAATTTCTTATGTCATTAACTTTATAAATACGTTTCAGAAACTGTATGTCAACCTCGCCTAACCAAATATCAATACTTACCGTAAAACGGTAGACAGTAATCACAGCAATTGCAGGTGGTAGGTGATGGTAGCCACAATCCAGAATGCGTTGCATTATTGGCACGACAGTCCTCCGCTGGTGATGTACATCCTACTTCGTGCATGAACGTCTATGTCAAAAAATTTAACAAATTTCAAGAGGGAGGCATGTAATCCTTAAATGTCGGAAGTTGTTGAAAAGACCTATCTAACGATACCCCACAATATGGGGTGGGCGTGAAAAAAAATTCATTTCCACTTTACTTAAAGGGGAAAAAAAAAATATTTTTAAAAATTTTGTTCTACCACTTTGTTAGCATTGATAATATGTGTATAAGTACATAGTATGTAAGTACATATACCTAATTCAGCTTTCAAGAAGGCGCTAGACCGCGGATGGACAGACAGACAGACGGACATGGCGACACTATAAGGGTTCCTTGTAGTTTACTACGTATCCCTAAAAAGGTTTAAAAACACTCAAAATAAGTGTTACAGGAATAATTTTATTCTATACTAGCGAAACCCGCGCAACTTCGTTTGCGTGTATCCCGCTTTCCCGTGGGAATTTTGGAATGTATTATACTTAAAAACCTTCCTCTTGAATCACTCTATCTATTAAAAAAAAACGCATCATAATCCGTTGCGTAGTTTCAAAGATTTAAGCATACAAAGGGACATAGGGACAGAGAAAGCGACTTTGATTTATACTATGTAGTGATCAGTTTAATAATGTGTGAGCCGATATAGCCGAGCTGCTCCAGCAGTTAGCCATTACAGGCCCGGTGGTCGAGTGGCTAGCAATGGTCACTTTATCCCAAGGGCCGCGGGTTCGAATCCTGCGCAAGGCAAACATTTGTGTGCATGAACATGTCTGTTTGCCTTGGTCTGGGTGTTTTCTATGTATAATAAGTATTAAGTATTTATTTACAAAAAAAAAGTATTTAAGTATATATTATAACAGCAATCTAGTGCCCATAGTACAAGCTTAGTTGCTTAGTTTGGGACTTGATGGCGTTGTGTGATTCGTCCAAGAATATTTATTTATTTATTGGGTAATTTATTACAATATTTAAGTAAACTAAACAAACGGTTCGAAAGAGCTTATATTATTATTAGGCCTATTTGAATTAAAAAAAATATTTTTAATTTTGAATGTGTTATAGAAGAGCGGTGGCCCCTGACACAAGCTTACCAGCTTACTTACTACTCATAGAAGTAGGAGGGCGCGGGGCGCGCGCGCCTTTTTGAATTGACTGATTGACACCATGGTGTCAATCGAGTAACATTTAATTGGGACGTGGTCGATTGACACCATGGTGTCAATCGAGTAACATTTAATTGGGACGTGGTCGATTGACACCATGGTGTCAATCACGGGAGGGGTTTATTGACTTCCTTGATTGGAACCACGATTTTTTTTTTTTAATAATGGGTTTTTTGTGCAGTCGGATAGAAAATACTTATTAAAATGAATCAAATCACTGGTACTCAATATTAGTATAATTAAATTATGTACAATTGAATGAGATTTATATTTACCAAAATGATTAAATATTATTCAAACAAATTAAGTCATATACAGTCAATCAGGGGAAATAATTCGTGTAGTTTTTACACAGTTATACCTACGTGATCTGTATGCCTGTTTTCCAACCTTTTCCATAAAAACAAATTTTAATAACGGAATTTCAGTACGAAAAAATAGATTGAGACGAAAGATGTAATAAGGTTGCCCTTAAGTGAATAAGAAACAATATCAATATTGCCATTTCCACCAATTTATTTATTTATTCGGACATCAAAACAAATTACAACCAAAAAATTATTAAATTACAATAATTATACAAGATTAATTCGAGATTGCAATTCTAAATTATGTTGACACTTAATTATAACAGTTTGTGAACTATTAATAAAAAGATGCAAAAAATTAAATCAAAGTAAATACAATATTACATACAAGTGAATAGATTGATTGATTGAATTTAACTTGACAAATAACAATATTTAATTACTTACTAATATTATCGATGAAATATGATTCAGTCCGTTTTGTAGTTCAAATTTTAGCTGTTTTTCCGAGATCACGAACAGAATAGTACGATATTATGAAATCATTTGTTTGAATATTCTCAATTTTTTCTCAGATGTCAAAATAAAATTTAAATCAAAAGGAGTATGATATCAACTTTGAAGAAAATTACCCACACAATACCTTACTTTCGAGAATTTTAATAAAATACGACGTCTTTCATCAATCTTCTTATAGAATTTCATGCAAATAAGATATCACGTTGTCCCATACGTATTTTATCCCCCTTTTCACTCCCGAGGGGTAGAATTTCGGAAAATTCTTTCTTATCGGATGCCTACATCATAGAAAAGAACACACCTTCCAAGTTTCCATTTTTACGATCAGCGATTTGGGCTGTGCGTTGATTCTTAGTCAGTCAGTCGTTCAGGACAAAAAAAAATGTATAGGTTTAAAAACGTAAGTAGGATATACATAATTTGTTTAGAAGTTAAAACTATAAAAAAAATTACGTGCCCTTTGACACTAACCGATTATTCAAAGTATGTCGCTACGGTATTGATGGGTTTATTATATATTATATGTCATAAAACATTTTTATTTTATTTTTTGGAGTTAACACTATTAGAAATAAATTCTTTTTAAATTGCGATATAGGTAATTTAAAAAAGCATGTTAGCACTTTTTTACATAACTGTTTAGTTTCAATAAAATGTACTTGGTTCCAATCGAGCAAGTCAAAAAACGCCTGATGTGATTGACACCATGGTGTCAATCGACCACGTCCCAATTATATGTTACTTGACTGACACCATGGTGTCAATCAGTCAATTCAAAAAGAGTCCTTCCGCGATTGACACCATGGTTCCAATCCCTCGTGGTGTCAGTCGCTGAATTACCCATAGTTACGCCGCCGCCATTAGGGTGATTCAATTCTTTCTTAGCAAGATTCCGTCCGCCTTTTTTTCTAGGTCCATGCACGGACCGCCCTCAGTCCAGTCATATTCAACAAAACAACTAGAAGTAAAATGTAATAATATTTATAAAACTCACTCGACAAAATCCGTTCTCGCACAACACATCACAATTAACAATATTAATTAAATATAACAACAAACATAAAATGACAGTCGCCATTTTGTCACTGGTAAAATAACACTGATTTCAATTTATCGTTTTCGATAATTATTTATATCTGATAAATATTTTAATGACTAATATTAAACGTAATTAGGTATTATCTATAGGATATTATCGTGCTAGGTAGGTAATCTATATTAATGTCCTAACAAAGGAGTTTTGGTGTTTTTAATGGCGAAAATATTTTTAGTCTTTCTCAGTACTTAGTAATAATTTCAACTGAGAGGAAGGGTGAAGGGGTTTATATTACCGACTGTTGGTACACTTTATAACTGCCTGTAATTAAGAACTAGTATACTTACTATCAGCTAATTCTTCTTTGCGTATATTACAATATTTTGTGTCAGTTCAATTTCAATTTGAGTAGAAACTTTGAATTTTTAGAAACGAAATCAAAACGGATGACTGTACACGATTGGTATAGGTAGATTGGATGTATCTATGTTGCATGTGCAGTCAGTCAATGAAAATAAATATGATTTAAATTTTCTAAATATTGCTGGATTTTTTATTGATCGATAGTACTAATATTGTACTATGTAGGTAATTACTTATGTACAAAGTTTAATAACGATTCTTACATTATTAGTATAAAAATCTTTGTTCTCTACCCTGGTGACCCCTTTCATTGGTATACATGCAGGATTTTACGTCGGTCCTTGTCGATACGTACGACGAGTTATCATTATTAAATAGGTAGATATAATTTGTAACATCAAAACTCCAAGATGTTTTACGTAATTTTCAAGAACCTTCCATACATTAATCCCTATGTAAACTGCACCACATCTTAGTATGTAAACACACTTATAAAACTCTTAGTGTTATCATTATCAACAAGATAACAAGATTCAGATAAAGTAGATAACGTCAGTTAACAGCCTCTAATATAATGAACTTTTCATAACTTAAAATGTAATGTTCTATATTTTACTACAATTTATTGTGGTTTTTAAAAAAATATTTCTCAAAGTTTTAGTACAATTTCCTTACATTTTACTACAATTGCCATGGCTCGACTGGGGCAGTACCTCACACTGGCCCCCAATTCTCGTAACAAAATCCGATTCTATTTCGATTCAAATTCAATCGAGAGGTAGGGCACAGCGGACAATCCGCTCAAATCAGAGCAGCCCGTCTGGGGAAGGACCTCCTTACAGAAGATCGTAGCCAAATAGCATTGGTCTCGACTTCTCGAGTCTCGGCCATGTTGTGTTTCTACGGCGAGTAAGGTCTCCAGAGCTCCATTTGGGAGTTGGGAGGGTTAGCAACGCGTGAGCGTGAGTGATACCCCCGGTATTGCAAGCGTCTATATCCTACGGTGATGCTTACTTACCATCAGGCGGGCCGTATGCTTGTTTGCCACCTTTATGGCATAAAAAAACAGTCACTTTTGAAAGAAGCGTGATAACCAATTTATAGCTAACTTGTCTACATTAGTCAACGTTTGACCGTCAGTTTCTATAACGCATTTTAAGTTAATGACACTATAAAATATAGCTGTCACTGTCAAGCTAAACAAGGAAAAAAGAGATAGCTAGAGACTTAAGGTGGAATTAAAATTAAAATGTGCAACTGGTAGATAGATAAGTACAAAATATGTAACCGCTACCTAACCTAATTTTTCTTATTTGAATTGGCAGTAATTAAAGTATTTCAACGCTATTTACTGTATAAAACAAATATTTAATGATAAGAATTTGATAATTTCACATTGCCACATGCAAATGCCAAAAAATACATGAAAAAATATACAGCAAGGTTTCTTGATAAAATTATATAAATGTCAGTGTAGACATAGAATACTTACCTATTTGTACTTACTTCCATCTAAGGTTAGAATGTTTACAGTCAATTTCTGCCCTCGTTCCACTTTTCCCTTATAATGAATTTTCATTTTAATTCTGCATTAGCATTCTCTTTTTTAGAGTTCGGTACCTCAAAAGGAAAAAACGGAACCCTTTTAAGATCACTTTGCTTGTCCATCTATCTATTCGTTTGTCAAGACCCCTTTTCTCTGGAACGCATGGAGGTATCAAGCTGAAATTCATATCAAATACTCAGGGGCCCGATTCTACTAATACAAATGCACCAATGGACTTGAAACAATAAGTTAAGTTATTTAAGTCCATAACAAATGTCAAAAACTATTCCACTGATACACTATCGGCTTTCTTTTGAGACACGATTGAGACACCATTGAGAGTCCATTGGTGCATTTGTGTTAGTAGAATCGGGCCCCAGGTCTACTGTCCCTGGGAGCTGTGAAAAATTATATATTTTTATAATATTAGTAGGATGTGCAAGATAGATTTTAACTATTTTTATTACAATGGACCAACTATTTTACATTAAAAACAAACAGAAACAATTTTATTTATATACAAAAACAATTTCATCAAAAACAAAATGTAATTTTTAGGACTAAAAGTGTTGCTATCCTTGTCACTAATAGTAAACCAAGGAGGGACAACAACATCTTTGGTCCTGTCAAAATGAGTTTAGTTAAATGTATTAGCACGAATACACAACTAAATATTTGACAGTTCTTTGAAAACTTGAAGCCAGTGTTATGGACGAGTCGAGAAGATTCCTTTTCAGCGTAGACATCTTCTGCTTCCATCGTTGAGCCAGCATCCGTTCATAAAGAGAGCAACTCCATGACAGTGTGTTCTATAGCAATACTGTCGACGGATAGCTCTCTTCATTAACAGAGTATCGTGGCGAATCCATGTGGCGAATCCACTTTTACTTCCATGGTCCATTCTTCTTCAATTGACATGGTTCAGTTTGAATATTATATACTACTGAAAATAAACTAAGAGCATCAAATTTTAAGTTTCTAAAAAAAACTAACATAACAGATACTAACTTAACGATACTATATTTTTATAAAAAACTAGCTGTGCCCGCGACTTCGTTCGCGTAGTGGTCGAAATCACTATCGCGATATGAAATGAAATTTTCTCCGTTTTTGCAACATTTTTCACTGATGCTTCGCTCCTATTGGTCGCAGCGTAATGTCATAGCCTTCCTCGACAAATGGACTATCCCACACAAAAAGAATTTTTCAATTCGAACCAGTAGTTCCTGAGATTAGCGCGGTCAAACAAACAAACTCTTCAGCTTTATAGATTAGTATAAATACTTACTTATATAGGCCAATCAGAAAAAAATTGTTTTCCATCATGACCTGACGAGATTCGAACCCTAGACCTCCTGGGCGGCGGTCCGGCACGGTAACCATTACGCCACGGAGGTCGTCAAACCGTCAAGTTACCGTCAGGTGACCCGGTACAACGTTTGTCCTTTTCTAACAATAAAAAAGCCTACGCATTACAATGTCATGTCGCGAAGTGTAAATTGGTGCACCACGTTGTGTACACTGCGGTGTACTTGACTACTGTTTAACACCAGCTAACGGAACTATCCTTATTTGGTATTTTAAAGGGTTATGTAAAGATATAGTTTAAGTCTTTCTCAGAGAAACAAGATAGTATACTAGAACGTAAACTTTTCTAAATTTTTATGGAGATGTAGATCGACTAGGGAAGTACGACCATCTGACAGAATATGGGGACAGCCCGCTGGTGCGAGGAACGTTTCTGGTGGTTGGTGGAGTCATCGATCGTAGATCGTTGTCTGGATCGATCGATCGATGACTGGAATTATATTATAGAATACTAGCGAAACCCGCGCAACTTTGTTTGTGTGTATCCTGCTTTCCCGTGGGAATTTCGAAATGTATTACACAAATAAACCTACCTCTAGAATGACTCTCTCTATTAAAAAAAAACGCATCAAAATCTGTTGCGTAGTTTTTAAGATCTAAGCATAATAGGGACAGTTAGACAGGGAAGCGACTTCATTATATACTACGTAAAGAAATGAAATAGTTTATTTCAGAAATTAGACCTTCACAGGCACTTTTTCTTGTCATTTACAATTTGTATAAATGTATAAAGAAAATAAACTACGTTATATACTACCACCACTTCGGACACAAGCAAAATGGCCACCGGTAAAAGAAATGGCGAAAGAAACCCGGTTACGGCCTTTTTTGTCATTTAACAATTTTTTTTCTTTCACTCGTTTGTTACAATGTATAAGTACATTTATAAGAATAAATAAAATACAGATCCAGGTACATACAGAAATCAAGCACTAAACGCGGGATGTCGATCCAAATAGCGCTATGGTAAAATCCTAAATATGTCGAATATGTAGAAGTTAATAAAGCGAGCAGACCAGTCCCCGTAGAGATCTATGTAGTGCTAAATAGACTAGGAAAGTACTATCATCTCATCTCACAGAATTTGACAACCCGATGGTGCTTTGGCAGTGATCATCTTCTGCACGAGAGGGCGTGAGTTCGATTCTCACTCCGGGCAAACATTTATGTGACGGCATTTGCGTTTATTCTCGGGTGCTCCGTGGGGTGTTCACACATGTCATGACATTATTGTTACAGAGCAGGAATCGAACCCGAACCCTTTGGTGCCGAAGATAATTCACTACACTACACTTTTAATTACAATACCCAAAATCAAATACACCATCGAGTCATTAAGACGTCAATATTATTAAAAAATGTTTTACAATACCCAAAAATTGACCAACCATTTTCATTCCAAATCAAATCGTATTCCCATATCTAAGATTGTAATTTGTAATGATAATCAAATAAATACTATCTTATTCACATAGAAATAGATGTGTTCTGAAATGCACAAAAATTGCACCAAACCTCACTGGTTCAATTATCACGGACGGAGCCGTGAATTGGTAGCTCACGAGCCCCGGCTAATTTGATTGTCGGCCTCCAACTTCCAAGGTACTATTGGCAATTTGTGTATTGACATTACTGAAGATTTTCTTAAGGATTATTAACAGATTCCATTTTGTTAGGGATCAGAATCATGTAATTGTTGGATAATAAAAAATATATCACCACTTTTACTTTGGAAAAACAGATTTAGAAAACAATCGTGACAGTTCGAAAGAGCTTGTATTACTAAATTCAGGGAGACACGGGTAAAATATTTCCCGTGGTACCTTCCAGGGACTATCACAGGGACCACGGGCAATAAAGGGTATTTTAATTTTTTTTAATTTTACTGCTGTATGTAATTTTGCTTTCTTTCCGAAATGGTGTTAGTTTATAAAGTAACGAGCTGTTACCCGCGACTTCGTCCGCGTGAAATGTTCAGATAAGGATAACTCCTTTTCCTGACATGCGATTTAAATGAAACAAAGCCTATATTCAGCTCCATCCCGAGCTCTATCTTCCTGTGAAAACAGCATTAAAATTCGTTCAGTAACTTAGAAGATGTGCGAGTTCAAACAGACAGACAAAAAATCCAAAATTTTTTTTTTGCTTTTATTACCTTACTCTAACTGTTCCCTCTCCATTTTTGCCAAATATGTCCAATGTACGGACATATCGGGGTTGTCTGTTTAATTATATGTATAGATTACTTCTTTACATCTATATATATAAAATTCAAAGTCCTGACTGACTTAACTATATATCAACGCACAGCCCAAACCGGTGGGTCTAGAGATTCCAAATTTGGACTGTAGGTTCCTTACGACGTCTAGGGGTGTACTAAGAAAGGATTTTTCAAAATTCCTACGGGAAACCGAGATATACGCAAACGAAGTTGCGAGGGTATATGAACGCACAGCCCAAACCGCTGGGTCTAGAGATTCCAAATTTGGCATGTAGGATCCTTATAAGGTCCAGACCGACCGGACCGGACCGGACCGGAACGGACAGGACCGGACCGGAACGGATTAGACCTGATCGGTCTGGAAGGAACCGCACCCTACCGGGCCGTGCCGGACCGGATCGAACCGGACCGGACCGGATTTTTTTTCATCATATATAAAATTCAAAGTCCTGACTGACTGACTTAACTATACATCAACGCACAGCCCAAACCAATGGGCCTAGAGATTTCAAATTTGGACTGTAGGTTCCTTACGACGTCTAGGGGTGTACTAAGAAATGATTTTTCAAAATTCCTACGGGAAACCGAGACATACGCAAACGAAGTTGCGAGGGTATATCAACGCACAGCCCAAACCGCTGGGTCTGGAGATTCCAAATTTGACAAGTAGGTTCCTTACGACGACGTCTAGGGATATACTAAGAAAGGATTTTTCAAAATTTCCACGGGAAAAGATATATGCATACGAAGTTGCGAGGGGACGCACAGCCCAAACCGCTGGGTCTAGAGATGCCAAATTTGACATGTAGGGTCCTTATAAGGTCCAGACCGACCGGACCGGACCGGACCGGAACGGATCAGACCTGATCGGTCTGGAAGGAACCGCACCGTACCGGGCCGTGCCGGACCGGATCGAACCGGACCGGACCGGATCGAACCGGACCGGACCGGATCGAACCGGACCGGACCGGATTTTTTTTCATAGATAAAATTCAAAGTCCTGACTGACTGACTGACTTAACTATATATCAACGCACAGCCCAAACTAATGGGTCTAGAGATTCCAAATTTGGACTGTAGGTTTCTTATGACGTCTAGACGCGTACTAAGAAAGGATTTTTCAAAATTCCCACGGGAAAGCGAGATATACGCATACGAAGTTGCGAGGGGACGCACAGCCCAAACCGCTGAGTCTAGAGATTCCAAATTTGGCATGCAGGGTCCTTATAAGGTCCGGACCGACCGGACCGGACCGGACCGAACCGGACCGGACCGGATTGACGGGACCTGATCGGACCGGATGGAACCGTACCGTACCAGGCCATCCCGGACCGGAATTTGTTTCTGAAGAAAGATATGCTAATTGTTACTAGGCCACGCGGGCGAAGCCGCGGGCGGAAGCTAGTCTAGTATAAAATTAAGTCTGTTTGTCTGTCCCTATGTATACTTAAATCTTTAAAACTACGCTACGGATTTTAATGCGGTTTTAATAAGTAGATATAGTGATTCAAAAGTAACGTTTACATGTATAAATACTTTCCAAAATTCCCACACAACGAGAGACACGCAAACGAAGTTGCGCGGGTTTCGCTAGTTTGCAATAAAATACTATTAAAACCCGCGCAACTTCATTTGCGTATTTCTCGCTCTCCGTGGGAATTTTGAAAAATCCTTTCTTAGTACACCCCTAGACGTCGTAAGGAACCTACATTCCAAATTTGGAATCTCTAGACCCAGCAGCGGTTTGGGCTGTGCGTTGATATACCCTCGCAACTTCATTTGCGTATATCTCGCCTTCCCGTGGGAATTTTGAAAAATCCTTTCTTAGTACACCCCTAGACGTCGTAAGGAACCTACATTCCAAATTTGGAATCTCTAGACCCAGCAGCGGTTTGGGCTGTGCGTTGATATACCCTCGCAACTTCATTTGCGTATATCTCGCCTTCCCGTGGGAATTTTGAAAAATCCTTTCTTAGTACACCCCTAGACGTCGTAAGGAACCTACATTCCAAATTTGGAATCTCTAGACCCAGCAGCGGTTTGGGCTGTGCGTTGATATACCCTCGCAACTTCATCCGTGGGAATTTTGAAAAATCCTTTCTTAGTACACCCCTAGACGTCGTAAGGAACCTACATTCCAAATTTGGAATCTCTAGACCCAGCAGCGGTTTGGGCTGTGCGTTGATATACCCTCGCAACTTCATCCGTGGGAATTTTGAAAAATCCTTTCTTAGTACACCCCTAGACGTCGTAAGGAACCTACATTCCAAATTTGGAATCTCTAGACCCAGCAGCGGTTTGGGCTGTGCGTTGATATACCCTCGCAACTTCATCCGTGGGAATTTTGAAAAATCCTTTCTTAGTACACCCCTAGACGTCGTAAGGAACCTACATTCCAAATTTGGAATCTCTAGACCCAGCAGCGGTTTGGGCTGTGTGTTGATGTAGGTATAGTTAAGTCAGTCAGTCAGGGCTTTGAAAAAGTAGTTAGGGAAACACGTATCCCGCTTCCCATGGGAATTTCGGTATGTTTTTTACATAATAAATCTTCCCCTTGAATCATGCTATCTATTAAAAAAACGCATCAAAATCAGTTGAATAGTTTAAAAGATCTGCAAACAGACAGCAGAAATTACGTTGTATGAGTGTCATTCACGTCAATATTGTATTTGAGGGTTACGCAGCCCCCTTACTCTTGAAGATAATTCCGCTCGATCCCCATTGGATTATTACATTTAGTTACTCTTTATAGCTAGACTAGCGCTAACTAAATAATAAAATATATAAAATCGAATTGTATGCTAACCAAATAGTTAGTAAAATATAAAATTTCAAGGGTACGAATTACGATTTGCTGTTAATTTTGCATTTGAAATCATACAGAATTGAAATTAAAATCGCGATTGCTATGCAGAGTAACCTAGCTGTGCAGGACCAAGAACGAAGCTAAGTCAATGCTAACTTAGTTCAGCTTAGTCTGCATAGCTGATACGATTTTTCAAGCTTGGGTGCAGACCACAACGAGTAATGTATGTTCAACTAACTCGAAACTCACTTAGCTCTTGGTCTGCAACCTGCTTTTATCTGGCGTTTTCATACAAAGTAAGACGCTTGGAAGAGAAAAGAAAGGGCTGGCCCCGCTTTTATCTGGCGTTTTCATATAAAGTGGAAGAGAGCGAGAGAGTGAAAGAGCTGGCAGACGACAGAGGTAAATGGAGACTGACTGCTACACCGACAGAAGAGAGAACACCCAAGTCTGCTAAATACAAATGCACCAATAGAGTGTCAGTGTGTCACTTGAATAGTTTTTGACTGGTATTCTCATATTTGTTTAAGTCCGAGGCCATTTCATTGACACACTTCTCGGTAGTATCATTCACATAAAAGCGATTTAACTGAAATAGTAGTTCATGGTAGATTTTAATTGTCGACCATTCCGTTCATATTCCACTGACACTTTATAGTCAATACATTGAGAAACTAGCAGAATACCAAATTTGGCACTATGGGAATATAATAAATAAATAAATAAATATATAGGGACAATTCATTAGCCCCAAAGTAAGTTCGAAACTTGTGTTTTGGGATACTAACTCAACGATATTATATATTATAACAAATACATATATAGATAAACTTCCAAGACCCAAGGCCAATCAGAAAAAGTTCGTTTTTCATCACGACCCGACCGGGGATCGAACCCGGGACCTCCTGGGTGGCGGTCTGGCGTGGTAACTATTACGCCACGGAGGTCGTCAAATGACAATAGCGCTTGAAAAACCTGACCTGAAATCGTTTATTTCAGAAATTAGACCTTCACAGGCACTTTTTCTTGTCATTTACAACTTGTTTAAATAAAGAAAATAAACTACGTTTTATAGGACAATTACGTTACGTTTATAGACGTTACGTTACGCTACGTTATAAAGAAAATAAATTACGAAGAAAGCAATACGGCATGATAAAGTAAACGTCCTGTTGAAATAACTTTACGCATGGATATTTTACAAGGCCGCAAAATCAATTACTAACTCATACATAATATGGACACGAAATCTATTCAGAGTCAAATACTTAGTCCAGTAACGTTTAGTGAAATTAACATTTCCTTTTGTTCAACAAAATGTTTGTCTTGTTGAATATGTAATTAACTGTGATGCAACTCAGACGCAGCCTATTTTGAAAGGTATTCCTCTTTTGTTTTTTTTTTTAATGCATTTTTGTTTTAAGAAGTTCGAGAGATGGGAGTTGAGAACACTAATATCTAAAACTCCTAAAAATGAAAAGAAAAATATGGGTTGTGGAGATCCGACTATAGTGTCTTCGTAATGGGCGTGATGTGTCGATTTTATGCCATCGTCTCTTTTACTATCCTAACTAGTTGTCATGACAATTACAAAAAAACATCGGCTTATAAACTTTGGTTATCTTAAACCCCTTTATTCCCACTTGCCCCTATATTAGTAGTAGGGTTGCAAACTATTTCAATCTCTTCATATTTTTGGCTATTAAAAAAAAACACAATACCTTTCCTAAATCTAGAATAGGTAATTATGTCAAAGAAAAACTAGGTCTATTTGCATGTAAGTGATAATGTGACTTTATGACTAACTCACGTTCAAGCGAAAATAATTAAGTTACTTTGTAATCAACTTTTAGTGTAGTTTATTAGTTTTTTTTGTATTTAATTAAAAACAATATAATTATCAGGAGTATCAGACACTGGCATACCATACATTTGTACTACCGCACAGTGTGTCGCGTAGAAAATTCTTTTTTGATATACTAACAGTTTCATCCAATGTTAAAAATAACAAATAAAAAAAATAAAAACCGGGCATGTACGTGTCGAGCCACGCACAATGTAGGGTATTTGCTGTGCTTTGCTTGCCTTCAGTTGAGTCCAATATCAAATTCTATCACATTTGTAAGTTTTCATCTAAGAAATTTTATTTTATCAGTTCGTCGGTCATTACTCGGTAACTAGTAGAGCCTGCTAAACCGTTATAGTTTTCATTGAAGGTTCAGCATATGGACTACTACCATGATTTTTTTCAAATTTCTAAACATAAGACTTTCGGAGATAGATGGGGGACCACCGTGTAAAACGAAAATTAACACGACAAATGTGAATAATTCCAAAACGGATTATTGAATCGAAAAATGATATTTCCACAACCTTAATGTTTTGAAGAGACCTATCTAACGATACTCCACAACATGGGGTGGGCGCGAAAAAAAAATCATTTTCACTTTACATGTAAGGGAGGCACCCAAAAAAATTTTTTTTTTTAATTTTCTTCCAGCACTTTGTTAACATTGTTAATATGTGTATACATACCAAAATTACAGCTTTCTAGCATCAATCGTCTAGGCACTAGACCGCGGACAGACAGACAGACAGACAGACGGACATGGCAAAACTAGAAGGGTTTCCTTTACTACGGAACGGATAAAATCTACTACTTTATTTAGTTTTTAATGTTTACTAGCGAAACCCGCGCAACTTCGTTTGCGTGTATCCCGCTTTCCCGTGGGAATTTTGGAACTTTAAAACCTTCCCCTTGAATCACTCTATCAATTAAAAAAACCGCATCAAAATCCGTTGCGTAGTTTTAAAGATTTAAGCATACAAAGGGACATAGGGACATAGGGACAGAAAAAGCGACTTTGTTTTATACTATGTAGTGATTGTTAGTTCAATTTTAATTAACTTTATATTATCTAAGATTGTAATTTGTAATGGCAATATCAATATATCCCATGAAATCTACTTAATTATAATAGTAAAAAAAAAAAAAAAAATTATCAGAAATTCCATTCATCATATTATTATCATCAGACGATTCAAGTGGCCTCAAGCAACGGGGGAAGGCAGCAGTGGCACATCTGACATAACCACCTCCAGGCTAGGAACAAAAAAATGATTTGTTGTAAGGTCACGGTATTCGATAGACCTAATGAGCTAACTTTAGACTAGATTTACTTGTACAAATGAAATAAATATATTCATCGACAAAATAACCGTAATATAATGTAATGACTCGACTGTTACATATCATATTGTTAGCACAGCTGATCGTTGTTGATACAACGAAAACAAACCTTGAAACAACGTCATAAGGCTTAAAATATTATGCCTAATGACTGGGTGTTAACTATATTTGTACTATTAAGTATGAACTGTACCATTTCAATAAAATAGGTATGCAATGAGAATCGCTCATTGTCTTCACCACACATTCTCCTGTATAGCCAGGATCAACAACGGCGACCTCAGATTGACAAGCAAAGAAGCTTGTTGACGTCCCGGGGAATAAACTACAGCTGTCTTGGAACTCACAACGAATTTAATCAGAAAAAAAAGACGGTGTAGGTGTATTTTATGGACTCATTGTCTGTAAGAATCTCTACGTCACAAAGCCGTCTGAACTGGTCGTAGGAAAAAGATCTAATACCTCCCCCAGTGACCAAAAATGTCTACATTCACTAATTCTCTTGTTTCTATAAAGTCTAGCCACACAATGTCCAGATTCCTAATACGTCTGTAACAAATTGTTCAGTCACCAAAATGTCGATGACGATTTTAGAGTGAGTTTGATCAGAGATGATGAGGATGTGTTGAGATGTCACAAGTATCCCCAATACTTGTGACATTTCTACACATGCTTCCCCCTCCCCCCTGGTGATATTTAGATACTTTTTCCGTTTCGAACCGTAAGCAGCGTCACTGATATAAATGAATATTATTTGAACATGATTTGATCAGCAACCTGTCAGCTCATTCGTTATCATATCAGCTAAATGATAAGAATGAACGGGACGGTAAGGGAACCCTTAAAATCACGTTTATAAACTTCTTTCATCAAGATATTTATATGAAAATAAACGGTTCAATGACCTTATTAACAACCAGCATTACTCGATGACAGTCAGTTTCTGAAACGCATTCTTAAAGTTCCATATTAAATACAGCTGTTACTGTAATAAAAAAAATGCATTTAAATTTTAATTGCACATTAAGTCTCAAGCTATCTTTTTTCTTCTTCTTTAGTTTGACGGTGACAGCTATAATTTTAATGTATCATTCTTTTAAATTCAAATTCAAAAATTCAAAATTCTTTATTATTTCCGAGGGTTTGCTTACAAGGCTTGGGAGCTCTTGTTAAGTTTATAATAAACCTGTATTAGGATAGGAGAGTTCTTTAAAAATTTATTTCAAAAACTGGCTGTTAGTCTACTACGCAAGTAGAAGTTGGTTCCTACAACACCGATTATGACTAGCCCCTTGTTTGAGTGTTTGCACCAAAAATTCTTGTGTTATCTCTCTCTCTGGGCACCGAGTTTCTTATGTTTATCTAATTTATCATATCAGGTTGATATCTTCAAGTAGTTTTTAATAGACTATCGTAGATAACCTACAGTTATTTTCACGACAAAGTAATATAAGAAAGCCGCATTTCTTTTATTCACACCGAGTTTTTAAAAGCAACGCTCAGAATTCTGCGCACTGGTGCCCAAGTCTGCTAAATACAAATGCACCAATAGAGTGTCGATAGTGTGTCACTTGAATAGTTTTAGACATTTGATATTCTCATATTTGTTTAAGTCCGAGGCCATTTCATTGACACACTATCGGACTACTATTGATCTTTTCGGTAGTATCTTTCACATAAAAGCGATTTAACTGAGATAGTAGTTCATGGTAGATTTTAACTGTCGACCATTCCGTTCATATCCCAATTGACACTCTATAGTCACCCTATAGTCTATAATACATTGAGATACTAGTTAACTTTTAGTAGAATACCATGGAAATATAATGACAATAGGGTGATGATGGTATGGCAATAGTTGGTGGCCTAATTTAAAATAGTAGACTTGGGCCCTTGGGCGCGGTTGGTGCGTCGACGATTTGCGCCCATTTAAAAGCAGCGCTCAGACTTCAGCCCCTACTATTCTCGTTACAAAAACAGTTTCAATCTCATGTCAAACTCATTCACTATCTTGCTCAGCTCAGTTCCTATTTTGTATGAGTGAGACAGTGCTAGTTTAGTGCTGATTGACATAAGATTGTAAGTAACTGTTTTATGCTAAACTAGCTGCCCGGCCCGGCTTCGCCCGGGTACTGTTTCGTTTTTTTTTCAATCTTTCTGAGATATTTTCTTAATATTTTTTCCGTAAGAACCTTGTACAGAGTATTAGAAAACTACAAAAAAAAAAACAGCCAAATCGGTCAAGCCGTTTTCATGTTATGTCGTGACAACGGAAAACGGGTTTCATTTTTATATATATAGATGTATGCTTAGTCGGTGTGGACCACGAATCTATAGGCGACACTGGGAGACGAAGGTTGAACGGGAAAAATATACCCATTCCTCACTTTTTTTTAAATCACACAGATTGAGCTAGCCCCAAAGTAAGTTCAAAACTTGTGTTATGGAATACTAACTCAACGATACTATATTTTATAACCAATACATATTATAAACATCCAAGACCCAGGCCAATCAGAAAAAGTTCGCTTTTCATCAAGATCCGACCGGGATTCGAACCCGGGACCTCCTGGGTGGCGGTCAGGCATGGTAACCATTACGCCACGGGTTGCTTAACTTGCATGATTAGTAAAACAATCGAAACGCCTTTACAATATGACATAACAGACATAACATATTTCTAGACCTGCCTATAGACCATGTACGTATGTATGTAAAAGCAATTACTAACTCCGTGCAAAACCGCATTATTGTTACAAAATATGTTATTGTTATGTTAAAACGGCCTCTGACTTCGTTCTGTAATCTTGTACAAACTTTGATATGGGCCAATGTGTTTTACTTGAAAATTTGTGTCAAAAATCTAATTCTAAGACCCGTTGACGTCAGGTTTCATGCTACACTGACCTCACAATGAAATGATTCAACAATTTGACAACTCTATGATGGATAATAAAATGTGGCACTTTCTGGACAAGAAGGTCTACATTTGGTTCTATGAGTTTTTTGGCCACTTTTGAAAATAGTTTTTATATTGTGAATTTACCAGACGCGTGTTACATCATCTAAATTAGCCGGGTTACTCACTTCGAAACGTGAGCAAGTAAGCCACATAATTTTGATATGTAACACGAGTCTAGGGCGATATGTTGGAGAGGTAATTTCGATATGTAAGAGAAGTAGGGCACAGCGGATCCGCTCTAATCGGAGCAGCCCGTCTGGGGAAGGACTTTACCTTACAGAAGATCGTAGCCAATTAGCATTGGTCTCGGCCATGTTGTGTTCCTACGGTGAGTAAGGCCTCCAGAGCTCCACTTGGGGGGGTTGGGAGGGTTGGCAACGCGCGAGTGATACCCTCGGTATTGCAAGCGTCTACAGGCTACGGTGATGCTTACCAACTGGCGCGCCGTATGCTTGTTTGCCACCTTTGTGGTGTAAATAAAGTCTTATATTTGCAACATGAGAGTGCTTCTCTATTTGGTCGGTTTGTTTACATCGACATGAACTAACGTGAACAAAAAAACTCGTACTTATAAGCACTCTGGGCCCTTGCAGGAAATTAGAAATGTCTGTACGTGTTGGGTTTATGCAACAGGTTTATGGCATCTCTCCCGGATAAGCTATCCGGCTAAATAAACTAGCAGTTTTTTGACAGTTCTTGTATGGTTTAGATAGTCCTTAATTTGAGGTTTATAGTTTTTTTTATGCCCTGATGGAGAGTTTACGCCGCCTATAATAAAAATCGGTAATACCAGAGGCTCAATTTTGGTACTATCTAGAATAAGGTTTTTTTAGATTTAAGTTAATGTTTATGAGCAACAATAAAAATTTCTATTTTTTTTATCTTAGACGCTAACAAGGCGTTTCGGAAACAGATACATTGACTTTTTCTTATCCTATACATATCCACAATACGCGCACATTTATTTGGCACTTTTTGACAGAAGAGGATTTACTAGCTAGCCGGTCACCTGATGGTAAGCAATCACCGCTGCCCATGGACATCCACGACTACAAAGATCTTAGATGCGTTGCCCACCTATAAAGGAATGAAAAAGGATGGGGGATTTGGGGGAAGGAAAGTGGAAAGGACTACTCCCTTTTTAGGGTTCTGTAGTAAACTACAAGGAACCCTTATAGTTTCGCCATGTCCGTCTGTCTGTCCGCGGTCTAGCGCCTAGACGCTTAGTGCTAGAAAGCTGTAATTTGGTATGTATAAACATGTAACAAAGTGCTGGAACAAAATTTTTAAAAATATTTTTTGGGGGTGCCTCCCCTACGTGTAAAATGGAAATGGTTTCGTTTTCCGCGCCCAGCCCATGTTGTGGGGTATCGTTAGAAAGGTCTCTTCAAAACATTGAGGGTGTGGGAAGATGTAGTTTTCCGATACAATGATCCGTTTGCGAATTATTTACATTTAACGTGTCAATTTTCGTTTTGCACGGTGGTCCCCCCCCCCCTCTATCTCTGAAAGTATTGCGTTTAGAAATTTGAAAAAAATCATGGTAGTAGTCCATATAGTGAACCTACAAGGAAAACTATAACGGTTAAGTAGACGCTATTAATTACCGAGTAATAGCCGACGAACTGATGAAGTAAAATTTCTTTGACGTAAACGTACAAATGTTTGAATTTTGCATTGTACTCATCTACAAGCAAGAAATGCGTAGCCAATACGGAACCCTACATTGTGCGTGGCCCGACACGTACTTGCCCGGTTTATTCACATTCCTTCCTCGTCCTACGTACCTACGTTTTAACTTTCGCGTTGTTTTAAATCTACACTAATATTATAAAGTGGAAAGATTTGTATGTATGTATGTATGTAATAAATAAACTCTAAGACTACTGGTCTGATTTCAAAAATTCTTTCACTGTTAGGAAGGTACGTAACATATGCTATGGCTTTATTATATTTTCAAAAAAATTAGGGACCCTTAGAACCGTGTATAAACCGGGAATTAACGCAATCATACTTTGATATGGCCTGACGCTTCGGAGGAGTTTTGCTTCCGGCTCGCTCACTCATCGTACGAACATTCTAACTAAATAGTGGTATAATAAATCATAGGCTCGTTAAATTAATATTTTATGACAGCAGAAGTAGTTTAGTATAATTCGCCATTATTGTTGGATGGTTACCTACAAGAGTTTATTATGCATTGTCTTGACACGGTCTATACATTATATTTATCGAATATTTACAGTTTTTAAACAATTTAGGACTTTTTCACACATATTGAAAAAATAAGTTTTTTTACAAAATTTAAAGAATTTGCGTTTTTTTTTCACAAAATTACAAAGCACTCTATTACATTTTCAGAAAAGTGTGAACCAGTTTTATTATGAGAAAGACAACAATTTTTGAGCTGTGATCTAACTTAAGAAAAATCTCATTTTCCACTGATCTGGTTTATCGAGGTTCAAAAGTAGTCGCTTCTTATAGACACTATTCTTCTGCAAATATTGCTTGGGTAACAAACTCTACCAAATTCTAAAGACGGGATAACACAACTATTTAGTAATCTGTAGAAACAGTAGAACTATTTTTTCATTTGTTTTTTAATCTCATTTTTACAGTTGGTTCATTTTAAAATTTGTATAATACTGGCTGGATAAAGGTTAAAAATTATGTCAAACAGCCTATGTCAATTAAAAAAAACTAAATTGCCGTACAATCATAAAATTTAACCACTTAAGACAGAACTTAACTAAATAACCTGCCCTATTTCTGATAAGTTGCTTTATCAGAACTAAGTTTACTGCCTT
The DNA here is from genome assembly GCA_905163395.2 of Endotricha flammealis. Taxonomy (NCBI): domain Eukaryota; kingdom Metazoa; phylum Arthropoda; class Insecta; order Lepidoptera; family Pyralidae; genus Endotricha; species Endotricha flammealis. Next base: position 4,356,305 of record LR990883.1, read on the forward strand.
TTAATCTTTGATATCGGTTATTTGATGTACCTACTTACACCGTATACGCATAGAAACTATTTTTTCAAAACCTATTTTCTTACGACAGACTAAAAAAAAAGTTTTTACTTTTTAATTAAAAATTCTTAAAGCAATTTGACATATCAATTTAATTAGCATTAAAACTCAATAACGATTATTGATAAAAAGTTAAAATATACTTTAAAAAATAATTTAAACTCTTACCAAGGAAACTGTATGAAGTTTCCACTCCGATTTTGCTCGTGAAAATCAGCGGCCATCTTAGAAATCATCACGTGTATCTATATCTTTCATTAGTATGGACGCCCTGTTTGTCATATGACCAATCACAGGCTGGGAAAAACTCAAATACTCGTCTACTATTTACAGATAAAAATACTAGAAGTAACGTCCAATAATCTTTAACAATACCGATAATCGATCCTGAACGATAAAAAATTCCCGGCAAAAAAAACTTCACCAAATTGAAACACTTATTATTTTTACAATACAAAAATTACGTTTAGAAGTTCGAATTATTTAAATTAATCAATTAGTAAAAAAGACGTATAATGTCGAAATTATTTTTCTATTTTTGAACGCACATTTTGTGATAATTATGTTAAATAGTACGCAAACGTTTCAAACTCGCGCCGAAGGTGGCTCAAGTAAAATGGCTGCCTAGTTTACTTGTTGAGTATTTTATAGAGACCATACCTGTTACGTCACACCTTGCCGGGACATTATTCATATTTTCTTATCGTTTTTAAACGTGTGTCGAGGTAAAAGCGTTTTAACGCTGAGGAAATGAATCGCTTTCGGCTTTCGACGCTATTGTTTGGCTGAGTTTACGAACGTATTCGAAATTTCAATATTTTTAATTATAATTTAACAATGTTTTAAGGTTTTGTTTCTAAATATCTATGTTGCATCTAAAATGGCTTTCCCGCCTGGTAAAACAATTTAATATTTAAGTAAAATTTTAATCTGAAGATAATTATGCTAGCAAGTTCAGGTCTTCTGGCGCTACAATTCGGAAGAATTTAAACGAAGTTAAGCGAAAATCAAACCAGCTGGTCAAAACCAAACGTACTTATTATTATTAAGAGGTAAAGTGTGTGAGGTTGTTGGAGGTAATTTCTGGATTCGATATGAACTGATATTGAAATTTCTTTAAGAAAAAGCCGCGTTATTTATGACTGGCATAGGCTTTAATGTATATTAGGTACCCAAAAGTTCACCAAGGTAGTCGTTTTAATAGTGTCCGATTGGAAGAGATCTTGTGGTCGTTGATGTCCATGGTCAGCGGTTGCTTTGCTTACCTTCAGGTGAATCGAACACTCGTTTGTCCTCTTCTGTCACAAAAAAAAATATTTAGAAGACCAATCTATACTAATACTGTAAAGAGTTTTCTCTTATTTTGTGTATTTTTGTCTGTAAAGAATAAATTCAAAACTATTAGACCGATTTCGAATATTCTTTTACCGTTGGGAAGGTTTATACATATTTTTTTTTTGACGATGTTGTGCAAGCTAGTGAAGCGCTAACGGGATACGCTTCACCAGCAACATTGGTTTTACGTGGGCGAGGTGTCAACCCGCCGCACAACCCCCGAAATGCTGGAGGACCACACCCGTCGTTGGTCAGCGAGTCCATCGGACTTAGCCGGTTAGTGTAGCTAGGCTGTACTACCGACCATTCCCCTATCCGCCACCTTGGGGACGCTCCCCTACGCTGTGAGGGCCAGCGCGGGGAGGTATATACATTACCACACGACCACACCGGGTAACATAGGCTACATTATATTTTTTTTTTTTTTTAAATAAAAATTCTTACAAAAACTTATGCGAAGCTGGGACGAGGCGCTATTGATTACCTCTGTGGCGTAATGGTTACCATGCCGGACCGCCATCCAGGGAGTCCCGGGTTCGAGTCCCGTTCGGGTCATGATGAAAAACTTTTTCTGATTGGCCTAGTCTTGAATGTTTATCTATAAAATGTATTTGTTATAAAATATAGTATCGTTGAGTTAGTATTCCATAACACAAGTATCGAACTTACTCTGAGGCTAGCTCAATCTGTGTGATTTATCCCTATATATTTATTTTTTTATAACAAAAACCCGTGCGTAGCTGGAACGGGGCGCTGGTGATAAATAAATGTTTGTACCAAAAATGTATTTTAAAAAAAATGGAGAATAAAAATATATCTACACAGCATCTTGCACTATCAGCGACCCAATTATAATATCAGTGATTACACTAGGTACTACGCAAACTGTCATGTTTGTTCATCACTCACAAACTTGTTAGATAACGTGAAATTTTACTGAGTTTTTAAGTCGAAAATATACAACTGGTATTTTATTCTTCTTAACAGTCTCGTATCCTTTAGGAATCCTTAGGCTATTAGGAAGACTAGTAGGACAAAAACCTCACTAGTTCCTACCCCAATATGCGATCCGGCCGACCGAACCCAATATCCGATCTCAATCTTCTATCGACGATTGTTGGTGATTGACGGAAGTACTGATTCGTATTAAAAATACAATGCATCAAATATTTTTTATACCACTAAGGTGGCAAAAAAGAATACGGCCCGCCTGATGGTAAGCGTCTATAGGCTAGCGCGTTGCCGACCCTGTAAAAAGTGGATCTCTGGAGACCTTACTCACCGTAGGAACAGCATGGCCGACACCAATGCTATTTGGCTACGATCTTCTGTAAGGTGGAGGTCCTACCCCGTCCCGTCTGGACTGCTCCGATTTGAGCGGATTATCCGCTGCGCCTCTCTTATATAAAGTTAAATAGACGGGTAATGTGACTTTTTCAATGTGAATAGGAAAAAGGGATTGAGATCGCATTTTGGGTTCGGGAGTTATAGGAACTAATAAAGGGACCTCTGTATATCATTGGACTTCTGGGAATATAGGAAGAAAGGGCTACTTGCGGCACTTTCGCCATTTCTTTTACCGGTGGCCATTTTGCTTGTGTCCGAAATGGTGGTAGTATATAACATAGTTTATTTTCTTTACATATATACAAGTTGTAAATGACAAGAAAAGTGCCTGTAAAGGTCTAATTTCTGAAATAAACGATTTCATTTCATTTCACTTCTCCTCAACAGGCTATTCACGTCAAAACTGGTAGTGGGAAAAAATATTTTGGAGAGCAAAAGTAGTTCCTTTAATCTAAGTAAGTACTTGCGAAATAATGGTTTTTATTTTACTTTTATTGGCGAATATAAGTCTAGAAGGACGTGATCAAGACCGACATATTCGAACGCGTTCGTATTTGCACGTAAGGGAGGAAAAACTCGTACTACGGACTCGGAAATATTATAAATGTGAAAGTGTGTTTGTTTGTTTGTTTGTCCCCCTTCACGTCTAAAGTAATGAACAGACTGATATGATTATTTTATTGCGGATAGTTTAAGGTCTGGAGAGTGGCATAGGCTACTTTTTTCCCCACGGGATAAAGAGATTCCCATTCCCAAATTATTGACATTTTCCCTTGACCACGCGGGCGGAGCCGCGGGTAACAGCTAGTTGTAAATAAATTATTTTGTCATGTTCTATTTCTGTTGCAAGCATAATATAACGTGCCCTCCACGACAAGCTCGAGGTTTGTTAAGTCCATCCGAATATCGGCTAAAGATGTCGTTGCTTACCTGGCACGTTCGTTTTATTTTAATACCCACGAATATACACCATCATCGGGAAGCTCATAAGAGGTAAGAGCCTCTATAAACATCTGACACGGCAGTGCCCCTGCGAGAGTTGAGAACATGCCGTACTACCTACTTTGTCCTTTGATTATATTATAAAAAACGCCTGAAACAATTATAACGTATTTTAAGCTTTTTGCGTTAAGAATTCTAAAAGGCGCTTTCTCACACCTTAGCTTTGACACCGTTTACAGTGAATGATGTCAAATAATATAATAAATGAATTAGGATTTTAAATTATTTTTACTTCACATTATTATTTTATTTTCAATAGAAATGAAATGAAATAACAGCAAAGTAACCGCTGTTAATTATCACTAATGTTTTAAAAGGAACGCATTATTTGTGTCTGTATGTTGGCCAGCCTAGTCGCAGCGATTATTACGCAGTTGGCAGGCCTACCAAAAGTGTTGCCAGAAAACAATTTTACTTTGGTTAAACGGGTAAAAATCTATTATTTTGATTTGAAAACCATTCCAAGATTTAAAATTTTATTCCTTTATTAAAAATTATTTTTTCGAATAATTACGAGTTTTGATATGATAACGGAGGCCCAGACAGGTGTGGACATCGGAAAGCGACGACGATGCCGCGCGCGATCAAGTCAGACGACACAACATAGTGCGGATAACGACTAGACGCACGACGGGGTCTTACAGTACGATTCTCAGTCTGGCCACTCTGGCACAGCACTGGTAAAGTATCGTGAAAAAAGGGAGGCCTATACCACATGCTATAGCGCGCGCCGAGGACACGCACACAAGCATGTGTACGTGACGAGCGCTTTGAGGACACGCAATACACGCGCCTCATGCTTGCGTGCGTGTCCTCGGCGCGCGACGTCGCGCGACGTTGTATGGAAGTGAAGCCTCTGTCCGTCAGTTTATTTACTCATGTGCCTATACCCAACAGTGGGCGAATGTAGGTAGACTGAAAATAATAATCAAAAGAATATCTACGTAAAATTAATAGCTCTTCCTAATATTACTTTACTCTTTGGCAGTAGGATATGCCGCTGTGTTTGTACACTTTGTACAGACAAAAGCAGGTGAACCTTTACATATCGGATTTTGTACCATTCTATGTCATAAGAGCCAAAATTGTACTGCGAGTGTAAAGCCCAACGTGCTCCTGACTGTACGATGAAATGAAATGAAATGAAATCGTTTATTTCAGAAATTAGACCTTCACAGGCACTTTTTCTTGTCATTTACAATTGTATATATGTTTAAAGAAAATAAACTACGTTATATACTACCACCATTTCGGACACAAGCAAAATGGCCACCGGTAAAAGAAATGGTGAAAGAAACCCGATTATGGCCTTTTTTTTCATTTAGCAATTTTTTTCTTTCACTCGTTTGTTACAATGTAAAAGTACATTTATAATAATAAATAAAATGCAGATCCAGGTACATACAGAAATCAAGCACTAAATGCGGGATGTCGATCCAAATAGCGCTATGGTCAAATCCTAAATAAGTCAAATATGTAGATGTTAATAAAGCGAGCAGACCAGTCCTCCAAGATGACAACCACAACTGAGAGTCGGCTCGCCAGCCTCCATCACTGAGCTCACCATCAACAATATTATGAACAATATTGGAGGGAACACTGCAACCCGACTCCCGATGCGACCGTAATCCGCGATGAGATGAGTTAGAGATCCGGAAGCTTAATAATAATAATCCTATTTCCTGGTTGCTTCCATAATTTTTATCTCTTCATAGATGGTCAACGCGTTCAAGACTCTTGTAGTCATGTGACCGGGCAGTGGTGGTCCGCTAGCTTGTTTGTCCTCTTCGGTCATAAAAAATGACACATGGCTAAGAATAATATTATACAATGTACTAAGTTTTTGCCCGCGGCTTCGCTCGCTTTAAATTCGGGGTAACACGGTTCCCCTTGCTTCCTACCTTGAAAACTGCATTTTAAAAAAATGATGCACGTTTTTTTTGTTAGTCACAAATAGTCCGCATACCAACTTTTAGCTTTCTACCTTGAAAATCTTTGCGGAATGCTCCATACAAACTTCCTCTCCCCATTTTAGAGAAGTGGGGGGCTAGAAAGTAGCCTATGTTACTCTCCATCCCTTCAACTATCTCCACTTTAAAAATCACGTCAATTCGTCGCTCCATTTTGCTGTGAAAGACGGACAACAAATAGACACACACACTTTCACATTTATAATATTAGTATGGATTAGTTAGGGAAAAATTTACAGCAATCTGGCAACACTCCTCGTCATAATGTCAAATCGATGATTTTTGACAATTTTGACATCTAGATTTTTCTTTCATTCATTTTTTCAATGCGGTAACAAGCGGGGGCTGCATGTACGTAAATTTTATTAATTAATTCCACGGCTTGATTTGTGATAATAAAACAAACGGAACCATTTACGTGTATATAAAACGAAACTTCCCGTTGAAAGTTATATTGTGCAGTGTTTTTATTTTATTTTTAGGTTATAATTTTTATTTCGTAACATTTTGATGTGTTCTAAGAATTGGCTTTTCTCTTTTTTAGCACACATACTGGTTTTTGGACAACATGAGAACTACACAAATTGCCCAGTATGCTCTTAGACTCACATATTCGCAGGTAAGCAAAATTTCTATCTTTTACCTTCTGACCTAGGTTCAAGGTTGTTGCCTGGTTATTAGGGGCATTACTTGTAACACAGGTGGTATCTAAACTTAAATATGACGGGCACCAGTTCACTCCAAGTAGGCATTAATTATACTTTGATGGATGATGATGACTGAATTAGTCTGTATTTTAATATATATATATTAAAAAGGATATGTTTTACTCTCAGACCAAATAAGTTTTACTATTCAATATTTTATAGATAGAACAAATAGAGTCAATCTCGGTTAAACCCTGTTTTTCTTAACTTAGCACGTCTTTTTAACGAAAATAGGCAATTAAAATTATCATTCACTTCACACCCAAATAATAATCTATATATATATAAAAATGAAACCCGTTTTCCGTTGTCACGACATAACATGAAAACGGCTTGACCGATTTGGCAGATTTTTTTTTTAGAATATTCCTTGAAGTACGAGGAAAAATTAAAAAATTCCCACGGGAAAGCGGGATACACGCAAACGAAGTTGTGCGGTTTTCGCTAGTACATAATATAATTAGAAATGGCATTTAGCACAACACTCCTATTATTCTGGCGATTTATCGATTTTACACATGGATAATTTAATAAAAAGACCCGCTAAGATTATTTACTACATTGGTCAAGTTAAGAAAAACAGATTAAAGATGATAGCATCTGAAATAGGTAATCAAAATTTGATAAATGTGTTTTAATTGAAATGTTAAAACAAAAATATTTACATTAGCATTTGTAAAGCAAGGTTTGGGTTTTGTGGTATTTGCAAAACATCAAAGTTTTTTTCGGAAACTCGGACCTGGACGATCATCTGCTTATATAAAAAGATGTAACGCTGAATTTATGATGTTGTTGAATACAAATTGTAAAACAGAAATGCATTCAAATTCCATTTTTGTTAGTGTTAACAATAATTAAGAAAAAATAAAATCATTTATTTAGCTTAGGTCTACACAGGCACCTTCTCTAGACATATTTATCATAATTTATGTATTAAAAATAACTAGGTACCACTATTTTGGTAACAAAGTTAAATGACCACATGGAAAAATAATTCAAAACCCAATGGCATTTTTTTTTCCCATTAATTATTCTATTCATGTTTTAACATATAATAGGTAATTTAAAAATATATCAACATTTTGAAGGTAATATAAAATCCTTATTTCTCACTGATATTGTAAATTGTGAAATAAAATTTTTCAAATTCAAAATATTTGTTCAGAGAGTAGTCCTCATACACTTTTTATTAATGACGCCATGGAGGTCGTCAAAACTTTCTCTTGTCAAAACCAATAAATTATTTATGTAATTAATCTACTCTAAACTACTACCATTTCGGAAAGAAAAGCGAAATGACCGCTGATAAAAGAAATGGCGAAAGAAAACCAGTTGCCTTTTTTGTCATTTATAAACAATACATGTCATATTTTACAATAAAACACAGGATGCCAATCCAAATAACACTGAAAATAAATCTTCATGCCTGTACTTTCCATTATGTTTGACTTATTACTATGTTGGAGACTCAGTTTTTAGGTTTATTTTAAATGGATTCAAAGACAGGGGTGCTAATTCTGTTGTACATTTAACTAGACTAAACTAATTTTGACAGGACCAAAGGTGTTGTTGTCCCTCCTTGGTTTACAATTAGTGACAAGGATAGCAACACTTCTAGTCCTGTCAAAATTAGTTTAGTCTAGTTAAATGTAAAACAGAATTAGGACCAATGACTTCATATCTTTGCCTAATCTACGCATGCGGACATTAAACTTTTATCTAAAAAGTTATATTTATAATGCTAATTACCTTAGATCATTAATAAAAAACCTAATTACTGTCATTTATAAGAAGAAAATAACATATTAATTGTAAATATAGATAAACAAACAATTTACTATAAATAGTACACATGTGAAGTTGTGAACTAAATCCTATTAACCGTGGATATGCAGGCATGTGATTTACAACGTGATTTATAAGGCATGCACTGCACATGCACTTAATGCAATTATAATGTGACAATACAAGAACTATGATTGATTGGGCTACGGAGACGATAGACTATTCATTATGAAATTTTTGTTTGTGAAAATAGAACCTATGCAATAGGGTAGTTTCCAGCGTCAAAATAATTACATTATACATATTTAGTCTGTATTTTAGATTATTAAAAAATATTGGACACGTATTTTTTCTTTTTTTGATTAAACTAAAAATAACAAAGATACAAGGCATAAAAATTTAGGAGTGCGTGCCTGGGGGCCTTTAGATGTCACCCCGTGCGAAAAAATGCCACACGGCGTGACGTCACAAGTAACTTTAATGGGCTATATCTTTGTCATTTTTGGTCTAATTTACAAATGAAAAAATTTGTTGCTCTTATTTTTGAATAATGTAAAAGACGGACTAATTACGTTTTTTAGGGCACCTAGCCTATTATATGCAGTAACATACAACGCGAAAACAGTGCGTCACACAAAAAATCCCAAACCAAAAAGTTCTGACAGATCGTGCCGCGCTGTCACAGGTTACTTGTGTAGAACTGTGTCGTGCCATGCCATGCCACAAAAAAAAAAGAATATTTTTGATACAATGTTAACGCAAACGACGAACATTTTGTCTTCCATCTGCACGTTTCGGGACAAGCCCACCAGACATTCCCACCAATGTGTCTCCTGTGTAGCCAGGATCAACAACGGCGACCTCAGATAGACAAGAAGCAATGAAGCTTATTTGACAGCTGTCTTGGAACTCACAACGAATTTAATCAGAAAGAAGATAGTCGGAGTAGGAAGTATTGAAAGGACTGACCCAGGTTTATGTGCACGGATGTGGAATGAGTTTCCAGACTGTTTCCTTCGGACTATGACATGGGAATATTTAAGACGTCCATTAGAGGTCTTGTCTAAGGTGGGTACCGCATTGGTAGCTCCCCTGCCCTAGGGGCTATTTCGGTTCTATTCCGATTCAAACTCACTCGCTGTCCCGTCCAATTCCTGTGTTGTATAAGTGACACAGCGATTGAATTTGAATCGAAATGGAATCAGTTTTTGTTACGAGGATAGGGGCTGGTGTTGCTGATGTCCATAAGCGGCGGTGACCACCTTCCATCAGGTGGCCCGCAAGCCTGCTTGTCTGCCGTATAACATTTTTAAAAAATAATGTCCTCGCCTAGATAGAATGACAAAATTAAAAATGAAGATCTGGAATTGAAACACGGACGGCGGCGTGATATATTGCCTACTATCAATAGGTACCAGAAAAAAGTTGTAGTGGTGGAAAGTACCTATACGTGACTAGCGCGTGCGTAATAACTGCTTAACCTATGTTATCACAAGGTGATGGGTCATAGCATTATTGGCCTCAATACTATAATAACCGCAGTCTCCATAGCTGGCATCTGTGTGCTTTTTTTTTACAAGATTTTTTATACTACTAAGGTGAAAGGACTTTCAATACTTCCTACTCCGACTATCTTCTTTCTGATTAAATTCGTTGTGAGTTCCAAGACAGCTGTAGTTTCTCCCCCGGGACGTCAATAGGCTTCATCGCTTTGTCAATCTGAGGTCGCCGTTGTTGATCCTGGCTACACAGGAGACACAGTGGTGGGAATGTGTGGTGGGCTTGTCCCGATACTACTAAGGTGGCAAACAAGCTTACGGCCCGCCTGATGGTAAGCATTCATCGTAGCCTATGGACGCTTGCAACACGGGGGGTATCATCTCGCGCGATGCCGACCTTGTATAAATCTTTTGAAGAACCTCATATTATAGTCTAAAAAAAAGACCTTTGCGGGGATCTCATTCCACAAATTTAGCGTTCGCGGGAAAAAACTTCTGAAACGCGCATGTCAGTACTTAATTATGGGCTTGATAATATATTTCATACGAGCTGTTACCCGCGACTTCGTCCGCGTGAAATGTTACAATAAGGATAACTCCTTTTCCTGACATGCGTTTTTAAATGAAACAAAGCCTATATTCTGCTCCATCCCGAGCTGTACCTTCCTGTGAAAACAGCATTAAAATCCGTTCAGTAACTTAGAAGATGTGCGCGTTCAAACAGACAGACAAAAAAATCAAAAAAATATTTTTTTGCTTTTATTACCTTACTCTAACTGTTCCCTCTCCATTTTTGCCAAATATGTCCAATGTACAGACATATCGGGGTTTACTGTTTTATTATATGTATAGATATCTATACCAGAAAATGGTCGTAGTTAGTGGAAAGTATACTCAGTAGTGAGCAGCGCGTGCTTAACCTTTGTTATCTCAAGGTGATGGGTCATATCTTGGCCTCAATACTAAAATAAACGCAGTCTTCATAGCTAGAATTTTATGTGCATTTTTTTTTACAAGATACCCCTTAACACACATATTCCACTGTATTCTTGACAAGTGGTTCTTTTAAAATAGATAGAGTGATTCGAGGGGAAGGTTTTTAAGTATAATACATTCCAAAATTCCCACGGGAAAGCGCGATACTCGCAAAAGAAGTTGCGCGGGTTTCGCTAGAGACTATAAAGTTGAATTTATGGTACCCACATTACGCTGTTTAGACGAATGCCTGACGAGCAAAATTTTCCGATATTGTACATAGCATAATGAACTTTATTTGAATTACATAATATACATAGAAGCCTAAAACAGATATATCTTCCGGAGAATCCCCGCCCAGTCAAGTTGATGCTTCCATTCCGCTGAAATATAAATTGGGGAAGTACCTATAAAGGTCTAGTCTCAAAATAAACGATTTGACTTTGAACCTATGCAATGAAGTTCATGGACGTCCTCGGAAAGTACCTAAAACAATCAAATGAAATGAAATAAAATTTGCATTGAATGTGGTAACAATCACAGGTCGTAGTATTTAACATGAGCCTAAACATTCAGCCAACAGGTGGCATGCAAAATTACAAATAATACTAAATTATACATAAAACACAACGATTTTAATGCCTACATACGCTTGCAATACCAGGGATATCACTCGCGTTGCCAACCCTCCCAACCCCCAAGTGGAGCTCTGGAGACCGTACTCACCGTAGGAACACAACATGGCCGAGACCAATGCTATTTGGCTACGATCTTCTGTAAGGTGGTCCTTCCCCAGACGGGCTGCTCCGATTTGAGCGGATTATCCGCTGTGCTCATTTAATTGTTTTGTTTCGTGTTTCTATCTTCATTGGATCCTGGGTTTTCCAAACGGAGCGTGAAAAAGATTTATTTGAAAAACCGTCAAGATGGGGCTAATCGGTGTCAGCATTCTGGCTTCTGGACTCCACTGCTGCTTTACACCAGGGCTTTGGCTAAATAAAATTTACTATTTTAATATTTAGTTGGATTAACTATTTCTTTGTCTCGAATATTATCAAAGCCACCATGTACTTCCCAGTTCCGTATACTGCACACGAGATGAACACACATATCTATTACAGGAAAGACCTTGGTCACTTCATGCAGACTGCATTACAATACAGGATATGTGCCATAATAAGAGCAGGTGGAAATAATGAGTGTCCAGAAAAGATGAATTCGCTGCGAATTTTTTCGTGCGAATTCTTGCGCGTTGCAAACAAGTAGAGAGCGAAACGATTGTTCAACAGAGCGAAACCATACTATGAAGACGTTTGTTTTCATTGTCTCGTCATCATCCCACTCCAGGGATACGGTTCTCTCTTCAATCGAAGGTGATTAGAGCGTACCCTGCCACGCTGCTTAAATGCGGATTGGCAGAGGCCGGTGTTTTCAAGCCAAGTCCACCGACTTGATTTAACGACTGTCATCTTTCGACAACAACTGGGACCGACGGCTCAACGTGCCCTCCGAAGCACGGAGAAGCTCAAGATAACGATCCCATCCAAACTCTGACTAGGGTCGACTTCGCTTAACTTGCGTGTTCGTATTAGGGTGCGACACACAGCGACGCAATCTTCCGTCTGAATGGTAGGAAATAAAGACCACGAGAGTGCTTGTATATGGATTTCATGCTATATTTCAGCTTGAATAGAAGACCATGTTACAATTGAATTCGCTACAATGAATATGACTTTGTTGTACTATGTAATTAACATTGATTAGTATATGTAACAGGATACATACGTACATATGACATCACTATTTCGACAATATTATAACGTAAAAATACAAAATTATCATTTCATAGCAAATTATAAATATCAATAATACTCGTTACACACAACAGCTATAATGTATATTAATGTACATTAAATCCCGGTATGTAATAGCTTTATAATTCAAATCAAATTTTATTTCGAACCCAGTGTACAAAAGATTATATATAAAATACAAGCGTCACCCGCGCAACTATATAAGTTATTTACTGTTGTCACTGCCTTTCTTGATGAGAGTTAAATGAAGTGTGAAAGTGACAAAATATAAGTTATACTACGTTTGTTTGTAACACAGGTTAGTCTCTTTTTCAGGCCAATAGGTATACTAGATGGCCCTCGATAAAAAAACTAACACAACGAAAATAAACATACTACTAAGATTATAAAGGCGAAAATTATATGTAAGTTTGTTACTTCAAGCTCAAATGGCTGGCCCAATATTTATGATATTTCGTATGTAGGTAGCTGATACCTTGGATTAACACATAGGGTACTTTTAATTCAGAAAAGTACGCGATTCCCGTAGGATTTGATCAAAAGTCTGATGTAGATGGCGCTGCTATGTACAAATAAATACACGCACACGAAGTTGCACGGTTTTCACTAGTAATAATACAAATAATAAAAGTTTGTCTAGCGCGTGATTCGAACCCAAAATATTTAGTTATTGATAACCACGTGCGACATAAAAAACTCAAGAGGAATTTTATAGTAATTTGTTATCATCATACTTCGTACTTCGCACATTGAGACCCAATCAATCTGAATTTATCTACACTGCGTAGTAGGCGCCTGCGCGTACGGCTGTAAATAGACGATAAACGACGACACGTTTAGGTGACTAACAAAAAAAAAACTTTGTACAGCCAGCTGCAGAAAATTCTGAACGCCCCAAACGAAGTCAAAGTCAAATATTTTTATTTAAAGTCATATTACAAGCTCTTTCGAAAAAGAGAAGAAAAATATTATTTAATAATTTATCCTTACTAATATTATAAATGAGAAAGTGAGTTTGTTTGTTTGTTATTCCTTCACGGCTTGACTAAGCAGCCGATCAATATGAAAATTTGCATACATATTGTTAGGGGTACAGAGCCCAACATAAGCTAAGGGGAACTTATTCCAATAAAAGCTGTTGCCCGCGACTTCGTTCACGTGAAATGTTCAAATAAGGATAACTCCTTTTCCTGTCATGCGATTTAAATAAAACAAAGCCTATATTCTGCTCCAAGCCGAGCTCTATCTCCCTGTGAAAACAGGACTAAAATCCGTTCAGTAACTTAGAAAATGTGCGCGTTCAAACAGACAGACAGACAATAAATAAAATAAAAAATTTTTCGCTTTTATTACCTTTCTCTAACTGTTCCCTCTCCATTTTTGCCAAATATGTTCAAAGTACAGACATATCGGGGTCTACTTTTTTATTATATGTATAGATTTCCTAATTCGTCTTAGAGCCATAGACGGACTGCTCGACCAGTAAGCCATTGATCAACATACACTACACGGACCGCTCTTGCTGTCAGTCAACAGCTTGAAGCTTTGACCGCACGACCGCCCGAAGCAGTTGCAACTGCTCGAGCGGTTACTTATAAGTGTGTAAATAGAAGCAATCATAATACACACTTAAGGGCCTACGTCGTAAAATAATTGCGGCCGACTGAGCCCGCCCCGCCGCGCCGCGCCCGTGCGACACATATATCAATCCCTGCTTCGAGAGACAGAGATGGGGACACCGTGAACCCGGCGAATTTTTAACACCGTCAGCGCCAAAACACATTTACGCTTATTTAAAATTCATTAATTGAGTTTTTTTATATTTGTCTTTACAATATCTAGAAAACATTAATGTCTTTCTTTATATGAAGTTTAAAATTTCTATTATTTACCGTTTAGAGTTACAAGAGTTCTGAAAAAAAAAACAGGTTACTTCGGATTTTTTTTCTATCGAGGAAATGTGTCACAATCGTGTTTTGGCTCTTTTCAAAATTTAGATTTTATGATGAATTAATACATATCCAAAAATCTAAGTCCAAATTTTAGTAGTTTAGAAGATATTTGGTTTTTAAGGACCCTTCTTTTTTTTACATAGCCCCTTATACGAAACCGCGCGGAAAATAGTGAACTACAACTATACAGTCGCTTGAAGCAGTTCAGCCCCTGACTTCTTCATATAATCTCTTGGGTCTTGGGCTTCTATAGCAACAAGTGACCATGCATTACATAATTATAATGATCTAAGTGTGCTATTTTTATCACTATGTTTATAAACGTGTCTAATCTAATGATGTTTATTTAGATTAACCCAAAGATTATCTTCACCTGAACCTTTGATTGATAAAATGCTAATCTAAGACAGTTTTATGATAGAAAGCCAACATAGTTATCTAATGTTAGTGCAAAAATATGTTGTTTATAAAATTCTTTGGAAGTAGTTAATCGATTTATTTTTCTATGCAAATATTTTTGATGGAAAGGTTTAAAGGAGTTAAAAATTTCCGTACTTTATTTAGACTAGAAGACATTCAGTGGTACAGTCAACAAAGGAGTTGACTGACCCCCCTCTGTATATATAATTAAAGATTTCTAAATATTGCGTGAAGGGATTTACTTGAAAATTTGTAATTACATAGTACAATATGAATACTATCGATAAATAAAATTTCAAGTAAATCCCTTCACGCAATATTTAGAAATCTATAATCATATAAACAGGGGGGTCAGTCAACTCCTTTGTTGACTGTACCTCTCAGTTGTCCCCTTTAGCATCGTCCCCCGGGGTGACAACGGAGAATTTTCTTCCCTGTTGTCACCGGGTGACAAATTTTCCCAACTGATTCCTTCCGATTATACCAGAGTGGTACTATTTTTCTCAATGTCACCCGTGACTCAAGGAATGACAATTGCTACAATTCCTTCTCAGTTGTCCACTCCGACCAGTTAAGAGGAAGGATCTTCTACTGCAGAAATATCATGAAAACTCTCAGAAGTAAGAATGGGATGTAAAATATGATCAGTCTTTTTCCTGCCTTTTCGTGTCGACATATGACGTCTGATTAAATTCGTTGTGAGTTCCAAGACAGCTGTAGTTTCTCACCCGGGACGTCAATAAGCTTCTTTGCTTATTGTCAATCTGTGGTCGCCGTTGTTGATCCTGGCTTTAAAGGAGACATGTGACGGTGGGAATATGCGCTGAGTATCCTGAGTATAACCATATTGTAATGACAGTTTCAGTGTTCGAACTTTATGTAAATTTATATTTATTTTTTAAAGTAAATACCTTTAAGATTTCCATAAATTAACACCTCAACACATCTTAACATTAGCTATTGTAAGATGTAATTATTTGAAACCTGAAGGTCGATATTCTATGGCTTTCAGCCAAGATATTTCGCGTTAACTAAAAATATTTGTGAAGGAAACATTGCAAAATAAAAATAACCATTGTTTTATTTTTGGTGACAATATTATTTGTACGAAAAAAATGGATAGATTATGATGTGGTCTTCTGCATACACAATTTGTTGATTCTTTACCGATAAGAGACAAAGCCGCCTTGGGCTGGGTGTTCATGCCCACTACGTTGACCCTCTGTTGGTGTCCACTCGAATGTTCGAAAATACGTTTCTCGCTCGCACTGTATACGGATGTGGAATGAGCAGCCCCTGTGTTTCCTTCGGACTATGACATGAGACTGTTTAAGAGGTACATTAGAGGTCTCGTCAGAGGTGGGCAACGCATT
Source organism: Endotricha flammealis (assembly GCA_905163395.2). NCBI lineage: Eukaryota > Metazoa > Arthropoda > Insecta > Lepidoptera > Pyralidae > Endotricha > Endotricha flammealis. The sequence continues at coordinate 4,372,541 of LR990883.1, forward strand.
GGTAGTGCCCCTGGTGTTGCTGATGTCCATTGGCGGCGGTGACCACTTTTCATCAGGTGGCCCGCTTGCCTGCTTGCCTGCCGTATATATAAAAAAAACGGTTAGAAATGGGTTAAAATATTAAAACGCGGCAATATGATCAATTTATAAGTGTCCATTCTGATTGTATTTAGGTTATCGAAGTGTCGCGGACTGGAGAAGGATAAAAGGATAATGTAGGTGGTAAAAGGGCGTGTTTAAATTGCGATTGTCACAATTTGATAAGAAATGACTGATAAATGGCTGTATCATGCAAATTGTATCAGACAATGTCGTCGGAATGCGGACAATTTTCAACTTCGCTCGCGTTAATTTTATGACTGTATAGATCTCGTTTGACAACAAAACAACCCATAGCGCGACTTGTGGTGCCATCTGTTGGTCGAAACAGCGCCCTCTATAGTAGAAAAAATATTTTCTTATTGGAACGACATACTTTCACGGGATAAAAAGTAGCCTATGTTGGGCTCTGTACCCGTAAAAATATGTATGCAAATTTTCATAATGATCGGCTGCTTAGTCAAGCCATGAAGGAATAACAAACAAACAAACTCACTTTCTCATTTATAATATTAGTAAGGATTAGTAAGGATTGTAGTCTGAAAAAAAAAATGTTTTATGACAATAAAAAATATAAAAAAAAAATACTAATTAGCCAATCGCTAGATTGTAGGAATTATATATTCATACTTAACATTAAAAAAATAAATAAAAATGACAATTAAAATGCCGGCATCTGGTCTTCCACCGTATCTTCCACCGGTAACCATTTTGGTGGTGAAACAAGTTTTCTTAATGGTGTTAGATTATGATATTCAACATTTTGAGATTCAACAATTTGAGAATTCAACATTATGTTCTGGAAAGATCCCACCATTTCATTTTAATAATACAAGTAGTAAATGCGACTGTAAAAATTACTATAGAGATGACAGAGATGTTATGCGGTTTCCTAATCCCATAGGCTCAGAAAGCGTCCAATCCCAACTAATATTATAAATGAGAAAGTGAGTTTATTTGTTTGTTTGTTATTCCTTCACGGCTTGACTAAGCAGCCGATCATTATGAAAATTTGCATACATATTGTCAGGGGTACTTTTTATCCGTACCGTCAAAATTTTGTCGTTCCAATGGGAAAATATTTTTTCTACTATAGAGTGCGCTGTATCGGCCAACAGATGGCGCCACAAGTCGCGCTATGGGTTGTTTTGTTGATTAACGCGAGCGAAGCCGCGGCGGGGAAAAGCTAGTTTTAAATATTTGTGAATTTATTTATCTGTGACGGCAGATTAGAATATCACCCCTTCTGCTTTCTCCTTCCATGGTTGACGTAGAAGGCGACTATGGGAATATAGTAAAGAATGCTCAACAGCGTTCTTATAATAGAAATCTCCAACGAAACTAACTGCGCTCGCTAACCCGCCTGCCATGCGTGGCGCGGAAAACTTAACAATATTCACAAGATTTGGTATGAAACCACTGTCTACGCCCAAAACTAATGATGGGTACATGACTTGCGTAACATAGCGTGTAGTGTAACATAGTGTGGACGCAGCGCTGTGTTTTCTTCCTCTATCATTGATCGCGGCGAGCACGAGTGGAATACTCGGTGCGTGCGCGCAAGGCGTATGGGAAATTTGTAACATGTTATGGTACGCAAGTCTAACCGGCGGCATTATGATTTAAGGCTAATAATGATAATTTGTTTTATGATATTTTTTTTGTCCACAGCCAGCGAGCCGTGAGAAAATGATGTCCAGGTCAGCTGTGGCCTTAGCCGCCATAGGCCTGGGCCTATCCACCTTCAGCGTCCGCCAGATGATCATAAACCAATCCAGACGGGTTTAAAACATGCCAGGACGTCTCAGAACGTCTGGACGTCCCAGAACGTCTTAGGTTTTTCACATGTAAATTGAAAAAAAAATCGTCAAATATTTAATTAAAAAGTGTAAAGTAATGCGTTTTCCGCGTGTTATATTAATTTAAACGCCGAAAATGCGTTTGTACGCTGCGTATTATTTATGTAATGTTTAAAATTTGTGTAAAATAATTTATATTTTAAACGTTTGTGAATGGTTTTAGAATAGTGTTTGCCCGCCTATGACTTTGTATAAGTCTATATTGAATGGGAGCCTGAATTATGTGTGTGAAAGTATTGTACGGCCGTCGTTATTTTGATGGAAACCAAATAAAAATGCATGGTAAATTATTAAAAGAAGTTTTATTTTTGGTGGAATTGTTCCCCGTTCTCCACGGGAAGATGTCGGGACAAGCTCACCACACATTCCCACCGTGTCTCCTGTAGACCCAGGATCAACAACGGCGACCTCAGATCGACAATAAGCAATGAAGCTTATTGACATCCTGGGAAACTACAACTGTCATGGAACTCGCAACGAATTTAATCGGAAATAATAAATTAGAAGATAGTAGTTGAAAGGACTTCCCTCCTTACTCTACGGGAAGATAGACTCGGAGATTCGCCATGTGTCCAAAACAAAATAAAACCAGTTTTTTAGAAAGACGGCTTATAATTATTACATTACAGGCTATAATTACAGTATTACAACAGCACTTTATAAAGCGAGCTTTAGTTTTCATAGATGACGAATTATAAAAAAATATTCCATTTTCGTGCATGACGTTGGCTTCATAGATTTATTATATACTAGCGTTAGATTGGCAATGCAAAAGAGATAGATCATAGCATACGCGTTTGTTAGAGCGAGATAGATAGGCGAGACCATTCTTCTTATACACGCTATCGGGCTGTATCGGCCTGACGTCAGTCGTGTTAAAAACAAATCCCACTTATTTTTACAAAATTTATGGTTTTTAAGTGTAGTTTTGGTGTTAATTAGACGTGATTAAATATAAAGGAAATAAATTAAATATAAAAAAAATAAACAAAAAGGAAAATCCACAAAATTAGCACTATCTTGCTTGCACACATGTACATTACACGCACACTAGTGTATTTTGTTTTTGGTCTCGCCTTATTCAAACCATTGCCGATCTATACGCTAGTATATACTAAATCTATGGTTGGCTTACATACAAGCAGGCATAAAATTGTGATGCGTCCATAATGTTTTCAACCATTTATTTCTTTTATTTACGCTTCATGCAGTTCTGTGGGGCAATTCACATAACAAGAACCGATTCTAGTTCGATTCAACGACACTCGCTGTCTCACTCATACAAAATAGGAATTGAACGGGACAGCGAGTGTCGTTGAATACCGAACTATAATCGGTTCTTGTAACGCTGGACGGCTGGACAGATTTGCTAATTGTTACACGTAGTATGGATATGAAACACGATTAACACGGTAGTTTTTTTTATCCCGTAAAACATTCCGGAACGGAGACAACGGGATTTTAATTACAAATCAATTAATTACAAAGTTTCATAACAATGCCTACATTATAAGAATAATTCTTTGTTCTTAATCTCTATGTTGCTACTTATTTCCTTTGCTGTATGTAACCATACATTTTCACCAGTACAACACGATTTGGAAAAAAAAATACACAAAAATATTCCCATTGTCGTGCCTTACAATTTAAAGGAACATCCATTTGCAGATACACATTTTAATTTTAACTTCACATTAAGTCTCAATCTATCTTTATTCTTTACTTTGAACAGTAAAAAATTTTTTTTTCTTCAGTTTGAACAGTGGAAGGCCATTTTGTGTCATTAATTTTAAAATGTTGTGCAACTCTTTTAAACCCCATAAGAAAGTGCAAGTAACACTTGTATAACTACTCAAAACAAAATTGGGGCCACTGGGTAATTTAATTTTTTTTTATACCACTAGGATGGCAAACAGGCACACGGCTTGCCCGATGGTAAGGACGCTTGCAATACCGGGGGTATCACCCGCGCGTTGCCGACCCTGTAGAAAGTGGAGCTCTGGAGACCTTACTCACCGTAAGAACACAGCATGGCCGAGACCAATGCAATTTGGCTACGATCTTCTGTAAGGTGATTTCTATTAAACAACCACTTTTATTTAATGTTACAATAACATTGTCATGTTATGTTACAAGTAGATGTGTCTGTAATGTTTTTAGAGCGAAATTGCTGGAAAAAAATCCACCCAAAAAAAATTTTGAAGTCAAAACTTCTTTAACGGTGCTTGGCACTTTTTTTAGATGGGTAAAAAATGTTAAACTCGCGTCAGATCCGTAGCCTGATCGAAATTCAATAACGATTCAAAAATGCACAACGTCGATGTTTAAGTTTTCACTTCTGCCGGCACTCCCGGAGTGCAACCCGTCCTTTTTTTTTGTTTTTTAAAGACACTTAACATTTGTGGCCGTTATTTTGTTTTTGGGTAGATAAATGATAATAGTCTATCGCCTTTTCTTATGTCCTTTGGTTGGGCCCTTGACAAAGCACCAATCCACAGCTATCGATTGACCGAGAATGTCTGCACCGTCCAATGCTTCACGTGCACTCTGGAATATTAAAAAGTCATTATTTATGACACACGGTTTTTCATACTTGTATATTTTTTATTTTGTTAACATTTAAAAAAATAATGTAGATGGACTAAAAAGGCCGTAACCCGTTTTCTTTCGCCATTACTTTTACCGGTGGTAATTTTGCTTTGTTTTCGAAATGGTGGTAGTTCCTGGGTGGCGATCCGGCATGGTAACCATTACGCCACGGAGGTCGTATGTTTGAAGTTATGTCGCATATATTATGTGGCTCACGACTGGCCTTGTATTGGGTTGCAACTGAAAACCAGTGTTTTGCTCACTACGAGCAATACGATAAAGTGAGGTGCTAACTGTTCGTATGCTGCAGATAATTCGTTCATAATTTCACCCCGTATTTTTGTATTATAGTTAATTTTATGTAAGTATTTTTAAAATGTAAATTGTCATACGAATAAATTATTTATCCATCTATCTATCTATGTAGAATGTTTTAAGAATAGCACAAATCTGCCGTCTGAACTGGTGGTAGGAAAAAATTGTGACGATTCGAAAGAGCTTATATTAGGCCTATTTGAATAAAAATATTTTGAATTTGAATATTTATTTTGTTAACTTACAGCTGCTTGTTTGTATGTGTCATATTCGACCAGCGCGTAGCCCTTCAGGAAACCAGTGCGACGGTCCAGATTCAAGTGGATATTTTTAATCTCGCCAAACTCTGAGAATTGATTCTGAAAAAATATATTTGAATACATAGTTAATTTTTATGTGTTTTTGTGTCCGGAACTTCACGACGAAGTCGCGGGCAAAATAGCTGTTTATAGTTTACAGAGGAAAGATTTGCGTTGTTGTTTGTAACTAATTTGACGGCCTCCGTGGCGTAATAGTTACCACGCCAGACCGCCACCCAGGAGGTCCCGGGTTCGGTCGGGTCATGATGAAAAATTAACTTTTTCTGATTGGCCTCGGGTCTTGGATGTTTATCTATATATGTATTTGTTATAAAATATAAGATCGTTGAGTTAGTATCCCATAACACAAGTTTCGAACTTACTTTGGGGCTAGCTCAATCTGTATGAATTATCCCTATATATTTATTTAATTAACTCAAAAACTACCAGACCGATTTCAAAAATTCTGTCACTGTTAAGAAGGTACATTACCCCCCCCCCCCCCCCCCCTTCATGCAACATAGGCTATATTATACTTTCAAGAGAATTAGGGATACTTGGTAAAACTCGTGCGAAGCTGGGACGGGGTGCTAGTATTATATAACCATAATAAGAAGTTGTTATCTTACCTGGATATCTTCCTCTTGCGCTTCTTCATGAACATTGCTGACAAACAATATCCAACCTTCAACGGACCTCTGCGGACCTGGGGTGTTACCGTCGCCCTCTGGTGCCAGGCTGTCATATCTGAAAACATAGTGCATGGAGCTTTTAATTCATAACCAAACAAAACATCAAATATATGAAAGTTTCATTTTAATTTATAAATAAAAACTATTCAATTAGTTTTATTTATTTAAAGTATTTATATTGTAAATATTTTCGACATGCCCGGTGGTCGAGTGGCTAGCAATGTTCACTTTACCCCAAGGGCCGTGGATTCGAATCCTGCGCAAGGCAAACATTTGTGTGCATGAACATGTCTGTTTGCCTTGGTCTGGGTGTTTTCTATGTATAATAAGTATTTATTTACAAAAAAAAAAGTATTTTAGTACATTTATCAGCAATCTAGTACCCATAGTGTTAGTACAAGCTTAGTTGCTTAGTTTGGGACTAGATGGCGTTGTGTGATTTGTCCAAGAATATTTATATTTTTTTCTCATATTTTTTTCAGTTTTCATCATCATTTCAATCCGCTACAGGGATATGGGGCTTTCTTCAATTGAAGAGCATACTCGGCCACGCTGCTCCAATGTGGATTGACCGAAGCCAGTATTTTCAAGCCGCCTAAGAGCCACGGAATTGATTTGGAATGATGGCTTAACATGCCCCATGTTTGCACCTACTACTGCGAACGAGTGGGGGCTTCGACGGCAGCGCCGCACGGCGCGGCGCGTCGCCCTACGCAAACTACTTGCCACGGAATCATCGGCGTGTGCGCATCACTTTTACGTATTTGCTGCCTATCGTTAAAGTTGAAGATTCCATTATACCAGTACATTATATACAGTCCACTACTTTTATTTAAGACCTCGGAGGTTCCCCAACACCCTATGAGCCTCAGAATTAAGTTAAATACGTCCTCCATCCTCTGTAGTAGAAAATTGAAAATATTGTACTAACATCAAAATTTCTCACAAACGTCCCAGTTTATAATATTGTTTAAGGCTTATACATTATATTAGTAACCTAACCTAACCTGCCCCTAACGCGACTCTCTGACCGAAACTCACCTTCCCCTATTCCCTCTCTCTGTAACTCCTCCCCCGCCTCCCTCATTGCCAAAGCCTCTCCCTTTACGTTTTCGCGCCTTTTCCTTTAATCTCGCGATTCCCTCTGTAAAAACAATAAAAATGTTCATTAAATTACATAAATTAAACGTACTACGCAATCACCGGAACTGAATTATGTATGCCTAAAATAACAGTTATGCTTACTAACATAACCTAAAAGAATAAATAATATGAAAAATAATAAACATTCTAATACGAATTCATTTTAATGAAGCAAATTGCTACAGTTAGAAGTAATTTATACAAAAATAACTAAACCAATTTTATATTAATTTCTGAAAATGTAATAATATGACGTACGTTCACCGTCTTCGTCAACCTCAAATTCTTCGGAATTCTCGATATCTAATACATCAGCCATGGTTATTAACTAATAACAATAGTTTAGATCAGTTAATGATAATAATTTTACGTATTTATTTGTAATTAAAACAAAAATACACTAAATTGTAAATTCCGTACACCAAGCAAATCCAAACACCATTGACGTTTTATTTTTTTTAATCGATTTCATTGTTTGTTGCCAGCGTGCGATTCTTATTTTTTTCGAAAAACTTTACATCAACGACAAAATTATTTGCAAAAGAATACTCTTTTATTCTACTTACTTCCTAATACCAATATTCTATAAACATTATTCTTTGTTCCTCATAGAACAAAGACTAAAATTAGACAGAATAAAATTTTATGTCTGCGTGACATTTTGTTTTAGGTTAAGTTTAATTTATAAGATTTTTAGAAAGAAAACTAAATTAAAAATGAGTGTTTATAATTTATGGGATAAAGAACAAGCCGAACCAAAGTTGAAAACCAGTTTATCATCAGATTGGGTATTTAAATCACCAATAGCGACACCCAGATCGTCTTCACCACCAAGTAGAGTTGGTGAAGCAATTTTTAACGATTACTGTGATATAATACATTCTAAATCGAATATATCTACTGAAGCTAAACAAACAGAACCATTAGATAGGCCTTTTGATTTTTTTGATGATGAAGAATTTGCTTTTGGTATTAATTTGCTAAACAACAATGTGGCATGTGTCGGAGATAATATTACAAAACTTATACAAATGGGTGAGTAATGTAATGTAGTAAATGCTGCAATGTGTGAAATGATTCATGCAATGCCAGAATAATTTGTTTGAATTTTTTTGTAATTTATTTTATTGTTGGTGATCTGGTGATATAGAATAATGGACTGCCAATGACAGAACTTAAAAAATAAAAATAAAGACTGTCGATCGGTCGGTACTGTCACTGTCAATGTCAGTCGGTTATCAATAAAAAAAGCGTTTAATCTTTTTGCCATTTCCTTTCGAATCAGGGTTGCCAGATTGGGGGTTTTTTTCGCGATTTTGGGGAAAAATTTGACTCTCGGCGAAAAACTGGGGAAATAGAATCTTTGGGGAAAATTTTGGGGAAATAAAATACGTGATGGGGAATTTTAGCGAATTTTTTTGCACTTTTATACTAACCTAACCATCTTTTTTGGACTAACATCCTGGCTAAAGTGTAACAATCAATCCAGAGCCATTTAAAAAGCTGCTGTCTCTCTCTCTACTATTCTATAAAGTCTAGCTTTCTAGTATTATGCCTCTTTTGTTTTGAACGTTTTGAACCAAAGAGGAACTCACTTGATTTGCCATCTCTCTAGGGTATAATGCCTTTTGCTTCAAATTGCTGTTTCTCACGTAGTTGTTAAGGAGTTCCTTTCAATACGTCCTACTCCGACTATCTTCTTTCTGATTAAATTCGTTGTGAGTTCCAAGACAGCTGTAGTTTTCTCCCCCGGGACGTCAATAAGCTTCATTGCTTATTGTCTATCTGAGGTCGCCGTTGTTGATCCTGGCTACACAGGAGACACAGTGGTGGGAATGTGTGGTGGGCTTGTCACGAACCAAAGAGGAAAAAACCTTATCGGAGTTTAAGACGAACTTCAGGATGATATTCCTGAAATTCCTACCATGGATAAGTTCAGAGATACTAATTCCCATACTAATCTTCCACCACTATCTAAACTACACATTTAAGAGTTTGCCAAAAAGGTAACAAACCACACATTCATGATTTCCTCATTTTCCCTTGTTATCTAATAATGTTTTAGATATAATATGACATTTAATGACATACTACATGTTGGCTCAGGTTTCAAGAACCGCTCAAAGGGAGAGTAAGATTACTGTATGAAAGTAGAATCTTAAGAACCGTCCGAGTTACCTTTGAGGAAAATTATATCCCACCAAAAACATTTTCATGTAAAATGTTGCCAAGACGAGACCATATGACTCGCACTGTCAAAAAGTTATCAGATCTCATGTAGAGCCAAGCTTCTAACTCTACAAGGCCTAACTTCACAAACTTTACACCTTAATCAAAATATGTGTGTTTGCCGTTTCGTTACATACTACAAGAACTAATGTATAACAGAAAAGTATGATGATGAATAGTTTATAATTTTTTCACCTTACTATGTGAATGTAGCGAAATGGCCAAACCACATATATTGATTAAGGTGTAGAGTTTGTGAAGTTAGGCCTTGTAGAGGTAGGGCGTGTAAAGTTAGAAGCTTGGCTCTACATGAGATCTGATAACTTTTTGACAGTGCGACTCATATGGTCGCGTCTTGACAACATTTTACATGAAAATGTTTTTGGCGGGACTTCATTTCTTTTTGTAAGTTGCTTATATTTTTTTTTCTTTTGGGGTGAAGTTCCAAGTTTTATGATATTTTTGTTGTTTGTGTACTAATACTAGCCTACATACCAAATTTCAGCTTTCTAGGATATTAGGAAGCGGAAATCTCATACAAACTTCCATCCCTTAGGTTAAAGGGTTGGGGGATGAAAGTTCCAAGTTTTATGATTTTTTTTGTTGTGTTTGTAGTAATATTAGCTTACTACCAAATTTTGGCGTTCTAGGACTTCAGGAAGTACCTTAAGAATTTTGATGATCAGTGAGTCAGTGAGTGAATCAGTGACGAAATGGGTGGTTTTTAGACATTAATAAAATCTAAATTATAATAGCTACGACATTCAAATTTTGAATGTTCAATGATTGTACTGGTGTCATTTTATCTTGAAATTTTTAACTATTTATAGCATCATCCAAACCAAAGTTATGAGAGTTCAAAAAAACGACGAAACGTTTCGAGAAAAGGTAGGTAGTGCCCTTGCGCTCCGCTTGGCTCGTCTTGGCAAAAAAAATAGTATGGAAAATGACTGATAGCTGTCAAATGTGTAGAAAATTAGACAAAAGCGACATCTGAAGTGAGGAAAAGGCAGTTTTTAACCCCTTTTATTTGTAACAAAACTTTTGGGGGTTTTCTGTTGAAAACGTATCATTTTGGGGAAAAATAAAAGTCAGTTTGGGGAAAATCATAAAATTGAATCTGGCAACCCTGTTTCGAATTCTCTTGTTGTTTTTATAGAAAATTAAATAAGTTAACTTATGTTTCATTGTTAATATTGTATACAAATAAAATGCCGGAATTCTCGTTAAAGGATTCCATAATCACATCTTTGAACGGTGAGTGTCAGTTTATTTTTTTGTTGGTTATAATGTGATGCGGTACCTATTAAAGTTACATAATTTCTATTTTGCATTATTACGTTATGTTATGTGATACAATTGCTTAATTTTAGACGCACGGTGTCGTATATAAGAGAAAATTGCAGTCGCGTCGTGAGCTTTAAAAGTTGCACTATGAAGGACGACCAGAATTTTGTGTTTGGTACCAAATTTTTTATGTTTGTGAAAAAGTGTTTATTTAAAAATGTTTTTGATTATTTATGTGTATTAGTATAGATTAAATATGTGTGTTTGTTTGCGTTTGAGAATTTCCATGGATTGTTAAGCTAATATTTACCTACATGAATGCTAGGTTTGTGGTTTGGTTTGCCATAGGAATATTTAATGAAAAGTTTATATGAGAATATGAACCTAAGTGTATTGTAACTAATGTTCAGTCTGCAATATTTTATCCACACCCCTAAGACGATTAGCTTTTCCTTTGCTGACTCTTTTTCCCAGTCTAGTCAATAAAATGTATGCATATTATTGTAACTCATAAGTTCTTGTTATGTTATTAATCCGTTTTGAGGTGTATAATGACTGTATAATGATTACTAGGTCAGAGAGTCGCCTTAGTTACTATTCTAAGACTTGCATGCTTGTTTGCCAATCTCCTTTAAAAAAATGTTATGAAACATTCAAGACAACTGAATAAAATAAAAAAATATTCTCAGACATAAGTCCGTACATAAATAATTATAATTAGGTTACTAGCTAATTATAATTTTAAAGTTACACATTAACATTGAAGACCTCCGTGGCGTTATGGTTACCAAGCCTGACCACTGCCCAGGAGGTCCCGGGTTCGAATCCCGGTCGGTTCATGATGAAAACTAACTTTATCTGATCGGCCTCGGGTCTTGGATGATTATCTGTATGTATATGTATTTGTTATAAAAATATAGTGTTGTTGAGTTAATATCCCATAACATAAGTTTCGAACTTACTTTTGGGCTAACTCAATCTGTGTGATTTGTTTAAAAAACTAATATTAATTGAATGTTTCAGTTAGATTATCAAATGTTGGTTTATTCAAAGGGTAGTAACAGTATTACAATACTGCTGTGAAAAATAATATTCTGTTGTTTCTTCTTAAAAAATTATATACAGTTGTATCGTTTTTTATGTCACACAAGATATGGATATATATTTTTTTATATTTATATTTATATTTTTTCAGCACAAGAGCCATGGCCGGACAACGTCAAGTTGTTCCAGCCGTACGAGGTGGAGCAGATACTGTTGCCGGATAACGCCAGCTGTCTAGCTGTACAGGCATTCTTGAAGGTTCACATTTTATTTATTTACAGCCTTTTTAAAAAAAATTAAGTCAGTTATAGAAAATGCATTACTACATGTGCCATCTCGGGAGCGGCGGGTGTCTGTCGGGCTCCCCTTCGAAGGCCAACTTAAGGTGCATATTGACTCAATGCCACCTTGTCCGCCTAGGTAGGCGGGGCTGCGGAAACTATAATACTTCCTGTGCATTTTTATTATTTACAGCCTATACAGCTTAATAGAATACAATTCCATGTTAGCCTTTCGAAAACTAGTGTAATGCTCTTTATCTGACCTAAGTCCATGTGTTGAGCCTTAGTTGTATCCTATAGTGCTAATAGACAATTGAATTTAGTTCAGCTACACCTGGGATGCTGACTGGTACCGCACCCACTACAGACGTTATCTGGTACCGCACTATATTCGATCATGTAGCGCACGGTGTACTTTATTATTATTATTACCAGTTCGGTCCGTTCGGCCGGTGTTGTATTGACCTTACCGTTTGAACCTGCACAGTGCCCTACACAACCAACAAAAATATGTCAACATTCAACAAAATCGTCTACACAAAACTTTGTTTCATCAACAATGTTTTTGTTTTCCATGCCCGATACAGGTAAACACGTACACAAAATACCCCCGCGCGGGTCGAGGGGCAGGGTACTGTCATGTCATGCGCCATTTTTGTCGTGATTGTGACCACTCTCTCGCCTCGCTACACAATACACAAGATACGCGACCGCGAGCCGCTATGGACGGCGTGTGTAGAGAAACATGTTTCAAAAACAAAGTTTTGTGTTTGTGTTTTTGTTGAATGTTTTCAAACAACTTTCGCTGGGGACCCGGCTTTAGATACACATCTCATGGCCTTTTATCTTCATAACAGATGTGCAACCTTCCCTTCGAAGTGGAGATGCGATGGAACGCAGAGTTCATGTCACCATCAGGCCGAGTGCCGTTCATCAAGTGTGGAGCATTTGTGGTCTCGGAGCTGGAGCCAATAGTCCAGTTTGCCGCCAACAAGGGTGTCTCGCTATGTTCAAGACTGTCTACGGAGGAGAAAGCAGAAATGAGGGCTTATATGAGTCTAATTACTAACGTTTTGGTAAATGCTGAGGTAAGATTTTGTTTACTCATTTTCTTACTAACCGATGGCCACGGTTTTACTCGAGATAAAACCTATCCTATGTGTTAATCCTGTGTTGTAACTTAATCTAATTAATCTAATTATGTAAGTTACATAGTTTTATTTAAACCTTTACAAAGCGTGTCATTTAACGGTGTCCCAGTTTCAAATTTAGCTACATGTATTGCTCTTCACGAAGAGCATTTGCTATGAATGTTGTAACGTTCACAAGCATATTATTTAAGTAAATAAATTTAATAAAATAACCTATAAACCATAAACTACCCTTGTAAGTTCTACCACACATTCCCACCGCTGTGTCTCCTGTATAGCCAGGATCAACAACGGCGACCACAGATAGACAATAAGCAATGAAGCTTATTGACGTCCCGGGGGAAAAACTACAGCTGTCTTGGAACTCACAACGAATTTAATCAGAAAGAATATAGTCGGAGTAGGAAGTATTGAAAGGACTTCCCTCCTTAACAACTACGTGAGAGACAGCAATTTGAAGCAAAAGGCATTATACCTGAGAGATGGCAAATCAAGTGAGGCTCGATTGCCGAGCACCACGGTCTATTGTTACATTACTATTGGGACCTAATCCTATGAGCTGTGTTATGTATGCTAATGTTGTTTACTGAAATGAAATGAAATCGTTTATTTCAGAAATTAGACCTTCACAGGCACTTTTTCTTGTCATTAACAACTTGTTTAAATAAAGAAAATAAACTACGTTATATACTACCACCATTTCGGACACGAGCAAAATGGCAACCGGTAAAAAGAAACGGCGAAACAAAACCGGTTACGGCCTTTTTTGTCATTTTGTACTTTTTTTTTTTTCTCCTTTTTTTCTCCACTCATTAGTTACAATGTAGGTATAAGTACATTAAGATTTATAAGAAGAATACGCGGAATGTTATACACAACATTACTATATGGATTGCAATAATATGTATTGCAAAACTTTCTAAATGCCTGATAGTTATAACGCAATACTCTACTATGTTCACAGCTCTACATATCCTGGTTGGACGAGGACACATTCAATGCGGTTACAAAAGTGCGGAACTCGTCAGTGTACCCATGGCCGTTGGGCTGGTTACAGACCAGGAGCAAGCGGAACACAGTCGCTAAGAGACTTAAAGCGCTGCACTGGCACGACAAGACATTGGAACAGGTTTTGGCTGATGTAAGTATTAGTTTTACTGTATTTAGACAACTTGACCGCCCTGGACGAATACGAAACGTAAATTCGATACTTCGGCCGAAGCATCGGAAGAAGAATATTCATGAAATACCAAGGTATTTCATGGTTATAATTCAAGTAACTACTAAAACAACCAATTGTACTTTACAAGGTGTTTAATGGATAGAATTCAACGAATTACTAGCCCGTCTGGGGAAGGACCTCCACGTTACAGAAGATCGTAGCCAAATAGCATTGGTCTCGGCCATGCTGTGTTCCTACGGAGAGTAAGGTCTCCAGAGCTCCACTTGGGGGGGTTGGGAGGGTTGGCAACGCGTGAGTGATACCCCCGGTATTGCAAGCGTCTATAGGCTACGGTGATGTTTTCCATCAGGCGGGCCGTATGCTTGTTTGCCATCCTTCTAAGAGTTTTAAGAGTTTGGTGGGAAAAAAATGAGACGATTCGATAGAGCTTGTAATATGTCTATCTATTTGAATAAATATATTTGACTTTGAATATTTTTTTTTTTTTTATTTTTTTTTTTATTTGCCATCGGCTACTCAGCCATAATCAGATTCTATGTGTTGATGTTTTAACTTTGAATATGAAAATTTTCAGGTGGAGCAATGTTGTAACTCCCTCAGTCAGCGATTGGGTGATAAGGATTATTTCTTCGGGACGTAAGTACATTTCATATTACCTTTAATGCCGGGTACAGACTGCTGTAATGTAACATGAAAGGAGCATTCATAGTGTGGACGCAGCGCTGTGTTTTCTTCCTCCATCGATCGCGGCGAGAGCGAGTTGAGTGCAAGGCGCGGGCGTGAAAATATTACAATTATTATTACATTAAAAATAAATTCCTTTATACTATAGAATCATTTTTTCATTAACCAGTCACAGAATTTGTTAATCGCAGTCTGTACCCAGCAAAAAATACAAATTTTTTTTTAGCCGGAAAATCTATTACGAAACGTAAATCCGAAACTTCGGCCGAAGTATCGGAAGAATATTAATCATGATATAGAAGGTATTTCATGGTTATAATTCAACTAACTACTAAAATAACCATAAAGTACAAGGTATTTCATGAATAGAATTCAACAAATAACCATAAAATACCTTGTATTTCATGGTTAAAATTCTTCCGATACTTCGGCCGAAGTATTTACGCTTCCAGACCCCTGCGGTCTTGTGCTATATTGGGAAGTTGAAGTGATGAAGTCTTAATACTTTTGTCACGATTTTTGGATGAGTATAGACATAATTGTTACTATCGTTATGATTGTCATTCTGCGAAATTTTACGTGTCAAAATGGTATAATACAATGCACTGAACACACGTTCTGGTTTGTTTTGTTACAAAGTTAAATTATATATTTTTAATCTATCAATATTTCGACGTACCGTCGTATCAGTATTTCACCGTACGCCGTTTCTGTATGTTTTACGCCTTAAGTTACTATGCTAGTTTGAAACCTAACTCCTAAAGCGTCCTAATTGGCAGCGATCGTACGATGACGCGTCCTCGTCGTGCGATGATTTCCAACATACATATTTCTTGAGTGTCCTATTTGAAGCTCACATCGCAAGTCATCGTGCGAACACATGAAATGCTTAATTACGATGGGTTTGATCATGCGATCGTGCAATTAAAACTTCAAATCTGCCTAATCCTAACTGCATACGCAGCTAAACTGAGTCTTCCTGCCAGAGCCACTTTTGAGTGTCCTAATTGGTAACCGCGCCATCGCACGATCACAGCCATGAAAAGTACATCGCGCAATCTATTAGGACCAGGTCATCGCACGACGAGAACGCACCGTGTCATCGCACGAACATTTTCATCGCACGACGATCATCGCATCACGTGTCACCGCACGATCGCTGCCAATAAGGACGACGCCTAATTCCTAACCTATTTCTCCTAGTCCCAGCCCATTAGACGCTCTAGTCTATGGTCACGTGAGGGCACTGCTCTCGGCAATAGGACCAAAAGCACCGATGATGATCCGTCCAATAACCAGTGCGATGTTAAGACATGTCATCAGAATGAGTACTCTGACGGCAATGAAGTTGACGGTAAATTGTATAATCCCTTCCCAATACAGTTGGCACAAGTATTCTAGTGAGATTCAACGATTGTGTTGGTATCAGCTTATTGTAGAATCATTTATTTATTTATCATTTATCTTCTAGATATATAAAGAAAGTCGTGTTAGTTATTTATAACTCAAGAACGGCTGAAGCGATTTGGCTGAAAATTGGTGGTGAGGTCGCTTAGAACCAGGAGCAGGATATAGGATTTTTATCCCGTTAGGGTAGGGGTAGGGTAGGGTAGGGTAGTGCCCCTAAGGCGGAGTGCCGGGTCAGCTAATAAAAATTAACAGCATTACATTTAATTCCATTATACAATTAAATTCAAACATCAAACACAAAATTAAATTACATATATAAATTAATTACAACTTCACTGCCATCCATCTTCTCACAGTATCTAAGACATTCATAACCCTTCATCCATCTCCATGCAAACACATTCCGCTGCCGACGAAAGAAGGGGAGTTCAATAAGATCATAATGTTGTCTATACTAATATTATAAAGAGGAAAGATTTGATTGTTTGTTTGTTTGCATTGAATAGGCTCCGAAACTACTGGACCGATTACAAAAATTCTTTCACCAGTAGAAAGCTACATTATCAGGGAGTGAGGCTATAGTTTTTCCCGAAATTCAATGTGGTTCCCACGGGAACGGGACCGGAACTTCACGCGGACGAAGTCGCGGGCAAAAAAGCTAGTATGCAATAAAGTGATTCGTAATGTCTTATTTTATATCGATTTATATTTTAAATCTGACGATTATTTGCAGCTTTTTGGTGTAGTATAGTGAACGGGGTATAATTAGACACTTTTTAGGGTTCCGTAGTAACAAGGAACCCTTATAGTTTCGCCATGTCCGTCTGTCCGTCCATCCGCGGTCTAGCGCCTAGACGCTTGATGCTAGAACGCTGTAATTTGGTATGTATACTCATATTAACAATGCTAACAAAGTTTTAAAAATTATTTTTTATGGGGTGTACCTGTGTACCTCTACAGGTAAAGTGGAAATGAATTTTTTTTTGCGCCGGCCTCATCTTGTTGGTTATCGTTAGATAGGTCTCCTAAAAACATTGAGGGTGTGGGAAGATCATTTTCCGATTTTCCGATACAATGATCCGTTTGCGAATTATTTACATTTAACGTGTCAATTTTCGTTTTGCACGGTGGTCCTCCCCCTCCCCTCTATCTCCGAAAGTCTTGAGTTTAGAAATTTGAAAAAAATAATGGAAGTAGTCCATATAGTACTCTCATATAGTGAGCCTACAAGGAAAACTATAACGGTTAAGTAGGCACTACTAGTTACCGAGTAATAGCAGACGAACTTATGAAGTAATATTTTTTGACGAAAACGTACAAATGTCATAGAATATGGCATTGTACTCATCTGCAAGCAAGAAATACGTAGCAATACGGAACCCTACATTGTGCGTGGCCCGACACATACTTGCCTGGTTTTTAATGTAACTGCAATAATTTTTGGCTATTGTAAGTTATTGTTACATAGAAATAGAATGTATATCCTACTATCCTATCCTTCCTATCCTTCCTATCCTTCCTATCTTTCCTATCCTTCCTATCCTTCCTATCCTTCCTATCATTTTTATAATTGTCCCTATATATATTATAAAGGCGAAAGTTTGTGAGGATGGATGTATGGATGTTTGTTGCTCTTTCACGCAAAAACTACTGAACGAATTTTAATGAAATTTGGTACACGGGTAGACTATACCTGGAATAACACATAGCATACAACATAATAACATATAACACCCATTCCCACGGGAACGGGAATAATAGGACTGCTGTGTATAAATATTTATTTACGCAAAACGAAGTTGCGCGGGTTTCACTAGTTTTCATATAAATCAGTATATCGTACTTCATATATGCAGTTTAACTTGACATTGTAGTCTTTACGTAGCTTGGAGTTGTGTTAATAAATGTAATGTCTAGTATTTAAATTAAAAGAAATAGTTATTGTAAAAGTAAATGTATATAGTTACTATAACCAGCAGCTGGCCTATTCTGGTAACAAACACAGTCAAAATCTATTGTAAACCCTGTTCTTCTTAACTTGACCAATGTAGTAAACAATCTTGGCACGTCTTTTTAACGAAAACAGGCAATTAAAATTATCATTCACACCCAAATAATAATAATATAGTTAGAAATGGCATTTAACACAACACTCTTATTATTCTGGCGATTTATTCATTTTACACATGGATAATTGAATAAAAAGACACGCTAAGATTGTTTACTTTATGGGTCAAGTTAAGAAAAACAGGTTATAAATAGTGACTGTTTTTAATTTCATTGCTTGATCTGAGGTCGCCGTTGTTGATCCTGGCTACACAGGAGACATAGCGGTGGGAATATGCAGTGTGCTTGTCTATAAACACCATCAACATAATCCCTGGAAAAATCCCTGATTTTTCTCCCTGTACCATAGCCACAAGAAGAATATTTAATAAGTCAAGCGGTGCAACTCTCTCGCCGCCGTCTATCTCCTACAAGGACTATATCTGAGCGCAGTACAAGGATAAAACGGTCGAGAATATGCGTCAAGAATATTAGTAGAGATAATATACGAAAAGATGTTTTTGGTAAATATAATAATTAGTACGTCTTTTAGATTATTCAAAAATAAGGGCAACTCATTTTTTCATTTGTAAATTAGACCAAAAATGACAAAGATATAGCCCATTGAAGTTACGTGTGACGTCACGCCGTGTGGCATTTTTTCGCACGGGGTGACGTCAAAGGCCCCCACTCCTAAATTTTTCTGCCTTGTATCTTTGTTATGTTTTGTTAAATCGAAAAAAGAAAAAATACATGTTCAATATTTTTTTATAATCTAAAATACGGAGTAAATATAATGTAATTATTTTGACCCTGGAAACTACCCTATTGTTTATGTAGTTTGCTATTTAAAAGCTAAATCAATGGAAACTACTTATACATAGTATATAGCGTAGTGTTATTTCTTCGCGCTCAATTGGTTGGGCCAATTCTTATGATATTTGGTACGTAGGTAGCAGCCGATACCTTGGATTAACACATAGGGTACTTTTTATCCCGAAATGTACGCGATTTCCGTAGGATTTGGTCAAGTCTGATATAAATGGCGCAGCTGTGAATAGAATTAAACGCGGGTAACACAGCGGGCAGCAGATAGTAAGGAATAAAGAGTGAAAACTTATGAAACAAATCATCATCATCAACATATCAACCCATAATCATCCCACTGCTGGGATACGGGTCTCCCTTCAATCGAAGGTGATTAGAGCGTACTCTGCCACTCTGCTCCAATGCGGATTGGCTGAGGCCGGTGTTTTCAAACCGCCCTAAGTCCATTGACTTGGCTTAACCTCAGTCATCCATCACAACAGCTGGGACCGACGGCTTAACGTGTCCTCCGAAGCACGGAGAAGCTCGAGATAACGAAACCCATCCAAACTCTAGGGTCGACATCGCTTAACTTGCGTGTTCATAATAGCGTTCGACACACAACGACGCCATCGAGCTCCTCATAGAATGAAACATAGTTAAATCTAATTTCGCAGGTTTTAAGCCATTCGCATCAAAACAAATAATTATAATGTCGTCAAAGGAAGGTGAGATAACGTGCAAATATAATAGCAAACCGGACATATCACTAGATGATAAATGCTTTATAATAGACATAATTGACGATATTATTGATAAAGTAGAAGAAATTGCATTCCAAAACTATAACGAGAGAAATGATTTTGAGGTAAGCGGCGTCAATTTGTTAAAAGAGGGAGCCTGGTGTTCTATAATATTGGCTTAGTTTAGAACTCCAGATCTCCCACAAGTTACACTTGTGCGATGCTAATGCTGCTATTCACATGTATTAATTAATTTGTTGGAGATGAAATAAATATTATTGAATTTTTCAATTGAACAGGTTATAATTTATCCGAATAAAACTGAGGAGGTTATGGATTATTTAGATACGATCGATGAGAATGATGTAACTAATACCACATCATTTGATTCTAACGATGAAATGCTGTATATAAAGACGGATGAAGACAGCGATGGGTTGGTCAATGAGAAATTGTTGGCTATGCCTGATGAAATCGTACAAGAGAGCTGTGTTACCTCAGAATTGACTGATTCTAGGTTAGTTTATGTCTCGTATTAGCATATTTTAGCTATTCAGCAGGCACAGAAAAGGGTTGACCTGGGCCGTGAATTTGATTAGATATTTCGTAAATGGATTTGCTAGAAAAATTATTTAATTCTCTTCTTTGTCGTGCTCTTTATTACTGAAGGTCGTGTCCACATTGGAGTTTTTCCATCGCATATTATGATGTCAAAGCCTTCCAACCATCTCTATCCTCGGCTTTTCTTAGGGCGTCTGGTACTGTTTGACTTGGTCCACCCAGCGCGTTGGTGATCTGCTTCGCGGTCGTTTTCCCTCCACTTTTCCAACTATGACCAGCTTTTCCAGGTTATCCGGTTCTCTGCGCGCCACATGGCCAAAGTGGTTGAGGATTCTATAATAGCAAGATAGATAGATAGGTCGTTAATCTGATCTTTATCCTCAGTTGGTCGAGGATAGATTTATTTGTCCGTTTGGCCGTCCAAGGAATACGCAGCATGCGTCGCCAGCACCACATCTCGATTACATCTATTTTCTTTCTCTCATATTTAATTCCATAGTATTCATATTGTAATTACAATGTAGTAAATCCATTTACGCAATATGTACAAATCTTTAATCATATTTACGGCCCGGGTCAACCCTTTCCTTTGTTGACTGCACTTTTTATAATGTCCTGTGGGGCAATTCACGTAACAAGAACCGATTTTTATTTCGATTCAACGACACTCGCTGTCCCGTTCAATTCCTATTTTGTATGAGTGAGACAGCGAGTGTCGATGAATCGAACTAGAATCGGTTCTTGTTACATGAATTGCCCCACTGATCCTATCAAAACTTCCTATCCGTGCCATTTCTTTCTGATTAAATTCGTTGTGAGTTCCAAGGCACCTGTAGATTCTCCACACATTACCACCTCTGTGTCTCCTGTATAGCCAGGATCAACGATAGCGACTTTAGATTGACAAGCAAAGTTTATTGACGTCCATGGGAGAAACTACAGCTGTCTCGGAACTCACAACTAATTTAAGGGCTGAGTACACCGCATGCAGTACGGACACGCCAAAGCCAAACGCACGACGCGTAACTGCGCAGCGCTGTACAGCGTTGTGCGTTTGGCGTGTCCTTTCTCATAATATTGCATATATTACAACGCCATACGCTTCAACGCGCTGTGCTGCGCTGCATGCGGTGTGCTGAGCCCTATAATCATAATGAAATTAGACGGAAAAGGTAGTATTGAAAGGACAATGGTCAGGCTATCAAATGTTTATTTTTTCATAGCGTCAATAACAGTATGATGAAGGAAGCGTACGTAACTGTCGTCAGTAGCGGTGATAGACTGTCTGTTATCAATATATCAGAAACTTTGCCCACTACTTCAGGTTCAATTTGTTTTTTTTTTAGTTAACTTTTTTATTAGTTATGTTTACAAGATGACTTGTTAAGTTATTTTGTTACAAAAAAACCTTTTTATTTTAAAGTATTTATAAAATTTGACATGATATTATTCACGATGAATGTGGGATTAAAGCCTTGTAGCATTTTGCTGTTGTTTCCGAAATGGTAGTGTCAGAGTAGATTAATTATATTATTACTGTACTGTATGGAGTACCTACACAAAAGACTAGAGAAATTGTCTGAACATCTACTCTCTAAACAAACTTTTTACAACATTAGTGTATTAGTAGTACATGGCATGTACCAAAACAAATGACAAAACATTCTGAGATCCTACCGGCTGCGCCAGTTAAGGGTTGATGACAGTTTAACTAGACGTTAATTATGAATGGTTTAACTCTAGGTTCTAATTCAACATTGAAAATGCCAAGCGATGAAGAAATAAGCATTGAAAGTTTACTTAACTACCTCCGAAAGAAGAATGCGGAGAATATAGGGAAAAACGAAGTGGTGGATGTTGATTAATTTTCAGATTGTACCGATATACAATGTGTGGTTTTGTACAGTTGCAATATTTTTGGAGACGAAAGTATCTACTGCTGGTACTGAACACGAATATGTGAAAAAAACATTATATAAAACTTACATTTAAAATAAAAAATAAAAAATATTTACATTATGTACTTAGTTTCTATAACAAAGTAGAACTAATCTATGTAAGAGACTGGTGTCTGTACTAGGAAGACCTGTATGATTGATTACCAGCCTCTCCTCTCATTTAAATTTGAAGTTCTTGACGAAAATCCAAATCCTCCCGCATCGCACACCATTATATAAAATGTTATGAAATCACTCCGTATCAAGTACTCAGAGTTTGTTTGTTTACAGCTTTTAAAATAGAACAGACGAATTATTTACGCCTCTTACGATTTTCTATTCAAATATTGCAACTGACTAAAACAACACATTGTATAATAGTCTCTCGTCCAAAACTAGGGATGTAAAGCTCATTTTTCATCTAATTACATAATACAATACATAACTTTAAAATTAAAAATATGTTTAATAAATATTTAAGTAAATTCTCGTATTTATTTTTAATATTATTTAGCGTTTCAGCAGAATGACAATCATAGTTTATTATAGCAAGTAAGTGTTGTTATTTAATCTATCTATAACCTGTTTTTCTTAACTTGACCAATGTAAGAAACAATCTTAGCGTGTCTTTTTATTCAATTATTCATGTGTAAAATCGATAAACAGCCATAATAATAAAAGAGTGTTGTGTTAAATGCCATTTCTAACTATATTATTATTATTTGGGTGTGAATGATAATTTTAATTGTCTATTTTCGTTAAAAAGACGTGCCAAGATTGTTTACTACTTTGGTAAAGTTAAGAAGAACAGGGTTTACAAACGGCTGAAGAGAAACGACCCCCGAAACGAAGTAAAAATTCAGTTTACTCACGCAATTCTCAATGTATTTATACGGAAATTAATAAAAATGTTCACATTGATTACGTCTAATATGCGATGAAGTTTCGTGGACATCTGATTACTGCGACTGTCGCGGTCCGACTGCTTTTGGTGTGTAAAATTCTAAGCCACCATATAGGTTACAGTGAACGCAGAACTCGGAACTCCGCTAGACCGCGCGCACTGCGGTCGGCGTCTTAGAATTAGTTACTTATATTTTCTTGTTGTACTTAATATACTTTATTATACCAGAAAAGTGGCAAACAAGCCTACGGCCGACCTGAGCCGTCACCGTAGCCTATAGACGCTTGCAATACCGGGGGTATCACTCACGCGTAGCCAACCCTCCCAACCCCCCCAAGTGGAGCTCTGGAGACCTTACCGTAGCGGCACAGCATGTCCGAGACCAATGCTATTTGGCTACGATCTTCTGTAAGGTGGAGGTCCTTCCCCAAACGGGCTGCTCCGATTTGAGCGTATTATCCGCTGTGCCCTACCTCTCTTAAAATAATAATACAATGTTAAATAATTTTTTTTCTATTTACAGGCCAACAGAACTGGATGCATTGGTGTTCGGTCACGTATTCACAATAATAACTACGCGCTTACCATGTAGAAAATTAGCGGAGACCGTCAAAAAGCACGATTCACTTGTGGCTTTAGCTAAACGCATCGACGAGAAATATTTCAAAAGACCATAGCCCGAGGTGTTCAAGGACATATCCACTGTATTTAGGAGTCCTTGAACTAACCCCCATAGTTTAGAGGGGCTGTAAACCCCTTACTAACATTCGTGCATAATAACTTATAAGAATGGTAATTCTCCTAATAAAATTCAAATTTATCAATACTAGGCGATTGCCGCTGCTTTACCCTCAAAATATATTAGGGATATTCGGGATTAAAACTATCCTATGTGTACCTTCCAGGTTATAAACTAACCGTATACTAATTTCAAGCAAATCTTGGCAGCCGTTTTTGCCTGAAAGAGTAAGGCTTCCTGTAGACGACGCCGGAGACGCGCCGAAACCGCACCGGCGCGGCGCCGGAATGCAAAATGATGTATAGGAAAAAACTTCGCATAAAGCCGCCGTAAGTTGCAGTGTATATGCGATTATTCCTCATTTATGCGGCGTTGGTGCGATTTTCGATGTCATCTACAAGAAGCCTAACAAACATACATTCTCACAAACTTTTGCGTTTTTAATATCAGTAGAATACTTTGTATTAGTTAAATATTTTGAAGAAAAAAACATTTCGAGATCATACCGACTGCGCCAGATAAGTAAATTTAATTTCTCTATAAACTCTTCTACAGTATGTGCTGTCACAGTTAATATCAACTAATCTATACTCTATACTAATATGATAAAGAGGAAAGATTTGATTGTTTGTTGGTTTGTTTGCATTGAATAGGCTCCGAAACTACTGGACCGATTTCAAACATTCTTTCACCAGTAGAAAGCTACATTATCAGGGAGTGACATAGGCTATAGCTTTTCCCGAAATTCAATGTGGTTCCCACGGGAACGGGGCCGGAACTTCACGCGGACGAAGTCGCGGGCAGAAAAGCTAGTTCATTATAATTTTATCAAGAGAATTGTCTTTCTATATTTTTGTTTATAGAGGTACAACTTGTAAACACTTATAATATTTAGTAGTATTAGTACCAGTGAATACAGACTGCTTCCAACCGGTCGTACTGGAAACGTTTTGGTGGAGGTCTATGTCCAGCAGTGGACTTCTTGTGGCCGAGATCATAGTTCACTAATCAAAAAGCGCACTCTATGACTAATCATAATTATTTCATTATAATTAATTCAAAATTAAGAGTTTTAATTGAACCTTTGTCATCATACTTACATTATGATATTGATATTCTATTTCACGAAGACCATTTGGCTGTGGTTGTAACGTTCACATGCACACAAGGTGATTTTTTAGTCACCAGCAATATTGAATGTCAGAGTGCCCATGATAATGATCAACTTTTCAAAAAATCTGCTGATTCATACATTTTGATCGAGTAGGTATGTACATTTTTAATGAAACTGCTGTTTTTTTTGCGATTTGACACGTGCCCCCATAGTGAAAGTTGGTCATATTCATGGGCTCTTTGACCTCCTTCAATATTGTTGGTGACTAAAAAATCACCTTGTATGTGTGAGTAACCTCGGAAACGCTCGTAAAATCGCTCACGCACAAATATACAATGTGCATGTACAAGACATTCATAGCGAAATGCTCGTCGTGAAGAATATCTGTGCACGTTGTCAGCGAAAACGAAATGTGTGTCTGTGTAGGGTAGGTACTTGTTAAACTCCTTTTTTGTATGTAGGTATGTGGTTGTTTGTAAGTTGTAGCAGCGGATCATGTGATGTGTTCATAGATTTATTATATACTAGCGTTAGATTGGCAATGCAAAAGAGATAGATCATAGCATACACGTTGGTTAGAGCGAGATAGATAGGCGAGACCGTTTTCCTATACACGCTATCGGACTGTATCGGCCTGACGTCAGTCGTCTTAAAAACAAATCCTATTTTTACAAAATTTATGGTTTTTAAGTGTAGTTTTGGTCTTAATTAGACGTGATTAAATATGGTTACCTGTGCAGTGCCTGGATGTAACTCAAACAAAAAGGAAAATCCACAAAATTATATATCTTGCTTGCACACATAATACATTCCACGCACACTAGTGTGTTTTGTTAATCAAACCAAAGCCGATCTGTAGGTACGCTAGTATATACTAAATCTATGGATGTGTTAGTCCAGTACATACAGAATTATTATAGTTTTAAGTAGAATTAGTTGTAGAAATTATAGTAGTCATTCATAGTGCAATTCCGGACAGATTATTAGCGCGCATTCCGTCCACTACTTTTCCTTTTACTTTTTCCATCTACGTTTACCAGCTATCACTCTCGTTCAAATGGCGGCGCTAGTGGACGGAATGCGCGCTCTTAACTAGACTATACTACAGATTAATAGACTAACGACTTCTGACACTTTACCTTAAAATAGTGTCAATTTTTTTTCACGTTTGCAAAGTTTCAGAGCGGAGAAGTACAGTTTAATTAAAGGATAGCGCGCATTACGCATCGTTATCGCAAGTGATGTATTAGTTCTATTACCTAAACTAGGTAATAGAACAGGTAGGTAATATAATATATAGGTAATAGGACAAAGCATTTTATACAAGGTGATTTTTTAGTCACTAGCAATATTGAAGGAGGTCAAAGAGCCCATGAATATGTCCAACTTTTACTACGGGGACTCATGTCAAATCCCGAAAAAAAATCAGCTGATTCATACATGTTGATCGAGTAGGTATAATAAATATAATATAAAAATTCTTGGAGAAATGACACAACGCCATCTAGTTCCAAACTAAGCAAAGCTTGTACTATGGATACTAGATTTCTGATAAATATACATAAATACTTTTTTTTTAAATAAATACTTATTATACATAGAAAACAACCCTACCAAGACAAACAGACATGTTCATGCACACAAATGTTTGCCTTGAGCAGGATTCGGCCCCTGCGACAAAGTGGCCATTGCTAGCCACTCGACCACCGGGCCTGTCAAAATCTTACTGGTGACTAAAAAATCACCTCGTATAAAATGCTTTGTCCTCAATGACTGAGAATTACCCACAGCCTAAACCGCTGATCGTAGAGACCTGAAGCTCGCAGGGTGTGTCTTTGCATGTAGGCATCCGATAAGGATTTTTTGAAATTTGATTATGTGTTAAGGTGCGTGACCGATTTTACAAGCGTTTCCGAGATTACGCACCCATTAACAATGTGCATGTGAATGTTACAACTTTATAGTCGAATGCGCTTCGTAAAATGGAATATCTGTATGAATTGACCCTTACGTGACGTGATAAGAATGACGGCATTATGATTTCAATGTTTTTGCGAAACTTACATAATGAATCATTTTTACAGCACAAAATATTGTCATTAATTATTGTAAGCTGCCTACTTTTGCGATGTTGTATAGATAATTATTTAAATTTTACTCGAGAGAAATTGAGATAATGCATTTTGTCTGTACACAATATTTTGAAAGTATTTTTATGCATTTTTGTTTTTTTGAGTGCTTGTTTTGTTTTGAATTTAATGATGATAATAAATTTGTTGATGTTCATTATTAATTAGTTTTATTTATGACTGGTGGCCTGCCCCGGCTTCGCATGATTTTTACTAAACATCCCTAATTTTTAAAAAGTCTATACATATAATGAAACAGTAGACCCCATAGATTTATTATATACTAGCTAGATTGGCAATACAAAAGAGATAGATCATAGCATACGCGTTTGTTAGAGCGAGATAGATAGGCGAGACCATTCTTCCTATACACGCTATCGGGCTGTATCGCTCTAACGTCAGTCGTGTTAAAAACAAATCCACTTATTTTTACAAAATTTATGGTTTTTATGTGTAGTTTTGGTGTTAATTAGACGTGATTAAATATGGTTACCTGTGCTGTGCAGATGTAACTCAAACAAAAAAATATACACAAAATTATATATCTTGCTTGCACACATGTACGCACACTCCCTAATGTATTTTGTTTTTGGTCTCGCCTTAATCAAACGATTGCCGATCTATACGCTAGTATATACTAAATCTATGGTAGACCCCGGTATGTCTGTACATTGAACATATTTGGCAAAAATGGATAGGGAACAATAAAAGAAAAGTAATAGGTAAGTGTTTTTTTTTGTCTGGTTACCCGCGCACATCTTCGTAGTTATTGAATGGATTTTAATGCTGTTTACAAAGGAAGATAGAGCTTGACTTGGAGCAAAATATTACATCGGGGCCACTTTGTAAATGAAGAGAACTTTTTTCCTGATGTCCGATTTAATTGAAAAAACGTCTTTACCATAGATTAACCTAGATTAGATTTACTTTATTTACATAAAACATGGTGATTACAATAGTTCTTACAAAATTAAAAAAAAAATTAAAAAAAAAAAAGGTTATAGGAACGCATATTTTTTGCTAAAATAAATTAATGAATTTTCTAAACATCTTTTCCACAGTCGCTTGTCGACTTGAGAATTCCTTGCTCTGTGATCTTTTCTTAAAAATTAAGACAAATATGATTAGTAAGTTTTGAGGTGCTTGTTAAGATATATGCTACGCGGATAGTTATTTGAAGTATCATCTACGCGCGCTAAGGTTAATTTGCTGTGCAGTCGGTATATAAGATAAGATTATTCAATCCGTCCAATTTCTATTTTGCCCTTTCTATCCAAAACTCTTGAATCAGTTGTGCATACCCAATTGTCCAAATTTGTATTTTCTAATAGTCTTGTTAGTGATTACCAATCAGGTTTTAGACCCGGTCATAGCACCACAACGGCACTACTAAAGGTCACCGAGGACATCAGGGCTGGCTTGGAGGAGTCTAAGGTTACTGTTATTGTCCTCATCGACTTTTCCAACGCATTTAACGCGGTTGACCATGACGTCCTTCTAGCCATCCTATCACACTTGCGTATCTCACCGCCGGCGCTGGAATGGTTTTCTTCGTATCTTCGCCCACGACAACAGATGGTGCGTGTCAATCAGGACTCCTCCTCTTGGTGCCATCTTGATTCGGGGGTGCCACAGGGTGGAATTCTCTCTCCTCTTTTATTTTCCCTTTTCATCGATTTCATTACTCATAGTCTTCATAATCAATACCACCTCTACGCTGATGACCTGCAGCTCTATGCGCAGTCGGACTCGGAACTCTTCGGTGATGTGATTGATTCACTAAATAAGGATCTTCGTCTCATATTGGAGTGGTCTGAGAACTTTGGCATTGCGGTTAATCCCACGAAGTGTCAGGTGCTTATCGTCGGTGGCCCCCATCAGCTGAATAAAATAAAATTAGCTAATTCTCTAGTTTATAATGGTGTCACCATACCGTTTAGCTCCTCTGTCAAAAATCTGGGTCTCCATTTGGATGGGGCTCTTAATTGGGACAAACAGGTTACAGAGACTAGTAAGAAGATTACATGTACACTGCGTTCCCTTTACCGTTTGAAGAACTTTCTTCCTCCATCCACGAAGATCCTATTGGTTCAAACTTTAATTTTGCCATTATTGGACTATGCAGATGCCTGTTGCACCAATATGTCTCAAGTGCTTCTAAACAAACTCGAGCGCCTCCTTAACGGTGGTCTTCGTTTTATATTTAACGTGCGCAAATTTGACCACATTTCCCCTTTCCGGTCTCAGTTAAAATGGCTCACTCTTCGGCAGCGCAGGAATCTGAGAGTCCTCTGCACGCTTTTCGGGGTCCTCAGAGATCCAAAAGCTCCCAAATATTTAAAACTTAAATTTAACTTCCTCACTGACACCTCTTCTCGAAATCTTCGATTCAATAGCACTCTCAAACTTTTTACACCTCTTCACAAAACTTCTCATATGTCAAGCTCATTCACACTTTCTGCCATTAGACTATGGAATTCGCTCCCCAATGAAATTAAAATGTCCTCTAGTAAATTTATTTTTAAACAGTCAGTTCGACAACTTTACCTCAATGAATCTTGACCTCCCATTATTATATCATGTAATTAATCAAATAATTTTATAACCGTTTAATAATTTTCAGATAATATATAAAATATGTTTTTTTTTATTTTTTTTAATGATCGAATGTATGTATGTACAATTTTTTTTCCCAGTGACGTTCTCAAACCGTGTTTTCTTCTTCTTGTTGTGTTTGGCAACCATTACTTTTTTGTTTTTTTTTTACCGTTACTATCACCATCACCTCTCTTTCAGTCGTCAATACTTGTCAGAATATTTTACTAGATGCGTATAGTATGTATATGTAAGTTTATTATTAATATATATTTATATGTGTATGTTTATAGCCGTATATATAAGTTCTTAGGTAACCAGATATTTCCCTTCAATTTTTGTCCCGCCAACAATGTTTCTGCATTACCCGATGGTTGACTGGTAGAGAATGTCTTTAGGCATTAAGTCCGCCAATTGTACTCTCAATCGTGCAATAAAGAATAAATAAATAAATAAATTATTGTAGTATTTGTGTACCTAAAGGAATTAATTTGTCTTGCATTAGAGGAAAATAGAGTAATGTTGTTTTGATATATATTTTCAAAATATCTGCAGTAGTTTTGTTAAACATTTAGTTTATTTGTAGTAAAATAATTTATTTGATGTAAAAAAAGTATTATGATGAGATTAAATTGATGGGTGATTATTTATTTGATGTGCAATTAAAACAAATATTATGACTAGGTAGTTGTAGTTGACCGCGGGCGCATTAACATAAACCTTTTAACATAAATTCCACAAACATTATTACAACTGTCTGGATTCGGGAGGTAGGTAGTTAAATATCAACAAAAAATGAAAATTCTTTTCATATGGCAATTTTAGAAACATCCGTGTTCGACCACAAACGAAATCAATAAGTACCAGGTATCCCATCGCAAGTCTCGAACTTACTTTCGGGCTAGCTCAATCTGTGTGATTTGTCCCTATATATTTATTTGACTTTTAAAAATCTTTTTCAGTTCGTGTTATAGTATTTACGTGTATCCAGGTTACTGGCCATATGATATACTTACAAGGATAGAAGGAACGAAAATGATGTATCTATACTAATATTATAAAGAGGAAAGATATGATTGTTTGTTTGTTTGTTTACATTGAATAGGCTCGGAAACTACTGGACTGATTTCAAAAATTCTTTCACCAGTAGAAAGCTACATTATCAGGGAGTGATATAGGCTATAGCTTTTCCCGAAATTCAATGTAGTTCCCACGGGAACGGGTCCGGAACTTCAAGCGGACGAAGTCGCCGGCAAAAAAGCTAGTTTAAAAATATAATAAAAAAAAATACAAGACAAACCTTTTATTTAATCATATTACCCTACCATTATGGTATACTAGTGAAACCCGAGCAACTTCCTTTGCGTATATTTATTTATGCACAGCAGCGCCATCTAAATCAGACTTGATGAAATGCTACTGGAATCTCGTACATTTCGGGATAAAAAGTACCCTATGTGTTAATCCAAGGTATCAGCTACCTACATACCAAATATCATAAATGTTGGCCCAGCCATTTGAGCTTGAAGAAGTAACAAACTTACACATAACTTTCGCCTTTATAATATTAGTAGGATTTGGGTCTTGGATGTTTATCTATATACATATTTGTTATAAAATATAGTATCGTTGAGTTAGTATCCCATAACACAAGTTTCGAACTTACTTTTCAATTTGTGTGTTATATAAAATTCGTTCCAATAATACTTGTCATAGGATTTCCAGTGAAATTGTAGATTGTGCGTCATCTCGATCGTCCTGTTGATCCTAGGAACTTTTTTTCTCTTTAATCTACCACAGAACGTTCAAGTTCAAGGCCGCTTCAAGTACACTGCAAACTTGGCAAACTTGTTATATGGGTAATATCATGTGTATTGTCAGCCATATAATGTTAAGTTCGACGTCACTTCAAGTACCTACATTACTTTCACGATAAACTTCATCACATATGACCACAGGTAAAAGACATTGACGAATCTGTACATAAAAATATGTGTATAAGTAAAACGTCTCATTTGAAAACTGACACTTTGACTGCGCGCGCGTCTTTAAACTAATATATTAAAATACGTTGCCAATCAAAGGATTCTATTCTTTGAGGGCGTGGTTCTTTGATATTAACCTACAGACTTGGTTCGCATACAAATTGTTGCGAACCACATTTCTACTCGGGAGCAAAACTCCCGGATTCATTGTTCTGTGCATATGACCATATATGTAGGTACAAGTTGGTAGCCGACTACACGTCGTAGCGGCAGACGTGTCGTCGCTTCATGTCGCCACGACACCTTGCGTCATGTCGCTGCAATCATGATTTCCAACCCGACTTCAGACGGAAACAGCAGATAGAATTTTTCGCGACTTTTTTGACATTCTTTTCTGTTTGTTTATTTTTACTCTTTGGTGTCGTTGCTCCGGCGTCAGCGGCACTACTGATGGGGTCGGGCGACACTGCCGTCTGCCGCTCGACGACGCATCCCTAGCTTCATGTCGCTGCGAGACATCGTTGTCTGCTGCTGCGACGTGTAGTCGGCTACCAACTTGCACCTTATAAGGCTGTCGTAAATCGTCACGGAAATGATGAAATAAAACACATACCCTTGCAAGTGATTCGAGAATAATAATAAAAACAATAACATTTATTACTATTTGGTTTCCAAATTCACCTTTTATCTACTTTTAGGTACATTGTTTTGTATTGAGTCATAAATTAACAAAGCTTTGTATATTGTCGATCGGAAATTGTAAAAGAAAAAATTAATATGAAAATACAATTATAGGGAAAAAATTATAGATTTGTGATAGAATAGACAACAACTATACATAATCTTTCTATTTCGTGAGCTTCCAATAGAGGAAGCAGGGAAGGAAGTGTCAACTTAGGCTAGCTGGTGTTAGTGTTTTCACAAACCAACTAACGGTCACTTATTTAGCTTTATAACCACTGATATGTCTCGACAATTTGTATTGTCGAGACATATCAGTGGCTATCGAGCTCCACATTATTAAATGTTTTATGAAGATGGCATAGAATAGGCACAACAACATTAATCGACACAACAGCAGGTCAGTAAAGTTGAATAATAAGTAAAGGTTTTTATGGGATCATAGTATAATTATAGTGTGTAACTACCTTTACGTGCAGACGTGCTAGGTTGACGGAAATAATATCGCTTAGTCAGCATAGCACGTTCTATGATTTAACAGATAAGATATTCTTTGTTATTTAGTTTTATAAATACTATTGTAAGTTGTTAATCATTGTCAGATCGTATTAGTAAATCATGTGAAACAAAATACTGGTTTAACTGAATATTCCCACTATAGTGGCATATACCGCCACAGTTTTGAAAAAAAAAACCGTTCGGATTTCCTGCGCGTATAAGAAAAAGCTGAACATTTTTATTTACACCACCAAGGTGGCAAACAAGCAAACGGCCCGCATGATGGTAAGCAGTCACCGTAGGTAGCCTATGGACGCTTGCAAAACCGGCGGTATAAAAATTGTTCTTTTCAGTGCTGTATGTAGCCTATAGATTTGTTAGGGTCAAAATTTCGGCTGGTCCTTCGACAGTCAGTCAAAACTTTTAATATACTTATATCATTTATACATATTGTCATTTAATGTAAATATAAAAAACAACAATTTCCGATCAACTTATACATACAAAATATGTTTTATATATTCTGATTTCTTTACATAGATATATGATTTAATATTTGTTACTCTTCAATATGTTCAGATATTGTGTAAAAATACTTATAACTTTTTATTAACAAATCAATATTTATAATATAAATTATCTTATAGAAAAAAACAATACAAAAATTGTTTTTTATTTTACTATTTTATAGACACCCGTAACATCATTTAGGTATCTTTGTACAAAATAGAAGCTCTTCATAAAAGAAATAATAAAAAAAGGCTAAGTTGAACCAATGTAAAAAGTACCTAACAGTCATACAAGATCAAATTTACACACTGCAAACTTAATGAAGTCCACAGAACCGAATGAGAATGCTTTAAGACTTGTCACGTGTACTCATAGCCGTACACAGCCAAGTTTAAAGCCGCTTCAAGTACAAACTTCACGGCGAACTTGCCAACAGTCAAGTTCGTTACCGCTTCAGCATCGCAAACTTGACAGTAAACTTGATCGTGTATGGCGATCATAATATTATAAAAAACACTTGTCACATTACCTTTTTCCCGTGTATTTCACGCAATGATTCCATTCAAAATACTTAATTTTTAGTCTAACCATTACAGTGTCCAAATCTATAATTAATTTTTAGTGGAAATTTAGCAAAACATAGTACAAAAGTTTTTTTTTAGAAATACCTACGAAAACTACCCAGCAATTAAAACGTTTACCCTAATGCTATCACTATCGCACTAATCTCCCCACGTAATGTGCGTGAAAGGGACATTATGCATCTCACTTTCACCCTTTTAAATTCTGCACCAATTGAAGTCTACGTTTGAAAAAGTATGGACACAAGTTTTTTTTTTTCGAAAATCTTTTTTTTTTTGAAGATTCACAATGACGTAATGTCATATAGATATTTTGTGTTTCAAATTGTTTTTTTGTTTTTTTTTTTTGAGAAATTGATATATATTTTCTGATAGAATACGAAATAAATCTGAAAATTGTTAAATACATACACATATATATATTAATATGACTGATAAATATATTTCTAGTTTTACAGATTTCTGTAAAGATATACCTAGTTAGCCTGTCAGATAAGTTGTCAAAAATTCTTATAGATAAGGCTAACTGGGACTTATCAGTTACGTGTAAAATATTATGTATTTTATAAATTAAATAAAAAAAGATCTATTTTGAACTCCATCAGAATGGTTTTTCCTTTGTTGAAGGCGTATTTTTACGAATTTCAGCCGAATATTCAGTCTTAGTGCTCTAAAAACTTTATGATCTCAAGTTATTTAAAATTATATTCAATAGTAAATGTCCAATTTTATATTCTATACTAATATTATAAAGGGGAAAGATTTGATGGTTTGTTTGTTCGGCTCCCGACCGATGACTACTCTATCCCAGGATCCTTACCCGTGCGAAGCCGCGGCGGGGCGCTAGTATTACATTTATAAATACCTACAAAAGTAGTACAAAAGTATGTACGTAAAGAGTAAATATTCTCTGGCCACTTTGTGTGATTTGGTCCAACGACTGTCTATACTGAAGAATAAATGCGCTTGAGATTTTTAAAGCCATCTAAATACCGGCTGGGGCACTAGCATAGTGGATTGGTCGCGTTTCGTGCGTCGACAGTTTTTGGTAAACAAAACAACACATTTCATACAATTCGTCGCTGTTCCTGTGTCGAATACGTACGGTGGACTCGAAGATAGGAGGACCATTTCAGAAAAAAATCGCTTGCACATCTTGTAAGAGGATTTTCTGTGAGCTCCGTCCTTTTCATTGTTACCAAACAGGGTTTTTGTTTAGTAGAGCCACATGTGTCCACTAGGATGTTGGATGTTGCAACCAAAAATCATCCTAAAGATGGTCCTGCTATCCTCGAGGCGACTGTACTGTCGCCGCACGAACAACGACCAATTCCGCAAAATATCATATGAAGCAGCAATGCGTTTCGCTCGGTGAGTGTGAGATGTGCTTCCGCCCTTCCTATTCCCTTCCCTTATAGCATTGATGTTACTAATGTTCTTATGCAACGCTTTCCACCAGGTAGTGCGATTGCCTGTTTGCCTGCCGTATGATAAAAAAAATATGATGAGTCTTAATCTATGACAAAAAGAGAGAAAAAAAAACCCAAGAAATTCGGGTAATAAAATTTATGGCCAGTAATGTAGATTTGATTTAAAGATTTAATCATGTATCAACTTCCTTCAATCAAAAGGAGTAAGAGCGTCTGCCACTCTGCTCCAATGAGTTCGTTACTTATAAAAAAGATAAAGTTCGATTAGAAATTAAAAAATTGGACATAGACCATTAAATGCTAAACAAATCGTTCACTAATCCGTCTAATGTGCGCCTAGACTTACAATTTAAAAAAAATGCCTTCAATTTTATTCGTGGAATTTAAAATCGGAACTATTTTGCCCGCACCGTACACAAAACGTGTTACACGCACCTCGCACAATTTACCCGCACCGTACAAGTAGTGCAAAAAATACAAAAACATATAGTACAGAAATGGTTGCCATTGGTGGCTGATCTGCACGAGATGGAAGCAGTAGACTAGCGGGACATCGCGCTGAACAGAGAACCCGGCGTTCTCTAGTTTCAGAGGCCAAGATCCACTTCGGGTCACTGAGCCAACGGATTAATTCACGTAGGTAAGTACTGAAATATTTTTTTCAAAATAGTATTCACGAGCAAAAAGTAGCTATTCGAACGGCCACCACTTTGTTCCATTTATTAAGCGCGACAAAATTTATTAATAAATAAATCATAATTGTCGTATTCACCCTGGGTACTATTATTTATTGTGACCCTGGTGGCAGTGATATCATATGCACTCGAGTTGACAGCTTTGCGTTTTTAAGAATTTTGACGCATTTTTTGTAGTTTTTTTTGCATATTCTTATTTGGAACGGAATACGTACGGCGCGTACGGCGAATGTGCGAGCTCCAATTAATTCGTGCGATAAGTACGGTGCGTATAAATACTTTCAGTTATACAATAAAGTCTGCTAAATAATTTTTATATATTAAATAACAGTAATAAACAGACAAATGGGAATTATTATATTTATATATTGTGTCTTTCAAATAATATCTGAACCACCCGTATTTGAGTACTAAAATGTAGGTCTCACTATGTATTGATTAATTTATAATCTATATTTTAATTATTTTTGTGAATAAAAATAATGTGCCGATGATATTATTATATGTCACACGTAAAAATATATAAAAAAGGAACTGAAAATTGAAAAAAAAAATTAAACAAAAAATTTTTAGACAATAACAGATTGCTTTATTTAACAAAAAATATATAATATATAGAAAGAAAAAAAAACATCACTTTTCACAATGTACTCTCGAGATATATTTTTTTTCCAAAAGTTCATAGTGGAAAATTTGTTTTTTCTTTATATTTTTTAATAGAATGTAAAATTAAAAATAACCCATCGAACCTTATAATGATATTTAATATAATAAAATACATATGATTAATAACTATTTACAAAATACGTGTTTAGATTTATACTTTTTTTTAACATTAATATAAACCAGTCTATAGTAAAGGCTATTCGACGAAACTTAGCGTAAGTATTAGAAAGTTGATGGTTAATATTTCTAAATAATGTAGCAGGCAATTTTTGTAAAAAAAAAAACAAAATACAAAAAAAACAATTCGTTCATTGTACGTAAACAAAGTAAAGCTAAAAAAAACACTGATTCTAAAATATTTTTACGTATTTAAAAAAAAATGTACTTAATAAAAAATATTATGCATTAAAATTTTTATTATTATGCAAAGAAAAAAACTCCAAGACATGGCACCCAAGCGAAGAATGTGCAAAAAAAATGAGATCAAAAAATTTATACTACAAAAAAAAATTGCCTGCTTGAAAACTGTACGATTTGATCCGTAAAAAATATGATAATTTTTTTTATAATAATAATTATGTTCGACTGCAATTTTTGTTCAATGCACCGAGTAAATACGTTTTTTTTAAACTTATAGTTAATTATATTACGTTATTTTAACTTTTATTTCATCGCTTTTAATCCAAGCCAACGAAAAATAATATAAAAATGGGCAGTATTTGTATTCCTATATTACAACTTAATCTACAATCGAAATGAAAAAAAAAAACATCAATAATTATAATCATTTGAAATAAATAACAAGTTACAATTACAAATTTAAAAAAAAATCTGTTAAAAATAATTAAAATGTACCCTAAATTATGCAGAGTTCCGTACGAAAGAAACCCCGTTCTGTGATACACTACAATAACATCATTATTTTCTCCTTAGATAATAAAAACTCTATTACTATTATTATATCTTTATATAATAATAATTATTATTTCCTTCATTCAAAGTTAGATACATTTAATAATAATTATATTAAGTTACAGTTCATATATAAACACGCAATAAATTGTTTATTGTGTATTTATATACACAAAAAATCAGGTTTTTTAAATTTTAATTAATAATTCTACGCTTTTTCTTGTTATGATAATAAAATATAATAATAACATAACAAAAAAAAAGACATGAATATTTTGAGAAACGGCAATGCAACATTCATCGATAAAATAAAAAAAAAGAGTTTAAATATATTGTATGCACATACTTTATACGTAAAATATTATAACAGTCTGCAAGTACATACATACAATTTATATATAACATAATAATAATTATGTTGCTGTGTTTTACCGCTTTAAAAAAAAATAGCTGTCAAGTCTTAAATGATGAGTCCGATCGTTTTAGGCAGGATTGAGATCACACTGCACGTTTTTAAAACAATCCTCCTATTACAATTTATAATTTATCCGTGTGTGTAGTCAAGTACACTGTCTAAAGAGAATAACTCCTTGTACAAAGCCGGAAATACGTGGTGCGGATGAGCGACTTTGAACCGACAGAGCGCCTCCAAATGCATCAGTGACAGTTCTCTGCAAGAAAAAAAAACAAAATGGCGGTTAAGTGCGAGTTGGTCCTTTGAAGGTTTTATAAATACTTAGTAGGTCCATATGAAGGTTTTTTGACTGAATATTTCTCCGAAAGTAAAAATTATTTTCACAAAATTTATTTTACTATATTTTAAACATGTTTTCTGGTGGTTTTCTTCGATTGACACTAGATTTTTAATTTAATAATTATTATTTGTTAATAATTAAAATTTAGATTTAAATACATCTGGCTGAACATAAAAGTAAAGACAAGCTGTCCGGTACCGAGATTTTTTGGCATTGCGAATATTGCGATGGTGCACATGCACACCACCACCCATCAGTCAGTTGCGAGCGAGCGACAGAAGCAGTGTTGTCCAATTGTCAATTTTTATATAACAGATCGTATCGGTGTCAATTTGCACCATCGCAACGCCGCAAAATCTCAGTACTGGACAACTTCTCTTTTATGTCGATGGGCTGAATATATTTTTAAGTATTTGTATTAGTTTCAAATGACGAGTTCATGGCATTGTTTCGAAAACTATCTGATAACCAACGGTTCTATTCTTGTAATAAAAGCAGTTAAGATTTAGTTTCAAACTGATGCCCTCCCTCTGTTTTTATTGCGAAAATTCCCAGCTTAGGGCAATATATTACCCGATGAGGGTCTATTTTCGATTGACAAACAAATATAATATTGTCTCGATATCAAACGCTATCTAGTTTATACAAAATATGAAATCGAGCTAGATAAAGCATCTGTTTGAATTTCGTCTGTTAAAAAGTGTGAAGAGAGGTAGGACACAGCGGATAATCCGCTCCGCATCTTTCGCAGCCCGTCTGGGGAAGGACCTACACCTTACAGGAGATCGTAGCCAAATAACATTGGTCTCGGCCATGTTGTGTTCCTACGGTGAGTAAGGGTTCCAGAGCTCCACTTGGGGGTCACGTGAGTGATACCCCGGTATTGCAGGCGTCTATAGGCTACGGTGATGCTTACCATCAGGGGGGCCGTGTGCTTGTTTGCCACCTTTGTGGCATTAAAAAAAATGAAAATGAAAATTACCTGAAGGTGGGTATCTTAGCAAGCAACGTGTCTAGAACAGTCACGTCTCCCTTCAACGGTGCGTGATTTGTCTCGATTTCGTGGCGCATCGCGGCCATCGACATATTGAATAGACACTGGATCTCGGGGTTACCACGAACACCATGCCGTTCTGAAAATTTTATGACATCATTCAGAAATTACGTACTTATTAAAAATTAAACTCAAACATCTACAACATTCTCTCAACACTTCTCATTTACAACATATAAAAAAAAAATATATATATAAAAATATATATCTAAGAGAGGTAGGGCACAGAGAATAATCCGCTCAAATCGGAGTAGCCCGTCTGGGAAAGGACCTTACAGAAGATCGTAGCCAAATAGCATTGGTCTCGGCCATGTTGTGTTCCTACGGTTAGTAAGGTCTCCAGAGCTCCACTTTTTACAGCGTCGGCAACCCGCGAGTAATAGCCCCGGTATTGCAAGCGTCCAAGCTACGGTGACTGCTTACCATCAGGCGGTCCGTATGCATGTTTGCCACCTTATTGCTGTAAAATACAAATACCTGGCCAAAGTAGTACAAGACTTTGATATAACGCCAATTCAGTCTCAGTAAGCTTCAGTCGCGCGATAGTCTTCGCTGCATCGAAGATTCCCACAACTAACGTCATGTCGCGTGGATCGCTGGAATAAGAAAATTTAGTTTAGTTCATCTATACTAATATTTAGAGGAAAGATTTGATTGTTTGTTTGTTGGTTTGTTTGCATTGAAAAGGCTCCGAAACTACTGGACCGATTTCAAAAGTTCTTTCATCAGTAGAAAGTTACATTATCAGGGAGTGACATAGGCTATAGCTTTTCCCGAAATTCAATGTGGTTCCCACGGGAACGGGTCCGGAACTTCACGCGGACGAAGTCGCGGGCAAAAAAGCTAGTACAAAAATTTGATGGTAATGATAAATTGACTGCAGTTTTTAATGTCCAATTAAGTGCAATGGTTTTTGCTGAAGTGTCGCCTTCATCCACTCAAGCTCAGGCGTCAGGCTGGAGAGGAAATCCTATTAATTTTTTTGATGACTATCATTTATTGTCTTGTCTTTTATTATTAATTTTTTCATTGTTCATTTGCTATCGATTGGTCTGTATCACTTTTATTTTACTTTGAGCGTTCTAGTTTTCTCTTCTCTCCTATATTTTATCCTTTATATCCACGCTTCATTCGTTATGATCTCTTTTTTCTATTTACTTACCTCCCATATCTCTATTCTCTTCTCCTCTCCTTTCTTTATATTGCTCTTATTCTCTTATTTTTCTCTTCTGTCTTCATATTATCGCAGTGTTTCTTTCATCCTTTTCTCTTCTATATAACTTCGTACTTATCTCTCTTTATATTATTATCTACTTGTTTGTTATCTCTTATATATATCTTTTGTCCCACCTCCTTTCTCCCCATCGCCTTCCTTTTTCTCTATCCAGTTCTCTATCATTATTGTTTTTTTCTTTTTGTTACCTTCCTATGTACTATTTTCTTACTAATAAAAAATAGAATGTACTCACCGCGCATGCACGCATTCTCTTATAGGTAAGACGACATCTCCATATAAAACTTGGTCACGATTGACGTCGATGAGCCGCGACAAACGCACGATTGCTAGCTCGAACGAACCTGCAATCAAAAGTAAAGACGATTAGACACTTTAATTAGTAACCAACATCTAAAATGATAAGATTTTTGAGTTCATAAATGTAGATCTTAGATCACAAATAAATAAAAAAGAGGAGCTCGATGGCGTTGTGTGTTATACTCTAAAACGAACACGCTAGTTAAGTAACGTGGTCCCTAGTCAGTGTTTGGGTGGGTATCGTGATCTCAAGCCTCTCCGGTCTGCTATCGATGGATGAGAGTCATTAAAAGTCGGGGGCCCTCAGGCGGCTTGAGAATACTGACCATTCTGCCAATACGCATTGGCAGAAGTCAATCTTAACAAATAATAATTAGTACAATCTTAATATGGTACGGATCCCCCTTTGATTAAAGAGCTTGTAATAGGTCTATTTGAATAAAGATGTTTGACTTGGTATGCTACTTACCTGACTTCAGCAACAATATCTGGTCGTCCTGCGTGAGCTTCATGAACCCGGGTATGAGTTTTGCGAACTCAATTATATTTTGTATCATCCCTGTCAGTTTGTCCGCGCAGTCCAGCCACATCTCCTCATACGTCATAGAATTGTAAAATAGAAGTCTGAAAAATAAACAAAAAAAAGTATTATGTACTTATATTTTTTTAAATTAAAATGTAAACAAATTTTTAAATGATTTTTATGTTTCTAAAATCCCTCATTCCACTTGGATCCTCAATGGATCTTCTTGAATCCAAAATTCTTTAGGGTTATAACTCAATCATAAGAGTTTCAAAAGTTTTTCTGATAGTTTTCAAATGATTTTCGGATGGTTTTTAGATTTAAACTATTTTACCATAAAAAAACTTACTTAGACACATCTGGTGGTTTTCTGAACATCTCATGTATGAATTCCAGTTTTGGATTGGTGTTGGAGTGTGCTTCGGCCAGACTCTTGACGAGGACCTTACTGATGTCACCCTCCGCTAGAAAAAAAAAAACATGTATTAACATAAAAAATACATAAATTTGGTTACTTTGGTCCAGCTGTGGCACTTAGATAGTAAAAAAAAAAAACAATGTATAAAATAAATATTATTAATAAAATTGTAATAGAACAGACGAATTTCTATAGAGTTAAAACATTCAAAAAGAAGTTTGACCAATTCACAAATTCATGGGACGTTTGTGAAAAAAAATCGTAAAATAGTTTTTGCAAGATTTGCAATTTCAGATAAATTGGCATTTTTTTTGCAATATAGGTATGTAATTGTTTAACCAGTGAATGTAGAAACATTTTTAATATACCTACATAATTTTTAAAATTATTAATTAAAATCAATACACAATATTGCATACAAAAAATATCTAGGTACTACCAACATTTGCAAATAAAATAGGAGTTATTTTTGTGATTATTAAAATTATTGTATTCTTTAGAAATCAATATTTTAGCTTCATAGACTTTTATATTTTTAGAGATAAAAGCCAGCTCCTAATAATAATAAAAAAATCACAATAAAATACTCCTAAATTTTCAACATTTACAAAATAATTAACTAAAAACTAAATAAAAATAAACAATACAAAAAATAAAATTTCTTTAATAATAGACTGAAAAAATATTCAGACTTTTAAAACAAATAACACAAATACCCATCCAAATACTGGCTGCGGTCATCGTTGTTTAACTTGCATCATGCATGATTCAATGACCAAACTTTTTAGTTAACATTTATTGAGAAAAATGCATTAAGAATTGACAGATCTGTCAATTTACCTCACGTAGTGTCATCTGACAATGTAGCTTTATTTACAGATGAGTTAATTCATATTAAAATTAAATTATTTAATGATATTACAAATTATGGCGGTCGATCCACTTTCTGTGTTGTTAATAGGATCTTGTCTTATAAGTTGTTGGCGTAAGTTTACAAAATTACTAACACTAGCGTAATCCGCGCAACTTCGTTTGCGTGTATCCCTCTTTCCCGTGGGAATTTGGGAATGTATTATACATTTAAATGTTCCTCTTGAATCACTTTATCTATTAAAAAAGACCGCATCAAAATCCGTTGCGTAGTTTTAAAGATTTAAACATAAATAGGGACAGACAGCGGGAATCGACTCCATTTTAATAATCTATACTAATATTATAAAGAAGTAAAGTTTGTGTGTTTGTATATTTGTAAAATTGTAAGGGGTAATCTCGGGATCTACTGAACCGATTTAAAAAAATTCTTTCACCAATAGAAAGCCACATTGTTGCCGAGTGTCATAGGTTATATAAAAAATAAAAATAAATGCTTTTACGTGGTAGTCGGTTTTGCAAAGTGAATCGGAGAAAAAACGGTCGAATGAAAGCGTTTCTTACGAACGCCTGTACTAAAAAAGGATTATTAACATTATGCCCAACGAAGTGGGCACGGGTCAGCTAGTATGTAACAAAGATGTGA
Source organism: Endotricha flammealis (assembly GCA_905163395.2). NCBI lineage: Eukaryota > Metazoa > Arthropoda > Insecta > Lepidoptera > Pyralidae > Endotricha > Endotricha flammealis. The sequence goes on from LR990883.1 coordinate 4,416,139, forward strand.
AGGTTATGTCAGGCCTAGCGGTCGAGTGGCTAGCAATGGTCACTTTATCCCAAGGGCTGCGGGTTAGAATCCTACGCAAGGAAAACATTCGTGAGCATGAACTGAACATGACCGTTTGCCATGGTCTGGAAGTTTTTATATGTATAAAATCAGCAATCTAGTACCTATAGTACAAGCTTAGTTGCTTAGTTTGGAACTAGATGGCGTTGTGTAATTCGTCCAAGAATATATATTTTTAATAGCTTAGTTGCTTAGTTTTGAACTAGATGGCGTTGTGTGACTCGTCCAAGAATTTATATTTTTTAATAGCTTAGTTGCTTAGTTTTGAACTAGATGGCGTTGTGTGATTCGTCCAAGAATATATAGGTATATTTCAATTTCAGCATGTTTCCTACCATGTTGTCTTTGGACTTTACCAATAGTTCCTTTCCCATTTATCGTTATACGATCTGATGCACCAAGACCAAATAGGAAATCAGACACAATGTACACCACGGTAAGTACATACCAATTTTTTCTTCTTAACTTAAAGGATAAGTCCTTCTACTCTGACTATCTTCTTTCTGATTAAATTCGTTGTGAGTTCCAAGACAGCTGTAGTATTCTCCCCCGGGACGTCAATAAGCTTCTTTGCTTATTGTCAATCTGAGGTCGCCGTTGTTGATCCTGGCTACACAGGAGACACATTGGTGGGTATGTGTGGTGGGCTTATCCCGGTTTTTCTTCTTAACTATCTAATAGCCATCTCAACACGTTTTAAAAGTAAACGACACGTTAAATTATAGCTTCCACTGTCAAACTAAAGTTTGTTCTCGAGTCTGGTTGTTTTCTATGTATGATAATAATTACAAAGCTCTATAGAACAATATTAAAAATATGACATGATTGTAATTAGCTATATTTATTCGTGATAAACATTAACTTGAAACACGATCCTTCCAAAACCGAGAAGCCGGGCTTGCCCCACTAAAATACGCAATATAATATATTTTTTTAATTTTTCTTTTTACGCCAATCGATTAAGCTCCTGATTCTTAGTCCCTTCTCAAAAAATGGCAAACCCTTGAAAAGTTAGCCTGTGTAATCCGTTGTCTGGTACCCATAGCACAAGTAGTATAAGCCTAGCTTACTTTGGGACCAAATGGTGTTGAATTTATTTTATTTTATTTTATGATATATTTAAGAAGTGGTACACTTTGTAAATTTTAAGGTAATTTATATATTCTTTTTTCAGACGGAACAATGTGATTATTATACATTGATATGGACAAACGGCGGTCTCGCTCTAAAGAGAAGGACAGAAGATACAAATTATGAGAAAAAATTGTGATGTTTACCATATTATTTATAATAAAATAATCATTTGTGTGCGTGATACATTGTTTTTATTTGGTCTTTCTAGGTACGATTTATTTACAAAAAACGATGACCTCGGTCAGTTATTTGAATGGGTTTAATGTATATAGCCTGTCCGTAGTTCGGAGAGTCAAAGTTAAACTTTTGCGGTCGGTTCTAAGTCTAACTGTGGACAGAGCGATCTTACGAATAAAATAAAATTTTATTTGTAAGCTTGTGCTTTTTGGCTTATAACGTCTGACTTTCAAAAACTTATTCTATTAGCAATATTAATCTAAGAATATACATAATTAAAAAAAAAGTAAAATTGTGCATAAGAATGAAATTAGCAAACTAAATTTTTCATAAGAAATACATCAGCAAATGCAAAACTAAACTGACAAGAGATTTTACAAATACCGTAAATATAAATTATTAAAATGACAACACTTCGATCACATATAAAAATATAGTCAGCTATCAAAACGACGTATGTCCTCAGAAAAGTCCTCTTTCTCTCAACTAACTAATACGACCGAATTCAAATGTACTATACATTTGAATTCGGTCGTTATCATAGATTTAGTATATACTAGCGTACCTATAGATCGGCTTTGTTTGATTGAGACGAGACCAAAAACAAAATACACTAGTGTGCGTGGAATGTACATGTGTGCAAGCAAGAAATATAATTTTGTGGATTTTAGTTTGAGTTACATCCAGGCACTGCACAGGTAACCATATTTAATCACGTCGAATTAATACCAAAACTACACTTAAAAACCATAAATTTTGTGAAAATAAGTGCGATTTGTTTTAACATGACTGATGTTAGGGCGATACAAACCCATAGCGTGTATAGGAAAATCTCGTCTATCTATCTCGCTCTAACAAACGCGTATGCTATGATCTATCTTCTTACGCTAGTAAGTTATAATAAATCTATGGTCGTTATAGTCAGTTGACTACAAAATGACAAGGTGCTCATTTTGTTCTGGGTTTTGACAAGAATCGGGCCACATGTAGAACTGAATTTTTATATAAGATTGAAGACTTTTATTTTGTGACAGAAGAAACAACAAAAAACTTAAAAATGCAACATAACATATTTTAGCAAATCATAACTCTACTCTCAAAGTTGACCGAGGCGACACACAGGATTTTTTTTATACCACAAAGGTGGCAAACAGGCATACGCCCGGCCTGATGGTAAGCCGTTACCGTAGCCTATGGACGCTTGCAATACCGGGGGTATCACTCACGCGTTGCCAACCTTCCAAACCCCCCCAAGTGGAGACCTTACTCACCGTAGGAACACAACATGGCCGAGACCAATGCTATTTGGCTACGATCTTCTGTAAGGTGGTGGTCCTTCTCAAGACGGGCTGCTCCGATTTGAGCGGATTATCCGCTGTGCCCTACCTCTCTAAAATAAATGAATACGACATGTCAAAACCTCGATCAACTTTGAGTAAAAAAACCAACCAAATCCACTTACAAGGCAGATCTTCGCTCGAACTGTGACTTGAACCTTGGTGACGTCTATTCGACACAGCATTAGGATTGACCATGCCCAAACCCATATTCATATTGAGTGGATCTATAAGTCTGTTATGTCCACTACTTGACGTCAAGTCATCTGGACTCAAATCTTCACTGGTTAACGACACACTACTCTGTCCAGACACAAGTACAGAGTTCTGGATGTCCATTGGACTACTCTGTATGGTTGTTGGACTGTGTAAAAAGGTTGTTGAGTCAACATAGCTCGGTACCAAGTTGTCGACGGCTATAGACGTTTCTGGTTTTATTTCTTGTTTGATGTTAATCACCCCGCTTGATATAGAAGCTGGGGATTGGATTCGTTCCTCGTATCTGTCGAACTCTTGAAGGCGGTTCCGCGGTTCCAATTGTCGTGTTGTTGAGCCTGATGGCCTTACTATGTTTGCTGATTTTTGCTGGTCGTCTGAAGGGTTAGTTTAATGTTGTAATATGGGTTAGTAAGAAAAAGTATATTCCGTTTTACTTGGCACAAGATTTACAAAATTATGATGGTGTTTGAACTAATTATGTTCATACGGTGGCCAGCGACTGGCAATTCTCAGGATTTTTCATACTTTTAGTTCGAACAAACTCAAACATCAAACTCGACGCACGAGTGTGGCACGAGTGTGGCCGGTGGCAACCGCTCGCTATGGTGTCCGCAACTTGCCATTTTTATTTTTTTTACATTTTGTGGCCAGTAGCAGTCACTCGCTACAACAGTGACCGCGACTTGCCACTTGTGAAGTTGTGATTGGTCGGCGGTCCGTTTTTGCCGAGCCTTCGAGCGCAAAATTTTCGCGTCGTCTAAATGCGCCCTTATTGTGGTGATATGATAATCGTAATGATCAGATCAGATTTTAGAAATTTTGTGCCAAGTATAACGTATTAAATAAATTTGGTATATTAACTTACCATGGCCAATGAAGTCAGTATCCAGAAATCCGCCGCTCTGTTTTGGTTCGTACGCCGTGGTTGAGTCGACATAATCTGCTGAGACGTCGTACGAGGGTTGCTGCGGGGGTTGGGGTTGGATTCCACTCATATTGGAGGTTAGTGCTGGACCGGCATTATTGTAGCCGTAGGGAGATAGTGGTGAACCGTAGCCTTGGTAACTGTAACAGAAATATTGTCAAAAATAAATGTCTGGCTATATGTACCTACGCATATTTTACGTAAAATTCATATTATTTGACTGAAAATCATGATTTGCTACCTGAGTAAATAATTGTCTCTTTGTATCACTGCAGCATATATTCCCACTACCTACCTTGTTTTGTTAACATTAACCATTTATTTCTGTCATTTTGTGTGCCTTGAAGATATAAATGAAGATATAATAATTAAATAGAGCAAGTGCTAAGTTTCTTGACGGTTCTTCTTAGCACAAATCTGCCGTCTGAACTGGTGGTAGGGAAAAAAAAAGTGACGATTCGAAAGGGCTTGTAATATGTGTATTTGAATAAAAATATTTTGATTTGATCTATTTTTATGATATAGGTACAAAATACATTGAAGTAATGAAACTGAACAAACTTTGTAATCACATAGTATATAATACCCACTATTGATAAATTATAATTCGAGTAATATCCCTTTAGAATCATATTTATTCATTTCATTACTTCAACTATGCACGCTTCTATTTTTTGTTTGCTACATCAAGAAAACCGCCCGAATTTTCAGTTAAACATAACTTTGCTGTGTAAACTAGTAGAAGTAACTGTAACTTAATAATGTTGGAAGAGTAATATCATATACAGTAAGTCTGAATATACATTTATTTAACAACATTAATATTAATCGGGCTCGACAAGAAAAACATAATCAATAAAACGTAAGTATTGAAAACAACGCCATCTGTTAGCGTTAGCAAGAAACTCTTGATACCGCTACCCGCGTGGCGCTACTTGTAGTACCGCTATCCGTTACTAGGTGTCACTATTTACATTTACCGTTGCTCGTCATTCAAGTCGTGTCACAGTACCGTTGCAGTTGCAATAATGACGGAATCTGATGCACTGAGTTGACACGAATAGTGTAATGAATTGCGGGGAACAACGGTTTTGTACTGCTATGAAAGCAGTTGAGGAAATTTAGTTCAAATATTTGTCAACAGATGGCACTAGTTACTTTTATATTTGTAATAATGTAAAGAAAAAAGAAAATAAGAAGTGATGAAATAACTTGATATTTTGATGTTTTACGTAATTTTAGTAGTGGATCATTGAAGAATATTTAGTAATAATTACTCAAAATCATTTTTTTCCCTGAATTTTGCGAGTAAAAATCATAAAAGATTATATTTCCTTAATAACATTTTAAACGTGAAAGTTTTTGAGGTTGTATGGATATTTGTTACTCTTTCACGCAAACAAGGCTTGAAAGATTTGCTTGAAATTTGGTACAAGGGTGGTTTAGAACCTAGTACAACACATACTCTAATATACCTACAGATTAACAATTTTGCTACATTTTGCGAGATCATGTAATGGTCCATGGATCTTTAAATCAAAATAGTTTTAAATTATGAAATTATTTGCTTTTTTTTTTCGAATATTGCAAAATAAATTTTGTAGCGGATATCAGCCCGGGAATAGAAAAAAACGGTAAAACCGAGGGCATCAACTGGTACAAAATATTTAGTTTTTAAAAAATTCAAAATTTTATGATAATTTTTTTGTGTGTGATGTTCTTGGCATAATGTGCAATTTAAATTTTTGGACTTGAATTTATGGACTTATGTCTGATAATAAAATGATTTTTATTTTTTTAGTAACAATAAAATAAAATTTTGCGAGTAAAATTTTGAAAGATTATTTCAAATGCATTTATAAGCTAAGTTACAATGTTCAAGTCATGCGAAACCGGGGTATATCGTTAGTATTAAATTATTATTTATGTTCGTAGCCTCACTACAGACATTTTCGCGGAATTATCAACATTGTATAGCCTGTCATTGCGTTGGGAAAATGATAATACTTTTTTTATTTCTACAGAAATCTAGTACCGTTTTGTGCTCGATCTAGATTATAGATATTTCTCATTGGATTAATGTTATTTTAATAGAAAAATGTTTAGTTTTTATACACAGTTAACTAGCATTTTGAACTTTATAATAATGGTAAAGAATTGATTCGTCCAAGATTTTTGAAGTGAATACTTCTTTAGCGGCGCTTGGCACTTTTTTTAGATGGGTAAAAAATTTTAAACTCGCGTCAGATCCGAACCCTGATCGAAAAAGCGTAAGATATGAGCCATTCCAAAATATTTAAAAATGCACAACGTTGATATTTAAGTTTTCATTTATCCGGCACTCCCGGTGTGCAACCCGTCCTTTTTTGTACTTATTAAGTAAATAAATTTGTTATTGCAATAAAATTCGAAAATGATCTAATTACAGAATGTGCATACGAGCAAAATGTATATTCCAACCCTTTGGCACAAAAGTTCCAAACTTTCGTCCGATTTAAAATATAAATCGATCTAAAAAACACGAATCGATCGCTCACGTTATAACCACACATGTTATTACCACAATAAGTATGACAAACTATAGTTCAAACAGTGTACTTCAATTTCACTGGAGATTTTGTGCCAACTATTACGGAACGGAATTACTGTAAACCTTTTCCACTACTGAACAATAGATGGCGCTATTCACCAATTATAATGGTCATGAAAAGAAAATTTTAAAACTTTGAACTGAAAATATTTCTCGCTACCAAACAATAGATGGCGCTCACCCATTATAATGGCCATGGAATTGGTCACTGGAGCTCGGCGTCTGCTGCTGCGCGTCGTACACGGAGTCCGGCGCGGCGTCCGTCTGCGCCCTCATCTGCGCGCGATGGTATCTAACCTCGTCCTCCACTTTCTCGCGTTGTTTCTTCGACATGCGCCCGAATTTCACGGCTGTAAAAGAAAATAGTCTTTAGATTTTATAGTTCTTTTTCTCGTCGCTAGATGGCGATGTATGGGTTTTTATTTGTTTTTAAGAATAAAATTTAAAATTGCAGTTTAATGAATTTTCAGTTCTATTTTTCACCGCTACGGGCGCTGTATAGATTTTTCATACTTTCTGTTCTGTGTTAAAAAACGGCTGATACAAGAAAAAGCTACTTCAATTTTTTAGTTCTATTTTTCACCGATAGGAGCTCTGTACACATATTTTATACTCTTTATGTTAAAAAACCGAAGTGTAGCCAAATTAAATTGAGTTTGTTTTTATGGCACACGCCTGACAAAATGTATTAAATAGTTTTTTAATAGTCAAGCATGTCCCACATCCCACTGCTGGTCAAAAGCCTCCATTTCCCTCTAAAGCAGATTTTTATCTCAGTCTTTTGCATTGCGTAATGAATAGTTCCACTATTCACCGCTAAGGCGCTGTAGTCGTAAAAAATCGATGATATAATAGGTAATTCGATTCGCAATACGTTCCCACGTAAAAAGTATCATTAAAATCGGTAAAGCCTCCTCACAATTTAGTTCTCAATGACACTAGCGCCGCGATTACTCAACGTTTGTTACTTAGGGTTGACAGTTGACAACATGAAGTAAATTTCATTAATAAAAATTTCCCGTCTAGGTAAAGACTTCCTTACAGAAGATCGTAGCCAAATAGCATTGGTCTCGGCCATGCTGTGTTCCTACGGTGATACACCCGATATTGGAATTGGATGCCTCCATAGGCTGCGGTGACTGCTTACCATCAGGCGGGCCGTGTGCTTGTTTGCCATCTTAGTGGTATAATAAAAATTGCAAGCAAATACGTACTTTAGAACCTTCATCTTTTCATATCATATCAACCCATAATGTATGGGTCTCCCTTCAATCGAAAGGGATTAGAGCGTACTCTGCCACGCTGCTCCAATGCGTATTGGTAGAGGTGCAAAATAAATAAAATTATTTTGAAAGTGACAACCTTAGCACTAGTATTGTTGTGTGCGTAAAACAGGCAATGTTTGTATGTGTGCGTGTGTTTGTACAGTTTGTGTGTGTGCCGGCACAGGCCGTTGGCATACTGCCTAGTGGAACAACGAACTTTCGACCGGCTAGTATACATATCTATGACGTTATACACTACGTAATGCGGCAACACGACCAAATGAAAAATGTACGCGATTTTGTATGGTATAGTATTAGTTTAATGACCTACCAAATTTTGCTGTATATTTTGTTCTACGTATTTTTGCGGCAACACGACAAAATTGAAACGTACGTATTTATGTTTGGTATAGTATCAGTTTAATGACCTACTAAATTCTGCCGTATATTTTCTTAGTTTTTTTATCTGTAGTTGTAAATTTTCGGTACTATGAGAAGGCTCTTTGTTAAGTGCGTTGACCCTTATCAATGGCTAGTGTAAGCTGAGCTATGTGTTCTAATAAAATGTTTGGAGATACAGATCAGGTTAAATTGTTTTTGTTTTTATTATTAGGCCAGCAACCTCGAGTTGGCGTTCCATTTTCATAACAAAATAGTCTTAACAATAGAAAAGTCTGTTTGTCAAGAAACTGTCATAGAGTTTTATTTGAAAATTAATACTTTTTTTTCATAAAAGACTTCTTTATAAGGTCTATGTTTAGAAATTTATGAAAGAATTCGATTGTATTTCAAAATTAGAATCACTTAAATAGGGCTATACTCGACTAAAAAGAATATACACGACTAAGAATGGTGTTACTTTTATTATTATTATTATTAAGTTAAGTTGGTTATAAAAAGTTAACTATTATTCCGTTCAAAGTTTTGTTAATGTGTTTCTTTGTCTTTCACGCAAATATTTTTAAATTGTCTGTTAAGAAGAGAATTTTTTTTCTTTTATTATTGGACAACAAAGTAATATTAATAATTCACATAATGGACATATTAGTAGAAGCAGAAGGAGCAAATGACAAAACACGTAAATCATAAGACTGACATCTACGAAAGTTGCTTATCTCACATTTATGACCCATATTACGAATTCTTAGTTTTACATAAATAACTTTAACGTTACGTGCAAAGCAAAAACATCGATATATTTTGTGTTATGCTTCAAGCTTGCAGTATTGCACAATTACTAGTGATTGAAATGTGTCGATGAAATTAATTATCGATATTTAAGGTCGATATTATTGACTTTTTCATCGCATCAGTCTAATAAAGAAGAAAAATTGTTAATGAAATTTTAAATTAATTCCTGTCAGTTTTTATTTTTAAATTCAAATATGCCTTTTTCATTTCACAAGCTCTTTCGAATCGTCACGATTTTTCTAGTTCTGACCGTAGATTTGTTTGTACTAAGAAGAACTGGCATGAAATTTAGCACTAGCTCGCTGCCTTCTAATAAATTCTTATTAGTCTGTCTGGCACACAAATTAGTATTTTTTATACGGCTTTTTTACAATTTATCTGACAGTTAGGCAGGAACCGATAAAATCATCTTTAGTTCATCATCAATTAAAAATAGCCTTAAATGTGTACACTTTTGTTTCAAAATCGATATAGTAAAGTCTAAGTATACAATATTAATGCACGTAACTGTAACAAAGTGAAACGAACATTTTTCATAAGCAAAACAAAAGTAAAATGGCTGACTGACAAACAAGCCATTTGTATATGTCGTTAAAAAAAAAACCAGACGATTTTTTACAAGAGTACCCATCAAACATAATTGTTTGTCGTTTGAGATATGTCGTGACACAGTTTCACTTACGCTGAGTTATTAGTGCCTATTTATAAAGACATAATACATTTTAATAGCGGCCATTTTGATTTCGAAGCAACCAGAGTCTATGTCTCGTGTGCTATAATGATAAAATGATTTTCTTTCTTTTTCTTTCAGAGAATTGCGCAATTATAACCCACTAGCTGTGCTCGCGACTTCGTTCGCGTGGTTCTCGAAGATGCTATCACGATATTAATAATTTTCCCCGTTTTTGCAACATTTTTCACTGATGCTTCGCTCCTATTGGTCTCAGCGTAATATAATAAGCCTTCCTCTGAATTTTTCAATTCGAACCAGTAGTTCCTGAGATTAACGCGTTCAAACAAACAAACAAACTCTTCAGTTTTATAATATTACTATAGATTGGATATGGAAATAATGATTAAGCGATTTGACTCTAAGTGAAATAGTGGTAGGAATACGTAATAGTCAGCCAATAAAAGAGGTGAGCAAGGGGGCGTAAATATGATTCAAGTATAATATTGCGCGATGGATTTGCTCGTATTTTTATTTATCAATAGTATTCATATTGTACTATATATTTACAAAGTCATAACTAAGCTTACATTATTAGCATGAAAATTTTTGTTCTTAGTTCTCTCTCTACTTTTAAATCTGTCGAGTCAGTAGCAATTTTAAATGAACAGTAATGTACATCTATAAATATAAAATTCAAAGTCCTGCTGACTGACTTAACTATATATCAACGCACAGCCCAAACCGCTGGGTCTAGCGATTCCAAATTTGGAATGTAGATTGCATACGACGTCTAGGGGTGTACTAAGAAAGGATTTTTCAAAATGCCCACGGGAAAGCGAGATATACGCAAACGAAGTTGCGAGGGTTTTACTAATTCAGAGAATATAATGCGTGAAGTGTTCACAATTCATTCGGTGTGATGTGATATGTAAGAAAACCCGTTATATATATCTGTTCTCAAGCGACCGATAGTTTAGTGTTAATGACTGTAACACATCTCTACTAAAGCAGCAGAACCACGGGACGAACCACAAGCCAACAAGAAAACCACATTCCCACCGCTGTGTCTCCTGTATAAATAAATAAATATGCAGGGACAGATCACACAGATTGAGCTAGCCCCAAAGTAAGTTCGAGACTTGTGTCATGCATGGGATACTTTCAACGATACTATATTTTATAACAAATACATAATATAGGAGCTCGATGGCGTCGCTGTGTGTCGCACTCTAATATGAACACGCAAGTTAAGCGACGTCGACCCTAGCCAGCGTTTGGATGGGTTTCGTTATCTCGAGCTTCTCCGTGCTACGGAGGGCACTTTAAGCCGTCGGTCCCGGCTGTTATCGGTAGATGACAGTCGTTAAGCCGAGTCGGTGGCCTTCGGGCGGCTTGAAAACACCGGCCTCTGCCAATCCGCATTGGAGCAGCGTGGCAGAGTAGGCTCTAATCACCTTCGATTGAAGAGAGACCTGTATCCCAGCAGTGGGATGATTATGGGTTGATATGATGATGACATAATATAGATAAACATCCAAGACCCAAGCCAATCAGACAAAGATCGTTTTTAATCATGACCCGACCGGGATTCTAAACCGGGACCTGGGTGGCGGTCCGGCATGGTAATCATTACGCCACGGAGGTCGTCAGTACAGCCAAAATCCTATATTTTTATCGATATCGACATAATTGAAGTATTGTCACATCACTACACGTTACGTTCTATTGCGCAAGGAACTCGTCATAGCACGGTTCAGTGGCATCCTGCTATTCTGTCAGTTAGCGCACGCGACTACACGAAGGCACCGGTCGCCCATCATGTGGGGCACTGATCGTAGGGTTGCTTGACATAATACTCGAGAATGTATAGTTTTGAGCATGACGTAATATTAATTTATAGACCCAGTGGGATAGTGGTTAGTAATGATTTTATGTAACAAGGGTTTCGTCTGTTCGAATCCCGTATAAATTAAACTGAACATAATATTGTTTAAATTTGAAAAGTCATATCCATGAAAACACAGATTCAAAAGAATTCTAAGCTACCATTAAAACCACGTACGGCCAGCTAAGAACTATCTGGCTATGCACCCATCTTATGATAAGTTTAAAAAAAAAAAACTTTTATTCAGAGAATAGGTTTTCACAAACACGTTCTCTTGTCAGAGTATACAGTAATAAATGATTTGTATAAATTAATCTACTCTATAAACTACTACCATTTCGGAAACAAAAGCAAAATGACCACTGGTAAAAAGAAATGGCGAAAGAAAACCAGTTACGGCCTTTTTTGTCATTAAAAAATATATCGTACTTTTCTTTTTTCTTTTCTTTTTCAACATAAAATTTAAAAATAGGTACATACATACAACATTACGTACGCGGAATGTCAATAAATAGTGCCATTAATTTGTCACAACATAAAATTAAATCTAAAATACAAAAAATTGGTATGCGGACTATTTGTGACTAACAAAAAAGTCGTCCATCATTTTTTTTTTTTATCTGCCCCCAATTCCTTAAAAGAGGGGGTGATAATTTTTTTTTGGGACTTTTCGCAATTTTCAAGGTAGAAAGCAAGGGGAACCGTGTTACCGCGAATTTAACGCGACCGAAGCCGCGGGCAAGTAAAAACGCCAAGTAAAATGGCTGTTTTAAAAATAAATTTTATTATTGAAACTTTTAATTTCATAGTATGAACCGTAGTAAATGCGAAACACATTGACCGGTGGTGTAAGGCTAACCACATGTTATATAGGCGGAAGCGACTTCATTAGCGGCAGCGGGTAAGAGTTTTACTGTGAATTTGCTAAAAACAATTTTTATAGTTTTGTTTAGTTTAGTTAAGCATTATACCTATATTATGGCTGTCACTTTCAAACTAAAGAAAAAAAGTGATAGGTTTAAAATTAATGTAGAATTAAAATTAAATTGCGTTCATAAAACTGGATGTTTAACAGGAATTAAAGAGGACTTCGGTCTCCCGCGCCTATGAGGGCCAGAACTACAAAAAGGAATCATGGTCTGTTTTTTTTTGACAATCGAGTACTGATGTGCCTCGCACATTTCTCATATTGATAGAATGAGATGGGTCATTGTATAAGCCCATAGCACATCGTAAATATATAAGTATACATTGTTTTTATATGTAAACGAAGCAGTGGATCGAAGCATGGGCCAATAGCAATGCAGTAAAAATGTTTGGTACTAGTTAAAATAAAATAATTTATTTTGCAAGTAGATTTACAAGAAATACGTCAATATTTTTTATTCTATTAGCACTTATTGTAAACTTCACTGCATTCTTTATAATTCTTTTTAGTTCCCCGCTACATCTCATGACTAAGTTGCAGTGCATTTGTATTGTATGAACATAACAGGCGTTATCAGCCGTGATAAGAGGGCGGTGACCTCGCATTCGCTTCCTCGTGCGACCACGTGGTCTGAGGTGAGGCATTTCTTTGTATTTCTATTATTAAAAATAGCGTAGAGTACTTTTGGAGTGTTTATGAAATGAAATGATTTATTATTGAATCAAATATGGTACATCAGAGATGGCAATGGTTCACAGAATCTTGTCTCACATACTCAGTCCCAGCGGACATGCAACAGACTCTTAAAGTCATAATGAATAAATTATACATTGAATTGAAGAAATTATCAAACTTAAGTGTATAACATTAATTAAATAATATTTAATTGCAATCTACCTACCTATGAATTGGGCTAGTTAGACTGGGTAAGTAACACCCTCTCACAGACTGTGGCGTGCCTAGGGTTCAATCGTAAGGCAATCCAGATAGGTAGCCTACCTACCTAGTTGCTTATATTATTGGAGAGAATTGATGCTACCTATTCAAATTTTCATAGAATACAATTAATTGAATTTTAAAATAAATATCATATCAATCGTTTCGAGATTTAAATCATCTACACATGCATAATTATTATTTATAATAACATTTCGAATTGAATTTATTTCTTAAATTATGCGGTACTTAATCCAACCGAAGGATTAGATTTATTGTGTTTTTGATAAGGCAAATTCTTTTTGTGCATTATGAATGCACAACAAATGCACAAACCCACAATAACTACCTTCACAGATTAAATATAAAATTGCAGTTTTTTTTGTGCTTTATTTTTAATAGAGCAAGTGCAAGATTTTTTCCAGTAAGACTTAGTTAGAAACTAAGAAGTTAATACGAATTTGCCGGAACTGGTTGGTGGGAAAAAGTTGGGACCATTCAAAAGTGCATATAATGGTATTAGAATAAAAATATTTGACTGAATAACGACTTGAAGCAGCAATGCATTTTTTTCGATGAGAGAGAGAACTAAAAGTTAAACTTTCCTATACTTTAACTCTCCATTTCTTTCTTTGTGGCAACGGGTTGCGGGTCTATGCGGCTAAAAATCTAGTCTCAATTTTTTTATGCCACAAAGGCAAACAAGTATACGGCCCGCCTGAAGGTTAGCATCACTGTAGCCTATTGACGGGGGTATAACTCACGCGTTGCCAACCCTCCCAACCCCCCCAAGTGGAGCTCTGGAGACCTTGCTCACCGTAGGAACACAGCACGGCCCAAACCAATGCTATTTGGCTACGATCTTCTGTAAGGTGTAGGTCCTTCCCCAGACGGGCTGCTCCGATTTGAGCGGATTATCCGCTGTGCTCAATTAACACTATACACATAGGCGTTTCCCAGTTTTAACTAAGTATATCATAGGTACTTTAATATTATAAATGAGAAAGTGAGTTTGTTTGTTATTCCTTCAAGGCTTGACTAAGCAGCCGATCATTATGAAAATTTGTATACATATTGTCAGGGGTACGGAGCCCAACATAGGCTTTATCCCGTAAAAGCATGTCATTCCAATGGGAAAATATTCTACTACAGAGGGCGTTGTATGGCTATCGCCCAACAGATGGCGTCACAAGTCGCGCTATGGGTTGTTTTGTTGTCAAACGAGATCTATGACATTAACGCTAGCGAAGCCGCGGGGAAAAGCTAGTAAAAAATACTCACCATCACGACTCATACCAAGCTTGAGACACTTTTGCAGGCGGCAATACTGACAGCGGTTCCTGTTGACCCGGTCCACCACGCACGCCTTGTTCCGCGGACATTGGTAATTAACAACTGAAAATAATAATGTGAATTAATAAAACAATATATTTTCTCTCTCTTTCCTTTTTTTATCTCTGTCTCTATACCCTAACTTGTAGCAGGCAACATCTCTAACAGGAATGTGATATGTGGCATGCTTAATAAAAATCTGCGCCTATGAGGGCTAGAAAACTACATATGGAAATGAACCAATATATTTAATTATTTAATATTTTTTGCACAAAAGATACAATTGGCGGACTTAAGTTACAACCAGTTTTCTGAAACGCATTTTAATTTTAATTCCAGATTAAGACTTAGGCTGTCTCTTTTCTTCTTCTTCAGTTTGACAGTGTCAACGCATTTTAATTTTAATTCTTAGGCTGTCTCTTTTCTTCTTCTTCAGTTTGACAGTGAGTGACAGCTATAATTTTATGTGTCATTAACTTTAAAAATAGGTTTCTGAAAGTGGCTGTAAGTCCGCCCATTGTTCAGTTAGCCAGCATTCTCTCCCCGTCAACCATCGGGTAATGTAGAGAATGTAAAATAATATGCGAAGTTGATCGAGGCAAAATTAGACGATATTAAAACATAGACGAAGTTACACGAAGTGTATTCTTCATATACTCGGTCAACTTTGCGAAATGTCCTTGCTATTTCATATTATTATACTTACGTAATAACACATGGTAAGCAACCTTCTATTAAATGGTCGTATTGCATAGTGCGTGGAGGAGTATCTCGAATAGTACCCGAATACCTGTTTATGGGACCTAGGGTAAGTAATATAAAATCTGTGTCTAGGACCTAGGATAAGTAATAATCTGTGTGATCCTAGACTGTTCGCGAATATTATGAAAGTAGGCAAAAATGCGTTAAAAAAATTTAAAAAAGGAAAAAAATTCTAAAATGCTTTTTAAAAGCAATTATTTTGAAATTAGAACTGTATGCATTCTGTTAAAAAAAAAACATGATTCTAAAACTACTATTTAAAAATACATTCGATTTTGAAATTAGAATTAGAATCACAATTCGGATTGAATTTATGCATGACTATGCAGAAATGGAATAGACGTGAAGTTAATATGGAGCTAACATTATAATAATTAATAAAATAATTATTTTTTATTTACTGTTTTAGCGACTGTTTGAGATTTTTCTATTGTAAAATTTATTCAAAGATCCACCAAAAAAAAAATCGTCATTTATTCAAAATTTGTGGTCCTTTTTTTGATTTGAGTATAGATTTCAGGTGAAACTAATTTTAGTATGAAATGATTTTAAATGGAATAGTTTGAAATGTATTCTGAAGAACCCGACCTGTGCTCTGTGACCTCCTGAAGAACCCTTTGCAGCCCTCGCAGGTGATCACGCCATAGTGCACCCCCGATGACTTGTCGCCACAGACTTTACATGGTATTATCTCGATTTGGGCTGAAACAATGAAAAAACAATAGGTTAGTTTATTTGTAAAATAATCTTCGAAACAGACTGTAAAATAAAAAAATAAAAAAAATTGAATGTTTAAATGGGTTTCCGTTTCATTATTTGTAGGGTAAATGCCTTGTTGTGGGAAATGTGTAGTGGATTTTAAAAGAACTGGGATGTGATTTTGTGACATATTATTTATTATGTATTATGTATGTAACAATAATAACTTAGATATATCCAGATTCCTTAGTAATGTTTTGAAATTGCTAATAGCTGGCGAAGTGTCTTTAAAATGCTGTCCCACGACTAGATTTATAGGACATTTCTATGCCAAATTAAGTAGTAAATTAACGAAAAATAATAGATCCACAGGAGCTCAATGGCGTCGCTGTGTGTCGCACTCTAATATGAACACGCAAGTGAAGCGACGTCAACCCTAGCCAGCGTTTGGATGGGTTTCATTATCTGGAGCTCCGTGCTTCGGAGGGCACGTTAAGCCGTCGGTCCCGGCTGTTGTCGATGTACGACAGTCGTTAAGCCAAGTCGGTGGCCTTAGAACCGTTTAAAAACACCGGCCTCTGCCAATCCGCATTGTTGGTGGCAGAGTACGCTCTAATCACCTTCGATTGAAGGGAGACCCGTATCCCAGCAGTGGGATGATTATGGGTTGATATGATGATGATGAATAGATCCACTCTTCAGCTATTTGTAGTGTTTCTACTCACTGTGTTTCTACCCATTTACTATCTAATAATATAAACGACTTGAAATTTATCCTATAAATAAAATAACATCAAAATAATTTTGAAAATAGATTATTTCCGTTTCAAATTTGTATTAAGTTAAAAATAAATAAATTCGAATCATTACATAAAATTAAAACATGAGTATAAAATTTGCTATAGAAGAGAATTTTCGTGTAAGAGGGAACGTTTTCGTGGTGGTTCGTCGACCCCGAGGCAAGGTCGGAGCGCGGCCGATGACTGCGAGTGAGCGTGTGTGCGTGCACATCGATCCTGTAGGGCGGTTCTCAAGGATTGTGAATTTAAAAAAAAACACGTTCCGTTATTACGTTTTTTTTAACTACTTTCTTTTTAATTATGTTTATTACCAGCCAGTTTATTGTGAGGTTCGATTTAAAAAATAAATAATAATAAATAAATATACGTACAAATTGTACGTATATTTATTATAATAGGGACAAATCACACAGATTGAGCTAGCCCCAAAGTAACTACCAATCAGAAAAAGTTGATATTTCATCATGACCCGACCGGGATTCCGACCCGGGACCTTCTAGATGGCGCGAAGGCATGGTAACCATTACGCTACGGTCGCCAAAAAAGAATGTTACCGTCACTACGTTTCATATTTTTTAACTACTTTCTTTTAAATTATGTTTATTACCTGCCAGTTTATTGTGCGTTTCGGATAAAAATCTTTTTTTAGTTCCGTGATACAGCATGTTCATTTTTAAAGTTTTGAGTGAATATTTTATTAATGGCCAGCGTCATTTAGAAATTGCCAACAGTGAGTTCTACAATTTAATGATTGGTGAAAGAGTAAAAGAGATAGCCTGAGTATTAATATGGTATTAACTGCTAAATGTTTCATGAAACAAGTGGGTCTATAAATAATAATAATAAATAAATAAATATATAGGGACAATTCATATAGATTGAGCTAGCCCCAAAGTAAGTTCGAAACTTGTGTTATGGGATACCAACTCAACGATATTATATTTTATAACAAATACATACATAGATAAACATCCAAGACCCGAGGCCAATCAGAAAAAGTTCGTTTTTCATCATGACCCGACCGGGGATCGAACCCGGGACCTCCTGGGTGGCGGTCTGGCGTGGTAACCATTACGCCACGGAGGTCGTCGTTTACTATGTTTGTAACAAAAACATTTACTATGTTACAAATAAACGTAGTATAACGAGTATATAAGTTATACAATGTTTTGTCACTTTCACACTTCATATAATTCTCACCAAGAGAGACAGTGACACAACATTTAATAACTTATATACTCGTACTACGTTTATTTGTAACACTTCAAGCGCCATCTTGATCATACTAAATATAGGAGATAAAGAGAGAAAGATAGGAGACTAGATTTTAAATGTTTTTATTACGATAATACTTAGGCTTAAATATATTTAATACTAATACACTAGTATGTAAGATTTTAATGTAATATTTCTTTGTGCTGTTGGATGTGTATTGCAAATAAAGTATATTCTATCTGTCTATCTATCTTTATTTCTCAGGATCATGATAAGCTCTAGCTAGTCGTATCCTGCAGATAAATTTATCGAATACTCTTAGTATGAAAACTGACAATTTATCTGCTCGATAGACTAATTGGAACTTATCAGGAACTTATACGAATGCTTGACCTTCCGCTGTCTGTTCGCTTAGATCTTTAAAATATTTAAAGGATTTTATTACAGTTTTTCAGTTGATTCAAGAGGAAATTTTAAAATACAAGGATTTTACATACGAAGTTGCGCGGCTTTCGCTAGTTATTTTATTTAATGAAATAAAATATATACTCATA
This sequence comes from Endotricha flammealis, assembly GCA_905163395.2. Classification (NCBI taxonomy): domain Eukaryota; kingdom Metazoa; phylum Arthropoda; class Insecta; order Lepidoptera; family Pyralidae; genus Endotricha; species Endotricha flammealis. Next base: position 4,434,821 of record LR990883.1, read on the forward strand.
ATCTGCTCTGCTCATTTTCATCGGTACAGATTCTTAGTTTTAACATTGTTATTTTAAGTGTAACACGACACTAGTATTCATGACAAACCGCGGTTTTTCATACTTGTATGTACATTTCGTTTTTGTTAACAATGAAAAAAGATTTTGATGGACAAAAAGGCCGTAACCGGTTTTCTTTCGCCATTTCTTTTACCGGTGGCCATTGTGCTTGTGTCCGAAATGGTGGTAGTTTATAACGTAGTTTAATATCTTTTATATACAAGTTGTAAATAATAAGAAAAAGTGCCTGTGAAGGTCTAATTTCTGAAATAAATATATTTATAATAAGATTGATTTGGTTAGTCTTTGCCATAGTAAATCTCCAAAATATCTGACACATATACCTATTTTAACAATGTTAATTTATTTTTAACGATTTAACCAATTAAATATCTTTATTTCTGTGACACGTGTAAGATAATACATTATATTCTTCTGATACGAAGAAATTTGTTACATTCTAAAAATCGATGTTGTTTTTCCGGGTTTCTCAATAATGAATAGAGTGTATACCAATACCCAATTATCAGCACCCTAGTACCAATTGACGACCTCCGTGGCGTAATGGTTACCAAACCGGCCCACCACCTAGGAGGTCCCGGGTTCAAATCCCGGTCGGATCTTGATGAAAAACTATATTTTTCTGATTGGCCTTGGTATTGGATGTATTATGTATTTGTTATAAAATATAGTATCGTTGAGTTAGTATCCCATAACAAGCCTCGAACTTACTTTGGAGCTAGCTCAATTTGTGTGATTTGTCCCTATAAATATACTTATTTATTTATAATAGATCACTGCTAGTATTTGGGCCTTTCACTATGAAATACGTAGATATAGGTACTTATATATACGTAAATCGTTTTCCTAGAATCAATTACTAAAATGATTTTAAACTAATCAATATTGTTTCATTGGCAGAACTTCAACACTGGCGTAAACTAGATTTTAGTAGGAAAATCGTGGAACATCAGTGAATTATGTAGCATTTGATATGGGAGAGAGAAGATCCAAAAGCTTTACAGACATTTTCTCTTATCGGTCATACAGTAATAAATGATTTGTGTGATTAATCTTTAAGCTACTACCATTTTAAGTAAAACAAAATGGCGAAAGAAAACCAATAAACATTTTTCATCATTATCTTATCTACAAAATTTTTATAGTGGCCAGTACAAAAAAAAATTGAAAGAAAAGATGGTTAAAAAAATATTTTAAAAATAAGAAAGGAAGAGCTGAACCGAAAACAACATTAAAAAAGGAATTTAAAAAAAAACTCGATCAAATCAATGACATCCGGCAACCATAGATTTATAGCCAAAAATTTCACCAGGACCACAGACAATGATCAGACATAGACAATAGTGATGTAACAATGAGTTATTTTAATGACCATTGTATAGGATGTTGCAATATCCTAACCGCCATTTTGTTTTAACATTGTTTTAATATTGCTCAATAATTTGTTGTGTGTTTTGACTATAATAGACTCTACATTTCAGTATAGGAAAAAAAATTAAGTAACATGTAGTAGATTTACTATGTAATATTCGAATAGGTAAATATACAAAAGCTAGTTTGATACGAGTATAATATGAAACTTTTATGAATATTCTTTTAAAGTAAGTTGCACAAAACTATTATAATAAATAAATGTAGAATTAAAATGCTTTTCAAAATTTGGATAAGTAATAGAAAATCACAAATTACACACCGGTGGTGTCTGTAATAGTCTGTATTATATTTTATATAACAAAAAGTATTTTAGATGATTTACTTATTTAACCCATACACTGGAAATGCTATTATCACGCAATGACTGCTAATTATCAAGAAAATTCATTAATACATAACTATAGATAAAAATAGTAAATGTTTAGTTTGTAAAATTATTGACATACGTACTTTCTTATGTAATTTTTTGACTAAATAATCATTTTAATAAGAGTAGAGTTGAAAATGATATTATATAATAAAAAACATGTTTTAATGTTTTAGATAAGTGCCTAATTAATAAAATAAATTAATTATAATTGTAAATTTCTAGTGCCTAAATAAAAAGAAGAAAGAAAATATGTTTCTTTATAATAAAAGCCAATAAACTACGACTACGTTATTTAACATCACGAATGAGAATTATCCAGCTTGCGAGCTATAGTTAGCGGGAGATGGGGCCATTGACACTGTGACGTCAAATCAGCTGGTCCTCTTGCGCAGCGGCGCGTACTATGGAGCCCTTTCTTTGCAGGAAGTACTGGGATTGTTTGTGGGATAGGCAGAGTACAAAAGAGCAACTTGTAAAAATAGGGCTTTGTAGATTTTGATATAAACCTTTTTTATTTAAATGCTTTAAAATTACGACTAATCAGTCAGATTCATATATTAAAAGTAACAAGCTAAATTTGGCTGTAATTTTTTATTTATTTGTCCATCAACAACGGCCGTGACCGACCGCGACGGCTTAACGTGCCGGGCTCCTAAGCACGGAGAAGCTCGACATAACGAAACCCATCCAAATACTGGCTAGGGCGGTCGTTGTTTAACTTGCGTGTTCGTTTTACAGTGCGACACGCAGCGACGCCAGTAAGCTCCCTTATAAAGTACACTTTTTTAATCAACCGTCCAACATTTTTCTCACGACAAAGTTTTAGAATAAAACAATTTAGAAAACACTAACGCCCCGCCCCACGGTTATATATAGCACATCAGTGGGTTATATATAGTAAGGATCTCTATTTTTTTTACAATTTAATATAGCCAACCGGGATTGTGTATAACGGTGAAATATTTTTTCTAATCGGTCCAGTTGTTTTGCATTCTACTCAAAGCAAAGGAACAATCTTTTCTCTAAATAATAATTATATGTATTTGTAAAAGAAACACAATAAGTCATAGACAGAATTTTGGTTACCAATAATAATAACAACCTAGTCTATAATTAACCATAGTGTACACAGGTTGGCAAACCAGATGAGGATTATTGCAAGTTATGAATTAAAATACTTTTAAATAAATACAATAATAAGTATGGAAAAAATGAACATCCTTTATTTGATTCATTCAAAAAAGGCCCCGTTGTTGCCCAGCTGATCCGACGTCACCGGTCACCGACCGTCCGAACGTTCGGAAACGTTCGAAATTGTATCACGGCGCGTGACGTCACGCGTTTTGAATTATTTTGTTTATGTGATTATTGCACCGTTACTTTTTTTGTATGACTATGATGTGCCAGTATTGTGATTCGACTTATTTTTCATAGATGTTTTTTCTTAATTAAAAAACTGAAATGCGCGTTGCCGCTGAAAACTCTACCAAGTTGAAAAGGCATAAATGCTACGAAAAAGTCAAATATTTTCTGTCTCAGTTTAGTCAACATTTTTTTTAATACTTTGTGGGAAGTTCGAAGAAATCTTATCCTCTGTCTACATTATAGAGAACCTTTGTGCAGAATTACAGCTCTCTAGACTAGAGCATAGGTTTGGGCTGGCACCCCCCCCGGATTTTTATTTTTGATACCAACCCCATCTGAAAATATTCTTGATTTTCTCAGAATTCAGGACAATTTAAAACTTTTTCGGGCAATTTAAAAATGTGTGATATTACTAAGAATCGATTTTACTAGTTCCTGACAAGACTCAGTCCGATGTGTCAAGTATTTTTTTTAATAATTACGACAGCCAAACAAGTCAACGGGTCACCTAATAGAAACTATGGAAAGTGAATATTATCGGCCCCTAATATGAACATCAGAAAAAGAAGTAAGTAACAGAAAGAACGGAAATTGAGCTTCTGATTGAACGAATGAAACCTTTGCTACTTAAAACCGATATTTTGTGAGAGAGTGGTACTTTCCCAGTCGCGCTAGCCTATGTCATAATAATGCTTTACCACTCAAATTATTTGACAGTTTCTATTAAATATATGGACTGTCAGACTAAAAGGATCTGTGAAACTAACTCTTTCAGAAACAAAATGCAAGATGTCTACCGGAAAAACTAATGACAAACGAAAACAATCGACTCTGGCGTCATTCAACTTTTTATACAATAATTTTATTTACAAAAGGAAACTTAGACAAGGAAAATACAGGTACTTAATACCTTTACGTTGGTATTAATGGACCTTATCACACCCACAAAACGTCACGAGGTCAATAAACTCGACGAGCCTTCGTTCATGCTAAACGAATACCACATCTCTATGTAGTTCCTAAATTTGAATTTTAATCTAACTGCGTACGTCACGGGTCAACGACCGCGATTGTCCGAACACAATACAACTTTAGTTATACAATCTAACTATGATAACGTGTACTCTATAACATAGGAATAGAACTTAATTTCGTATAACATTTTAATTTCGGTGTGAAATTAATTTTTTGGGAATACTATGAGAGAATTCTCCAAATAGTTTTTTTTTTATGTCAGGAAGTGTTTTATTTGCTAACGGCCAGTACCACTCCAATTAAAAGCAAAGCTATAAATCTACTAATTTAAAAATGCACAGTTCTTTGACTTTTTTTGTAGTTTGCCTTTTCAACTTGGTAGAGTTTTCAGCATAACGTCTTTTAATTAAGAAAAAAGATTTTTGGCATTAAACATACTAAATTTAGAATTTATTTTAGACTTATAATATTAGGTTAGAATTTTAATTTTAATTTTGCAATTTTGACAAATATATTATTATATACATTTTAGCCGATGCCCGTGGTCTTGCTTGCGAAATCCCATTATTCCCGTTCCCGAACTGATGTCCGGGATAAAAACTATCCTATGTGTTAATCTAAGCTACCCGTATACCAAATTTCAAGCAAATCAATCAAGCCGTTTTTACGTGAAAGAGTACAAACATCCATACATCCCTACAAACTTTCGCATTTATAATATTAGTAAGCATAAGGATACAATAATTCAAATAAGATTACAGAAAATGTGTTTTGGTATCACATTTTTTTTAGTATTTGAATGAATGAATGAATGAAAATATTTATTTCAGATTGCGCAATTAAATTTGTTACACATCATTTACATTTTTTTTAAATATCATTAAATATGTTATTTTGAATGAATAAGTGGTAAGTATGCACACTACATCCAATAATCAAATTAAACACTACTAAATATTAAATAGGTTCATTGACTTTTCATTCTCTGATTTCCCGCCAAAACTATAAATGTAACAATTGATGTAAACACACGAATCGACTCCGCTATGTTACGTTTATTTTTAGAATCATAGACAATTTTATTTCTTTTTAATTTGACCATAAATATATTTTAAGTTCATTAACGCATTGACACGCATTTATGCTTTTTTCAAATTATACGAACTAACCATTCCTCAAAACTGCATGCCGTGGCAGTCTTTAACTAAGTTTGTATTAGTCAAAACACATGATTTTCTCGCATGTCCATATTAAATGTACTCAATGTAAGATTTGTTGACTGTTATAAATAAATAAATAACCTGCGCTTTATGATATCAAGTCCAGTTTGAAACAAACGTCATTTAGGTTAGGTTAGGTCTCAGGCGTTGCCCACACTGTTTTACAAAAAAGCCGTATTAACTGGTAGGATAGAAAAACAATTCGAAAGAGCTTGTAATAAGCCTATTGAATAAAAATATTTTATATTGATATTCTACGCGTGTACTGCGTGGCCAGTTACAAAGGCGTTTTTTTTTATTAACGTCTTGTTTTTAATGTATAAATGCCACTTTTCTTTTAAATAAATTTTATTTCAAGCCAGTCACAATAATGATAGATTTAAAAAAAAGTAATACATTCTGACCATTCTGAATACATATAAAGATTCGTTTAAATTCGCACCAATTCGCTCATGCTGTCATTAAAATAAATGACAATACATCGTTGCGTTCTAAATATAAACTGTGTGCCTTTTTGGTGTCGCAACACAGATGCCGCAAGGACATTGTTGCATTTCAGTTACATCAACGCTGCACTTCTACTAGAATAAAATATATATTGTTATATAACGGTTTTAGAAAAATAACGTAATAACGTTTTTTTAGACTTGTCCTTTTTGTTAATTAAATAGGATGACTGCCTGTGGTTTTCAGTGAAAATATATGCAATTGCCAAATCAGAAAAACGAAAGGTCACTCTCATTTTATTATCACGCGTTAGCTTTTAAGTGGATAGTAGCATATAGAGTGCACTTTGTTTGTTTGTTATTCCTTCACGGCTTAACTAATCAGCCGATCATTATGAAAATTTGTATATACATATTATGATATTGTCAGGGGTACGGAGCCCAACATGTGAAACGTGAAAGTATTTTATCCCGTGAAAATATGTCATTCCAATGGGAAAACATTTTTTCTACTATATAGGGTGCTGTATCGGCCAACAGATGGCGCCACAAGTCGCGCCATGGGTTGTTTTGTTGTCAAACGTTATTTTGTAATGTCACATCAAAACTTTTTTTTTTTTTCATTTGTTGATTCTAATAATGATTATTCAATCAAACGTACCTATTTCAGTAATACTTTATATTTCAATTGCGACTGAAAATTTGAGTTTAAAAGCATCGACATACTTACATATGTATGGTGATGCTTTAAACTCTAGTTTACATTGCGGTACAGTACATTTTTTTATTCAAATTATTTACAATTCTTCACCTCTTTTTAAGTAACAGTAGATTACTAGTCAATTTAAAGTTAACGCCAATCAAAAATCGATTCGTTTGCTAATGAAAATCTTGTTGCTATGCGGAGGCGTGATAAGATTGCATGCGTGAAATAAATGCTAAACTGTTATTTTGTAACGGATTTCGTTATTTTTCTTTAAATTATCTAATTTTATTTTTTATTCCGCGGTAATGTTCTTTTTCCGAGATTGTGAAGAAAAGTCTTAAATATATAGTCTTGGGACGGCATTAAAGCAGGCAACTTCGCCAGCTATTAGCAAGTTATGGAGTTATAATATGATTGTCTGTATAATCTAAAAACTCATACTAGTTCTTTTAAAATCCGAAAGAAAATTAATTATCTGACCACTTGGCACATAATATTAATAATAAACAACTTTAATTAAGTAATACCAAAACTATTTTAATAGCAATTAATTTAAAAATTGCACAATGTTTATAAACATACATACAAAAATATGTATTTTCCAAGGAAATAAAATGAATATAAAAATATAATGATACCTTATCGGGCACGATAAAAAAATCGCAACCGCAATCAAAGTGACAATGACCTAATATCGGTCATCGGTACACGTAACGAGTGCGTAACGGGTACGTAACGTAGCGTTTTCGTGACGTCAAAGGTCGATGCACGACAAAGAATTTATAATTAGTTACACGCCCAAAACCGATTTCAATTGAGCTCTATGTTTGTAGCATTTGTTTAGAAGTACGGATCTTTTTATGTTGGTGATTAAGTAATTGTTAAAAATATCGAACAATAACTAACCTATTGATAACCTTAATATGTGTCATGGCTCATATGTTTCATGTGATTGTCACAGACAAAATTCAGAACCGATCAAAGTCACTTTCGACTGTAAAATCATGGAAAGTGGTTTTGACCGACGCTCTTTATCAACACTTTTGCTTGATTTAAAATTATAATTATCGTAATTTTCTATATCCTTAAAATCTGTTTTTATATGTATCACTAAGGTGACAAACAAGCTTATGATCCGCCTTGGTAAGCGGTCACCGTAGACCATGTACGCTTGCAACACCGGGAGTATCACTCGCGCGTTGCCGACCCTGTAAAAATCTTTTAATGCCCCTTTTGAAGAACCCCATATTACTATAGTCTAAAGTAAAGATCTCGGCGGGGGTCTCATTCCACACCTTCAGTGTTCGCGGGTGGAAACTCCTCTTTGAGGATCTGTTGGATGGGTTTCGTTATCTCGAGCTTCTCCATGCTTCGGAGGCCAAGTTTAGCTAAGCCGATCGCTTCGGAATTTTCAAAATCGGAGTTTTGAACATCGGAATTTTCAAAATCGGAGTTTTGAACATCGGAATTTTCAAAATCGGAGTTTTGAACATCGGAATTTTCAAAATCGGAGTTTCATACTTCGGAGTATTGTCGATGAAACCAAGTCGGTGGCCTTCAGGCGGCTTGGAAACACTGGCCTCTGCCAATCCGCATTGGAGCAGCGTGGCAGAGTACACTCTAATTTCCTACGATTGAAGGGAGACCCGTATTCCTGCGGGTTGATAATAATATATGATTTGAAAATAAATAATATTCTATCTAGGTATATCCATTAATAGAGTTTACATAATGTACTTATATTGTTGTAAATAAAGTAACGACTATATGACTAATTTGGTTAAAGTTGAATGAACTTGGAACATTCTAGATATATATTTGGCAATGTTATGAAATACGTTAGGATCGTTGACTCCTCAATTCTTATGTACGTAACATGACTACGACAAGATTTTTGTCTCAGCATATCTTATTCAGTCGTGTGTGATAGGTCTGGTGGTAGAGTGGCTAACAATGACTACTTAAATAGGGTCGTAGGTTCAAGACAAAAATTTTGGTGCATGAACATGGCCGTTTGTTTTAGTCTAAATATTTTTATTTTGCAAAAACGTATTTATGTTTTACCATAGTACAAGTTTTGCCTAATCTGTTACTAGATGGCGTTAATTAAATTATCTTTCGTTGAGCGGACACAGACACAGAGAGCCGTCGAACTTTTGCTGAGTTTGAGAATAGGATGGTGTCGAATGATTGTACATTAGACACGTAACTTGACTAGTGACTACTACAATTCTGTCTTTTTTGTATATTTTACTAAGAAATCTATTTTTAATTGAGATTTCACCGAGGAATGAAGATCTTTATGCCCAGATTCTATATATAATTATAACGTTTATTTGTGTTGAAAAATAACTCTGATTGCTCGAAATTTGGCATACTATATCGGTTATATCTTACCTATTATAATAACATTAAAAAACTACTACATATTACTAATGAAAAAAAAAATTGCCGCCTATTGTATTTTTAAATTAATTTCTCAGTAATTTTTGTGTATTTCTGGTGCATTGAAGAGTTTTGTATTGTATTGTAAAGACAAAATTATGTGAACTTATTATACTTTTGGTAAACGTTAACACAGAAAAACAAAAATTAATTAAACTGTTAAAATAACGTCATTCAGAACAAATTGAAATCACTAGTCACCTCGTTATTTATATTAATATAAACAAATGAAGATCATTCAATTTTCAAATTATTTCCAATTCGGTAAAATACGAAATATGGAACAACAAATAAACGAAAGGGGCCACTTAACATCGTTCGTCATTTAAATTAGAACGCGCCCTAAAATAAAAGTGACAGGTGACGTCACTATGACGTTTCGGGTCAGTGAACTCGCGCGCGTGGTGCACGGGTGGATTTCGTTTTTGTAAAGGTTCTCGCACACTATGAATGAAATACATATTAGGGTCATCCATCATACATCTTTCATCAGTTTTATTTGTTTCAGTCCATTGTGATATATATCATAGATACGCCATATAAAATGAAGTCCCACTATCTGTCTGTAAGTACCTACGCTTAGATCTTTAAAACTACGTAACGGATTTTCATGCGGTTTTTTTAAATAATAAAGTTATTTAAGAGAAAGGTCTATTTTATATGCATAATACATCCTTTCCCACGGGAAAGCGGGATACACGGAAACGAAGTACCGTGGGTTTCGCTAGTATCATCAAATACTATAGACGAGTAATACGCCCAGCTTCGGAAGAATTCGGGCAAGACGCGACACTAGCGCCCCTACGGCATGAGGGCGGCATGAGGTGAACGATTTCAAAACTTTTGTGCGTTTTGTATGCAAAATGTTATAGCGCCCCTAGCGGCATGAGGTGAACGGAGGTTGCCAAGTTATTGTATGAGAAACGTCAAGAGCTGTGGGTATTAGTCTTCTATAGTATTTGGTATCATTGATACGGAAATAACTCGTCTTTACACAAGTCACCTGTCTGTCACTGACTTGGCTTAAGGATTATCTATCGACAACACTCTCTCACTGACCGTATGAATGTTAATCCATACCAATATTATAAATGGGAAAGTGTGTGTGTCTGTTTGTTTGTCCGTCTTTCACGGCAAAACGGAGCGACGAATTGACGTGATTTTTTAAGTGAAGATAGTTGAAGGGATGGAGAGTGACATGGTCTACTTTTTGTCTCTTTCTAACCCCCCACTTCCCTAAAATGGGGGGGTGGAAGTTTGTATGGAGCATACCGCAATTTTCAAGGTTGAAAGCAAAAAATTGGTATGCTGACTAACTGACTATTTGTGACTAACAAAAAAATCTTGTATAATTTTTTTTTATCTTCCCCCAACCCCTTAATTGTGGGGATGAAATATTATATGGGACTTTTCGCAGCTTTCCAGGTAGGAAGCAAAGGGCGAAGCCGCAGCAGTAGTATAAAATAAAAAGGTCGTTGGCAAGGAAACGATTTCAAACACTTGTAAATTGGTCTATTTCACTATAACGCCTAAACTAATTGACTGACTGCCATTTAGATGATGTCACCTGCTGGCATTCAACCTACGTATAAAAAATATATATTCACTCCTATAATTTTCAAGTGGACATGCAGAGATGCAAAGAAATATTGGAATTATTTCAAATGGAATGGAAACGAAATTTCGCGGCGTTCGAAATATTTTTTCAATCGAAAAATCTAGTAGTTTTTATTATAGTTTAAAAAAACATTGGTCTTGTAAATCGAAATTAAGAATACTTCATTTTAAACTTCAAAGAAAGAAAACTTTTCTATCTATAATCTCCAAAATTATTATTTTTATAAACTATTCTTTGATGACAGCGAAATATCTAGATTATTCTAGATGAATTACCTACTCTGAGTTCAAGGATCGGAGTTAATTGTGGATACATTCAACTTTTACAAAAATGATATATTTAATAAGACCTGCACAATATGATTTGTGTTTTTTTGCTTTTGTTTTCGTGTCAATGACTCAAATCAAATTCTCACACACTACTGGCAAGATGTTCAGCCAAGAAGGAGCCTCGCCCCGCAGTGCACCCTAACAGCTAGAACACGATAAAGCAGTATCTGAATAGTCAAGTATTTTTAATTAAAATTGGCCTAAAAACTCTTTCGAATCCTCTACCACCAGGTACTCTGCAAAGCAATCGAGATTTTAATTTCAATTCTCTATAATTTCAAATGCAAAATTAACAGCAAATCCTAATTCGTACCCTTGAAATTTTATACTTTACTAACTATTTGGTAGTTCGATTTCATTTAGTTTAGTATTCAGTTAGCGCTAGTTTTGCTGTAAAGAGTACCTAAAAGTAACAATCCAATGGCGATCGAGCGGAATTATCTTCAAGAGTAAGGGGGCAGGTCAGACGGCAGATTTGTACTAAGTAAGACGAACTGGCAAGAAACTTAGCACTTGCTCTTTTAATAATGGTTACTAATAATACTTGCAATTAAAATATATGAAAATTTAATATTAATGATAGTCTAGCCGACAAATCTTCTTACCACAATGACTTAAAATAATTCCGCTATCCGCAGTGAACAAGTTCGCCCTCGACATGACGGTAAACTTTTAGACACTCTCTTGGAAGAGATGTGACCATCTCAATGCTCACTTAACTACAGTCACTAGATTCAATGCAAACAGACAATCAAATCTTTCCTGTATCTATATAAGTACAACAGACAAATAGGGGTTGCACTCCGGGAGTGCGATAAGTGAAAACTTAAACATCAACGTTGTGCATTTTTGAATATTTTGGAATAGTTAGGGAATCTTACGCTTTTTCGATCAGGCTACGGATCTGACGCGACTTTAACATTTTTTACCCATCTAAAAAAAGTGCCAAGCGCCGCTAAAGAAGTTTACACTTCAAAAACCATTAACGGCCATAAAAGGTCGCATAACAACACAACTGTAACCTGCACTAAAAAAAACAACATTCGAGTCAAAGTGCACAGGCAGTGTGTCAAGTGCATTCACCCCGCCAAAACTACACGTGCATATGCATTGTTACTACGAAAGATCTTATATGCACTCACATTACATACAGTAATCTATTTTAGTACATTTACAATAGCGTCTAAATTCGCCTGTTGTTTTTTTTTTGATTAATGAATTTAAAAAAGAACGTATGTAATTTGTTTAATTGACATAAAGATAGATAGATAGATTATGCTTTACTTGCATTACACGGTCAGGAAAATACATTAAATACAATCTTACAGACTAGTGTTTTAATTCACAACACAATAATAAGTGACTGATGGTAAAGGTCCTAGGTTTGCTGGGTAATGTCACGTAGTGTTGTTACCATAAATGTCATTTTTCTCCTTGTAGCCTCGGATTAGGGAGGTTATTCTTGTATAGTTATTAGGGTATATATGTAACCATCTGATATAAGCCAATTGCAAATCCCCAAAACCAAAAACAAAGTCAAAAACAATAAAAACAAAAATCACGTTTAGTGATTTATTCTAAATTGGTACAGAAAATGCTTAAAATGTGGCTTGTCTTCAGGCCTTCCACCCTAATAACGAAAATTACGCTTTACATGTAAAGATTTCCAGTTAGAATTTTTTTCCTGATTCTACACATTCCGGGATTCGAAATTTAAAATAAGGTTTTTAAAAAAACTATACAAGTTAGCGGCGCGGGAGTTTTACTCGTGCATTTGTTATGGTATAGTCTAGCCTCAGACTGTTTATAGAATACAATGTCCGATTTTTGGGTTAAAAAAACACTGTACATAGGTTCTGGACGATTATGTTGTTTTAATAATGCAACAAGGCGGCCTTATTGCTAAGAGCCTGCTAAAAGCAATCTAATTAATAAGCTGAAGGCGTTTTATAATCCGTCCAAAAATGTTTATTTATTTAATGTGTTAAATGACGAATAAAGTATAAATTGCAATGCAATTTAAACATGCAATTTAAACATTAAAATAGATATAGGATTCAATTTTATTTATTTATTACTTAACCCACATTATTTCGGACAATTAACACGAATTCACAAACAAAGGAAAAAAACGGGTTAATTGCAGAAAATTATTTGGTACACAAACATTTAAATGCAATTTAGAGCTAAGATAAAACTAATAGCAAAGTGCAACTAATAGCAAATACGCATTTGGGGCAAAAGAAAAACCTAATTTATTAGTGAAATCACTTCTAACCTATCCCATTTACTCCTAGATAATCTAACTAATATTATAGGTATTAGTGTTTGTGAAGTTGAAGGGAGGATAATATCAATTAAATTAAATATGGTGATATTAAATCGTATCGTATCTACATCAACATAATTCAAAATTGGAAATATCATGAATTCAAAATTATAATAATTCAAAATTCGAAATTTCACAAATTATTTCAATGTATGTAATTCAAATTTTTAAATTATTCTAATTCGTATTTCTTTTTCAGTTCACGTGACAATGGCATGAAATGTTTTACATTATTGATTCTACGGTAAGTCCTATATTATTAGTTGGTTCAAAAAATCATACATCTGTCAATTTATGCGATGAAAAAGGCCCAAATAGATTTTTTTCTATTCTACTAATCCTAAATTTTATAATAGAAATTTTGATTTAAAAATTTTCGAAGTGTTTTTTTTACTAGAACAACTATGGCAGTATTGGCCTTGAAATTTTAATAATATTTATTTAATTAAAATAAAACAATATCACCACAACTATGATACTAGGCTCTACTTTCAAACGAAGTTAAGCATACTGCTCTACTAAACTGTCCTATTAAAATAATATGCCGTTCTACAACGGCTAATGTAATATCCCACGGAATGTAGGCTCTTTCTTCAATGGAAGGTATTAAGGATGGTAAGATTAGGAAAAGAGGAAGGGATAAAGAAAACTTATAATAAAGAAAAATATGAATTGATGATAAGGTGAAAAAGTGAAGTGAAGTAACTATTTACAAAAAGGTTTTTAAAAAGAGTTCGGTTTGCCACACTATCTATTCTAAAATTCTAAAGAGGGACGATTTGTAATTTTGTTTTTATAGAAACTCTAAAACGACTGGAACAATTTCAAAGATTCTTTCACCGTTGGGAAGCTGCGTTATCCCCGGAGGACAGAGGCTACATTTTATTTTAAAAAAAAATGAGATCCCTACTAAAACGAGGCGCTAGTCAATAATAGTTTGCTGCTAAATAACGCTGTTTTATTATGGACTAGCGAAACCCAAAGCCTTCGTTTACGTGTATCCCGCTTCACGCTTTCTCGTGGGAATTTCAGAAAATCTTATCTTATCAGCCCCCCATAATACGAAATTCCGGAAATACGGACTGAGGTTTCGTTGTATTCTAACCACTTTTGAACCTTATTCTAAATTCTAACTATAGTCTTTTTTGACCGGACTAAGTGTTTCGTTGTTTCGGATGGACACTTTCACGGTTGCCCAACAGATGCCTACGTCGTATTATGTACACAGAAGTCGCCCTCTAAATTTCAGGTGTCTACGTTCAGCAAGGTTGTGCATGGAGCATTTCATTTCATTTCATTTCGTAATCCGTCAGTCAGTCAGTAATTCAGGAGAAAGCATTTTGTATGTATAGATTGGTAGTAAGATAAAAATTGTTTCTTAGGTACCAAACAGTCCAAATAACACGTAGAATAAGTTCGAGTTTACAAATTGATAAGAATTACATACTTGCATACATTTTGTTAGAATAAATTGATAATAATTAATAGGTATTTGTACATTATGTAAATAAGACTTTGATATTTATTATTTACTTTATAACAATGCACTCGCATATTATGATGGCCCCAAATTAATTCACTGATTCATGTGATACCTATATTATACCTACCTACACCTTTTTTTTATTATTATCGTCAGAAAAATGCTTTGCAGCAGCCCCACCGCCTGGGAAATATGTGGGACTTATCACTAAAAAACTCACGGGATGCGGGACTGCGGAATACCTACCTACACCTAGAAATCTCGAAATTACCAAATCTCAAATATTATGTTTATCTCCTATGGACATTTCGAAGTAACCATTTTTAGTATAGACTGATTTGACTATTGAGCACACCACACTGCCCCGTGCGAAACCAGTACGGGTCGCTAGTCTATTTATAAATAAAAAATCAAAATACGTTGTGTAACTTGCGTAGTTTAGAAGAAGTGAGTAAATAAACAGACATACACGGAAAGCGATTTTGTCGTAAATGCGGAAGTTACGTGTTACTCATTAAAACTGATAAACCGATTTTGATGTTTTTGGGCGTAGAGATAGATTATATTGTAGAAAGATTGGTCGTTGAACTCGTGACATCATCGAACAAAATTCAACGATAATTTTACCAAAGACTTTGGAAAATAGATCTACTAACCCCTACTGGGCTAATTAAACTTTTAAAATTTAAATTAAAACAAAAATTCAAAAAAAGAAAATCATCGTTCAATTTCTAAAACTAGACTACATCTTTTTGCAAAAAAAAAGGAATTACTTTTTTTTTTTAAGTTTTTTACAACTTAGAATTCAAACTACGTAAATTCAAAAACTGACAAAAACTTTTTGCAAAAAAATAAAAAACAAAATTGCATTGCAAACCAAAAAAAAAAACGAAAATAAAATACCTCTGATAGAGTTCGCTGCTTTTTTATCCATGAACATTCCAGTGAGTGATGATCCGAACATTCCATCACTGCTTCCTGGGGGTGGTGACGTGCTATCAGCTACTGAACTCGAGTTCATGTCCATCCCCATCTGGTTATGCATAACCTGAACATCGTGAGGTTCTCTCTTCAGTTGCATCCCTTGGGGCAAACCCTGCGTCTGATGCAGCATGGTGGAAGCCGACGAATGACCCCCATGTTGATCAGGGGGCCACTGAGATCCGAACAACTCGTGAAATTGATTGTTATTCATTTTGAATTCAGAAATGTTTATAAGTTTTTTTCTGTTTTTTTTTTTGTTTTTGTGCTTATTAGGTTATTTTTGACCAATATTGCTGATATGCGAATCCAATTCGCATTTTACACTAGTTTTTAATATCACTGATTGTTTTGGTGTTTTTTTTTGCTATTGAACGACTATGTCGGTAAGGCAACTTTTTTGTATGATTCTTTAATCACCATAAGAATTTTCGAAAAATCTCTATGGCACTTCCAAAAATTGTTCAACTTTGTTGAATTTTTTTTATCAGTTCTTAACTGATAAATATGTTTCGGCCGAGCGGCGATGTGAGATTTCTTTTAGCGAAGTTTATTTCAGGTATTAACTTTTTGAAGAGCAACAGGTTTTTTGGCATTTTGTCTCCGTGATTTTTGTTTGTTATCCCTCTCTTTTACTCTTAAATAAACATCATATAAGGCACTGTACGATTTATTGTTAAATTTCACTTGTTCCCGTATACTGTGTATATCTCCAAACACAACAAAAAAATCTGTAAATAAAAAACCGACGCAGAAGAAATTTATTTGATTTTAAAACGTAGTTTCAGTTTAAAAAAAATTAAAATGCCAATTCAAAAAAATAAATTCAAATTTAGATTTTAAATAACCGAACGACAGTTCAATTATCTAAAATCTTTTTGTTTTTTATTTTAGGGTTTTGAATTTTTATAACTTTTAAACACAACGTTCCATATTCGTATCCTTTTGATGTTCACTGCACTTCAAGGCACTGTCACTTAAGAAATATACAGGATGCGTTCACCTCACTGTTGGGTAAAATTTGTACGTTAGTATTTTGTACTGTTGTTCACAACTCCGCTCAAGAATGCCGACTGGCAGACGCTGTTGACGCCAGAACGGCCTGAACGTAACTGACGCATTGACGAATCTTCGCCGAGGCTCACGAAAAAATTATATATTTTTTCATTCGGTCCGAATAATCAACTTAGCTCATAGTGATAGTTCAGTCGCCCCGAGCCACGCGATATATGACGGACGGAAAAAAATCTTCCACAATTTTCATAATTAACCAAAAATTATAAGACAACCCTATACTTAGATACATAAACGCGATGAGTCATTAATAAAATCGTTGAAATTGACACTAGTTTAGTAGTTATTAAGGTTTTAAGATGACCATCATAGGCCGTACGAACAAGGCGACGCTGTGTTAGTGTGCGTGCGTCGTGTCTCTACAGGCATAGGTTGCACACAGCCGCGCCGGCGTCACACCGGTTCATTGACCCGAGGACCCAAACAAAGTAGATTTCGGTGAAATGCTGTTGAACTCTAGTTTTGAATGTGGAACCGGGGTTGCTGTTACGTCGTCCGTTGCGATTTTTTCGCGTTTCATATTTTGAATTTTTTTCTTGTAAACTGCCAGCGTTATTTCATGACAAATTATGAATTTTATGAAGGGGGAACGCACGGGGAAATACGAAATTTGAATTTTTGCAATTCATGGCCTCCGCGATTTTCTCGCGTTTCAGAATTTTAACTATCAGTATTATCGAGGCCGAGGGCTTAATTATGTTTATAATTTATTATTTAACAGGAAAATAAAAATAAAAATGTTTAGAGTATAATAGTAGAGCATATTATGAAATGAACTCGACGGAGAAAGTACCTCAAAGAATATCGACGTGAAGCAGCAATGTGTTTCGTTCGATGAGTGAGAGATTAGGAAGCCAGCATGGCATTCGTTCGTAGCGCCTGGGTGGTGGTACTAACAACTTTACATTACGTAGCTACTGCTTGTTTGTTTGTCCGCCGTGCGTGTCACATAAAAAAATAACATCAACAATTTTTAAAAAAATCTACAAAAAAAATCCTATTTTCGAATTTTGAGCAAATTTGTTTTTTTACATAAAATATAAATGTAATATTACTATCAATGATTAGAATTTTGATAAGGATTCCAAAATCCATCGCTGATAATGTCAATGAACCCTTTTCAAATATAAATGGGAAAAACAAAAAACAATTGTTAATTAATCTTTGATGTACGAACATCAAAGAAATTAAGAAATTCAAACAAAATTTTCCAAATGAATAAATCATAAAGACCTTGTAAAAATATCTAATGGTGACTATTCTATTTAAATATTTTTTTTTTAATTATTGATAGCCATTAGTTTTTTTAATTGCTATTTGAATGTTTCGGATTATCAATTTAAAAAAATTTGGAATTTGAATTTTGATTACCTACAGCGGAATTTTTGTGAAATTCGAAATTCGAAAAAATATTCTCATTTTTTTATTTTGAATTTGAATGTTGTTTTAGATTATGAATTGGAAATTTTTGAATTTTCATTAGGTACTTACATGAAATACGAAATTCAAAATTCGAAAAATTCATAATAAATAAAGGTTATTGTTTTTTTTTAATTACTAGTTTTATAACAGTGCAGTCATTATGCGTACCATACCACCCGCTATTGGTACCGGTCGATGACCCAGGAAAAACTTATTATTATACTATATAACTAAGTTGCTATGTTCCCAACTAGGCCCAGACTTACAAGACAGTTTAGGAAAATTTACAGACATCTATTATGAAGGATAATACCCATCAACCCATACTCATCCTACGCAGGGATACGGGTCTCTCTTCAATCAAAGAACGTACTCTGCCACGCTGCTCCGATGGTGATTAGCAGAGGTTTACAAGTATACAAGAAAAACTGGAAGTTATCAGAAATTTTGTGCAACCTTAGCTTTACAAGATATGAAGCTATTTCCAACCGGGATTGTTAACGTTACAAACGTGGGAATCGAACCGGTCATGAATACCATAAACCACTAAACCAACGGGTATATTACAATGCGTTGCAAAACACACAATTGCCATACAATTGTGCAATTGTATTAGTAATACAGGTTCGTTGACCTGACGATAAAAAAAAATACGAATCATCATAAATACTTACTTACTCATATATTTTAAGTTATATCAAAGTTCATTACTACAAAATAGTAATCCAACTAATATAATAAATGCGAAAGTATGTATGTATGTTTATTACCTCTTCACGCTCAAACGGCTGGGCCAATATTTATGATATTCGGTATGTAGGTAGCTGATACCTTGGATTGACCCATAGGGTACTTTTTATCCCGAAAAGTACGCGATTTCCGTAGGATTTGATCAAAAGTCTGGTATAGATGGCACTGCTGTGCATAAATAAATACACGCAAACGAAGTCGCACAGGTTTCACTAGTAGTAAATAAATTCTACACAATTCACACAGCCCCATCTGGTCCCAATGGTATCCACGACTACAAGATCTTGGATGCGTTGCCCACCTATGAAGGAATGAAAAAGTAAGGCAAGTGAAAATAGGTGTAGGAAGCAGGAAGAGTATATGGTTCCGGCTCACTTACTCATCGTAGGAAATAACGGCATATCACCGCATATCACCATATCGAGAGGTAGGGCACAGCGGATAATACGCTCAAATCGGAGCAGCCCGTCTGGGGAAGGAGCTCCACCTTACAGAAGATCGTAGCCAAATGGCATTGGTCTCGGCCATGTTGTGAGTAAGGTCTCCAGAGCTCCACTTTCTACAGGGTCGGCAGCGTGCGAGTGATATCTATAGGCTACGGTGATGCTAACCATCAGGCGGGCTGTATTTGCCACCTTTGTAGCATTCAAAAAATCACGTCGATATTCTGTGAGAGGTACTGCCCCAGTTAAAAGCCCATTTGCGAGCCACTATCAGTTCATAACAGTGGCTAGGCTCT
Organism: Endotricha flammealis; assembly: GCA_905163395.2. Lineage (NCBI taxonomy): Eukaryota > Metazoa > Arthropoda > Insecta > Lepidoptera > Pyralidae > Endotricha > Endotricha flammealis. The sequence continues at coordinate 4,454,567 of LR990883.1, forward strand.
ACTACTCTAAAAACTTCGGTACTTCGGTCATAAGTCATAAAGATTCCTACCAATTCGTACCATAAATACCGAATCTGTGACCTAAAGACACGACCAATTGACCACCGTGTCATATCCTACATTTTAATGACGTGATAATAAACCACGTGGTTCCAAATCGATAGGTCGTCAGCTTTGTCGGAGAGGGAGGGAAGACGTGACGTCACATACACCCGTCTCTCTCTATCACAAGGTCGCCGGCTTCCCGGTAGGTTATTAGCTTTTCATTTTTTTTATATGTAAATATTTAGAATATGTATGCCTTCATAATTGCTTGTATTGTGTGTTTGTATTGTACATTCTATAGCCTAAACACTAATGCATTTGTCTAGTTAATAAACAATTTTTACATTTGGTGGTTGGTATAAAAAACTATTAGGGTGCTTACATAGAGAGGCAGGTGTCCGCTCGGCACTGGTATTATTTTCTATGTATCTTAATGCGATCATCTATAAACGGGTTATCGATGCCGACAAGCTTTATACAAGTTAACCCTGCGCTGATCGGTACCGACCGACACTAACAGACGGATTTGTCGGCGCTGGAAACCTGCTGCACTATGTAAGCACCCTTACGTGATTTAAGTTTCATACATTAGGCCTCTTGTGCAGTCAAAGAAAGAGGTAACCAGGACAGAGATCAAAGACCAAAGATTTTTATGCCAATACTAGCGAAACCCGCGCAACTTCGTTTGCGTATCCCGCTTTCCCGTGGGAATTTCGGAATGTATTATACAAATAAACCGTTCTCTTGAATAACTTTATCTATTAAAAAAGACCGCATCAAAATCCGTTGCGTAGTTTTAAAGATTTAAGCTTACTTAGGGACAAACAGACATCCCGACTGACGCAAGCGACTTCATACTATGTAAAAAGGTAGGCATTATAATGGGTTTTTAGTTCGAACGGGCCAAATTGAACGGGCCATGGGACGTTCGACCGTATAGCCAAAATCGTCTGCGTCCCAACGGTCCACTAATTAAATTACTTTTTTAAACTACTGTCAGTACAGTCGGTCGTAATGTAAGTAAGGGAATAAGAGATAGGATAAAGCAAAACGCAGTAGCTTTACGCCGATATTCTGTGAGGGGGTGGAACTTACTCGATGGAGCTAGCGAATTTCATGCTCTGCCACTCCAAAATAGCTCACTCAGTAAGATGACTTCAGAACGAAAAAATCATTCAGAAATTGGTGATTCGCACAGGGCGCTCGTCTGCCTACCCCACCGCCACTACCGGAAGCAATACTAAGGCTCTACATGAGAATGCTAGGGATGAGGCTAATGGAATTTATGATGACGGTAAGTTACATGATTCGAATAGCTTATTTCACTAATTGTGACAATTCTTCCGTCAAATTGTTTGGTTTTCGAAAATTTCAAGCGTATAGTGTTTCGGAAGTCAGATTGTCCTGATTGTTGTCAATAGGCCAAGTCAGTCAGACCGATCTAAACTCCAGTAGCACCAATTGCAGGAAGCACTCGATGACGATTCTTGTATCTAATTTATCTACATTTTTTTAAATATAACATCAAGGTCTTTTATTCTTTTATTCGTTCTTTTATTCCTTGAAGTTCCTTTGGAGGAACTAATGAGGATTTGCTGTTTGTCTTCTATTAAAAAAAATGCTATGTATAAGGGTCAGAGCAGTTCAGTACCACAGTTCATAGTTCGATGGACGACCGTTCGTTCAGCGGCAAAATTTGAAATTCGAATATTCGTTCCCAACTTTTGAATTTGGAATAGCTTCCGCTTGTTTTTTACATTATGCCAGTGTTGCCGCAATGTAAAATGCATTTTTGTTGCAACCTCTTTTGTAAAATTTAATTTTTAAATCACCAGTCTGGCTTTACAATTTAAATTTTATTATTTTTATCTCTATGCATAAATCTACTTGAACAGTTGCACAAACAACTGTCAGTTACAAACAAAACAATGGTTACCATGTTGGTCTGCCACCCAGGAGGTCCCGGGTTCGAATCCCGGTCGGGTCATGATGAAAAACGAACTTTTTCTGATTGACCTGGGTCTTGAATGTTCATCTATGTATTTGTTATAAAATATAGTATCGTTGAGTTAGTATTCCATAACATTACTTTGGGGCTAGCTCAAGCGTGATTTGTCCCTATATATTATTTTTTTAGACTTTGACGAATTAGAACTGGCAACTTTTAAATATAAAAAAATATCCAACCTATTTAGATCCTGGCCACGAAAAAATATATCGAAAAATCAAATAAAGAACCAATCGAATCTTGTTTCTGCATCCACCAAACGTCGGCTAGACTCATGTTATTGAACTCGCGTTTCGGGGTTCGTCGCCCGCGAACCGTGATGCTGGGTATCGATCGTATTGTGAGTGATGCGAGTTGCGGAAAATTCTACCACTCAAAAAGAGCAAGTGCTAAGTTTCTTCCCAGTTTTTCTTAATAACAATAATAATAAATAAATAAATAGGGACAAATAAGACAGATTGAGCTAACCCCAAAGTAAGTTCGAGACTTGTTAGGGATACTAACTTAACGATACCACAGAATAGATAATAGTACTACGTAACGATACTATATTTTATAACAAATACATATATAGATAAACGTCCAAGACCCAGGAAAATCAGAAAAAAGTTCGTTTTTCATCATGACCCGACCGGGATTCGAACCCGGGACCTCCTGGGTACTTCGGACCGGCATCGGCATGGCAACCATTACGTCACGGAGGTTGTCGTTTAATTTTTCTTAGCTTTGTACCAAGAAGTACTGGCAGGAAACTGCACATCATAGCCAGATGGCAAATCAAGGGAAGCTCGATTGCCGCGGGTATACTAATGTTATAAAAAGCACTTGAGCTAGAGTTTCTGTCTTCGAAATTTGAAAAAATTCAATTTTTACAATGAAATTTTTATTAAATAGAAATAAAAAACAAATTTCCATGTTTGAAATTCGATTTGCAAAAACTATCGTGTGGTTTAAAATTTTCTTTTCTTTTTAAATTCTGAGTTTTAAATTATTTATGACGTGGGTTTTTTAATAAGGCTAGAAATTACTCAAGGACTTTAAAAACCGTCAAAAAGCTTCTTCATTATGACGGATAGGTATTATGAAACAAAAATCTGTTAATGAAATAATTGATAAAAGTGAGAGTTATCAAAAAAGAAGGCAGGCAAAATAATAAAAAATAAAATTTTTATACGAATAAATTTTACTTTTAACATACCATTTCATTAGAATGTAAGTAAAGTAGGTTCGTTTCTCAAAAACATTTTCACACAGTCGCAGTGCAAACACTATTTAACCCGGTTTTACAGTTTCAGGGAAATGAGATTATTATGTTAGGAGTTTGCGTGACTTTCATTATTTAAAAAAATGAAACAATTTTGCTTTCATACTAAATCAATACTCGATGGCGTCGCTGTGTGTAAGGATCGCCCAACTAGCCAGTATTTGGAGGGGTTTCGTTATCTCGAGCTTTTTTGTGCTTCGGAGGGCACGTTACACCGTGTCGGTCCGGCTGTTGTCGATGAATGACAGTCGTTAAGCCAAGTCGGTGGCCTTCAGGCCGTTTGTAATTACTGACCTCTGCAAATATGCACTCTACATATATCATACTAATATTATAAATGAGAATGAGTTTGTTTGTTTGTTATTCCTTCACGGCTTCACTAAGATCATTACGAAAATTTGTATACATATTGTCAGGGGTACAGAGCCCAATATAGGCTAACTTTTATACGAGCGAAGCTGCGGGTAACAGCTAGTTATAAATGATAATCATGTTAGTTTCGGTGATATTTTTTTCCAAGAATTGAGAATTGCGCAATACCAAGATAAAACAATAATTCTGAAAGAAAATCAAGGTGAATGAACTAAAACATTATAAACACAATTTGGTTACAGACTAAAAATAAAATGCTTTTGTCAAACTGCTTAGGACTTTATTCTGTTGCGTCGAAAGGCAGGTGTAATGGCGATTGGAAAATTAAAAATTCCTGTTATTTTACTAATTAAATCAGCCGATTTATAAAAAGCATTTTAATTTTAATTCCAAATTTTTCTTCTTTAGTTTGTCCATAACAGCTGTCATACCTATATTTTAATGTGTCTATTAAATTATTAAGTGTTATTGTAAGTTTAAAAATGCGTTTCAGAAACTCGCAGTATAGGCCTTAAAATTTTCCATTGTTTTCAGAATGGTACATTAAAATTTTTATTTTTATTAAAAGTACTTTTTACATTACTAGTGGACTCAATATATCTCTGGATCCACTAAACCAATTTTGAAAATCCAAGTTATTTGTGAGTGTCACTGTGTCATATAATTAAGCCGCAAAATCCCAAGCGAGTTATGGATACCAGACAAAGAACACCTAATACCCAGATCAAAGACACGTTATGTGCGGGAATTGAAGCCTGGTGTCGGGTGGAGATAGAACCCCTACGAACTGAGCCACCGATGGTCATGATGTCATTATTAAATTAAGCATCACACACTAATAGAAAATCGATCACAGATTATCCAATATTGGCAATGACATCAGTTTAATAATTAAAAAAAAACTTCCATACACCTACACTTTGTGAAATTCGTAAAAAGAATCATACAATTAGTCACCTGTGCGTTTTGTGCGCATGTGTGCGTTTCGCGATGGTGTAGTTGCGCTCAGAGCGTTCAGCGAACTCTGGGCGCGCACTGGGGCAATCGTTGACCTACCACGTGGGCCGTGGAACCGGCCCGTCTTATCGAATGCTCGAGCCGAGCTTCCCGGTACCATTTTTGAAATTTCAATCTTGCGCGTTCGTTCATTTGTTTCTGTTTCGATAGTTGAATTTAATTTTAATTGTTAATTCATTTTTTTAAACAGTTTGAATTTGTTTGAAATGAATTTTTCGGATTTGAATTATACAAAATTATTTTACACTGTATTTTTATTTATTAAGTAGAAAGTATTTATTTGATATTTTTTTATTTATATATTATATATTTATAATACTCGTAAACATGAATTTATTTTTAAAATTTATCTGTTTTTACTGTAATATAATGCAAATATCGTTTTTACGTGTATTTGTAATACACGTAAAAACGAAACTACTCTTAACACGCATCTGTAAAATTTGTAGATGTTGAACATAATATCATCATATCAACCCATAATCAGCCCACTGCTGGGATACGGGTCTCCCTTCAATCGAAGGGGATTTTAAAGCGTACTCTGCCTCGAAGGCCACCGACTGTCATCGACAACTGCCGGGACCGACGACGGCTTAACGTGTCCAAAGCACGGACGAACTCGAACTTTACCGTGTTCACCAACAATTCCTAAAATTTAAAAGGCTCCTAACAGCTTATTCTAGATCCAAAATTCGTTTTTGGTTGGTTTGGGTGGCGATAAAAATACGGTTTTTAATAATTGACATTTTAAATGTCATGTACCAAAAACAAGGAGAAGAGAAAGCTATTAGAAGACATTTAAATTAGTATAAATAAATTATAAATACATATATAAGTAGGGACGAATCATAATGATTGAGCTAGCCCCAAAGTAAGTTCGAGACTTGTGTTATGGGATAACGCAACGATACTATATTTTATAACAAATACGTAATCTATACTAATATTATAAAGAAGTAAAGTTTGTGTGTTTGTATATTTGTTAAATTGTAAGGGGTAATCTAGGGATCTACTGAACCGATTTTAAAAATTCTTTCACCAACAGAAAGCCACATTACTGCTGAGTGTCATAGGTTATATAAAAAACCGAAAAATAAAAAGGCTTTTACGTGGTAGTCGGTTTTGCAAAGTGAATCGGAGAAAAAAAGGTGTACTAAAAAAGGATTATTAACATTATGCCCAACGAAGTGGGCACGGGTCAGCTAGTAATAGATAAACATCCAGACCCGACCGGGATTCGAACCCGGGACCTCCTGGGTGGCGGTCCGGTGTGGTAACCAGTACACCACGGAGGTCGTCAAGTATACCAGTATGTTTTGTACTGGTGTGGTATCACACATCCGTATGGAGGGTGCAACAACCCTTGAGGGAAATGCCCTTACGTTGGTGTAATGACCGACAATCAATGACAATGTCTTTTAAAAAAATACAGGGTATTTTTTGGATGGAATAAATCCGGCTAAGTGCGATTTGGACTAGGGCAAGAAAAGTCCCGTACCATTATCTCAAAAAAATCACGTTTGCTGTACGGGAATATTAATTTGATTTTATTCTTAGTATTTTTTGTTATATCGGAAACAGACATGCATTATATGTGATAATGTCCACTTTCTAGCCATAACGGTTCTTGACATGCAGCCTGGTGACAGACGGACAGAGAGACAGACACAATTCACATAGAACCAATATAAATTTCATACTACAAAAAAAATTAAAAATTGTAATCGTAGGTAATAATAGATGGTAGGTTAGAAACGAGGATTCGAAAGAGCTTGTAATAAGGTCTATTTAATTAAAAATATTATATTTTACAAATATAGCATTACTAGCTTTTGCCCGCGGCATCGCACGCGTTAATTTTATGACATAGGTCACGTTTGACAACAAAACAACCCATAGCGCGACTTGTGACGCCATCTGTTGGCCGATACAGCGCCCTCTATAGTAGAAAAATTATTTTCCCATTGGAACGACATACTTTCACGGGATAAAAAGTACACAAGTAACAAAATGTATGCAAATTTTCATAATTATCGGCTGCATAGTCAAGCCGTGAAGGAATAACAAACAAACTCACTTTCTCATTTATAATATTAGTAAGGATAACGCTGAATGGCCACAATTGCCGCTATGAAGGCGGCGCGCGTAAATAACAAATGTACTAAAATACGCACGAGATCGCGCATAGGCGGCAGCAGCGCGGGCGTATTCGCTGGGTCGCGCGGCGCGGATGAGATGGCAGAATCCAGGACATTAGCCCTTAATACCGCTAGTTATTACATAAGTTAAGCGCAAGTACCAAAGTCGGCACAGAAGATGGGTGGGCGTGTCATTGATCAAGGGGTCAACACACGACCCTGAGGCCGTTCCCCCGAGGGGGTGAGGACCTGTAGGCAAAATACCGAGCACATTGCACCCCCGTGATATTTGACAGCCGCGGTGGCTCCGTTGTAATAGAGGTACGCTGGTTCGATTCCAGCACGGAGTAAACGTTGTAATATGCATTTGTATTTGTCTCGACTAGTCTAGATGTGGGTCTCGAACTACAACGTCAACTAGAGCTCGTGATTAAAAATTTAATTCCTGTGTTTCAAGGTATCATTCATAGCATTGATGTGAAGCAAACATTGGTAGTGCATAGTGATAAGAGTTTGTGATCAGGAACTATTAAATACATTATGGTGTTGACTTCAAAATCCGGTGTCATCTTTCTTCGGTGCGTCTTGACTTACAGACTGTATATTGAGTCGACAAAACATGAATTAGCTGCTTTGAATGATATGTTGTCATATTAAATGTACATGACACTGGCTAATTGCAACAAACAAGTATGCAGAAGCCAAAACTTTAAAAAAAAGTTTTTTCTTCATAATGATGAATAACATAATGATAATAACGAGGACTTTGGTCCTAAGTCAAAAATATTTCTATATAACCTATGACAACTACAAACTAGTAGAGCTCAAGTAAAACTGGTCAATTAATTTTGGCACGTTCACCCCGACTAGGAACGTTGACCCCCCGAAATCATTGCTATGATAAATATACATCTAAAATTGGTTTTCGTACACACAGTAGGTGTAGTAGAAATATTGGTACCTACATAGAGGGCCCCGAGTTCGATTTCTATATCATTATTTAATATTATAGCGAGAGTATGTCAGTTCTTCGTGTTAAAACGACTGAACTGATTGAGATGAAATTTGATATGAGGATAATTTGAGAACCGAGAAAGAACAAGGGATAGTTTTTATCCCGGAAATCACCTTACAATTAGTTGAAAAGTGGGATAGAATTTGAGTGAGACTAAAAACAAAAAATATTCCAAAAATATTTATGTCATGTTGGAATCAAAACCGTTTTTCCTTTTTATAAATAAATAAATATAAATACATAGGGACACACAGATTGAGCTAGCCCCAAAGTAAGTTCGAAACTTGTGTTATGTGATACTAACTCAACGATATTATATTATTTTATAACAAATACATACATAGATAAACATCCAAGACCCGAGGCCAATCAGAAAAAGTTCGTTTTTCATCATGACCCGACCGGGGATCGAACCCGGAATCTCCTGGGTGGCGGTCTGGCGTGGTAACCATTACGCCACGGAGGTTCATTCGTTCATAGGTGGGCAACGCATTCAAGATCATGTAGTCAAGGTTGTCCATGGGCGGTGGTGACCATCAGATGACCAGCTAATTTGTCTTACTCTCATTTCTTTGACCAGTGGTCATTTTTCGTTTCCGAAATGGTAGTAGTTTTTAGAGTAGATTAATTACAAAAATCATTACTATATGTACAGTCGGGAGCACGTTGAGCTTGCAGTACAATTTTGGCTCTTATGACATAGAACTTAAGAATGCTACAAAGTCCGATATGTAAAGGCCGACCTGCTCTTGACTGTACTCAAGAGAACGTGTTTGTAAAAAATTCTCTGATTTTAAAGTAATGAATCTTTTCTCATACGAAAAATTGTGCCATTTCACCAACAATTTCTAAAATTTAAAAGTCTCTTTTAACAGCTATATCTCCAGCTAATGCCTTAATATTTTTTTTAAATATTATCTATGTCCAAATCCTTGTTTTTGGTACTTGTATAACATTATAAAATTATCGATTTAAAAAAAAAAATTGAATCGATACAGTACAGGAATTATTGGTGAAAACAGGCAGAAGATACTGGATTATTGGTTCGATTCCCGATCTAATTATAACGTTGACTAGACAGCCGCCGTCAAATTGTATTTATATCCCAAAGTTTAATAAATATCCCAAAAATAAATGTAGTATCGAAAATAATATTTCGTGTGTCATCGACACTCCGCCAAGTTGAATGGACTCAGTTCGGATCTGATAATGTACTTATCAATTATGTTCTATGCAAAAATATATTTTTATCATGTATACAATGATTTTTATCGTGAACTAGCTGATACACGCTCACGAAATCACGTTGTTCCCGTCCCCGGAATGATCAGATAGAATACGGTTTATTTACAATATACAAATAACATAAGTAACTAGCCGTTACCCGCGGCTCCGCCCGCGTGGTCAACGGAAAATGTCAATAACTTTTCCCATGGGAATCTCTTTATCCCGTAGGGAAAAGTAGCCTTATGTCACTCTCCAGACCTTAAATGATACTCGTTAAAAAATTATGAAAAAATAATGTTATACTTTTTTTTAAAAATTGGAATGAGATGTTTTCCGGGATAAAAAGGAGCCTATGTCATTCTCCAGACCTTATACTATCCCCAATAAAAAAATCATATCAATCCGTTCATTACTTTCGACGTGAAGGGAGGACAAACAAACACACTTTCACAATTATAATATTAGTATTATACAAATAACATAAGTAACATTGCAATCTTTACAAGGCAACCTTTAGCGTAACGAATTTTTGCAAGTGGGCAGGGCAAGGTAAAGAAAAGTTCTAGATAGGTTTTGTATACAAAAGATAGTAGTGTTTATATAAGATAAAATAAATGGGATAATTGTGATATACGGGATAAAAACTATCCCTGTAATAAACTAACCGTGTACCAAATATCAAGCAAATCTATCAAGGTGTTTTTGCGTGAAAGAGTAACAAACGTTCATATATCCACACTTACACGTTTATAAAATTAGAATAATATAAATTAGGATAACTTTACAGATTTTTTATACCACGACGGTGGCATATAAGCCTACGGCCTTGATGGTAAGTGGTCCCCGCTGCCTATGGACGCTTTTCCACCATTTATCACTCTCGCCTTGCCTACCCATAGTAAACCTTAATCTGTAGCGGATTAGTGTACTCTGCCACGCAGGCACGCTGCTTCTATACGGATTGGCGGAGGCCAGTATCCTCAAGCCGCCTGAGGGCCACCGACTTGGTTTACCGACTGTAATCTATCGACAACAGCCATGACCGACGGCTTAACGTGTCCTCCGAAGCAGAGATGATCTTGAATGTCCTTGTCGATATATGAAAACGTCAGTGAGTCAAAAGCACGCCTTGATTTCATCACAATTTCGTGTTATGTATTAGAATCTTTTTGGAAACTAAAATTCAAAATCTTAAACGAGAATTAGGTAATAAATATTCTTGGACGAATCACACAACGCCATCTAGTCCCAAATTAAGCAACTAAGCTTGTACTATGGGTACTAGATTGCTGATAAATATACTTAAATACTTTTTTTTGTAGTTAAATACTTATTATACATAGAAAACACCCAAACCAAGGCAAACAGACATGTTTATGCAGACAAATGTTTGCCTTGCGCAGGATTCGAACCCGCGGCCCTTGGGATGAAGTGGCCATTGCTAGCCACTCGACCATGGGCCTGTCATTGATCGTGAAGACCTGAAACTTGGAACCCTGTCTTCTTTGTATGACGTAGGCATCCGATAAGTAAGAATTTTCCGGAATTCCGGGAAAGCTGGATATACGCAAACGAAGTTACGCGGGCTTCTCTAGTCTATAGTAATATTATAAACATAAAAGATTTTTATTATCATATTTAGAAATTGATTTTTGGAAGAACATTTTCACCTCCACAGGTGGATACGAACCCACGACCCCTCGATATCCGGCCGAGTGCTCTAACAACTGAGCTACCGGGAAGGTTTGTAATGGTGGTGAAATTTCTCAGACTCGGCCAGATATCGAGGGGTCGTGGGTTTGAATCCCACATCCCACCTGAGGGGGAGGTGACATTTTTGTTTCAAAAATCAATTTCTAAATATGAATAGCTAGTTGCCTAACAACTATAAATAAAAATCATAAATTTGTATGTTCGTTTTTAACGTAACTCGAAAAGTACTGGACCGATTTCAAATTTTTTTACACCATTGGAAAGCTACATTAAATAAATAAATATATAGGGACAAATCATACAGATTGAGCTAGCCCCAAAGTAAGTTCGAAACTCGTGTTATGGGATACTAACTCAACGATATTATATTTTATAACAAATACATATATAGGTAAACATCCAAGACCCAGGTCAATCAGAAAAAGTTTTTCATCATGACCCGACCGGGGATCGCACCCGGGACCTCCTGGGTGGCGGTCTGGCGTGGTAACCATAGGCTATATCATATTTTTTTTAAATAAGGATTGATACTAAATCACGTGCGAAGCCGGGTCGGCCGCTATATATGATATAGGGCAAAAATCTTAACCCCAAACAGACTACTCGCAGTTCATTGATCGATTGCTAAACTTCAAATGTAAACGACCTTGTTATAACCCCAACATTTAGACTTCCTGCTCGGAGCCTAGATAACCTAGACGTCTAGCAGTTATGTCAGAAGTTAGGTAATTTTATCTAGTTTCTATTGATATAAATTACATTTAAATCGGTTATGTAGTTTTTGAAATATATTATGTTTTGTGTTTTCACTTCCTGTTCGATGGGAAAACACATTTTTTCCACTGAGGCTAATTTATATGATTTGAATGTGTTTTGTCGGATTTACATTAAAATTGGTCTAGTAATTTTATATTGAATTATAAATACATATAAAAAAATTACAAATTACCAAAAAAATTTTTTTTTACAAAAACATTTTTTTTCAAATTATAAAAAAAAATAACAAAAAAAATTACATCAAAATTCGCGAAAAAAAAATAGCGAAAAAATTGTGTAACTCAAAAGCAACTGTACTGTTAGTTCATTCAACTCTGCGCTCGGTCGTTCGTTGACCCGTTGGATTTTCGGCGGGTCGTCGCCCGGGTCACTGGCCTCCGTATTTATAGTGTTAGAGCGAGACGGAAGACACAGATAAACTAAATGAAGTAGACGGTATTGTTTTCTCTGTCTATATACGTCACTATGACATCACTGGGACACCGATTTTGATGTGGGTTCAATTCCTTCTATTTACTTTCGTGAATTCATGTCAAAAGGCTAGAAGGTTTCAATTTTCACACCACTCAGGCACTGACTTGGGTTAACGACCATCGACGATTCAAGCTCCTCCTTGCTCCGAAATACCTCTGTCTCGATTTTTGTCGACAGATGACACCGCCCGAAGGTCAATTGGCCTAACGACTGTCATTCATCGACAACAGCCGACGACGGCTTAACGTGCCATCCGAAGCACGGAGAAGCTCGAGATAAAGAAACCCATCCAAACGCTGGCTAGGCTCGAAGTTGTTTAACTTTCTCGTTTTAGAGCGACACACAACGCCATTAATCTCCTCGCTAGCTTATTTAAATAAAAAGAAATAATGACGTATCATCAACCCATTATCATCCCACAGCTGGGATACAGTTCTCCCTTCAATCGAAGGTGATTAGAGCGCACTCTGCCACGCTGCTCCAATGCGGAATGACGATTCATTAGCGTTAATCGATCACGTCACGAGAATTGAATGAGTTACCATACGTGGTAATATTTTAATAATGCGTCATAACTATGTAGGTCAATGGCCGACATATTGCGAGATTTCTGGGAAAATTGCAATTGTTTCCATTCCTATAGGAAAATTCCTAATATATGACACATCCAAATATTGACAATATCATAAATTCACCTGCTTTGGTTCAATCTGAAGAGGAGTGGAGATATGGATTTATATGGATATTAAATTATGTACCTACACAATTTGCACACCGTAAGGTATAATGTAGCAGAACCTAAAATATTGTTTTAAACATTTACAACCTATATTTGCAAATAAAGAATTTTGATATGATTTCATTTGAGATATCCATAATTATATATGAAAAAATTTGTGAGGATGCATGTTTGTTACTCTTTCACGCAAAAACTGCTGGACAGATTTGATTGTAATTTGGTACACGGGTAGCTTATAGCCTAGATTAACACATACCATAGATTTTATGTCGGATATCAGTCAGGGAACGGGTTAAACGAGATTTCAGATAAAAATAAAAAATCGCGTTCGACCTTCCTTTTCGTCGTCCTAGGTCGAGCTGCGAGCCTAGGCAGACTGTAAATTGTAGAAAAAATCCTGAGAGCCCTGTTTAGTAGCAACACATCAAAAATATGATATCCTTATGCCCAACAATTGCTAAAATTTAAGTCTCCCAACAGTTTTCTCTGAGCTTTGTCCAAATCTTTGTTTTTGGTTCGTGTATGACATCCATACTCAATATTATAAATATGAAAGTGTGTTTGTTTGTTTGTCCTCCCTTCACGTCGAAAGTAATGAACGGATTGATATGATTTTTTTATTGGGGATAGTTGAGAGTCTGGAGTGTGACATAGGCTACTTTTTATCCCGGAAAAACATCTCATTCCCACGGAAAAAAAAGATAACAGTATTTATGGATTGGAGAGTGACATAAGGCTATTTTTTACGGGATAAAGAGATTCCCATGGGAAAATTTGATGACATTTTCCCATGACCACGCGGGCGGAGCCGCGGGTAACAGCTAGTAATTTGAAAGAAGTTTGTAAAATGTAAAGTATTTCTTGTAATTCTACATGCAAAATAAATGATTTAATTTTTAAATTTACCTATTTTATATTTTGGTGAATACGCATTCTTTTTTTATGACATACGGCAAACGCAAACAAGCGGACCATCTGATGGAAACACGGGGCAAGCCCACCACACAAATCATATTGTTTTAAGACATTTTTCATAGGTCGTTCTTCGTGACTTCGCCTGCTCAAGACTATCTCCTCCTTCACAAAGTATATTTTTATTAAAATAGGCCTAATATAAGCTCTTTCGAATCGTCACAATTTTTTCCTACCACCAGTTCAGACGGCAGATTTGTGCTAAGAAGAAACTGGCAAGAAACTTGGCACTTGCTTTGAAGTGGAACACTAGTCATGTTTGGGTGTACATGGATCATTGGAACATTTTCCTTTAAATTTGTAATACGTAAACTGTAATTAATTATTATCTATTGACCTACATTTTGGGCAATTCGCAATAATACATGTTTCCTTTTAAAATTATATTTCATGAATAATTTTATTAAGGAAAACAAATTAAATACCTGATCATAACTAACTATAGATTTCATCCTTTCATTTCATTTCATTTCAAAGTAAAATGCTTTTTTTGATAGATAAGGAGTGACTCTATGAGGAGGGCGCGGGTTCAAAGCCATCTCTTTTTAACCCCCTTTTTAATTATTAAATGTGTCATAAAATTTAAAAATGCGTTTTGGAAACAGGCTGATAATGTCTAACATTATAACGAGACATTTAAATCCCGCGAGCGAAGTTGCGCGCAAAGGTGAAATATCCTGATGAGATCACACCATATTATGACTGTCAAAAAATTCTGTTAAAAGTGTCAAATGTCGCACTTTCATTATTACTTTTTCATGAATCAACTAACAATACAGGGTCCATTAACCGCCCGGTGGGGAGCAACGCACTCGGGGCACCTAGGCGCGCACGGGAAAACTTTGAACAGCGCCATCTCTTATCCAATAGATGTAACTATTTATGTGAATAACCTTCAAAATTTTCAACTAGCGCAAAATCGTTTGCGTGTATTGTATCTCGCTTTCCCGTGGGAATTTTGAAATGTGTTATACATACTTCCCCTTGAATCACTCTATCTATAAAAAAAAACCGCATAATCTATAAGTCTATTTACAAGTAAATCCGTGAAGCAGAGAGAATGACTTATAGATAACAACAGATTTTTCATATAAAAACTTAAGAGGGCACAGCGGATAATCCGCTCAAATCGGAGCAGTCCATCTGGGGAAGGACCTCCACCTTACAGAATATCGAAGCCAAATAGCATTGGTCTCGGCCATGTTGTGTTCCTACGGTGAGTAAGGTCTGCTGAGATCCACTTGGGAAGGTTGGGAGGGTTGGCAACGCGTGAGTGATGCCCCCGGTATTGCAAGCGTCTATAGGCCACGGTGACGGCTTACCATCAGGGCGACCGTATACTTGTTTGCCACCTTTGTGGTATAAAAAAGTCACATTTAAATAAAAATAATAGATTACGCCGATAATTATATGGATGATTTTCCGTATAAAATTTTAATATGAAAACATGTTAATTGTTTTTAGATGTTATTATTAATATTTTACATTGTTAATATTTTCCAAATAAAATTTAATAAAATCGATTGAAGTTTGTGACTGAAGAAGAATTTAGATCTAGTCCATGCCATGCCTTTCATCAGTTTAACTTCGTATTAATAAATAATTATGGCCGCTGCGATGCACTTATCAGTTAAAATAACAGATTTGTATTAATCTTGGCTCGTCTATTTATCTGCCAGATAGAATATACCGGTACACATACTGAATAACCTAATTATATTAGGTAAAATTACAGCTTCGTACTATTTTATCTGCCAGATATAATATCTGGAACACAAATATACATATCAGATAAAATTACAGTTTTATATTATTTTTGGACAATTTATCTGTCAGATAGAATATCTATATCAACAGTACACTGAAAAATTGACTTGGATGTTTCAAAAATCTGTCGAAATTTATGCAACGCCATCTGTTGTCAAATAGCGACACTAAAGTTCACGAGACTGCCAAACTAAGGTGAACGAACCGAGTTTATCTTTTAATACGAGCCAATGAGTCACTTGTAAATTATTTTTCATATTGTACTCAAGGAAAACGACACAATATTGTATTTTTAATTGCAATAAGTGCTTTGTTTCATTACAACACTGCAAAAGTTTGTTTGTTTGATCATCATTATATCATAACAAGCGAAACCAGCGCTTCGTTTGCGTGTATCGCGCTTTCCCGTGGGAATTTTGGAATGTATTATATACTAGCTGACCCGTGCCCACTTCGTCAGGCATAATGTTAAAAGCCTTTTTATTTTTCGGTTTTTTATATAACCTATGACACTCAGCAATAATGTGGCTTTCTATTGGTGAAAGAATTTTTAAAATCGGTTCAGTAGATCCCGAGATTACCCCTTACAATTTAACAAATACACAAACTTTACCTCTTTATAATATTAGTATAGAAGTATAGATATTAACCTTCCCTATGAATCACTCTGTCTATTAAAAAAAACCGCATCCAAATCCGTCGCGTAGTTTTAAAGATTTAAGCATACATAAGGAGACACAGACGCACATACAGACAGAAAAAGCTATTTTACATTACGTAAAGAAGAAAGAGAGAAAAATTGTTTATTTGGTACAGTCAAGAGCAGGTCGACCTATACTTATTGGACTTTGCACCATTCTTAAGTTGTGTGTCATAAGAAACAAAATTGTACTACAAATATAAAGCTTGACGTGCACCTGACTTTATTTATTTATTTATTTAAACTTTATTGACCACAATATAAGGGTACAAAAGGCGGACTTAACGCTAACAGCATTATCTACCAGTCAACCTTTGGGTAGTGCAGATATACATGAATGCGGTTTTAAAATAAATTACATACAATAAATAATAGATATAATAAGGGTTTACCATAATAACATACTGATAATTACATATACTAAACATAAAGGTACATATCATGTAAGAATACAATACATACTTACTAATATTTAGTTACTTTACACAGAAAATAAAATAGATGAATTACAAAAACATTTCTTATGAGTAGATAATTACATTTTGTAATGAAAAGGTCTTCGCTCAGCCTTTCATATCAAACCATAATCATCCCACTGCAGGGATACGGGTCTCCCTTCAATAGGAGATTAGAGCTTACTCTGCCACGCTGCTCCAATGCAGATTGGCAGAGGTCGGTGTTTTCAAGCCGCCCGAAGGCCACCGACTTGACTTAACGACTGTCATTCATGGACAACAGCCGGGGCCGACTGCTTAGCGAGCCATCAGAAGCACGGAGTCTCAAGCTATTATTTCGAATTAAGGAGAAATAGGTTAGAATAGCAATTAAGATTTCCAATTCACACACCAAACTCACAGATTGCTGCTTGACACCGATATAAGAGAGGTGGGGCACAGCGGATAATCCCCTCAAATCGGAGCAGCCCGTCTGGGGAAGAACCTCCACCTTACAGAGGATCGTTATAGCCAAATAGCATTGGTCTCGGCCATGTTGTGTTCCTACGGTGAGTAAGGTCTCCAGAGCTCCACTTGGGGTTGGGAGGGTTGGCAACACGTGAGTGATACCCCCGGTATGCAAGCGACTATAGGTTACGGTGATGCATACCAGGCGTATGCTTGTTTGCCAACTTTGTAGCCTAAAAAAAACTTAGTACTCTGCTCATTTCATTCGCTGACTGTACTTCCCCGAATTAGTTCATTTCATAAAAATCACAATCACTACATAACAAGATACGAATATTATTTTTGTATTGTCCGTAGGTAAATGATTTCTTATCGTCTAACGTCACGTCTAGCCGATAATTTACAGACAAAGAGACGCCAATCTGTCTACTTATTATTAATAACAATATTTTGTCAGTTCCTGAAATACAGGATAAAATATAATTTTCCTTCACGGCTTGACTAATCAGCCGATCATTATCAAAATTTGTTTATATATTATCAGCCAGTCTAACATGCTTACTCGACTTTCTCGCACGCGGCAAAGCTTCTTCGCCAATACAATGCCTGTTTTGTCTACAGTAGACATAACCGAGATACGCTATTGGCAGAGCGGAGCGAGAAAATTTTGTCGTGTTTGTCATGTTAACCCGGGGGTACAGAGCCCAACATAGGCTACTTTTTGCCCCGAAAGTATGTCATTCCAATGGAAAAATATTTTTTCTACTATAGAGGGCGCTGTATGCGATGGGCTATCGGCCAACAGATGGCGCCACAAGTCGCGCTATGGGTTTGTTTTGTTGTCAAACGAGATCTATGTTATTAAATTAACCGCAAGCGAAGCCGCGGGGAAAAGCTAGTATTTAAATATAGGGACAAATCACACAGATTGAGCTAGCCCCAAAGTAAGTTCGAAACTTGTGTTATGTGATACTAATTCAACGATACTATATTTTATAACAAATACATATATAGAAAAACATCCAAGACCAAAGGCCAATCAGAAAAAGTTCCGACCGGGATTCGAACCCGGGACCTCCTGGGCCACGGAGGTCGTCAATTATTGTAACAGCGTGGCAGAGTACGCTCTAATCCCCCTCCAATTGAACAGAGACCCCTAATCTCTGCAGTGGAATGATTATGGGTTGATCTATTAAATATTTTTTGTATTATGAAAATTATTTTTAGTGGTAGAGCATTTGAAATGGCTTTATAGCATAAACGAAGACCATTCTTCGCAGAATATCGGCGTAAAACAGCATTTTTTTTTTGTCGAATTACACAACGCCATCTAGTCCCAAACTAAGCAACTAAGCTTGTACTTTGGGTACTAGATTGCTGATAAATATGCTTAAATACTTTTTTTTTGTAAATAAATACTTATTATACATAGAAAACACCCAGAGCAGGCAAACGGATATGTTCATGCACACAAAATGTTTGCTTTGCGTAGGATTCGAACCCGCGGCCCTTGGGATAAAGTGACCATTGCTAGCCACTCGACCACCGGCCTGTCGTTGCAGTTGTTGCAATAAATCCGAACGAAACGCAGCAATGCGTTTCGTGCCTTCAATCGAAGGGGACTAGAGCGTGCTCTGCCACGCTGCTCCAATGCGGATTAGCCGAGGCCGGTGTTTTCAAGCCGCCCGAAGGCCACCGACTTGGCTTAACGTTTGCCATCTACCGATAACAGCCAACGAAATCCATCCAAACACTAGCTAGGGTCGACGTCGCTTGACTTGCGTTTTCATATTAGAGTGCGACACACAGCGACGCCATCGAGCTCCTCATAACACGAGCAGGTTTAGCTTTGCTTTGGGACCAGATGGTGCCGTGTGAAATTTGTAAAACTTATTATATCATTGGATAGAATAAATATTTTTTATAGTTGCGTAAACATATTAAAGAAAAAATAATCGATAGCAATAAAAAAAAACAATAAAACGCAACAGGTCGACGAACGATTATTGCACTGATAAAAAAAATATGACATAATTCTTTGATAAATCAAGGAAAAAATGTTGTAGCGCCATCTCTTATCAGGTGGCCGTACTAGAGGTCAACGGCTCTTACATATTTCGTCGAGTTTGCATACCGCGGTACATTGATCCATGAAAACAGTAAACAAAATGATGGGGTTTTTGTTCAAATGCGTACTATTGTTCCGCTATCCGACAACAGATGGCGTTGAAAAAAAATTTTTTTTTACTACAATTTATTCTAACTAAAATTGCCATAACAGTACATAATTAAATTTTAAAAAGGATCCATTTCATTAAATTCTGATAATTTTCAACTTTTTACAACCAGTTCTTTGCATTTTCTGCAAAGCATTGTCATTTGGTAAATCGTACAATAATTTTAATTATGTTTCTGAAACGATTTTTTAAAGTTAATGACACATACATATTAGAATACCTGAAGGATAACATTAGGTATACTTTCCTACCATTCAGCTTTCCCTAAAAACCCCTTTTCAATTAGAAAATTTTTTTTTTTATAATTTACTTTTTTTTTTTGTAAAAGACTCATTTTATTAACTCAATCAAATTCTTTTCTTAAAAGGAATAATGATATAGATTAAAACCAAACAATTCTAAACCCCCTACAGCCATTTTCAAGGTTAAGAGACTTCTTTATGAAAAGGACCCTTGAAGCCGCCATATTGTTTCTCAAGGATGTCTGTCACACCGTTGCGTAATTTATAAAATCTCATTTTATCATCATAATTTATTTTTAAAGAAGATGATAAATTAATCATTTCTTTGAATGTGCAAGGCAAGCAATATGACGGAAATAAACAGAAGTTTACAAGGTAGGGATTCCCCTACCTTGTATACATGGCATACATTCGTATGCCGCAGTGATATATATAAGTATGTATTTTATAGAGGCAATGTGAGAAAAATAATAAAAAAAAACATGGTAGTGTCCAGTAATTTCAAGCCACCTGAAGGCCGCTGACTTTGCTTAACCACTGTCATCCATCGAAACAGCTGACGGCTTAATGTGCCCTCCGAAACACAGAGAAGTTTGACATTACGACACTCATCCAACACTGGCTAGGACCCCGCGCTGGCCCTCACAGCGTAGGGGAGCGTCCCCAAGGTGGCGGATAGGGGAATGGTCGGTAGTACAGCCTAGCTACACTAACCGGCTAAGTCCGATGGACTCGCTGACCAACGACGGGTGTGGTCCTCCAGCATTTCGGGGGTTGTGCGGCGGGTTGACACCTCGCCCACGTAAAACCTATGTTGCTGGTGAAGCGTATCCCGTTAGCGCTTCACTAGCTATAACGCAATAAATTTGCGCAACAGTGTCAAAAAAAAAAAACACTGACTAGGGTCGACGTTGTTTAACTTACGTACGTACGACGTATTCGTTTTACTAATATAAAATTTCAGAGGTTCACAGGGTCGGCAAAGCGCGAATGATACACCCGGTGTTGCAAGCGTCCATAGGCTGCGGTAACCGCTTACCATCAGGCGGGGTATGCTTGTTTGCCACCTTAGTGGTATAAAAAAATAATATTATAAGTATTTCTTAATGATACAATATTTTTAACTTGAGACATTTTAAATAATGAACATTGTCATCAATCACACATTAAATAAAAGTGGAAAATTTTAACGAAAATAAAAGCGTCGTCGGTGTAACAACATCCACATGTCGCTGTCTGTTTCGCAACCGGACATCGTTCGAAATGTCTAATTTCGAAAATACTATTTTCATGGCATTAATTCTTATAACAGTGGCCATTCTGCTTTGGATTGTACGCTAACCAAATTGTAATGTATGAAGTAGGAATTGGGATTTGCAATTTTTAAACTAAAATTAGGTATAAGGTCAGGCTGGGGTAAGACCGATTTACTTTTTTGAAATACAGTATGTAAGTCTTACCCTAACTGACCTTACAGAATTGAAATTCAAAGTAATGTGAGCTAGCATACTCTTTAATAAAACACGATTTTAATTTAAATTAAGTGTAATTTCAATTAAAAATTAACAACAAATCCTAATTTGAACTCTTGAATCATAATACTTAAAAAACTATAGGGACAAATCACACAGACTGAGCTAGCCCCAAAGAAAGTTCGAAACTTGTGTTATGGGATACTAACTCAACGATACTATATTTTATAACAAATACATATATAGATAAACATCCAAGACCCGAGGCCAATCAGAAAAAGTTCGTTTTTCATCATGACCCGACCGGGGATCGAACCCGGGACCTCCTGGGTGGCGGTCTGGCGTGGTAATCATTACGCCACGGAGGTCGTCAAAAAAGTATTAAGTGAGAACTAAGAAAGAACTAGTATAGTCTGTCAAGCAAGAGTACCTAAACGTACTAATACCGATCGATTAGAAATATCGGAATTCTTTTGAAGAGTGAGCTAACAAGTAAGTTATTAAATTTAAAAAAATCATAGACTTAACCCCTTATGAACTGAAACAAACTGGGCCAGCCTCGACTTTGACCTCAGAGGTCCAAGGTTATTGAGGTCGTAGGGATCCCGCACCAAAATGTGTCGCGCCCTGAACTCTGGATGACCTATATCTGTACCAAGTTTGAGGCCAAACCAGATTTTGGGAAAGAGGTCATTGTTATATGTTCGAAGGTTATTGTAGCATTTTTGGTATAAATAACTGGCGTCCCATCCCAGCTTTGCAAGGGTTTTACTAAACATCATTAATTTTTTGAAAATATTAAATAGCCTATGTCATCCGGGGTTAGTGCAGCTTCTAAATGGTGAAAGAATTTTTGAAATCGGTCCAGTAGAGTTTTTGTGTTTCTTCTGTACTAGCTTCTCCCCGCGGCTTCGATCTCATTTGACAACAAAACAACCCATAGCGCGACTTGTGGCACCATCTGTTGGCTGATACAGCGCCCTCTATAGTAGAAAAAATATTTTCCCATTGGAACGACACACTTGCACATGATAAAACGTAGCCTATGTTAGGCTCTGTACCCCTTACAATATGTATGCAAATTTTCATAATGATCGGCTGCTTAGTCAAGCCGTGAAGGAATAACAAACAAACAAGCTCACTTTCTCATTTATAATATTAGTAAGGATTAGTAAGGATAAACAAAAATAGAATATTTTCCTCATTATGATATTAGTATTGATAGTTAACAAATTCACAGAGTGCCAACTGGTAATAAAGTTAGCTAGGCATAACCTGCTTGTTTGTGGGTACCAAACAACAACGGGTGTATTACTGTATAAAATCGCAGGGTTTCCCCTGACGACCTTACTGAACTACCCAACTGTCCGCCTCACTGCCAGTTGCACAGACAGCATGTATAAGATCGCAGGAATTACCCTGACGATCTTATTGACTACCCTAGTGTCCCCTCACGCCAGTTGCACAGACAGCATGTATAAGATCGCAGGTATTACCCTGATGACCTTACTGAACTACCCTAGTGTCGCCTCACTGCCAGTTGCACAGACAGCATGTATAAGATCGCAGGAATTACCTGACGATCTTATTTACTACTCAAGTGTCCCCTCACTGCCAGTTGCACACAGCATGTATAAGATCGCAGGAATTACTCTGACGATCTTATTGACTACCCTAGTGTCCCCTCACGCCAGTTGCACAGACAGCATGTATAAGATCGCAGGTATTACCCTGATGACCTTACTGAACTACCCTAGTGTCGCCTCACTGCCAGTTGCACAGACAGCATGTATAAGATCGCAGGAATTACCTGACGATCTTATTTACTACTCAAGTGTCCCCTCACTGCCAGTTGCACACAGCATGTATAAGATCGCAGGAATTACTCTGACGATCTTATTGACTACCCTAGTGTCCCCTCACTGCCAGTTGCACAGACAGCATGTATAAGATCGCAGGTATTACCCTGATGACCTTACTGAACTACCCTAGTGTCCCCTCATTGCCAGTTGCACAGACAGCATGTATAAGATCGCAGGAATTACCCTGACGACCTTACTGAACTACCCAAGTGTCCCCTCACTGCCAGTTGCACAGACAGCATGTATAAGATCGCAGGAATTACCCTGACGATCTTATTGACTACCCTAGTGTCCCCTCACTGCCAGTTGCACAGACAGCATGTATAAGATCGCAGGAATTACCCTGACGATCTTATTGAACTACCCTAGTGTCCCTCACTGCCAGTTGCACAGACAGCATGTATAAGATCGCAGGAATTACCCTGACGATCTTATTGACTACCCTAGTGTCCTCTCACTGCCAGTCGAACAGACTCATACAACCGATCGTACTGACGGCTAAGGCTGTCTTGGCCACAGCGAGAGGTACACCAGCCTACCATGAAAGGAAATTCCGAAAATATGGACTAACGTTTCGTTGAATTCTAACCAGTTTTGAACCTTATTCTAACTAGTGATGTCTTTTTGACAGGACTACATGTTTCGTTGTTTCGGATGGACACTTTCATGGTTGGCCCGTAGGTTCGGTGGTGATTGAATCAGCAATCCGAAGTGAATAGAATTAATCATAATCGTGTCTCATGTGTGTAAAGTGCAGCGCAGCAGGTGAGTTGTACCAGATAAAGAAATTGTTGAGTTGCGTTCTTCATGTCCATTTGGTAAATTGAACAATTACTGAAAATACTTATAAAACACACAGACTCGAGACAAATAACAATGCGATCACATTAAATGGTCAAACTCGCGTTATAAGGTGTCGAAAGTAGAATCAGATTTACGTTTGATATGATAAGTATATATTTGCAATAATGGTGTTAATTCTGTTGTACATTTAACTAGACTTAACTAATTTTGACAGTACTAAAGGTGTTGTTGTCCTTCCTTGTTTTACAATTAGTGACAAGGATAGCAACACTTCTAGTCCTGTCAAAATTAGTTTAGTCTAGAAAAATGTACAACAGAATTAGCAGCAATATATCCATTGTGTGGTACCCATAACACAAGCAGGTTTTGTGTAAAAAAAATAAAAAAGAAGAGTTATAATGCGTGATCTATATATAAAATCTGTGTGTTTCGTTATTCAAAAGCGTGAATAAGTGATGACGTAAAATCTTGGTGCATCGCTTACGAAAGAAAAGATAAGCCCAAGTTAAATATGCACAAGAGACTGTTGAGTAACGTGATATGTTTTTACAACAGTTTGATATAATGTATGTACATGTATGCATTGATCACACGTAAAACCAGGACATTCAATATTTAACCGCTCCAAGTAAAAATTGTAATTGTCAACCTGATATAGAAAATGTTTTAGTAATCTTGAAATCTTTTATTTGGACAATTCGCTCTCTAATTATATCTAAACTAATATAATAAAGCTGAAGAGTTTGTTTGTTTGAACGCGCTAATCTCAGTACCTACTGGTTTGAATTCAAAAATTCTTTTTGTGGTGGATAGTCCATTTGTCGAGGAAGACTTTAAGCTATATAACATTACGCTGCGACCAATAGGAGCGAAGTGTCAGTGAAATATGTTGCGCATGCATATCGCGATAGTGTTTTCGACAACTACGCGAACTAAGTCTCACATATATTTCAGTGATATTTAGTATGTTTTGAATATTACATGAATCCGTAAGTTGTTTAATCATTTCGGAAACAAAGCAAAACGACCACTGCGTAAAGAAATGGCGAAAGAAACTAATTTACGAACTTTTTGTCATTGAAATCGAAATGAAATGAATTCACACACAGGCACTTTTTATTGTCATTTACAACTTTCATTAATTATTATATTTTATATTTTAAAAATGATTTTAAACTGCGAGAAAAACCAGTAATTGCCCTGTAAAATGACACCTAAACACACGTGGGCATTGCCAACACGGTGACCTTTATTTTGGCGTCTCAAATTTTATTTTCTGGACATTTTATCAGATAGTACTTATGATCGGCCCTATTTAAGTACGATATATATATATTTTTTTTGTCTTATACTAGCGAAACCCGCGTAATTCTTCATTGCGTGTATCCTGCTTTCCCGTGGGAATTTTGGAATGTACTGTATATATGAACCTTCCTCTTGAATCTCTCTATCTATTTAAAAAAACCGCATCAAAATCCGTTGCGTAGTTTGAAAGATCTAATCATACATAGGAACAGACAGAGAGGGAAAGCGACTTCATCTATACTTCTATACTAATATTATAAAGAGATAATGTTTGTGTATTTGTTAAATTGTAAGGGGTAATCTCGGGATCTACTGAACCGATTTTAAAAATTCTTTCACCAATAGAAAGCCACATTATTGCTAAGTGTCATAGGTTATATAAAAAACCAAAAAATAAAAAGGCTTTTAACATTATGCCCAACGAAGTGGGCACGGGTCAGCTAGTTTAATAATATGTAGGTAAAGATTTTGTGTTAAAATAAATAAATACTACCTTTTAACCGCGACTTCGCCCGCGTGGTCACTTGAAACTTTTTACTTTTTTAATTGTGAATGTGAATGAGAAGATTTTTCAGAATTCTTTATTTACATCAAGATGATTTTTCGGGATTTAATAAGCCTATGACATTTTCGAGATATTAAACGAATGAATTAAAAAAAGTCATGTCAATCTACTATTCCTTTTCGAGATGAAAGAAAGGTAAAGAAATACTATAGTTTTTATAAAATTAAAATAGATTTTAATCTTTACTTCTATTGTAAATATTTAAATCCGTACCCACGAGTCTAGCTAGCCATGCTTAACTTGAACTCAGATGAGTGCTAATGACGCTGTTTGAATTATATACAATATGCTTTTATTCATTGAAAACTACAACTAAAGCAGTAATCAAAGTAATCAAATAGGTATAGGGTAAGCCCCATTCAACTCTTATCGTCACAGCCCCCCTAATTGTAATTTTGTGGAGAAAACATACGGCTTTTCATACCACGTGTCTGAAAATAGGTCATCTATTATGAACTGACAATAGGCTGTCCCATTTCCCCTTCATTTGTACAATAGGGGCAAGAATGAGAGGGATGTATGCTATTGATGTCCCCTTGGTGCGTCAAAAATTTTAGCATGACATGTTAACAAATAGATAGTTTTGATATACTTGTGAATAGCAGACGTTTTAATTAGAACTAGGCATACGTCTCGGTTTCATGTGAATAGAACACTATTTCCCAATATTTCCCTCCATATTTTAGTGCAAAATAGTATCAAAATATGTATGGTATATTCCAAAATAAGCGGAGCAGTTTCATTATATATGTCACTCTTCAGCCATGAAACGAAATTCCGAAAATACTGACGTTTCGTTGAATACTAACCAATTTTGAAACTTATTCTAACTAGTAATTACATTTTTGACAGGGCTACGTGTTTTGTTGTTTTGTATGGACATTTTCATCGATTTTCATTCATTCATTTTTTGATAATTTTTTATCCTTATATGAATGAGATATTTTTTCCTGCACAAAATCTAGTCTAGGTAACTTATAATACCTTCGTCATCATCATTTCAGCCACAAGAAGTCCACTGCTGGACATAGGTAGGATAATACTATAATACCATAGAATTCATAATAGTACTAACGATAATACCTTAAATGAACGTAAAAAACATGTCTATTTGGTTCTTTTCGACGTTAAGTACAAACAGTCACACCTTTCACATTATCTAAATATAGATAGCCATAATGTTGTTGCTAGGTCAAAAAAAAACATGAACAGGTGTCCTGTGATTTTGAACCAAAAAAGCTGTTGACACAAAGTTGACACATATTTTTTTATAGTTACAGGGATACACGAGCTTGTAAACAAACCCAAAAAAAAAACGGTTGAATTCCTTACTATCACAATACGATAGATTGCATTTTATCAACGATAACTATCTATTTAAGCAAACATATATACTTGAATATGCCGTGACAGTAACCGCAAAATATTTTATACGAATAAATATATAATAGTACGGGAGGCGGGGTAATATGTGGAAACATTACATATATAATACTTTGTCCTAAATGATTGATGAATCAACGCACACTTTAAAGTACTCTGAACCGCTAATCGTAGAGACGAAACTTGAATGTGTTCTTTGTATGGCGGATTTTATAAAGATAATTAATTTCTTTCATTTATTATTTTCCGACGGGAAAGCGGGATCATGCAAGAGACGTTGCGAGGGTTTCTCTAATAATTTTTATTTTTATTGAGAATTCGTTCATTTAATGAGAATGACAAGAAATGTTGTTATAATTTTGTTTGAACCTCCCAAGTTCCGGATAGTCTTTACTCCTCCCCGTCCACAGAAAAAACTGGCCTAGATGTCTCCCTCCCCCTCCCCTTAACAGAATTGTGCCCCCTTGGCGTACTTCTCGGAAATAATAAAGAAAAAAAAATACTTTTATCAAATTAAATAATACACTACATAAAATAGAACAGAGACTCCCCTACTATATTAATAGGATATCTCGGTTTCACTGTACACACGATAAGGTACATTTCATAGAATTTATATTAAAAATACACAATGATATGTATTGTTAGGTTGATCTAGTGTTTCATTACAGAAATCTGCCATTTAAATACCTAGTTAGTGCCTTTTTTATGACAGAGGAGGATCTACTAGCTAGCGGGTCATCTGATGGTAAGCAATCACTGCGCATGGACATCCACGACTACAAGATCTTGGATACGTTGCCCACCCATGAAGGAATGAAAAAGGGACGGGGGAAGGAAAGTGAAAAAGAGAATAGGAAGCAGGGGTTCCGTCTCTTTCACTCATCATAGGAACCACAACGGCATATTACCGCTATTTCACATCTTTCGACTTTAATAAGGCAAAAGAAAGCTACAAATAGATAGTCTAATTTGTAACAAAATTAATATTATATTTTGTCAGTGGTGCTAATTCTGTTGTACATTTAACTAGACTAAACTAATTTTGACAGGACTAGAAGTGTTGCTATCCTTGTCACCAATTGTAAACCAAGGAAGGACAACAACACCTTATTTGGTCCTGTCAAAATTATCTATAGTGCTACAAAGGTCTTTATGAACGTGGCCGAAATTGGAACTACAACTCCCGTTCATATTGTGTGTCACTTTTTGACAGTTCGCCTTTGACAAAATGTATGAAAATATGTCACAGTAACGCCCTCCTACAAACGTCACTCACGTTTCTAAACATCCTTGTAATCCTTTAGTTAAATGTTCAACAGAATTAGCACCTGTGTTTTTAATTACATAATAATTATATTTCCTTATTATTTTATAAATAATTCAAGAGTGATAAAACATTCACAGCGGTTAGACTCCTTTCTTTCGGCGAACTCGCTTTGAGAATTAATTAACGTTATGCTGGTATTACGTTTGGTTATTATGTAAAATGACAAAAAAGGTTTATTAACTACAACATGTTTATAGTGTTGGCAACGAGATGGTTGAAAAATTAATTTAAAAGTATCAACTAAGTATTTTTTTTGTAAACCGTTATTAATATTATTGACAAAGTACTATCTTACTTTATCGTTATATTTGTGATTTGACAATTAGTATATCTACCAGATAAATTGACAGTTATTGGATGATTGTGGCAGTTTTTATATGACTGAGTAAGTGAGACAGAGACTAAGTTTAGAACTTATTTCGGATGATTATAATTATGATATTATTTTATTTGACTTTATTTTTATTTTTAATAGCCATGTATGTCCCACTGCTGGGCAAAAGCCTCCCCTTTCTCCCTCCACACGTCCCTGTCCAGAGCCGACACGAACCAATCCCTATCAAAGGTCCCGATGTCATCCGACCATCTCATCATTATTTGACTTATACAAATAAAAATGTAATTTGTAATGTTTAAATAAAAATGTAATTTGTAATGTTTAAATAAAAATGTAATTTGTAATGTTCAAATAGATATCTTAATAGTGTGAATGAATATTATTTAAATATTAAGAGATAAACCTTAAAATTAAATTGTTTTAATTATTCATTAATTTCTTATGTAAATCTGTATTTTCATGTAATTATAAACAGTCTAACAAAACTGGCAGCTTACAAAAAATATCATTCATACCTATATTAAAATTAGTGTCAATTTAAGTATTTTTTTAATTAGCCATGTATGTCTCACAATGCTTCAATTATGCTTACAAAAGATGATGTCGTTTTGATGTCAATATGATGTTGACATCAAAGCGACATCATAATTTGTAAGCATAAATTGCAGCACTGATCACATGCAATGTTCTTCCCACCCCACCATACGTCCCTGTCCAGAGCTGTCAAGGACCAGTCTTTTTATAAGGTCTTGATTCAATATTTTTTTAATGACTCAAGGAAATAGAAAATGTACTCTCAAAACTGTTACCTAGAAACAATAGCGGTTATAACGGTTATACACCGTTAATAATGCAAATAAAATTTTATTAAGATAACTAATTGAGTTATAAAACTAATTATGAATTCGCACTAGATGAAAGTTGAGAACGTAACCTGCTACTGTTATTGTTACGTCACGAATTAAAAAGATAAGTTGGTTCCATAGAAAATAATTTAATTTAATGAGAAAAAGGCTATAAAATAACTATTGCTCTTTATTAACTAGGACCTTTTCGATCTTGAATATATCCTAATATTTATTATTTATTTTTGCACATAACAGCATTACAACTTAAATATCTTTAAAAAAATACATAAAGATAAAAATACAGACGAATCAAGAACCTCCTCCTTTTTTGGAAGTGTCGGTTAAAAGGCTGGTTTGTATGACCAATTTTCGTTCTAATAAATTTAAAAAAAGCTACCTCAATAATTTTCAATTAGCATTATAGGAAACTTGAGTAACATGCTAACTGTTATTGTTACATCACTAATACTTTCGAGTAATTCCGAGTGGAGTTGTGACAACACAATTTAACTTTTTAATTTAAAAATTCTCAAACCTCGTGACATTCCAAAAATTAAAACACCAACACTTTAGAAACACTGGTCACAAATAATAAAAAAAAACGTGTTCACTTCATATCACTGGCCACTAATAAAAAATAAAAAAATTTCGCGCCGAAATCGTAAGGACCCGCTCATATTGAGATGTGGCAAGCGGGCCATCGAGGGAGCAACTAGGAAATGAACAGGCACGTTGCACACAGCGAAAGCAGTATGCCTGTGCGTGTGTGTGTACGTACACGGTGCATACGTTTTGACATGTGGAAGTTTATAAATAGGCCTATGCGTGCGTGATATATGGTGAATATGTGTGAGTATACTGAGTATATATTTTTTAAGTATTTGCATACTTTAATTATTTATAAATAGTAAAGTAAAATAGACAAAAGTTTGGTTTTTTTGTAAAAAGTTTAGATTTTTTTGTAACGGTAAAGTTCTAATTGGAATCTAACAAGCGCAAAAGAAACAACAATTAAAATTTTAATCAGTAGGTTTAAAATGGCAGATTAAAAATCTCTGTGTAAAAGACTACATAGCGGTTTCAAGAGAAAAATGTTACGCGGCTAAATCACAACAACCGTTATTACATAACAGTCTGCGCGAGAGAGAGGTAAGATTATATGTGTGAGTGAGACAAGGATAGAGTTATAGTAGGTTGTGTAACGTTACACAGAGAAAGCTTCACACGTACTTTCTTCATACATAACCACTACCTTTTGATGCGATAGGTGTTCGTGTGTGCGCCAGTCTTTATTTTTTCGAATTTCGAACGAAAGAGCGTAAGTGGCGGGTGTACTTTTTCGAAAATGCAACTCTTTATGAAACATTAACGTAGAGGTATTTTGAGCACTAGATCATAAGACATTAGGTCTATTTTCGGTGTAACTCAGCACCCGGTCATTGACACGTGCTTTGGCGCGTTTTTTCCGCCATATTGTCGAAAAGTGTACAAAAGAAGCGGCATTTTCACAAAACTGCGAAACTGGGGCATGCATATTTCTTTTTCCATCGATTTTTTTTTTCCACGAAACACGAGGATAAATGTACGTCGGTATTCTACGTTGTTCTTCTGATACTAATGACTCGTCTGTAGCGAGAATTGACCCAAAATGGGGACAGTACAATGATAGGGGGCAATAAATCATCAATTATAAATGGTGCAGCTATTCGACGCTGGATGGCGCTGTTATTAATTTCGCGCCACGCGAAATATTTTTACGACGAATAAATTCTTTTTGTGAAAACAAATGGTACATTCATTGTTTATTAATTTACATGTTTTAAATTGATATTAATTATCGCGCTACAACAAAAAATATACGCGAATGTATGGATTAATTTCAGATAATACAATAATATTTTTTGATGTTTTCTTCGTTATTTATTACTGTAAATTAAATAACTAATAACATGGCTATCAATTTAACCTATAATTAGCATAACAATAGTGAAAAGTTTCGAAATAGACATCAAAAAAGTTTTTCTCAAAATAGTTCTGTATACTGCAAAACGGTATTGCATCACAGCGAAGGAAGTGAAATAAGAGTCATAATATTTATATAGCTATCACTATTGTCATCTCTGTCGCACGCGTTGCGATCCACATTACCGCATCGGAAGTGCGAGAGATGTATCTCGACCGTTCTCGCGTGATGGATTGTGTGTATTGCCGTCTCTTTCGTGCAAGGCAACGGAGTGCGTTGACCTGTCCTTGTTGCGTTAGTGTGCAGCCTTGCTTTACTGTTATACGATAATAAGTATGTGTGAGTGTGCATCTTAAGGGTCGATTCACACGGTGGCATTATTTAGTTAAATTTTTTATAATTATGTTGAAATAGAAAAAAAAACCTTTTTTTTCTTCAGTTATCTATGTACTTATTTCAAAGAATATTTTTTTAAATACGATAAATAAAAAAATACTCAATTCAAATTTATATTAAATTATAACAACAAAATCACGTTTATTTAAAAAATAAATTTATTTAAAGTTAAAGTTTATTCTTAACAAAAAATTGAAGAAAAAAACTTTAATATTAAATACGACAGAGTTAAAAAAAGTTTTTTTTAAATGTAAAAAAAGAAATCAAAAATGTAAAAAAAAATGGGTTTTTTCTTTTTACTTCCAGAGTAAATAGAAAACCCTTATGTTTAAAAACATTAGATGCACACTAAATTAACTTCGTACCGTACCGTTTAAGCGCAAAACCAAGGCTACTCGCCAAGTTGGTAATTTGAATTTATAATGAGATATCTTCCAAGAAAATAATCCGAGATAAACTAACCGATTAACGATTATTATTTTTTAATTATTTAACGTTACTTAGCTTATATTTTTAAAATACTACCTGCCCAACTTCGTTTGCGTGTATCCCGCTTTCCCGTGGGAATTTTGGAATGTATTATACACATAAAACTTCCTATTGAATCACTCTATCTATTAAAAAAGACCGCATCAAAATCCGTTGCGTACTTTTAAAGTTTTAAGCATACATAGGGACAGACAGATAGCGGAGGCGACTTCATTTTATACTATGTAAAAATAACCCTCCTGGTTTTCGTTTATGAGGAGATTTGAAAGAGTTCTATTTTCTTTTCCAATATGTCACTGTCAAACTAGAGAAGATAAAAAGAGATAGACTTAGCTGTGAAAGTCCAGACCTAAAATTACCATTACAAAAATGTTAATTATAGTATAGCCAGTATCTTTCGTTCGAGTAGTTAAAAGAACAACCCAAGCTTTACCTCATAATGCTATTTCATTGTTGATTTTGAAAGTAATGTCTATTTGTTGTCTTAATATATTCTATTATAGATATATTATAAATATTAGTTATTTTTAAGTTCTGATATGTACAGTCAGGAGCACGTTGAGCTTTACACTTGCAATACAATTTTGGCTCTTATGTCATAAAACTTAAGAATGGTACAAATACAAAGTCCGATATGTGAAGGTCGACCTGCTCTTGACTGTACCAAAGACAACAAAATAAACCATTTGCTTTCTTCTCTCGGTGGGGTGGTGAATTGTGCTATTACCAAGACTGTGATGATTACCTGTGAATAAAAAAACAAATATTATTAATAATTATGATAAATTAATAAAACTATTTTAAAACATATTTATATTAGACCATCGGTTATTTATTTTGCTTTTTTTTGTCAGTGATATTTTTAAGTTTAAGAGTGACAAATAACAATCATTTCATTGTCACTATAAAAAGTTTTTTTTATTTTTATATATGTAATTAGCGGACACAAGCGATATCATAGTTTGAAATATCATTTTTTTATTTTTTTTATTAGTCGGACTGGTCGGACATCGTGGACCTACAGCCTAAATCTCATAATTCGTTGATGTTTTATTTTTTTTAAATAGTTTATACCGCAACCAATTCTTAGGGAGATTTATAAAAAAAAAACTAAAATGCCATGCGTGTCCCACTGCTGGGCAAAAGCCTCGCTTCCTCTCTCCACACATCCCTGTCCAGAGCTCTCACAAAAATAAATGTTGTGAGTTGTTTTTTTTAATTATTGCGTTTTTTTAATTGCATACTGTTATCTGCTGTTATCCACCAGGAACATATGAACAGAACCTAACTACACGGCTATAAAAATGTTGCGTCAGAGTCCATAAAAAATGTCTGCGAGGCGTCAACGGGAGTTACATCACTAGTGCACGTGTGTGTGTGAGCACGCACACCAAAACCTCACACACACTCACCCAACGGCTAGGGTTGACATATAACATGGCAGAAAATAATAAAATATTAGGAATGTTAAAATTCTAATAAAAGTCAAAATCGTCGAAGTAGTATCAAATAAAGTTATGTGATGTAAGTTATTATAACAAAATACCTAATTATTTTATAATTTTACTTAAAAAGAAGGAGTCCATAGTAAAAGTCGTATGGTTGAAAGTTGATTTTTAATTTTTTTTATTACTAAGTGTAAGGTGCTAATAGGAGTGCTGATGTAATTAGCTAACTAATTGTGTGGTTAATAAACTAAAACGTCAAAATTTTAAATTAATTATTACATGTCGTTGTTATTTTTTAATGAATTTGTTTATTTATAGAAGTAATTACATAACTTATATTTTATAGTGAAATACTTGAGAAAGTATGTTAGTTATTTAAAAAAAATTTATGTACACAGTATTAAAATCTCTAGATCTAATCTAAAACCTAGATCGACAGAAATCTACGTTTTAATATTGGTATAAAACTTAGATTTTAATTTAAATTATTTTGAAAGTGCCAACCCTACATTATGTGCACGTGGTGTGCGCGGCCTAATCTCTAGTGGAATGCACGGTATACTAATGACTACTTTTTTTTACACTGAAAAGGGAAATTATACGTATTCATAA
This sequence comes from Endotricha flammealis, assembly GCA_905163395.2. Classification (NCBI taxonomy): domain Eukaryota; kingdom Metazoa; phylum Arthropoda; class Insecta; order Lepidoptera; family Pyralidae; genus Endotricha; species Endotricha flammealis. The sequence continues at coordinate 4,488,990 of LR990883.1, forward strand.
CGCACATACCCCATTTACTGTTTCAGATGACCTAAAGAATTATGACCTAATTGCTAAGACTTCTTTTTAAACTTCTTTGAAATGAAATGAAATGAAAACTTTTTCAGAGAGTAGGCCTTTACAAATACGTTCTGGTCATATTTACATATTATTTCAGTGATAATCAGTATATTTCGAATATATAAATAAGCTACTCTATAAACTACCATCATTTCTGAAACAAAGCAAAGAAACTACTGGGAACAGATATGGCGAAGGAAACCCAGTTACGACTCTTTTTAATCCAAATAGATGAAGTTATAAGTTTGACATGAGAATCTGTGTTTATCTATGTCTCCCAAACAGATGAGCCATTTTGTTTTTTTCAGTGGTTTTTGATATTTTTGTTATACCATATACCAATCCTCAGCTTGACAGCCTTGTGCGTCTGTGATTTTTGTTCCGGAGCCCAATAAGGTGTTCAGAATTACGTCACTTAAATTTACTACTAGAATACTGCCCTCAGCAGCACGTTGACAAACACCAATTTTGGACTTCTTCGCGAAGGTCTAGGACCACATTTGACCGTAGGTCATGCTGGTTGGTGAAAACGGACATTAGTTTCACATTTATTAGTATGGATAAGTACTAGTTAACCATGGAAAAACCACGAATGATTCATAGCTAGAAAGCCAAGGGAATTTATGAAAACGTACTTCATAACACAAACTAAACATGCGACGTAGCCAGTGTTTGGATGGGTTTTTGAATGAACATCATCGTCTCTAGTCCAGTCCAACAGATAGATTCTTAGATGACTAGATATTTTTTTTGCATTTAGAAAATGTAAATTAAGTGAGGAGCTCGATAGCGTCGCTGTGTCCACACTGTGTTGACCCCAGCCATTGTTTGAATGGGTTTCGTTATCTCAAGTTTCTCCTTCGGAGGGCACGTTAAGCTAACGGTTTCGGCTGTTGTCGATGTATGACGGGGGAGGAAAGTCTTGGAGTGGAGGCCGCGCATGGGGAAGCGAAATGTAGGGCGCCCTCCTTCCAGATGGACAGACGACCTCAAGAAAGCGGCTGGAGGAGGATGGATGCGGAAAGCGGAGGATCGCATTTGGTGGAGTGGAAAGCATTGGGAAAGGTTTATCCCAGCAGTGGGTAGATACAAGATTGACAATGAAGCCAAGGTGGTCTTCAGGCGGCTTCAAAACACAGACCTCTGCCAATCCACAACGTCAGGGATACGGGTCTCCCTTCAATTGTAGGGGATTATCCATTCAGTGGGATGATTATGTATGAATGAATGTAATACGATATATGTAGATAGGTATTACATACAATGTAGTCATACATAAAAACCTGACCTACCGCAATACGTTACTTATCTTTCAGTATATAAGTACGTAGGTAGGTATATAATAGTATTACTCATAATACAAATGATATATAATAACAACAGACGGATCTACGCCCGGTTTATTTACGATTATTACTTCAAAGATGAAAATAGATGGTGTAAATAAAATAAATATTTTTGACGAATCACACAACGCCATCTAGTCCTACACTAAGCAAAGCTTTTACTAACTAGATCGTCGATATATACACATAAATACATTTTTTGTAAATTTATACTCATTATAAGTAAATACACATTTAAGCTAATAACGTAAGCATCGTTATAAAACTTTGTAATTATAATATGAATACTAATGAAAAAAAAAACTAGTAAATCCCTTCACGCAATATTAAGAAAACTCGAAACATATTTGCGGCCGTGCTCAACTCTTTCATTGGCTGGCTGTTGGCAGTACTTACCATCAGATGTCCCGTTAGCTTGTTTCCCCCCTTCTAATATTAAAAAACCAGGCAAAAACCGGTTGCAAACAATACCAAAAAATACTTTCATTTCGTGATTCACCGTTGCAAACAGACAAGTTTTAAATATGACTTTCATTTTGAGTAATGTCCTGTCTTCGACATAATATGCATCTAAACCTTGCATATTTGATGATCTTACACCCAGTTGCACCACTGCATTTTAAAGGAAAGATGGATCGTCCCTAAAGTGTATCAAGTTGAGACATAATATCATACATAAACATACAATAATACCGCGTAAGTTATTTTTGACAAACAAGGTGAATAAAATGTAAACAGTATTTTGCCTCTCCTGAAAACTTGCGGCGGTATTCTTGTATAAGCGACTATATGTCATTTGATAGGTCTTAGTGTGAGAATCAAGAAGTTTTTTTCATGCAAATATTTAAATGGCCGGATTTAAACAGACGATCCAACGGGATTCAAATGTGCGCGACTGGATCTCGGTCCAATAGACGCTCTATAGGATCTAGTTCCTGCCGCATTTGGATCGCGTTTGATCGTCTGCTGTGGTTTTGGCTATTGATTGACAGTCTCATAGTTTTTACCCTGTACGACTCTCAGTATTGGAGCCGTACAATAAAATTATGTTCACTTTGAGACCTACATTTATAGGTCACAAATACCATGGCTTTTTAATAAAGAATATTCAAAATTGAAAAGATTTTGAAAATGCTTTTTAAATAAAAATAAAAAGTCAATTTAAATTTTAAAAAGTAAAGTTTGGGAGGTTCAGAGATTATCCCTTTAAACTTCACTTCTTTATGATATTAGTTTATGAGATAGAAAACTGGTATTTTCATATAAATACTTAATTCAATTACAGTTTGAATAAGTAATGCAGTCCTGTCAAAATACAACGATTCACTGTTTATCTTATTGCAATTTCTAGTATTCGAAAGGAGACTGGACCTATCTATATCATTTCCTTAGTGAATGAGGAGTAACTTTCTAAGACTGTAGTACTTTCATTACATGTAAATATAATAAAAAAGCTAAATTTTAAATAAGTATGTTTTAAAATTAAATATAAAAAAAAATTAGTAAAGATATTTTTTTTTAAATAAGAGTAATATTCTAATTATAAACAGCTTTTATTTTACATACGGAACGTCGATTCGATCATGAGTTTGAGCAATCAATGAATAAGTTAAGCGACGACGATCACAGACATTACCTGGATGGGTTTTATTTCGGCTACCTAATATCCCAAAGTTTAAGACCCTATGACCTCCTATGACTTTTTATATTAAAACTCAATAGTTTTTTGGCTGAAATGATGGATGATGAATCTTCAAATCCAAAGTTATTGGGCCCAGACCATCGAAAACTTAAAAAAAATATGCCTACAATATTAAAATTGTACATAAATTATCAAGTAATTGCATCGACATTGACCAATTTTAGAATAGTTAGTACCTAAATGTTATGCAGATAGGCAAAAACCTAGCTAGCCAGTACCTATCGGAAACCGCTAGAATATTAATGAATGTACTAGGTGGGTGTACCTTTTCATGGACGTTTAAGATGACACAACTTACCGGTTTTAACTGAATAGCTTATTTTGTCAAATAAACTGACAGTTTTTTTGACAGTTGTAGTATGGATGGATTTGACGTTTCTTTTTTTTGTGGAACTTATAGGTTTTCATCGCACAAATATTTATTTAATTCTGTCAAAATATGTATACTTAGCAAAAGATTTGTAGTGAAATTCAACGATTGTGTTTGAATTATAATACCTTTTTGTATAATAATTATAAAAATAATTTGATTATACAAATAATTTATTCCTGTATGTACCCTTTGACAGGAGAACGTGTTTGTAAAAACCTTCTCTGAAAAAAAGGTTTGATTTTTTTTGTATCAAAAAAATCTACACCCGATAGTTAACCAATGCGTTTGCTTAACTAGTGTCATCGATAAGTAAATAATCGGGACCAACAACTTTACTCGTAGCAGTAGTTTTTACACCCATCTTAATACTGTCATTACTTAACTTGTTCATTCATTCTGATAAAACGATACGATTTTTACTACTTACAAAAAAAAGTTTCACACACATAATAAAAAGTCTGCCAAAAATTCATATAGTGTGTAACAAAAAAAAAAAAAAACGACAAACCGCAATCACGATTCACGAGACACTCGCCCGGCTCCCCTATATGTGTGCGTGCATCCGTGTGACCTAGTTACGAAGTCGTTCGGCGAACTTCGGACATCTCCGCCCGTACATATGCTTCGGCCATCTTTCCTTATTGACTACGAGCTGCCAACCTAACTTGACCTATCTTTATGCTGTTGCCAATCGAAATTGGAACGCGAGAAAATGTTGTTGTGGTTCAGAAGAAATTGGACGATATTGTGTGTTACGTAAAATTTTTGTTTACTTGTGTTTATCAGATAATGTTTCCTTTGTAATGAATTTAGTGATAGATTTTAATTGATTTCATACTTTCTTTGTTTATTTTTAGTATATTTTTTTTTGTGTTATTACTTATTAATAGAATAAAAATAGGATTCGATTTTTTTCGATGGAAAAATATTTGATCAAAAATTATCATTTGTGTGAAGTTGTGTGGCCGGTATTTTTTTTTATTTTAAGGACGTTAGTGACGAATACTTTTCTAAAACAATTTGATATGTGCACTGCCTTAATTATGAGCTAATATCATCTTGAGCTAATGTAAGGTTAGCTTTAAGGTAGCCCACAGAAATTGCAATACCCTGTCCAGGGTAAATGTCTTAAAGTAGTTCGTAGTTCTTAGATTTTTTTTTATGTCATACAGTAGACAAACAAGCAAGCGGGCCACCTGATGGAAAGCGGTCACCGCCATCTATGGACATCAGTAAAACCAGGGGCGCTACCAATGCGTTGTCCATCAAGGAGGTTGGAGGAAAGGAAGGAGGATAGGAAGCGAAAGAAGGACCCCTCCTTCTTCGCTTCCTATCCTCCTTCCTTTCCTAGAAAAAAAGAAAGAAGGGATAGGGAAGGAGTTGGGCTTCCGGATCTCTCACTCACCGAACGAAACGCATTGCTGCTTCACGTCGATATTCTGTGAGAGGGTGGTACCTACTTCCCCGTTCGAGCTAGCCTATTTCGTAAAATTGCTCTACCACTCCAAACTACTTTATTACATGTGCAATTTAAATAAATAAATTATGTGCCATTTGTGAACGGATCTAACTAACTATCGCTATCATTTTTAGTTATAAAATGTTTCGTCCCAAAATAAACATTGACACAATAAGCGGGCAACACCAAACAACTTTCTAAGTCATTTCAGATTTATTTTTAAACTTTGGAATCCTGCAATTATGTAAAAAGAATCAATTAAATCATAACATTACAAACATGACGCAACGTATTGATATCCGAACGTAACTTCCGCGTTCGAAATTCAACTTTTCGCGTCTGGCTGGTACTGCCAACATAAAATTTTTTTGAAACGCATTTACCAACTTTCACTCGTTCGAAAGTTGAAAAGGCAAGAGAATGCGTGCCTCAACTATTTTCGGATATCCTATAGCTTCAGTAACTTTGTAACGATAATAGCGTTTTGTAATAACTGTTATTTTATTAATTTTTATATGGGTTAGTGGTGAGATGTAACTTGTTATTTAGCTTTTATTATCACGAATATAATTAATAAAATTATGAAACGTAACAGTTGTTTTTTTTTAATTCTTTTTGCTTTCGTGTCCACACATTTTTGCCTTTAGATTTTACAATCAACATTAAGCTTTTTACAATTTAGTTTTATAGTATTGTTTCAAAGAGTCGTAAAACCAAAATCGTACCTGTAATGTATATTATAAATAGTAAGAAGACACCTGGGTATCAAATTATTGTGATTATTCATAAGTCTGACTAAAAAGAAATATTTTCCTGCTAGTTTGATCTCTTTGTAAATAATTTATTTTTTTGCATTTGTTCAGGCGGGCTGGCGGCCATAAGTTGCTTATTAAATTCCCTTTTTGATTACAGTTGATTGAATGTTAATTAAGTGATTGAGGGGTTGATTGAAAAAAATTCGAACCTGCATGATTTGATGAGTAAAATCACAAGAATTTTATGACTAAACAGATCTTAATAATGTGGCTTACTCGCTCACATTTTGAAGTGACACCCGGCTATTGGATTATGTGACACGCGTCTGGTAAATTAACAATATGAAATTGTGAATTTACCAGATATTGACAGAGCTTTCGACATTTTCCTCTCGTCAATGATCATTCCGAAATGCTAGTAAATAAAAAAAATATAAAACATTATAAATTCCGTGTCTAAGGGCCCATAGAAGAAAGTATTTTTGATTTTGAAACTTTATTGCAAATCGGTCGCGTTTACTAATATCTATGGGGCGACTCGGTCACTAAAAAACTGATCTGGTTTTTTTATACCACTAAGGTGGCAAACAAGCATACGGCCCACCTGGTGGTAAGCAGTCACCGTAGCCTAATGGACGCTTGCTATACCGGGGCGTAGTACTATTATTTATTCTGTGACCGGGGCTATCACTCGCCCGTTGCCGACCCTATAAAAAGTGGAGCTCTGGAGACCTTACTTACCAGTATTCTCTACAGTACCATTAGAAATTTTGTGCCTATGGCAAATTGTTGCCACAGTTGGTTTAACAATTACCTTTGCTCACAATAAGGCATTTACTGCACGAATATTATATATTCGTGTGTTTGTCCGTTTTGTCTAAAGGCAACATTGTATTACCTTATCACGACCGGTCTATTATCTAAGAGTGAAAGTTTGTTATTTCGGTACCCGGAATCAAAGCAACAGAGATTGGAAGTAATTCTAACTGAAAATGTATGATCACATAGTTTAAGACTAAATAAACCAAATTGTAAATGTTTCAAATATTTAAAAAAATGAATGAAATCGGTAGGTATTTTTAAATGACAAAAAATGGCGAACCTAACTGATTTTCTTTCGCCATTTCATTTACCAGTTTGCTTTTGTTTCCGAAATTGTTGTATCTTGTAGAGTAGATAAATTAAAAATTATTGTATGTACACTTTGACTAGAAGAAGTGCTTGTGAACCTATTTCTACTTTCTGAATAAACGGTTTGATTAATTTGATTGATTGAAAGAATAAGAAAAGCAGACAACATTAGAGAACTTATTTATTAAATTAGTCGTAAGGCTTTATATTGAATGTACTTATGGGATGTATTTTAAAAGTGAAACTTCTTTAGCGGCGCTTGGCACTTTTTTTAGATGGGTAAAAAATGTTAAACTCGCGTCAGATCCGTAGCCTGATCGAAAAAGCGTCAGATTCCTTAACCATTCCATAACATTCAAAAATGCACATCGTTTGGATGGGTTTCGGTAAGCGTTTGGATGGGTTTCGTTATCTCGAGCTTCTCCGTGCTTCGGAGGGCACGATAACCCGTTGGTCCCGGCTGTTATCGGTAGATGACAGTCGTTAAGCCAAGTCGGTGGCCTTCGGGCGGCTTGAAAACACCGGCCTCTGCCAATCCGCATTGGAGCAGCGTGGCAGAGTACGCTCTAATCACCTTCGATTGAAGGGAGACCCGTATCCCAGCAGTGGGATGATTATGGGTTGATATGATTAATGCACAACGTTAATGTTTAAGTTTTCACTTCTGCCGGCACTCCCGGGGTGCAACCCGTCCTTTTTTTGGTAAAATTTCACTTCTGTCTTGCGTGGTAGGTACCTTTTTCATCATAATATGATTATTGAATCGATAAATCATTTATTTATATAAACAAATACGCTAAAAATGTTAATACTCTTAAATATACTGTTCAAGTTGACAAAATTGTAATAAAGCCAGTTTTAGAAAGGCATTTTTATTTTAATTCCACATTAAGTCTCATGTCTTTTTTTTTTCTTCTTTTTACTTTTCTTCATTTAGACAGTGACAACCATAATTTAACGTGTCATTAACTTTAAAATTGCGTTTCAGAAAATGTGTGAAGTAATGATACATTCGTTTGAACATCACTACGATTCTTATCACAGTCTTTAGTTATCTGAGAAAAAAGAAAAGAAAAGTTGGTTACAGGTGTTTCTAGAATGTCATAGATAAATCTAGTAATTGTGAGGGTAGGTTGAATGATGCGGGTCACGTTACTGTACAAGTCGTCAAATCTGTATGTATGTATTCGCTATTCGAGGTCGGCAACGCACGCGATCGACACCGTGATGCCAACAACGGTTTGTTGTGATGTCATAGCGTTTTGATTACGATACAAGAATCTTCTGAGATGTTTAATTTTTTTTCGTTATTTTCATAAGTTATTTTGGGGAATAAAAATAACGTTATATTATAACTTGTTACGTTTTTATGAGTGACATCTATCATATCAACCTATAATTATTATTCCTGCAGGAATACGGATCTCCCTTCAATGGAAGGGGATTAGAGCGTGCTCTGCCACGCTGCTCCAATGCCTATTGGCAGACACTAGCATTTACAAGCCGCCTGTCATGTCATGATAAAAGAGAGACCAAAGATTTAACGTGCTTTAAGCAAGGTCGACTTGTCTTTGGTTGTTTTTTGGAACTTCCTAATCTTCAGCATCAACTTAAAATGATATTATTATGTAGAGCTCCGTCTGCTTATGTCAAACATACATATTTACCAATTCTATTATATTCAGTTAATTCAGTATTAATGATATCTGACTTTAGTTACCTTAATCCATAAAAGGAGATCGACACATAATGATGTAAGTAAGGCCTTGGGTACTAAGAACTTAATGGTCTCCTGTATTTGTCACTGTTGTTACGTGTCAATCTAGAAAATTTATGACCATATACCATATAGGATCGTTTTCATTAAAACACCTTCATCATATCAACCCATAATACGAAACTAGAATATTCCAATATTTGTAAAAAAATCGTTATTTTTTTGGGGATGAGAAATAACGTTACAAATAACATTATAACTTGTTACGTTTTCATGAGTGAATCATAACAAACTTAAAATCATCCCACTGCATGGATACGTCTCCCTTCAATCGAAGGGGATTAGAGCGTACTCTGCCACGCTACTCCAATGCGGATTGGCATACATTATACGATATTAAAATGCAAATAGTATGTAAATTTTATATTTGTTTTGGTACATACGTAATGATTTTTCTCATTGCGATTTCATTTTTCAAGAGAAAGTGATGGATGCTGGTCATAAGGCAGTTGTATTAGAGATGCGTGTAAGCTGTGCGAGAGGGAAAATAGATGATTAAACACAACTTCTTCTATAGCGGAGTGAGACCGACATGACGCACTGAGGAACAGATTGTTTCCACAAATGAGGCTGGCTGGTGGGAACATTAACGAAATATTAAGTAACACTCTTTAGGATGATGCAAAGAAAAGCCTTGTTGTTGTTGTTGTTACGTGGAGTCTGTACTGCATGTTTTTTTTATAACACTACGGTGGCTAACAAGCATACGACCCGCCTGATGGTAAGCAGTTACCGTAGCCTATGGTCGTTTAAAACAGGGTATCACTCGCGCGTTGCCGACCCTGTAATACCTATGTGGAGCTCTGGAGACGTTCACCGTCGGAACACAGCATGGCCGAGACCGATGCTATTTGGCTACGATCTTCTGTAAGGTGGAGGTCCTTCTCCAGTCGGGACTTGCTCCGATGCGGATTATCCGCTATGCCGGGCACCTCTCTTGAACGTTCCTTTTCCCTATAGTTCGTGCACACGCCCTAAAATATTCGGTACATATTGACTTGAATCACACATTTCACGCGTTCTTTGCGCAATTCAACTGTTATTATTTACTTTTACACTTCATCAGCTTGGCACTTACGTCATTACCCATCGGCCCTTGCAAACGAAAGCATACGGGCAACCCTACGACACACATTTTATACGAGTCTGCAGCCTACAAAGAATCTGCAAAAAGGCCGTCGTCGTGCGGTTTTCACTGACTCACACACGACGCCCATTAATTAGGGTTAAAGAAGAGAGGTAGGGTACAGCGGATGATCCGCTCCGCATCTTTCTTGCCCGTCTGGGGAAGGACCTCCACCTTACAGAAGATCGTAGCCAAATACCATTGGTATCGGCCATGCCTACGGTGAGTAAGGACTCCAGAGCTCCAATTTCTACAGGGTCGGCAATGCGCGAGTGATACCCCCCTGTTTTAAACGACCATAGGCTACGGTAACTGCTTGCTTACCATCAGGCGGGTCGTATGCTTGTTTGCCACCTTAGTGGTATAAAAAAGGGGGACTAGTATAATAGCCTACGTTCATAATGGTTTAACAGGGTTTGCTGTCGATCTTAAACTCAAATATTTACGAAATGTTTTCGTAACATTGACAAAGAGAAGCTACTGTATTGATTAGAATTCATTTTATGTCCTTTATTTTGCATATTAAATATTATTATCATTGTTTTGCAATAATAATATCATTTTTATAATTCAAATTATTGTGTTTTATCATCTACATAAAATACTGACGAATAAGCGCACAGCTTATACCGCTGATCGTAGGGGCCTGAAAATTAGAGGTGTGTTTTGTGTGACGTAGGCGTCAGATAAGAATTGATTTTCCGAAATTCGCGTTTAGGTTGGGTAACCTCTTCGTGGGCTTTCCAATTTTCTATAAGTATTTTGTTGTACAGTGTGCATGCGAATTTGTCTTGCTTGGCAATATCATCAGTCCAGCGAATGGCCTTTTCTCTATTCTCGTCAGAAGAATGCTATGCAGTAGCACCACCGCCAGGGGAATATGCGGTGGGGACTGCGGGACTCACCACTAAAGAACTGACGGAATGCCTTTTGAACTTAGGGGGCTAAGTGGGAAATCAGGAGGGCTACTACGAAACGTTAATCCGATATTTCGGCCGAAGTATCGGAAGAATTTTAACCGTGAAATTGTATTTCATGGTTATTTTAGTAATTCCTTGAATTCTATCCATGATATACCTTGTACTTTATGGTTATTTTAGTAGTTCATTGAATTATAATCATGAAATAACTTGTATTTCACGGTTAAAATTCTTCCGATACTTCGGCCGAAGTATCGGATTTACGTTTCGTAGTAGCCCTCCTGAGCCCAGCGCATGGCCTGCCCTGCCTCCCTATAAAAATTATATTCATGCATGGTCGTAATTTTTGAAATTTATACTTTATGTTTATATTCCTTTAAATTTTTTTTTTACGTATCATACAACGCCATCTAGTCCCAAACTAAGCAACTAAGCTTGTATTAGTATGGGTATTAGTACGTACGTACATAGTACTATTTATTATTCTGTGGTACTAGGTAGATTGCTGATAAATATACTTTTTTGTAAATAAATACTTATTCGTTATTTTATCATAGAAAACACATGGACATGTTCATGTACACAAATGTTTGCCTTGCGCAGGATTCGAACTCGCGGCCCTTGGGATAAAGCGACCATTGTTATGGCCACCACCGGGCCTGTCAAATTGGAATCTATGTTCTTAGTTCTCTAGTGGTTCTATACCCTGCTCATCTATTTCATTGGCTGACAATATCTAGTTGAGAAAATTTCCGATTCTAACTACTTAGTAGTAAAATATAGATACTCGTAGATGTGGGGTCGCACATCCGTGCTTTTGCACGCGCACTCATAGATAGCACGGCCTTGTGCGTGCTGTTCAACTTGTGACACACTTTTAGTTGGCTTTACGCCGTACAACAACACACACAACAAACAAACTTATTTCCTATGACATAAGACCAAAAATACAATAACATTAACAGTTTAAGACTAACACCGCAGTAATGTATTGGATTTTAGAACTTGTTTTTGGTAGAAATAAGTTTCGTTTTATAATAAAATGTAATATTTAAAGTGACGTACGCGATGTGACAAAATTAAGAATTTCTCGATTTGAAATTCGAATATGGAAGTGCGTTTTCCCCAGCCAGTATTTTATAAAACAAACTATACAATTATTGTTTTAAAAATAAAAATGCATTCTATATTGGTAAAAAAAAAAACTCGCCCACGAATAGGACGATTTTGGCGCCAACTACGAGTGTCATCTTGGGTTCGTGGTGAAAAATTGGATTTCTGTGTGTTTCGCGGTTTGATTCATATTATTGATAGTGTAATGTAAAGCAACTTAACATTGATTAAAGCAAATACAAGTGCATAGTGACTGGAGTTTATGATCAGGAACAATAAAAGTGCATTTTCGTATTAACTTCGAAATCCGCCTTTTCTGAGAAAATTTTACTATCATCTTTCTTTGGAAAACGTTTTGACTCAGAGATTGTGTCCTGAGTTGAGACTAAACAAAAATACGCCTTGGCTTAAAGGATTTATATCCAGACCAGTAATAAAAAAACATAATAGGAGGATTTTGGCGCCAACTATGGCAGCTTGAACACGTGATAAAAAAAAATATTCGGTTCCAGGTTTTTGATTCATAGATCGCAGAGGGCGTTTACGGTGGTTACCACCATCTCATGTGAAGCAGCATGTGTGCTTTTCAGTTCGCAATGGGAGCCTTGAAAAGATTTTTGAGCAATAAGGCCGCCTTGTTGCTGATAGGTACACTAGTCTGTAAATTATCAGTGTATAATGTATTACCTTCTTGTGTATTGAAAATAAAGCGTATTCTTATTTATTTGGATGCAGTCGAACTAGTGACTTTTTACAAGCGCACCATCGAGACCGGCGCTGTGGGTGACCCGTTTCCGAACGGGGTCCTATGTTCGAAGGAGAATGCTCAAAGGTTCGTCCGGGAATTCACAACTAATTAAATTATATAGAAATTAAATGAACTACAAAATATTTTAACCCCATCAATATGGTATCGATGTCAAAAAGATTTTTATTCAAATTTACGTTATCACTTTCGAATCGTCACAATTTGTAAAAAAATTTTGCGATGACGATGCATCTTTTGCCCTATAAACGTGCATTATGCACATTCATAATGAGAAGAGCCAATATTTATAATTTATATGATAATTATTCAGTAGATATATTGTATTTGTTGTCGTCAAATCAATTTTCACGAAAATTCTATCAATGATTGAGATGCAATTTGTAAAAAACCTCCAAAAAATTTGAATTTCGCGCGCGGACCGAAACGGATCACCTTAATCTAAAAATATGAAGGCATAATAAAAAATAACATAGAGGTTTATTCACTTATAAATATAATAGATAAGTATTTCATATTTATTAATTGCATTACATGTTACACATACATTATATTTATATTATTATACATAATACATAGCATTTATCTACATGTACCTTTTAAGGTATAGCAAATTGAGTTGAAAAAGAGAGACAGACATTGAAATTAATTTATTGTCTATATATTCTTACGCTACGCTTTATTAATTAGCATTCGTTTTTGTTTATCGGGACAAGCCCACCACACATTCCCACCGATGTGTCTCCTGTGTAGCCAGGATCAACAACGGCGACCTCAGGTTGACAATAAGCAAAGAAGCTTATTGACGTCCCGGGGGAGAAAACTACAACTGTCTTGGTACTCACAACGAATTTATTCAGAACTAACTTTTTTGCCCGCGACTTTGTCCGCGTGAAGTACCGAACCCGTTCCCGTGGGAACCACATTGAATTTCGGGAAAAGCTATAGCCTATGTCACTCCCTGATAATGTAGCTTTCTACTGGTGAAAGATTTTTTGAAATCGGTCCAGTAGTTTCGAAGCCTATTCATTTCAAACAAACAATCAAATCTTTCCTCTTATAATATTATTAGTATTAGTATATTAGTATAGAAGAAGGTAGTCGGAGTAGGAAGTATTGAAAGAGCAATCGTTTAACTGATTTTACAAATGAGTTGATCTATCGATTTCATTCTAGAAGGTAGGCGTAGTTCTTCTCAAGCCTGTTATAATAACACCATTGGATATTGCGGTTTTTCTTTGTTTACCGATTTTCCCTTTGCAACCTTCAGAGGAATGACCCGGTTACAGTTGTCAATGGCAAAAAAATATAAGTTTGTCACCTTGAAGGGTTGTTACGAAAATCGTAAAAGCGGGCCCGATAGTCGGTTTCGACATTACGACTGAGGTTGGATTTCACTTTTAGAATAATCGGCATAATGACAAACTAATTGTGTTGACGGGATGTTGGGTTGCCACTGTTAAATCTTGTCTATGGATAAATAAAAACTGTTAAGATCTAGTATCTAGTAGATTAAGCGCTATCTGCTTGATATTGCTGCGAACCACAGGGGTTTGAACAAAAATTGGCACGTCAAATGTAAATAATTCGCAAAGGGATTATTGTATCGAAAAATGATCTTCCTACACCTTCAATGCTTTTAAGAGACCTATCTATGATGAGCGCAAAAAAAAAGAATCTCTTGAAGACGTGAAGCAGAAATACGTTTCGTTCGAACAGTGAGAGATGCGAAAGCCCTCCTTATATAGTATACAGATTACAAATGAACAATATACTGCGGCCTAAATTATTTAACTTATTTTCATAGGCTGTGACTTTGTACAACTTTGATAAAGCAAATGTTAGTGTCCATAGAATCGTGTAACCCATGCCACTATAATTTTAATACATAATAGGCGATGACGTCACGCGAACGTAGAGCGTAGAGTCGCGTGCGGACAGTCACACATGCGTACGCGTCAGTCAGGCGGTGTGCTTCGTTTACATTATGTTAGTACTTGTGCAAGTAAGCTGGCAACTTGCCTATGGGTATTCCACTTATCAAATATCTTTGTCCAATATTTGATCAAAATTCTATTAGGGATATTGATATTGAGTGTTACCAATATATTTGATGAAGTCGTCCAATTTCATTAATAAAATGTACATTCTACAAAGATATTTGATAAGTGGAATTGGTATTCCACTTATCAAATATCTTTGTAGAATGGTGGGTCGAGGCGGACAAGTAGCAAGTTAAAGTTTTGTTTGACTTGTCAAGTCGGTATAAGTTAAGTGACCCGTTCTTATCTTATAGTGTATCTGCAGACATTTCCCGTCAGTTTAAGCGATATTTATCTATGCGTCTATGAGCGCACTGCGCAACCGTCCTTGTTAATTAGGTTTTACAATATTAGCAAAGTAATTATAGTAAATATGTACCAAAATATGCTCTGTATTTATAATGAGATTTAATAAAGTACAGCGATATGCAAGGAAAAAACACACTGCCGACCCTAAATATACGATAAATAAAAGATACAGATGTTGAAGATCTCCTTATAAATTATTGTCCTCCTTTTATTTTTAATTTGACAACCACCGTTTTGACGAGCTCCGTAGCGTAATGGTTACCATGCCGGCCCGCCACCCAGGAGGTCCCGGGTTTGAATCCCCGTCGATCATGACGAAAACCGAACTTTTCCTGATTGGCCTGGGTCTTGGATGTTTATCTATATATGTATTTGTTATAAAATATAGTATCGTTGAGTTAGTATCCCATAACACAAGTCTCAAACTTACTAGGGATAACTCAATTTGAGTGATTTGTCTCAAAAAATACATATATATTTATAAATTAAACAATATAAAAATGTCATTGTTCAAATTACTTTAACATTAAAAACATAATAATATTATTCTATGCGGAAATATTTTTATTGTATTATAAACTTTCACATAATTATTTCCTGTTTTTACATAACATTATAATGGATAGTCTATTAGCATACTGGTCATAATATATTACGTCAAAAAAAAGTAATATTTAATTAAACTCTCATTGTGGAAAAACACTAGAATAACTTTAAAATAACTTATATAAAAAATCAAAATAATCTTACATAGGTACTGTGTAACGTTTTAAATGGCCGTCTCTCACGCAGTTGCAAAGGAAGTCCTTTCAATACTGCCTATTCCGTCTAATTTCTTTCTGATTATATTCGTTGTGAGTTCCAAGACAGCTGTAGTTTCTCCCCCGGCGGACTTCAATAAGCGGGAGAAGCCACGGGAAACATCTAGTAACATACATCAAAATTCTAACTCGAAAAGTTCTTTACACAACTTTTCAAATTAGAATTTTTCAGCATTATCTAAACTTAATTATCGACCTATTTATATTAACATTAGGATAAACTAATTGATTAAACTTATACAAGTACAGTGCAAAAATAGATAAGTAACAATTTTTAACTGTTGTACAGTGCAAAAAAATGGTTACTTATCTCATTTTTGCACACTACCGCAAAATTCTATTACCTACAAGCGCTAAACCAACTTGTCAATCCTAGACAAAGCTGTTTAAACGAAGCATGGAGCGCATTCAACGCACACAACGCAGCCAATATTATCATATCAGTAGCTTGTGTACCTGACTGCACGCTCCACGCATGCGCATACATAAATGTGCCTACAATGACCAACTGCACTTGATACTTGTATTACTAAGGAAAAATGTTTGGGGAATTTTCTCCACTATTAGGTGACGTCACGTTCACCTTGCTAAGTTAACTGGAGTATAAAAATATGTTGTTGTCATCAATACACATTTTTGTATATTCCATTTCGCTATAGTTGGCAAAAAAGTTCCAAATATAAATATTGTACTAAGTAAAAAAAAAGTTGTAGAAAATAGAGAATCATATTCTCAATTTTCAATGTTATATGACTAAATGTTATATTTAATAGTTATATTAAAGATTCGAGGTTTTTATAATGACCACAATCATAAATATACAATGAATGCTCATATAAATAGTATGTGATAAATGTGAAAGTTTGTTTTTTTAGTTAATTACGCAACGGCTCAATGAATTTAGATAAATTTTGGCCCATAGATTGTATTAATCAGATTTAAGAGGCATAACGGAGAAAGACAATTTCTACTCATGCGAAGTCTTGGAGAATATAAAAAGCCTTGTCGCAGATATGACATTCTTTCTGAATATTTCAAATAAAACATAATCCCATTAAGTTGCACAAAAACATGATAAACTTAATAAGTCTCAAGCTATAAATTTTTTCTTTTTTAGACAATAACAGTGATAGGGACCAGCATCGCAGGCAATATTCTCGAAACTATCAGTACTCCCTTTATGTTTGATATATTGTATTGTTTTTATAAAACAAGATTTTCTGTCATTCTATTTTAAAAAAATACTACATTAAACTCTTGTCAAAAACTATAAAGGCACAATTTGTCTATTCTCAACAAACGGCATGATTGCATAAAGAAAAAGTTGTAAACACATTATTTACAACTTTTTCTTTATGCAATTCTATCAATATTTAGTGGTATAGTAAATTCTTAATTAATTGCCATAAGAGGTCGCCCACAGAACTGACACGTCTTCTGTTTGTGCCCGCGGCGGCTACGCCCACGTATTTTCGTATATTACAACAAGACAATGAATAATTCGATAATGAAATACTCAACACTTTTACGCAACTAGTGTTTTATGAACGTTAAAATTTTCATTTAAAAATATACTAATAGGTACAGTCAACAAAGGAATTAACTGACCGCCCTTGTATATCAATAGTATTCATATTGTACCATGTAATTACAAATTTTCAAGTAATTCCCTTCACGCAATATTTAGAAATCTTTAATCATATATACAAGGGGGGGTCAGTCAATTCCTTTGTTGACTGTACATGTACAAAATTAATAGACACTTAAATAATAATATTTCAAAGTTAATGACAACTTAAACTAATAAAACTAAATAAAGGAAGAAGAGACAGTTTTACGATTTATTAGGGAGTTAAATGGGTTTGTGGTAGTCACTTATTCATACAAAAAAAAATATATTCTACAGCCTGCTAGTTCCATTTGAGAACTTACCTTCGGTGCCATGCCAAAGGATGTTTGAAAAAAATTTTTTTTTCGTTATACCCATATACCATAACAAAACGAAACACAAGTAGGTTGCCTAACTTGAGAGCAAATGACGCTATGTAAATTGTGTACAATAAAAAAAAAAATTTTCAAACATTTAAAGCTAATAAAATATACGTTTATTTTTTCCTTCAACCATTACTTAGTATTGATAATAGCTGTCGTAAAATAATTTATACAGATGTCATTAAACTCTGAAGGTCCTAAAGTATCAAGACGAGTCGGCCGGCACGCATCGACCAGCGCTATATGGGTCTTGGCCGTGCAACTTTTTCTTGCGCGCCACTACTAAACACCGGTCACATGGCTATGTTCTCCTAGTACTTTTGGGAAGGAAAAATTAGTTATCGTTTAAAAAAAATATATATTCTATGGTCATTGTCATTTTTTTTTAATCTCATAGGCTATGGAAAGACTGGTCTTAGCTTTTTTAAATAAATAAAAAATATCAAGAAAAGTATAAAAAAAAATCTATGGTATTGCTTTTTCCCCATTGCCCTTCTCTATCCCCAGCGCAGCGGTGGTACAAGCGGTATGCATTCTAGACAGGGAGTATGCTGCAGCCCTTACTCGTTGATTCTAGACTATGAAACAAAAAAATATGTATGGGATAGGCTATGGTTTCCTAGTATCTACCTAATTTTCAGAAGGATTTTTTTGATAAAGTTTAGATAATATTTTAAGGTGTATTTCTCTTATTGTAGGGTTCCGTATCAATTTTTTTTTGTGGACACGATTTTTATTAGTCGATAACTGTTTTGCGTTGTTTCCGATTTGGTAGAGATAAAAAAAAATACACAAATGTGCTAATTAATTTAAATAAATTACGCTGACAGACGAAATAGCGGACGGAATAACAGATTATTAAATGGGTTCCGTTTAAACACTTAAATAAAATAAATAAATATTTAGGGACTTAGGGACAAATCACACAAATTGAGCTAACCCCTTGCTAGCCCCAAAGTGATCGATACTTGTACTCGGAATGTATCATTAAAACTCAGTTAAAACTGTTTTTTTTTGCTAAAATTGTATTTTTTTAATTGCACGTAAGCAAACTATTGCAATAACTGTTTAGAATTTCTATAATATGCAATTTGTATATTTAAGTATCGAATTACTATTAAAATTATTTCCTAATTCATGACGCACATCAGTCAGCATTTTTATATTGATAGGTAAGAAAGTGCTGAGTCGTTTTTCATAATTTTATTATAAACAAATCCAGATTAAATTAATATTATAAACACTAGCGAAATTCGCGAAACTTAGCGCGTGTACATTTCCCGCTTTCCCGTGAGAATTTACAAAATCCTTGTATATTATTTATTATGTGTGTATTAGGTATACATACATACGAACCTTTCTCTCGAATCACTCCATCTATTGCTAAATAAATGCATTAAATACGTTAGTGGTTGAAAAGATCTTAGCGAACATACAGCTGAAGCGGACTTAATTATAAACACCTTATTTTTAATAAAAAAATGAGATTTTTGGGATGAAACTATCCTAAATCTAGCGTTGGCCGAAGTAAAGACTAAAGTTACGTTTAGTTAGAAGTTTCGCTAGTTTATAAATATGTATTTTTAAAACCAATCTTTCGTAAAAAAATAAATAAGGGAGGTAAGGGAACAGCAGATAATCCGTTCAAATCGGAGCAGCCCGTCTGGGGAAGGACCTTCCACCTTACAGAAGATCGTAGCCAAATAGCATTGGACTCGGCCATGTTGTGTTCCTACGGTGAGCAAGATCTCCAGTGCTCTACTTTTTACATGGCAACGCGCAAGTGATACCCCCGGTATTGCAAGCGTCCATAGGCTTCGGTGACTGTCTACCATCAGGCGGGCCGTATGCTTGCCACCTTAGTTGTATAAAAAATAGCCGTCAAACATCACGTCATATTCGGTTAGTTAAAAGTAGCTGATAAATAAATAGTCGCGGCAAGCGACTGTGTTTCACACCATAGATAACATATCAATTTTCATTTCGCTATCAAACAATCTATCGTTTTAATGAGTTTTGAAATACCAATTACGAATTAAGTATCGTACCACTTTCATCGTAATCTATAAGTTTTATTGTTTTTTTTTTAATTCTCCACAATTTACACAGCCCCACGTGGTCCCAAAGCAGCTAGGCTTTACCAGCTTCTCTTATGGATACCAGAAAATGGAAATTGTTGTAATCCTTACTAATATTATAAATGAGAAAGTGAGTTTGTTTGTTTGTTATTCCTTCACGGCTTAAATAACCAGCCGATCAGTATGAAAATTTGCATACATATTTTTAGGGGTACAGAGCCCAGCATAGGCTACTTTTTATCCCGTGAAAGTATGTCGTTCGTAATGGAAAAATATTTTTTCTACTAAAGAGGGCACTGTATCGGCCAACAGATGGCGCCATAAGTAGCGCTATGGGTTGTTTTGTTGTCAAACGAGATCTATGTCACAAAATTGACGCGAGCGAAGCCGCGGGGAAAAGCTAGTAATATATAAATAACACATAGAAAACACCCAGATGGAGAACAAACACAAATACCATCATTTAAAATGTTTCCCGCATGTGGGGAATAGAACCTGCAATCTCTGGTACCTACCAAAGGGTCTCTTTACCAACCAACCACCGACCGGTCTGTCTATAGATATATGCAACATCTTTTATTTTTGCCTACATAAAATACCTCGATGGCGTCGCTGCTAATATGAACACGCAAGTTAAGCGACGTCGACCCTAGCCAGAGTTTGGATGGGTTTCGTTATCTCGAGAGTTCCGTCGGTCCCGGCTGTTGTCGATGGGTGACAGTTGACAGTTGTTAAGCCAAGTCGGTGGCCTTAAGGCGGTTTGAAAACACCGGCCTCTGCCAATTGGAGCATCGTGGCAGAGTACGCTCTAATCACATTCGATTGAAGGGAGACCCGTATCCCAGCAGTGGGATGATGATGGGTTGACACGGAGACATAAATAACCAACATTTATTCATCCGAATAACAGGTAACAAGTATTTTACGCAACCAGTTACGAATACTTGTCACTTGATACATTACCGGTATTATTGACAGGCCTAGTAATAACTGCATAGGAAAGTTATTTAACTATTATTTATATACTCTGATTGTAATGAGATAAGCTCTACGTAATTATTATGTCATTTCTTAAAAACAATATTTTCTTTAACTTCATTCTTTTACATAGAAGTCATTACTATATTTTTATTTCTTCCCCTTAATGATAAGCAAAGATCAGCCGAGGTTTAACTAAAACTTGTTTAATCATATTTTTTTAATATAGATACCATCATTTCGATGTGACCATGAGAAGAAATTCCGAATTGACGTAAAAATGCGAATATTATAAAGAGGAAAGATTTTAAATAAATAAATAAATATATAGGGACAATTCATACAGATTGAGCTAGCAAATTAGGAGTCCTTAGTAAATAAAACCCGTGTGAAGCCGCTAGTCATTAATAATTATAGCCAGCTATACAATGAAGCTATAAAAACAACAATCCAATAACCTAAATAATTTCAATTTTCGTTTTTACAAAATAACAAGTTATTCCTGTTATGAAAACTGATCACTAAAATATTTTTTAACAAATGGAACGAAACGCCATTTACTTGTTCTGTGATACGTGACGGCACTTGTCCAGCGTTTTAAAAAAAACACTGACCTACTCGGACTGGGGTGTCTTGATTCGCATTTATAAAATAACTAGCTGTTAGCCCGCGACTTCGCCCGCGTGGCCCATAGGATCTGCCATTGACTATTCTTGTGGGAATAAGAAAGAAAGAAAAGAAAGAAAATACATTTATTCTGTACAGCACATGAGACACAAGACAACAACAGCATTTTACACATACAAACAGACAGAAACATTCACACAAAACAGTTACACATTAAAACAAGATACAAGTACCTAGCCAATGAAAAAAGTCTTTATGTGCCTCACAGCCGCACAGAAAAGGGGTAAAATTCAGCATGATGCCAGATAGCTTCGAAAAACCTATATGGCGCTGATTTTCATTTGACCCCGTTTTCTTAATTTGACACTTCGACGCCGTTGCAATTCCTATTATTCCTACATTAATAATAAAATCAGAAACGTTAAAATATATATTTGTATGTGCCATAAGATACCTATAGATTGAGCGTATCACTACATAGTATAAAACAAAGTCGCTTTCTCTGTCCCTATGTCCCTATGTCCCTTTGTATGCTTAAATCTTTAAAATTACGCAACGGATTTTGATGCGGTTTTTTTTAAATAGATAGAGTGATTCAAGAGGAAGGTTTTTATGTATAATACATTCCAAAATTCCCACGGGAAAGCGGGATACACGCAAACGAAGTTGCGCGGGTTTCGCTAGTTGAAATATATATGATTGTGACATAAAATTTGATTAATTAAAATATAAATGTGGTACTTAAATATGTGATACGTCAATATCGTAGCTAGCAATAAGATGTTGTTCCGGAATAAAATTTAGCCTATGTCACTCTACAGATCTTAACCTATTGCCAAAATAAACATGTCAATTCCTTCGTTACTTTCGATGTGTAAGAAGGACAAACAAACACTTTCCCCTTTATAATCATACTAATATTATAAATGAGAAAGTGAGTTTGTTTGTTTATTTGTATGTTTGTTATTCCTTCACGGCTTGGCTAAGCAGCCGATCATTATGAAAATTTGTATACATATTGTCAGAGGTACAGTGCCCAACATAGGCTACTTTTTATCCCGTGAAAGTATGTCATTCCAATGGGAAAATACTTTTTCTACTATAGAGGGCGCTGTATGGGGTGGGCTGTCGGCCAATAGATGGCGCCACAAGTCGCGCTATGGATTGTTTTATTGTCAAACGAGATCTATGTGTCATAAAATTAACGCGAGCGAAGCCGCGGGGAAAAGCTAGTATTAGTATAGATTAACTTTATTTATATCATGATAATTGTTTTATTGGTAAAATACATAACTAAATAACATGAAATTAAATAAAATTAATTAAAACTAAACTAACAATAAAATTTATATCATAAAGGTGGCAAACAAGCATACAGCCCGCCTGATGGTGAGCGGTCACTGTAGCCTATGTATGAAGGCTTGCAAAACCGTTGGCGACACTGTTAAAAATCTTTTAATGCCCTCTTTCATAGCTAATGTTAAACGGGGGTTAATGTACATTCCTAATGGTGAAAGAATTTTTGAAATCGGTCCATTTTTGAGTTCAAACAAAAATACGAGACTTCCCTCTTTATAATATGAGTATAGATGAGTCATGGAGTTTTTTTTAATATATTTTGATTCTGTATAAATTTTATTTTTATTGTTTCTAACGTATTTAACAAACTTAAACGTTACTAATATCTTTAGTTGACAAGACATGCTCGCGACCAAGTGGTTCACCTCGGCGTCCCAGCTGCATTAATTAGATGTTTATGTCTTCAAACGCATTTTTATTTAACTTAAAACTTTTTAGACAAACCAAGGTTTTATTTTTATTACAAACCTTTTGACAGGGAGTAAATTTCTTACTAATTCGAAAGAAAGAAAGCCTACCTAACCTACCAAATGTTGCTCGGGACAAGCCCACGCACGAGTCCGCACGACACATTCCCATCGATGTGTCTCCTGTGTAGCCAGGATCAACAACGGCGACCTCAGATTGACAATGAGCGATGAAGCTTATTGACGTCCCGGGGGAAAAACTACAGCTGTCTTGGAACTCACAACGAATTTTATCAGAAAGAAATTAGATGGTATAGGAAGTATGTAAGGGTTATACATACTCGATGATGTAACCCAACAATGGGATGGTAACGGTTGATGACGAAAATCACTTTTCTTCCAGGGTATACATGAGCCCAGACTGCTTACCATGTAACCCGATAGCTTCTGCTTAATACTAAAAATTTATTGTAAAAAAAATACTTTCAAAAATAGACACGTTTCTCAACAAATACATGGAACTTTCTTTTTGGAAAAAAAAATTCTGACTTTCACATATTAATCTTATCAATAGCTATTTATCTATTTGTAATGTATATGCAGACACGCCTCAGATTTCAATCTATATTATTAAAAAGTTTATTTGTACGACGCACTATCAATCAGATTTGAGGAATTATTTTTTCGTACGACCCAATTATTATGAATGAAAGATAAAATTAAACATACTCGGTTGCTTCACATATTCTGTCTCATCATACCAAACCATAATCATCCCACTGCAGGGATGCGGGTCTACTTCCCTTCAATCGAAGGGAAGTAGAGCGTACTCTGCCACTCTACTCCAATGCAGCTGGTGATAGTGGCAGGGGCCTGTATTTTCTAGCCGGCTGAAGGCTACCAACATGACTGTCGCTACCAGAATGACATGGAGTTAACATGTCACCTGTGTCTGTCATCAACAGATAACATCGAAGAAGTGCCAACCTTCGAGTAATTAGTAAGAGCATTCTTCTAGTTCATACCAATATTATAAATAAATAAATATATAGGGACAATTCATACAGATTGAGCCCCAATAGCAAGTTCGAAACTTGTGTTATGGGATACTAACTTAACGATATTATATTTTATAACAAATACATATATAGATAAACATCCAAGAGCCGAGGCCAATCAGAAAAAGTTCGTTTTTCATCATTACCCGACCGGGGATCGAACCCGGGATCTCCTGGGTGGCAGTCTGGCGTGGTAACCATTACGCCACGGAGGTCGTCGTATTATGTGAGAGACTATTACTTTTCTGGTCGATAGCTTGACCAAAAAGCAAATTCATATATGTACATAGTATAAAATTAAGTGCTTTCGCTGTCTGCCTGTCCCTATATGCTTAAATCTTTTAAACTACGCAACGGATTATGATGCAGTTTTTTTTAAATAGATAGTGTGCTTCATGAGGAAGGTTCATATGTATAATACATTCCAAAATTCCCACGGGAAAGTAGGATACACGCACAAAAAGTTGCGCGGGATTCGATAGTAAGCTCATAAAATTCATTGAAACTTCACGAGATTAGTATTTTTTGATACTAGGTAACAGCTTTTGTAAGTTCATTCTTAGAAACACTAGAAGCGTAAGTATTGCGTTAATGCGCCACACCCAGCAGTCAGGCAATTGTCTTGATACTCGATTCGAACCCGTGACATTTCATTCAATAATGCTAAGTACAGTTCTAGCATGTTCCATCATACACTTATATGAATCGAAAGTATTATTATCTCTGAATTAAGGTAATTTTTTATGCCACAAAGTTGGCAAACAAGCATACGGCCTGCCTGATGGTAAGCAGCACCGTAGCCTATAGACGCTTGCAACACATGGGGTATTACTCACGCGTTGCCAACCCTCCCAACACCCCAAGAGGAGCTCTGGAGACCTTATTCACGGTAGGAACACAACATGGCCGAGACCAATGCTATTTGGCTACGATCTTCTGTAAGGTGGAGGTCCTTCCTGACGGGCTGCTCCGATTTGAGCGGATTATCTGCTGTGCCCTACCTCTTTTTCTATCCCGTCAATTGACCAGAAAACTCATGTTTTCAACTATCAAGACCTCCAAGATTAATGCTACTTCATCAATTCAATCATTGTCTCCCTCTCTAAATTTAAGAGCCACGCTCTTGTGTAGCAGGTAGAAGCTTCCATTTTATTTTTTTATCTTTTCTCCCTCTTAATTATGGCTCCATCACCTCTCTATGAAACACGACGCCCGTCTTTTTCTTCACTTGATTCTTATAAGCTTTTCTTAAAAGGGGAATGTCCATTCCTCTTCTACCCTCCATCTTTATCGGACATTAATGAAATTTCAAGAAATAGTTAATCGCACTGGATTTTGTTAGCTTCGATCTTGAGTCAAATCCGCAACTCTAGTATAATTTTATCGCGCGTTCTTTGGAATCTTACATTATCAAACGACCATGTTTGCCATCTTAAAAAAACAATTAAATAAAAGTTTTCTTTTGCCGAATTGACATTTACTTTCACGAGAATTTAAAATAATAAAGGACATGGTATGAAAGCCGCAATAAAATCAGGTTTCTTTTTATAACGCGAGTTGCGTAAGTCTTGGAACGGTAACCAGTTTAATAACAAGTTACATTTGTATGTGAACGGTACTGATTTTTTGGCTCCTTTTCGCTAGGGTATTGCGATTTTTTTATATGCTAATCGTCTAAGCTTGTTGCTAAGGACAGGGGTCATCTCGTCATGTAATAGTACTAATATTATAAATGAGAGAGTGAGTTTGTTTATTCCTTCACGGCTTGACTAAGCAGCCGATCATTATGAAAATTTGTATACATATTGTCAGGGATACAAAGCCCAACATAGGCTAATTTTTACGCGGGCGAAGCCGCGGGTAATACGTTGTAATAAATAATTTACTGAATCATAAATGAATTTTGTAGTATTTAGTATATTTTTTGCCAATAGTGAAATGAGTAATCCAAAAAATATTTACTGTAATAATAATAATTTACCGATATGGCCTAATGTGCCCAAATGGGCCAAATAGCGAGTATATCCGGCCTAATACTGCAATTTTCCAATAGACAATCTAATGTGACTGTCAAAAAAATATATTTACCGTAATAATATACCGATTTGGCCCAAACGGGCCGAATAGGTATAGCGACCATATCAGGCCTAAAAAAATACTGACACAAGCTAATCCGTAGATTTTAATACTGTGTGTACTTTTTGACATAAGAAACTGTCTGTGAAGAGGCCTACTTGAATCTTTTTTTATTTTTCAATTGACAGAAACACGAAATAAACATTTTATCTAATCAAATCAAATCAAAATATTTTTATTCAAATAGGCATATTGTAAGCATTTCGAATCATCACTTTTTTTTCCCTACCACCTGTTCAGACGGCAGATTGATCTAACGCCCACAGGAACTAAAATGTACAAACAAGTTACAAATTTATGAAGTTAGTTATATAACTTAAAAATAAACTATACAATAACAGTAACAGTTACCGAAATTTAATTGGACACTTTCTTAACGTGTAACTTTCATTACGTAATCGGTGTAAGACCAAAATGAAACAATTATGCATGTATTAATACCGGAAAAGACTTTCTAGAAATTTAAGATCTGCTCTGTTCACGCCACACACCTTATCTGTCCATCATTGTCATGTAACATTAATTCAGATTATATGTATAATATAACAAAGGCAAAAAAGAGGCTAGTCGTGTGACACGCCTAGTGATGGGACATCTTCTTTTGGATTTTAAAAGATGCGATTTTGTAATTATAAGACTACGGGACAAGCCCACCGCACATTGCACCTGTGTGTCTCTTGTGAAGCCAGGATCAACAATGGCGACGTCAGATTGACAATAAGCGATGAAGCTTATTGACGTCCCGGGGGAGAAACCACAGCTGCCTTGGAACTTACAACGAATTTAATCAGAAAGAAGATAGTCGGAGTCTAATAAGGAGGGAAGTCCTTTCAATGTATAGTCTTATAATAAGGACTCCCTCTTTATTATAAGACTATACACATCTTTAAACTAGTTCTTTTAAAATCCAAAAGAATATGAAGTGTTCCACCACTGCGTATAACCCATTTATCCTATTATGCATGAAAAAGTTATGTTTTTGTTATACAAATTGGGTCTATCTCGTTCAACTCAATACTCAATTTTTTATTGTACTAAAGTTACATATAATCTTAATGCTAAGGTGGACACATAAGGTGGTAACGTTGGACCCTGTTGGGCACTACAACAATCTCATCCAGACTTTAGAAACGGTACAGCGTGTTACTCTTTTTCCACTTCGTCCTATCATTCGTCTTTTCGACCGTAACATTCCTTCTCCACATATCATCCTTCAATCTATCTATCTTTCCTTTGATCTTTCCCTATTTCTTACTCTTTAGACAATTTCTAACTTCTCTATAGACTTTGGAAAACGATTATTTAATACAAAATAAATACAAAAAAGTATTAAAATATGTTCCAAAATTGCCCGTACTTCTAATTTTTTTTTTGCTTATAACACAATAAAATAAGTATTATAACATAATAAAATAAAATTATGCATAATAAAAATTCAATTTTATTTCCAACTAGCGAAACCCACGCAACTTCGTGTATCCCGCTTTCCCGTAGGAATTTTTAATTTTATTTTTTCTCTTCGTAAGAACCATCCTCGTACTTCTAAAAAAATATTCTAAAAAAAGAATTGGCGAAATCGGTTCAGCTGTTTTCGAGATTTGCGCTTAGCAACAGATTCAGCGATTAATTTTTATAGATATACCAAAAATAAGTTATGTTCCCATCTGGACCCTATCCCATTTGGACCTGTAAGAATTTATTTTATTTTACTTACATTTTTTATGAGATATAAATTCTTGTACAAGATCTTAAATGAGGCGAAATTATAATAAATATAAAAAAAAGTTAAATTCCAGCAATACAGTAAACCATAAATCATTTAAATATAATTAGTTCAGTGCAAACTTTTGGTATTAAAAACAAAATAAAAAAAAATCATTAATAATACGGACGAGAAGACAAGTAAAAAAATGTTCTTGTTTTTTTGACAATTTACGACTTATAAACTCTTTTATTTTTTTATATTCTTTTTTTTAATAGTTTGCTTTGAACTAACGATTTATTAACTGGAAATTACCTTTAATGCTCCCACCTGATGTGTGTGGCTGTTGACTCTGCTGCACATTGGTCTGGGCCTCCAGCTTCGTGCTGACGGAGTTCCACATGTCGAACATATTCAGCATGGCTGGTCCAGCGGACCACTCAACACTATAAACGTATCATGACACAACACTGTCACAAAACCCACACTTGGAGTATCAAGACTGTTCGAACGTTATACAAAATTGTTTAAGGCTATCAGTGATCCCAGGTTATATTTGTAATATATTTATTGCGTTATATTTTAATGTTATATATATAATCTACAATTATATAAACTTTCTCAAATTCTCAACTAATGTAAATATCTATATTTTCTCAGCTATTTGGATTTTTTAAATATCAGTCTAAAATTTCGTTCGTAAGGTTTGGATAAACGGGAAGTATTTTGGGTCGATTATTTTAACTATTATTTGTGTTTTAATTAATAAAAACTATTTTGTGATTATATTGCGTGTTGTAAATTTAATAAATTGTGATATATTTTTATTTATAATTATTTATTAAATGCATTCGGAATTATTTCTTATAATATTGTCACCGGTTTTTTTTTGTCTCATACAAAATTCTTTTTGTGTAATCTGTGGTTTATGTGATTCCTGAACGGCGCGTGGCTTCTTTTTTTCCTCTTCATAGTTCGCAAATCGTCTGTTTAATTGTCTCCTCCCACTTTTGCGGCCAGTATTAAAAAATATCACACACGTACATTTTTATTTTTAATTTTACCGAACAGTTTATAAATCCTTTTTTGTTTTTTTTAGATATACCCTTTTTTATTGCGCAGTTTTTTTGTGGCGCCCCAGAATGCACTGAATGCAGTTGCAGTGGGGGTGTTCCATGAGTTGGGGAGGGGGATGGGGCGGAAGTGGCAGTAGCTTCTGCGCAAGCCTGAAATCGACCGGCTTGGCCACTGAGGTATGCCGACTGAAACTCTTCTATGTATGGTCTACGGCTATAGTTGTACATAGAGGCGTCAGTTCTATTATGTCATTCACTTTGATGTTTTCCCTCTAGGTATTTTATGTACAGTGTACAAAAAAAAAGTAATGAATGCGGCCTTTTAAGGAGTACTCTAAAGTTTCAAATTATGTATTTGACATGACCTATTAATTAAGATACCCGTAGGTTGACTTAGATTGCTGTCAGTAATAAGACTGCCTTGTTGCAAATACACTAGTTTGTAAGTTATCACTTTATATTGTAATGTACAAAAAAAGGTGTCACATTCAAATAGTTTCAATGTTCCGCCATAAAACATGACATGCAAATTAACAATTAATATAATAATAATAATATAATTAACATTTCCATTCACTTAATAAATCAATCATAAATTCAATAAAGTATCAATATTATTAATCCAGGAAATCATTCAGCTTGTAAATCACCTCTCAAGCAACCAGAGTTTTAATTTAATTTTGAAATAGTTTAATGGCAGTCCTCTAATTTTTTTTTGGTGTTCTGTTAAATACTTTGTTGGTCGTAACATTACAGTTACGATGTTGAAAAGTGTACTGCAAATAAGGTATAAAATTCTATATACTTATTAGGGTAAGGTCTGTATTAGGTATAAAATTTTATCCCTCTAGTTACTAGATAACTGGCCTATGTAGGTAAATACTTAAATGCATTTTTGGTAATAAATACAATATTATAGTATCCCGTTGTTACTGCTCACGAGGCCATTTCGGGATAAAATCTATCCTATTCTTCCCTAGGTCACAAGCTAACCCTAACTGATACCATAACCATTTCTTTACCCTACTGATACTATCATCATTTCTTTTTACCAGTGGTTTGGTATATGGAGTAGATTAATTCACCATTTATTTCCTATGAATGGTGAAGGCCTGCTTCATGCATAAGATAGACAGATAGATAGATAGAATAAGCTTTATTTGCAAAACACACAGTGATACAGTAAACAGTAAAAGTAACAAACAAAACATGTGTATATGCAACAAGGCGGCCTTATTGCTCAAAGCAATCTTTTCAAGGCAACCTTAGAGTAACGAAATTCTGTAATAAATTTGACTTTCGACTGATACAGAAATTATAATCGATTAAATTAGGTAGTTTATAGAGGCATTTATTTTATATTTATCACTGAAGGACAATATGTTGTAAAAGACGTGTCTAAGTGCCCGCGAGGACCTACTGAATAAAGTATTTTTGATTTGATTTGATAAATTAAAACATCACAAAGCTACCACATCGATATATATATTAAAAAATACGAATTACATTCATTTCTTATCTGTTTTTGTGTGACTCAAAATATTGTTTGAAACTCACAGTTCTTTGCACTTTTCAGTTATAGCAATTTGCTTTAATTTTCTCTGTTACAACGTTATTGTACTTTTCATGGTTTTGTTTGTTACACTCTATAATAATAAGGTCCTAATTTATTAACGAACTTTCTTTTAACACATGACTATATAGGTTACATTACATAGCAAGGAAATAATGGTCTAGTATTCAGTAAAAAAAAAATAGATTGTATGGTAAGTAGTTAGAAAAGTTTGCTTACTACATAAATTCGTCCATATTCAACCATTTTGATATGTGAGACGCGTTGACGCGCCCTTCTCACCGCACCCCTAAACCTTTTTTTTCTACGGATGGCTGTTACAAGAGAGGCGCATTTTACCGAGTATTTCTAAATTTAATGCCTTTTTTTTACTGAATACTAGACCATTATTTCCTTGCTTAAACGATCATGTGACCTATATAGTCATGTGTTAAAAGGAAGTTCATTAATAAATTAGGATCTTAAATATGTGTTTGTTATATTATTTAGTTGATATAATAGTATAGTATTTATGACATGTATGGAAATTTAGTTTATATTTTTAATAAGAGATGGCGCCATAGGAAGAAATAGATCTCGCTATCGTTTCTTTTTTGGAATTTATTTTAAGATTTTTGTAAAAATACTTTTAGGTGTAGACAGTGCTACGTGTTTTTATTTCGTATTTTGGACCTTGGAAGTTGTACAGTTTGTACACTCTATACATTTAATACAACATCGTAACACGGTGTTGTAAACACAACAATAAGTACGATTGGTTTTGCAATTATGAATAGAATCACGTTTATAATAAGTTTTCTATTTGATTTGAAGGATAAATATCGAGATAATAGAGTAACGTGGCAGAGTTCAGTCTAAACCTCCAACTTTATTCAAATACAACTTTATAATCATATCCACCTATGATGGCATACAGTTCAAGATAAGAATAAAAAAATAAGGTAACCGTTTGTACTATTAAAAAAGTCATAGTAATTCAACTTCAGGAAGGTGAAAAAGAAAAAAAAAAGAAAAAAAAAAAACTATGAGTCGTAGGTCAAATCTTTGTAGCTCAGTAAGTACCAGATCATCTCTGTCTCACCTATCTGTCATTATTGTATGCTCAACCCTCTACCAAACACCCAGTATATTTTTTCATTTTATTTTTTGTTTTTGACAAAAATTTACTGTGTTTATAAGTTTTTTTACGTTTTTATGTGTTTCTACATTATTATTGATTTTGTATTATTTTCTAGGTACATTATAAAAAATTAAATAAAAAATTCTGTAGGTCGCATTGGAGACGTTCGGGGGAGGCCTATGTCCAGCAGTGGACTTCTTGTGGCTGAGATGATGATGATGAATGACAAAAAAGCCGTAACTAGTCTCTTTCGCCGTTTCTTTTCCCAGTGGTCATTTTGCTTTGTTTCCGAAATTACCATTATTTCGGAAACAAAGTTTATAGAGTAGCGTATGGATATGTTTTGTTAATGACGTGTCTCAAGTGTCCGCGAGGGGATATATAACAAGTATTTTTGACTTGGACTAACTAACTAAATTATTTATTAGTTAAATTTTGTAATCAATACAAATATTGAGCTTGTTTACCACACTAGATATATAAAAAAAAATACACGATGTATAGTAATATTAATGAGCATTCAGAAACGTGCGCAGTCGCAGGCGACAACGTTGCGCAACTCGTTACGGCGCACACACGCCGAAAGCTACTTTTGGAGGTGGTGGCGTAAATCATGAGCGACAGCGGAAACTCTATATCGGGACAAGCCCACCACACATTTCGACCGATGTGTCTCCTGTGTAGCCAGCATGAACGGCGACCTCAGATTGACAAAGCGATGAAGCCTATTGACGTCCCGGGAGAGAAACTACAGCTGTCTTGGAACTCACAACGAATTTAATCATATGACATATTTTATATATGACGACCTCCGTGGCGTAATGGTTACCATGCCAGACCGCCACCCAGGAGGTCCCGGGTTCGATCCCCGGTCGGGTCATGATGAAAAACGAACTTTTTCTGATTGGCCTCGGGTCTTGGATGTTTATCTATATATGTATTTGTTATAAAATATAATATCGTTGAGTTAGTATCCCATAACACAAGTTTCGAACTTACTTTGGGGCTAGCTCAATCTGTATGAATTGTCCCTTTATATTTATATTTAATCAGAAATAATATAGTAATATTATTATGCAAACTGAATACGTTTAAAAAGTAGTTTATTTTATACTAGCACCTCGCCCCCGTTCTTTTCGGGTTTTAGTAAGGATTTCTATTTTTTTCTAAATATAAATATAGCCTATGTTACTCGGGTGTAATGTACCTTTGCAAAGGTGAAAGATTTTTTGAAATTGGTCCAGTAATTTTTGTTTATTCGTTACAAACAAAAAATACATAGTTTTCCACTTTATAATATTAGTTTAGATTAATTTGATTAAGTATACAAGTTGTAAATGACCAGAAAAAGTGCCTGTGAAGGCCTAGTCCCTGAATATTTTATTATTATTTTTACACAACGCTATTTAGTTCTAAACTAAGCAAAACTAATACTATACATCTGATAAATTTACACATTTTTTTGTAAACAAATACAAAGCGTTTAGGTATATTCAGCAATCTAGTACCCATAGTATAGTCAACAAAGGAATTGACCCCCCCCCCTCCCTGAATATATGATTAAAGATATCTAAATATTGCGTGAAGTTGAAAATTTGTGATTACATAGTACAATATGAATACTATTGACAAATAAATTTTCAAGTAAATCCCTTCACGCAATATTTAGAAATCTTTAATCATATATACAGGTGGGGGGAGGGGGGGGCAAAGTCAATTCCTTTGTTAACTGTACAAGCTTAGTGGCTTAGTTTGGGACTAGGTAGCGTTGTGTGTTTCTTCCAAGAATATTTATTTATTTACATTATTATACATATGAAACATACAGATCAAGACAAACAGTCATGTCCATTACATACACAGTGTCACAAAATTTTTGTCCAGTACGGGATTCAGTAGATAGTAATACTAGCCACACGACCGGGCCTGTCAAAGTGACAAAGTCAAATAAATCAAATACACTGACAAATTGATCAAAAGCTAATTAAAATTTGAACATGCATCTCTCTAAAAGTAGAAATAAATCCTACTAATATTATAAAGGCGAAAGTTATGTGTATTTTTGTTATACTTTCACGCTCAAATGGCTGGGCCAATATATATGACATTTGTTATGTAGGTAGCTGATACCTTGGATTAACACAAAGGGTACTTTTAATCCCGAAAAGTACACGATTCCCATAGGATTTGATCAAAAGTTTGATATAGATGGCGCTGCTGTGAATTAATAAATACACGCAAACGAAGTTGCGCGGATTTCACTAGTAAATATAATAATAATAATTTTGTAACAGCATCAACTTATTCAGCGACATTCACCATTTAAAAGCCCATGCGCTTGGTTTCATTGTGAGAAAAACCAATTTTAAATGAAAATATAATAATAAATACACTGCACCTGATCTTAAGCTAGGCTTAACTTACGTCTCGTACCAATAAACCAGACAACGGTTATGCTATTGTAAATATTTACTTATACATAGAAACACCCAGACTCGAGAACTGTCATTGAATGCGTTACTTCAATTTCAGATTTAAAACTACATGCGAATTAACCGACGTTATACGAATACAATTTACTTTACCTATGACTATAACATCGTGTAACTTCGCTAAGATTTGTAATTGGAACATTTGAAACACAGAAAACAAAAAACTATTAATTTAATTTTAAAACAGCAAACATCGTGCTCAAGTCATTTTTTATTGGCCAGCTCTTTTGAATCATCTCGTTCTTTTACCACCAAAAATTATTTATTTATTTATTTAGTTTAATTTTTTAATGTTAGTATGACTTAGATTTACTATTATGTAGACCTTCGGTCGGACACTACAGTCCAGCCTAATAATTCCGCCGAAACTCAATGATTGCACCACGCCCCAATAGTGAAAGTGCACTGCCAAAATCCCCGTGAAAGCGGCGAGAGAGCTCAGTTGATCGACGTTGTAATTATTATTAGCCATTATACGATATATGCTAAAAGGCGAGCCGGATGTGCGAGATACGACAATCGAGAAACGATCGTAAGATTTTCGATCGAATTTCGAATACGATTTTCGATATCGATTTTGGTTTCTGCTAGGTTATCCAAGAGGAATGGCGGGTGAATGTCAGAATGGCGGGTACCAAATATCTGTGAAGAGTGTACATTCCAATATATTTATTTATGCTATATTTTTGTTCACAAATTACCTATTTAGAAATTCCTTTCTGTTTTTCATGGTTATGGAGGGCGCGGTCAATGTTTTAATTATGTTTGGGATAATTCTCAGTTATTACTAACCTTAGCTTTAAGTTATTATGTCTACTAACAACTGGGCCTAAAAAAAACTTATTATATTATTAATGTCCCAGTAACATCAATCAATATTAGCAATTTGATCTCCAAAATAACTTCGCACCGTTCCGTTTTAGCCAATCTTAGAGCCTGCATAGTCCCTTTATAGTTTGTCCCAGTCTTATATAAAAAGATATTACCTTCAAATACTTAATTGATACTTTATCCGCGAGTTAACTTGCGGCTTTTGCGTGTTACAAGGACGATAACATACTGAGAATGCAATTAATAATTCAATAATGATCAATACGTCTTTTGTTCTTTACATAGACTTCAAATTGGTGGTCATGCAACCCTAGTACCTAATGAGTCTTTTTTTTATACTACAAAGGTGGCAAACAAGCATACGGCATGCCTGATGGTAGGCAGTCACTAGCCTATGGACGCTTGCAATACCCGGTATCACTCGCGCGTTGCCGACCCTGTTAAAAGTGGATCTCCTCACCGTAGGAACACAGCATGGCTGAGACCAATGCTATTTGGCTACGATCTTCTGTAAGGTAGAGGTCCTTCCCCAGTCGGGCTGCTGCGATTTGAGCGGATTATCCACTGTGCCCTACCTCTCGAGGGTCAAGTCATTCGTCGAAATGAAAATTATAATAAAATTATTAATCTAAAACTCTTTATTTTTAGTATAAAATGAAGTCGCTTCCAGCTGACTGTCTGTCCCTGTATATATGCTAAAATCTTTAAAACTACGCAACGGATTTTGATACGGTACTTATATAGATAGAGTGATCCAAGACGAAGGTTTATATATGTATAATATTTTGCAAAATTCCCACGGGAAAACGGGAGACACGCAAACGAAGTTTCACGGGATGCGCTAATCCTCGAGTGACATAGGCTATATTTTCAATTTAGGGGGGGGGGCACCATAAAAACACGTGCGAAACCGCGGCGTTCCGCTAGTATTATATTATAACATTCGATGATCAATTTATCTGTACCTCAGATGATTCTAAAGAGTCCCTAATATCTGGCTTGAGCTTTACTTCTCTTCTCAAGCTCGTGAGTAAAGAAATCCGGAATACCAACTCACTTCCATTTGTTATCGGGACAAGCCCACCACACATTCCCGTTGTGTCTCCTGTGTAGCCAGGATCAACAATGGCGACCTCAGATTGACAATAAGCAATGAAGCTTATTGACGTCCCGGGGAATAAACTACAGCTGTCTTGGAAGAAGATAGTCGGAGCAGGAAGTATTGAAAGGACTTCCCTCCTTAACCACTACGTGAGAGACAGCAATTTGAACACTTTCTTTCTCCTTTTAACTATCCCTTCTCTACGTTTTCCTATGCTGATAGCAGGACACACATCGATAGCACCTTTGATTCATGTTGTCTCTACTCTACCATTAATAATAAGTAAAGACGCCTTAAAGCAAGATGATAAAATTTCAGAGAAGGTGAATTTTAAAGTCCACAATACACTTTTAAGTGATCGTTGGCGTCAAAATCTCAAAAAGGTTTCTCAAAAAAATTTTGCGTGCTCTCCACGTGTTCTTGAGAAAATGGTTAACATACAGACTAACAGACGATAGAATTTAGTATTAGACATAATTATAATTGTAAAACTGTACTGGTCTAAGATTAGCAAAAGTTTTTTTTGTCTGTGTATTGCAAACAAAGCATATTCCATCTGATCTTTTTTTATTTATAAAAAATATATTTGAAATCTCTATTTTATCAGAGTCAATTACATTGAATTAGTAGCAATCAAGCGCTGCTTGTTTGCCAACTGATAAAAAATAATTACCCCATAAAGCCGCGACCTAAAAAAACGTTTATTTATATAATGATAAAAAATAATCTTTAAAAAAAAACAAACGTAAAAAGCGCCCTTCAACCCTAAAAGAGAAAAATATTTCAAAATAGTTTCCCAACATAGTCTGTCTCGTTTCAACGCAAGGTCGTTGTCTTCTATCCCTGTCGCACAGTGCAATACGAGATCTCATGCAACTAAGGCCTTGATAAATTGCAATATTCGTTATAGATAATTATTAAATACGGGTCATTATTATACGGGCCTTTTCAAGTACGCGAAAATGCAAGTATCTACTTACGCGTTAATTTTAAAAAAAAGAAAAAAATCTAAGAAATATTAGAATAGAGGTTAGATAATAAAGTTTAGTGTACAACGCTCGAACAGTGATAATACAATTCTATTAAATACTTACATAAAACGCAA
The DNA here is from genome assembly GCA_905163395.2 of Endotricha flammealis. Classification (NCBI taxonomy): domain Eukaryota; kingdom Metazoa; phylum Arthropoda; class Insecta; order Lepidoptera; family Pyralidae; genus Endotricha; species Endotricha flammealis. The sequence continues at coordinate 4,526,326 of LR990883.1, forward strand.
TGCATTTGAAAATCGAAACAATCCAAAAAAAATCACAACACAGTTCAAATTACCGCACTGGCCGAAAACAATAAACAGTTTCCCATTTAAAAAAAAATACAAAATGTCATACACGAAAAAAAAAATACTGTCCGAAAATTTCGCCGAGCTTCCAAATGTCAAAGTTTGGGCGCGTAGTGCGGCCGCGCGCGTGCGTTCTGCAACACAAACTGAATTTTGTAAGCGCAGGCGAATGCTTTGGCCCGAGCCGACATACAAGGCAGAATTGTGAAGGTACTGGTTACCAAGCATTTAATTTGAAGAGTTCTAAACTGGCTAGATTTGCACACATGTGCACTATTGAATAGAATAACATTTTTTTTTAAATCTTTCATTTACATAATTCACACAGAGCCAGGTCCCAAATAAGGTAGACTTAACATGTTGAATGACTAAAATTTAAAAAAAAAAAATTATGCTTCACCTTTTTAATTGGCGTCATTAACTTTATTATATTAGAATAAAATATAAAATTAAGTCCATTTTGTAAAACAAAACAAAGTATGAAAATTTTTTTTTTTTAATCATCTAACCTACCAATTTCATCTATCAAATATTTTTCAAAAATAAGAATTGTTAGTAGAACTTAAACGGTAACAACTATATAAAAAAAAAGTTTATTAAATAACCTTCTTGTTGGCTTTTTTACATAAAATAAAAAATATGAAACTGTTTAAAAATCTAAATTCACATTGAAGAAAAAAATCATTTTAAAACAAAAATATTTTTTTACGTACCATTTATAACAAGATTTTAAATATTACCCATTTTAAAAAACAAAATTTTTTACCAAACCATTTTACCACTTTTAAGAATCGATTTAAATGACCTAATTTTTTTAAAGCCGTTTGTTTTTTTATAAATTATTTGGCAACGCGGGTTACTTCAACCCTTTTGCTGGGGACGAAAATGACAGGACATGTAAACTCCATTGAGCCGAAAACCGGACACTGAGAGGGTTAAAATTCGATGTTTTTAGGGTACCGTACAGTTTTATGCGAAAATATAATATAGTAAATTATAAATGGTTCACAAAAGCGCCACCTGGTTCTAAGTGAACCTATTACTAACTAATAAACTAGGAAACGCCTCGACTCGAAACAACACACAAATAGTGTCACATCTAGAGTAGAGAGCCAGTACTATGAACTCCTAGCAGCGTAAATGGGCTGTTTCGACCAGGGTAGTTCCACTCTTTCACAGAATATAAATAAATAAATATATAGGGACAAATCACACAGATTGAGCTAGCCCCAAAGTAAGTTCGAAACTTGTGTTATGGGATACTAACTCAACGATACTATATTTTATGACAAATACATATTATAGATAAACATCCAAGATCCGAGGCCAATCAGAAAAAGTTCGTTTTTCATCATGACCAGACCGGGATTCGAATCCGGGACCTCCTGGTGGGCAGGCATGGTAACCATTACGCCACAGAGGTCGACCAATTTCGACGTAAAAAAAAATGCCTAATATAGAGAGGTATTAGGATTCGAGCTCTATTATGCGGGTTGCAGACCAAGAGCTAAGATAAGTTAGTCTCGAGTTAGTTTAACATACATTACTCGTTGTGGTCTGCACCCAAGCTTGAAAAATCATATCAGATAAACAGACTAAGCTGAACTAAGTTAGCAATGACTTAGATTAGCTCTTCGTCTGCTACCCGCATTATACTGCCTATAAGCGAAAAGGGGAGTCCTTTTTCGCTTGCCTCCCCCCGTCCTTTCTTTTTCATTCCTTTATAGGTGGGCGACGCATCCAAGATCTTGTAGTCGTGGATGTCCATGGGCAGTGATTGCTTACCATCACGTGACCCGCTAGCGTTTGTCCTCCTCTGTCATATAATAATAATAAAATTGCTTGACGGAGAAAACACCACCTTCTCTCGACTCCATGTCTTTTAGCTACGATTAATAGAGTCACTAAACTAATTTTTATAATTTACATTTGTCTTTTTTGAAGTGAAAACTTCTTTAGCGGCGCTTGGCACTTTTTTTTGATGGGTAAAAAATGTTAAACTCGCGTCAGGTCCGTTGTCTGATCGAAAAAACGTAAGATTCCCTAACCATTCCAAAATATTCAAAAATGCACAACGTTGATGTTTAAGTTTTCATTTCTGCCGGCACTCCCGGGGTGTAACCCGTCCTTTTTTTTTAAATAACACAAAATTCGGAACACTCTCTCTAAGAACATATTCACGCTTCACGGTTTTTATTTTCATTATTCATGAACATAAAAAACCGAAACTTAACCCCCAGTATGGATTTAAAACAAGTCTTTTTGACCCTCCATACAAAATACTAAGCACTTTGTAAACCATAGAAACAAGGAATTAGATGACATTTTCTTAAATTAAATCGTTTTTTTTTTCTTCAAAGAGATTCCTATTCTCTGAAGAAAAAAATTCATTTTCATATGAAGCGGCACCTAATCATTAATAATCAAAGTCAAATATTTTTTATTTATTCAAATGGGCCAAATACAAGCTCTTTCGAATCGTTAAATTCTTCCTAACACAAGTTCAGAAACTGGAAAGACTTTTTTGCCAGTTCTTCTTAGCACAAATCTGCCACATAGCACTTGCTCTTTTAAAAAATCTTCTTTCAGATTACTTACTGTATAAACCTAAAAATAATTTAGTAAAAACATAAAGGTATACAATTTTAGAGTGCCTGAGCTAGGTTCCAAACGATCCTGTAACTTATGACGAATAAAGCAGAAAACCTATTTAGATTTTTTTTGTAGATCTCTGGGGAAGGACCTCCACCTTACAGCAGATCGTAGCCAAATAGCATTGGTCTCGGCCATGTTGTGTTCCTACGGTGAGTAAGGTCTCCAGTTAGAGCTCCACTTGGGGGGGTTTGGAGGGTTGGCAACGCGTGAGTGATACCCCCAGTATTGCAAGCGTCTATAGGCTACGGAGCCGGCTTACCATCAGGCCGGCCGTATGCTTGTTTGCCACTTTTGGAAAAAAAAATCGGAAAATCATTTCTTATCGAATAGCTACGTCATACAAAGGAAACACCCTTCAATTTTCACGTCTCTGCGATAAGCGGTTTGCAAGTCAGTCAGTCATTCAGAACAAAAAACTATTTTAATACACTATAATATATTTAATACAATAACACCTTTTTTGTACCTACATGTTTCTGTCAAGTAAATTTCTATTTCTATTTAAAGCATATGTACATATGTATGCCTAGCTTCCTTTCAGATCGGGTGGTGCTGTGCGAATTGTGCAGAATTCATTGATTTGACTGTATTGTATAAGGCTTTTTTATGCCGTTAAACTCAAGTTAAGCGAACAAGTTCCTTATAATAGATAGTTTAATAGTTCTATACACAATCTGTCTGGTACACACTAACCTAATTTCGAATGATAGCGCACTGATAAGGTGATAAGTGGCAAATGTCGGTCGCTGACCGATACTGGGAAATTAGATGTATCTTTTTTTTGTTTTCACTCACAAAAAGGTACATTATAACCTTCAAGGTGGTAAACAAAGATAAAATAGTTATATAGTAGAATGCGTTTCGTTCTGTGAGTGAGTGATTTGAAAACACAATCCTTTTACTCATTCCTGTTACAAATCTGCTGTCTGAAATGGTAGTAGGAAAAAACATAATATGACGATTCGAAAGAGCTTGTCATGCGAGCTATTTGAACAAGAATATTTGACTACTAGCTTTTTTGCCCGCGACTTCGTCCTCGTGAAGTTCCGGACCCGTTCCCGTGGGAACCACATTGAATTTCGGAAAAAGCTATAGCCTATATCACTCCCTGATAATGTAGCTTTCTACTGGTGAAAGAATTTTTGAAATCGGTCCAGTAGTTTCGGAGCCTATTCTATTCAAACAAACAAATAAACAATCAGATCTTTCCTCTTTATAATATTAGTATAGAAGTATCATAGACAACTTTGTTTCTAACATTCCGTCCACACACACCCAATTTTTGGGCCAATTTGATCTATTATCCTGTTCTTGGTGATATCTAAAGAAAAGGACAGGTATACAAATTGGCCAATTAGATTGGGCCGTGTGGAAGGGGTGTAAGGGACTCTCATCATGGTGTTTCTGTGCTACATGGGTGTCGGTGACAAGGATATTCTTTTATAAAAAAAAACGAGCGGCCCGCCCCTGCTTCGCTTGGATTTTAGTAAAGATCTCATATTTTTTGGAAAGTATAATACAGCCTTACAGCCAACGTCACTTGTAACCTTCAACGTGGTAAACAGAGATAAAAAGAGAGAATATTGTAGAATGCGTTTCGTTCGGTGAGTGAGAGAACCAAAAGCTTTTTTTCTCTTCCTTTACCTTACCTTACTACCTTATAGTGATAATATTCTCTTTGATTCCTTGTCCCAGTCGACTATCAAAAGTTGCTTGATGAAAAAAAGGTAAAATATCTTTTTTAGGATAAAAAATTGTGACCACATAATTTGCTCCTCTTAGCTTTTACTTTTTTTATACCACAAAGGTGGCAATACGGTCGGCCTGATGGTAAGCCGTCACCGTAGCCTATAGACGCTTGCAATACCGGTGTATCACTCACGCGTTGACAACCCCCCCAAGTGGAGCTCCGGATACCTTACTCACTCATTTAGAAATATATAAAAAACTTTTGTTATATTGGCTTTCAAAAAAGGCGATCAATCGAGTTTCTTGCGGCACTTCTCAACAGGCCATATCAGGCCAGTGATAGCAGGATTTAAAAAAAAAATTGGCGTGACAAAAGTAACAAGTTGACAAAAGTATTTCTTGTAAATCAACTTGCAAATTTTTTTTTTCTTATAGCGTGCAACGCATTGGTAGCGCCCCTAGTATTACTATTGTTATAATAACCACTTTCCATCAGGTAACCCGCTTGCTTGTTTGCTTGCTATTTGAAAAAAAAATGTCATTAATACACCTACCAGTCAACACGTGCCAACTAAGTATAAAATTACGCTTACTCATTTAATAATTAATAAAATATATTTTTTGTCGATAATTCTTAATATCAAACGAGATGTAATATGATACTTTACCAATTGCTTTTGGCAATAAGCATGCAAACAAACAATATTTTCATCAATATAATCTATATATTAATATTAAAGAGAAAAGATTACAGCTAAATTGATTTTTGTTTACAACATTGTCCCTCATTCCAGTTGTCTCCATTGCTTTGATCAATGGATCCTAGGCCACTTTTTTTTCCACTTGAATCCAAAATTGTTTAGGGTTATATTATAAATAACTAATTTATTAGGGTTTTCAAAAGATTTTCTGATAGTTTCCAGATGATTTTCAAATGACTTTGGGATATTTACCGATGTAAAAAATTCTTTCACCGTTAATAAAATAATAAATAAATATATAGGGACAATTCACACAGATTGAGCTAGCCCCAAAGTAAGTTCGAAACTTGAGTTATAGGATACTAACTCAACAATATTATATTGTATAACAAATACATATATAGATAAACATCCAAGACCCGAGGTCAATCAGAAAAAGTTCGTTTTTCATCATGACCCGACCGGGATTCGAACCCGGGACCTCCTGGGTGGCGGTCTGATGTGGTAACCATTACGCCACGGAGGTCGTTAATTGTTGGAAAGCTGCATTATCTTCGGATGACATACAGCCAGTTACTGAAGTTTCTGAAAACGCCTTTTAATTCGTTAACTTCCGATTGGCGGAGGCCAGTGTTATCAAGCCGCCTGAAAGCCACCGACTTGGCATAACGACAGCACATCGTCAACAGCCAAGATCGACAGCTCAACGTGCCCTTCGAAGCACGATTTTTTTTATTTAAACAAGCATGCGGCCCGCCTGATAGTAAGCAGTCACTGTAGCTTATAGACGCTTGCAATACCGGGGGTATCACTCGCGCGTTGCCGACCCTGTAGAAAGTGGAGCTCTGGAGGCACACCGTAGGAACACAGCATGGCCGAGACCAATGATATTTGGCTACGATCTTCTGTAATATTAGCAATATAGGAGTGGAAACTTTCAAAGTTGAATGATGTCATATCTAAACAATTTATATGGCTCTTGTGTAATAAAAGAAAGTTTAAGCAAACTTATTTGTGCGTTGGTGGGATGGACACGATGGTATCTCTTCAGAAGATTTGAATGTGGGTTTTTAATGATTTTTCTTTATTTATCATCATCATCATGGCTTCTTATTTGGGTGGGTGTAGATTGTGGGGCATCTAACTACCCTGCAGCTCCCCCCTAGATAGCTCATTCAGACGAGCGGCACTTGGTTGACGGCATAAACAGCTACAGCAGACAACACTTGTCGACGAAATCGACGGCTGCCGTCATCGACATAAATGTAAAGACAAGCTGTCCGGTACTGAGATTTTGCGGCGTTGCGATGGTGCAAATTGACACCACCGCCCTTCAGTCAGTTGCGAGCGAGCGACAGAAGCGGTGGTGTCCAATTGACAATATTTATTAAACAGATCGTTTTTTTTTTTTTAACAGATCGTTTTTTGTCTTTTTTTTAACAGATCGTTTTTTGTCTTTTTTTTAACAGATCGTTTTTTGTCTTTTTTTTAACAGATCGTTTTTTGTCTTTTTTTTGTCTCTTTTTAACAGATCGTTTTTTGTCTTTTTTTAACAGATCGTTTTTTGTCAACTGGACAGACAACACCGCTTCTGTCGCTCGCTCTGACTTTGATGACTGAAGGGTGGTGGTGTCAATTTGCACCATCGCAACGCCGCAAAATCTCAGTACCGGACAGCTTGTCTTTAATTTTATTTCGATGGGTGCCGTCGACAATGTTTTATTTTATTATTAAATGTTAGTTACTTTTAAGTTCATCCATGTAAGACAATAAATATACAGAAAGGTGTCATCTGCATCCGTAATGCAGATTAGACTGTCGCAGATTTTTGAAATGATATTCTTCAAGTTTTTGTTCTCGTGAAGATACAATCGAGTATGATCGGGATCTTACCTGAAAAGGGAGACAAAAATATGGTTAAAATTAAACAATTAAAATTTAAGTTTTAGAAAATAATCATTTGGCGAGTTGCGCAAAAACGTTTTTAAGTTAATAACGCATTAAATCATGTCACTTTCAAACTAACGAAAATACATACACTCGAATTTATAACCTCCTTTTTTGAAGTCGATTATAAAAGAGATAGCACTTAACCTTAATGCGTCATTAACAATTACAATGTTTTCTGCAACTCGCTGTAAATCCCATCAATATTATCGATGGTCACAACACCTTTTTATCAACTCGAAAAAATATATATCTAAATAGATATATATTTTTTCGGTTGTTGTTTTTTTTTATTTTTATCATTTTAAAAATATAATGCTAAAAATCAATATCAACCCATAATCATCCCACTGCTGGGATAAGGGTCTCTCTTCAATCGAAGGGGATTAGAGCGTACTCTGCCACGCTGCTCAAATACGGATTGGCAGAGGCCTGTGTTTTCAAGCCGCCCGAAGGCCACCGACTTGGCTTAACAACTGTCATCCATCGACAACAGCCGGGACCGAGACGGCTTAATAAGCCCTCCGTAGGAGTAGCTCGAGATAACGAAACCCATCCCAACACTGGCTAAGGTCGACGACGCTTAACTTGCGTGTTCACATTAGAGTGCGACACACAGCGACGCCATCGGACTCCACGAAAAGTAGCTTGCAACTACTAAAAATACCGCAATATATTCTTATACATCATTCCTTAACAAAGTGTAGTATTACAAAACAGACACGTTAAAGCACTCAACGTAAAACAGGTTTTAAGTTCTAACGGACCATCCCGGATTCGAACACACACATTCCCACACACGTACATAGCTTAACAGCTGAGCGGAAAGTGTGTCACTGGAGGCAACGGTAAACAACAGTACGCGCTACTCGACAACAGGTGGCGCTGTTTTCAATAGTACGTTTAAATCTTGCAAAAAAAAAATGTTTGTATTCGTATTATTATTATGTACAATTTTTATTTTTAGATTCTAGTTAAATATAATTAAAATACATGTTAGTCTATAAGGTATTTATTATTTGCTAATAAGAGCCTGTATTTCTTGTAAATCCGTTGTTCAGATATTTTACCATTAGCTGGCGCCGTTTCCTAGTTTGCCACCTTTGTGGTATAAAAAAAAATATTTCTTGCAGAATATTTTATGTTTTTATTTATTTCGTATATATTTTATTATTATGAATAAATAAGTGCTGATGCATAAGACGGACTTAATTCTAACTACGGTCTTTAGTAGTCTACAGTGGGGCAAAAATTCACGATAGAATCACGGATCTGTTATTAAATTATTTCCAAAAGATCGATTATTTTGAAATCTTATATAGCCTATACGCTATGTCACCCCGGCGATAGTGCAGCTTTCCAATATAATAGTGAAGGATTTTTTCAAATCGGCCCAGTAGTTTCCGAGCTTATTCATTCAAGCAGAAATAACCAAATCATTCCTCTTTATAATATTGGTACGGTAAATAATAATTTATTGTTTCAAAGTCGTTAGTTAATTATTTAACTTATAAGACTTTTAATTAAATCCTACCTGTACTATTCTGCAAATTATCTGAGCAAGGGTTCCTAATAGCACACACCGTTACAAGCAGGTTCTTATTTATGTCAGATTAGTACGGCTACTTGACGACAGATGGCGTTACTTAACTGTTTATAGCAAATTCCAAAGTTTTAATCTTTAAAAGGTGCCATAAAGATAAGTACATATAATATAATTTATGTTAATTTGAATAATATTAATATGAGTTACAGTCAGTTTCTGAAACGCATTTTTAAAGTTAATGACTTGTAGCGGGAGCGATGGCGATGTGCTCGACCGCCACAAAGGGAAGATCTTCCGGCCAGGCTGGGTGTCATGCCTGGGGAACCGCGGCTCCGACAATGTATGTGTCGGAGGTTGTATATATATCTCCATATCGTAGAAACTTCGATAGCGCGATTCAGGATTTCTAAGTGTCGTCGTATATGACGTCATGTGTTCGCATTGTGAACTTTTTCTTCACTCTGTAGTTCTTCTGTATGGCGATAGGTGTCGCCACAGACTCATTAAATTATAGCTGTCACAATGGTTGTCAAACTAAAAAAGAAAAAGGTACAGCTTGAGATTAGAGGTCGAAACGCACTTGCGCTGCGCGGCGCGGCGCTGCAGCGGAACGGCGCGGCATAGGCTAACCGCATAATCGGAGCGGCGCGACCCAATGATCTCGAACCTACCAATTTTTCGGTATTGATACCGATATGGGATCGCTTCTACCGATGTATTTCCGTTTTTTAGCGTTGATAGCAATAATTTTCAATTAATGACATTTGCCGTAACATGTATACGTAATAATAAACCTACCTAAATAAAAACTTTTTTTCAATGTGTTTACTACCAGTCACTCCCAACCCAACAAGATGCCGATCTCATTCAATATTGTTTTTCCTTATTTGGTTCATGTAATTTGGATAATCATACAATTCAGAATATCCACTTACAAAATTAATTATTTTTTCTTCATCCATCTTTTCTACCTAATTAAAACAATCGTTCGTCGGAAAATATAAACGCCGCGCCGCTGCAGTTGTCTATACCTACCTACCGCACTTGCGGCGCGGAACGGAACGGAGCGGAGCGGCGCGAAAAATATTATTCGGAGGCAACTATGCCGCGCCGCGCCGCGCGCCGTTCCGTTCCGTTCCGCTGTAGTTTTCAATGAAAGAATATTTTGCCGCGCCGCCGCCGCCGGCGCCGCCGCGCAGCGCTTCGCAGCGCAAGTGCGTTTCGACCTTAAATGTGAAATTAAAATTAAAATGCGTTTCAGAAACTGACTATTAATTATTTGTAAAAAAATACAGTTTACATTATAAAGATGATTGATTTATCTGACATAGATTCAATCTCATACATACGGACGTCGGAGCCAGCGTAATCCTGCTAATACTGTTCCCATGGGAATCCCTTCAATATTTGTACTATTTAGCCTTCCTCAATTATGACTCCGTTCATTCATAAAAATGAAAAACCATTGCAGAACCGGTGGTAGAGTGAGTAATATATACTTTTTCTCTAGAGTCGTGGGTTCAAAATGTTTTAAAATATACCTACATACATTTATATCTATATAAAAATATATACATTTATATCCATTAACATTTTGTCTTGGTTTAGTAATAGCACAGATATTATAATACTTAACTAGTAATAGTTAGAAATGGCATTTAACACAACACTCTTATTATTCTGGCGATTTATCGATTTTACACATGGATAATTGAATAAAAAGAGAGGTTTTAGTCCCGTCGAAAAGGACATGACTAGTTAGACTATGATTCAACACTGGTTAGAATTTAACAAATCCAGCACGTAGTTAGTTAGTATGTATTATTCTGTGACGTCAGTCCATATTTTCAGAATTCCGCTTCACGGTAGGGGAGCGGTTGGTCCGACAGTCAGTCAGTAATTAAGGTTAAAGAAATGTATTTCTCATACAAACTTATACCAGTTCATTTACAATGAGATATTATAAAACAGAAAATTATTACATCGACGCCATTATTCTTCCTCTGGTAATACTATAATTAACTTAAAAAAAAAAAAAAAACGACTTCAAATGTTTTTTTTATTATTAAATTTAAATGGGACCACCCTTGAGGTATTACCTATAAGCCGAAAAAAGATTTGTTCAAATCGGTTCATAATTGGCGGAGTTATCGCGTAACAAACATAGAAAAAAAAAAAAAAATGAAATATAAAAAAATAAAAAAAAAAATAAAAAAAACATACGGGTCGAATTGAGAACCTCCTCCTTTTTTGAAGTCGGTTGATAAAATCATACGGTTTTCCACTTTTGCACATGCTTCATGAGTATCCTTTTGTATGTATATAAAATTTGGAACAATATTATTTATTACTAGCTGACCCGGCGAACTTCGTATCGCCTAAAGAACCTTCATGCTGAATTTCATTCGAATAACTTCAAAACGGCAAAGTTTCATACTAACTTTGCACCCCCGTTTAACCCCCTAAGGGATAATTATTGAGAAAAATATTTTACTCGTGTTTCATGCCTTTCAATAAAGAACCTTAATGCTGAATTTCATTTAAATAACTTCAAAAACGGCAAAGTTTTATACGAAATTTGCGCCCCCGTTTAACCCCCTAAGGGATGATTTTTGAGAAAAATATTTTACTCGTGTTTCATGCCTTTTAATATAGAACCTTCATGCTGAATTTCATTCGAATAACTTCAAAAACGGCAATGTTTCATACTAAGTTTGCACCCCCGTTTAACCCCCTAAGGGATAATTTTTGAGAAAAATATTTTACTCGTGTTTCATGACTTTCAATAAAGAACCTTCATGCTGAATTTCATTCGAATAACTTCAAAAACGGCAAAGTTTCATACTAACTTTGCACCCCCGTTTAACCTCCTAAGGGATGATTTTTGAGAAAAATATTTTACTCGTCTTTCATGCCTTTCAATAAAGAACCTTAATGCTGAATTTCATTTAAATAACTTCAAAAACGGCAAAGTTTCATACGAAATTTGCGCCCCCGTTTAACCCCCTAAGGGATGATTTTTGAGAAAAATATTTTACTCGTGTTTCATGCCTTTCAATAAAGAACCTTCATGCTGAAATTCATTCGAATAACTTCAAAAACGGCAAAGTTTCATACTATCTTTGCACCCCCGTTTAACCCCCTAAGAGATGAATTTTGAAAAAAATATTTTACTCGTGTTTCATGCCTTTCAATAAAGAACCTTCATGCTGAATTTCATTAGTGTAACTTCAAAAACGGCAAAGTTTCATACTAACTTTGCACCCCCGTTTTACCCCCTTAGGGGATGAATTTCCAAAAATCCTTTCTTAGTGAGCACCTACGCCCCAAAAGGAACCCCCACGCAAAATTTGAGACTCCTGGTACTTGTAGTTTCGGAGATTTCGTGATGAATCAGTCAGTGATTTTCTCTTTTATATATATAGATTGAATTTCAGTAAATTCGAAATAATGCGCAATATAATAATTGAAAGACATGCAACACTTGTACTGATAACGTCATAACTATGACGTAATGACGAGGGTGCCGTCCCTAGATGTTTAAGTTAAAGGCAGATTGAGCCACACACAACTTAATGGCTTTCAAAGTCAAAGTCAAAGTTACGTGGGATAGTTGATAGTTACCAAAAAGGTAAGTTATGTATGATAGTTTGTTTTATGTTTAATTTTAAATTGTAATAATAATGTCATTATTTGTCCAAACTTTTTCGATTTAAAAAAAAAATTGCCAATCGATTTTCAAACTTTCAACGGTATAATGTGTCTCGATAAATTCTGCGCCTTTTGAGCCCTCGTCTGACCCCGTAGCCCTAAATTTCTAGAAGTTATCGCAGATTTTGTGTATTTCGTGAATCCAATAAACATTTTTAATGTTAAAAAGTTTTTTCAATGTGCCTTCTCTATGTCGGGAGCGGATAGGGACAATTCATACAGATTGAGCTAACCCCATATCCCATGGTGTGGTGTGTTAAGCAAGATATGTTTTATTGCGAAATGAAATATTATTTTTCGAAACAATCATCCATTTGCCATTTAACATTTAACGTTAGACACAGTGATATCTTCTCCTCTATCAGCAAAATGGTGTATATAAATGTCAGCGTAGTGTTTATAAATTTAAAAAAATTTACAAGTGCAGTAATTAGTTATCGATAACTAGCGAAACCTGCGTCACTTAGTTTCTACTAGCTTTTCCCCGCGGCTTCGCTCGCGTTAATGTTATGACACAGATCTCGTTTGACAACAAAACAACCCATAGCGCGACTTGTGGCGCCATCTATTGGCCGATAGCCCATCCCATACAGCGCCCTCTATAGTAGATTTTTTTTCCCTTTGTAATGATAAACTTTCACGGGATAAAAAGTAGCCTATGTTGGGCTCTGTACCCCTAACAATATGTATGCAAATTTTCATAATGATCGGCTGCTTAGTCAAGCCGTGAAGGAATAATAAAACAAACAAACAAACTCACTTTCTCATTAATAATATTATAGTTTCTATGTTGCCCGCTTTCCCGTGGGAATTTCGGAAAATAATTTGTTTAGGTCACCCTAAAATTGTAGATTATACGAAAAATTGTCAGCGTAAAATTGTCATTACACTGATTCGACGGAGGCCGGCTACGGGGCTCCTCTTTCTGGGTTTGGGGCCACAAGTTAAACCTAACGACCCTACTGTCACACCTGATGTTACGGTTGCAGGTTAGCAGTTTTTATAATTTTACGGTGACATTATATAATACGTGTAAACCTTCATCTTGAATCATTCTTTCGTAAACTGCATTAAATAAAATTCGTTGAGTAATTTTAAGATGCTAAGCGCATAGACAGCAAAATCTACTTCATTTTATACAAAGGAAAGGTTGTAGTACCAAAAGTTTATGAATGGTGCTAATTCTGTTGTACATTTAACTGGACTAAACTAATTTTGGACTAAAGGTGTTGTTGTCCTTCCTTGGTTTATAATTAGTGACAAGGATAGCAAGTCCTGTCAAAATTAGTTTAGTTAAATGTACAACAGAATTAGCGCCATTGTTTTTTAAATTGTTGCGGTTAACAAACCATTCTCATTTTGAAAATATTTTTTAAAGACAAATTGCAACTCAAAACCCCAGGTGGGATTCGAACCCACGTCCTCTCGATATCCATCCGAGTGCTCTTCACAACAGTCACTACTTGCTTAGTACGAGTTTTTAATCACATTCGAACGTGTTAACGTTTACAAGCCGACTGAATTGAAAAAAGAGTTTCATATTGTCAATTTACTAGACGCGTGTTACATATCGAAAATAGCCGGGTTACTCACTTCAAAATGTGAGCAAGTTACACACATAATTTTGATATGTAACACGCGCTTTATAAATTCGCAACATGAGAATTCTTCTCTATTCGGTCGGTTTATGTAGCAATGACACGCCCAGCACCCGATCGATACGGCGCTGTGTGGCGATCTTTGAACTTTTTACTGTAGTTTATACCTATGTTCCGTGCTTATAACATAGGTATAAAAAACTACAGTAAAAAGTTCAAAGATCGCCACACAGCGCCGTATCGATCGGGTGCTGGGCGTGTCATTGCTACAGAAACCTACAGACCTTGAAACCTCACGATTCTTGTATACTAGACAACGGAATTAATAGGATCAACTACCATAAGTTCAAATTCAAAATATTAATTCAGGGAGCAACCGTTTAACTGATCCCATAATTGTCCCTATATATTTATACTAGTTTTTCCCCGCGGCTTCGCTCGCGTTAAATTTTTTGATGACAACAAAACCCATAGCGCGACTTGTGGCGCCATCTGTTGGCCGGCAATAGCGAATTGCAGCGCCATCTATAGTTACTCACTTCAAGATTTTTCGGCGGTAGGCATAGAAAAAGTACACAGTGTCTCCTATAACTTGAAATTTTATTTTATTAAAATAAATTACTTACTGTGTTTATTTCCACTTCAAAATTAAATAGTATAATTATCTTACACGTACTAGTATTTGTTAAAAGTTATATGTCTTAAATAGTGTTTTATTGCAAAGCCCTGCCGGTTAACATACACTGCTCACTACAACTCATATAAAACTTCATCTACACTATGGCCAGTTATATGGATATCTTGGAAACTCAGCACTCCATCGAGGCCAAGCTGATGGAGAGGATGGAGAATATTGAAAAAAAGCTCAAGGCCACATCACACCAAAGTGCCACCCCACAAGTTCCACCCACCAGTTTGCACGATGAGTTTGCGGAATTCAAATTGGAGGTGTGGTCCATCCTAACATTATTGCGCCAACAGATTTCTTCAGTTGCACTAACCATTGATGGAATTGAAACCAGGCATCGGAGAAAATATCTTCTCTTTCATGGAGTCTCTGAGGATAATAATTCCAACCTGCGAGACAACATCTTGTGCATCCTGCGTGACAGGCTGGGCATAGACCTGAATCCAGAGAAACTTAGTGCATGTCACCGCATCGGCAAGCCCTCGGAAGAGAAATCTTGTCCTGTTTTGTTGCGGTTTACCGAGTTGAATACACGGAATACTGTTTGGCGGAAGAAGACAGCACTAAAAGGAACGTCTGTCACTGTCTCTGAGTTCCTTACTCGGCAGCGGCAAGCTCTTTTCAATAAAGCCCGAAAGCGCTTTGGCATTCGTCGATGCTGGACTACGGATGGCGTCATATTTGTTAAGACGAGGGATGGTTCCAGGCGGCGGCTGGTCACTGACGGTGACCTTGCTGCAATCGCCACAACCGAGGACGAGGCTCAGTCGGGATCGGACTCCATGGTTCCTCCCTCGGCGGCGACGGGAGCGGCGGCTACGGGGGTGGCAGCGGCGGCGACGTCGGGGTCGTTAACCTCTCCGGAGCGCTCCTCAAAGTCTAAGAGGACGGTCAGGGCCCGTAAATAAGCTCCGGTTTTCATCCATTCTTCTTCCTTCAAATCGTCGGTGTCTGCATTCAATTAATGTTAATATAGGTAGGTAGATAATTCTAATTTCAACTATCCGCTTTTTGCGGGTTAGATTACAAAATATTGTGTTTCATTTTTATAATTCACTTCCATTTCCAAATTAATATTTTTTTTGTTTTGTTCTTTTTTGTGACAGACATAGTGGTTCTTCTTCTTCGTTTTTTTTGTGGCAACGCAATTCACGTTATTATTTCTGCCATTATAATATTTGAAGTTCTCTTTTTTTTTTCTTCTTTTCTTTTTGACGGACACCGACAAATGTTGCCATATTGTTGAGTTTTTTATTTTTTTTATTTTGATTTGTTTCTTTTTAAATTTAGTTATGTAGTTTACCAACTGGCCGGCAGGAGTAAATCTATTATAGTTGATCGAAAAGTTTTAGAAAATATACATTAATATATATTATTTTATTATATTTAGCTCTAAGTATTTATATTAATTATGTCTGATGATGATTCTTTCCATTCCGCTATTAACTTTAGTTTCTGCTCATCTAGCAACGACTCATTTAATGAGCCTGAAACCCTTGGCACTTTATTGGAACGTGCTATTACTAATGAACCATTCTTTTTTAACGCATGCCACATAAACGCACAAAGCATAGCCTCTCACTATTCTGACCTTCTTGATACTTTTACTACTTCTTCCACTGTTCATGCTGTTCTTGTCTCCGAAAGTTGGCTGAAGCCAAATCTGTCTTCCTCTTCTTATTCGCTACCAGGTTTTGTCCTCATTCGTAATGACCGTACAGGAAAGGGAGGTGGAGGTGTTGCTATTTACTTGCGTAGTGACATACCCTATTCAGTGCTCACTTCATCGCCCTCCACGTACTCTCGTTCAGCGGAATATCTCTTTCTTGAAATATCAGTGAAGGGTGCTAAAGCCATTCTCGGAGTCGTTTACTGTCCACCTACTGTAGATTATTTTTCTCACCTTGAAACTATTCTAGAATCTTTCTCTTCGGATTACGCACATCATATAATCATGGGTGATTTCAACACAGATCTTATGAGTACTAACGCTCAATCTCTTAAACTTCTCAACATTATCAAGTCAGTCAATTTCTCTGTCCTGCCTTTGGAGCCTACACACCACAACCCATCTTCACCCGACACATGGCTTGATCTAATCCTCACATCTTCTATTGACCATGTTGCTAAACATGGGCAACTTTTAGCACCTGGTTTTTCGAAACACGATCTTCTATATCTGCAATATAAGCTTAGACCACCTAAACCGAGGCCTAAAATTGTTATGATGAGGAACTTTTCCAAAGTTAATAAAAGCAAACTAAAGGCCGATGCCGCCAATCTTAACTTTTCTGCCGTGTATGAAGCGTCGACCATTGATGATAAACTCTCTCACTTAAATACTTTAATTTTAAATTTATTCGACACTCACGCGCCTTTAAGAGCTGTCAAGGTGAAGCGGCCACCCGCACCGTGGATTTGCAGAGATATACGCATGGCTATGACACGACGGGATCGGGCGTTTCGTGCTTTCAAGCGTGAGAGGTGTGATGGGAACTGGGAAACTTATAAAACGGCACGTAATAAATGCAACAATATGGTAAGAGCAGCTAAACGAAAATATTTCCACGATAATATTAGTAACTCATCTTCAGCTAACATATGGAAGTTTCTTCATTCTCTTGGTTTGGGTAAGTCACTTGCCGAATCACAGAGGTTATCCTTCTCTCTTAACGAGCTCAATAACCATTTCTCTTCCGCGCCTTCTCTTGGCAATAATATGAAATCTCACACTGTCTCGAAGATAGCTTCCATGGTAAAGTCTCCAAATGAATCTTTCTCATTTTCTCCTTCTTCTGAAGATGACATTCGCAAAAATATTATTTCTATTAAATCCAAAGCAGTTGGTTGCGACGACGTGAGTAGGGACATGATCGTCGCTGTCATGGAAAATATTCTACCCATCATTACTCACCTTATTAATTTCTCTTTCCTAAATGGCACCTTTCCTTCCCTTTGGCGTTGGGCGCTTGTTATACCTCTTCCCAAAATTCCCACTCCTCTCCTGTTAACTAATTACAGGCCTATTTCCATATTACCTTTCCTCTCCAAAGTTCTAGAAGCTGTTGCTCACAAGCAAGTGTCAGCTTTCATTTTTTCCAATAATCTACTTTCCCCTTTTCAGTCTGGCTTTCGCCCAGGGCATAGTACTGCCACTGCTCTCCTTAAAGTAACTGAAGATATTCGTGAAGGTATGGAAGGTAAATTGGTCACCATTATCGTTCTTATCGATTTTTCCAACGCTTTTAACATGGTAGACCATGATATACTTCTTGCCATCCTTGATTGTCTAAATTTTTCCACCTCTGCTTTGGATTGGTTCTCCTCTTATCTTCGTGGTCGTCAGCAGGCCGTGCGAGTAGGACATGAAATGTCAAATTGGAATGGTTTGTCAGCTGGCGTTCCGCAGGGTGGTATCTTATCCCCTTTATTATTTTCTATTTTTATAAATCTGTTGTCTTCTTCGCTCAGTTGTTCTTACCATTTCTATGCAGATGATTTGCAAATATATGTACAAACCCCTATAGAAAATATTAACAATGCAGTTAACAAATTAAATGCAAATCTCAGTAACATCAGTAACTGGTCTAAATCATTTGGGATACCAGTAAACCCTAAAAAGTGCCAAGCAATAATTGTTGGTAGCCATAAACAATCTGCTCGCATTGATTTTGCCTCTATCCCGCCTCTCACGTTTGAAAGCATAACCATACCTTTTAGTTCTAGCGTTAAGAACCTCGGACTACACATAGACGCTACATTAAGCTGGACTACCCAAATTGCTGAAGTCAGTCGCTCGGTTTTTTCATCATTACGATCCCTGAACCGCTATAGGCACTTTCTACCAATAGCCACGAAGATCACACTAGTTCAGTCCCTCATCCTTCCACTTATTGATTATTGTGATGTGTGTTATCCTGATCTTAATGAAGATCTTCTCAACAAACTTGATCGGTTAATTAATAATTCTATCCGCTTCATCTTCTGTCTGCGCAAATATGACCACATTTCGTCATTTAGATCTAAACTTCGATGGCTACCTATTCGCCAGCGCAGACAGCAGAGGATATTATGTACACTTTTTTCTATTTTATTTAATCACCAATCCCCCCAATATCTTAAAGACAAATTTCAATATTTATGTGATTCTCATGACCGACAACTTCGCTCTAATAACTCTCTCAAACTTCTTACTCCCCTTGTCCATTCTGGATTTATGTCCGATTCCTTCACTCTTCATGCTTCACGACTCTGGAATGCGCTACCTAACTCCATCAGAGACACCCATAACTGTTTCATTTTCAAAAAGAGAGTGCGTGCTCATTTCCTCGGCTTGCTTAATAATTAAAATCGTCATCTTCTTCTTTTCTTTTTTAATTACTTTTTTTTCAGTTCTTTACTTAAGTATACAGTATTTCTAGAATGTTTAAGAGTCATCATCATCATTATTATATATTTATATGTATATATTTATTATGTATTTAATTTGTTTCCTATGTATCATATTTCATAGTATATATATATTGTATTATTTTATTATAAACATTATTAGTAATATTACATTAGCCTAAAAATATTTTAATTAAGCCGCAATCGTGAATTTCTGCACTCCCAATGGTTGACTGGTAGAGAATGCAAATAGCATTAAGTCCGCCTATTGTATCAGTACTTTGTGTATTGTGGTCAATAAAGTTATATAAATAAAAATAAATAAAAATATAGTAGTAAAAACATTTTCTCATTGGAATGACATACTTTCACGCGATAAAAAGTAGCTTATGTTGGGCTCTGCACCCCTTACAATATGTATGCATATTTTCATAATGATCGGCTGCTTAGTCAACCCGTGAAGGAATAACAAACAAACAAACAAACTCACTTTCTCATTTATAATGTTAGTAAGGATTTTTTAATTTATTTAATGTGTAATCTTTGACGAGAAAAAGTGCCTGTGAAGGTCTAATTTCTGAAATAAACGATTTCATTTCATTTCAGTAATATACTGTATGACATGTAATGCAATAAATAAATAAATCACACAGAGCCACAAAGTAAGTTCGAAACTTGTGTTATGGGATACTAAACTTAACGATACTATATTTTATAACAAATACATATATGGATAAACATAGGCTAGTCAGAAAAAGTTCGAATTTTTCATCATGACCCGACCGGGGATCGAACACGGAACCTCCTGGGTGGCGGTCTGGTGTGGTAAACATTACGCCACGGAGGTCGTCAAACCTTACCGTAATAAAAATGATTTGTATAATAAATTTACTCTATAAACCACAACCATTTCGGAAAGAAAAGCAAAATGACCACTGGTAAAAGAAATGGCGAAAGAAAACCAGTTACGGCCTTTTTTGTCATATAACAATACATTTCATATTTTTAAATAAAATACAGATCTAGGTACATACAGAAACTACTGAAGGCGGGATGTGAATCCAAATAGCGCTATGGTCAAATCCTAAATATGTAGAATAGGTAAGTGTTGATGAAGTTGAAATGAGCAGACCTGTCCCCCAAGATGATAACCACAACTGAGAGTTGGCCCGCCAGCCTCCATCATTGAGATTGATCAACTACCATATGTATGGAATACTGTCCGTTCCAAAAAAATAATAATGAGAAGAAGAAAATATGTCAATCGTGATCATCTTCAACCGAAGCTGTTCCAGAAGTTGGTATCACTAACTGTATGTAATCCAAAAAAGAAAAGTACGGAACGGACGGACGGAATCTTACTAAGAAAGAATTGAAGCACCCTAATGGCGGCGGCGTAACTATGTGTGAGTGTGAAATGGCTGACCGGCACGCACACATTCACACCACAGTAAGCCGGCCGGTTAGTACGTATACCTACGAGAGATGGCTTACTATGGGTGGTTCACTTTCAAGTTTCAGTGATGGTGTCCGCCTTTTTTTCTAGGTCCATGTATCTCACATTAAAATATTTTTAGCATGTGCATGATTTTAGTGTTTGTTTCGTTTTTTATATTTTATTTTAACGACATATTTTGTAATATAGATTATTTATAATTTACTTTTATAATGTGTTAATTTTGTAATATTTTGAAGCAATATTAGTAATTAAATATTTGAATTAATTAATTTTAATAGAATTGTCAAATAACTAAATTGCAGCGCCTTTGCAGGGCTCATTTGTAAACTTCTAAAAGTGATGAGAACACCTAATGTACATCAAATGAAGCAATAAAAACCGGGCAAGTACGTGTCGGGCCACGCACAATGTAGGGCTCCATATTGGCTACACATTTCTTGCTTGCAGATGAGTACAATGCCATATTCTATGACATTTGTACGTTTATTCAAATAAATTTTACTTCATAAGTTCGTCGTAAAGTTATAGTTATAGTTTTCGTTCGTTATAGTTTTTCATGTAGGTTCACTATATGGACTACTATCATGATTTTTTTCAAATTTCTAAACGCAAGACTTTCGGAGATAGAGGTGGGGGGGGGGGACCGTGCAAAACGAAAATTGACACGTTAAATGTAAATAATTCGCAAACGGATTATTGTATCGGAAAATGATCTTCTGATACCCTCAATGTTTTTAAGAGATCTATCTAACGATACACAACAAGGTGGGGTCGGTGCGAAAAAAAAAATTTCATTCCCACTTTACCTGTAGGTAGGGGGTTACCTGTAGGGGGAGGCACCCCAAAATAAAATATTTTTCAAAATGTTATTCTACCACTATGCTAGCATTGTTAATATGAGTATACATACCAAATTACAGCTTTCTAGCATCAAGCGTCTAGGCGCTAAACCGCGGTCGGACAGACGGATATGGCGAAACTATAAGGGTTCCTTGTAGTTTACTACGGAACCTTAAAAATGATGATTATGTAACACGGCCTTTTAAATATATTTACATTTATGCGAATAAAATAATTTGATTAATTCTAGGATTAAAATGAACGTCGTTCAAGTTTCACTGTTAAGATTGTATTTATTGTTTGTATGAAAAATAAAAATAAATCATTTATCGACGACCTCCGTGGCGTAATGGTTACCACGCCAGACCGCCAACCAGGAGGTCCCGGGTTCGAATCCCGGTTGGGTCATGATGAAAAACTAACTTTTTCTGATTCGCCTGTGTCTTAGATGTTTATCTAAGTATACGTAAATGAAAATTTGTCACATATTTTCATTTTCCATCAAGAACCGACAACAAGTTAACTTGTTCTAATGGTGAAAAATGGCAGCTAATAGACCGGCTTAGAGAAGATCACTTTAGAGTCATCTACGACGTAGACGATAGACGTAGACTCTACGTATCCACGACTTAGACTATAGACGTAGACTCTACATCTCCACGACTTAGACGATAGACGTAGACTCTACCTCTCCACGACGCGCGGCGCGAACGTAGACGATAGACATAGACTCTACCTCTCCACGACGTAGACGATAGACGTGTAGTTTAGGTTGTGTGTTGATCGTCAGTCATTCAATACAAAGCGTTTTATATATTGGTTGGATTGGATGGTGTTAATAGAACTGACGGCTGTTTTTTTTTAAATAAGTCATCATACTATCCTTACTAATATTATAAATGAGAAAGTGAGTTTGTTTGTTTGTTTGTTATTCCTTCACGGCTTGACTAAGCAGCCGATCATTATGAAAATTTGCATACATATTGTTAGGGGTACACAGCCCAACATAGGCTACTTTTTATCCTGTGAAAGTATATCATTCCAATGGGAAAATATTTTTTATGGCGCTGCAATTGAGATGTCGGCCAACAGATGGCGCCACATGTCGCGCTATGGGTTGTTTTGTTGTCAAACGAGATCTATGTCATAAAATTAACCGCGATCGATAATAATAAAGTAGGCTTTCGTCTCTCTTACTCATCGTACGAAACAGCGGCATATAACCGCTATTAACCCATCGAGCCAGCCCATCCTTTACCAGACAACAGACGGCACCCATCCAAATAGCGGGTAAGGTTGTCGTTGTTTAACTTGAGTGTTTATTCAATCATTCCTTAAATAAAATAAAAAGGCCTGAAGAGTAAATGATTATCTTTAGATCTACTGCACCGATATTGAAAATTCTTTTACTAATATAAATAATAAATAAAAAAAATTAACCATCAGTTTTACATAACAATAAGTTAAACATTAAATATGTTATTGTTTAAGTCCATAACAAATGTCAAAAACTATTCCACTGATACACTATCGGCATTCTAGTCAGACACAAAGTCTGGCAAAGTAAATCGGAGAAAAAACGGCGTTTATTACGAACGCCTGTACTAAAAAAGGATTTTTAACATTATGCCCAACGAAGTGGGCACGGGTCAGCTAGTCATCTATAAACTACGCACTCTAATATGAACACGCAAGTTAAGCGACGTCGACCCTAGCCAGCGTTTGGATGGGATCGTTATCTCGAGCTTCGGAGGGCACGTTAAGCCGTCGCTCCCGGCTGTTGTCGATGGATGACAGTCGGTAAGCCAAGTCGGTGGCCTAGGGCAGTTTGAAAACACCGGCCTCTGCCAATCCGCATTGCAGTAGCGTGGCAGAGTACGCTCTAATCACCTTCGATTGAAGGGAGACCCGTCTCCCAGCAGTGGGATGATTATGGGTTGATATGATGATGATGATGGTATGGTATGTTTATTACACTTTCACGCAAAAACAGCTCAACAGATTTAATTAAAACTTTGGTATACATATAGGTGGTTTGTAACTAGTAACGCATAGTTTTTAACCCGGATATCAATCAGTCCGGGAACGGTAAAAACGAGATTTCGTGGGTTAAACCACAGGCATCAGCTATTAGGCTGAAAGCCCACGTTGTTGTCGCATTAAAATAATTCTATGTATCCGACCCCCGTGGCTTAATTAATGGTTAGCACGGACTACCACCCAGGAGGTCTCGGGTTCGAAACCCAGTCGGGTCATGATGAAAAACTTTTTCTGATTGGCCTCGGGTCTTGGATGTTTATCTATATTTTGTTATAAAATATAGTATCGTTGAATTTAGTATCACTTAACACAAGTTTCTAATTACCTTGGGGCTAGCTAAATCTGTGTGATTTGTCCCTATATAGTTATTTATTTACTAGCTGACCCGTGCCCACTTCGTTGGGCATAATGTTAAAAGCCTTTTTATTTTTTGGTTTTTTATATAACCTATGACACTCAGCAATAATGTGGCTTTCTATTGGTGAAAGAATTTTTTAAATCGGTTCAGTAGATCCCGAGATTACCCCTTACAATTTAACAAATACACAAACTTTACCTCTTTAAACTTTACCTCTTTATAATATTAGTATAGATAAATTCTATTCAACAAACTAACACAGAAACAATAAAAAAAATCAATCACAAGACATCAATATTACCTGACGCAGTAGTGCTGGCAGCAGTTGTTATCGATACTGTGCTCGTTGTCGATGTCGATTCAGTTGTGTTCGCAGCGTTTGTCAATTCCACAATTCTATCCACCGCTATTCTGTTGCCCGGTAATAACCCTGTACTCTCCGCTGGCTCAGAATTCGACTCAGTCTCTTCAGCCGTGGGACTAGAGGCCTGCGCTAAATCATTTGCAACGATGACATTGACAGTTGTCAGAGATTCCAAATCGGAGTTCTCGTTGCTAACTTGCGAATTATCGATATAAACAGCCGCCGATCGTGCACCTAGCGTCTCCATAACGCTTTCAGCGAGCGAACGTGTCGATAGTTCATCTATATCGATATCCTGCTTTATATCTATAATGATCTGATGACGTTTCCCACTGCCAGACGGGCTCTGCACCTGGTGCACGCTGACCTGGGCTTCAGTACCCGGCTGCGACATGTGGTGTTGTATGACATGCGTCAGGCCTTCCAAATCCCTCCCCGCCATTTTACCTTAACAGACTTATCTCTCGAACACTTTGAAGACACTCTCGATATCGATAACCCATGCGCACTACACTACAGAAGGAAGTATCAGACTTACAGAGTCAGTCGTGAAATTATTGCAGATTATCTAAGCTAATGAACACAAACTATCACCAAGGGTTTAGGGGTATGAACACTTCCTCTTCTTGTTTCGCCTACTGCGGCACTGCAGTCCGCGCAGTATCTAAAATTGGGTCAAGGGTCAATGACTTTATATTTTGTCAGTTGTGCGATTTTTTATGGCAGTGATTTGGTGTGGAGGCACAGTTTGTAATTCTTCACATTTTTTATATTTGTTTTGGTACGCGGCTGATGTGGGGAACGGTCCCCGCTACGCTTGCGACCCGTCGTAGCGTCGTAGCCACTGCACGGCCTACGAGCGCTACGCGGCCCGCGTAGGCAGTGACGGCACTTCCGTGTATTGGTCCGCGGATATGTCTTGAGATATTAAAAAAATATTTTTGTATTTATTATAGGTAATTACTACTATAGATTTAAGAAAAAAAAATAATAATATTCCAAAACGATTTATTATTTTTATTATTTTACTTTTTTTGGTAATAAAATGCAAAAATAAATACAAAATTATAGATAATATTTTCATTAATAATGATTTATGATATTAATTCATAAAATAAGTCTTTTTACATATTTTTTAAACAAATAAATAGAAAACTGATAGTACTTTTCCTCAATTATGTAATATGTATTGGAAATATCTAAATAGGTATATCAAGAATTTTATAAGCTGCAATTCCAAATGGGTTAACTTAGTTTAGACAGGTGTATTTTATGCATGACAATGCGTATTTATTTATTAACTTTAAGCAAATAAAAAATGACATTTATATCATACGGACGGATACCGAAGCTATCAACAAGTAAAATCTGTCTAAATATTAACACATTATTCACCACATTTCTATATTTTAATCTACTACTTTGTACGTTAAAAAAATACTTAAATGACACTGAAAAATACGCGAATCTAATCTCTATATTTAATTTATTACAACATATGATATATTCTCAATAGCACAACTATATTCCTGATCAACCCACATACACACAAAGTAAACAAATATTATGTCACAATATCTCGAGACCTAACTCAGGATATCAATCCGCTGTGTGCCGACCCGCATTCGGCTACACGTGCCTACGCATGCGCTCAACAACCGCATCTTCTCACTCCGTCTAACCACCTACATCTGTCCCTTTCTACGCGCTTCGATCGTCCAGAATGACGAAAAAGTATATAATCGAATTTATGTTGGTAGTACTTGGTATTTGTGCTGTGGTACCGTCAGCAGAGAAATTAGGTGATCGCCCAGGCGGCGGCCTTGATCTAGATTTCATAGTAAAATGTAGGTTTTTAGGGATTATTATGATTCTACTAACGGTACACATGAGTTTCCATATTTGTTGTATCGTCGTTGTTAATCGTGGCTTTATGCTGGCTCTCTTTTGTTTCAAATTTCTGTCTTTCACGTATTTCAATACTTCATTCAAGCTTCATTGCTTAGTGTCAACCTGAGGTCGCCGTTGTTGATCCTGGCTTGTACAGGAGACACAGCGGTGTGGATGTGTGGTGGGCTTGTTCCGATAGCCGACTCTTGCGAATTTGAGAGAAAATAAGAATGTGGACGGGTTATTCGTCCTTCTTCGACTTCACTATACGGGTCGGGTCGCTGAGTTTTCTTTAATATGGTTGAGCTTAGTAATAGCTAGGTCTAGCATCAACTCGTGAACGGGCGGGGCGTTCTATTTTTCTTCCTCTTCAATCGTTCGTTCTAAGATGTTTCTAGACTCTACGTGTCTTATAAGATGTCAGTTTTCCCCCTCTTTTTTCTCTTTCATAAACTTTTTCAACGAGACGAGGGACTGACGAGAGAATGCGTCTGTGAGGACCTACTCTGTGTTTTTTTTATTACATAGTCACAGACGTAGTTCACAAGGCTGCCAAACTGAAATGGAACTGGGCTGGGCACGTGGAAAGAATGTCAAAAAATAGATATCCGCACATCACAACCCA
Organism: Endotricha flammealis; assembly: GCA_905163395.2. Classification (NCBI taxonomy): domain Eukaryota; kingdom Metazoa; phylum Arthropoda; class Insecta; order Lepidoptera; family Pyralidae; genus Endotricha; species Endotricha flammealis. The sequence goes on from LR990883.1 coordinate 4,552,889, forward strand.
CTGGACGCCCCAATCCTTTAAACGTCATTGCTGAAGACCATAAATGCGATGGCGGGACGAACTCGACGCTTACTTGAAGATTGGCCGGAAAAGGCCCAATTGAGGGTACATTGGTTTGCGGGGAGGCCTTTGCCCTGCTGTGGGACACAAATGGCTGCTAAAAAAAGTATATCCTTTTGATTAAATGCTTTGTAAAGATGTCATTGAGTTACTCTTTGTGTTGTGGAAATGTGGAGGGACAAAGTGTTAGTCTTTCTGTTCTCACACTCATACAAAACACAGGGGCATATCACCACTTCTAGTGAAACCCGCGCAACTTCGTTTGTGTGTATTTTGCACAGCAGCGCCATCTTTATCAGATTTTTGATCAGATCTACGGAAATCGCGTACTTTTCGGGATAAAAAGTACCCTATGTGTTAATTCAAGGTATCAGCCACCTACATACCAAATATCAAAAATATTGGCCCAGCCATTTGAGCGTGAAGAAGTAACAAACATACACATAAATTTTGTTTATAATATTAGTAGGATTTTCGTGGACATAGCTTTACTTTCTTTTAACATTATTAAGTTCCGCTATTTTTTTTTTTTTATTAAAACAGTGGTAGCAAACGAGCTTACAAAACAATATTTCGATTTTAGGCCTACTTTTTTGTCTGTCGCTATTATCAGAGCTTCATTATATAACGTCGTATCATGACAACGGAAAACAAGGAAAGAAAGTAAACATAATGGCCAAATAATGGAAGGATTTTGTCGACTTTTTAAATATAATTGTCGACAAAATATAGATAGCTATTAATAGTTAACTTACTGATTAAACTGGACGCCAACTCTCCTGGCTCATGTGTTTCTTATTTATCAGCAATTACCAATCCATAATCATCCCAATGCTGATTGGCGAAGGTGTTTTCAAGCCACTGACTTGGCTTGACGACTGTCATCCATCGATAACAGCCGGTATCGATGTACTAACTTGCACTCCGATGCACGAAAAAGATCGAGCTAACGAAACCCATCCAAGAATCGATGTTGCTTAACTTGTGTGATCGTTTTAGTGATGTCATCGAGCTCCTTTGTATATCTTATTTATACTTTCGCCTTTGTATTTTTTTAATTTAATTTTTACAAAATTTATCAATATTTTTTTTACGCAATATTATATTACTGACTCACTTCCTAGACGTCAGGACTTAGTATGTTTTCTCCCTAAGCACACTGATTCAGTTTCTGAAAAAAATCGCATAGGTTCCCAGCTCACACACACGCACATTCTATACCCTCTTTTGTGGCATTCGTTGACTGGATTATAATATGGAAGGCTTTATTCGTATACGTAGGTATCGATTGTATGTAGGTGTAAAAAAAAATATTAAGTCATGTCAGTTAATACCTTATTATTCAAACAGTTAAAATCTAATCTCATTGAAACTACTTACATTATAAAGGTTCCTTGTTTACTACGCAACACTCAAAAGGCCTTTCTCCGTTTCTTTTACATGTGGTAAGCCTTTGTTTCTGAAATGGTGATAGCTGGTAGAGTAGATTCATTTCACAATATTTTTTTTATTGTATCTACTGTTTTTATATAGTATATCTGTGAAAGACTACTCCTTAAATAAACGATTCCCATTTTCATTACTGCGTATAACAGCTATAGCGTAAATAAATAAATATGGGACTGTGAAAAGGCCATAAAATGCAGTCAGCGCTCTCTATTATCCAATAGCGGTACTAAATTGCAAATTTAAAAGTAAAACCACCTGTCACGCGCGCCAGCTAACGGGAGATAGCCGAACTGCGTTCATTGAACCCGCGTTCCATTGCGCAACTCGATAGCTCATTACCCTGTACACATGTACGCGCGTTGGCGTTGCATTTCGTGCTACATTGAGCTTTTTGTATGTTAGATCTCACGACGTAATGATAGCAACTCCGCGATGGATAATGAAATAAGGCGAAAACACGAGGCGAATTTCTGGACAAGGCCTTACGGTGCTTTGTAACTCCGAACTGTCACGTTCGCGGCGCGAATTTTAAAAATGGAACGGTATTTTTTTACTGGTTAAAAATAGGTCGCTATTTATGATGATATGTTTTGGGTTACGTTTTTTTTTTTTGAGATTTTTTTTCTAAATAGAAAGTGTGTCGATTTTTTTTCACCAGTCTCATGTTACGGCTTTTATTTACTTTATTGGTCATAGTAGGTTGCGTATTATTATGGTGGTACATATTATGCATTTATGTATGTAGCCATATGAGTCACATCGACGTTTTTAATTATTTAATTTTTTTGAATGGTTGACAAAAAAAAATAAGAAGACGAATTTCTGAAAAGGGACTAGGGAAATTGTTGCTGATAGTGGGTTAACTGGAATCACTTTTCCCGTGCTTTTCCCAATCCTGATAGTCACTGACTTAAGATTAGCGACTAAAATCTACCAACAATATAACTGATCGCTTAACATCCTCTAAATTTTTAACCCATCCAAATACTGACTATGGTCGTCGTTCTTTAACTTGCTCATTAAGTTTTGACACACCATCCGGCTCTCAAGATGACGTTAAGATTGTAGGACAACTGGTCGAAGAAAAAAAAGCCACCGGTCCGGCGAAGACCGGTCGGGGTCAACGACCGCTTTCGGCACGTATAAAAAAAGTACCTAACTACGAATCATTTTGATTGATGTACCTACTTGTCGGATATTTATAGATATTAATGTAAGTAGAAAGATATGAAAAAAAGAGATAGATAAAAATACTACCAGTTTCTGAAACGCATAATAGCAGACTGCCAATCAGCATTGGAGCAGAGTGGCAGAGTATGCTCTAATCCCCTTCGATTGAAGGGAGAACCGTATCCTTGCAGTGGAATGATTATGGGTTGAAATGATGATGTGTTTAATTTGTGCATCATTTTAACAAAAATTCAATTCATAAACATGTAATATGTATAAAAATAAAATACAATGACATTAGATGACATTTAATGTTATCATTATTAAATGGTGCAGTCAGTAACTTACCATTGCCAACATAACAGTAAAAAATATAATAAAATTAAAGTGAAAACGAATTATTTTTGGTTGTAACCTCAGGTCATTGCACTCTATGGTCAAAAAATGCAACGTTTACATAGATGTAGAGATAATGGTCTAGACTTAGCTTTTTTAGGTCTTACATGTAGGTACTTAGATAAATAAAGGTGTAATAAAATGAATTGTACACAATTCATTCATACAGATTACCACGATTTAAATGCTCGAAAACAAAAAAGTTTAACAAAGACAGAACTAATTTTGCACATTTTTTTTAGTACCATAGTCATTTTGTCGTCTACTTTTATTCCTACCATTTTAAGTTTCTTGCCAGTCCTTTTTGGTACAAATCTGCCGTCCGAACTGGTGGTAGAAAACAGATGTGACCATTCGAAAGATCTTCAATAGGCCTATTTGAACATTTGAATAAAAATATTTGACTTTGACTTCGTCTTACTTCTCCTTGGTCAACTTCACAAGTATAGTGTAGAGGGCGGTTAAATCGCCAATACTAAAATTATTTTTATTTATTTATTTTTAAGAACTTGTTAAACATATAATTGTATAAAATATGGCCATTAACTATATATTTTTTTAATTACCAAAGACAAAAACATGCGAACGTATCTGGTATGGCATAGACAAATATTTTTTTCTCCGACACGGGCGGTCTCACGGGCGTATGAAACGCGTCCATATAACGGCTTAAGCGCACAGTTACGCTGTATGTGGGTGAGGCGAAGAGCACCGTTAGCCTACGTCACTACGCTAGTGATGCGACATCGGGGGTGTGTTGTCGATGGTCTGGCACGATGACGATGACGGTGTGACCTATTTTTGGTGTGACATTGAATATTGACACAAGAGTTTTTTTAATTCGTTTATAGACCGTTCACTTTATCAGCTTTTATCAACAAAAGTTGAAAATTGTAGAGACTTTTATTTTCTTGGATAATAAAAGCGTGGAACCGTGATATAGTATTATTAATCAATCATTCATTATAGCTACTTTTTAATATACTTAGATACATAATTGTTGTCCACATAGTAGAGACACTCGCTGAAGAAAACAATAATTGGGATATATGGAAAAATTGCCAAAGTAATTAGACTAGACCGTTAGCTCTTAATTATGTAATAACAAATTAGTAACTACTACTTTTTTAAGCTTTTTAGATGACCATGGACCAAGTTTTTTAAAATTGAGCATTTGTGAAAAAAAAATTGTAAGTTAATCTAAAAGGTTTGAAAACTATCGACCCCAAAAGCCTTATCGATAAATATGTTATCGTGTCACGTCACTATTTCGAGTACCGTTCGCTACGTCACGAAGAAAGGGATTGTGGCAACGGTAAACCGAGGGCCTTGCCGTATCGCTAGCCCGTCGCCAAACTGTCGCTTTTCTGTCGCTATACCCCGTACCATGCAATCAGATTAATTTGTAATATTGTCACGTGTACAAACTATTTTGGTACAGGGTAATTTATTCCCTATTTATTCGAATTGGGTCAGTAGTAGTATTATTGTTTATATGACCTCTTTTGTCTGAGCTTTTTTTTGTTTATTTTTTGTTTAGGAGTCACTGAAAGTTTTGGAAGTTTCCAATAAAAGGAACATTACTAACACGTAAGTATCTTCTCCATGGTAAGAACCTATTCCATGAAGAAGATACTTTCATGACGTATTCATATAGGTACTTTTATTTATAGAATCCGGAATTACTTTTAGATTCATGATACGTTTAATGTCGTATAACATATTTTTAACTAAGTTTCACGTATTACGCTAACAGATTTCATATGAACTGAAAAAATACAAATAACATTTTGGTGACAAGTGGTATAAAACGTTGATCAATAATGTTTTTTTAATTTTTTTTTTATAAAATTTACTTAATTTGAGATACGACTAAATTACTTTTAATTCAAAAGGAAAAACGGAACCCTTAAGGATCACTTAGTTATCCGTCTGTCTGTTAATTCTGTTAAAAAGAATCTCAGGAACGCATGGAGCGATTGACCTGAAAAAATCTTATCCTAAGATCTTCAGTCTCTTGCACCAAAGATTTTTTTTTTTAAAGTGAACACAAAAAATATATATTTCGGGGTATATGTTTCGCTTTTCATACAAATCGCAAGACAACCTCAATAGAGCACTTCCCGAAAATCATCCCGAGAACGACAACAGTGAATACGCGAGTAGAACCGAAGGCGTCATTTAGTTCTATAACATCAAATAAATGTTCATTTTATTACGATCTGTGTCATTGACGTTAAGACGAAAATAACGGTGTCAAAGAGTAACGAACTTTGGCAAAAGTGAATTTTTAACTGTGATTCGTAACCTGAGCAGATATGAAAGGAAGTGTTTATAATACTTTGAATAATATTTTTTTGTTACAAAGTAATAATACCATTGTTTTTGTAGAAAAAAAGATATTTAGATTACAACATTATCAAAATAAATTAATAAAAGAGCTCCACTTTTGGGGGTTGGGAGTGTTGGCAACGTGTGAGTGATAACCCCGGTATTGCAAGCGTATATAGGCTACGGTGATGCTTACCATCAGGCGGGCCGTATGCTTGTTTGCCAACTTTGTGGTATAAAAAAAATCTTTAAAGAAATGTTGTAAGTTTTTGCTTATACATAATATTGGTCAAATTGAAAGAAGACCCCCGTATCCTTGGGATGATTATGGGTTGATATGATAATGATTATAGATCGTTCGTAGTTATTTTGCCTCTGACAGATATAAAAACAGGTTTAAATCACTCAAAACAAGAGCGGTCCGTGTTGATTAAGGGCTAACAGCTCGAGTAGTCCGTCTATATCGGCTGACACATTATCTCTGCTACAGAATTATATCTGTGACACTAATTTTGAGTGTTTTATACCTGTTTTTACATCTGTCAGAGGCAAAATAACTGTGAACGGTGTTTAGTTATCCGTTTTCCGTAGTTACCAGAAGTAGCTAGAGACATTTTTTTTTTTTTTACTTATCGGCTTCTCCATTCTTGTTCTTTGCAATTTAGCCAAAGACAAGTAAAAAGCGGCAACGCATTCATGTAGTGGGTTAAGTCTGTATCGGCTCAGTATAGTCTTTAAACCGAGATGCCCCGAAGAGAGATGATAGCAATATTTCTTTGGAAAAGATAGATTTTGAAGGCAACACGATGATGCACTTTTGGTCCCTGATCATAAACACCAATCACTAATGCTCTTTGACCAATGTTTGCTATAAATTACGCTATGAAAACCATGAATCGAAACAAATATTATTTTTATTACAAACTCAAGTTGATATTTATTTATTTATTCTTTATTGCAGAAAAGAAAACTTCGATTGGCGGACTTAATGCCTAAAGGCATTCTCTCTCTACCATTCAACCATCGGGTAAGGCAGAAAATATTGTTGGCCGGGTAAAGTTAAAAGCAAGTATCTAATCTACTGGTTACCTAAGAACTTATTATATTATCGTTTGACGTATGATATTATCGTAGGCGTCTAAAATCTTAGCTTGATGCTTAATTAATGTAGAATTAAGATTAAAGTTTCAACAACTGGCTGAAAATCTAACTTTTTTCTGCGAAAAAAAAAGAAAAACGAATTCAATTCTTTTTTTTTTTCGAATTTTTTGTTTCCTTTTTTATCCCATACATGTTAGTAAAATTTTGTAGAAAGTGACACGAATCCATTTCTGAATTTATCTGTCAGAATAGATCATGAAATTCAAATACACAGTGTAGTCAAGAATTTTGTTTTACATAAGTAGAAAATAACTTCGTTTACTTTGAATATTACTTTTTTACAAACGCGAAATTACCTTTTTGATGTTTTGTACAATCAGCCATTGAAATAGGTGACCAGGGTCCATCAACAAAGAATAATGTTATGTTGCATTGATAGGAATGATATGAAACTGTTAGGTAATCATAAATAACGTAGAGCTGGCTAGTATGACTTTTTTTTAAATAAAAAAATACTGAGTTTTTTTTTTAATTTACTTTTGGCAGCCAGTTACCCTATTCTAAAGCTCTAAAGGCGCCAAAAGCAATCCCTTCCTTCGGATTGGAATATTGAATTTGAAAACAGTAAACAAAAAAGCTTTTTTCTCCCTCAATTGTAATTCTAAACCATATCGAAAATAATTTCGGTTTATTAAAATTGATAAATAAATAAAAGTTGACAAAGTATTTGTCATTGTTATCGATTTAAATGAATTCTGTAATTTCGATTACTTTGCACAATTTTCTATACATCGATGACGTCATAAATTTATTTTAAAGAAATCTTATTATAATTACATACTTAATGTATCTCTTTATGTTGTTTTATAATATTATGAGCCCTTTTCGATTATATTTTTATTTCGATATAATTTTCAGTACTTTATTTTCATACACAATATTTCTAGTAATAATATCTTTTTGTTTGTTAATAATTTAAAAAAACATACCTCGTATAGTGCTGGGCATTTTGATAAGAAATCCTTTATAAAAAACACACGTACAAAAATTCAATAGTCACCAATAAACACAGTATTATCCTTTTTCGGACATGTTCACAACACTATTAAGCACTATTAAAAAAATTTGACATCGACAATTATTTTCCCGCTTAGTCAGCTGTCAATGTCAAATTTCCCGCGCATTTAGCCCCGGCATACGTCCTAGTGACGGGCTGTGGCGATTGCTTATGCTTTTTTCGTGGCGGCGCGCACTGAGTTGCTACGTGTAACTGTAATTTTTTTCGTGATGCCGTGTCTTAACGGTGAGGTTTGAGGCCGGTTCTTCCATCGGTGGATCTTCATACTATAGAATCAATTGGCGTTCGATGAATTCGAGCTAAATGGGGTTTACTGCCATTTGGCTTGCGTCCTGGTTGAGGTGGAAAATTTATTTGCTCAAGTTTTCTTGTTTGATGTATGTGTTCTTTAGGGTTGAGAGTTTTAGTAGATAGATAGAATATTCTTTATTTGTAACTAGCGAAACCCGCGCAACTTCGTCTGCGTGTATCCCGTTTTCCCGTGGGAATGTATTATGTATTATTAATTTTTAAAAAAACACATCAAAATCCATTGCGCAGTATTAAAGTTCTAAGCATTCATAAGGACAGACAGACAAACTTCATTTTATACACTACTAGCGAAACCCGCGCAACTTCGTTTGCGTGTATCACGCTTTCCCGTGGGAATTTTGGAATGTATGATACTTTAAAACCTTCCCCTTGAATCACTCTATCAATTAAAAAAAACCGCATCAAAATCCGTTGCGTAGTTTTAAAGATTTAAGCATACAAAGGGACATAGGGACAGAAAAAGCGACTTTGTTTTATACTATGTAGTGATATTGTAAAGATACACATTATTAGTACACACTATATATGGATAGCTTATACACTAGTGTAATAGCAACAAGGCGGCCTTATTGCTAAAAGTAGAATTTCTTTATGGATGTATGTTCCACCTTTCAAAGTTAATTTTTAAAATGAAAGCCCTGACTAATCAGCACCCGTCCCCTAACTTTTGGACCTAGAAAGTTGAAATTTTGCACAGAGATTCATATAAGAATCTGATGTGGACCACAAATGAAATGGTTCTTTTACAATAATTCACTTACAGTGAGTCTAAAACGAATACTCTGTATGTTAAATGATAATGATCATGCGACATCCAAAATTTTCAATTATATATTTTTTGCAGTCTCTCTCACCAAATAAATAAGAGACCCTGAATCCGAATCAATCCGAAAAATCTGTGAGTAAGATGTGTAACTAATCATATCTATTAACGACTATATATATATCTATCTGTTTTCTATGCGGTCGACCTAGCGCATTTCATAGGCCAATGCCCTACCACTCCAATAAAAAAATGGATATTTTGTAAGAAAAAAATAACAAACAACCTAACTTATAATTATGAATAATAAAACAACTAATAAGTTTCAGCAAAACGTCGACCCTATAGACCCCTATATTGGCCGTCAAGTTGTTTTGTTCGTTAGTTTTATTGGTTTCTATTGAAAAACAACTTCTGAAACTTACGTATTACTTTACATCAATGTAAATTTAACCTGATTTTAATTTACTTTATAAAGTATTCTAAAAATACTTTGACGACCTCCGTGGCGTAATGGTTAGTTACCACGCCAGACTGCCACCCAGGAGGTCCCGGGTTCGATCCCCGGTCGGGTTATGATGAAAAACGAACTTTTTCTGATTGGCCTCGGGTCTTGGATGTTTATCTATATACCTATGTATTTGTTATAAAATATAATATCGTTGAGTTAGTATCCCATAACACAAGTTTCGAACTTACTTTGGGGCTAGCTCAATCTGTATGAATTGTCCATATATATATATTTATTTATTTATTAATATTTTAATAAAATATTATGCTACTAAAGTCCCCAACAGGTCATTGCCAATTGGAAATATGATTTTCCCACAACCCTACAACGTAGATGGAGAAAGGTAGGGCACAGCGGATAATCCGCTCAAATCGGAGCAGCCCGTCTGAGAAAGGACCTCCACCTTACAGAAGATCGTAGCCAAATAGCAATGGTCTTGGCTATGTTGTGTTCCTACGGTGAGTAAGGTCTCCAGAGCTCCACTTGGCGGGTTTGGGAGGGTTGGCAACGCGTGAGTGGTACCCCCGGTATTGCAAGCGTCTATAGGCTACGGTGACGGCTTACCATCAGCCCGGCTGTTTGCCACTTTTGTGGTATAAACATAGATGGATTTTTCGATATTCCCACTGGAAAGCGGGCTAGACGCAAACGAACTTGCGCGAGTATCCCTAGAATTCAATGAGCAGTGAGCTCATTGGGGTCTCGGATGGTAATTTATAAAGTTTTTTAATTCGCAAAAAAAATAATTAGAAACGTATTACGATACAATATACTTCGTTGCTGTTAAGAGAAGTTCGTAGGATCATCCCTACTATGGAATTCCTCATGATCACCTCGTAGGGTCATCCCGTGTGATAATAGTTTTGAGTGGTTATTCTCAATCTGTATTCGCCATTGGTAATCTAAATATTCTAATTCGTGTTCCGAATTTATGCGTGAAAAACCAGCCATGTGTATTTGCTAAGCGTTGCTTGCTTGGAGACAAATATATCATATTGCTACATGAGAGAACGGGACAAGCCCACCACACATTCCCATTGTGTCTCCTGAACAGCCAGGATGGATCCACAACAGCGACCTCAGATTGACAATAAGCAAAGAAGCTTATTGACGTCCCGGGGGAGGAAACTACAGCTGTCTTGGAACTCACAACGAATTTAATCAGAAAGAAAAAAGACGGAGTAGGAAGTATTGAACATGTTATAGATGAGAGAAATGACATTTGTACTTTGTACACTTCAGAAAGTATTTTTTATAAGTTGATCAATTACGTTACGATAGAAATAGAAATGAAATGGACATTTATTTGCCAGAAACATGTAGTACAAAAAAAGGTGTTACATTCAAATATGTAGTTTCAATCTTCTGCCATAAAACATGACATGCAAATTAACAATTAATAAAATATAATAATAATATTATAATTAACATTTCCATTTACTTAATAAATAAATCATAAATCTAATAAAGTATCAATATTATTAATCCATGAAATCATTCAGCTTGTAAAAACTCCTCTCAAGCAACCAGAGTTTTAATTTAATTTTGATATCGAAGAGGTAGACATATTTTCCTCACAACGTGTGTCGCCATGACAGCGTCAATTGCCCCTAAACTTCTAGACCCGGAGAGGCAAAAAAAATTTTTTCCCTATAAAACAATTATTCAAGCTCTTTGTTAGCACAGTTAATATGGGTAAACGTGCCAAACTACAGCGTCTCTGGTTGGTGGACAGACGGACATGGCAAAAAAAGGATTCCTAATTTACTACGGACCTCAAAAAATTACATTAACACAAGCAAAACCGTATGTATAAAGCTGTATAATAAAATCTAACGGGTGCAACATTGTTAATATTATTTAATGAATGTGTATTTTCCTACGTCTAACAAAGTGAATGGTCATAGCTTGTTTTAACGGTTGTTTAAGATCATAAAGCTGGTATAGTCAATGCCGGATGATGTCTGGGAGCCGGATTAGTCGGCGTTGAAGCTGTAAAAGATATCATATAATCTTACCGTTTCACAAAAAAAGCGAATGACACAATTGTAATAGTAATAGTATCAAGAGAGGTAGGTAAATTGGAGCAGTCCGTCTGGGGAAGGACCTCCACCTTACAGAAGATAGCCAAATAGCATTGGTCTCGCTCGGCCATGTTGTGTTCCTACGGTGAGTCAGGTCTTCAGATCAGAGCTCCACTTTTTACAGGGTTGGCGACGCGCGAGTGGTACCCCCGGTATTGTAAGCGTCCATAAGCTACGATGACGCTCACCATCAGGTGGGTCGTATGCTTGTTTGCCATATTAGTGGTATATAAAAGGTAGAAGGGGAAGGCCGAGAAGAACACATGGATCAAGCAAGAGTTAAGGAAAAAACAGGCGTTGTGTCTAATAGAGAGGTGAAACAGCTGGCACAAGACCACAAGACAGAGGAAAATGCAGGCTGCTACACCGACAAGAGCGCAGACAAGAGATACATAATGTCATTTTGATGTCAATATAATGTTGATTACAAGTTGACATGGTTTTTAAATGCATTTTTTGGGAGAGCTTAATACGAAAGTCTGTAATGTCAAGTTAACATCAAAACGACATCAAAGCGACATTGCACTGGGTACGCTGCACAAAGTACGTGTGCCAGGTGTCTTAAATCCTAACTAATATTATAAATGAGAAAGTGAGTTTGTTTGTTTGTTACACGCCTTTCACTTCTTTCCTTTAAGTGTGCCATTCCAATGGGAAAATACTTTTTCTACTATAGATGGCGCTGCAATTCGCAATTGCCGGCCAACAGATGGCGCCACAAGTCGCGCAATACATGATCTTAATCATAAAATTAACCGCGTGCAAAAGCTATTTAACTATATTTGTATTTTATTTTATTAATTCAAATAATTATGTATTCTGTGAATCTTTTTATGTAATTTATTTTATTATTCTAATTGTCAAATTTTGGAAAAAATGGACTTAGTCTGAAATAAATGGATTTTGTATTATTTTATTTTAGAAGAAAAGTTGATGCGTTCTACCGACTCCTGCCGCGAAGCTCGGCTCGGTCCGACAAGTGTACCGTCAACCGTGAGCTGTGATTGCAGTGAGTCATCCTTCTTGTGATATGGGGACCAGACAACGGAATTAGTGAAGTTTAGCCCGTTTAGGAGTCTGCATCATGGGGCTTCTTGCAGACATATTGCTGTGGTGTGGGCGTGGGCCCAGCCGGGCTAACATGAAAAACGCGTCAAAATTTTCTCGCTCCGCTCTGCCAATAGCGTATCTCGGTTATGTCTACAGTAGACAAAACAGGCATTGCTATTGACGAAGGAGCTTTGTCGCGTGCGAGAAACTATCTCAAGTGTAAGACTGGCTGGAATAGATTCCTAGGCCATCAGAATCAGAAGCAAACCACAAATTACAAAAATTATAGGTTTGTAATTTTCGGCCTCAGATTAATAACATAAAGAGGGAATCCCTGCACCCGTTTTGATACACCTCAAGTGCCAGTCTGGCACCAAACGCCGAACTTTGCCGAACCGCTTCGTAGTTGCTAGTTGTCGATGTCAAAGCGCGCCAAACGCTCTCCCGGAACAAAAAAAATATGGCGGTTTGCGCTATTAAATCGTGTCACAACACAACACGTCTGAAAAACAAAAGAAATGTAATGATATCACTTTTCACAGGAAAGTTTTAAATATTTCATAGTATTTTGTAGTTAATTATGAAAAAGAAACAATACGATTTTAGCGTATTATTTTAATGCTCGGTGTTGCCCAATTGTGAAAATAGCTTCCCATTTTAACTATTTTTATTGCTTTGACTGATTAATTTTAAAACAGTTTCTGCTGGTTCTGATATTTACGTAGGTATGTGACACGTTCTCTAATGAAAGTCCTTGTGAATTTACGATATCATATAGGTACCTAAAATTTTGTTACTTGAAAGTTGAGAAATGTAAACAAACTCTATTTATTTCCCCGCTTTTTGGAAACCTCCATTAGCAACATTCCGGAAGTGTCAAGTGCATGTTACCAAATACTATAGAAGACTAATACGCACAGCTCTTGACGTTTCTCATACAATGACTTGGCAACCTCCGTTCACCTCATGCCGCTAGGGGCGCTATAACATTTTGCATACAAAACGCACAAAAGTTTTGAAATCGTTCACCTCATGCCGCCCTCATGCCGTAGGGGCGCTAGTGTCGCGTCTTGCCCGAATTCTTCCAAAGCTGTGCGTATTAGACTTCTATAGTATTTGATGTTACCGACATGTCATCAAGCGTTTAGCGATTCACTTTTGACAGAGCGCTTTTTTTTTATTTTAATTATAATAGTCAGGAAAATGCATTACTGCATGTCCCGCCGCTGGGGAAGCGACGGGGGTCGGTCGGGCTCCCCCTTAACCACTTGGGTATACCGACTAAAAACCTGACTGACTGCCACCTCATCCGCCTAGATGGGCGGGGCCACGGGAACTAAGATACATCCGTGACCCCGCCGGCGGTTGTCCGAAGACCCACTCGTTGGGCTACGGCACGGTTGGCGGCGCGCACAAGACTAGGCGCGCCGCAACACTCGGGGACTTCCGTTCCAATGGGCGGCGGTTTCCCCAACCGCCGCCCGGAAGCCCCCGTTAGGGTGGCAGTCGCCGGGCATAGGCCAAACGCCTGCCGCCCAGTCTTTTCCGGCGGAGCGGGGGGGCGGATGGATCCACTTCCCTCACCCGCTCCGCGGCCTCCTTCTGCGTCATTACTTCGCCGCAGAAGGAGGCCATCGCATCCCACGACCTCTCGCTCTCGACCATCTGTTTGACAACAGCCGGGAGCGAGAGGTCATCACCAACAACCGCCACGAGCGCGGCGCGAGGCACAGCCCACGCCGGGCAATCCTCGAGCGTGTGCTGCGCCGTATCCTCCGCGCAGCCGCACTCGTGGCACTCCGCTCTCTCCTCTCTTTTAGCCACGTTGTGCAGGTACCAACCAAAACACCCATGGCCGGACAGCACCTGCACAACGTGGTAATCAAGCGCACCGTGGCGCCTCCCTATCCAATTTTTTTGTATGACCCCACTCCATCTAGTAAGTTATTAATGTAAGTTGTAGCAAATACTATAGACGAGTAATACGCACAGCTTCGGAAGAATTCGGGCAAGACGCGACACTAGCGCCCCTACGGCATGAGGGCGGCATGAGGTGAACGATTTCAAAACTTTTGTATGCAAAATGTTATAGCGCCCCTAGCGGCATGAGATGAACGGAGGTTGCCAAGTCATTGTATGAGAAACGTCAAGAGCTGTGCGTATTACTCGTCTATAGTATTTGGTCACACTATATTAGATTAATATATTTTTGTACGACTGTTTTATTTATTTAAACTTTATTGACCTCATTATATGGGTACATAAGGCGGACTTAACGCTAAAAAGCATTAGCTGTTTGTACCAAATATATTTTTTTATAAATTACAAAGCCATAAATTGCAAAAAAATATTGCTCATTTAAAATCACCTATAGAACAATACTTCTCGCGAAAATTATGCTGTATTGTCAAAAAAGAAAATAATAAAGATCGAATCTTATCGATTTAAAAAAAAGAAAAGGAAATTCCGATAAAATTCAAAAATCTTCTGACGAGATTCCCGCGTAAACAAAACACCTGAGAGGTCAACGAACCCAACGGTACCGTGCGACTTGTCTGATCCAGTTGGACTACGTTGTTATGACGTCACTTTAGTTACTCTACATTACCATAGATGGCGCTTCGTCGCTAATTAAAATTGAGACGAACAGTAGGTGTCAATGATCTGTTTGTTGCCGTCGGTTTAATTTATGCAATGATTAATAAAAATTCTTTCGAGGCTATAAAATCTTGTCATATTTCAATACATATTAAAAATTTTAATGAATAAAATTCTTTAATGAATGGATATTTTTTTACAGTTTTTTTTTTTAAGTTCCATAATATTAAGCACATTTTTTTATGTTTTACGTGTTGCTTAATTTTCTGAATATTTTAAATTAAATTATACATTTATTTTAATCTTAGACTTAAAAGTACTAACGCCCAACCTTATTACGCCATCTATTGCCAAGTAGCAGAACTAATATAACCAGCGCCATCTCTACTTTAACTAAGTAACTAAGGAGTAAGCTTTATTAAATCACGTGAAATTACCAATAGATGTCACTAGTAGTAGATTTTGTTTGTCATAATTTTATTTTATTCCAGCTTTGGCATCTCATTCACTTGAAGTATCTTGTTCATGATTTAATTTATTTACTAGAAATTAATGATTGTGTGAGTTATTACGTGTTATTTATTTGTTCTTTAGTGTCAAATACAGGTAAGTCGAACAAAATATCTTGATATTTATATTTCTTTGTTCATAAAAATGCAAAAATAAGATCGAATGCCACCTACTGTAGTTGATTGATAGCTGTATAATTTATAACATAAATTTCCCGTTTTGTTCTTATTCAATATCGTAATATTTATGTTTATTTTCATTGTTATTTAGAAATAACCTAATTTTATATTGAAATAACAGTTCAAATTGTGTTATTATTATTACTAACAAGCCATTACAAAGACTTGACATCAAGAATCGTCTCAAATGACACAGTAATCATAAATTTTGCAATTACGGAACATTGAAGATGTTAATCTATTTTTATTGTTCTATTATACATAGCTTAGATTTATGTACCTACTAGCAAAGAGTATTAAGTTGGGTAGATAATTTAGTCATATTGGGTTAGAGAATCGTGCTAAGGGGACATTTTATTAAAGTTTGACGATAATGAATTATACCTACTTAAATATTAAGGGCGAATCTGATCATTTTGTTTAGTTACTTTGTAATCACTTCGAAACCCTTATTTATACATAATACATAAACGTACGTTAGTACATAAACATATCTCGATGAATAAACGATTTTTCTTTAGTGACTAAGTAATTTACACTATTTAGTTACCTATTAGGACAGGCGGACATACTTATTGCTAAACTAAGGCGACTCCCTGACATTAAAGCCCGGAATCGCATAGTTGCAAACAGCATCCAAAATCCAAATCTATATAGCGGCGTAGGTATTTAGCCATTCTAGGTATTATCTTACATTATTTATCGTGGTTTTGAAGGCGATAGACAGCATCGGAAAGACTGCTTTGTTTATTAAACCCACTAGGTAAGTAAATGTAAGGCCATAAACTCGAAGTCAGCCAACATCCTATTCAGTATTCAGATCTTTTTATAGATAGAAGGGTAAATTTTCTGTTAAATAATCTATCTGGAACAAATCAGATAAAACCATTTCTAAAAACAAATTGTAAACGAAAACAAAAACTTCAATTTTGCGAAAAATGTAATTAAAAACGGTCAAATCCATCAAAAAAAGGAAAATGTATCGACAGTATAAATAAAAAGACTTATAAGTACCCCTTAATAGGGTAAACACCGGTCGTATATTTGTCCTTTTCGCGCACATAGTGATTTTGTATATTCCTCCCGTTCTCACATCTCACTGCCCCTCAGACGTGTGACATCCCTGCGGGCTTAACTCTGCGGCTTTAGGGATGGCGACGCTTTATTTTAAGCAAATTAAATTTAGTTATTTCTGTTTTAATTAAATTGTTTAATTGTTGATTTAAACACTATATTCGACACCCGCAAATTCGGTTGCGTGTATCCCGTGGGTATAAAAAAAATCCCGTCACGCCTAATTCCACTAGCCGTAAGTTTTTTATTTTGTAATAGCTTGGTGACCGCGTTTTTTCCCGCGAAATCCCGTAGTTCCCGTTCCTGTACTGGATCCAGGATTAAAATGATTCTCTTTGTTAATCCATATCTACCTATCTGCGTACCAATTTCAAGAAAATCAGCAGCCGTTTGTGATAGTGTAACAAACATACACAAATCCATAAATACAAATTTTATCGTTTATGTTAATATTAAGAAGATTCGTATGTGAACAGAAACGACGAAAATCTATAATATTATATAAAATGCTTTATCCTGCATGAGTGACGGATCAACGCACAGCCTAAACCATAGATTTAGTTTTTTTTTTCGCTACGCAAAGCCTAAACCGCTGATCGTAGAGACCTGAAAATTGCGAGTGTTCTTTGTTTGAGTTGGCATTCGATCAGAAATAATTTTTCCCAGTTTGAATTATCTCCTAGCCCCTACTTTTTATACCTAGTTTTATATTGTAAAACAATATTTTAGTTTACGATATAGACCACCCTAGACCTCATCTCCGCTTAACATCAGGCAAGATTGTGGTCAAATGCACTCAAATCTAAAAAAAAAATTATAGGAAAGGTGTAGTTTTCTTTTGCCATTTTCTTTACCAGTTGTCATTTTGCTTTTATTTCCAAAATGGTTAGCTTAGAGTAGATTAAATTACACAAATCATTTATTACTGTATGTATCAACAGGCCATTTACGTCGAAGTGCTGGTAGGATTAATAAAGATGTGATGTGCGAAATTATTTCCTGTAAATCTACTGTCAAAGTAAATGATTTTATTTTATTTATTTTTATATTACTCTCTGACGAGAGAAAGTGTCAAGACCTATTCTCTGAATAAACGTTTTGATTCTGGAATCTTCGGAATTCCCACGGGAAAGCGGAAGACACGAAAACGAAATTGCGCGGGCTTCGCTAGTCTGGTGTAACATAAATTTAAACGTTTTTAAGAGTCGCCAACCCTGCCGCGGCCGCCCCTCTAGCATAAAATCAATATTTATGGGTACAATATATTTCACCTCTGGTTGTTAGTAGGTATGCTGTCTCTTATTCCATCCAGTATCGATTGTCGCTCTTGGGTTAATCCCATCTCGGAGCATAGACTACTATTGTCTATGTATCTATGACT
Organism: Endotricha flammealis; assembly: GCA_905163395.2. Classification (NCBI taxonomy): domain Eukaryota; kingdom Metazoa; phylum Arthropoda; class Insecta; order Lepidoptera; family Pyralidae; genus Endotricha; species Endotricha flammealis. The sequence goes on from LR990883.1 coordinate 4,570,936, forward strand.
TATTATCTTATGGCTACTCTTCACGACCGCTTTACATTGTATTTATTTTAATCTGTACTATTATTATAAAGAGGTAAAGTATGCGAGGATGTAGCGTAGTCTATGGATTCACTGAACGGAGAAAACTACGACGAATCATGTTTTTAATACTACGAAATCTTTGAAAAATAATGTAATTTTCTATTACAAATTTTACTTTTCTAAAGTAGGTATTCTTTAATTGAGTACCAATTAGTTTATTTAGAAATAAATTGTCTTAATGGGTAACCTAGTGAAAAGTGGTCACTCTCCGAACGTCTAAAAATGGATGTAATGGACAAAAATGGCCGTAACCGGTTTTCTTTCGCCATTTCTTTTACCGGTGGTAATTTTGCTTTGTTTCCGAAATGGTGGTAGTTTATAGAGTAACCTATCAATTTTATAATGATAATTATGTTGTTGACGTATCTAAGTGCCCACGAAGACTTGCAGAATAAAATATTTGTGACTTTAAACATGACCGTACTCACCGAAGGAATGGTCAATATTCTGTGAGATGGTACTTCCCCGGATGAGTGGGCATATTTCATAAATGCTCATCATATCAACCCATAATCACACTGCAATCCCTGCAGTCCCTGCAGTATGATTGAGTTTTTTTTATATCACTATGGTGGCAAACAAGCATACGGCCGGCTGATGGTAAGCAGTCACGGTAGCATATGGACGCTTGCAATACCGGGGGTATCACTCGCGTGTTGCCGACCCTGTAAAAAGTGGAGTTCTGGAGACCTTACTTACCGTAGGAACACAGCATGGCCGAGACTAATGCTATTTGGCTACGATCTTCTGTAAGGAGATCCTTCGGATTATCCGCTGTGCTCTACCTGTCCCTGAGTTGTATAAATGAAATGAAATCGTTTATTTCAGAAATTAGACCTTCACAGGCACTTTTTCTTGTCATTTACAACTTGTTTAAATAAAGAAAATAAACTACGTTATATACTACCACCATTTCGGACACAAGCAAAATGGCAACCGGTAAAAAGAAATGGCGAAAGAAAACCGGTTACGGCCTTTTTTGTCATTTTGTACTTTTTTTTCTCTCCTTTTTTTTCCACTTATTAATTACAATGTAGGTACATTAAAATTTATAAGAAGAATACGCGGAATGTTATACACAGTGGAGTGGAATGAACAAGTCTTGACATTGACGTTGCTTAGTTCGTTTGAGTACGACACACAGCGATGCCATGCCATCGAGCTCCTCATTTATCATCAAAAAAAGCTCTATCATGAGTTTCTTTCGCCATTTTGTTAGTGGTCATTTTGCTTTGTTTCCGAAATGGTGGTAGTTTATAGAGTAGCTTATCATTACATCCCTCATCTGACGACCTCCGTGGCGTAATGGTAAGCACGCCAGACCGCTACCCAGGAGGTCCCTGGGTTCGATCCCCGGTCGGGGCATGATGAAAACGAACTTTTTCTGATTGGCCTCGGCTCTTGGATGTTTATCTATATATGTATTTGTTGTATAATATCGTTGAGTTAGTATCCCATAACACAAGTCTCGAACTTACTTTGGGGCTCGCTCAATCTGTATGAATTGTCCCTATATATATATTTATTACATAGTATAAAATGAAGTCGCTTTTGCTGTCTATCTGTGCGTCTGTATGTCCCTATGTATGCTTAAATCTTTAAAACTACGCAAAAGATTTTGATGCAGTTTATATCAATAGAGTGATTTAAGAGGAAGTTTTATCTATACATATAATAAAACAGTAGACCCCGATATGTCTGTACATTGGACATATTTGGCAAAAATGGATAAGGAACAGTTAGAGTAAGGTAATAAAAGCAAAAAATTTTTTTTTTGTCTGTCTGTCTGTTTGAACGCGCACATCTTCTAAGTTACTGAACTGATTTTAATGCTGTTTTCACAGGAAGATAGAACTCGGGATGGAGCAGAATATAAGATTTGTTTCATTTAAATCGCATGTGAGGAAAAGGTGTTATCCTTATTTTAACATTTCACGCGGATGAAGTCGCGGGTAACAGCTCGTATCTATTATTATATAGAATATATTTCTAAATTCCCACGGGAAAGCGGGTTATACGCAAACGAAGTTGGGCGGGTTTCGCTAGTAGAATATCCTTCCTACAAATATTATAAAGGCGAAAGTTATGTGTATGTTTGTTACTTCTTCACGCTCAAATGGCTGGACCAATATGTATGATATTTGGTATGTAGGTAGCTGATACCTTGGATTAACACATAGGGTACTTTTTATCCCGAAAAGTACGCGATTCCCGTAGGATTTCATCAAAAGTCTGATATAGATGGCGCTGCTGTGCATAAATAAATACACACGAACGAAGTTGCGCGGGTTTCAATAGTATAATATGTAGTAGTAAAATGTTGTGCCCAACAGCGTCCAATGTTACTACCTTACCTTAGCGTTATAATTATGTAACTATGTACAAAATGAAAAGAGAACGCTTTAGGCTTCATGTAGAGACGCCGGAGATGCGTCGGAACCGCACCGGCGCCGGAACGGAACGCAAAATGGTGTATACGAAAAAGAAACACACCGGCGCCGCACCGGTGCCGCATAAAGCCGCCGTAAACAGTGTGTGTATATGCGATTATTCCTCATTTTTGCGGCGCCAGTGCGATTTTTCTAAGTTTACACCATTTTGCGTTCCGGCGCCAGTGCCGTTCCGGCGCATCTCCGGCGTCGCCTACCCCACTCTCTGAAGAAACAGTTTCATTTGATCGATCTAAAAATATTCTTATTTCGCCCTTGTTTTACTCGAGGTGCGATTATGTTGGATTAATGTGATGTCACCCTATTCTTCGAAGTCGGCAGCTGCGTCATATCTTGTTACATGCAAAAACTGCAATGCGTGCATTTCGCCAGCGTGACACAGCTGAGCTATTTTGTTAACCGACTTTGCGAACAGCTTACTCTTCAATAAAATTAATTTTTTTTTACAAAATAAAACTTAAAACTATACATACAACATTAAGTACTGTTAATACGCGGAATATCAATTTAAATGGTGCAAGTGTAGTGTAGTAATCTATCTATACTAATATTATAACTACTGGACCGATTTCAAAAAGTATTTCACAGTTTGGAAGCTACGATATCCCTGGGTGACATAGGCTATACTTAAGAAAAAAAAATTAATCTATGCTAAAACACGAGCGAACCCGGGGCGGGTGCTAGTTCTATATAATTTCAATGTTAAATTAATGGCAAATCCTAATTATTTCTTAAACTTTTCATTTTACTAACTTCTTATTTGGGTAGTGGACAATCCAATTTGGTGAGTAAGGTCCAGAGCTCCACTTGGGGGGGTTGTGAGTTGGCAACGCGTGAGTGATACCCCCGGTATTGCAAGCGTCTATAGGCTACGATGATGCTAACCATCAGGCGGGCCGTATGCCTGTTTGCCACCTTCGTAACATAAAAAGAAAAATTGGGAGTTAGTAGAGCTGGTAGAGCATATTATACTTATTTGCGAAAATCTACTGCACTGTGATGTAACAGTACAGAGGCTTCTGTACTGTTTTAATTTGCATTACTTCGTTTTGTAGAATCGTTGGTTTACTGTCGTTTACCACAGGTCATGGCAGAATATCAGTGCTTGACTCCCTTAACTGTGAGTTCAAGATTACACTGAGCTAATGACCTTTTTGGATGGCTGCAGCACACATAGGCTGTTACGTGTCTTCGTGTTCTTGTTTTTCTGTACCCATGTTAAATTTTAATATCTAGTGTATTTTGTAATAGTGTATGTGTGTTAAGTTTTTATCCAAATAAAGTTTTATTCTATTCTATTCTATTCTGGTATAGTCTGGTAAAACTACCTAAACGTAACAATTACTAACAATCCAATGCCGATCGAGCGCAATCATTTTCAAGAGTAAGATAATGTATTGTTTTTAATACAATTACACAAAACGTCATCTTATCCTAAAGATAAACGAGGTTTGTACCTGCTTTTGTGATGCCCGATTTCTTTCGTCTTCATTGAAGAATTTTACCTAAGTAAATTATAAATGTGGAATAATGTATACTCTACATTGCGAAGGTGACCGAAGTGAAGTGAAGTCAGACACGAAGTTAGAAGACAAAGCATAAGTTAAGACGTAACACGAAGAACCCAATCTACACTCGTTTTTGTTCAAGTTGGCGAGATTGTAGAGCCCGCATTACATAATATTAAGTAGATTTTTGTGTAGGTAACTATTTTTAACGCTATTGGTTTTCTAAAATAAAATAATCAAATTATGTAATCTGTGACTATGTTACTACCAGTTACTATATTAGTGCTCATTTATTACGTAAAATTACCAGAAAAAAAAACAATTCAAATAAATAGTTTTGCTTTTTAAAAGTCGGTACGGAATTATTGTGATTTTACTTTTTTGAATCAGATGTAGAGTACCTACTCTATGTTTTCTTGGTAGGTGGTAAGCCTTAAAATTGTCTATGTTTCTTGGTAAACTGACCAATGTATCAGTAATTTAAAAAAAACTATGTTTAGAAAAAATATAACTCTATGGTTGGTCAAAACCGAGAGTGTGCTAATAATTCTGTATTACCAATTTATTTTGTTATAATTTTAATTAATTTATGATTGTTTTTATAGTTGTTTTGTTACGGTTCATTCAACTAACCATTCTAATTTTGAATTTTCAATAAAATTTTCTATTCTATTTGAACATAATTATTATACGAAAAAAAATTGTAAGTAATGCGACTTTAAATCTATTCTATTTAGTCGGTTGTCAGCGCTGTCTGCCAACAATCATTGTAAAACCAGCGTAACAGTAAAAAAAACTTGTCTTTTATAGAGAAAGTCTAAGTAACCATTTCCTTTCTCAGCAAAAATATAACATACGTTTAACTGATGGTAAATGGCAAATATATACGGGGTCATTGCACTATCGCCGTCCATACAACTTGACCCGCTTCCCCGCTCTTGTTTTGTGAAAAATGGATCTTGAAGGAGAAGTGTTATGGTGGGACGGGGCTCATGTTATGCTGGTTCCTTTGGACGGAAGCCAGGTTGACATTGTAGAAACCAATATTTTAGTTTATGTCCGTTTTTGTGTTGTTTCAACTGTCTATATCTAATTTAGTTAGTTTTTATTGCAATTTAGTCACTCCGTATTGGTTTTGGATATGTCCCAAATTCATCTTAAAAATGAAACATATTAGGGTATAACAAATAAACATAACATAACAAATGTACAGGCTTTTGTAATGTAAAATTAACATTGTTCATAACCACCATGAATATTCATAGGAACGTAGAAATTTTGATTATTGTTGTTATTCTCGGATTTGCAAAAAAACTATAACTTTTACTTTCAAGTTTCGAATGGAAGTTTTTTTTTACAAACCCGCTTTTTTGAGCGTAGGAATATAAGATAACGTGGAAAGCCGCGGGCAAATAAAAAATAGAGAAACATAGACACTTTTATATCAATCCACAATCATCCCACTGCTGGGATACGGGTCTCCCTTCAATCGAAGGTGATTAGAGCGTACTCTGCCACGCTGCTCCAATGCGGATTGGCAGAGGCCGGTGTTTTCAAACCGCCCTAAGGCCACCGACACTTATTTCTTGATTTTTGTGAACCATAGACAAATAACATTTATAGAAAAATGAAAGTAAAATAATTTATGTTGCAAGTATATTCTTTACAGGAAATAAGTACTTTTACACGTCAAAAATAGCATTTCGACGTGAATGGTCTGTTGAGAAGTGCAGCAAAAATGTATGCATACAAGTAAATGTATGCATTGTATGAATATGAACCCGTTATATAAACGCTGCGGTAAAAAATATTGCACTCGCTTTAGCAAACGCGCATAAACAATTATTTAGTTTTTTTATCTGCCGCGACGCGTAGAAAGAACCTAATACTGCAACACAGGTACGAGATGCGGGGACCGACCGACCGAGAGAGACAAAGCATCGGTTAACTCAGTACGATAACATGGACATTACTGTTTCTTTCCATCCACCCCACAGTGCCGTCAATCGATACAATAAACGACATCAAAAGCGACTGACAAAATACAACCGCCATTTCACCAAACTAACACGAAATTGGTGACATTTACGCGGGAAATAACATTACCGTTGTGTCAAACGGGAAAAATTAGCCTAAAAATGTGTGCAATATGTCAATATAGCGTCTAATGTAGGCAGGACGCGGTATCGGTTAGGCTTTGAGCTGCGAGGGACGCTCGACTCGGTAATCTGTAATCAAAATGGTAGCCGGCCGTCGCTCGCCGCCATCTTAGGTCCGCTACGGCGCGCCGTCCGCACGGAGAATTTGGAAAATTGGTGCTTTTTTTTATAAAGAGAGCAATACAAGAGGTCGGTAGGCAGAGGACAGGGGAGGGGGCACGGTGTGAAGGGAAAGAACTGAGGACGCGAGTGAGGTGAACAGTCGCGAGATATGTACGGAGATTTATTAGTAATCGGTTGTGCGTTCTCACATGGTATCCGGACTCGAGATTTGTCTAAACATTTCGTAACATTTTTTCAAAATTAGTACCTAGTTGTACTTGATTATGAAAATCATGAAAATGTTAATAAATCAGAAATCTTTTTAGTTTTTTTATTTTTTTATTTTGAGCTATTGTTTTGTTTTTGTCATGATAGATTTTTAATAAAAAAATAAGTTTTACTATTAAAATGTATTCGTTAGTTTGGCAAATTAGAATATGTATCAACAAAATACACAATAACAACTACAAACGAAATAATGTTTTGGCAATAAGTTACTTTATAACAAACATAAGAAAAACGTTCAGTTACATTATGTTATCATAGACCTAGCGGGTATTGTTATTATTAAAACTAGGCCATTATAATTAGGCCTAGGCATACCTAATTAAATAATAAGACATAACATCTATTATTATTGTACATTCAATGTTTTTTTAAGCAGAACAAAAAATAAAACCCAAAAAAATAAACTGACTGATTTCAAAAGTGAACTTTTAAAATAACCTCACTATAGAATTCTGAACAACGTTGTCATTGTCTTTTAAATGATTTATCGACAAAATTGACACTTGTCTGTAAATTAGACGTATTGATTGGACGGGCTATAAAACAATTTCATAAATAATATGGGTATATCTTTACGCAGATGTTAAAAATAAACAAAGGGTTATTTTTAGGTATGTAAACACTGTTTGCCTGAAATAAAGAATTATTATTATTAATAAGATTTAAGAACCTATGCGCTGGTTACGGCCCGCGTATGGCTTAATACCCTCATTCTGAGGAGAGAAACGAATTTTTAAACGAAATAATAATAAGAACAGAACGCATAAATTGTATTATGTTAATTCGTTCAGAAATATCGCAGGACAGATCGGCGTACCGCGGCCCGCACGTGCGCCGGCCACCTATCTTTCATTGCACGTACGGGGCGCGGGGGAGCGGCCGCGCGGCATACGAAGCGAGGAGCCATCTTGCCAACGGCCGTCGAAATGTTCGCTTCTCTGCCGCGTTTCTATCCTAAACCGTGCTAATTAACCTCAAAATACTGGTTGACAATAAAAAATAAATAAACATAGGTAATAAATTAAAAAACAAGTGAGTGTCAGTGATTTTGGAACGTGACGTATTGTGTTGTTGATTTGTGTGTGTGCATTCCGAGCCTAGGTGAGTAGTCTTTGTGCGCGACAATTATCATTCTGATCGATTCCGACGCGGGGGGGGGTGTGCAGTCGGCCCGTTTTATATCTTTTGTTGTTTTGTAACTGTGGAATCAATAATTTTAGTGCCCGGCTAGCGTTAGCTCACCGCTTGTGTGAAAGTTAACAAGTGATAAGTGTTTAAAGGTAAGTAACATTATTTTGTAAGTGCAACAGCCGCTTTCAATCTATAAATAGACTATTGGGTGCGTGTTGACGTTAATATATGCACTACAAATCACGCTAAAACGTACATAAGTAGGCATACTAGTTATTTTTTTTATATATTGTCTATTGTTTTTGTTGCGATTGCGAAACTAAAAACAAGATTTTATTCTATGCGTTACACTTATCGATGGTTACATTATACTTTTGTTTGTATAAAATACGTGTTATAAAAATTTTAATTGACATAGAGCTAAATTTTAATTGTATTTTTTTTGTATGCAATGTAATTTTTTATTTTTTAAAGTCGACTTAAAAAAATAAAAAATCTCCTAAGTCTGACTGACTCTAAACACATATTCTTTCTCCTGATGCACATACATAAACAAACAGACAATAAAAACCGGTACACACATCTCGAACAATTTTTTAAAGTTATTTTTAAAACGTCACATCTGTAAAATTTGCCTAACTATTTATAAAAAATATATATTTAAATTATAAGTAACATACACTTTCCCCGCTTGTATACCTACTTGCGTGGATGATGTTTTTCCTATAACATTAATTTATTGAGGAAAAAGTAGCCATTTTTAACCCATGTACAAAAAAAACAACAATCCATAAATCCGTTTTTGCATGAGAGCAAACTAGACATCCTGACATGCAAACTTTCATTATAAAATGTAGAGTCAGCATTATGCCGGCTCTACAGTCTTGTGAAGTAATGTTACGAAGTTAAAAGACATAGGAAAACGACGAAGTAGGACGACGAGCCCATCTACAGTCACTCTCGCTTAACTTCACGAAAATGTAGAGCTAAAACGTGGTAGGAGATTGACTGACTATTATTACAAGCTCTTTCACTCTTTCGCATCCTCTTTCCTTTTCTACATGAGGTGATACGGTGAACTTATAATCTTCAATAATCTTCATGTGCGTTTGTATGAGAAAATGAAATTGTCGTTTTTAGCATTTTTTTTGCAATTTTTCAATATTTTCTATCATTGAACTTCAGCAAATCGGTCCAGTTCTCGAGTTTTAGCGAGCTACAATTTCATTTCTACAAGTTTATAGATTACTTCACTAGTAACCAGCGTAACTTCGTTCGCGTGTATTTATTTATGCACAGTAGCGCCATCTATAACAGACTTTTGATGAAATCCTACGGATATCGCGTACTTTTCGGGATAAAAAGTACCCTATGTGTTTGAGGTATCAGCTACCTACATACCAAATATCATAAATATTTGTCCAGTCGTTTGAGCGTGAAAAAGTAACAAACATACACATAACTTTCGCCATTATAATATTAGCGGGATACCTACATATTGCTTCACAATTCAATTTATGGTTGAATGACTTACGCAATGTTGATTGTTAATGAGTTTATTTACTGAGTTATATATGTATGTATGTAGAACACTTCAGATTGATTACAAACAAAAATATCTATTTATCCATGAAGCATGTATTTATCTTGTGACTAACGAAACCCGCGCAACTTTTTGCGTGTATTTCGCTTTCCCGTGAGAATTAAAAAAATCCTGCCTTGTAGGATGCCTACGCTACGCCATACAAAGAATCCCTCCGATTTTCAGGTCTCTACCATCAACGGTTTATGCTGTGCGTTCATCAGTCGGACAAATAATTTTATAGTATGTACAGATTGCGATTTAAAAGCGATAAAAGTCATTAAATAAAGAAATCAAGTGAGTCGGTTTATTAGCCCGTCCAGGTTTCATCTGGGTTAAAAAAACTCAAGTCATTATGATCTCGGGCACAAAAAGTCCACTTTTGGACATATTCCTCCATCAAACGCTTAAGGTATTTCAGTATGGCTGGCAGTGGCCTGCAAGCCTGCATCCAACAGCTTCCTGCAACTTAGATCGTCTGACCATCACAAAATCTCAAATAGAACGGATTCCACACGATTAGAATTAATTTCTATAAAAATATAATGATACGAAGAAAAAAAATTGGTCGTATTACAACAACGTCATGTAGTGAAAAAAAATGTTAAACTTTTGCTTCTGGGTCCCCATCTGATGGACAAAGGAAAAAAGGACGACCTAAAAATTGCATGAAGACGAAATTCACGATCTGAAAAGGATTGCTCTGGAATGAGATGATTGGAGAAAGGAAGACTTTTCGAACAACTAGACCGGAACCTGTTACCACAAAGCAAGCATGCAACTCCCCCCCCCCCCAGTGGTGCTCTGGAGACCTTACTCACCGTAGGAACACAACATGGCCTAGACCAATGTTATTTGGCTACGATCTTCTGTAGGGTGGAGGTCCTTCTCTTTAAATCTGGATGGCTAAATAAATAGAAACATTTGCTTAAAGATAAAATCATCAAAAAATTGTCGAAGTGTACAAATAATATTGATTTGTTTTTATAAATCTTCTATAAATATAAAATGCTTTGTCCTGACTGACTGACTGACTGACTGACTGACTGACTGAGAATCAACGCACAGCCTAAACCGCTCATCGTAAAAATCTGAAATTTGGCAGGTGGAACTATTCTAAGACGTAGGCGTCCGATAAGAAAGGATTTTTCGAAATTCGAACTCTAAGGGGGTAAAAAAGGGGGGTAAAGTTACTATGGGACAACTTGATTCCTTGGTCCAATCTACTTAAAATTTTGCATAAAAATTGTTTAAGAGAATTTATGGAAGATGTGATTCTTATTTTATTGAAATTCTTGAAAAAAATGTATTTTGTGGGTAATTTTCTTCGAGTTGATATCAATACTCATACTTCTTAGTGCTTTTGATTTCAATTACATTTCATTTTGACACATCCGTGAAGTGAAGTGTCATCTGTCATGTAATTATAAATTGTGAATATTCAATCATAATGTCGTCTATTTATTCTGTTTGTGATATCGGAAAAACAGCTAAAATTCTAACTATGTATAAAGCGGACTGAATCATATTCATCGATAATAAATAGTAAGTAATTAAATATTAAATTTTATAATATTTGACAGGGTTCAAGTTAAATTGGTCAATGGTTAAATGGCATTCATATTGATATTGTCTCTTTCTCACTTATAGGAAATCTCATTACGTCGACTCGCTCTATTATTTCGTAGTGTTGTTGTAGGCTGAGGTAGGTATTGATTTTTTTTTACGGAAGTGGTTGGAAAACAAGCTCAGGAATATGGATCATTTGATATTAGGTGATTACCGTCGACTATGGAGCACATAGATTCTAGGGTCCCTAACCCGTTGCCGACCTATAACAGGAAAAAACAGGATATAGCGAGAAATAGTATAAGGAATGAGTTAGATTTTTTTTATACCACAAAGGTGACAAACAAGAATTTCGGATATTTCACTCTCTGAACGCAACGCATTGCTGCTTCACGTCAATATTCTGTATAAGGGTGGCTCTTCACCGGTCGGGCTAGCCTATTTCATAAACACCAAAGATTGTAATGAGAAGTATAAAAATAGAAAAAATATATATCTAAACATATCACAATTTTTTGGGTGTGTTCTGAAAAGTGTGGTGTATGATGTAGGCAACCGATATGAAAGGATTTTTTGAAATTCCCACGGGAAAGCGGGATAAACGCACACGAAGTTGCGCGGGTTTCTCTAGTCTTCTATATAAACTACCACCAATTCGGAAACAAAAACAAAACTTAGCGTCTTTAGTAAGTAAAAATTCTGTACGTAAAAGGACAACATCCTATCGGCTAAGGCACTTCCTATTGCCTAATAAGGTTCTAAGCATTCTTAGGAATGGAATTGTTCTTGTGTTGTAAGATAAACAGACCAGCTAGGTTACTCTGCTTAGCAATCGCGATTTTAATTTCAATTCTGTATAACTTCAAATGCAATTGAAATTTTATACTTTACTATTTGGTTTGCATACAATCCGATTTCATTTTTTTTTTTTTTTTTTTTTTTTTTTTTTTTTTTTTTTTTTTTTTTTTTTTTTTTTTTAGTTATCGCTAGTTTAGCTGTAAAGAGTACCTAAAATTAACAATCCAATGGCGATCGTGCGGAATTATTTTCAAGGGCAGAAAGAGATAAGAATATAATGAAAGAGAAAGACTATTTCTTTTCTTTACATTCATTTGATTTTGCATAAGAACCCTTGATATAATCAAATCATTTTTAAGAGTGGTCGAGCCCAGCTACTATGAATTGGATAGTGGCTCGTAAATGACTGACAATCATTAATGAAAACCGCATCAAAATCAGTGGCGTAGTTAAGATAAGCATTATTACATAGGAATAGACGCCGCGGGCTTTATAATTATCGAAGGATACGGATAATCTTAATCTACACTAATATTATAAAGAGGAAAGATTTGTATATTTGGATAAAGACCGCTTTAAAAAAAATTAACCGTCGGGCGTTACATTAGCAGTTATGTTATATAAAAAAAAAGGAATCCATAGTGAAACCCGTGCGAAGCTTTCTGCTAGTAATTAATAATCAAGTAAATCATGTAGTAATGACTACACATATTTAACACATAATTACTAAATTACATACACGTATTCGTGACTTAAATACGTCTATTAACTGCTGAAATATCATGTTTAATTCGATGCGTTGTTGTCATAATACCAAAACTCGATTTGTGATGCAAACCAGCTTATCTATGATGTTATAACATAGATTTAAGTTTGTCCCCATAAGGGTACTAGATAGTCATATTTTTATAAGTGGTAGAGCACTTATGAATTTCATTTACTAGTGGTCATTTTGCTTTCCTTTTTGAAATGATAGTAGTTAGCTTATAGAGTAGACTAGTGAAACCCGTGCAACTTCGTTCGTGTGTATTTATTTATGCACAGTACAATTATAACAGACTTAATGTAATCCTACGGAAATCGCGTACTTTTCCGGATAAAAAGTATGCTATGTGTTAATCCAAGGTATCAGCTACCTACGTACCAAATATCATAAATATTGGCCCATCCGTTTGGGCGTGAAGAAGTAACAAACACACACATAACTTTCGCCTTTATAATATTAGTAGGAAGTAGGATTATTGACACAAGTAATGTATTACTGTATGACAAGAAAGCGTCCGTGAGAACTCTTAACAAACGTTTTGATTTTTTTATTTGAAACGGAATAGCCGACTGCAGAATTAAAACTTTATCATGTACGGGAATTGAACCCGTTCCTTGCATCGGAGGTGAGATCACCAACAGGCTGTCTACGATAAAATACAATAGGATTTGTATACAATTTTGATTAGTAACACAATCGGGCGTGGTAAGCTATAAAATTATTTTCATTATTGTTCGCGTGTCTAGAATCGAATAGACTTATAGATTACCTACATGGCCTAGATACCGTCTAATAAAACATGACTGCGGCTGCAACCTTGCATAATCTACACTTCTATGGTAAAATCTATAAATGTAATGACAGCAATTGATATCTGGGCTATTTATTTCATCATATCAAGTGTCAACTCATAATCATACCGCTGCCAGCGAAACGGGTCACCCTTCAAACGTAGGGGATTAAATTTTCCGTGGGAATTTCGAAAAGTCCCTGTTTATATTTCACTTGAATCGCTCTATTGCTGAAAACTGAATTCAAATTGTATGTAGTTTAAAAGGCCAAAGCGAACAGACACCGGAATCGACTTCATTTTCATTTTGTCATCGCGACAAACCCACCACAATCCTACCGTTATGCCGCCTGAACCCAGGATCAACAACGGCGACCTCAGATTGAGAATAAGCAATGAAGCTTATTGGCGTCCCGGGGGAGAAACTACAGTTGTCTTGGAACTCACAACGAATTTAACCAAAAATTAGATGAAGTAGGAAGTATTGAATGGTCTATGGAGTACAACGGAACGGAGCCCTAAAAAATTTAATCTAACCCCGGCTCTACACATGGCTATTTGTATTTCCGTATTTGCTGTATTTGACAAATAGCTTCCATGTGTGGAGAGTATATTGCCCTATTTGACAAATACAGCCAATAACAAATACTGCTTACCGAACGCCTGTCGGTTTTAAAGACACATCAAAGGAGACAAATACACAAACACGCAAATATACTGGCCACACATGGTCAGCATGATACAAGCGCGCGAATTGTTTTTTTGGTATTTGGCTCCATGTGTGGACGGTTGTATCGCCTGTTGGCCCGTACGTCGAAAATTTTGGCAAAATACGCAAACATGCAATCACAAATACATTAACATAACAAATACATAAATAATAGCCATCCTCGAACTCAAATCTAGTTTTATTTCCTCGGATAACTCTTTTGACATACAAAAACTTATTTACACTGCAAATAATATTATCTTGTAATGATTAGATCATGTTTATTTATTTATGATAGAGAACGACGAACGAAATAGCGTATTTTATGCGACCGGTCGTTTAGTCGCGATTGTACAATATCCACGTCAAAATCTAATTCTTTGATTCATATTGCTTAATTGTGTTTGGGGAAAGTCTATGAAGAAATAACCTGTCGACTCAGAAGAGGCAACCAATGGATTGAGAGTTTGCGTGGTTTTGAATGGGGATAAAGTGACATAAGATTTCATTCACTCGTAGGATACTTTAGTCTGTCTATCTAACTAAAACGAATATTAACAACTAAAAAGACAGGGTCCTTGTGTCAGCGTGCTCAAAACGCTTGCAGCTTTATCCGTTTCGCTGTATAGCAATAGAAATACGTTGAGCGAAGTAGCTGCCTTTTTTTTTTGACGATGTTGTGCAAGCTAGTGAAGCGCTAACGGGATACGCTTCACCAGCAACATTGGTTTTACGTGGGCGAGGTGTCAACCCGCCGCACAACCCCCGAAATGCTGGAGGACCACACCCGTCGTTGGTCAGCGAGTCCATCGGACTTAGCCGGTTAGTGTAGCTAGGCTGTACTACCGACCATTCCCCTATCCGCCACCTTGGGGACGCTCCCCTACGCTGTGAGGGCCAGCGCGGGGAGTAGCTGCCTTTGGGTCACCTGTGGTTTCACGCAGGCGTTTGGCGATGTCCTTAAAAAAGGACAATTCACTGGGAGACTGGGACCCTATGGGCACTGGGCCTAAGGTTTCTACACATTCGTTTACATTGTCATGTTAATCTTACTAATATTATAAAGGCGAAGTTTGTATTACGTTTGTTATTCTTCGCGGTCAAATGGCTGGACTAATTTTTATTATTTAAATTGGTATGTAGTACCTTGGATTAACACATAGGGTACTTTTTATCCCGAAAAGTACGCGATTCCCGTAGTATTTGGTCAAAAATCTGATATAGAGGCGCCGCTGTGCATAAAATTAAACGCGGGTAACACCGAGGCCAGCAGATTCTTTTATATAATTGTATTAGTATTCGTAATTCGTAGTCCTTAAAGAGGAACCTTTCAATACTTCTTACTCCGTTTATTTTCTTTCTGATTAAATTCGTTGTGAGTTCCAAGACAGCTGTAGTTTCTCCCCCGGCACGTCAATAAGCTTCATTGCTTATTGTCAATCTGTGGTCGCCATTGTTGATCCTGGCTATACCGGAGACACAGCGGTGGTAGTTTGTGGTGGGCCTGTCCCGATTTTATATAATTGACGAAAATATGAATGAAAGATAACAAATTTGTACGTGATAATTTATGATAAGTTCTGCATATTTACCACTTCATAAAATGATTTTTACATAACTCGAAATATATGTGTCAGTATGAATAGTCGTTTCATATTTATTTATGTGACATAGTAGATTTGTAATGCTTTCTTCATTGCACGATTTCCTGGCACAAATAACGTTTACTATATGGCACTCAATCGCTTATATGTTTAGTAATCCTGTATTAAATCTTCCTAGCGTTAATCAGATACATTGGCGGGGACAGAATTTTTTCGTGTAGCGACCTTTAACAGCTAGAAGTACCTAAGTATATAGCCTAACTTCACTGCGGTCAACTTCGCGAGAGTGTAGAGCTAGCATTTTGATAAGTTGCGACTTAATTTTCAGTTGACTTAGTTTTCCTAAACTAAACTGGGAACTGGGGAAAATCGGTAATATATTTATTTATTTATTATTATAAGGTTTAAGTTTAATAACATTTAGTTTAAATGACCACAGTAGAAAATTTATTTTCTTTTATAATTTTGGCACTACTGGCCATTAACACACATTAAAAAAAATGGTTACTACGGCGCGGCGCGGCGGTATTACAGTTTCAAAATTCGAACAGATTATGAACGCGACGCGTTCACAGCGTTGGCTATCATGGCGGATACGATACGTACAACGAGCATGAAATAATTGCATTGGTTCACGAACCGCGCCTCGGATACGGCCTCTCGCATTAGAATTACCTATGTACTTAAACAGAATTGCTGCCTATCACTATTACCCAGACACGTGAAAATGCGTGATCATTTCTAACAACACAGCACAAACTACGACCTTTTTAAAATCGTCGTATTGCATTCCACAGACAAGAACGGGTCATCTTTTTTCTGTGCAAAGTGCTCAAACCTATTATGCGACCGTGTAAAAACGTCAGATGCGAACACCCATTATTGCAATTATTCACGTCGTTTTAAATCGTTAAGGTTATGCTGAATCATTTTGTCGATTGGTATTGAGATTATCTTGCCAGCCAGTTTTTTTTTAATACTGATTTGTTTATTTTATTGGTCGCAGCCGCGATATTTTATTTTGTAACAATAACCTTTTTTGCGTTTTATTTTTGTTTAAATGACTATCAATCAGTACTCAGTGCTTTAGTTTTTAATACCCAACTCATGAAGAGGGTGTTATAAGTTCGATCTTAATATTTGGCAATGATGTTAAAGGAATTTATTTTAAGGTGACTACAATCTTTACTTCCTTACTAATATTATAAATGGGAAAATTTGTAAGGATGTATGGTTCTTTATTACTTTTTCACGCAAAAACCGCTTTTTAACTTGGATTAATAGTTTTTATTCCGGATATAGATCCGGGAACGGGACGGGAACAACAGGTTGTCTGGTAAAACCAGTGATTTGTTATTTACTATAGATTCGTAATGTTTGACACATACCCGCTGCCACGTCGACTGAGGCCACAGTCTTAGTTGAATTTCTTCCGACTTAGTCGTAGTTTGACGTTCAGTGAATGCGTATCTCACAATAATATCACAAAAATGGTTAAATGCACTGTTAAAACATGTATGTCGTGATCCCAAACTAATAACAAAGCAAGTGGTATCACTTTTCACAAATAAGAATGCTTAATTATGTTAAAATTATACCAAAATAGTATTAAAATCGAAATTAATATATTACGCATTGTTTTTGCCAACAGTGTTGCCAGTAAAAACGATTTTAAGTTTCCCAAATGTTGGGAGTTTAGTCAATGACGAACTCATACGCCTTTAAGTATCATTAGTAACACAGTAGAAGTAAACCTACAACCAGGCTCAAATTAGAATTAATTTTTTACTTAGAATTGATTGATACTAAAATCAATCGCTAGTGCTACGCACGTCAAGACAAGAAAAAACAAATCATTTTCCTCTTTTTGATATGGCTTTTAACTGACATTTGACATAATGATATTATTACCTACTATGACAGTGAAGTAACAATTTCATCTTTTTCATTGTGGTAACGGTGTTTAATTTAAATTGTTTCTGCAATTATCAAATGTTCGATTGAGTACAATAGTTTTTTTGTTTTATGTTGTATTTTATTCAAATTATTTAAATTTATTATTTTATTTTATTTAAATTTCATTTTCATTTCTTTACAATAAAAAAATCTACTGAAGACTTGGCTGTATGGGCATAGTTCCCTTTGCCTACCCAGAATGGGTGACGAAAACAAAATAAAATCTCTGCTAAAAGTTAGTAGTAGCACAGAATGGATAATAGTAGTAGGTCTGCATCGGTTAGATTCATCAATAACTAAAAAATGGAAACTTCTCCATTTCGCCATGATTCATTCTTGAAATATAATATGTATGTACCAATATTTACGCATCTATATATTTATTTCTTCCTATCTTTAATTCTTCTGTCACCTAAGAAACAATAATAATAATATGGTATAAAAACTTTTTTTTATTTTAAAAAAAGACTCATATAACATTCATTCAATGGGAAAATTATTCATGAGCTGGCAACTCTGACCATTTTTCTGAGAGTAATGCTTTTGTCTCATTTTGACATAATTAGTTTGACTCTAGAAAAAAAGAGACAAACATATTTTACTTTGGCATATGCTCGGAATATGTATCGGTTTCAAAGCTACGTCTTTAACACTCTGAAGTGGTTGCGGCTTTTTACGAATGCTTTGTATGGCGTTACTTCTCTTGTCTTAGAAGAATATATAAAACCTCATTGGGTAAAACAGTGGGCATCAGCTAATAGAATAAAATTACAATGATTATTTTATTTATTGCATTACATGTGACACATACATTATATTGTTATACATAATACATAGATTTTTACTATACATAGACAAAGTTAAGAGAGATAGGGCACAGCGGATAATCCGCTCAAATCGGAGCAGCCCGTCTGGGGAAGGACTTCCACCTTACAGAAGATCGTAGCCAAATAGCATTGGTCTCGGCCATGTTGTGTTCCTACGGTGAGTAAGGTCTCCAGAGCTCCACTTGGGGGGTTGGGAGGGTTGGCAACGCGCGAGTGATACCCCCGTTACTGCAAGCGTCTATAGGCTACGGTGATGCTTACCAACAGGCGGGCCGTATGCTTGTTTGCCACCTTCGTGGTATAAAAAAAAAAGAAAAGATAGATGTTATCTACATGCACCTTTTAAGGTATAGCAACATGAGTATAAAAAGAGAGGCAGACATTTAAATTAATTTATCTTCCAGATATTAATTGACGCTATAGTACGCTTTATTAATTAGCAATCGTTTAACTGATTTTATAAATGAGTTGAATTGATCTATATAATAATAATAATAAATCTTTATTTCCTCTCACAGCTTAATTCTAGAATGTACATTTGTTGTTTTTATTTTATTACTAACATTAAAAATTTAACTAAAATGTTAGTTATTTTTATTGATCACTAGTGAAACCCGCGCAACTTCGTTTGCGTGTATTTATTCAGACTAAGACTTGATGAAATTCTAGGGAATCGCGTATTTTTCGCGATAAAAAGTACCCTATGTGTCAATCCACGGTATCAGCTACCTACATACCATATTATAAATATTGGCCCAGCCATTTGAGCGCGAGCGTGAAGAAGTAACAAACATACACATAACTTTCGCATTTATAATATTAGTAGAATTGTTAACTAAAAACTAAACCAACTGACGTTACTTTCGTTTTTATCTTAATTTTTAATATTATAATTTATTTTGAAACTAATAAACTTAAAAGCCTTTTTATGTTTCTTCATATTATTTTTTTTTTTTATTCTTCTTATTTTCATCTTTATTGTTTTTATTGTAAAATTTAGCAATCAGTGATTTTGTGAAGTTAAATAAAATTTATTACGCAAAATTAAAAATGAATAATGATGTAGATTAGAAACAAAATATATTCTTAGAAATTCCAACGCCACGGTGGAAATTCTGTACAGATATGAAAATTAATAAAACATTGTTCTAAACTTAATGATTACATTTAGAGAACTAGCTTTTCCCCGCGGCATCGCTCGCGTTAATTTTATGACACAGATAGATCTCGTTTGACAACAAAACAACCCATAGCGCGACTTGTGTCGCCATCTGTTGGCCGATACAGCGCCCTCTATAGTAGAAAAAATATTTTCCCACTTTATAGATATACTTTAACGGGATAAAAAGTAGCCTATTATGTTGGGCTCTGTAGGTACCCCTAACAATATGTGTGCAAATTTTCATAATGATCGGCTGATTAGTCAAGCCGTGAAAGAATAACAAACAAACTCATTTTCTCATTTATAATATTAGTATGAAGTATTAGTAGTAGTAAGTAGGTTGTCGACCTCCTTGGCGTAATGGTTACCATGCCAGACCGCCACCCAGGGGGTCCTGGGTTCGATCCCCGGTCGGGTCATGATGAAAAACGAACTTTTTCTGATTGGCCTCGGGTCTTGGATGTTTATCTATATATTATGTATTTGTTATAAAATATAATATCGTTGAGTTAGTATCCCATAACACAAGTTTCGAACTTACTTTGGGGCTAGCTCAATCTGTATGAATTGTATTTATTTATTTATGATAGTGGGATTGTAAACACGTTACTTGTTTTAATCTTAATTTTTAATAATATAATTTATTTTGTAACTAATAAAGGAAGATGTATCTTTAAATATAAGTAGGTAACTCGTCTAGCGACCTCTATTTCCAAGGTGGAGGGGTCGTGTCTGGGCGAGAGTAGGCATTATTGAACGGGGACTGCGACCCTAATGTTTTATTTGTGACCTTAAAAAGTAGCTTTTGGTCTGGAATCTATCGATTTGGATAACATGTAAACCCTGTTTCTTTTAACCAATGTAGTAAACAATCTTAGCGTGTCTTTTTAACGAAAATAGGCAATAAAGATTATTATTCACACTCAAATAATAATAACATAGTTATAGAAATGGCATTTAGCACAACACTCTTATTATTCTGGCGATTTATCGATTTTACACATGGATATTAATAAAAAGACACGCTAAGATTGTTTACTACATTGGTCAAGTTAGGTAATTGTTAAAGGGAGTAACAGTCAAAAATACTGTCTCATTTAGCTTTTGATAGGAACTCTTTTATATTAATAACTAGATTTTGCACGCGGCTTCGCTCGCGGTTAATTTTATAATTCACGTATAGCGCGACTTGTGGCGCCATCTGTTGGCCGGCAATTGCGAATTGCAGCGCCATCTATAGCAGAAAAAGTATTTTCCCATTGGAATGAAATACTTTCAAGGGATAAAAAGTAGCCTATGTTGGGCTCGGTACCCCTGACAAATTTTCATAATGATCGGATGATTAGTTAAGCCGTGAAGGAATAACAAACAAACAAACTCACTTTCTCATTTATAATATTAGTTAGGAGTTAGGATTAGGATATAAAAAAATATTAAAAAAACTAGCGTAACCCGCGCAACTTCGTTTGCGTGTATCCCGCTTTCCCGTGGGAATTTTGGAATGTACTATACATATGAACCTTCCTCATGAATCACTCTATCTATTTAAAAAACCGTATCAATCCATTGCGTAGTTTTAAAGATCTAAGCGTACATAGGGACAGACAGATAGCGGAAGCGATTTCATTTTATGCTATACTAGTAAAATACTCGCAACTTCGTTTGCGTATATTTCGCTTTCCCGTGGGAATTTTGAAAAATCCTTTCTTAGTACACCCCTAGACGTCGGTCGTAAGGAACCAATATTCCAAATTTGAAATCTCTAGACCCAGCGGATCAGTAAAACCCTTGTAACTTCGTTTGCGTATATCTCGCTTTCCCGTGGGAATTTTGAAAAATCCTTTCTTAGTACACCCCTAGACGTCGGTCGTAAGGAACCAATATTCCAAATTTGGAATCTCTAAACCCAGCGGATCAGTAAAACCCTTGTAACCTCGTTTGCGTATATCTCGCTTTCCCGTGGGAATTTTGAAAAATCCTTTCTTAGTACACCGCTAGACGTCGTAAGGAACCTACATTCCAAATTTGGAATCTCTAGACCCAGCAGTTTGGGCTGTGCGTTGATATATAGTTAAGTCAGTCAGGACTTTTTTTATATATAGATAGATGTAATGATAATAATAAATTCAGTTTATTCAGCAAAAGTACTGTCGGGAGTTCGTCGAGCTTTACATTTACATGCAGTACAATTATGGCTCTTATGACATAGAACTTAAGAATGGTACCAAGTACGATATGTAAAGGTCGACCCTGCTCTTGTATTAAAAAACAAAATGACAAACACAAAATGATGCTGAAATGCTTTCCACTCCGCATTTGTCGGGGCACCTTGCGACGCCACGATGCTGGTCTTCGGTGGACACCATTTTATGTTTCATAGAATAAGTAATAACCCGAGGTAGAATGGCCACTCTCCGCCTCGCACCGAATCGCGTTACCTTACCCCAGGTGGGTATCGAGGCGGATGCTGTCGCAAAGTGAACGAATGTGTATACGTGGGCGCGTATACAGACGACATTGGCCTTTGGTAGTACAAATAGGTAATTATTTCACGCGCGTTGTGTTCGGGATGTGGTTTGGTAGAGCCTAGCCCTCCCTTTTTCACTTGCCTCCCCCCGTCCTTTCTTTTTCATTCCTTCGTAGGTGGGCAACGCATCCAAGATCTTGTAGTCATGGATGTCCATGGCCAGCAGTGATTGCTTACCATCAGGTGAAACGCTAGCTTGTTTGTTCCTCTGTAATAAAAAAAAAGTCGCGTAGGTGTTTAAAATTTTATCGCTAGACATAAACAGAGCTAGGTCATGTAGGTCACAAACTCAGTCGTGAGCCTTCTAGTCTTTTATGAAGTGAATATCCAAATACAAACGAATATTATCAATGCGAAAATGTGTTTGTCTGTCCTTTATTCACGTCGAAAGTAACGAACCGATTGTCGTGGGATAGGTTAAGGGTCTGGATAGTGACATAGGCTACTTTTTATCCCGAAAAAACCTATTACCCACGGGGAAAACAGCCCACGCGGGCGAAGGCACGGGGAACAGCTAGTTCCTCATAAATGAAAATACCTTCCCAGTATTGTAGTTGAAACGTTAAAATTTATTTAATCAATTCTCTGTTTGGCGTTGAGCCAGATCGGAGCGGCAACTGATGCGGATGCTGGATGCGACAAACTAGAAGTGGGTTACTCACATTCGCACATATCAATAGATATTTTATTATCTATGCTTGATATTATAAATGCGAATGTTTGCTTACGGCCCGGTTTCCACGAAAGCGAAGAGAAGAGATGTCAAATTTTTCTATAGAATCTTGTGCCGCACGCAAGCAAGCGGGAGCTGCCGAGCGGAGATGTGTGTAGCCGGGCGGTGAATCTCCTGTTATCTCCACTTTGGTGGAAACTGGGTCCTACACTCGGAAAGTTGAGCGCCAATTGTAATGAGCTAAGAAACGGGATAACGCTCGGAGGAAGAAGACGGCTGGCAAACAAGAAGGCAAGCCACTGGTGACTTCACACCTCGTCTCGAACTGTCATCTTTGCGTAAAGGATCGACGCAGTCACTCGCGATCATCTTTTGAAGTTATATCTTTTTTCTTAAACAAAAGAAAGTGCAATCAAAAAATCACAGATAAAAGAATCTAATAGATACCTAGGCAATATGGGCCTGCCTTGTCTCTCTGGTCATAGCATTGACGACTCTGTACATATGTGCTAAATAAAACGTCTCATTTGAAAACTGACACTTCGACTTCGCGTCTCTGTACTTATATTTAAAAATGGTTGGCGTGGTTCATCACGTTCACATACAATTCGTTGCGAACCACATTTCTATTGGAGAATAAAACCCCAGTTCTGTGGATATTTCCAATTCATACCAATTACCTTAACACGGAATAAAAATGGAACTGAGTCACTGAACCCTAAAAATCTTTAACGAGATACATCAAAATCAAAGTCCACAACAATGCAGCCGGTCATTTCGGATATGCAGCGGTCGGAATGCATTACGATGTAAAAACTCATTTCGCCTTAGTCCCCATTCTTTGTACTGTCTTTCGTACGTGACTTGCTAACTATATTAATCAGTATCTCAAATTCTTATGATTTCTAATTAATTTTAGTATTATCGTTTCTGTTCTCATGGCGATAATAAAAATTTACACAGCGCTACATATTATGGATTAGAAAAGCATTTATGTGACTGACTAACAGTGATCTTAAAGCTCGACTTTCTGAATTTCATGTTCAACAGACGCACAGCTAACTAGTAAAGAGATAACCAGGCTACCTAAATATGATTTAATTTTTCTAAATATTACATTAGATTTACTCGATTTTTTATTTATCAACAGTATTAACATCGTATTAATAGCTGTGCTCACGATTTCATTCGCTTGGTTCTCGAAAACACTATCGTGATATGAATAATTTTCCCCGTTTTTGCATCATTTTTCACTGATGCTTCGCTCCTATTGGTCGCAGCGTAATGTTATATAGCTTAAAGCCGTCCTCGACAAATGGACTATCCAACACAAAAAATATTTTTCAATTCGAACCAGTAATGAGATTAGCGCGTTCAAACAAACTCTTCCGCTTTATAATATCAGTATAGATTATACAGTGTCTTATCGATAGGCACATTACATTATTTGCATAAAAATATTTTTCTTAGTTCTCTTGCCTGCTCATCTCTTTTATTGGTTGATGTACAATTGTTGCAAAATGTAGCATTTGAACGATAATAAACTTGATTGATTGTTTCCTCTCGTCGATTTGTAAGAAATAAAGTTACTGTGTTCAATATTATATAATGTGTTGCGATATTCGGCGTTCTGTGGTTTTGCGATTTCTAAATTAGGTTGAAGTCTTACACCGCATTTCAGTTGGACAATCGTTTATAATCTTCAATCTGACGCATTTATTTTTCTAAATAAATGTTATTCTACTAAAACCGGTTTCACAGTGGTGCTAATTCTGTTACATTTGGAGCCACCGCCCACTTGTGATTTTTAATCGGAAGAGTTTGATCGTTCTGGAATCAGTATGGATCTATATGCCGATTTTTAATCGTCAAATGGGTGCACTGCCATATAGCTCCATACTGAGTCCCAGAACGATCAAACTATCTGCCGATTAAAAAATCAGTAGAGATAGCTCTTAACTATACAAAACTAATATTCACAGGACCAAAGGTGTTGTTGTCCTTCCTTGGTTTACATTTAGTGACTGACAAGGATAGCGACACTTCTAGTCCTGTCAAAATTAGTAGTCTAGTTAAATGTACAACAGAATTAGCACCAATGTCTATTTCACCAACCAGTAGAGTTCTATAACAAATTTATGAACGTCTAGTGAAACCCGCGCAAATTAGTTTGCGTGTATTCTGCTTTCCCGTGGGAATTTTGGAATGTTTTCTACATATAAACTGTCCTATTTATTTTTTTAAAAAAACGCATCGAAATTCGTAGTTTTAAAGATCTAATTTAAGGCAAATATAGGGACAGACAAACAGCGGGAAGCGACTTTATTTTATACCATGTAAGGATCTAGTCAAAAATTCAAAATTCAAAACTTTTATTCAGAGAATAGGTTTTCACAAACACGTTCTCTTGTCAGAGTATACAGCAATAAATGATTTGTATAAATTAATCTACTCTATAAACTACTACCATTTCGGAAACAAAAGCAAAATGACCACTGGTAAAAAGAAATGGCGAAAGAAAACCAGTTACGGCCTTTTTTGTCATTTAAAAATCTATGCTTAGATCATTTAAATGATATAAGAGTCTACGAGTTGGTTGGTATCGAATTTTCTAATGAAAGAGGTGATCTAGGCCGTAACGTAAATATAACTGAAGTTTCCTAAATATGTGTTTTGATTCTTTGTTTCTTTGCATCAAGTTCCATTTCAGATCTTTGTCCAAAAAAAAAACTGTATTATCTTTTTAAAATCCCTATAAAACTAAACTAAACATATTATTATAAACATAACTTATAATGAACCTAAAACTAAAAACCTTAAAAAATATAATAAAATAACTAAAATATATTATTAATTATTTTTTTATTAATTAGGAGTCCCTTTAGGCAAGTTTATAATTTTTATTTATAGTTGTTATGTTAAAGAAAAATTTCATCCCCTCCCCAGGTGGGATTCGAACCTTTAGGCAAGGTTCCGAAAATACTGGCAGCGTTCCCCCTTTGAACATAATTCTACTTCTGTACGACATTAGTTAAGGAATCTTAAGTTTCTAATCGTTTTATGCGAAGCAAGTACTTGAAATAATTGTGTCCACTTGCTACCTACGTGCATACGTCAATGCATTACATTTTCCATTGTTTGGGAGTTTCCAATGACTTGTCATACTTAGAAATCGATCGATGCAGTTAAATACCTTATAGGCTAGGGGATGTCGTTATGCGAAATGGTTTTATGGTAAAAAATTTAGTGTACATTACATTTGAGTATAGCACATGAGACACAAGGCAACGTTCAATGTACACAAACTAAGAAATAAACAACAATTTTTTTTTTTAATTTCTTTTTAGGCTTCCGGCTCTATAATTCATTGTACGTAACACCAGCGGCATAATCATTGCTATTTTCACGCCGATATTCTGTCAAGAGGGTGGTAGTTACCGATCAATCTAGCCCATTTCTTAAATGACTATTCCAAAAGACTTCACTTTTGTATTCGTCATACGATAATCAATATCAACCCATAAAAACGACGATGACCCATAATCATCCCTGGGATAACCCATCCAAGTTTAACTAGGGCTATCGTTGTTTAACTTGCGTGAACATAAGAGTGATAAAAAAGCATACTGTGCAAAACCAGACGTGTTCGTAACTGTACATAATATAATGTATTTGTTCCGACAATGTGACCTTTCTAAAGTCAAATCAAAGACGAGACTCATTGTTACAAATTGATTGAGAATAAACCTAGTAATATCTTCTATATTATTCTATAATATAAAAATGAATAGCTAAATGTGTTGCTAAGCGCAAATCTCGAGAACCGCTGGACCGATTTCGCTAATTCTTTTTTTAGAATATTCCTTGAAGTACGAGAATGGTTCTTACGGTGAGAGAAAATTAAGGATTCCCACGGGGTAGGGGTAGAGGTAGGATAGGGAGGGCAGTGCCTTTAAAGCGAAACAAAGTTCGCTGGATCAGCTAGTTTGAACATATTAATAAATCGTACACATTTTACACAGTGCTTAAAAAGTAATAACTAATTCAATTTAGATTATTTCATCGACTAACATAGTTTTTTAATATTACGATGTTACTAATCTTATACATCTTGCTAGCCCGGCCCACTTCATACAAAAATTCGTTACCCTAAGGTTGCCTTGAAAAGATTGCTTTGAGCAATAAGGCCGCCTTGTTGCATATACACTACAACTTTTACTGTTTACTGTATTAATTGATTGTGTGTTGCAAATAAAGCTTATTCTATCTATCTATCTATCTAATCCCTCTATATGGATGGATAATTGAAAGTCTGAAATAATTATTTTATTTAATAACAATACAATACAATACAAAACACTTTATTGCCATTAAAAATATAAACATACAGATAGAAAAAAAATAAAAATAATTAACAAAAATAATGAACAAAAGGCGGTCTTATCGCAGAAGCAATCTCTTCCAGACAACCTAGAAGAAGTGGAAATTAATAATCATTAAAGACGGGGTATGTAATAACGATTGGTACAAGCCCACCACACATTACCACACATGTCGGGATCAAAAACGGCGACCTCAGATTGACAATAAGCAGTGAAGCTTCTTGACGCTCCGGACGACAAGTAACTATTAAGTAATCTGTGGCTCCGGGGGAGGAAGGAAGTATTGAAAGGTCTAAGCAACTACGTAAAAGACAGCAATTAATAACTTAATAACGATTGCTACGGTTGAGACACCGGCCTATAGGTACATACATACGGGTCTCTAAAAGGACATCTTTCAATTATCAACCCATACCAAGATCGAATGCCTCCAATCATTTTTTGTTTCGTATACCCGTCCTTTTCTTATTCAGCACGTGCGAGCGAAACACGCGACTGCACCTTCAGGACGTTGACTGCGTACTTTTTTTTTTACACAATAAATCCCAACTTTTTGTTGTAAACTTTAAATGTTTTCGTTTAAAGTCGATTTTTGTATGTTAATTTGATATGCAAACTTTTTTTTAATAATTGCTGACACCTGGCAGTTACGCTGTTATAACAGATTATGGTCTTTTTATGGAGTTTTTTTATCTGTGCTATATTTTGTCAACTGCATCTGCCTATGAACAAACTAGCAGACCGTCCCGGGTTTGCACGGATTTTACTAAGCATCCCAATTTTAAAAAAATAATATACTTTATGTGACCTGGGGGTAATGTATGTAATATATAACAAATATACAAATCTTACCTCTTTGTATATATTTTAGATTTAATTTTATGTTGAGACAAATTAATGGCACTAATTATTGACATTCCGCGTACGTAATGTTGTATGTACGTACCTAGTTTTAAATTTTATGTTAAAAAATAAAAGAAAAAAGAAAAGTACGATATATTTTTAAATGACAAAAAAGGCTGTAACAGGTTTTCTTTCGCCATTTCTTTTTACCAGTGGTCATTTTGCTTTTGTTTCCGAAATGGTAGTAGTTTAAGTAGATTAATTTATACAAATCATTTATTACTGTATACTCTGACAAGAGAACGTGTTTGTGAAAACCTATTCTCTGAATAAAAGTTTTTAATTTTGAATTTTTGAATTAGTATAGATTGGAGTGGAAGAGCATCCTACTTCCTACTAATATTATAAAAGTGAAAGTTGTGTGTATGTTTGTCACGCTCAAATGGCTGGGTCAATATTTATGATATTTGGTATGTAGATAGCTGATACCTTGGATTAACACATAGGGTACTCTTTATGCCGAAAAGTACGTGATTCCCGTAGGATTTGATCAAAAATCTGAATAGATGGCTGTGCATATAATTAAACGCGGGTAAAACCGCAGGCAGCGGCTAGTAATATATAATATTGTTAATGAAAAAGGGCATTAGTTTTTTTAAAAGCCATCACGCATTATATAAACGTATTACATTGCAAAATATTGTAAGAATTCAGAGCAACGTACTCAGCCCTCTGATTGAGTGACACCCCCCTAGAGGGTGCTATGGGAATTAACAAACGTGCGAATTAGGGTGTACTGGACTAAAATATGCGTAGTTGCAACCGGGGTTACACTACTGGACTATTGATTATTGTAGCACTTGTAATACAAAAATAATAATTTTCTTTATTTGTGTAGTGGAGCTCGATAACGTCGCTGTGTGTCGCACTCTAATATGAACACGCTAGTTAAGCGACGTCGATCCTAGCCAGTGTTTTGATGGGTTTCGTTATCTCGAGCTTCTCCGTGCTTCGGAGAGCACGTCAAGCCGTCGGTTCCGGCTGTTGTCGATGACAGAAAAAAGCCAAGTCGGTGTCCGTAGCGGTTTGAAAACACCGACCTCTGCCAATCGGCATTGAAGCAGCGTGGCACAGTACGCTCCAATCACCTTTGATTGAAGGGAGACCCGTATCCCAGCAGTGGGATGATTATGGGTTGATATGATGATGATATGTTTACGCCTCGTCTTAGCTTCGCACGAGCTTATGTCAGGATTCATTTATTTTATTTTATTTAACTACACAAGATATCCAGTGAAATGGTGAAATTCAATAATGGTGTTTGAATCAGCTTGTCATACCATATTGTGGTAACATATTGTTGTAAACTACACTGGGCGTCAAAAATAAGTAGTACAGTTTTAAAATTGCAATTACTCTTAAACTATAGAAGTTAGAGTTTTGAAATAAAAATCAATCTTTAAAAGACGATATTATGCATGAAGTTTTTATTAAATGAAATTAAATTGTCTTTTAACTTTTCTTTATTTCAAAGGTCTAGCTTCTGTAGTTTAGGAGATATTGCAATTTTAAAACTGTACTACTTATTTTTGACGCCCAGTGTATATCGGAATTAAGTGATATGTAATCGATACATATTTATTTTTATTATTAATCTGACGATTGTTTGATGCTTCTGTGCAAACTTAGGGACTTATGTATACCTAGGGATAGGGACTATACTGTGTCTCCTACCTATATAGCCAACAACGGCGACCTCAGATTGACAATACACAATGAAGTTTATTGACGTTCCAGGAGAGAAATTACAGCTGTCTTGGAACAACGAATTTAATGAGAAAGAAATTAAAACCGACTTTCAATATTTTACAGTGCAACAAACTTATCTGTGGATCGAAGCTATTGAAATAAATTGTCAAAATATTCAAGGCGTATTCATTATTAGTTCTAGTTTTGGCCACCGGCACATATTATAAAAAACAGCATTAGGGCCCAGATTATATATACCGCCTTGTTGCAAAACACAAGTCTTGTAAGTTGTCTGTATTTTTTTTTCTGTGTGTGTTTTGAAAATATAAAGCATAATCTATCTATCTTATCTATAAGTTAGTGGCACTGTATAGAAGTGAAGCGTGTCCATTCGGTACGTAGGTACGACCGCCGCGTAGCAAAGAAAGCCAGTCCATACTCCGGCTCCGGGCCCGCGGACCAGGGCGTTACCCTACATTAATCGGCACACAAGTAAACATTACGGACACCTCAAAAGGCGAATTGCCAACCACTATCCATCCCGTTCTGCGCGTACAAATATCAAGCTTTAGAGCGGGACGGCCGCCAAAGGGCCGGAATCAATACGACGTGACATCATGTTTTATTTCGCGGAGACATCTTGAGTTTGTATGTGTGGGATAGGATTATGATTGTGAGGTGTTCTTTGTTCAAAATTTGTTTAGAAATTGCCATTCTATTTGCAAATTGTTAAAATGCTCGAATGTTACTGGCATAATTGTATTTTATGAGCTCAATATGAGTTTTACAACTGGCCGAAACGCACAGAAATTCCTTCGTTGTCTTTTGTTTTACCCAGATTGACAAGAAAATTGTCAACCTCATTGATTGAGTTCCCAAAAATTGCAACTGTCAAGAATTTATCCCATGTACAGTGTAATGAATGAGTACATACACATATTTAACTTTATTGTACTAATATATAGTAATGATGACAATGAATGGCGGACTTAATGCTAATTCATTACATTCCCTACCAGTCAACCATTTTGAAGTACGGAAATTCACGAATGCGACTTATATTCGAGATAGTAAAATTGTGACGTCATGGTATTTAAAAAAACACGTTCATACTCGATATTAATTTTCATTCATCAATCCGTACTCATCTAACTGATGGGATTTACTTTATCGAAATTTAGAGTTTAAACCATGGCTGGCTAAACCCAGGTGGCTCGCCAAGGCATTCGGATTTTCCCGCCAACCAGAGCGTTTGAAAACACATTTCAAGGTATTGAATCTGACAAAAAAAAATTGAGCTATTTATGAATCCTTTTGCTATCAGTTCAACCGACTTGCTTGAATATCCAGCAAGTATTCAGCTCGAAGTCAATCTTCAGAATCAATCTAATATAATAATATTTTCTACGAAAATGTATCTTCAGAGCATCTAACAGAGAGTTTTGTAGATTTTCGGAAAATCGCTTCCACTGAAGATTTCCTAATATTGCACGACCTTGCTATGAATTTTAAGTAGGTTTGGTTCGACCTTCTTATGTGTCTAACTGATCTAATCGTTTTGTGGCCCGCAGCCGCCACAGTCTTAAAAATTTTTGTACACCTGGATTATCTATTGGCCAGTCTTGGTTTAAACCATACTCCATAACTTTAGGGTTAAGTAGGATAGGAGTGTACTGGTAGTGGTAGAGCATTTATGAAATGAACTAGTTCAACCGGGGAAGCACCACCCTCTCACAGAATATCAGCTTGAAGTAGATAACCAGAAGTCTTAACTGCTCCGACATCACTTTTCTCTTCTCTTTATTTCCACTTTTTTTACTGTTTATGATAGAAATCGGCTCACGGATTCCCGTGGTGTACCTTTGCTGAAAGTAAAGATCCGAGAAATTATTAATGTCCTTTTATTCCGGAAATCACCCACTAAAGGGATGAAAAGTGAGATGAGAAGGAAGCATGGAAGTTATAAAATATATAAAACGTTGCTAAAAGCCCACACCTCTGCGAACAAGTTATTTGTTTCGACAAAAAAAAAAGTATAAATCTAATGGTTCCAGATGACGAATAACTCACGCGAACGGAGTCGCGGGCGTAGCTAGCTTAATAAATTTTGTACAGGATGTATGAATCATATAAAACCTCAGGTTGTGTGTTAAATCACTAGAATGGGGGCATTTGGGGCAATTTGCCAAAAGTATTGGATGACATGGGGTGGCTTGGCGAACCCCCTATTAATATGTATGGTAAACATAACCGTGCACTTTCTTATTGGCAACCACACTCGAGAGATTTATAATTTACCAATGTTGCCAACTTACTGTACAATGTTTTTTTAAAATAAATGTTGCTATCTATTTGTTATTTGGTAATTAAAGCTGGGTAAATAATGGAAAATAATGTACTTCCTGAGAAGAAAATTGACAAAACAAATTTGTTTATAAATAACAAAAACATCTTGGAAGATTGAAAAATAGTTTTTTTTATATAAATGTTTCGCAACAACAACAAAAAGCTTCGGAAAATCCTTTCTTTCTCGGATGCCTACATTAACAAAAACACATCATCCAAGATTCAGGTCTTTGCAGTCATCGTTTTAGGCTGTGGGTTGATCCGTCTGTCATTCAGGACAAAGCATTTTATACTATGTCTTCTTCTTTAAATTTAAGAACCGTGCTCTTGTCGGTGTAGCAGTCTCCATTTTCCTCTCTTCTGTGCCAGCTCCTTTACCTCTCTAGAACCAAATACTATAGAAATATAATACGCACAGCTCTTGACGTTTCTCATACAATGACTTGGCAACCTCCTGTTCACCTCATGCCGCTAGGGGCGCTAGTGTCGCGTTAACATTTTGCATACAAAACGCACAAAAGTTTTGAAATCGTTCACCTCATGCCACCCTATTTCTATAGTAGCGCTAGTGTCGCGCGTCTTGCCCGAATTCTTCCGAAGCTGTGCGTATTAACTCGGTAGAGTTTCTATAGTATTTGCTAGAACACACGACGCCTGCCCTTTCCTTCACTTGATCCATGTAAGCTCTTCTCGGCCTTCCCCTCCCTCTTCTACCCTCTATCTTTCCCTCCAAGATATTTCTTATAAATAAATAAATAATAAATATATAGGGACATTTCATACAGATTGAGCTAGCCCCAAAGTAAGTTCAAAACTTGTGTTATGGGATACTAACTCAACGATATTATATTTTATAACATATACATATTATTATATGGATAAACATCCAAGACCCGTGGCCAATCTGAAAAAGTTCGTTTTTCATCATGACCCGACCGGGGATCGAACCCGGAACCTCCTGGGTGGCGGTCTGGCGTGGTAACCATTACGCCACGGCGGTCGTCATAAACTCGTCGTGTCTTATAAGATGTCCCACTAGTTTTCCTCTTCTAGTTTCTATTTGTTTCATCAGAGTTCTCTTTCCCCTACTCTCTGCAGCACTTCTTCGTTAGTAATCTTTTCTGTCCATTTTATTTTTCCATTCTCCTCCAGCACCACATTTATTTATACACCTGTACATATATGTATGTACAGAAATATAATCTTTCGATTGCTACAATGCCTGTGTGGTACTAATTAAAAAAATCGTTTATATCACCCTTGCATCAAAATCACGGAATACATATAAAAAGATTTACATATGAATAACAGTATTAATCGTATTGTGCCCGTGCAATGTACAATACCGCAAGAAAGGGATGGATGTATCAATATTTGGTTAGTGTGAGAGAGATGGTAAATATGAGGGGAACATAATAGGGTAGCCGTTGTAATGAAAGGACAGTTCGGGATCGGGAGCTTTATGGGGTGTAGAGTATACTATTCTCGGTAAATTTTTCGTTGATTATGGTGCATTTACATTTTATTATGCAGTTTTCGGTTAAAAAAGGTATATGATTACCTACTGAACTAAATCTATATGAAAAGAGTTCTGATTGATTGATCGACACCGAACCAGACCACTTGGACTTAGAGATTGTCTAACTGTGTATCAATAAAAGCGTCATGGGATTTGTTTATATGTTAAAATGCATTAAATTACTGTGAAAAATTGTCGACGACTCTGTTCGACAGTGACTTGCAAAATGTAAACTAGAGAGGTAGGGCACAGCGGATAATCCGCTCAAATCGGAGCAGCCCGTCTGGGGACCTCCACCTTACAGAAGATCGTAGCCAAATAGCATTGGTCTCGGCCATGTTGTGTTCCTACGTCGAGTAAAGTCTCCAGAGCTCCTCTTAGGGGTTGGGAGGGTTGGCAACGCA
Source organism: Endotricha flammealis (assembly GCA_905163395.2). Lineage (NCBI taxonomy): Eukaryota > Metazoa > Arthropoda > Insecta > Lepidoptera > Pyralidae > Endotricha > Endotricha flammealis. Next base: position 4,604,861 of record LR990883.1, read on the forward strand.
TGAGTGATACCCCCGGTATTGCAATCGTTTAAAGGCTTCGGTGATGCTTACCATCAGGCATATGCTTGTTTGCCAACTTTGTGGTAAAAAAGTATACTAGACGAAACAAAATAAGGACTACAAAGCGTCTTTAAAAAAACTTTAATTTTTTTTTTGGTAAATCCTTTTGGATCAATTTCATTAAATTTCCTCATCAATATTTTTTTTATCTAACATTTTACTAATCGGTTGTCCATATTATATCGGTCGTTTTATGTAAATGCACCATAAGGGCACATAAGGGCGAAACTCGGCGAAAGTACAATTGATATCAAGTTGAGCTTTAATTTAAATCGTCCGATTGTGATCAAGTTTTTATTTAGCAGATTGCGTATTGCGTTAGACCCTGTAGGTACGCGACCCTGTACGCGCGTTTCGTGCTACACTTTACTCTTTGTATGTTTAGACCTCACAATGTAATGATTGCAATTCCTCGATGGAAACACGGCGAATTTGGCATTTCTGGACAATGTCTAAGGCCAGGTTTTCAATATAAAATTACTCTAGAGCCATTTCTTTGGAAGGAATTATGTTTAATTTTACATTTCTTTTGTTTCAGATACCACAATTGGATATGATGTGTTAAGTGACAGTGTATGTGCAAGTGTTAAGTGCAAGTGGTTAGTGGCAAGTGACGCACTATGTGTGGTGTTACAATGATGCAAATGAAGCATAGACTCTGAATGATAACTGCGTATAGAGGTGAGTTACTTATAGCAAAATGGCTATAATCCTATTAAGATAATCCTGTAATATTAATCAAAATTTCTGTATCCAATGCAAAAAAAACACTCGACGGATTGACAATAAGCGATGAAGCTTTTTGACGTCCCGGTGTCTTGGAGCTCACAACGAATTTAATCAGAAAGAAGATAGTCAGAGTATGAAGTATTGAAGGTCTGTTTGCCTTTGGTATGATATAAAAAAGTGTGTATTTGATTAATTTACTAGCGAAACCAACTCAATTTCGTTTATCCCGCTTTTCAATGGAAATTTGGAGAAATCCTGTCTTATCGGATGCCTACGTCATACAAAGAACATCTCTCCAAGTCTCTACTATCAGCGATTAGGCTATGCGTGGATCCGTTAGGCTGGTTTTAGAGTTGCGCCGGCTGCACGCTGACCATTGGCGCTGACATCAAAATGTATGAACCGTCTGCGGTGATAACTACGCGTTATTCAAAAACGCTTCCTATAAGTTCATACATTTAAGAGAGGTAGGGCACAGCGGATAATCCGCTCAAATCGGAACAGCCCGCGTCTGGGGAAGGACCTCTACCTTACAGAAGATCGTAATTCGTAGCCAGATAGTATTGGTCTCGGCCATGTTGTGTACCTACGGTACGGTGAGCAAGGTCTCCAGACCTCCAGAGCTCCACTTGGGGGGGTTGGGAGGGTTGGCAACTCGTGAGTGATACCCCCGGTATTGCAAGCATCTATAGGCTACGATGTTGCTTACCATCGGGCGGGCCGTATGCTTGTTTGCCAACTTTGTGGTATAAAAAAATACATTTTCGGCTGTCAGCGTGCTGTCAGCGCAACTCTAAAACCAGCCTAGTCATTCAGTCATTCCGGACAATTTTATATTATGTAGGTACCTATGATAGAGACACGGGATTGTTCGCAAAGCAAGAAAGACGACATGCCGATATATTTACACGAACTTTCGTGTAATTTTTAACTCCTCCATAAAAAAAACTTAAAAATATGTTCTTTTTTTACTGTGTCAATATAGAAACTTAATCCGGTTTTGTCTGGTTTTGTGTATGACGTATCGGAAATGGCCATTAGCAAGTTATAACATACTCGTGTTAACATGACATTACATACACCTACATGATGACCTTAATTTACCATTATTTTGTTACCGTCTCTAACTAAAATTAGATGTGACTAAATAAAATACATTCTTAGCTACGTTTTGATCGCGATTTTGAGGAGTCCACGAATAAATATGTCAATCCGTTTGTTACTTTAAACGTGAAAGAAGGTTGCCCTTCTTTCACGTTTAAAGTAACTTTTCACCCCACTTTTCACCCTCATTGGGGTGATTTTCGGAATAAAAGTTATCCTATGTCCGGCCTCAGACCTCAAACTATGTTGATACCAAATTTCATCTAAATCGGTTCAGTGGTTTCAATGTGAAAAGGTAACAGACAGACAGACAGAGTTACTTTCGCAATTATAATATTAGTAATAAGTAATATTAGTATGGATTTAATTTAAGGGGCTCCATATAGCCGATGACCTTGAAGATTTGACATCTAAGTAACGTTACTTCACCCCTTCACCCCGCTTTAATATTACGTAAAATGCCAAAAACTTGACATCTATTGAGCCTTTTGTAGTACTAAGTTTTGTTAAAAACCTTGCCTTTTTCACCACTAGAGGGCTGGCAATGACGCGCGGCGCGGTAATATTAACGACATCTAGTTGAGAAACCAATTATTAAAATATTTGAACATTTTCCATAGACCTCTAGAACTAAACAATATCAGTTGATACTTTTAAAATGATATATGAATTATGATAGAACTAAATATATATTATTAAAAACAAATCTTAACATTGCAAATGAAATTTTGCAGGCGATGTATGTTATGTCGTATTTGGTTGGTTACACAAAATTATTTAACAAATCCCGTTTTTTTGCTCTAGTTGTACCATACTATCTCAGGAACTATAAGCCCTATCAAAATATGGATTAGACAGAAAAATTGGGTATTTTTCTCTGATTCACATTCAATGAAAAAGGTCATTTTGCTACAACTCGTGTTGTACCGGTTTTCACACATTTTTTTAAAATATTGATCGGCTGGATTTTACTATCGATACAGTACCAAAATAATCATTTTCAACAAAAAAAAAACTGTACGTCTGCGTGTTAAAACGTATCACGCAAAAACCTGAATTTAAAGAATGAATTTTGATGAAATTTTACACGGAGATCTCGAGTCAACATTTAGAGTTGTGCTTTTTATCCCAGAAATGCGTAAAACTAGAAAAACCAAACTCCACGCAGGCGAAGCCGCAGGCACCCACTAGTATGGTATGAAAGGGATGAAATATTTGCGACATACAATACATAGTTAAATTTCGCCACATCTCTTATTGTTTACTATGGCTTTGTGGTAAATAATGTCTAGGGTCCAAGTTCAATCCTTAGTTGGTGCTCATGTTTTTTATTTGATTTTTACACTTCTTTTTAGAAATATAATTTTATGTTTTACTTTTTACCTACCTAACAATAAGTTACGTACGAGCAGTAAAAAAATATTATAATAAAAATGTCCTCAAAATTTTAAATTGGTACCTGATATTGTGTATTTTTATATTGAATCTACGTTTGACGACCTCCGTGGCGTAATGGTTCCCACGCCAGACCGCCACCCAGGAGGTCCCGGGTTCGATCCCCGGTCGGGTCATGATGAAAAACGAACTTTTTCTGATTGGCCTTGAATGTTTATCTATATATGTATTTGTTATAAAACATAATATCGTTGAGTTAGTATCCCATAACACAAGTTTCGAACTTACTTTGGGGCTAGCTCAATCTGTATGAATCTGTATGACGAAAATATCCAAATATAAAAAATATCAACTAAAAAAAATACAATAAATGCATGAAAGTTATTTATCTTTTTAAAAATAAAATAAAATATTTATTTTATAAAGATAAATAACTTTCATGCATTTATTGTATTTTTTTAGTTGATATTTTTTTTATTTGGATATTTTCGTCATAATAATAAAAAATCGAGAGCATGCATGGTGCAGCGAAAATTTGGCACACGTCCATCCATCCGAAAGCGTGGGAGCGCACTGATTACCTTGTGTCCAGTCACCAGCTATCCAGAAATTACGTAATTGACGGAAAATTGCTTGTGACTTGGTGGAAATACACTCAAATTCAAAAACCAAACAACAAATAAGTAGATAATATTATTGCCTATGTATTAATGTAAATTTTACACGAATCGATGCATAAATACCCAAGTTGAATCGCATTCTTTCTTTGATTACTAGGTTCCTTAAATATTTTATTACTCCATAAATATTCAGTAATTTCAAATTTCGAACGGCATAAATGTAGTACAATGACTATAGCACAACATATATTTTTTTGGTGGTTATTCGTTATGGTAGCTAGGAGTAGAGACAACTTGAAAAACAGCAAAATTTTAGCGAAATTTGTTGGTACAGCCTTAATATACGACAAATGACTATTTGTTGACATTTCGCGTACATAATGTTGTATACATACCTAGTTTTGAATTTTATTAAAATAAAATAAAAATACCTATAACGATATATTTTCAAATGACAAAAAAGGCCGTAAAAAGTTTTCTTTCGCCATTTCTTTTACCACTAGTGGTCATTTTGCTTTTGTTTCCGAAATGGTAGTAGTTTATAGAGTAGATTAATTATATTAATTATAAATCATTAATTACTGTATGTACTCCTCTGACAAGAGAACGTGTTTGTAAAAACCTATTCTCTGAATAAGTTTTGAATTTGAATAGCTGCTAGCTAACTCTTAACTTAGTTTTGATATTGCAAATGTCTAGGTATAGCCTGCGGTGACTCGTTACCACATTCAAGCCGTAAGCCGTATGCTTGTTTGTCACATTACTTATATAAAAAAATGTAAGGAGATGGAACTGAGTAGTGTCACAACACCACAAGTCATTAAACGTTGCGTATAATTAACAGATAAGCTAAGAAGTGGGTTGTAAGATGTTGTGAAACATCTGATCCATTTTTAGAATTCCGTAATTAACTAAAAAGTCGCAGGTCGTACCTAGATGAGAATGACACAGGAGACAGGACCGAATTGGAGGTTCAGCAGCAGAAATTTTATGGAAACGTATAAATATATCTTGGAATATCACCCTTGCAACTGCAAGTAATCAAAGCGTAGCTAGTACCACAGATTAGTTAATAGTTACTTCGTCTTGTACTCTTTATTATATTGTGGCGTAGCTCTACATTGTGCGTGTGTGTACACGGGTCGACCGACACTCACTTACCTTTCGGGACAAGTCCACCACACATTCCCACCGCTGTGTCTCCTGTAATAGCCGGACAACAACGGTGACCTCAGATTGATAATAAGCAATGAATTGACGTCCCGGGGGAGAAACTAAAAGCTTGTCTTGGAACTGACAACGAATTTAATCAGAAAGAAATTAGAGAAATATTCAATAGAAAATAATCCGACTCTAATTTGACATTGGTGACAGCAGATTTACTGTGCCATTTAAAACTTATTTCTGCAACTCATTATTTGCCAATACTTATAACAAAATCAGACGAAGTAGACAGAAATTAATAATAGAAATAGGAATAGGTTATTTTCCGTTAACCTCGCCATAAAACTACAAATGAACGTCAGGTTAACGTTTTTAACCGCGGACAGTTAACGACAATGGGTGCAGTGACCTATGCATAGATCAACTAACTTTTATACCATTTGAATACCGTGAAATACCACCTCCGTGGCGTAATGGTTACCATGCCGGACCGCCACCCAGGAGGTCCCGGGTTCGAATCGCGGTCGGGACATGATGAAAAACGAACTTTTTCTAATTGGCCTGGGTCTTGGATTATCTATACTTGTGTTTGTTATAAAATATAGTATCGTTGAGTTAGTATTCCATAACACAAGTTTCGAACACACTTTTGGGCTAGCTCAATCTGTGTGATTTGTCCCTTTATACATAACTAGCTTTTCCCTGCGGATTCGCTCGCGTTTAATTTTATGACATAGATCTCGTTTGACAACAAAGAACCCATAGCGCTACTTGTGGCGCCATCTGTCCTGTCATCATTCTGTACAGCGCCCTCTATAGTAGGAAAAACTTTTTTCCCTTGGAATGACATACTTTCACGGGATGAAAAGTAGCCTATGTTGGGCTCTGTACCCCTGACAATATTTTTAATTTTATACAAATTTTCATAATGATCGGCTGCTTAGTCAAGACGTGAAGGAATAACAAACAAACAAACACACTTTCACATTTATAATATTAGTATGTACGTAGTTTGAACGTACATGCGTGCGTACATGTGTGTTTTTGTGTGCGTGATCGATTTTACGAGCGTTTACGTGGTTACGCACACTAAAACAATGTGCGTGTGAACGTTACAACATTCATTCATTCATAGCATAGTACGCTCTTCTTGAAATGGAATCTATACTTAATGTGTAGCAAAACCCACTCAACTTTGTTCGCGTGTATCCTGCTTTCCCGTGGGATTTTCGGAAAATCCTCGTATGTTATAAAATCCTCTTGAATCATTTCATCATCATCTTTTGCTGTAAATTAAACATTCTTCAACATCACCTCTCTTTCAATCGTCAATACTTGTCAGAATATTTTACTAGGTGCGTATAGTATGTATATGTAAGATTATTTTTAATATATATTTATATGTGTATGTTTATAGCCGTATATATAAGTTCTTAGGTAACCAGATATTTCCCTTCAATTTTTGTCCCGCCAACAATGTTTCTGCATTACCCGATGGTTGACTGGTAGAGAATGTCTTTAGGCATTAAGTCCGCCAATTGTACTCTCAATCGTGCAATAAAGAATAAATAAATAAATAAATAAATTCTATCTTTTGTGCTGCATAATAACCTATTCCTTATTTTTTTGGCGAAATACGATGTCTGTCTACTTCGTCTGATTTGTTATTAGTATTGGCAAGTAATGAGTTGCAGAAATAAGTTTTAAATGGCACAGTAAATCTGCTGTCACCAATGTCAAATTAGAGTCGGATTATTTTCCATTGAATATTTCTGATTTCTTTCTGATTTAATTAATATTAAACTCCGTTGAGTAGTTTAATGGATCTGAGCGAACAGACAGCGGTGGTAGTGACCTCATTTTATATACTAGAAAAACCCACGCAACTTCGTGTATCCCTCTTTCCCGTGGGAATATCGGAATGTGTTATACATACGTCCGTGGCGTAATGGTTACCACGCCAGACCGCCACACAGGAGGTCCCGGGTTCGAATCCCGGTCGGGTCATGATGAAAAACGAACTTTTTCTGATTGGCCTCGGGTCTTGGATGTTTATCTATATATATGTATTTGTTATAAAATATAATATCGTTGGATTAGTATCCCATAACACAAGTTTCGAACTTACTTTGGGGCTAGCTCAATGTGTGAATTGTCCCTATATATTTATTTGTTTATATAAACCTTCTCTTGAATCACTCTCTCTATTTAAAAACCGCATCAAAATCCGTTGCGTAGTTTTAAAGATCTAAACATACATACATAGGGACAGACTGCACGCAGACAGACAGGGAAGCGACTTAATTTTATACTATGTAAATATAATCCTACCAAAAACATTTTCATGTAAAAATGTTGCCAAGACTCGTCTACATAGCCCTGTGAAAAAGTTATCAGATCTCGTATAAAGCCAAGCTCTAAAACACGCTCCAAACCTACAAGCTCTACACTACATAATCAAAAATCTATGAAAAAGTGGTCAGATATCATGTAGAGCCAAGATTCTTGATCTATGCGCCCTTACTTTACCAGGCCTGACTTCACATACTCTACATGTTAGTCAAAACGTGTGGCTTGGCCGTTTTATTTTACACACGATGAACGAATGCCTATGAAATCTTCGTAACGGTAGCAAATTAATTATCGAATAGCGGCTCTCTTTTGAACTACCTTGTCAACGGACTTGCGGGCTATGTGGCCAAAGAACTCAAGTACCCTCCGTAAGCACATATTGGTGAGCCGAACAGAAGCCAACTTCTGTTCGATTTTGAGCTCCTTGAGAATCAAATGGTTGGTCCTATGCGTAGTCCATGGAATTCGGAGCATCTTTCGCCAGCATCTCAAAAACGTTTATGCGTTTCCGGTCAGCGGCTTTGAGCGTCCACGTCTCAGGCCTCGGCCCCATATACGAAAATGGGAAAGACTAGAGTATTGACGAGGGTCATTTTTGTCTTGTTGCTGATGTTGCGACCCTTCCATATATTATCAAGCCGAGCCATGGCACTCTTGGCCATAACAATTCGTCTGCGTCTTAAAAAAAAAATTATTTACAAAAAATATCGTTAAAATGATACAATTTGCAAGCTCATTACAATATTATCTATTTTAACCGCTATTTTCCCCTAAATGCAATGGTACTGTTACGCACTGGCCTTCGACGGGGGGTGGCGCCTCATTCATGAATGAACCACCCCACATCGGTGAATGAAAAAAAATACTCAATGAACAAAAGAGAAATTATTTTTCTTGAAAAAATACGCAGTCATAAATAAACATTACTCAATGAGCTGATGTGCTTTAAATTTTCATATTTTTTTTATGGCATACGACAGACAAACAGGCGTGGAAACAATAAACACCAAATAACTAATAGGCAATACCATGTGAAGTTGAGCATCACATATAAAAAAAAAAGTGTCAAGAAGCACTAATAGTTACCTTTTGGTGCAGAAATGGACTTAAAAGGCGCCTCTATTCAAATGGGCAAATGTATTTACTCGATGTTCTTACTTATTTAATACTTTTTATTACTAGATTTTTGCCCGCGACTTTGTCCGCGTGAAGTTCCGGACCCGTTCCCGTGGGAACCACATTGAATTTCGGGAAACGCTATAGCCTATGTCACTCCCTGATAATGTAGCTTTCTACTGGAGAAAGAATTTTTGAAATCGGTCCAGTAATTTCGGAGCCTATTCAATTCAAACAAACAAATAAACTCACTTTCTCATTTATAATGTTACTAGCTTTTTTGCCCGCGACTTCGTCCGCGTGAAGTTCCGGACCCGTTCCCGTGGGAACCACATTGAATTTCGGGAAACGCTATAGTCTATGTCACTCCCTGATAATGTAGCTTTCTTCTGGTGAAAGAATTTTTGAAATCGGTCCAGTAGTTTCGGAGCCTATTCAATTCAAACAAACCAACAAACAATCAAATCTTTCCACTTTATAATATTAGTATAGAATAGATATAGAATAGTATGATGAAGTATGATTATAGTATAGATATTAGTATGGACTAGCGCGCGAGGATCTTTAATTTTTTTGAAAATATAATACTTAGTCTGGCCATAAATACTGTTACAATGAAAAATAAACAAAATATTACATTTGAATTTGGAATCTGTCATTTTTATATGATTTTTCATTGTCTTTTCTTATTTTGGCGCCAATACATTGTACAATATTTTGCGATATTAAAATGGAGTGGGGTGATAAAGAGAACCGAATCGCTGTGATTGCATTACACAAAGTAGGTATGGAGCCATGTGCAATTTTAAAACCTCTCCATACGCTTGGTATTAGTAAAATGTTTGTGTACCGGGCCATTAATAGGTACAATGAGATCTCCTCTGTTTGTGACAGAAAAAGATCTGACCGTCCACATAGTGTTCGTACGAAAAAGGTGGTCAAAGCAGTAAGGGAAAGAATTCGAAGAAATCCTGTCCGAAAGCAAAAGATTTTATCTCGGGAGATGAAGATAGCAGCTAGAACCATGTCGCGTATTTTAAAAGATGACTTAAGACTTGTAGCTTATAAGAGACATACTGGTCATTTCTTAACTGATAATTTAAAAAAGAATAGGGTGGTAAAATCGAAAAAACTACTGAAGCGGTACGCAAAGGGAAGTCACAGAACATTTTTGTTAACGGATGAGATTTTTTTTACAATTGAGCAACAATTTAACAAACAAAATGACCGTATTTATGCTCAAAGCTCTAAGGAAGCTTCCCAATTAGTCGACAGAGTGAAAAGTGGGCATTACCGGACTTCAGTGATCGTTTGGTGGGGTGTTAGCTATGAAGGAGTGACTGAGCCATACTTTTGGGAAAAGGTATCAAAACATCGGCACAAATGTATCAAGATACCATTCTTGAGAAGGTAGTTAAACCCCTTAACAACTCCATGTTCAATAACCAAGAATGGTCCTTCCAGCAAGTCTCGGCGCCGGGTCACAAATCTCGGTCCACGCAGTCTTGGTTGGAATCGAACGTTTCCGACTTCATCAGAGCTGAAGACTGGCCGTCGTCTAGTCCCGATCTTAAACCGCTGGATTATGATTTATGGTGCGTTTTAGAGAGTACGGCTTGCTCTAAACGCCATGATAATTTGGAGTCCCTAACACAATCCATACGAGTGGCAGTGAAGAATTTTCCCATGGAAAGAGTGCGTGTTTCTATTGATACACGCACTCAAAGTTTAAAGGACTGTATTGCAGCCAATGGAGACCAACAACTCCATGTTCAATAACCAAGAATGGTCCTTCCAGCAAGTCTCGGCGCCGGGTCACAAATCTCGGTCCACGCAGTCTTGGTTGGAATCGAACGTTTCCGACTTCATCAGAGCTGAAGACTGGCCGTCGTCTAGTCCCGATCTTAAACCGCTGGATTATGATTTATGGTGCGTTTTAGAGAGTACGGCTTGCTCTAAACGCCATGATAATTTGGAGTCCCTAACACAATCCATACGAGTGGCAGTGAAGAATTTTCCCATGGAAAGAGTGCGTGTTTCTATTGATACACGCACTCAAAGTTTAAAGGACTGTATTGCAGCCAATGGAGACCACTTCGAATAAACCTTTTATATTTTAAATTGTTTTATATTTATGTATTAAACTAACACATTGTAAAAGTAATAAATGTTATTTGCCATTGAAAAATATAAAAAAACTATTTTACAATATTTATGGCAAGACTAGGTATAGTTTATGTCACCCGGGGATACCGTAGCTTCTAGCTTCCCAACAACGGTAAAAGAATTTTTGACTTTACAAACAATACAAATCTTTCTTCTTTATAATATTAGTATGTATAGATTTGATGTTTACATTTTTTTTATACCACAAATTTGGCAAACAAGCATACGCGCCTGATGGTAAGCATCACTGTAGCCTATAGACGCATGCAGTACCGTGGGTATCACTCACGCGTTGCCAACCCTCCCAACCCCCCCAAGAGCTCTGGACATTACATTGACTCTCTTACATTGTTGACTTTAACGACAACTTAGACGCGCTTTGTGCAACTAAAAGCTGCTCAAAATGTCATTAAGTGTTTGACATTTCATTAATTAGATAAGTCTCTATTATTTTGACAGTACGCACGGCTGTTATATTATGATTTTTGCAACAGTTTCTTAGGAGCTTATAAATTGCGTTTTAAACTAATGGGCGTACAAGAAACTCGCCGTTATACTGGTCGCCAACACAGATGGCTCGCGCAGTCATAATTTTGTTTTATATTCCATTACTAGCTTCTCCGCGCGGCTTCGCTCGCGGTTAATTTTATGACTTAGTTCTCGTTTGACAACAAAATCCACGGCGCGACTTGTGGCGCCGTGGATTAGATAGTAGAAAAAATATTTTTCCATTGGAATAACATACTTTCACGGGATAAAAAGCCTATGTTGGGCTCTGTACCCCTGACAATATAAATACAAATTTTCATAATGATCGGATGATTAGTTAAGCCGTGAAGGAATAACAAACAAACAAACTCACTTAAAATAATATTAGTTAGGATTATAGTGATTATTTATCGAAACACAGAAATCTCCTAGCTCTGGCATATTTTTTAATTCTATCCAGTTACTAGATAGAATTAAAAAATATGCCCGGGTGGTAAAATATACTAGATTCTAGTATATTTTATCTAATGTTTATATTAGACCTAAGTTTTAGAAGTTTTATCAATTTTATTTTATTTTATTATAACAACAATCGATTTTCAATTGTTTTATTAATCTGTGAGCCCAAATGTTGGCGATTTAAATCACTATAGAGTCATTTTTTAATCTTGTTTGTTTTAAAATTTATTCTAAATATTCCTAACCTATACCAACACTATACTTGAATATAGTACTACCCCACAGGGTGACTGGGGGCCACCCTCATCAGCTGTAAGGGAGGGGGGCTGATTGGGGTGACGGGTGCATTATCCTTGTATGTAACCTTGGGTGGGGGGGTGTTTTTTTTATTGTGAACTATATTTGTTAGTTTTTTTTTATTAAGATGAAGAAAAGAAAAAATTAAGGTGGTACCTATTTGACATTAAAACCTTTTATATTAGACAGAAGCGAAAAACTGAAGCGATTTAGATGAAATTCGTAATAGAGATAGTTTGTGAGACCTGAGATAGTGTTTGCGTGTATTTAGGCACACACACACATTTATTTACAGCATCGCCACCTACTTTACATTATAAATATTAGGCAGTGGTTCAGGATTATCAATTTTGACACGTTATTATTATTTTTTTTGCTACACACACAGGTTGGGCTAGCCCCAAAGTAAGTTCGAAACTTGTGTTATGGGATACTAACTCAACGATATTATATTTTACAACAAATACAAATATACATAGATAGATAAACATCCAAGACCCGAGGCCAATCAGAAAATGATTCATCATGACCCGACCGGGATTCGAACCCGGGACCTCCTGGGCGGCGGTCTGGCGTGGTAACCATTACGCCACGGAGGTCGTCAAAAGAATTAATTTGATCATCAAATAACTATTCACTTTATTGTGATCAATACTCTTAAGAGAGGTGTGTGAGCGCGAAAGAATCAAACAAAGGAATAAGGAATTATTTATTTTTTTTTTTTTTTTTATTAATTGAAAATTTCAGTTTGGGTGTACTAACACCCTCTTCTGAGACACCGGACTGTTGCGGGAGCGTAGGGCTCTCACCGCCAAAAATTTTACAGTGTCTGCCTAGGGGCGCCCCAGAGGGGGGCTCGAACCTCGGCCTATGGCGACACTGGGGGAAGGCGAACGGATTGGAGAGAAGCGGCCGGGCACGTGCCGGTACCGCGAAAACCGAGTCCCTACAGGAAGGTGGCGCGACGCGCGGCCCCGCCGGCGGGGCCGATATGACGGACGTGTGTGTCTAGTTTGTGTCGCGGAATCTAATTGTTTATACGCCTCGATGGCGACTGTAATGGAGTCGTCCGGGTCGTTGAGGACGTGCCGCGGACGACGTTTGGACCTGCTGGTGCCAGCCGGAGCGGAATAATCCCCTGCGGCTTTCACCAACGGATTTGGGTGATGATTGAGCGAGTCGAAGTATTTGACAGAGCATTGCTTTAGGTGGTGCGAGATGGTCGGCACACCTAAGTCAATGTGGAGGTTTTTGTTCCTAACGAACCAAAGCCCACCGATGGCTTTGCGCAAAAACCTATTCTGAATGGTTTGCAGCCTGTGGATATGAGAGGGCGCGGCGTGAGCAAAAACTGGACTTGCGTATGTCATTATCGGCCTAATGCACGTTGTGTAAACTCTCACCTTATTTCTAAGAGAGAGTTTACTGCGCCCATTAAGCAGACAATGTAAGCGGCCTAGCGCGAAAGCAGCGCGGTCGCGGACAATCTTTATATGATGTTCGAAGGTGAGTCCCCTATCGAGTGTGACACCTAAATAACGAACTTTCTTTTCCCAAGGGATCGGTTGTCCGAACATCTTGACTTTAGTGGAGGGATTTGGCGTAGTACCTCTGGAGAAGAGGATAGCGGCGCTTTTATCTGGATTAACTTCTATGCGCCATTTCCTAAACCAGTCGCCAAAGGAGTTGGCGGCGGCTTGGAGGGACTTTACTATGGCGGGTGTACTAGAAGCCGAACAATAGATGGCTGTATCATCTGCGAAAAGGGCAGTATGAGTCACAAGTGGACTGGGTCTAAATTGAGGGAAGTCGCTTGTGTAAAGCGTGTATAGGAGGGGGGAGAGCACGGATCCTTGTGGTACTCCGGCTCTAATGGTGTGAGGGGGGGATAGTGCCCCATCCACCCTATAGCGGAAAGAGCGATTCGACAAGTAGTCTCGTATGATGAGCACGAGACGGTTTGGCACATTAAGTTTGTAGAGCTTATAAATAAGCCCGTTGTGCCATACTTTGTCGAACGCCTTTGCCACGTCGAAAAAGAGAGCGCCCGTTTTGTGCGGGCGGGATCTGTTCGCTCTCCGGTCCAACACGTGTTCGACTATGCGATGCACTTGTTGGACACAAGAGTGTTTGGCTCTAAAACCAAACTGTGCGTCAGGTAAAAGATTATTAGCAAGGGAAAAATCTTTGAGACGAGCGAGAATAATGCGCTCATAGATCTTTCCTATCGAACTAAGGAGACTGATTGGGCGATAGCTCGAGGGCTGATCCTTGGGCTTGCCGGGTTTTGGAATGCCAATGACGGTGGCTTCCTTCCAAGATTTGGGGAAAATACTGTTTTTTAATGCCGCATTGAAAATGGCGGTCAGAAGGAGAATAAGGTGCGCGGGGAAGAGCTTGACGACTCTATTAGAAATCCCGTCAGGCCCCGGGGCCTTCCTATTATGTAAATCTCTGATAAGGGACTCTACCTCATCGGGGGTTACCGGCTCTATCGGCGGGTCGGCATCTGTGAGAGGGCTCGCGAGATTGTTGAAAACCTCAGTATCGACCTCGAGTAGGTGATCTGGATCAACGGGGAGTGTGCTAGGTGCACATTGTGCCTCAAGACTGGATGCTAAGCATTCAGCTTTTTCCTCGTCCTCGAAGGCGAGGGGGAGGGAGGGATCTGACTGTACTAACGGGGGGGTGGCAGCCACTGTATCTGCCTTAAGGGCTCTGGTGAGGTTCCAGAAGGCTTGTTGAGAGGGGACCATATTTGTAAGTGTCTCGTCCCACTGATCGTTCCTAAGCTGTCTAATGCGACGCTTAACCGCTGATTGGGCAGCGCGCATGCGGACACGGTTCTGCTCAGAGGGAAAAGAGAAGTAAGCCCTTTGAGCTGCGTTTTTCTCAGTTAACAGAGCACGGGCATCTGGCGGCAGTTCCCAGCGACGATGAGCGTTCACTGGGACGCGGCGCGAGCAATCGCTAACCACCTTCTGCACGTGCGCTGTTAATGAGTCAATTGCACCTATCGCGTCGGGAATTGAGACTATCTCGTCTGGAATTGGGTCTAACAAAGGAGATGAGATAGACTTAAGGCCTTCTCCTAGGCTGAACCAGTCAGTCTTGAGTCTTGTGGGGTCTGAGGCTGCCACGTTGGGAATGCTCACTCTGGGCGAGAGGGCAATAATGACAGGCCTATGATCTGAAGTGAGTGCAGAGTGCACTTCTATAGAACTCAATCTAAGATTGATGTTCTTTAGGAGGGCTACGTCTAGGACGTCCGGACGATGATTAACATTGTCTGGATAGTGAGTAGGTGACATAGGTGCTACTACGTCGAAGTTGAGGCTCTCTGAGAGTCGCTCGAGTTGTCTGCCACGTTGGTTTGTGGTTTGGCTACACCAAGCAAGGTGCTTGGCATTTAGATCGCCCGCTATGATAACAGACGGACCAAGATCTAGAAGGTTTCGTATATCACTGTCAAGTAGTGATCTAGGGCTTGAGGAGCTATTGTTAGTGGGAGCTAGATAGGCTGACACTAAATATATGGATTGATGACCTGTCATTCCTAACCTACAGACAGAGGCTTCGATGTGCACGAGATTTGGTGTATCCACAGGCGTGCAGTGTAATGTCGCTTTGTAGTAAATGAGAGTGCCACCGAAGGCAGAGACTGTGCGATCATTACGAATGATTTTGTAATTCGCGATTTTGGGATCGCGAATTGACGGCTTGAGGAACGTCTCCTGGATGAGGAGAACGTCCAATTGATGGGTGTAGAGAAAATCGGCTACCTCAGACCTCTGGGTACGAAGCCCATTGGCGTTGAAGTAGCCGATTTTTAGGGAGGTCGGTTTGACTCTACTCGTGTTATGGTGTAGATCCATAACTAAAACCTAAAATTTTTGAGAGTGTCCGTCAGCGCTCTAAAGTCGCGCCTCAGGACTATGACGAGGGCCTCTGAGTTCCCCTGGCATTCTATGATGCGGTCTGCCAAAAGGTCGACTTCGTCAAAGTCGATGGCGTTTAAAACCGACATTACAATTTTGAAATTGTCGACGCTGTCACGGGAGGAGGAGGAGGAGGGTTTCGGCGGCAGCGGTGCCGCTTTTGGCGGCGGCGGTGCCGCTTTGGGAGAAGGTGGAGGGGTCGCAACCACTACCACCGCGGGTGCAGGTTGGCCTGAGGGGCTGCCCTGCGGGGGGGGAACCTTATTGGTTCTGTGTCGCCACGAATGCGACACAACTGGTGTAGGCACCGGTGCCTTTGCTGAAGCCGGGGCGGCCGCGGCAGTTTGAGGTTGGGGGGGGCTAACGTAGGCCACCTTAGGGGCGGCTCGAGTTATAGGTGGGGAGGGAGCGGGCCTCCGGCTCTTCACCTTGGGTGCTTTTGGGCACCCTCGGTAGTTCGCCGGGTGTCCCACCTCCCCGCAGTTTACGCAGCTCGGAGGTTCCGAGCATAGCGCGCGATCTTTAGGCCTTTGACACTCCGGTGTCGAGTGGGCTCCTAAACATTTTACACAGCGAGGTGTGTTATGGCAATTTCTTGCGGAATGCCCGTATAACTGGCATCTGTGGCATTGTCCCACAGTGCCTTTTTGGTGTGGGGGCTCGACAACAACCCCAGACAGTCCGCAAACCTTACGAAGGTTAAAGATGGCTTTGGCCTCTTTTAAGTTTGTCCTGTCCAGAATGGCCAGGACCATGTTAAATGGGGCAGAAGGCCCACGGTGCATACGGTGCACTTCTATCACGGGTAGTTTTTGGGCCTTTAGGTCCTCGAGCACGTCTTCGCACTCGATTTCTTTGGGGACCCCCCGAATGACTACGCGGAGGCGCCGGTCCTCCTCCAAGCTCCACGTATGGAAGGTTATCGACATAGCGTCGAGAAGGCGGGTGAGGTTACGGTAGTCCGTTATGGACTCCGTTTTTAGGCGGATACCCTCAGTTCGGGTCTCTGCAATAAAGAAGATGCCTTTGGCATCACATCGGGCCTTGATGGCCATCCACCTATGGCGGTTCGTGATGACAACCGCCGGTGGGCGCTGGGAGCGCTTGGGAGGGGTGGGGAGAGAAGCTCCCTCGGCACCCTGTTCAGCCGCGGGGGGCGAAGCAGGGGAGTCAGAGGCCGCGGCGGGAGTAATGCCGTCGGCCAATTTGGCGGCCTTCTTTGCGGCGCCTTTGTTGCGCCTGGTGCGCTTTCGGCCTGAGGCCATGACAAATTCGTCCGAGTCGGACGTGGGCTCTGAGGAGGATTCCGAGGACTCGGAAACAACCTCCATTTCTTCGTTTTAGGCCTGACGGGCCGGAGACGAATTAGCGGAGGGCGCGTCGCGCGCGGGGGTTTTGGAGCGCGCAGTGGTGCGCGCGGCGTTCGCAGAGTGCGAGGAGTTCGAGGCGGGGGCGGCGCGCGCAGCGGGTGCATCGCGCGCGGCGGCGCGCGCGTCGTTCTCAAAGGGCGCGGCGGGGCGCGAGGCACTCGCAAGGTGCGAGGAGGTCGAGGCGGGGGCGGCGCGCGCAGCGGGTGCGTCGCGCGCGGCGATCTCGGAGAGCGCTGCGGGGCGCGAGGCGGGCGCGTCGCGCGCGGCGTTTACAGGGGGCGCGACGGCGGCGCAGGGCTCGGTGGCCTGAGGGGCCGGGGAGAGAGAGGCAATTCTCTTTATTTCCTCAATACGAGGCAACATACGGGGATCTTGCTCTAAAATTAGAGCGATGAGGCCATTTATAATGGCGTTTTCGCGCGGGTCGGTCGCCATGGCGACCGGCCTAACTTTAAGGGACCTAACAACTAACGAATTTATCGCAGTTCCTCCCGTCACGTTCCGCAAGGAAGAGTCTGCGAACAAACCTTGCGGCAGTCGTGCCTAATAAAACGCGCTCGGGGGGAACACCCGAGGTGTGTATGCCTAGTCCCCCGCGCCGGGTGAGGCGGGGGGGGGTGTAGCTGGGTGAGCCCTAAGCTTGTTATCCTCTGACCAATCTCAATGTGTCAGAGGGCCCTGGCTGCTTAGTGCTCGGAGGGTAGCTGTGAGCCGAAGCCCTAGGCGCCCAAACCGTTCACTAAGAATAGGAAGGGGAATAGGTAGGTGGGAGGGGGCGACAGCTAGCGTCGGTCAGGGGAGCCCCCTAGGCCGATGGTGCTAGCCCCGTCCGGGTAACTTGCTTCACCCAGAAGGGGATCAGCGAGTGCCCGGGTCGCACTCCTGGTGTTTGCGCGCGGTTGGCACCGTTAGGTTACGCGCAAAACCAGACCACGAAACTGTGGTTTTAATCAAAAATCGCGCGAAGTTAAAAAGAAACTTCTAAAAACCTGATAATGTTTCTTTGTTTTCAAAAAAACAAAGAAACACGTAATTCGGAGTGGCAGTTACGTAATACGTAAACGGCCGTTGGGAGCGGGGCGTGCAGCGTGGCGCGGAGACACCGGGAACGTGTGGCTCGGGGCGCGTCGCGAGCACGACTGATAAGGAATTAGTACAATATTATTCCCTTTATACTTAAAGTTTAAACAAAAAGCTATTCATCAATGCTAGCGATAATGAAAGAGAAAGTCTTACATTACAAACTGTAAGCTAAACCGAGAAAGATTTATTTTGAAGTGGTTATACATTCCAACAATAACGCGCCATTGACTATCAGAATCTTACAGGAGACGGGAGTCGCGTACTGTCAGGCTATCAGCTACTTGGGATGGGTCCACAGACACCCGTCGGCGGGGTTGCGGAAGCATCACCAGTGCCCGCGACCCCGCCACGTGAAGGCGGAGAAGGTGGCAGACAGTCAGGTTTTTAGCCGGTATCCCTCATTGGCCAGAGAGGTGAGCCCGACAGACCCCCTTCGCTTCCCCAAGTGGAGGGACATGCAGTAATGCATTTCCTGACCATAAACAAAAAAATAAAAAATAAAATGCTATCAGCCCTACATACAAAAAAATAGCAAAAGTCATTAGAACGTGAAAAAGTAACAAACATTAGCCTTTATAATACTAGTATAGATTATATATTTAATGAACATGATCTAAGGGTCCGCTCTCGGGATCCAAACTTTGCCCTAAAGCACCAAACAAAACATTGTAGGACAGCCAACGGTAACATTACAAATTCCATCGCCTACGTAAATCGTGAAGTTTCTCTTTGTCCAAATTTGGTAGTCAGATATCTAAAAATGGCAAAGATTAACGGAATAGACCACTTTGTATCGTGCAGACAATAGATCTTTTAGAGTGGCAATGATGAAATAGACTTTTATTTTTAAATAATGATTTTGATGACTAGCCGTTGACCTCAGCTACCATTCTTTACGGTTTGGGCTGAGCGTTGATATATCAATCTGTCAGTCAGTCGGGACTTTGAATTTTATATTCCGAGGTCTTTCCTTTAGACTACAATATGGGGTTCTTCAAAAGGGGCGTTAAAAGATTTTTACAGAGTCGGCAACGCGCGTGTTATCCCGGTGTTGCAAGCGTCCATAGGCTACGGTGACCACTTACCATCAGGCGGGCCGTAAGCTTGTTGGCCGCTTTAGTGGTATAAAAAAAAATTATACAAAAAGATATCTATTCCGATCCGGTCCGGTCGGGTTCGGTCCGGTCCGGTCGGTCCGGTTTGCTTTATAGCATACGAACTCTCAACCCACTTTATACCATATTTTTTACACTGTAAAAAAAATTGTAAGAAATAAAGATTTCACCCCATTACTTTTCACGTTTCCCCCTTTTAGAGGTTGAATTATGAAAAATCTTGAAACACGTATTTACTCATTTACCGCCAGGAGTACGTACCTACTCCTACGAAGTTTCAAATAAAATGGTCTGTCTGACTAATCTAACTAATCTTGTTTCTCCATACAAACTTTGGACCCTCGTTTCACCCCCTTGGGAGCTGAGTTTTGAAAAATTCTTTCTTAGTGCACCCCTAGGCTAGACCTCATAAGGAACCTATGTGCCAAATTTGAAGTCTCTAGACCTAGCGATTTGGGCTGTGCGTTGATATGTCAGTCACACAGAGTCTTCTTTTATATAAATAGATTTTTTACCACTAAGGTGGTATACACGCATACGGCCCGCCTGATGGTAAGCAGTCATCGTAGCCTGCAGACAATGAGTCATCTTCAATGTTGCCCGGGTTGTCCTACTGACTGTGCCTTAACAGATTTGTGGAAGGCCACGGATAATGCCATCTCACTGGCTGAACATCTTGCCAGTAGGGTGTAGGAATTTTATTTTGTTCGAGTCACTGACACGAAACGAAGAAGCCTATGTTTCGCGCTCGCACTATACGCTCCCAGCCTTTGTGTTTCCTTCGGACTTTGACATGGGACTATTTAAGAGGTACATTAGAGGTCTCGACAGAGATAGATAGATAGATAGATAGATAGATAGATAGATAGATAGATAGAATAAGCTTTATTTGCAACACACAATCAATTAATACAGTAAACAGTAAAAGTTACAAACTAGTGTATATGCAACAAGGCGGCCTTATTGCTCAAAGCAATCTTTTCAAGGCAACCTTAGGGTAACGAATTTTTGTATGAAGTGGGCAGGGCTAGCAAGACGTATAATAAACAGAAGAACAGAGGTGGACAACGCATTGGTAGTGCCACTGGGTGTTGATGTCAACAGGCGGCGGTGACCATTTACAATCTTGGCCTGCTTGCCTGTTTGTCTGTCGTGTAATCACTACATAGTATAAAACAAAGTCGCTTTCTCTGTCCCTATGTCCCTATGTCCCTATGTCCCTTTGTCCCTTTGTATGCTTAAATCTTTAAAATTACGCAACGGATTTTGATGCGGTTTTCACCAACGGATAGCCTGGTTCATGAGGAAGGTTTATGTATAAAATTTGTCAGGATTTTATGTAAATTGGCTGAAATATAAAGATTATTGTTGGGAGTGTCGGAAAAAATCAACCGCTTGGGAGCTGTCGACGAAAACGCTGGCTAAACCCTTTGAGATATAACAAAACAAAAATTATAGGATATTCCTCTTATTTAGGTCTCCAAAAAAGTCCGCGATAGCATATATTTATCGTATACGGATAACTTACTATAAAATAAAAAGCGATTTCCGAGTAATAATGCGGAAATAGCGCCATCTAGCGTAGAATAGAAAGAACTTGAATTGGAAACCGATTTTGACGTATACAATATTAATCCTTATTCAGTTAACTACGTTAGTTACCTTAAGTATTTCATGTACATTATTATAATCTTTACATCATATTATTTAAATAGATACTTTAGAAGTTATAGCAAAAAATTTACGCGCTTGCCGAAATTAGTTCAAGTTCTTTCTATTCTACGCTAGATGGCGCTATTCAAAAGCATCGCGCTATGGTTACGTTTTCATTAAATTATAAATATCGCGCGAAAATTAAAGCACTTTAAATCTATTACGCTAGGTGGCGCTGTTTAAAAATAAAATTATAGATACTTACATACTTTTAATTTGTTTATGCTTCACAATTTGAATTATTTAAAGTTAATATTAAGGGTGCATTTTATTTGTTTCGTGTTATAATTTTTGATACAATTTATTGTAAATAGATAGATATGGATAGACACTTACATACTCGCTTCAATTTAGTCCTTTGTTTGGGCTTATTTTAACATCTGTCGCATTTTTTAATGGTTTCGTGTTGATTTATGTTATCTTTGAGTTTTTTTTTTATTGACAGATTATAACAATTATTTAAGTTTAATTAGCAATATAAAGTACCTATTTCATGACAATTTAATCATGCCTCGACGAAAGTCTAATATAGGACGCAGTACATCTTCTGCCAAAAGAATTCGTTTGAGTCGAAGCAACGAAAATGATCAAGAGAGGGATGTTCGTTTATCGTTGGACCGTGAAAGGCATGTTTCCCAAAGAGCGCGAGAATCGTCGGTGGATCGCACAGTTCGTTTATCGTTGGACCGTGACAGTCATGTTTCCCAAAGAGCGCGAGAATCGTCGGTGGATCGCAGAGTTCGTTTATCGTTGGATTGTGAAAGGCATGTTTCCCAAAGAGCCCGAGAATCGTCGGTGGATCGCACAGTTCGTTTATCGTTGGACTGTGCAAGGCATGTTTCCCAAAGAGCGCGAGAATCGTCGGTGGATCGCACAGTTCGTTTATCGTTGGACTGTGAAAGGCATGTTTCCCAAAGAGCGCGAGAATCGTCGGTGGATCGCACAGTTCGTTTAGCGTTGGACAATGATAGACATAACGCTCAAAGAGACAGAAACGCCCGAAGATAGACAACTCCGCTTACGTAACGACCGTATTCGTTGCTGGAATCGACTTAACTGCTCAATGTTTTTCACATGGACAATTGTATGTTGCCCTGTCACGTGTAACATCAAAAAAAAAATATGTTTGTTTTTACACGAAATGACGCAGAAGTTGTCAATGTGGTATATAAAGAAATATTTTAGTAAGTTAAAAAACAAACTAAAATATTTATTTATATATGTAAGTATACGACTGTTTAACACAGGCAGATAGTTATAACCCGTGCGAAGCCGGGCCGGGCCGCTAGTGTAAGATAAAAAAACGTATAGGTAGTATAATTTATGGTATAGTTCTAACGTTTTTAATTTATATTTTTCAGGTGTGGTATGGATAAGGAGAACGGCGAGGGCGCCGAAGCGGCGGGCAAGGCGCCGCCTGATGGCCTCCTCGACGCCGCTGGACTCTTCGGAGGTGTGTGGACATTACATATTACTATATTTTTCACCTCACAAGCTCGGAAAGAATCTGTTTGTCATTCGAAATCTGAGCGCAAAAGTGCATTTTGTGCCCTAGCGTGGAAAGAATTTTTAAAATTCGAACCTTTCTATTCTATAATTTTTTATAACGCCAGTCCTCTGAAAATGCCTCTCAATACTTATTTCATGCCAGTGCGCCAACCTGATTTTTAGAATAATCAAACTGGCCAGCAAGACACCGCATAAAAAAAATAAACACTTATTTTATATATTATTTGCGTTTTTCATGCACCTAGCATTTTCCTCGCTATAGTGAGGTGAAAAGTTGTGTGTAATATAAGTACTCGCGCCAAAAAACAACTTTGCAGCCTTGCATAACAAATAACTATTTATTTTATTTTTTATTTGTAAATTCTGTCTCTCTGGTCATAACATTGACGAATCTGTACATATATTATGTGCTAAACAAAACGTCTCATTTTAAAACTGTCACTTTGACTTCGTCTCTGTACTTATAAACCAACCATTTAAATAAATACACTGCACACAAAAGGTTCGGTTCTTTGAGGGCGTGGTTCTTTGACGTTTAACTACAGACATGGTTCGCAAATCGCATACAATTTCTAGCGAACCATATTTCTACTGGGGAATAAAACTCCCCGTTTAATTTTTCTGTGGTCATGTTAGTATTTCGCGTAATCAAATCATACACACGGTAGTTTTCTTAACGTGAAAATTATAAAAAGTTACGCAATGTGTAACATCTGTAATTAACACGACAACACTGCCATGATTCTGTAACAATGCGTAAACTATGAGGTCAATAACCCGCATCGTAAGTGATGTAGATCGTACACCGACTGTATACATTCATTATTGTTTGCTATAAAAAGGTTATAAACAAATTGATGCGTGCAATTTGACAAGTTTTATTTCAATGGATTAAAGTTCAATATTGCGTGTTATTTTTTTAAATTAGGCCCGCTGCTTACTATCGATCGAAAAGGTTCGGCAAGGAATTTTTCGGCATTCTTACATGCAAGTGTACTGGCATTTGAGATCTGCGGAAGGACCTCTTACAGAAGATCGTAGCCAAATAGCATTGGTCTCGGCCATGTTGTGTTCCTACGGTGAGTGAGGCCTAAAGAGAGAGCTCTACTTTTTACCGGGTCGGCAACGCGCGAGTGATACCCCGGTATTGCAAGCATCTATAGGCTGCAGTGGCAGTGACTGCTTACCATCAGGCGGGCCGTATGATTGTTTGCTACCTTAGTGAAATAAAAAAAGATCTCTGTACGTTTATTCAGTTTCATAATACTTGGCACGAAAGCTCCAAATGAACGTTTGATATTGAAAATAAATCTATATGAAATGAAATATACATCAATCAATCAAAAATCGCTTTATTGCGATTACGCACATAATATTATGTAATCATAATATGACATGAGAAGCTAATTATAAATAAAATAAGTATTCTTGTACGAATCACACAACGCCATCTAGTCCCAAACTAAGCAACTAAGCTTGTACTATGGGTACTAGATTGCTGATAAATATACATTAACACTTTTTTTGTAAATAAATACTTATTATATATAGAAAACACCCAGAGCAGGCAAACGGATATGTTAATGCACACATAATGTTTGCCTTGCGCAGGATTCGAATCCGCGACCCTCGGGATAAAGTGACCATCACTAGCCACTCGATCACCAGGCCTGTTAAAATACAATCGTTGAATTTCACTGGAAATCTTGTGCCAAGTATATTTTAACGGATCATACATAGACGTGTCGAATGCCGAGACTTATTAAAGATCTGCTCACACTAAAATAGGCAACTGCTGAAACTTGCCGATGGCACTGCCGAACCGATATTGGGCACAGGGCCTAACTCTTAAATTTTAAAGGCCATGTGTTAAAGAACTATTTTCGTTTGAACTTTTTTTTTGATATCGTGTAGATAGGGATTGAGAATATCTCAATCTTTATCTACACGATATGCTTGACTAATTGATTTTATTTCATAGTGTTAAATGGTTATGAAACATATTTTTAAAGTTTTATGGTGATATTGTGATCAAAAAATCGATTTTTGGGCTCTCTTTCATATATTTGGCATGGCAACAACTGTACGCAATAAGGGCGCGTTTATACGACGCGAAAATGTTTATTCATAGGAAATTCAACTTTATTGACTAGTCCACATAGTAGTGCGTAGTACTACGTACTCGATGATAGGGATGGTAGGTAGGATGGTAGTCCGCCGCGGGCACAAACATGTGTGCATAAACACCTTTGTCTTGGTCTGGATGTCTTTTTATGTATGACAGTAATTGCAAAAATAAATTGCAGGAATTTGTATGATATACTTTGTGATTTTTTATTTCAATAAATTCAGCTAGTTTTTGAGCGAGATCTTCCGCGAGAAATGCAAATATAAATGCGGCCTTAAGGTCGCTGTATACGTAAAGTGTTTTTTCCCGGACGGGACGAGACGACACGGGAAGTTAAGTTCCATACAAAATGTATGTGAATATGCATATTTCGCGGATACACGGATCCGTCATTTTTATTTATTTATTTATATAACTTTATTGACCACAATACACAAAGTACTGATACAATAGGCGGACTTAATGCTATTTGCATTCTCTACCAGTCAACCATTGGGAGTGCAGAAATTCACGATTGCGGCTTAATTAAAATATTTTTAGGCTAATGTAATATTACTAATAATGTTTATAATAAAATAATACAATATATATATACTATGAAATATGATACATAGGAAACAAATTAAATACATAATAAATATATACATATAAATATATAATAATGATGATGATGACTCTTAAACATTCTAGAAATACTGTATACTTAAGTAAAGAACTGAAAAAAAAGTAATTAAAAAAGAAAAGAAGAAGATGACGATTTTAATTATTAAGCAAGCCGAGGAAATGAGCACGCACTCTCTTTTTGAAAATGAAACAGTTATGGGTGTCTCTGATGGAGTTAGGTAGCGCATTCCAGAGTCGTGAAGCATGAAGAGTGAAGGAATCGGACATAAATCCAGAATGGACAAGGGGAGTAAGAAGTTTGAGAGAGTTATTAGAGCGAAGTTGTCGGTCATGAGAATCACATAAATATTGAAATTTGTCTTTAAGATATTGGGGGGATTGGTGATTAAATAAAATAGAAAAAAGTGTACATAATATCCTCTGCTGTCTGCGCTGGCGAATAGGTAGCCATCGAAGTTTAGATCTAAATGACGAAATGTGGTCATATTTGCGCAGACAGAAGATGAAGCGGATAGAATTATTAATTAACCGATCAAGTTTGTTGAGAAGATCTTCATTAAGATCAGGATAACACACATCACAATAATCAATAAGTGGAAGGATGAGGGACTGAACTAGTGTGATCTTCGTGGCTATTGGTAGAAAGTGCCTATAGCGGTTCAGGGATCGTAATGATGAAAAAACCGAGCGACTGACTTCAGCAATTTGGGTAGTCCAGCTTAATGTAGCGTCTATGTGTAGTCCGAGGTTCTTAACGCTAGAACTAAAAGGTATGGTTATGCTTTCAAACGTGAGAGGCGGGATAGAGGCAAAATCAATGCGAGCAGATTGTTTATGGCTACCAACAATTATTGCTTGGCACTTTTTAGGGTTTACTGGTATCCCAAATGATTTAGACCAGTTACTGATGTTACTGAGATTTGCATTTAATTTGTTAACTGCATTGTTAATATTTTCTATAGGGGTTTGTACATATATTTGCAAATCATCTGCATAGAAATGGTAAGAACAACTGAGCGAAGAAGACAACAGATTTATAAAAATAGAAAATAATAAAGGGGATAAGATACCACCCTGCGGAACGCCAGCTGACAAACCATTCCAATTTGACATTTCATGTCCTACTCGCACGGCCTGCTGACGACCACGAAGATAAGAGGAGAACCAATCCAAAGCAGAGGTGGAAAAATTTAGACAATCAAGGATGGCAAGAAGTATATCATGGTCTACCATGTTAAAAGCGTTGGAAAAATCGATAAGAACGATAATGGTGACCAATTTACCTTCCATACCTTCACGAATATCTTCAGTTACTTTAAGGAGAGCAGTGGCAGTACTATGCCCTGGGCGAAAGCCAGACTGAAAAGGGGAAAGTAGATTATTGGAAAAAATGAAAGCTGACACTTGCTTGTGAGCAACAGCTTCTAGAACTTTGGAGAGGAAAGGTAATATGGAAATAGGCCTGTAATTAGTTAACAGGAGAGGAGTGGGAATTTTGGGAAGAGGTATAACAAGCGCCCAACGCCAAAGGGAAGGAAAGGTGCCATTTAGGAAAGAGAAATTAATAAGGTGAGTAATGATGGGTAGAATATTTTCCATGACAGCGACGATCATGTCCCTACTCACGTCGTCGCAACCAACTGCTTTGGATTTAATAGAAATAATATTTTTGCGAATGTCATCTTCAGAAGAAGGAGAAAATGAGAAAGATTCATTTGGAGACTTTACCATGGAAGCTATCTTCGAGACAGTGTGAGATTTCATATTATTGCCAAGAGAAGGCGCGGAAGAGAAATGGTTATTGAGCTCGTTAAGAGAGAAGGATAACCTCTGTGATTCGGCAAGTGACTTACCCAAACCAAGAGAATGAAGAAACTTCCATATGTTAGCTGAAGATGAGTTACTAATATTGTCGCGAACGTGCTCGAATGTTCTCGACGTCTCGCGTCGCCACTGGAATCACTTGTTTACAACAATTCGTGGATCGAGAAAAAGTGATTATTCAAAACCGGCGTGACAGGCAAGTCAGGTAAAAATCAGAGGTACAGGCGACATTAATCTTTAATGCTTGTACTATATGGTACAAAATGGCTTACACATTAGAAGTTGTGATAACCTTGAAGTTGTTTTGATCAAAACAAGTAACAAAAAAGGGCCATAAAAAATGGGAACATTCGAGGCGTATATTGAGGCATATAAATACCGCGACGGTGGCCGACACAGTCAGTTCATTCTGAGCTTTCGGTGCGATAACTGCGAAGACTAATCAAGAGTGAGTTAACCTGCGACCTTTGCGATACCAACGGACTACGGACGACTCTGCGACTTGGAAGATTACTGTGATTGGACCAACGACTTCAGCGCGCTACGGACTTCGATTCTTCGTGTGATTTGGCTACGTTGAGTGTATCTGTGACCTGTTCATCGCTCAATAAATTCTTCTAACAAGTCAACGGTGTTTTATCCAAATCCCGAACCCCACGCTCGTAACATTTGGTGTCAGAAGTGGGATTTGGAGATGCCAGTGACTCCGAGGGAAGAAACTACCGGCGTCAGAACGAGGGCACAGGAAGCTGCGGAAGCCATGGCTACTGCCCGGCAGGACCCATCAGTGGACCATCGGGACACGCCTACCGGCTCCATCGACGAAGCCACACCCATCGACCAGGACCAGGCGACATTAACCACGCATGCCCCATCCACTACCTCCACTCACCGGACCTCGACACCAGCTCAAGAGGCTAGATCATCTGCCATTGACTTCAGTAGATTGATGCAGATGATGGAAGCAATGCGCCAGGAAATAAGCCAGAAACAGGAGGAATCGCAAGAGAAATTACTGCATGCCGTAGGATCGGTGGGTGAAAAGGTGGAAAACCTACAAAAGAATGTGGACCAAGTGGAAGAAAGGGTTACCAACCTGGAGGACAACATGGACACCCTAAAAAAGGATGTCGATGGGCTGCGGAAGGAGCTTCTGCGTGTGGAGACTACGGGACCTGCCATGTCGAGTGGTTTTGTTGCATGCAACCGGGCGCCTCGAGTGGAAGTACCATCGTACGACGGAACTACATCCTGGACCGCCTACCGGCAGCAGTTCCAGACGGTTGCCAACGCTAACGGATGGACGGAGGAACAGAGCTTGACAGCTCTCACAGTGGCACTTCGGGGGTCTGCTCTTTCGGTCCTGGAGGCGCTACCATCCTCAGGGAGCACATTTAAGGAACTAATGGAGGCACTTGAAGCAAGGTACGGCGAACAACATCTGGAGCACGTCTTCCGTGCTCAATTACGGGACAGAACTCAGCGTCCGGGAGAAGGGCTACAGCAGTGGGCCTTGGAAATTGAGAAGCTTGTCCGCAAGGCCTACCCATCTACGGACACGAAGAGGGTGGAATCGAACACACTCCAGTATTTCGTCGATGGAATCAGAGACTTGGAGATTAGGGCTGCAGTGGGGCTTCATCATCATGCCTCATTGAAGGAAGCCCTAGCGCACGCCCTGGAAGTGGAAGCCCTGCGACGCGATGTGCGCCCAGTACACAAAGTACGGGAAATGATTGAAGAAGTGCGGGAGATAAAGACATCTTCGTTCCCGCCGAAGAGAAAGACAACCGGACCTAAATGCTACAGATGTGGAGAAACAGGGCATTTGCAGTTCACCTGTCCCAAAAAGGAGTCTCAAACGGCTAAACTTGCTGAAGAACTTAGCAAGCTGCAAGAACAATTTAAGGAAGTGTTAAAGAGGATGGAGACTTCAGCTTCTGCTGAGAGTCAGGGAAACGAGTAACAGCCAGAGCTAAGGGGCGGGTGCTGGCTGGAACGGAAGAAGCCCCAAGAATGATCGTCGCACAGGCATGTGATGGGAATAATTTAAGGATACGCGGCTTAGTGAACGGGGAAGATTGCAAGATTACTGTGGACACAGGAGCCTCTAGGACAATAATCACGCCGAAGCTACTCCAGACCGTGAAGAGGCGCAACAAGACAACTGATGTCCAGCTTCTCTCCGCTGCCGGCCAGCAGATACCCGTCTTAGGGGAAATTTCGGTCACATTGCAAGTGGGTGAAACATCATACACTCACAACGTTATCGTGGCCGAAATTATGGATGAGTGCGTATTGGGCCTCGACTTCATGAGAAGATATGACTGCAAAATCGACGTCACTAACGGTATATTTAAGTGTGGCAATGAAGAGGTTTTCATTCTGGGTGGACCCGAAGGAAAAGTTACATGCCTGGAAAAGATTAGCATACCTGCAAGAACACAAGTTGAAGTAAGTGTGAAGCTACCACGTGTTAAAAAGAACAGATGCGTGTTGATCGAGGACATTCCAGGCAAATCGACGAATAAGAAGCTTTTAGCAGCCAGGACAATTGTGAAGGGAAATGCGACTGCATTTGTAAGAGTGGTGAATTTAGAAGATCACGAGATTGAATTGAACGAAGGTGATATCATTGGAAGATCCGAAGAAGCAGTCTGGGTGAGAAAGTGCCAAACAGCTTTAAGTACGAGAAAAATCAAGGATAACTCAACCATCACGGAACTTCTTGAGGAGAGTAAAAGCAACTTAACTTATTCTCAAAACATGAAAGCCAAAAACCTGCTTCAGCGCTTTGCAGACTTGTTTTCATCCAAAGAAGGAGACTTGGGAAGGACATCCTTGGTACAACACAAGATTGATACCGGAAATGAAGGACCCATCCGGCAGCGAGCAAGGCGAATACCAATAGCCAAGGAACAAGAAGTTCAAGACATGTTGGAGGACATGAGGAAGAACAAAATCATCGAACCTTCTGCTAGTCCGTGGTGTTCTCCTGTCGTCTTAGTTAAGAAGAAAGACGGGAGTATGAGGTTTTGTGTGGACTATCGCCGACTCAACGACATCACTAAGAAG
Source organism: Endotricha flammealis (assembly GCA_905163395.2). NCBI lineage: Eukaryota > Metazoa > Arthropoda > Insecta > Lepidoptera > Pyralidae > Endotricha > Endotricha flammealis. The sequence continues at coordinate 4,635,191 of LR990883.1, forward strand.
GACAGCTATCCGCTACCACGCATCGACGACACTTTGGATACCTTGAGTGGCAAGACCTGGTTTTCGACATTGGACCTGAAGTCTGGATACTGGCAAGTTGAGATTCATCCAAAGGACAAAGAGAAGACGGCCTTTACTACAGGAAAAGGGTTATGGCAGTTTAACGTCATGCCATTTGGATTGTGCAACGCACCGGCCACTTTTGAGCGTCTAATGGAATGTGTACTGGCAGGATTAGTGGGAGAAGCCTGCCTGGTATATTTGGATGATGTCATCATCATGGGTCGAGATTTCAACGACCATTTATTCAACCTGGAAAAAGTCTTGAGGAAGATACGAGGAGCCAACCTAAAGCTGAATCCGAAGAAATGCAGTTTGTTCCGAAACAAGGTGAACTATCTCGGCCACGTCATCACTAGTGAAGGGATACAAACTGATCCAGCTAAAATAGAAGCCGTACAGAAGTGGCCAACACCCAAGGATAAAACTGAAGTAAGAGCATTTTTGGGTTTATGCTCATACTACAGGCGCTTCGTCAAGGGATTCTCCGAAATTGCTAAGCCGTTGCATCGCCTGACGGAAGAAAAGCGAGGATTCTGCTGGGATGACGCTTGCGAGGATTCCTTCCAGAGATTGAGGAAATGTCTATGTGAGACTCCAATTTTGGGATACCCACAACCTAATGGACAATTTGTCGTCGATACGGATGCAAGCAACACGGCAATTGGTGGAGTGCTATCTCAAAAGCAAGGGGACAGAGAAGTTGTGATTGCCTACTTCAGTAAGTCATTATCGAAGCCTGAAAGAAATTACTGCGTGACGAGAAGAGAACTCTTGGCGGTGGTTAAAACAATTCAACATTTCAGCAAATATCTCATTGGCAGAAAGTTCGTGCTTCGTACTGATCATGCTGCTCTAAAATGGCTGCTCCAGTTCAAGAACCCCGAAGGTCAAGTAGCCAGATGGATTGAACAACTTCAAGAATACAACTTCCTTACTGAACATCGTAGTGGGAAGGCACATGGGAATGCTGATGCCCTTTCAAGAAGACCATGCCCACAAGAGTGCAAGCACTGCGTCAAGCAGGAGTCAAAGGAGGAACTTGTACGAATGACAAGGACAAGCCCTCAGGGATCTTGGGAAGATGAGTCAATAAGAGAAGCTCAAGAGGATGACGAAGACATACGACTCATTGTCGCATGGAAGAAACGTGGCCATGAGAAGCCACGATGGTGTGAAGTTGCGCCTACAAGTGCTACCACCAAAGCATACTGGGCTCAGTGGGACAGTTTCATCTTGCAGGACGGAATACTTTACCGGAAATGGGAAACACCTAACGGTAGAGAGTTTCATCTGCAACTGGTAGTCCCAAGGGAACGGATTAAGGATGTACTCCGCGAGGTACATGATGGCGTTTCTGGAGGCCACCTGGGTGTTAAAAGGACCTTGACCAAGCTACGGGAGAGATTCTACTGGCTGAACTGCCGAGCAGACGTGCAAGATTGGTGCCGGAAATGTACTACCTGTGCTGCAGTAAAAGGACCATCCACCAGGAGTCGAGGACACCTTCAACTTTATAACGTTGGTGCACCTTGGGAGCGAATAGCAGTGGATATTGCCGGACCCTTCCCTGTGTCGGAGTCAGGAAACAAGTTCTTCATGGTCGTCATGGATTACTTTACCAAGTGGCCGGAGGTATTTGCTATACCCAACCAAGAAGCAACGACCGTAGCCTCTAAATTGGTTGAAGAAGTTATATGCCGATATGGTGTACCATTGGAAATCCACTCAGATCAGGGCAGAAACTTCGAGTCAAACGTGTTTCAAGAAGTCTGCAAATTATTGGGCATGCACAAGACGAGAACCACTGCGTACCATCCTCAGTCCGATGGCATGGTAGAAAGGTTTAACCAAACACTGGAGAGGCATCTGGCGAAATTGGTTGACAATCATCAGAGGGACTGGGACAAGTACATTGCACCATTCCTTCTCGCCTATAGAACTGCAGAACATGAGAGCACGAAGACTACCCCGGCATATATTAACTTTGGAAGGGAGCTAAGGTTACCGGTCGATCTTCTAACTGGAGGAGTGCCAGACGAACCGATCCCCGTTCAGGATTATGTCTCCGAACTAAGAGAAAAGATGCGAGACATTTATGCCATGGTACGAGAAAACGGCTTACAGTCGAGCGAAAACATGAAGACCAGATATGACCGGAGAGCAAATACCAGTGGCTTTGATGAAGGAACATTAGTTTGGCTACATAACCCGATACGAAGAAAAGGAAAGTCACCTAAACTACAGACTAGATGGGAAGGCCCGTACAAAGTGGTAACACGGATAAACGACGTTACCTACCGGATTCAACGACATCCGAGAGGAGCTCTAAAGGTGGTTCACATCGACCGCTTGGCACGTTACCACGGGAATAACGATGATGCTCGGGACGAGCATCTCTAAGAGGAGGGCAATGTCGCGAACGTGCTCGAATGTTCTCGACGTCTCGCGTCGCCACTGGAATCACTTGTTTACAACAATTCGTGGATCGAGAAAAAGTGATTATTCAAAACCGGCGTGACAGGCAAGTCAGGTAAAAATCAGAGGTACAGGCGACATTAATCTTTAATGCTTGTACTATATGGTACAAAATGGCTTACACATTAGAAGTTGTGATAACCTTGAAGTTGTTTTGATCAAAACAAGTAACAAAAAAGGGCCATAAAAAATGGGAACATTCGAGGCGTATATTGAGGCATATAAATACCGCGACGGTGGCCGACACAGTCAGTTCATTCTGAGCTTTCGGTGCGATAACTGCGAAGACTAATCAAGAGTGAGTTAACCTGCGACCTTTGCGATACCAACGGACTACGGACGACTCTGCGACTTGGAAGATTACTGTGATTGGACCAACGACTTCAGCGCGCTACGGACTTCGATTCTTCGTGTGATTTGGCTACGTTGAGTGTATCTGTGACCTGTTCATCGCTCAATAAATTCTTCTAACAAGTCAACGGTGTTTTATCCAAATCCCGAACCCCACGCTCGTAACAATATTATCGTGGAAATATTTTCGTTTAGCTGCTCTTACCATATTGTTGCATTTATTACGTGCCGTTTTATAAGTTTCCCAGTTCCCATCACACCTCTCACGCTTGAAAGCACGAAACGCCCGATCCCGTCGTGTCATAGCCATGCGTATATCTCTGCAAATCCACGGTGCGGGTGGCCGCTTCACCTTGACAGCTCTTAAAGGCGCGTGAGTGTCGAATAAATTTAAAATTAAAGTATTGAAGTGAGAGAGTTTATCATCAATGGTCGACGCTTCATACACGGCAGAAAAGTTAAGATTGGCGGCATCGGCCTTTAGTTTGCTTTTATTAACTTTGGAAAAGTTCCTCATCATAACAATTTTAGGCCTCGGTTTAGGTGGTCTAAGCTTATATTGCAGATATAGAAGATCGTGTTTCGAAAAACCAGGTGCTAAAAGTTGCCCATGTTTAGCAACATGGTCAATAGAAGATGTGAGGATTAGATCAAGCCATGTGTCGGGTGAAGATGGGTTGTGGTGTGTAGGCTCCAAAGGCAGGACAGAGAAATTGACTGACTTGATAATGTTGAGAAGTTTAAGAGATTGAGCGTTAGTACTCATAAGATCTGTGTTGAAATCACCCATGATTATATGATGTGCGTAATCCGAAGAGAAAGATTCTAGAATAGTTTCAAGGTGAGAAAAATAATCTACAGTAGGTGGACAGTAAACGACTCCGAGAATGGCTTTAGCACCCTTCACTGATATTTCAAGAAAGAGATATTCCGCTGAACGAGAGTACGTGGAGGGCGATGAAGTGAGCACTGAATAGGGTATGTCACTACGCAAGTAAATAGCAACACCTCCACCTCCCTTTCCTGTACGGTCATTACGAATGAGGACAAAACCTGGTAGCGAATAAGAAGAGGAAGACAGATTTGGCTTCAGCCAACTTTCGGAGACAAGAACAGCATGAACAGTGGAAGAAGTAGTAAAAGTATCAAGAAGGTCAGAATAGTGAGAGGCTATGCTTTGTGCGTTTATGTGGCATGCGTTAAAAAAGAATGGTTCATTAGTAATAGCACGTTCCAATAAAGTGCCAAGGGTTTCAGGCTCATTAAATGAGTCGTTGCTAGATGAGCAGAAACTAAAGTTAATAGCGGAATGGAAAGAATCATCATCAGACATAATTAATATAAATACTTAGAGCTAAATATAATAAAATAATATATATTAATGTATATTTTCTAAAACTTTTCGATCAACTATAATAGATTTACTCCTGCCGGCCAGTTGGTAAACTACATAACTAATTTTAAAAAGAAACAAATCAAAATAAAAAAAATAAAAAACTCAACAATATGGCAACATTTGTCGGTGTCCGTCAAAAAGAAAAGAAGAAAAAAAAAAAGAGAACTTCAAATATTATAATGGCAGAAATAATAACGTGAATTGCGTTGCCACAAAAAAAACGAAGAAGAAGAACCACTATGTCTGTCACAAAAAAGAACAAAACAAAAAAAATATTAATTTGGAAATGGAAGTGAATTATAAAAATGAAACACAATATTTTGTAATCTAACCCGCAAAAAGCGGATAGTTGAAATTAGAATTATCTACCTACCTATATTAACATTAATTGAATGCAGACACCGACGATTTGAAGGAAGAAGAATGGATGAAAACCGGAGCTTATTTACGGGCCCTGACCGTCCTCTTAGACTTTGAGGAGCGCTCCGGAGAGGTTAACGACCCCGACGTCGCCGCCGCTGCCACCCCCGTAGCCGCCGCTCCCGTCGCCGCCGAGGGAGGAACCATGGAGTCCGATCCCGACTGAGCCTCGTCCTCGGTTGTGGCGATTGCAGCAAGGTCACCGTCAGTGACCAGCCGCCGCCTGGAACCATCCCTCGTCTTAACAAATATGACGCCATCCGTAGTCCAGCATCGACGAATGCCAAAGCGCTTTCGGGCTTTATTGAAAAGAGCTTGCCGCTGCCGAGTAAGGAACTCAGAGACAGTGACAGACGTTCCTTTTAGTGCTGTCTTCTTCCGCCAAACAGTATTCCGTGTATTCAACTCGGTAAACCGCAACAAAACAGGACAAGATTTCTCTTCCGAGGGCTTGCCGATGCGGTGACATGCACTAAGTTTCTCTGGATTCAGGTCTATGCCCAGCCTGTCACGCAGGATGCACAAGATGTTGTCTCGCAGGTTGGAATTATTATCCTCAGAGACTCCATGAAAGAGAAGATATTTTCTCCGATGCCTGGTTTCAATTCCATCAATGGTTAGTGCAACTGAAGAAATCTGTTGGCGCAATAATGTTAGGATGGACCACACCTCCAATTTGAATTCCGCAAACTCATCGTGCAAACTGGTGGGTGGAACTTGTGGGGTGGCACTTTGGTGTGATGTGGCCTTGAGCTTTTTTTCAATATTCTCCATCCTCTCCATCAGCTTGGCCTCGATGGAGTGCTGAGTTTCCAAGATATCCATATAACTGGCCATAGTGTAGATGAAGTTTTATATGAGTTGTAGTGAGCAGTGTATGTTAACCGGCAGGGCTTTGCAATAAAACACTATTTAAGACATATAACTTTTAACAAATACTAGTACGTGTAAGATAATTATACTATTTAATTTTGAAGTGGAAATAAACACAGTAAGTAATTTATTTTAATAAAATAAAATTTCAAGTTATAGGAGACACTGTGTACTTTTTCTATGCCTACCGCCGAAAATTCTGTTCAGTATTGTTGTGGGTGCATTACTTTTGTTTGGTGTGATAAATTTATACGTAGAACTTTGACGAGAAAATATGAGTTATTCAAGGTAAGTTTATATACATATATAATTACAATAATACTAAAACACTGTGAATATAAGTTAGATAAGCCAGTAACTAAAAATTAAAAAATTGACAAAATTCAAATTACACCATATTGATTTATTGTGAATAAACTTGATGTCCTTTATAACGACCAATAGCCTAATATACTACCAATGCAACTAAATTAATTAGAGAAATATTATTGTCGTTACAGGAGCCTGACACTCAATGACATTATTGAGGAGTTAGAAAAAGATGATGATCAACCTATACCCGACATTATTACAATTTTACCACCAGAAAATAGCAATGCTGATGTAACAGATGAGGATTCTGGTGATGAAAATGTCGTCTTGATGCACAACTTGCCAGGATCTCAACTACGTGCACCAGCAGAGGTTCATTTCCGTGAGTTATCTAGTGATAGTGACGACGAGCTGACATTGGCTCAATTGACTAAGCGAAGGCGACTTCAAGAAGATGAGATTAGTACTTCCTTACTAGATTCTTCTCAGAATGTGCCTTCGCCAGTGCCATCTTCTTCAGGCTACCAAACAACAGTTGTGCCGAAAAATAAATGGATTGCACGAGACATACAACCTGCAACTAAGATATGGCAAGAAGTGCAGGGAGCTATATTGAATAAAGACCCTTTATACTTTTTCAATTGTTTGTTTGATGATGACATTATTGAATTGATTATGAAGTATACCAATCTCTATGCTACCCAAAATAATAAAGAAGGTAATGTTTCGCATAGCGAGATAAAATGTTTCCTCGGAGTTCTTCTGTATAGTGGGTATGTTATAGTACCTAGGCGACATATGTATTGGCAAAATTCATCAGATTGCGGGATGCCAATTGTTTATAATGCTATAACGAGAGATAGGTTCAAATTCATAATGAGACATTTACATTGTTGTGATAACACGAAATTGAATCCTAAGGACAAATTTGCAAAACTGAGACCACTATTTGATATTTTGAATAAAAAATTTCAAGAGTATGCGCCAATAGAAGAAAACCATAGCATTGACGAGGCCATGGTCCCATATTACGGCGGCCATCCATGTAAACAATTCATTCGTGGAAAACCAATTAGATGGGGCTACAAACTCTGGGTAGGATCTACACGTCTAGGCTATGTGATTTGGTTTGATCCATACCAAGGACAGTCAGCTGAGATAGCAAATGACAACAAGAAGTTAGGCTTGGGCGCTAGTGTTATTTTACAGTATGCTGATGTTCTACGCAAATTAGACTCGCAAGCACCTTTTCATCTGTTTTTTGATAATTTCTTTACATCTATCCCACTTATTGATGAGCTGCGTCTAAGAGGTTTGAAAGCCACTGGAACTATTAGAGAAAATCGTCTGTCTAAATGTCCACTCCCGTCAAATAAGGAAATGAAGAAATTAGAACGTGGAGCCTACAAGCATATGTCTACAAGAACTGAACAAATTTTAATTTGTAAATGGAATGACAACAGCGTAGTATCTGTTTCATCAAATGCCGCGAAAGTGCAACCCGTAGGAAAAGTAAAAAGATTTTCACAACAACAAAAAAAATATATAAATGTAGATCAACCAGCCCTTATAAAGGCATACAATGAGAACATGGGAGGAGTAGACAGGTGTGACCAGAATGTAGGGTTGTATAGAACGTCAATACGCGGAAAAAAATGGTACTTTTCACTAATTTCCCACTGTTTGGATATGACCATTCACAACGCTTGGCAGTTGTACAAAAAAAATGGCGGGGAATACGACCATCTGCAGTTTAGAAGAAGTATTGCGACAGGTTTACTCGAAACACACAAAAAAAAGTGTGAATCGGAAAGCTGGGCGCACTTCACAGAATTTTAGAGAAGTTTCGAGGTATGATGAAATAGGACACATAATAAAATATAAGGAAAACCAATTAAGATGTGCCATGTGCCACAAGAAAGCCCAATTTTATTGTAAGAAGTGTGAAATTACACTGCATCCTAAGCACTGTTTTGAAAATTATCACACCCTCGATAAATAAGTGTATTTGTATAATATTACCTATCCAATAGACATATACCAATTTATAATAAATATATTTTTTACCATAAAACTGTTGTTTTGCATACTATTTACCCACATAACTAATATAAATTATTTAATCAGTGTAAAGTAGCATATAAGGCTAGCGTTCGTTTAAAAGGACGCCCATTTCCCGCTTTTCCGATAGTTGAATATTTTTTTAAATATTTTTCCTAGTTTGAGAGGATGGCAGATAGTAGCATATGAAAAATTCATAAACATCCGAGCAAGTTAAAAGTTTCAGGCTCAAGTGGGTTAAATACTTATGGGTTCATTTCCCGGACAATGAAATCATTATAATCATAGTCTTCTGTTATCCACGCATAAAACTGTTAATTCATATCATACGCCCAAATAACTTCATTGTTTGTTTATCAATGAGTCATAACCGCCGAAACCGTGGAAATGTACAGCGCCACAAACTTATCTGTGCTGGTGGCCAAAACTGGAACTATTAAAAACGCCTTGAATACCTTGACAATTCTATCGATACATTCGATACTAGCGCCCCCGCCATCGGCACAGATAAGTTTGTGAAAATGTACTTGAGATAATCATTGTATGAATGATTTGTCATTCCATTAAAAATAGTCTACGTTATTAGGTTGGGCTATTGGCAAATGCTTCTGAGAACTGTCATTAATTTTATAAATCATGGTCACTTTTGATCATTGAGTATGTATTACTGCTTTTGATATCAATTATCAGAATCGCGGGTGAACTCCTCCGATTCGAAAAAAATTTTTTTTTTTTTTTGTGAAATGAAATGAAATCGTTTATTTCAGAAATTACACCTTCACAGGCACTTTTTCTTGTCATTTACAACTTGTTTAAATAAAACTACCACCATTTCGGACACAAGCAAAATGGCAACCGGTAAAAAGAAATGGCGAAAGAAAACCGGTTACGGCCTTTTTTGTCATTTTGTACTTTTTTTTCTTTTTTTTTTCTTTTTTTTCCACTCATTAGTTACAATGTAGGTATAAGTACATTAAAATTGATAAGAAGAATACGCGGAATGTTATACACATGTGTGGTAGAGAATTGAGTATGTGTGTGTGTATTTTTGTAATGAATAAACTGAAAAACCACTGAACCGATTTCAAAAATTCTTTCACCGTTTGGAAGGTATATTAACCCCGGGTAACAAGGCTACCTATATTATATATTTTTTTAATGGGATCCTTAGTAAAAACCCGTGCGAAGCAGGAGATTATAGATTATAATATTAGTATGATTATAATTTAAATTGGACATATTGTATGGAGTATGGACAAGTATATTGGAATGGAATTATGCTGAATTTGGCCACTTTTCTATGCGGCCGTGAGACACAAATAATAATAGGTTTAATTTAGTAAAGAAGGTTTCTCAATGTTAAAATACATGTTTATTTGTGTCTTTTTTTTTCTTCTATCTTATGTGCTGTACTGAATAAATGTTATTCTTTCTTTCTAATATATTTTATTTGTGTTTTTCAGCATACTGGGGCCGAGATGGCGCTGGCGGCGGTGGCGCGGCGGCCCAGGCGCAAGCGCAAGCACAAGCCGCGCTTTTCGGCTTCGGCGGCCGATACCCGCCGCCGACGACGCTCGGCGTCGCTGCCAACCAGGCTGCGTCGCTCGGGTTGCACCCTGCCGCTAGTGAGTATACACACAGAATATTTCGTTTGATTTTTAGGATTCCGTTCCGTACCCTCAAAAAGAAAAAAACATTGAACCTTTGACAGATAAATGTAGAACCAAAGAGAAAAATAAGACATATCGTAGAACCAGAGAGAAAAATAAGACAAATGCACGTAGAACTTTGCTGTCTGTCAATCTGCCAAAGTTTTTTTGTAATATTAAATCGTAAATTATTCAATAAAATAATTCATATTCATATTCATATTCAGTGGTAGAGCGTAGCTACTATGAACTCGTAACTGTTCTGGCTTGACTGGGGTAGTACCACCCTCTCACAGAATATCGATGTGAAATATCGGTGAAATACCGCAGTGTTTACGATGATAGAGAGCCGAAAGCCTAAACTCATCCTGCGTCATTCATTTCCTTCCTTTTTCATTCGTTCAGTAGGCATCGCATCTAATTTTCTTGTAGTCGTGGATGTCCATGGACACTTGTATGTCCTCTTCTGTCATCTATATATATAAAAGAGAAAATCACTGACTGATTCATCACGAAATCTCCGAAACTACAAGTGCCAGGAGTCTCAAATTTTGCATGGTGGTTCCTTATGGGGCGTAGGTGCTCACTAAGAAAGGATTTTTGGAAATTCATCTCCTAAGGGGGTAAAACGGGGGTGCAAAGTTAGTATAAAACTTTGGCGTTTTTGAAGTTATTCGAATGAAATTCAGCATGAAGGTTCTTTACTAAAAAGCATGAAACATGAGTAAAATATTTTTATCAAAATTCATCCCTTAGGGGGTTAAACGGGGGTGCAAAGATAGTATGAAACTTTGCCGTTTTTGAAGTTATTCGAATGAAATTCAGCATGAAGGTTCTTTATTGAAAGGTATGAAACACGAGTAAAATATTTTTCTCAAAAAACATCCCCTATGGGGTTAAACGGGGGCGCAAAGTTAGTTTGAAACTTTGCCGTTTTTAAAGTTATTCAAATGAAATTCAGCATTAAGGTTCTTGAAAGGCATGAAAAACGAGTAAAATATTTTTCTTAAAAATCTTCCCTTAGGGGATAAACGGGGATGCAAAGTTAGTATGAAACTTTGCCGTTTTTGAAGTTATTCGAATGAAATTCAGCATGAAAGTTCTTTATTGACAGGCATTAAAGACGAACAAAATATTTTTCTCGAAAATCATCCCTTGGGGGTTTAAACGGGGTTGAAAGTTAGTATGAAACTTTGCCGTTTTTGAAGTTATTCAAATGAAATTCAGCATGAAGGTTCTTTAGGCGATACGAAGTTCGCCGGGTCAGCTAGTAGAAAAATGTAAGCACTGCCGCCACAAGCAGATTTACAAAACACAATGCATACAACAAGCAACATCAATATTTGAACCAGCTTTTCAATAAGCTGGTTTCACATACACCCACTATAATAGTTGCCATCACGGCTGGCTCCCGCAGATGTAAAGTAAAATGCAGATCAAAACCACAGAGCACCCCCAATAGAGTCCGCAATGCCCATTTATTGTTTGAAAACGACATCGCCACAAGTGCGGGGTGCGGGTAGAACGAACTGTGTTCTGATTGGGCAGGTCAAGGACACGTCATGTCGTAAATCAAATTGGTGTAATTTGATTGGTGGGCGTGGCATCAATATTAGTAGCTGTACTGCATAAGCTTGGCAGATGTGGGGTCCCTGATATGTGGTCTCTATTGGGGGTGCTCTGTGATCAAAACTCACACTTATTTTATTTTAAATTGTTTTATAAACGAAGAGTCCATATTTTGGCGCCTATCACCGCTACATGTATGTGTTCAGGCGCAGCATGGTGGTCGATGGCCTCCCACCTGGCGGCGCAGGACTACCTGGCGCGCCTCCAGGCGTCCGGCCTCAACTTCCCGCCGCTGGGAGACCCGTACTCGGCTCTCTCGGCCCTCTCTGCCGGTGGGCTGAAACAGCCTTCTAAGCCTGGGAAACAGCCTAGCAGAAATGACAGGTATGTCAGTTAAATACTAAATGTTTATGGCTGAATGATCACTATTACCGTGGTGCAATTATGCTTACAAATTATGATGTCATTTTGATGTCAACTTGACATTACAGACTATTTCGTATTATGCTCTCCGAATGCGATATAAAAATAATATCAACTTAAACGCGTATTGCACTCCACTTTTTGACTTAAAACAGTATCACGTAAATGTTAAAAATGAGATTCAAAAAAACATGTCAACTTGTGACCATTAAAAAAACATGTCAACTTGGGATCAACGTCATATTGACATCAAAAAGACTTTGTAAGCATAATTGCGCCACAGTGTACTGTCATACAGGCTTGGCCTTCAACAGATACCAGTCTCCTTAATGTCTATCGTAAGATTAAATTGTTTGTTCTATGTACTTAAAATGGAGAAAATAAACTTTTTTTCAATTTCTTTTTTAATCACCTGAAGTGGTCGAATCGGAAACTTCGGGACAAGCCCACCACACATTCCCACCACTGTGTCTCCTGTGTAGCCAGGATCAACAACGGCGACCTCAGATAGACAACAAGCAATGAAGCTTATTGACGTCCCGGGGAATAAACTACAGCTGTCTTGGAACTCACAACGAATTTAATCAGAAAGAAGATAGTCGGAGTAGGAAGTATTGAAAGGACTTCCCTCCTTAACAACTACGTGAGAAACAGCAATTTGAAGCAAAAGGCATTATACCCTAGAGAGATGGCAAATCAAGTGAGGCTCGATTGCCGAGCACCACGGTCTATTGTTACATTACTATTGGGACCTAATGCTATGAGCTGTTGTTTACTATTTTGATTTCAATAATATGTATTGCAAAACCTTCTAAATGCCTGATAATTATCTCTGCTTGCTACGAGATCAGAATAATAAACTACGCCCGAAGTGACATGTAATGGTCGAATCGGAAAGTGGCCATATCGGTATGTCGAATTGGGAAGTGGTCATGCGAGGAAGTAGCTCTAACGGCCCAAAAGGATCGAAAGCTATGACGCGGTCGAAGGTGTAGTTCGCTGACCAACGGCGACGGTGGCAGTGAATTCCATTTTGAAAATTAAAGGTGATTAGTAGACGAGAAATTTCGCCTGGTTGATGGAAAATCAACATTAAGGTCTGAAAGAAATATATAAGTTTTAAGATTATTTATTTCTCATAAAGTTATTTATCACTTACACGAGAAAACTATGTACTTACAAAGTAGTTTTAACAATAATATTCGAAGTTTCTGATTTTTTTTAAAAAGATTCGAATAACTTATTCCTTGGTTCCAGGTCTGGCAGAACCAGTACATCATCAAGCACTTCCACGAAGGATAAGAACCCAGCAACAAGTACCTCTAGTTCACAGCCTAGTATGAGTGAGTAAAGTTTGCAATAAGCCCTTTCGCCCACGACGCAATTCACAAGCCACTCGACTAGCATACGCGTATAGGTTTTAACGTTAAACGTTAAAGTTAAACGTTTAAGCGTTAGTAAAGTGTTTTGACAACATTAAAAAACTAAAATATCGTATTACAGGGTCGTCGTACGGCTTTCCAAAAACGTCCTCGCCGTCAGCGATGCATTCCCAAGCATCGTTGTCGAGCTTAGCATCGCTCAACAGCCTGGTGGGGGGGCCGCATCAGTCCAAGCCGAGCAGCAAACAGCCGCTTCCTTCACAGAGCAGTAAGTATTTTGTTGTTTTAAAATGGGGAGTAATTCGTACATTTTTTATGTTAGCGGTTCTTCGCACAAATTTATTGAATAATAATGACGACCACAAATTGAAAAGCAAAGCGTAGCAAAGCAAGACTGCCAGGTGGTCAGAAAATAAAGTCTTGTTATTTGAAAATGAATATTGTTGGACGAATTATACAACGCCATCTAGTCCTAAACTAAAAAAAATCCAATATAATATGTACATTGAAAACATTAAGACTATGACAAACAGTCATGTTGTTTTATACTTCTAACTCACGACTTTTTAGATAAAGTATCTTTCAATGAATGAGAGAATTCTCGTTACAAAATAAGTTATAATCTCATGTCAATCTCAAGCGCTGTCTCACTCATACAAAATAGGAATTGAGCGAGATAGTGCGTAAGTTTGAGATGAGATTGAAACTGTTTTTGTTACAAGAATAGGGGGGCTGATAACCCTCACTATCTCTATAAAATTAAATAATAATAATAGACGCTCTAGCTCAATAGTCTTAAATTATATTTATGTTATCTCAATTTACAGGAAAGGCGTCATCATCATCATCAGCAAGTGGAGGCAGTGTGAGCAGTAGTTCTAAGAGCAAAGAACGTGATTTAGCATTGCTCAGAGGCGACCTGATGCTCGCTCAGGCAGCGGCTCAGGGTGCTTACCAAGCGGCGGTGGCGGCCGCTGCTAAGGGAAAGGTATTTTGAGCAAATTGAGCATTACTCAAACTCACATAATTATTCTTTTATTTGACCAGAATAATATAATAAGTGTTCTGAAAGTAAAATACGTAACATAACATTGCGCAGAGGCGATGATATTTGCTCGGCCGGCGGTATGGATTCTTACATTTCAGTGGTGGTTGTTAAACAAGTAGATGTGTAATTAATATGAGATTGAGCATGGCTCAAATTCTCTCAGTTGACTCAACTGTAAGACTGAAGTATCATTTATTTCCCTAATTTATTATTTGACTTATCTGTGAGCAATTATGTGAGCAAATTGAGTATTGCTTAAATATTTATAACGAAAAATCTATTTGTTACAGAACATATCGCCTCTATACCCGTTCGGTATGCCAGGATCTGAGAAAGACCGACATGGTGGCATTGACTCGCTCACAGGACTGCCCCATACTATACTCAGGTAACCCATATTCCATTAATAAACGAGACAAGCCCACCACACATTCTCACAATTGTCTCCTGTAGACCCAGGATCAACAACGGCGACCTCAGATTGACAATAAGCAATGAAGCTTATTGACGTTCCGGGGGAGAAACCACAGCTGTCTTGGAACTCACAACGCATTTAATCAGAAAGAACTTAGATTTTCTCTCTCTCTCTCTCTCTCTCTCTCTCTATACGTAACTTTGTAATTTTCTTCTATCGATTCTCACGAGCAACACCGCGACTGTTTGGAAATACTTGTAAACAATAAAATTTAACACGTAAGAAATAAAAGTTTATCTTTATATTTTTTTTGTTAGTGCGGCTTTGGAAGGAGGGTAAGTAAGAGAACTGAATAGTTCTTATTCATTTTTAAAGAGCCTTTATTGTTTCACGCTCTGAATTTGTTTTTGATATCATAAAAAAAGAATCAACAAAATTGGTTCACCCAGTCGAATATTCTGAGGTAATAAACATATAAAAAAAATACAATCGAATTGAAAACCTTCTTTTTTGAAGTCACGCTCAGCGCCATGTGTATATTTTTTGATACACGTGTGTATCGTTTTGGATACATGCGTGTATCGTTTTTTATACACACTTGGCGCTGGGCGTGTTTTAAAAAGGAAATAGTGTTATATAATATAACATTTTGCCGGTAGCGATCCGGCGTCCGTGCTGGGTGGCGTCAGGTTGCCGCCAGACACGGAGATCATCAAGTACACGTCCTCACTGGCGGGGCCCAAGGTAAGACACATGTGCCAATTAAAAGGACCAGAGTTCGATTCCCACACAGGGTGTATCGATGTTTGTTACTCTTTCACACAAAAACAGCACGGATTTGCTTGAAATTTGGTACGTAGTGTACAACCTGGATTAACACATTTGTGATAGCTGTTATCCCGGATATCATAATACATGCAAACTTCAGGCGCCGCCGGGCACGACCAACCGCGGCCGCAAGAAGACCATCTCGCTGGACCCGCCGCAGGTCTCCGTCCACCCTTCCAGCGGCGACCGCAGCACGCCCTTGCCCAGCAAACGGCAGAAAGTCGTGAGTATACATCGATCTATGTATATAAACAAAGGTGACAAATAATTACGATTTATATAGTCAATAATGGACGAATGAAAAGATTGTTAGTCTTAACTGAAATAATAAATTATCAAATACAGTATGTAATGTCTCATATTATTCAAAACATGATGATTTAAAAATATGTATAAACAAAGATCACTAATTAATATTAGTTTAATTTATAAAGAACTGTTAATTATTTTGTGTTATGAATAAATTAGTTTACCTAGAAATATAACGTGTTTTGTCTCGTTCACACTTCATTTGGTTCTTCTAATCATAGATTTTGTATATACTTACTAGCGTATAGATCGGCAATGCAAAAGAGATAGATCATAGCATACGCGTTTGTTAGAGCGAGATGGATAGGCGAGACCATTCTTCCTAAACACGCTATCGGCCTGTGTCGGCCTGACGTCAGTCGTGTTAAAAACAAATCCCACTTACAAAATGTATGGTCTATAAGTGTAGTTTTGGTGTTAATTAGACGTGACTAAATATGGTTACCTGTGCAGTGCCTGGATGTAACTCAAACAAAAAGGAAAATCCACAAAATTATATATCTTACTTGCACACAATGTACATTACACGCACACTAGTGTATTTTGTTTTTGATCTCGCCTCAATCAAACCATTGCCGATCTATCCGTTAGCAAGTATATACTAAATCTATGCTTGTCATGAATGACAGTGACAAAACATATTTTAGTTATATCTTCGACTCACAAGTTTATTTACTTTTAGGATGAATACGGAAATTCACGATCGTCTGTAGAAGTGATCAGACTGCCGAATAAGCCGGATCGCGGGCAGAACTCGCTATCGGGAACGCCTCCGCCTAATCTCTCTGATTACGCAGGTAAGGACTATTTTCCTTTGTTAATAATTTGCTGTTGATATTTTTTTTATGACAGAAGAGAACAGACGAGCTACCGGGTCACAGATCACCAAGCAATCACCACTGCCCAAGATAAAAAATAAAATCATTCAGGGAATAGCTCCTCATAGGCACTTTCACTTGTCGAATTGGAAATACATATTGCACACACCAAAATACATATTGGATTGGACCACAGGCCCGGTGGTCGAGTGGCTAGCAATGGCCAATTTGTCCCAAGGGCCGCTGGTTCGAATCCTGCGCAAGGCAAACAGTTGTGTGCATGAACATGTCTGTTTGTCTTGGTCTGGTTGTTTTCTATGTATAACAAGTATTTATTTACAAAATAAAAGTCATTTATGTAAATTTATCAGCAATCTAGCATCCATAGTACAAGCTTTGCTTAGTATGGAACTAGATGGCGTTGTGTGATTCGTCCAAGAATATTTATTTATTAATATTTATAAGAATTGAGGAGCTCGACGGCGTCGCTATGTGTACACTAATATGAACACACAAGTTAAGCAACGTCGACCCTAGCCAGCGTTTAGATGGGTTTCGTTATGTCGAGCTTCTCCGTGCTTCGGAGGGCACGTTAAGCCGTCGGTCCCGGCTGTTGTCGATGGATGACAGTGACGGTGGCCTTAGGGCGGTTTGAAAACACCGGCCTATGCCAATCGCATTGGAGCAGCGTGGCAGAGTACGCGTTAATCCTCTTCGATTGAAGGATGGGTGGGGTGATGGGTTGATACGATGACATTATTGGAGCTCCTCAGCGTATTGCTTAGTTTGATTTGCAAATGTCTAATAATTTGTATTTTGTTATAGGTATATCACGGGAGTTATTACAGACGATAGCAAGTCAGAGTGGCGTAAGTCTGGCTGCTTTGGAAAGACAGTTAGCTGGAACCGCATCAGCATCAGGTAATTTGGTGGTTATACGTCTTTCATTAATTGTGGACAAGGGAGGTAGGGCACAGCGGATAATTCACTCAAATCAGAGCAGGCCGTTTGGGAAGGACCTCCACCTTACAGAAGATCGTAGCCAAATAGCATTGGTCTCGGCCATGTTGTGTTCCTACGGTGAGTGAGGTCTCCATAGCTCCACTTTGGGGTTTGGTAACGCGCGAGTGATACCCCGGTATTGCAAGCGTCTTTAGGCTACGGTGATGCTTACCATCAGGCGGGCCGTATGCTTGTTTGCCAACTTGTGTAATAATAACTGGTATAAAAAAAAGTTTTATTTTATTTTATAAAAACAAAATTAAATAAAAACTAAAAAATATGGGTACTTTTTCCCCCTCTATTTAAAAAGCAAATAAAAAAGTTTTTTCTTTATCGTGTTGTCCAATTTATAATTCATTGTTTCAGATGCTGGTTTGAACCTGAGTACCAAACACAGTGCAGAGGAGACACCGCTGGATCTAGGCCTAAAGGGGCAGGATGACGACGCGCCCCTTAATCTTTCTCTCAAACCTACTCCGTGTATGTATTTTTCTTTCTGCATTTGGTCGTTATTACGAACTAGCTCCCCGCCCCGGCTTCGCTCGAGTTCTCCTATTTAAAAAAAATGTATAATATAGCCTGTCACTTGGGGATAATATATCTTCCAATGGTGAAAGGTTTTTGTAAATCGGTCCATTAGTTTTGGAGCCTATAGAATGCAAACAAACAATAAATTCTTTTCTCTTTATAATATTAGTATATTGGTGACTAAAAAATCACCTTGTAATGAATACTAGCTTCTGTCCCCGGTTTCGCCCGCGTGGCCTACTATAAATTAGCATATTTTTCTTCAGAAACAAATTCCGGTCCGGCAGGGCCCGGTACGGTACGGTTCCATCCGGTCCGATCAGGTCCATTACGTTGCGGTCCGGTCCGGTCGTTCCTGTCCTTATAAGGAACCTACGTATGCCAAATTTGGAATCTCTAGACCCAGCGGTTTGTGCTGTGCCTTGATATATAGATAAGACTTCATACAAACTTTGGCACTCCTTTTTACCCCTTTAGGATCAGAATTTCGAAAATCCCTTCTTAGCTCATTTTCAGAACTCAAGAAATATTCTGTCCAAATTTCAAGTTTATTTATCGAGTAGTTTAGGCTGGGCGTTGTCCGTAAGTCACGGTTTCGATTTACAAATTTAAGAACTTTCTACACCCAATTTTCCCTCTTAACAATTAATTATCAGAAAATCTTGAAACAGGTGTTTATTTGTTTGCTTTGTAGAGTATTTATATCAAGTTTTGTTTGAATCGGGCCACGCGTTTTTGTTTCTTCATACAAACTTTGGCACCCCATTTCGCCCCTTTAGGGATGGAATTTCAAAAAATCCCTTCTTAATGCTCCCCTAGAATACTTAAACAAAACATTCTCTCCAAATTCCAAGTCTATAGGTCCAAGGGTTTAGGCTGTGCGTTACCTGTCAGTCATTATCACGGTATTGTTTTATATGTATTTTATTTTTATTACAGCAAACACACAAGCTTCGGATGCGTTGTCGCGTCTTACGTCACTGAGTAGTTCGCTCAGCGCATCCAACAATGATAGGATATGTAAGTATAAGTGCCATTACCATTACCATTTATTATTTATTTGACGACCTCCGTGGCGTAATGGTTACCACGCCAGACCGCCACCCAGGAGGTCCCAGGTTCGATCCCCGGTCGGGTCATGATGTAAAACGAACTGTTTCTGATTGGCCTCGGGTCTTGGATGGTTACTATATATGTATTTGTTATAAAATATAATATCGTTGAGTTAGTATCCCATAACACAAGTTTCGAACTTACTTTGGGGCTAGCTCAATCTGTATGAATTGTCCCTATAAATTTTTATTGTTAACTACCGAAACCCGCGCAACTTCGTTTGCGTGTATCCCGCTTTCCCGTGGGAATTTTTAAATTTTTCTCTCCGTAAGAACCATCCTCGTACTTCAAGGAATATTCTAAAAAAAAATCAGCCAAATCGGTCAAGCCGTTTTCATGTTATGTCGTGACAACGGAAAACGTGTTTCATTTTTATATATATAGATAGATTAACAATGACAGCCCGGACGTTGGTAGTGATACCTTCATTACAAGAGAGCGCGGAATCAATCAATCATTTATTGCTTCCTTAATGTAGGTATACAGGTGTTATCTTAAATCTAGTCACAATTAAGGGCCCTGATGGGCGCTGCAATGAGAGAGGGACCGCTATATGCCTATTACGCAATTATTTAGGTATTATGTTTATTGTATTATTATATATTCTCGCTCAGGGCACACATCTATTTAAAAATAAATAAATATTCTTGGACGAATCACACAACGCCATCTAGTCCCAAATTAAGCAACTAAGCTTGTACTATGGGTACTAGATTGCTGATAAATATACTTAAATACTTTTTTATAAATATAAATACTTATTATACATAGAAAACACCCAGGCAAAGGCAAACAGACATGTTCATGCTCCTGTTTACCTTGCGCAAGATTCGAACCCGCGGCACTTGGGATAAAGTGACCATTGCTAGCCACTCGACCACCGGGCCTGTCAATTATTTATGTGATAGCATTTGTGTATGTTTTCGAGTTTCGGGTTTTTTCTATGTATTATAAGTATATATTTACTTTAATATTATATCCGTTGTCTGGTAACACAAGCAGGTTATGCCTAGCTCACTTTGGGACCAGGTAACGCTGTGTGAATTACTGTGTAGATATTTTTTTTATTAATTTTAAAGAGAGGTAAGGCACAGCGGATAATCCGCTCAAATCGGAGCAGCCCGTCTGGGGAAGGACCTCCACCTTACAGAAGATCGTAGCCAAATAGTATTGGTCTCGGCCATGTTGTGTTCCTACGTCGAGTAAGGTCTCCAGAGCTCCACTTGGGGGAGTTGGGAGGGTTGGCAACGCGTGAGTGATACCCACGGTATTGCAAGCGTCTATAGGCTTCGGTGATGCTTACCATCATGCGGGCCGTATGCTTGTTTGCCAACTTTGTGGTATAAAAAAAATCCCAGGAAGTACTACAACTTAAGTTCTGCATATTTTGTTTATGTTACAGCTCGCCGCAAGCCTGGAGCGAAGCCTAGGCGAGTCGTGCCCGAGTTGAACACGCAGATAGCCGACTCGCCCCGACCGAAGTCCAGCGGCAGTGAGGATAGCGAATGTAAGAAATAATAGTGGTACTTAGCGCAGCCTAGGCTTATTACTTTAAATACGTATTTTATGAAAATGAAAAATCTTTTGTCGTCTCTCACAATGTCACTTAGTTATACAGTAGGTAAAGTTAAACAATTCTTCATTTATATACATTTATTTGGTGTTGGAAACCATGTGACATCCACCTTTTCGATTTTGGATGATTTGGCTTGTTAAGCGTCAAATATTTTGCCAGAAACAATTAATACCAATTATTCAGTACACAACGCCATGTGAAGTTGGAAGATTTATTCTATTCCAAAATCAAACATTTGTCTAATAAATTTAAAAATATATATATATTTACAAGCAAAGAAGTTATTTTTTTTACATCATATAGTTACTTAAGCCGTACCCTGTATTATCCTACTAATATAAAGGCGAAAGTTATGTGTATGTTTGTCACTTCTCGTTCAAATGGCTGGGCCAATATTTATGATATTTGGTATGTAGGCAGCTGATACCTTGGATTAACACATAGGGTACTTTTATCCAGAAAAATACGCGTAGGATTTCATTAAAAGTCTGATGTAGATGGCGCCACTGTGCATAAGTTAATACACGCAAACGAAGTATAATAAGACAAGCAGGTTAAGTATATACTTTGGAACCATGGTTGGGCGCTGTGTAAATTGTGTACACGTTTTACGTAATTCGCCGTAATACAAAACAGCTAGCCGTTTTAAAATGCCGTTATGTATTACGGCGTGCATCGATAAGCCGGATTGCATTACAGCTGAATTATAATCCGCCGCATTGTATACAACGCTTAGTGTTCTTCAATACGGCTAGCCGTAATGTATTACGGCGGCTCGATAGCCGCCTCTTTGGCAGTTTTTAGTACTAATTTTCAACACTCGCGGCGCTACCTGCCATAACTACGACGATGACATCGATTATATAAGACTTGTGTTACAAAAAAGTGCAATGATTAATGATTACAATAAAGAAAACGTGTCAAATGTGTGTGAAAATAGGTAGTGACATTAAGGACAACAATTTGATGTGCAACTAAATGACTTCTGCGCGTACGCATTTGATAAACCTACTATAAAAAAATACAAAGTACTACAAATACTGTGTCTTATTACCTATAAGTACAATGTTTTATTTGTCTAAATACATTTTTTATTTTTACAAACACTCCTTTATTTTGGTATAGTCTCTGAACAATTGGAATTTAATACAATGCGGCTAAACATCTACCGACATATTGTAGAACGTATAGTAATGACAATCCGGCTTTTCGTAGCACGCCGTAATACAAAACGGCCCTGCTTTTGAAAACGGCTAGTTTATTTGTATAACGGTGAATTACGCAAAACGCCTGCGACATACAAGCACTATATTATCCATACTTCCATATTAATATTATATATAAATGGGAAAGTGTGTGTCTGTTTGTTTGACCGTCTTTCACGGCAAAACGGAGCGACCAATTTACGTGATTTTTTAAGTGGAGATAGTTGAAGGGATGGAGAGTGACATAGGCTACTTTTTGTCTCTTTCTAAACCCCCCCCCCCCCACTTCCTTAAAATGGGGATGGAAGTTTGTATGGAACATTCCGCAATTTTCAAGGTAGAAAGCTAAAAATTGTTATGCGGACTATTTGTGAGTAACAAAAAAATCGTGCATAAACCAAGGGTTTGTGTAATATCCATTTTCCAATTCCAAAAAAAAAACTTAAGGAAAAGACGGGGTGAAATTATATGAGACTTTTCGCAGTTTTCAAGGTAGGAAGCAAGGGGAACCGTGTTACCCCGAACCCCGAATATAACGCGAGCGAAGCCGCGGGCAAAACCTAGTTATACATAAGCAGAAATCTACATGCACCTTATAAGGCATAGCGACTTATGTAGAAAAAGAGAGGCAGACATAAAAATTAATTTATCTTATTTATCTTCCAGATATGCTTTGACGTTATAGTAAGCTTGACTAATTAGCAATCATTTAACTGATTTCTATCGATTTTATTAATAATTATATTTATTTTGGCCAACAGCAGTCCCGCCCTGGCCGAACCGGGAGGGCCGGCCTCGGAACCTGGGACGCGGCGTCAGCAAGCCGAAGAAGAACACAGTGGCCTCACTACTGGCGCAGAGCAGGGCTTTGGGCCTACGACCCGCTTTGGCACAACAGTTGTTAGGGGAGACCGATTTGGTATGTTATGTTTATTTATAAATAAATAAATATATAGGGACAATTCATACAGATTGAGCTAGCCCCAAAGTAAGTTCGAAACTTGTGTTATGGGATACTAACTCCACGATATTATATTTTATAACAAATACGTAAATAGATAAACATCCAAGATCCGGGGCCAATCAGAAAAAGTTCGTTTTTCATCATGACCCGACCGGGGATCGAACCCGGGACCTCCTGGGTGGCGGTCTAGCGTGGTAACCATTACGCCGCGAAGGTCGCCATCATTATTGATCACAATACATAAATATGCCTTTTGCTTCAAACTGCTGTCTCTCACGTAGTTGTTAAGGAGGGAAGTCCTTTCAATACTTCCTACTCCGAGTATCTTCTTTCTGATTAAATTCGTTGTGAGTTCCAAGACAGCTGTAGTTTCTCCCCTGGGACGTCAATAAGCTTCATCGCTTATTGTCAATCTGAGGTCGCCGTTGTTGATCCTGGCTATACCGGAGACACAGCGGTGGAAATGTGTGGTGGGCTTGTCCCGAATACATTACTGATACAGGCGGAATTAATTCTAATTGCATTCTCTACTGTATATTGGTAAATCCTAAGGTTTTTCTGTAAAACCTAAAATGTACCAACTCTTAGGGCCCATTGTTTGATCATTAGTTAAGTAAACTATAATGGTTAAAATTTGTAGCAATTTTTAACAAATAGTTATTTTTTTCAACGAAATTTTAGCAATTAATATACTTAACTACTGATCAAATAACGGGGCCTTAATATTAAAAGTCCCGAACCGTTTTATGATCATCGTTTATTCCGATCTTTTACAACCATTCACTTGTTCAATCCTAGTATTTACCTCTAAGACACACACTCTTTATGTCAAAATGTATAAAATATTCTTAGTTTTATAACACACTAGGATAACCTTTAAAATGTAACCCATCAAAACAGTAAATAAATATCTGTCTAACAGGAGAAGCTGAAGGCGCTGCTGGGCGAGTCGGCCAGCACGGACTCGGAGTGTCCGTCCGACAGTCCGTCCGACTCGGACACGGGCAGCGAGCCGCGGCGCGGACTCGACTCGCAGCAGCTGCGTCTGCCGATGGCTGCAGGTATGATATGATCATGGACTACACGACAAAATATTAGCGCACAGTATTTCAAACGGGCATTTGCAGAAGACCAGCGCCATTGAGTCAGCCGACCCCACGGTTTATGCTCTATGCTGAGTAGATGCCTATTTGTTATCTTATCTAAATTTTTATACGTCAATTATTTTTGTTTGTACGTATATTGTCTTACCAACTTACGTTCACAAATCACTTTTCTTTCATTCAAAAAAGCCGCCAATTTTTAAACGAAAAGTTCACCGTGTGGGATTCAAATTCACATCCTCTCAAAATCCGACCGAATACTCTTCCAGATTGGTTTAACCGTAACAACAACAAATAAAACCAAATTCATAAATATTTTTCCTGGACTTTTTAAGAAATAAAGAAAATCATTGTCTTGCTGAATTACATCGGGCCTAATCTATATTATAAAATGGTTTGTCGTGACTGACGGAGAATCAACGCACAGCCCAAACCGCTGTTTCCGCTGTCTATTCTTTGTATGACGTAGGCGTCCGATAAGAAAGGATTTTTGAAATTCCCACGGGAAAGCGAGATATACGCAAACGAAGCTGCGAGTATTTTACTAGTCTCATAATAAAAACAGTTGGAATCTAGACTCAATCTCGAGCACTTTTTATATTTTGTATAAATAAGTTAGCACTTGAGATTGGACGACCTCCGTGGCGTAATAGTTACCACGCCAGACCGCCACGCAGGAGGTCCCGGGTTCGAATCCCGGTCGGGTCATGATGAAAAACGAACTTTTTCTGATTGGCCTCGGGTCTTGGATGTTTATCTATATGTGCATTTGTTATAAAATATAATATCGTTAGGTTACTATCCCATAACACAAGTTTCGAACTTACTTTGGGGCTAGCTCAATCTGTGTGAATTGTACCTATAAAAAAAAAGATTTTAACCCCGTAATAAACGTAGTATAACGAGAATAGTTATACACTGTTTTGTCACTGTCTTTCTTGTGGAGAATTAAATGAGGTATGAAAGGGACAAAACATTGTTACTATAAATACATGCTTTACACAAAATTTATTATGAGAGAATAGGCGCTGGTATGTATGAATATAGTGGTTGAACTATGTAAAATGTATTTATCAGAAATCTAACACCCATAGTACAAGCTTAGTTGCTTAGTTTGGGACTAGATGGCGTTGTGTGATTCGTCCAGGTATATTTATAAATTTTATTAATTTATTCTATAGGTTGGAAACGAGTCACAGTGATCAAAGGTTTATCCCGAAACTGCAGTATTAGGGGAGACGTGACCTATTCCCCGCCGGAGCCACACGCAGGGTTAAGCATCAAATCTGCGCAGGAGTTGCAAGCGGTTTGTATTACATCTTTTTTTTATTGAAATAACAACAGCCATTCTTAGAAACAAGTTACAAGAATATCCAACCAACATTCGATTGGTTGGTATTACATTCTAAAATTTAAGCTTAAAAAAATTGGATTTTTTTCAATTTTGTTCATAAAAGAAAAATGTTTAAAATAAAATAAAATGTCAAAAAAGCAGGGCTTACTTTATTTTTTATTGTTGAATTTTTTTAGGAAGATATAGAAAACAAATATCAATTCAATTCAATTCAATTCATTTATTTCGTGAACATATCGGTACATATATCTTTTGTTTCTAAATATAAAATATCCCTATTGAAAACACGGCAAACGAAATGTCTTTTTAATTTTAGTTTTAAAGAAATGAAAAATATTTATTTGTCTATTGAAATATAATTATACTTATGTGCAGTTCTTGGAAGCCCACCCTTGTCCTCCATTGACGTTGGAGCACTTCAGCTTCAGCGCGCGCACTGTTCTGGGCGACTACGTACAGCCCGCGACTACGCCTGATCTGACGGAACCGCTTGTGTTTAACGAGGCTGAGATCACTAAGAGGTTAGTTATTCATGTTTTTCAATTATGTACGACACAAACTAAACCTGGGAGTCTTTCCATCATAGCTGAACCCATGTCGCCTGAAGTGTTGTTAATTTAAAAGTTCGTTTACAATATTTTTAAAGTTCTTATATTCAAATATAGGAAATACTGTCTGAAGCACATGATGTGGTTGACATGTGCGAACCCTCAAATAAATATAATACGACAGACTTTTTGTGTGAACTAGTTCACAGATTCGAAGCATACGACGCAAAATTTCGCGGATATGTTATTAATGAGTACAGATGGCAGACGAAATGTGCGTCGTCTGCGTTAGCGCGTGTTGAACACACTTAAATTATTTTTGTGTTTTGGTGCGCAGCGCGGTCTGCCATGATGTTAAAATTAATTAATTTTTCAATGTGTATTTCTACTTTCACAGATATAAATTGCGTCATAGATTTATCTGTCATTTGTGTTGCCTGTTTGTGTAATTAAGTTCATTGTACCTAGATTGGAAGAAGCGCGTGCCCTAGCGGCGCTAACAGGCGGCCGTCCCACTCCCCCACCCGTGGACCGGCGCATCGAGCTGGCGAGGCGCCAGCAGGCGGCGCGTGACGCTAGGAGGGATCACAGCGCACGGGCGCGCGACCAGGTCACTATGGTGACTATACATTTTATATTATAGCATATAAGATTTATATCGGACACGCATGTTAATGTATTCGCGGAGCACTAAGAAACATACATTGACCCCTATCATAATGTCAAATATATGTGTGCGATCCAAACGCGCGCGGCAGAATCCCGATACAATGGAGCGCCCGATGCAGACCTGCGTTTGATTCAATTGCAACATTCAAATGTTGTGAGTGAATCCGACTATTGACCTTGCATCTGTGCGAGCAGGACAGCAATTCAATCACGCGGGAATAATAGAGACAGACAACCACAGGTCAACGTACAAGTTACTTCGTGCTGCGCAATCTGAGTAAAGCTAGTTATGAGAATATGCACGAAATTCAAATAAAGTTAAAATATATTATTTTTTTAAGTTTATTGCTTCAAAATTATGTAAAGCTTCAATATTTTTTAATTGAATTTTATTTTGTTTTTTATTTTTGAAAACTAAAAAAAAATCGCGTCATTAAAGTCGGATATATCTTCCACTTGTACTAAATATCCACCGCAGGTGTTAGCCATCAGTTAGAAAATCCATTTGTTTGGCTAACTTTATAAGTAGCTACTTACACAAAATTATAATTATTTAACTAAAGATATTACAGAACTAAAAAAATAATTAAAGTTTAAACACACGACCTCATTAAACGACATCTTTCGCGAAATATGAATTGAAAGGATCATTGTACTGCATAAACAGCATATTCTTTCATTTCTGCTCTGTTTAACGAAAGTGAATTGTAAAAAATTACCTTTAGCCAATTTATACTGCACAAGCTTTTTTGCCCGCGACTTCGTCCGCGTAAAGTACCGGACCCGTTACCGTGGGAACCACATTGAATTTCGGGAAAAGCCTATGTCACTCCCTGATAATGTAGCTTTCTACTGGTGAAAGAATTTGTGAAATCGGTCCAGTAGTTTCGGAGCCTATTCAATTCAAACAAACAATCAAATCTTTCCTCTTTATAATATTAGTATAGATTGTGAAGTCAAATCAAGCGCTAACATGGATTTTTTCTTAATCCAGGCAAGGCTAGTCAGAGAATTGGAAAGGACAGAAAAGGCTGAAATGGTCAAACGTGAAAAAGAGGCCCGCAGTCAGCAACTGTTAGAGGTAATTCGAAATTTTGGGGGTTACATTATGGGTATTGTTTTTGTTTTTGTTTTTTACACATAAATGTCTTGTGTTTATGGTTATAATCCCCATATAAAAATATAGATAAAATATGATTTATTTGCAATAAAGACATAAAATATGATAAACAGAAAATTAAATATATAACGGAGAACGATAAAAATAAAAAAGGGTATTAGCAACAAGGCGGTCTGAAAGCAATCCTTTCGAGGCAACATTTAGGATCATGAAATTTTAGAAGGATTAGTAAGATTCAAATTAGTTAAAGTTGTTTCGAGACAATAGTCTAGTTGTAATATAATTTGTATTTTTATTTATTTATTTTTTACTTTATTATTATTAGATGGCTATGTAATCTATACTAACATAAATACAGATTTTTCCAAAGTCTTAACATTTGTTTTTTCTTTGTTATTTATATTTTTTTCCTTAAAATTTATCAAGATTAAAGAAACGAAGCGTAAGTTAGTTTTTTATAATTTTATTAATTTAAGTTCCAAAACTAACATCTTTATGTATGTATGAGTGAGTTTTCCAATACATTTTAAAGTTGACACATGATTTATTAACTCTCAAGCTATCTCTTTTCCTCTTTTTATTAGACAAAGATAGCCAGAGTTTTTGTGTTCATTTTAAAATACTTTTTGGTCAACTCACTGTTAAATGTTTATGATATATGGGGATTATGACATACTTATATCTACTATATGTGTTAAAATCATGTGCTTGTGTTTGTCTATCTTATTTTATTATCAATTTGAAGCTTGGCAACATTGTGCTCACATTATATGTAGAATCAAAGGCAAAAAGGGATTTATCCAAAACGAAATTTAAAAAAAATCTTTTTTATCTGGCAACTCTTTTTGCTTTTATTAGATGGCAAGACTCAGCTTATAGTTGGTAGTTAGTGTGTTTATATATTTTCTTTTTTTTATATGTATTTATTATGTAAATTTATATCTGGGGTTTTTGTATTAACAAATTGACAATGTTGTCAAAAGTCTAATTGATAATAAAAAACCGATTATTTGATACCGATTAACGATTTGTGAAAACAGCATATAAACAAGAATCGAACACAACTCACCATCGAGCCACTGCCCATACCGAAAACCGGTACAGACTGGAAAATACCGGATCTCGTGATGAGCCCAGCAACAAAAAGCAAAGAACGTATAATGCCGCCTATAAGCCTATCCTTAATACCGGTATCCGGTTCGAAGGACCAAAATAGCCCTATAAAATCCATAGACACGACATGGAAGGACGAGGAATATAACGCCTTGGACAAAATGAAAGATTTCGCCGAAAAGGCCGCCTTTGATTTGCCGAAACGCAAGGACAAATATTACGATTTCTCATTATTAAAAACACCTGAGAAAAAATCAACAGGCAATGAAAATAATTTAGAAAAACTAATCGATTCGTATTCGAGGATAACTGAATTCATCAATGGCTGCCATTGGTCTAAAGACGACGACAAAAAAGACCCAAAATCCATAGAGCAGAAATATTTAGACGCGAAAAATGAATTTATGTCCCAAAATTTAATGTTAATGCCTAAAGAGAACCAAAAGTCAGTTTTGAAAGATGTTATTGATCTAAGCGAGGAGGACGATAACATTTTGTCTGATATTATGAGTAAAAAGATTAACAAAGGGACTTTTAGTGTGGGGAGAGATGGCGCTTTGTCAATATCGGTACACCCATATGGGAAGGAGGGATCGGTGAGATATGATCATAGATTATACTAACTTTCGGGTTCATAACTATACTAACTCTATGGACTAAACTTTTGTCTGTGGTAATTGCACTCTATTAATATAAGGTTAATTTTATTACCGTTCAAGCTGCTTGTTCGATTGTTTGACTTAGTTTTTTCAAACTTGTCCTTTTTGATAAACAAATATGGCCTCAACAAATGAAAGAGGTAATCAGTGCAATAGTATTCATATTGTACTGTATAATTACAATTTCCAACCGATGCTTACATTATTAACATAACAATCTTTATATTGTGAAAAACGCTAAGGAACAACATTGCTTGAGCACGGTTATAAAAGGGCCTAACATTCTAATGCCCACCGGTGGTTTTATGATAATTGTACAATTACAACCTGTCGAAAATAGATTTGTATTCGTAATTGCACGTTTATTCCAAACAATCGGTTCCGTTAAAATGGCACTAAGGGTTAGAGGTTTATTGATGGTAAACGGTATTCTCGCTTTTACAGCAATAAAATTTCACAATAATCGGATATTAGACATTATTTGTTAACTAATCTTTGTTGGGGACCTTTAGAGCGGAGACAAGAGGTTTCTATACAACGCTTGGTCTTCAAAGGCCGGCAACGGCTTAGTTACTCCCCCGGTGTCTCTGTGCTCCATGGGTGACGGTGATCACTTAACATCAGGTGATCCGCATGATCGTTTGCCAATCTCTTACATAAAAATTACTACACTTGTTACGCGAACTAGTAAAAATATGATTTCTAAATACAGGGTATAAGGGAAAAGTTATCAAAAACGAAAATTAATAGTATTTCTATACCATTCTTGACAAAACAAAATGCTAATGGCTTTTTTTCAAGTCACTCACAGATTAAATAACACTTGACCAGTATCTGGAAACGACAACACCTTTATCCGTCGCCATGATGAGCTTATTTTATTTATGGCTTAATTTCGTACTTATTACAAAATCTAAATGGAGTTGAATTGACATGAAAAATGTATAAAATCGGAATATCTATGCTTCTGTAGTTACAGTACAGTAAAATTGGTGTATTTGTGGTAGATCAAATTAAATATTAAAATACTACTAATATAAATAACAACAGTCTATTGGTGCTAAGAAAATAGTTAGTCAATGTCCAACACACATCCCGACCAATCGCAAAACGTTTGATTTTTTTTATGACTACACTATTTTCTTAACACGAATATATTTATAAATACTTTTGCACGCTTTATTTTCTGTCCTTGTTTATAATGCTTTTATTATGTAATTATAATATGTATACTAACAATAATACTTTTGTAATTTTATCCCATGGGACAGCATTGTTTCCCAAATAACTCAAACACGTAATGACGGCTTTATTTTATGCATTTTTTATTATCGCAACACATTTTATTTTATTAATGTAGAAAGTTGTGACAATGTTTTTTTTAAACCAGCCGATAACTGAGGCCCTAGACAAGTTAAGCCTGCGCTACACGGCTTAAAAGTCTTAAAATATTGGTTTAAAACAGCGTAGGTAAGAAGTTTCATACCAATTACCCTTTGGTATGCGCTGCAATGCGTTTGACGCAGCGTCTATAGATGAAGTTTGAAAATGGTTTGACAGTTTGTTTCAAACTGAGTTTAAAATCATGTAGCGCAGGCTTTGGTGGGATGTTTATCGAAAATGTCAGAAGAAATGAGATAATTTCTGTATTTCAACATTTTGAACGTCAATTTTGTATAGGAAACGTTAGACTCTGTACAGTGCTACAATGATATTTATGAACGTGACTGACAGTTGTGCGAGGGCGCTACTGTGGCATATTTTCATACATTTTGTCTTGCCCTGTACACATGTACGCGCATTGGCGTTGTTGCGTTTCGTGCTACATTGAGCTCCTTGTATGTTAGACCTCACGATGAAATGATTGTAACTCCGCGATGGATAAACGCGGATCGCGGCCCCTTAAACGAAGATTCGATAAATTACCTTTGTCTATGGCCTCTGGATAAGAAATACAAAAAATCTAATGGTTCTTAATTAAAGTCTTATTTGATGAAAAATAATTGTTAATTTTACTTTTTTTTAAATTTAGTTTTTGAGTCTTAAAACTTAAGCATTACATTTTTTTGTTTCATGTTCGCTGTTTAAATTATAATTTGCTGTACCGCTTTTGATGTTGTTAACCAAGGCTAAGAGAAGGAAACAGGAGGAGATTGAGAGGCAGAAAATAGAGGAGCAAGCTAAGAGACAACAGGTTTGTATGTGGAAAAAGAGATGCACAATCGCAAGCTTCCAAGCCGAAAATATTTTGTATTTTATTTTATCAATGATGTTATATTTAAAAAATTTAGGTATATGTGAGAATTTGTGATTAGCAAATTCTTAAAACATATTAATGTCCGTTTTCACCAACAATTCTTAAAAAAATTAAGTCTCCTAACAGCTATTATATATATATTCCTTGTAGATTTGTAGATTATAGTATAAATTCAATTTGTTTGTCTAGTAATCTGATATTGTGATAAGATTTTAAGAAATTGTACCATGGCGGGGGGGGGGGGGGGGGGGGGGGGGGACCTGATGTCCTGCGATACAGGTTTAAAAAAGTTGTTGGGGTTTCACTATAATAATTACATGTTTTATTTAATTTTATATTTTTTTGTTTTAGGAGCGCGAGTTGAAAAGACAACAAGCTATGCTTCTAAAAGAGCAGGTATGTTGTTTTTTATTATTATGGTGGTTTGTGTGTCTGTGTGTATTATAATCGTATTAAAATTAAAAACAAGTACAGTTCAGTGCAAACAATTTTTGTTATGTATCGTACAGTCAAAGGAATAAATAAAATCATTTATTTTGCGAGTACAAGAAATACTTCTGCAATATATTAATTAACAGATAAAAGAATGGGTTGACGCCTCCCCCCCCCCCCCTGTATATATGCTTAAGATTCTAAATATTGCATAAAGGGATTTACATACATAAAATTTGTATATCAATAGTATTTTTGGTTATAAACATTTTCATAACATAACTTATGAAATATAGTAATAATAATTAAACCCTGTTTTTCTTAACTTGACCCATATAGTAAACAATCTTAGCACGTCTTTTTAACGAAAATAGGCAATTAAAATTATCATTCACACCCAAATAATAATAATATAGTTAGAAATGGCATTTAACACAACACTCTTAGTATTCTGGCGATTTGTCGATTTTAAACATAGAAAATTGAATAAAAAGACACGCTAAGATTGTTTACTTTATGGGTCAAGTTAAGTAAAAGTAAAGTAAAAGTTAGGCATGCACTTTACTGTACTTGAATGTAAAGGTATTATGTATGGTGGGTTATGTATGTTTGTGTGTTAACTTGATTAAATAAAACGACACAAATTCTAAAAGTAGCGCCGACCCCACTGCGCGCGGTCTAGCGGTCAGAGTTCCGAGTTCTGCCGTCCGTCGTACTTTGACCGTCGCGGTCCGAATGCTTTTGGTGTGTAAGGTTCTAAGTCACCACATAGGTTACAGTGAACGGGGAACGCAGAACTCGGAACTCTGACCGCTAGACCGCGCGCAGTGGGGTTGGAGTCTTAGGCATTGTCCTAATAGGACGCGAATGCGAGTAAGCGATGCGACCGTCGTCGCGTGTTCGCGCGATGGCTAAAACTGGGTGTCCTAATTGATCATCGCGCGAATTGACGACGCGTTCGTACGAACTAGTTCGCGCGAATGGATTTAACAAACATTTGAGTCGCGCGACCGAGTCGTGCGATTGTCAGTTAGGACACCTATTCGAATTCAATATGTTTGATCGCGCGTTCGTACGAACTAAGTTCGCGCGAATTAACAAACATTTGAATCGCGCGACAGCGTCGTGCGATGGTCAGTTAGGACACCTATTCGAGCTCAATATGTTTGATCGCGCGTACACGCGACGGTCGCATCGCTTACTCGCGCGACGATCGCGCATTCGCGTTCTATTAGGACAATGCCTTAAGGTAATATGTATGGGGGGTTTTGTATATGTTTGTGTGTTAATTGATATTAATAAAAAGGACGGCACAAAGTCTAAAAGTAATCTGTGGGTGTGTTTGTGTGCTTCTTAATGTTGTTTATAAAAAATATTTTTTTTTCCAAACCACTCACTCGGAACGCAAACCCGGGAATACAGCAAAAATATATTACCGAGGTAATTTATAATTTAAACGTTGTTGTCACCTGCTTACAATGTTAATGCATGTAGCGTAGCATGTACCTATTTGCCGGGTGTCACTATGAATTTTCGACAATTGGTTATTCCGACAAAGTCTAAGTGAGGGAACGCACGAGCAACTTTGTCTCCGCAACTATTTTGTCTCTTACATCAAGTCTATGGGATAGTATGAAAGTGCGCGCACGTAGCGACGCAACACCCGGCAGACTTTTTGTCCGCGAAAGCAAGGGTTAAAAATTGTTTATTTGAAACGTACAAAAAGCGCAAAATGTTGGCAACACTGAGAAAAAGTTGTGTTGCTGTCGCTCTCGTGCGCGCACCTTTCAAATTGCGGCAAGGAGACGGCGACATAGACAAATAAATTGCCGGGAGGGGAGACAAAGTTGCTCGTGCGTTCCCTCTCTAAATTTCGAAATTTACACTGTTGACTGACGTGTTCTGTCAATTGTCGAAATTCAGAGTGCCATCCCTATTTGCCCTATGGCCTTTCGTCCACTCGTCGATTTTGTCACGATTTAAATCTGATACCAAGCCAAAGTTTAACTATTTTGTCGAAACGTGTTCAATACAAGTCGACGCGTGAACAATGGTCTTTCTGTAATGTACTAATTAGGTGTGGTTTATAAATGCTAATTGCTATTTTTACTAATTTTGTTAAATAGCTGTCGCTAGAATCAGAATAAATTCGAATATCTAAAGAACTATGTCCCTCGCACAAATAGATTTATTATATACTAGCATTAGATTGGCAATGCAAAAGAGATAGATCATAGGATAAGCGTTTGTTAGAGCGTGATAGATAGGCGAGACCATTCTTCCTATACACGCTATCGGCCTGTATCGGTCTGACGTCAATCGTGTTAAAAACAAAGCACACTTATTTTTACAAAATTTATGGTTTTTAAGTGTATTTTTGGTGTTAATCAGACGTGATTAAATATGGTTACCTGTGCAGTTCCTGGATGTAACTCAAACAAAAAGGAAAATCCACAAAATAATATATCTTGCTTGCACACATGTACATTACACGCACACTAGTAAATATAATATCGTTGAGTAAGTATCCCATAACACAAGTTTCGAACTTACTTTGGGGCTAGCTCAATCTATATGAATTGTCCTATACATATTTTTTTATTTTTACTAGTGTAATTTGTTTTTGGTCTCGCCTTAATCAAACCATTACCGATCTATACGCTAGTAAGTATAAACTAAATCTATGCTCGCACATTACTATTGATCGAGTGACATGGGTCATTATATCGACCAACACTCTCAATCGAAATGTAACCAATAACAACGTATTATTCTATAAAAAAAAATAGACTAGGTATGAGCCAGTTTCTGAACTGCATTTTAATTTCAGTTCCACATTCAGTCTCTAGCTATCTCTTTTTTCTCCTATAGTTCGACAGTATTAAACGGCCACAGATTCGACCGAACGGATGAGTCACAAAATTTAAATTAAATAGACAGACGAATTTATCAGAAATATCTTGGAAGGAAAGAGATAGGGTAGAAGCGGGAGGGGAAGGCCGAACAACTATAATTAGATCTGTCATTAAGTTTAAAGAGGGCGTGTTAGAAACTGGTCAGAAATCTGGCTGTATAGGTATTTTTATGTTTTTTCTACAATATATCAAAGTGTTAAGTGTTCATTTCTACATCAGGAACGTGAAAGAAGACGTCAACATACAACTTTCATCAGACAATTAGATGCTAGAAGAAGATGGGAGGAGAGAGAGAGAAGGAAACATCAGAACCTTCTAGATAGACTGCTGGCTAAAGAGAAGAAATTGCAACAGAGAAGAAAAGAGATGGAACTGCTTTCTGAATTAAGGTACACATCAAATAGACTACAGGCACGTGACCAAAATTTGATGAGTCATGAGGGGATTTGATTTTGCACCCGCACCGACCCCCACGTTCGTAACAATATTATCGTCATACAACAGCGGAACATTTATCTTCGTAGTAGTCGAAAGTCATGTTTCGATCTCTAGCGCAATATTACTCATACCAGAAAGTCTATTCTCGTAAGAAAAATAATTAAAATCGAACCTTAAACTCAAGCGTTTGCACACAAAAAAAGGCAACATAGCCCTTGTTGTTTGATACAAGATTTTATTACCAGAATCGGTCCCGATTTCAAAAATTTGTTCACCATTAGAAAGCTACATTATCAGGGAGTGACATAGGCTATAGCTTTTCCCGAAATTCAATGTGGTTCCCACGGGAACGGGTCTGTTCTGGTATTTGGTTTCGGTCGGAGCCTATTCAATTCAAACACAATCAAATCTTTCCTCTTTATGATATTAGTATAGATGAATGAGACTAACTACACTTATGCCCGTTTTCGCCAACAATTAATATAAAAGTCTCCTAACAGCTTTCTCCATGTACAAATCCATGTTTTTGGAACTGTATGACATATAAATGATTTTTTTAAACCATATTTTTATCGATAATTTTATGTCATATTCGACAGTTTAACGTACCGTACGAAGTATTAACGTATAGATTAAAATGATCTCTTTTACAGACGACCACAAGAAGATTCGTCCTTATCAGACCAGAAACCACTGCCTACGCTCAACAGGATTCCTGGTCTGAAGCTACCCGGGAATGCGATGGCAGACATACTTCAAGTATTTGAATTTATACACAATTTCAGCCAAACACTTGGATTTGGTAAGTTTTTGATTACAGTTGACCTATCTGTTACTTTAGATACTAAATTTATAAAAAAACCTTTTGATGTTAAAATTTACTATCTAAGCCAAATTACACTTTTAAGAAAACTCCAGCTTTATTTAAAATCAAAATCTTCATGCCAAAATCGCCCATGGACGAGCAAATATAAAGAAGGACGCCGATAGGCGTGTTCATTAAAATTGTACGCGATTAATTTTTTGGGAGCGGATACTGCCGATAAAGTAGTAATAGTTTGACAAAATGATTATGTACTGTGTTTTTGAAAATCAATAAATAAATAAAAATACGACGTTTATCATATTTCTGAGTTATTCTGTCTATACATTCTATTTTGTATATATTTTAACAGATGTGGAGTCAATACCTACTCTGAACACATTACAAATGGCCCTACTGCCCGATTGCTGCCCGGAGGCCGAAGATGAACTCCTGCAAGTACTGACACAACTGCTCGTGTGTGCAATAGGTATGTATTTCAATTATTTATTAGCTCAAAACATGGTATTTTAGGTAACAATTTCAAAGTTAAAGCGAGTACAGTTCTTATCAAAATAGGCATGCAAATTATTAAACGTGGGTAGAACTATTATGTCAGGAGAGGTTAACTGACTGACTGACCTATCATTGTACAAATGATACCAATGGAACCAATAGAATTTTTTAATTTCTTCTGTAACATAAGTGAGCTCTAGAAGTTCTCTAAGAATTTTTTTGGGAGTCTAAGATCATACTAGAGGTCTTCATATCAAAATTAAACTTTATTGACTAGTGCACAACGTACAAATTTTAATTCGGCGGCGGCCGCGCGAATTATTCTCATGTCATAAACGAGGTTAGCTTAAAATACGATAGGAAGAAGAAATTAATTAAAGTTTAGAGATAATTACTGGATTGCTAAAAAAAAAAGAATTCTTGTCCATTCCAGAGGATCCAGGCATTCCACATCCAGGTCGGCACACAACGCTCCTCGGTCATGCGATACGAATGGGTGACATCACTCCGGCGAATCTAAGCGAAGTTTTAAGAATATATTTGTACGCTAACGCCACTGGAGAAATTAAAGCGCTTACTGGTAAGTTTAATCTTTATTTTAGGAAAAGAGAGCGAAATTAAAAGAACAATATAACACCTAATGGTGTCCATTCCGGATAATTTATAGCATATCATCGCTATTTCACGTCTACATTCTTTGAGAAGGTGGAACTAACTGCTCCGGTCGAGCCAACCCATTTACGAGCTATTAGTTCATTGTATTGGATAGGGTCTACCACTTACATATAACTATGTAAAGAAAGTGCCTGAGTAGACTAAGGGTCCGTTCAAACAGACTGGCTCGGAGAGGAGAGCAGATTCTTATCACGTTGAAAACAGAGTTTTTAGTATTTGTAATAAGGTTTATTTTTGCATGTGCACTGCTTTTGTCATTAAGAATGCTTGAACGCGCTTGGTGTGAAATAATAAGAGGAGCCGACCTGCTTCGATTGCATGCTCGCATGCATGCAGATCGCTTCCAGCCGGTCTATGTGAAATAGTTGGCGGCTCCGCTCCGACCAATTCCAAGCGTATACGATCCGGTCTGTGTGAAAAGAAAAATGCGCGCCGATGCTCTCCGAGCCGGTCTGTGTGAACGGACTCTTAATCTGAAAATCCTACTATCCTATTGAACTCTTAGCACAAATCTGCCGTCTGAACTGGTGGTAGAGAAAAAAAAGTGACGATTCGAAAGTGCTTGCCTATTTGAATAAAAATATTTTGATTTTGAACCTTTTGCGAATTTTCGGCGAGACCAACCTTATCATCATGCCATTCTAATTAACAGAATATGAAGATTCAGAATGTTGATGTATATAAAATATACGAGATAACGTGATTTTTTTCCCGCTTTATTAATGTTTTTTTTTTCAGGTCTAACGGCAGAAAGAGAGCGCGAGAGACGAATAGCGGACCACCACCAAAGCGAGACAGAGATGCAACAATCGAGCACAAACACGAAAAACGCAGCCTACTATGAACATTTACACAATAATAGTACTTATAAATTGTCAGGTAAAGTTATTTTTGTACATTCTGTCATGAATTGAGATATTTTAGTTTGTGGATTCGAATATTATTAGCTCCTGCCACAAGATATATAATACTTACGTACAGAAGGTGCACTGTCGAACAAAATTCAAGTTGTATCGTAAAAACTGGTCTAATTTTACGATCATTAACTACTACACGCGAAATTGAAGTGTAGTAACACAAGGTATTCGCACTCGAAGATATATTGGCCCCACGACTATCGAGTGAACCGATTTTGCAACAAGTGGTAACTCTAAGAAATTTATGTATAACCATGATGCGCCGAAAACGAACATTCTCTTACAAACTCAAAAATCTAAGCTCTCTCTTTTAGTAAGGCTTTAAAATATGCAATAAATGCACGTCTATACGTATTTATAACTTCTAGCAACACTGCATGTAAGGTTAAGTTATAATGTCTCTAATATGTGTGCCCAGAACACATATTAGATAACACATATTAGACACATAAAAGGGTGGATAAATGAAAGGTTGGATTAAGTCCACCGTTTGTTCTCCAAAAGTCAAATTACATAAACACCTAATATATTATATTATGTTGACGCTGAACGGGGAACCTAACGCGAGCGGGCGACAGGGGACGACTGGAGCCGCGTGCGCGTGGCAATCGGACGTAGATACTGCACGTAGATTTATTTTTTATTTATTTAAACTTTATTGACCACAATATAAGGGTACAAAAGGCGGACTTAACGCTAACAGCATTATCTACCATTCAACCTTTGGGTAGTGCAGATATACATGAATGCGGTTATAAAATAAATTACATACAATAAATAATAGATATAATAAGGGTTTGTCATATTTTTTTATTTAATGGCTTAGTTCCGTATATTTCTTGAATTCTCACAGCTGTTTGTAAGAATCTGCAAGTTCTTGTAATAATAGTCTACATAACATTTTTCAAGCTTTCTTCAATAGATGGC
The DNA here is from genome assembly GCA_905163395.2 of Endotricha flammealis. Taxonomy (NCBI): domain Eukaryota; kingdom Metazoa; phylum Arthropoda; class Insecta; order Lepidoptera; family Pyralidae; genus Endotricha; species Endotricha flammealis. The sequence continues at coordinate 4,674,416 of LR990883.1, forward strand.
GCTATATCAATTATTGACCTATTAATAATTATTCACAGAGGCCCTACGCGATAAGCCGTTCCTAGCGCTAAATGCGACAACAAAAGCAAAAATACTAGCGTTCCTCTGCAATGAACTGCTGCAGAATAAAGCGATACTTCGGCAGATCGACGCCTCTTTGGACCACCTCAACCAGCTGAAGAAGGAGCGGTACTTGATGGATATGAAGATAAGAAAGTAAGTTAAAAATCTTTTATTTTAATGAAATTTTCTTTATCGCTTATTCAGGCTACTTTTAGTCGCGACTATCGTCTATTTGACAATTTCGTTTGTAGATCGTGGATTTTGACAGCTAAAAGCATCGAAAAACATAATTTTTTGTACGACGCATCTTCATTTGTCTAAACCCTGTGTCTAAACCTTATAATGGCAATAAATGAGTTTTTTATATTTTAAAATTATCAAAAAACGCTGATTGCGACGAGAGTTAGTCTGCATAAGCGCAACATAATTGCGTGCCATACCGGGCGAAACGTAGTCCCAAAGTAAGTTCGAGAGTTGTGTTATGGGCTAACTCAACGATACTTTATTTTATAACAAACTAGCGGTAACCGCGCAACTACGTTTGCACAGCAACGCCATCTATATCACATTTTTGACAAAATCCTACGGAAATGGCGTACTTTTCAGGGTAAAAAGTACCCTATATGTTAATCCAAGGTATCAGCTACCTACATACCAAATATCATAAAAACTGGTCCCGCCATTTGTACGTGAAGAAGTAACAAACATACACAAACTTTCGCCTTTATAATATTAGTAGGATACATAAGATAAATATAAGACCCAGGTCAATTTTTAATCATGACTCGACCGGGATCGATCCCAGGACCTCCTGGGTGGCGGACCGCCATGGTAATCATTACGCCACTGAGGTCGTCGTACTGTAACAATAATATTAGTATATACGTATTTATTATGCTTTTTTTTGCAGAGTACGTGTACTACACCAGCGTAAATTAAGAGCAGAACAAACTGAGAAACAACAGGCGTTGGCGCTGGAACGTATGCAGCGACTCGTCGAAGAGAGCGCTGCATGTCTTAGAGCTTCGCCTCATCGCAATGATGACGGTAAAAATAAACTATATTTAGTTAAACAGCAAGAGACATAACTAGAAATGCATTCTATAGCCGCATTTATTCCATTCCACTGTACTTATTTATTTATACCACAAAGTTGGCAAACAAGCATACGGCCCGCCTGATGGTAAGCATCACCGTAGCCTTTAGACTCTTGCAATACCGGGGGTATTACTCACGCGTTGCCAAGTGGAGCTCTGGAGAGCTTACTCACCGTAGGAACACAACATGGCCGAGACCAATGCTATTTGCGGCGGCGGGCTGCGAAAGATGCGCAGCAGATTATCCTCTGTGCCCTACCTTACCTCTTTTACTTAGCATAAAAACTTGAAACAAAGGACGTTCAACAACATGAATCGATAACAAATCACCTTATTACGACAAAGCGAAAATTGATGATTGTATTACACAATTTATAATTTTTATTTATAGTTGTTAGGTCAATTATAGTCGTCACCATATAATAGGTCCGTTTTGACACTTGAGGAAGAACCTAGAATGTAACTTGGAATATGAATACGAAACTGAAAGCCACTTACACTACACTTGGAGTGTTTAAAAAAATATTTATATTTCAGTGCGCGTTAAATAATTATGATAGAAAATATTACGAGTATTTTAATTTATAGTAGCATACAATTTTTAATTATTAAGAAACGTCCCATAAACAGTTGCGTTCTCAGTCTTTTTTTTTTCGATACCAGTGTTGTAACCATGTTTAATTGCTGAATTTCACCAAATTCATTCGATTTTAATAATAGTATTTAGATATTGTGTAGTAATCTTTATTGAAAAGCTTTTTAGCTCGCTAATCTTCCTAGCTCACCATTAAGATCACTTTCCCTATAATAGCACTGACGATTTTGGCTCATCATCCGACGAAAATGATTGAATGTATGTTTAAAATTGTTACTAAAAATATTAAATTAACAAATTGACCTTTCGAACGATTGTAATAAGTTAAATTTATTAATCAGTATTTTAATCCGATGCACTTTACAATACATTGACTACATGATCAAATCGATTACATCCTCATACAAACTTGAATCGATTTATCTTAAGTATCGAGTACCGAGTCGTGTGGTTACATCATTAGATACGCCACGATGACAAATGTCAAAACGGACCTATTAAATGGTGATTACTTTAGCCATTCATATTTTTTAAATTGATTTTTTGAATGAAAAGTTTCACCCCTTCCCCCCAGGTGGGTATAATAAAAATGTGTAATACACCATATTACACATTTTTATTATACCACAAAGGTGGCAACCAAGCTTACGGTCCGCCTGATGGTGAGCGGTCACCGCAGCCTATGGACGCTTGCAACACCGGGAGCATCACTCGCGCGTTGCCGACGTAAAAATCTTTTAATGTCCTTTTTGAAGAACCATATATTATAGTCTAAAGGAAAGACCTCGGGATCTCATTCCACAGCCTCAACGTTCGCGGGAGGAAACTCCTCTGAAACTGCGCAGTACGCGACCATTTTGGTTCTAGTGTGTGGGGTTGGATTCCCCGCCGGTGACGAGCAGTTCGATGGTAGAAAGTGGCCGTAGGCATCAAGTCAAACATTTAAATATAATTTTCCATTTCAGAAAACCCACCTCAAGACAAAGAGACACCGAAGAAAGACAAGGAGCTGTCGTCGCAACTAGACGGAGAAGACAAACTCACGTCTCCATATAAAGACCAAACGGTCGACGAGAGTGATAAGGAATTATCACCCCTAAAGGATCTATCGAACAGTATGAAAAATAAAGAGATGTTGAACAACAATAAGGACGAATGTTCCCCGGCAGATAATTCTAAGTTGGACAAGGACAGCGTAATGGGTGACTGCGACGCAATATTGAGTGATTTGGAGAGTGAGGGAACACAACCGGAAGAGGTAATTTTTTATTATTTTTATTGTTGGACATAGGCTTTCCCCAAACGTGTCCAACAGTGGACTTCTTGTGGCTGTGATGATGAATAAAAAAAATCCGTGAGAATAAGATGCTTTTTCAGGATAAAAAGTAGCCTATGTAGTTCTCCAGACCTCAACAAAAAAATCATGTCAATCGACGTAAAAGAATGACAATCAAACAAACACTTTCGCATTTATAATATTAGCATGGATTTGATTGCCAATATGATTTTTCTCCAGGACGAAGACAAGAATTTATCATCAGAGGAACTATCACGAAAGTTGGAGAAACTATTACGACAATCCGAACAACAGTTACAGCAGTTGACAGCGGGATCACACGCGCTAAGGGCCACGTGCTATGGTCAGGATAGGTACGTACTAAATCTGGTCTAGACTACAATGCATTGGGAAAACAATTTTATCTCCGTTATAAGCAGCTTGAATCTGCTTTTGTTACGAGAATAGGGGTATTCTCGTAAGAAAAGCAGATTCAATTTCATGTCAACTTTAAGCGCTGTCTTACTCGAAAGCGCTTGTCTTTAAGAGAGGTAGGGTAAATTATTTCTTTTGATACATTAGTAGAGTGTTTCTTTTTCTATTGTTTACTTAAAAAAAGAGTTGTTAGCTATTACTAAAAGTTGTTGAGTAGGGAAATATATATATTTTTTAAATTATTTCTTTACATGTTACTTCTTTATTTAGATATTGGCGTCGGTACTGGTCTTTGGGTAAATGTGGCGGTATTTTTGTGGAAGCGATGGAGTCCGCACAGCCAGAAATAATGCATTACCACCAAGGATTGGAATCCAATGCGCAGAGCTTGAAAGAGGATGGAGGGAAGAAGAAGAAAAGAGGTTAGTTCACGTGATTTGTAGATCTATAATTTAAAGGCAATGATATTTCATCGTATAGATATGTTACGTTCCTAGTAATTGCGTTTACAAAACGTCGCGCTGCTTATAGATAGCAATAATACTACATTCTGGTCTCGTGACTCAGTAGTGAATGACGAAGAAAGATACGGTGAGTGCGAGAGTAAAAGAGATAGCTATCTCTAAGCCATTGCGTTTCGAGTGTGTCACGGACGACTCGCTCTGTGGCTTGTTTGACGCAAACTGATTGCCACATGAGACAATTGGGTCGTTTATGAATCTTCAACTCGGGCGCGGTAGTAATATATCTACTCCCTGTTTATATGTAATATTATTGTTTCTAGGTAAATTTAGATTTTAATTTGAATATTTTAGAATTTCAACTCGCAATTAATGAAAAATATTAATTAGTACTCTTAAAACTTCATACTTTACTATTTGGGTAGGGTACAATGTGTTTTTTTTTTATTTAAACTTTATTGACCACAATATATGGGTACAAAAGGCGGACTTAACGCTAAATGCATTATCTACCAGTCAACCTTTGGGAAGTGTTAGTTTTATTTAGTTTAGTGTTTGTTACGAGCTGGTTTAGTCTGTAAAGAGTACCTTAGGAGAGGTAGGGCACAGCGGATAATCCGCTCAAATCGGAGCAGCCCGTCTGGGGAAGGACCTCCACCTTACAGAAGATCGTAGCCAAATAGCATTGGTCTCGGCCATGTTGTGTTCCTACGGTGAGTAAGGTCTCCAGAGCTCCACTTGGGGGGGTTGGGAGGGTTGGCAACGCGTGAGTGATACCCCCGGTATTGCAAACGTCTATAGGCTATGGTGACGGCTTACCATCAGGTCGACCGTATGCTTGTTTGCCACCTGTGTTGTATAAAAAAAATAAAAAAAATAAAAAAAAATAAATAAAAAAAACAATCCAATGCCGATCGCGCAGTGTGATAGTTACATAGAATTCTTAAAATTGGTAACGTTATAAATGATTCGGAATCGATTCCATTCAGCAATTGTATGTTGTGTATGATATGAATGTTTGTCTAGGTCTGGATATTTTTTTTACGTTTATGTAACTTTTTTTTTTAAGTAATATATTTTCATATCAACGATCTACTAATTACAACATAAGCTTTGCTTAGTTTGGCACTAGATGGCGTCATGTAATTCAGGAAAATTATTATTTTGTATATTCAAAATATTGTATAAAATGAATAAAAGAAAATATATTATTATGAAATAATTGTTTTCAGCACCTCGAGAAAAGAAAGAGTCGATATCGGAAGAGAAGCAAGAAGAGACAGAAGCGCAGAAGAAGGAAGAAGCGCTCAAAAGCGAAATGGAACTCAAGAGTATTAAGTCAGAGTTGAATTTGAGTGATCATACTCAAATAATAAAATATGAGCCTAATGTCAAACATGGTGCTTGCAAAGTTGAAGGTAGGTTTAAAAAAAAATAATATTCGAATAGACCTTTGAATGGTTAAATTTTTTTCCTACCACCAGTTCAGACGGTAGTTTTGTACTAAGAAGAGCTGGCAAGAAACTTAGCACTTGCTCTTTTAATAAAAAATAAAAGTACAATAAAATAACAGAAAAGATTAAAGTATGCATCTAAATACCTTCACGTAGGTAATATTTAGAAAATTTGAATCATATTTACGGCCCTGATCACCTCCTTCATTGGCTGACTGTAGCGCACTTAAAATCTAACACTGACGTTACAAAAAAAAGATGAAGTTTACGAAAATTATGTGTTTTCGTACAACTAACCGTATATCTAATTTGCAGGCTCATCAATAAAAATGGAGGAGAAATACATACAACAAAAACAGAATAACGAAGAGCAAGACATGCTTGACATAGAAGATTCTATACCCACCGCATTTTTAGTTCAAAAACCCACCCACAAACCTATGTACGCAACTCAAGCCGAGCCTATCGACAAACCGCAAGAGATTGTCAAAGTAGAGAACATAGTTAAGCAGGAAGAAGAGAAAGAAGAAGACAACAAAGAACAAATAGTTGACAATCTAGAAGAATTACGTAAATTAGCCGAAGCTGTATCATCTCAACTGGACGCAGCTAAGAAAGAAGCGGAAATCAAGCAGGAGAAAGAGCTAAAAGAAGTTAAAACCGAGCCAATGGAACCTGAGACAGCAAATAATCATTTATACACGAAGATATTAGAAGGCAAATGGTTCTCTATTCTCAGGCACGAAAGTTCGTTTTTGACTAATATCAATGAAGAGAAAATTGAGTATTGCGATAATGAACACACATGCTCGGAAGTTGTGTTATGTCAGGGCCATAAATGGGATGTATCAAATAATTTACATCTACTCAATGATCCCAGTTTGTTCACACTTAACAGTATGGTGACTAGTGTACAAGTACCGTCTAATAATATATACACGGACTCTAGTCTGACTATGTCCGGGTTGGATCAGGTTATGATAGATGCTACGTTGAACAGAGATGAGAATATACAGGAAGGTGAGACGGAAGAGGAGAAAAAAGAGGAGGTTAGTTATTAAATATATTTCTTTATCAAAAATATAGTTAAATATTGTATTTTTGCGTTTTTTTCCATCTAGTAGGAGGGGTTTTGATCGACACATGTGCACAGGGAACCACTCTTCCAGATTAATAACAATCCATAACAACACATAATTACTTGTTCTTTTAAAATGACAAGAGCACAAATAAAAAACATTTTCAATCAAGTTGTAAATGTGGCAAAATGTCTGAAAGATTAAATCATGATTTTATAAATTTAAATATATTCCCCATAAATATACCTAAAATTGTAAAAGCGAAAATTTGTGTGTATGTTTGTCACTCCTTCACGCTCAAATGGCTGGGCCAATTTTTATGATATTTCTTATGCGGATAGCTGATACCTTGGATTAACACATAGGGTACTTTTTATACCGGTAAGTACGCAATCCCGTAGGATTTGATCAAAAGTTTGATAGTCAATAGCGCTCTATGAAATAGATAGCGCTTTTTTTTATACCACACAGGTAGAAAACAAGCATACGGTCGGCCTTATGGTAAGCGGTCACCGTAGCCTAGAAACGTAAGCAATACCTTGGGTATCACTCACGCGTTGCCAACCCTCCCGACCCCCCCAAGTAGAGCTCTGGAGACCTTACTCACCGTAGGAACACAACATGGCCGAGACCAATGCTATTTGGCTACGATCTTCTGTAAGGTGGAGGTCCTTCCCCAGACGGGCTGCTCCGATTTGAGCGGATTATCCGCTGTGCCCTACCTCTCTTAAAATCTGTGCATAAAGAAATACACGCAAACGAAGTTGCTAGTTGTTTTCTAGTATTAACATATAAAAACACTAAAAATAATCACAAATTTCAGGACAACGACCTAGAGAAAGAACTACAAGCTGATGCACTCAAACACGACATAGCTAGCCAAAAGGCAAAAGCTCAAAGCCTTACCAGTTTGGGCTTGTTGAACTTCAATGCACTATCAACATATGTCACTTGTGATAGCCCACCACCTATACAGATGTCCCCTGAAGAATTGGAGCAGTTGGAACATTGTAAAGTTAATGGATTGCCCAAGAAAATTGAAGGGAATTATGTACCTCGAGAATTAAGGTAAGAAATATGTTGTTCATTGCCGACAGTTATACAAATAAGTAAATTCTACTACACAAAATTATAATGCTGATTTCACAGCCCGATGGCTCAGCTGATAGTAACTCTACTTTGGCAGGCGTGGGTTCGATTCCCGCACTGCGCAAGCTTTTATGTGATGACCTAAAAAGAGATGGTAGAACAAAAGTCGCGAGTTTAGTAATAGCAGGGGGGTCCCACTCCGCAGTTTAGGTACGATTGGCCTTCGGACCCGCCCGGCGGGTTAATATCAAGGCTGCCACCACTCGGCTCTCGCTCGTGCCGCTAACTAGACGCATCGGGCGGACTAGGCCGCAGCGCCGTGTCGAGTAAATAAGAAAAGACAAACTATACGAAAATTAGGTACTACTGTTGTACCTTTAGTAATACAGTAATTTAGTACCTAAACCCTGTTTCTTTTAACTTGACCAATGTAGTAAACAATCTTAGCACGTCTTTTTAACGAAAATAGGCAATTAAAATTATCATTCACACCCAAATAATAATGATATAGTTAGAAATGGCATTTAACACAACACTCTTATTATTCTGGCGATTTATCGATTTTACACATTGATATTTGATTAAAAAGACACGCTAAGATTGTTTACTACACTGGTCAAGTCAAAAGAAACAGGGTTTACATATTACTATTTATTGAATTAAGTGATACACATGTTATGTTTATCTATTATTTATTAAATAAGTAGGTACAATTTATATCGGCGAGTGAGAACCTTATGCTCTTGCATCGAAACCGATTTCAATTTAGCTATCCAAGGGAATATCTAAATATGATATTTAGTTATCTTCTTAGATTAAAGAAATAGGCACATACCTAACTGGTAATTTAATATTCAGATTAAATTCTTCTCTAAAAGAAGACAACCCTAACGTCGTCAGAAGAGGTAAAAAATACGCGATAGAAAGAGAGGTAACTTCTAGGTGAATATAACTGTAGGTTGTGTGCGCTGTGCGAGCTGCCTATTTCTTTAATTGATTTTGTGGAGTGAATCTTCTGTACGTAGTACTATTATCTATTCTGTGGTAATAGTAGCTTTGAAAAAGCATGATTGAAGAAAAACGGGAGGTTTTTGTCCAGCAGTGGGACCTAGATAACAAATTTAAAAGAAATACTAGATAAGCTCGTAGTATAACTATTCATACACAAGTTTCATGTTTTCTAAACTTTGTCTCCATAGACATGGCTGGTGGAGGATCACGGAGCCCGACCAGCTCAAAGACCTGATGGAGTCACTCCATCCTCGTGGAGTTAGGGAGCGGGAACTCCACGCCGCATTCGTCCAACATTTACCCACTGTTAATAATAAGGTAAGGAAGAAACACTGTTTAGACTATAAACCATAGTCCAAACTTCTTTTGAAATGAACAATGGAACCCTATGATCACTTTGTTGTTTGTCCATCTGTCAAGAACTTTTCCAACATATTTTTACTACAATTGTCAGTTTAAGCCAAGTCTCAAACAAGCAAAATTAATAACAGTTCTTTAAAAATTTAACTAAAAACTAAATTATTTTTAAAATTTAAAAAGAAAATACATTTTCTTTCTTTAGTTGACATAAAATGTTTTTGAACAAACGTTTATGCAATACGTCTTTTTCCAGCTGTACATTGAAAAGGGAGACATCCTGGGCACGGATCTCTCGCTCTCGCACATCGATCGCGTGATAGCCCAAAGCGGCGGCTTCCCCAGCCCGGATTCGCCCGGATCGTATTCGTCCGCTACGGCCAAACGGGTCGACATGCAACTATTGGCGACGGTGAGTGACGTAGCAGACGACCTCCGTGGCCAATGGTTACCATGCCGGACTGCCACCCAGGAGGTCCCGGGTTCGAATCCCGGACGGTTCATGATGAAAAACTAACTTTTTCCAATTGACCTGGGTCTTGGATGTTTATCTTTATATGTATTTGTTATAAAATATAGTATCGTTGAGTTAGTATCCCATAACACAAGTCTCGAACTTACTTTGGGGCTAACTCAATCTGTGTGACTTTCTATTTATTTATTTTTTATTTATAGACGCTGGTTTGTCCCTATATATTTATTTATTTATATAGCAGCTGATATTTTGTAAGTGAGAGCGAGATGAACATATCAAATACCATACATTAGACAGTCCGGTGGGCGCGGATTCGATTCCCGCTCGGGTGAAACACTTTTTTTTCATTTGTGTCAATTACCTTAATTTTCTTTTTCCATAACAAATAACTTAATTCTTCACACCAGGTGGAACAACTAGAAGAGAGGGTAGCCGCAGCATGGATGCAAGTGAAAGGTTGGCGTCCCTCTCGCTCCTGCACCGATGATAGCGCGTCGCTCGTTGCGAGAGCGAGACAAAAACTCGCCGCGTTGGAAGCACACATAGAGAGGAGATACCTCAAACCGCCTTTGGTACAAAGGTATGCTAGGTAAAGTGAAACAATGTCATTAAGTGTGGTGTGGTAATTATATTAGTTTGTATGTTTCTTATTCATACTATAACGACTCATCCTAATACTAAAACCGTAAAGACTCTTCCCATCAAGACTCATGGCACGCCGTCACATTCACATCCTATTTCTACTCCATAAAACGATGCAGTCTATTACCATTAAAGTTATGACAATTCGAAAGAACTTATAAGGTCTATTTGAATAAAAATATTTGACTTTGACCACTCATTCCGTCTCATGACGACTCATCACATCCTATCACGACTCATCCCGTTCCATTCCGTGCTGCACATGTTTTGACGACAAAATCAACATAAGTGTGTTTTTTCGCGTGTGTGTTTGTGGGTGCATTTGGTGATACGTTTTAATTAGTACTTATGCATGTATCTGTTTTTAATCACAGCCTAATAAGGTAATTTTTAGAAGTGTAGCAGGCTAATCCCAAACCATACCAAAATAATAAAAAATAAAAAAATCCACGTAACTAACAAAAAGTTACAAAAGTGGAAAAATATCATTTTGTAAAAAAAAATTTTAGTACCAAATTGTAAAAAAAAAATCTTCTCTAACCTCTAAGTAACTGGTTACGAAAGTTTATTTACCAAAGGGTGAAAGTGCTGCTTTTTATTGGACACTGGCTAAATTGCCTGGGGATAAAAAATGTCTTTCCATATATCTAAACGCAGACTAACAATATGTTTGTCCACAGCACCGCCGAAGCGGGTGCGGTGTTGCAAGGGGAGCACGGCAACTCTTCGACGCCATCGCCACAGAACACCGACAGCGTCAACGAGACTAAAGGTAAATTGATGCTTCTTTTTATGGTTTTATTTTTGACGACCTCCGTGGCGTAATGGTTACCACGCCAGACCGCCACCTAGGAGGTCCCGGGTTCGATCCCCGGTCGGGTCATGATGAAAAACGAACTTTTTCTGATTGACCTCGGGTCTTGGATGTTTACCTATTCGCTGGGTGCAAAGCGGGGAGTGGGGACAGACGAATCGATCGCAGCGCCCGCCGTGGCTAAAAAAGGAACTCGCGGCGGATGTCATCCTTGCGTATACATAGTGGAGTGTTGTTGTTTATTGTATTTCGTTAAAAATAAAGAAATATGGGTCACGATACCTGCTGTGTTGATAACTGTAAAAACACGAGGATGGTTCTTACGGAGAGAAAAATTTAAAAATTCCCACGGGAAAGCGGGATACACGCAAACGAAGTTGCGCGGGTTTCGCTAGTTATGAATAAAAATGTGTGACTGTGAAATGGCTGACCGGCACGCACACATTCACACCATAGTAAGCCGGCCGGTTCGTACGTATACGCGTAGTGGCTTACTATGGGTGCTTCACATTTTAGTTTCAGTGATGGTGTCCGCCTTTTTTTCTGAGTCCATCCATGGTCACAGTCTACAAATCATACAGTTTAATCATCGCCTTTGAAGATGGCGATAAAGTCGACTGCTGCGTCTAGACTAGACCTAGACCACATCTAGACAGCGACAGTATAGCACAACGGCTAGCTGGCACGTATCTATATGTAAAACTACTAGATACTAGATGCCACAAGCAAAAAAAAATGATCTGGTATCTCACTCTTACTAACTTAGAAAGTTAGCTAACTTACAGTGAGTGCACCATTTTTAAGTTAAGGTGATCCGTTTCGGTCCGCGCGGGAAATTCAAATTTTTTGTTTTTTTTTTACAAATTGCATCTCAATCATTGATATAATTTTCGTGAAAATTGATTTGACGACAACAAATACAATATATCTACTGACTAAATAACAAATAAATTATAAATATTAGCTCTTCCTATTATGAATGTCCACGATGCATCTTTTTCCCTATAAACGTGCATTATGCACATTCATGATGAGAAGAGCCAATATTTAAAATTTATATGATAATATTCAGTAGATATTTTATATTTGTTGTCGTAAAATCAATTTTCACGAAAATTCTATCAATGATTGAGATGCAATTTGTGAAAAACCCCCAAAAATTTGAATTTCCCGCGCGGACCGAAAGGGATCACCTTAAAGACACATTAATTTCTATACTATATATCTAGACTAAAATAATTGTCTATTTAGTAAGATTACTTCATGTCTCGTGGACACGATGGAATTTAGAACTAGCGAAACCCGCGCAACTTCGTTTGCGTGTATCCCGCTTTCCCGTGGGAATTTTAAAATTTTTCTCTCCGTAAGAACCATCCTCGTACTTCAAGGAATATTCTAAAAAAAAAATCAGCCAAATCGGTCAAGCCGTTTTCATGTTATGTCGTGACAACGGAAAACGGGTTTCATTTTTATATATATGACTACACTTCAGAGTCCGCCTAAAGTTCATCCGCTAGTTGGCGCTGCCGTCGCGCACCCAGCGAATATATGTATTTGTTATAAAAATATAATATCGTTGAGTTAGTATCCCATAACACAAGTTCGAACTTACTTTGGGGCTAGCTCAATCTGTATGAATTGTCCCTATATATTTATTTATTTATTTATTTAAACTTACTTTGGGACCAGGTGACGCTATGTAGACTATAAAATTAATAAATAAATAATTTATTTAGTACACCAATGTAGAGTACCACCATTACAACATAAAAAAAAATATTAATATTTCTCGTCAAGTGCCACTACAATTACAGTGGGGCAATTCACGTAACAAGAACCGATTCTAGTTCGATTCAACGACACTCGCTGTCTCACTCATACAAAATAGGAATTGAACTTGTTACGTGAATTGCCCCCCAGGTGAAGACATCACGCACATTAAAAGTTTCGTACTCAAAGGGTGCCAACGGAACACAATTACTAAGCCTCTGCTTTCCGTCTGTCTGTCTGTCTGTGACCACGCCGTATCTAATGAATCGTGATAGCTAGACAGTCGAAATTTTAACAGATGTATTTCTGATGCCGCCATAACATCAAAAATGAAATAAAACAAAAATTTAAGGGAGTCTTTTTAATTTAATTTTGAATTTAATTCTACCCACAAAAGTATTTGTAAAATATTGTTCTCATGTAAATAACAATGTTGTAATGAGAAATAAAGATCTTTGAACCGAGTCTTTCTTTCTTCTTTCCGATGAAAAGTTATCACCGTGAGCCATCTAGCAGTCAATGTTCATTTGTACAAATGATACCAGCCCCCCTATTCTCGTTACAAAAACAGTTTCAATCTAAAAGAGGTAGGGCACAGCGGATAATCTGGGAAAGGACCTCCACCTTACAGAAGATCGTAGCCAAACAGCATTGGTCTCGGCCATGTTGTGTTCCTACGGTGAGTAAGGTCTCCAGAGCTCCACTTAGGGGGATTGGGAGGGTCGGCAACGCGATACCCCCGGTATTGCAAGCGTCTATAGGCTACGGTGACGGCTTACCATCCGGCCGACCGTATGCTTGATTGCCACCTTTGTGGTATAAAAAAAAAATCTCAAACTTACGCACTACCTTGTGTGAGTGAGACAGAGCGTGAGATTGACATGATGTGGTAACAGTTTTTGTTGCGAGATAAGGGGGTAGGATGGATAAAGTAGACATTGTCACTCGACTACAAGGCTTACTGTATTAACATTTTACATTGTTACAGAAACAAAAGGCATATCTCGTGGTCTGGCAACATGGCGGGAAGCTCTCTCCAGATGCAATACTTCTGCCCAATTAGCCATGCTGTTACAAGCACTCGAAGCCGCCGTCGCATGGGACAAGAGCATCATGAAAGCTGTAAGCAAGAATTTATTAATTTTATACCATACAGCCAGTTTCTCAAATGCATTTTAACTCCACATTAAGTCTTAAGCTATCTCCTTTTTTTCTTTATCTTAACAATGCTATGCTATGGCTAATTCTGTTGCATATTTAACTAGACTAAACGAATTTTGACAGGACCAAAGGTGTTGTTGTCCTTCCTTGGTTTACAATTAGTGACAAGGATAGCGACATTTCTAGTCCTGTCAAAATTAGTTTAGTCTAGTTAAATGTACAACAGAATTAGCACCAGTGACAGATATATTTTAATGTACCATTAACTTTAAAAATGCCCGAGTTCCATCTCTGCACGGGGCAATTTTTTTTTAATATTCACGCAACGCCATCTAGTCCCAAACTAAGCAACGTTTGTACTATGAGTACAAGATTGTCGATAAATATACATAAATATTTGTTATATACCAGACTGCAAAGAAAAATCTTATAAGACATTCAATATAAAAATATTAAATTCATTGTGAGTTCCAAGACAGCTGCAGTTTCTCCCCCGGGACGTCAATAAGCTTCATTGCTTATTGTCAATCTGAGGTCTTTGTTCATCCTGACTATAAGCAAATACTATAGAAGACTAATACCCACAGCTCTTGACGTTTCTCATACAATGACTTGGCAACCTCCGTTCACCTCATGCCGCTAGGGGCGCTATAACATTTTGCATACAAAACGCACAGTTCACCTCATGCCGCTAGGGGCGCTATAACATTTTGCATACAAAAGTTTTGAAATCGTTCACCTCATGCCGCCCTCATGCCGTAGGGGCGCTAGTGTCGCGTCTTGCCCGAATTCTTCCGAAGCTGCGGGTATTACTCGTCTATAGTATTTGCTATAAGACAGCGATGGGAATGTGTAGTAAGCTTGTTTGATTTGTCTATTAGAGCCTGGCTGTTGTTTTGCATCCTTATCATTTCTATTATCTATTTCTCTCGCACACATGATATTCATACTTGGTTAATAAAATCCAGTCGTATCATCGTCAGAACTGCCAGTTCTGCCAGCGTGGGGACGACGAGGAGCAATTACTGCTATGTGACGGATGTGACAAAGGCTACCATACGTATTGTTTCAAACCAAGGATGGACAAGATACCCGAGGGCGACTGGTGAGTATATAATCGATTTAAAGCAATTTAACTGGAAGATTTAAGCCGAGGCATTTCAACGCGGGTGGCGGGGACGCGGGCGGCGCGGCGGCTTTTTGAACTAACCGCTGGGCAACATTCAAGTTTTACGAAAACCCAAAATTTTGCAGGTTCTCTGTTGTAGTACTATTTCCATATAAAAATTATGTGCAAAGTTTGAAAATGTATTATTAAATAATTCGTTTTAGACTTATTTTAGCCAGTTTTTTTATGATCAAGTAAAGTACGTATTATCGTGTAACAAATTAGCACATATTCTTTAGACAATATCCTTAGGTATATCGTGTATTTTTCGTTAGACCGTTATGTATTTGTAAATACCTAAACCATTTGATTTGGCAAGACAGTCTTTTTCGCTTCTCCTCGGTGACTCGCCTTAATAATAAAAATATCTGAGAACCACAAACACGATACAAGAGGGGGGGGGGGGGGGGGGGGGGGGGGAGGCCGAGAAGAGCTTACATGGATCAAGTGAAGGCGTCGTGTCTTATAGAGAGGTGAAGGAGCTGGCACAGGAGAGAGGGAAATGGAGACTGCTTCAACGACAAGAGCGCGGCTCTTAAATTTAAAGAAAAAAGGTTAAAACCAATAACAAAATGATACAACCGTCCGCTCCAAGCTTCTTGTAAAAGTATTTCTTCATCAATATTTTTTTATTCTCATGTTATCCAAAATGGTTTACGGTCTTCATGTCGATTGCAACATCAGCGCTCCCAACAAAAGTCTAACATTCTACATATAAAATGCGTTGTCCTGAATGACTGACGGATCCGCTGATCGTAGCGAACTAAAACTGTCAGGGTGTTCATATGACGTAGGCATCCGTTATGAAAGGATTCACGAGAAAGCAAGATTCACGCATACGAAGTTGCGCTGGTTTCGCTATTAATAAAACTCTTATTAGAGACTTATATTGACACTTTCGCACTTCATTTAATTCTCTTCGAGAACGACAATATCAGAACAGGTTTTAGTTAATTAACCCTAGATTTATCCCTTTTTTATTAATAAAGACGTTTATTCATTATTATCTATCAGGTACTGCTGGGAATGCGTGAACAAGGCCAGAGGTGAACGTGTATGTATCGTGTGTGGAGGCGCGTCTTCAGGAAGGACCATACCCTGCGCGTTATGCCACCGTGCTTACCATCAGGACTGTCATTATCCACCGCTAGGAAAGGTATACTTTACTCTTTATTATGCTAAATAACCAATTTTCTGGGCACCTATTAAGTTTATTAAAGCCCGTCCAACTCTTAACTATATGCACCTTACAGAAGATCGTAGCCAAATGGCATTGATCTCTCCACTTCGGGGGGTTGGGAGGGTTGGCAAGTATTGTGGCAACGCGTGAGTGATGCGGAACGGATTATCCGCTGTGCCCTACCTCTCTTTCTTACTTTATCGTTATATTTTTGTTCTTATTCCGTTTGGATATAGCATACGGTTCGTATTAACCGATATAAATTCTATCGAAGTTTTTGTACATTTCAAAACCCAGAAGTTTAAATTGAAAGTGTCCAAAGATTATCCTTACTAATATTATAAATGAGAAAGTGAGTTTGTTTGTTTGTTATTCCTTCACGGCTTGACTAAGCAGCCGATCATTATGAAAATTTGCATACATATTGTTAGGGGTACAGAGCCCAACATAGGCTACTTTTTATCCCGTGAAAGTATGTCGATCCAATGGGAAAATATTTTTTAACTATAGAGGGCGCTGTATCGGCCAACAGATGGCGCCGCAAGTCGCGCTATGGGTTGTTTTGTTGTCAAACGAGATCTATACAGTCATAAAATTAACGCGAGCGAAGCCGCTGGGAAAAGCTAGTTAAATTCATAATTCATTGTTCCAGAATCCTCGTGGCAAATGGTACTGTGCGCAGTGCATCTCCCGCGCGCCGCCCAAGAAGCCCCGGAACACTAAGAAACGGGATAACAAACATAAAGACAACAGCCTCGACCTAGACCAGAGTATGGTGCCCAGGTAAGACATCAAATTAACAGAAAATATGAATTAAAATCTTATTATAAAAAATAAACATCTGAAACTGATGTCGCGCGACTCAAACTGAAACAGTATCAAATAATGTTAGCATTTCGACAGTGTCGCGCGACTCAAACTGAAACAGTATCAAATAAGGTTAGCATTTTGACAGTGTCGCGCGACTGAAACTGAGGAACAGTATCTAATAATGTTAGCATTTCTACAGTGTCGCGCTACTCAACTGAGGAACAGTACAGTGTCGCGCGATTCAAACTGAGGAACAGTACAAATAAAGTTAACATTTCGAGAGTGTCGCGCGACTCAAACTGAAGAACAGTACAAATAAAGTTAACATTTCGACAGTGTCGCGCGACTCAAACTGGGTCGCGCAACTCGCTGCTTAGTATGAATTTATTTGGACCATTGAACAAATCACGCGACAACTGTCAAGTGGGTTAAAACTATACATGTGTTACAAATAAATATAGTATAAGTTATACAATGTTTTGTCACTTTCACACTTCATTTAATTGTCATCAAGAAAGACAGTGAGACAACAGTGAATAACTTATTGTAAGGTATGCTAAACGTAGTTATAACTATATGCGTGGCTGCGACCACGCCCCTCATTGGACGTAATAAAGTCAGTGCGCAAACAGCCGTCTTGTGTTTTACTAGTCCGCTAGCTCGCATATTTAACAGTGGCGACGAGTACCCACATATAAAATTTAAAAAAAATGTCGGTAACAAATTTGGGTTTTTTAACAAATTTCGATCACAGACAGCAGACATGGAAGACATTTAGGAGTAGACTCACGCAATGGTTCCTCGCTAACGACATTGACGCAGCGAAGGATGCGACAGGAGTCAAAAGAAGGGCTTTTTTACTCAGCGCACTCGCGGATGGCACTTACAAGCTGGCCGCCGATCTGGCGCAGCCAAAGGAGCTTGATCATGTGCCATACGAGGACATCCTAACACTATTAGATGTACATTTCACACTGAAGCAAGTGGGCTTCGGCGAGCGTCATAACTTTTATGCTGCTAACCAGCAGCCGATGGAGTCTACCGCGGAATGGGCGGCAAAATTACGAGGATTGACCGCTAACTGCCAATTTAGCAACGTTGAAGAAGCCCTTAGGGACCGTTTCATAATGGGTATGCTACCGGGACCCGAAAAGGAAAAGTTGTATGTACAGGACTTAGCCGGGCTAACATTAGCCAAGGCTGTCGAACTCGTGGAGAACCTGCGCAGCGCGCGTGCTGCCGCCGCTGCCAGCTCCGCGGGCGCCGAATCGTCTGTCTACAAGATCGTCTCCAACAAGAACGCTAAGTATTCAGTGTGCGGCTTAACAAATCATAAAGCAGAAAAGTGTCGTTTTGCTAATTATACGTGCAAGAAGTGTAAAGTCAAGGGGCATTTACGCAGAATGTGCAAATCAGTGAAATGTGTAACAACGGACATGGCGGACGAGAGCGATGACGACGGTGAGTTATTCAATATTCGTTCGCGAAAAGGCGAACCTTTAGTTGAGACGGTGTGTATTAATGGTACACAACTACCCTTCGAATTAGATAGCGGATCGGCCGTTACTGTCATATCTAAGCATACTTATAATTCGTATTTTGCTAATGTGCCACTATCAGCTACCAAGAAAAAATTAATTAGTTATACAGGCGAAATGTTGTCGTGCGTGGGATGTGCCACGCTGTCGGTGCGCTGGAGGGGGCGCGCACACGAGCTACTCGTGTATGTAGTGCGCGATGGCGGCCCATCACTTCTCGGCAGAGATTTTATGGCAAAATTTCAATTGCAATTATCTCCTGTTTATAACTGCAAGGTAGCAGATGATGAAATCCCAAAATTGCATACACTTTATCCCGATACGTTTTCAGAAAAATTAGGATTGTATAAGAGAGGTACGGTAAAACTAGTTGTCAAACCGGACGCAAAGCCTGTGTTTTTTAAAGCGCGGCCTGTGCCTTTCGCGCTAAGGGACAAAGTTGACAAAGAAATCGATCGACTGCTCTCGTTAGAAGTATTGCGACCCGTAGATCAGTCTGAGTACGCGTCACCTATTGTTCCCGTTTTGAAACGCGACGGCTCGGTGCGTCTGTGCGCCGATTACTCGGTGAGCATAAATAAACAGTTAGTCATCGACCAATATCCATTGCCTACAATCAACGAATTATTTTCTAAACTTTATGGTGGTCAGCAGTTTACGAAACTAGATTTGTCAATGGCGTACAATCAGTTTGTTTTAGACGAAGAATCGCAAAAACTGACTGTCATAAATACACATCGGGGATTATTTTCATTTACTCGACTAGTGTTCGGGCTTTCGAGCGCGCCGGCCGGGCATGAGCGGCGTGCTGTGCCTGCTCGATGACGTGCTGGTCACCGGCCGCGACCGCGCCGAACATTTAGAGCGTTTGCACTCCGTATTACAACGCTTACAAGACGCGGGCCTGGTACTGCAAAAAAATAAATGTGAATATTTTCAAGACGTAATTAATAAGTATGGACTTAAAAAATCGCCTGAAAAAGTCAAGGCTGTCTTACAAGCACCGATACCAATGAATGTAGGTCAACTTCAATCTTTTCTAGGTCTTGTAAATTATTATAGGGGGTTTGTACCAAGTGCTTCATCTATCCTTACTCCTTTGTATGAACTCCTCAAAAAAGGTAACAAATGGAGATGGGGTAAACTACAAAATGAAGCCTTCTTAATGATGATGTACTTGCTCATTTTAATGTCAATGCAAAAATAATACTAACGGTTGATGCATCTCCCAGTGGCTTAGGCGCGATATTGTCACAGGTGGACGTCGATGGTCAGGAGAAACCGGTCGCATTCGCATCACGAACTTTGAATAATGCTGAGAAAAGGTACTCGCAAATTCAAAAAGAAGCAACTGCAATCATATTCGGCGTGCGACGTTTTCATCAATATCTTTATGGTAGGTCCACACCTTTCATACTACGCACGGACCATAAGCCATTGCTTTCCATATTCGGACCGTATAAAGGCCAATAAATAATCCCAGAAGTGTCAGCAAATCGTTTGCAGAGATACGCATTGTTTTTAAGTGGCTATAATTTTGTTATTCAGTACGTAAAGAGCAAAGATAATAGTGCGGACTACTTATCGCGCGCGAGCCTGCCGGCCGCGGCGGCCGAGGCGCGCGGGGAGCCCGCCGCCGCTGGCGCCGCCGGCGACCGCACCGCCTATGTAAGGTTTGTTGTGCGCGGGACATTGCCGATTACGGCTCAGGAGTTACGTGACGAAACGGGAAAAGATCCCATTTTAGTTCAAGTCACTAAGCACATATTAAATGGTTGGCCTAGGAAAGTAACAGATTTGAAACTCAAATCATATTATATGTGTAAGTTGCAGCTTTCATACGAAAATGGTTGCATTATGCGGGGCCATAAGGTCGTAATTCCGGAATCGCTACGGGAGCGAGTTCTTTTAGAACTTCATTCGTCACACTTAGGAATCGTAAAAACCAAGGCGGAAGCCCGATCTCGGTTTTGGTTTCCCGGCATAGACGAAAGCCTCGAAAAATTGATAGGCGAGTGCGACATATGCAGCCAACTGCAGCGCTCGCCGCCGCGTGCGCCGCTGTCTCCGTGGCCGCACCCGCCGCAGCCCTTTTATAGACTGCATTTAGATTTTCTCGGCCCATTAAATGGTCGCATGTTTTTAGTAATCATTGATGCGTATAGTAAATGGGTCGAGGTTTATAATATGAAAAGTTGTACCAGTACTGCGGTTATAGAGAAGATGTATGAATTTATGTCGACTTTCGGTTTACCACACACTTTGGTAACTGATAATGGCACAGCGTTTTGTTCACAATTATTTAACGAATTCTGCACCCTTAATGGCATTAACCATATTACGTCCGCTCCGTACAATCCGGAAAGTAACGGCCAAGCCGAAATATACGTTAAGATTGCAAAAAGGGTATAAAATCTAGTATCTTGTGCAGTAGAAATTATAACGATAGCAAATTAAATTTATACAAATATTTATTTGATTACCGAAATTCAGTACATTCAACAACCAATACATCACCGGCTCAACTGGTATTCGGGCGTAAGTTAAGGTCGCGGTTAGAAATAATGAACCCATCGTCGCCGCCGCCCTCGTCCCCCGCACTGGCTAATGCAGTGCGCGCCAAACAGTGTTCACAGGTTGAAAAACGTGGTGGAACTGATGTAACTTTTTCGCCGGGACAATATGTGTTATACAAAAAATACGACAATAATAATAAGTTTATTTGGTGTAAAGGGAAAATATTGCGTAGGTTAGGTAAAAGAGTATATCTCATAATTGATTGCAGAAAATCAACTACTTTAAAAAAACATAAAAATCAACTAGTATTAGATAAAAAACAAAACAGTAGCATAGGGACCACGTTTGACTCGGACACAATAATAGACAGTCGGACCGAATCGAGAACACTACAGCAACTGTCACCACCGAATCCATCACAGGAGACAAACGCCGAACAGACAGCTGACCCGCCGCCGCCCGAAGATGGCTTGACATTGGAGAACACACAAGGTACTATAACACCGGCCGATGTAACTATAGCAAGCGGTGCCAGTCAGCCGCCGCCGGAGGAAGATGGCGAAGATAGATTTTTTGAAGCGGAAGGTGAGGATGTGGTGGCAGACGACCAACCAGCACAGTCTGGAGAAAACATAGGTCGATCCCGACGTCATGGACCCAAGCTTAATTTTAAACAGTTTTTTTAGAATAGGGTTTTATTTGTTTTATATTAATTTTAGATTAGACATCTATGGGGGAGAAATGTAAGGTATGCTAAACGTAGTTATAACTATATGCGTGGCTGCGACCACGCCCCTGATTGGACGTAATAAAGTCAGTGCGCAAACAGCCGTCTTGTGTTTTACTAGTCCGCTAGCTCGCATATTTAACACTTATATACTCGATAAACTACGTTTATTTGTAACACGAGTAATGCGGTACTCAGACTACACCCACGTAACAAATCAGCCACTTTCTTCCTTTGGTAAACAATGTACTATTTTTTACCAGTTAAAGGATTAGCTCTAGTTGAGATATCGACAGAACAATAATTCACTATGCTGTCTAATATATAGCTTAAGAATATTGTAGTATTAACGGAGTTCTATGCGGGGAACAATAGTTTGTAAAAACTATTATTATCATAAAATCTGTATATAAATACCATGGAAAGAATAAAATATTTGAATTTGAATTAATTATTATAAAAAAGGAATTACATTTTTGCTACATCAGTCCGGCGCCTTCGCACGCGTCCACATCAACCACTGCAGAAGAATGTTCGGCCAGCGTGCTGCATACGCCCGAAAAGGACAAATCACTTGAACCAGAGAATGGGCTTGATCACCATCCCAGTGAGTATTATACATATTTATTTCTTTTATTTATTACCGTTTAAACATAATATTACAAATAATATATTCACACACAAATAATAATTCATTCACAAGAAAAACCCGTTTGTGACTCGAATTGAATCTCTACAGTCATGCATGCTGCTTAAGCTAATTAAACAATAAATCCATATAATACTAATATTATAAATGTGAAAGTTTGTTTGTTTATTTGTCCTCCCCTCACGTCGAAAGTAATGAACGGATTGATATTATTTTTTTATTGGGGATAGTTTAAAGTCTGGAGAGTGACATAGGCTATAGATTTCCATATAGATTCCCATGGGAAAAACTATTGACATTTTCCCTTGACCACGCGGGCGGAGCCGCGGGTAACAGCTAGTTTAAAATTAAAAAAGACCGGTGGCGTGTTGCCAGTGATCCCATCTTCGGTGCAAATATGACATTTATGATTGTCTGGGTGTTTTCTATTTGTTAAAAAGTATCTTTACTGAAATCGAGGAGGTCGATGGCGTCGCTGTGAGTCGCACTCTAATATGAACACGCAAGTTAAGCGACGTGGAGCATAGCCAGCGTTTGGATGGGTTTCGTTATCTCGAGCTTCTCCGTGCTTCGGAGGGCACGTTAAGGCGTCGGTCTCGGCTGTTGTCAATGGATGACAGTCGTTAAACTGTCGGAGACGACCTCCGTGGCGTAATGGTTACCACGCCAGACCGCCACCCAGGAGGTCCCAGGTTCGATCCCCGGTCGGGTCATGATGAAAAACGAACTTTTTCTGATTGGCCTCGGGTCTTGGATGTTTATCTATATATGTATTTGTTATAAAATATAATATCGTTGAGTTAGTATCCCATAACACAAGTTTCGAACTTACTTTGGGGCTAGCTTAATCTGTATGAATTGTCCGTATATATTTATTATTTATAATTAAGCCAAGTCGGTGGCCTCAGGGCGGTTTGAAAACACCGGCTCCTGCCAATCCGCATTGGAGCAGCGTACGCTCTAATCACCTTCGATTGAAGGGAGACCCGTGTCCCAGCGGTGGGATGATTATGATATGATGTTCCTTACTATAATATAAATACAAAAGTAACTCGTGGAACTGTTTGTCCTAGCCTTACCAGACTTCAGTGAAGAGGGCCCCCCGGAGAAGCGCCGCGCACTGCAGTACGGCAATGGCGCGATACCGCACGACGAAGAACAAATTGACGGTGGGTTGGGTTGACTAACTTTTTTATCTATATACATCTATACATATAATAAAACAGTAGACCCCGATATGTCTGTACATTGGACATATTTGGCAAAAATGGAGAGGGAGCCGTCAGAGTAAGGTAATAAAAGCAAAAAAATTTTTTTGGGATTTTTTTTGTCTGTCCGTCTGTCTGTTTGAACGCGAACATCTTCTAAGTTACTGAATGGATTTTAATGCTGTTTTCACAGGAAGATAGAGCTCGGGATGGAGCAGAATATTGGCATTGTTTCATTTAAAATCGCATGTCAGGAAAAGGAGTTGTCCTTATTTTAACATTTCACGCGGACGGAGTCGCGGGTAACAGCTCGTAAATAATATATAAGGAGGAAGATCCATAGCAACAAAATAACTAAACTAACAAAGTTAGATGTTAGTAACAACTAACCACATGCTAACACAAGATTTTGTCAATTACTGTAAGATATGGAAATTCAAATAAAGGCTCAAATTATTATTTAATTATTAGCTGTGCCCGCAACTTCGTTCGCGTGGTTGTCGAAAACACTAGCGATATGAATAATTTTCCCCGTTTTTACAACATTTTTCACTGATGCTTCGCTCCTATTGGTCGCAGCGTAATGTTATATAGCTTAAAGCCTAGCCTAAACACAAAAATATTTTTTCAATTCGAACCAGTAGTTCCTGAGATTAGCGCGTTCAAGCAAACAAACAAACTCTACAGCTCTATAATATTAGTATAGATTAATATAGGTAAGGAGGAAAGTGATTTCAATCATTCTCATCCTTTTTAATATCTTTATCTTTAAGTTTTGAAAATATTTCACCTCATTCCCATAAATGAATTAGAAATTTACTTGAAATTATATAAAATTACAAAACGACACAAACAAAACAATACAATATTAATACAAACTTAATAGAATTCGATGAATTAATAAAAGAACAACGTAATTTCTCTGAAATGTCAAAATTTCTACTACTTTTAAGAGTAAGCCGGCAGATGGCGCCATGCGAATTATCATTTATAAATTAATATAACGCATAAATATTGTACTTACTTATGGAGGTGTGCAGTGTATTCGTTCGTTGCAGGAGACGCGGACGCGGAGAACGTGCCGCTGCTGTCAAGGGCCAAGAAGGAGAAGAACACGGCCAAGAAGCAACAGAAGGACATGCAGATATGCAAGTGAGTATTTGTGTAAACCCCCTATTCAAAAAATGAGTAAAGGGCAAAAGCCTCTGCCAGGGACCTGAATAATAATTCGCTATTCAGGTCCCACTGCTAGCCGAGGCTTTAAGGCCGTACCTTCGAAAAAAATGATCAGATTTTGATTAAGTTTTTTTTTGTTTTGGGAGCCTTTGGGAGCCCTTTACGCGTTATTCGATAACATACGTTTTTTTTTTTAATAACATCTCGTAAAGGGCTTACGCGATGTTATTTAAAAAAAAACTAATCAAATAACGCGTAAAGGGCAAAAGCCTCGCCCAGCATGAATGACGATGAGCATGAAAGATGAATAACTAATAAAAAGAAATTTAAATTAAGTTTGTGGCCGAAATACGTTCTTAATCTAATTATTTTTTTAAATTTAATATTTGGGAGTCTTAAAAACACTATTATGGTGTTTTAAGACTACCAAAACAAAAAAAAATAATAATCAAAATCTGATCATTTATTTCGAAGGTACGATACCACAAACAAAACACGGCAAATTATTAACACTATTCTTTTTAAACGGAAGTTATAAATAATCTTTATTGCAGGAACTTGCTCTGCGAGATGGAGTGCCATGAACACGCGTGGCCATTCCTGATCCCAGTGAACACCAAACAGTTCCCGCAGTACAAAAAAGTTATAAAATGCCCCATGGACTTGTCCACAATCAAACGGAAGCTACAGGACAGCAAGTAAGTCATTTATCTCTTTCGCACTTAGAGAATCATATTTTTAATATAGATTGTCCTAAGTATTTCACTAACAAATATGAGTTTTGTAATGACTTGAATAAATATGAATACATAAAAAAAAGTTATTATCAACTAAAGTGTTTTGCCCTACACGATCAACAAAAACATGTCAACATTCAACAAAATCGTCTACACAAAACTTTGTTTCAATACACATTTTTGTGTACATCAACACTTTTTTTGTTTTCCATGCCGGATGGAAAACACGAACACAAAACACCCCCGCGCGGGTCGAGGGGCAGGGTACTGTCATATCATCCGCCATTTTTGTCGTGATTTTGACAACTCTCTCGCCTCGCTACACAAGACACGAGCTACGCGACCGCGAGCCGCTATGGACAGCGTGTGTAGAGAAACATGTTTCAAAAACAAAGTTTTGTGCATGTGTTTTTGTTGAATGTTTTCAAAAAACATTCGCTGGGGACCCGGCTTAAGGCACACATTATTATATGATTTGTTTAGACTATATAATGGTGCAAATTCTTTTGTACATTTAACTAGACTAAACTAATTTTAACAGGACCAAAGGTGTTGTTGTCCTTCCTTGGTTTACAATTAGTGACAAGGATAGCAACACTTCCAGTCCTGTCAAAACAGAATTAGCACCAATACCTTTTGTTTCGAATTGCCGTCTCTCACGTAGTTAGTTGCTAAGGAGGGAAGTCCTGTCAATATTTCCTACTCCGAGTATCTTCTTTCTGGATTCGAGATCGCTGCCTTGTCAACGAAGGTCGTCAAGATGGCGACCTCGGAACCTCGCCGTACAACGTTGCATTTTTAAAGTGTACTATTTTTGTCAAAAAGTGTTCATTTAAATACCCGACATTGGCGAAATTGTCTATGTGTCTTTAAGACACGACATAAACGCCATTAACTAAGGAAGATTAAGATTAATTTCTTCTTTCTGATTAAATTCGTTGTGAGTTCCAAGACAACTGTAGTTTCTCCCGCGGAACGTCAATAAGCTTCATCGCTTATTGTCAATCTGAGATCGCCGCTGTTGATCCTGGCTTTACAGAAGACACAGCGGTGGGAATGTGTTGTGGGCTTGTTAACAAAACCACGGTGAAAGAATTTTTCAAATCTGTCCAGTACTTTCGAAACCATACAAACAGACAAATCTTTATTATATTAGTAAGATAACACAATTTTGACTTCCCAGCTACAAATGCAAAGAAGAGTTCGCGTCAGACGTGCGTCTGGTCTTCACGAACTGCGAGGTCTTCAACGACGACGACAGCCCAGTGGGTCGCGCCGGTCACACCATGCGTCAGTTCTTCGAAGAGAGATGGTCGCAGGTCGTGTGACCCATAGCCGAGGCTGTATACCAGCCTGAGGAAGATTTCACACTCGATATTGTTTGTCCTTAAACCTTTGTAAGTGGCAACGCTAAAGTTACAGATAGACCTATTCATGAGCAAATGCTACTTAGTAGCAAGTGTGCCCATGAATTGCTAGTAATAGGCATACTTATTTCGAGCTCGAAAATCGCCCTACCTGAAGCGCGGGTGGAAGGGGGGCGTGCTTTGAGCACGTCAGAACAGATTTGCTTAAAACTAGCATGCTTATTGCTAACAAATGTGAAGGTGTATGATTAAAATTAGCATATTATTACTAAATGTGAACAGCTGCAGAGTTTACTAGTTTTATGCATACTGAAAAGTACGCTAACCAGCGTGCTATTACAGAGCAGGTCTATCCGTACCGTAAAACTCGCGCGGGTGCACACAACCGGGCGTCCGAACCCTTCGTTTGTTCGTCAAAACCCGCACGCGTCCGTACTAGATGGCGCTGCTCGTTCATTTTTACGCTGGCGTGAGTTTTAGCGTTGGACCTAAGAGTCAATTCATAAAACCAGTCGCAGCGTCAAAGCGCATCGAAGCGTCTAATTTGGTAATATACCAAATTCACCTTTATATTCGCGACGTGCTCATGTCCCTTCTAAGATAAAAAGACGCGCGCATTC
The DNA here is from genome assembly GCA_905163395.2 of Endotricha flammealis. Classification (NCBI taxonomy): domain Eukaryota; kingdom Metazoa; phylum Arthropoda; class Insecta; order Lepidoptera; family Pyralidae; genus Endotricha; species Endotricha flammealis. The sequence continues at coordinate 4,701,892 of LR990883.1, forward strand.
GACGGACTTTTCGCGACTAACGCCGATTGTTGCAGAGATAAGTGTGAATTTGCAATGTTACGTTTCCGATTGACGCTTAGGCTATGAATTGATTCTTTAGCCCTCAGATAATACTGGTACTTATGTATTTTAGTATCAATACGATAAGGTGTGATTTTAATTAAATAGATAGGTTTTCAAAAAGGGACAAGAAAAAAATGCAGATTAGAGCCCCTCTTAGCGTTGTCTCTGCGTACAGTAAAGTCGAGAGAACGCTAGGCGTGCGTCGCATAATCGCTGCGTCTGCGCGGCGTGTACGTTTATCGAACGCATACGCGACGTATACGCCATGTAGGGGCTTTTATATCTAGTTGGTATGAACCTTTATGGCCAAGCCATCATTTTGATCCTTACTCTATAGAGATAAGGTTTGTAATGGAAACTGTACTTTCAAAATTGCACTGCAAATGTTAAATAATTTGTATAGTGCAAATAAATCTTTACATTTGCAATGCGATTAAGACTTTGGGCGCAGACCATAGAATGGTACAAAAGTTTGTAATGTTTGATGTTTGCTTGCTTGTTACTTAAGTGTACATGACAATGAACTAATTACTTTTAACAAAACACAAATTGTATAAATACTTTAATTATTATTATAAAAATAATAATGAATAACCATAAATGTAACACAGTGCCATTAAAATATTTGTGGAGGTAGCAGAAATCGGAACTGAAACAAGATACTGGCAATCGTTAGTTCTTATTTTACATCACCAGTGGCGCCACCACTGACTTTACAGATTATATTTGTGGCGCTGTGTTACAGACATCAAATAATTGCGTTTATGAGAGACCATAACAGACGGTCTCCTATAAGAAACCTAAAAAAGAAATACGTTATAACCACGAATCTATAAATGAATTTTATAACGCTGGCAAAATAAAGAAGAAAAAAGAAGTTTGAGACTGAATGCGGAATTAAAATGCGGGAAACTGGCTATAAGTTATAACTTTGGTAGCTGAGAACTAAAATATCGGTATACCGTCTTGCGGACATGCGCAAACTTAAAACAGCTGAAGACTTTCTTGAATCATATCTAAGAACATTCAAGATCAAGTCGCGTGTCAAATAAAAAAAAAAACTGAATTAGTATTGGATTATTCGTTTGGCCTACGATCCTACGATCTACAGACACGTCGAACTTACAACATCCCTATTCTTGCGTAGGCAGTTAAAAAAAATTAATGATTTCTATTTTATAAAAACATTATTTTTTAATGTTTATCAATTTCTCAATTCACTCGTAATCAGAGCCGTCAAAAAGTGGCCTAACTACCCAAAAAAATAATTTAAGTTTTTTTTTAAATAATGTTTATTTAATTTCTTTATTGTGACAGACAACATCTGTCCAGTATCAAAATATTAACTTGAATATTATTTGCAAAACTTTGTGCGATTCTCGAATAAATGTTAAAGGTTTTATCAAACTTGGAACTCTTTGCATCTGATAAGAAAGGATTTATCGAAACTCCCACGGGGAAGCGAGATATACACAGTAAGTTGCGTTGTGTCGCTAGTCACTACTGTAACATTATTCTTTACAAATTGCCATAGACAGCTCACAACAATATCATTTCTCGAACATAAATTTAATTACTATTTTCTCTTCAATTTCAATATTTTTTACAATTTTTAATTTGTGTTGACCTATTATTTATTAATGGTCTTAAAATGGTAGTCAGGTCACTAATAATCGCGGCCTTCGATTTTACTTGAAATTCATTCCATATATAGAGTATTTCATTAAAAAGAACATTCCAGAAAAAATTGGACATACGACCTTATTGGTCACATATCGGATATAGAAATTGTATAATACGAATCTCAAAAAAAACAGTTTCAATGTAAAAAAAATGAACACGCACATGAGTGGAAAACCGAATAGGATGTATATACTTAGTTAACATAGGCAGTTTAAAAAAAAGTATTAGGAACTATTTTTAAGTATAGTAATTGTAGTATTAAATGTCGTTTTCGAATATTATTTTTATAATGATTTGCGATTAGCAACGAAACAGTATTTTTTAATAAATTTTACGATTTAAAAAAAAAACTAGGATTTTTCGCGTTTAAACTTTTCTTTATTTTCGAATTCGGAATTATTATTTCGGTGGCCAGTTTGTAGTATGTACATGTTGGATGTGTAAATTTAAAAAAATAGAATTTTAAAAATTTAAGAATGTTCTACTTAGACGCGGAAACTGTAGTTATAGATAATGTATGTAGGTACCTTGCTTGACTCGGACGTCTAGGAAGGTCAACGCTCCTTTGGTATACGCCAGTGTTTACTGTCTCTCTTTTATTAAGCTAGAGTAAAAAGGATAGAAAGTAACCATTGATATGATTGCCTATTTTATAGGGAGTATTTTAGTGTCGTAATTTCCCAGCACATTACTGTGTAAACAGTGGGCTGTATGTATGTCTGACTTGTGTAGCCATTTCTCGATACATAGGTTGTGATTGTATATTTTAATTTTTACCCCTAACAACCCCAAAAATATTTTATTATTGGCAACCACCATTAAAAATCGGGAAATGTTTATACAACTAATTAATTATATATTATATTTAAATATGATAAGTTCTTGCTAATAAAATACGAACAGTTTTTTTTTGAGATAATAAAAACATAATGTCGGCAATCTTCAGTATTTTATATGATTATTATTTTAATGAAAAAACAGCTTTTAGAAAATTGTATATTATTAGCAAGGGCTAGATCTAGGAGACGTGATTTAGTCAAACCTAGAATTACTAATTGTAAATTGTGAATGAATGGTATCCGATTTTATATTTTGTCTTTACGCCTTTTTCTCATGTTGGTATTAATATAGAATATCAGGTCAAATCACTAACGTAATTCTTGTGATACTTGAGTCACCGTTCATCGTAAGACCGAGTCGTCCCTTCCTTGTCGTGATGTTGGCACTATTGGTCTGTACAGACAAGCAATAGTGCCAACATCACGGCAGCGAGGGACATCTTACGGTGAACGGTCTGTAGTAGGCAAAATAAAGTTATAAGCCTGTGTTCTGGTAGAGCAAAGTGTGAATATAATGCCGTCTCTAGCTCTTAATCAGTTAGAGTGAGATGGGAGACCTTTCGACCTATATTTGTTTAACATTTCAAAAAAGATGCCAATATTATTTAAAAACTATTTTTTTTTTTTGCATATGGCAATCTAAAATCTAAAACAATGCTAAATGGCAAATTATTACGTTTGGAGGAACCGCAGTCATTCTACTTATTTCAAGGTCGTTGAATGTTACATCGTTTTAACTTCGGTCGTTGTACCTATAAACTTAATACCGACATGTGATAAAGGTGTAATTATTACATTTACAGCCAGTTTCTGTAACGAATTTTACTTTTTAACACATTAAATTTATAGCTGTCACTGTCGAACTAAAGTAGAAAAACAGAGATAACATGAGACTCAATGTGGAATTCAAATGCGTTTCAGAAACTGGCAGTTAAGCACGTTGAACATGTCATTCGTCTTCAGCAGAATCGAGACTATATAACATGGTTATACAAGGATATATAACATGGTAACACGGTTATATAACATGGTTATACAAGGTAATATAACATGTTTCATTGTTGCAATGTATAGCATTGTTAACAATTATAAACATGTTATAAAACTTGTATAAGTTATATAGCTTCTTCTCGTAACAAAAACAGTCAAAATCTAGTCTCAATAGCTTTTTTTTTATACCACAAAGGTGGCAAACGTATCACGCACGCGTTGCCAACCCTCCTAAGTGGAGCTCTGGAGACCTTACTCACCGTAGGAACACAACATGGCCGAGACCAATGCTATTTGGCTACGATCTTATGTATGGTGGAGGTCCTTCCCAGGCGGGCTGCTCCGATTTGAGCGGATTATCTGCTGTGCCCTACCTCTCTTATCTTGCTCATACAAAGCGAGATAGCGCATGACTGAGACTAGATTTTGATTGTTTTTATTACGAGACCCTTCTTTATTCTCAAAAGACACAAAAAGCAGTCACTTACATGAGAGAAACAATTTTCACTTAAGTAATACATATTAAAACAATTCCGTGGCGACGCAATACACATCACTAAACTTACACTATGTTACATTTTACGTACAATGTTTTAATTTAATTTTGATTTACATTTTAAATAGCAAAAAAAAAAATTTTATTAATTCACATTCTACGGTTATTAAAAAATTTCGAATTCATCCATATGTAACCGTATCTGTTTATTATCAAGCGGGCTATATGTTTTTTTGCCATTGCCAACATGAAAAATATGTGTCGTTATTTGTTAGAATTTTTACATTACTCGGCATACATGTTGACACGTTTGTTGGTACAGTCTAAGTCTCAATCGAGTTCAACGTGCTAACCGATTTAATTTTGCAAAATTATTGTTATGAATATCATTATAATAGTGAAACGCAGATTAAAAATTTTGGTATTTAGAAAAAATAAATCTGCCCATCTCCATAATTCAAACACGATAGATAGGATGTTTCTGGTCGAAATTTCTTTTTTTCTTTCTTTTTAATCTATTAATAAATAAATTACCTATTATCTACTCTTCGACGATTGATAAGCAAGTCATTTCTATTCTTCCTACAATACGTTCAAATATCTATGTAATTTTTGTTGTGAATTCCAAGGCAGATGTCATGAAAATCAGGAGACAGCGACGGCAATGTATCTCAAAATATATATGGTCGAATCATGGAAGTAATAAGTACTACGAAAGTACTTATTACTTCCATGGGTCGAATTGGTCGATGGCATTTCGTGAATGACAAATGCGTAACTATAATACAAATAGCGCCATCTATTGACAGATAATTTTATTATAACACGGTAATTTCTATTACCTGTCAAAAGATGGCGCTATTTGTATTAATATGGTTGGTTGTTAACTTTCACAATAGGGTTTTTCTATTGTAATGATTTTCATAACGTTTACGTTACGTTTATGTGAGGTTGTAAAGTGTATGTCGTATAAATAGAACTGTTTTTTCTATTTATTTATTTTTTACTATTATTTATTCTGATTCTAATTGGCTAATTAATATTGTACTTATTTTTTTATACTCCACCGCACTTTTACGATATTTCAAATGAACTTATTTGTTATGTAAAATACTTATTTCGGCTGTCATTATTGTAAATTTTTGACAGATAAAAGTTTTAAAAGTTGCTGATAAGTTTCAGTTAGCTTATATGTCAAATAAATTGATAACAAATCGAAAAGTAACAATTTATATAACTAGGTTTTCTGAAACTTATCAGCAAACATTTAAACTGGGCTTTAATCTTTTGAGTCCATTGTATCTGGCTACTTTATTAACGTGTATCTACAAAGTATCTGGCTATTATTCAGTCAGATTACAATAAGCCTAATAGTTTGTAGTCACATTCTAAAATGGCTATTAAAAGATTAAAGTAAAACATAATTTTAAACTTGGGAGTATTTTTAAAAAGTACCTAACATTTTTTTTTACCATAGACAACTTTTTTTTATTTTGGTCAGTTTCATGATAAAATTTTATTTTAAGACTGATTTTTTGATCTTATTGGCTTGATAGTCTATCGGTATCAGTAAACTTAATTTCTTCTTGTATCAAATCTTAATTGCCAAGATATTTCAATACTGCCAATATGTAAGGTAATTGAATATTTTTGGAGTGCGTCCGGCGTGGGAGATTTTATGTTGTGTGCATCGGTTGATTTTTAATTATAAAATGAATATATAAATTATATATACGAATAAATAAATAATTTTTGAAGCACTTTCCTATCGTTTTATTTGTAGTTTTGATCTAACCTTTTTTTATGTAGACAAAAATATACACACAAGCAAAAACATGCCAGTTATGCCAAGGATAGGGTTGTAGACCAAGAGCTAAACTTACTTAGTTTCTCCAGTTAGTTTAATATACTCGTTGTGGCCTAAAAGCATGAAAAATCTAATCAAAACAAAATCAAATCAAAGATGCCCCAAAGTTCGAAACTTGTTATGGGATACTAACTCGACGATATATATTTTATAACAAATACATTATAGATAAACATCCAAGACCCGGGGCCAATCGGAAAAAGTTAGTTTTTCATCATGACCCGACCGGGATTCGAACCCGGAACCTCCTGGGAGGCGGGCAGGCATGGTAACCATTACGCCACGGAGGTCGTCAATCATATCAACGAAGCTGAACTAAGTTGGCAATAATTTAGCTCTTGGTCTGCAACCCGCATTAGATAGGACGGCGGGGTCCATAAAAGACATTGGTAGCTATATGCAAAATGTCAGGCACACGCATATTGTCAAATCGGCAAATTTCGTCTTGAAATGTCAGGAACGCAAATCGACGTCCAACGGCTGAAGGACATTAAGTATGTCGTGGATAAAGTAATTAGACCATAGAAATAATAAGTTACCTACTTACGTACAAGTTACAACTAAAATGGAAATAATGTCTCGTCATTTTCATAAAATTATGGTCAATATTTAGAGAGAAAAGTCACCTGTTGCTACTATCTCTATCGGTTAGTTATTTCTACGCAGTGCACATTCCAGTATCTAGTTTTTTTTTCTTTCTCCTTTATTAAGGTGCGTACAGACTATATAATATAACATGCTATACAACATTGCTTTAAAACATGTTTCAGATTTATAAATTTTTTAATCGGTAATATGAGGGGTGCAGCATAAAAAGTAAAAAATATTGAAAATATATTAATAATCTAGATTAAATATTAACATACATATACAATTACACACTAAATAAAATACCTATATACATATATAAATACTTACATAATATACATATTTACGGGTAAACAAAACATACAATTGAATAGTGCAGCTAATGTAGATTTTTAACAAAATACTGTCTATTCCAGCTCCAAAAAATGTTGATATACCTGCTTTTTAAATGAGACTCGAGACTCGAGACTATGCTCGCCTAATGGTGTCGGGGAGGGCGTTCCATAGTCGTACAGCCGAAACGGCGAAAGGGTGCGAAGGAAAAGAAAGGACCAAACTATTAGAAGATAGTAAATTTCTATCGTGATTTGAACCAAGTTGGTGAAATTGAGACTTGAGATAATCAGGAGAAGATGGACGGTTAAGAACCGTGTATAATTGGCAAGGAACATGGAGATTTCTGCGGTGCCTTATATTAAGCCATTTAAGCTGTGTACGATAGTGGGAAATGCAATCATATTTGCGCAAGCAAAATATGAACCCGAACCTGATAAAGTTGTTCAAAAGTCGTTCCATTTTGTTAAGAAGGTCTTCAGTTAAATCCAAATAACACACATGGGTTCATATACCGGAAGAAAAAATCAAAACTTGACGCACCCCCGTAAATACAACGTATAATAGCGTCGTTTACGCTTTATTGTGTTTAGAAATCAGGTAATATAGAATCGCTGTGTAAAAAGGCGTGTAGCGAACTATTTTGTAAGTTCGTTTGGCTTATGGTGGAAACACACTACCGTGTCGGGGCCTGTCGTGTCGCGCCAGAAGCATATCGCGTTCATACATTTTATATGGTTAGGAGCACATTTGTAGGGCGTGTCGTGTCGTGACTCGCTCTGTCGTGGCGCGGACTGCTGGCCGCCGATTGCGCCACGGCGGTGGTGGGGGTTATGACGCGACACGAGTCTAGTGATGGGCGATTTCCGGAAATGTTCTCTTAGTGGAAACATTGAGGAAACGTTCTCGGAAAGGAGAGAATTTACGGAAATTTAAGAGAATCTAAACCACGTATGTAGACTTTTTAATTTTGACATAAAAATAGATGACTATGCATGTAATTTCAGTAGCTATGAATGCCATAGTGAAGATACATGTCAGGTAGGTAGTTATAATGACGTTATATTTGATTTTCTATATATATAAAATTCAAAGTCCTGTCTGACTGACTGACTTAACTATATATCAACGCACAGCCCAAACCGCTGGGTCAAGAGATTTAAAATTTGGAATGTAGGTTCCTTACAACGTCTAGGGGTGTACTAAGAAAGAATTTTTCAAAATTCCCACGGGAAAGCGAGATATACGCAAACGAAATTGCAAGGGTTTTACTGATTCGCTGGGTCTATTGATTCCAAATTTGGAATGTTGGTTCCTTACAACATCTAGGGGTGTACCAAGAAAGGATTTTTCAAAATTCCCACGGGAAAGCGAGATATACGCAAACGAAGTTGGGAGGGTATATCAATGCACAGCCCAAACCGCTGGGTCCAGAGATTCCAAATTTGGAATGTAGGTTCCTTACGACATCTAGGAGTGTACCAAGAAAGGATTTTTTAAAATTCCTAAGGGAAAGCGAGAACGCAAATGAAGTTGTAACGGTTTTACTGATCCGCTGGGTCTATTGATTCCAAATTTGGAATGTAGGTTCCTTACGACATCTAGGGGTGTACTGAGAAATGATTTTTCAATATTCCCACGGGAAAGCGAGATATACGCAAACGAAGTTGCGAGGATATGTTAACGCACAGCCCAAACCGCTGGGTCTAGAGTACTCTAGAGATTCCAAATTTGGAATGAAGGTTCCTTACGACGTCTAGGGGTGTATTGAGGAATGATTTTTCAAAATTCCCACGGGAAAGCGAGATATACGCAAACGAAATTGCAAGGGTTTTACTGATCCGCGCTGTCTATTGATTCCAAATTTGGAATATAGGTTCCTTACGACATCAAGGGGTGTACCAAGAAAGGATTTTTCAAAATTCCTACGGAAAAGCGAGATATACGCAAACGAAGTTGCGAGGGTATATCAACGCACAGCCCAAACCGCTGGGTCTAGAGATCCAAATTTGGAATGTTGGTTCCTTACGACATCTGGGGGTGCACAAAGAAAGGATTTTTCAAAATTCCTACGGGAAAGCGGGATATACGCAAATGAACTTGCTTGAACTTGTATTTCTCGCGGACCCAGTGGATCAGTAAAACCATTGCTACTTCGTTTGCGTATATCTCGCTTTCCCGTGGGAATTTAGAAAAGTCACTTCTCAGTACACCCCTAGACGTCGTAAGGCACCTACATTCCAAATTTGGAATCTCTAGAGTACTCTAGACCCAGCGGTTTGGGCTGTGCGTTGAGAAACCCTCGCAACTTCGTTTGCGTGTATCTCGCTTTCCCGTTGGAATATTGAAAAATAATTTCTCAGTACACCCCTAGATGTTGTAAGAAACCTAGATTCCAAATTTAAATTCAACAGACCCAGCGGATCAGTAAAACCGTTGCAACTTCATTTGCGTTCTCGCTTTCCCATAGGAATTTTTAAAAATCCTGTCTTGGTACACTCCTAGATGTCGTAAGGAACCTACGTTCCAAATTTGGAATCTCTGGACCCAGCGGTTTGGGCTGTGCGTTGATATACCCTCCCAACTTCGTTTGCGTATATCTCGCTGTCCCGTGGGAATTTTGAAAAATCCTTTCTTGGTACACTCCTAGATGTTGTAAGGAACCAACATTCCAAATTTGGAATCAATAGACCCAGCGGATCAGTAAAACCCTTGCAATTTCGTTTGCGTATATCTCGCTTTCCCGTGGGAATTTTGAAAAAATCTTTCTTGTACACACCTAGACGTTGTAAGGAACCTACATTCCAAATTTTGAATCTCTTGACCCAGCGGTTTGGGCTGTGCGTTGATATATAGTTAAGTCAGTCAGTCAGACAGGACTTTGAATTTTATATATATAGAAAATCAAATATAACGTCATTATAACTACCTACCTTACATGTATCTTCACTATGGCATTCATAGCTACTGAAATTACATGCATAGTCATCTATTTTTATGTCAAAATTAAAAAGTCTACATACTTGGTTTAGATTCTCTTAAATTTCCGTAAATTCTCTTAAATTCTCCGTTCAAGAGAATGTTTCAGAATGTTCTCGTTCCAAGAAAGTTCTCGGAACGGAAATGTTCTCCTGCCCATCACTAGACACGACACGGCCTGCTAATGTGTTTCTATACCCGCGCGCGGCTCGTGGCGCGAACAAGTGGACGCTTTTTTTTTAAATTTATTTTTGCAGCGTGATAATGAGTTACTAGGTACTAGATTCCTGATAAATATACTTAAATACTTTTTTTGTAAATAAATACCATTATACATTATAGAAAACACCCAGACAAAGGCAAACACTGCGAGCTTCTGTTCAGAAATGAAAGAAATAAACGTCTGGCGTTTATTTCGTTCATTTCTGAACAGAAGCGCGCCCCGACACGACACGTAAGTGTGCACACCCACCGTCACGACAGAGCGCGACACGACAGGCCCCGACACGGTAGTGTGTTTCCGCCATTAGGTTCACGTCACAGTTTATTTCGATAGTTGCCAATCTTGACAAGAAGAAGAAGGAAGCAGCGCCGCCGCCGTCGCCGCCGCCGTGCGGTGCGGTGCGGTGCGCGGTGGCCGTAGAACCAAATTTATACTATAGACGAGTAATACGCACAGCTTCGGAAGAATTCGGGCAAGACGCGACACTAGCGCCCCTACGGCATGAGGGCGGCATGAGGTGAACGATTTCAAAACTTTTGTATGCAAAATGTTATAACGCCCTTAGCGGCATGAGGTGAACTGTGCGATTTGTATGCAAAATGTTATAGCGCCCCTAGCAGCATGAGGTGAACGGAGGTTGCCAAGTCATTGTATGAGAAACGTCAAGAGCTGTGCGTATTACTCGTCTATAGTATTTGGTAGAACTTAGACCATCCGACAGCAAGTAGCAGGGGGAGCACACTTAGTATAACCGTCAATTTTCATAGGCAACAGCGACATTTGGGGGATTGGATTGGAAGAACTAAAATTAAAAAAAAAGCGGTGGCCATTTTGTACTTCACTTATCGTCTGACGGACCATTCGATAGCATTGACATTATTTATTTTATTAGTTTATTTTAGTTATTTATTTACATAAAATGTAAATAAAATACAAGTTGAATACTCATAATTTGATGTATTCCTTCGGATGGGGGACTTCTTTGGGACGCTAACAAAGAAATATATTCAGAAATTATAGGAAGGGTATACATACTATGTATAGCTATAGTTGAAATTTTAGTTCACCCACCAATCCCTGCGGTGGCAGCACCTTCCATAGATGACGATTTCACCCCGGAGTTGCCACTCTATACCTACCATTATTACTATCCTCTTTGGCAAGTAGACAGCATGTACAAGTCCTCGGGTCAACGGGTCAAGTCATGCCTATGAAACTCAGAATAAGGAACAAAATCAAATTCTTTATTTAATTTAACGCCATCTAGTTAGGGGGTTAAGAACTCACCTATAACATAGCTACTCTTAATTTCGAATAATATGATTAAATGCCAATAAATTCGATAAATACTTTTGAACGGTTTATACGACAACATAAACTGATGAATTTTATGGAGAATAAGCCAAAAATAATATTTACTCTATTTAAAAAGGCACTAACGGGGATTGTCAAGAAGAAAAACTCGGCACAGACACCAAACACAAGCGTACCTACTGCTAGGTACTTAATATATTGCACATATATATATGCATATATTGTATATACACTTTCTACCTTTATTTAATTTTTTACACCTTTAAATGTAGGTATATATGTGTACCAGTATTTTAATACGCTTTTTTCTCTCTTCATTTATAGTGTTATTAATCTTTAATTATTTGTATAATTTTATTTTTTCGTCATCAGAAATTACAGATATTTTGTGTTAATTTTATATTTTCTGTCATTGTAATTTGTATCTTATTAATACCAATTTAAAAGAGACATCAGCCGTCTGTATTGGTGGTAGGAAAAAATTGTGACGATCGAAAGAGCTTATATTAGGCCTATTTGAATAGAAATATTTTGAATTTGAATTAAGAACTCTTTGAGTGTTACCATTATTTTTAGCACTTTTTAGTATATTTCGTACAAGAATGAAATTTAATATTTATGAGTATTTTTAATATTATTGATATATCTAAATGTAAATTATTTCAAAATGAGAACTAAAATATCTTTTAAGTTGTGTATCATATTTCAAATCACTGAAAATTGGAATTTTAAAAATGATTTATTGTCGTTAGAATTAATTGTATTGTGTATAGTGGTATGGTAACACAGAAAATACAATAATAAATAATACTACGCCATAACGAATTGAATTTTTGATATCGTATTTCACAATTCACTTCTTTTCGGTCTGCATTTTCAAATCTTCAAGGTACCACAAGTTTCTTTGTGATCATAGTGCGTCGAGTCGAATATATTACCTATATGTGACATGGGTTAAACTGACAGCAAAACCTATCGTGTAATGGGCGCCTTACGAATGTTGTTTAACCTGCTGACTAGATGGCGCTATTAGTTCGATCAGCTCTCATGAGCTGAGTTTCTCATCTATTTCAGTGTATACAATATTAAATGTATGTGTCAATGTCAAGTCAGTCAGTCGGTCAAGGTCAAGGGTCAAGTCACAGTGATTGATTACAATGTACTTGCTGTGGCCGTTATTACAAAGAGTTTAAAATCACTACGTTTTTAGGTATTCCTCGGATTCCTCCGTCCTCTCCGTTATTCTCTATTGGAAATTTGGAAAGTTTTATTTTATTTGCTTGCTTTGTTTGTACTACAACCCTTTTTTTCTAGGTCCATGACTACAACAACAACTTTGTAAAGAAATGTACTTTACTTCTCCCGCACAGAGATTAAGGATTTATAGTAGGTACCTACCTACATTTCTTTTACATAATTTCAATAATCACTAAAGCAGACATTTAAAATAGACTTGCTTACTATAAATTATTTACGTAAATAAAATGGATGAACGCAAGATCTATCGTACCCAATCGTACCCATAGATTTATTATATACTAGCGTAGTTTATACAAAATCTATGATCGTACAGGATCGTACCTGTATCGTAAGTACAATAAAGTTACAAAGTAAATATGTCATGTCATGTGAACCCTTCGAGAATCGAGATATTAGTACTAACGTACGTTTATTAATAGTAGCTACTAACGTTGGTTTATTAAAATTTTTCAGTAAAATAATCCATAATGAGTGATCAAGACAAGACTTATTGTCGTTTATGCGCTGAACTAATGCCAAAAGACGAATTACTGCCATCAGACGACGACGTCGGTTTAAACGCGAAAATTTCAATAAAAATGCTATGTTTAAACATAGATGTGCACAATTATTTACCGAATACTATATGTTTCGGTTGTTTCGACTTATTGGATCTTACTTGGAACTTCATACAGAACGTAAAAGCCGCACAGGGGAAACTAAAGAAACGATTCCCAATTTCCTTGAATGAAATGAAGAAACACAAAAACCCGTTGACAGAGACGAAGATAAATTTCAGCAGCCTAGAATAATGGTAAATGGTGAAACACATTTACAGAATATACATACAATGACTGTAGATCCTAATGTTATAGATAATGATGTGAATACTGGAAAAAGCCCAGCGTACACTCCCACCGCTGCATTTCACGTAAATGCAGGATTAACAGGGACCACAGATTTGCACAGAGACGCAGAGAGCAGAGAGATTTGCAGAGAGATTTGAGACTGATTTCAATATAGTCAAAACAGAAAATAGCTTATCTAAGCTATCTCTGAGAATTGTAATGACTTAGATGTAGCGAGCCTAGGTTTTGTTATCTCAGATAGATGTACCTTTAAGAATGGCTGTAAAAAATAAAAGGAAGAAAGGAGAATGTGAGCCTGTTCAAACATCATTAGACATTGTATTATTGAATACGACCTCCGTGGCGTAATGGTTACCACGCCAGACCGCCACCCAGGAGGTCCCGGGTTCGATCCCCGGTCGGGTCATGATGAAAAACGAACTTTTTCTGATTGGCCTCGGGTCTTGGATGTTTATCTATATACGTATTTGTTATAAAATATAATATCGTTGAGTTAGTATCCCATAACACAAGTTTCGAACTTACTTTGGGGCTAGCTCAATCTGTATGAATTGTCCCTATAATTAATAATCTTCTATACATATAATAAAACAGTAGACCCCGATATGTCTGTACATTGAACATATTTGGCAAAAATGGAGAGAGAACAGTTAGAGAAAGGTAATAAAAGCGAAAAAATTTTATTTTTATTTTTTTGTCTGTCTGTCTGTCTGTCTGTCTGTCTGTCTGTTTGAACGCGCACATCTTCTAAGTTACTGAACGGATTTTAATGCAGTTTTCACAGGAAGATAGAGCTCGGCTTGGAGCAGAATATAGGCTTTGTTTCATTTAAATCGGATGTCAGGAAAATAAGTTATGTTCATTTAAAGGTCTCCTCCCTGTCAATGTGAGAAAAAAAAAATTCTCGCACTTACAAACTTGAGACTTGGTACACCATACCTACCGACAACAGACTGGACCGGACCGAACCGGACCGGACCGGATGTCAGGAGAAGAAAAAGAAGAAGTTACACTCATTTAAATTTTCAACAACCAAAGAATTTTAAAATTGTCACTGTGCAGAGTCGGAATCGCCCGACCCCTGATTACGACCATTTTATAATATTCAATAGCACTGTGTATGAAAGTTTTTTATTTACTTGAGCTGATTATTTTGAAATTTAGTTCCTCAAAAATTAACTAGATGGCACTGTGCAGATATATAAAAGAGAAAATCACTGACTGATTCATCACGAAATCTCCGAAACTACAAGTGCCAGGAGTCCCAAATTTTGCATGGGGGTTCCTTTTGGTGCGTAGGTGCTCACTAAGAAAGGATTTTTGGAAATTCATCCCCTAAGGGGGTAAAACGGGGGTGCAAAGTTAGTATGAAACTTTGCCGTTTTTTGAAGTTATTCGAATGAAATTCAGCATTAAGGTTCTTTATTGAAAGGTATGAAACACGAGTAAAATATTTTTCTCAAAAAACATCCCTTAGGGGGTTAAGCGGGGGCGCAAAGTTAGTATGAAACTTTGCCGTTTTTGAAGTTATTCAAATGAAATTCAGCATAAAGGTTCTTTATTGAAAGGCATGAAACACGAGTAAAATATTTTTTTCAAAAATCATACCTTAGGGGGTTAAACGGGGGTGCAAAGTTAGTATGATACTTTGCCGTTTTTGAAGTTATTCGAATGAAATTCAGCATTAAGGTTCTTTATTGAAACGCATGAAACACGAGTAAAATATTTTTCTCAAAAATCATCCCTTAGGGGGTTAAACGGGCCGTGGGTCCTCCACCCACGGGCCGGGGGCCTTGGCTTAACCGCCCGGGCCGCGAGGAAGACAACCTCTATAAAAATCACGAGCGGAGCTGACGGCCGCGCCACGCTGAATAAGTGTGGTGTGGCCGTTGGCTGGCGGTCGGCACAGTGGGTGCGATCGCCGAGTGGACGGGGACCATAGCCCAGCCGAGACGGCGGGCCGGGGAAGGCCCGTCGTCTTGAGGGAGCGATGGTCTTCGGTGTCGGCAGTGCACCTGGATGCGGTGTACTGCTGACGGAGCGTATCGGGGGCGAGCGGGTCCGGCTGGTACCTTGGCCGGACGGCCCTGGCGGGGTCGCGGTTGTATCCCAGTTTCCCGTGGCCCCGCCACACAGGGCAAGAGGCATCCCGTCAGTTTTTTAGTGGTAAGTTCCACAGTCCCCACCGCGTGCTCCCCGGGCGGTGGGGCTGCCACAAAGCATTTTTCTGACGTAAAAAAAAGGGGGTTAAACGGGGGTGCAAAGTTAGTATGAAACTTTGCCGTTTTTGAAGTTATTCGAATGAAATTCAGCATGAAGGTTCTTTATTGAAAGGCATGAAACACGAGTAAAATATTTTTCTCAAAAATCATCCCTTAGGGGGTTAAACGGGGGTGCAAAGTTAGAATGAAACTTAGCCGTTTTTGAAGTTATTCGAATGAAATTCAGCATAAAGGTTCTTTGCTGAAAGGCATGAAACATGAGTAAAATATTTTTTTCCAAATTCATCCCTTAGGGGGTTAAACGGGGCGCAAAGTTAGTATGAAACTTTGTTGTTTTTGAAGTTATTCCAATGAAATTCAGCATGAAGGTTCTTTATTGAAAGGCATGAAACACGAGTAAAATATTCAAAAATCATCCATTAAGGGCGGTAAAACGGGGATGCAAAGTTGACTGATGCATCACGACATCTCCGAAACTACGTGTCAGGAGTCTCAAATTTTGCATGAGGGTTCTTTTTGGGGCGTAGGTGCTCACTAAGAAAGGATTTTTTTAAATTCCCACGGGAAAGGGAGTAATAAGACTGCAAGTGTATTATCGCAGGCGCTCAACCTAGAAAGCTGAAATTTCGTATACCTAGAGGTTTCCTTTATAATGTTGACAAGGATAAAGACGGAGTTTTACGAAATTCCCACGGGAAAGGGAGTAATAGGACTGCAAGTGTATTATCGCAGGCGCTCAACCTAGAAAGCTGAAATTTTGTATAGAGGTTCCTTTTATGATGTTGACAAGGATGAACACGGGATTTTTTTAATTCCCACGGGAACGGGACAAATAGGACTGCACGTGTGTTATTGTGGGCGCTCAACCTAGAACGCCTAGATTTTGTATTAAGCTTCCCTTTATAAATAAAGTACTTAGACAAGGATAAAGACGGGATTTTTTTTTATTCCCTCAGGATTCGGAATAATTAGACTACGCGTGAATTATCGGAAGCGCTTTACCTGAAAAGCTGTTTTTTTTCTAGAGATTCCCTTTATGATGTTGACAAGGATAAAGTCGGGTTTTTTTTAATTCCCACGGGAACGAAATTATCGGCATTTTCGCTTGACCACGCGGGTGGAGCCGCGGGTAACAGCTATTAAAATAATAAAACAACAGGATTTTGTACACAGTAGGTAGCCAAGATTAACAGCGGCGAGCAAATAGACAATGAGCAATGAAGAACACTGACGTCTCGGGGAAAACTACAGTAATAGGAGACTGTTAAATCCGTCTATACTACTTAATTAGTCACAAGTCCAATTCCACGCGAGCGAAGCCGCGGGCACAGCTAGTTAATAATAAAAGAATAAATTTAGTTCTCCATCCTTTCAACCAATAGTTGTACTTGAAAGGATGAAAAACCAAACAGGCGAAGGGTGTAGCAAGCCGAAATTGAAATGTAAACAGGGCAATAAACAGGTAAAACTAGAATGCACGCTCACAGTACACACAAATCGAAGCAGAGATTTCTGTTGCCACGACTGCGGGAAGGCGTTCTTTACAAAAAGAAATTTAGCCGAACATATTATTTACGTCCACAGTGTCACGAAACCGTTCTCGTGCCATGATTGCGGGAAGGTGTTTGCCAGAAAAAAATATTTACAAAATCATATGTACTTACACACAGACATAAAACCCTTCTCGTGCCATGATTGTGGGAAGATGTTCGCCTGAAAGTATGCTTTAAAAAATCATATGTACTTAAAACACAGAGACATAAAACGATTCCCTTGCCCTGATTGTCCGAAAATGCTCTGCAGAAATGATTCATTAAAAAACCATATTTTCTTACACAAAGGCATAAAACCTTTCGCCGTGCCCTGAATGTGGCCCGTATTGGTCGTGGTCCACCTGCGTGGTACACCTGGGTGGACCACGGGCATTTTTTCTTGCCCGTGGTCCACCTCTGTCCACCTAGGTGGACCACGGGCATTTTTACTTGCCCGTGGTCCACCTTTTTAATAATATATGAAATACTATTGCAAACCTTTTTGAACTTTTTAGGGTTCAGTAGTAAAATACAAGGAACCATTATAGTTTCAGAGGTAATGCTAGAAAGCTGTAATTCGGTATGTATTGTTTCCGGAAATGTATACTAGCTATGTAATTCTGTCATTGTGTTATGTCATGTTACGCTCAAAGACCGAAAACGCTCAGTGAACGGCAAAATAGCCCACAAGGCGTTGATTGAACCGTAAGAAAAATTCGCGCCTCACTCGCTTCGCTCGCTCGGCGGTGTTATGATCACAAGTTAATCCTAACCTAACCCACCACTGTCAGTCTGAATACTAACCTAACCCACCAATGTTTGTTTGAATATCAACAGACATTGGTGGGTTAGGTTAGGGTTATCTTGTGATCTTAACACCGCCGAGCGAGCGAAGCGAGTGAGGCGCAAATTTTTCTTACGGTTCAATCAACGCGTTGTGAGCTATTTTTCCGCTCACTGGGCGTTTTCTGTCTTTGAGCGTAACATATACAATTCCTAGGAAATGTGTTATTATAAAGCGCAATGCAATGGTCACATGCTAACCCTAACCTAACCCAGTTTGTCTGATGAACAACATGTTTCAATTATTTTATTTACAGACACATACATTTCCGGTAACATATACTAATACACATATTATCAATGCTAAAAAGTAGATTTTTTTTTTTAAATAATTTTTTTGGTCCATCACAAAACTATTTTAATAACATAACAAAAATATCGTCAAAATTACCTATAATAATCCTAAACCATATCAAAAAATTTCGAAAATGATCATTCCTAATCCATCCTAAAAACATTGCTAAATAATCCTAAAAGCATTCCTAATCTATCCTAAAAACATTGCTAAATAATTCTAAAAGCATTTCTAATCCATCTTAAAAACATTGCTAAATAATCCTAAAAGCATTCCTAATCCATCCCAAAAACATTGCTTAATAATCCTAAAAACATTCCTAATCCATCCTAAAAACATTGCTAAATAATCCTAAAAGCATTCCTAATCTATCCTAAAAACATTGCTAAATAACCCTAAAAGCATTCCTAATCCATCCTAAAAACATTGCTTAATAATCCTAAAAACATTCCTAATCCATCCTAAAAACATTGCTAAATAATCCTAAAAGTATTCCTAATCTATCCTAAAAACATTGCTAAATAACCCTAAAAGCATTCCTAATCCATCCTAAAAACATTTCTTAATAATCCTAAAGGCATTCCTAATTCATCCCAAAAACATTGCCAAATAATCCTAAAAGCATTCCTAATCCATCCTAAAAACATTTCTTAATAATCCTAAACGCATTCCTAATCCATCCTTAAAACATTGCAAAATAATCTTAAAACCATTTCTAATCCATCCTAAAACATTGCAAAATAATCCTAATAGAATTCCTAATCCATCCAAAAAGCATTCATAAACTACACCAAAAACATTCCAAAATAATCCTAGAAATAAACACTAACTCGGATGGAGGTGGACCATGGCCCATTGAATATTCGAATTTCTTATTACAAATCATTTAGGTGGACCACGGGCAAGAAAAAATGCCCGTGGTCCACCCAGGTGTACCACGCAGGTGGACCACGACCAATACGCGGAATGTGGGACAATGGTCACCAGAAAAGATCATTTAAAAACTCATATGAACGGTGGCCTCGAAGATAGAGGACCATTTTATTGCTATATTGTGTCACTTCACCAGCACAGAGTGGTAACAGAGGGCTCACTTCATACAAAACCACAACATTCACAGAAAGAATGTGGCAACAAGTGGTCGTCGGAACTTCCTTTCCTTATCCATATTGTTTGACACAGAAGTGGGTCATAACAAAAACTTAGTTCAGAGTTTGAAAAAACCTTTCTAAAATAATTATCCATGTTTCTCAATTTAAGTCTTCAATATTTTTAAACTAGCTTTTCCCCGCGGCTTCGCTCGCGTTAATTTTATGATATAGCTCGCGTTAATTTTATGATATAGATCTCGTTTGACAACAAAACAACCCATTGCACGACTTGTGGCGCCATCTGTTGGCCGATACAGCGCCATCTATAGTAAAAAAAATATTTTCCCATTGAAACGACAAGTTTCACTAGATAAAAAGTAGCCTATGTTGGGCTCTGTACCCCTAACAATATGTATGCAAATTTTCATAATGATCGGCTGCTTAGTCAAGCCGTGAAGGAATAACAAACAAATAGTAAGGATCTATTTGCCTCTACTCTATGCCCCAAAATAGTAAAGGAGGCAGTGTTATATTTTTTGTGGGCATTTTGATATAGCGAGAATTTAATTTTGAGGTTGCTACTCATTCATAGCATAGTGAATGTCGTATGTTCTTTCCAATAAAATAAAATATTTTTTTTACTATTTTTATTAATAATTTTACATTATGCATTTTGTTTTTGCTCTTCCTTAGCCATCGCTTGCTTCTGCTTCAAGCGACGTTGGCTTCTCTTCCGGTTCAGAGGCACGCTCCCAATCAGTCTACCTGTCTTCTGTAAAGCTGTCAACTTGGCCGTCTTGCTCTGTAAGTCAAAATCAAATATTTATATTCAAATAGGCCTATTATGAGCTCTTTCGAAACGTCACGGGCGGCGCTCCCATACCAGTGTTACTGAACAAATTGTAACATTTTAAAACATGTAATTCTAACATTATATTTATTGGATTGATTTCACGAAATACACAAAATCTGCGATAACTTCTAGAAATTTAGGGCTACGGGGTCAGACGAGGGCCCAAAAGGCGCAGAATTTATCGAGACACATTATAGCGTTGAAAGTTTGAAAATCGGTTAGCACTTTTGTTTTTTAAATCGAAAGTTTGGAAAAATAATGACATTATTATTACAATTTAATACATTTAACGACATTTAAGGTAGAGACAAACTGATCCCACGTACGCAACGTATGCAACGCATTATGATATCTTGACGCTTGAATTTGTTTGCTTAGAAACATACTTATCATACGCAACGCTGTCCCACGCGTCCCACGCAACGTTCGACCCGTCGATCCAGATCGGCGTGGGAGAGTGGAGGGGATATCAAACGCCATCCCACGCGTAAGATCGGTGTGTTTCTGGATCTTACGTATGTTACGCGTCAGTCGTGAATGAAACGCGTTGAGCACGTGGGACAAGTGTGCACACCAACTCTCCCACGTTGCATTGCATACGTTGCGTACGTGGGGTCAGTTTGTCGCTCACACACCTAACAGAATGTTTATAACGTACATTCGCTCATAACCGTCTAGCTACTATGGTACATTTTCAATGTACTAAGATTCTTGCGTACTGCGTAAGTCAGTGGATTTTTTTGCTTTCACACTAAATGTTACAAATTTGTTCAATAACATTATAATCGGTGTGGGACGCACCTTCATAATGTTTTCTTACTACCAGATCGTTTAGACGGCTGATTTGTACATACTAAAAAAGAACTGGCAAGAAACTTAACAGTTCTTTTAAAATGGTAATAAAAACATGAAACTGCAGTTTTAAATCATGAAAAAAGTGTAACACACTGGTCTACTGAAGGAAAAGTTTTATCTAAAGAATACCTACTTTATGAGGAGAAAAATGCATTACAATTTTTCCTCACCTTTGCTTCACTCTTGGTCATTTTGCCTTTCTTCTGCATAGTGTACAACACATTTATTCTCTTATTAGCAAACATTGAGTGGTGTTTGGACAGTGCCAACTGTGGACAATAATAGTATAAAGTTTTTTTTATACCACAAAGGTAGCAAACAAGCATTTTTTATATTACAAACAACGGTGGCAAACATGCATACGGCCGACCTGATGGTAAACCGTCACTGTAGCCTATAGACGCTTGCAATACGGGGTTATCACTCGCGCGTTGCCAACCCTAAATTTATTTCCAAAAAAAAGTATTTATGTATATTTCATGAGTCTAGTAACCATAGGACTATGGATACTAGATTGCTGCACTTGTACAAGCTTTGCTTAGTTTGGAACTAGATGGCGTTGTGTGATTTGGCCAAGAATATATTTAAAATATTTATTTATGAAATCAGAATCATTATAAATATCGATAAAATAATGTAATATGAAGGCAGGGCTAGGAAAACAAATTGATACAATGGTTTTCTGGAATTTTGTGGATTGTCTGTGAGAAATTGTGAATTATTTTATGTTTCATATTGTACTTTTATTTTTTCTTTGGTGCAATAAATATTTAATTCAGTCGTTTATTTGTATTATATCTTCTTTTACAGAAACCATGTCGCATCATGAAGACGACGAACCCAGAATTAAATTCTCTCACCACACATACATAACCAAAGGTCTGACACCCTCAGAATATCCGCACAGAGTGAGATTTTGTAAAGAAATCATAGAAAAATGTAAAGTTAATGGCTTCTATGAGAAAATTATATGGCAAAGTATCGCAAGCTTTGAGCCATCTGTAATGTATACACAAGATTCTGATTACGCTGTCGAATATACGCCTCTAATAGACAGTGATTTGAAAGTTAATGTATGGGTTGGGATTATGGGAAATAAAATACTAGGACCGTATGAAATTGAAGACGTAACATCAGAAACTTACTTAGAGTTTTTAAAGAACCTACCAAATTTATTGAACAATGCAATGGATGATATTTGGCTTCAATTAGAAGATGTGTCATATATTAATCAGAAAGTTAAAAAATACTTAAATGAAGTATATGCAGAGAGATTGATTGGTTCGTCTGGTGCTATAAAATGGCCAAAAAATTCTAGTGATTTGAATCCCGTTCATACGCTCATTTGGGGCACTGTTCAACATGAAGTTTATAAAGACGAATGTAGGAGTAAAGAAGAGATATTGGAGAGGATAAGAGAAGGAATAGAAAGTGTGAGAGGGATGGTCGAAAGTAGTCTTATCGATATTAAACAATACCATTTAAGTAGGTGTAAGGCGTGTATCCAGGCTAATGGGATGGACTATAAGTATTTGCTTTAATAATTTTGTATACTATTCTTGAATAAAAAATAATAATAAATGATTTTTACATTTCAAAGATCCCTTTGTTAGTAATACAACACCATAACCTATGTTAAGTTATAAAGAGAGTTAAATGTGTGGGACATGGAGATAAAACACCAGTACCATTGAATCGTGGCAACAGCAATGTGAAGCAAGGATAATGACATTGTAAGTCCGTAAAATGCCGCAGAAATTTAAAGCAAACTAAGTTCGTAAAAGTTTGATCACTGCGGAAGCCATGATAAATGATTTAGGATATCTACCCTAGAGTTCTTTTTCTTTACATTATTTATAAGAAAATAAAAAAAAATACAAGTATCAACTTGTTTTCAGAGGGTTGGCAATTAAAGATTTTTCATTAGTCATTTGAAATTAAGGGTTACCATTTGAAGATTTTTTAAATTTTCCGCTGTTTTCGAGTGACACGATTCGATTGCCAGACTATCAGTAATCGTACTAAATTATAAATGAGAAAGTGAGTTTGTATTCCTTCACGGCTTGACTAATCAGCCGATCTGTAGGGGTACATTTGCGCCCAACGTAGGCATCCCGTGAAAGTATATAATTTCAATGGAAAATATTTTTTCTACTGTAGAGGGCGCTTGTATGGGATGGGCTATCGGCCAACAGATGGCGCCACAAGTCGCGCTATGGGTTGTTTTGTTGTCAAACGAGATCTATGTCAAATTGTCTGGGGAAGGACCTCCACCTTACAGAAGATCGTAGCCAAATAGCATTGGTCTCGGCCATGTTGTGTTCCTACGGTGAGTAAGGTCTCCAGAGCTCCACTCGGGAGGGTTGGGGAGGGTTGGCAACGTGTGAGTTATACACTCGGTATTGCAAACGTCTATAGGCTATGGTGACGGCTTACCATCAGGCCGACCGTATGCTTGTTTTCCACCTGTGTGGTATAAAAAAATGACATAAAATTAACCGCGAGCAAAGCCGCGGGGAAAAGCTAGTATTCTATATTAATAAAATAATAATATTTGATAATTTTGTAATAAATAAATATTAATAGATAGTCTTAACTAATCGTTCTCAGTCTAGTTCATTCGCCATTTCTTTTTCCCAATAATGGTATATAGAATAGCTTATTTATTTATTTAATACAGAATAATAATAATGTACAACATTACTAGAGACTGTGCCTGTGAAAGCGTACTCACTAAATGATTTAATTTTTCATTATGCAAAATGTTTGTCTTCGGTCAAAGTCAATAATACTTTAGTCTATGGGCCTTTGGCACTGACCTCTATAATACAAGTACGCTGGACTAAATATTACCGAGGAAATGACAGTTGTTTTTTGTGCCGATTCAAAGCGCCCCGCTCGAGCGTCTCGGGTACTAAAATTGCAAGTGTCAAATGGGCGTTTTGTTGTTTGTGTGTTTTCATTATATAATTAATATAATTATTGGAATAGGGTTGTGAATATTCCATATCGATAATTTTCATCGGACGTGTACGCCACAGTGAGTAATCTATGTACGTCTTTCAAATACAAATTTATTGTCGCCAGATACATATTCAGTTTGATAAGCTGAAACAGATTGGCAAATACTATTTTCTAATTTAATGTAATTTGTACTATAAAAATAATGAACTGTATGTTGAATGTAGTTCTCATTCGGTATATTGAAGGATGCGTATACGTTACGACCGTTACGACCATTATTTATTGCACATTGCACGGCCCAACAATGACTTTCACGGTCAATTATCGATAAACGAATGTTTATCGAAGGATATGTCCCATCTCTATTATTAGTTCCATGGACGCTCACGCTGCTATCAGCGCCAAAATGGCGAAAATCAAATGGCTTCATTTTGAAATTGTTAATAAGAAGTCCAGCGTACTTTGTACTATAGAGGTCAGTGGCCTTTGGGCACTTAGATACGTCATTTGAGAGAATATTCCTTCACAGGCGCATTCTCCCATCGTGTTGTACATATTCTGTATTAAATATTAAATAAATAAGCTACCTACTCTACTTCTTCTTTGCTTTACCTCAAAAGTAGGTTCATTGTCCAGTTCAACATAGGCAATAGCACTTTTCTTCTCCTCAGTACGTTTTGGGATCCTTACATCCACTATGTGACGAGACAGATCAGAAAAATGTTGCATTATCTGAAATATTTTAACAGTTTACGAGTATTCGGGCACAGATGTTCTATTTCATTCACGTTCGGTGCGTACAGCCCCCTTCAAAAATAATACAGGGGCGTTTCACACCACAGTGCGAACCACTCGCGGTGCGAACCGCCCAACACCCCCTTTGGGGTGTATGTAACACGACAGATAAACAAGTGAACGACCTAAAAGAAAACAATAGGCTAGTTGCCGTAAAAAATGTAATTAGTCCGTCTTGTAGGGCACGTCCAAATCTGACGAATGCTCGCAAGCGGCGCGCGAGCTGCGCATTCGCCAGATTTGGACGCACCCTTAGATTATTCAAAAATAAGTGCAACTCATTTTTTCATTTGTAAAGACCAAAAATGACAAAGATATAGCCCATTAAAGTTACGTGTGACGTCACGCCGTGTGGCATTTTTTCGCACGGGGTGTTTCTTTCGTATTTTTCTTCTTTCTGATTAAATTCGTTAAGTTCCAAGACAGCTGTAGTTTCTCCCTCGGGACGTCAATAAGCTTCATTGCTTATTGTCAATCTGAGGTCGCCGCTGTTGATCCTGCCTTTACAGAAGACACAGCGGTGGGAACGTGTGGTGGGCTTGTCTCAAGTATTTCATATTTATTTATATTAGTAATATTTATTGGCATTACCTTTTCCTTATCTACATCCAAAGGCAAATTTCCAACAAAGACAACATATCTTTTCTTTCCTTTAACTTTTTTAACTTTGTCCAATGACTTCTTCTGTTCCTCGTTTACTTCTTTAATTTCTTTTTTCTCCTTTTTATTACTTGACACAGCTGTTTTTAGCATGTTATATAAAATTCTAATTTTCCTAAGTTCCGTATCAGTTAAGTTTTCAGAGCTTTTAAGTATAACTTGTATCCATTCATATATAACATCTGGTAATAAGGCATCTGAGGTACCTTTCAATTTATCTTTTAGGATTTGTCTCACTCTTCCTGTAAATATAAATAAATTAATTTAAGAGTGATAGGGCACAGCAGGTAATTCGCTCAAATCGGAGCAGCCCGTCTGGGGAAGGACCTCTACCTTACAGAAGATCGTAGCCAAAAAGCATTGGTCTCGCTCTGTTGTGTTCCTACGGTAAGAGCTCCACTTTCTACAGGGACGGCAACGAGCGAGTGATACCCCTCGTATTGCAAGCGTCCATAGGCTAAGGTGACTGCTTACCATCAGGCGGGGCGCATGCTAGTTTGCCACCTTAGTGATATAAACAAAAGTAGCCAGACAACCTAAGGAAAGTCAAAGCCGCTGGATGCAGGCTGCAGCCAACTAGCCATATTGGAAGCATTTGAGGGAAGCATAATGTCCGGCAGTGAAATTCTTTTGACTGAAATGAAAATAAATTTAGCCCCAAGCTATGCTCTGCTTGTTGCGAAAGTAATTTCCCACAATCTCGTCTGTCCTCACATGGTAGAGGTGGTGATCAGGCCGATTTTTAGTCAGTATGTCCTTGGGATACCTGCTGATTTCCTAAGAAGTAGGACATTATATTTTCTTGACTTACGGAAAAAAAGCATGAAGCCGTTTTGCTAACGGAGCAGGAGAATTTTTTATAAAATCGTTCGTGCAGCCCCGTTACATATGGTACAAAGGGTGACAAGACTGCTAGGTCAGAATGCCCCTGTTTAGTGGGGAGAGCTTATCGAAACGAATACCGTCGCTTTTGTGGATTCAGACAATGGACAGGTGATCAATGTGACATTATGTCAATCTTATTTGCAACCGTGTTGAAAACCCGCAATGATTGAACGATTGGCGTCTGTTTTAACATGTCGGTGCTCGGTATTGCGAACAGAGGGGGTTGCCGTCGCCAACACATGCAGTAACATATTTTCTTCTATTAGTTAATAAAAGCCTTACCTTTTTGATTGTTATTCATTGGTACACCAAGAAATTTGTTAACTAATGCCTCATCCTTCAGTACTGGATACTTGTCTTCAAATGATTTGCTTAACGGACCAGTGAGGCTGTGAATACCTATGACAAATAAACATAAATATATAAGGTAGGGAGAAAACACATATCAATTAGCTAGTCCCAAAGTAAGTTCGAAACTTGTGTTATGGGATACTAACTTAACAATACTATATTTTATAACTAATTATCCAAGACACAGGCCAAAAAAATTTTTTAATCTTGACACAGCCGGATTTTGAACCCGGGACAAACTTTCATAGGATTTATAAAGCAAGATAAATCTATTAATAGTAAAAGTTTTATAAATTTTTTGTTATTATTATTTTATTTCTTTACCTTCCTTCTTCATTGTCGTCTGATCAGCAGAACGTGTCGTTTTAGTTTTCTTAATTTTATTCCCTTTCTTAAGTTTTGCCTTTTTTATATTCGATGTCACTGTTTGTATAGGATTGTCTAAACTCGTGCTGGAAAAATGGAAAAAGTAAAACACACTGCTGGTGCGATAACTCTAAAAATATAGGGTTTCTCTTTGTATTCGTGACAAATGTAAGTTTATAGAAAAAAAAAATGCATTTTTCGTAAATACAAAGAGAAGGGCTACTATTTATAAATTACTAGCTGCTGGCTGTGTTACCCGCGTTTAATTTTATGCACAGCCTATCTATATCAGCATTCGCCCACAACGAGTGCGGTACTTGAAAGGCACGGTGGTCACGCGTTGCACGCACTCACATGCGCGCAGTGTGTGCAGACGTTCTTCTGTTCATGTAATGGTAGTAGGTGATTATAACGAGACGTTTGTATGGAGTGTCCGGTATGCCTAAGTACCAAATGTCATAAAAATTACAAACTTTCGGTCAAAGTCGCGTTACGGCGTTTTTCCACTACTCCGGCATCCGATTTTTATCGGTCCGGTAATTGCCGGTGCGATGTAGAAATTCATACTTTAGTATAAGTGCTTCTCCACTACTCCGGCATCAGGTTTTATGTCTAAAGTATGAATTTCTACATCGGACCAGCAATTACCGGACCGATAAAAATGGGATGCCGGAGTAGTGGAAAAACGCCCTTAGGGGCAAGGTATTAATAGAGGATAATAAGTAAGATCTGATGATTATTATTAGATATATTATTGTTTATAATATTCGGGAATTGCATTATTATGAATGCAATGAAGGATTGAGCTGCAATTTCATAAAACGTAAGAAAATTTTAATTTCGCGGGCCGAGCGGGAGCAACCACCATAAAGCAATTAAATTATGGGTCAGAGTCGCCTTAGGGTATGACTTACCTAGTTTTTTTCACCATGGTTTCGTTTTAAAAATACTTTACGACTCTGAAAGCATGAGATTTTTAGGTTAGTTTTTTGTTTTTATTAAAGCTATTCTTACAATTTCTTTCCTAAAATATACTTATATATTGAGTCAAGATATTATTATGCTAAATTACAGTCGTAAAGGGAATCATGCAATTTATTGATTGAAAATTACATTATTTTTATTTGATGAAAGTTCTATTAATGAATTGAATTTCGAACTTGTCATGTGTCTGTCACTATGACATTATTTTTTCTTCTTCTTTTCATAGGTTATCAACCATCCTTTAGATGTTCTAAAAACTTTTTAATCTATTTTAATTAACAAGTTCCTTTTCTTTTTTTTCTTGTAAGAGGTTGGCAAACGAGCTTGCGGGGTCACCTGATGTTAAGTAATCACCGCCACCCATGGAGCACACAGACACTGGGAGTTCCTGAGTCGCTGCCGGCCTTTTAAGTGCATTTTTCTAACTAGCGCCTGATAAATTTTATTAGTTATATCCACCCATAAATATACGTACGCAAAATACGAACAGGCGCCTAACAAAATCGCTCTGTAAATATTTTGCTATCATCTTTCTTCGCGGCGTTTTGACTCAGAGACAGTCGAGATATAATATGAATACGATGCTTTACTTTAATAACTTAGCTATTTTTACGTGACTTTGTCTTAAAGTTTCGTGCATAAAATAAGAATGCAGAAGACATAACAAAAAAGGGAGGAAATAATGAAAAAGGGAGGATTAGGCCTTCGGATCTCTCGCTCACTAAACGAAACGAATTGCAGTTTCACGAACATACCTACTTATATTTATTTATTTATTCATAATTGCACAATGTTACATCATTTTACAGACATAGGTATTACTTATTATACTTACTTACAATCTATAGGTACCTACATTATGCGAATCGTTTAAAGGTTTAAACCATTCATAATTTGACGTCATCATTTGATCATTGATCATCATCACAAATCACAAGACGATCATTAACCTTTCGCATCAGGACGCGATTACAATAAATATTTATTGCAAAAATAACTATTATATAGACATCAATATTTCTTTGATTACTTACTTACTACAGAATACCTATTTGCAAATTTGCACGATTTTCTCAAACTCATTTTTTAAAGATTCAAATATGGGTTTACTACTTGATTTCGAATGTCATGTGGCCGACGGCCGATTCCCCGAAGTCATAACTTGGATGTTCGAATCGCCGAAACTCCATATCATCGATGTACCACAACTTCGACTAGCCATTAGTTCGACGTCCATTTCACCGAAAAGCCATTGCAACGATAGTCCTATAATTCGAATGCTCGAAGTGCTAATATTTCCATAGTTAATGGTCATACCCACCGGACCAAAATGTATAAGATAGCAGTTTTTTTTACTATGGTCCCCATAGTAAGTAGAAGGTTATGCGTACTAGGAGTAACACGTTGTTGTACAGAAGAGTAAAAAAAGGAAGGATTGTTATAAAAATGGAATAAAAAGACAAACCAGCTTGGTTTAATCAACGTAACATTTATTATCAATAATCAACAATAGTCATATTTTTAATAATAAAAATATTCTAAGCATTAACTTCAAATGTAAATTAGGTGAAAAATAGAGATGATTAAAAAACTGCTGTCTCATACATTTTGGTCCGGTAGGTATGACCATTAACTATGGAAATATTAGCACTTCGAGCATTCGAATTATAGGACTATCGTTGCAATGGCTTTTCGGTGAAACGGACGTCGAACTAATGGCTAGTCGAAGTTGTGGTACATCGATGATATGGAGTTTCGGCGATTCGAACACTCGAGCTAATGACTTCGGGGAATCGGCCGTCGGCCACATGACATTCGAAATCAAGTAGTAAACCCTTCAAATATAGCTGTCACTTTCAAACCAAAGAAAAAAAAGTTGAGTAGCTTAGCTAGCTCCTAATACCTATTAAGTAGCATTACTTTTTTGTGAAATTCAAATAAAAATGCGTTTCAGAAATTGCCCCTACTCCACTGAAACTTAGATTTGCAAAACTGAAAATAATACTATGAAATTTATTTTTGAAAAAAAATCAATCACCTTCTCAATCTAGATAAAAGGTTCAGATGTAATTTTTTTTAATTCTTTCTTTTTTCTTTTAACTTAACAGCAAGCAAAGTTTGATATGGCAAAATGTCCCAACATTATGATGATGAAAATATGAATGGGAATGTTATTGCCGTGAGTGGCATAACGAAATTAAATCATCATAAAACCATTAAATATGCTAGAAAGTGTAAAAAATTCAGTTCTTAACAACATACAATAAATTCGTGTAGCAGTAAATTGTCAATCCGGCATGGCGTTGGTGCTTTGGCATTTGAGCCGTTAATCTAGTTTATAATAAACAGTTACATGCAAATATGAAAGTAACTCTATCTTTATATCAACCCATAATCATCCCACAGCAGGGATACGGGTTTCCCTTCAATCGAAGTGGATTAGAGCGTAATCTGTCATGCTGCTCCAATTCGAATTACTTATTTAAGGCCTGTGTTTTCATTCACGCCTTCTGAACGCTACAATAACTGCCAACCATCGACAACAGCCGGGGGCCGGGACCGAAGCGACCGCTTAACTCAACATGCTCTCCGAAGCACGGAGAAGCTTGAGATAAAAGAAACCCATCCAAATACTGGGTCGACGTAGCGTAATAGATTTTCATGTCAAACGCCTTCTCCATATCTTTACATCACTTAGTATACACATACTTAGTAAAAAAAAACTGCATCAAAATAGGATCAACCGTTTGGTTGCTACGATGCCACAGACAGATCCACAGATCCACAAATCCACAGATACACAAATACACACGTCAAACTTATAACACTCCTCTTTTTGCGTCGGGGGTTAAAAATGAAGTCGTTTCCCGCTGTCTGTCTGTCCCTAATCCGTATGTTTGCTTAGATCTTTATAACTTATACGGATTTTGATGCAGTTTTTTTAATAGTTAGAGTGATTCAAGAGGAAGGTTTATATGGAAAACTACATACAGAGATTTTTCAAAATTCCCACGGGAAAGCGGGATGCACGCAAACGCATCTTCATCAACCTTTTACATTAAAAAAAAACGCGGATTTCGCTAGTTCATGAATAATAAACTATGGAAGGGTCTCTGCCTGCCTAGCTGTGCGACAATTTTAGTCTAATAATAATAAAATAATAGTTAGGTATTTAATTTTATCAATAAACATTATTTCCTCTTTCTACAGAACCAGATAATCAGGGTGCCCACTTAATCTCGGATCTCTGTAAGCACACGCTTAGTTGCTAAATATGTTTCATAAAAAAAGGTTAACAGGCTGTTAGCTCTCATTGAAAAACAAACTTTATTGTTTAATATGAAAGGTTGATACCTACTTAGTTATGATACTCACTCAACCAACAAAAATTCCAAACGCGAGGCCAAAAACAATAAAAAGATATCGGCAAAGCTTGTTTACTTATCGATATGAGGCTTTCCTGCATGCCAAAGCTGCATATCGGCCGGAATCAGTGCAACGAAGCGAAAACTAACTGTATGAAAGTAATCGGCGTGAGCTGCTTGCAGCAAGATACTTCAGTAAGGCCGTAGTCGCGTAGCGGTCAAGGCTCCGTGGCAGACCGCTCTTGCCACTAAATAAAAAAAATAAAATAAAAAGCGCGCGCTTCCGCAACGTCAAAAAATCATAGATTAAAGACGAGATATTTTTTTTAAACTAAGTTAGGAGTTAATTAGGTTACAATAAAACTTTATTTAATCAACGTCTTTTAGTACGAATAACTGTTAAATCCTCAGTGCCGGTGGATAATGAGTTCGCTGTGATTGTGAGTCGTCTTGGTGCCCGTTAAACAGGTGAATATAAAATTGATTTCAATGCACCGTTGTGTGTAATGACCCTTATTTTGTTTTTGGTTGACATTACTTTTTTTAAATTACTTTTTATTACATGCCAGTTTATTTCATATTTGTATTTTTTTAATTATTACAAAACGGAACATAACATTTACACAGATGACAAAATACTTATTTAACGAATAAAAACTTTTTGATTATTATCTCGATTAATTATTTCTGTAGAGGTTTTTTCCTTTATCAGAAGTGAGGCGAGACGGGGGATAACGGCCCTGCAATCATAGGTTGTTGCTCTGCCTACCGCATGAGAAATAAAACCAGCTTGTTTGTAGATGAAAGCCTTAAGTCTAGCGTCTACGTTTTATGTGCTCCTTTCTATCTAATATAAGAGAAGGCATTGATCTCTATGTTATTTTTATTATCAAAACATAGAATTACACAAAAAAATACCTAAAGTTAATGATACACTAATGCTGTCACTCTCTAAGTAAAGAAGATAAAAAGAGATAAGTAAATAACTGTAAATATGTGGAACTAAGTTTAAGTTTTGATGGTCCTTGTAGTAAGTAGGTAAAAAAGCTTCGCTTATAATATATCATAATCAATACATATAATAAAATTGTATTTGGCAACTGGTAGCTGCCTGTACATAGAAGTTTATAAGAAAAACTATTTTAGGTCTTTATGAACTCAACAGAACCCAAAACAATGATTTTGGTTTGTCCTTCTTTGCCATAAAAAATACATTAATATTTTAACGAAACATTTCATAAATAAATACCTAAGTACTACACAAGATCACCGACAGACTATAATAAAAAAAAAACAACGCCAAACTATTTGCTGCGCCATTGCCGCATCTAACTAAAGTGAAACTTTTAACGTTCTATACAATTTAATAATTTCCTAACTGTACCATTATGATTCCAAATTATCTGATTAGAATAAACTAAGTTTCCATAGCCTGAGAGTCTGAGGGCCTCGTAACAACAACACTTAAAATCTAGTATCAATCTCAAGAGCAAGAGCAGATTATACAAAACATAAAACGAGAGAGTTAGTGCTATTTAAACCCACGAAACAGACGAATTAACAGTCAATCTATTTGTTAAATAAAAAAAATTCAAAATATAAAAAAAAAACTATCATTATCCACAATGACACCGTCCCTTTTTAAAAAACATTTTTTATTTTAATTATTTAGGCACTGGGTTTGCCATCCGCCTGTTGCGTAATCGAAAAAAAAAGTAAAACCTCTAATTGAATGACCATCGACAAACCATAGATTAAAAAAAAATATATAGAATCGGTCTGTGTACCGAATGTGGGTCAGTGAAAAGAAACATGGTCCCGTAAGAGCGCAGAGCGCGGTCAACCGCCTGATTTCGACGCCATGAAAGGTGCCGATGCCGCATTCTTTATTTGATATTTTATCATTTCGACATACATTCTTTATTCCTTTGGTATTATTAAATTCCTTATAACCTGTCTGGTCTTTTCCAATGTCAATTACTGTATTTTTTCAACTTTTAACAGTTGTTTAAAAAAACTAAAAACTATATTAAAGAAATTCTTCAACCTTTTAACACTCCCGTAGTAAGAAAAACACTGCAATGAGGTTTCTGTGTACCCAAAATACTTCCAGTTCCAGCGGTTCTACCACGTTTAATGGCAATATAAATGTGTTAAGCTAAGTAGTTGCCAGCCCTTGGTCACCTGTAGCACGGATTACTATCTCTTTAGATGAATTCCTGCAATGCATTTATCGACTTATCGTAGAGATATTTTGGTAAACATGAGAATTAATAGATGTCAGACATATTATGACAATCAATGTAGTTTTTTTTATGTCATATCTTATGGCACACAAACAGTTATTAGTTGATGCAAATAAAAAATAACTCTATATAGCTGCATTGATGCTTCACGCCTATATTCTTTGAGAGGTTATTCCCAGTGGAGGTGATCCATTATCCGCGTATTCTTTTTATAAATTTTAATGTACTGATACATTGTAACTAACGAGTGGAAGAAAAAATTGTTAAATGACAAAAATAGCCGTAACCGGTTTTCTTTCGCCATTTCTTTTGCCGGTGGCCATTTTGCTTGTGTCCGAAATGGTGGTAGTTTATAACGTAGTTTATTTTCTTTATATTCTACTAGTTTACAAGTTGTAAATGACAAGAAAAAGTGCCTGTGAAGGTCTAATTTTTGAATCATTTCATAAATGCTTTATGACTCCACCCACCATGCATACAGTAGCAGCTAAGCTCTACCACGCTAAAAACTGTATGTACCTACTTGAGTTTAAAGCGAAACTACTCATTAGGTAATCTACTAATATTATTTTGACGACCTCCGTGGCGTAATGGTTACCACGCCAGACCGCCACCCAGGAGGTCCCGGGTTCGATCCCCGGTTGGGTCATGATGAAAAACGAACTTTTTCTAATTGGCTTCGGGTCTTGGATGTTTATCTATATATGTATTTGTTATAAAATATAGTATCGTTGAGTTAGTATCCCATAACACAAGTTTCGAACTTACTTTGGGGCTAGCTCAATCTGTATGAATTGTCCCTATATATTTATTTATTACACTTCCGGACACTTGAATCGAGCCACCCAGCAGTTTCAACTTTGATTGCTGGTAACTTATCAAAAGTATATGATCAACGAAAAAGTTTTTATGCAATTTGGAAGCTGGTACACTTTACATTAATATGGTATACTTAATTCCAAATTTAAATTTCAATAACTTGATAAAATTACAATTTTAAGTGAAACTTGTCCTGTATAACCTTTCTCAAAGACAAGACTCTGGTTGAATTTTTGAAAAAAAAAGGAATTATTGGAAAAAAAAAATATTCATTAACTTGTATTGCCTCCGAGAGCGTTTATGATTGCAGTCATGCGATTTGGCATGGAGTTAATCAACGTCATTATGAAGTGTTGTGGAATGTTCTCCCATTCCTCCTCGATGGCAACTCTCAGCTCTTCCAAAGTTTGTGGTGCTGGTTGGTGAGCTCGAATACGCCTCTTTAATTCGTCCCATAGACGTTCGATGGGATTCATATCAGGGCTCCTTGCTGGCCATTCCATTGTCGTGATTCCAACATCATGAAGGTATGCCCTGACGATTCCTGCAGTGTGCGCTCTTGCATTATCATGCATAAAGATGAAGCCTTGGCCTACAAATCCAGCATATGGCATCACATGAGTCTCTAGGCAATGGTTAATGTATCGACGGGCATTTAGTGTTGGTAGACATGGTCCTGTCACAACCTCTAGCCCAGTTTTACCATCGGCAGATATTCCTCCCCAGACTATCCACGAGCTCCCGCCATAACTCACTCTCTCTTCAATACAACACTGAACAAAGCGCTCTCCCCGCCTTCGGTAGACCTTCCTCCTTCCATCATTACCATAAAGCATAATCTTAGTCTCATCAGTAAAGAGTACCTTGCTCCATTGGCGTTGAGTCCAATGCAAATGTTCGCGTGCAAACTGTAAGCGCGCCATTCGGTGAGCTCTTGTCAGTTTCGGCCCGTTGGCTGGCTTATGTGGGCTCAGACCACGTTCTTTAAGTCTTCGTCTAATCGTTCGCGCGGAAACAGCCACTCCATGAAAGTCTCTGTACTTGGATCTGTACAGAGGTGAGGTGACGATTTCGTAAACTGGTTGTCGCGATAAATCGATCCTGTCTTTCTGAAGTTACCCGAAATCGCGGTCTTCCTGGACGGCGCACGTATCCACCAGTGTCGAGGTATCGATGGTATACCCTTTGCACAGCAGAACGGCATAAAGCAAGCTGTGATGCTACATCGCGCTGACTTCGGCCCGACTGTAGAAGCGCCACAGCTTGCGCGGCTAGAAGAGG
The DNA here is from genome assembly GCA_905163395.2 of Endotricha flammealis. Classification (NCBI taxonomy): domain Eukaryota; kingdom Metazoa; phylum Arthropoda; class Insecta; order Lepidoptera; family Pyralidae; genus Endotricha; species Endotricha flammealis. The sequence continues at coordinate 4,737,782 of LR990883.1, forward strand.
CGGTGTATCCATAATTTTAACGTTTAAATGGCTCAAATTAAAAAAACAACAATTTTACGATGTCTTAATTTCAAAACAATTACGGTGAATTCAAAATTATGGAGTTAAAAAAAAAATTATGTTAATTTAGATCAACTTTTCTTTTCAAAAGAATGCACTAATTTGGATTTTGTTTCGTTTTTCCATTTGATAAATTCAAAATTGGAACAACAGCACTTCAAAATCATTATGAATATACCAGCATCAAAACTGCATAAAAACTTTTTGATTAACTTAAGAATATTTTTATGTTCTATGTCATTACACATAAAAATGTAGGGTGGCTCGATTCATGTGTCCGGAAGTGTATTATAAAGGCGAAAGTTATGAGTATGTTTGTCACTTCTTCACGCTCAAATGGCTGGGTCAATATTTATGATATTTAGTAGGTAGGTAGCTGAAACCTTAGATTAACGCATAGCATACCTTTTACCCCGAAAAGTACGCGATTCCCGTAGGATTTAATGAAAAGTCTGATATAGATGGCGCTGCTGTGCATAAATAAATACACGCAAAAAAAGTTGCGCGGGCTTCACTAGTTAACAATAGTCCTATCAGAAAAGTCTCCATAAAATCTAACCAATTCTATGGGAATTTTTAAACTTCCCATGGGAATATAAACAATGTTTGCTAGCGTAATCGATACTTTAATATTATAAATGCTAAACACAAGTCTGTAATCTTTTTTTTGTATTGTATTTCTTGTGTTCTAATGTTTACAGTCTGTGTGTTGCAAATAAAGCATATTCTATCTATCTATCTATCTTCTATCTATCTATCTATCTATCTAAATTGTGTTTGTTTGTTTTTCACTTTCACGTCGAAGGTAACGAACAGTAGTAACATGTTTTAATGTCTGGGAAGTGACATAGGCTACTTTTTATCTTGGAAAAAACATTTTATTCTTATCTTATATTTTAGGGATTTTCAAGGCAGGAGCGAATATTTTTCGAGTTTGCGTGTACCAACCTAGACCTCATCTTTGCTCAACATTAGGCAAGATTGAGGTCAAACGCACTCAAATCTAATATAAAATAAAACTCATGGGAAAAGGAAGGAAAAAGAAGCCTTCCGCTGCATGCGATAGTATGATTACGTCTACTAGCGACCACCGTCTTATTCCCACGGGAAAAAAGGACCACGCATGCAAACCTGCGAGTAACAGCTAGTACCATATAGATTTAGTATATACTAGCGTACCTATAGATCGGCTTTGGTTGATTAAGGCGAGACCAAAAACAAAATACACTAGTGTGCGTGGAATGTACATGTGTGCAAGCAAGATATATAATTTTGTGGATTTTCCTTTTTGTTTGAGTTACATCCAGGCACTGCACAGGTAACTATATTTAATCATGTCTAATTAACACCAAAACTACACTTAAAAATCATAAATTTTGTAAATATAAGTGGGATTTGTTTTAACATGACTGACGTTAGGACGATACAAGCCCATAGCGTGTATAGGAAAAATAGTCAAGTCTATCTATCTCGCTCTAACAAACGCGTATGCTATGATCTATCTCTTTTGCATTGCCAATCTTCTTACGCTAGTAAGTTATAATAAATCTATGGTACCGTATAAAAAGAGAAAGAAAAGTGCCACTCATCGTAAATGAAATTACTGTTTAACAGTTATTTTATCTGAGACCCGCATGCAACTGTTGTGCAATTATTATCATAATAAGCTATGTTTCCGTGTCGTAACATTGTACCATTTCTGTTATGGTGGTGTTATGGCATGTCCTACAGATTAAGGAACCACTAAAAATAAAACCACTTGACGGATTTTCACAAGTTGCTGTCGGATAGACATCCCGTGTATTTTGCATGTAAAAATTAACTAATTGGAAAAAAAAAAATAATTCAAAAATGGCCGTTACCGGTTTTCTTTCGCCATTTCTTTTACCAGTAGTTGTTGGCTTTGTTTCTGGAATGGTGGCAGAACTGGCAGTTTATAGAGTAGTTTTTATATAATGTACATTTTATACAATTACTAATCATTTAATTTCAAAGACTTAAACGACTAATTTGTGAAGGTGAGTAAATGATTTGAGTTTGGCATGTTATCTTATTTAGCACACACGGCTCTAAAGTTTGCAAAATCCCACGTAAAGTCGCATTGCAAAGCTTTTATTTAGCGACAAATCACACAGATTGAGCTAGCCACAAAGTAAGTTTGAAACTGTGTTATGGGATACTAACTCAACGTTACTATATTTTTGACTATGTTACGACAAACATCTAAGACCCAGGCCAATCAAAAAAGTTCGTTTTTCATCATGACCCGACCGGGATTCGAACCCGGGACCTCCTGGGTGTCTGGCATAGTAACCATTACGCCACGGAGGTCGTCAAAAGGATTATTTCTTCTATAATAAGCTGCGGAAATCAACAACTTAGTAGTTAAGGAGTGTCACTGAACCATAGCTATCGGGCGAAACCACGGGATGTAGTTAGTTTTAAACGGTCAGACGAGTTTTTTACGCCGTCAACTCATTACAACATCCTGTAGAGATTTCATTTTGTACACACCATATATACTATCTACTTTTTCTTATTGAGACTAGCGGACGTCCGCAATTTTACCCGCATGAGAATTTTCAAAAACTACAGTAAGTATATAACAATTTATATTTTAAACATTTTTGCGGGGCAGATACTATACAGCTGTCTTTTAACTCACAACAAAAATACTCGCGCGAACGACATCTTGACACGTCCAAAAGCAGTCGATACGATATTGAACAACGGATTGGTACGTCGCACTTTTTCCTAGCATTACTTCAAGAATGTGCATACGTTAGTTGGCTGTATTAAATTTTTATAGAGACGTCATTGCGCCATAATGTAATTAGTAAAAAATGTAATGTCATTCCTTGAACTGGGACATAGTATCCTTTATATACATCACGATGACATAGAAATTTTATGTATAGGATAATAAATAACCGAGAAATAAAAAATAAAAAAAAAATTAGATTTGTGAGTTATGCCTCAAGCCCCGGAGCCGTTTTACGCCTCTATCAAAATCTTAAAGCTCTTGAGCCATAAAGTATAGACAATTTAACACAAGTCAGTTCTAGGCACACATTTCAAAGGACCTCCATATGGATACACAACGTCACTATACGTCGCGTAGGGCGTAATTTCTAACAACAGTCTAGCTGCGTCACCGTGCGTTACATTCACGTATAGGTATTGACGTTAGTGTGTGAATTATATGTAACATCGAAGGTTTAATATACAACAAAACGTTTATATACGTTAAAATTTTGTATGGAGAAAATGTGCGCCATGGCATACTTACAGTTGAGAAAATACTCCGATGTTCGCGCGACAGTGTTAATCAGAAATTATATATAAAACCTTGGCCTAATATAAAAGAATAATTGACTAACCTGACTTTGCAGTGAATGATTCCCAATAATTCCCATGTAAGAATCTCAGCCGTGCCGTGCCACTAGATAATATCAGGCTTCACACACCTTGGATTTGCAGCCTCTAAAAAGTACAGATAAAAATATGTACTTATTTCGTATGTCAGGTGTGAGAATTAAGATTATGATTCAGATGGTATTGAGATAAGAGTATATGGTCAATTATTTGCAACAATACATAATTATGTTGTATTCATAACTTTAGATTGTTACGTTGTGTAAAGAATGAGTACTTTATTGTAAGTATATAATTTTATAATCAAGATACGGGACAAGTAAAGCACACATTCCCACCGCTGTGTCTCCTATATAGCCAGGATCACCAACGGCGACCTCAGGTTGACAATAAGCAATGACGCATATTGACGTCCCGGGGGAGAAGACTACAGCTGTCTTGGAACTCATAACGTGAAAATAAATTTGAAGTCAAGGGTCAAGTGTTATTAGTACATTATTAGCTATATATATAAATCTTTGTTTTTAGTTCGCTAAGTCACCTCATTCACAGGTAGACTGTAATACATGTAATTTTAGAACAAAACTAAGATACAGATCTTTATCCATTCAATTATATTCAATCATATGTACAGTTACACAAAAACGGATATAATTTATGTTAAATTATTCAATTGTTATTCTGTGGGTATAATTAATGATTGCCAAAAAAGCGTTTTACACGTACCAGAAATATTTATACCGATGAGGTACAGTAAAGCAATGAAACAGGTAACCAGAGTAGGCAAGTAAGAACAAAGACTTTGACGCTAATGTTTTCTGACATTGTTATGAAACATAGCATAATATAAATGTATCATGCGCTATCTCACTCACACGCAGAATGAAATGAGCGAAATAATGTGTGATTGAAATTTTAATTTTTTAAAGTTTAATGTAAAAAAAAAAACACATACCTACAGCTAATAAGGAGTTCCTGTCTGTCGCCATAAGTCGATTAATATTCAACACAACACTATTATATTTAAGAAAATATTGTATGAGTAGAATTTGTCATGATTCCTTTATATACTTACTAGCGAAACCCGCGCATCTTCGTTTGCGTGTATCCCGCTTTCCCGTGGGAATTTTGGAATGTATTATACATAAAAACCTTCCTCTTGAATCACTCTATCTATTTAAAAAACCGCATCAAAATCCGTTGCGTAATTTTAAAGATTTAAGCATACAAATGGACATAGGGACATAGGGACAGAGAAAGCGACTTTGTTTTATACTATGTAGTGATTAGTTTAATTATATACGCGAAAGTTTGTATGTATGTTTTTTTATGTTTGTTATTACGTTGAAGATTGCAAGTATATTTACAGGATACAAGTATATTACTTGGGGGGGTTGGGAGGGTTGGCAAAGATGAGTGATATCCACGCACGACCCACGGTACTGCAAGCGTCTATGGGCCACGGTGATGCTTACCATCAGGCGGGCCGTATGCTTGTTTGCCAAATTTATGGTATAAAAAAAAATAAAAAAAATAGTATGTAAATCAAAAAACGGCTGGGCAGATTTGCTTGATAGGTACTCAGATTTATTAACACATAGGATAGTTATTTTGCTGTATGTAAATAATCATTCTGGGAACGGGAACGATATGATTTCGCGTGTATCATTCCGGGAATGGGAGCAACTAGATTTTGCGGGTTAAAACGTCACGCATAGTATAAAATAAAAGAGTTTGTTTTTAAAAAGGATGTTAGGAACGTTAGCACTTATATCTCGATGGGTTAGGACGACTATTTATGAATCATTAAAACCCAGATTTCTAAATAAGATTAACAATAAAAAAACTACTAAATTGTACTCATTTTTTTGGATGTTAATCGTTTTACTGTATCGAATTTGATGGCACTATGTGGGCGTATAGGTATAAATCAAATTGAATTTTATGCGTATTAACATAAAATATTATTTCGATTGAGCATGGTGATTTCTGTGCCAGTTCATTGTGCTTTTATTTAATTGATCAGAAATTAAGATATCGCAAATAATGATATATTATACACAATAAAAAAAAGGGGAGCAATGTGTGTTACCAGTGATGACGTATGGATCCGAGACGTGGTCGCTCACTATGGGCCTCATAAGAAGGCTCGCGGTCACTCAGCGAGCCATGGAGAGGGCTATGCTCGGGGTTTCTCTACGAGATCGAATGAGACATGAGTAGATCCGTAGCAGAACCAAAATAACCGACATAGCCAAACGGATCAGCAAGCTGAAGTGGCAGTGGGCAGGGCACATAGCGCGCAGAACCGACGGCCGGTGGGGCAAGAGGGTTCTGGAATGGCGACCACGTACCGGAAAGCTCAGTGTAGGACGCCCACCTCCAAGGTGGTCCGACGACCTAAAGAAAGTCGCAGAAAGCCGCTGGATGCAGGCCGCTGCCAGCAGGTCCCATTGGAGGCGTTTGGGGGAGGCCTATGTCCAGCAGTGGACTTCTTGTGGCTGAGATGATGATGATGAAAAAAAGGGGCATTAAAAGATTTTTACAGGCGCGTTTAATACTGCCGATGTTGCGTCCATAGGCTACGGTGGCCGCTCACCATCAGTCGGGCCGTATGCCTGTTTGCCACTTTAGTGGTATAAAAAGTTTTACAGAGTAATCCGGTTTAAATGATGAGGAAAATCCTTTAATTTTAAATCATAGTTACGAACACTATATACTTGTCAATAATTGAAAAAAGTATGACAAGTTGTTATACTTTTTTTATAAGACTAGAGAAACACGCGCAACTTTGTATGCGTGTATCCCGCTTTCCCGTAGGAATTTCGGAAAATGTTTTCTTATCAGATGCCTACGTCATACAAAGATTACACCTTCCAAGTTTCAGGTCTCTACGATCAGCGGTTTAGGCTGTGCGTTGATTCTCAGTCAGGACCACAGAACACAGAAAGAACGAGAAATGTAATAAGACGGTTTTTGTACCGGAACCGATGTCGCCACTTGCACACACAGTTACATTTTAACACATTCATAGAATAATCTCCGACAGTCACACTCACACAAATCGTAAGCTCGTGATTTGTAGTTCGATTACGAACACAGAAGTAAGAAGTGTATTATAGTGACGGGCACCTAACGAAAAAGGGCGACAAGCATTATCGATAAGTTTACCTCTCGATATTTTACAATAACAATTTATTACAGACTACAACTATGAACTATAATACCTATTTAATTTTGAATAATAAAAAAAAAAAACCAAAGTTTTTGGTTTTTATTTATTTTATTTTTGGAAAATAGTAATTTTTAGTTTCAAACCAATTAAAAGAAAGAACTTAAAAAAAATGAGTACATAGTAACAAGCGATTTTTAAAAAACTAATCAAATGAGTTTTTAGGTGAGCTACCTTTCCCCTTGAGTTTGATCCAATATTTATGGAACTGGGACACCCTGTACAAGGAATGCACTGTAGCAAAAGTTTCAAATTATTATACTTTCAAAAATTAGAAATACAAAATTATCGATACTAAAATATTCTACTTTTGGCAGCACATGGCTTGTGCGACGGCCATTATTACTTTGATAGATCGCGGAAGCTACAAGCGGCGGTACCACGATATTTTCACAACATTGTAATTATCGTTACGTTTGCATTCCATTGTACGTGCATACCGCAAAACATTGAAAAACGCGGATCCAAAACAAGCAATGGACAATATTTTTAACGGAAGTATCGACTATGCCGTATATTGTTTAATGATTTCTATGCCTCAAAAATATTTCGTTAATTTGTCATTTATATAGAAAAATATTAAATAATTATACTAACCTATGATAAGTAACACCACTATTACTTGAATTTACCGTATCACTGCGATTTTTGCACGTAATTAAAGCACAAGCCGACATTTTTGTTGACATTGTCGTTGCAAGCGTTGTTTTGTGAATGACTTAGAACAATCAAGTTCCTGCACATTTGTGCAGAAAATGGCGTCATGCGCCCCGCCCACAAACCATATCTCTTGTATTCTGATATCTGTGGTCAGGACAAAGCATTTTCTATGTATAAAACTTTTTAGTACAATTTTGGCTCTTATGACATTGAACTTAAAAACGATACAAAGTCCAATATGTAAAGGTCGACCTGCTCTTGACAGTATTATTCAACCCTTCAACCAACCCATTCAACGCGGTGAGAAAGTGACCTGAAATTATATCTTTTAAAATACTAGAATAGAAGCAAAAACTTTTAAAATGTTATTTGGTCATCCATTCATATATTATTTAAAACAAAATGTTATTATAATAAAAAAACTATCGGGAAAGCTATGAAGCATTGTATTTAAAATATCCTACGACACGCGCTTGGCCGGTTTTTAAATATATTTTTTTGTTTTACGTGTAACCTTGTATTTTTTAATTAGGTATAGTTTGATGGGCTGATAATATACATATATCAATTCTCAAAGATCGTTTCCATCTTTCAATACTTCCAACTCCGATGAATTTCTTTCTGATTAAATTAATTGTGTGTTTCAAGACAACTGTGTCACCCCCGGGACGTCAATAAGCTTCATCGCCGTTATTGATCCTGGCTACACAGTGCCGCACAGGAGACAATTCGGTAGGAATGTGTGACTTCGTTTTTCATCATAACCCGACCGGCATTAGAACCCGGGACCTCCTGGGTGGCGGACCGGCATGGTAACCATTACGCTACGGAGGTCGTCGATTGATGACCTACTAATGCAGTGAAACAGTCTAGGATCACTTTTAGATCTTCCGATAACAATACAACACAGAAAAAACAATATACACGGCCAAACCAAAACCTAAGCCCACACTTTCTCAAGTAACCTTTCAATAACGGTCTCCCGTACAACTGACACACTTTGTCAAAAACAAACCTAACTTAAACAAAACAACGGAATTTCCACCCTACACACATACACATAAGGACCATAGACATTGTTACACGTTTGACATTTGCATTTTGAGGTTATGTTAAATTGTTAGGTTGGCACCATTGTCAATTTGTAGCGCGAATTGTATAATTTAATTTTCGTTTATTGTAGCGTGAAACTTAGAACTAATTATTTCTAGAATAGAATAAAACATAAGTTTAGGTGACATAAAATATTGTAGCGTGTACGTACATCATGTTTTGCTTATTAAAATAGGTGTGCAAAAATGATGATGATGAATTACAGTACATAATAATCCTAATTCATTTAAATTAACAATAGAAATTATTCTAGATTTTAATAATTTTTATCATTAATCTATTTGTACAATTTAGTCTTAAATTATTTGGGCAACCCTTGTATATCAGATATCGGGTAGTTTATTGAACAGTAACAGACATACGTTTTTTTATATACCACACAGGTGGCAAACAAGCATACGGTCGGCCTAATGGTAAGCCGTCACCGCAGCCTATAGACACTTGCGATACCGGTATCACTCACGCGTTGCCAACTCTCCCAAACCCCCCAAGTAGACCTCACTCACCGTAGGAACACAACATAGCCGAGACCAATGCTATTTGGCTATGATCTTCTGTAAGGTTGAGGTCCTTCCCAAGACGGGCTGCTCCGATTTGAGCGGATTATCCGCTGTGCCATACCTCTCTTACGCAGTTTATTTATTTATTTAATTATCTTTATTGACCACAAACACAAAATACTGATGCAACAGGCGGACTTAATTCTAAATGCATTCTCTACCATACAACTCTACCAGTCAACTCTACCAGTTTCGATTTTTCTATTTGTGGTGGACTATTGCCATTCCGCGAGGTAGGATCACTATATATACCAGCACACCACCGTGCTGTCTAATAGTAAAATACAAAGTAGGTAACAAGAGTAAGTAATTTGACGACCTCCGTAGCGTAATGGTTACCATGCCTGCCCGCCACCCAGGAGCTCCCGAGTTCGAATCCCGGTCGGGTCATGATGAAAAACGAACTTTTTCTGATTGGCCTCGGGTCTTGGATGTTTATCTAAGTTATAAATCATAGTATCGTTGAGTTAGTATCCCATAACACAAGTCTCGAACTTACTTTGGGGCTAGCTCAATCTGTGTGGTTTGTTTTATTTTATTTATTCAGGCACATCAACAGTGTAAACTCAAACATTTGCAATAACTTTTCAAAAAACCTTATTATAATACTGCGTACATCTATTACAGAATATGCACAATATTTCATTTATTACATTTTGTTTAACTAATTATGTATATATTTTGTATTTTAATTATATTTTAAACGAATGAAATTAATCCAAATATTAATAAATTTTGCATTTTAATATTTTGTATTTGATATTTATTTATTACTAACTGTTACCTGAGGCTTCGCCCGCGTAAAAATTACCCTATGTTGGGCTCTGTACCCCTGACAATATTAAACGAAATGATCGGCTGCTTAGTCAAGCCGTGAAGGAATAACAAACAAACTCACTTTCTCATTTATAATATTAGTATTATTTTAATGATTTGAGTTTTGATTTATTACTATTATAGAAGAATATGAATGTAGTTAATCGTGGGAATCGTATCGGCACTAACGGAAGACTGACTCAACCATTGGGGTCAATGCGTCAGAAAAGTCCGGTCTCGGATACTAACGGTGAGCGATAAGGATGCTGGGTAATGAGATGTAACTTTCTTTAATAAAACATTTTTATTTCGTACAAATTGATATTTAAACTCAGGGTTTTTTCCGATAATGAAACCTACAGAGTTTGTTATAAAACACTGATAGCTAGTTTCTGTAACGCATTTTAGTTAATGACACTTAAAATTATAGTTATCAAACTAATAAAGAAAAAGCGAGATAGCTTTCGACTTAACGTGGAATTAAAATTAATATGCATTTAAAAAAAAAACGCTAATAATGAAAGTATAGTTACTGTTATAACTTTGTTATATAGACTAGCTGTTACCCGCGGCTCCGCCCGCGTGGTCAAGGGAATATGTCAATATTTTTTCCCATGGGAATCTCTTTATCCCGTGGGAAAAAAGTAGCCTATGTCACTCTCCAGACCTTAAACTATCCCCAATAAAAAAATCATATCAATCCGTTCATTACTTTCGACGTGAAGGGAGGACAAACAAACAAACACACTATCACATTTATAATATTAGTACCTATGGATAAGTACATTTTTTTCTTCTTCAGTTTGAAAGTGACAGCTGTGATTTAATGCGTCATTAACTTAAAAAAAAAACATTTCAGAAACTATTTGACAAGTTGTAATATTGTACGCGTTGATGTCTTTTTTTGGATATTCCACTTTCTACCATCGAACTGCTCGTCACCGGCGGGGTCCAACCCGTCCAACCTCACACGCTAGAACCAAAATGGTCGCGTACTACGCGGTTTCAGAGCAGTTTTATCCCGCGAACGCTGAGGCTGTGGAATGAGATCCCCGCCGAGGTCTTTCCTTTAGACTGTAATATGGGGTTCAAAGACGATTTACTCGAAAACTATAAACTTTAGTAAAAATCGCAAACCAATAATAAGTGTTTAGATCATATTATGTAACCAATTCAATCATAAAAAACAAGTGTTAATTATAGAACAAAAATAGACGAAAGGCTTGCTTTTGCAATGAAAAATTTTCAAAGTCGATTTTCTCGAAAACCATTAACTTTAGCGAATAGACCAAAGGGTAAAAAGTGTTCAAGGTCATAAATAACCAATTCAATCATAAAAAAACCGGTTAAGTGCATGTTGGGCCACGCACAGTGTAGGGTTCCGTATTTGATGTGCTTTGCTTGCTTGCAAATGAATCCAATACCATATTTTATGACATTTGTAAGTTTTCATCAAAGAAATTTTATTTTATCAGTTTGTCGGCTATTACTCGGTAACTAGTAGAGCCTACTTAACCGTTATAGATTTCATAGAAGGTTCAGCATATGGACTACTACCATGATTTTTTTCAAATTTCTAAACAACAGACTTTCGGAGATAGAGGGGGACCACCGTGCCTAGCAGAAGTGAGAAAAACTATTACAGACGTGGCGCAAATACACATGCTCATTGACATAAATGTTTGGCCTTGCCAAGGATTCGAACCCGCGACCTTTGCGATAAAGTAGCCATGACTATTTACTCGCCGGCAATAATGTATGTTAAATATTTCGTCGGAGCCCCATCCGGGTCACAGCAGGAGTAACGGTCCCCTCGTTTTCCTAGCGTCGGCAATATGCACTTAACTTCAATTACGTTTCTTACAACATTGTTATTTTAATAACAAACTGTTGGAACATATCATACTTTATTTTTTTTATCTGATAGGTATTAAAAATAAGGAAATGTTTGTATTTTTATATTTTTTCTCAAAATGTTAACATTTTGGTAAAGTGAACTAAGGTTACGGGTCAAACACCAAGTAACCTTAGTTGTCTGTGTTGTTGGTATCGTCAGATAAGAATTTGCGGACTATTCGACAAGTATTTAAGATTGCGGCTTTTTGGGCTAATATGTGTATATTTTCAGGCAAGCCTAACAATTTTAAACTCTGGTGGTAAGATTTAGGGATTATCCCTGTACTCGAAAGCATCAGCGGAACAATGTATACTTTGTCGAGATTACAGATTCTTAAAACTTCTTCTTTTATTATTTATTTTATTATTTTATAGAATGAACTAAAACTAAAAATTCATTCACCCTTTGGGTTCTACACGCGGGTGACATATTATATTAAAATAATTGGGATCCTCACAATGCTAGACGCAATCAAAATGTATTTTTTTATACCACAAAGGTGGCAAACGGCCGGGCTGATGGTAACCCGTCACAGTAGCCTATAGACGCTTGCAATACCGGGGGTAAAACTTCCTCTTGGATCACTATCTATAAAAAAATGCATCAAAATCCATTGCGTAGTTTTATAGATTTAAGCGTATAGATGGACAGACAGACAGGGGAATCGACTTCATTTTAAACTATGTAAAGATACTAAGCACATCGCTAGCCCATCACCAAATGCTACCATTGGTTACATCAAACACTATTGTGCTTTATATAAACGTGTGCTACTGTACACATACTGTGGTTAGCGAGTCGGGAAGTGGTTTTACAGTTACAGAATCCTGCGATTCCAGTCCAACACGTTCAAGTTAGCGGGTAATAATGTAATTTAACTTTATGGAATTCCCGTTTACGATTGCTAATTAAACCATACTTTATGACGACCTCCGTGGCGTAACGGTTAACATGCCTGCCCGCCACCCAGGATCTCGGTTCGAATCCTGTTCGGATTTTTAATTTAATTCAATTATTTTTCTTTGAATATTATATTTTACAATAAAAATACTCTTGACATTTTAGAAAATCAATAATCAATGAAGACATTTGTCAGTTATAGAAAAAATTAAGAAAAAAGTATTTAAAAATCCGAACAAATCCCGGTCGGGTCATGATGTAAAACGAACTTTTTCTGATTGGCCTCGAGTCTTGGATGTTTATACAATGTATTTGTTATAAAATATAGTATCGTTGAGTTAGTATCCCATAACACAAGTTTCGAACTTACTTTGGGGCTAGCTCAATCTGTGTGATTTGTCCCCATATATTTAGCGTGATTTAACTTTATGGACTTCCCGTTTACGATTGCTGACACTAAACTAATTTAGTACCACAGCGGTAGGAACGGGAGTTTTATTAACTTTTAGATTCCGTTCGAATCACGCTCAACGTGTACGTACACTAAATTTGGAGTGGCAGAGCAATTATTACGAAATGGGCTAGCTCGACCGGGGAAGTACCACCCTCTCACAGAATATCGACGTGAAGCAGCAATGCGTTTCGTTCGGTGAGTGAGAGTTCCGGAAGCCCAACTCCTTCCCATCCCTTCTTTCCCCCCCTTCTTTCCCTTCCGGTCCTCCTTCCTTCCTCCAACTTCCTTGGTAGACGACGCATTGGTAGCGCCCTTGGTGTTACTGATGTCCATAGGCGGCGGTGACCGCTTTCCATCAGGTGGCCCGCTTGCTTGTTTGTCTACTATATGACATAAAAAAAAAAACTAAAAATATACATTTCCAGTGAAATTCAACATTTGAATTAGTTCGTCATATTTTTTTGTGGTATATATACCACTAAGGTGGCAAACAAGCGTACGGCTAGCCTGATGGTAAGCAGTCACCGTAGCCTATAGACGCTTACAATACCGGGGGTATCACTCGCGCGTTGCCGACCCTGTAGAAAGTGGAGCTCTGGAGACCTTACTCACCGTAGGAACACGACATGGCCGAGACCAATGCTATTTGGCTACGATCTTCTGTAATATAAGTCCTTCCCCAGACGGGCTGCGAAAGATGCGGAGCGGATTATGCGCTGTGCCCTACCTCTTGTTGTTACCTATGCCCCAGCTCATTATATTTTATTGTGGTAATTATTGCTTTATCTCATTAAAGTTATTTGTAATCAATTTATGTTTATTTCAATCCCGTTGTTAACGGCAACAACGGGATTTGGTTTCCGGGATAAAAACTATAGTATTTGCTAATCCAGTTTATAAACTGCCAGTAATGTACAGTCAGGAGCAGCCCCCTTACTTTTGAAGATAATTCCGCACGATGGCCATTGGATTGTTAATTTTAGGTACTCTTTACAGCAAAACTACCGCTAACTAAATGAAATCGGATTGTATGCTAACCAAATAGTTAGTAAAGTATAAAATTTCAATGGTACGAATTAGGATTTGCTGTTAATTTTGCATTTGAAATTATACAGAATTTTAATTAGAACCGCGATTGAGATGCAGAGTAACCTAGCAGGTCCACCTTTACATATTGGACTTTGTTCTATGTAATAAGAGCCAAAATTGTACTGCAAATTGTACTGTAAAACTCGACGTGCACCTGACTGTACGAAATTTCAAGCAAATGTTGAAAGAGGAGGCCTATTTGGGCCTAAAATTTTGTTATAATGTACTAGATATGTAAGTACTCTAAATAATTGTATTAATATTTATTTTATTGGTAAAATACATGACATTAAATGACAACATGAAATTAAATAAAATTAATTAAAACTAAACTTACAATAAAAACTAAAACTAAGCATTAAAAAGGCATGGTCCCTGTGGCAAATGTGGGTGTCCAAAATGCTAGCAGCGTTACCTAATAATTGTATGCTTTTAGTGTCCAAAGAAACGTTTTTCCTTCTTTCTTTCTTTCAAATATGTCCAGTAGTTTTTGCGTGAAGAAATAACAAAATATCCTAACAATCTTTTGCGTTTCTAATATTAGTAGGATTATTCATAGATGAATCTTGACCATTTCTTGTTAATTATATAACGTAAAGAGATGCAGATGACACATGCAACCTGTTGGACCATGAGTCATGTTTGGTTCATAAAAGCCTTGCTTTAGTAATCTCACTCAGTCGATAACAGAACTTTCTTTTGGAAAGTTGGGTGAGACTGACTTTTTTTTTTTAAATTCAAAATTCAAAACTTTTATTCAGAGAATAGGTTTTCACAAACACGTTCTCTTGTCAGAGTATACAGTAATAAATTATTTGTATAAATTAATCTACTCTATAAACTACTACCATTTCGGAAACAAAAGCAAAATGACCACTGGTAAAAAGAAATGGCGAAAGAAAACCAGTTACGGCCTTTTTTGTCATTTAAAAATATATCGTACTTTTCTTTTTTCTTTTCTTTTTCAACATAGAATTTAAAACTAGGTACATACATACAACATTACGTACGCGGAATGTCAATAAATAATTATTAAAAAAATATATTATGAAACACCCAGACTCTGGTAAATAAAGTCTTGACAAACAGACAGACAGACGGACAACAAAATGATCATATAAGGTTTTCGTTTTTCCTTTTGATATACGAGACCCTAAAAACAAAAGCCAGCATTGCGTAGAGTTGATTTATTATTTACGAGCTGTTACCCGCGACTTCGTCCGCGTGAAATGTTAAAATAAGGAGAACTCCTTTTCCTGATTCCTCATTTAAATGAAACAAAGCCTATATTCTGCTATATCCCGAGCTCTATCTTTCGGTGAAAACAGCATTAAAATCCCTTCAGTAACGTAGAAGATGTGCGCGTTCAAACAGACAGACAGACAGACAAAAAAATACAAAAAAAATTTTTTTGCTTTTATTACCTTACTCTAACTGTTCCCTCTCCATTTTTGCCAAATATGTCCAATGTACAGACATATCGGGGTCTACTGTTTTGTTGTATGTATAGATAGATATAGATAGATTTCTTTCTTACAATTCATGGAAAACTTAAAGAAAAAGAAATTCTACACAATAAAATAAAATCCACATAGCGCCAACTGGTCCCAAAGTTAGCTATGCTTAACCTGAGACCAATCACATACCACGCACCAATTGAGTAAATCATTTAAATGATAAATTAGGACAATACGATACTTGGACTAAGTACTCTGCCGAAATTATTTTTAAATCCACTTCACTCACAGAGCTCCACTTGGGTGGGTTGGGAACTTGGGAGGGTTGGCAACGCGTGAGTGATACCCCCGGTATTGCAAGTGTCTATAGGCTACGGTGATGCGTACCATCAGGCGGGCCGTTGTTTGCCAACTTTATAGCACAAAAAAGGCCGCAACTGGTTTTCTTTCGCCATTTCTTTTACCAGTGATCAATTTGCTTTTGTTTTTAGAGTAGATTTGTACAAATCATTTATTACGGTATACACAAAACACCATATAAAATACTATTCTCTTTGAATATTTGATTAAAAATATATTTCTTTTTTGTTGCAGACACACATTTCAAGGCAGTAAAAATGCAGTTGTCATAGCAGTGATTGAAAAAGAGAGAAAATGGGCCCCCCTCTTAGCACGTGGCCTTACAGCCTGGACAATAGTGTCAGTGATGTGTCGTGTGATAAAAAACAAAAAAAGTGTTATTTAGTTAATTTAACAGACAATTTTCGATTGTTATTTTTGAATTTTACATTTGCCCTATTAATTTTTCAAGTGTTGTTAAGTTTGAATTACGTTACGGCCGGTCCGGTTATACTTAATTTGGATTATTTGCAAGGTAAATATATTTTGATTATACGTTTTTATCAAGACAGGCATGGTGGTCGCAATCCTTTGTGACAACCTCCTTGGTTAATAATAATAATAAATTGATTTATATTTATTTAGCAACAGTCAATAAATTGCACGGGCTCAGACTAACATACATATTTCATTTATATAACTTAGAACTATTGACACGTAATGTCGGCGACGTGTAGTGCGTGGTCTCCGCTGGTAATCGTCCTCGGAATACGACTCTTTGCGGCCAGAAATCCTCCTTCATGAAGGTGTCGAGATGGTGGGTCGGCAGGCACCCGCACAATTCCTTTGTGGTGCGTTAAAATTTATAGTTACCATGCCGGACCGCCCCTCAGGAGGTCCCGGGTTCCTCGGGTCATGATGAAAAACGAACTTTTTCGGATTGGTCTGTTTGTGGGTCTTGGACATTTTATCTATATTATGTATTTGTTATAAAATATAGTATCGTATCCCATAACACAAGTCTCGAACTTACTTTGGGGCAAGCTCAATCTGTATGATTTGTCCCTATATATTTATTTATTTTTGTGTGCATCAACATGTCTGTTTGCCTTGTTCTGGATGTTTTATTTAATTTTATACCACAAAGGTGGCAAACAAGCTTGCGGCCCGCCTGATGGTAAGCGGTCACCGCAGCCTATGGATGCTTGCAACACCGGGGGGCATCACTCGCGCGTTGCCGACCCTGTAAAAATCTTTTAATGCCCTTTTTGAAGAACCCCATATTATAGTCTAAAGGAAAGACCTCGGCGGGGATCTCATTCCACAGCCTCAGTGTTCGCGGGAGGAAACTGCAATTCTATGTAAAATAAGTATTTATTTACAAAAGAAAAGTATTTAAACCCTGTTTTCCTAACTTGACAAATGTAGTAAACAATCTTAGCACGTCTTTTTAACGAAAATAGGCAATTAAAATTATCATTCACACCCAAATAATAATAATATAGTTCGAAATGGCATTTAACACAACACTCTTAGTATTCTGGCAATTTGTCGATTTTACACATGGATAATTGCATAAAAAGACACGTTAAGATTGTTTACTTTATGGGTCAAGTTAAGGAAAACAGGCTAGAAGTATATCAGCAATCTAGTACCTATAATACAAGCTTGGTTGCTTAGTTTGGGACTAGACGGCGTTGTGTGATACACCCAAGAATATTTTATTTTATTTCTAGCTTTTTTGCCTGCGACTTCGTCCGCGTGAAGTTCCGTACTCGTTCCCGTGGGAACCACATTGAATTTCGGAAAAAGCTATAGCCTATGTCACTCCTTGATAATGTAGCTTTCTACTGGTGAAAGAATTTTTGAAATCGGTCCCGTAGTTTCGGAGCCCATTCAATGCAAACAAACAAACAAACAAACAATCAAATCTTTCCTCTTTAAAATATTAGTATAGAAGTATAGATTATCTATCATATTTATCATATGCTAGCTGCCCGGCCCGGCTTCGCCCGGGTACTGTTTCGTTTTTTTTTCAATCTTTCTGAGAGATTTTCTTAATATTTTTTTCCGTAAGAACCTTGTACAGAGTATTAGAAAACTACAAAAAAAAAATCAGCCAAATCGGTTTCATGTTATGTCGTGACAACGGAAAACGGGTTTCATTTTTATATATATAGATTACCCATAATTATCACATTCTGCAGTAGTATAAAATCGCGGGCATTAGTTAGTTACTACATAGTATAACACGAAGTCTTCCCGTTGTCTGTCCCTATGTTAGTCCCTATGTTGATTAGATCTTTAAAACTACGCAACTTTTGATGCATGTTTAATAAGTAGATAGATAAAATATGCTTTATTTGCAAATCACAATAATATAATACAACAACAAGACAACTTACAGACTAGTAAGATTGCAACAAGGCGGCCTTAATGCTAAAAGCAATATTTTAGATAATAAATATAAATATATAGGGACAATTCATACAGATTGAGCTAGCCCCAAGTAAGTTCGAAACTTGTGTTATGGGATACTAACTCAACGATATTATATTTTATAACAAATACATATATAGATAAACATCCAAGACCCGAGGCCAAAAAGAATAAGTTCGTATTTTCATCATGACCCGACCGGGGATCTAACCCGGGACCTCCTGGGTGGCGGTCTGGCGTGGCAACCACGCCACGGAGGTCGTCAAATATATAGTGACTCAACAGCAAGGTTATGTGTACAATACATACAAGGATTTCCCAAAATTCCCACGGGAAAGCGAACAGGGATACACGCAAACGAAGCTGCGCCGGTTTCGCTAGTCGTGTACCTACTAAAAGTTTCTCATCGTAAATCCACCGCTATGTCACGTATTAAATAAAATAACACAATTTAATTCAGTTACAAGTGAATTATTTCATTTTTTTATGTTTTTAACGGTTTCATTCGCCGTGTTAACTTTGTTTACTTAAAAAAACGGGCAATTTTTTTTTATACAAGTAAGGTGGCAAACAGGCATGCGGCACGCCTGATATTAAGCAGTCACCGTAGCTTAAGGACGCTTGCAATACCAGGGGTATCACTCGCGTGTTGCCGACCCTGTAGAAAGTGGAGCTCCGGAGATCTTACTCACCGAAGGAACACATGGCCGAGACCAATGCTATTTGGATATGATCTTCTATAAGGTCATAGAATATGGCATTGTACTCTTCTGCAAGCTAGCAATGCGTAACAAATACTATCCTATATTCCTTATTTTAATTATATTATAGAATCCTATATTGTGCGTAGCCCGACATGACAAGAGAGGTACGGCACAGCGGATAATCCGCTCAAATCGTAGCAGTCCATAGCTCTTCTTATTAAGAACTAGCTGACCCGTGCCCACTTCGTTGGGCATAATGTTAATAATCCTTTTTTAGTACAGGCGTTCGTAAGAAACGCTTTCATTCGACCGGTTTTTCTCCGATTCACTTTGCAAAACCGACTACCACGTAAAAGCCTTTTTATTTTCCGGTTTTTTATATAACCTATGACACTCAGCAATAATGTGGCTTTCTATTGGTGAAAGAATTTTTAAAATCGGTTCAGTAGATCCCGAGATTACCCCTTACAATTTAACAAATACACAAACTTTACTTCTTTATAATATTAGTATAGATTAGTATAGATATCCACGATGCATTTTTTTCCCTGTAAACGTGCATTATGCACATTCATAATGACAAGAGCCAATATTTATAATTTATATGATGATATATGATGATTATTCAGTAGATATATTGTATTTTGTTGTCGCCAAACCAATTTTTCATGAAAGTTCTATCAATGATTGCAATGCAATTTGTAAAAACCCCCAAAAAATTTGAATTTCCCGCGTCCGTTTTTTCGTATATCAGAATGAAAAAGGCTTTATCCGTCGATATTTTTTTAACCACAAATACAATTCCACGCGGGCAAAGCCGTGGGCACAGCTAGTAGATAATATAACCACAAAAAAGTATCTTATCTGTCTCGTAAAAGTATGTTATCTGTCTCGTAGTAGTTTTTTCAAAATGAATTACTTTAAGTTATACTTTTAAACAAAATAGGCTCCGAAACTACTGGACCGATTTTAAATTTTTTTTCACCAGTATAAAGCTACATTATCAGGGAGTGACATAGGCTATAGCTTTTCCCGAAATTCAATGTGGTTCCCACGAGAACGGGTCTGGATCACGCGGGCGAAGTTGTTGGCAAAAAAGCTAGTAAATTATAGATAAATTCTACACAATTCAGCGCCGCCTGGTACCAAATTAAACTAGACTTAAACTAACTGTGTTATGGGTACCAGACAACAGACATATTATTGTAATATATACTTTTAATACATAGAAAACAGACTCGAGACAAAACACAAGTGCCATCACATAAAATAAACAAACAAATCATTTTTATTTCTCTCCAGTTTTAACATTACAAAGCATTAAAATTACACAGTAATTATTAAAATTTTAATACAAAAAATATTATATATTGTCTGTTATGATGTCGTTTTGATGTCAACTTGACAATACAGACTATTTCGTATTAATGCTCTCCGAAATACCATTTAAAAAACCTTGTAAGTATGTATTATAATATCTGTGCTGTGTCAACTCGGGATCAACATCATATTGACATCAAAACAACATCATCTTTTGTAAGCATAAAGGCGCTGTCCCACTGCTGCGCACGAAGAGGCTACGCACGTGTGTTAAGCTTTGCTTTGCAAGAGGATGTACGTGATTGTTTCCACTGCAACCCACGGACACGTTAACCATCAAGTGACGTCATTGATACACGCGTGGCTTGCTCAACATAGCTCAACGCTGTCAACGCCATGCACGCAGTGAATGCGGTACACAGCTTGTTCCACAAAGCCTGCACATCGCTGCGCACGCTGTGCACGAACACGTGGGCCACGTGGCACATTACAAACCAAAAACTATGACAATCAATGCGTAGCCTCTCCGTGCGCCGTGGTGGGCCACGCTACAGCTGTACGTAGTCGTGGTTTTGTATTCGTGTATAGCTTGTACTGCAGTGGAAACGTAGACCCACGTAGTCATCCACGCAGCTGTAATGTGCCACGTGGCCCACGTGTTCGTGCGCAGCGTGCGCAGCGGTGGAACCGCGCCTTAATAATTGCCCCAGTGGCAACCAAGTGTCCATCCGAAACAATGAAACACGCAGTCCTGTCATAAAGACTTTACTAGTTACACGGGTTCATAATTGGTTAGAATTCAACGAAACGTCATCAGTCCGTATTTTCGGAATTTACTTTCTTGGTAGGGCTGTTCCTATTATATATATACCCTATTTAAAAACAAATAAATAAATTGTATTGTATTGTATTGTATTGTTCCTACGAGCGGAAATCGAACTCGCGCCTTCTGGTTTAGAAGGATTACTTACTACCTGTACGGTCCAACCGTGCATTCTGATAGCTCAGCAATTTAGTGCGCTAAGTTCACCGCGGATAATGTTAATTTAGCCTTTTAATATTTTTTACTTAATTAGTATATTCATGTATATAGTTAATATATTAATATATATAGGGACATTCATACAGATTGAGCTAGCCCCAAAGTAAGTTCGAAACTTGTGTTATGGGATCTAACTCAACGATATTATATTTTATAACAAATACATTATATAGATAAACATCCAAGACCCGAGGCCAATGAGAAAAAGTTCGTTTTTCATCATGACCCGACCGGGGATCGAACCCGGGACCTCCTGGGTGGCGGTCTGGTGAAATTATAAACTAGCTTTTCCTCGCGGCTTCGCTCGCGTTAATTTTATGACATAGATCTCGTTTGATAACAAAACAACCCATAGCGCAACTTGTGGCGCCATCTGCTGGCCGATACAGCGCCCTCTATAGTAGAAAAAATATTTTCCCATAGGAACGACATACTTTCACGGGATAAAAAGTAGCCTATGTTGGGCTCTGTACCCCTTACAATATATATACAAATTTTCATAATGATCGGCTGATTAGTTAAGCCGTGAAGGAATAACAAACAAAAAAACTCACTTTCTCATTTATTATATTAGTAAGGTTTTTAAGCAATCACTACATAGTATAAAACAAAGTCGCTTTTTCTGTCCCTATGTCCCTTTGTCCCTTTGTCCCTTTGTCCCTTTGTATGCTTAAATCTTTAAAACTACGCAACGGATTTTGATGCGGTTTTCACCAACGGATAGCCTGGTTCATGAGGAAGGTTTATGTATAAAATTTGTCAGGATTTTATGTAAATTGGCTGAAATATAAAGATTATTGTTGGGAGTGTCGGAAAAAATCAACCGCTTGGGAGCTGTCGACGAAAACGCTGGCTAAACCCTTTGAGATATAACAAAACAAAAATTATAGGATATTCCTCTTATTTAGGTCTCCAAAAAAGTCCGCGATAGCATATATTTATCGTATACGGATAACTTACTATAAAATAAAAAGCGATTTCCGAGTAATAATGCGGAAATAGCGCCATCTAGCGTAGAATAGAAAGAACTTGAATTGGAAACCGATTTTGACGTATACAATATTAATCCTTATCCAGTTAACTACGTTAGTTACCTTAAGTATTTCATGTACATTATTATAATCTTTACATCATATTATTTAAATAAATACTTTAGAAGTTATAGCAAAAAATTTACGCGCTTGCCGAAATTAGTTCAAGTTCTTTCTATTCTACGCTAGATGGCGCTATTCAAAAGCATCGCGCTATGGTTACGTTTTCATTAAATTATAAATATCGCGCGAAAATTAAAGCACTTTAAATCTATTACGCTAGGCGCTGTTTAAAAATAAAATTATAGATACTTACATACTTTTAATTTGTTTATGCTTCACAATTTGAATTATTTAAAGTTAATATTAAGGGTGCATTTTATTTGTTTCGTGTTATAATTTTTGATACAATTTATTGTAAATAGATAGATATAGATAGACACTTACATACTCGCTTCAATTTAGTCCTTTGTTTGGGCTTATTTTAACATCTGTCGCATTTTTTATTGGTTTCGTGTTGATTTATGTTATCTTTGAGTTTTTTTTTTAATTATAGATACTTACATACTTTTAATTTGTTTATGCTTCACAATTTGAATTATTTAAAGTTAATATTAAGGGTGCATTTTATTTGTTTCGTGTTAAAATTTTTGATACAATTGATTGTAAATAGATAGATATAGATAGACACTTACATACTCGCTTCAATTTAGTCCTTTGTTTGGGCTTATTTTAACATCTGTCGCATTTTTTAATGGTTTCGTGTTGATTTATGTTATCTTTGAGTTTTTTTTTAATTGACAGATTATAACAATTATTTAAGTTTAATTAGCAATATAAAGTACCTATTTCATGACAATTTAATCATGCCTCGACGAAAGTCTAATATAGGACGCAGTACATCTTCTGCCAAAAGAATTCGTTTGAGTCGAAGCAACGAAAATGATCAAGAGAGGGATGTTCGTTTATCGTTGGACCGTGAAAGGCATGTTTCGCAAAGAGCGCGAGAATCGTCGGTGGATCGCACAGTTCGTTTATCGTTGGATTGTGAAAGGCATGTTTCCCAAAGAGCCCGAGAATCGTCGGTGGATCGCACAGTTCGTTTATCGTTGGATTGTGAAAGGCATGTTTCCCAAAGAGCCCGAGAATCGTCGGTGGATCGCACAGTTCGTTTATCGTTGGATTGTGAAAGGCATGTTTCCCAAAGAGCCCGAGAATCGTCGGTGGATCGCACAGTTCGTTTATCGTTGGACTGTGAAAGGCATGTTTCCCAAAGAGCGCGAGAATCGTCGGTGGATCGCACAGTTCGTTTATCGTTGGACTGTGAAAGGCATGTTTCCCAAAGAGCGCGAGAATCGTCGATGGATCGCACAGTTCGTTTATCGTTGGACTGTGAAAGGCATGTTTCCCAAAGAGCGCGAGAATCGTCGATGGATCGCACAGTTCGTTTATCGTTGGACTGTGAGAGGCATGTTTCCCAAAGAGCGCGAGAATCGTCGGTGGATCGCACAGTTCGTTTATCGTTGGACTGTGAAAGGCATGTTTCCCAAAGAGCGCGAGAATCGTCGGTGGATCGCACAGTTCGTTTATCGTTGGACTGTGAAAGGCATGTTTCCCAAAGAGCGCGAGAATCGTCGGTGGATCGCACAGTTCGTTTATCGTTGGACTGTGAGAGGCATGTTTCCCAAAGAGCGCGAGAATCGTCGGTGGATCGCACGCACAGTTCGTTTAGCGTTGGACAATGATAGACATAACGCTCAAAGAGACAGAAACGCCCGAAGATAGACAACTCCGCTTACGTAACGACCGTATTCGTTGCTGGAATCGACTTAACTACTCAATGTTTTTCACATGGACAGTTGTATGTTGCCCTGTCACGTTCACGTGTAACATCAAAAAAAAAATATATGTTTGTTTTTACACGAAATGACGCAGAAGTTGTCAATGTGGTATATAAAGAAATATTTTAGTATGTTAAAAAACAAACTAAAATATTTATTTATATATGTAAGTATACGACTGTTTAACACAGGCAGATAGTTATAACCCGTGCGAAGCCGGGCCGGGCCGCTAGTTAATTAATATAGTACAGTCACGTACAGTTTTCGACATATATCACGGCGGCGGCCGCGTACCTACTCCCGCTTATCAATATCATTATCATTTACTTTGTATCATTTAAACTAAGTTCTCAGTGAATAAATTAGTTACTTAAATCAATTTTATCTATCACTAGCTTTTTTGCCCGCGACTTCGTCCGCGTGAAGTTCCAGACCCGTTCCCGTGGGAACCACATTCAATTTCGGGAAAAGCTGTAGCCTATGTCACTCTCTGATATTGTAGCTTTCTACTGGTGAAAGAATTTTTGAAATCGGTCCAGTAGTTTCGGAGCCTATTCAATGCAAACAAACAAACAATCAAATCTTTCCTCTCTATAATATTAGTATAGATTTATCAATCAATAAAAAGTGTCCCGTACACTACCGGGCTGTTACTTTAGTTTTTGTTTTTCTTGGCTGTAGTTTTTAGTTTTTAATGTTCTTTTTTTGTTTTACTTCGTGTTACTTTAGTTAACGACATCCTTAGTGAGTCACTTTGTAAAAGTAACAAGCGTATTGTCTCCTTGACTTTCACTTTGTGTCCGAGTTCAGTGGGTCAAACACCTTACTTCCCTTCAATGTTCGAGTCCGATCAATGATGAATAAAGTGATTCCTTTTTACATTATGTTTTTTTTTTTAATTTAGAGTGATTAAGAGGTTGCACAAGCGCATTTAAAATTTAATCAAATATTTTTATTTAAATACGCCTAATAAAAGCTCTTTCGAATCGTCACAATTTTTTTCTACCTCTTCAGACGGCAGATTTGTGCAAAGAAGAACTGTAAAGAAACTTAGCACTTTCTTTTTTAAAATGGTACATAATAATAAGTTACAAAATGTTACAATAAAATGACAGAAAAATTAAAAAAAAATCTGCAATAGATCATGAAAAAAAAATTAAAAATAATAATAAATTTTAAAAATCTTTCAGTCTCCAGATAAGCTGCAGATACCTTAACTGTCAGACAAATTATCTGTCTCTGTCAGATTGGGCTATACAAGAATTTTTGTAAAAAGGACCATCATTTCATTTTTGTAGTTACTATATAAATCAATAGATGGCGCTAAAACATATTCCCAATATAAAGATGGTTAAATGTATGCAATTCTGAATCACGCTATTGAAGTTTTTTTGTTAACAAGGTATATATACAATATTTTTGCACTAGTAAGTGTACTTGCTTCGGCAGTACATATACTAAAATTGGAACGATACAGAGAAGATTAGCATGGCCCCTGCGCAAGGATGACACGCAAAATCGTGAAGCGTTCCACATTTTTTGGAGAGTTTAAAACAATTATTTATGATGTTTATGATTTTAATTAGAAGTTAGACAACTAACCATTCGTGTTTATAAATATTTTTTTTAAAAACCACATTTAAAAAAAATATAATTTTTTTATAATCGGCAACGTGCGAGTTAGACCCCCGACCCTCGACGCGACGTTCGATGCAAGCGTCCATAGGCTATGACTACTGTCTACCATCAGGCCGTATGCTTGTTTGCCACAATTGCAAAAAATCGAATGCATAATTTGCCTAATGCCTAAAATCGAATGGTGTCAAGTCGCGATCGTGCGAGTTTTTTCGTGCGAGATGATGTACTAATGATTAATACACATAGTCGTAAATAAGCCACACTCACCGCACAGAAATTATAACAAAGAAACAATTAACATCGTAGTCTTACGGTACTCATACTCGGTAATTAGTGTAAACAAACACCTGTTAAATAACATATTAGTTAATGAGGAAATAAGTAATGGTTTGTGTCATTCTTATCTATAATTTGTTCTATGTTCCAATCCAATATACCTACTTGACGCGAGAATTCCAGTGACGTTCAAAAAGATTATGTTTGGTAACATAATGTTGTGTGCTTTATCTCAATAAAAGTGATAATATTATAAAGAGGGAAGATTTAATAAAACTGTTTAGTTTTTAATTGGGCTCCGAAACTACTGGACCGATTAAAAAAATATTTCACCTTTGTAAAGGTACATTATCCCCGGCATAGGCTATATTGTGGCGACCTCCGTGGCGTAATGGTTACCGTGCCAGACCGCCACCCAGGAGGTTCGAATCCTGGGGCCCGATTCTACTAACACAAATGCACCAATGGACTCTCAATGGTGTCTCAATCGTGTCTCAAAAGAATGCCGATAGTTTATCAGTGGAATAGTTTTTGACATTTGTTATGTTATATAAACAATAACATAATGTTTAACTTATTGTTTAAGTCCATAATAAATGTCAAAAACTATTCCACTGATACACTATCGGCATTCTTTTGAGACACAATTGAGACACCATTGAGAGTCCATTGGTGCATTTGTGTCAGTAGAATCGGGCCCCTGGTCGGGTCATGATGAAAAACTAACTTTATCTTAATAACCTGTGTCTTGGATGTTTATCTATATTACACAAGTCTCGAACTTACTTTGGGGTTAGCTCTATCTGTGTGATTTGTCCCTATATTTATTATTCATTGTTTAAAAAAAAGAGATCCTTAGTAAAAGTCGTTCGGCGGTCCGATAGTCTTCCATAAACAGACAGTTATACAGTTTATACCGTCATGCAGTCACTTCTATGGACGCTTGCAATATCGGGGGTATCACTCGCGCGATGCCGATCCTGTAGAAAGTGGAGCTCTGGAGACCTTACTCACCGTAGCAACACAACATGGCCGAGAATGTTATTTGGCTACGATCTTCTGTAAGGAGGTCCTTCCCCAGACAGGCTGCTCCGATTTGAGCGGATTATCCGCTGTGCTCTTCTTCTTTGTCGTGTTCTTCATTACTGAAGGTCGTGTCCACATTGGAGTTTCAAAGCAAGAGTCGTCAAAGCCTTCCAACCATCTCTATCCTCGGCTTTTCTTAGGGCGTCTGGTACAGGGGTACCGAGCAGCTGTTTGACTTGGTCCACCCAGCGCGTCGGTGATCTGCCCCGCGGTCGTTTTCCCTCCACTTTGACAACTATGACTAGTTTCTCCAGGTTATCCGGTTCTCTGCGCGCAACATGGCCAAAGTAGTTGAGGATTCTTTGAAAACAAATGGTCGATAGTCTGGTCTTTATCCTCAGTTGGTCGAGAATAGATGTATGTGTGTGCTCTACCTCTCTTAAAACAGTGTTAGACAGTGACTAGTTACGATTTTATTATAATAATAAATAAATAAATATATAGGGACAAATCACACAAATTGAGCTAGCCTTAAAGTAAGTTCGAGACTTGTGTTATGGGATACTAACTCAACGATACTATATTTTATAACAAATAACACCCAAGACCCAGATCAATCAGAAAAAGATAGTTTTTCATCATGATCCGACCGGGATACGAACCCGGGACCTCCTGGGTGGCGGTCCGGCATGGTAACCATTACGCCACGGAGGTCGTCAGAATAATGTATGTACTTTAGTGGCATGTGTGTCTGTCCTTAGGTTGTGGTAGGTAAAGTGTGTTATTGGGACGCGGCGACAGGTTTAGTATGTTTGAGAGGCAACGGGATCTCGTGACGTCACGTCATCCGTTGACGCAACAACTAATATTGGTTTTATGCTTACCGCATAGATTCTTTACACTTTTTTCTGAGTTCAAAAATTTTATCTTTTATTGAAGTGAAATAGGGTGTTACAACGGACAAGTCCGAGTCGGATAGCGGACTCGCCCACCGATGGTTCCACGTATATAATAAATATAGGTACTTAAGTAAATATTGCAAGACTCGAATCGCGCAGTTTTTCCGAACTTTTCCTGAAAATAGAATCCCCTATTTTTTAAGATTTACTTTGTACTACAAACGTGCAGTCTATAACGATGTTGCTATACGCGGGCTATTCACGTTAAATCATATTTTATATAAGTTAATAATATATAAATAAAGATAAATAGGATTTATAAGATCAATGTTGTTGTAAATTTTTTGGACAACGAATTTTAAATCATATTTAATTGTTCAAATTACGCCATCTATTGTTACATTCATAGAAACTTTTCAGTGTAGCAGCGGTCAGTGAAACAAAAGACTATGCTTTTTTTAAAATGGAATAGTAACAGTTTTCAAATATAACAATAGATGGCGTTGTTGTTGTTGGCGACCTCCGTGGCGTAATGGTTACCACGCCAGACCGCCACCCAGGAGGTCCCGGGTTCGATCCCCAATCGGGTCATGATGAAAAACGATTTTTTTCTGATTGGCCTCGGGTCTTGGATGTTTATCTATATTTGTATTTGTTATAAAAATATAATATCGTTGAGTTAGAATCCCTTATCAAAAGTTTCGAACTTACTTTGTGGCTAGCTCAATCTGTATGAAATTGTCCTTATATATTTATTTATTTATTTAATAATATCCTAGATTGCCGATAGGTGTCGCTACCACCGTGAAAAGTGACATTTTATTTTACTATCAGGCTAGTATCATAGAATTCAAAATAGTCTAGTATCTAAAACGTTTTTAAAGTTATTAAATTTTAGCTGTCTCTTTCAAACTAAAGAAAATAGAGAGAGCATGAGAGTTGAGAGTTAATGTAGAATTAAAATGTTCAAATACTGGCTGTACCTATGTAATTTTAGATTTGAGTTGACTACTCAAATTCAAAGTCAAAGATACTTACTTTATTTTGTAGGCCCTCGTTTATTTCAGAAATTAGACCTTCATAGGCACTTTTTCTTGTCATTTACAACTTGTTTAAATAAAGAAAATATACTACGTTATATATATACTACCACCATTTCGGACACAAGCAAAATGGCAACCGGTAAAAACAAATGGCGAAAGAAAACCGGTTACGGCCTCTTTTGTCATTTTGTACTTTTTTTTTTCTCTCCTTTTATTTCCACTCATTAGTTACAATGTAGGTATAAGTACATTAAAATTTATAAGAAGAATACGCGGAATGTTATACACAATGGTGTGGAATGAACAAGTCTTAAATCTACAATAAAATAAAAAATGTCAGCACTGACAAGATATAAAATAAATATGCTACTCTAAAAACTACCACACCACCACCATCATTTCGGTTTAACATATTAAGCTCTTGACATGTGGGAATTAACGACCTCCGTGGCGCAATGGTTACCATGCCAGCCAGCCCAGGAGCTCCCGGGTTCGAATCCCGGTCGGGTCATGATGAAAAACGAACTTTTTCTGATTGGCCTCGGGTCTTGGATGTTTATCTGTATAATATGTATTTGTTATTAAATATAATATCGTGGAGTTAGCATCCCATAAAACAGCACATGTCCAACTTAGGGCTGGGTGACACACGCACCTGCAGACGATGTAAGGAGGCTGATGAAACACCACTGCATCTTCTGGGGGAATGTGGGCCACTTATACACAAGCGCAGCACTCATCTAGGGAAACACTTATTAAGCCCAGATGAGTTAAAGGAGTTCACCCCTAAGCAAATCCTGCGGTTCATCACAGCTGCAGGGTTTAGCGGTGAGCTCTAACAAATCATGTGGCGATCACAATAGACCAGTCCTGGTCGCAGTGCTACTTAAGCCGCACAAAACATAATAAAAAAATTAAAAAAATCCCATAAAACAAGTTTCGAATGCGTTTATTAGTAATAACCTATATAATATCTTTGTTTCAGGTCCTGTGCCACTAGCTAGAAACATAAGACATTTGCCATGCATATCAAGGCGAACGGCGCAAGAGGGACTATGTATGTTCGCAATCGATTGCTTAAAAGCAAACGGTACACACTTGGGTACCTGCATAGACCGATTCTACTTCGGTTCATGTTGTCAGATACCCGACAAAACTATATTGCCACAGATCATTGGCAATAACATAGAAGACAACACGATAGACAGCGGTAACTTCGTACACCCACAGACCGAAGACAAAGTTCATAGTACAGTTACGAAAATTCCCGATTTGTTTAGTAGGAAACCTACTACGGAAAAGGTCACTGATTTTAGTAGAAAACCCACTACAGACAAGATTACTGAAGCGATCGATAGAACTGAACCCGAGGATAGAACTGAAGCTAGTGAAATTAGTAATGGTAAGTTAACAACAGCGGTAGTTGTTGAAACAACTACAACGACAACAACAGCTAAAGTTACGAAAAACGATGTTACTGAAATACCTTTGAAACTATCAACATTCCAAACAGTATCGGGAGATAATACAATAACTGAAGAGAGTAAAATTGAGACAACAGAATCACCTAAAACAACAACTACATCAACGACAACAGTCAAGCCGACACGTAAACCAACACACAAACCGTACAGACCGTCAAGTTTCAGACCAACAACAACACAGAAACCCAAACCAACTAAGCCGGTCTTAGTGTTTAATATTACAAGAAAGCCGCCTTACAGGCCGCCTCCTAAACGACCGATTACTAAAAAACCTTTGCCTATACCTCCTAGGTTGAATATTACTATACTACCACAGCATACAAGTTCTAGACCTATTTTTACAAGACCGTCAGTACCTTCTATAACTTATATAAATACAACTTCATCTACTGAAGAAACATTGACTAGTACAACATCAACGACAACTCCAACGACAACAACATCATCATCAACTACAACAAAACCTACAACAACTCAAACGGTAACAACAGAGAAAAATGTCGAAACAACCGAAGCTATCACAGAAATTGTACCGTTGACAACAGAAAAGACAACAACAACTTCAACAACAACAACAACAGAACCTACAACAACAACAACAACAGAGGCTGTCAAAGAAACTACGACAGCTGTAAAAGAGACTTCAAGACCGGTTACAGAAGCTGAAATTTCTTCAACAAATGCAATGATTTCGTCAACTGAGTTTCCACCATTAGTCACCTGGTCTACAATTGATGGTGTTACTAAGGCACCAGAAAGCAGTTCCACTGAAGCTGATGGTAAGCCCCTTTCTTTTTGCTATATTTTTTATGTATTTACGTCAATAAGCTTCATTGCTTATTGTCAATTTGAGGTTGCCTGTCGATCCTAACTATCTGACAACTGTATACAGGAAACACAGCGATGGGAATGTAAGGTAGGCTTGTCCTGTTATTTTTTTTTATGGAAGAGGTCGACAAACAAACAGAGACGCCCATGGAGCATACAGACATATCCCTCTTCTGGCCTTTAACAGGAAGATAGGTGGAAATACGGAAAATAGGGAAAACAAAATCTGCCAAAGTTGAACTAAAACGGTGTTGTCACTTTCGTACTTAATTTAATTCAGCTCAAGAGTGACAGTGACAAAACATGTTACAACTGGCGTCTTCCTCTCGTTGTTTTTCCTTCACCGTCATACAAGTGATAATTACTAATATTATATGTATAGTACATTTTTTTTAAAGTCAGTAAGGTGCATGCCCCTACGAGTCAATGTTCTCGTGGGTGGTACAAAAAATGTTTAGTTATAAAACACGTCAATCTTTACATATCGGATTTTATAACGTAGGTACTAGGTACTTATTTTCTGTTTCGCTACAAGTAGGTAGATGCACCTACAGAATGTACAGTCTATGAAAGAGGTCTTTTCTCTAATTCTTCACCTTGTTTAATTAGTTCTATAACTAAGATTTTAATGCTAATAATGTAATCATCATTATGAAATTTTGTAATTACAAGTTTTTTTATACCACTAAGGTGGCAAACAAGTATACGGCCCGCCTGATGGTAAGCATCACCGTAGCCTATAGACGCTTGCAATACCGTGGGTATCACTCGCGCGTTGCCGACCCTCCCAACCCCCCCAGGTGGAGCTCTGGAAAATAAGTAATATTACAATATGAACACTAATGTTGATTTATTAATTAAATCCTCTTTAGGCATTACTAGTGAAGCTCGCGCAACTTCATTTGCGTGTATTTATTTATGTACAGCAGCGCCATCTATATCAGACTTTTGATGAAACCCTACGGAATCGCATACGGGATAAAAAGTACCCTATGTGTTCCAAAGGTATCAGCTACCTACATACCAAATATCATAAATATTGACCCAGCCATTTGAGCGTTTAACAAACATACACAACTTTCGCCAGTATGATATTAGTAGGATTTAGAAAACTTAATCTATATTTACGGCCTTGTTTACCTCTTTCATTGAATTACTGTACAGTCAAGAGCACGTCGATCTTTAAATATCGAACTTTGTACCATTCTTAAGCTCTATGTCATAAAAGCCATAATTTTACTGCAAGTTTAAAGCGCAAGTTGCACCTGACTGTACTTGGGTATTTAATTAAGTGTTAAAAAACATAGGTACTTGTTACGTGGACCGGTCAACACGCGATCGGTCACTCACATTGCCCCAAAGATTTGCCCTATCTCAAGTTTTAACATACCCAGTGGTCGACTAGCATTGTAACCCACAAGGCGCGTGTTTTGAATCCTGCACAAGACAAACACCTAAGTCTTATATGTTTATGACAGGCATACAGCATAGCATACTGGTCAGTTATGTGTAGACAAAATTGCAGCTTTCTAGCATAAAGCGTCTAGGCGCTAAACCGCGGACGGACGAACAGACGGACATGGCACCTCCGTGGCGTAATGGTTACCACGCCAGACCGCCACCCAGGAGGTCCCGGGTTCGATCCCCGGTCGGGTCATGATGAAAAACGAACTTTTTCTGATTGGCCTTGGGTCTTGGATGTTTATCTATATATGTATTTATTATAAAATATAATATCGTTGAGTTAGTATCCCATAACACAAGTTTCGAACTTACTTTGGGGCTAGCTCAATCTGTATGTATTGTCCCTATATATTTATTTATTATGGCAAAACTGTAAGGTTTCCTTGTTTACTACGGACCATAAAAACATATTTTGACAATGAGTTCGAGATACAGTTTTTTTTTAGATTTGTGATTAGGATAAAAGCAAATTCGCTCTCCGTGACTCCGTCTGGTCACGAGCGGAATTTCGTGACCATAGTGGCACAGATTCATTAAATAGGACGAGATATCTCTTAATACTTCTCAAAATAGCATATTTGTCATTTGTATAGACCGTTCACAGTTATTTTTACCTCTGACAGATGTAAAGGTTTAAAACATTCAAAATAAGTGTCACAGGAATAATTTTATTGTATCAGAAATAATGTGTGAGCCGCCATAGACGTACTGCACGAGCAGTTAGCCATTAATCAACATAATTACACGGACAGCTCTTATTAGGTACCTACTAGCTTTTTGACCGCGACTTCGTCCGCGTGAAGTTCCGGACCCGTTCCCGTGGGAACTACATTGAATTTCGGGAAAAGCTATAGCCTATGTCACTCCCTGATAATGTAGCTTTCTACTTGTGAAAGGATTTTTGAAATCGGTCCAGTAGTTTCGGAGCCTATTCATTTCAAACAAACAAACAATCAAATCTTTCCTCTTTATAATATTAATTAAGTAGTATATTAGTATTAGTATAGATAAAAAATATTTTTGATAAGTTCAGTTCACATTAAAGATGAAATAATTTATTAGGAGACTAGGCCCTCACAGGCACTTTTTCTTGTCGAAGTGTACAATTAAATCTACTCTATAAACTACTACCATTTCGGTAACAAAAGCAAAATGGCCACTGGTAAAAGAAATGGCGAAAGAAACCCAGTTAAGGCCTTTTTTGGTTGACAGTAAAGGCGCGGCGGATTCGATACCCGTGTTGGAAATCTATACTTCTATACTAATATTATGAAGAGGAAAGATTTGATTGTTTGTTTGTTTATTTGTTTGCATTGAATAGGCTCCGAAACTACTGGACCGATTTCAAAAATTCTTTCACCAGTAGAAAGCTACATTATCAGGGAGTAACATAGGCTATAGTTTTTCCAGAAATTCAATTTGGTTCCCACGGGAACGGGTCCTAAACAACACGCGGACGAAGTCGCGGGCAAAAAAGCTAGTTATAGATAAATAAAAAGAAATGAAATTGATGCCTTACATGCTGGGAACAAGGCGGTCTTATTGGTAAAAACAGCCTTTTTAAGGCCACCTTAGGTAACGAAGTTTTAAAAGTAGTCTAGCTAGGCGCTAGACAGAGGACAGACGGACATGGCGAAATCATTTAAGTGTTCCTTGTTCATTACGGAATCCTAAAAAGCCATCTTCAGTAAATGTCTTTGTAATAATAATAGGCGTACAGATTAAAAATAGCTAACTGATATGACGCTGAGTGGCTTTTGATGTTCGCAAAATTATCGAACAATTTTTTAATATCTCGACGTATTTTTACGTACAGTCAATCAATGAAAAAGGTGACCAGTGTACCACAAATAAGAAAAAAGATTTTAAAATGCTAATAATGTAAGCATCGTAAATGAAACTTTGTAAACATCGTACAATATGACTATTCGTACTAATGATAAATAAAAAATCGAGCAAACCCTTTCACGCAATATTTACAAAACTTGAATCATATTTATGGCCTTGCTCAACCTTTTCATTGGCTGACTGTAAAGTCAACGTCAGAGAAGACTCACCCCCTAATTTCAGGTTTTATTTTCTGTCCCAAATATTTAATTTTAAACCACAAATTAATTTACTTCCAAGGTCTGCTAAAACACAATGTCAGTTTTATATTTTATCTATTTTTACAGAAATCTGGTCACCTATAACCCCACCAGAAGGTTGGGTGTTGATATCAACAATCCCACCGACACCTGAAGCAACAACAACTAGTACTACAACAACACCTTCAACAACAACGACACATTCAACAACAACAACAACACCTTCAACAACAACAACGACGACACCAGAACCTACAACGCAATCAACAACAACCACTACTACAACAGCAGCACCGACAACAACAACAACAACAGTGCCGACCACAACTACAGTAGCAACAACTACAACAACAGTACCTACAACGACGACAACAACCACTACAACGACGACGACAACGACGACAACAACAGAACTACCAACAACACAGGAAATATTAGAAACAACTATACCAGTTACAGAAGCAGATAAAACAACAGAAATTGAACAAACAACGGTTGAACTACCAACAACAACAGAAAAATCGATTTTCGAAACAACACAACAGTTGTTAGAATTCACTGTTAATGTTACTTTGTCGCCGACAATGCCGCCAACAACTGTTAGCCCGACAACTGTTGCTAATGCCTCGGAAACAACAGTGACAACAACAACATCTAATGCAACAACAACAACTAGTGATGTAACAACAGAATTACCTGATCCAATGATTGCGGGTAAGTTAGAATATAAAAGATTTTTTTTCAAATTGCTGTCTCTCACGTAGTTGTTAAATAAGTACTGCCTACGTTATTTTCGTTCTGATTAAATTGTTCGTGAGTTCCAAGACAGCTGTAGTTTCTCCCCAGGAGCGTCAATAAGCTTCATTGCTAATTGTCAATCTGAGATCTGAGGTCGCCGTTGGTGATCCTGGCTACAAACAGGAGACACAGCGCGCAGCGGTGGGAATGTGTGGTGGGCTTGACTAGGCATTTACCCTACCCTACATCTTATTTTTATTATTCTCTTTCAGAAATATTTTCAAATTCAACTACATCCACCCTTGAAAAGGACGATTACAAGAAAGGTGAGTTTGATAATTTAACGTGGCAGAGTACGCTCTAATCAATTTCGATTGAAGGGAGGCCCGTGTCCCTGCAGTGTGATGAAATATTCGCCGCCAGACCGCGATGAAAGTAAAATACTTTATTCTGTGTGCCTTCGCGGACACTCACGTCATTTGACAATAAGAGAGTTAGTAGTTTGGAGACGTTGATCAATGGTCACCGTTCTTCCTATGCGGTCCATCAGCGTTAAGATTTTTTTTTTTTAAATATTACTTTTTTATACCACAAAGTTGGCAAACAAGCATACGACCAGCCTGATGGTAAGCATCACCGTAGCCTATAGACGCTTGCAATATCGGGGGTATCACTTACGCGTTGCCAACCCTCCCACCCACCATAAGTGAAGCTCTGGAGACTTTACTTACCGTAGGAACACAACATGGCGGAGACCTATGCTATTTGGCTTACGATCTTCTGTGGGGCAATTCACGTAACAAGAACCGATTCTAATTCGATTCAACGACACTCGCTGTCTCACTCATACAAAATAGGAATTGAACGGGACAGCGAGTGTCGTTGAATCGAACTAGAATCGGAGTGCTTAGTACGAGTTTTTTTGGTCACATTCGAACGTGTTAACGTTTACAAGCCGACCAAAATGTAAAACTGTTTCATATTGTGAATTTATCAGACGCGTGTTACATATCCAAACTAGCCGGGTTACTCTCGAAACGTGAGCAAGTAAACCGCATTATTTTGATATGTACCACGCGTCTTTTAAATTCGCAACATGAGAGTTCTTCTCTATTTGGTCGGTTTGTTTACGTCGACATGATCGAATGTGAACAAAAAAACTCGTACTAAGCAATGTTATTGTTACGTGAATGGCTCCACTGTAAGGTGGAGGTCCTTTGATTTGAGCGGATTATCCGCTGTGCCCAACCTCTCTTAAAATATAAAATTCATAGCAGACTTCTAGTTTGATAGATTTATCTGAAGGTTATCCTATTGCCAACATTAATCAAGCAACAATAGTAGTTTACAGTATAATTAAAATGAATTAAAATGGTTAACCGTGAAAATAGATTAGATGGGTAGATGCCATTAATGTTCATTGCTTAGTAATTTGCTTGCTTCCTTATTGTCAGCTTAGGATCAATAATTTAATTATGCAATTAGAATTTAATTTGTGATTGATTGAATTGTTACTTAAAGTAATTAATTACAATTACTATTGTGGTAACACCAAACTAAATTTTTTTACTATATTTTTTTAATTTTTTTTTGTCTTTATTTTTGTATTTATGTTACTACAATCTAATCTTAAATCCCATTGTTATAAGCCACTAATGCCACTATGGACCTTTATGTTGTCTGCAAAAATAAATAATCATTATTTTGCGGAATATTCAAAATGAAGTTCTATAGATAGGTAGCAGAAATAATAAAAAATGCTATAAGGTCTTACTTAGGTCTTTATAGGCTTCATGTTTAAAAAATTACGTTCCATGAAATTCGTTTAGATGTAACGTAACTGTAAAATATTTGAATAGAATCAAAACATTGCATTGCTTTTATCGACTTTCGATTTTCGTGACAATACACTTTGGCGCGAAAAACACAGGTCAAAGAACGGACATGACAGCATCTCCAGCCGGTAATAAACAATAAAAAAAACATAAAAAAAGAACATGAAGATCGCATCACAGACAAAGAGTACTCGGTGGTCTGACGAGGCACACGCCACGGCCAAGCGCAAGGACATACAGCCAACTTGCGGTTTTTCGAAATTCGAATGCATTTATTTTTAATCTAGTTGCCAGTATTTTTTATTTAAAAAAAAAACATAAAGTGCTGTGATTTTGTTTTGAAAAATTAGTGTTTTTCTCACTAAAATTAACAGGAAAACTAAGTTCTAAAGAATTTGTGTTGACTAAATAGCGGTAATAAAATGTGAATAAAATAATAATGTTCGAGAAAAAACTGTTTAAAAATTTTCCATTAGCTTATCTGTGAATAGTGTACGAAAAAATTATGTATCTGACCAACTTGTGCACTTTATAAACTGGCTAATGGCTTGTAAAACTCGTGTGTACCTAGTACATTGACATTTTGGTCTGAACAAAAAACTGTACTGTGCGTCTTGATCAAGTGTTTTAAAACTTTATTCGAACTCCACCAAAAAAAAAGAATAATCTTTGCCTCAAAACAATTCTTTGGTGCTAGTACCAAAATTTTTTTTTTTCAAAAAAGTGTCTAAAAATAGTTTGTTTTGGCCACTAGTATTGAATCTACATCAAATTACCAAAATTATATTTTTATGCCAGTATTAAGTCGTCAGTTAAGTAGTCAGTATTAAATTATTAAAAACAAAGTACCTATTCTAAAACCATAAAACTTATTTTTAAACTGACAATCTGTGCGGCCAGTTTTCAATAGACAATAAAACTTTTTTGAATCCATTATATATATAGTTTATATGAAGACAATTTTTTTTTCTTAAAAGTAGCCAGTGTTAAAATTAAAAATGATTATGAACTCTACGTTATTGGTTTTGGCAGTCTGCGGAAGGAGGTTCTGGCCTGTTGGCAGAATAGTTGGTGGAAGCAA
This sequence comes from Endotricha flammealis, assembly GCA_905163395.2. Classification (NCBI taxonomy): domain Eukaryota; kingdom Metazoa; phylum Arthropoda; class Insecta; order Lepidoptera; family Pyralidae; genus Endotricha; species Endotricha flammealis. The sequence goes on from LR990883.1 coordinate 4,776,510, forward strand.
GTCCAGCTTCGGACAGTGGCCCTGGCAGATATCGTTGAGGCAGTACCGTACCTCCACTTACCTTCACAAATGTGGAGCTGCCTTATTGAACGAAAACTGGGCCATCACTGCTGCACACTGCGTCGAACAGTGAGTTTAATTTAAGTTTACATTTATATATTTTATGTTGACAGCCCAGTAGTACGCTGGTAGTGATCCTACCGTGGGTTCGATTCCCGATATTGACAATAATATATCCGGTGTCTGGTGATAAAAAAAGATTTTTGAATTCATACTATTGCGCAGTTGAGTGACGTCGCGTAATGGTTACCATGCCAGCCCGCCACCCAGGAGGTCCCAGGTTCGAATCCCGGTCGGATCATGATGATAAACGAACTTTCTCTGATTGTTTGTTGCGTTTTAGCCTCCCAATACGCATGTTTCGGACATACGTCGAATTACAAGAAACCCTGTTTATGTATTTGTGATAAAATATAGTATCGTTGAGTTAGTATCCCATAACAGAAGTCTCGAACATACTTTGGGCTAGCTCAATCTGTGTGATTTGTCAATTATTAAAACGAGAGTACTTTACGTAACCTAACTGACGGTTAAAATCAAATTTCACAAGTGAAGTCACATCACAGACATAGTAAAACAAATCCATTTATGACAAGAAGCATTTTTACATTGAAATTAAAGTATTTTTGTAAAAAAAAACAAAGTAATTACCGAATACATATTTGAAATTCTTAGATATTAAAAGATAATAAATTTAGAATTAATTAAGTTAGGTATTTTAAGCAGGTAGTTTTATATAGTAAACACATCTATTTTTATACTCGGCGCCACCTAGATCACTGCGTCCATTTATACCGTACACCTAAAGCGAAATTCACACCGAAGTCGACGACCCGCCAACATATTTCGGCAACATTTTGTTGGCAACATAATGTTGGCTTTACGCATTGTAAGTCAAAAAAGTTTTATCGGCGGCAAAAACAAAAATACTAGAGCTCGAGTGTCGATGGATTATGAACGTGAGTGACAGTTGTGCGAATATTTTCATACATTTTGTCAAAGGCGAACTGTCGAAAAGTGACATAACAAGAACGGGAGTTGTAGTTCCAATTTCGGCCACCTTCATAAATAGCCTAGCCTTGTAGCACTGTACGCAAGTCGCCAACAAACAAGCTACCAACATATTAAGGCAACATACGCGCGGACTCATGTTGCCGACATGATTCTCTTCATATAGGCAGCCGGGCTGTGTCGCGGCGCCCCTGACAGCAAGCGCCTTGACTTGACCAAACTCTATCTTACTTTATCCAGAATTCCAGAAATCCAGTGTACTGAACAATATCATATAAATAATATCTTGAACAGAGCTAAAACTGGAGACTATGACATTTTAGAAGATAAATTAGTTATAGTTGGACTAGTCATTGTTAGCGGGTTCGCCCGACAGTCATCTAAAAAGAACTATTACTACTACTGCAGCGACTAAGTAATATATACAAAGCACTACCATAACTTATTTCTAAGACCTTTTGTATATTTAGTTCGCAATAAACACATTTGATCTGATTAATGATAAAATAGCTTATAAAACCATCAATTTTTTCAGCGTCCCTCCATCAGAACTCCTGGTGCGACTTGGAGAACACGACCTGGCTGTGGACGATGAGCCCTATGGATACGCAGAAAGGAGGGTTCAGATAGTCGCCAGCCATCCACACTTCGACCCTGCGACATTTGAATACGACCTTGCATTATTAAGGTGGGTTTTAAATGACTTCATTTTGTCTACAAAGTAAATTGTAACTGCGACCCTTCAACCGCACTACGACCCTGCAACATTTGAATACGACCATTATTAAGGTGACTTTAAATGCCTTATTTTTGTCAAAATAGTAAATTGTAATTAGTGGATTAAAATGCGACCCTTCGACCATGCGATATTTGAATACGACCTTGTATTATTAAGGTGACTTTAAATTCCTTACTTTTGTCACAGATTTTATAATACTTACAGTGCATAATTTTGTACTAGACGACCTCCGTGGCGTAATGGTTACCACGCCAGACCGCCACCCAAGAATTCCTGGGTTCGAATCCCGGTCGGGTCATGATGAAAAATAGAACTTTTTCTGATTGGCCTGGGTCTTGGATGTTTATCTAAATTATGTATTTGTTATAAAATATAGTATCGTTGAGTAGTATCCCATAACACAAGCTTCGAACTTACTTTGGGGCTAGCTCAATCATTTGTCCCTATAAATTTATATATAATCTATTAATCCAAATTAAGGCCTAATCCGATACACTCGTTCGAAGATCGTAGCCAAATAGCATTGGTCTCGGCCATGTTGTGTTCCTACGGTGAGTAAGGTCTCCGAAGCTCCACTTGGGAGGGTCGGTAGGGTTGGCAACGCGTGAGTGATGCCCCGGTATTGCAAGCGTCTATAGGCTACGGTGACGCTTACCATCAGGCCGACCGTATGCTTGTTTGCCACTTGTGTGGTATATAAAAAAAAAACACTACTTTCGGATGCGACGATCAGCTATTTTGGGTTCGGCTTTATGAAAGCCATGCTTAGATCATTCGCTACGTGGTGTGAATTAAAACAATCCTTCCATAATAAGTAGTAAGTTTTCACAATTATGTATGCAATACAAACTAAATTCTTGTGTCGATTGTCGTGCTTTACGCCTCAGTCATTGGGGTCATCTTTTTTGCGACTATTCCATCGCATTCAGGGATTGTCGCAAGTCACAATGTACATAATACATTGTTGTTCACAATTTTTTTTTAAAATATACAAATTGCTGTCTCTCACGTAGTTGTTAAGGACGGAAGTCCTTTTAATACTTTCTACTTCGACTACCTTCTTTCTGATTAAATTCGTTGCGAGTCCAAGACAGCTATGGTTTCTCCCCCGGGACGTCAATAAGCTTTGCTTATTGTCAATCTGTGGTCGCCGTTGTTGATCCTAGCAATACAGGAGACACAGCGGTGTCTCCCCTCCGACCCCCCCCCCCCCTCCAAGTGGAGCTCTGGAGACCCTACTAACCGTAGGAACACAACATGGCCGAGACCAATCATTGGCTTAGATCTTCTGTATGGTGGAGGTCCAGGTACAGTACAGAGATTCAGTACCTATGTAAAATCTCTGTGATTTACAGCCAGAAATGTCTCAAGCTATTTCGTTTTTTCTTCTTTAAGTTTCTTTAATTCTATTAAATTGAATTGACCAATCATAGTGCTCGAAATCTCAACACCGCGTAATTTAGAGGACTGTGATTGGTTTACTCTACCCAATTTAATATTATCTCTGTAAATTTACGAGTACCTAACAGCCGCGTTCTTGTCGGTGTGTTGTAGCATCCATTTTCCTCTATTGGTGTCAGCGTCTTCGCCATTTTTTGCATTACAGTTTAATAAATTATAAATGATAACACCTGCACGGACATGAGTGATCAAAAATAAGATATCTTGGAAGAGCAGGTTCTTGTTGATTTTCCCTCTAAATTAAAATGCTTAATTTTGTATAGTATCGTATTAGTTATGTTTTTTCAAAACAAAATACATAGTTACACGCGGCTTGCTTGACTCGCGCTTTGGGATATTGATGTAGTTTTTTTTTTAATTATTAAGATAAGTTTTTTTATTAACCCTAAGTACTAACGCTCCTAATTTACTTCGACGAAGAATTTTGTGTAGAGAGATAGGGCACAGAGGATAATCCGCTCAAATTGGAGCAGCCCGTCTGAGGAAGGACCTCCACCTTATGGAATATCGTAGATCTCGGCCATGCTGTGTTCCTATGATGAGCAAAAAAAGAGTTTATAGCACTTTTTATAGAGTTGGCAACGTGCGAGTGATACCCCCGGTATTGCAAGTGTCTGTAGGCTGCGGTGACTGTTTACCATCAGGCGGGCCGTATGCTTGTTTGCCACTTTAGTGGTATTAAAAAAATATGTGTCTTTATTTTCACCAACGCTAGTGTTAGAAATACTTAACCTAAATAGACAAAAGAGGTGATCCAAATCAAACCCACGCTCCGGCGAATAAATTTTGTATTCCAGATTTTAGTGGATATTTAAAAATACTATTCTAAACTATAACTATATCTCTATCGGGTGGCTAACACTTTTTTTGCTCATAGAGGTTTGTAAGCGTTCATATTAAAATCTTCGGGGCTACTATGTAAGTGTCCAACCGAAACAACGATACACGTAGTCCTGTCAAAAAAAACTTATAGTTAGAAAGGCATGGACTTATAAAAACAGGACTGATCACTGTTAAAAGTTAAATTTACAAATGACAACTTTAATAGTTCTCATTAAGGTTCAATTTGTTATAACCATGAAAACAGAGAGTGGAATAAGGTTCAAAACGTAAGTCCGTATTTCGGAATTTTCTTTTATTGTGGGCTTTTCTACTAAGGGAAATGTATCACCTCCTTTGTGTGACATTTGATGACATAGGGTTATTCTTACCGCTAGGAAACGTTAGTGGAGACTGGCATTCGTAGGCATATATAAATTAGTTTTTAGGATTATATTGACATACTAGTGAAACCCGTGCAGCTTCGTTTGCGTGTATTTATTTATGCACAGCAGCGCCATCTATTTATATCAGATTTTTGATGAAATCCTACGGAAATCGCGTACTTTTCCGGATAATAGGTACTCTATGCGTTAATCCAAGCTATCAGCAACCCACATACCAAATATCATAAATATTGGCCCAGCCATTTTAGCGTGAAGTAACAAACTTACACACAACTTTCGCCTTTATAACATTAGCAGGATAAATGAAATGAGACCAATTACTGGCACTAATTATTGACATTCCGCGTACGTAATGTTGTATGTATGTACCTAGTTTTAAATTTTATGTTTAAAAAGAAAAGAAAAAAGAAAAGTACGATATATTTTTAAATGACAAAAAAGGCCGTAACTGGTTTTCTTTCGCCATTTCTTTTTACCGGTGGTCATTTTGCTTTGTTTCCGAAATGGTGGTAGTTTATAGAGTAGATTAATTTACAAATCATTTATTACTGTATACTCTGACAAGAGAACGTGTGTGTGAAAACCTATTCTCTGAATAAAAGTTTTGTACTTATTTTGAATTTTGAATTTTTTAAATATAACATTGGAATGAAATGATTTCACGGGATAAATGTCCCTTCCCTTTCCCGTGGGAATAAGTGTCCTTCTCTGTACCCATGATAATTTATTTGACTTCTTCTGTTCTTTTAAAACTGGATTTAAGATCATGTAGTGTTTTATTATCGGACCCGGAACCCCTGTGGCAGTTACTAATTGATCCACAAGACCACCAACGTTAATGACGCGTTTACGATAGGATGACAAAAAATTCGATCGCAGAGGTCAAGTGCACTGGTGAGTGACCGACGACCATAGATCAACCATAAAGACTAGATATAAGTATCAGATAGATACTGTCTGGAAGAGATTGTTTTGGCAATAAGACCGCCTGATGTACTTTTCTTGACACTATGTAATATTTTATTGTTATATTTACTTTGTTTAAAAGAATATTGAATTGTATACCTACTAAAATACTTGATATGCCTAAATGACATAATTTTTATTCATTCATTAACGTGGACTTGATGTGGAATTTGAATCTAAATGCGTTTCAGAAACTGACACTTTACTTTCGCATTTATAATATTAGTATGGTAAACGCAGTTAATCAATGACCATTCGTTCTGTGCAATGTTTGTTGGACACAAAAAATATGTAAATTAATAGTGATTCAATGAAATCTCTGAGGTGCCGATCACACTGCGCGCGGTCTAGCGGTCAGAGTGCTGATTTTTCTGCCGTCCGTCGTACTTTGAACGTCGCTGTCCGACTGCTTTTGATTGAACATCCTAAACCACATTTGAGTCGCCAACAAAAAGTTGTTGGCGGTGATGTATATCGCACTTTATTCGCATTGACGAACCAAAATTGATTTGAATCCATTGCTTCCAGGTTTTACGAACCGGTGAAGTTCCAACCGAATATAATACCTATCTGCGTTCCTGACGATGACGATTATTATGTTGGGAAGACTGCCTATGTCACTGGATGGGGCAGGCTTTACGATGGTGGGTATATCAAAAATGTTACAGACGCACGCTGCAGACTGCAGCTGCAGACTGCAAGCGACACCACAAATTTATATTTATCTCTATGAACAATAGACCGTGGTGCTCGACAATCGAGCCTCACTTGATTTGCCATCTCTCTAGGATATAATGCCTTTTGCTTCAAATGGCTGTCTCTAACGTAGTTGTTAAGGAGGGAAGTCCTTTCAATACTTCCTACTCCGACAATCTTCTTTCTGATTAAATTCGTTGTGAGTTCCAAGACAGCTGTAGTTTCCTCCCCCGGGACGTCAATAAGCTTCATCGCTTATCGTCGATTCTGAGGTCGCCGTTGTTGATCCTGGCTACACAGGAGACACATCGGTGGGAATGTGTGGTGGGCTTGTCCCGATATATCTCTATGAAAGTGATTCCAAGCGTGGCGTCACTGCGGTCGGACACTTTCATTAGAGATGCATAGAAGCCAGTAGTACGCTTGCTGCAGTCTGCAGCGTGCAGTCCATCTTGGAATTAGACCTTTAGTCCTCATTGCTTCCGCTAGTTGTCGATGGATGACTGTCTGCCTCGAGGGCTGCGGGTTCGAATCCTGCGCTAGGCAAACATTTTGTGTGCCTTAACATGTCTTGCCTTGGTCTGAATGCTTTCTATGTTTAATAAGTATTATTTACAAAAAACAGTATTTGAGTATGAAATGAAATGAAATCGTTTATTTCAGAAATTAAACCTTCACAGGCACTTTTTCTTGTCATTTACAACTTGTTTAAATAAAGAAAATAAACTACGCTATAAACTACCACCATTTCGGACACAAGCAAAATGGCCACCGGTAAAAAGAAATGGCGAAAGAAAACCGGTTACGGCTTTTTTTTGTAATTTTGTAATTTTTTCTTACACTCGTTAGTTACAATAAGTAGTACATTAAAATTCATAAGAAGAATACGCGGAATGTTATACACAAATGGTGTGGAATGAACAAGTCTTAAATCTACAATAAAATAAAAAAAGTCAGTACTGATAAGAGTGAGCAGACCAGTCCCCCCAGGCAGCACCCGTTCACGAGTTGACGCAAGAGTCAGCCATATACATATTTATCAGCAATCTAGTACCCACAGTACAAGCTTATGCTTAGTTTGGGATTAGATGGCGTTGTGTGATTCGTCCAAGAAATATACTTATTTAGTTTTCTTATGTGCTTTACAGAGGGACCTCTACCCAGCGTCCTACAAGAGGTACAAGTACCAGTGATCAACAATACCGCGTGTGAGGCCATGTACCAAGCTGCGGGTTACAACGAACACATACCCAACATATTTATATGTGCTGGGAGACAGAGGGGAGGAGCTGACAGTTGTGAAGGTACGTTAAGCATATATTTTAAGAGAGGTAGGACACAGCGGATATATTCAAATCGGAGCAGCCTTTCTGGGGAAGGACCTCCACCTTACAGAAGATTGTAGATTACATTGGTCTCGGCACAGATACTATAATACTTAACAGTAGTCTCGGCCATGTCGTGTTCCAACGGTGAGTAAGGTCTCCAGAGCTCCACTTTCTATAGAGTCGGCAACGCGCGAGTGATACCCCCGGTATTGCAAGCGTTTTTATTTTTATACCACACAGGTGGCAAACATGCATACGGTCGGCCTGATGGTAAGCCGTCACCGTAGCCTAGAGACGTAAGCAATACCGGGGGTATCACTCACGCGTTGCCAACCCTCCCAACCCCCCCAAGTGGAGCTCTGGAGACCTTACTCACCGTAGGAACACAACATGGCCGAGACCATAAGCTACGATGAGTGCTACCATCAGGCGGGCCGTATGCTTGTTTGCCACCTTAGTGTTATAAAAATATATATTTTACTAGCTGTTATCAGCGCCTTCGCCCGCGTGGTCCTTTATTTATTTCCCGTGGGAATAAGATGTTTATCCGACATAAAAAGTAGCTTATGTCATTCTCCAGACCTACAACTTATCCCCGAAATGAAAATCATGTCCATCTGTTCGTTACTTTCGACGTAAAAGAAGGATTAAGAAACAAACTCACAATCGTATTTATAATATTAAAGAATATTGTATTGTATAACAACCAAGTATATTGTCTATATATATAAAATTCAAAGTCCTGACTGACTTAACTATATATCAGCTCACAGCCCAAACCGCTGGGTCTAGAGATTCCAAATTTGGAATGTAGGTTCCTTGCGACGTCTATAAGGGGTGTACTAAGAAAGGATTTTTCAAAATTCCCACGGGAAAGCGAGATATACGCAAACGAAGTTGCGAGTATTTTACTAGTATTGTATAAACATAAAAAATATTGTATTCAATAAATAAATTGTAAATGCTTCGCCCTGAATGCCTGACTGGCGTATCAACGCACAGCCTAAACTGCTGATTGTAGACACCTGAAATTTGGAGGGTGTGTTTATGGCGTAGGCATCCGATAAGGATTTCCCCAGATTCCCACGGGAATTCCCAAATAACTAAACAGTATATTTTCTGCAGGTGACAGCGGTGGACCAATGGTGATACAGAGAACGAGAGACAACAGATTTGTACTTAGCGGAGTCATTTCCTGGGGGATAGGTTGTGCAGAACCAAATCAACCTGGGGTTTATACCAGGATATCTGAATTCAAAGACTGGATCAATCAGATACTGTTATTCTAGAAATTCACGATTTACAGCATGAATTTTTTTTCACCATCCGAATTCTTTCTATGTAGGTATAATTAAAAGTCTATGAAATGAAATGAAATCGTTTATTTCAGAAATTAGACCTTCACAGGCACTTTTTCTTGACATTTACAACATGTATATTAATGTATAAAGATAATAAACTACGTTATAAACTACCACCATTTCGGACATAAGCAAAATGGCCACCGGTAAAAGAAACGGCGAAAGAAACCCGGTTACGGCCTTTGAAAAAAAATGTAGGTAAATTTTTTGAAATATTAATATTTTTCCGATTTACGTGCGCGGTATCTCTATGAATTTAGATAACTTTGTGATGCTGCAACTTCATATTTTAGTACTAAGTAATACAAAAAAAAAAAACACGTACTTATATCATGGTTTCCACAACAGAAAAATATATTAAAAGATGGTGAAAAAAAATTCAACCTATACCTAAGTACATCTATAAGGTCCTACTTTTTTAGTGAACTTCCTTCTAAAACATGACTATGTAGGTTACATAATAATATGATCGTTTAAACAAGGAAATAATGGTCTAGTATTCAGTCAAAAAAGGGCATTGAAATTAGAAATAATCGGTAAAATGCGCCTCTCTTGTAGCAGCCATCCATCAGTAGAAAAAAAGGGTGCGGATCGGACAAAATTGTTGAATATGTAGTAAGCAACATTTTTCTAACTACTTACAATACAATTTTTTTTACATCTGTATACTATACTATTATTTCCTTGCTTAAACGATCATTATGTAACCTATAAAGTCATGTGTTAAAAGGCAGTTCACCAATAAAGTATGTAAAGGTACCGTCCGCTGAAGAGAAACCTGAGCCCAAAAACGAAGTAGAAAAAATTTAGTTTTTTAGGTAATTTGATAATCAGAAAATCAGAATTCAACGAAATGTCATCGAATACTAAACGTTATTCAAATTTATTTATTTAATCTTTATTGCACAAAAAAAGTACAATTGGCAGACTTAATGCCTAAAGGAATTTTTTACCAGTCAACCATCGGGTAAGGCAGGGATATTGTTGGCGGGAATAAAATTAAAGCAGCCCGTCTGGGGAAGGACCTCCACCTTACAGAAGATCGTAGCCAAATAGCATTGGTCTCGGCCATGCTGTGTTCCTGCGGTGAGTAAGGAGAGAGTCCTCCAGAGCTCCACTTGGGGGGGTTGGGAGGGTTGGCAACGCGTGAGTGATACCCCCGGTATTGCAAACGTCTATAGGCTATGGTGACGGCTTACCATCAGGCCGACCGTATGCTTGTTTGCCACCTTAGTAGTATAAAAAATATATATATTTTGCTTTTTTTTGTCAAATGTATATTTTTATTAATTTTCTCTTAAAATACATTGGTTACATAAATACTTACGTTTGGGTGGTTCAGGTTTTACTGCAGTCTGTACAGTCAGTAAATAAACAGGTGTGTTTTGAATAACCAATCGGATTTCGTTATTTTCACATTTCCTCTCCGCTTAGCTTCGGTGGAAATGAATCAAGCGGAGAGGAGAGATGTCTTATTTTTCTATAGAATCCCCTCCTCTCCGCTTTGGTGGAAACAGGGTCTTTACGGTTGGTTGTGTGTGGCCAACAACTACAATGGACAGCAATATAAACCTTGAAAACTGAAACTCTTATTCGATTTTCTCAAAAAGTATAAAACGTAAGGACATCAAAGTTATACCTACAGAAAATTTATCGTGTCAATTTTCGTTTTGCGCGGTGGTCCCCTATCTCCGAAAGTCTGATGTTTAGAAATTTGAAAAAAATCATGGAAGTAGTCCATATGCTGAACCTTCAATGAAAACTATAACGGTTAATAGGCTCTACTAGTTACGGAGTAATAGCCGACGAACTTATAAAATAAAATTTCTTTGATGAAAACTTACAAGTGTGATAGAAATTTATATTGGAACTGAAGGCAAGCAAGCACAGCAAATACGGAACCCTACATTGTGCGTGGCCCAACACGTACTTGCCCGGTTTTTGTATAATTAATTATAAACCGTCTGTGTACCTATTATCTATTAAGTCAAAAGGAAGCTACTGTATCTTGAAAATACAGAACATCCTAGTGCAAGAACCAGGAACCATTTATTTGTAAACAAACCAAACTAAACTTTGAAATGTGTAAGTTTTATATCGTCTGAGAAAATTGAATTCTAAAGTTTCAAGGTAGTTGATGGCTCGGTTTATTAGCTGTCCAGTGTATGATATAGTTTACCCTATTCAATATTGTTGGGAAAAAACAAATAAACAATTAACACGAGAAAACTATTCTCGATTCTCGATTATTAGTTAAAAAATATTTATTTGTTATTTTATTTTAGCTAAATTAATAATTTTTTAACGAATTTACTTTTTTTTGTATACTTGTGTAACTTAATTGAAATGTGTATATCTGGAAAAGTCAAAAAAATTATGTCATTTCTAAAATAAGAATAGTGATTATAAAAAAGAATAGTTTTAATGTTAAAAACTAATTAAATAAATAAATAGATAATTTATTATTAGTATTACGATGTTACAATTTGTAAATATTTTCTTTTATTTACTAAAATGATAAATAAATCGCATTTATTAATTTTATTTATGAATTTAGCCATAATAATAACTTTCAGTTTGATTCTATTGTGGATCAAATAAATCGTGAATTAAATAAAAACGAGATGAAATAAAAATATATTTCTTTTTCTTTTGTTATATTTTCTTATTGACGACCTCCGTGGCGTAATGGTTACCACGCCAGACCGCCACCCAGGAGGTCCCGGGTTCGATCCCCGGTCGGGTCATGATGAAAAATGAACTTTTTCTGTTGGCCTCGGGTCTTGGATGTTTATCTATATATGTATTTGTTATAAAATATAATATCGTTGAGTTAGTATCCCATAACACAAGTTTCGAACTTACTTTGGGGCTAGCTCAATCTGTATTAATTGTCCCTATATATTTATTTATTTATATTTATTTTCCCCATGTTGTTTTCAATTACAAATGACCTGCGTACCGCTGTAAAACAAAATAAATAAATATATATGGACAAATCACATGACAAATCACACAGATTGAGCTAGCCCCAAAGTAAGTTCGAAACTTGTGTTATGGGATACTAACTCAGTGATACTATAATTTTATAACAAATCTGCCAAACCAAGATACATAGACATAAGATCATCATTCAACCCGAACAATATCAATATCATTTACGAACCTAGTACAAACCCATTCTTTACATGGCGATACCCTGCCAGTGCCGTGGCCTCGTCGGCACTGGGCTACGGAGATTTTTTTAAAATTAAAGTGAAAAAAAAATCTCTATCTATCTCCTGGCAGGATCGCCACGAGAATGGGTTTGTACTAGGTTCGTAAATGATACGTATTGCTCGGGTTGAATATAGGTTTAATACTGTGTTCTGTTACTATAATAGATGATCTTGCAGTACAGACACTACAAAGGACTACTACTTTTCTCGAAGCGCCTCGTCGTTTTTTTGAACCCTCATAACTTGGGTCTGGATTATACTAGATAAACAAAATTTTCAGGATATGTTGTCAACAGCGGTCTTATTAAAACATATAAGTTTTAATTAGACAGCTCTTATACTTGATACGTTATTGATATCTAAAACCCTCGATTTCGTCACTGACTCACTGATGATTATCAAAATTCTTCACTTCCTAATGTCCTAGAACGCTGAAGTTTGGTTATGGAAGCTAGTATACACAAACTACAAAAATATAAAAAAACTTGGAACTTCACCTAAAAATATTGTTATTGGCAACTTACAAAAAGAAATGAAATCCCACCAAAAACATTTTCATGTAAAATGTTGCCAAGACGAGACCATATGACTGACACTGTCAAAAAGTTATCAGATCTCATGTAGAGCCAAGCTTCTAACTCTACATGCCCTACCTTTACAAGGTTTAACTTCACAAACTCTACCTACATCTTAATGAAAATATAATAAGTTTCTGCAGGTTCTCGCGCAAGCAAATTAATTACAAGTCTAAACGTATTTGCATCCATAAGTTCTTATTCGACAGTATTATCCGCGAGACTCTAGTGCGACAGAAATTGCAATAAAATTGGTTTAAAGTCAGGAGGGGTACTACGAACCGTAAATCCGATACTTCGGCCGAAGTATCGGAAGAATGTTAATCTTCGAATACAAGGTATTTCATGGTTATAATTCAAGGAATTACTAAAATAACCATGAAAAATCCTTGTAATTCATAGTTAAAATTCTTACGATACTTCGGCCGAAGTATCGGATTTACGTTTCGTAGTAGCCCTCCAGGTTCATCAAATAATAGGTAATAAATTGCAAGAATTCATATAACATGTAAACGGAGCCTTACAGTCTATGTAAGGCATGTTCATGTTCATACGCGGCGGTAAGCCCTTTCCATCAGGTTGCTTGTTTCCCTATTCCGTACTACATTGGGTAATGGTACGCTAGTACTATTTATTATACTGTGACAATGGTGAAGATACCATCTTCAACGCGTCCTTGGGTATTGTTCCGTAAATCAGAAAGTAATTCTGAAATTGGCACTAAAATATTATAATGTATGTAACTAAAATGTTATAATAATCGCCAGGCAATAAAAGCTTTACGCAAATTGAATATTAATGTTGAAACAAATTTTATTGCTCTGTTCAAAATACCCATTGTGCAAGCACAAAAAGTATAAAATAGTATTCATTCCTAATCTGTGACTGAGCTGAGCAGATATACAACAGACGAACATTGCTTCAGGTAATAATGCAGTCCATTATAAACTCTTTGTGGGCATACGCTCTGTGGACGCAGATCGCTCTTAACATGCCGCTGGCGACGGCAAAGCAGTTACGCATTACGGACGGGTGGAACGACGATGCTGGAGACTACCCCTACGTAGTTAGGCTGGAGTCGAACATTTCGCTATTTAAACGTTTCGATTTTCACGTAATTTGTACTGGAACATTATTGACCAACGAATGGGTGCTCACCGCTGGACATTGTTTATCTGCTGATTTAACACTTGTGAGGTATGGTAACATGACCGTACCTCGTAAGAATTCTAACACAAGTCAAATATTAAAACAACTAAGACACCCGAAATATATCTTAAACGATAATAAGTTTAAGCACTTTGAGCAGATGATGAATGATATGGGGTTATTGTTAATTGAAGTAATTCATACAAAGGCAACAGGGAAGTTATCATCGCTCAATTATGAGACTCTTGTTGGTAAAACAGTAACAATAGCTGGTTATGGTAGAACGATACTACATGGACGATCAATACGATTAGACTTGATAGAGATGGAAAACAGACCGCTACAAGTCGGCGAAGGATTAATTGTTAAAACAATGGGATATGGGTACAAGCCAATAATAATTATTGCTCCAAAATGCACGAAACCATTGCATGGTGTACTTCATGGGGATTCAGGTGGACCGCTCTTAGTCAGCGGCAAAGTGGTTGCCGTCGCTACTGCTGCTGTTAGGGGATCCACAATCCCACACCTACAATATTACACTCCGGTCAGTCCGTATTTAGATTGGATTGATGACTTAATTCACAAAGAAAAATTGAAACATTAAATCCATCGGTATTGGTTGCTGAGGTCTTCAGTATACCGTTTGCAAGAAATGACGTAGGAAAAAACAATCCCTTAGTTAGAATTTGTGAGTCATATAATAAAATTAGAGAAACCAGCGTAACTTCGTTTGCTTTTTTCCCGCTTTCCCGTGGGAATTTCAAAAAATCCTTTCTTATCGGTTGCCTACATCATACACCACACTTTTCAGAACACACAGGTTCAGTTCAGGTCTCTACGGTCAAGACAAAACATTTTCATATGTTTAGATGATTATTTTTCTATTTAAATATAGGTACTTCTCATTACAATCTTTGGAGTGGACCGGTGAAGTGCCACCCTTTTACAGAATGCGTTTCGTTCAGAGAGTGAAATATCCGAAATTATTGTTTGCCACCTTTGTGGTATAATAAAAATCTAACTCCTTCCTTATACTATTTCTCGCTATATCCTGTTTCTTCCTGTTATAGGTCGGCAACGGGTCACGGACCCTAGAGCCTATGTGCTCCATAGTCGACGGTAATCACCTAACATCAAATGATCCATATTCCTGAGCTTGTTTTCCAACCACTTCCGTAAAAAAATGTATAAGTATATCGGTATTTCAATACCGATGTATAAGTATATCGGTATTTCAATACCTACAACCTCAG
Organism: Endotricha flammealis; assembly: GCA_905163395.2. Classification (NCBI taxonomy): domain Eukaryota; kingdom Metazoa; phylum Arthropoda; class Insecta; order Lepidoptera; family Pyralidae; genus Endotricha; species Endotricha flammealis. The sequence continues at coordinate 4,791,556 of LR990883.1, forward strand.
CCTACAACCATCCCTATAACAACACTACGAAATATTAGAGCGAGTCGACGTAATGAGATTTCCTATAAGTGAGAAATAGACAATAACAATAAGCCATTTAAACATTAACCAATTTAACTTGAACCCTGTCAAATATTATAAAATTTAATTACTTAGTGTTTATTATCGATGAATATGATTCCGTGCCGTGGCCTCGTCGACACTGGGCCACGGAGGTTTTTTTAAATTAAAGTGAAAAAAAAAATCTCTATCTATCTATCTCCTGGCAGGATCGCCATGTAAAGAATGGGTTTGTACTAGGTTCGTAAATGATACGTATTGTTCGGGTTGAATATAGGTTTAATACTGTGTTCTGTTACTATAATAGATGATCTTGCAGTACAGACACTACAAAGGACTACTACTTTTCTCGAAGCGCCTCGTCGTTTTTTTGAACCCTCATAACTTGGGTTTGGATTATACTAGATAAACAAAATTTTTAGAATATGTTGTCAACAGCGGTCATAGTAAAACATATAAGTTTTAATTAGACAGCTCTTATACTTGATACGTTATTGATATCTAAAACCCTCGACTTCGTCACTGACTCACTGATGATTATCAAAATTCTTCACTTCCTAATGTCCTAGAACGCTGAAGTTTGGTATGGAAGCTAGTTTACACAAACTACAAAAATATCAAAAAACTTGGAACTCCACCCAAAAATATTGGCAACTTACAAAAAGAAATGAAATCCCACCAAAAACATTTTCATGTAAAATGTTGCCAAGACGAGACCATATGAATCGCACTGTCAAAAGTTATCAGATCAAGCTTCTAACTCTACACGTCCTACCTCTACAAGGCTTAACTTTAAAAACTCTACATCTTAATAAAAATATAATAAGTTCCCGCAGGTTCTCGCGCAAGCAAATTAATTACAAGTCTAAACGTATTTGCATCCATAGGTTCTTATTCGACAGTATTATCCGCGAGACTCTAGTGCGACAGAAATTGCAAGAAAATTGGTTTAAAGTCAGGAGGAATCCGACTTCGGCCGAAGTATCGGAAGAATGTTAATCTTCGAATACAAGGTATTTCATGGTTATAATTCAAGGAATTACTAAAATAACCATGAAAAATCCTTGTAATTCATAGTTAAAATTCTTACGATACTTCGGCCGAAGTATCGGATTTACGTTTCGTAGTAGCCCTCCAGGTTCATCAAATAATAGGTAATAAATTGCAAGAATTCATATAACATGTAAACGGAGCCTTACAGTCTATGTAAGGCATGTTCATGTTCATACGCGGCGGTAAGCCCTTTCCATCAGGTTGCTTGTTTCCCTATTCCGTACTACATTGGGTAATGGTACGCTAGTACTATTTATTATACTGTGACAATGGTGAAGATACCATCTTCAACGCGTCCTTGGGTATTGTTCCGTAAATCAGAAAGTAATTCTCCAATCGGCACTAAAATACTTATTATAAAATACAATAATAATAAACTGAATAATCGCCAGGCAATAAAAGCTTTACGCAAATTGAATATGTTGAAACAAATTTTAATGCTCTGTTCAAAATACCCATTGTGCAAGCACAAAAAGTATAAAATAGTATTCATTCCTAATCTGTGACTGAGCTGAGCAGATATACAACAGACGAACATTGCTTCAGGTAATAATGCAGTCCATTATAAATTCTTTGTGGGCATACGCTCTGTGGACGCAGATCGCTCTTAACATGCCGCTGGCGACGGGAAAGCAGTTACGCATTACGGACGGGTGGAACGACGACGCTGGAGACTACCCCTACGTAGTTAGGCTGGAGTCGAACATTACGATAATTCCACGTCTCGATTTTCACGTAATTTGTACTGGAACATTATTGACCAACGAATGGGTGCTCACCGCTGGACATTGTTTAGATCCTGATTTAACACTTGTGAGGTACGGTAACATGACCGTACCTCGCAAGAATTCTAACACAAGTCAAATATTAAAAAAGATAAGACACCCGAAATATATCTTAAACGATAATAAGTTTGAGCAGATAAGGAATGATATGGGGTTATTGTTAATTGAAGTAATTCATACAAAGGCAACAGGGAAGTTATCATCGCTCAATTATGAGACTCTTGTTGGTAAAACAGTAACAACAGCTGGTTATGGTAGAACGATACTAGATGGACCATCAATAGAAACACTATTAGACTTGATAGAGATGGAAAACAGACCGCTACAAGTCGGCGAAGGATTAATTGTTAAAACAATGGGATATGGGTACAAGCCAATAATAATTATTGCTCCAAAATGCACGAAACCATTGCATGGTGTACTTCATGGGGATTCAGGTGGACCGCTCTTAGTCAGCGGCAAAGTGGTTGCCGTCGCTACTGCTGCTGTTATCGCATCTACAATCCCACACCTACAATATTACACTCCGGTCAGTCCGTATTTAGATTGGATTGATGACTTAATTCACAAAGAAAAATTGAAACATTAAATCCATCGGTATTTCCCGCTTTCCCGTGGGAATTTAAAAAAATCCTTTCTTATCGGTTGCCTACATCATACACCACACTTTTCAGAACACACAGGTTCAGTTCAGGTCTCTACGGTCAAGACAAAACATTTTCATATGTATAGATGATTATTTTTCTATTTATGTACTTCTCATTACAATCTTTGGAGTGGACCGGTGACCATATTCCTGAGCTTGTTTTCCAACCACTTCCGTAAAAAAATGTATAAGTATATCGGTATTTCAATACCTACAACCTCAACCTACACCCATCCCTACAACAACACTACGAAATATTAGAGCGAGTCGACGTAATGAGATTTCCTTTATGTGAGAAATAGACAATAACAAACAATATGCCATTTATACATTAACCAATTTAACTTGAACCCTGTCAAATATTATAAAATTTATAGTGTTTATTATCGATGAATATGATTCAGTCCGCTTTATACACAGTTAGAATTTTAGCTGTTTTTCCGAGATCACAAACAGAATTATGACGACGACATGAAATAATTTTGTTTGAATATTCACTATTTAAAAAAAATTACATGACAGATGACACACTTCACTTTACGGATGTGTCAAAATGAAATGTAATTGAAATCAAAAGTATTGATATCGTAGACAGAGAAAACTATAGACAGCTACTAAGCGTGCCGCTGAAAGGGACAGAAAAAAAAGTACATACTAGATTTAGAGTTGCCAGGTAAGGATAAATTTACCCCAAACTCTCGATTTCCTTTTTGTATGTATAAAATTGACATGCTGATACTTAGTACTTTTTAAAGTTTTTAATCCATTAATAGAACTAACGAATACTTACCTATTAGTTTCAAAACATCGGGGACAAATCATAAAAATGAATGCGTGCGGATGCCAATAGATAAGTATTGGTAGGTAGGTATTATATTATATGTATGTACACTTCAAGATAACAGGCATTTTTCAAATTCTCACTCATGAATTATATGTAAAAAAATAATGCGAAGACTGTCTCTTGAAAACTGCCCGTTTATTAAAGTAGTTTGTAGGAAATAAAATGAAAACAATCTAAAACATTATAGGATATTTTATTTTTATTATATTCACTAATTCGTCTTGATACCGCGAGTGACATTGAGTACATAAAAATATAAAAACTTCTGTGATTTAAAACATATAAAGTATTGGAGTAGGTATCAAATAAAACTTAATACACGGTGCATACACTTTACACTAAATCATGGAGTTTGTTTTTCCCTTTTGAGTGGTAATTTCATGCAGTCGTTTTTTTTTTTTAAATTAGTTTTTAATAACAACTAAAGTTCTCATTTATTGGCCTTGGAAAAGTACTAATTTCGTGTGAACATTACGGATTATCTCTTTCGGTATAATTTTTTTTTTACATATTGTTGAGCTAAGTTTTGGGATCCAATCTGTTCTTCTGGTAGCCGCAATCCACAAACTACGCAGCTTCTGGTAGCCGCAATCACAAGGAAATCTAAAAATGACAAAACAAGATAAGGATATCGATATGATAGGGGGCAGCATTTTTTTTCTAGAAATCTCCCCTTCTTTTGGTCTCATCTTATCTAGGGGGTAGGGGCACTTACGAACACTTTTGGTCCTTTGTACCAACCCCGTGCCCGTGAGAAATTTGCAGTTTTGAAAATCCGCTTTTTTTTCCAAATTGCGTATATCTCGAGAACGGCAGCGCACGGGGTTGGTGCAAAGGGCTAAAAGTGTTTGCAAGTGCCCCCCCCCCCCCCCCCCAACTCAATGGAACCCAAAAAAGAAGTAAATATAAAAAAAACTTAAATTTTTGTTAAAAAAATAAATTGTCTCAAAAACTTTTTTTCATGTTTTCTTGGCGTCTCATAGTGCCCCTAAGCCTATACTCCAACTCTACTTCCTGGCCCCTAACGCGACTCTGACAGAAAATTACCTATTTTAGAGAAAATTTCCACCAAAAAAAAAATAGCAACACTGACTTAAAAGGTTATGTTAACAAAAATGTTAAAAATCTCACGTATTTTTCAAAATCATGATGAGATTTGATATCATTCGTCGAAAATAAACCAAAATTAGTATATTTAACTATGATAAATCGTAAAATAGTCGGGAATAATGTCTACTTACGAATGAAACGACAACCCACTAATTTTTCTCTCACTATCACTTTTACATCCCATTAAACTGCACCGCACCATTTTCTACAGATGCAATCACCTCCAGGTACTTAATTAACACAAAACAGTTATTCGTAATTGAATAAACAAAACAAAAACTTTAAAATTAGATATCACCTGCAGCAAACGTCAAAGTTTGTTTAGCAATTATAGTTGCTGGCCTTGAAAAAACCGGCCACGCAGTGAGGGACAAAAAAATATTCTCTTTGTCTCTTTTTTTTAACAGCCATGCGTATATGACCATCCTTTTCTATTGTAAGTGAAATAAAAAACATCCAGCAGTCTATAGTTTTCTCTGTCTACGATTGATATCAACTCGAAGAAAATTACCCACAAAATATTTTTTTTTTCAAGTTTCAATAAAATAAATTCTCATAAACAATTTTTATGCAAAATTTGAAGTAGATTGGACCAAGGAATCAAGTTGCCCCATAGTAACTTTACCCCCCTTTTTTACCCCCTTAGAGTTCGAATTTCGAAAAATCCTTTCTTAACGGACGCCTACGTCATATAATAGTTCCACCTGCCAAGTTTCAGATTTTTACGATGAGCAGTTTAAGCTGTGCGTTGATTCTCAGTCAGTCAAACCATTAGAATTGAAAAATTAAATCCGTACAAAAATATAAAAGATTTTTTATGAATATTTTTACATAATCAACAAAAACATATATTTTTTAAAATCGACAAAAATGTGTTCAATTGATATAATATAACTTTTGTCATAATGTGCTTAGGGTCTGTTTCACTAATGAGAATTCAACATTAAGTTCCGGAAGGCTTCCAGTTAATTGACTTATTTCTCAAATAAAATCTGTCAAAATAATAAAAAAAATTACTATTAGTTTATTTTATTTATTATTTCATATAAAAATTAACAGCATTACAGTTAAAACCATTTCACAGTTAATTTCAAACAGTATCATACTAATCTTTTCATCATCAAATTAATCTAACAATAAAAACATACCTAATCAGAAATTTGCGAAATTTGCGTATAAAGTCAGTCAGTCAGGCAGGACAAAGCATATTATATATATTGATGAGCAACATTGCGATTTATTTGCCCACGGTTACTCCAAGTTTAAAAAATAGTCATGTCACGTAATAAGGGTGCTAACTTTTTGGTTTGTTACCCTTCCTTGGTTTACAATTAGTGACAAGGATAGCAACACCTTTGGTCCTGTCAAAATTAGTTTATTTATTTAGAATGTATGTACGGTGGCCTCGAAGATAGGAGGACCATTTTAGAAAAAAATCGCTTGTACATCTTGTAAGCGGATTTTTTGTCAGCTTCGTCCTTTTCTTTGTTACCACACAGGGTTTTTGTTTATTAGAGCCACATGTGTCCACTAGGATGTTGGATGTTGCAACCAAAAATCATCCTAAAGATGGTCCTGCTATCCTCGAGGCGACTGTACAACAGAAATAGCACCAATGTATAATGTATTAGTTTATTTAAATTCACTAGGTGTATTGGTATTTCTTTCTTTTTGTCATTTATATTTAAATTAGTCAATGTTTGTACTACAATTACTCATACACTATTATATTCATATTGTAATGTAGTGTAGTATATTATGATTGACATAATTATTAATTTCTAGATTTTCGCATGTCGTATTTACTTAAGTACATGATAAGTGGTTTTAGTTTGTTGCATTTAAGAATTTAGAAATAAGTAATAATGTATTGTATTGTTGCATTTAAGAATTTAGAAATAAGTAATAATGTATTCAAATTATGGTAATCCTTAATAAATTATTAAAAAGTTATTTATATTGTAATTAAATTTTTGTGTATTACAATTATTTATTGAATATACATAAATATTGAAAGTAAAACTAAATTACAACTTAAATATAAACTTGTCCAAAAAATGTGGAACGCTTCACGATTTTGCGTGTCATCCTTGCGCAGGGGCCATGCTAATCTTCTCTGTATCGTTCCAATTTTAGTATATGTACTGCCGAAGCAAGTACACTTAGTACTGCGAAAATATTTTATATATACCTAGTTGACAAAAAAACTTCAATAGCGCGATTCAGAATTCCATACATTCAACCTTCTTTGTATAAAGAATAGGTTTTAGCGCCATCTAACAAGCATCATTAACAACTTTGTAGTTATCAAAAGCGCCATCTTGCACTTTGTTGTGAAATAACATTTAAGTAGTTTCTAGATTTTAATAAGAGTACTACCACAGATATTATAATACTTAACAGTAGTACTACCTTATATTTTATGCATATTAAGGTGGTATTTTGATTGACATTGAATATTTAATAATATATATTATGAAACTCTTTGTCTACATATCCAAGAAGAAATATGTGCATTGCGTTGTGGATATGATGGTGAATAGCTTGACGCTTCGACTCTGCGCTAGTATGTAATTGATCCAAGCATTTCCTGCAGACTATTCTTACTAGTCGCGACGCCACCACTCGCGCAGACGTAATACGAAACTCCTACCTACCTACTTATTACTCAGTGCATAACGACAATCGATTTTCAATTGTTTTATAAATTGCCAGTCGACAAATTGAGCCTCACTGTCTAGCTAGGGTACCTCCAATGTCTTTTCTTTTGCTTCAAATTGCTGTCTCTGACGTAGTTGTTAAGGAGGGAAGTCATTTCAATACTACTCCGACTATCTTCTTTCTGATTTAATTCGTTGTGTTCCAGGACAGCTGTATTTCCTCCCCCGTTACGTCAATAAGCTTCATTGCTTATTGTCAATCTGAGGTCGTTTTCGATCCTGGCTACACAGGAGACACATCGGCGGGAATGTGTGGTGGGCTTGTCCCGAAAACTGTGAGCCCAAATTTTGGCGTAAGCGCCATAAAAAGTTAATTATAAAGAAACAAAATTGACATAAAAAACTATTTATTTATTAATTCACTTCATCTGAATCATATGTGCGAGTTCCCAGGAGTGCTTGATCTCCGCTACATCTTCGATTTTGACTCCGCGCGCCGTCACCACACCCAGCTGGTAACGAGGCCAGGAACGAGCGTCGCGGTAGTATAACACCTCCATACATTTGCGAACTAACGCTCTGGGAAAAACAAGAAAATAAATAAATATATAGGGACAAAAATAGACGACCTCCGTGGCGTAATGATTACCATGCCCGACCGCCACCCAGGAGGTACCGAGTTCGAATCCCGGTCGGGTCATAATAAAAAACGAACTTTTTCTGATTGGCCTCGGGTCTCGGATGTTTATCTATATATGTATTTGTCATAAAATATAATATCGTTGAGTTAGTATCCCATAACACAAGTCTCGAACTTACTTTGGGGCTAACTCAATCTGTGTGATTGTCAAAAAAAGGGACAAATCACACAGATTGAGCTAGCCCCAAAGTAAGTTCGAGACTTGTGTTATGGGATACTAACTCAACGATACTATATTTTATAACAAACCAGCTGCTGACCGCGGTGTTACCCGCGCTTTTTTATACCTAAACATAATCTACACACCACTACTTTTAAATTAGTACAAAAAATTTAACAGGGATTTCCATACCCGTTAATAAAAATATCTGTGAAATCAAAAGTAAAAAAAAAACTTAAAATTTTCCGTAAAAAAAAATACCTAACATTTGGTAAAGTCATTTCAATAAGTTCAATGACCGAGTTTTCGATGCGGCCCTAGATAATAGTACTGCCGTGCTAACTAAGAGTACAATAACTCGATTTTGGTCGATTTTGAGTTATATACATATTCGGAATCAGGGAATCGAGATCTATAACTCTCTCTAAGAAACTTTTCATTAATGCTTCAGGAACCTGATTTTTCAGTAAGCAAGAATGCAATAAGTCAAACTTTATTACGAATTTACTAATCATAAATACAATAATCATACTTGTGGTGTCATTAGTTTTGAACTATGCACACATTACTAGTCATAACCACAATAACTATAAAGTTGTTCCACTTATGTTATGTAGGACTCGGATTTTCAATGTTAGTTCACTAGCGATAAACACAATAATGTTTGACTTATTGTGCTTATGTTTAGTGTATCTCAATTTATTGACTGAGAGAATACGAGTTATTGCGTTTATTATTAGTAAGACTTAAGCGACCCGGGGTTCGGCGGGGGTGAACGGGGTGTTGCGGGGAAGTGGAATATGGCCGTTTTCTGTTTGTTTTGCCAGTCGCGTCGCTAGTCGCTACAACAGGACCAGACCCACGTCGCACGGTGGATCCTCTACTAAGGAGAGCTTGGCCAATAAGGCATTTTTTGAAAATGTAGGTAGATGATTTTTTTTCGATTTCATAAATAAAATTGAAGTTATATTACATTAGTTTATAGTGAACTAAGTGGAATTAGTCGTCTAGTATTACTTACATGACACGTCAAACGTTACCTATTTTCTGTTTTCCTTGTTGTTAATTTTTAAATTATAAAGTTTAGTTCAGACTTTAAATTAATATTTATGTAAAAGTAAGTACATATAATTTATGAAAAAAATCATGAATGGTGATGAAGATATGTAGTATTTAACACATATTATAAATTTAACCCGTTTTGATAATTAGTTATTTGGCACAAAAAATATATGTAAATGTAACTTTGTTTCGAAAATGCAATTTCTCTTTTATTTTATTTTTTCAATTGGGGGATTTTGCTCGATCGAGTTGCATATGAGTGCATTTTTACCTCTACTATCTACCATTTTTTCTTATTTTTTCTTATTTCAGGAACAATGTCTCGAAGAGATCGGATTTTGAGCTTGGCGTTGCCTGAAAAAAATAAGGTGACAATATCTTCTCCACCAGGGACTGCACACAAACCTTCTTCGCCAGGGACAGCGCACAAACCTTTTTCGCCAGAAACCGCAACCGTGCCTTTTTTGCCAAACACTGCATGCTCATCGCACCGTTACTTCAACCGAGAAGTTATATTTGTTTAAAATTGTTTAAAACACTGTTTTTGTTATGAATATTTAAGATTATTTTTAATAAACATTTAAGAACAAAGTTAAATATTCTTTTTCTCAGTGGTATTACCGACTAGGTTACATCAGTGTTTCTAACGATAAATGCAATAACTATATCAGTTATTGTATTTATCGTTAGAAAATATTGAAATGATTTATATATATGTAGGTTTGCTAAAGATAAATACAATAAGTAATGTAGTTATTGTATTTATGACTAGCAATGATAGGTTATTCATATAAACATTTCCTAATTATAAGCACTATTTTCACGATTTCAGGCCATAAACTTCATATTTTTCACTTCACATATATTCTAATTTGCTCTCTATTTGTTCTTCTTTCAATAGGTACAAGTTTTATGTAGATATGTTCATTAGTTCAGGAGATACAATAAAAATAAAGTTCAAAACTTTGAGCGCGTTTTTCTCGAAAGCGCGAAAATCGAGTTATTGTACTCTTAGTTAGCACGGCAGAGTACGTCGCCATTGATAAATGCCGGCAAACTCGCGTCTAAGCACAGAATAATAAATAGTTCTACTTAATCTAAGCTCAATCTGCTCCCCCAGCGGACCCAGTGGGGTCACGGGGCGGACCTCGCCCAGCGCCCGCGCACCGCAGAATTTGAATACAAAAAATCTGTCTCATTTCTAACTTTAAGAGGTCTTACTTGGCTGTCTCCTCATCAAGACTGCCCTTATCAGCCCTATCTCTCAGCAGCGGAGTAGCCATATATGCTCCCAGGCCGGTGGCTATTGTGTTATCTTCATATGCCGTCCCCAACTTGTCTACGGCTCCTAGGAACGGCTCACCGTCCTAAAAAAAAACAAGTATTGTTGGATGAGACGTCAGAATCTATCTATCATTTTTTCCGCTGTCTGTTGCCATACCTGGATCCCGGCCACCACATAGTTGTTCCAGAGGGGATCCATCTTGCTCCTCTTGTTGTAAAGCACACGAGTGAGCCAGCAGTGCAGGGAACGAGGCTTCAGGAACAGTCCATCGCCAATGCATTGTTCATCAATACTGTAATAAAAAAAAAAAAAAAATAATTTTGTTTTCTCTCAAACATCATTATTCAATACTATACTGGACGCCAACGCTCCTGGCACGCGCACGCAGCCCTAGAACTTAATTGTTTTATGACTTCGCGGACCAGGAGCATGGGTGTTTAGTATAATACAATTTTTATTTTATTTCTAGATACTAGGGGTGTTCAATAAAAAGTGATAATGAGTATGACGCAATTATCTTTTATTAAATGTTATTTTATTTTTCAACGTAGTCACCTTTCAGGTTTATACACTTTGTATATCTTTTTTCTAAAGCTAAAATTCACTTTCTAAAAAAATATTCTTCCTGATCCCTTAAAAAATCGTGTACGGCAGCGACTACTGCGTCATCATCTTCTAATTTCTGGCCCCTGAGATGTTCCTTTAACCGCGGAAATAGGTAGAAATCACTAGGAGCAAGGTCCGGTGAATATGGAGGATGTTCCATCAATTCGAAGCCAGAGTCTTGAATGGCAGCCATCGCAACTCTGGACTTGTGCGCGGGGGCGTTATCTTGGTGAAACAAAACAACTTTAGCTAGTTTGCCACGCCGTTTCTTGCATATTTCCTCACGCAACCTTGTTATTTGTTCTGCATACAAAGTTCCCGTAACAGTGACTCCATGATTAAGGTATTCGATCATTACTACCCCCTGGCTGTCCCAGAAAATAGAGCCCATGATCTTACCGGCGGATAGAATCGCCTTAAATTTCTTCGGAGTTGGAGATGACGATCTTTTCCAAGTCATGGACTGTTTTTGCGTTTCTGGGTTATAATGATGAAGCCATGTTTCGTCCATAGTTATGAATCGAGCCAAAAATCGCTCAGGATCTTGTTGTAACAAATCCAAACAGCTTTGTGAAATTCTCAATCTCATTTGTTTCTGCGCGTCAGAAAGCATTCTGGGCACCCAACGCGCTGACACTTTTTTCATACCCAAGTGGTGCTGTATAATATTATGGACACTTCCTATCGAAATCTTCACTTCTTCTGCTATAAAACGAATAGTAACATGACGATCCGCCAAGACAATGTTTTCAACTTTTTTGATCATTTGTTTCAATTCAATTCATTTATTCGCTTAATGTAGGTTACAGTAGTTGTTACATAATTCCAAATAGTTCCAATACATTTGCCTTACAAGTCAGGCATGCAAATATATTTAAGTAAATAATAATAATATATTTAACTATACAATTAATTATTCAATAAAAAAAGGATAAAAATTACAAAAATATACAAAAAATACATTATTATGTCAGCAAAAACCAATTGATGAGTTATTGTAAGCAAGAAATTCAGCGACAGAATAAAATTTTTTTTCAAGCAGCCACTTTTTCAATCTATAGGAGAACTGTCTTAGCGGTAACGATTGAATATCCGTCGGAATACCATTGTAAACTTTTCCACACATTGTATAACTATTTTTCTTAAAAAGTGTAGTCTTTGGGGCCGTGGATAAGACTATTCTGTCTGGATTTTTCGTGCATCTGGGATAAATGTCACGTGCTCGTTTAAATAGTATCGGATTACTTTTTACAAAATATGCTGATTCGAAGAGGTATAGACCTGGCAAAGTGAGTAATCCCAATTTCCTGAACAGTGGTTTACAGGATTCCCATGGTTTGACTCCACATATCGCTCGGATACATTTTTTTTGTGCGATAAATGCCCGCTGGATGTTTGTTGAATTACCCCATAGCAGCAATCCATATCTTAAAGTAGAAGTGATATAACCATGGTAGGCCATCAGAACCGTGGTCCGGTTGGACGTTTTCCTTAATTTATATAAGACATATACATAACGGTTTAATTTATTGCAAACTTTCTCAACATGTGCTTTCCAATTACAATGCTCATCAAGAATCAGTCCTAAAAATTCAGTTTGTTGAGAGATTGTAATCAATTTGTTGTCATACCTTATCTTATAATTGTAATTGTCCTGATTATAGTTTTTGGAAAATTTTATTACTTTTGTTTTGGACATATTTACATTTAAATTATTATTATTAAGCCATATTGTTACCGATTGTATTGTATTATTTATGTCATTTGATATATTAATTGATTTATTTTTAACATTGTTATTTGGAAAAGAAAGAATTATTGAAATGTCATCAGCAAATAAGGTACAAGGAAATTTTGTAATATTTGGTAAGTCATTAATATATAATATAAATAATAAGGGGCCCAAAACGCTGCCCTGAGGTACGCCAAATTGGTTTATTTTATAGGTGGATCTGTAGATATGAACCTCATTTTTAGAATTTAGAGCATGTATCTCAACGCACTGCAATCTATTTTTTAAATATGACGATAGCCAGTTTATTGCTGGCCCTCGTATTCCATATCTTTCTAATTTGTCTAATAACAAGTCATGTGAGACAAAATCAAAGGCCTTTGTCATGTCGAAGAATATGCCAAATGTGATTTTGTTCTCATCTAAACTACTGATGACTTCATTAACTAGTTTAAATCCTGCAAGTGTAGTTGATCTATTCTTTATAAAACCAAATTGTTCATTGATTAATATCTCGTGTTTATTTATAAATTCTAGGAGTCTTTTTTTCATAGCCTTTTCAAATATTTTGGATATGATAGGTATGAGTGTTATGGGACGGTAATTTTCCAGTTTATTTTTAATTCCTTTTTTGTATAGTGGCTTTACTAAAGATATTTTTAATTTTTCTGGAAAACAGCCTTCTACAAAGGAAAGATTTATAAGATGGGTCAGTATTGGTATCAATTCATTGCTGCATTCTTTTATTACCTTTGTATCAATTTCATCATAACCAACAGAATTTGTATTATTTAATGATTTTATAATTTGTTGCATTTCATCGAAGGTCAGTGGTTTTAGAAATATACTCTCGCACATATTCGATGTAAGTGTCTGCGTAGTTTTCTTAGTATTCGTTGTTCGATCGACGAAATAATCATTAAATGCATTGGCTATTTTTTGCGGTTCATTAATATTTTGTCCATTTACGATGACATTAGTAATAAGTTCCTGTTTATTTAGTTTAGCCGCTGACTGTTCATTTATAAGTTCCCATGAAGCCTTGCATATGTTTTTTGATTCACTAATATATTTTTTATTGCAATTTTTTAGTGATTGGTCGATGCAGTGCCTCAGAAGTTTAGAGTAATTTTTGTATTTCAATTTATTTTGATAATTTTTATTCCTATAGTAATTATAGCGTAGGTCTCTCTTTGTTTTGCAACTTACTCTTAACCCTTTACTAATCCATCTGCGTTTCTTCTTTATGACAGGTATTTTTTTTCGTAACTTTGGAAAACACAACTCATAGAATAATATTACTAAGTCATGAAATTCCTGGAACGCTTTATTCAGATTTTCGTCATTGTAAACATTGGAGAAAGATAGACTAGCTAAACATCTGCGAAACTTAATTACATTTTCTTTACAATAATCTCTCCGAAATGTAAAGTAATAATCTGTTCCCACAACTTTCTCTTGTATTGGGATGTTTAACAGTTGTGCTGTGTTATGATCGGACATATCAAGATGTAGCAATTCTCCTGTTCCTGATGGTATGCTACTGATTAAATGATCTATGCATCTTAATTGTCTTGTTGGTTCAGTAATATGTAATGTAAGATTATAATTTTTCATTAGATCCTTTAGTTCCATACCATCATTTCCCATCGTGTTAATGTTTAAGTCACCTGCCAAAATGATTTCCTTTTTGCAGAATCGTTTTTCCTGTAAAAGTTTTTCTAACTGACTAAGAAATTGATGCAAAATTTTTTTTTCAGGTATTCTATAAATACACATTATTATAATATTTTGATTTATTATTTCTACTCCACAGCATTCGAATATTTTATCTATTGCAAATTTTTTTAGATCAACTGCTTTATATGATATATTTCCCTTGTTCAGTCACTACCGATGTAGGGCGTCCCATGCGTGGGTCGTCGTTAGTGGAAGTTCTTCCTCGCTTGAACTCTGCACACCAACGCGCAACCGTGGAATATGGAGGAGCATGAACCCCTAATGTTGCTCTCAAGTCTTGATTTACCTGCTCCGTAGTAAAAATTTTCAAGCAGAGATATTTTATTACCGCACGAACTTCAATTTTATCCATTTTTAAGAACACGTTCCGACAGGACGCAAACAAATGACTTCTATTTCTAAAAAACAAAAGAGAATTGATTGCTTTTTTTATTATAATCATATCTAATGACTGGGCTTTGCCTACCAGTATTTATTTATTTTCTTTCCAAGGAGAATGTATCGCATTCTCATTATTTATTGAACACCCCTCGTATAGTATGAGTTTATTAATTATTACGGTAGGTAGTGTGTACTTTTCTTTCCTGTTTTTTTCATGTCACAAAGATGGCAAATGAGCATATGGCTCGCCTGATGGTAAGCAGTCACTAGACAGTATTGCAAGATACCGGGGGTATCAATCGCGCGTTGCAGACCCTGTAAAAAATGGAGCTCTGGAGACCTTACTCACCGTAGGAAGGAACACAACATGGCCGAGACCAATATGCTATTATGCTACTATCTTCTGTAAGGTGAAATGCCTTCCCCAGACGAGCTGCTCCGATTGGAGCTGATTATCCATTGTGCCCTACCGCTCTTAAGTAGGTTAGGTATTATGGTAGATTTTTGTGTTTAAGGTTTAAAATAATTTATAAATAACTTACATTTTCTGTTGAATAATATCTTTCAAATACTGATAGTCAGCGTAATCGCCACCAGAACCCAACAGGATCAAATCGTTGACCTTCGTAACACGAGGGCAATCCCGGAATCGTGCCAGTGAGCCATACGAGCCGAGGGTGTCTGCTGCGATTACCACACCCTTGTCAAACTTGAGACCGATGACTGTTGTTGTAGTTGTGATCGGTGTCGCTGAACTGAAACGAAAATTTGATATTTTTTAAATTTATTTATTTTAAATAATATTATTGTGTTGAAATTACTTAAATCTACAATTCGGTATGATTAAAATTATTAATTTAATTTTAAATAAATTACAAATAGACCAAAGAAATATTACTGTTCGTGTCAAAATATTTTTTTTTTAAAATAATAATACAGTTAATTAATTAATACATTATTTACATACATTCTAATTAATTAAATTAATACGATCCGCCTAGGTACTCTACTTAGGAGTAAAAACACTTTTTCAAGAGATACTAACTTCAATAATTAGAACAGTTTCTTTATTGACCACTAAAGGTAATGTGTTGAGGAGATTAGACAACCATATGCCATCACTAGGTCGGCACTAAGACTCAGTCAGATACTTTTGAAGCCGATAGGTTCGATGAAGGAAAACTATGTGACCTGGACACTGGTCGCATAGCGGAGTTCTGCAGAAGGAGTTTAAGGTTTTCTGGTGGGAGGTCAGCGGGGCCACAGTAACAACCGTATCCACACGGGAATAGGGTGTAATGAGTCCGAATAGCGACTTGAACACCCGCCTGTGCCCCGCAGGCGTCCCACCCTATAATAATAATAAGACTCAGTAAGATTTGAAAGACAAGAGTACCGAGAAAAAAGTTTACCGGTGGTCATTTTGCTTTGTTTCCGAAATGGTGGTAGTTTCTGAGTAGCTTATCTATTTTATAGTGATAATTATGTTGTAAATGACTTGTATAAGTGCCTGTGAGGGCGTACAGAATAAAATATTTTTGACATCGACAAAAGTTACATTGATGAGATGCCTTGTTTTTCCAATCTTCACCCTTATCTGCATCATTGTAACCATTACCACTCCGACAAGAGGTTTTACTTAGAACACCTTTATAGGTATTGTAAGTAAAACAAGTATGGTAAAAAAATAAATAATTACTAGCAAAGGGTTTTACCATTCAACTCTATTTCTGATGGAAACAAGAATCTCTCTTTCTAATTGCATTTAATCTTTCAATTTTAAGGGAAGGAATTATTTTCTTTGTTTGACAATCCCCCCCTGTATTTATGAGTAAAGATTTCTCAATATTGGGTGAAGGGATTTACTAGAAACCTTGTAATTACATGGTACAATATGAATTCAATTGATAAATAAATATAACTGGCGGAGCAATTAATCAAACTAAAAAGGTAGCACTGCTTATCGATTATAGGCTGCAGAAATGGATCTACATAAGCTAAGGATTTACCCAACAGTAAGAATTCACCACTGAGTTCTATTAAGGTAGAGCCATCTATTTAAGATTAAGGTAAACAAGATACTCTTATTTGTTAGAGAATAAAGAAGTCATCACCCTCAGAAATGTATGCAAACAAAATAAATAAATAGGTGTGAACCCAAAAAGAGTTATTTGACCGAAGGAAGAGGTCGAGAAAAGACTTTCGGCTACCTTACTCTTTCTACCGAAGAATAAATTTATGAAGAACTTACTGAGCTCTGAAATCCTGCACAGTGTGGTTCGTGGGGCCAAAGTTAGAAGAGTTCCCTGGGAAGTTGTAAAATGCGCCCGGTGCAGGTCCATTGTGCCAAAATGGAGCTGGATTCATCATGTCCCCACTGAATGCCATATTTAGAACTATAAATTAATTATTGTGTTAAAATTTAACAAAATCTATGTCCGTGAATTTTGATTCGCAGAATGACAAGCGGCAACGAAAATGACAAACAGTTTTTTGATGACGTTTCGTTTCAAGCACTTCAAGCAGGAAACTTTGAGTACCTATAATGACAAAATAAATATTTTTCTAAAACTTAGGGAGTGAACTATAAATTTTTTATTTAAATAAAGAATTTTAAATGACGTCTTTTATTTATTTAATTGACAAAATGGTTATATTTACATAATTGTATACTATGCAAAATATTAGGCATGTAGAAAATGGAACGCGACTTACATTCGTTCAAAAATATAATTTTTATAGAGTAAAATTTGCACAACATATTTTCGCGAAAAAGAATTTATATCTGAGTAATATTTTTCTCTTCGTTTTACTTTGGTTTAAATTTTCTTATGTCTTGAAACCTAATGCCATCCATGCCTTAGTTCACATACCTACTACTTGTCTACTAGGTACTGTCTGTACTCGAGTCAACTGCGAAATTATGGAGCTAGAATTATGAGTATAATTTCTGAACGAAACTTAACTCAGTACGGACGGACGGCGCTAACTTGACATTGACGTTCTTTCTTTCGATTTCCTTTCAAAAAATTGACACAACAAAATGTCTAAGAGAGGTTCGTGAAATTTAGAAATATCTGTTTTAATCGTAGATTTCGGTGTAAATATTAATTATCTAACGTGAGAAACTGTAAATTGATTATATGAGCTATGTAGAAACGTGTTTATTTTTGTATATTACCTCCATAATAAGTGTTCTGATGAAGATGGTTTACGGTGTGGTTTTTTGTTTTAAGGACGTGGTGGTTCCGCGGGAGCGAAGTTCCGCATCTCGCTGGGTCTCCCAGTGGGAGCGGTGATCAATTGCGCCGATAATACAGGTAACTTTCAACCATTGTTTTGGTACATAACCTAAAAATATATGACTGACCTCTAGTGATGATATTATTTATTTAGAACACTTAATGTGTGTTGAATCATGATGATTTCTTCCTTGGCTGTGTCTGAAGATGGTCAGTCATAAATAAATTTGTTAAAATACTAACTAGGTACTTTAGCATGTTTGGTCTGTGTGTGGCAAACATTTATTACCAATGACAAATGCCTCCCTGCCTTTTGTTTTTCTATACAATGTAATGTTCTAAAATAGGCATTCAACTCATACCAGCCTGCTGTGACTTCATAAATACATGATTTTTTATATAAACGTGTTTGAGATGCTCATTAGTTACTATAACAAAGCACATTAGTAACTATTGCCATACCATCACCCTATTGTCATTATGTTTCCATAGTGCCAAATTTGGTATTCTGCTAAAAGTTAACTAGTATCTCAATGTATTGACTAGTGTCAGTGGAATATGAACGGAATGGTCGACAGTTAAAATCTACCATGAACTACTATTTCAGTTAAATCGCTTTTATGTGAAAGATACTACTGAAAAGATCAATGTAGTTCGATAGTGTGACAATGAAATGGCCTCAGACTTAAACAAATATGTAGCATGTATGTATATAATGTATACCAAATGTCAAAAAACAATCAAGTGACATACTGTCGACACTCTATTGGTGCATTTGTAGCATATTCCTAACTCAGGATATACTGTAAATTCTAACCTAAAATTTATCATAGTCAGTCAGACTGAAAAAATGTATTAAATTTTTTAAAATCGTAAGTTTCCACCCAGAATATGCTCAAGCTACACTCACAACTGAACAAACCGAATGGTTCTCTTTTTTAGAAGTCTGTACTCCTTTTTTATATTCTTTGATATCAGATACGATGCTAAATAAAAGTTGGCCGAAATTGCAATTGCAATAAAGATTTTTATTTTTTTTGTGTATGGGGTGGATCTTATAGATCCTGACACTTTGATCCTCACACATCTTTTGTGTCTGACCCCTCCTACCTTTGTCAATCCCTAAACTATGTTTCTGATGGGAATGAGCCATCATAGTCCTCTGGAATCGGGTACAGTCGCCTCGAGGATAGCAGGACCATCTTTAGGATGATTTTTGGTTGCAACATCCAACATCCTAGTGGACACATGTGGCTCTAATAAACAAAAGCCCTGTTTGGTAACAAAGAAAAGGATGGAGCTGACAAAAGATCCGCTTACATGATGTTCATGCGATTTTTTTCTAAAATGGTCCTCCTATCTTTGAGGCCACCGTACCTACACCTGTTCCAGTTTAGTTGTAAGTTAAGGAAATTTTCACAATTTATTTGTACCACTGAGGTGGCAAACAAGCATAGGGCCCACTGGTGGTAAGCAGTCACAGTACCCTATTGGCGCCTAGGCGCTACCGACCCTCTAGAAAGTGGAGCTTTTTGGAGAAATTTATTTATTATTAAAATCTTTAAGGTTATACAAAAGTTTAGATGATCTGTTCCTCAATTTCCAGGAGCCAAGAACCTGTACGTCATAGCTGTCCAAGGTATCAAGGGTCGCCTCAACAGATTACCAGCTGCCGGTTCCGGTGACATGATCGTAGCCACAGTTAAAAAGGGCAAACCTGAACTCAGAAAAAAGGTAAGTCGTTTTTTTATACCACTAAGGTGGCAAACAAGCTTACGGCTCCACTGATGGTAAGTGGTCACCATAGCCTATGTAAGCTTACAACACCGGGAGTATAACTCGCGCGTTGCCGACCCAGTTAAAAAAAAATAATTATGCCCCTTTTGAAGTACCCAATATTATAGTCTAAGAAAAGACTAATATATTGCAGTGATGATATGCCATGGTTTCGCTAATTAACATCAGAATAGTTTCGACTGTGTGTTGAAATACCTTGGCTGACTGAGCAATTATTGTCAAGAAATAAAAGATTTGATGTCAATAATGTTATTTTTAAAACTATAAAAGCGGTGTCGCTACGTATGTAGTCAAGACCCTGTCTGGTGTTACAGAAAAGGGTGTCACTACACGCGAAACTCAATATTTTTTTTTTAATATGTATCATTCCAAAATCATTTTAAAAGGTAAAGAGAAAGAGGTACGGTGGCCTCGAAGATAGGAGGACCATTTTAGAAAAAAATCGCTTGCACATCTTGTAAGCGGATTTTTTGTCAGCTCCATCCTTTTCTTTGTTACCAAACAGGGTTTTTGTTTATTAGAGCCACATGTGTCCACTAAGATGTTGGATGTTGCAACCAAAAATCATCCTAAAGATGGTCCTGCTATCCTCGAGGCGACTGTACATATCCTGGGCAGAGAACTAAGAATTAAGTTTTTTTATGCTACAGACAGAAAACAACAAGGAAAAATTATTAGGCCTAGTGACAGTGACATTATATAGTGTTGCCAACCTAGGAAACCAAGAAGTTACACAAAATTACGTTCCATTATACACAGATTGCTTCGTCTGTCAGATGTCAAATTGACAACAACATCGTAAAATAACTTCACCCAATTTATTGGAAAAAAGTGTTCAATTACCATAATTAAGTGAACCATAATTAAGTAAACATTAAGTCACGAAGACAAATAAATCTTTAGTTGGAAAATTAACACCTACGCATCTTTGACTAAAATAATGGAGGGTCAAATCAAGATTTTATGGGAAAACATGAAACAAGAACTTCAAAAACAAGTTACTATTATGACTGAAAATGTTACAAAAACTATATCTACAACTATGGAAGAAAAATTAAAACCTCTGGCAGAGGAAACCAAGGCCCTAAGGCAAGAAATAACAACATTGAAAACTAAAGTCCAGATTCTAGAAAAACAATGTAGAAAAAATAATATCATTTTACATGGCATAGCTGAAACAGAGAAGAATAATGTGGAACTATTGGAACTTGTCATAGAAAACCTAAACAGAAACAAGGCAATAATAGAAAAATTTGACAAGTGGGAAATCAGCAGAGTTCAGAGACTTGGTAATAAAAATGACAAAAACACGAGACCCATAATAATATCATTAACACTGGCTTGGAGGCGAATGGAGCTACTGATCAACAATAAAATGTTCCCAGAAAATATATATACTACGGAAGATTTTCCAAAAGAGGTCCTTATTAAGAGAAATGAGCTAAAAACCAAATTGAAAGAAGAGATAAATAAGGGAAAAATAGCATATATCAGGTATGATAGACTGATAGTAAAAGATAAACAAACAGAAAAAAGAAAGAGAGCCCCAACCACACCTTCTAAAAACATTATCGAAGGGAAAGGCGACGACGATCAGAACAAAACTACACCTATATCAAAATTTAGCAAGGTTGATGCATTTGAAATAATGAGAAACAGAAGCACCTCCATATCAGAAAGACATAACAACTAGCAATTAACAACCGGCAACCAGAAAAACAAACCAAACATAGAACCTAAACACGCTACAAACATTAAACTTAATAATTCCTCTCCCAAGCCGATTGGTCATCGTGGGAGAAAAAGACCAACACCCTCAAAGGATCATTACAATAACAATAACCCTCCAATGTCACAAACTTATCAGGATCTATATATTGCAACATTTAACACTAGAACACTTAGTCAGGATGAAATGCTACACGAACTCGAACTAGCTCTGGAAAACATCAACTGGGATATATTAGGAATAAGCGAAATGAGAAGACCTGGTGAAGGCATTGAACAACACAAAAACTACATATTATATCACAAAGGTGAAACTGCAGGTCTATATGGTGTAGGATTTATAATTAAAAAGAAATTCCACAAAGACATAGAAGAATTTATTGGTGTCTCTGACAGAATAGCAATGTTAAATATACAATTACCTACTAAAAACAAAAAAGAATTGTGGTCAATAATTCAAGCGTATGCACCTACAGAACCGAAAAATAATGATAATCTTGCCATCATAGAAGAATTTTATAATGACTTACAGAACACAATAATGAAAGCACACAATAACATAATAGTCATGGGTGATTTTAACGGTAAAGTGGGAACATGCAAAAAGGGAGAAGAAAACATACTAGGAAAATTTGGGTATTCAAAAAGGAATAGTAATGGGAACAGATTAATCAACTTCGCATCGGAAAACAAACTATCTATCATGAATAGTTTCTTCAAGAAGAGATTATCGAGAAAGTGGACCTGGATATCTCCGGGCGGTAAACATACAAATGAAATTGATTTCGTGATGACAAATAAAAGACAGACAATAAGAGATGTCACTGTGATTAACAACTTTAACTTTAACTCAGATCACAGAATGGTTCGAGCAACGATAAAGGTAGATGCTGTAAAATATAAATCAAGAAGGAACTACAACAAATACTTGCCTACGAAAACTATGAATATTAGTAACAAGGATACTTTAATTAGCAATTTCAGAAACGAATTATACAAACAAACCATGTCGGATAATGAAGAAATAGAAGGATGGTATAATAAATTTACATCAACTCTAAAAAGCGTAACAATAACAGCAGCGACATGCCCAAAGAAAAAAACATCAATAAGTACAGAGCAGTTGATCGAACAAAGGAAACTGTTAATATTAAATAAAAAACAGAATTATAAAAAAATTTCGGAGATCAGCAAACAAATAAATAAAAGTATAAGAAATGATACAAAGGCAAGAAGAAATAAAGTGATTAAAAAACACATCGAACGTACAGGAGGGATTAAAAAGGCAATAAAAGAACTATCATTTACAAAAGAATGGATGCCAAGTTTAAAAAGTAAACAAGGGACACGGACCAGAAAAAGAAAAGAGATTCTGAGAATAGCAACAGAGTTCTACAAGAAGCTTTATAGCAACCACAAGGATACCAAAGGCAAAACTAATGTAATAGAAAGAGAAAGCAACTACAACAGTGAAGAGCCAATACCCCCTATTCTCACAACAGAAACAGAAAAAGCAATTAAAACTCAAAAAGATGGAAGAAGTCCTGGATCTGACCAGATAACAAATGAAATGCTCAAAATAACCATAAATGAATCAGCTCCAAAACTGACAGAAATATTTAACAAGATATTATACAGTGAGACTATACCCACAGATTGGACCAAATCAACAATTATACTAATATATAAAAAAGGTGATAAAGGGGACATAGGAAACTATAGACCCATAAGTTTGATGTCGAACATATATAAGGTCTTCTCTAAAATAATCCTAAACAGAATTACAATCACTCTTGAAGAAAATCAACCAAAGGAACAGGCAGGGTTTAGAAGCAATTTTTCTACTGTAGATCATATCCATGTTGTGAAACAGGTCCTACAAAAATACCATGAATATAACAAGGTATATTACCTAGGATTTATCGACTACAGCAAGGCTTTCGATACTATTGAGCATGATTCAATATGGAAAGCTCTGGAAATTCAAGGTGTTCATAAAAAGTACATTAGGTTATTAAAAAAATTATATTCAAAGAGCACAGCAGAGATAAAATTAGAAGATACTGGCCCAGAATTCCCAATAGAACGAGGTGTTAGACAGGGAGATCCTATCTCACCTAAACTTTTCTCTGCTGTGCTGGAAACGATTTTTAGAAACCTGGACTGGGAAGAAAAGGGTATTAATATCAATGGAGAAAAACTATCACACTTACGCTTCGCAGACGACATAGTCATCTTTGCAGAATGTCCGAGACAACTAGAGCTTATGCTACAAGAATTAGCTACAGAGAGTGCTAAGGTTGGACTCCTCATGAATACCTCGAAAACAAGATTAATGACTAACTCGACTGAGGTGCCAATCCTAGTGAATAAAGACCAATTAGAATACGTAGAAGAATATCTCTACCTAGGACACCTAATAGCTAATAAGGAATGCATGAACAAAGAGATAGACAGGAGAGTAACTAACACATGGAAAAGATACTGGTCTCTTGCAGAAGTAATGAAAAATAGGAACTTGAAAATGTTTCACAAAAGAAAAGTTTTTGACACATGCATACTGCCATGCTTGACATATGCGTGTCAAACATGGTCAGTAACTGAAAAACGACTAAACAAATTAAAAGTATGTCAGAATAGTATTGAGAGAAGCGTATTAGGTGTGAGATTAAAAGGCAGAAGACAACTAAAGGAAATAAAACTTGACATAAAATTTAGGAACGTTGCTACTACTACTAAGCTATTGAAATGGAAATGGGCAGGACATCTCATGAGAGAAAAAAGAGATAAATGGTCTAGAAATATAACTGAATGGCTTCCTAGAGAAAACAAAAGGCGAAGGGGGAGACAAATTAAAAGATGGGAGGATGATATACAAAAGACTGCTGGTCCCATGTGGCTACGGAAAGCCAAAAACAGAGAAGAATGGAGATCCTTAGAGGAGGCCTATGTCCAAGGACAAGCTGTATGAAGAGAGAAACTGGTATGCCGGTACCGAAAACTAATATAATTTGATACATATAAATTTAAACAATCTTTGTAGGTAACCATGTATATATTTTCTATTGTAACTTTTAACAGTAATAAAGGCTTTTATTATTATTATTATTATTATTATGCTACAGACTTTTTATTTCATGAAGAGCGTTTGACTATGAATATTGTAAGTTGTAACGTTCAAATACATTGTGTCAGTGTGTGTAACCACGGAAACGCTCTTAAAATGTGTCACAAACAATATTGTACGTACAGACACCTCCATAAATATGTAATCAGTTTAGTACTATGTCACAAAAAAATTGTTGACATGTTCACTCAAAAAATGTCTTATAAGTATAATGTATCGAGTAATTGAAATTATATACGAAAGTGGTATCACACGGAGGTCACGGAGGTCGTCAAACTTTGACTTTATGTTTAAATTTCTTTTCCAGGTAATGCCTGCAGTGGTGATCAGGCAGCGGAAACCGTTCAGGAGGCGGGACGGTGTGTTCATATACTTCGAGGACAATGCGGGCGTGATAGTCAACAACAAGGGTGAAATGAAGGGGTCAGCTATCACAGGACCCGTTGCCAAGGAGTGCGCTGATCTGTGGCCCCGTATCGCATCGAACGCGAGTTCTATAGCTTGAAGTTAATATACAAATAACACAAACTATTAGTTTTATTTCATCACTAGCTTTTCCGGTTAATTTTATGACATCGGCTGATTAGTTAAGCCGTGAAGGAATAACAAACAAACTCACTTTCTCATTTATAATATTAGTATGTTGTTCTGTACCAGGGGCGACCGGGACCGCGAGGAATTTTAAAATTCCTCGAGGTCAAACCAGTTTGTCAAAAAAGTTTGACCACGAGGAAGAAAGGGCGATAAATGAATAAGAAAATCAATCGTTCAAGTTTTTATTACATCTAAAACTCCGTGGTCCTAGTCAATGGCGGACCCGGTCGACGGAAACCTCTCAGGGGCATCAAGTACGTTTTGAATAGACCCTTTTGAATAGAGGCGCCTTCAAGTCCATTTCCGGGCCAAAATGTGTTAGTATTATGCACATATCGCTCATGCATGCTATAACAGTACATAACTGTAAACAAAATGGGTCTATATTGGCTCACCTAAAGTTTTTTTACTCGGCAATTGTTTTTCCATACCGATTTGTATTCCGAATAACTATTCCAAAATTTGTCTTTCTTAGGTTTTACATTAATAAAATGTGTGGACCACGACCGATATAGTGCTACCGACGATGTCCATAGCAGTCGCGTTTCCGAAAAATTGTAATTAATAATATGACTTACTCCTACAGTTATATTTCATAACGCTTTCATCCCTAAACGTTCCTACAATATTTTTACTCATATTCAGAAAGAAAAAATATGGACCCTGAATATTCTACAATTAAAACCCAATTTCAGTTAAAACACTTAATTAACTACCTAACTATATGGTGTAAAGTTACAACGCCATCTAGCTAACCAATCTACCAGCATTTCGGAATGACCACTGAATGGAAGAAATGCCGCAAGAAAACCTTTTACACAGTTTTATTGCAATTTATCTTAATTTGATTACACAACTTGAAATAGATACTAGCTAGATAGTTTATTGACCGCTAGTGGCATGAACCCCTGTATTTTATACCACAAAGGTGGCAAATAAGCATACGGCCCGCCTGATGGTGGCTATGTGCACGACAGTAGCGCCACCTAGAATGCGCAACTTTCCTGGATTATGCCAAATAATGACATCAGTATTTTATTGCTTTCTAGTAAATTAAAGATAAATAAAAAGACGACAAGTGGTATTTTTAAAGGAATTTGTTAAAACAGTGCATAAAATAATGAACATCATTATAAAAACTGGTTTTGAAAGTGTAAAACACAATATTCGTTTCCAACCTCAAACCGTGTTGGTAGGAGAAAAATTAGTTTTAGCACAACATGTAAGAAATGTTGAAGAGCTACGAAAGAACGGCAATAGTTATTTATTACGAGCCCACATAAGACTTCGTAAATCTATATATATAAAAGAAAGTCGTGTTTGGTACAACACTTATAACTCGAGAACGGCTGGACTTGTTGGATTTGTTTCCGTCCCGAATAGCAGAATACATCTTAAAAACAATGAAAACTCGATATTAGTTTATTACACCATCTATAACTCAAGAACGGTTGTAGCGATTTGGCTGAAACTTCGTGGAGAGGTAGCCTAGAACCAGGAGCAGCTCATAGGATACTTTTTTTATCCCGTTAAGGTAGGGTAGGGGTAGGGTAGGGGTAAGTTAGGGGTGGGGTAGGGGTAGGGTAGGGTAGTGCCTCTAAGGCGGAACAAAGTTTGCCGGGTCAGCTAGTATCACATAAAATATAGCGCAAATAAAATTGATCATAATTTAAGGTTTTACTTATTTCTTTTTATGGCATCTATCCATTTATTTCTTTGATTTAAGTTTAGGTAATATATAGAATTTACACCGACTATTTGTGCCGTTATTTTTGCAGTTCACAACAACATCTATATATTATTAGACATTTATTTTTATTTTTATTACGAACTCCGTGCAAATTGACTTTACTTTCCCGGATTGTTGCGTATTTCTGCCACGACAAGCGCTGCGGTCGCTTTACTATACCCCCACCATGTATTTGCACATAGCGAGGGTATCACTCGAGCGTTGCCGACCTTATAAAACAGTGAACCTCTGGAGATCTTAACGGTAATTACCATTTAATAGGTCCGTTTTGACATTTGAGGAAGAACCTAGAATGTAACTTGGAACGAAACTGAAAGCAGCAATAAAATTATAATTATGCACTTGGAGTGTTTTAAAAAATACATATATTTCTGTGCGCGCTAAATAATCCTTCTATGATAGATTATATTACGAGTATTATTATTTTACAGTAACATACAAATTTTAATTATTACGAAACGTCCCGAAAACTGACAATTGTGTCTTTTTTTCGATACCAGTGTTGTAACCTTTTAATTGCTGAATTTCACCAGATTTATTCGAATTTGACAGAGACGTAAATATGATAATATAATTTGAAAATGAATGTGACTGAAGGTGTGTTTAAAATTGTAACTAAAAATAATAAATTATAGACAAATTGAACGATTGTATCATTTAAAAATACCTACAATAATAAAGCTTAAATTTTCTAATCAGTACTTTAATCCGATGCACTTTAAAATACACTGAATACATGATCAAATCGATTACACCCTCATACAAACTTGAATCGATTTATCGTAAGTATCGAGTACCGAGTCGGGTGGTTACATCATTAGATACGCCACGATGACAAATGTCAAAACGGACCTATTATTTGATGATTGATTACTAACACAACATGGCCGGCGGCTAGCCCTGTTGTGTTTTTGGTCCTTCTTAAAATACTCAACCTTTTTTTTATAGGGGCCACAAACACGTTACAAACTTGGTGTCGAGGGCCGCAAACGAAAATTATTTAGGTTTTAATTCAAACGTAGTCCCAAGTTAACGATGTATTTAGGTACTTTAATGAAAAAAAGAAGTTTTGACAAAGATGTTAATTATTATGTAGGTACCTGTTTTAATGCGATTTTTAATACTGTGAACATTTTTTCAAAACTTTATCAAAATCTGGCTTGTCACTACATGCTATCCTTATTACGTCATCCAGATGAGAATCTGTAAGTTTGTTTCTGTACACGTTCTTTGTGTATTTCATTTTTGAAAAAGACGATTCGCAGACATACGTAGACCCAAATAAGGTTAATAAGATTTGGGCAAATCTTTGGACGCTTTTATATTTTTGGGGAACAATATTCCAAAATTCCACATATTGCTTTCCCTTTTTTCTCAAAGAACTTCTAGATTGGTGTCGTTTTTAAAATCGATGAATTCATCAAACAACTCTGAGTAATTACAATTTGAAACTGAAGCTAACTCTGAGATAGTGGTTGTTTGATGTTTCTAAGTGCCATGGATTTTCTATTAAGTAACAAACGTTTTTTTTATTTTTCTTAGATCTTGGAATATTTTTCGAAATTCGTTTAATAGTGCAGTTATATAATTTGAAATTAAGGAGCAGTTTTCTTCCGAAATGTTGGTTCCGTCCTGTGTTGTATATATCATAGTTGGAAAATTTTGCAGCTGTTTGATTTGTATTTCTTCATGATAAGTGCTTAGCTTTTCCTCAAATGCAAACACTTTATTTGCCATATTGGAGACTATAATATTATTTTCGCCTTGTAAACTCCGATTGAGATTATTGGATTTTTCCGTAATATCACCTAAAAAGGCTTAAATACACCACCATTCATCATTTTGTAATTCAGGATACACTTTATTATTTAGCTCTAAAAACAGTATTATTTCATCGCGTAAAGAAAAAAACCTCTCCAAAACTTTTCCTTTACTAAGCCATCACACCGAGGTATGCAAGAGGACATCGTTATACTCACTTCCCAGTTCTTCCAGAAGGCTTTGAAATCTTCTGTGATTCAATTCTCTTGCTCGTTTGAAATTGACAATATTAATAACTGTCTTCATTACAGCTTCTATTTCTGGATTTGCAACACGTGCCGCCAAGTTTTCTTGGTGGATAATGCAATGAAATGTTATTAAATTGGTTAAATTATATTTTTGTTTAAATAACGAAATAAATCCATTTTCGGATCCAGTCATTGAAGGACAACCATCTGTACACAGACACACGATTTTTTGTATGTCAATTTCATTCTGCTCTAAAAAATTGCAAATGGTATCAAGGTAATCTGTGCCTCGGGTTTGACCTTTCATTGGTAGAAATTTCAAAAACTTTTCTTGTATTTCTTTGTTTTCTGTACAATATCTAACAAATACCGAGCATTGCGTGCGATGTTGCTGAAATGTCGGTGCTTGAATCGAATGCCAAGCTAAAAAACTTGCTCTTTCTTAGGTTATCTCGATCTACGATCTATGATTTTTGGGGTCTCTAAAGACCCCGCGCGACGACTCTCATATATAAAAACTACGCGACGAAGGGTTGAGTGTTAAAACAAAAAATATAAAATTGTCTAAAACTTAAAAACTATCACACCTTGTCTTGTCATACTTAATGTGATTATGTGGCTTAATTATCTTTAAGTAGGTATGCTTAATATGGTCCATCTGGGACCCTTGATCGGCACCCTAAATATCTACATCGTTAGGTTTAACACCCTATAGGTGGGTACCTACATACAGACAGGTTTTGTAGAGAATACTTAAACTCAATAGGCCTGGTGTGGTCAGGCATTAATTGCACATAAAATTTGCAACTCAATCGGCCAACCAACAGTTCATTTCACCTTAGAAAGTGCATTTGAAACGAGTAAAAGTAACACTTGATCCCTTCACAGAATATCAATTAGCTTGCAAAGGTTGTGACCGCGGCTTTGTTTTATATTTTATATGACTATTTTTATGACTAGCCTTATTTATATTTATTCTTAATGGACTTTAAAAGAATATCTACCGTCGAAACTTCCTTTCTATATCACAATTTATATTATACTAGTCAAAATAAAATAAGGGTCATTTTTAAGTGCTCAGACCAAATAAAAAGGATGGACGGAACTCTGCGAACAGCAAAGTGAGGCGATTCAAAATACGCCTCGCCGTATACATACACAATTACACACACATACGTACAACGTAACTACGCCTTGCCTTGTCTTTTAGAAATCATCAAATTACTTGTGAAAATGCCAAATTGTGTTGTAAAGGGTGTAAGAATCTGTCTTCAGAGGATAAAAAGCAGGATGGAATCACATTTCACACATAAGTGATTTGGAAACCAATATTTTTCATTAAACCAAATTAAAATTTTGTTACACACACATGTTTACAAAACTAACCTCATTTCTCTGTTCGCAGTGTCTAAAAAAATTATAAAAAATAATTTTGGTGGATCTTTTAGAATCAATTTCAGTTTTCGCACTAGGAACGTTCATTACAAACACTTAGCTACATAAACCCTGTAATATAACATTACAATGTTATTTATTGTAAACGTTAAAATATAAAAGTTGTTTTTTATTAACCTTACTTATACTGTACGTACTACTTTACTTGTAGTTAGTACTGTAGTTATTCTGTGCTTTTAGTAGATACAGAAATACTATGCCATTTTCCAACCATTTATTTGAATTTTGACATCAGCTTGATGACTTAGAATAAATAAATAGTCAAACGAACTTACCTGGAAGTGAAGTTCGACTATAATTATTCGATTTGTTATTCCTTCCGAAGATGAAGAGTCCCACCCTACCCGGGGTAATTTTCAAAAAAATTACATAGACCCTATTTTGTAAAATCAAGAGTTTTTAGGCTTTGAACTTAATGACCACAGATTATAGAGACGGACGGAGCCTATAAGCGTAGAGGGTGCGTTTCGTTTTTACCTTTAAACTTATATGTGATGCCAGATGATTTAATTATTCAATTATGAAGTTGAATTACAAATGCACCGATATGATACTAACTCCTTATTTTGACGTGATAAATCTGTTTTTACATCTGTCAGAAATAAAATTGCAGGGTTACCACCATCTCTTATTCCCATTCAATTCAGGACCTAAACAGAATGAGGTTAAAAACTGCCTTTTGCTCACTTCAGATGTCGCTTTGTTGACTGTTCCAAACATTTGACAGCTAGCTGTCATTTTCCATACTATTTTTGTAAACATCATATTTGTTTTCTAAATAATTCCGAAATATGACTCATTGTGCAGCTATCGATTGTAAAAATGTTCCAATCTATTTATTTTCCAAAGAAATAAAACGAAGAAAACTGTGGGAAAAGGCTCTTCGAAGGAAAAATTGGAAATCCAGTAAATGGTCGAGGTTATGTGCTGCCCAATTTAGATCTGAAGATTATAATATTAAAAGTAATTAACAGACAATGAAAATTTATACCGAACATTAAAGAAAAGTGCTGTGCCCTCTATATTAAATCAAATCTGTTAACCTACTAGCACAAGAACGCTCAGATCGATTGCTAAAAAGAAGTTGCATGAAACGGTGTATTGAAACGTCTCGTGGTGATCCAATTCCAGGACCTAACCGGATCCAAACTCAAAATGAATGTGATGCTAATGAAACTTCTTTTACTGATCCTCCTGGGTCTAGCAGGGTCCAAACTCAAAATAACTTCAAAAACATGTTTTGTGTCATATATGCTGTAATTTTAGTGTATTATGTAATACTCATAGGTATAAGAAAATAAAACTATTTAATAGGTATTAATTTTGTTTTATTACACTGTCATAATCAAAAATCATAATTGTTATACAGATATTTGTTAAAATTAGTGGTTTAAAAATAGGTTTAACAAAAACTTTACAAAGGTAATACTCATAAGTATAAGAAAATATTTCCAAGTAATCATGGTCCATTTCAATAGCATATGGATTGGCAGGTTTGATTACTTGGAGATAAGCCATTTTACTACCAGTAGTACAGGAGAAACTGCTAGGATTTTGACATATCCTTCATAATTGTCCATTATATTTTCCTGGTAAAACGGGATTGCATCGGGGAATTATAGAATACTTTATTCGGTTTTTTAAATGTCATCAATTGTTCTGTGCACATTTTGTACAAAATTATAGTTTTAGTAGGCACTATATCTTCTATGCCATGGAGAACTGTAAAAAACATGCTTACAGTGTGCTTCTACTCCTTTTCCAGTTGCACATTCGCAGTGACTCCACTATCATGCCACTATTATCCATTTTTAACAGAATGATATTTAAAGAAGCTTCTTCATTTGGGCTTTGCATTGCGCATGGAAATAAATATAACTTTCCTCAAAGGCAACTCTCACGGTTATTAAGCTTCTACTTTCATACAGTAGTGTATCTCCCGTTCAGTGTTGCTTGAAATCTGAAACAACATGTATGTCATTAAATGTCTAATTCTATCTGAAACATTAAAATAACAAGGAACAATAAGGAAATCATGAATGTATGGTTTGTTACCTGTCTGCAAACTCTTGAATGTGTAGTTTATAGAGTGGTGGAAGATTATTGCTGGAATTAATATCTCTGAACTTATCCATGGTAGAAATTTCAGGAATATCATCCTCAAGTTCGTTTCAACTTCGATGAGGTAATTTCTATCGTACGCCTCCAGTCTACAAAAAGAAATTGAAATAAATAAAAAGAACACAGCAAAACCTACAATTCACAATAATGCCTGTAAATTATTTATCTTTCGATTTATAAGGCTTTTTTGCTAGTGGTCTTGGCTTTCAGTTTCCGCAGTTCCTCCTTCAATCGTAATTACACTCCAGGTCGCTTACATTTCTATGATTTTTAGCAATTACTCTCACATCAAACTTAAACAATGAACCAATATGGCGGGTCTTGGAACAGTCAACAGTGACGCCACCTACGATGAGCTTTGAGTTTTTAACCTCATAGAATCGTTATTTCGTACCACCATGTATTCTAAACGACTCGGTTTAGGTGACAGCGATTCAGCAGATATTATTCATTCATTTTGTATGAACTTTCGTACCACCATGTCTTTCCACGACCTAAATTGAAAGGATTTATCTGTCAAAAGAGCTGTCAACCTAAACTGACTCAAGGACTGTCAAGGAGGATAGAATGGCAACTCCGGGGTGAAATCGTCATGTATGGAAGGTGCTGCCATGCACTGGCTGAGATATGAACTAAAATTTCTACTATATACCTTTATACATAGTATGTATACGCTACCCTTTATTTTCTGAATATATTTCTTTGTTAGCGCCCCAAGGACATCCCTCAACCGACGGAATATATAAAATTTTGAGTATTTAAGTATCCAATTTGTATTTTATTTACATTTTAAGTAAACAAATAACTAATAAAATAAATAACGTCAATGGTATCAAATGGTCCGCGGTCCATCAGACGCCATGTGAAGTTGGAAAATGGCCACCGCTTTTTTTTTAATTTTAGTTCACCCTCCAGCCGCCAAATGTCGCTGTTGCCTATGAAAATTAACGGTAATATCTATCAAACTATCTAAATATGGCTACTTGGTGCGAATTGTTTTATATAATTTAATAATTATAAGAAACTAATAAATAAATAAGAAAGTAAAGAAAAAGACCACACAAAATGTATTGTTGTAACATTTATATAAATTACATTTCGCACATAAGATACTACATAGACGTAACTTACATTTTATCATTTTGCAGAAAATGCAATTTAAGATTTTTTTACACGTTTGCAGTCATTGGCTGGAAACTAAAAGGGCTAAAACGTTCCGATCAATTGGTTTATATTGCTCAATTATATCCTTTTAAAACAAACAAAAATCACAGAAAAAAAAATTAGTCACACTCACTAAAAAGCGTTTTTTTTTTAAAGACTCCACCAGTTGCGTCACTGTTTCTTCAAAGGGAAGTAGCACACTTGAAAATAATACATATTTTTAATTGAGTTCAAATTATTATAATGAAACAATTCTTATCTTTTATTGGTTTTATTTCAAAGTACTCGTCTACAAAAGACAAAAGCATGAAAAAATTTAACAGAAACTTATCAAACTTCAGAGTTGCCACCAGATGTGTCTTTGTAGCATGGATAATGCGTATTTTTGCACTTAATCCGTATAACAGTCGCAAGTAAAAATAACTTGCTAGCCTGCGATGATCACAAGTTTATAGCATAAATCCTTGTAGGCCAGTCATCTAAGCATTTAAGGTCGCAAATAATTGCAAGGTTCTGATTTTTAGGCATGTTGTTAGGATAGATACCAATAGTGTACAAACAAGTTTGCAACCCCGAAAGACCAATGGGGCAATTCACGTAACGAGAACCGATTCTAGTTCGATTCAACGACACTCGCTGTCCCGTTCAATTCCTGTTTTGTATGAGTGAGACAGCGAGTGTCGTTGAGTCGAAGTGGAGTCGGTTCTTGTTACGTGAATTGCCCCACTGTGCTAACTTTGTGGTGCTCGAAAAACCTTGACTTTTTTGCTTATAACTTCTAAAAATGCTTTCTACGGAAAAGTCATCTATGACATATTTAAAGAAGACATAATTAAAGACAATTTGAGCCCAATCGCAGCTCTATTGACCTCATAGGAGCCAAGCTATAGAACTTAGAAGGTGACCCATTTTTCTCGAAAACTGCAATTTTAGGTTTTACTTACATATTTCTCAAAATATTTGCAAATCTACTTGCCCTATGAAGAAAGGTCACTAAATATTCTGTAGTACGTTTATTTAGCTTTTATTTGAGCCCAAAAAAAGTCTGTGAGACTTATAGTTCACTTACAATCTCAAAAAAACACAGGAAGAACAACAATAACTCAACATACAGTTACGTTATTGTTTCTCCAATAAACAAATACAACAATGGCATAACTTACAGTTACGACGAACTATGTCCAAGCGACGTCCAAACTTAACGGGGCCCCCGGCGCAACTGACAGATCAGACACCGTCGCACCAATTATAGTACAAATTCACGGTAATGCTACGGAGACAACTCGCGCCATCTTCCGCAAAATGAAGGAATTGATTATGCGTCTTTGTTTCCTCTTAAAATGTCGCACTTTAAAAATATAATGGCGCTCTTAGGTCATTTTCGTGATTTTTGAAGTTACGTCTATGTAGCATCTTATGTGCGATTTATTGTTATAAAGAAAAATTATGATGTGATATGATATTCATCAATAATGTTATGCTACCTAACAATAGTAGTAAATATTAAATTATAGAAATTAATATATTTTTTATATCTCTTAATCTCCTCTACTAAATTCCTAAAAAAGACCAATTTCTCGCTCGATAAATTGGCTTTTTCTATTGAGTCAGCACACAACGCCCTGCGTGCTGCATCTTATTTCAACGCCGGTTCACCATCACCACTGAATTCATATCACCACACCACCACGTCTCCGTCTGTCACGCGTTGTTCTGCGTCTTGGAGTTAGATGCTGAGGCGTAGCTGCTACGGTCGCAGATGGAAAATGATGAGGCGTAAATTTATTTAAATTCGTAAAACACGATTTCACTTCACAAGATTGACTTGACACTTGTGTTGTGTCAGTCCGATCCGACAGGGTGCGTTTTGAACGTGTAATATTTAATTTTCGTTAAATTCTTTTTTTACGAAAGTAAAGAAAGTATACCCCGTTAAATCTGTCTATCTATAATCTATAAAAAATGTGTGTTTTTCGTTTGAATATAGATCAATTTACATCTTAAACAATTTTAAAATAGATAAATAATAAAAGTAAGTCGTTTTAAAAAACCGGTAATGACCAAAACGAATTAATGGTTTGTTTTGAACGCACCGCTGCAACTAATCAGCGACAATTTTCATTTGCTCATCCGACGAAATGAGATCCTGTTTATGAGAGATGGTGGTACGAAATAATGCGATTACGTTTAGGTACCTAAACGGAACCAATTCAAAACGTGAGTAGTTAGGTAAAAGATGATGGTAACCCCCCAGGGGGGTTACCATCATCTTTATTTTTAGCTTTTGTTTTGTTCCTTTTGTTTTTGTCTAGTATTCACTTATTAATAAACAAAGATTAGCCAAGGTTTAACTAAAACTTGTTTTTTGTCACTTTCCAACTACATTTAATTTCCTTAGGAATGACTGTGACAAAACAGGTTTAGGCTAATTTTGTTTATTAATAAATAAATAAATAATATGTACGGACAAATCACACAGATTGGGCTAGCCCCAAAGTAAGCTCGAAACTTGTGTTATGGGATACTAACTCAACGATCCTATATTTTATAACAAATACATATATAGATAAACATCCAAGACCCGAGGCCAATCAGAAAAAGTTCGTTTTTCATCATGACCCGACCGGGATTCGAACCCAGGACCTCCTGTGTGGCGGTCTGGCGTGGTAACCATTACGCCACGGAGGTCGTCTGTCTGTATTAATAAGAGGGTTAATGTTTACTTTACATAGGTACTTATTTAATTAATAGTATTTGTATGTGACATTGCACATGACAATAAATTATACTTTATTAAAAACCACATATACATTAATAACATAGAATAAACGTTTCTTTATTATGTAAAATGCGGTAAAAATGAAATCAAAAATGGCATGTTACTTAAATTGAACCATGTAACGTAACATTATGTAAAGAAAGTAACTTTCTATTGTTACGAAAGGCTCTTTCCGTTTGTTTGGGAAATTAAATTGGTTCATAGGTAATAAAACTGTGGTTTGACCAAAGAGCATTGTACCACGGTAATACTTTTATTTTATTTTTATGTCATACAGTAGTAGACAAACAAGCAGGCGGGCCACCTGATGGAAAGCGGTCACCGCCGCCTATGGACATCAGTAACACCAGGGGCGCTACCAATGCGTTGTCCACCAAGGAAGTTGGAGGAAAGGAAGGAGGAAAGTAAGGGAAAGAAGGAGGGGGAAAGAGGGGATAGGGAAGGAGTTGGGCTTCCGGATGTCTCACTCACCGAACGAAACGCATTGCTGCTTCACGTCGATATTCTGTGAGAGGGTGGTATTTCCCCGGTCGATCTAGCCCATTTCATAATAATTGCTCTACCACTCCAAAATTAGAATTAAATTGAATAGAATTGAATTAAAGTATTACCATGATTGTACCAATGTACCAACCTTTTTTTATCATAAACCTAGTAGGGGAGACATTTTTCTTCGTCGCTACATGGTCGTGGTCGTCACTTAGTTGTAGCATAGAATAGTAATAACCCGAGGTAGAATGGCCACTCTTCGCCCCGCACCGAATCGCGTTACCTTACCCCAGGCGGGTGTCGAGGCGGGTGCAGTCGCAAAGGTGTGCGTTTAGTGAACGAATGTGTATACCTGTGCGCATACGTGGGCGCGTGTACAGACGAAATTATTGGCCTATGTAGTAGAAATAGGTAATTATTTCACGCGCGTTGCATGGAGTGTCCGGGGTGTGGTTGTAGTGACTCGCATAACATTTCGTCGCTACTCGTCTCTAGTTCCCGCATTCCTGGTGCACACGTGCCAGAGGGGGTAATTCAGCGACTGACACCACGAGGGATTGGAACCATGGTGTCAGTCGCGGAAGGACTCTTTTTGAATTGACTGATTGACACCATGGTGTCAGTCGAGTAACATATAATTGGGACGTCGTTGATTGACACCATGGTGTCAATCACGGCAGGAGTTTATTGACTTCCTTGATTGGAACCACGATTTTTTTTATTTTAAATAATGGGTTTTTTGTACAGTCGGATAGAAAATACTTATTGAAATGAAACAAAATTACTGGTACTCAATATTAGTATAATTAAATTATGTACAATTGAATGAGATTTATATTTACTAAAATGATTAAATATTATTCAAACAAATTAAGTCATATACAGTCAATCAGGGGAAATAATTCGTGTAGTTTTTACACAGTTATACCTACGTGAGCTGTATGCCTGTTTTCCAACCTTTTTCATTTAAAAAAAAATTAAATCGGAATTTCAGTACGAAAAAATAGATTGAGACGAAAGATGTAATGAGGTTGCCCTTAAGTGAATAAGAAACAATATCAATATTGCCATTTTCACCAATTTAACTTGACAAATAACAATATTTAATTACTAACTATTATTATCGATGAAATAGCGTAGTCCAGTCCGTTTTGTAGTTCAAATTTTAGCTGTTTTTCCAAGATCACGAACAGAATAGTACGATATTATGAAACCATTTGTTTGAATATTCTCAAAAAATATATATATTTGACATGACAGATGTCAAAATAAAATTTAAATCAAAAGCACCAAGGAGTGTTGATATCAACTTTGAAGAAAATTACCCACACAATACCTTACTTTCGAGAATTTTAATAAAATCCGAGGTCTTTCATCAGTCTTCTTAAAGAATTTTATGCAAACAAGAAATCACGTCCCATACGAAGTTTGTCCCCCTTTTTACTCCCGAGAGGTAGAATTTCGGAAAATCCTTCCTTATCGGATGCCTATATCATAGCAAAGAACACACCTTTCAAGTATCCATTTTTACGATCAGCGATTTAGCTGTGCGTTGATTCTTAGTCAGTCAGTCGTTCAGGACAAAAAAAAAATATGCATAGGTTTAAAAACGTAAGTAGGATATACATAATTTGTTTAGAAGTTAAAACTATTAAAAAAAGCGTGCACTTTGACACTAACCGATTATTCAAAGTATGTCGCTACGGTATTGATGGGTTTATTTAAAAAAAAAATATATTTTTTGGAGTTAACACCATTAGAAATAAATTCTTATTAAATTGCGATAATTTAAAAAGGCATGTTAGCACTTTTTTATATTACTGTTTAGTTTCAATAAAATGTACTTGGTTCCAATCGAGCAAGTCAAAAAACGCCTGCCGTGATTGACACCATGGTGTCAATCAACGACGTCCCAATTATATGTTACTCGACTGACACCATGGTGTCAATCAGTCAATTCAAAAAGAGTCCTTCCGCGACTGACACCATGGTTCCAATCCCTCGTGGTGTCAGTCGCTGAATTACCCTGCAGAGGGCAGTCTACTGCTGCCTTAATCTGGTCCGTCCATCTTAGCGGCGATCTGCCGCGAGTCGAGTGCCCCCCACTTTTCCCTGGACCACCAGGCGCTCGAATGATGTTCTATTGCAGTGTGATACGTGACCAAAGAAGGCAAGGATGCTCGCCTGGACTACGGCGGACAGATGTGTGATTTTTGCATTGATTCGTGGGCGTCAGATTAATATTTTTATTAATTTTCATTTAAATATTTTAAGAGAGGTAGGGCACAGCGGATCATCCACTCAAATCAGAGAAGCCCGTCTGGTGAAGGACCTCCACCTTACAGAAGATTGTAGCCAAATATATAATAGCATTGGTCTCGAGCATGTTGTGTTCCTACGGCGAGTAAGGTCTCCTGCAGAGCTCCACTTGGGGGAGTTGGGAGGGTTGGCAACGCGTGAGTGATACCCCCGGTATTGCAAGCGTCTATAGGCTACGGTGATGCTTACCAACAGGCGGGCCGTATGCTTGTTTGCCACCTTTGTGGTATATAAAAAAATACATTGAGTTTTTATTTATTTATTTTTATTTTTTATATGAGGACAAATGACACAGATTAAGCTAGCCCCAAAGTAAGTTCGAAACTTGTGTTATGGGATACTAACTCAACGATTCTAAATTTTATGACAAATACATAGTATAGATAAACATCCAAGACCCGAGGCCAATAAGAAAAATTTCGTTTTTCATCATGAACCGACCAGGATTCGAACCCGGGACCTCCTGGGTAGCGGTCTGGCTTGGTAACCATTACGCCACGGAGGTCGTCATGTAGTACATGAGAAAAGTTAATTCTTTTTTCTTTTGGCGGGTCAGGTTCTTCTGCGGTGGTACGTCAATATGTTTTTATACTACCAGTACCAGGATTTCGACGTGGATGGTCTGATGAGAAGATAAAAATTGGCCCAGCCATTTGAGCGCGAGGAAACAAACACTGTATGTGTTAACTTTCGCCTTTATATTAGGACTAGCCTTTCCTCGCGGCTTCGCTCGCGGTTAATTTTATTTTATTTTTTACATAGATCTCGTTTGACAACAAAACCCACGGCGCGACTTGTGGCGCCATCTGTTGGCCGATACAGCGCCCTCTATAGTAGAAAAAATATTTTCTCATTGGAAAGACATACTTTCACGGGATAAAAAGTAGCCTATGTTGGGCTCTGTACCCCTGACAATATATATATATATACAAATTTTCATAATGATCGGATGATTACTTAAGCCGTGAAGGAATAACAAACAAACAAACTCACTTTCTCATTTATAATATTAGTTAGGATAGTAGGATAGGATGTACAGACTACAGTACATACCTACTGTTCAATTGAAGTAATGAATTTAGAGATAAGTACGTAGTGACTACGTAGCAAGAGGAAACTAGGTTTAATAATTAATTTTATGTAAGCAGATAATGAAGTATTGTTTAAGTGAAAACTATGTCGTACTGGGTTCTCGTGATTTGACCTGAAAGTCAAAGACGTCTACATAGACATTAAACTCTATAGACTTGTTATTTTGACTACCTCCGTAGCGGCAAAGGTTACCATGCCGGCCCGCCGTCCAGGAGGTCCCCGGTTTGAATCCCTGTCGGGTCATGATGAAAAACTTCTTTTTCTGATTGACCTGGGTCTTGGATGTTTATTTATATATGTATTTGTTATAAAATATCGTTGAGTTGGTATCCCATAACACAAGTATCTAACTTACGTTGGGGCTAGCTCAATCTGGGTGATTTGTCACTATAAGTATATCGATTTACAAATGACATGATTGTGGTAGGTAGGTGTAGCCGCCTAACCAGCCAGCGTGCGGCACATACCGTAACCGTGGGTGGGTCCCCAACATGATCCCACGAGCGGGGGGGCTTAACCGCCCGGGCCGCGAGGAAGACAACCTCTATAAAAATCACGAGCGGAGCGGATGGCCTCGCCACGCTGAATAAGTTTAGTGTGGTGTGGCCGTTGGCTGGCGGTCGGCGTGGGTGCGATCGCCGAGTGGACGGGGACCATAGCCCAGCCTAGACGGCGAGCCGGGGAAGGCCCGTCGTCTTGAGGGGGCGATGGTCCTCGGTGTCGGCAGTGCACCTGGATGCGGTGCACGGAGCGTAGCGGGGACGGGCTGCCACATCTCAGATAAAAAAAAATGGGCAAGTACGTGTCTGGCCACAGCAGTACAGCTTTCTAACATCAAGCGTCTAGGCGCTAGACCGCGGACGGACAGACGGACAGACGACATGGCGAAACTATAAGGGTTCCTTGTAGTTTACTACGGAACCCTAAAAAGGTTCGCCGCAATATCCATAGAAATATAATAAAATTCAAACATTTATTTGATGACATATACATATGAAGTTAATGTTAGAGGTAGGTATTAGAAAATAATTTTATGTGTTTATTTTGTAGTGTATCTGTGAAAATTCTTGGCGGATACAGTGA
The DNA here is from genome assembly GCA_905163395.2 of Endotricha flammealis. Classification (NCBI taxonomy): domain Eukaryota; kingdom Metazoa; phylum Arthropoda; class Insecta; order Lepidoptera; family Pyralidae; genus Endotricha; species Endotricha flammealis. Next base: position 4,833,129 of record LR990883.1, read on the forward strand.
GTGAAAATACACGTATTTATATACAAGTTTGACTAGTTTTATACATGTGGTTTACTTGTAATTATTGTGTTTGCTAAATACATACAAAGAAAACTGTTATTTTACAAAAGGTGAAACTTTATCATTATATTGAACATGTTACAATCATTATATCAACCCATAATCATCCCACTGCTGGGATACGGGTCTCCCTTCAATCGAATTCGATTATCGAATCGTGTTTAGAGCGTACTGTGCCACGCTGCTCCAATGTGGATTGGCAGAGGACGGTGTTTTCAAACCGCCCTAAGGCCACCAAAGGCCACAAGATAATAAATACATATACATATAGATAAACATCCAAGACCTAGGCCAATCAGAAAAAGTTCGTTTTTCATCATGACCCGACCGGGATTCGAACCCGGGACCTCCGGGTGGCAGTCCGGCGTGGTAACCATTGCGCCACGGAGGTCGTCATGTATACCCAAATAAACCCTTTATTAATTGTACGGAGAGATTCCTTCAGTCTCCGGGTAACCACGGTAGATGCAACTCGGTGTCGAAACGGCCGGACTTCAGACGGACTTAGGGCACAGCGGATAATCCGCTCAAATCGGAGCAGTCCGTCTGGGGAAGGACCTTCCTAACAGAAGACCGTAGCCAAATAGCATTGGTCTCAGCCATGTTGTGTTCCTACGGTGCGTAAGGTCTCCAGAGATCCAATCTTGGCAATGCGTGAGTGATACCAAATACTATAGACGAGTAATACGCACAGCTCTTGACGTTTCTCATACAATGACTTGGCAACCTCCGTTCACCTCATGCCGCTAGGGGCGCTATAACATTTTGCATACAAAACGCACAGTTCACCTCATGCCGCTAGGGGCGCTATAACATTTTGCATACAAAAGTTTTGAAATCGTTCACCTCATGCCGCCCTCATGCCGTAGGGGCGCGTCTTGCCCAAATTCTTCCGAAGCTGTGGGTATTACTCGTCTATAGTATTTGGTGATACCCCCGGTATTGCAAGCGTCTATAGGCTACGGTGATGCTTACCATCAGACGGCGGGCCGTATGCTTGTTACCACATTAGTGGTATAAAAAAACTTCAGAAATTCACGATTGCCGCTTGAATTTTATCATAGTGTTTATAATAAACACTAGGTAATTATGTATACCTAAAAAGCTTACTAAATTCGCGAACTGTAAAGGGAAAGTGCCTTTCTCTTAATCCGCACAAGTAAAAGTGCAAAGATGTTATTACAAACTGTGAAACAACTCTCGATGCACTTCACGGTTCATTGCCAGGGTCGAAACACCACCATCTCCCCGCGCTGGCCCTCACAGCGTAGGGGAGCGTCCCCAAGGTGGCGGATAGGGGAATGGTCGGTAGTACAGCCTAGCTACACTAACCGGCTAAGTCCGATGGACTCGCTGACCAACGACGGGTGTGGTCCTCCAGCATTTCGGGGGTTGTGCGGCGGGTTGACACCTCGCCCACGTAAAACCTATGTTGCTGGTGAAGCGTATCCCGTTAGCGCTTCACTAGCTTGCACAACATCGTCAAAAAAAACACCACCATCTTGTGTTTACCTAAAATAGGTGTGCGTGTGACCACAGCCTGCCTGACGGTAAGCATCTCTGTGGTCTACGATGTAACACGAACACATAGAAAAAATCTATTTACTCGAGATTTAAAGACCCCTGAATTGAAATTCACTGGAAATCTAGTGCTGAGTATCTACCAGTATTTTGGAATAACTATTGACTAGAATTTATAAATAAAATAAATATATAGGGACAATTCACACAGATTGAGCTAGCCCCAAAGTAAGTTCGAAACTTGTGTTATGGGATACTAACTCAACAATATTATATTTTATAACAAATACATATATAGATAAACATCCAAGACCCGAGGTCAATCAGAAAAAGTTCGTTTTTCATCATGACCCGACCGGGATTCGAACCCGGGACCTCCTGGGTGGCGGTCTGGCGTGGTAAGCATTACGCCACGGAGGTCGTCATTTATAAAATACCGAAAGAAACTTTGTCAAACAATATGATTTTTTGCCATCATAAGAGGTTTTTTTAGTCAACCCTAGTAAATGTATGTAAACGAAAATTAATTATATTATTTTATTATATACCATTCGGTGAAATTTAATTGAAACCCGTTAAGTGAAAAAGAAAATAAATGGTATTGTTATCAAAATTGTTTACAAAATTTTGTGAATTTCTTCTGCTAACTGTACATATCTTCAAGTGAACACAAATAAACTTTCCATTGTAATACTGTCTCGAATGGTTTATCGATAATGCCTCGTGGGAAGCTAGGGATGGGACGAGATCGGGGTTTTATCGATACTATGAAAATCCAGGCGAAAGTTTGACTCAGGGTCGGGGCACATCTGATGGAGGTATTATCATCGTTAGTATCGATTGAGTGTGCAAGGTTGAAAGTTTAATTATGAATTTCTCTGTTCTAGCGTTATACAACCGAGGATACGCGACGGATCTTCCGTTAGATATATTGTATCGACTCTCAGTATTTTTGATTCCAACTTACAGTGCAAAAATGGTTACTTAATAAATTTATCGCTTGTATTAAATAAGATGTTTTTAATATCAAGTTCAAAAGAGGTAGGGCACAGCGGATAATCCGCTCAAATCGGAGCAGGCCGTCTGGGGAAGGACCTCCACCGTACAGAAGAATGTAGCCAAATAGCATTGTTTTCGGCCATGCTGTGTTCCTTCCTATGGTGAGTAAGGTCTCCAGAGCTCCACTAGGGGGGGTCGGGAGGGTTGGCAACGCGTGAGTGATACCCCCGGTATTGCAAGCGTATTGCAAGGCTACGGTGATTTTTTTAATTGAAATTGTGGTAAAAATTATCGATATATTTTATCAACATCATCTCCCATCCCTTGGGAGTGGACGGCGGCATTTGCTTAGAGAGAGATACATAGGTACTATTAGTTGTGTCGCTTGCAGTCTGCAGCTGCAGTCTGCGGCGTGCGGTCCGTCTTGGAATGGGACCTTTCGGTTTAAAGAATTTAATTTCTCATAAGACATTATATGTCACTTACATGAGATTACAATAATTAAAATTCAGTGAGGTTACTTTATTGTTCGAGCAGATGATGAACCTTTATAGCGTTGTAGATTAAATAATTGATGATGACTGATTGATTATGTCGTAAACGTAGTTATAATACAAACAAAACTATCGATAATATTTTTATCGATATCATTTCAATCACTAGCAACCTGCAGCGAAAGTCCACGACTCCCAAGACACCCGACATTGCCCAGCGGTGGTACCGTCGTGGAGGTCGCTGACCTTTGCCACTATGAGAAAATGAAAGTGTCCCAGTAACATATAAAATGACAATGTAGTACTGTAATGGTGAATTTTGTAGGATTTTAATGAATAGACGGTTACCTCAGCATCTTTTGCAAGTACCTAATGTATTGTTTTTTTTTCTGTCGGTATATACAATTTTTTATACGGTATTTTTTTATTAGAAAGAAAAAATATTAATACGTTTATTTGGGCACTAAAAATATATAATTATTTAAAGTAACATGTCTAAAGCAAATAAAACAGTTTTTTTTTACTTAGGCCCCGTTGTTTGTTGTTTGATCAGTAGCACACATATCAACTCGGAAAGGGATCGTACGTAACCGTATCACCTCGAGCAGTATTGTTTGTTAGAAACTCCTTACAGCAACGCACACTAATCAGAATCGTAACGTAGGTAATCGCCTCGCCTCGGAAAAGCTCAAGAACGAAGGCGATACGGTTACGATCTGTTTCCGAGTTGATATGTCTGCTTTGTCCTTTAAACTAACTATTTGTTAAAAATAGCTACGAATTTTAACCATTATTATACTTACTACTGGGGCCCGATTCTACTGACACAAATGCACCAATGGACTCTCAATGGTGTCTCAATCGTGTCTCAAAAGAATGCCGATAGTGTATCAGTGGAATAGTTTTTGACATTTGTTATGATACGTTATTGTTATAACAAATACAATAATTATTTTATTGGTAAATACATAACTAAATAACATGAAATGAAATAAAATTAATAAAAACTAAACTAACAATAAAAATTAAAAACTAAACTAAATTATTGTTTTAGTCCATAACAAATGTCAAAAACTATTTTACTGATACACTATCGGCATTCTTTTGTGACACGATTGAGACACCATTGAGAGTCCATTGGTGCATTTGTGTTAGTAGAATCGGGCTCCTGATTAAACAATCAGCCCTTAGACTAAAAATATTGCGATTTAATTATTAGGCGATTTCTTACCAGGTTTAATATATTGATAGTTAGTAGCTGTTGCCCGCGGCTTCGCCCGTGTGGTCCTTTATTTTTTCCCGTGGGAATTAGATGTCTTTCCGGAATAAAAAGTAGCCTATGTCACTCTCCAAATCTTTCTACTCTCGAAATCATGTCAATCCATTAGTTATTTTCGACGTGAAAAAAGGACAAAGAAATAAACATACAATCGCAATTATAATATTAAAAGTATATAGTACCAGCTTTTTTGCCCGCGACTTCGTCCGCGTGAAGTTCCGGGCCCGTTCCCGTGAACCACATTGAATTTCGGAAAAAGCTATAGCCTATGTCACTCCCTGATAATGTAGCTTTCTACTGGTGAAAGAATTTTTGAAATCGGTCCAGTAGTTTCGGAGCATATTCAATTCAAACAAACAAATCTTTCCTCTTTATAATATTAGTATAGATGAATATCTGTTATATGGTGTAACATGTGCGATTGTATACAAATTCACCGTACATACTTGCGTAGGTACTTGCTTACTTGTGGACTAGTAAAATAATTATGTTAGAGATTGATAATTATAAATAAATATTCTTGGACAAATTACACAACGCCATTTAGTCCCAAACTAAGCAACTAAGCTTGTACAGTCAAGAGCAGGTCGACCTTTACATAATGGACCTTGTACCGTTCTTGAGTTCTATGTCATAAGAGCCAAAATTGTACGCAAGTGTAAAAGTCGACGTGCACCTGACTGTACTATGGGTACTAAGATTGATGATAAACGATAAACATACTTAAATATTTTTTTTTTGTAAATAAATACTTAAAATACATAGTAAACAACCCGACCAAGGCAAACAGACATGTTCATGCACACAAATGTTTTCGGAGTATTCGAACCCGCGGCCCTTATGAGATAAAGTGACCATTGCTAGCCACTCGACCACCGGGCCTGTCCAATTATAACCTCACACGCTAGAACCAAAATGGTCGCGTACTGCGCGGTTTCAGAGGAGTTTCCTCCCGCGAACGCTGAAGCAGTGGAATGAGAGAGAGAGAGAGGTCTTTCTTCAGTTTAGACTACAATGTGAAGTTCTTCAAAAGGGGCATACAAGATTTTTACAGAGTCGGCAACGCGCGAGTGATACCCTCGGTGTTGTAGGCTGCGGTGACCGCTTAACATCAGGCGGGCCGCAAGCTTGTTTGCCAACGTAGTGGTATTATAAAAACTCAAACTCAATCATTTATTGCATCTCATGTGTTTACATAGCATGTACATATGGTGTAGGATTTACATTAAGTTCAGACATGAACCCTGCGAGGGCACAGCAAAACATAAAATGTAAGTTTTTAGGCGATAAATTAATTATAAAATAAATTAAATTAAAATTTCAAATAAAGTTATGTCAGAAGTTAAATTAAATTACATTACATTACCACTAGCTTATTGAAAAATTCTTGCAGATTGTAATAGCTATTATCTATAAGGTAATCTTTCAACAAAATTAAATTAATATATAGGGACAAATCACACAGATTGAGCTTGCCTCAAAGTAAGCTCGAACTTACTTTAGGGCTAACTCAATTGGTGTGATTTGTCCCTATCTATTTAATTAGGCTCGTGATAAGAATTAGAACAAACCGATTTTCGATTACAAAATCACATTGCAAAATTGTTTAAACTTTTTACAACAATGTTTATCTCTGTCTAATATATTAATATTGTTATAGGTGCGAGCGAGATGTATATTGGCACGTATGTGGGTTAAATCAACGCTAACTCATCGGTAAGTGAATACTCGATGTAATTAAGCTAATAGATTCAAACGGTAAACGGACGGTGTTCATCGTTTATGTGATCGAATATTGTTTATTTTATTTATATATTTATAAGCGGCGGCCGCCGGCGGGGAATCCAACCTCACACGGTTGAACCAAAATGGTCGCGTACTGCGCGGTTTCAGAGGAGTTTCCTCCCGCGAACACTGAGGCTGTGGAGGATCCCCGCCGAGGTCTTTTCTTTAGACTATAATATGGGGTTCTTCAAAAGGGGCATTAAAAGATTTTTATAGGATCGTTCATAGGCCAAGGGGGCCGCTTACCATCAGGCGGGCCGTAAGCTTGTTTGCCACCTTCGTGATATAAAAAAAAACCTTCGCAACCTCGTTTGCGTCACTTTATGCAGAGCAGCCATTTACTTTATAAAGCGTTATTGACCATAAGATTTTTGACCAAATCTTATGGTTGGAATCCCGCCACAGAACGAACTTCAATTCTTTTGTGGTGAGGGTGCCGACCCACCATCTGGAGACCTTCATGAAGGAGGACTTCTGGCCGCAGAGAGTCTCATTCCGAGGACGACTGCCAGCGGAGACCGCACGCTACACGTCGCCGACACTACGTGTTAATAGTTAATTATATTAAAATTACTAGCGAAACCCGCGCAACTTCGTTTGCGTGTATCCCGCTTTCCCGTGGGAATTTTGGAATGTATTATACATAAAAACCTTCCTCTTGAATCACTATCTATTTAAAAAAACCGCATCAAAATCCGTTGCGTAATTTTAAAGATTTAAGCATACAAAGGGACATAGGGACATAGGGACATAGGGACAGAGAAAGCGACTTTGTTTTATACTATGTAGTGATAAGTGACTAGCTGACCCGTGCCCACTTCGTTGGGCATAATGTTAATAATCCTTTTTTAGTACAAGAAACGCTTTCATTCGACCGTTTTTTCTCCGATTTGCTTTGCAAAACCGACTACATAAAAGCCTTTTTATTTTTTGGTTTTTTATATAACCTATGACACTCAGCAATAATGTGGCTTTCTATTGGTGAAAGAATTTTTAAAATCAGTTCAGTAGATCCCGAGATTACCCCTTACAATTTAACAAATACACAAACTTTACCTCTTTATAATATTAGTATATAGTATAAGTGATATAATATGTATGTTAGTCTGTAAGGTATTTATAATATGAGCCCGTGTAATCTTTTACCTGTTGCTTGAAATAAAGATATATTATTATTTAAGTTATTTTTCTTTCTCAGCTATTTAGCTGGTATTAACCATACTTACGGGTTAAACCAAGTAAGTATGGCGTGTAGTGTAGTGTGTCAATTCACGATGTGGTATTTTGATTTTCGTCAATTTGCAGAAATTTTCTCACTATTCTGCAGGTACTGAGAATGGCCGCCTTTTGCATTATAATATAGAGGGAAGAAGGGAGGTCTATTATCTTTAGGATTTTTTATTATTATTATTATTACAGGAATCGCGAATTTTTTGGTATAAAAAGTACCCTATGTGTTAATCCAAAGTATCAGCTGTCTACATATCAAATATCATAAAAATTGGCCCAGCCGTTTGAGCGTGAAGAAGTCACAAACATACATACAAACTTTCGCCTTTATAATATTAGTAGGATTATAACTTAGCTAGGTGCTAATTCTGTTGTACATTTAACTAGACTAAACTAATTTTGACAGGACCAAAGGTGTTGTTGTCCCTTCTTGGTTTACAATTAGTGACAAGGATAGTAACACTTCTTGTCCTGTCAAAATAACAGAATTAGCACCATTGCCCATGGCTTCACCCACATGATCCGAAGGATCTGCCATTGCTTATTTTTCCTGTGGGAATAAGATGTTTTTCCGACATAAAAAGTAGCCTTTATCACTCTTTTCCTTTTTTTTTTTAATTTTTTTAATTTTTTATAAAGGGACAATTCATACAGATTGAGCTAGCCCCAAAGTAAGTTCGAAACTTGTGTTATGGGATACTAACTCAACGATATTATATTTTATAACAAATACATATATAGATAAACATCCAAGACCCGAGGCCAATCAGAAAAAGTTCGTTTTTCATCATGACCCGACCGGGGATCGAACTCGGGACCTCCTGGGTGGCGGTCTGGCGTGGTAACCATTACGCCACGGAGGTCGTCAAAACTAATACCATAACCTATCACCAAAAAAAAATCATGTATTGATACAATAAAATACTATTGTTAAATAAAAAATCCAGTAAATCCGCATTCACGCATTTAGAAAACTAAAATATTTTTTCACCTCACAAGCTCGGAAAGAATCTGTTTGTCATTCGAAATCTGAGCGCAAAAGTGCATTTTGTGCCCTAGCGTGGAAAGAATTTTTAAAATTCGAACCTTTCTATTCTATAATTTTTTATACCGCCAGTCCTCGCAGGTGGACCTTGGTCGTGGTCCACCTGCGAGGACCACAACGGGCGGACGGGCTCTGAAAATGCATTATACTTATTTCATGCCAGTGCGCCAACCTTATAGAATTAGAATAATCGAACTGGCCAGCACGACACCGCATGAAAAAAAGAAACACTTATTTAGTATATTATTTGCGTTTTTTGACGACCTCCGTGGCGTAATGGTTACCACGCCAGACCGCCACCCAGGAGGTCCCGGGTTCGATCCCCGGTCGGGTCATGATGAAAACCGAACTTTTTCTGATTGGCCTCGGGTCTTGGATGTTTATCTATATATGTTTCTGTTATAAAATATAATATCGTTGAGTTAGTATCCCATAACACAAGTTTCGAACTTACTTTGGGGCTAGCTCAATCTGTATGAATTGTCCCTATATATTTATATTTATTTTCTTGCACCCAAGTATTTTCCTCGCTGTAGTGAGGTGAAAAGTTGTGTGTTACGCTCGGCAGCAAAGTTATTCTGCGTCTCGTACCTTTGAAACCCTCGCTACGCTCAGGATTCTATATTTGAACCACTCGCTTCGCTCGTGGTTCAATCCTAGAATCCTTCGCTAGCTCGGGTTTCAATATAAGTACTCGCGCCAAAAAACAACTTTGCAGCCTTGCATAACAAATAACTATTTTTTATTTCTTATAAGAGGATAACGCATCCAAGATTCTTGTAGTCCAAGGGCAGGTCGGTTGTCCTCCTCAGTGATAAAAAAAAAATACATGTTTGACACCTTACGGGACAAGCCCTTGCATTCCCACACCTGTATAGCCAGGATCAACAACGGCGACCTCACATTGACCATAAGCGAAAAAGTTTATTGTCGTCCCGGAGGAGATACTACCTGTCTTGGAACTCACAACGAATTTAATCAGAAAGAAGATAGTCGGAGAAGGAAGTATTGAAAGGACTTCCCTCCTTACCAACTACGTGAGAAACAGCAATTTGAAGCAAAAGGCATTATACCCTAGAGAGATGGCAAATCAAGTGAGGCTCGATTGCCGAGCACCACGGTCTATTGTTACATTACTATTGGGACCTAATGCTATGAGCTGTTGTTTACTATTTTGATTCGAATATATATTGCAAAATTGTTTGGCACCACAAATAGTATATATATAGTAATAGTAGGATTAATATATGAAGAAGCATTACTATTTTTATGTAGCCTAGGGCGTGGCCCGGTTCCATTATTTCAACCTGATTGTTCTCCCACGATTGCTAATTAAATTAATTTAAAAAGTTGAATTAAATTATGTCATTTTATTGAGAAAAAGTGAGTTGAACGCTTCCGTTAGCACGCAGTCGGGTATACCACGTAATATGAGGAGTTGGGAATAAAATACTTAGCGAATATTCATCGTGATCGTGCCAGAGCATCGACATAAAAGTATAGGCAAGCTGTCCGGTAGGTGCTAAGATTTTGCGGCTTTGTGATGTTGCACATGCATACCACCACCTAGGGTATAGAGAACCGGTACTATCTCAAGGAACCGGGATTTTCGGTACCGGACTATGCTGGAATCGGGATTTCCCGGGAATTTCGGTACCGTCGGGATTTTTTTTCAATACATCAACACCGCCTAGGGTTGTTTTGATTTTGCTTAATTTACACATTTTTTGTTAGACATACTTATTTTTAGAAAGTAGAAAGAAATTTATTGGAGTAGGTTCATGTAAAAGTAAAATAATATTATATTTATTGCGTAAATATTTTTTAAAAAGTGAAATAATGATACAAGTAACGACCGTATTTGTTTAATACGGTCGTTACAAAGAAAAATAAAAAAAATACTTATGCAGTTTTTAGCAATTGTGCGAAAAATCAAATATCAATAAAATATCCCATGATTCATACAATGGTTCTGCATCGATTTTTCATGTCATAAATAAAATCTGACGACAGTATCCAAGTCCTGGTATGATGCTAAAAAGTTGCTCTTGTCGCAAGGCTTGCGGCAATCAAGGTTAAAGTAACGTTATCATGCTACTGGGGAAGTAAGTGAAAGAATGCCATGGCCAGAAGCGCAAGGACCATACGCACGAAGACCGATTTTTGCTAACTGATGCGAAAAAACAGCCAAATGTTATGGCAATGCTGTTTCTTCAAATGCTCTCGTCAGAGCACCAGTTGTTTGTGTTAAATAAAAATTGCCAATTGGTTGGACACCACTGCTTCTGTCGCTCGCTCGCAACTGACTGAAGGGTTGTGGTGTTAATGTCCGTACGCAGACAGCGCGAGTGGTGACGCTGGCATCAGGAGCACGCACGACATTTCGGTCTTAGACTGGCCTGCGCAATCACCAGACCAAAATCCCAAAAATAACGCATAGAACATGCTTCCTCCACAACCATTGAGACTGAAGAGCAATTTTTTTGCATCTTAACAGGACTTGAGACAATTCTTGGGAAAATTGAGAATTCGTGATCTTGATTCGAAGCATAAAAACCGTTTCAGAACCATTGTAAACATAGGTGTTTTGAAAAACAACATTTTCTTTGGTAAAATTGCAAAAAAGGCATAGTTTAGATATTTTTTTTACCTTTTCTTGAAAATATACTCGATCGTTTGTTGACCATCAAAATATATTCGATTGCACGTAGCGTCACTAGCGTCAGTGTTGCCAATTGCCATATAATTGAATGAATAAAAAAATCCCGAAAGTACCGAAAATCCCGGTTCTTGTATTTCAATTCCCGGTTCTTTTACAGCTATAAAAGAACCGGGAATTCCCGGGATTTTCGGTACCGGGATTTCCCGGTTCTATACCCTACCACCACCCCTCAGTCAGTTGCAAGCGCGCGACAGAAGCAGTGGTGTCCAATTGACAATTTTTATTTAACAGATCGCTTTTTGTCTTTTTTTCAACAGATCGTTTTTTGTTAATTGGACACCACTGCTTCTGTCGCTCGCTCGCAACTGACTGAAGGGTGGTGGTGTGCATGTGCACCATCGCAATGTCGCAAAATCTCAGTACCGGACAGCTTGTCTATACTTTATGTCCATGTGCCAGAGTGGTTAGTAAGCTTCGATCATATAATAAAAAATTAAATACACAATCGGCTATCAAAAAAGTGTACATTTTTAATTCAGTCGTTTTTTTATGTAAGAGTTTGGCAAACGAGCATGCAGGTCATCTGAGTAAAGTAATCACCGCCACCCATGGAGTACAGAGACACTGGGGGAGTCACTGAGCCGCTGCCGGCCTTTTAAGTGCATGTATGCTCGCTTCTTGAAGGTTCCCAAGTCACAGTCATTCGGAAACACCGCTGGCAGAAGTTAGTTCCAAATCTTTACTATGCGAGGAAGGAAGTGTCGCAGGACTGGTCGTAGGAATCGAACAGGGGCCCCAGTGGTAAAGCTCTATTCATCGAGATGACGTTGATGAAACTGAAATCAAATAAAACACAATAAATAAGTAAATAACCAATTTACGAATTACAATGCATTTTATATTTGACTAGTAAAACCCTTCGGTTGCGTATATCTTGCTTACCCGTAGGAATTTTGAAAAATCCTTTTCTAGTACACCCCTAGACGTCGTAAGGAACCTACATTCCAAATTTGGAATTTCTAGACCCAGTGGTTTGGGCTGTGCGTTGATAATATAGTTAAGTCAGTCAGTCAGAACTTTGAATTTTATATATATAGACTAGCTGACCCGGCGAACTTCGTATCGCCTAAAGAACCTTCATGCTGAATTTCATTCGAATAACTTCAAAACGGCAAAGTTTCATACTAACTTTGCACCCCCGTTTAACCCCCTAAGGGATGATTTTTGAGAAAAATAATTTACTCGTGTTTCATGCCTTTCAATAAAGAACCTTAATGCTGAATTCCATTTAAATAACTTCAAAAACGGCAAAGTTTCATAAGAAATTTGCGCCCCTGTTTAACCCCCTAAGGGATGATTTTTGAGAAAAATATTTTACTCGTGTTTCATGCCTTTTAATATAGAACCTTCATGCTGAATTTCATTCGAATAACTTCAAAAACGGAAAAGTTTCACACTATCTTTGCACCCCCGTTTAACCCCCTAAGGGATGAATTTTGAAAAAAATATTTTACTCATGTTTCATGCTTTTCAGTAAAGAACCTTAATGCTGAATTTCATTTGAATAACTTTAAAAACGGCAAAGTTTCATACTAACTTTGCGCCCCCGTTTAACCCCATAGGGGTTGTTTTTTGAGAAAAATATTTTACTCATGTTTCATGCTTTTCAGTAAAGAACCTTCATGCTGAATTTCATTCGAATAACTTCAAAAACGGCAAAGTTTCATACTAACTTTGCACCCCCATTTTACCCCCTTAGGGGATGAATTTCCAAAAATCCTTTCTTAGTGAGCACCTACGCCCCAAAAGGAACCCCCATGCAAAATTTGAGACTCCTGGCACTTGTGGTTTCGGAGATTTCGTGATGAATCAGTCAGTGATTTTCTCTTTTATATATATAGATATTTGATATGGACAGGCTCAGTGGTCAAGTGGCTAGTAATGGCTACTTTATTCCAAGTGTTTGTATTCCACTCGAGATGCATGTTTGTCTTGGTCTAGATTGTATTATGTAAAATAAGTTTAAGTAAGTTTTTTATTTGAAAAAATATATGTATATCAGCGACAACACACTTATCTTAGTTTTGTACTAAAATAGAAACATATATTATTATTTATTAACTCCAAAAACTAGGTTCGAGAGAACAAACCAATTATTAAAGTAAATCTTTTTTTAGTCATCTAAAGTCAACAGTTTACGTTGTCGTACGATAAAAAGAAATGTATATCTATCCTTGTCTAACATGCAGCCGTCTCTCACAATTTCTCATTTCACCGTTCACTTGTTTAGCGAGTCGCCATACAATGTGACCGAGTGCTAACGTTAAATATAGCAAGGTTATTTTCAACTTTAGGGTTATAATTTTAAGAATCAATATTGTTTTTATGGGGAAAGCATTATAGAACTTTATCATAATAAATTGTTACTAGCAATATGTGTGTTTCTTATTTTACAGTGTTTAAGTTGGTCAGTCGGCTAGTGGGTTCCATGGTGTGACACAGAACGCACGTCTTTAAAACTAAAAAAAAAAATATAAAAAAAAATTAAGTCTCGATATTAAAAAAAAAGTAAAAATGCCGAGGAAGCCGTTCAGGTGCCGGCAATAACAGATTGAAAATTAAAAAAAAATGTGACATTCGATTCGTCGAAATCGAAAGAATTTATTTTTTAAATTAGGCGGGAAGGATAAAAAAAAATCAAGATGACGATCGTCCGGGAGTGGTTCAAATTTGGAAAATTATGCCGTAGTGATGTGAAACAGTTTATTTTATTTTTTGTGATTATATCGATGCTGGACAATTTGCCTTTGACGTGTAGAGGCGAAAATTATAGAGGTGAGTTTTTGTGAATTAACTTAATTCAATTTAATTAATTCATTGTATTAATAAATGTGTGTTACTATGGATGTTACATATTTATAAAATGTTCCAATACATTTGCCTTATAAGTCAGGCATACAAAATAATATATGTACTTACAATAAATAATTTCAATTAGGAATTATTCAATGAAAATTAAAAAAATATAATTACAAAAAATAAAACATGGCGTCAGCAAAAATTACGGATCGATGAACTATTTAATCAACTTTATTATTATTAAAATTAATTAAATTGTTAATAGGGCACAAAAAAATGGTCAATGAAAGAGATGAGTACGCCCGTAAATATAATTCAAGTCTATTAAATACTACTGAAACCCGCGCAACTTCGTTTGCGTGTATTTATTTATGCACAGCAGCGCCATCTATAACAGACTTACAAAAAATCAAATCTTTACAAAAGATCAAATTCTACGGGAATCGCGTACTTTTTGGGGACAAAAAGTAACTCTATGTGTTAATCCAAGGTATCAGCTACCTACGTGCCAAATATCATAAATATTGGCTCTGCCATTTGAGCGTCAAGAAATAACAAACATACACATAACTTTCGCCATTATAATATTAGTAGGAAGTAGGTTAACTAAATTGTTAATAGGGCACAAAAAATGGTCAATGAAAGAGATGAGTAGGTAGGGTAGGGTATATGATTCGAGTGTACTAAATATTGCGTGATGGGATTAACTTTTGTTTTATCTTTAGGGATCCTAAAATTAGTTAAATCTAAACTAATGATATAAAAAATTAATCCAGTTAACAGATTTTAGTTAAGTTGCTGTAATTCAATATACCACTTCATTCGTATCAAATTTATAATCATCCCACAGCAGGGATACGGGTCTCCCTTCAATCGAAGAGCGTACTCTGCCACGCTGCTCCAATGCAGATTGGCGGACGCCAGTGTTTTCAGGATGCCCGAATGCCACCAACTTAACGACTGTCATCCATTGACAAGAGCCGGGACGAACAGCTTAGCGTGCCCTCCGAGGCACGGAGAAGCTCGAGATAACGAAACCCATCCAAACACTGGCTAGGGTCAACGTTACTTATCTTGCGTGTTCTATTTAGAGTGCACCATTTCCTGTTGGACCAGTGCGATACACAGCGACGCCATTGAGATCCTCTCCATTATTATATTCTATTATACATCTAGAGAATTGGTCGCTGTTTGTCGCGTCGACAGCGACGAATTCTATCAAACGTGTTGTTTAACAAAAACTGACGACGCACGAGCAGCGACTAATCCCCTCTAGTTAGTAAAAACAACAACGCCTGAAATTGTTTGAATAGACAAGACAACCAGCTGATTCCAAGGTCGTACTAGCCGAATACACATTTCCACTGCGTTGTCTCCTGTAAAGCTATGGTCAACAAGCGCGACCACAGATTGACAATAAGCAATGAAGCTTATTGACGTCCCCAGGAAGAAACTACAGCTGTCTTGGAACTCAAAACGAATTTAGTCAGAAATAAATTAGACGAAGTAAGAATTATTGTAAGGACGTAAATTGTTTCATCACATCTTGTGCGATCAAATCTATTACTAGTAAAAATACTTCGTAAAAATCCTTTTTTAGTACACCCCTAGACGTCGTAAGGAACCTACATTCCAAATTTGGAATCTCTGGACCCAGCGGTTTGGGCTGTGCGTTGAAATATAGTTAAATCAGTCGGGACTTTTAATTTTTTTATATTTAGATACTAGCTTTTTTGCCCGCGACTTCGTCCGCGTGAAGTTCCGCACCCGTTCCCGTGGGAACCACATTGAATTTCGCGAAAAGCAATAGCCTATGTCACTCCCTGATAATGTAGCTTTCTACTGGTGAAAGAATTTTTGAAATCGGTCCAGTAGTTTCGGAGCCTATCCAATTCAAACAAATAAACAATCAAATCTTTCCTCTTTATAATATTAGTATAGATAAAAAAATAAATAGGGATCAATAGCAAAACCCCTGCTAAGCCAGGTAGGGTATAGAACCGGGAAATCCCGGTACCGAAAATCCCGGGAATTCCCGGTTCTTTTATAGCTGTAAAAGAACCGGGAATTGAAATACAAGAACCGGGATTTCCCGGTACTTTCGGGATTTATTTATTTATTCAATTACATGGCAATTGGCAACACTGACGCTAGTGACGCTACGTGCGATCGAATATATTTTGATGGTCAACAAACAATCGAGTATGTTTTCAAGAAAAAGTAAAAAAAATATCTAAACTATGACTTTTTTGCAATTTTGCCAAAGAAAATGTTGTCTTTAAAAACACCTTTTGACAGGTCCTGTGGTCGAGTGGCTAGCAATGGTCAGTTTATCTCAAGGACCGCGGGTTCGAATCCTGCGCAAGGCAAACATTTCTGTGCATGAACATGTCTGTTTGCCTTGGTCTGGGTGTTTTCTATGTATAATAAGTATTTATTTACAAAAAAAAAAGTATTTAAGTATGTTTATCAGCAATCTAGTACCCATAGTACAAGCTTAGTTGCTTAGTTTGGGACTAGATGGCGTTGTGTGATTCGTCCAAGATTTATTTATTTATTTAACCTATGTTTACAATGGTTCTGAAACGGTTTTTATGCTTCGAATCAAGATCACGAAGTCTCAATTTTGCCAAGAATTGTCTCAAGTCCTGTTAAGATGCAAAAAAATTGCTCTTCAGTCTCAATGTTTGTGGAGGAAGCATGTTCTATGCGTTCTTTTTGGGATTTTGGTCTGGTGATTGCGCAGGCCAGTCTAAGACCGAAATGTCATGCATGCTCCTGAAGCCAGCTGGTCACCACTCGCGCTGTCTGCGTACGGACATTAACACCACAACCTTTCAGTCAGTTGCGAGCGAGCGACAGAATCAGTGGTGTCCAATCGTCAATTTTTATTTAACACAAACAACTGGTGCTCTGACGAGAGCATTTGAAGAAACAGCATTGCCGTAACATTTGGCTGTTTTTTCGCATCAGTTAGCAAAAATCGGTCTTCGTGCGTTGCGCTTCTGGCCATGGCATTCTTTCACTTACTTCCCCAGTAGCATGATAACGTTACTTTAACCTTGATTGCTGCAAGCCTTGCGACAAGAGCAACTTTTTAGCATCATACCAGGACTTGGGTAATGTCGCCTAAAAAGATTTGATTTATGACATGAAATAGTTATTTGTTATGCAAGGCTGCAAAGTTGTTTTTTGGCGCGAGTACTTTATGGAAACCTGAGCTAGCGAAGGATTCTAGGATTGAACCACGAGCGAAGCGAGTGGTTTCAAATATAGAATCCTGAGCGTAGCGAGGGTTTCAAAGGTACGAGACGCAGAATAACTTTGGTGCCGAGCGAAACACACAACTTTTCACCTCACTACTAGGAAAATGCTAGGTGCAAGAAAAACGCAAATAATATAGGTATTAAATAAGTGTTTATTTTCTTTCATGCGGTGTCGTGCTGGCCAGTTCGATTATTCTAAAAATAAGGTTGGCACACTGGCATGAAATAAGTACCTAATAATGCATTTTCAGAGGTCTGGCGGTATAAAAAATTATAGAATAGAAAGGTTCTAATTTTAAAAATTCTTTCCACAACAATATTTTTTCACCTCACAAGCTCGGAAAAAATCTGTTTGTCATTCGAAATCTGAGCGCAAAAGTGCATTTTGTGCCCTAGCGTGGAAAGAATTTTGACGACCGTATTAAACAAATACGGTCGTTACTTGTATCATTATTTCACTTTTTAAAAAATATTTACGCAATAAATATAATATTATTTTACTTTTACATGTACCTAGTCCAATAAATGAGCTTTCTAAAAATAAGTATGTCTAACAAAAAATGTGTAAATTGAGCAAAATCAAAACATCCCTAGGCGGTGTTGATGTATTGAAAAAAAATCCCGTAAGTACCGAAATTCCCGGGAAATCCCGGGAAATCCCGGTTCCAGCATAGTCCGGTACCGAAAATCCCGGTTCCTTGAGATAGTACCGGTTCTCTATACCCTAAAGCCAGGGCGCTAGTTATATTTAAACAATATCCAGACCAAGACATACATGTTTATGTAATTTAAAAGATAAATATCATTATGAAAAACCACATATGAAATGTGCTGAATAGTACAGTGGTCATTTTTGTGGTCGTTTACAAAGAAAGTGGAGTAATTTGTTGAGATAACCGGATTCTGTGTCTTAAAATGATCAGTGAAAAAAATTCACTTGACATTTTTGACATGTTATTGTAATGTTTCTTACAGTGTAATGTGTAATTAGCGGTCGCATGTGATGTTAGCCTAGTCCCGTTCTTATGGGATTTTTTAAAAATATATTAATTTGTGCTCATTTAGACAGACAGAACATGCTATAATTGTATTACAATTTTAAGAGAGGTAGGGCACAGTCAAATCGGAGCAGCCCGTCTGGGGAAGGACCTCCACCTTACAGAAGATCGTAGCCAAATAGCATTGGTCTCGGCCATGTTGTGTTCCTACGGTGAGTGAGGTGCCCCAGAGCTCCACTTTTTACAGAGTCGGCAACGCGCGAGTGATGTCCCTGGTATTGCAAGCGTCCTTGTTAGTCACCTTAGTGGCATAAAAAAAAAATTACACACACAGAAAAAAAAACAATCTTACAGACTAGTGTATAAGCGACAAGGCTGCCTTATTGCTGAAAGCATTAAGGAAACCTTTGCATAAAAATCATTTTTCTTGATCGAGTGATTTTGTGTATTGATAGATCAGTCAATCACAGCCAGTTTCTGATACGAATTTTAATTCCACATTATTGAATACATTCACATTAAAACTAAACTAAACATATTGTTATAAACATAAATTATAATGAACCTAAAAAAAAGTTTAAAAAATATAATAAAAAAGTTCCATATTAAGTCTCAAGCCATCTCTTTTATATTCTTGACAGTGGCAGCCATAATTAACAATGTGTCAATTACTTTAAAAATGGTTTTGAGTTCACCGTGAGTCAGCCTCTCTTTCTATCTATACTAATATTATAAAGAGGAAAGATTTTTATTTTTGTTTGTAACGATCGTAGAAATTTAAAAACCACTGGACCGATTTAAAAAACTCTTTCACCGTTGGAAAGGTACATTCATCATCATCATATCAACCCATAATCATCCCACTGCTGGGATACGGGTCTCCCTTCAATCGAAGGTGATTAGAGCGTACGCCACGCTGCTCCAATGCGGATTGGCAGAGGCCGGTGTTTTCAAGCCGACTGACTTGGCTTAACGTGCCTTCCGAAGCACGGAAAGGTACATTAGCTTCGGGTAACATTAGACTATATTACAAAAAAAAAATTGGATCCTTAGAAAAATTCGTACGAAGCCTTTGCGAAGCCGAGGCGGTCCACAAGTGTCTAATAACTACATCGGAGTAAAAAAAAATTACGTTATCATCTGTTCACTAAACTATATGAACATAGTAATTACTTGCCAAGGGACGCTACTAGATTGAGATATCCTATTTGTCGAAGCACTTTTCAACATCGTAACTGTAATGTTATGACCATCAAGGTATTTAACAGAATTCCAAAAGAAATTAGAGAATTGCCACTAAACTATTTCAAAATTAAATTAATACTCTGGTTGCTTGAGAGGTGTTTTTACAAGCTGAATGATGTCCTGGATTAATAATATGGATACTTTATTGGATTTATGATTTATTTATTAAGTGAATGGAAATGTTAATTATATTATTATTATTATATTTTATTAATTGTTAATTTGCATGTCATGTTTTATGGCGGAACATTGAAACTATTTGAATGTAACACCTTTTTTTTGTACTACATGTTTCTGGCAAATAAATTTCTATTCTATTCTAATTTCTATTCTACGAAGAAAATAAAAATTATTGCAGAAAAAACATTTTATATGTAACTTCATTTGCTTGTATCCCGCTTTCCCGTGGGAATTTTGGAATCTATTATACATACAAACGTCCCTCTTGAATCACACTATCTATTAGGAAAACCGCATCAAAATCCGTTACGTAGTTTTAAAGATATGCATACATAAGGACAGACAGACAGCGAAAGTAACTTAAATTTTATTTATACTAGGTAAGGTAAGTAAAAAACTCACAAGAATACCTTTTTTTGATAATACCCAAGCGTGTCGGCTCCGGTCGTCGGTTTTATAAAAAAGGTCGACAAAAAACATCGATAATAGATCACAGACGTTCATTACATCACTATAAAGTAATAAATATTCTTGACCCAATTTTTCAAATGATTGAGTGGATAAATATTATGATGTGGGTTCTTTTTATCCGTAGAATTAGTTTTATTGTCTGTACTGTACGGTACGTAATCTTTTACTGTATGAATTGTCCCTATATATTATATTATATTATATTTTACCAGATTTTTATGCTGTGTTTTGCTCGAAAAAATTTTTAAAGTTAATGACTCATTATATTTTATTTTATTTTTTTATTTTATAATATAGCTGCCACTGTCAAAGTAAAGAAGAAAAAAGAGATAGCTTGAGACTTAATGTGGAATTAAAATGTGTTTCAGAAACTGGCTGTATGTTTGTTTTTCAAGTCATTGTAACTGATTAATATTTATTTTTTACGATTTTTATCGGTGTTTCTGAAACACATTCTATGAAAGACTTCAACGCGTTTGGAATTACAACTGTTAGAATATTCAGTAAAAAATTATATCTGAAAAGCTGAATGTGTTACTAAGTGCAAATCTCGAGAACGGCTGGACCGATTTCGCTAATTCTTTTTTTAATTATTCCTTGAAGTACGAGGATGGTTTTTAAGACGAGGAAAATTTAAAAATTCCCACGGGAAAGCGAGATACACGCAAACGAAGTTGCACGATTTCGCTGGTAGAGCATAAATACTTATTATGTTATGAAAACATGTGGACCAAATGCCAACAGGCATGTTCATGCAGACAAATGTTTGCATTGCGCAGGATTCGAACCCGCGGCCCTTGTGATAAAGTGACCATTGCTAGCCACTCGATCACCGGGCCTGTCCAGTAATCTAGCAGGCATGTTTAAAAAATGTTCTTAATTTACTTTTTGGCAATGCAACGCAAACGGGGTCAGGCCCCAGAACAGGTATTTTGGCGTCTCGTACCGCAATAATGTCTCGTGAGAGAGATCAGATGAAACTAGTTTATATCCCTCGGTTTTGATTGTTCCTAACCCCCAACCAAAATAAGGTGTTTTAAGTTCTGTTTTATTTGAAAAAAAAAAAAAACCTTTTTTTTTTAATTTTAATCACATAAACCGATTATAAAATTAAACAAAAATCAACAAAATATACAGGTTAATAAATTATAAAATCTAGTTTGTAATCTACTAAAGTGTGTACATGAAAAACCAGTTGAAAGGTAACAAAATATAAATTACACAAAACAATATGTAATCTCATCGGTATTTATACTGTCTGCAATACATAGATTTGATATATTAAGTGAGTTTTTTTATACCACTAAGGTGGCCAACAAGCTTACGGCCCGCCTGATGGTGAGTGGTCACCGTAGCCTATGGACGCTGGCAGCACCGGAAGTATCTCTCGTAGAAAACTATCAAAAGCTTATCTCTGCAGATTTCGTTATTAACACTTGACTAATTATTTACACACCAGCACTTCCCCGTGGCTTCGCTCGCGGTTAATTTTATGACATAGATCTCGTTCGACAACAAAACAACCTATAGCGCGACTTGTGGCGCCATCTGTTGGCCGTCATCGCAATTGCAGCGCCATATACAGTAGAAAAAATATTTTCCTATTGGAATGTGATACTTTTACGGGATAAAAAGTAGCCTATGTTGGGCTCTGTACCACTGACAATATGTATACAGATTTCCATAATGATCGGCTGATTAGTCAAGCCGTGAAGGAATAACAAACAAACAAACTCACTCTCTCATTTATAATCTTAATTAGGATGATCGGTATTCCTAAATGTTTTTACTATTGTCAAAATTAAATTTCTGTTAATGTTCAAAAATATACACAATAAAAATTTTTGTTACTGTGAACTTAACTTTAAGTTGAGACTAAGTAATTCATTGTCCAAGAACCATTGTTATTCAAAGTGACAGACATACCAATATTATCTAACCCTGACTCACAACTGATAATAAATGACTTGTCACAAATTCTTTGATAATGGAGTCAATTTTTTTTTGTGATTTATTTTAGTTGAAACCCTATGGACCCCCATGGACCTTATGGACTATGGACGCTTACAACACCTTGAATGGCGTATTCCTAAATAGTATTTCATTGATTTTGAAACGTATTCCGTCCACTAGCGCCGCCATTTGAACGAGAGTGATAGCTGGTAAACGTAGATGAAAAAGTAAAATAATGTTCTATTACGAATTAGAATAGACGATGAAGTATATTTATATTGCTTTGTTAACATTTCAAATGTTGCTGGTTTGATTGAACATTGAAAACAAAAACGGCCGTTTTTTTTCTCAACTCGTTTTTCTTTCTTGTTCAAATGGCGGCGCTAGTGGACGGAATGCGCGCTCTTAATATCTTACTGTCTCATGTATCTTGAAATTAACTGTTTTATGAAATAACTAGCTTTTGCCCGCGGCTCCGCTCGCGTTAATTTTATGACATAGATCTCGTTTCACAACAAAACAACCCATAGCACGACTTGTGGCGCCATCTGTTAGCCGATACAGCGCCCTCTTCTATAGTAGAAAAAATATTTTCCCAATGGAATGACATACTTTTACGGGATAAAAATGTGTCATGAATGTGTGTCTTGTGTAACATTATTATTAATGACACATTAAGTACCTACCTAATGTCAGTGTTATGAGTAAGTGACTTTACCTCGGATATTTTAAAATGTTTTTGTACAGCTCGATGTTGGTCGCATAAATTTTTTTAGCCGCAAAAGCCATGTAAGTCCAAAAAAATAGATTAAATTTTTTGAAATTTCGTTAATGTTTAGAGAAGTATCCTCTTGCGAACGCTAAATGTGTGGAATGAGATCGAGGTCTCTCCATTAGAATCTAATATGGGGTTCCTCAGAAGGGGCAATAAAAGATTTTTACAGGGTTGGCAAGGCGTGTGATATATTCGGCCACGATCCTTGTAGCACTGTAGCTTAGTAAAGTTGTAAATTGATTTAACTAGAAAGCTCCAGAAGGCCATAACTGTCTGTAAATCGGTTCGTAATAGGTATAATTCAGCGTCAATAGATTTGTAACACTCTCCATTTCGTTTAGAAAGTGGAAATCATCCATAGCGAAAACGATCAAGACTATTTTGACGATCTATACACTATTAAATAAATAATATACATTCCTACAGAGAATATCGATGGCGTGTTATGCGTCACCCATTCAGAGCACACAGAATTTCGTAAAATATGTCGTCGTTACTAACCCCCTTTGAACACGTAACGTATAAAATTGCATATCTTATTAATACAAATTAACATAAAATAACAAATTAGTCGTCTTTTTTTTAAACCAATAAGGTGGCAAACAGGCATCGCGCCTGATGGTAAGCGGTCACCGTAGATATGGATGCTTGCAACACCGGGGTTATCACTTGCGCGTTGCCAATCCATGAAAGTGAGAGTGTGGAGCTCAGGAGACCTTACTCAACTCACCGTAGGAACACAACATTGCTGAGACCAATGCTTCTGTAAGGTGATATTTCGCTATGATCTTCTGTAAGGTGGTCCTTCCCCAGACGGGCTGCTCCGATTTGAGCGGATTATCTGCTGTGCCCTACCTCGCTTTATATTTTTACGTCATACCACAGTCTACTAACACTTATATCCTTACTAATATTATAAATGAGATAGTGAGTTTGTTTGTTTGTTATTCCTTCACGGCTTGACTAAGCAGCCGATCATTATGAAAATTTGCATACATATTGCTAGGGGTACAGAGCCCAACATAGGCTACATTTTGTGTCGTTCCAATGGGAAAATATATTTTCTCCTATAGAGGGCGCTGTATCGGACAACAGACGGCGCCACAAGTCGTGCTATGGGTTGTTTTGTAGTCAAACGAGATCTATCTATGTCATAAAATTAACGCGAGCGAAGCCGCGGGGAAAAGCTAGTATAAATATCCTTATTATTAGTTCCCTAACTCACAAATAACGTGGCGTGAATGTGTAGTGGCGTGATAAAGGAATTTTCAAAATCTGTTCTCTTCATTCAGAGATCACAAACTTTACTTATTTATATTTTAGTAAGTATATGTAAAATATAGCTTAGACTTGATGGAAGCGACTTTCCTCCATCTGCCTGCAACGTATCCTACAATATTTTGGACACATAGCATAGCGAAGGAATGCTGACAACCTAGAAAAACTTATGGTGACAGGCAAGGTGGAAAAAGACCAAGACCAAGCCCAAGACATTGGACGGACCAGGTAGCTGAAAGCCTGGAAATGCCGATGAGCACAGCTCTCCATCTGGCACATGATCAGAACAGATGGAGAGGAACGGTGACTAAGTTACGTCGGAGTCACGACCCTCAACATTGAGGGACCAACTATGGAAGAGGATAAATATAGGCTACCATCGTTCAGATTAAATTAGTTGCGTACTCATAAGAGTTTAGCAGCATATAATTTCGTTTGCTGAGTAAGGGAAGAAGAATCCGGAAGCCAATCTTCAAAATCCTCACAGACTTTTATGTTTAATTGACTAAAATAACATTGATAATATATTACTAACTAGTAAAACCATGGCAACTTTGTTTGCGTATTATAAAATAAAAAATAAATTTAATAATTATATAGGGACAATTCACACAGATTGAGCTAGCCCCAAAGTAAGTTCGAAACTTGTGTTATGGGATACTAACTCAACGATATTATATTTTATAACAAATACTTATATAGATAAACATCCAAGACCCGAGGCCAATCAGAAAAGTTCGTTTTTTATCATGACCCGACCGGGGATCGAACCCGGGACCTCCTGGGTGGTGGGCAGGCGTGGTAACCATTACCCCACGGAGGTCGTCAATATCTCACTTTCCCGTAAGAATTTTGAAAAATCCTTTCTTAGTACACCCCCTAGACGTCGTAAGGAACCTATATTCCAAATTTGGAATCTCAAGACCCAGCGGTTTGGACTATGCGTTGATATATTGTTAAGTCAGTGAGAACTTTGAATTTTATATATATAGACAGAGAAAGTGCCGTGAAAGCCTATTCTAACAAACGATTTCTTTTCATATTTATATTTAAATTATAGGTCCAAGCAAACATATAACAACATACAACATATATCTATATGCACGCAGTCGTGACTTCAACTTCGCGCGGTCGGCTGCAGTCGTGTGTGTCACCGCACGCTGTTGATATTAACTTCACACGACCGCAGCTGACCGCGTGCAGTTGATATCATGATAGCACGAAGTCGAACGTACAACTGCATGCAGTTGAATACACCGACTGCGTGCGGTTGTTGTGGTGCGGTCCGTTTGATGCCAGCCTTTTTAATGTTATACATACAGCAGACAAGCAGGCAAGCGGGCCACCTGATGGAAAGTGGTCACCGCCGCCCATGGACACCAGCAACACCAGGGGCACTACCAATGCGTTGCCAACCTCTGACGAGACCTCTAATGTACCTTTTAAATAGTCCCATAATTATCATTGGCCGAAGGAAACACAGATATTGGGAGCTCATTTCACATACGCATAGTGCAAGCGAGAAACGTTCTTCGTCTGGACACCAGCTGAGCCTAATGTATTTTTTTCTGGCTTAAAACGAAAAAATGCCGGTAAATCCTTATTTAATATCGGTTACGGAATTCTAACAGTACTAATTACGTTCCAAATTCACTTTTCAAAGTTCCACACACGTTTCAAGGCCTACTTAATACAAATTTTTGTTTGTATAATCTTTTCTCTTTGTACCAGTACTTTCGCTCAATGTCAAGTGCAGCGGCGTGAGTCGCCCCGGTTGCTCATAATCTTCATTTGGAGCGTATACGGATGCAAACACATTATAAGTACCATAACATTCTTATGGTGAATTGCTTGAAGCCAATTTTAAGAGGAGCTCACCAGAATCTATAGACGACCTCCGTGTCGTAATGGTCACGACGGACCGCCACCCAGGAGGTCCCGGGTTCGAATCCCGGTCGGGTCATGATGAAAAACGAACTTTTTCTCATTGGTCTGGGTATTAGATGTTTATTTATATATGTATTTGTTATAAAGTATAGTATCGTTGAGTTAGTATCCCATAACACAAGCCTCGAACTTACTTTGGGGCTAGCTCAATCTGTGTGATTTGTACTTACATAACACATTCCGAAATTCTCACGCAAAAGCGGAATACACGCAAACGAAGTTATTATCGCTAGTAATATTATAAAGAGATGTGTTATAAGATAATGTATATTTATTTATATTCGTCTATAATAAATTAGTTCAGTTTTATTGATTTATGTACTTATTACGTTGCAAATTTTGTTAATAAGATTCTTGTTTTGCTTGCCCTGCCCATTTCTTTCTTTATTTCGTTACCCTAAGGTTGCCTTGAAAAGATTGCTTTTAGAAATAAGGCCGCCTTGTTGCTAATACACTAGTATGTAAGATTTTAATGTAATATTTCTTTGTACTGTTGGATGTGTATTGCAAATAAAGTATATTCTATCTATCTATCTATCTATATTCTCTTTGTGTTAACTTTCGCTCGATGTCAAGTGTAACCGCGTGAGTCGCCCCGGTTGCTCATAATCTTAATTTGCAGAATATACGGATGCAAACATATCATAACTATCATAACACTTACAGGGAATTGCCTAAGAGTATTTTTAATGGATTCAAATTTAAATTTCATTCAAATTCAAATTTCGAATCAATGATATTTCTTTTTTTATGACATCATAAGTGTTTATACACAACACAATTAAATTTTGCCAATGTAAACCACAGATGATTCTAGTCTATGATGTAGAGTGATTGAAGAGAAATGTCAAATGAAGATTGACCGGTGAAATACTATGAATCGAGGCGATCTACATCGATGCATCGAGGTATACATTTATGACGATGGAATTGGCCAGTGAATGAATTGGATCTTTTTATTTGAGTTTTTTTCTGTCTACTTCATGCACCACCTGAAACGGTCAAAACAAAACGCATAGACGGCACAACGTTAGTATCTTAGAGTATAAATAAATGAGACAAGGTTAGTTTAGTGCTACCAACATCTTTATGAATGTGAGTGACGTTTGTGGAGGGCGACTGTGGCATATTTTCATACATTTTGTCAAAGGCGAAACTGTCGAAAAGTGACAGTATAAACGGGAGTTGTAGTTCCAATTTCGGCCACGTTCATAAATACCAACGTAGCACTGTAATGATATCTCTTTTTGTCTTCTTTATTTTGACAGTGACAGTTATAATATAATGTCATTAACCATAAAGAAGGTTGTGAGAAATTCACCAACTGTCAAACTAAAGAAGAAAATTGATTTAAAAAATATAATCATGAGTTCATATTTTAAAACTTTTAGTCGTTTAAAAGCCTGTTTCTGTAACGCATTTAAATTTTAATTCCACATTAAGTCTCACGCTCTTTCTAAATTTAAAAGCTTTTATTTTTCGTCTTTAATTTGCCAGTGACATCTACAATATAGTGAGTCAAAATTTTAAAAATGGTATTGATTTTATCGAGTCACCTGTTTTTACGTGTTGAATTGAGTCAACAAATCCCCATCTTTCACAGAAGTGAAATCTTACGTCAAATATATAAAACAAACACGTTTAAATCATAAACCAACAAAACACGCGTAGATCTTCAAAAAGACAAGTGTACATTGACGCCTACACAATAACAATTGCAAACAAAGTACGCACAAACGACTCAATGGAACTTGGAAATGTTAGAAAGTACGAGGTCACAGAAAGTGAAATTTCGTTTGAAACGGTTAGATAGTACGCAGGTGCGTATTATTGCAATATACAAGTGCAAGGAAAGCTTTGCAGTTGCAACAAACATTATCTAAAGACGACCTCCGTGGAGTAATGGTTACCATGCCGGACCGCCACCCGGGAGGTCCCAGGTTCGAATCCCGGTCGGGATGATAAACAAACTTTTCTGATTGGCCTGGGTCTTGAATGTTTTTCTATTATATGTATTTGTTATAAAATATAGTATCGTTGAGTTAGTATCCCATAACACAAGTCTCGAACTTACTTTGGGGCTTGCTCAATCTGTGTGATTTGTCCCTATATATACGGTCCTAATTTATTAATGAACTTCCTTTTAACACATGACTACATAGGTTACATATGACCGTTTAAGAAAGGAAATAATGGTCTAGTATTCAGTAAAAAAAAATTAGATTGTATTTTAAGTAGTTAGAAAAATTTGCTTACTACATAAATTCATCCATATTCAACCATTTTGATCCCGTATTTTGATATGTGAGACACGTTGACGCACCCTTCGCACCGCAGCCCTAAACCTTTTTTTCTACTGACGGATGGCTGCTACAAGAGAGGCGCATTTTACCGAGTATATATAAATTTAATGCCTCTTTTTTATTGAATACTAGTCCATTATTTCCTTGCTTAAACGATCATATGTAACCTATATAGTCTTGTGTTAAAAGGAAGTTCATTAATAAATTAGGACCTTATATTTGTTAATTATTATTTAGAAGAGAGAAGATTTTTGTAGATGAGTTTTTGAAGTTTCAACGGGAACTGGAATAGGTGTCAGATGACTTAAATTAACACTTTAAAAACATTATAATTTATTCGTAATTGTGTATCCATTTCTGTAGAGACAATGTATTATTGTCTTCTGACTGTGTGAAGCGGATCGTAACTCTTTTTAAGGTTAATAACCAATAAATTATTAACATTTCGTGTAATGTTGGTTACCCGAACGTGAGAATACATAATTAAGTGTTTTAAGATAAGCACAAAACAATAGAAATCAAAACCATAAGGCCCTCGGGCACTTAGACACGTCTTTTACAGCCCTCATTCCACTTAGATCCCTCAATGGATCCTAGGAGACATTTTTTCCACTTGAATCCAAAATTCTTTAGGGTTATAACTCAATCATAAGGGTTTTCTAAAGTTTTCTAAAGTTTTCAAATGATTTTCAGACGGTTTTTGGATGATTTTTAGGTTTATACTCGTATATTTTTATTTATTTCTGACGTGCAAAAAAGTATTCCCTGTAAATCTACTTTTGACTGTATTCTTTTGATATCGACCTTTAACCACTTTTAAGGAATTGGACCACAAACCTGTCACCAGTCCGCAAAGTCCCAATGGCTATTCAATAAGAGAAACTAAGTCACAAATATCAGCAGCTGACCAGCTCTTACCATTTTGTGGCTTTTGGTGTAGAAATGTTAGGCCCGTGGGGTTCCAGTGCGTTTTTTTAATGCTACAAAGGTGGCAAACAAGCAAACGGCTCGCCTGATGGTAAGTATCACCTAGTAATGAAATGGCAGACGAACTAGCAAGGACTGGTGCTGACAACCCTCAGGCAGGACCGGAACCTTTTTGCGGCATAGCCAAACAACGAGCCTACTATATCCAAAAAACTCAGTGTGACCTTATGGCGAAGGAACTATGGAAATCTGTCCCAGGACAAACACATGCCAAAGCCGTAATAAGTGGTCACAATAAAAACTTCTCCAAAGAACTCATCGAGCTCAAAAGACAGAAAACTAGTGCCGTGACTAGAATACTAACAGGACACTGCAAACTTAATAAACATCTGTTTAACCTTAACATGAGCCAGTCCGCGATGTGCAGATTCTGCCAAGAGGAAGAAGAAAGTGCCATGCACATTCTCTGCTCCTGCGGACCACTCATGTACAAAAGAAGTATACACATGGGAAAGCATATTCTGCTTCCAGAGGAGATACAACAGCTCTCTGCCCAGCACATATGGAAGTTCCTAGAGGCAACCAGTCTGGACAGGGAAATTTAATCAAAGGGCACTACAAAAGATCAGCAATGGTCGAAGCAGTATTCTTGAAGCCCACAGTAACAAATAATAATAATAATAATAAGTATCACCTTAGACTATAGACGCTTGCAATATCGGGAGCATCACTCACGCGTTGCCAATAAGTAGAGCTCTATAGACCTTACTCACCGTAGGAACACAACATGGCCGAGACCAATGCTATTGGGCTACGATCTTCTGTAAGGTGGAGGTCCTTCCTCAGACGGGTTGCTTCGATTTGAGCGGATTATCCACTGTGCCCTACGTCTCTTAAAGTATTGCCAAAAGATTGCGAAAAACCACTAGACCCAAAGTTAGCCATCGACATTCAGCGAGTTAACGCTGCTAGCATTTTGGCATTTTGGGTATGTCTTTTTAAAATTTTAATATTAGTTTTAAAGGACACATTAATTTTTTTAATGCTTGTTTAGTTTTAATGTTAAGTAGTAGTTTATTGTTTTGTCCAAATAAATTTATTCTCATTATAAGAAAAAAAAGGAGATAAACATAAAAAATAATTAGGTAAATCAAAAATTTGATTATTTATTCCTTTAGATTTAAGTTACGTTGACCCGATGCGTTTTTTGCACCCGTGAGACTGCTGTTACATTGGTATGCGTTTCTAGCACGCTCTGTTTGCGATTTAGTATTTCCGCCTTGTATATTTTATCGATACATATTAAAACTATAGGGATGTTGACAGAAAAAAAGAGACTAAAATTAACCAGTCGATGGCACAGTTGTATTTTTTTATGTCATAAATCTGGCAAACAAGCAAGCTGATTTAAAACGTCAGTAATACAAATTCAAATTATTTGTTAAAGAATTACAGGTCATAAATATTACAAAGAAAAAAAACGCTTACTAAGCCATCGGCGTTTATGACGTCATCGGCAGCATCGGCATTGCTGGGTAGATTCGTACGATGCGAATCAGTGGACGCAAACCTTTACTATCTCATTTGTAAAGTTAGGCGTCCACATATCCGCATCGTACGTATACCATCGTCGGATCAGACGGATCGTAGTATTATTTGTATAGAAAGCCATACAAGTGCGTCCATCCGCATCGTACGGATCGCACGAATCTATAATAATTTGGCGACCTCCGTGGCGTAATGGTTACCACGCCAGACCGCCACCCAGGAGGTCCCGGGTTCGATCCCCGGTCGGGTCATGATGAAAAACGAACTTTTTCTGATTGGCATCGGGTCTTGGATGTTTATCTATATATGTTTTTGTTATAAAATATAATATCGTTGAGTTAGTATCCCATAACACAAGTTTCGAACTTACTTTGGGGCTAGCTCAATCTGTACGAATTGTCCCTATATATTTATTTATTTATTATTAATTATAATAATCTGCGATTGCGACGCGTCCGATACGTACGATGCGAATATGTGGACGCCTGCCTTAAAAAGGTACAATTCGCGAAATAGTCGGATTACGTGTTCAAAAACGTGCACTTTCTCTTTCTCGACATCTGTTCCTAATGACATCATTCATAAACGGCTTGTTTTGTTGTTATGCTAATGCGCTATCTATTTTATGATTTTTAAAATGTGTGTAAAGTTCAAGCGCATCAAACATTGAGAAGACAGAAGACACTATATTAAGAAAGAATATCGCTCGCCATTTTAGTACATTTGTTATGGCGCGGTAGAGGATCACGAAATGACCAATCACAATAAACAAAATATTCTTGGCCAAATCACACAACGTCATCTAGTCCCAAACTAAGCAACTAAGCTTGTATTATGGGTACTAGATTTCTGATACCCCTTGTACCGTATGCACCATAGACTTTTTTTTGTAAATAAATACTTATTACACATAGATAGCATCCAGATCAAGGCAAACAGACATGTTCATGAACACAAATGTTTGCTTTGCGCATGATTCGAACCCATTGGCGATAAAGTGACCATTGCTAGCCACTCGATCAACAGGCCTGTCAAAATGGTCGAAATTACGCGCAGTGGAAATATCGGGTACTATGATTGGTCAATTTAAGATCCGCTCCTCTCCGCCCCGTCCAGCTCCGCATTACTGGAGACGCACCATGCGATGTAAACTGCCAGTTGCAAAGGATTGTTAAGAATGTGACCTCAATGAGACTACGGAAAAATTGGGACGAAATGACACATGGGACGAATTGAACAGGATGTTACAAAGTGTTACGGTTGTGGAATGAATAACCAATGATTGTGGAGTAAACGATTTACTGCGCCTTACGGAATCAAAGTCGACCTCTATTACAATATAGATAAAATTAAAAAGATGTGTTAGAGCCAAATTTTATCAAATTAGGACAAGGGTGAGACCAGTCCCTTCAGGCGGCACCCGTTCACGAGTTGACGCGGTTGAGCATTTATAAAATGAGAAGTAGATAATCTATGTAATGAATTTAAACGGGAAACTATTACGGTTAAGGTTAGGCTATAATTTCATTTTATGAATACGTACAAATGTCGGAGAATACGACATAGCATTCATTTGCAAGTAAGCAAAGCGTAGCAAATTCACAAAGATTTTTTATACCTACTTATGCAAATGCCTACACTGTGCGTGATGTGACCCGACACGAACTTGCCCGTTTTTTTTTACGTATGATCTTGAAGTACCTTTTAAGGGAAGAGTTTGACCCTTACTTCAATGAACAAAAACAAGTTTAAAAAAAAATTCGTAAGACTTGTCTAGATCAGTGAATTCCAAACGTAACCTTCTTGTATAGTTAAAATTCCATTTTGCGCACAGGTCGCACCGTTACATATATTTTGCATAATACGAAGATTTGTAAACTTAGTAACAATATAATCCAAGTCTTATCTGAATATGTAATTACTTTAGTATTAAACTTACAGAATATACTTAGTACGAGTTTTTAGATCACATTCGAAGACTGAATTGAAAAAAAGTTTCATAATGCCAATTTACTAGACGCGTGTTACATATCGAAATTAGCCGGGTTACTCACTTCAAAATGTGAGCGAGTAACACACATAATTTTGATTATGTAGCACGCGTCTTATAAATTCGCAACATGAGAATTCTTCTCTATTCGGTCGATTTATTTACGTTGACATGAACGAATGTGACCAAAAAACTCTAAATATTAATGTTACATCATTATTTTAAGTGACTATCATTATCATCATTATCTCGATTACAAGATATCAACTGCTAGACATACCCACCCAGGTTTTCCACAAACGCATCCAGTATGGCCACTTGGTTGGCAGTGACTTTACTTCGAATTAATTTTGGAGGATTCCACTACCTAAGAGAACCTCCGTGTCGTCATGGTTATCATGCCGGACCGCCATCCAGGAGATTCCGGGTTCGAATCCCGGTCGGGTCATGATGTAAAACGAACTTTTTCTGATTGGCCCGAGTCTTGGATGTTTATCTATAAAATATGTATTTGTTATAAAATATAGTATCGTTCAGTTAGTATCCCACAACACAAGTCTTGAACATACTTTGGGGCTAGCTCAATCTGATGACTTGCCCCATTTATTTATAAGTCTAAGGTCTTCATTAAGATCTCCACAACCCAGAGGGGAAACCAGACTTAGTTTAGGTCACACGTTCCTCGCGACGTCTTCCATCACCGCCTAGCAAGTGATGGTTAGAAATATGTAATGGGAGTCATAGTAAGGGCGCACTTTTTAATTTTAAAATAAAAGCAAGTATTTTTTGAGACAGCTGTATTTTTTTAATAAATTGTACTTTGTAAATAAGACAGTATGGAATAAAATATCCGTCAAAGGACCCACGGCTCTGATGACAGGCCAATCGTTTTGATGAAATTATCCATGACTGTTTCACAGAGATATGGCTGTGTCTCACTTATGACGTGTTGGATCTCAGATTTGACCGATTTGTGTCGTCCTAGACCTGGCGTAACTCTAGATCGATCTAGGACGACACTAAGAGAGGATACGAACGGGAGGCAAATTCGTAGCGTTGTTTTATGGTCATAAAGAAGAAGAAATCGTTTAGATCCATTAAAATCTAGATAAACGAAATCAGGCACACGTGAAACTTGTCATTTGCTACCCATATCACGTATGACTTTCCCAAGCGAAATTTCTCTTTGATAGTGTGTCACCCGATCACATACAGTGTTTTGATGTAATTTATAATATTGAATCACAATATTATTAACTTTGAGAAAATATAGATATGCTCTTTTAAAGGAGGATAAAAATAATTCTTGAGCTTTTTAATTAGCAAATTAATGTACCGTGTGTTAGATAACTCCCTAATATGTCAGGTTATTAAGATCATTAAAAAGGAAATAAGTATCAAGAAAGTAAATTAAACAAAGTAGGTAATTAGTAAATTATATATTTTCAATTAAAACCAAAACTTGGGCAGATAATCAAAATGTTTATTAAATCAATTAACTACTTTATAAACTACCACCATTTCGGAAATAAACCAAAATGACCACCGGTAAAAGAAATGGCGAAAGAAAACCGGTTATGGCCTTTTTTATCGATCAGGTATTTTAACACATCTTTTTCATACAAATACAAAATTACAATAATAATAAAAACAATTGGAACTTATCTTTAATGTCCGGCGGCCTCACAATAACTGCCGCCTAACGTTCTACCATGTCCTTAAATAACCTCGCTCCCCGCCAATCGCTACCTCCCCGCCAATCGTTACAACAAGTCAAAATAGCAATTCATTTTACTTCTAATTTTAAACTTGTAAATTAAATAAATTTATAATAAACGTAAAACAATTTTAACATAAATTTAACAAGAATTTAAAACATAAATAAATCGTGAACCAAGTTATTTTCAGAACGGAAGTACGACTTGTAACATTTAAAAAGTCGAACCGGAAGTGCCGAGTATCATTTAATAATTTTATTACATCTTTAGCAATAACAATATGATTCAAGATGTAATAAAATTAATTACTTAATAACTATAAAACTATCATTTGTTCTAATTTATCTGTAAATCGAAAGTGTCAAGTGACATCTAGTCAATCAGTCAGTACCATTTGAAAGATTACCTAATACGGCCATACTGACAGTACAGCGTTCTCGATGTACATAAAAAAAAAAACAAATGAAATTAAAAAAAAAAGTGAAAAACTATGTGCAATTATCTACATTAATACACATTTATATTTCGGCATTGTTACAGTTTCGCTTTTCACATTAAGTTAAAACTTACAAGTAATTACAATCATATTTATTTACAGTTTGGCATTGTTACAGGCTCCGCTTGTCACAGTTTAAGCTAACAAGTAACAACGGTCATTTGCTTTACATAAACTCTAGCCCCACACCTGCTGCGCATGAGATAGGCTAGAAAAGCAAATAACTTCAGCAGTTCATAATTCATATTTACAGTTTTGGCATGCCATTGTTACAGGCTCCGCTTGTCACAGTTTAAGCTAACAAGTAACAACGGTCATTTACTTTATAAACTCTAGCCCCACACCTGCTGCGCATGAGATAGGCTAGAAAAGCAAATAACTTCAGCAGTTCATAATTCATATTTACAGTTTTGGCATGCCATTGTTACAGGCTCCGCTTGTCACAGTTTAAGCTAACCAGTAACAACGGTCATTTACTTTATAAACTCTAGCCCCACACCTGCTGCGCATGAGATAGGCTAGAAAAGCAAATAACTTCAGCAGTTCATAATTCATATTTACAGTTTTGGCATGCCATTGTTACAGGCTCCGCTTGTCACAGTTTAAGCTAACCAGTAACAACGGTCATTTACTTTATAAACTCTAGCCCCACACCTGCTGCGCATGAGATAGGCTAGAAAAGCAAATAACTTCAGCAGTTCATCAGTCAAGTCAAATCATTCATAGTCTTTAACAGGTTTACAATCATTCATAATTATTACATCTTAAAATAACACAAAATAACGCCTTTTACTTATCTCTTATACAAAAACTGTGCGTTGTCGGGTCAATTCAATTATTTACCTCGGTAAACGATATTAAATAGTGATAATTTGGCACATACAATCAATAAATTTTAAAATTAAACATCTATAAATTCTTTAAACTACGAAAAATAAATTTAAAAAAAAACATAACAGATTAAGGGGAAAAAAAAAACGTCTAAGCTGTAGTAGCACCGCTTAACAGAAATTCCTTCAAGATATGTATATAAATTAATAACGGCAAGTTTATAATAATGTGATTAGCTATAAAATACTTAAGACAATATTATTACTAGTTTTTATAAACAATATTTAATAATGTTTTTCATTAAATGACATCTTTCACACCAGTCCGCTCAATCCCCTCTCCGAGCCGATATATATTTTTTTTTGTGGTGTAATCAGTAACGATCACGCTAGCAAATTAGGCTATTTTGTAGTAACCGAGTATAAGATTTTAAATTCACATATTAACAAGATATTAGGTTGATGTAACTAGCCGTGATTTATATATTAAGTAAAGTGTAATTTAATTTAGTTAATTATAATTAATGTAATTATTAAATACAAATAATAATTTTAGTTTTAATAGAAACTTAGGAAAAAGAAGCAAGTATCGCCTTTGAATCACCAAATGTGATATGAAGCTGAAGAAGTTGTAAAGACGGATTTTAGAGGGATAAAATATGATTTTTCCTAATATCTGCGTTACTACAGGTTATCCCATTAAGTTATGGAATTTGAATGAATATTTATGGATTTTCGATCGCGACGTGATGACGCTTGGATGTATTTTTTATTTTTCATTATTAAATATTTTAATATATTGTAATATATTGTGAATTACTACAAGTAATTAAACTAATGGTTTATAATTGTAATTATGAAGGATGGAGAGGCAACGAAAAGAGGAAGCGATGAAGAAAACTTTTTAAAATGAGAAAACGTACAGAAGACGTGAGCAAAATATGTGAAGGTGAAGTTGAAAAACAGACAAACCTATGAATTCTATAAATATAAGGTTTATCAAAAGAGTTGTAAATTAAATCGAAATATCCTGCCGTTCGGTCAACCTGATAGATAGTAAATTCATTACGATGACAAATTATGGTACCTGTTCAGTACCGCGAGGAATTACTGTGATTCTAACTAATAGATGGATATGGGTATAAGACATTATTTTACATAAAAACATCGTAAATTCATTATACTAACTAATTCTATTTTATTTTATTATCTTTTTATTTTTTAAGGTATAACATTGTTCTTAATTTATTATACAATTTTTAATTCAAATATTATCACCTATTCATTTATTGTCTTTTTTTTTAATCAAGTTATCATTATTGGGATTAAATTTATTTACGCCTTTATTATTTAAATACATTATTGTAAAAAAAAAAAAAAAAACATATCATGTTTACCTGTAGTTTGCTTATACGAGATACCTACGTTAAAATGTTAGTTGCTTTGCCAATTAATTATTACGTCATGAAAATTACTTTGGTATAAAACAATATTTAGTTACCAGTACTTGCAATTTGGTTATTATCGCAATTTATTTATTATCGCTACCAGCGAACATGTAGGAAAAATAATAATTAGCTCGGAAGTGGTACTAACACTGCTATGTTAAAAGATGCCATTTTTCATTCTTACATTTGATCACGAATACTACCCTATTGTCATAGTAACTCAACTAGACGGTAATGCAGAACCCTTGGAGGGTTTACCTGCTTTTGCAAGCTGGGATAAGCTGCACCAGCAAGTTTCTCGATGCCGTCGCACCAGACCGCAGCTCCGTTTTCCCTGGAAGCAGGGTCGAAAACTGGCAGACGTCGCGCTGCCGCTATTTCGTTGTGGTTTCCTGTCGCTGCATTTTGAATCGCGGCGAACAGACTCCCAAGCACAGCCGGATCCTTAT
This sequence comes from Endotricha flammealis, assembly GCA_905163395.2. NCBI lineage: Eukaryota > Metazoa > Arthropoda > Insecta > Lepidoptera > Pyralidae > Endotricha > Endotricha flammealis. Next base: position 4,870,885 of record LR990883.1, read on the forward strand.
AGTTCTATGTCTGACTGAAATTTTCAAAAAATAAAAATATTAATACTACGTTAACACGAGGATCCATCCCACTTCTGATGTTAGATAACTCCCTAATATGTCAGGTTATTAAGATCATTAAAAAGGAAATAAGTATCAAGAAAGTAAATTAAACAAAGTAGGTAATTAGTAAATTATATATTTTCAATTAAAACCAAAACTTGGGCAGATAATCAAAATGTTTATTAAATCAATTAACTACTTTATAAACTACCACCATTTCGGAAATAAACCAAAATGACCACCGGTAAAAGAAATGGCGAAAGAAAACCGGTTATGGCCTTTTTTATCGATCAGGTATTTTAACACATCTTTTTCATACAAATACAAAATTACAATAATAATAAAAACAATTGGAACTTATCTTTAATGTCCGGCGGCCTCACAATAACTGCCGCCTAACGTTCTACCATGTCCTTAAATAACCTCGCTCCCCGCCAATCGCTACCTCCCCGCCAATCGTTACAACAAGTCAAAATAGCAATTCATTTTACTTCTAATTTTAAACTTGTAAATTAAATAAATTTATAATAAACGTAAAACAATTTTAACATAAATTTAACAAGAATTTAAAACATAAATAAATCGTGAACCAAGTTATTTTCAGAACGGAAGTACGACTTGTAACATTTAAAAAGTCGAACCGGAAGTGCCGAGTATCATTTAATAATTTTATTACATCTTTAGCAATAACAATATGATTCAAGATGTAATAAAATTAATTACTTAATAACTATAAAACTATCATTTGTTCTAATTTATCTGTAAATCGAAAGTGTCAAGTGACATCTAGTCAATCAGTCAGTACCATTTGAAAGATTACCTAATACGTGCAACTTTGAAATAGAGATCGATAAGCAAAACTAAAAGCCAAAAAAAATTCATAAGTATAATTATCGTTTCCTTGCATAACTACATCCAATTGATACCATAATATCATTTGTGTATATCTCAATTTCTGGTACACTTGGGTACCTTAAAAAAACTGACATTCACCAACCTGCAGTTGAGCAGCATAACTGTACTCTAAATTAAGTAGGTTCACTCACTCCATCAGAGATGATAAACGATCCTCATGAACTTTATCTTAAAAATATATTTTCTTTGTTACAGAATCCAGAAAGCTTTTCGGTGGTTACAGGATAACCCCAGCTTACTGCAAAGCATCAAGAGCAGCCAAATACAATAGGGGAAACACAATATGCATGTTCAATCATGAATGTGCACAGCGGGGCGGTGAAGTAGTTGGTGCTTGTATGGATGGATTTTTATTTGGTGCATGTTGTCAGCTTAAAAGTGACAGTCAGTCACATATACCCAAAGGTCCAGGTGTGGTCATGACCAGTTATTTAGATTATCCTGAAGCAGAGACTGACAATGACGAATACGATTCCGAACAACTGAACGCATGGCATCACAGTTTCAAACCTGTTGTTACACCTGGGTATAAGCCTGGTTATAGTTTAACTACTACATCACCTGAAGACAAAACAGAATCAGTTATGGATGGACTATCACAAATAACTAACACATTATTAAATTCACCACCAAAAGATATAAATAAACCTGATAAATTTTATACTCATAGTACAATTGATCATAATATAGCTGATACTATACTGTTAAATAGAAATGGTTCTGTTGCTGATAATATAGCTAGGCCATCAGACTTTAATATACAAATATCATCGATGCAAACCAAACCTACTGTACCACCAGTGTCCTCAACAACATTACAACCTAAAACTGTGTCAACACATAGACCAGTTTACACGAAACCAGTTTTTAAACCGAAACCAGTGAAAACGGCAACAGAAAATTACGTCAAAGTGTCAACAGTGACTAAGGAAAGTTCAAAAATATCTGAATTGTCATCAATTGATAGTATCATACAAATGTTGAACAGTACACCTAGTTTTTCTGGTGATGTGACGTCACCAGCGCCTGTTGAACATAAGTCGTCATCAGGCCCAACTGTTTCACCAATATCGAATAACTATATCGATTATTACGTCAGTCCTGGGCATTATATTACAGTAAAACCGGGTACAAGTTTATATTCAACAACACAAGCATATAGTAGTAAGAAACCATATGTTACTACTTCTAGCAGTGCTTACAAACCGCATCCATCAAGTTTAGTTGTGAAACCTGGCACAACACCATATTCTACAACATTTGCTTATCACACAAAGAAACCGTACTTTACAACGTCAAACATACCTCAAGTAACTACCTCAAAACCTTATACTTCATCTATAAGTCAATCTACAAGTGAAGCCATTGATGCATTTAACAACTATCCAACTGATCCTAACAACTTTGGACCCAGTCTAACAACATTTACATATGTTACATCTAGTACAACTCCTGAACCGCTCCGTTCATCAACAACAAGACGCCCACCATCTACTAGTTATGTAACAGGATCAACACCAGCCCGAAGACCAGTGACACCAGCAGCAAGTTATAGCGCCTTAGACACATTCTCAAGTGCCACACCAACTGTTATCGTATTGAACAACTTCCAAACACCAAAACCGACTGAAACTTACGAAGAGAAAGAACCAGAATTCGTTGAAATATCACAAGAACCATTCAAGAAACCTGTCAGTCAGATTACTGTTAACAATCACGTAGAATCAACTAATAACATATATTTGAATAAACCACAGAAATATGATAGACCGTCGTCTCCTACAGTAGTGATTACTCCTAAACCACCGCCTAATACTACACCTTATGGACTAAAAGTAACAAAACCTGCTGTTACAAGTGTCACGACAGAATATACAGAGTTTTATTCACCAACAACATTTAAACCAGAAATGCAAACGTCACCGGACGATTTGATCAATTTCCCACCAGTTAGGAATCCCATGTTAAATGTTACTGGTAGTACTATGTATAATACAAGTATTACTATGTCTAATGACCTAGAGGTATTACATGACGTGGAGTTTACTACGCCATTATGGCAAGAAGACGATAAATTGAATGAAAAAATGAATCAATTTGTTAACAAAATAGTTGGAAGCCTCCAAGGTACATTCCAGGAACTACATGACATAGTAATACTCGATAAAAAACCTAACAACACAAATCTGAAAACAACAACACAAAAACCGATAAAAAAGACACCGGTTACAAAAAAACCATTGGCAACAACTACAAAAAGACCGATTAGATTAACAACAACGAAAAGAACGCCGGTTAAAACAACGAAAAAGCCGGTAAAATTGACAACGGTTGCTAGGAGACCCACTACAACTAACCCACCTATTACTACTACCACCAAAAAACCGGTACGTAAACCAACACGCAAACGTAAGCCCGTAAAGCCTACAAGAGTTTAACTCCTAAATACTCGTAAAATTACGCAAGACTTGATATTTAAATAAATTACGGAAATTTGCACGAAATTTCGTGTAAATTGATAAATACACGAAACAGTATACGAAATTTCGATCTAATTTTCCTAGCATTTTTGTATTTTAAAGCCAGTATTTAGAAAACGTATTATTAATTTATAATGCTTTTTATAATAGTGACGCACTTAGTTTATATATTAAAAATAGGATTACTTACTTATTTAATAACTGAACTGAATTATACTCTATAATATATATATATTAGATTTTATTTTGATTTTGAATACTCAATTCTGAAATAGTTTTTTCTTGTTTATACATTCTATTATGTATATTTATAGGGGTAGCAGACCACCCTATTTTAAGAACAAGACGAAGAAGTTTATTAATTTAATTATTATTATTAAATCAATTTTTTTATTTTATTTAAAATAATTTTTATAATCGTTTTTTTTTTATTATTATTAATTATTTGTTCTAATTATGTTCCTGTAATTAAGTCAAGGTATGTATGAGGAGACCAGTGATGTTGTTACTCACAACTTCAGCCAATATTTGGATGGGATATCTCAATCGTGAGTTGTCGGTCCCGGCTGTGAACATTTTGTAAAGCTATCATGATGACTTTAAAATACTGCCTTCGTCTTATTTCTTTCTGATTAAATGCGTTGTGAGTTCCAAGACAGCCTTTCTCCCCCGGGACGTCAATAAGCTTCATTGCTTATTGTCAATCTGAGGTCGCCGTTGTTGATCCTGACTTTACAGGAGACACAACGGTGAAAATGTGTGGTGGGCTTGTCCCGACCTTCTTCAATCAGTCGAGTAACGTGTCAGAGTATGTTCTTAATTTTTTTACACATCCTAGTGAGATGAAAGATGTAGTTGCTCCCTCGGAACGTCAATAAGTTTCACTGCTTATTGTAAAAAAAATTCACGTCATCATATGGTATCATATAGATTCATTCGTCATCTCGCACGAAAAAAATCTCGTACGATCGTGCGGCTTGGTACCATTCGATTTTATCATTTTTTTTTGTACGTATATGAAACAAAACATTTTATTTTATAGACGACTATATGTGCGTGCGTGACTATCCTTTGACGTTTCAAAAAAGGTTTTTTGTAGCTGACCGTACATAGTTACCTCAGATTTTCATAGCCATTCGAGTAGACGACAAACAAATTTGGTAAAATCGAATGGTGCCAAGTTGCACGATCATGCGAGTATTCTGCCAAGTCGCAGGATCGTTTAATAACACGTCATATGAGTAGACATTGTTTTTTTTTTAAATTTCCCTTAATATCTCGATCTAGATCAGGATACATATTAGATGATTGTGCGTTTCTCAGATGTATAGTTGTTGAAAGGTAAGTATGGCGGTTCTGTGATTATATTTTCTCCAGGTGACGACCACAAAGAAAACTAAGCCCACAAGGAAAGTGACGACCACAACAGTCGCCACAACTACAGTAACAGAACCACCGAACGACGAGATCACTACAGAAGTTTATACGGATAACAGTATTGACTACAATGACAAGAATTGTGAGTAGACTTTTTAACTCCCTTTTTGTGTTGTTCTCCAAGTCCCAGAAACCCTACGTCTCTTTAAAGAAGCGACGCGACGTGACATATTTGATGAGGACAACGGTCAACCAGAATGACTTTTTAAATTTTGTATCCCCATCTGTATCCATCCACTGCTAGGCCTTTGCTAATGTTTTCCACCAAATGCGATCCTCCGCTTTCCGCATCCATTCGTCACCAACCGCTTTCTTGAGGTCGTCTATCCATCTGGAGGGAGCGCGCCCTACACTTCGCTTTATCAGAAATATCAATGCAGAATAAATCATATGTAACGAAGAATAATTTAAAACCATTTTCCCAAATTGGTACCAATTCCATGATAATTGAAGATTCTTTCTATAATTTTTCAGTGTGCGGAGTGCGTCCTTTAATGAAATCTGGTAGGATTGTCGGAGGCAAGAACGCTGAATTTGGGGAGTGGCCATGGCAGGCCCTGGTCAGGGAGTCTACATGGCTTGGCCTGTTCACCAAGAACAAATGCGGTGGTGTACTCATTACGAATCGATTTGTCACTACTGCTGCACATTGTCAACCTGGGTATGTTACTCATTAGCTAATAAACGTTAGAATTTAATAACTCAATATTCAATACTCAATTTTTATTGCACCAAAATTACATGATGTTACTAGTTACCAAAAAACCTGACGATCTTTCGTGATATTTGGGCAATAATTGGTGTACAAAATTTCTTAGAGGCAACTTTCTTGATTTCTTTTTTTATCGAGGAATCGTTTTTTCGAGCTGGTGGCATTAATTAGATAAAAAATGCATGGCTACAATTTTAGTAATTAACAAATTAAAAATTAAAAACATTTATTCAGAGAATATATTTTAACAAACACGTTCTCTTGTCAGAAAGTACATACATGATGTGTGTAATTACTAATTAATCGACTCTTTAAGCTACTATTATCTCGAGAAGAAAAGCAAAATGACCACTGGCAAAAGAAATGGCTAAAGAAACCCAGTTACAGCATTGTTTGTCATTTTTAACATTACTTTTTCGTATTTTTTTATGTCTCACACGTGTTCTTCATACGTTTTCAGGTTCCTGGCATCCCTTGTAGCGGTGTTCGGTGAGAATGACATATCTGGTGACAAGGAACCAAGGAAACCAGTGTCAAGGAACGTCAGAAGAGTGATTGTACATAAGCAGTATGACGCGGCGACATTTGAAAACGACCTGGCGTTACTTGAGTTGGAATCTCCGATTAAGTTTGATGCACATATAGGTATGTTTCCAATTTCGACATTATATTATTGGAATCAAAATAGTAAACAACAGCTCACAGCATTAGGTCCCAATAGTAACCTAACAATAGACCGTGGTGCTCGGCAATCGAGCTTCAATTGTTTTGTTTTTATATTTTTATACTAAGTACAAAGTTAGCAGACAAGCATACGGCCCGCCTGATGGTAAGCATCACCGTAGCCTATAGACGCTTGCAATACCGGTGTACCACTCCCGCGTTGCCAACACTCCCAACCCCCCTAGTGGAGCTCTGGAGGCCTTACTCGCCGTAGGAACACAACATGGCCGAGACCAATGCTATTTGGCTACGATCTTCTGTAAGGTGGAGGTGCTTCCTCAGACGGGCTGCTTCGATTTGAGCGGATTATCCGCTGTGCCCTACCTCTTTTATTTGTCAACTCTCTAGGCTATATATGGCTTTTGTTTTAAATTCCTGTCTCTCAAAGAGTAGCTAAGGAGTGAATTCCTTTCAATATTTCCTACTTCGGCTAATTTCTTTCTGATTAAATACGTTGTGGGTTAAAAGACAGCTGTTATTTCTCTCCTATGATCTCAATAAGTTTTATTGCTTTTTGTCATTCTTAAGTCGCCGTTGTTAATCCTAGCTATACAGGAGACACAGGTAGGAATGTGTGGTGGGCCGCTTGCTTGTTTGCTTGCAATGTGACAAAAAAAAACCTTTAGCAAAAACGTTACCCGGTTTAGTGGTGCTTGTAAAAGAGAAATGAAATGCACTCGTTTGGAAAACTGGTTACTATTTGCTCTTATAGAGCAAGTAATGACAATAAGCTGCATATAAATATAAATATATAATATATAGGTACAATTCACACAGATTGAGCTAGCCCCAAAGTAAGTTCGAAACTTGTGTTATGGGATACTAACTCAACGATACTATATTTTATAACAAATACATATTATATAGATAAACATCCAAGACCCGAGGCCAATCAGAAAAAGTTCGTTTTTCATCATGACCCGACCGGGGATCGAACCCGGGACCTCCTGGGTGGCGGTCTGGCGTGGTAACATTACGCCACGGAGGTCGTCAAACCGTAAACCAGAAATTTTGGAAATTATTCTCTGAATCCTTATAAATCATATAGAGTAATAAATCCGCTCAAATCGGAGTAGCCCGTCTAGGGTAGGACCTCCACCTTACAGAAGATCGTAGCCAAATAGCATTGGTCTCGGCCATTTTATTTATTTATATAACTTTATTGACCACAATACACAAAGTACTGATACAATAGGCGGACTTAATGCTATTTGCATTCTCTACCAGTCAACCATTGGGAGTGCAGAAATTCACGATTGCGGCTTAATTAAAATATTTTTAGGCTAATGTAATATTACTAATAATGTTTATAATAAAATAATACAATATATATATACTATGAAATATGATACATAGGAAACAAATTAAATACATAATAAATATATACATATAAATATATAATAATGATGATGATGACTATTAAACATTCTAGAAATACTGTATACTTAAGTAAAGAACTGAAAAAAAAGTAATTAAAAAAGAAAAGAAGAAGATGACGATTTTAATTATTAAGCAAGCCGAGGAAATGAGCACGCACTCTCTTTTTGAAAATGAAACAGTTATGGGTGTCTCTGATGGAGTTAGGTAGCGCATTCCAGAGTCGTGAAGCATGAAGAGTGAAGGAATCGGACATAAATCCAGAATGGACAAGGGGAGTAAGAAGTTTGAGAGAGTTATTAGAGCGAAGTTGTCGGTCATGAGAATCACATAAATATTGAAATTTGTCTTTAAGATATTGGGGGGATTGGTGATTAAATAAAATAGAAAAAAGTGTACATAATATCCTCTGCTGTCTGCGCTGGCGAATAGGTAGCCATCGAAGTTTAGATCTAAATGACGAAATGTGGTCATATTTGCGCAGACAGAAGATGAAGCGGATAGAATTATTAATTAACCGATCAAGTTTGTTGAGAAGATCTTCATTAAGATCAGGATAACACACATCACAATAATCAATAAGTGGAAGGATGAGGGACTGAACTAGTGTGATCTTCGTGGCTATTGGTAGAAAGTGCCTATAGCGGTTCAGGGATCGTAATGATGAAAAAACCGAGCGACTGACTTCAGCAATTTGGGTAGTCCAGCTTAATGTAGCGTCTATGTGTAGTCCGAGGTTCTTAACGCTAGAACTAAAAGGTATGGTTATGCTTTCAAACGTGAGAGGCGGGATAGAGGCAAAATCAATGCGAGCAGATTGTTTATGGCTACCAACAATTATTGCTTGGCACTTTTTAGGGTTTACTGGTATCCCAAATGATTTAGACCAGTTACTGATGTTACTGAGATTTGCATTTAATTTGATAACTGCATTGTTAATATTTTCTATAGGGGTTTGTACATATATTTGCAAATCATCTGCATAGAAATGGTAAGAACAACTGAGCGAAGAAGACAACAGATTTATAAAAATAGAAAATAATAAAGGGGATAAGATACCACCCTGCGGAACGCCAGCTGACAAACCATTCCAATTTGACATTTCATGTCCTACTCGCACGGCCTGCTGACGACCACGAAGATAAGAGGAGAACCAATCCAAAGCAGAGGTGGAAAAATTTAGACAATCAAGGATGGCAAGAAGTATATCATGGTCTACCATGTTAAAAGCGTTGGAAAAATCGATAAGAACGATAATGGTGACCAATTTACCTTCCATACCTTCACGAATATCTTCAGTTACTTTAAGGAGAGCAGTGGCAGTACTATGCCCTGGGCGAAAGCCAGACTGAAAAGGGGAAAGTAGATTATTGGAAAAAATGAAAGCTGACACTTGCTTGTGAGCAACAGCTTCTAGAACTTTGGAGAGGAAAGGTAATATGGAAATAGGCCTGTAATTAGTTAACAGGAGAGGAGTGGGAATTTTGGGAAGAGGTATAACAAGCGCCCAACGCCAAAGGGAAGGAAAGGTGCCATTTAGGAAAGAGAAATTAATAAGGTGAGTAATGATGGGTAGAATATTTTCCATGACAGCGACGATCATGTCCCTACTCACGTCGTCGCAACCAACTGCTTTGGATTTAATAGAAATAATATTTTTGCGAATGTCATCTTCAGAAGAAGGAGAAAATGAGAAAGATTCATTTGGAGACTTTACCATGGAAGCTATCTTCGAGACAGTGTGAGATTTCATATTATTGCCAAGAGAAGGCGCGGAAGAGAAATGGTTATTGAGCTCGTTAAGAGAGAAGGATAACCTCTGTGATTCGGCAAGTGACTTACCCAAACCAAGAGAATGAAGAAACTTCCATATGTTAGCTGAAGATGAGTTACTAATATTATCGTGGAAATATTTTCGTTTAGCTGCTCTTACCATATTGTTGCATTTATTACGTGCCGTTTTATAAGTTTCCCAGTTCCCATCACACCTCTCACGCTTGAAAGCACGAAACGCCCGATCCCGTCGTGTCATAGCCATGCGTATATCTCTGCAAATCCACGGTGCGGGTGGCCGCTTCACCTTGACAGCTCTTAAAGGCGCGTGAGTGTCGAATAAATTTAAAATTAAAGTATTGAAGTGAGAGAGTTTATCATCAATGGTCGACGCTTCATACACGGCAGAAAAGTTAAGATTGGCGGCATCGGCCTTTAGTTTGCTTTTATTAACTTTGGAAAAGTTCCTCATCATAACAATTTTAGGCCTCGGTTTAGGTGGTCTAAGCTTATATTGCAGATATAGAAGATCGTGTTTCGAAAAACCAGGTGCTAAAAGTTGCCCATGTTTAGCAACATGGTCAATAGAAGATGTGAGGATTAGATCAAGCCATGTGTCGGGTGAAGATGGGTTGTGGTGTGTAGGCTCCAAAGGCAGGACAGAGAAATTGACTGACTTGATAATGTTGAGAAGTTTAAGAGATTGAGCGTTAGTACTCATAAGATCTGTGTTGAAATCACCCATGATTATATGATGTGCGTAATCCGAAGAGAAAGATTCTAGAATAGTTTCAAGGTGAGAAAAATAATCTACAGTAGGTGGACAGTAAACGACTCCGAGAATGTGTTGTGTTCCTACGGCGAGTAAGGTCTACAAAGCTCCACGCCCCGTCGGGAGGGTTGGCAACGCGTGAGTAATACCCTCGGTATTGCAAGCGTCTATAGGCTATGGTGATGCTTACCATCAGGCGGGCCGTACGCTTGTTTGCCAACTTTGTGGTATAAAAAAAGCATTTTCTGTTCAACCTAGTTTTCCTGTCGGATGTTACGAATAGTGGGAATTTTGAAGAAAAATAATATTATTAGAATTTTGTATAGGTATTTATTTTATGAGAAGATAAACGTGATTATATTTAAAAATAAAATAATATAGTAATGTTTAAAAAAATGTTCGAATTGCCATATTCCCACTCTTCTGTAACATTCGTTTTTAATTATATTCCTATTTTACTGTACATCAATGAAACCTTTCGTCTACAGCTTCCCTGTCGTTTCGACACCAATGTTTTAACCCGTGTAGTGCATTCTTTAAAATCTTTAAAGATTTGATTAGCAACTGTTCTCAATTTGTTACTCCCTTTTTCACATCCCTTACCCCGTTTTACTTTTTCATTTCTTCATAGGTCAACGCATCCAAGATCTTGTAATCGTGGATGTCCATGGGCTATAGTTGCTTACTACATAATGTTCTATGTTGCTTACCATCAGGTGACCCGTTAGCTCGCTTTCTCATCAGAAACGAAATCGAATGTTCTAATTTAATTTTTACCTTCTGAATTTCAGTGCCAATATGTATGCCACCTGACGAGGCTGATTTCAAGGGTCGCATGGCCACTGTTACGGGGTGGGGGCGACTGAAGTACGGTGGTGGGGTACCTGCTGTGTTACAGGAGGTTCAGGTAATGAAACACTTTAAAATATTGAAGAATTTGAAGATTCTATTTAAAATAAAAATTCTATATCATGTCACACTTTGAAGTCACTACGACTACGACAAAGAAATGAAAAATTTGACCACCATTACCAACCTTCCCGGTAGCTCAGTTGTAAGAACACTCGGCCGGATATCGAAAGGACGGACAAGGAGGAGAGAGAGGACGAGACGACACCCCAAAACCATTCCAAACTCACCCCAAAACCATTCCTAACTATCCCTAAAACCATCCCTAACCCATCCCAAAACCATTCCTAACTCATCCCAAAACCATTTCAAACTCACTCAATATCTGATTGTGCCATAGTTGTGCCAACAGTACGTAGCAGTTGTGTGCGTAGCAGTTGGTCCAACTGGAACTTGTGTGTAGCAGGTGGTCCAACAGGAAACGGTGGTATTGAGTCCCACCCGGGAGGTGAAATTTTTCTTCCAAAAATATTTTCAAAATAATAGGTTTCTATTGCTTTTCTTTCTTACTAGTCTCTGCATTCTAATTTAAGTAATTGTAAGAATCCAGACATACAGACAGCGGGACTTCATTTTATACTTATGAAAATGCAAACAAAGTCACTATAGTCCGGCAATCTCGTGCGCGACCGTCCCGCGGGGTGACAGACGGTGGCAGGGACGAGGTACCTAAGATGTCAGCGGGTAGCGGGTGGTGTAGCGGAGAAGGGAAACGCGTGCATCGCGCGTCAAATACGGCAGTCTCGGCTACGCTACCTCGTCCCCGCCACCGTCTGTCACCCCGCGGGACGGTCGCGCACGAGATTGCCGGACTATAGAACAAAGTGTCTTATCCTTTTATCTCCCCTATAGTTACAGTTAATCTCCCTTATAGACGAAGACAAAGTGTTACCTTTTGACCTGACCCAATAATCTAATGTTTCCAGGTGCCTGTGATAGAGAACAGCGCTTGCCAAGAGATGTTCCTGACGGCAGGTCACCAGAAGAACATCAGAAAGTCCTTCATCTGTGCTGGTTATGCCAACGGACAGAAGGACTCGTGTGAGGTAAGATTTGTTTTTTTACAGAGGAGTCCTCCTAAAGGAAAGGAAAGGAACTAGCGGGTCACCTGATGGTAAGCAATCACCGCTGCCCATGGACATCCACGACAACAAGATCTTGGATGCGTTGCCCACCTATGAAGGGATGAAAAAGGATGGACGGGTGAAGAAAGTATCTGTTGTTAACGGTGTAGGTGCCACAATGACCTAGATCATCTTGTCAACCCATAATCATCCCACTGCTGGGATACAGGCCTCCCTTCACTCGAAGGGGACTAGAGCGTACTCTGCCATGCTGCTCCAATGCGGATTGGCAGAGGCCGGTGTTTTCAAACCGGGGGTACCTATTCCTTTGTTGACTGTACAATTGTACATACAGACTAGTTTACATAGTGGTAGATATCTATTGGCATCCGGCAGGCCTGGTGGTCATTTGGCTAGCTAATGTATTTATTTACAAAAAAAAGTATTTATGTACTTATATTTATCAGAAATCTACCCATAGTACAGCTTAGTTGCTTAGTTTAGGACTAGATGGCGTTGTCTGATTCGTCCAAGAATATTCATTCATTTTAATCGAAATTTGACTATTCCAGGGTGACAGCGGTGGTCCATTAGTGTTGCAGAGAGAAGACGGTAGATGGCAGTTAGTGGGCACTGTATCCCATGGTATACGTTGTGCCGCCCCATTCCTGCCTGGCGTTTACATGAGAACAACATTCTACAAGCCTTGGCTGAAGAGTGTCACTGGTGTGCATGGATGATACATAATATAATTTAGAATTATACACGGAAGGTCCTTTATAAATCTTTTACAGGAGTTAAAATTTAGAGTATAGGTAAAAACGTTTTCGAAAGCTATACCCCCCATTCTCGTAACTCGGAAAAAATAGGACGATTCGAAAGAGCTTGTAATATGCCTATTTTGTTAAAAATATTTGAAAATATTTGGCTGGTGTCAATTCGAGTGCTCTGTCTCACTCATACAAAATAGGAATTAAGCGAGATAGCACGTGAGTTTGAGAAGAGATTGAAACAGTTTTGATTTTGATTTTGAATGTAAGACTTGAAAGCAAAACAAAGCAACCTTTTTATCCCACTTATAAGAATCAGTAGGGTATAGTAAATTACCTAAAACCAATCCCAATCCATACCAAAAACAATCCAAAATAATCCTAAATACTACCTTAACACATCTTACAAACATACTACTATTAATTACTAAAGTTTCTGAATTTTGTCCGAGTTGCCTACATCGAAATTTGATTGTAGTAAATTCAAATATAAAAAAATAAAAAAATGTCAAGCGAAAAGTGAACTACTTGTGGTTGAAGATGATGATGGAAACTCTCTGAAATAATTACTTAAATAAGCACTCTTTAAAAAAATTAAATTGAACAGGGTTTTTTATTTGATGACCTTCCGTGTATTTTTCTTTTTAAAGTGCCTTGTAACAAAACTTTTAAATGTTCCAATAGTCCAAAGTATACTATATAATTGTATGCACTTTTGACAATGCAATATTTTAAAACATTTATTGTATAAAAGATACTTAAACTATTTGGTAACTAAAATTGTGAGTCATAGTGTAAAAAATACTAATTTTAAAATCTATGTATCTTCTCTGTGTATATTCTTAACTATTTTTCTGTCACGCGGGTTTTTCCACACGGCTTTGTCATTTAATCTGCTATTTTCGATCGCTCTGGTGTTTGCATTGAAACCTATGTACGGAATAGCAAGATGCGGAAAAACGCATGCGGGTTTACACCGCGTGACAGAAAAAGGTTCTATTATTAAAATTGTTAACTATATTCGGATAATTAATAGTTTTTTTCAACAAATTGCCCACCTTTTGATTCTTTTAATCAGAATTTTAATGATAAAATTCGAAATGTATAATTTTATACGGTTATGCTTATCATCATGCAAAGGATAGTCAACATAAGTCGGCATAATAGCAATTATGGCATTATTTTCTAAATTAGCAAGAATTAGCAAGTATGCATGTATTGAAAGTACTTGCTAACATCATGTCTTAATAAAACTGAGAAAATTATTATAAAAGGGGCCACTTATAAAGAATTGTAGAACAGCCTTCCTTAAACAAAACCTGTTTTGTCTCTTTTGCACTTCTCTCATTAATACGCAAAAATGACAGGTGACAAAATAAGTTAATGGCAAGGCGAATCCGCCATTTCTGGACAAGTTTACTTTGCCAGACAGTACATATTGGTGTTTATTAAAGAAATGACATAATCAAGAGCTAGATGGCGTTGTCTTGTGCAAGAAAGCCGGCAATTCTTGCTCGCAGGATTGCGCTGTCCATCGCTAGATGGTGTTGATTCTAAACGAATTTTACTATACAACGATGCAATGCTCTGTCATTTCACATTCACTTTTGAATGTTTTTCAAAATTTATTATTTCTATATCCAATACTGTCTTGCTTAGCCAGTTTATTATGAAATTCTAAATGGACAAGCTATGTATTGTGATGTCAGGCTTATTAACGTAATGCAATCTATATGCGTTTTGTTTATAACAACAGTCAAAATTCAATTGAAAAGTCGTTAGATGTTTTGATAATTGCACAATTGATCTGGAAACTTAAAAATACTCGAGTAAACGCGAGAAACTAGGGCTCTACGTAACAAAATCGTTCAAATCTCGTGTCAACCTCAATAGCTGTCTCACTCTTACAAAATAGGAATTGAGCGGGATAACAATTGATATTGACACGACTTTTTAAATGTTTTTATTATGTACATATATCCGCTAGTGTCCATTATAACTAGATACTATGACGAATTTATATTTGCAATTTACATGCAATATATTTGCAATTTACATGCAATATATTTGCAATTTACATGCAATATATTTATATCACGAAATTATATGATAATGCAGCTCTCTAGCATTAATATAAGACAAATATCGATAAAATAATTACTTCATCGACGTCATTATCGATAGTACGTGTCTAGTGTCAACAGTAAAGCGTGCAACACACAGGGCACGGATGCGGGTCGTGTTTGTATCCTGACAGAGGTGAAGCAACATGATTAAAGGAATAGCATG
Organism: Endotricha flammealis; assembly: GCA_905163395.2. Taxonomy (NCBI): domain Eukaryota; kingdom Metazoa; phylum Arthropoda; class Insecta; order Lepidoptera; family Pyralidae; genus Endotricha; species Endotricha flammealis. Next base: position 4,886,148 of record LR990883.1, read on the forward strand.
TATAGACATTTTACTATTGCGCGTGCAGGGATTTAGGGCCAACGCTGAAACTCGAGCGGGTCCAGCGTGCTTGTTTTGTAAAAATGTATGAGCAGCGCTATTTAATACGGGCGGTTTTGATAAACAAACGAACGGTTCGGACGCCCGTTCCGTGTACCCGCGCGCGTATTAGCGTTGGCCCTTAAGAAATTTTTGATTTTGTCTTTATCATGAACATGATACACATTCAATGGGCATGGCTCTATTTCGTTTTTTGTTAATATGAACGTTTACGTGAGTATGCGGGTTCATACAAAGCACCAGCTCTGCGTGTGACCTGCTTCTGTTTCTGTGTGTTTCACGCCTAAATAAACAAAAGGGAATTTTATTATAAATGTAATATAATATACTTTTAATTGTATATTCATAGTATTATCAGTGTTTGTAAATTAAAATGCATTTATTTAATTTATAATTAAAATAAAAAAATATTAGTTGATAAGACTGAAATGTAAAAAAATCTCCATATTTATTTTTAATGACATTAAAAAGATTTTTTTTTTCATATTTTAGAATATTGAAAATATGGTCGGTTTTATTTAGTTTTTATTTATTAATTCCTGTGTAGAAGCCTACCCTTTTTGTTTCCAAACATTCCTATTACTCACCAATTCCCACATAAATGTCAAAAATATACGGAATATGCGTAAACGAAGGAATTGGTAGCTGTTCGTGCGTCAGGTACGTACGGTGGCCTCGAAGATAGGAGGACCATTTTAGGAAAAAATCGCTTGCACATCTTGTAAGCCGCTCTTTTGTCAGCTCCGTCCTTTTCTTTGTTACGAAACAGGAGGGCTACTATCGGAAGAATTTTAACCGTGAAATACAAGTTATTTCATGATTATAATTCAATGAACTACTAAAATAACCATAAAGTACAAGGTATTTCATGGATAGAATTCAAGGTATTACTAAAATAACCATGAAATACCTTGTATTTCACGGTTAAAATTCTTCCGATACTTCGGCCGAAATATCGGATTTACGTTTCGTAGTAGCAGCCCAGGGTTTTTGTTCATTACGTACTGTCGACGCGACGAATTCTATCGAAAGTGTTGTTTACCAAAAACTGACGACGCACGAAGAGCGACCGATTCGTAGCGTGGGTTTTGCAAGTATTATAAAACTAGCGAAACCCGCGCAACTTCGTTTGCGTGTATCCCGCTTTACCGTGGGAATTTTGGAATGTATGATACTTTAAAACCTTCCCCTTGAATCACTCTATCAATTAAAAAAAACCGCATCAAAATCCGTTGCGTAGTTTTAAAGATTTAAGCATACAAAGGGACATAGGGACATAGGGACAGAAAAAGCGACTTTGTTTTATACTATGTAGTGATTTACTGTTTTACTTGACTGTTTTACCTGAACCGCTACTAGATGCTAGATAGATACGTAGGTATAGGTATTCTTAGTAAAGTGTGAAATGGTTTTTCGAAATTCTCACGGGAAATCAGGATACGAAATTGCTCTGTTTTCGCCAGTTGTTTTATATTATATATTAAGATAATTGAGTAAAAAATACATTATTAGCAGAAAAATCTTTGATATAAATTTTTTCCCATGAATAACTTTATGTCCTGTACTAATCTTCACAGAACATCGTCTAATTCATGTATATAATGATGTACTTGTAGGTACAGTTTCTCAAACGCATTTTTAAATTTAATAACATATTAAATTATAGTTATCACCATTAAATTAATTAATACAAAAAGAGAAAGCTTGAAATTCAATTTTAAATGCGTTTTAGAAACTGGGTTCATCTATATTTTCAATGTTTTTAAGAACTGACCATATTATGTTAATATAAAAAAATATTAATTGCTCAAGTTAGATAGAGAAATGTTAATAATTAACTGTTACATACGCATTTATTAAATGACAATTAAATTATTTGTGTTTATTTTTCTGTAGCGCCATCTAGTTTCAAATTAAACAAGGCTAAAACCTGCTTATCTATTAAAAACGTTACATTTTTAAACTAACTATTTATTATTCGTTAGTTTAAAAAATGTGGCATGGCAATTTGGCAAACAAGTATACGGCCCGGATGATAAGCAGTCACCGTAGGAACACAACATGGCCGAGACCAATGCAATTTGGCTACGATCGCCTATAAGGTGGAGGTCATTCCCCAGACGGGATGGTCTTTTCTTTCTTTCTCATTTGAGCGGATTATCATATGATACATCTCAGTGCCCCCGCCAAGACGAGCCATGCGGAGCGCAAGGGCACTACCTACCTTTTTTCGAAACGTTTCGTCGTTTTTTTGAACTCTCATAACTTTGTTTCTATGTCTATTTCGCATATACAAGGATTTTCCGAAATTTCTACGATACACACAAACGAAGTTGCACAATCATGTTTCACTATAAATGTATATAAAATTGGAGAGTGTCAATTTAGCTGGTGTAGTAGGAGAAACCGCTAAAGGGATGAATACTGTGTAAATAAAAGAGGGGAGGGTTTAAATAAAACAAATACGTTACTTTTGCTTCAACTATAATATATTCATTGACAACTATAATAATGATTATAATGTTATTTATTTATTATAATTATTATGATATTATACATTTATTAACCTTATAATATTTTAACAATGGACTACAAATACAGCGGGGCTATTCTTGTGAAAAACAGTTTCAATCTTGTCTCGTTACGCGGATTTCTTTGTTTTATTGTGAAATGTGAAAAAATTCGCGGCTCATTGGTCACAAAATTAGAAAAAACTTTGAAGATTTGACACAAAATATTGATTTATAAATATATTTCAATATTTCGTCTATATGCCTTCTTTATATTATATTTCTACATCACTAACAAGCATAAGACGAAAATTATACACAATTTTATACATATTTTTTCCTTTAATAAGTATTTTCTTTTTTATACTTTCTAATCATTAATTTCATGTAACATTTTTTTCTAATTATACGCGTATATTTCATTAGATACTACTAGAGAAAAATTCTAGTGCCCGGTTATTTGTTTGCTAAAGGATAAAAGTCGTTTGATAAGGTAGTGTTACCGTACCGTTTATCACCGTAGGAACACAACATGGCCAACATGTTACTTAGCTACGATCTTCTGTAAGGTGGAGGTCCTTCCCCAGGCGGATAATTTGAGTTGTGTATGAATATAAAACGTCTACAAGAGATTAGCTTATTTCTCGTGCTAAGTTTAGTCTAGTTTAGCAAGTGTACATTGAAAGTACTTGCTAACAAAATTTTGTCAATTAACTTTTATTTCCTAGGAAACACTAGAATTTCGCTCTATTATATATGTATGTTAATACATATTATATTTCGTATATTTTATTGATATAGCACAGCAGTGTATAGACAGGATATCATCTCTTAAAATAAAATAATAATTATGACGATATGAAATATTTTTAGATATATCTATCTACAATTAATATATTTTTTCGACAATGAAAGGGTTGATTTCAAAATAACAAATAGTTTTATTATTATTATTTCTAAAATTAAACAGAATTCTACATAATAAATTGTGCAAACATTCAAAATTATATTAATATTAATTGAACCAATTTAAATTTAATAATAACGAATATTTCATATTTATTTAACAGTCTAAAAATTAATAAATCACTATAATCACCTTTATTACTTAAGTACAGTCAATAAAGGAATTGACTCCCCCCCCCTGTAAATATGATTAAAGATTTCTAAATAATGCGTGAAGGGATTTACTTGGAAATTTGTAATTACATAGTACAATATGAATACTATTGATAAAAAAAAATTCAAGTAAATCCCTTCACGCAATATTTTGAAATCTTTAATCATACATACATTGGTTATTAAAAAAAATATATACTTAAATTATATTATTACTATAAATTATATTAAGTTTAGTGCCCAAATAAACATATTTTTATTTCTTTCTAAAAATATTGTTGTAATATTTACAGAAATATAAGAATAATAAGAACAATTATTATATTTTTTTATATTTTAATGTAGCCTAAATATTTTTTATTGCCCACATACACATTTTTTAATTCTTTTTTATATACTCGAATGCAATTCAACATTTAATCCTATAATTATATTTTAACAGCATTTATTTTCTTTTTAATGAACGAAGCCTATTTTTTTATTTATTTCGTAATTTTTCCTTTATAATGCAAGCACTTTTTACATATAGCATCAGCCCTATCTCTAATAGACTGAGTCGAAACAGCTCTTTCAGATTCCGGCTTAGAATCCTCACTATCAAAAGGACCTTCGCTAAATTGCTGTATTAACTTTTTAATATAACTCCCTGGACCTCTTATAGTAACCTTTGCATTACACTCTTCCTTATTTTCATCCTTATCATCAACATTCTGTCTATATTCGCTTAGCATCTGTAATCCATCTTGAAAATTCTCAAACGCTTGCGTAATTTTATCTCCAATATTCAATTTCTCCTCTATATCTTCAAAATGCACGGATTTCTCATCAGTGTCTTGTGTTAAATCTTTTGAACCTGTTGGAGTTATTATTATTTCACTGTTTTTCATGTCAATTGTTATTTTTGCGTCGTCCAATTTCAATCCAGTTAGCGATACGTCAACAGATTTCGATCTGTATTGCCTAGATGGCGTTGTTGGTACGTGCAATTGGTTCGTATCTGAGTTGTCTTGTTTGATCGTGCCGATAGATGTCACTGGTGATGTTGTTAGAGATGATCTGTCGCATGGGCTGGAACCTGGATTTAAAATGCTATTTAAACAAAAATAATAATATTTTTGTATTATCAACATTGAAAGTTAGTAAAGCATAATGGCGTGAAGGTTAATTTTTCTTATAAAAGTATTATAAATTATATTAACAATTCTTTATTCCTTGAAGTACCTTTATTAGTTCTTTTGAAGGTAATACTGAAACCTTATTGTCCTATTAGCCCCTAGGGACTAAAGGGGCCTGAGACCAAATTTCTCAAATTGAAAAGGTACCTAATTATTATTATCTTATTAGTACTATTTTAAAAGAGCAAGCTCAGTTTCTTGCCAGTTCTTCTTAGTACAAATCTGCCGAACTGGTGGTAGGAAAAAATTGCAAAGATTCGAAAGTGCTTATGGTTAGGCCTATTTGAATAAAAATATTTTGAATATGAATAAAATTACTTCTGGGAATAAAGGTTTACTTTACTACCCGTCCGCCTCAAGTTTGCCGTTACCTCCCGCCGCGCACACCCCACCGCACCTCAAGGCAGATCCGATATGCTAAGCAACTGCGGATCTGCCTTGAAGTGTGGTGGGGTGTGCGCGGCGGGAGGTAACGCAAACTTGAGGCGGACGGGTAGTACAATCAGTTAGCTTAGAATAGTATTTGGCTGTAAGAATATTTTAGTATTATAAAGATTGACAAACGAAGTCGTCTGAGAACAGAACAGAATGAGATACGTTAATTATTTATTTTCTATTAAACGTATAAAACCATATTTCTCCGAACAGACGAAAACAATTCTAATCGCTAACATACAGTTACCAAGTAGTAGAAATATTTCCTAAAAAAACATCAGCAGATCACCATCAATGCTGTTCATGTACATGAAACACATCCAAATCCAGGACATACACAAATAATTATTGTGTGTGGATCGAAACCGTGATCCTAAGCAGCGGGCAGGCTAACTGAGTCACTTTGTTATCTATGATATTTATGGTTTTCATCATGGTATAACAACACTAGGTATACTCTTCCCGTGACAACTAGGTCACGTGATTGGCCCAAGATGACCTCATCGGCTCTGGTGCGGTTATAATAAGATTATATGGGATTTTGGCGCCAACTACGATAGCGTCCAGTTGGGCTTAGTTTAATTTCTGTATGTTTCAGCGTTTGATTCATAGTATTGATAGTGTAATGTGAAGCAAACATTGGTTAAAATGCATAGTGATAGTGATTGAGTTTGTGATCAGGAACTATTATTAAAAGTGCATTATCGTGTTGACTTAAAAATTCCGCCTTTTCTGAAGAAATTTTGCTATCATCTTTCTTCGGGGCGTCTTGGCTCAGAGACTGTATACTGAATCAAGATAGCATGAACACGTTGCTTTGAATTACGTACACAAGGATAACTTGAAGATGGCAGAATGGAATCTTCGTCTAAAGTCTGATTGCCAAAACGAAACAAAAAAGAAAAAGATAGAATAATGTCACACTGGTCGTGACGTAGTCTTGGGCCTCTTGGACCATAGACACGGGAAGAGCATACCAGGGGCAGTATATTATTGTACCATGGTTTTCATGAGGTACCCATCACCAAATAAATCATAATACCTCACCTAATGCTTCCTTCCAGTTGTACATACGTCATTACATCCTAAAATAACATTAATATTAAATATAAAATAATATTTGTTTCTTGTTAGATTAGGCTCAAAGCTAACAAAAATATTTCAATGTTAAAAGGAGGGTTCTACGATAGACGAGCCGAGCACGAGCGGAGCAAGAGCCGAGCCAAAATTCGTGTAATGTAGACCGTCTTACGAGCCTCGAACCACACTTGTCACCGCGAGCAGAGTGGCTCGGCTTGCGCTCAGCTTGTGGTCGGCTCGTCTAGCATAGACCTAAAGATTCTTCAATTTGCAAGCTTGTAACACCTTGTCCAGAAATAGCGTATTCGCCGCGTGTTTCCGTCGTGTTTCACTTTATACTTACTAATATTTTTATATTCATCATGGTTCAGATATAGAATTATGAAAACTAATACATAAAAAACTCAGTTTACACGCACAGAGATTTTTTTAGTAACATTTATGAAATCTGTCCAAAAATGAATGGACCAATGCTAGGTTTAGGTATCGAAGAGCGGTAATTACATATACTTTTTATTAGATATACGACTCTTTTGGACACTAGACAAAAATTTCACACGCCTAAATGCAGTTGGTACGTGCAGTTCATGCGGGCATCTCACACACGGTCTAGATGCGCATGCAAACACAAAAAAAAGTTATGGGTTAAAAATGATTAACAAAACCACCACCAACCATTAGAAGCCTCCTCCCTTTCCTCACAGCAAAGCGGCAAGACCTGGTCGGACATCAGGCCCTGGACCATGTCCATGTAGGAGTCCAGGGATAGTTTCTTCCCACACGTCTTGATGCCGCGGATGCGACGACGCATCTCTGGTTAATTTGTTAGTTCAAGTTATTAACGCTTTTGAAATATCGATTTCATTTATAGATATAAAGGTTATATAGGTTAGCGACTGGCTGGCTGGTTGGCCACAACCTTTTATGAAACTTTTTTTTAAAATTATTTGTCAATTTTTTAAATGTCACTAATTACAACGAACATGAGAGTGCAGAAGCCATAACTTAAACAAAATAATTTTTTTGTTTGTCATTTTTGAATGTATCCCCTTTCTTTTTGATTCGTAAAATAAGTATAATTATCATATTTTTATATTTTATTGGAGTCTGTGCTCTCTGCGTAAATTACAATGTTTGTTATTGTTACTTAATCTTCAGTCAATTACTGTACCAGATACTATGATGCAATAAAGATATTGAGTATTGAGTCGAACTAACCAAGTTAACATACATTCTCCCCCCCCCCCCCCACACCCCTGTCTGTCGCTAATCAGGGATTCCGATTCTACTAAACAAATGCACCAATGGACTCTCAATGGTGTCTCAATCGTGTCCCAAATGTCAAAAACTATTCCACTAATACACTACCGACATTCTATTGAGACACTATTGAGACACCATTGAGAGTCCATTGGTCCATTTGTTTAGTAGAATCGGGCCCCAGGACAGTGGTAGTCACAGATTGCCAATAAGCAATGTAAATTACTTCACTAGTTTTCTGTTAAATCAGCCAGCAACCATTATTTCTTTGATCCACTCTGTGGATTTAAATGGACAAATAAGTCGTCTGGGATCCACTGAGGGATCGAGCAGTAGATTCAGATCAGTGGAAGAAGCTCTGCAAATTACTAAATTCCAAAACTCACCAGGGCTATCCTTAGGCTCCATCTTAAGTTGAACGAAAGTCTGAGCACAGGATGACAGTACTTTATCATAGTCGCATATAGCAGCGTGGGTACCGTTGACGACCTTCGGGCTCATTGGACTGTTAGCCAGGATGAGACTCGTACCAAAGGTGGCATTGAGCTCACGTGTTTCTGAAATAATATATTTAATTTTAGACTATACAATTTTTGCTTGTCAAGACCTGCTTATCCATTTTCTTTTGTAAATACTAAATGGCTGCGTACTCGATGGTAAATACAGAATAATAAGAATAAGAACAATACAGTTTCTTAAATTAAAACCTTCAGGACAGGAAGGTTCCGGAATGGCGACTGCGTATCGCTCAGTAGAATGGCCAACTAAAAAGTGGTCAAACGACATTAAGGAAAGTCGCAGGAAGCCACTGGCATTTCGGTTCTCTAGTTTTTATATATGTCCGTCTGATCATACCAAGTTTTTATTAAAACAAGCATTTTTTACCTTTCAAAGAAATCCTCGGTCTCTTCGGCACAGCTATATTTCCGTTGTCACAACCGAACACCTCAATTAATATTTCAGTTGCTACTGTCCTGATTTCGTTCCAATCATCTGAAAAAAAAAATTTTTTTTTTGTCATTGCAGTGTGATGACACACGTCTTCATTATTGTCTTTCTTAAACCTTGTACCTTTTCTATGTAGAACATCAAGATTGTTACCCTTGATCTGAGTAACCATACCAACGTTAAATGTACTAATGTCCTATTTTAGTATTTTTTTTATTATTTTTTTATACCACAAAGGTGACAAGCAAGCATATGGCCCGCCCTGTTGGTAAAGCATCACCGTAGCCTATAGACGTTTGCAAAACCAACCCCCCCAAGAAGGAGAAGGGAAAAGATTATTTTAAGCCGCAATCGTGAATTTCTGCACTCCTATTGGTTGAGAGAATGCAATTAGCATTAAGTCCGCCAATTGTATCAGAGTGCTTAGTACAAGTTTTTTTGTTTCGGCGTAAACAAATCGACCGAATAGAAAAGAACTATCATGTTGCGAATTTACAAGACGCGTGTTACATATAAAATTGTGTCGCTTACTTGCTCAGTTTTTGAAGTGAGCAACCCTGCTAATTTGGATATGTAACAAGCGTCTGGTAAATTCACAACAAAACATTTTTTTCAATTTAGTCTGCTTGTAAATGTTAACACGTTCGAATGTGACTAAAAAACTCGTACTAAGCACTCAGTACTTTGTGTATTTGTGGTCAATAAAGTCTATAAATAAATAAAAGAGTTGGGCTAGTTCATTTATTTATTTATTTAAACTTTATTGACCACAATATTTCGGTACAAAAGGCGGACTTAACGCTAAATGCATTATCCAGTCCAGTCAACCTTTGGGATGTGGAGATATTCGCGAATGCGAATGTTCATCTGGTCTAGTCCTCTCAATGACCGAACAAAACGCATTGCTATTTCTTTCCGATATTCTATAAGAGGGTGGTACTTCCCCGGTTGAGCGAGCACATTACATAAGTGCTCGCTCTACCACTCCAAGAATTTTATCTTTATCTGTGCTAAATCCTGGCTGTCTGATACGGGATTGGGAAAGTGTAGTGGGGTGTTTTTATTTGAATACTAGCGGACTGCGCCGGCTTAACACGGGTTTTACTAACGATCCGTAGATAAAAAAAAAAAAAAATTATATAGCCTATGTTACTCGTTCGTTAGGTGTCACCTTCCCAATGGTGAAGGAATTTTTAGAATCGATCCAGTTCTTTTATGTTTATTCGTGTCAAACAAATATACATATCTTTCCTCCTTATAGATAAGGTTCCTACCACAAATATTCTGGGTAGTTGTCCTCGGTGACGTCACAGTAAACCTGATGACGTATTTGCCCTTGAAGCAAGCTGGGACTGCATGTATGACCCCACGAGCGTTTAAACGCTTAAGGAGACGTTCAGTCAAGGCATTGTCACCCCTCAGACGGAAGGCCACCATTCCTGCAAACAAAATTAAGATTTAAACTTAAGAAATAGGCTCGAAAGTCAAATCGTCATTATTGTCATCATGAATATTAGTGTTAAGGAGGTTTTCACAGTAAGTTATCAGCCAGATCAGTTGGTGAGAAAACAAGAGTGTCTAATCTGGTCTGGTTGGCGTAGTCTAACTTGTGTGTTCCAATCGGGACAAGCCCACCACACATTCCCACCACTGTGTCTCCTGTGTAGCCAGGATCAACAACGGCGACCTCAGATAGACAATAAGCAATGAAGCTTATTGACGTCCCGGGGAATAAACTACAGCTGTCTTGAAACTCACAACGAATTTAATCAGAAAGAAGATAGTCGGTTGTGTGTTCGTAAAATTTTCTATGCGCAAGCGTAGCGATACTACTAGATGCTATGTTAAAAGAGCAAGTGTAGAATTTCTTGCCAGTTCTTCTGTAGACAAATCTGTCGTCTGAATTGGTGGTAGAAAAAGAGTTTGTGTTAGGCCAATTTGAACAAATATGATTTAAGTTTGAGACGATGATTTAAAATAAAATAAATATAAATAAATATGTAACCTTTCGTTTCTCTAAAAGCGAAAATACTGGACTCTTTTTGGGTTTGTAGGTGTGCTGTAAGATGATTAGCTCGTTTCTATTCTATCACAAAAAAAAACACATACCCAAATTCCTTGCTTGTGGTATCTCGAAACGACAATCGGCCAGCACTAATGCTTCGAACTTCTGCGCCAGGCGTACTCCCTGAAAAATGATTCATAATTACACGAAATGAAGCGAGATTCGTGTTGGTAATACACGATCAAGATTACGATTTAGTGTTTGCAATGCGATGGCTCTGTTCGTATGTATATCAAGTCTACATGAATATTAAAAAAAAAAAAAAAAACATTCTGCAAATTGCAAATTTTACAAATTTTAATTTGAGTCATGTAAGCTTTTATAATTTTTGATATGTCATTTAAACTTTGATGACGACCTCCGTGGCGTAATGGTTACCACCCCAGACCGCCACCCAGGAGGTACCGGGTTCGAATCCCGGTCGGGTCATGATGAAAAACGAACTTTTTCTGATTGACCTCGGGTCTTGGATGTTTATCTATATATGTATTTGTTATAAAATAGAATATTGTTGAGTTAGTATCCCATAACACAAGTTTCGAACTTACTTTGGGGCTAGCTCAATCTGTGTGAATTGTCCCTATATATTTATTTATTTATTATTTGATCAAGTTTGCAGTGTCAAGTAATCATCTATCTATGATATATAGAAAAATCATTTTATTTGTATCTCCAAGGCTCACATAATGACAGAAATAAACAGTACAAGGTAGTAAGGTAGTTGTGGGAATGTGTGCCAAAGTGATACAAAGAGGCTCAGTGCATTATTTTGCTCCGAGAGCAAATTACTGATTTTCAGCCGCCACCATACTTTAATCAATTCCACATTACAATCGCCACATTTTAATTAATCGAGGCGTGCAACAATACAAGTAGCTAATCATACTATCCTTATCCTTACTTCCTTACTAATATTATAAATGAGAAAGTGAGTTTGTTTGTTTGTTATTGTCATAAAATTAACGCGAGCGAAGCCGCGGGGAAAAGCTAGTGTTGAAATAATTCATGTTTGGTCGCTGCATTTAGCTTTAAAAGAGCCTCTAAGATTAAAAGTATCGTGTCTTCATAAAAACTTACCTCACGGATATGTTTCTGGAGTCCACAAACGCCGAAATTCCTCAAAACGAACCACAGCTTCAGAGCTCTGAAACGACGACTTAGTGGTATTTGCCAGTGCTGAAAGAAAGTTTAAATTTAATGAATATGCCATTTGATTTTTACATTAAGACCGGGGGCTCTTGTCTCATAAGAAAAACAGTTGACATATAGCCTCAATTCAAGCGCTATATCGCTCTTTTTATATTTCGTATTATGAGCAAGATGACGTTTGAGATTATTAACTAGATTTTAACTGATTTACTTACGAGACTAGACACGCTTATCCCGCTATCTGTCAGGTAATTCATGCGTTAGATTTGAGGCGCATAGCATTACTTTTATTATTTTTGTTTTTATATAATGTTACTCATTTCGGTGAGTTTCACAAAATCATTTTAGGAATTTTGACACTTTAAGTGCAAGTTTCATCACTTGCTAATAAAGTCCTAAATAGGCTATTTGTGAAACGTCAAATACACCGTCTCATCTACTTTGAAATGTATTTCTGAAACTTGCCGTTAACTAGTTAAATTATATTTTTTTTGTGTTTTGTCTGAATTTACTATTATCATTATTACGTTAATGTAGTTATTGTCATGCTCTGAACTTGCTATGAGATTTGTTTTAATTAAGTTACGATTAGACTAATTTTATAATATTCATTAATATTTGCGACTATACGAGTGGTTAGTACGAGTTTTTTGGTCGCGTTCGAACGTTTTACAAAGCCGACCAAATTGAAAAAAAAAGTTTTATGTTATGAATTTATCAGGCGCGTGGTACATATCCAAATTAACCGGGTTGCTCACTTTAAAATGTGAATTGGTGAGCCATATAATTTTGATCATGTCTTATAAATTCACAAAACAAAAGTTCTTCACTATTAGGTTGGTTTGTTTACATCTACATAATCGAACGCGTACAAATAACTCGTATCATGCATTCTGTTAAGTAGTAAGTTAATAAACCTCAAACTCGAAAAGTCTACTTTTTTAAATTACTCCTCCACCATAACTTCACCACCTAATGTCATTAATAAATGCATAATATTAAAAAATAAATTTCAAAAACCAACACCAAAATTAACACCTTCACCAAAATCCATCATTTGATATTCTCACAAGCATTTCCTTCTTGTACGGATCTTCTAACTGAACATCTTTGGTGCAGCCAGGTGCAATTTTGTTGTATCCATGTAGTTTACGTTCGTTTACGTCGTCATATGGATCATTGTCACCATCCATTTCTCCATCATCATCAATTTTATAGTTATTATCATCGTTATTATAGGAATTCAACTGATTATCTTCACTAATATCGTCAATGTTGTATCCATTCACATCAATGATTCCATCATCTTTTTTATCATTTTCATCACTAATGATATATTTGCTATTATCATTATTAATATTGTAAGAATCCAACTGATTATTTTCTTTCAGATTGATTTTATTTTTATTTTCAACTGTCATATTATTTTTGACGTAATTCATGTTGATTTTGTTATGATTTTTCATACCGTTGGTAATAGCCTTGTTGACGTTATTCTGGATTGTGAGATCATTTTTTCTCTTCAGCTGCTTAGTTGCTATATTTTTTTGTTTTGTCAGCTAATGTTGTAAAAAAACGCATGTTTAAAATTTACTATCTCTATATTAAACTAATTATTATGTTACCTATAACTTTGAATTTATAGGCTGAAAAAATGTTTTGAGTACACCCAGCTGGGAAGCCTCACAGTCTCCGCTGCATATTCCTCGAGGAGTTCCTGTGGAACTGCTTTGAGGTATTTCTACGTCGTTAAAAAATACTATACAAATGTATTATTTTCAGTGCGGGAATCGAACCCACAATCCATAAAGCATACATCAAATCATAAATCTATTACATCCTTTAGCAAATTGTAAGGTAGCTGACATCATATGAAATGAAATACATAAAATAATGTATGTGCGTTTCCACTTACCATATAATCAATGGCTTTGCCTGAAAAAGTAAAGAACATTGTTTAAATATATATTTCCAAAGTTACTTTTTGTCAAAATGTGGAATACCACAAGGGAGTGTACTAGGGCCGCGCGTTTTTTTTACTGTTTATAAATGACAACTTATGGTACAGTCAACAAAGCAGAGGGTAGACCAGAGCCGTACATATGTTAAAAGATTTCTAAATATTGCTTGACGTGAAGGGATTTACTTGAAAATTTATTTATCAATAGTATTCGTATTGTACAGTCCAATATAAGCTGGTCCCGCGTAGCCGCTACGCCGCATGCTACATAGGGCCAGCTTATATTGGAAGTGTGAATGTCTAAGTGCTCTTGACTGTACTTTATTTTTATTTTTATGTCATACAGTAGACAAACAAGCAAGCGGGCCACCGGTCACCGCCGCCTATGGATATCAGTAACACCAAGGGCGCTACCAATGCGTTGTCCACCAAGGAAGTTGGAGGAAAGGAAGGAGGAAGGGAAGGGAAAGAAGGAAGGGAAAGATAGGGAAGGAGTCTTCCGGATCTCTCACTCACCGAACGAAACGCATTGCTGCTTCACGTCGATATTCTGTGAGAGGGTGGTACTTCCCCGGTCGCTCATTTCGTAATAATTGCTCTACAACTCCTAAAACTATACTATGTAATTACAAATTTTTTGCTCAATCTATTTTACGCAATATTTAGAATTTTTAAAATATATTTACAGTCTAGGTTAACTCTTTCCTATTTGCATTAAGCAAATGTTAATGGCTGCGTCGACAAGAGCATTGCTTTTAAATAATTATAAAACTAAAGAAGTCCACTGCTGGATATAGGTCTAAAACTAGTCATACTAATAATATAAATGAGAAAGTGAGTTTGTTTTTTTGTTATTCCTTCACGACTTGACTAATCAGCCGATCATTATGAAAATTTGTATACATATTGTCAGGGGCACAGAGCCGAACATAGGCTACTTTTTATTCGGTGAAAGGATGTCATTTTGAAAATATTTTTTCTACTATAGATGGCGCTACAATTGCGATGTCGGTGGCGCCACAAGTCGCGCACTAAGTTGTTTTGTTGTCAAACGATATCTACGTCATAAAATTAATCGCGACCGAAGCCGTAAGGAAAAGCTAGTTATGTAATACATTAATGTAATAGCTAATTATGTAATAAAAATGTAAATTTTTTAGTTTTTCTTACCTGAATTCTCGTGTCTCAAATAAATCGGATTAACGTTGAATGTCCTGTGAAGGGCTGTGCTGTCTTTTACCCTGGAAACCAAATAGAAATAGGGTTAATAGTGTAATTATTTTCTTAGGAATCTATCTAGATTCCAAATAGTGGCCTACTTTCTAACCTACCTGTTTAACAACCCACCCAATCCGTTGAGCCGTTTATGCATGAAATAGTAATTAATATTCATACATCCTTACAAACTTTCACGTTTATATTAATAATAGGATTTACTGACATCATAGGATTATTATTATTGTCACTGTTGAGCTTTTGAAATACTTTTTTTATACCACAAAGTTGGCAAATAAGCATACGGCCTGCCTGATGGTAACCATCACCGTAGCCTATAGACGTTTGCAATACCGGGTGGAGTACCAAGTGGAGCTCTGGAGACCTTACTCACCGTAGGAACACAACATGGCCGAGACAATGCTATTTGGCTACGATCTTCTGTAAGGGAGGTCCTTCCCCAGACGATCCTATGATGTTAGATTTGTCACAGTTGCGCTTTAAAAATACTTCTTCGACCATTGCTGATCGTTTATGGGCGTTGCAGAAGTTAGATTTTTCAATAATGACATCATAGTAAGTAGACTACTATTATTATTACAGGCCCGGTGGTCGAGTGGCTAGCAATGGTCACTTTATCTCAAGGGCCGCGGGTTCGAATCCTGCGCAAGGCAAACATTTGTGTGCATGAACATGTCTGTTTGCCTTGGTCTGGGTGTTTTCTATGTAAAATAAGTTTTAATTTACAAAAAAAAGTATTTAAGTACATTTATCAGCAATCTAGTACTTATAGTAGGTACAAGCTTAGTTGCTTAGTTTGGGACTAGATGGCGCTGTGTGCTTCGTCCAAGAATATTTATTATTTATTATTATTAATGTTATGGCCCTATCGTCTACTTTGTCTCGTCTCTCGTCTTTGTATCGTCTACTATACAAAAAGAAACTGTAAACCTCAATATTTGATATTAATCGCTTTGCGTTTTGAGAAAAAAAGTTTGAAAGACAAACTGACGGACGGAAACAACAAAGTGATCCAATGGGGGTTATGTTTTTTCTTTTTGAAACGTTAAAATGACAAAAAAAAACAAAAAAAATGTCAGAAAAGTAAACTAAAGAAGTTCTAATCCTTACCACATAGCGGTACAGTCAAAATTGACCATCAACCATTTCGATGGGTTGAAGGCAAAGGAGTCCGCTAACTCCACACCACACAGCCAATGCCTGTTAAAGTTTAAATATATTATCATTACCAGCTAAATGTGTTGTCACTTATGTACCTTGTCACTTCAATCTGTCACCTATCATTTCGATTACTGAAGACTTGATTTGAACGAATAATATGTCAAAAATGTTAGAGTGTCTAGGTACTAAAGTTGTTTGACCACCTCCGTGGCGTAATGGTTATCACGCTAGATCGCCACCCATGAGTTCCCGGGTTCGAATCCCGGTCGGGTCATGATGAAAAACGTCTGTAATGGTCAAGTCTCTCTGCAGCTGTCTGTACATTCGTCACAAATGTTCATAGATTTACTCTGTGACGAATCTACAACAATCCGATGAATTTACTTCATATTTTGTTATAATAATCATTCTACCAAAAAAAAAAAACAAAAAAAAATATTTAGGGAGTTGGTCCTCACGGACACTTTCGTCAATAATTACATTACAGTATTAAATTGTTTATGTAATTAATCTTATAAAAGAAATGACGAAAGAAAACCAGTTACTTACGGCCTTTTTTGTCATATTTTTATAAACAAGTACAACAAACAACCCTGATCAACTGTCATCCTATCCATACCTATATTCAGGGCATATGAATGCGGTTCCCGCGTAAGCAGCATCCACGTGCAGCCAAGCGGAGTGCCTCTCGCAGACCCGGCCGACTTCACTCAGATTGTCGAAGGCGACCGAACCAGTCGTACCTAAGGTTGCGCACACCTGGAAAAAAATATAACGATTGGCCTATTCTCGTCAGAAAAATACTTTGCAGCAGCCCCACTGCCCGGGGAATATGCGGTGGGGACTGTGGGACTACCCACTGAAAAACGGGACGAAACCAATGCCATTTCTCCATCTCCACTTCATTCGTGACCCCGCCAGGGCCGAACTATTGACAACCCTGTGGCATAGTCAGTGACCTCCCAGAGACGGAAGGCGTGATTACAGGAAAAAATGAAAAAGAACAGAACCTAATTAAATTAAAAGTAATAAAAAAAAGATGCGAAAATTATTAGTTAATATTATTTGTTAACTAATAATTTTCGCATCTTTTTTAAATTACTTACTAAAATTAAAAATTAAACTAAAACCTTGATAAAAAATATGTTCTAAGACAGTAATAGTTTTCTGCTTGCGTTCGATCTTGACTATATTGTTCAAAAGGGATACGTACTTGATTACTTGATGTGTCTATGTAAACAAACCGACTAAATAGAGAAGAACTTTCATATTGTGATTTTATAAGACGCGTGATATACATAAATATACACTGGGCGTCAAAAATAAGTAGTACAGTTTTAAAATTGCAATTACTCTTAAACTATAGAAGTTAGAGTTTTGAAATAAAAGTAATTTTATAGCAAATTTAACAAAGTTTTCTAAAAATAATATTTTATTTAGCATTAGTAAAGTTTTACACTGAAAATTAAGAAAAAACTAAAAAGCTAACCATTTTGAAGTAACTATCAAGAACTTAATTTTAAAGTTTTGGGCCTTGTTCCCACTTTAGTAACTTGTGTTGCCGCCTCGGGCTCTGATGACATCTTCGAGCCGGTTTGGCATGCTGAACACTAAGTTTCGGAGGCGGTGTTAGGGAATATTCACCCATTCTTCTATCAGGGCCTGTTTTAGAGCCCTGAGGGTGGCGGGGGGTGGTCTGCGTCTTCTGACTAGCCTCCCAAGCTCATCCCAAGTGTGTTCAATCGAGTTAAGATCTGGGCTTCTTGATGGCCAAGCCATCAAGCTGATGCCAACCTCCTGAATGTACTCTTGTACGAGGTGAGCGGTGTGTGGCCGGGCGTTATCATGCATTAGTATCGCTCCATCACCCATATTTACTAAATATGGCCCTGCATACTCGATAAGGATCTCTAATGCATATCTTTCACCAGTCAGACTGCCATTTTCTGTAACCACTAGCTCTGTGCGACCCTCTGAAGAGATGCCAGGCCATACGTGTACAGAGCCCCCGCCGTATTGAACTCTTTCCGAGATGCAACCTTGAATGTATCGCTCACCAGGTCGCCTGTTTACTCTCCGCGTTCCATCGGAAGTGAATAAAGAAAACCGAGACTCATCTGTGAACAAAACTCTTGTCCATTCTTCTTCGTCCCATTGTACGTGTTGACGGGCGTAGCGTAGTCTTGTTACTCGATGCCCTGTCTCAAGTTTGGGGCCATTTGCAGGCCTGTACGACTTCAGGTTGGCTTCAGCAAGGTCTTCTCCTCACTGTACTCTCACTAACGTAGTCTCTTCGGGTCTGAAGAAGCTGTTGCTGGACCTTAACTGCATTAAGGTGACGATTTCTTAACACAGTAGAGACACTTGCTGGATCGTTCTTAGAGTTACACCCACCGTTCTTGCAGTATGACGCATACTGATGCCTACTTCGAGAAAAGTTATGATTCTTGCACATTCTTCTGGTGAAAGAGGCATGATTAGTGACGTTTACTCGCTGAAGACACATTTGCTTTTGAATTGCAATTGATTTATCAGAAATAAAGAAAACAATAAAAACAAAAGTACAAGCCAACAGTTTAAAAAAGAGTGTTTTTGTTTATTAAGTTTTTTTTCAGTCAATCTTTAAAAAATGATATTATGCATGACGTTTTTATTAAATGAAATGAAATTGTCTTTTAACTTTTTTTTTAGTATATATTTAGTTTATAGCTTCTGTAGTTTAGGAGATATTACAATTTTAAAACTGTACTACTTACTTTTGACGCCCAGTGTATATCAATTATGTGGCTTTAAAAATGTAATTAGTCCGTCTTTTAGCTTATTCAAAAATAAGGGCAACTCATTTTTAAATTAGACCAAAAATGATAAAGATATAGCCCATTAAAATTACGTGTGACGTCACGCCATGTGTCATTTTTACGCACGGGGTGACGTCAAAGGCCCCCACTCCTAAATTTTTATGCCTTGTATCTTTGTTATTTTTTGTTTAATCGAAAAAAGAAAAAATACGTGTGAAATATTTTTTTATAATCTAAAATACGGACTAAATATAATGTAATTATTTTGACCCTGGCAACAACCCTATTGCTCATATTTTAAAGTGAGCAACCCGGCTAATTTGGACATGCGTCTGATAAATTCTCAACTTGAAACTTTTTTTCAATTTAGTCGACTTGCACTCGTTAAAACGTTCGAATGAATTGGTCGCTGTTCGCGCGTCGATGTTCTTGGTAAACAGTCGATGTTCGTGCCTCCACTACGTACGTAAACCCTGTTTCTTTTGACTTGACCAATGTAGTAAACAATCTTAGCATGTCTTTTTAACGAAAATAGGCAATTAAAATTATCATTTACACCCAAATAATAATAATATAGTTAAAAATGGCATTTAACACAACACTCTTATTATTCTGGCGATTTATCGATTTTACACATGGATATTTGAATAAAAAGACACTCTAAGATTGTTTACTACATTGGTCAAGTCCAAAGAAACAGGCTTTAGTGGAGGCACGAACATCGACACTAGCGACACACGAACAGCGCCTAATTCGTTCGAACATGACCAAAAATTCGTACAGTCAGGTGCACGTCGAGCTTTACACTTGCATTAGGTTAAAAAAAGTATATTAGCGAGAATATATTGTAAAGGGTTTTTTATGAACTACATTGTTTTTCATATTGTCTAATAGTTTTGTCTATAAGCGTTCATTAATTTTAACATTATAACTATTTTCATAATATTAGTTTTAGACTCATTATAAGTGAAGTTGTATTGTTTATGAGTCAATAAATTTATTTAAACATATTACAATTTTGGCCCTTATGGCATAGAAGTTTAGACTGGTACAAACTCTGATATGTAAAGGTCGACATGCTCTTGACTGTACCAAGCACTCGGATATTGTAAACATGTTAAGTTTTAACATTATTATTATTCTCGATAATAGCTTAATGAGAAACCTATTAATATTCTCGAAGCGTGTGTTAAAATTAGCCGGAATAGCTTATTTTAACATTAGAAGTATAATTACATTTTTTTTATGGGACACTATGGCAAACGAACATGAGAGTCATTTATGATAAGTGATCGCCCATGGAACACAGAGACATTGAGCCGTTGTCGAACAGGTTTGTATAAGGTCCTAATTTATTAATGAACTTCCTTTTAACACATGACTAAATAGGTTACATATGATCGTTTGAGCAAGGAAATAATGGTCTAGTATTCAGTAAAAAAAAAATTAGATTGTATTGTAAGTAGTTAGAAAAATTTGCTAACTACATAAATTCATCCATATTCAACTATTTTGATATGTGAGACGCGTTGACGCGCCCTTCGCACCGCACCCCCAAACCTTTTTTTTTCTACTGACGGATGGCTGCTACAAGAGAGGCGCATTTTACAGAGTATTTCTAAATTTAATGCCTTTTTTTACTAAATACTTGACCATTATTTCCTTGCTTAAACGATCATATGTAACCTATATAGTCATGTGTTAAAAGGAAGTTCAATAATAAATTAGGACCATATATCACTACATACATAGTATAAAACAAAGTCGCTTTCTCTGTCCCTATGTCCCTTTGTATGCTTAAATCTTTAAAACTACGCAACGGATTCTGATGCGGTTTTTTTTAATAGATAGAGTGATTCAAGAGGTAGGTTTTTAGGTATAATACATTCCGAAATTCCCACGGGAAAGTGGGATACACGCAGACGAAGTTGCGCGGGTTTAGCTAGTATATATATATATATATAGTGGTATTGTCTAGCCACTACTCATAATATCAACCCATAATCATCCTACTGCAGGGATAGTCCCTTCATTCGAAGGTGATTAGAGCGTACTCTGCCACTCTGGTCCAATGCAGATTGACACAGGTCGGTGTTTTCAAGCCGCCAGAACGCCACCGACTTTTCGGATCGGAATCTGTACAGTGCAAAAATGAGATAAGTAACCATTTTTGCACTGTACTAGGACCCTGTATTGCAGTAGTAATAAAACCGAAACAGAAAACCGGACCGATCTTTTACTAACGACCCTTGGCATAAGACCGACCGAGATGGAGTCACTGTGGTCGACCTCTGCTCTATTCCCCTGAATATCTACCCCCTTACTAATAAACGTAGTTTTACGAGTATAAATTTATTCACTAATGTGTCACTGTCTTCCTTGATGAGAATTAAATGAAGTGTGAAAGTGACAAAACATTGTTTACCTATACACGCATCACACGTTTATTAGTAAGGGGGTTAGGATCGTAAGTCTAGTACGATGAAAAATGAGCTTCGGACGGTGGCCTATTACGAATGGCAAGAAGGGATTAAAATTTATAATAAACAAGACGTCATTTCACAAACAAGCTGCAATATCAGTTTTAAAATAAAGCACAGACAAGGGATTATTAAACCGATGGTGGTGTGGTACAAGTCACAAGCTGATAGCAAAGAACGAGAAGACGGTCTCCCCGTGACGGCTGATGCAACTCTGTCGAATCATCAGGTGTAAATACCAGTAAGTTTATGTGCGCGTTCGAGCCCCGTTATTATAGTGTTCAAAACGTGATGGTTTCAAATATACAACTCAATTTTATTTGTTTACGTTAAACAATTTTTTTGTTTGGTTGGTAATTGCAAGCTTCTTAAATTTTTGAATAATTTCCTTTTAGAATCCAGACTGCGTTTATTATAATAAAAAAAAAAGTTTCAATGCATGAAATACAGGCTGAAACATAAAACTAACCCTTTATATTACAAAACAATAATACTTCAAAACGCTACCCGCTCATGACTTGTACCAGTCACCATTTCCTGACATTCCTAATCGCCTCTACAAATTGGTCTCGATGGGAATGCAGCCTAAGTATCGTTTTTAAAATGAAAATGTATTAAATTGGAGTGGTTCATAATATTTTACTCTTGTAACAACACTATAGGGACTTCTTGACGGCTGCGCCATTTAAAAAGGAGTATGAATTAAAACTGTTGAGAGGAGTTTTATCAATGACGTAAATATAAAGGCGCTGCGCACGAACACGTGGGCCACGTGGCACATTACAGCTGCGTGGATGACTACGTGGGTCTACGTTTCCACAGCGTGCGCAGCGATGTGCACGCTTTGTGGAACAAGCTGTGTACAAAATTCACTGCAGCTATGTTGAGCAAGCCACGCGTGTATCAATGACGTCACTTGATGGTTAACGTGTCCGTGGGTTGCAGTGGACACAATCACGTACATCCTCTTGCAAAGCAAAACTTAACACACGTGCGTAGCCTCTTCGTGCGCAGCAGTGGGACAGTGCTTTAAAAATGACGACCTAAGGAAAGTCGCGGGAAGCCGCTGGATGCAGGCCGCTGCCAACAGGTCGCAGTGGATTTACATTAGAGGTCAGACTTTAGAGGTGGGCAATGCATTGGTAGCGCCTCTGGTATTGTTGATGTCCGTAGGCGGCGGTGGCCATTCAAATTTAAATTAAAAATATTTTTATTCAAATAGGCCTAATATAAGCTCTTTCTAATCGTCACAATTTTTTCCTACCACCAGTTCAGACGGCAGATATGTGCTAAGAAGAAACTGGCAAGAAACTTAGCACTTGCTCTTTTAAAATGGTATTAATAAGATACAAATTATAATGACAGAAAATATAAAATTAACACAAAATATCTGCAATTTCTGTTATTAAAAATTATTTACAAATAATTAAAGATTAATAACACTATAAATGAAGAGAAAGCGTATTAATTTACGTTTGCGGGGCACTCTAGATTGCTGCACCGCGAGACACCCCAAAATTTCATAAGTATCGTTTTGACCATTTTGTATGAAGTTAAAATACTGGTTCTTATACTGTAGTTGGCTAAACTATGAACGAGGAAAACAGAACGCAGACAGACCGCGCCTTAGAATTTAACTGTTTCTATTACGAGAATTAGGGTGCTTTTCCACCAGAGATGTGCTATGCAGTTATGCTGCGAGGATGTGTCAGCTACGCTACGAAACTACGTGACCGTTTCCACTGATGGTAGGCTATGTAGCGGGGCGAGTAAGATGTGCTATGAAGATGCGCCGCCGAAAAGTAGCTGCGCGAGGAAGATGCGCATCTCGAGCTATGCGATGTATATAGATACACGGGATACACCACTCGCGGCCATCATAGCTCGTATCCAAAGTACGCATCCTTACATATAAAGAACATAGCTTAGTTGAACCCGTTTCCACCAGTGCTATGCTATGTGGACCAATGAATTTGATTGGTGGATATCAAACGCATCCACTGTAACGTAGCATAGCACATCTCTGATGGAAAAGCACCCTAAGGCCTATTGATTGTAGGAATATTTTATATATTTTTTTTAATGTGAATGTAACTTACCCAAAAGGGCACGAGCCCTTTGGCCTTGTCGTTGCAAATCGCCTCCTCGAGCTTGTCTCCGCGCATGCTCTGGTTTTCGTCTGACTCTATATACCTGAGCCGGACCAAACCTGACAAAGAAATGTTAATTAGTACATTACTATTAAAAAAATAATAATAATAGTAAACAGTTACAAGAGAAAAATAGAAGTGTATGACAACAAGAAATAATTTAAACTAAACATATTATTATAAACATAAATTGTAATGAACCTAAACCTAAAAACCTTAAAAAATATAATATAATAATTAAAATATATTATTAAAAGGAGTCCCTTTAGGCAAGGTTCCGAAGATACTGGCAGCGTTCCCCCTTTGAATAGCTAGACTAATTCTTTGTCCGAGGTAGCTGCCAGCCAGCTCTTCGGTCTCCTGTGATGTCGACTAACCTTTTTGCAATTTCCATAAAAAGTCTTATAGCACAAGGACCCCACGGACCAAGGGTCTCGACACCGAATTAGACAAAATCATATTCGGAGCCTAGACCCCTGTATTTGCATGCTTTAACTTTGACTACATTACTATTTGACTTGGTATTTATTTACAAAAAAGAATGTATTATAATATGCTCTATAATAAAGTCGTCGGACAAATTGTCGGTAATATCTTGTAGCAATTTATTGCAAATATAAATGCGGTCATCTTTCTTTTCGTTTGCTTCCCAAAATTTTGTGTCAACTGCAGGTAGCTGGTGTAAGTATTTTCTAATTACCTAACGATCACTGACTTGACGACTGTTACCTGCTGACCACAGTCGGAACCGACATCTTAACGTGCCCTCCAGACGCATGGAGAAGCTCGAGATTTTTTAAACCCATCGAAATATTGACTAGGGTTGTCGTTGCTTTAATTTCGTGATCGTTCCACTGTGACAAGTACAGCGAAGTCACCGAGTTCCTCGTTCGCTTAGTTTGGGACTACAGAGTTGTTTTAATCTGTTCAGGAATATTTCTTTACCAGCCTCGTCCCAGCTTCGCACGGGTATTTGGTGGGATCCTAATTCTTTTTGAAAAATATTATATGGTCTTTGTCACCCGCTGACAGTGCAGCTTCCCAACGGTGCAAGAATTTGCTAATCAGTCCAGTAGATTTTGGGTTGAATCGTTACAAACAAAAATCTCTCCTCTAGAATAGTTTGTCATTACCTATCAGTCCAGCCTTCTCAACAGAAGAATGAGCCTGATCAGAACAGTAGCCGATCAGGTGGCCAAGAAGATCAGAGCACTGCAAGTCAGGATTCAACTTGGACAACTCATTCAGGGCGCTGGTGCGCGCAGCCAGAAGACTCACTAGGGTCGCTTCACTCGCTGTTGTCTGAAATCATTATGATAATGATAATAAAACTTGTTTCCATTTCATTTTTAAAGAGAGGTAGGTCACAGCGGAAAATTCGCTTTTTAGAATCATAATGTGTTAGTACATATTGAGTGACTTAAAACTAATGTTAGAAACAATAATAGCATATTTGTTGTATTACAGGAGGTAAATTATTTTATTGGTAAAATACATAACTAAATAACATGAAATTAAATAAAATTACTTAAAACTAAACTAACAATAAAAACTAAAACTAAGCATTAAAAAGACATGGTCCCTGTGGCAGGGTGCCCAAAATGCTAGCAGCGTTACCTCGCTGAACGGCGATAGATATCCGTTGAGCGAAGTAACTGCCAGCCTTTGGGTCACCAATGGTTTGTCGCAGCCCTTTTGCGATGTTCCCTGTTGTATTACATAGTTTTGTTCCTCAGTATTTGAATCATCAAATAATGATTCAAATACTGAAGATCAAACCAATTAAACAAGTTTTTGCCTGTTCGACTTGGGAAGTATCATCTTTTCACGGAATATCAGCGATAAGTAGCAATGCGTTGGCATTCCAACTTCTTTCTCATCTTCTTTTACTTTTCCCTTCTCTAAAATGTTATTAGACTAAGTAAAGATCAAAAGGAATCCAGAAAGACAAAGGATATACGGTACCTGTATAACACCACCGCCAGGACTGTCATCTTTCTCATTGAGGAAGCAATCAGGCAGGCCCAACAACTTGCCCAACCAGTTCAAGGAGATCGTCTCCAATTCTGTGCCAGCTGGTGACGAAGCCTGGACAAAAATGACATTGATGTTTCTCTCCCAGAGTAATCGAGGATGTGAGTGAATTAAGAAGGTATTTGAGGTAATTTTGATACATGACCATCGACTGGTGACTGCTTACCATCAGGCGGGTAGTATGCTGGTTTGCCACCTAAGTGGTATAAAAAAAACTTACCCAAGTAAAGCACAACACGTTGAAAGCGCTTGACAACATCTCCCCCATAATTGAGGGGTATGACGTCAGAGCTGGGAAGTAGGCGTGCATGTGAGGACTCTGCCAGTGAACCAGCTGTTGGAAGAATATTAGTTTATTGAAAAGATTTAAGATTTAAAACGCTCTTTCAATGGTAGACCGTACAAAAAATTGTGATGCAATGTCGTTTCTTGAAAACTTGACATGGTGGTAGAAAAAAATTGTGGCTATTCGAAAGAGCTTAATAGACATATTTTTTAAAGACTTCGACAGTATGCAAGAACTTTGCAAATTGATTCGTAATTTTTTTCCTTTGATTTTCCCACCACAAACCTTGTAAAGGACACGCCTTGATTGAAGCACGTATCATCACATGGGTTAGCATCGCAATATTCTGTGTAATGAATTTATAAGTCTTGACACAAACGTGGCCACCGACCACGCTGCCACAAGTGGCGAGTCGCGGATAATGCTGTAGCGAGTGGCTGCCACCGGCCACACGTGTTTGTCGAGTGTGAACTAAATGTATGAAAATTTGTGCGAACTGCCAGTCCCTTGTACACGGTGGCCCCATTTGCGCCGACACTTATACTTACACCTGGCAGTAGTAATTATTTTAAGTATGAATTAGGTAATAATTCCTAATTTAGAATTTTGCGATCTAACGATTGGCTAATAAGTAATTTAACTTTGACATAAACTTCCAAAACAGCCTAGAATATTGTTCATCGACTTATCTTAGTGTCTATTAATGGAACACAAGAAGGTTTTCTAATATAATATTAGTGGAATCAAAATTGTAAACAACAGCTCATAGCATTAGGTCCCAATAGTAATTTAACAATAGACGGTGGTGCTCGGTAATCGAACCTCACTTGATTCGCCATCTTTCTAGGGTATAATGTCTTTTGCTTCAAATTGCTGTCTCTCACGTAGTTGTTAAGGAGGGAAATCCTTTCAATACTTCCTACTCCGACTATATTCTTTCTGATTAAATTCGTTGTGAGTTCCAAGACAGCTGTAGTTTTCTCCCCTGGGACGTCAATAAGCTGAAGCTTATTGAGGTGACTGCACTGCACTGGTGACTAATCTGATCTGGTTGTTAATCTGAAGTCGGTGTTGTTGAACCTGGCTACACAGGTGACACATCGGTGGGAATGTGTGGTGGGCTTATTCCGAGTATTAATGGAAAACACTTTGTTCGTGTGTTATAAATTATAATATAAATGTTATTACACTTTTACTATTATTGTTTTCACTACACTACACTAAATCAAAGGATTTGTATATTGAATATATAATACTTACTCCTGGCAGTATATGCTGTTCTACATCCTTGAATATGTCGTCCCATTTCTCAGGCATATCTGGTGCGTGGCAGGGCAACCGTTTGTGCAGGTAGCCAGGTTGCACGGCAGGACAGACCCGTCTATTACCAACGTTCTCTAGATAATCCGCCATGAAATCCACCATTTCTTTAGCTGTAACAAGAATTATCTGTGAACTGCTGGTCTTTAGTTTCAAATTGCTGTCTCTCACGTTGTTTCAGGAGAGGTAGGGCACAGCGGATAATCCGCTCAAATCGGAGCAGCTCGTCTGGGGAAGGACCTCCACCTTACAGAAGATCGTAGCCAAATAACATTGGTCTCGGTCATGCTGTGTTCCTACGGTGAGTAAGGTCTCCAGAGCTCCACTTTTTACAGGGTCGGCAACGCGCGAGTTATACCCACGGTATTGAAAGCGTCATTGAGCTCCGGTGAGTGCTTACCATCAGGGGGGCCGTATGCTGTGCCCTACCTCTCTTAAAACATTCGAAAATATACACGTAATTTTAGTCTAGACCTAAAACACTACATCGTTTTATGATCAAATTGACATTTAATTACATTATGTTCAATAAAATTTTATTTCTAGTTGACTCCTCAAAATCGCGAGCAAAATGTGGAGCTAAGAAAGTATTTATTAGTCACATCTAATTTTAGTTACAGACTGTAACAAAATAATGGTACTATTTTTTTCGATGTGTAGTTTGTTGAAAATGCATATTTTCATAATAGTTCAATGTTCTGCTAATTATGCCGGCCGGTACGACGATATACTTTTCTACTGATAAAAATGGTTTAAATAAAGGATTTCTTGAGAGAACAGTAGTTGGTCTGTACCGTATGCTTTCTAGGGTACATACTCGACGGCTTCCAAGTTCCTTTGTGAAGCTGTTAGCTACAAAGAACTCAATTGATTGAAAACAAATTGAAAAGAAATCACATGTGTTGTCAATTCGTGACTGTATTTACTGTCTATTTTTAAATTCCGACGCAAAAGAAGGGGGTTGGGAGGTGTTATGAATAAATTTATGACCTCCGTGGCATGGTTACCATGCCGGACCGCCATCCAGGAGGTCCCGGGTTCGAATCCCGGTCGGGTCATGATGAAATACGAACTTTTTCTGATTGGCCTCGAGCCTTGAATGTCTGTCTTACAGAAGATCGTAGCCAAATAACATTAGTCTCGGCCATGTTGTGTTCCGACGGTGAGTAAGGTCTCCAGAGCTCCATTTTTTACAGGGTTGGCGACGCGCGAGTTATACCCTCGGTATTGCAAGCGTCCATAGGCTTACAGATTATAGAGACGGACGGAGCCTAGCGTAGAGGGTGCGTTCCGTTTTACCTTTAAACTTATATGTGATGCCAGCGAGTCATAAATCCGGGCTGGATTACCATCAGGCGGGCCGTTTGCTTGTTTGCACCTTGGTGGTATAAAAAAATATATAAACAAAACATTAAACGATTAATTCTGATCACGTAATATAAACTATTTAATCATTCGTCATATATTTTTTGTAATTACTTGTTATAGGTTGCAATCATAGTAATTTGAATGCGATCTTGAGCGTAACCGTGGCAACTAATGTTCAATTCAAGTAAATACAGGTTGACTGGTTTTACCATAGATTTAGTATATACTAGCGTACCTATAGATCGGCTTTGGTTTGATTGAGGCGATATCAAAAACAAAATATACTACGTGCATAATGTACATGTGTGCAAGCAAGATAAATAATTTTGTGGATTTTCCTTTTTGTTTGAGTTACATCCAGCAGGGCTACTGCGAAACGTAAATCCGATACTTCAAGAATTTTAACCGTGAAATACAAGTTATTTCATGATTATAATTCAATGAACTACTAAAATAAGCAAGTACAAGGTATTTAATGGATAGATTTCAAGGAATTACTAAAATAACCATGAAATAACTTATATTTTACGGTTAAAATTCTTCCGATACTTCGGCCGAAATATCGGATTAACGTTTCGTAGTAGCCCTCCATGCCTCCAGGCACTGCACAGGTAACCATATTTGATCACACAACGTGTATGCTATGATCTATCTCTTTTGCATTGACAATCTTACGCTAGTATATAATAAATCTATGGGTTTTACAAAGGACTGGCAGTCATTCCAAGTTAATCAGTTTCAATCTGCTTGTGTCACGGGTACCAGACAACGGAGTACATATTATTGTAAATTTATTTATATTAATTTAAACTGATACAATGCTTAACAGTATCTTCGGAACCTTGCCTAAAGGGACTTCTTTTAATAATATATTTTAGTTATTTTATTATATTTTTTAAGGTATTTTGTTTTAGGTTCATTATAATTTGTTTATAATAATATGTTTAGTTTAGATTTAAATAGTTAATGAATGTTTATATAATGAGTCCTGTTAATATACTTAACTAAATAACATGAAATATAAATTTCATTGGAGGAGGCGATACATCCATATAAAAATAACCATGCCCCGGCGCAAAAAAATGATATCCCAGATTTTAAAGGATATTTTATACTATTCTAAACTATGACTATCTCTCTATCGGGTGGCTAACACTTTTTTATTTGCTCATAAAGTTTTGTAGGCGTTCGTATTAAAATCTTTTTTTATCGACTAAAAATTTATAAAAAAAATATATATTTGACGACCTCCGTGGCGTAATGGTTACCACGCCAGACCGCCACCCAGGAGGTCCCGGGTTCGATCCCCGGTCGGGTCATGATGAAAAAAGAACTTTTTCCGATTGGCCTCGGGTCTTGGATATTTATCTATACTTATATACGTAGGGTAATTCCAGGATAGGTGCCACACTTTTTGAAAAAGCTCTGTAACTTAGTAAATAAATGTGTATCGATTTTTTTTTTCTTGTGTCTGGGAAGTCCAATCTTTAATCTATCATATTATGTTTATTGTGTACACGATTTGTGTAAATCGCATTTCCGTAGACCTCTTAAAAATGGGATAGACGCCTCTCGTGCGGGATAGAAGGCACATCCCAAAAAAGCTAAAAAGGATAGATGCCTGCTATGCGGATAGATGCCTATTTATATTTAATTTGCGTTTTAAATCAAACAAGTCCATGTTATTAAATCAGTCTTTATTAAATTATGATCTCTTTTTATCATAATTAACAAAACTCACACAATAATCTTAAAATTTGCCAAAACTACTACACTTTTAGGAACATCAAAAAATTGTATTCATAATCTTAATAAGTATCAAAGTGCAATCAACTTTGGTATGAAAAATAGAAATAATGATTAATAAAACTCAACATAATAATCTTAAAATTTTCCAAAAAGTACAACACTTTTAGAAACATAAAAAAATTGTCTTCATAATCTTAATAATTATTAAAGTGCAATCAACTTTGGTATGAAAAATAGAAATAATGATTAATAAAACTCAACATAATAATCTTAAAATTTTCCAAAAAGTACAACACTTTTAGGAACATAAAAAAAATTGTCTTCATAATCTTAATAATTATTAAAGTGCAATCAACTTTGGTATGAAAAATAGAAATAATGATTAATAAAACTCAACATAATAATCTTAAAATTTTTCAAAAAGTACAACACTTTTAGGAACATAAAAAAAATTGTCTTCATAATCATAATAATTATTAAAGTGCAATCAATTTTGGTATGAAAAATAGAAATAATGATTAATAAAACTCAACATAATAATCTTAAAATTTTCCAAAAAGTACAACGCTTTTAGGAACATCAAAAAATTGTCTTCATAATCTTAATAAGTAATAAAGCGCAATCAACTTTGGTATAAAAAATAGAAATAATTATTAACAAAACTCAACAATAATAATCTTAAAAGCCAAAACTACTAAACTTTTAGGAACATAAAATATTGTCTTCATAATCTTAAGTATTAAAGCGCAATCAACTTTGCCATAAAAAATATAAATATTTATGGTGCCATAAGGTATGCCATAAGTTCTTGCAATTTCGTTCACACGTTTCGCTTTATTTTCCATCTCCTGGAACGCCAACCGTAAACTCTCTTCAGTCCACGTAACATGACGCGGGACGACGCCTGCTTTTCTTCGGTATTTCCAAGGCATTTTGCCCACCTGTGACAAGAAAAAAGTAATAGGTATAGGTGCCCTTAGGGCAACTATGGCCACAAAAATTGAGGCGACTATCCTTTTAGTAGAGGATACATGCCCTTTTTAATAATAAATAAAGTAATAAGAAAATTAGAATTAAAATTATCACATCGTATACTTTACATAATAGTGCATTACATCATATTAAAAGCTAATTCATTAAACGACAGAGAAAAAAGTAATTCGATAATGCGTACTTACCAATATAATTTCGACGCTTTTCTGGTACTCGCCGCGGAAGATTTTACCACACACGGAAGAAACGCGCGCACTCTCCGACAATCCGAGCGGTACTTATTGGTAGAAGTGAGCGCTCTTCAATATAAGCAGTACAATTTTTACCTACGATACTTGGAACATGGTAAACTTGAAATCGCGGCACATATCCCAGTGCGGCACCTCTCCTGGAATTACCCTATATGTTATAAAAAAATGGTATTTTTGAGTTAGTATCCCATAACACAAGTTTCGAACTTACTTTAGGGCTAGCTCAATCTGTATGAATTGTATGAATTGTCCCTATATATGTATATATAAACATGGTAATAAAAGTAAATATATAATCCGCGCCCTCTGGTACCGAAGAATCACTACCATTGCACCATCGCACCGGCGGCTGGTTGGTACTAAAATGATGATCTATTGATGTTGTTGACTGTACCCATTTTTCTACACGACCTCCGTGGCGTAATGGTTACCACGGTAGACCGCCACCCAAGAAGTCCCGGGTTCGAGTCCCGGTCGCGTCATGATGTAAAAACTAACTTTTTCCGATTGAAATGAAAAGAAATGAAATCGAAATGAAATGCAATGAAATCGAAATGAAATGAAATGAAATCGTTTTATTTATTCGTTTATTTCAGAAATTAGATCTTCACAGGCACTTTTTCTAGTAATTTACAATTTGTATAAAGAAAATAAACTACGTTATATAGTACCACCATTTCGGACACAAGCAAAATGGCCACAGGCAAAAGAAATGGCGAAAGAAACCCGGTTACGGCCTTTTTTTGTTACAATGTATAAGTACATTTATAAGAATAAATAAAACATAGATCCAGGTACATACAGAAATCAAGCACTAAACGCGGGATGTCGATCCAAATAGCGCTATGGTCAAATCCTAAATATGTCGAATAATATGTATATGTTAATAAAGCGAGCAGACCAGTCCCCCAAGATGACAACCACAACTGAGAATCGATTGGCCTCGGGTCTTGGATGTTTATCTATATATGTATTTGTTATAAAATATAATATCGTTGAGTTAGTATCCCATAACACAAGTTTCGAACTTACTTTGGGGCTAGCTCAATCTGTGTGAATTGTCCCTATATATTTATTTATTCTACACAGTACCTACATTAAGCAAGAGAAAACGTCATTCACAGCAGTATTGAAACAATAAAACGCCAATAAAGTTTACATGCTGATCTTGTTTGGCTTATTGAATCGTATATCTGTTGTCCTAACTCCCTTTATGGTTTTTCTATGCAATAGGGACATATAATACGTAAATAGAAATAAATTGTACACAGTACATATGTACAATGAACAAATGAAAGATGTAACCAGGTTAAAGAACTGTGAACAAAGATTTTGTTTAAGCTTCGTTATAAAACTTTGTAATTCAACATATCTTAACATATTGTAAGAGAGGTAGGGCACAGCGGATAATCCGCTCAAATCGGAGCAGCCCGTCTGGGAAAAGACACCTTATAGAAAATCGTAGCCAAATACATAACATTGTTCTTGGCCATGTTGTGTTCCTACGGTGAGTAAGGTCTCCAGAGCTTCACTTGGGGGAGTTGGGACGGTTGGTAACGCGTGAGTGATACCCCCGGTATTGCAAGCGTCTATAGGCTACGGTGATGCTTACCATCAGGCGGGCCGTATGCTTGTTTGCCAACTTTGTGGTGTAAATAAAAGTGCGTTTTTCTTTGATCTTGTAGTGTCTAGTTACTTCTATTTCTGTGCTACTATGTATTGGTAGTGCGTTAATGGACTGGTACGATCGTCGCTGTGTGTCGCCAATTATTTATTCTGTGGTGTTGGTGTCGCACTCTAAACCACTCTAAGGAGTAGATTGGAGGTCCTTCCCCAGACAGGCTGCTCCGATTTAAGCGGATTACCCACTGTGCCCTACCTCTGTTAAAGGACTACTCAGATTACTTTTTTGTTACAAACCTCGGTGGTTTATTAAATGCATTATTGTAAGTTTAAGATTAAAATTTCATTAGATTATGGAATTCGCTTCCCAATAAAATTAGAATAATTAGAATGAGCTTTAGCAAATTTGTTTTTAAGCAATCGGTTCGAGAGTTTTTCCTCAAAAAACCTTAAGTATATTTTTTTTACATTTTTTTTCTTGTCACTTCTCGTTCAGTCGTCGTCGATACGGGCATGTCTGAATATTTAATTACATATAGTATATCTAAGTTTATTATTAACTAGTAAATCCCTCGCAACTTCAACTCGCTTTCCCGTGGGAATTTTGAAAAATCCTTTCTTAGTGCTCCCCTAGGTTATAAAAGGAACCCCTGTGCAAAATATCAAGTTTCTAACCCTTATAGTTTAAGCCCTGCGTTGATATGTCAGTCAGTCAGTCAGCTTCTCCTTTTATATAAATAGATATATTTTATTTATATGTGTATGTTTATAGCCGTATAAATACATAATTAGTTATTAGGTAATCAATATATTTTAATTTTATCCCGCCAACAATATCTCTGCCTTACCCGATGGTTGACTGGTAGAGAATGCCTTTAGGCATTAAGTCCGCCAATTGTACTTTTCTTTGTGCAATAAAGATTAAATAAATAAAATGTTTTGGAATGAAATGAAATGAAATCGTTTATTTCAGAAATTAGACCTTCACAGGCACTTTTTATTGTCATTTACAACTTGTTTAAATAAAGAAAATAAACTACGTTATATACTACCGCCATTTCGGACACAAGCAAAATGGCAACCGGTAAAAAGAAATGGCAAAAGAAAACCGGTTACGGCCTTTTTTGTCATTTTGTACTTTTCTTTTCTCTCCTTTTTTTCCACTCATTGTGTACTTAAATAAATAAATTCAAAACTTATTTGGTCCGTAAGCTATTATCGGCTTTAATCTGTTTGTAACGTCGAACACGAACCTTACGTTATATTGGATTATTGCAGATTATAATAGGATATAGGTACGAATTAAACGAATACATAAAAGTGTATCAAAGCCATGAGTTCGCTATTAAAATATACAATGACAGGCCCGGTGGTCGAGTGGCTAACAATGGCCACTTTGTCCCAAGGGCTGCGGGTTCGAATCCTGCGCAAGGCAAACAGTTGTGTGCATGAACATGTCTGTTTGTATTGGTCTGGTTGTTTTCTATGTATAATAAGTAGTTATATAAAAAAAAGTATTTATGTATATTTATCAGCAATCTAGTATCCATAGTACAAGCTTTGCTTAGTTTGGAACTAGATGGCGTTGTGTGATTTGTCAAAGTAAAAAATAAAACCCTAGTCGGAACAAGCCACACATTAATACCTCTGCACATAGGTGCAGCTTGTTATTTTCTATATTTATCACTAGCTTTTTGCCCGCGGCTTCGATCGCGTTAATTTTATGCCATAGGTCTCGTTTGACAACAAAACAACCCATAGAGCAACTTGTGGCGCCATTTGTTGGCCGATACAGCGCCCTCTATAGTAGAAAAATTATTTTCCCAAGACATTCTAAAGACATACTTTCACGGGATAAAAAGTAGCCCATGTTGGGCTCTGTACCCCTAATAATATGTATGCAAATTTTCATAATGATCGGATGCTTAGTCAAGCCGTGAAGGAATAACAAACAAACCAACAAACAAACTCACTTTCTCATTTATAATATTAGTAAGGAAGTAAGGATTAAACAGTATTTGTAATGATATTGCACATAATAATAGCATTATATTTCAAATATAATAATAAGACGAAATATATATTAACTAGCTGCTGCCTGCCGGTATTACCCGCGTTTAATTTTATGCACAGCAGCAACACCTATTTTCGATCAGACTTTTGATGAAATCCTACGGGAATCGCTTTCTTTTCGGGATAAAAAGTACCCTATGTGTTAATTCAAGGTATCAGCTACATCCATACTAAATATCATGAAAATTGGCCTACCGTTTGAGCCTGAAGAAGTAACGAACATACACACGAACTTTCGCCTCTATAATATTGGTCGGATCCGAAAAAGGCTAAGCAAACAGCTAATCCTTTTTCCATACTAATATTATAAAGAGGAAAGATTTGATTGTTTGTTTGTTTGAATTGAATAGGCTCCGAAACTACCGGACTGATTTCAAAAATTCTTTCGCAAGTAGAAAGCTACATTATCAGGGAGTGACATAGGCTTTTTTTAAATACCACAAAGGTGGCAAACGTGCTTACGGTCCGCCTGATGGTGAGCGGTCACCGCAGCCTATGGACGCTTGCAACACCGGGAGCATCACTCGCGCGTTGCCGACCCTGTAAAATAGGCTATAGCTTTTCCCGAAATTCAATAATTCACTGAAACGGGTCCGGAACTTCACGCGGACGAAGTCGCGGGCAAAAAAGCAAGTATACTAGTAATTATAATGGTGAAAGTTTGTAAGGATGGAGGTATGGATGTTTGTTATACTCTCACGCAAAAACGGGTGGACAGCTTTGCTTGAAATTTGGTATGACAAGTAGTTTATGACCAGGATGAACACATAGGATAGTTTTTATCCCGGAAATCAATCCGGGAACGGGAGGACATACCTTTAACGCGGAACTCGGTGTGGTCCATCTTGCTATACCTATTCGTAGGCTTCACGAAAAATCTGTAACAATAAATAACAAGAATTAATAGTGCAAAACAGACAGAGGTAACAACAAAGTAATATCACGTGAAAATTCGTTCTCGATACGATGATCAAACTGTCGCCCACTCTCTTTAAGAAAGGGATGTGAAATATTTCTTATAAATTAGTAACAATTTTATTCATCATTTTGACGCGTTTTATTGTATTTATGTAGTACTAGCGAAACCTGCGCAACTTCGTTTGCATGTATCCCGCTTTCCCATGGGAATTTTGGAATGTATTATACTTAGAAACCTTCCCCTTGAATCACTCTATCTATTGAAAAAAACCGCATCAAAATCAGTTGCGTAGTTTTAAAGATTTAAGCATACATAGGGACACAGACGCACAGACAGCAAAAGCGAC
This sequence comes from Endotricha flammealis, assembly GCA_905163395.2. Classification (NCBI taxonomy): domain Eukaryota; kingdom Metazoa; phylum Arthropoda; class Insecta; order Lepidoptera; family Pyralidae; genus Endotricha; species Endotricha flammealis. The sequence continues at coordinate 4,922,696 of LR990883.1, forward strand.
TTCATTTTATACAACGACTAGTGAAACGCGCGCAACTTCGTTTGCGTATATCTCGCTTTCCCGTGGGAATTTTGTAAAATCTTTTCTTAGTGCTCCCCTACGTTATAAAAGGAACCCCTGTGCAAAATTTCAAGTTTCTAACCCTTATAGTTTAGGCCCTGCGTTGATAGTCAGTCAGTCAGCTTCTCCTTTTTAAAAGCTTTTATTTAACTTGACCTGTATGTATGTATGTATGTATGTATGAATGTATGTAAGGGTGGAATCTTGGAACGAAAATTTGAACCACTTCCTGAAGACCGAATGAGCTGAAATTTTGCTCAAAACTGTAGATCAGATGACAATACAATATTATAATAACAAAATTACGATACAGCCGTTTGTGTTCCGTTTTTCGTACAAAACCGTTCCGACCAAAAACCTATAGGGTACTTCCGGTTGTCCTAGAATCATGAAATTTGGCAAGAAGCAAGATGATGTTGCACAAGTACAGGAATAAATCTGAAAATTGTAAATTTGTAGTTACTTCTTCTTCTTTAAACAACCAATGTAATGTGACCCTACCCTTGGTACATTTTACATTGGTACATGGCTCTTTTTATACCGGATTTGAATTAAAATGTATTTTACAATTACTAGCTATTCCTCGCGGCTTTGCTCGCGTTAATTTTATGACAGATTTCGTTTGACAACAAAACAACCCATAGCGCGACTTGTGGCGCCATCTGTTGGCCGATAGCATCCCATACAGCGCCCTCAATAGTAGAAAAAATATTTTCCTTTTGGATTGACATACTTTCACGGGTAAAAAGGTAGCCTATGTTGGGCTCTGTACCCCTGACAATATATATACAAATTTTCATAATTTCCATAACAATCAACTGATTAGTCAAGCCGTGAAGAAATAACAAACAAACTCACTCACTTTCTCATTTATAATATTACTATCTATGATAGTATGACTCACGAAGGAGATCTCCTTCGTGGTGATGATACTAGTCATGAATCATTATGGGAAGGAACCCTCATGCGCGAGTTCTACTTGTCCTTGGTAAGTATTTTATTTTTGATGGGTACTTATACCCGTTTAGTTTGTCGCAGGGTGACTGTAGTAAAATCAGGAAATTATATAGGTAGGTACTCAAATTGCTGGTGCTAGTTATAACAAATAAATTCATTAGACTAGTACCGCCTTTCGACAATAGATGGCACTGCGAAACCTGTCCAGTGATAACTAAAAAGTAAAAAATAAATTAAAAGTAAAAAAAATATATTTAAAAACAAGCTTTTATTTAATTGCGCTAAAAAGAATAAAATAAACTTTTCTTTTATAACTTTAACTATCAACTTATAACGTCATTACACCTTAGAGCAACGCGGGCTTCCGTCCCGGAAGGGAGTAGGCTTAGCGATTTTACTCTATACAAAGAGTTCTGGCGTTTTTTGCGGGGGGGGAATTTGCACACAAGTGCAGTTCCGCATACTTACATACAAAAACAACACTGTAATGACGACACTAACACATAAAAAAATAAACAATACAGCAACAATACGTGTACGGATAGTCACATTTCACAACTCACACATTGCCTCGTTATCAACGTAAATAGGGCTGCACTCAACTGTCGATGGCCCATGCAGGAATATCGATAAATTTTAATGTCGGAAGAAGGAATAAAGGTGACTGAAACATTTTACGTAACTATTAAATAATTTTATTTACTGCTTGGTTATACATTTATTATTTAATTTCTAATAATAATTATTAGGTATTTATGTACTCGTGTCACGATGTTTGTGATCGCGCTCCTCCAAAACGGTGGAATATTAGTGTGGTCCGCTAATATTCTCCTTTTGTTTGGAAGGACTTGAAAATCGGATGACAGAAAATGGGTTGAGCAAATTGCACTGGTCCGCTTGGGATCCCAGGTTCGCTTATTATTGCAAAAAACTTTTCCATATATTCCTTAATTCTGGATTCTTAGGGAAGCTGTAAACACAAAAAAGTGCGATAAATCCTACCAATATTATAAACGCGTTTGTGAGTGTGATATTTGTTACTCTTTCACACAACAACTACTGAATGGATTTTAATAAAACTTTACTACATAAATCAGACTAACACATAGGCTACTTTTTATCCCAGTCCGATAAGTGGTTCCCGTGGGATAATCGAAAAACTGCTATTTCTTACCCTTTACGTGAACGAAGTAGCGGGCAACAGACTAGTAAATAATGAAATCAAAATGTGTTCATCATATTTTGTCAATCAAATCAAATTTTTATGGCATATAATATTTACTTACAGTATTTTTTTTTACATTTATTACTATTTTATAAACAATTCAAACTTAAAAACATTATAACATTGATAACAATTATTTGTCTAATACATGAGAATTCATGCGAATAAATAAAGTCGTCGCCAGCCGCCATCCAAATTTATCGACAAACATTATGATATAACGGTAACATCACTATGTCGCCCATCGGCGGGGAGAAATCGGATTTATCGCTCGACCGATATGAGATTTGTACGGGCGAGCGGACCTGATGTTGCTAAACAAATCCGACAATTAATCAGACAATTTTAAGAATGAAATATGCGAATTTAGTGTTTAAATGTAATTAAATAGCAATAATACGATTAGAATTTACTTACATATGAAATGTCACACCATCTTTTTGTAAATTTGATGTTCCAGACCTCTTTTTACAGCAAAAAACTGAGCAATTCGGCATTTTTAACACTGCTTGTTCACACTTGCGCGACTGGACTCGGTCTAGGAAGCAATCCGAGCACAACTGGTTTTTATAAACGCATATGCCCATTTGGGCTTGTACTTTGACAGAGGGGAAACGCTTCGTATGGCTACACCCTTCCGGGACGGAAGCCCGCTTTGCTCTAAGCATTACACAATTTATATGACATAAAAGCTTGTCGCGAGATTTACCTGTATAAGAAAACATAATTATCGAACTAACATTTACTCGTACTACGAGTAAATGTTAGTAATTAAATCTCATTACACAATTTATATGACATAAAAGCTTGTCGCGAGATTTACCTGTATAAGAAAACATAATTATCGAACTAACATTTACTCGTACTACGAGTAAATGTTAGTAATTAAATCTCATTACACAATTTATATGACATAAAAGCTTGTCGCGAGATTTACCTGTATAAGAAAACATAATTATCGAACTAACATTTACTCGTATGTACTACGAGTAAATGTTAGTAATTAAATCTCGCGACAAGCTTTTATGTCATATAAATTGTGTAATGACGTTATAAGTTGATAGTTAAAGTTATAAAAGAAAAGTTTATTTTATTCTTTTTAGCGCAATTAAATAAAAGCTTGTTTTTAAATATATTGTTTTTACTTTTAATTTATTTTAAAGTTTTTTTTAAGTTTTTATAATAGACTAAACTAGGATAGTTATCAATAACTGAAGTTTCAATTGTGATCGAAGTTTCAAAGCAAATAAAAGTAACATAGCTTCAATAGAATGTAGTGAAAGCAAACATTATCCCGATACGTCTCAATCTGTCATTGGTCACTTATTGACTTTATAAAAAAAACTCATACAACAAATGATACAATAGACTCGAGCCAAGTGGCTTTTTTTCGTAAATCGACCAATAGAAGAAGAACAAATCATGTTCTGAATCATGTTTTGAATTTGTAAGACGCGTGTCACATATCAAAATTTATGTCAGTACGGCTCATTTGGATATCGCGTCTGATAAATTCACAATATGAAACTTTATTACAATTTGGTCGGTTTATACAGTCAGGTGCACGTCGAGATTCATTTGCAGTACAATATTCTGGTTCTTATGACATAGAACTTAAGAACGGTACAAAGTTAAATATGTAAAGGTCGACCTGCTCTTGACTGTGCACGTCGACACGTTTGAATGTGACCAAAAAACTGGTAGTAAGCACTCAGTACAATTTCCGAATTAGATTTAATGTTCATTTCGACATTTCGTTCGACTGTTCAGACCGATCATCTATATATATAAAATGCTTTGTCCTGACTGACTGACTGACTGACTGACTGACTGACTGACTGACTGAGAATCAACGCACAGCCTAAACCGCTCATCGTAAAAATCTGAAACTTGGAAGGTGGATTGTTTGTATGACGTAGACGTCCGATAAGAAAGGATTTTTCGAAATTCGAACTCGAAGGGGGTGAAAAAGGGAGGTAAAGTTACTATGGGACAACTTGATCCCTTGGTCCAATCTACTTCAAATTTTGCATAAAAATTGTTTAAGAGAATTGATGGAAGACGTGATTCTTATTTTATTGAAATTCTTGAAAAATATGTATTTTGCGGGTAATTTTCTTCGATTTGATATCAATACTCATACTCCTTAGTGCTTTTGATTCAATTACATTTTATTTTGACACATCCGTGAAGTGAAGTGTGTCATATATCTGTCATGTAATATTTTTATAAATTGTGAATATTCAAACAAAATGATTTCATAATGTCGACGTACTATTCATTCTGTTTGTGATCTCGGAAAACAGCTAAAATTCTAACTATGTTAAAGCGGACTGAATCATATTCATCGATAATAAACAGTAAGTAATTAAATATTAAATTTATAATATTTGACAGGGTTCAAGTTAAATTGGTCAATGGTTAAATGGCATATTGATATTGTCTCTTTCTCACTTATAGGAAATCTCATTACGTCGACTCGCTCTAATATTTCGTAGTGTTGTTGTAGGGATGGTTGTAGGCTGAGGTTGAAATACCCATATATACTTATACATTTTTTTTACGGAAGTGGTTGGAAAACAAGCTCAGGAATATGGATCATTTGATATTAGGTGATTACCGTCGACTATGGAGCACATAGATTCTAGGGTCCCTGACCCGTTGCCGACCTATAACATGAAAAGACATGATATATAGCGAAAAATAGTATAAGGAAGGAGTTAGATTTTTTTTATACCACAAAGGTGGCAAACAAGAATTTCGGATATTTCACTCTCCGAACGAAACGCATTGCTGCTTCACATCAATATTCTGTATAAGGGTGGTACTTCACCGGTCGGGCTAGCCTATTTCATAAACGCCCACTCCGAAGATTGTAATGAGAAGTATTTAAATAGAAAAATAATCATGTATACAAATGAAAATGTTTTGACTGAAATTTGGGTGTGTGATGTAGGCAACCGATAAGAAAGTTTTTTGAAATTCTTACGGGAAAGCGGGATAAACGCAAACGAAGTTGCGCGGGTTTCTCTAGTTTTACATATATAATAATAAATATTAGTATAGATAAGTAAATAGTATAGAAGTATAATAATACCTAATGTAAAATTAAATTTTCCGTAAACAAAGTATTTTTTTTTTCTTTGTGTCCTATATTTTCCAGCACAGTTTTAATGTCTACGTGTTCATTTTTATGGCTTCCCGCGTCTGGGCAGAACGGATTATCATAATACCTTGGTCAGTTAACACCAAAATTTCCAATAATTATCTATATATATAAAATTCGAAGTCCTGACTGACTGACTGACTTAACTACATATCAACGCACAGCCCAAACCGCTGGGTCTAGAGATTCCAAATTTGGAATGTAGGTTCCTTACGACGTCTAGGGGACGTAGGGGGGACTTTAATTGTCATCTATATATATAAAATGCTTTGTCCTGACTGACTGACTGACTGACTGACTGACTGACTGAGAATCAACGCACAGCCTAAACCGCTCATCGTAAAAATCTGAAACTTGGCAGGTCGAACTATTATAAGACGTAGGCGTCCGATAAGAAAGGATTTTTCGAAATTCGAACTCTAAGGGGGTAAAAAAGGGGGGTAAAGTTACTATGGGACAACTTGATTCCTTGGTCCAATCTACTTCAAATTTTGCATAAAAATTGTTTAAGAGAATTGATGAAAGATGTGATTCTTATTTTATTGAAATTCTTGAAAAAAATGTATTTTGTGGGTAATTTTCTTCGAGTTGATATGAATACTCATACTCCTTAGTGCTTTTGATTTCAATTACATTTCATTTTGACACATGCGTCAAGTGAAGTGTATCATCTGTCATGTAATTATAAATTGTGAATATTCAATCATAATGTTTATATAATTTATTCTGTTTGTGATTTCGGAAAAACAGCTAAAATTCTAACTATGTATAAAGCGGACTGAATCATATTCATCGATAATAAATAGTAAGTAATTAAATATTAAATTTTATAATATTTGACAGGGTTCAAGTTAAATTGGTCAATGGTTAAATGGCATACATTTTGATATTGTCTCTTTCTCACTTATAGGAAATCTCTTACGTCGACTCGCTCTATTATTTCGTAGTGTTGTTGTAGGCTGAGGTTGTAGGTATTGAATTTCGATATACTTTTACATTTTTTTTTACGGAAGTGGTTGGAAAACAAGCTCAGGAATATGGATCATTTGATATTAGGTGATTACCGTCGACTATGGAGCACATAGATTCTAGGGTCCCTAACCCGTTGCCGACCTATAACAGGAAAAAACACGATATAGCGAGAAATAGTATAAGGAATGAGTTAGATTTTTTTTATACCACAAAGGTGACAAACAAGAATTTCGGATATTTCACTCCCCGAACGAAATGCTTTACGTCAATATTCTGTAAAAGGGTGGCTCTTCACCGGTCGGGCTAGCCTATTTCATTAACGCCCACTCCAAAGATTGTAATGAGAAGTATTAAAATAGAAAAAAAAATCTATACATATGACAATTTTTTGGGTGTGTTCTGAAAAGTGTGGTGTATGATGTAGGCAACCGATATGAAAGGATTTTTTGAAATTCCCACGGGAAAGGATAAACGCACACGAAGTTGCGCGGGTTTCTCTAGTATTTAATAATTTTATTGTCATACAATGCGAACGTAATAAACGATTGGCCATTATGTATTGATTACTATTTAATTTGACCAATCGAAATAGTGCTTTAAGAAGTCATAGCTTCTGGTTTATCCGTGTGTTCGTGCAGTTTTGACACAAATTAAATTACAATTTCGATACAAATTAAATTGTCTTTGACACAATTTAAATTGCAAAGACCTTTATGCATTTAAAAAAGGACGGGTTGCACTTCGTGAGTGCCGGCAGAAGATACTAGGGAATCTTACGCTCTTTCGATCAGGCTATGTTGACGCGAGTTAAATTTTTTTTACACATCTAAAAAAGGTGCCAAGCGCCGCTAAAGAAGTTTTCACTTTAAAAAATGGCGTCTTTGTGATTAAATTTGTGTCAGATTTTTGTGGATGATTCATTTGTTTATAATCTGGATAATTTGTGGTGACACCCAAAATTTTCGCATTTCTAATCAACAAAGATTATAAAAAGCTTTGAATATATTTTTATTAAAAGTTTTTGGACTTGATAGATTATCACGCATCATTTTCGGGTCAGCGGATATAAATAAAGAGCTTTTTTAAGCTCCCTGAGTTACATTAATGAGCTTAAAATACGAATAATATGTTTTGAAAGGTATTTTTCATTACCACCTAACTATGCAATGCATGGCACACACAATCAAATTATGGCTCACATATTCGATACAATTTTTTGTTTCAACTATCGATTGTATATCGACAGGCTTTTGAATAATCGATATAGCTATCTATCGGCAACACCAGTATTTTGTAACTAGTACTTGAATACACCGGCCCTTGCCAATCCGCATTGGAGCAGCGTGGCAGAGTACGCTCTAGTCCCCTTCGAATGAAGGGTGACCCGTATCCCAGCACGGGATGATTATGGGCCGATATAAAAAAAATGATACAGTCAGGCATCGTCTTAATAGAACGCGATGCGCGATCATCGCACGAGTAAGCGATGCGACCATCGCGTATATAAGCGTGCGCCTGAGCGTCGTGCGATTGTCATTTAGGACACTCAAATCGCACTTACTCAATCGGACACGCTAGTCAAATGTTTGTAAAGCGAAAAATTGATATTAAAAATATTATTTTAATTGTTTAAATAGAGTATAAGTTATTATATATTAAATAGAGTAAACTAAATTGTTTAAGTAAAAAATTGTTTTCAATCGGGAAGGACCTGGACGCCCACGACACAGGGAATCCTATTGTGGAGTTCAGGGATACTGAAGTGTACACGATTATTAATTTAAGAATAAAATGTATTAGTTTTAAGTTACTGTATGTAAAATTGTTACAAATATAGAATTTATTTATTTATTTTATTTTAAATTAAATGGTTGTCGAACACGCGATGGTCGCATCGCTTACTCGCACAATGATCGCCCATTCGCATGCTATTAGAACGAAGCCTGACTGTATATATTTTTTTTATATCGGCCCATAGTCATCCCACTACTGCAGGGATACGGGTCTCCCTTCAATCGAAGGGGACTAGAGCGTACTCTGCCACGCTGCTCCAATGCGGATTGGCAGGGGCCGGTGTTTTCAAGCCGCCCGAAGCCACCGACTTGGCTTAACGACTGTCATCTACCGATAGCAGCCGGGACCGACGGCTTAACGTGCCCTCCGAAGCACGGAGAAGCTCGAGATAACGAAACCCATCCAAACACCTGCTAGGGTCGACGTCGCTTGACTTGCGTGTTCATATTAGAGTATCAAGTATGACCATAGATTTAGTATATACTAGCGTACCTATAGATCGGCTTTGTTTGATTGAGGCGAGACCAAAAACAAAATACACTAGTGTACGTGGAATGTACATGTGTGCAAGCAAGATATATAATTTTGTGGATTTTCCTTTCAGTTTGAGTTACATCCAGACACTGCACATGTAACCATATTTAATCACGTCGAATTAACACCAAAACTACACTTAAAAACCTTAAATTTTGTAAAAATAAGTGGGATTTGTTTTAACATGACTGACGTTAAGGCGATACAAGCCTATAGCGTGTATAGGAAAAATGGTCTCGTCTATCTATCTCGCTCTAACAAACGCATATGCTATGATCTATCTCTTTTGCATTGCCAATCTTCTTACGCTAGTAAGTTATAATAAATCTATGAGTATGACATAAATACTACTTAATTAAAAGCGGATTGAAGGTGTGTTTTAGTTTTCATTGTTTTCCAAAGTGGCAAATAAAATTACAGATTAACAGTACGTTATCTGAACGAGTGATTGTTGACCAAGAAACCTAGGACCTAGACAAAAAAAGAGATTCCAAATTTGGAATGTATAGCCTGATTTTCTTAACTTGACCCATTTATTAAACAATCTTAGCGTGTCTTTTTGTTCAATTATCTATGTGTAAAATCGTCAAATCGCCAGAATACTAAGAGTGTTGTGTTAAATGCCATTTCTAACTATATTATTGTTATTTGGGTGTGAATGATAATTTTAATTGCCTGTTTTCGTTAAAAAGACGTGCTAAGATTGTTTACTATGTGGGTCAAGTTAAGAAAAACAGGGTTTAGGTACCTTACGACGGGGTCTACTAAGATAGGATTTTTCAAAATTCCCACGGTATAGCGAGATGCAAACGAAGGTGCGAGGGTTTTACTAGCCTTTACATTTTGACGACCTCCGTGGCGTAATGGTTACCACGCCAGACCGCCACCCAGGAGGTCCCGATCCCCGGTCGGGTCATGATGAAAAACGAACTTTTTCTGATTGGCCTCGGGTCTTGGATGTTTATCTATATATGTATTTGTTATAAAATATAATATCGTTCAGTTAGTATCCCATAACACAAGTTTCGAACTTACTTTGGGCACATGAGTAAATAAACATGTGCTTTGGGGCTAGCTCAATCTGTATGAATTGTCATTATATTTATTTATTAATTTATTTACATATAAAATGCTGTGTCCTGAGTGACTGATGGACAGCCTGAACCGCTGATCGTAAAGACCTGAAACTGGAGGGTATGTTCTTAGTATGACGTAGGCATCCGATAAGAATTCTTCGAAATTCCCACGGGAAAACGGAATACACGCAAACGAAGTTATGTGGGCTTCGCTAGTATTTAATAGTGTAGTAAGTTCACTCACACATGGCAATAATCAATTGAGAATTATAATAATTTTTATTTTATTTGTATTTTTTTATTACAAATACTTAGAAGGAAAAAACTATTAAATTAATTAAGATATTTTATTTTTATTTAGTTTTTTAATTAATTTTTTAAATTGATTAAGTAATCATGTTTAATATTTTTTTATTGAAATAAACCTGAAAAGTCTTAGAATAATTGCTTGATTATTTATTTTTATTTAATAATGTTGTCTTATTATAAATTTTATTATTAATTGTTTTGTTTTTTTTTAAATTATAAATTGTTGAATTTAAACTATGTTATTTTGTATTATTTTTTTACTATTTGTTAAATTTTAATTTTATTTTTTTATTCACTAACATAATAGTATTTATTATTATATCATCTAATAATAACAAAAAATACTTACGTAATAACAAATTGATGACACACAAAATCACTTTTTTTAATAATATCAGTGTAACAGAGGGAGGAAACTGGTGGCGACTGAGTTAGTGTCACGCTTATATAGGGGTGGCTATAGTACGGAGTCGTCCGTAGACCGATTGTGGTGTAAACATGTTGTATAAGCGACAGCGTTATATTATACTCATGAAAGAAGAAAAAAGTTGCACAATGGTTATTATATTGCCAATAAATTGACGAACTCCGTGGCGTAATGGTTACCACGCCAGACCGCCACCCAGGAGGTCCCGGGTTCGATCCCCGGTCGGGTCATGATGAAAAACTAACTTTTTCTGATTGGCCTTGAATGTTTACTATATATGTATTTGTTATAAAATATAATATCGTTGAGTTAGTATCCCATAACACAAGTTTCGAACTTACTTTGGGGCTAGCTCAATCTGTATGAATTGTCTATATATATTTTTTTTTTTTTTTTTGTAAAATGGTCGTTACATGTAAATATGTATAACAGACTTAACAGGCCTGGTGGTCGAGTGGATATCAATGGTAACCATTACGCCACGTAGGTCGTCAAAAAAAATATAATAACAACCTGTAAGGATTCTCTCGGTCTGTGTCAATTTGAAATGAAATACTATTGGACTCTGCCCTTGCACTTGCAATTCAAGACTCTAGTGACGAGTGTAGTCAAGGGCACCGTTTCCTGTTGGACCAACGTCAAGGAACCCTGAACTTACTTATAAAGAGTCCAACAGATTGACGTTGTATCGAGGACGAACAACAGTGTAGGGTATAGAGAACCGGGTACTATCTCAAGGAACCGGGATTTTCGGTACCGGACTATGCTGGAACCGGGATTTCCCGGGAATTTCGGTACTTTCGGGATTTTTTTTTCAATACATCAACACCGCCTAGGGATGTTTTGATTTTGCTCAATTTACACATTTTTTGTTAGACATAAAGTACTTATTATTAGAAAGCTCATTTATTGGACTAGGTACATGTAAAAGTAAAATAATATTATATTTATTGCGTAAATATTTTTTAAAAAGTGAAAATAATGAAACAAGTAACGACCGTATTTGTTTAATACGATCGTTACAAAGAAATATAAAAAAATATGCCGTTTTTTGCAATTATGCGAAAAATCAGTTATCAATAAAATATCCCATGATTCATACAATGGTTCTGCATCGATTTTTCATGTCATGAATCAAATCGTTTTGGGCGACATTCCCCAAGTCCTGGTATGATGCTAAAAAGTTGCTCTTGTCGCAAGGCTTGCGGCAATAAAGGTTAAAGTAACGTTATCATGCTACTGGGGAAGTAAGTGAAAGAATGCCATGGCCAGAAGCGCAAGGACCATACGCACAAAGACCGATTTTTGCTAACTGATGCGAAAAAACAGCCAAATGTTACGGCAATGCTGTTTCTTCAAATGCTCTCGTCAGAGCACCAGTTGTTTGTGTTAAAAAAAATTGTCAACAACTGACTGAAGGGTTGTGGTGTTAATGTCCGTACGCAGACAGCGCGAGTGGTGACCAGCTGGCTTCAGGACCACGCACGACATTTTGGTCTTAGACTGGCCTGCGCAATCACCAGACCAAAATCCCAAAAAGAACGCATAGAACATGCTTCCTCCACAAACATGGAGACTGAAGAGCAATTTTTTTGCATCTTATCAGGACTTGAGACAATTCTTGGGAAAATTGAGACTTCGTGATCTTGATTCGAAGCATAAAAACTTCTTACTCCCCTTGTCCATTCTGGATTTATGTCCGATTCCTTCACTCTTCATGCTTCACGACTCTGGAATGCGCTACCTAACTCCATCAGAGACACCCATAACTGTTTCATTTTCAAAAAGAGTCATCTTTTTCTGTTTTTTAATAACTTTTTTCAGACAATATTTCTAGAATGTTTAAGAATCATCATCATCATTATTATATATTTATATGTATATATTTATTATGCATTTAATTTGTTACTTATGTATCATATTTCATAGTATAAATATATTGTATTATTTTATTATAATTTATTACATTAGCCTAAAAATATTTTAATTATGCCGCAATCGTAAATTTCTGCACTCCCAATGGTTGACTGGTAGAGAATGCAATTAGCATTAAGTCCGCCTGTTGTATCAGTACTTTGTGTATTGTGGTCGTGATTGTGGTCAATAAAGTTATATAAATAAATAAATAAATAAAAACCGTTTCAGAACCATTGTAAACATAGGTGTTTTTAAAGACATTTTCTTTGGCAAAATTGCAAAAAAGGCATTTTTTTAATAGCCATGTATGTCCCACTGCTGGGCAAAAGTCCCCCTTTCAAAAAAAGGCATAGTTTAGATTTTAAAAAAATACTTTTTCTTGAAAACATACTCGATCGTTTGTTGACCATCAAAATATATTCGATCGCACGTAGCGTCACTAACGTCAGTGTTGCCAATTGCCATATAATTGAATAAATAAAAAAATCCCAAAAGTACCGAAAATCCCGGTTCTTGTATTTCAATTCCCGGTTCTTGTACAGCTATAAAAGAACCGGGAATTCCCGGGATTTTCGGTACCGGGATTTCCCGGTTCTATACCCTACAACAGTGTCATTTTTTTAACTGACTTTTGTTGCGATTCTGCGGTCTTGTGCTACTGCACCGAGCCGATGTGGGTTCGGAAGGCTCTCACCGCCAAGACAATGTATCATCATATCAACCCATAATCATCCCACTGCTGGGATACGGGTCTCCCTTCAAGCGAAGGCGATTAGAGCGTACTCTGCCACGCTGCTCCAATGCGGACTGGCAGAGGCCGGTGTTTTCAAACCGCCCTAAGGCCGACTTGACTTAACGACTGTCTATCGACAACAGCCGGGACCGACGGCTTAACGTGCCCTCCGAAGCACGAAGCTCGAGAAAACGAAACCCATCCAAACGCTGGCTAGGGTCGACGTCTCTGTCACGGAAGTATCTTAGTTCCCCCCCCCGCCCATCTAGGCGGATAAGGTGGTAGTTAGAGAGAGTTTTAGGCGGTATACCCTAAGTGGCATAGTGGGGGAGTCCGACATACCCCTACCGCTTCCCCAAGCGGCGGGGCATGTATATCACAAAAAAGAGGGTCGACGTCTCTAAACTTGCGTGTGCGACACACAGCGACGCCATCGAGCTCCTCAATGTAGCTTGTCCCAATATCCGCTATATCTCCAACACCATGCCACACAAAACGTATGAGGATGCCAAAAGTGTATTAAAAATATACTTTTGATTTTCCGGTTTTAGTTAAAAACTTTATAGATTATTATCGATATAATAACATAACTTTACTGATGCAATCTCGTATACAGTGCCACAAACTTATCTGTGCCGATGGCGGCGGCGCTAGTATCGAAGCTATTTAAGGTAATTGTCAAGATGTTCGAGGCGTACTCATTAGTTCTAGTTTTGGCCACCGGCATAGATAACTTTGTAGCACTATATTTATAAAGACATATTATTTAACATATTTGTTTTAGTACGCTTCCGTTTTTATTTGCGATTTATGTCTTTTTTTTAATCTGTGACAGATTGCGTAGGTTATGATCACAGAAATTCGCTAAAAACTTAATGAGAACCATGTCATGTAAGTAAAACGTCAAAGAACCACTAATCACAGCGCATTTCTTTTGTGTAGTAGAACCTAACTAATTAATAAGTAAGTTATTTTTAAGCCATTAATTTAAGAGAGGTAGGGCACAGCTGTTTAATCCTCTCAAATCCGAGCAGCCCGTCTGGGGAAGGACCTCCACCTTACAGAAGATCGTAGCCAAATAGCATTGGTCTCGGCCATGTTGTGTTCCTACGGTGAGTAAGGTCTCCAGAGCTCCACTTGGGGCGGATGGGAGGCAACGCGTGAGTGATACCCCCGGTATTGCTTACGTCTATAGGCTACGGTGACGGCTTACCATCAGGCCGACCGTATGCTTGTTTGCCACCTGTATGGTATAAAAAAATAAATAATAATAATAGGCTTTTTGTCCAAAAGTCTTCTATAGAAATCGATTTTCGCACAAGTCATCTTGGATATTGGTAAATTTGGTATCAATGCATTCAGTATGATCAAATACTATAGACGAGTAATACGCACAGCTCTTGATGTTTCTCATACAATGACTTGGCAACCTCCGTTCACATCATGCCCCTAGGGGCGCTATAACATTTTGCATACAAAAGTTTTGAAATCGTTCACCTCATGTCGCCCTCATGCCGTAGGGGCGCTAGTCGCGTCTTGCCCGAATTCTTCCGAAGCTGTGCGTATTAGTCTTCTATAGTATTTGGTATGATGTACTGAACACAAATAAATGAGATGACAAGCGCGAAAATGGTGGGGGTAATAACTGTGTGTAACGTCATAATCATATAATAATAATAAATAAATAAATATATAGGGACAATTCATACAGATTGAGCTAGACCCAAAGTAAGTTCGAAACTTGTGTTATGGGATACTAACTCAACGATATTATATTTTATAACAAATACATATATAGATAAACATCCAAGACCCGAGGCCAATCAGAAAAAGTTCGTTTTTCATCATGACCCGACCGGGGATCGAACCCGGGACCTCCTGGGTGGCGGTTTGGCTTGGTAACCATTACGCCACGGAGGCCACGCCAGACCGCCACCCTGGAGGTCCCGGGTCCCGGGACTCGCCGCGCAGTGTCGACGCACAAGCGACTGCTGGTCCGGCGACCAATAGGAGGAGCACTTCTTCAAATGGGAGTATTCGCATTGCGAGCAACAGTCGTAACGACCGTATGTCGCTCACAAAAATGGCTTCCAATCTTGTTAAATTAGTAGTTGTATAATACCACCAAAAACATTTTCATGTAAAATTTTGCCAAGACGAGACCATATGACTCGCACTGTCAAAAAGTTATCAGAGCTCATGTAGAGCCAAGCTTCTAACTCTACACGCCCTATCTCTACAAGGCCTCACTTCACAAACTCTACATCTTAATCAAAATATGTGTCTTTGCCGTTTCGTTACATAATACAAGAACTAATGTATAACAGAAAAGTATGATGATGAATAGATTAAAAAATTTTCACCTTACGCCTATGTGAATGTAGCGAAATGGCCAAGTCACATATTTTGATTAAGGTGTAGTGTAGAGTTTGTGAAGTTAGGCTTTGTAGAGGTAGGGCGTGTAGAGTTAGAAGCTTGGCTCTACATGAGATCTGATAACTTTTTGACAGTGCGAGTCATATGGTCTCGTCTTGGCAACATTTTGCATGAAAATGTTTTTGGTGGAATTTCATTTCTTTTTGTAAGTTGCTTATTTTTCTTTTGGGGTGAAGTTTCAAGTTTTATGATATTTTTGTTGTTTGTGTACTAATATTAGCACCCAATTTTATTTAGTTGGTTTAGTTTTAATTAATTTTATTGAATTTCATATTATTTAATTATGTATTTTACCAATAAATACCAATTGTAATATATTAGCATACATACCAAATTTCAGCTTTCTAAGATATTAGGAAGCGGAAATCTCATACAAACTTCCATCCCCTAAGTTAAAGGGTTGTGGGATGAAAGTTCCAAGATTTATAATTTTTTTGTTGTCTTTGTAGTAATATTAGCTGTGAAGTTAGGCTTTGTAGAGGTAGGGCGTGTAGAGTTAGAAGCTTGGCTCTACATGAGATCTGATAACTTTTTGACAGTGCGAGTCATATGGTCTCGTCTTGGCAACATTTTGCATGAAAATGTTTTTGGTGGAATTTCATTTCTTTTTGTAAGTTGCTTATTTTTCTTTTGGGGTGAAGTTTCAAGTTTTATGAAATTTTTGTTGTTTGTGTACTAATATTAGCACCCAATTTTATTTAGTTGGTTTAGTTTTAATTAATTTTATTGAATTTCACATTATTTAATTATGTATTTTACCAATAAATACCAATTGTAATATATTAGCATACATACCAAATTTCAGCTTTCTAAGATATTAGGAAGCGGAAATCTCGTACAAACTTCCATCCCCTAAGTTAAAGGGTTGTGGGATGAAAGTTCCAAGATTTATAATTTTTTTGTTGTCTTTGTAGTAATATTAGCTTTCATACCAAATTTTTGCATTCTAGGGCTTCAGGAAGTACCTTAAGAATTTTAATGATCAGTGAGTCAGTGAGTGAATCAGTGACGAAATGTGTGTGGTTTTTAGACATTAATAAAATCTAAAGTATAATAGCCACGACATTCAAATTTTGAATGTTTAATTTCTGTACTGATGTCATTATATCTTGAATTTTTTAACTATTTAGCATCATCCAAACTAAAGTTATGAGAGTTCAAAAAAACGACGAAACGTTTCGAGAAAAGGAAGGTAGTGCCCTTGCGCTCCGCTTGGCTCGTCTTGGGCCGTGCCCCCAGATTACTTGTAAAATGTAAACAAGTGCTCTAACATCGTATGTCGCGATATCTTTAGAGGGCATCTCCAAATTAGATCAGTAGATAACGTACGGGTTTATGATCAATGTATATTGGTAATTAAAATTATTTTTAAACGCCTTTATTATATCTTTAAGCTAAGGCCATACTTTTGTGGATGTTGCATATAGCAGATATTAAATAATAGACATTGTGTTTGTCGGTACGTAGTAATATGATGCTTTTTGATAGAAAGACATAATATATTTTATAAAAAATAAAATTTAACCGAGGTCTTTCCTTTAGACTATATTATGGGACATTTACGAAGTAGCAGTGTTCGTCATGTGTAACGACTCTTATTTTGCTACGTTTACGGAAAGGAATCCGAATAGACACTGTTTTGGATCTCGGAGTTTGGTTGGACGGTAAATTAAGATTTAATGTCCATGTCGATAAGGCTTGTTCCAAAGCATTTAAAAATCTAGGCTTTGTTATTAGGAATTGCAAAGATTTTAAGTCCCCAAAAACTAAAATCCTATTATTTAATGCGATAGTCCGTAGTGGTTTGGAAGTTTGGAGTACTGCAGTGTGGTCTGGAATCCATTCTATGACGTGTATAGGAAGAGGCTAGAGAGAGTGCAGAAAAGATTTCTATGGCACCTTGCATATTCTTGTAATCTGGGCAAAAGTGTTCTGAAATACGACGATAGATTAAAATACTTTGAGATTGTATCTCTATTGAATCGAAGACGCATGCACGATTTGCTTTTTTTGTATAAACTTTCGAATGACGTCCTCGACGCACCGGATCTGCTGCATGGTCTTAAATTTTCGGCACCGTCCATACTCCCACGACCTTCGCGATTTAAGCTTCTAGTGGCCGAGTCTAGCAAGTCGAATCTTGGTCAACACGCGCCTTTGAATAGACTTATTAGAGAACTGAACGGCATGCCCAAGACCTTCGATTTTGACCTATTCGTGGACGGCATTCGTAGGTTTAAGAAGATATTGCATGCTTATTTTACTGCTTCCCCTTTGTGATTGTGATATTGTGATTTTTTTTATTTTTAAATGCTATTTTATTTTTATTTTTATACTAAATGCGTAATTAAATTTTTCTAATTGTAATTTTTCTTGATTTTATATCCATATTATTTATTGTTGTTGCTTTACAAACGCATGCAGTCTTCACCTGTAAATGTATTAACATTAAGCTAGAAATGTATATCGACGTATTCAATTTAATGTAATAGTGTTTTTTATGTTGGTGATCAATAAATAAATAAATAAATAAATAAATAAATAAATAGAAGTCATCGCAATGGGAACAGGATATGCGCACCAAAATTTTAAACTGCACACGCTGGTAGTAGCTTCTTTGGAACTTAAGTCATTGCCCATAAACACATATAAAAAACAATTAGCAGCTTTACTTGTGGATAAAGGCTAATAAACAGTCCAGGAATTTCTAGCTGATAAATCCCTGATATAATTTTGACATGTCTTTCTATATTAAGTATTTGTGTGTTCTGTGTAATATTTTTTATGTTAAAACTTATTGCCAATAATTTTCTTTGTATTTAATCTGCTTGATTTGTTTTGCTGTTGCTTTTGTATTTTGCTATTTATCTACAGCATTATTTGTATACCTTAACTAAGGTGGAAATGTACTGAGACTATTTTATTTGACAACCTTGACATTATTGTATACCTAGGTTTCACAAATAAAACATTCTATTCTATTCTACAAAAGGGGCATAAAAAGAGTTTTACAGGGTCGGCAACGCGCGACTGATACTCCCGGTGTTGCAAGCGTCCACAGGGCGGGCCGCAAGCTTGTTTACTACCTTAGTGGTATACATAAAATACGAAATACAAAAAGGAGTACTAATAATTTAGATAATATTGCCTTATTTTATTATAGTGAGAGGAATTCATTACTGCATGTCGGGCTCCCCCTCTAAGCTACTTAGGGTATACCGACTAAAACCAAATACTATAGAAACTCTACCGAGTTAGTACGCACAGCTTCGGAAGAATTCGGGCAAGACGCGCGACACTAGCGCTACTATAGAAATAGGGCGGCATGAGGTGAACGATATCAAAACTTTTGTGCGTTTTGTATGCAAAATGTTAACGCGACACTAGCGCCCCTAGCGGCATGAGGTGAACAGGAGGTTGTCAAGTCATTGTATGAGAAACGTCAAGAGCTGTGCGTATTATATTTCTATAGTATTTGCTAAAACTCTCACTCACTACCACCTTATCCGCCTAGATGGGCGAGGCCACAGGAACTAAGATACTTCCGTGAGCCCGCCGGCGGTTGTCCGAAGACACTTCCTCATGGGCTCGGCACTATTGGCGACGCGCGCAGTTGGAATTGACGCGCCCGCTCCGTTCGGGGTAGATAATATTGCCCAAAGAGTCCCTATTGGTGCCAATCGCCAACAGTGGACAGCACCGGCGGGGTTGGGGAAGTATCGTCAGTTCCCGTGGCCCCGCCACCTATATGGCGGAAGAGGGGGTAGTCAGTCAGGTTTTTAGACAGTTTTTTTTAAATGTAAGAGGTTACGGCTTGTGGCGCCATCTATTAGCATATACAGCGCCCTCTGTAGTAGAAAAAATATTTTTCCATTGGAACGATATACTTTCACGGAATAAAAAGTATGTTGGGCTCTGTACCCCTAACAATATGTATGCAAATTTTCATAATGATCGACTGCTTAGTCAAGCCGTGAAGGAATAACAAACAAACAAACTCACTTTCTCATCTATAATATTATAGTAAGGATAGGGATATAGGTAATTAGGCACCTACCCACCTACATATGAAACAAATTATGCTTCTGTCTGACGTCTGATATCATCCACAGAAGTATGATTCAAGCTTAAAGTAAAAAGATGGTCGATTGACATTACATATACATATATATTTATTATATATTACATTATACATATATTTATTCATTTGTATTGATTTAATCCGAGAAGACGATGGTGTCGTTGAGCGTGTAAGTACTCAATGCTTATACAAGTGAAGCAACTTCGACCCCTGTCTGTAATTATATGGGTTTAGAAATCTTGAACCTCCGTTCCGACATAGATGTTTGTTTTTATCGGTGACAGTTGCAATTGGGACAGGCCCAACACACATTCCCACCGCTGTGTCTCCTGTGTGGCCAGGATCAACAACGGCGACCTCAGATTGACAATAAGCAAAGAAGCTTATTGACGTCCCGGGCGAGAAAACTACAGCTGTCTTAGAACTCACAACGAATTTAATCAGAAAGAGTGGACGGATTAAATAAGAGAGGTGCCACAGCGGATAATCCGCTCAAATCGGAGCAGCCCGTGTGGGGAAGCACCTCCAACTTTCAGAAGATCGTAGCCAAATGGCATTGGTCTCGGCCATGGTGTTTTCCTACGGTGAGAAAGGTCTCCAGAGCTCCACTTGGGGGGGTTGGGAGGGTTGGCAACAAGTGAGTGATACTCCCGGTATTGCAAGCGTCTATAGGCTACGGTGACTATCATCAGGCCCGCCGTATGCTTGTTTCCCACCTTTGTGGTAAAAAAAGACGGAGTCGGAAGTATTGAAAGGACTTCGCGCCTTCGCGGCAATAAAAATAACTATTGTTTTAAAACAAAGAAATCGAACGAAGTGTGAGTTTTATTTAGACCATAATAATGACTTTTGTTAGTAAAAAAACTAATCATATTTCTGTATGGATTTGGTCAGCCAATAATAGAATTAAAAATTATTTTTCACTCATCAAAACAATGGAAAATAGAGTGGTTAAGATAAGAAAACCATTTTAAGATATCAAAGGCGGGGAACATTAAAACTTTAGGTATTGCTAACTTGATCAAATTGGCAGAATTAATAGATTTTTGCTTTGTTTAAAACTGTATAGGTTATTTACGCAACAGTAGCGCCGCTTCGCAATTAGTGGCGCGCGTCGACAACTATTTGCGGACATGTGAAATAATAAACATCATATCAAATCAAGGGTTGATAATCGACCCATAATCATCCCACTGCAGGGATACGGGTCTCCTATCAATCCAAGGTGATTAGAGCGTACTCTGCCACGCTCTGCTGCTGCTCCAATGCCATCGACAGCCGGGACCGACGGGCCTGTGTGCTCCGTAGCACGGAGAAGCTAGAGATAAAGAAAACCAATCAAACTAGGGACGAGAGCTTGCCTTGCATGTCGTTTCAGAGTGCAAATCTACGCTAAATGTGCTTGTGTGCGTGCCAAAATAATTTCTGCAAAGTGAAGTTTCTGCCATCCGCTGTTATCTATCTATATATATAAAAATGAAACCCGTTTTCCGTTGTCACGACATAACATGAAAACGGCTTGACCGATTTGGCTGATTTTTTTTTGTAGTTTTCTAATACTCTGTACAAGGTTCTTACGGAAAAAAATATTAAGAAAATCTCTCAGAAAGATTGAAAAAAAACGAAACAGTACACGAGCGAAGCCGGGCCGGGCAGCTAGTTCACTGACATAAGTTCTACCATAAGGCCCAGAACAGACCTATACTCGTAACAAACACCGTACTAATTCGATTCAAATTCAATCGCCGTCTCACTCATACAAAATAGGGATTGAACAGGACAGTGTGTTTGAATCGAATTAGAATTGGATTTACGTGAATTGCCCCCCAGAACCTTTTTAGAATCGATTTGAAACGCATTACAAACTATTTTAAGAGAGGTAGGGTACAGCGGATAATCCGCTCAAATCGGAGCAGCCCGTTTGGGGAAGGACCTCCACCTTACAAAAGATCGTAGCCAAATAGCATTGGTCACGGCCATGTTGTGTTCCTACGGTGAGTAAGGTCTCCAGAGCTCCACTTGGGAGGGTTGGGAGAGTTGGCAACGCGTGAGTGATACCCCCGGTATTGCAAGCGTCTATAGGCTACGGTGATGATTACCATCAGGCCGTATGCTTGTTTGTCAACTTTGTAGTATAAAAAAAATCATTGTGTGGTCCGTCAAAGGAGCCTATGACAGAAACTCAAATGCAACTCTAAAGTAACCAGAAGTTGCAATTTCGTTGCATTTGGGTTTCACCGCCTGTTCAGATACTACCCAATACTTTTTATACCTCGATGTCGTCGGCGGCCTACAGCGCATGCGTCACGCACGTCGTATACTATACTACGTCACGATGTGGTCATGATTGTCACGAAAGCTAATTAACTAAACACTAAACAATTTGTATGAATACAAAACTTATTTTTACAAAATAATACTATAGTTATTTCCTGGTGTTAATTAAAATATTAATTGTGTCTTTGGAATAAGTAATACAAGTATTTTTATTACCGTAGACTGTTGGGAAGAAAAATACATTTTGTTATTTAAAATGTGCCCAGCCTTTTTTTTATAAATCAAAAACTTATGCTACATACATGGACCATGGAAAGGGTGTCGCAAATTTTTGGTGGACCACCTTAATAATATTAATGAAATAATATTTTATACAATCTTGAACAATATTTAGACTACTAACTGAAATTAAATCCTAATTTAAACTAGCTAGGTACTTTTATTTATTACTAGCATTTTTGCCCGCGACTTCGTCCGCGTGAAGTTCTGGGCCCGTTCCCGTGGGAACCACATTGAATTTTTCGGAAAAGCTATAGCCTATGTCACTCCCTGATAATGTAGCTTTCTACTGGTGAAATAATTTTTGAAATCGGTCTAGTAGTTTCGGAACCTATTCAATTCAAACAAACAAACAAACAATCAAATCTTTCCTCTTTATAATATTAGTATAGAAGTATAGATAATTACTTATTACCTAGTTCTATTTTTAATTTAGTTTTGTGTTTTAGAATTAGACTTACAGCCAGTTTATGAAACGCATTTTTTAAGTTAATGACACATTAAATTATAGGCTGTCACTGTCAAACTAAAGAAGAGAAAAGAGATAGCTTGAGACTTAATGTGGAATTAAAATTAAAATTCGTTTCAGAAACTGACACAGTCAACCAAAGAACACATTCAAGACACTCCTTGAAATCCAATATGAAAATTCATGTACGTGACATTAGCGTCATCTATCGTGAGAACTAAATACTAAAATCAGCTCGTCAAAAAAAGCTTACATCATTGTGTAAAGTTGCTGCTTTGAAAGAATAGATGGCAGCACTTATTTAATTTATGTATTGTCTCGTGTTATAGGTACATTACGTGATTTTACCTTGTAGACAAATTCATACTAATATTATAAATGCGAAAGTAGCTCTGTCTCTCTGTCTGTCTGTCTGTTACCTTTTCACGTTCAAAAAAAGCGACGGCTGCCGTCACGTCAACATTGCAGTCCGTAAAAAATATTTAAAAAAATCATAGATGTGAATATTGTAAACAATTTAGTGTATACTTTAAAGATCTACATGTAATAAATAAGTGACAATAAAGTGCATTAATTAAAACTATCGATTAATTGTACTAATGTGATTTTTAAAATTCAAAACTATAATCATCAACAGTGTTAAAATTTACATATCAAACCTTCTTAAAATCAACAAACAACAGAAAGTGACGTGAAAACAAATAAACTTTAAGCTTAAAAGTAATTAAAACCCGTGATTAAAACAGTGCAATATCGAAATTTTATAATTTGAGGAGACACCCACTAATTTATAAAATATAAAAAAGAGACGTTACATTAAATCGAACGTTACTTCAAAACCTGGTTAGTTCAACTAATATGAATATACTTTCTCTAAATGCTACGCATTACTTCCCTAATTGTACCCCCTCACTTCTAGACCTTATCATGGTTAGTTCTCTCGATCATGTTGCGAAGCATGGCCAACTAAGTGCGGATGCCTTTTCATACCACGATCTAGTTTACCTCTCCTATAAAATTCGTCCTCCAAAATTTAAACCCAAAATCCTCATGCAGCGCAACTTTGGTGGACTGGATATTGAACAATTGCGCCGTGACGCCCTTAAACTTAACTGGACAAGCATCGATGATGCCGACACTGTAGATGAGAAAGTTCGTTTATTTAATCGTTTCTTAATTGAGCTTTACGATACTCATGCACCTGTGCGACCGGTAAAACTTAAGCATCTTCCTGCTCCTTGGCTAACTGATGATATCAGGCTTCTCCGGGAAAAAAAGAATCGTGCTAAAGCTCGTCATAAAGCCGATCCATCGGACATGGTCAAGCGGGACAAATACCATAGGGCCAGAAATCACTGCAATAAGGTGTGTAGGGATGCACAGCGACGCCACATTCATCAATCTGTAGAGAATGAGGACCAAGCTAAAGTTTGGAAATTTCTTAGATCAATGGGAGTGGGTAAATCTCGAAATTCCTGTGCTTCAAATATAGATCTTAACTCTCTAAATAGTCACTTCTCCTCTTGCACATTTCTTGACAATAAAGTCAAATCTGATACATTGATTAATCTTTCTTCGATGCCTCCTCCCAACCACTCACCGTTTACCTTCAAATCATTCGCTGATTGTGATGTTAAGAGAAGTATATTGTCCATCACGTCGAATGCCGTTGGAGGTGATTGTATTAGTCGTAATATGATCATTCCTCTCTTAGACCTACTCGTTCCCGTCCTGACTAAAATCCTTAACTTTTCTATTTCGACTGGATCCTTTCCCGAATGCTGGAAACAAGCTCACATTATCCCATTACCCAAAAAAATGCATCCTTCTGTTCTCAGTGACTATCGTCCCATATCTATACTTCCTTTTCTTTCCAAAGTTTTGGAACGACTAGTTCACTGGCAACTGAATAGTTTTCTTAATTCTAACGATATCCATAACCCATTCCAATCCGGTTTCCGACCTGGTCATAGTACGACTACTGCTTTAGTCAAGATTACCGACGATATTAGGCGTGGTATGGAACATCAAAAGCTGACTCTGTTAACCCTGCTTGATTTTAGCAATGCTTTCAATTCGGTTGATTTTGATATTATGCTAGGAGTTCTTTCTTCTCTTAACATATCTCCGACAGTGCATGATTGGTTTCATAATTACCTGTACGGGCGTCGGCAATGTGTCAAAATTGATCACCAAACTTCTTCTTGGTGTGATACAACCGCTGGCGTGCCGCAGGGTGGTGTGCTGTCTCCTCTACTCTTCGCTGTCTTTATTTCTTCTATCACACGTTCACTTTCTTCTTCCTATCACCTTTATGCAGATGATTTGCAAATTTATTGTCAGGCTCCTTTAAATGATATTGCATTTGCTGTGGCTCAAACTAACGAAGACTTAAATAAAATATCATTCTGGAGTAAATCCTATGGATTAAAAGTTAACCCAGCCAAGTCGCAGACTATCATTATAGGCAGTCCATCTTTTATCTCAAGGCTAGATTATCAGCGTATCCCGCCGGTTATGCTTGATGGCATCTGCATCCCCTTTAGTAATTCGGTTAAAAACCTTGGTATTATTATTGATTCCACAATGTCATGGAAAGCACAGGTGGCCGAGGTTAGCAGGAAGATATTTGTCGCTTCTGCGTCTCTTCGTAAATTAAGAAACTTCCTACCCACTGCCACCAAAGTTGCTCTTGCTCAATCCCTCCTTCTTCCCATCCTTGACTATGCCGACATAACGTATTCAGACCTTAACTATGAGTTGCTATGTAAATTAGATCGCTTGCAAAATTTTTGTATCAGATTCATTTTTGGATTACGTAAATTTGATCACGTATCTGAGTACCGAACTCAACTAAAATGGCTGTCTATTCGTCAACGTAGGGACTTACATATTTTAACCTTCCTATATACTATTCTCTATAGTCCTCAAGCTCCTTCCTATCTCAAAGAAAACTTTACTTTCACATCTTCTTCTCATGCTTTATCTCTTCGTTCCTCGGAAACCCTCACTCTTCTCATTCCTGTCCACTCTTCTAAATTCCTTGACCTATCTTTTACTATACAGGCCATCAGACTGTGGAATAATCTTCCTGTAGCTATCAGAACTTCCAAATCTATTTTAATTTTTAAAAAACTTGTAAAAAACCATTTTCTTTCACAGTAAGCGAATGTTTTCTTCCTTTTCTTTAAGACCTACTACGACATTACTTTATTTATTTATCATATGTTTATGATATATATATATATGTATATATGTGTAGGTATGTGTATGTATTTATGTATATAAATTATATTTATATTATGTATGAGATATATATATGTATGTTTGTATGATTTGTGTATTCTTATGTAAGTATTATTATTCAAAATTAGTTCAGTTTTATTGATTTATGTACTTATTACGTTGCAAATTTTGTTAATAAGATTCTTGTTTTGCTTGCCCTGCCCGTTTCTTTCTTTAATTCGTTACCCTAAGGTTGCCTTGAAAAGATTGCTTTTAGCAATAAGGCCGCCTTGTTGCTAATACACTAGTATGTAAGATTTAAATGTAACTTTTCTTTGTACTGTTGGATGTGTATTACAAATAAAGTATATTCTATCTATCTATCTAAATCGACTCTTTAAATAGTATAGATAACTTTCGTCAGTGCACTTCAATAGATCTTTGGCTCAGCGGTAGAACACGATGTCCATAAAGCTTGTTAGCTAGACACCAAGGTTCAAGCCCCGGCAGAGGACGAAGCACAAAATAGTTAAAATATAATTTTTTTAATATTACTTTTTTTTTTTTTATATATTTGAGACTATTTTATAAAGAAATAAAAATAAAATAAAATTAATATGGAGCAATCTCCAGACAATGTTACCAAAAGAAGATTTTATAAATCTAAATCTTTTGTCGATTTAACTAGTCAAATTTCTGAATACGACTTTTCCAACTCGACACAAATGGATATGACTATAAAAAGCTCACGAGAGGCAACAATGAACGAAAGTCGAATTATTGGTTTAAAAATGCAAGTCGAGGAATTAACTATGGAGCTTGAGTCGGCTCATCAGGAAATAGAAAACTTGAATACTGAGAATCTTAATCTAAAGCAGGAACTAAAGAAAACACATCGCACTATCAATGTTCTAAAAAAAATTTCGTCAACCCCAACTAGAACTACACCAAAACGCATGCGAAATAGTCAGCAGCATAGCAACTTAAATGTATGTACATCCTCTCCAAAACAGCATTCTGACACATCTTTCATCGACCAAAATCATGTCATAGATGCTTCACTTATCACACAAAACATATCCACTCAAAAAGGGACAGCGGAATGTACTACACCAACTAATATCGAAAACCAAATATCACGAAATCCTAAAGTGATCGACAAAAACAAGTTCAACCTCCAACCCACACCACCACAGACACACACCAGCTCGAACAAAAATCAAAACATACTCATTATAGGAGACCAACAGATTGCAGGTTTGGCGTCGTTACTTATTAAACATCGAAGAAACAAGTGGAACGATACTTATAACATAACCTCACTTGTCAAGCCAGGCGCTGATAGTACAGCTGTCCTTAAATCGGATTGCTATAATAAACTTGGCAGGGGTGATATATTGCTCTTAGCTATAGGTGCAAATGACAAAAACCCTACAAAACTTCTGTCTAATTTAAGTATTTTTCTATCCAATATTCCCCAAAATGTGCAAATTTATATACTCCAGATAACTAAATGTCTTCATCTTAATACCAGTTTACTCAATTCACATATACGTATTTTATCCAATAACTATGAAAACTGTAGTTTCATAAATCTAGATGACAACTACCATTTAAAGCGAATGTCAATTACTAAACAATATTGCCATAAAATTAATTTGACCATTGATTGTGCAAAGTATACAGATACCTATTTACTACCAGGTAAACTTCGACAGCATATTTGTAGGCGGACACCATACCCAAAAGGAACAATACCATATCTGTTTAGCAAAATTGCTGCAAAAAAGACAAAAATAATAAATAATGGACATGAAACGGCACAACCACATAATGAACATAGTAGTACAACTAAAACACTTATAAAAAAGGGAACAATCCCATATTACTTTAAAAGAAACAACGTTATAACAGACAACAATAGGGACTCATTTTTTCGTAACTAGCGATTCGTCAAAGCCAGCTTCAAAACCAGCTTCAAATAAGACGGACGACAATTTATTTTTTATTTTTCACCAAAATATTGCTAGCATTCTAAAGAAACAAAATGAACTACAGGTAGTGTTACAAGAGTATACTAATAAAAAGCAATGTATGGATGTGATTTGTCTAAGCGAAACGTTTCTCAAAAGAGGATTAGAAATAAATGTTGCAATTGATAATTACAATCTAGCTACCTCTTGGTCGCGAGAAAATGAAAAAAGAGGAGGTACTTGTATACTGGTAAAAAAGGGTCTGAGCTTTGGTAGATTGTTGGTTGCCGACGAATTATCAGTGGCTTATGACTTTGAATGCTGTGGTATAGAATTAAAAAATGAAAATATAATTATTATATGCATTTATAGAACTCCTAATTCAAATATTACAATATTTTTTCAAAATCTTGACATATTGTTAACCAAATTAATTAAAAAAAAGAGCAAAATAGTAATATGTGGTGATTGGAATATTAATACATTAAAAACAGATAAAAATACACAAACACTCAAAAGCATACTATTAAACTTTAATATAAATATAAATATATTCTCGGCAACTAGGAAGACTGCCTGCATTGACCTATTTGCATCAAATATACCTGAAGCTATAGGGCTTACCGACGAATTAGCACTCTCAGATCACAACACAGGGCAAATTTTGTCATTCAAAGTTAACAATCGGAATAGCATAGGCACTTGGTATGAATATAGAAGAGACTTTCACAAGGATAACATGCATAAATTTCATAATTGCATAAATAGTTTATCCTTTTTGGAAGTAATGAACAAATCTGAAGTCAATGCTGCCTTTAACGAATTTCACGATCTCGTATTACTATTTTTTGATTTATGTTTTCCCGTAATTAACGCTAAAATCAGTACGAAAAATAAATCTATGCCATGGATCACAAAAGGCATTCGGAAAAGCTGTTATAAAAAGCGTAAATTATATTACAACTATGTAACTTCAGGGATCAGAAACAAAAAAACACATAAAAACATATACACTAAATACTCAAAGATGCTACATAAATGTATTAACAGAGCTCAAAAAATAAACCATAATAAATACTTATCGGCATCAAAAAACAAGTGCAAAGCTTCCTGGACAATTGTTAAAAGAAACACTAATACTAATACTGTTAAAAGCGCAATATCCCAAATACATAATGATGGAAAAATATTAAATAACATTCATGACATTGCGGAAGTATTTAATAATAAATTCACCGACATCTGTAATATAAGTAATCAATCTATTGACATTAATTCAAGTAATTTCAATTTATGTAGTAGCATATTTCTGACACCCGTTACTGAAGAGGAAATATATCGCACCATAATGGGACTTAACAACACAAATTCAATTGGGTACGATAATATAAACACAAAAGTCCTTAAGATGTTTGCCCGCCAATTTGCTTTTCCTTTATGTCACATTATCAACCTTTCAATGGAGACTGGAGCTTTTCCGGATAGATTGAAGATCTCTCTCGTAAAACCTCTGTTTAAAAAAGGCGATAGTACTGAAGTTGGAAATTACAGACCTATTACCCTAATCCCTGTGTTAGCTAAAGTTTTTGAAAAAGTGATGGTTAAGAGACTCAATAGCTTCATTGAAAAACACAAAATAATCAAACCGGTACAGTTTGGGTTCCAAAAATGTAAGTCAACGACATTAGCTTGTTACTCCTTAGTTGGACATGTCGTTGAATATATTAATGACAGAGCACTAACAGTGGCCCTATTCTTAGACATGTCTAAAGCCTTCGATTTGGTTAATCATAAAATACTATTAAAAAAGATGGAAGGTTATGGAATTAGGGGAAAGGCGCTAGACTGGTTTGACAGCTACCTGAATGGAAGACAACAATGCACTGAACTCAGTAAAATTGTTGAGCAGCAAAAAATTACTGTCCGTTCCGAACTTAAAAACAATAATTATGGCGTACCTCAGGGAAGTATTCTTGGTCCACTATTGTTTCTTCTATATATAAACGACTTGCCGGATTATATTGACCAAAAGTGCATATTGTTTGCTGATGATTGCACACTTTTATTCAAATGTAACGATGCTAATACATTAGAGCTTGAGATTAATCGAACTTTAAGCAGTGTCCTGAAATGGCTTGAGGTTAATAATTTGCAAGTTAACTTAGCAAAAACAAAAGCCATTCATTTTAAAACCTACTCTAGCCCTGGTTTGACATTGAATATAAGTAGCAATGGACAAAAAATAGACCTAGTTCATTCGACAACATTTCTGGGTATAACACTTGATGAGAATCTGAATTGGAAGAACCACGTAGATAATGCATGTAAAAAAATTAACAGATTTGTATTTGCACTATATAGACTTCGCCAAATTGCATCTTTCCAGACGGCGCTTAACGCCTATCTTGGATATGTCGCCTCTGTGTTGCGCTATGGCTTGATAATCTGGGGCAATTCATGTGAAATTGAAAGAGTGTTTAAAGCACAAAAACAATGTTTCCTATATGGCGCCTAAACTTTTTAATAAACTACCGCCGACTATTGTTCAGCTACCATTGCGAAATTTTAAAAAGCAATTGATGGAATGGCTGCTCTCTAATTCTTTTTACAGCGTCACTGAATTTTTGAGTTATAAGTTTTAATATTAATTACAATATGTTCCGACATTTCCGACATCTTAATGTAATCAATGTGTGTTCTGATGCTAATTTCTATTGTTTTAATTTTGAATTCTTAGCTGACATTACTTTTTTTTTATTTTATTTTTTGTTTTTGTTTTTTTATTATTGTGCTTGACATAGTAATAAATATTTATCAAGAGTCCATTGTGAGATACTGTACCTACGCCAATTTAAATTTGAATATTTTGCATGCCTACATTTTTATTAAGGCAAATTATACTGCTGCCAACCATATTGTACTACACTTGGCAAACACAAACAAACACCATGTATAATTTTAGCAAATAAACATTTCATTTCATTTCATTTCATTTCATTTCATTTCATTTCATTTCATTTCATTTCATTTCATTTCATTTCACGTTAAAACCGCTGAACTGATTTTGATGAAATTTGGTATGAAGATAGTTTAAGATCCGAGGAAGAACATAGGATAGTTTTTAAAAGAAAAAAAAGGGTAAAAAGTATTTTTCTACTATAGAGGGCGCTGTATGATGGGCTATCGGCCAACAGATGGCGCCGCAATTCTCGCTATAGGTTGTTTCGTTGTAAAAGGGCTAATAAGTAACAGATGGCGCCACAAGTCAGCTATATAGGTGACTAACAAAAAAATCGTGCATCTTTTTTTTTGGAAATCTGCCCCCCAACCCCTTAAAAGAGGGAGTGAAATTTTATATGGGACTTTTTTGCAGTTTTCAAGGTAGGAGGCAAGGGAAATCAACACGATTAAACGACGCGTTAAATTCGGGGTAGCACACCCCGAATTTAACGCGAGCGAAGCCGCGGCCAAAAGCTGGTAGTATTATAATAGCGAAAGTTGTGTGTATGTGTTTTACTTCTTCACGCTCAAATGGCTGGGCCAATATTTATCATATTTGGTATGTAGGTAGGTAGCTGATACCTTGGATTAACACATAGGGTACTTTTTATCCCAAAAATACGCGATTCCCGTACAATTTGGTCAAAAGTCTGATAGTCAATTGTGTTTTATAAAGTGGCGCTGCTGTACATAAATCCACGTAAACGAAGTTGTACTGGTTTCTCTAGTAAAACATAAATATTGCTATCTATGATTCAAGACGCTTATTATTATTATTATAGGATGGGACCATAGATTTATTATATACTAGCGTAAGATTGGCAATGCAAAAGAGATAGATCATAGCATACACGTTGGTTAGAGCGAGATAGATAGGCGAGACCATTTTCCTATACACGCTATCGGACTGTATCGGCCTGACGTCAGTCGTGTTAAAAACAAATCCTACCAATTTTTACAAAATTTATGGTTTTTAGTGTATTTTTGATGTTATTTTGACCTGTGCAGTGCCTGGATGTAACTCAAACTAAAAGGAAAATTGCACACATGTACATTCCACGCACACTAGTGTATCTTGTTTTTGGTCTCGCCTTAATCAAACCAAAGCCGATCTATAGGTACGCTAGTATATACTAAATCTATGGATGGGACGCACTACAGGGCACGGGCCGTTAAGTTCAAGTCGCTAGTTGGACTCATTACACCCTATTCCCGTATGGATACGGTTGTTACTGTGGCCCCGATGGCCTCCCCCCAGAAAACCTTATACACCTTCTACACAACTCCGCTATGCGACCAGTGTCCAGGTCGCATAGTTTTCCTTTTTCGAGCCTATCGGCTTCAAATGTCTCCCACCTGAGCCTGCTGTAGTGTATGCACTCAGCCAGGAAGTGCTGGCTGGTCTCTAGTTCACCGCATTCAGGACAAGCGGGGTCTATGCTGTTGTCTATTAGGGATATATGTGCTTCAAAACGATGCCGTGGCATTAAAAGGGATTTTTCGATTAGATTTTGAAGGATGATCATGGGTGGCAGATCAGCATTTCAACAGTTGCAAACCATTTTAAATCTTTTTTTTTTCGTTTGGCAATCGGACTTCAGACGAAGATTCCATAATTATGGTATCAAGTATATTTATTGCCATCTTGTTTCATTTATACGTGGTAAAACGAGAAGCATCTAGTATTTTATACTAGGTGCTTTTCGTTTCAGCACGTACAAATGAAAGGAGACGGCGATAACCTGTGATCTGTCAAGTGTCACTGTGACTTTTATAATTGGTAAGTTTCTTTTTTACATTGTGGCAACTACTAATTCAACTTCAATGACTATATTAATATTTTCTGCCATTATCAAGTCTCAGAGTTTGAAAAATTTCACCTGTTATTTAATAACAGGTATTTGGACCTGTTAATTCTTGGGAACAGGAACAGGCATAACAGGTAATTAGATTTTACCTGTTATAACTCATCTCTAATTCCATTGTGCCATTTTCAAGTTATGCTTGTGTACGTAATTCAAAACAGCGTATTCATGCTATCTCGACTCAGTATACAGTCTCCGAGTCAAGCAAGACGCCCCGAAGACAGACGATAGCAAAATTTCTTCGGTGAAGGCGGATCTTGAAGTCGACACGATAATGCACTTTTAAAAGTTCTTGATCATAAACTGCCATCACTATGCACTTTTACCAATGTTTGCTTCACATTACACTATCAAATCAATACTATGAATCATACGTTGAAACACACAGAAATTAATTTTTTAATCACAAGCCCACGGGAACGCTATCTTAGTTGGCGCCAAAATCCATTTAAATCGAAAACATTCAGACCAATACCAAAATACACTGGGCGTCAAAAATAAGTAGTACAGTTTTAAAATTGCAATATCTCCTAAACTACAGAAACTAGACCTTTGAAATAAAAAAAGTTAAACGACCATTTCATTTCATTTAATACAAAACTTCATGCATAATATCGTCTTTTTATTTCAAAACTCTAACTTCTATAGTTTAAGAGTAATTGCAATTTTAAAACTGTACTACTTATTTTTGACGCCCAGTGTACAATTCATAATACTCATACGTTTGCCTTGTGGGCGATTCGAACCCCCGACCCTTGAGATCGTTGCTATTGCTAGCGACTCAACCACCAGGCCTGTCGAATATTCATTAAACTTTTCACCACTTTCATTTTTCACTTTTTTTGGAGTGGTAGAGCAATTATTACGAAATGGGCTGGCTCGACCGGAGAAGTACCACCCTCTCACAGAATATCGACGTGAAGCAGCAATGCGTTTCGTTCGGTGAGTGTGAGATCCGGAAGCCCAACTCCTTCCCTATCCCCTCTTTCCCCCTCCTTCTTTCCCTTCCCTTCCTCCAACCTCCTTGGTGGACAACGCATTGGTAGCGCCCCTGGTGTTACTGATGTCCATAGGCGGCGGTGACCGCTTTCCATCAGGTGGCCCGCTTGCTTGTTTGTCTACTGTATGACATAAAAAAAAAAAAAAACCTCTGACTCTTTTAATTTTTTATATTTATTTAATTCTTAGAATATTAATTTTATTTTGCATTGTTTTAAAATCTTTAAGTACTTTTAATGTTATGTTATAATGGCTAACGTTAAAAGAAGTTAACTGTTGAGTTTTTTGCGGCACTTCTTCTCAACAGGCCATTCTCGTCGGAAATAAAAAAAAATTACTAGGTCCTAATTTATTAATGAACTTCCTTTTAACACATGACTTAAGGTTACATAATTATGATCGTTTAAGCAAAGAAATAATGATCTAGTATTCAGTAAAAAAAAATAGATTATTGTAAGTAGTTAGAAAATTTTGCTTACTACATAAATTCATCCATATTCAACCAGACGCGCCCTTCGCACCGCGCCCCTAAACCTTTTTTTTCTACTGACGGATGGCTGCTACAAGAGAGGCGCATTTTACCGAGTATTTCTAAATTTAATGCCTTTTTTCACTGATACCAGACCATTATTTCCTTGCTTAAACGATCATATATGTAACCTATATAGTCATGTGTTAAAAGGAAGTTCATTAATAAATTAGGACCCTAGATGTATACAGATTTTCGTAATGATCGGCTGCTTAGTCAAGCCGTGAAGGAATAACAAACAAACAAACTCACTTTCTCATTTATAATATTAGTATGATGATTGATTATAATCCCTATATAAAAAGAGATTCTCATCCTGTTTATCAGACTGTTTGCCTGCTTCATGATATAAAAAACAAAAGTGTCAAAATGGTATACGACCGTAAATATCTCGTTTTAATTAACAGGTTCTAGTAAACGCGCTAACTATAATAAATAATTTAACCTTGACTTGTGGTAATGACAAGATAAAACATTGATTTTAACTAAGTATTCTCATTTAAATACAATACCAAATATACTGATAAGAGATTGCAAACCGGGCCCGGTGCATTTGAAAACATTTGAAACAATTTTCTACAAGTTGGGGCTTCCGTGCCGCAGTTTTCGTACCTGCCGGGCCCGGTATGGATGCCCGGGCCCGGTGCTCGCCTGTTGGCGCTTGTTCGCTTGTACAAATCGGCTCGGCGCGGCGCGGCGCGGCTCGTGATATCACGCGCCGTGTAAAGCACTCTGGCTATGGTAGGCAAGCCAAGATGTTAGACATACATAACTAACTATCATTTATATTTCTGAAAGTCGGAACCCTTTTTTGTACCGATTGTAAAGAAACTATTTATTTGTTTATTTTTATTATTATGGGGGCACCTCCTTCCTCCGTAATATGATTGATTACAGTACAAGAAGGTTTGTTTTTCTCCGTCGTTTGACAAATGGCAATCAGTGAAGGAAGACTGTTCAGTGGTTAGTAGTTGTAGAGATCATTGATGAGCTGCACAAAGCTATTTTAAAGTTAATGGCACATTAAATTATTGGTGTCACTGTCAAACTAAGTAAGAATTATAAGGGTTCCGTTTTTCATATTGAGGTACGGAACTCTAAAAAAAATAGAGCTAGGAGTCCCGTGATTTTGTCCCAAAGTTAATTCGTCCCACTAGAAAGTAAATATAAATTTGCCCCAGTACTTAGTATTTTTATAAAGTCAATTCGTCCCACTTTTCAAATATAAATCAAACTATAAGTAAAATAAAAACGTATTTATTTTTCTATAATTGAAAACTTGGGCAGAATTAACACATACATATTACATTTAACAAGACTAAACTAATTTGGACAGGGCTAAAAGTGTTGCTATCCTTGTCACTAATTGTAAACCAAGGAAGGACAACAACACCTTTGGTCCTGTCAAAATTAGTTTAGTCTAGTTAAATGTACAACAGAGTTAGCACCACTGTTTTATTTTTTAATGCTTGGGACGAATCAACTTTCAATGTATGAAGTTTAGAAAAGGGGACGAATTAACTTTGGGGCAAATCCACAACACCCTTGAAGGTTGGAAAACTTTGGGTTTTGTTTGTAATTTTGTACATGGGAATTATTATTTAATTACATATAATTAGCGCACATTCAATAATATAAGATTATTATAATTATTCGACGACCTCCGTGGCGTAATGGTTACCACGCCAGACCGCCACCCAGGAGGTCCCGGGTTCGATCCCCGGTCGAGTCATGATGAAAAACGAACTTTTTCTGATTGGCCTCGGGTCTTGGATGTTTATCTATAATATGTATTTGTTATAAAATATAGTATCGTTGAGTTAGTATCCCATAACACAAGTTTCGAACTTACTTTGGGGCTAGCTCAATCTGTATGAATTGTCACTGTATATTTATTTATTATTTTTTATATAATAACTAAAAAATATACATAATTAAATCGATGAACAGCGTAGTTTGTTGAGAAAACAGATATTGCGGTATTATTAGAACTAGCCAATCATTACATAGTATAAAATGAAGTCGCTTTTGCTGTCTGTGAGTCTGTGTGTCCCTATGTATGTGTAAATCTTTAAAACTACGCAACTGATTTTGATGCGTTTTTTTTATAGATAGAGTGATTAAAGGAGGTTTTTAAGTATAACACATTACAAAATTCATATAATATAATATTTATTTATTTATTTCCAACTTTTGCAAGTATTACAATATGGCACCAATGCACTTGTAAAGACATAGAATCAAACTTAACTTAACTTATTACTATTTTCGAAGTATTCAACTGCCAATCTACAAAACTCCGCAGGCGAACAACAAAACAAATCGAGCATGTCGCGGTACTGAGACGTAAAATCGTTGACCAGGAGGGCTACTACGAAACGTAAATCCGATACTTCGGCCGGAGGAAGTATCGGAAGAATTTTAACCGTGAAATACAAGTTATTTCATGATTATAATTCAATGAACTACTAAAATAACCATAAAGTACAAGGTATTTCATGGATAAAATTCAAGGTATTACTAAAATAGCCATGAAATACCTTGTATTTCACGGTTAAAATTCTTCCGATACTTCGGCCGAAATATCGGATTTACGTTTCGTAGTAGCCCCCTGCGCAGTGCACGTGGAACCGGTGCATGACTAATTTGGGTTCTACATTGAGGCAGCGCAAACAATCTTTGGGACCGGGACCTGCAGAAATTATCTGGGACATTGAATTTAATATGATCTAGAAGATCGGCATTACTAATCCTACCTCTAAGCAGGTTGAATACAACTTCAAGAAGTCGGGCATTACGTCAAACTTCAAGAGTGTTGTCACCAACCATGCCAAGTAAAAATGCACTGCGGTATATAGTTGGGTAACCAACCCGATATCCATATTGCTTATAGTACAGCCAACGTATAATATATCTATTTATAATATAAAAATTCCCACGGGAAAGCGGAAAACACGCAAACGTTGCGCGGGTTTCGCTAGTATTTAAATATGACGAGAGATTGTGTTTGTGAAGGTCCACTTTTTAAAAATTTTCATTTCAATTTCCACAACCCCGAGTGGAACCCATATTTATGTGTGAAAGGTAGAATAAAACAAACTGTTTGTGAAAAAAAAAAAAAATATTTTTATATTTATTATACGATAAAATAATTAACTATGTCCATGGTTTATTTTAAATTCGCTCCGTAACGTTGATGGTGAAATGCTTGAGTTTCGCTGTAAAAAAAAATTACAATGCACTACATAATGGTCGCGTACTGAGCGGTTTCAGAGGAGTTTCCTCCCGCGAACGATTTTCTTTAGAATGTACTATGGGGTTCTTCAAAAGGGGCATTAAGGTTAACGCACACTTATCCGAGCCGAACGCGTCGAACGACTCGAACAAAAGGAAACGAATTTTAGAATGCTGTATGCGGTTTCAGCATGAAACCTCGCACACTTCCCTGCGTCGAATCGTCCGAATCCGAATCTGGAGGAACCCCAGAAATTCTATATGAATTCGGATGACGTTATCAAATGCGCGGCCTTATGCGATCGACTCGACACGCTCGCATTTTATCAGTTGCGTACGACAAAGCAACGCGCAAGTACTATTTCGTCATTGTTTTCGGTCGATTCTTTCGGCGCGGTCGAGTCTTCTGGTGCGGATATGTGTGTGAGGCCTCCTTGACTTCGATTCGTTCGACGCGTTCGGCTCGGATAAGTGTGTGTTCACCTTTAAAAGATTTTTACAGGGTCCGCAACGAGCGATTGTCTTACCATCAGGCGGGCTGTAAGCTTGTTTGCCACCTTAGTGGTATAAAAAAAAGGTACTCTCCCAAAAAAAGTAGAGCTAAAACAAGAATGTGGACAGACAATTCACCCTACAAAGGCTTCACTTTACGTTTATTGCCTGCCATCATCATCGACCAGTTATACTACATAGTCGCCAACACTGTTGACTCGCGCAGACGTAAAACGAAGTTCGAAACTCATACTTATAACTCAGTGTATAACGACAATCGATTTTCAATTGTTTTATGAACTGTGAGCCCAAATTTTGGCTCATACTACCTATAACATCTTGTCTAAAGCGGGACCACGAAAAGTAAAAAAAAAAAAGGTTTTTCATTACGTATGGATAATATTGCTACAGAAACTAAGGCTATTTCATAAAGATTTTTGATCACTCTATAAAGAGTTTTACAATTTAAAAAGTATTGATCAACTTTTTAATCATACGAATAGATTCATTCTGTCCCATATTGTCTATATATTCTGTCGCCTTTTTTGCGTGATCCTCGTACAATTTTTTAGTCTTTTCAGCTGCGTCTGTCTTCAATATATTGAATTTCAAATCTTCATAATCAACATCTTTAACATCATTTTTCGCTTGATCAATAATCTTATATAAGTCTGGGTTATCTTCTAACGCAAATAGTACCGGTGCACTAGCCAAACAGAATTGATCTTTGCTCTTCGAAGTTAATTGTTGCAATTCCGTTGCAGCCTGCCACGCTAAGCCTACATGACAACCGAAATAATATGCAATGTTTTGGATATCTCTGCTCTGTTTATGTAAGACCATGGACGATTGACAGCCTCTGCCTAGTAGACTTACTCCATTGTAAACAGTTCTTGCTGTCCATTCCTTCATGGGCTTCCCAATTACATCATCAACTCTAATAGATTTAGTATCAAATGTTATTTTCAAGTCATCAGCAGTCAGTTTTGGTTTGCCAGGTATAGGCATGTTCTGTTCATCTCTTTCACCAAAGAATTCGCCTTCAGACAGGTCTTTTAACGCTGTAGATATTATATAAGACACATCAGAGTTTCTCAAGTCAGCCAACATTCCATTCGCTGTTACTAATAAATAATCGCCAAGTAATATTGCGATTTTGTTACCGAATATGGCTGATTCTGTATCTTTAGACCGCTTTGCAAATGGCACATTAACTATACCTCTATGTATAAGATGACCTGTTCTTATGATTTCGGTCAGTTCAGCTAACATTCTCTGTTGTTCTTCTACTTTCTTTATTTGTATAGCATTGCTTTTTACTGATTTTGCTAAGAGTAAAATTATTAAGCCCCAAGGTTGTAGGTTCTTTGAATCACCGTATAAGATATTTTTTGCTGTCTGCATCACGAGATGGTTGCTGCCAACCTGTAAAGAGAAATTGCATCATCATTATCATCTCGTTTAAAGGAACTACTAACTAAAGGATCTAGTGGGAACAAACAAAGGTTAGAGCCTAATACAGACAGTGGAGAAACCTGACTCCCAAACAAAGTAAGAAATAAGTTTTCTCATGTAATTCTCAATGTATTTTAACGAAAATTAATAAAAAATTACATTTTAATTACGTCTCGTATTCGACGACATTGAAATCTGATTAGAGTTACCTAAAAAAATATTCTTACTTCATTTGGATGGTCAGGTACAAAGGTAAAAATTACCCTACGTGTTAATCCAAGGTATCAGCTACCTACATACCAAATATCATAAATATTGGCCCAGCCATTTGAGCGTGAAGAAGTAACAAACATACACATAACTTTCGCCTTTATAATATTAGTAGGGTTATAATTTATGGAATAGATTATGAGTGCTGTAAGGCAAGTACACATATATATTTCTCATCGATAGTAAGTAAGCAACTGTGCCGTCTGCTTTCACGAGTTACTTGTTTTTGCATTACAAGTGACTTTGTAATGCAAAAACAAGTACTTACAACTTGCATTCCTATAAACATAGATTTCTTTGAAATATTCAAATAAGTATAAACACAATAATAGTCCTTCCTTTCAATACTTTACACCATCTAATTTTATTCTGATTAAATTCGTTGTGAGTTCCAAGACAGCTATGCAGTTTCGCCCTCGGGACTAGGGTTCATATCAACCCATAATCATCCCACTGCTGGGATACGGGTCTCCCTTCAATCGAAAGGTGATTAGAGCGTACTCTGCCACGCTGCTCCAATGCGGTTTGGCAGAGGCCGGTGTTTTAAAGCGCCCTTAAGGCCACCGACTTGGCTTAAAGACTGTCATCCGTCGACAACAGCCGGGACCGACGGCTTAACGTGCCCTCCGAAGCACGGATAAGCTCGAGATAACGAAACCCAATCCAAACGCTGGCTAGGGTCGACGTCGCTTAACTTGCGTGTTCATATTAGAGTGCGACACACAGCGACCCCATCGAGCTCCTCTAGGGGACTAGGGTTACCAGGGCTTTAAATCGAAAAGCCGGTTAGCAATAAAAAATATTAATAATAATATTTAATGTGTGACAAAAATCCGGTCTTGAATCGGGCGGAGTCCGGTCTAAACTATTAGAATCCGGGTGAGACCGGATTTATCCGGTCATATGGGACATACTCGGGACGTTAATAAGCTTCATTGCTTATTGTCAATCTGAGGTCGGCGTTGTTGATCCTGGCAATACAGGAGACAGCGGTGGGAATGTGTGGTAGGCAAATCTATACTAATATAATATAATAATACTAATCTATATCTATATATATATAAAAATGAAACCCGTTTTCCGTTGTCACGACATAACATGAAAACGGCTTGACCGATTTGGCTGATTTTTTTTTTAGAATATTCCTTGAAGTACGAGGATGGTTCTTACGGAGAGAAAAATTTAAAAATTGCCACGGGAAAGCGGGATACACGCAAACGAAGTTGCGCGGGTTTCGCTAGTAATATTATAAAGAGGAAAGATTTGATTGTTTGAATTGAATAGGCTCCGAAACTACTGGACCGATTTCAAAAATTCTTTCACCAGTAGAAAGCTACATTATCAGGGAGTGACATAGGCTATAGCTTTTCTCGAAATTCAATGTGGTTCCCACGGGAACGGGTCCGGGACTTCACGCGGACGAAGTCGCGGGCAAAAAGCTAGTAAGGTATAAAACTTCTTTTTTTTTATCATAGAAAAAAAAACACTGTCGGTCAAAAATTACTTTTCATACTAGAAAGAGTGGTAGGTACCTACACCCAATTTATGAAATGCATTCTATTCCTTTAGTTTGACAATGACAGCTAATGTTAATGTGTTATTAACTTTTAAAATGCGTTTCAGACACTATCTGTTAGTTCATTACCATGTTAGCGTCGAAATCTTACACGGATCCACTCGTAATTTCGTCCCTATTATTAAATAACCATAACAAGGAACACAACATGGCCAAGACCAATGCTATTTGGCTATGATCTCCTGTAAGGTGGAGGTCCTTCCCCAGACGGGCTTGCTCCGATTTGAGCGGATTATCCGCTGTGCCCTACCTCTCTTACTAATTAATTAATTAGTAGATTACTTACCAGTTTCTTCAAGTATAGTGCCATATGTGCAAACTCGTCACTCAAAACACATCTCAAATTCATAAACGAAGTGGGATATCCAACAACTTTTTCAGCATCCCTAATTATATTACTCCAATTGGTGTAAGGCGGCCTTAATAATATTAAAATTTCGTCCTTAGTCAAACTAGCGATGGTCGATTCACATCTTTTTTGGTATAAAAAAGGTGTAACGCGTTTCATCAAACGGGATACTGTTACCGACATGTTTATCCCGTAGTAACAATGTTTATACTTAGCGGTATACAATAATACTGTACGATATAATGTCCAGTTACCGGAGTACTGATCTAGTTCTGTGTTGCCAGCAGTAATACGTTATTTACCTTACCATTTGTATGTCGCACTGTGACTCAAAAAAAAAACGAACAAAACTCAAAGAACCTTTCAATAAAATTGATAAAATCATGTTAAGTAAATATGATCCTTAGATTTGTTTTTTTTTTATACAAACATTTGAAAGATTCAAATTCACCCAGGAGGTCCCGGTTTCGGTCGGGTCATGATTAAAAGTTGACTTTTATTTATACTACACAGGTGGCAAACAAACATACGGTCGGCCTGATGGTAAGCCTTCACCGTAGCTAGACGCTGGCAATACCGTGGGTATCACTCCGCGCTGCCAACCCTCCCAACCCCCCTAAATAGAGCTCTGGAGACCTTACTCACCGAAGGAACACATCATGGTCGAGACCAATGCAATTTGGCTACGATCTTCTGTAAGGTGGAGGTCCTTCCCCAGACGGGCTGCTCCGATTTGAGCGGATTGTCCGCTAACTCTCTTTTCTGATTGGCCTTGAGTCTTGGGTCTTGGATGTTTATCTATTGTATCTATAGACTATAGGGTAGGATACGGTTGAGGTAATGTAGGGTAGTGTCTCTAAGGCGGAAGTTCACCGGGTCAGCTAGCTAGCTAACACAAGTCTCGAACTTACTTTAGGGCTACCTCAATCTGTGTGATTTATTTATTTAACAAAGAATACTAAGCGTCGCCATTATTTGATCCCTTCATCATCAGCCTACATTTGTCCACTGCTGGACATAGGCCTCCCCAGCTGCACGCCACCCTTTGATTATTTGATCCCTTAATGGATCCTAATCCATTAAGGAATAATGGATATATAAATAAATAATGGATCCAAGTGGAATGAGGGAAGCATAATAGCTCTAGTAATTGCTTTCTATCAGGCGGTCGGTACGCTTGTCTGTCATCTTAGCGGTAAAAAAAATACTGTTATTCGCCATCTCACACAAAAAACTCGATTCAAAGAATTGACAATAAACGTGCGAGATGACGTTTATACTGTATAAAATTATATGAAAGCGTATAATAAAATTACTTTAAATTACCCTATATTTTGGGTAATTTTTCGTTAAGCTGGCAACATTTAGTCCCATGCACTTGACCATGAAGCGAAACGCTACTTATCTTGGCTTGTGTATAAAACAATTTTAACATCACATATACTTTCTAAGCAGCACATTTAATTTTCGACCTTATATCGTACAGGATAAACATCAATGAAACACTTTTTGAACAATTACAATTAAAATTGTATGAGGCGTCACTCAACCAGTTTATAATGATCTTCAGTTGTTCAGTGGAAGTATGTTAAGTAGGGGTCTATTTAATTTGGATTGCTTTCCACTTTTTTTTTAGAAAGTGTACTTTTTTTTACTTTCAATGCTCGGTATTTATGACCTGTTTTGAACCAGTTTTGATGGGAAGCAGGTAATGTAGGTCAAATAATATACCTAGTGATTCATTGATTATGTATGACAGTCCGGCTTGGGTGTAGTAGGTAATAGTACCTACCTCTGACACCAGACTTGTATTTGAACACGCAAGTTAAGCAACGTCGACCCTAGCCAGTGTTTGGATGGGTTTTATTATCTCGAGTTTCGGAGGGCACGTTAAGCCGTCACGGCTGTTGTCGAAAGATGACAGACGTTAAGTCAAGTCGAGCCTTCGGGCGGCTTGAAAACACCGGCCTCTGTCAATCCGCGTTGGAGCATCGTGGCAGAGTACGCTCTAATCACCTTCGATTGAAGGGAGACCCGTATCCCAGCAGTGGGATGATTATGGGTTGATGACCCACGAGAACAAACACAAAATGCCTTCACATAACTTGACGACATCCGTCGCGTAATGGTTACCATGCCGGACCGCCACCCAGGAGGTCCGGGGTTCGAATCCCGGTCGGGTCATGATGAAAAACGAACTTTTTCTGATTGACCTCGGGTCTTGGATGTTTATCTATATATGTATTTGTTATAGCTTTTCTAAAAGAGCGAGAACTAGTATGAATGTATAGATAAGAACTTCGATAACGTTGGAGGTATAGAGCAAAAACATAAAAAAAAATAAATAAAAAAAAACTTTTTTTTCTACTGACGGATGGCTGCTACAAGAGAGGCGCATTTTACCGGGTGTTTCTAAATTTAATGCCCTTTTTTACTGAATACTGAAGGAAAAGGCAGGCGTCGTGTCTAATAGAGAGGTGAAGGAGCTGGCACAGGAATAGAAAATGGAGACTGCTGCACCGACAACAGAACAGCTCTAAAAAGGAGATGACAGAAAATATACCTACTTGATTTCCGACATAGAAAGGCTGCACTTTCTGAACAAGGTCGTAAGAAGGAAATAATTAACAAAGGTTTGATCATACATTGACAATTCAAACTAGTCGATCACCAAATAGGATTCGACATTCTTACTTCAATACAAGAATTTACAGACCCGTCAAAGCAAAGTTAGGCACAAGAAAACTATTTAATATTAAACATAGGTAATAAAAAAAACCTAGTAAAAAATAACAATATCATGTTATTAATGGCAATAACATGATATTTTGTTATTTTTTACTAGGTTTTTTTTTATTACCTATGTTTAATAT
Source organism: Endotricha flammealis (assembly GCA_905163395.2). Taxonomy (NCBI): domain Eukaryota; kingdom Metazoa; phylum Arthropoda; class Insecta; order Lepidoptera; family Pyralidae; genus Endotricha; species Endotricha flammealis. The sequence goes on from LR990883.1 coordinate 4,967,248, forward strand.
TAAATCTTATTTTTGCTGTCATTTTTAGGGTTCCGTAGTAAACTACAAGAAACCCAGGCTGGTTCACACATATCAGTGAAGTCACAGTTCCGATACAGTATCCCCTGCACTGTGTCGTCATGTCACTAACACTGACAAATGGGGATACGTTGTTAGAGAATGTATGAAAGAATATTTTGCACTGTGCCGGTACTGTATCGGAAACTGTGACTTCACTGATATGTGTGTACCAGCCTTTAGTAGCTTTATAGAGTAGTAGATTAAATTACACAAATTACGCAATTATAAACACATTGTAGTATTTAGAAGGGAGAGCAGATTGATCCTGGCATTTCAGAGAAAAAATATGAAAATCTACTTAGCTCAAATTTTTAAGGTGTCACCAAATGTGGTATTTACGACGAGATATCTCTTCTCTAATAAACATTTATGTGGTGGGCCATGGAGGGGCATCAAAGTTAGTTTCTGCACTTCCGAAAAAGTGACTAAATTGAAGTGGTATCAAAACTTGATCCAGCAGGTTCGATATAAGATGGAAGATTTTTTTAAGGACCAATAGTAATCGACCAACGCGTAGGAACACAAGTCTAAGTCGGAAAACCACCACTAGATGAGAATGTGTAAGTTAGTCTGGACATTGCTGCAAGATCTTTCGCTGGGTATGGTACAAGGGGCTTTTTTCTAGTTATCGACATTTAGGCTTCCCGAAGGTCTTTGTACGTGGATCACCATCTTTCTTACCAGACGGAGCAATAGAAGTCATGGTAAAAAGCCCCTTTGTGACCACTGAGAGCACTCTTTTATTTTTTCGCTCAGTATTGGAAACTGTTCGCACAACTTGTGCCGGGACGAATCTGCTGGTACTTCCTGAGATTAAAATAAATAAAAGAGTAGTAGTCCATATAGTGAACCTACAAGGAAAATTATAACAGTTAGTTACCGAGTTTAATAGCCGACGAACTTATGAAGTAAAATTTCTTTGACGAAAACGATGTCATAAAATATGGCATTGTACTCATCTGCAAGCAAGAAATGCGTAGCCAATATGAAACCCTGCATTGTGCGTGGCCCGAAACGTACTTGGCTGGTTTTTCTAATAATAAAATTATATTTTGGTACACGGTTAGTTTACCTGGATTAATATTTAGTTATTTTCTATACTGTCCGGGAACGGAAAGAATGGGATTTCGCGCGTAAAACCGCGTACATCAGAAGTAGCACATAATATATGTATTTTTAAATACTTCTTAAACATTTACACCTTGTATAGTAAGGATGAATTCGCCACGTGTTTTTGTCGCGTATCATCACCCATTGCGGAGTTGCAATCATTTCATCGTGAGGTCTAGCATACAAAGAACTCAATGTATCACGAGACGAGACGCCAACGCGCGTACATGTGTACAGGGTCTTAATACAACGGGTCAAGTATCTATATAATAAATTAAATAAATATTATGTTTAAATAAATTAGTGGCAGTGTGGCTTGAATTGTCGTGGAGAAAAATCAACTCTGTGAGTGAAATTCTTAATTTATATGTTTTTGTTACTTTTGATAATATTGTAGTTTTTAGGAATTTGTCGTCCGCAGCCTGAGAGTACATTTTTGCCTGTTACAGTGGCTAAATTGCTAAATAAACATAAACAATGAATTCTTGTTAATGTTTTTGTTAAAGGGGTGTTGTCTTTCTACTCAATCCAGGAGTACCTACCTGATGTGCGGCAGATTGAAATAATTAGTTAGTTGTAGTGAACCAGTCTTCCAGTCAGAATAACATCCATATCTTTGCGACCTGGTGTAGCATCATTCTAATTCAAGTTACAAAAAATGGAATCTCTATGGATCGATTTTTTTCGATTATTCTTCTTGGCCACCGCCTGTTTGGCCACCGCCGGTGGCCAACGCCACATGTTTCAAAAAGTTGGGCTCTTGGCCTGCGGTGGTGGCCATCGCCACAACTTTAAAAAAAAAAGTGGCGTTGGCCACCGCTTTGGCCACGGCTTTTAAACGCCCCATTTTTTTTTTTAAGTTGTGGTGATGTCAACCGCTTGTGGACAACAACACAACAACGATGTGCAAGGTATGCTTTTGTGGGATGTTAGGCATGTGTTAGGAATGGTTTTGGGAAGCTTTTGGGGTGTGTTAGGGGTGTGTTAGGCATGTGTTTGGGATACTTTTAGGGTGTGTTAGGCATTGTTTGGGATACTTTTAGGGTGTGTTAGGCATGTGTTTGGGATGTATTAGGAATGTGTTAGGTTGGGCACGTGTTTAGGATGTGTTAAGAATGGTTTTGGGGTGTGTTAAGAATGATTTTGCGGTGTGTTTGGGGTATATCCTGTTTTATGCACATGTAAGTAATATTATTTATTATTAATATGTATTTTTTTTAAATGATTAGCTTACCATTTTATAAAGTCTCACTAGTTCAATTCAATTGAACAAAAGTCCAGTTGAACTAGTGATGAAAATGTGATAATGAAAACTTTAAAAAAAGGTAAAAACGATGAACATAACAATTGCAATAAGTATTTTCTTCTTAAATTCGCATTAGACGCGCGCTTGCATGTGTGTGTACACTTAGACCGAACTCCACTCCTGGTTCTCAAAGCCCAGTGGGTTCAGCGAATGGCGTTTTCGAAGATGTACTATAATTCGCAAAAAATATTGCAAGCAATAATTATTGTTTTTTTACTTCTGTGGTATGATATTTTACATGACTAAGCATATATTATTACCTTGCCCGGTTTTAAAGTTCGAATAAATACTCATTTCTCTCCATTTCAGCGGAAACTTTTAATAAATGTTGATTATGAAATTTGTGATCTAATTTTTTTATATTATAGATATAATGTTCTTAAAGTGGTAACGAACGTAATCCTCTTCACACCTTCCACTACACGAATGATTGAGCCTGGCAAAGCTAACTTGGCAAAATAATAAAGTGGCAACCCCACAAAACGATCGATTAATATTGCAACACTTACTAACATACGCCAAAACTATTCTTAACACATCCCAAACACCATGCCTAACACACCCCCAACACATTCCTAATACATCCCAAATACATGCCTAACACAACCCTAACACACCCCAAAAGTATCCCTAACACATTCCTAAAACACCGCAAAACCATTCTTAACACATGCCTAACACACCCAAGTAGCATCCCAAATACATCCCATAAGCATTCCTAGCACATCTCTTATACACCCCAAAACCATGCCTAACACATCTCATCCCAAACACAAGCCTAACACACCCCAAAACCAGTCCTAACACATCTCAAACATACCCCGAACACATTCCTGATATATCAGAAACACATGCTTAACACATTCCTAACACATCCTAAAAGCATCCCTAACACATTTCTAACACACTCCAAAACCATTCCTAACACATCTCATACACACCCCTAACACACCCCAAAAGCATCCCTAACACACTCCAAAAACATTCCTAACACATTCTTAACACACCCCTAACACATTCCTAACACATCCCAAACACACCCCCGGTCCTTATAAAAATATTTAATAAATTAATAAAAAAGATGTGGCGATGGCCACCGCCGGTGGCCATGAGCCCAACTTTTTGAAACATGTGGCGTTGGCCACCGGCGGTGGCCAAACAGGCGGTGGCCAAGAGGAATAATCGTTTTTTTTTTATACCACAACGGTGGCAATCAAGCATACGCCTGATGGTGAGCAGTCACCGTAGCTTACGGACGCTTGCTGTCGCTTCGGTGTATGTCCAAGTAAAACTGCACACTACTGTTAGAACTCGATTTATTAAAAACACCTTTAGCTTATTACAACTGTCGAAAAGCAAACCATAGCGCGATTCAGTATGTGAACAGCGCCATCAGTTGAGAATTTTGTAAACTAATCAATACATTATAACATTTTAACTTATCGGTATTTATTAATAGGTTTATTTATTTAAATTTATCTTCACGTTAAAAATATGCTCACGCTATATAATTTGATAGGGTGGACAGATACTACATAAAAGTACACAGTTTTAGACATTCCGCCCACCAAAGAACTTGTTCTTTTACAAACAAAAGAAAATAAAGTACTACGCCTAATGTGAGTGGATGTATACCGCCCACCATAACAACTATGCAAAAAAAAATACAGGATAATCAACTTCATAACACTCTACTACTACTGGTATTACAAGTGAACTTGTACAATAAACGAATGAAAAGTTAGCTACTAACTACCGTATTATAAGTACTAAATTTACAACTAAACATGAAATTTTAACAAACTTAAGAGGAAGAGGGATCTTCCTTATGCAAAAAACATAATTTATTACAGGGCCGTTTACAGAGACCATTCTTTGTTTGAAGGGTCACAACTCTAGTGATATTGTCTTTGCCCGGGTGCTTTTCCACAATTCTGCCTAAAAGCCACTTCGCGGGTGGAACATTGTTATCTCTTATTATAACTATATCGTTGATCTCTGGTTCAGTTCTCTTTGTATACCACTTGAATCTTTGGTTTAAAGTAATTAAGTACTCATCCGACCACTTCTTCCAATAGTCATGAACCAATTTCTGAGTAAGTTTCCATCTCTTCAAACCTGAAACTTGCACCCTAGAGAGGTCCTCGTCCGGTATAACAATAAGAGGTTCGCCCACTAAAAAATGACCTGGTGTCAACGGCAGGGGATCGTTAGGATCATCACTTATGTAAGAAAGCGGACGCGAATTTAAACACGCTTCAATTTGCGTTAAAACGGCAGTAAGCTCCTCAAACGTGAGCGTGGTGTCCCCTACAACCCTTTTTAAATGTGCTTTAGTCGAACGAACCCCAGCCTCCCACAAGCCTCTGAAATTTGGCGCGTGTGGAGGGATGAAGTGCCACGTTGTGCCTTCGTTCACCAATAACTGGGCGATCTCATGAGGAAGCTGAGATAAAGCAGTATTGAACATTGTTCTCAACTCCTTGTCGGCGCCAATAAAATTGGTGCCGTTGTCGCTATAAAGGTCCTGACAATGGCCTCTTCTGGAAACAAATCTTCTGTATGCCGCAATAAATCCTTGAGCCGTTAAATCTGACACGGCTTCTAAATGAATAGCTCGGGTAACTATGCATACGAAGATACAAATATATCCCTTGTAACTCTTAGAACCTCTTCCTGGGGAAAATCTAATATTAATATGACCTGTGAAGTCAACTCCGGTGGCCTTAAATGGTTTGGTTGGCGTTACTCTCGCCCTTGGTAATTGACCCATAAGTTGGTTGTTGTTTTGGCGAGCATACCGAGTACAGATCACACACTCTCTACAATATTTCTTCACTCGGTCTCTGCCCCGAATTATCCAAAATTTTGATCTCAACAAATTCAGCATTACTTGGGGTCCTCCATGTAGGGTTTTAATGTGAGCATCTGAAATTATCAGCTTGGTGAAATGACATTCACCAGGCATAATTATTGGATGCTTCTTGTCAAAATTTGCTGACGAAAAATTGATACGGCCACCAACTCTTAAAATTTCTTTTTCATCAAGAAAAGGATTTAAAGTGTGAAGAAGACTTCTTTTAGCTACAGCTTCATGGGACTTTAACTGCTTGAGCTCTACTGAAAAATATAAATTATGTGCTGCTCTCAAACCTATTTCCATAACTTCATCCATTTCTCTTGTCGTTACAAATTCATTAGTACTTACTCTTTGCTCTTTTGGTATCTTCAAATTTAGCATCCTCCGGCAATATGATAGCACTCTCAAGGCTCGTTGTAAATTAGAAAACCTCATCCAAATTGTTTCTTCCTTTGTTTCGACTACAGCAGTCAAAGTCTTTATGGACCTCTGTTCTTCGTTTGTGGAAAAATTGTGATCAGCAACGTAAACCGTAGTGTTAGACAAAATCTCTGGGCCACACCACCATAATTTGTGATCCCATAATTCTGCACTGGACATACCTCTTGATGCGCAGTCTGACGGATTTTGATCTGTTCTTACATGGCCCCATTGTTCGCGATCTAACATGGTGAGAATTTCCGAGACTCTATTACTCACAAACGTCGTCCAATGGCTTGGCTCACCTCTGATCCATGCAAGCACCACGGTTGAGTCAGACCACGCATATAGCTTGTCCTTGGATATATTCATAATTTGTGACACCTCGAATACAAGTTTGGAAGCCAACAAGGCTGCGCACAACTCAAGACGCGGGATTGACATCTCTTTCTCAACTGGGGCCACCTTTGTCTTGGCTGTCACTAAATGAACACTCACATGACCAGAATCGTGTATCACCTTCATGTAAACTGCGCCGGCGTAAGCATCTTATGACGCATCCGCGAAGGTATGTAATTCTAGATTGTCACATTGTCTCGTATTAAGCCAACGAGGTATGGTGATATTTCGCACATTAATCAAGTCATTTCTAAATAAAAGCCATTCTTTCATAAGTCCTGGAGTCAAGCTGTCATCCCAGTCTAAACCCGATTTCCATAATTTTTGAATATATATTTTAGCTCGAACTGTCACAGGAGCAATCCAGCCTAGCGGATCGTACAGTCTGGCGATCGCAGACAGAACCTTTCTTTTTGTAGGAAGACTATTCTCTTCTGGCAGCTGATATGTGTACTCGAAATTGTCAGTCGTTTTATTCCAGCAAATTCCCAATATCTTTATGTTGTCATCCGATTTAAAGGTAAGTGCTTGGTTTGTATTTTTACAATCTTGTCGAATATGACTAAGCAACACCTCACTGTTTGAGCACCATTTCTGTAAGCGAAACCCACCGCACCTCATTAGATTATTCATTTCCTCGAAAATCTTTACAGCTTCACTGTCCGATTCACAGCCTGTTAAAAGGTCGTCCATATAAAAATCGTCAATAGTGATTTCTGCTGCGAGTGGGAATCTATTTCGTTCATCCTTGGCAAGCTGCTGTAGGCATTTCACTGCTAAATAAGGAGCGCTTGACGTCCCAAACGTAAGTCTCAGCATTTTATAATGCTGAATCAATTGATCTGGGTGGGGTCGCCACATAATCCTTTGGTAATTTGTGTCATCTTCGTGCACCAACACTTGCCTATACATTTGTACCAAATCAGCTGCTATACAAATTGGGTGACGCCTCCATCTCATTAGGATATGCCGCAAGTCCTGTTGGAGTTTTGGGCCCACCAGAAGCGTATCATTAAGGGATACGTTGTTAGTGCCCTTACACGAAGCGTCGTAGACGACGCGAACCTTTGTCGTCTCCTTATCTTGTCTGACCACTGCATGATGGGGTAAATAAACACTCTTGGAATTATTTATCTCATTAACGTCTTTCACTTCTATCATATGATTCTGCTCTATGTAGTCGTCCATAACCTTCGCGTATTCTGCTTTTAGGGATGGGTTCTTCATCAAACGTTTCTCTAAAATTATAAATCTCCGACGAGCGATCACGTCCGATTGACCATACACACATTCCGGCTCAATACTCTTGAAAGGCAACCGAACCTTGTACCGTCCTTCTTCATCTCTCTCTGTTGTTCTTTCGAATATTTCTTCGCATCTTTTTTCGTCTCTTGTCATCTTCATGTTTATTGTATCTGGCTCTCTTTCAACTTCCCAAAACCTTTTAAGTAATTCATCTTCCTTCACTCGTAAATGTAAATTTATTATTCTCTCTCGTGGTGATGAAACACAATCAGCTCGGCCTGATAAAACCCAACCGAACTGCGTATTTTGGGCGATCGGTCCATTACTATGCGGATGCTTTAGTAGACCGCTCAGTATTATTTCACTATGAATTTCTACTCCCAACAAAATATCAACTCTCCCAGGTTCTCCATAGTGAGGATCGGCTAGCTCCAATTCTTCTACTTCCGGCCATCCTTGAACTGTAACTCTACTCGTTGGAAGAAAGGATGTTAGAGTACGCAAGACATACGCATTGACTCGCACAGAAAAATCAGGGTTGTGAAGGGACTCCAATTGTAATGCTACCATACTCTTAGTTTTCGTTTCACCTTCCCCTACACCGGACACAAGACCACTCACGGGTATCCGTTCCAAGCCTAAAGATTGAACGGTCGCTTCGCTAACAAATGAGGCCTCGGAGCCTTGATCGATTAACGCTCTAACTAATTGTGAGTAGCCTTTAGTAGAGACGGCCTTAACCATAGCAGTGGCTAATAAGACGTCACTTTGGGTCTTCTGTACAAAATGTGATGTTACTCTTCTTTCAGTATCCGCAGCCCTCGTTTCAGCTTCTTGTGGAACAGGATGTCCCGAACTTGTAGCACACGGTGATGACTCGATTGGTTGACTCCTCTCAAAGTGCAGTAGTGTGTGGTGTCTCCGCCCGCATCGACGACAGCACGTCGATTGGCGGCAATTTTTCACTGAATGGTTTGCAAAGCAGTTAAAACACAGTCTCTTGGATTGCACAAAATCAGATCTCTCTTGGGGAGACTGGCTTTGAAACTGTTGACATTGGTAAAGTAAATGTTGACCTGGACATAACACGCACGCGATCTTCTTTTTTTCTTCTTGAACAGTAGAATGAAACGATTTTTGTTTCGATTGTTGCTTATTTGTAAAATAATTGGCAGGTTTTGACTGCTTGCCGTCATCTATCATTTCCAGACTTCGAAATTTCTGTTCTAAGAATTTTACTAAAAGGCTCCAAGTAGGTAAGTCGTCGGGATCAAGATGTCTTACTTCTCGCTCCCAATCTTTCCTCGATTCTGCATCAAGTCTGGATTCTACCATGAAGATTATTATAACATCCCAAGTGTCTGTGTTGATGTTAAGATTATTTAAAGATTTGACACATGCCGACGTCGTATCTAAAAGTTGCTTGAGAGATGACGCCGAGTCACTCGTAACTTTCTTCTGAGCAAACAATCGCTTTAAAATCTCATTGGAGTTGTATCGCTTATTGTTGTATCGCCGGACCAATTGTTGCCATGCTTCATCATAATTTGTAGAAGTTGTTGAGAATTTTTTTAGTAAAATCTCAGGCTCACCAACAACACTGGTCTTAAGATAGTGCAATTTTTGAACTGCGCTCAAACTGTCATTTGTATGAATGAGGGACACAAACATGTCATGAAAACTTTCCCACTCTTCATAATTTCCAGAGAATCTAGGTAACTGTATTTGTGGTAATTTCGCCTGGCAGCTAGCTACAACATCTCCTTGATCAACTGGCGGTTGGTTGTGACATGACTGACTTGTCGAAGGAGTTGAAGAGGCGGCGGTCAGTCTTTTTAAATCGTCTTTCATTCTAGCCTTGTAATCAGTATATGTGTTTTCAAACTCTCCGTAAAAATCTTCTGTAAAATATTGCTTCGTCTTATCCTCCTTAGTAGCTATAGTTATAATTTCAAAATGAAGATTATTAAACATTCCCAAAAGTTTTTCTGCATTTTCAATCTTGGTTTCAATATATGAAGCGGTAAGACGTTCTTTAGATGTCTTCCTATAATTGGTATACGCCCTGCGTAACTGCTCTGCCAATTCTTCTTGCAGTAGTACACGCGAATCCATTTTGCAGAATAAAGGTTAAAGTTAATTGACACTTGAAATTGAAATTCTAAGTTCCGAATCAATAAATTTTCTAAGTCCTGGGCGGACGTAAATATTCTAAGTCGATGATTGCAAAAATTTACTAAGTCGATGGGAATATCAACCAGTAATTTTCAAAGTGACTGATATCGTCCAGAAACTAAGTCCCGCACGACACTCCACAGTCTAAGTCTTTACACACAATTTGCGCTAAGTTAATGTTTTACAACACTGCACAGATTCTAAGTCTTTTTCACTATAGAAACACTTCACTGAATTTAACTAAGTCAATATTCACTGTTTACACTGTTATTCACGATTTTTCTAAGTCCATTTGTTTTCACTCCCGGGTTTCGGCACCAGATGTCGCTTCGGTGTATGTCCAAGTAAAACTGCACACTACTGTTAGAACTCGATTTTTTTTTTTTTTTTTTTTTTTTTTTTTTTTTTTTTGTATGGACTAATCAGTTCGGGTGTACTGACACCCTTTACTGAGACACCGGACTGTTGCGGGAGCGTAAGGCTCTCACCGCCAACTCGATTTATTAAAAACACCTTTAGCTTATTACAACTGTCGAAAAGCAAACCATAGCGCGATTCAGTATGTGAACAGCGCCATCTGTTGAGAATTTTGTAAACTAATCAATACATTATAACATTTTAACTTATCGGTATTTATTAATAGGTTTATTTATTTAAATTTATCTTCACGTTAAAAATATGCTCACGCTATATAATTTGATAGGGTGGACAGATACTACATAAAAGTACACAGTTTTAGACACTTGCAATACCGTGGGTATCACTCGCTCGTTGCCGACCCTGTAGAAAGTGGGGCTCTGGAGCCTTACTCACCGTAGGAACACAACATTATGGCCGAGACCAATGCTATTTGGCTACGACCTTCTGTAAAGTGGAGGACCTTCCCCAGACTGATGGATTATCCGCTGTGCCCTACCTCTCTTGAACATTAACATGTGACGACCTCCGTGGCGTAATGGTTACCATGCCAGACCGCCACTCAGGACTAAGGAGGTCCCGGGTTCGAATCTCGGCCGGGCCATGATAGAAAACGATTTTTTTCTAATTGCCCAGGCCAATTAGAACTAGACTTAGACTTGGATGTTTATCTAAGTTATAAATATATTTGTATTATAGTTGGTTAGTATCCCATAACACAAGTTTCGAACTTACTTTGGGGCTAGCTCAATCTGTGTGATTTGTACCGATTTATTTATTAATTTATAACATGTTTCCATTGTTACAGGATAATGGGGTATAAATACATGTATTACTGTATGTTCGCGTACATATTTATACTATGTCTAGAAATATATTGTGTCATACAATTGTCTGTAAACAAAATCAAAGCTACGGGCTTGTCTGATAAGATTAAATTACATAGTAAAATATCATTAAGATTTTTGACCATATGGAATGTTGTGAGTATTTTTTTCGTTTATTCAAAAAATTTTTGTTTTTATGTAAAAAAAAATTCATCTTTGACGTCTGTATGTGTATTGTTTAGTTTTTTTGAAGTGAAAACTTCTTTAGCGGCGCTTTGCACTTTTTTTAGATGAGTAAAAAGTGTTAAACTCGCGTCAGACTCAGATCCGTAGCCTGTAGAGCTATTCTCTTAGCATCATTTGTTAACTCGAAAGCGGAATCCACGGTGATTAAAAAGCGTAGGATTCCTTAACCGTTCCAAAATATTCAAAAATACACAACGTTGATGTTCAAGTTTTCACTTCTACCGGCACTCCCGGACCCGGCGTGCAACCCGTCCTTTTTTTAGGGTTCCGTAGTAAACTACAAGGAACCCTTATAGTTTCGCCATGTCCGTCTGTCCTTCTCACGTTGGAACGAAAAAGGCCGCTAGTGGACATAGCGACAGTCGAAAACCAACTCCGAATATACAAAAAAAATTATGATGGATTTCTATTCTACCATCAAATATAAGATTACCAGTAGTTTTTTGATTATACTTAATCGATACTGTATTAGTAATGAATTATTGAAAAAAAAATGTATGGAGAAAAACACATATTCTTTAAAAACTCCGAACTCTCAAGAGCTCTCAAAAAAATGATTTAGGGTTGTATAATACAATTTTTTTTTCTAATTTTTGAGGTACGTCTGTAACTGCACTTCTCTGCGCTTTTGTCACAATCATTTCTTTTGCTTATAAACTTCGAACTCTCATGAGCTCTAAAAAAAAATGATTTTAGGGTTGTATTATACTATTTTTCTTACTATTTTTAAGGTAGTTCCTACAAATCTTTTCTTTTGTTTTTTGTATGGAAAAAAACACAAACTCCTTCAAATTCAAATTCAAATTCAAATAATTTATTTGCAAGACAAAGGTATACATAGTGGTGTTAGGTTGTGAGTAGTTCAGTTACACTTCGCCAGCCATATAATAGCTTCCTTAAAAACTTCAAACTCTCAAGAGCTCTCAAAAAAATGATTTTAGGGTTGTATTATACTATTTTTTTTACTATTTTTAAGGTAAGTCTGTAACTGCGCTTCTCTGCGCTTTTGCTACAATCTTTTCTTTTGTTATTTGTACGGGAAAAAAACGCAAATTCCTTAAAAACTTCGAACTCTCATGAGCTCTCAAAAAAATGATTTTAGGGTTGTATTATACTATTTTTCTTACTATTTTTAAGGTAAGTCTGTGACTGCGCTTCTCTGCGCTTTTGCTACAATCTTTTCTTTTGTTATTTGTACGGAAAAAAACGCAAATACCTTAAAAATTTCGAACTCTCATGTGCTCTCAAAAAAATGATTTTAAGGTTGTATTATACTATTTTTTTTTACTATTTTTAAGGTACGTCTGTAACTGCACTTCTCTGCGCTTTTGCGACAAATGACGTTATTTTTTTTTGCTACTAATAACGACGTCATTAATAAATGACGTTGTTTTTTAAATAAAATCGACGGCATTAACTAATGACATTATTTGTTCTGTTACTAAAACAACGTTATTAACAATTGACATTGTTTGTTTGGTCACTAAAAACAATCTTTTTTCTAAACAAATTACGTATTTTTTTATTCAAAATCAATAAAAAGAGCCTTGTTGGTGGTGTGGAATGTCATTTCAAGATTTTTTTGAATTTACACGGTACATACTAGAAAATATCAGAAATTAAAAAAAAAAACTCCATACAAACTTTAAAGTGTTATATCTCCAAAAATATCGAATATATCAAAAAAGTAAAATGACATTAAATTATCGTATTACTAAATAGAATTCAAAAATATACATAAAAATCCCTATGTCCCAAATTTTCATTTTCGTTCCTCCGTGCGTCTGTCCGTCCGCGGCCTAGCGCCTAGACACTTGATGCTAGAAAGCTGTAATTTGGTATGTATTGTAAACAACCAGTTCAGGACATGGGTTTGTTGCGTAAGATAAAACGAAATTATAAATCTTTTACATTATTGTTTATTCTCTCTCCAATCGCTTGTGTCGAACAAATCTAGTAAACAATAGTTTGTAATTAACACCGGGACTTACATTAAGAAAACAGTATAATTATATGTGATTAACTTTACAATCCTTCTTAAATCAGTGTATTTTTCCAATTGTAAGTATCGTAACAGATTACCCCGTCTTTTCACGACCACACCTAGAAAAAAAAGATGGCGTTCCTGCTGCGTTCCCGTCGACCGTCATTGTAGGCAAGGGAGATTCAATTGTTCAGCCAACAAAATATAATTTACGTTTAATAAATTAATTAACTGAATGACAATTATATTAATAGTTCGTATACCTACTACAATATTATATATAAGCTAACAGTATACTTATAATAACAATGCTAACAAAGAGGTAGAAGAAAATTTTGGAAAATATTTTTTTGGTGTGCCTCTGCCTCCCCCTACAGGTAAAGTGGGAATGAAATTTTTTTTTCGCACCGATCCCATCTTGTGGGGTATCGTTAGAGAGAGAGATAGGTCTCTAAAGGCGCGTACAGATTGATGAAACGTAACATGAAATGTAGCATGCAATGAAAGAATTTGCCGTAGACATTACTGCAATGTAAAGGTAACACGCATTGTAACAATTTCTCATAGTTTGGACGTCGTGCGCGCGCGAACTGAGCATTTCACGCGCACGCTACGAGCATTACAAGTCGCGCGCGGAGCGATGCGTGACTTGTCGGTTGTTCGGACGAGCACGGGCGCGCATTTTGCGCGGGACAGCAGCGTGGACGGTCGTTTCGAAAAACACGTGCGCGCAATGAACATGGAGACAGAGGACACTGCGTGGAGTAAGGAAAAAGCACTCTGCTTGATCATGGCGTCATCCTTGTAAAGTTCTTGTATTGTCCGCTTATGTGCTGAAAACTCATATCAGAAAGCAGTTCTCGACCTGCTCTCCGTTTATACAATTCTGTCCGCCACCAACGTCGGGGTCTTCGGCGTGTTTTCATGAGTTGATGTATTATTAATAATTATTTAAAATAAATTATAAGTACTGATAATCGTTATAGCAAGAACGTGGTCTTCGGAATCCATGCTTCGTGTGATACGGTATCTACCGGTTTGGTAGAGTGACACGCAAGGAACGTGTGTCGACGGGCCGTGTTCGCGGCAAAATGGCGGAAACAGACGAACGCGGGAGGTTCGAAGTGAATGCGCGGTAAGAGCGCGCTAAGCGTCCACGCTTACAGCGAACATGCAATGAAAGGCAGAATGTTACATTTCATGTTACGTTTCACCAATCTGTACGCGCCTTTAAAAACATTGTGGGAAGATCATTTTCCGATTTTTCCGCTACTGCGTCATTCGCCATTAGGAACCGGACCCCCTGACGGGTGCCGGGTAACTGCCAGCGCCGTGATCGAGACACACCTTGCATATCTATAGGTAATATTTATTTTAATACAATATAAATTTATTTCAGACATTAATAGTAATTCACGCTCTTTTAGCATTAATATGTGATACTTTAACATTACTGATGAAGAAGGATGTACCAGATATATTACGAAAATGTAGATACACGTTATTTCACTCAACAATATATCCCTTGTCTGTTGTAAGTATTGCTTTTTATGTTTCCGGACAGGGTGTTTACCCAAAGGCTTTAAAAAAAAACAGTAAACGAAGGAAGGACAAATGTATTAGGAATTTCGGGAAGACAACCTTTACGTCGCGAGCTCAAAACTGGAGCACACTTAGTATTACCGTCAATTTTCATAGGCAACAGCGACATTTGGTGCCTGGCGGATGAACTAATATTTCAAAAAAAGCGGTGGCCATATTGTACTTCACATAACGTCTGCCGGACTATTCGATAGCATTGACGTAATTTATTTTATTAGTTATTTATTTATTTTAGTTATTTATTTAGGTACTCGAGTTGTAAATAAAAAACAAATTGGATACTAAAATACTCAAAATGTGATGTATTCCGTCGGATGGGGGACTCCTTTGGGGCGCTAACAAATACTATGTATGGCTATAGTTGGAATTTTAGTTCATACGCCAGGCACTGCAGTGGCAGCACCTTCCATGGATGCCGATTTCACCCCGGAGTTGCTACTCTATACCTACCAAAATTACTATCCTCTTTGGCTCAAAACCAGACTAATGACGCGTTGAATAATGCGGGCACTGACCGACTTGCGTACATAGCAAGTCTGTGGTTAGCATTTATACATACTAACCCTATATAACAGTACGTTTAGCTACAGATAACCTGCTCTGTATAACAGCACGAAAGCAAGCTATTAATGAGCCAATGCTACTTGGTAGCAAATGTGCCCAAGAATTGCTAGTGATATGCTTGCTTATTTTGAGCGTGCTGTCGAATCGTCAGCTGTTCGATTTTCGAGCACACTACCTGTAGTGCGGGTGGAACTTGGAAACGCGCGTGGGCAGTATTTCTGTGGGTACGTGCTTTGTGCACTCTTGTCCTTTCAATACTTTATACTTCGTCTATTTTCTTTCTCATTAAATTCATTGCGAGTTCCAAGACAGCTATGGTTTCTCCACCGGGACGTCAATAAGCTTCATTGCTTGTTGTCAATCTGAGGTCGCCGTTGTTGATCCTGGCGACACAGGAGACACAGCGGTGGGAATGTGTGGTGGGCTTGTCCCGATTTCTCTAGTCAGAAGTAAAGACGAACAGGAGAGTACCTTTTCACGTTAAAACCCCTGAACCGATTTTGATGAAATTTGGTATGGAGATAGTTTAAGACCCGAGTAAGGACAAGGATAGTTTTTATCCTGGAAATCCCCCCAATGGGGGTGAAAAGTATTTTTTCTACTATAGAGGGCGCTATAGAGAGCGCTGTATGATGGGCTATCGGCCAACAGATGACACCACAATTCGCGTTATAAATTGTTTTGTTGTAAAAGGGCTATTGGGCAACAGATGGCGCCACAAGTCACGCTATAGGTTGTTTTGTTGTCAAAGGGCTATCGGCCAACAGATGGCGTTATAAGTTGTTTTTTTTGTCAAACGTGATCTATCATACTAATATATATATATATATATATAGAATAAATATATATATATATATACTAATATATAGAAAGCTGAAATTTTGTATAGAGGTTCTCTTTATGATGTTGACAGGATAAAGATGGGTTTTTTTTAATTCCCACGGGAACGAATTTATTGGCATTTTCGCTTGACCACGCGGGCGGAGCCGCGGGTGACAGCTAGTACTATGATAAAGAGAGGTAAGGCACAGCGGATAATCCGCTCAAATCGAAGCACACAGTTACAGAAGATCGTAGCCAAATAGCATTGGTCTCGGCCATGTTGTGTTCCTACGGTGAGAAAGGTTTCCAGAGCTCCACTTGGGGAGGTCGTACGATACGAATGATACGATGTAACGTGAATGATTTTTTTTTTCTTTTTCAGGTCTTAGTAGCAATATTTTGGATACTATATTTCTATGATAGAGAATTGATATTCCCCGTAGAGGTTGACAAATTTGTAACACCACTAATAAACCACAGTTTTCATTCCTTGGTTTTCTTATTTTCTATGTGGGAATTGTTTTTTCAACCAAGAAATGATTATGTTAATCACAAAATCAACTGCATACTGACAGGCTGTCTATCATTGGCATATATTTCTGTGTAAGTATTTTAATAATATACTTAGTTAAGTAAATATTGTCCGACCAGTGTCCATAAATATTTTATTCATTTGACGACCTCCTCCCTGGCGTAATGGTGTAATAGTTACCACGCCACGCCGGTCCTCCACCCAGGAGGTTCCGGGTTCGAATCCCGGTCGGGTCATGATGAAAACGAACTTTTCTGATTCTCAATACCCCGTTTTCCCGTGGGAATTTCGGAATGTATTAAACATATAAAAATTTCTCTTAAATCACTTTATCTATTAAAAAAACCGCATCAAAATCCGCATTAAAAAAAAAAAGATTTAAGCATACATATCAACAGACAGACATACAGCGCAACTTCATTTTATGCTATGTAAAGAAAAGACTGTAATAAAGATTCATAGAAAATGAAAATGATTGAATAATCCACAATGTGTACAGCCGTGCCCGGCGGCGCAATGTCCGAGGCTTGCCTAGCTTGGCACTAGATGGCGTTGTGTGATTCATAACACTCCGGGAGTGCCGGCAAAAGTGAAAACTTGAACATTAACGTTGTGCATTTTTTAATATTTTGGAATGTTCGCACGAAATTGCTTTATTTATCATTTCTTGCTTTATTTATCATTTATTAAATTGTATGAGTAACCGCCATCTAGTCAAACTTAGTGGCATTGCAACAATTATTGAATAATAACAATAATTTCACTTAACGGGATTTACTGTAAACTCTGTAAACTAAAAAGTTCCAATATTTACCGATAGATGTCACTAAAACAACTCCCTCCGTCTTACGAATTTTCGATCAGGTCACGTGTCTCTACGCGAGTTTAACATTTTTATACCATCCCAAAAAGTGCACAACGCCTCTAAAGAAGATTTCACTTCAAAAAATTAAATGAAAAAACAAATTTTCTTCCTTTTTTCAGATTAATGTACACAAGATACGTGGATTATGGCATCTGGGTGTATGACTATTTAAATAATGTAGAAGAAGCAAGATGCCTTCCTGTATTTTTTATTGGTACCATATTATTTGTTTTTTTAACATATTTTATGCAATTTTATATAAAAGATTTTATATGGAAATTTAGAGACGATAAGGATAAAAGAAAAATGGATCTATTCAACACAAATGATACATGATCTCAGGCACAAGAAGTCCATTAACGCTTCCAGCGACTTCCGCCTAGATTCAGCGACTTCCAGACACTTCTTGCGAATTCCTTCGACTTCCTGCGAATTCCTGCGACTTCTTACAACTTTCATTAGTTTCTCTTATTTTTCTTTATTTTAGAACAAACAGCTAATTCAAAAGGAATATCTTGTGTAGGTATTAAATTAATAAAAAAGTAAAATGGTTTTTAATTTCTCTGAAATAACAAAAATATATCATACTAGCTTGTTACCCGCGGCTTCGCCTGCGTAAAAATTTGCCTATGTTGGGCTCTGTACCCCTGACAATATGTATACAAATTTTCATAATGACAGGCTGCTTAGTCAAGCCGTTAAGGTATAACAAACAAACAAAGCATAATATTAGTATGGGTATAGGAATCATTTTCGTGTTTTACATATTAAATTACAACGCCATCTAGTGAAACATATCAAAACTACTATTAAACAAAAAAGCAATACGAACCTAAGGCGCTATCATTGCAACGAATCTTTTACAGAGTGAACTTTTGATAAAGATAAAATTCTTTATATTTAACTTTTGTTTCTTTAAGTAGTTTCAACTGCGCCAGAGTTTTTAATTGTATGCACAGTAGTGACAACTATATCATATCGGTCCATTTTTACCAGTGTTTTGATCAAATCCTACGGGAATCGCTTACTTATCGGGATAAAAACCTACCTCAAGTGTTAATCCAAGGTATCAGCTACCTACATAGCAAATATCATGAAAATTGGTGTATGACCGGTGTAAAATGACCGTGAAGAAGTAACTAATAAACACACTAGGATAAAAAGTACCCTTTTTTAAACAGTAGTTATGTCATGTCATAAAACAGCAAACAAAAGAATGTCTACAGTTGGAAGGGGGCAGTTGATTGGCCGATAATAATGCAATGGTTTTTGCATACATTTATGGTGTTCTAAAATCATAGTAATTATGTTCCTGTTTTGAGAGTGATGTGTGTGCTTGTGAAATGTCATCCTAATTTTTATTTGGTAAGTACCTACGCATCATATTTTTGACATTTCACCTCTTTAATTATATTTATATGTGATATACTTGTGCCTACCTACTTATACAATTTATTACTAAATATACCTAATGTGTTGTTACGATTAAGCCATTTTAGTGTAGTAATTAATAAGTTTTAATTTTTTTAAATGTAATAATTATAATGTAATGTTAAAATTATAATGTAATATAATGTTTAATCGGAATAGCATCAATAGGAAACTATCAAATCATGTGCAAAAATTTCTCCCACATTTCAAAAATTCTCGGGTAATTTCAAAGTACAGTTAGCAGACGAAAAGGCAATATTTGAGATTTAGATGTTATGATACATAACATCTAGAATTTTAAACAATAAAAATAACAGCTACTTATCTGTGAAATCAATTTACTTTTACCATAGTATTATGTGGTATTACGCACATATTTTTTATAAAAAGATATTTTCTGTCGTTTTGAAAACTAGTCGATTTTTTTCGTACCCAAAGCGTACCGTAAAAACGGGACCCTATTGCAAAGACTCCACTGTTTGTCCGTCTGTCTGTCACCAGGCTAATCTTATGAACCGTGATAGGTTGATAGTTGAAATTTTTCACAAATCTTCATTTCTCTATTGCCGCTATAAAATTGTAATTAAGCATTAATCTAGTTTTAACATTTTTTTTTTAATACTTTTCTTAGTGACATTCAACTTGTTTTATTTATGAATGTAAATACTTAAGCCAGTTGTAATTCTCTCAATTTATAATTTACATTCACATTTTTTTTATTTAGATTTATATAAATACTAGCGAAACCCGTGCAACTTCGTTTGCGTGTGTCCCGCTCTCTCGTGGGAATTTTTAAATTTTTCTTCCCGTAAAAAAACCATCCTTGTACTCCAAGGAATATTCTAATTAAAGAATTAGCCAAATCGGTTCAGCTGTTCTCGAGATTTGCGCATAGCAACACATTCAGCGATTGGTTTTTATATTATAGACTAGCTGTTACCCGTGGCTCCGCCCGCGTGGTCAAGGGAAAATGTCAATAATTATTCCCATGGGAATCTTTTTATCTCGTGGGAAGAAAAGTAGCCTTATGTCATTCTCCAGACCTTAATTTATCCCCTTTAAAAAATATATAATAATGTTATACTTTTTTTTCCCGTGGGAATAAGATGTTTTTCCGGGATAAAAAGTAGCCTATGTCACTTTTCAGACCTTAAACTATCCCCAATAAATAAATCATATCAATCCGTTCATTACTTTCGACGTGAAGGGAGGACAAACAAACAAACACACTTTCACATTTTTAATATTGGTATGGATAGATGAATGAAAATTGTATATCTACTTAGTACATATTTTATATTTTATTTTAATTTCTTAATATTTTGGTTTCTTTGTTTAATTCTTAAAATTGTACGTAGGTAATGTAATTTTATTATTATTTTATACCAACAATTTGTTTAATTTTAATAACCTACTTTTCTACCCGACTGTACAAAAGACGTCGTTCAAGTCACAAAAGACATATGTGTATGTAAGACATAGGTTACACGCTCAATCTGGCATCATTCTGATCCATCAGTTTGGTCCCGGCTAGACTGATGCCAGAATGATGGATGAAAAACACGGTTACACGCTCAGTCCAGACTGACAGCAGACTGATGATATGTGTACTTTACGTTTAAATTCGTAAAGTGAAGACGACAAGTCAAGTGTGTCACCTGATCCTGCCTAGCCATGGATATTTTGAAGAAAAAAAGAGCTGTGCTATTATAATTATCGCTTTACTGCTAAAGAAACCCCTAAAAAGGAAGCGATGGATGAAAACCTGGCTACAAAAAAGGGAACATTACACGCATCTAAATTTATTATATAATAAATCGCGCTCCATTGCGTCGCGGACTCTCCGGTTATTCATGTTACTCTGTGTCGCGGACGGTGGTCGGTGACTGACTGACGCGAGAATGATTCGAGCGGTTACACGATCAGTCTGGCATCAGTCTGCTGTCATTCACAACATAATGATGAAAAATGTTTAAAATATTTAATTTTTGTCATTCTGGACCATCATCAGTCCGTCAGTCAACCGGTTAGACGATAATTCTTCCGTCATTCTGAGCAGACTGATGGACTGAACTGACGCCAGACTGACCGTGTAACCTATGTCTAAGTAGCACCATGGCGTCAGTCGGCCACGTCCCGAAAATTGTTACTCGACTGGCCCCATTTGGTTCAGTCGGCCAATTCAAAAAGAGTCATCCGCAACTGACCCCCTTGGGCCAGTTCGTCGTTGGGCCACTCAGTGAATAACCCGACTAATCTTGCAGTTTCGATGTTGGTAAACTGTCTGACCTTTCTAACCGCACCTGCACTAAGTCTACCAGCTAAGGTTTTTATGTGAGCATGCCACTGTAGCTTGTCATCAAGAACAATAGGGTATTCTACTCTGTTTGGCAAAGTACTCTATTATGTTCGTTTCATCGTTAAAAGACACCAAAAAAAAATATTTCGGCGAAATAAACCCGCTTTCATGCCATAAAAATACTTCAAAATTTTAAATATATTTATTCCCGCGAAAACAGGCTTCTGCGCTGTCCGCCATGTTTATGACGTCATTTCGGCATGTAAACAAAGCTTGTTAATGAAGTCTTAATAAAAACATTTGAAAAACAAAACATAACCTATAACTTTCCGATATTTTTCTACAAATTAGCTGTTATTTCATTAAAAACAACATAATAAAGGTAATACTTACAAAGATGTTTTCACATTCCGGAATTCGGCAGAACAGAAATCTGTATTACGTGCAAAGAACTTTGCAACCATCATCGTGTCGATTTTTGGTAAGTTCGTACTATCTGCTTTTACTAAACCGGCTTCCATTTCGTGTTTTTAATAGTATTTAGCTTCTTTTAATTTAGTATTTATCAACTGAATAATTTTGACGAAGAGCACTGACGAATCGGAAATATAAAGTTTACGACTGGGTTGACAGGTGGCAAATTATTATTGACAATATGACGTCACAGCATGGCGGCTCGTGTTTTTAGTCACGTGATATACAGATTAAAAATATCAATTTTTAATTTTAATATTATAAATCAATCATGTAAATTTATGACTCAAAATCAGTTTAACTATGTTTATTTTTACATAGAGTTCATTTTGTACCGATTTTTATATTTTTTCATTAACCACCGAGAGTACCCTATTCCCAGAAAGGTGGTGTTGTTAACCATTTCCAAGTGTTCGCCGTTAAGAATGACGGACGTTGTAGCCTGCGTTGCATTAGGGAGCGTAAACGTTAGACATTTAGTTTTACTCGCGTTTAGTACTAGATTATTAGCCGGGAACCATTTGTGCACTTGAGACAAGGTGTAACTAACATCATCAAAATTAGACTGTTTCCTATCTACTTTAAATATCAAAGACGTATCGTCTGTAAATAAAATAGTTTCACACGAATGTTCGGTTAAAAACGGTAGATAATTTTTATATAAACTAAGAAGAGAAATGGTCCTAATATCGAGCCCTGAGGAACGCCTAAACTGATAGAACATCCCACTGAAACTACTTCATTAATTTTTACTCTTTGTATTCTGTCACTGAGATTGGATGACATGAGATTTACTGAGTTATTTTCTAAACCGTAGAATTTTAATTTGTTTACTAAGGTACTATGATCAACACAATCGAAGGGGGGAGCTGGTAGAACATATTATGAGACACGACGACTTTCACAGAAACATCTTAGAAGGCAGATAGAAGGCCGAGAAGAACTTACATGGTTGATCCATGTAAGTGAAACTGCACTTTCTGGACAAGGTCTTAAGCGGTCCCTAGACGATCAAAATTGCTTGACAAGCATTTACGTACTTGTCAAGTATTCTTGATGAGGTTTGACGCAACGTCAAGCATGCCTGTCAAGCATCCGCACTCATTTCAGCGTCCGAGCCACAGAGTGACCCAGTAAAAACACAAACTTCAAACTTCTAGACGATCAAGCATGATTGACAAGCATTGCAAAAATTTAACTTTTCAGCAAGCATTGTCAGTCAGGTAGTTTGCTTGTCAAGCGCACCAGACTTCGTTCTAAACGGCCAAAATTGAATTTTGATCGTCTAGGGACCGAAATAATTAAACTCACAGACTTGATCATTCACTGACAACTGAAACTAGTCTAGTCTGATAACTACTTGAATGGTAATGATAAAAGTTGCAACTACGATATATAGAAGTAAACATGGTATAGGTACAATGCAGTGGCGAGGGGTCCTAATAACACGATTCCTGTCGGCTTCCCTTTTAAAAATAGTGAATTATCTAACAGCATCAACTCTGCGAATAACATGATTTCGCTTCATACATAATAATGATACCCAAACGCCTTTACAATAATAAATAGCAATATCACACGTCGCCAAACGCCTATACAATAATAAATAGCAATATTGTGATATTGCTATTTATTCGTCGCTTAGCCTGTGCGTCGAAAGCCGGTAATTCCCGAGTTGTAGCTGCATACAGTTTTAGGAGCGGCTGTCTCTTTCTTACGCGTACATTTTGTTCCTAGCGCGGTCTCTTTCTCACGCCGATCATATGAACATATTAAGCCGGTAGTCGCCGAGTTACGACAAGGATGGCATGTATTAGATTACGTTAGTGCGACAAAGATAAACAGAGGTATTAACCTGAGAAGTAAAAAATATAGTTAATTACGTGTTTAGTGCTTGAATAATAAAACAACTATAATTTTGTCGCGTTGTAATTGTCAAAATTATGACATTTTTCCAATTCACTTTCGCCTGTGCTTTCGCTCGTACTGTTGTTAGTTTTTTTTTATGTTTGTTGTTAATTTAGTAAATTTGAATAGATTAGAGTGACTTCGTGGTTAAATGTTGGACAGGGCTCGGTGTGAATTGTGTTATAGTTATAGAATTTATCGGTTTCAGTTGTAAGTAGTTAATTGTTTATTTTGGTTTAGTCTATTTTGTTTACATTCGTAATGGCTGCAATTTTAGACGTGGGTTGTTGTCTCACAGACTTTTTATTAGATAATAATTTTCAAACATACAGTTTTGAAAATAAAAAACATATTATACAACGCGCCCGTGCTTTTCCTTCTATGAAAATAGATTATAAACGGAAAGATGGCTTTACTAAACATTTTCATTGTAATTTGTACGAAAAGTATTCGTGGCTCACAGGTAGGTAGTTGTAAACTTAAAACACTGTTTTGGTTTTCCATATTATACCTATCAGTGCTTTTATGTATGGTAATGGTAATATGGTATTCGGAATTCTCCATCCCTGTGGTAAGATAACACTGTATATATATTTTTTTGCTCCGGCTTCCCCTGAGTAAAATTTCACCCTTCGCCACTGGTACAATGTATACAGTTTATCACAGGGACCACGGGCAAAAAAAAAAAGGTATTTAGATTCACATTGTAGGTACTATTTTTTACTATGTATTTTTTTAATATTCAACTAAGTATTAATATTTCAACAAGCCCGGTGGTCGAGTGGCTAGCAATGGTAACTTTATTCCAATTTGACTACGGATCGAATCCTGCGCAAGGCAAACATTTGTGTGCACGAACATGTCTGTTTGCCTTGGTCTGGGTGGTTTCTATCATACTAATTTTGTTTAATTTGTTTGTTTGTTTGTTATTCCTTAACGGCTTGACTAATCAGCCGATCATTATCAAAATTTGTACACATATTGTCAGGGGTACTTTTTATCCCGTAAAAGTATGTCATTCCAATGGGACCAACCCAATGGATCCAACTATAGAGGGCGCTGTATCGACCAACAGATGGCGCCACAAGTCGCGCTATCGGTTGTTTCGTTGTCATAAAATTAACCGCGAACGATGCCGCGGGGAAAGCTAGTCAAATTTACGAGTGGAGGATTGGGTTTTAAAAAACTAAATAAAATAAAATAAAAGTGAGAATGTCTGAACAGAAGGAGATGCTCGTATATTCTGAATTAATATTACAATAAAATGTTCTTAGTCTAAAGGCTTATGTCTATCTTAAAACTATGGGTCAGCATATGCCACCCAGTTGTATCCCGAGAAGCTGTTATGCGTTGTCAGCGACTCTACAACTCTATGCTCTAACGGTGATAATTATAGGGGGTAGGTGCATAACTAGCTAGTGTTTAATAAGTACTTATTCACAAAAAAAAAATACAGACAAAAAATACCTAAAGTTTTGAGATGTTGAAATAATAACGTATTGTTTTTAGTCTAGCTTGTTATTGTAGGAAATAGATGTGCTTTACATCAAAGACAAATTTATTAAAATATTCTTTACGTTCATTATTAATGAGGCTCAAATTCATTAAGGATATACGAGCTACGGAGGTCGTCAATATATTATTATTTCATCATCTACATCTCAAGATTTTATTTAGGTATATTTTTGCTGCATTACTTTTTTGTAACATTAAATACACAAGCGTTATGAATAAAATCTAAAAAAAGTCGGATTTCATGCTTTACGTCAATTGAAATTACAAGTAGTTACTAGTTGAAATTAAAAAAAACACAGCAAAAAATAGTATGTACAATGTATGAATATAAATACCTCTTTTTTACACCTTAGAATGTATATTATACGCCTTTTTACGGTTCCGTAGTCGAATGGCAAAAAATGGAATCCTTATGGATTCGTCATGTCTGTCTGTCCGTTCGTATAAACAGCCACTTTTTTCCGAAACTATTAGAACTATACTGTTGAAACTTGGTAATTAGATGTATTCTGTGAACCGCATTAAGATTTTCACACAAAAATAGAAAAAAAAACAATTAATTTTTGGGGTTCCCCCACTTATAACTGAAACTCAAAAAAATTTTTTTCATCAATCCCATGTGGGGGATAATAAAATTATAGTAAGGTTTCTAATATATTTTTTTTCTAAACTGAATAATACACTGACACTTCCAAAGTGGTAAAATGTGTAACGGGATGGATATCTAAAATAAGAGAATGATAAAACAAAACAAAATAAATAAGATGTACATTACCATGCAACAGAAAAACGCTATATGGTCATGATGTGAGAATTCTAATAATCCTCATATTTAGAAGGGAGAGCAGATTGATCAGAGAAAAAAATATAAAAATCTACTTAGCTCAAATTTGTAAGGTGTCACCAAATGTGGTATTTACGTCGAGATATCTCTGCTCTAATAAACATTTATGCGGTGGGCCATGGAGGGGCATCACAGTTAGTTTCTGCACTTCCGAAAAAGTGACAGTTTATGAATACACTCTTATATTGAAGTGGTATCAAAACTTGATCCAGCATCTTCGATATAAGATGGAAGATTTTTTAAAGAACCAATGAAATGAAATGAAATGAAATGAAATGAAATGAAATGAAATGAAATGAAATGAAATTGAAATGAAATGAAATGAAATTATGAAATTAATTTATTTGCAGTGAATGTGGTAACAATAATTATAGGTCGTAGTATTTTGATATGAGCCATAACATTCAGCCAGCTGGTGGCACGCAAAATTACAATTTACACAAAAAATACAATGTCATTATAAATAATATTAAATTATGTCAATTTTACAATTTAAATAATCCTTAACAGAGTAAAAACATTTCTTCACTAGCCATCTAAACAAAAGTGTTTTAAATGTTTTTAATTGTAGTTCCATTACTTTCTGTGGTAGTTTGTTATAAATTGTGATACAATTGCAGTAGCAGTTTCTATAAAAAAAATGCGTACGTATCTTGGGTAATAAAAGCCTTCCCGGATATCTGGTTGGTTTAAGTCGGTCAGTCTCTGCTTTACTTATAAATAAACCGGATTGAGTCTTGACAAAGATGCAACACTCAAAAATGTACATTGATGGAACAGTAAGCAAATTCAACCTTCGAAATAGTGGTACGCAAGTAGTCTACGGTGGTACATCACAGATTGCACGTATGCATTGCTTCTGGGATATGAAAACCCTATTTATGTCCGTTGAGTTTCCCCAGAGGAGAAGTCCATATTTTAAATAGTAATCGACCTCGACTGGTGGTCCAGGGTCAGGTTGAAGGCAAGAGATCGCGCGGCCGATCACCTACTCGATGGACTGACCTTATAAAAAAAGCTACGGAGTCTACCATGGTCCAATGTACACGCAGCGCCTCTAACCGGCAGGAGTGGAAGCAAATTGCTAGGAAAGCAATCCTCGAGAAAGTTTACGACCCAACCAACATCTCTCCGTGTACCTCATCTGCGCAATCACGACCACTCTGACAAGAGTGTACGACTAAGAAGAAGAGTAATCGACCAACGTGTAGGAACACAAGTCTAAGTCGGAAAACCACCACTAGATGAGAATGTGTAAGTTAGTCTGGACATTGCAAAGATCTGTCGCTGGGTATGGTACAAGGGGCTTTTTTCCTAGTTATCGACATTTAGGCTTCCCGAAGGTCTTTGTACGTGGATCAACAGACGAAGCAATAGAAGTCATGGTAAAAAGCCCCTTTGTGACCACGTTTTGAGAGCACTCTTTTATTTTTTCACCCAGTATTGGAAAATGTTCGCACAACTTGTGCCGGGACGAAACTGCTGGTACTTCCTGAGATGAAAATAAATAAAAGAGTAGTAGTCCATATAGTGAACCCACAAGGAAAATTATAACGGTTATTTAATTTTAAGCTTTACTAGTTACCGAGTTTAATAGCCGACGAACTTATGAAGTAAAATTTCTTTGACGAAAACGATGTCATAAAATATGGCATTGTACTCATCTGCAAGAAATGCGTGGCCAATACGAAACCCTGCATTGTGCGTGGCCCGACACGTACTTGTCCGGTTTTTTTATTATAAAATTAGATAATTATCTTATTGGTAAAATACATAACTAAATAACATGAAATAAAATAAAATTAATTAAAACTAAACTAACAATAAAAATTAAAAACTAAACTAACAATAAAAACTAAAACTAAGCATTAAAAAGACATGGTCCCTATGGCAGGGTGCCCAAAATGCTAGCAGCGTTACCTCGCTGAACGGCGATAGATATCCGTTGAGCGAAGTAACTGCCAGCCTTTGGGTCACCAGTGGTTTGTCGCAGCCTTTTTGCGATGTCCCTAAAAAAAGACAACGCACTGGAACCCCACGGGCCTAATGTTTTTACACCAAAAGCCACAAAATCGTAGCTGAGCCAGTCAGCTGCTGGTATTTTGTGGCTTTTAGTTTCTCGGCGGACTCGGCCGAGTTTTATAAAATTATATTTTTGGTACACGGTTAGTTTACCTGGATTAACATTTAGTTATTTTCTATACCGTCCGGGAACGGAAAGAATGGGATTTCGCGCGTAAAACGGCGAACATCAGAAGTAGCACATAATTTATGTATTTTTAAATACTTCTTAAACATTTACACCTTGTATAGTAAGGATGAATTCGTCGCGTGTTTTTGTCGCGTATCATCATCCATTGCGGAGTTGCAACCATTTCATCGTGAGGTCTAGCATACAAAGAACTCAATGTATCACGAGACGAGACGCCAACGCGCGTACATGTGTACAGGGTACAACGGGTCAAGTATCGTTTCATACTGAAACTGCTTTAAAATTCTGATGCGAAGAATAAATTAAATAAATATTATGTTTAAATAAATTAGTGGCAGTGTAACTTGAATTGTCGTGGAGAAAAATCAACTCGGTGAGTGAAATTCTTAATTTATTTGTTTTTGTTACTTTTGATAATATTATAGTTTTTTAGGAATTTGTCGTCCACAGCCTGAGAGTACATTTTTGCCTTTTACAGTGGCTAAATAGCTAAATAAACACAAACAATGAATACTTGTTAATGTTTTTGTTAAAGGGGTGTTTTTACTCAATCCAGGAGTACCTGATGTGCGGCAGATTGAAATAATTAGTTAGTTGTAGTGAACCAGTCTTCCAGTCAGAATAACAGATCGGCAAGCAGATCAAGATAAAAACTCACTATGGGTCCAGCCAGCCACTGATTTTCGTGAATCATTTTAAATTTCAATAGGACATCCCTAGCTTTGCGACCTGGTGTAGCGTCATTCTAATTCAAGTTACAAATAATGGAATCTATAAGGATTTTTTTTATATCACAACGGTGGCAATCAAGCCATACGCCTGATGGTGAGCTGTCACCGTAGCTTATGGACGCTTGCAATACCGGGGGTATCACTCGCTCGTTGCCGACCTTGTAGAAAGTGGAGCTCTGGAGACCTTACTCACCGTAGGAACACAACATTATGGCCGAGACCAATGCTATTTGGCTACGATCTTCTGTAAAGTGGAGGACCTTCCCCAGATTGATGGATTATCCGCTGTGCCCTACCCTACCTCTCTTGAACATTAACATGTGACGACGTAATGGTTTCCATGCCAGACCGCCACTCAGGACTCAGCAGGTCCGGGGTTTGAATCCCGGTCGGGTCATGATAAAAAACGAACTTTTTCTAATTGGCCTGGGTCTTGGATGTTTATCTAAGTTATAAATCATAGTATCGTTGAGTTAATATCCCATAACACAAGTTTCGAACTTACTTTGGGGCTAGCTCAATCTGTGTGATTTGTACCGATTTATTTATTAATTTATAACATTGTTACAGGATAATGGGGTATAAATACATGTATTACTGTATGTTCGCGTACATATTTATACTATGTCTAGAAATATATTGTGTCATACAATTGCCTAAAAACAGAAGCAAAGCTACGGACTTGTCTGATGAGATGAAATTAATGAATAATATATCATTAAGATTTATAACCGTATGGAATGTCGTGAGTATTTTTTTCGTTTAAGTATTAAATTATTTTTTGTTTTTATGTAAAAAATTTTTCATCTTTGACGTCTGTATGTGTATTGTTTAGTTTTTTTGAAGTGAAAACTTCTTTAGGG
Source organism: Endotricha flammealis (assembly GCA_905163395.2). Taxonomy (NCBI): domain Eukaryota; kingdom Metazoa; phylum Arthropoda; class Insecta; order Lepidoptera; family Pyralidae; genus Endotricha; species Endotricha flammealis. Next base: position 4,996,959 of record LR990883.1, read on the forward strand.
GCGCTTGGCTCGCGTTAGATCCGTAGCCTGGGATCCGCTTTCTAGTTAACAAATGATTTTTAAAGAATAGCTCTACAGATCGAAAAAACGTAGGATTCCTTAACCGTTCCAAAATATTCAAAATTACACAACGTTGATGTTTAAGTTTTCACTTCTACCGGCACTCCCGGACCCGGAGTGCAACCTGTCTTTTTTCAGGGTTCCGTAGTAAACTACAAGGAACCCTTATAGTTTCGCCATGTCCGTCTGTCCGTCTCACGGTGGAACGAAAATGAAAATTTGGGACATAGGGGTTATTATGCATATTTTTGAATTCTATTTACTAATACGATAATTTAATGTTATATTACTTTTTTTGATATATTCGATATTTTTGGAGATATAACACTTTAAAGTTTGTATGGAGATTTTTTTTTTATTTCTGATATTTTTTTGTATGTACCGTGTAGATTCAAAAAATCTTGAAGTGACATTCCACACCAACAAGGCTCTTTTTATTGAATTTGAATAAAAAATTACATAAATTGTTTAGAAAAAAAATTGTTTTTAGTGAGCAAACAAACAATGTAAATTGTTAATAACATTGTTTTTAGTAACAGAACAGATAATGTCCTTAGTTAATGCCGTCGATTTTAATAAAAAAAAACGTCATTTATTAATGACGTCGTTATTAGTAGCAAAACAAAATAACGCCATTTGTCGCAAAAGCGCAGCGAAGCGCAATTACAGACGTACCTTAAAAATAGTAGAAAAATTGTATAATACAACCCAAAAATCATTTTTTTGAGAGATCATGAGAGTTCGAAGTTTTTGAAGAATTTGCGTTTTTCTCCATACAAAAAAAAAAAAAGATTGTAGCAAAAGCGCAGAGAAGCGCAGTTACAGACGTACCTTAAAAATAGTAAAAAACATAGTATAATACAACCCTAAAATCATTTTTTGAGAGCTCTTGAAAGTTCGGAGTTTTTAATAAATTTGTGTTTTTCTCCATACAAAAAACAAAATAAAAGATTGTAGCAAAAGCGCAGAGAAGCGCAGTTACAGACGTACCTTAAAAATAGTATAAAAAATAGTATAATACAACCCTAAAATCTTTTTTTTGAGAGCTCTTAAAAGTTCGGAGTTTTTAATGAATTTGTGTTTTTCTCCATACAAAAAACAAAATAAAAGATTGTAGCATAAGCGCAGAGAAGCGCAGTTACAGACGTACCTTAAAAATAGTATAAAAAATAGTATAATACAACCCTAAAATCTTTTTTTTGAGAGCTCTTGAAAGTTCGGAGTTTTTAATGAATTTGTGCTTTTCTCCATACATTTTTTTTTTCAATAATTCATAACTAATACAGTATCGATAATATCAAAAAACTGTACTGGTAATTAATGTCTTATATTTGATAGTAGAATCGAAATCCATCATTTTTTTTTTGTATATTCGGAGTTGGTTATCGACTGTCGCTATGTCCACTAGCGGCCTTTTTCGTTCCAACGTGCGTCTGTCCGTCTGTCCGTCCACGGTCTAGCGCCTAGACGCTTGATGGTAGAAAGCTGTAATTTGGTATGTTAACTTATTTAACAATGCAAACAAAGAGGTAGAAGAAAATTTTGAAATTTTTTTTTGGGTTTACCTACAGGTAAAGTGGAAATGATTTTTTTTTCGCAACGACCCCAAGTTGTGGGGTGTCGTTAGATAGGTATCTTAAAAATATTGATGGTGTGGGTAGATCATCTTGCGATACAATGATTCGTTTGCGAATTATTTACATTTAACGTGTCAATTTTCGTTTTGTACGGTGGTCCCCCCCCCCCCCACTCTATCTCCGAAAGTCTTGCGTTTAGAAATTTGAAAAAATCATGGTAGTAGTTCATATAGTGAACCAACAAGGAAAACTATAACGGTTAAGTAGGCACTACTAGTTACCGAGTAATAGTCAACAAACTGATAAAATAAAAATTATTTGATGAAAACTTACAAATGTCATAGAATATGATATTGGACTCATTTGCAAGCAAGCAAAGCACAGCAAATACGGAAGCCTACACTGTACATGGCCAGACATGCACTTGGTCGGTTTTTTTTTGTTTAATTTATTACTTTTTAACATTTTTGAACGGCTGTGTGTGTCTCAAATATTTTTCTTACAATTAAGAAGCCAATTCGTAACGCCAGCGCTGCTACCTTAAGTAGATGGATTAAAAATGTGTTAACGGATAGTCGATACAACTATTTTCACGGCGCATAGTACGCGGCATGCATCGACTTCGGCACCTAGTCGAAGCGGTGTATCTATTGACATGGTAAGGCGAGCCGCGGGATGGTCTGGAAACTCACTAACATTCGTTAAATTTTACAATCGGCCATTAATTACCGATAAAGAAGACGGTGTTATTAATCTGCAGAGGCCATTTTTAATTGTTAAAATTACATAATTTAAATTTCCTGTCACATAATTATTGTAAAATTTTATCAGTGGTATTACTTATTCATGGTCGATTGATTAAATAAATCAACATCAACCCCTTTTTGATTGGATAAGGCCATTTCATTCTGTCCCTCTCCAGCCATCACGTCCTCGTTTGGAAATCACAAGGTTGGAACGTCGTATGTATAATTATGGTCGAACATCACTTAGGGTAAGTTCGTTAAACCATCAATTTTAATACAATTTAAATTTATTTCAGGCATTAATAGTAATTCACGCACTTTTAGCATTAATATGTGATACTTTAACGTTACTGATGAAGAAGGATGTACCAGATATATTACGAAAATGTAGATACACATTATTTCACTCAATAATATATCCCTTGTCTGTTGTAAGTATTGCTTTTTAAGTTTCCGGACAGGGTGTTTACCCGAAGGCTTTTAAAAAAAACAGTAAATGAACGAAGGACAAACTGTAGGAATTTCGGGAAGACCCTAAAAAAGGCAATCTAAGGTTGTCTTTTTTAGTTGACGTAAACGTCGCTAGAACAAAACTGGAGCACACTTAGTATTACCGTCAATTTTCATAGGCAACAGCTACATTTGGTGCTTAGAGGATGAACTAATATTTCAAAAGAAAGCGGCGACCATATTGAACTTCACATAACGTCTGCCGGACTATTCGATAGCATTGACGTTATTTATTTTATTAGTTATTTATTTATTTTTAGTTATTTATTTAGGTACTCGAGTTGTAAATAAAAAACAAATTGGATACTAAAATACTCAAAATGTGATGTATTCCGTCGGATGGGTCGGGGACTTCTTTCGGGCGGTTCGGCTTTTATCCTGGAAATCCCCCCCAATGGGGGTAAAAAGTATTTTTTCTACTATAGAGAGCGCTGTATGATGGGCTATCGGTCAACAGATGGCGCCGCAATTCGCGCTATATGTTGTTTTGTTGTAAAAAGGCTATTGGGCAACAGATGGCGCCACAAGTCACGCTATAGGTTGTTTTGTTGTCAAAGGGCTATCGGCCAACAGATGGCGCTATAAGTTGGTTTTTGTCAAACGTGATCTATCATACTAATATCTATTTATATAAAAAAGGAGAAGCTGACTGACTGACTACTGACTGACTGACATATCAACGCAGGGCCTAAACTATAAGGAAGAAACTTGAAATTGTGCACAGGGGTTCCTTTTATAACATCGGGGAGCACTAAGAAAGGATTTTAAAAAAAGGGAGAAATAGGACTTAAGAAAAGCTGAAATTTTGTATAAAGGTTCTCTTTATGATGTTGACAAAGACAAAGATATGGTTTTATATAATTCCCATGGGAAAGGGAGTAATAGGACTGTAAGTGTTTTATCGCAGGCGTTCAACATTGAAATTTTGTATAGAGGTTCTCTTTATGATGTTGACTAGGATAAAGATGGGGTTTTTATGAAATTCCCACGGGAAAGGGAGTAATAGGACTGTAAGTGTATTATCGCAGGCGCTCAACCAAGAAAGCTGAAAATTTGTATAGAGGTTCTCTTTATGATGTTGACAAGGATATAGATGGGGTTTTAAATAATTCCCACGGAAAAGGGAGTAATAGGACTGTAAGTGTTTTATTGCAGGCGCTCAACCTAGAAAGCTGAAATTTCGTATAGAGGTTCCCTTTATTATGTTGACAAGGATAAAGATGGGGTTTTACGAAATACCCACGAGAAAGGGAGTAATAGGACTGTAAGTGTTTTATCGCAGGCGCTCAACCTAGAAAGCTGAAATTTTGTATAGAGGTTCCCTTTATGATGTTGACAAGGATATAGATGGGGTTTTAAATAATTCCCACGGATAAGGGAGTAATAGGACTGTAAGTGTTTTATCGCAGGCGCTCAACCAAGAAAGCTGAAAATTTGTATAGAGGTTCTCTTTATGATGTTGACAAGGATATAGATGGGGTTTTAAATAATTCCCACGGATAAGGGAGTAATAGGACTGTAAGTGTTTTATCGCAGGCGCTCAACCTAGAAAGCTGAAATTTTGTATAAAGGTTCCCTTTATGATGTTGACAAGAATAAAGTCGGGGTTTTTTTTATTCCCACGGGAAAGAGAAAATAGGACTGCACGTGTATTGTCGTGGGCGCTCAACCTAGAACGCCTAGATTTTGTATTAAGCTTCCCTTTATAAAGTAGACAAGGATAAAGACGGGATTTTATTAAATTCCTACAGGATTTGGAATCATAAGACTACACGTGTATTATCGGGAGCGCTCAAATTAGAAAGATGAATTTTTTTAAAGAGATTCCCTTTATGATGTTGACAAGGATAAAGATGAGTTTTTTTTAATTCCCACGGAAACGAACTTATTGGCATTTACGCTTGACCACGCGGGCGGAGCCGCGGGTGACAGCTAGTACTATGATAAAGAGAGGTAGAGCACAGCGGATAATTCTCTCAAATCGAAGCACACAGTTACAGAAGATCGTAGCCAAATAGCATTAGTCTCGGCCATGTTGTGTTCCTACGGTGAGAAAGGTTTCCATAGCTCCACTTGGGGAGGTCGTACGATACGAATGATACGATGTAACGTGAATGATTTTTTTTTTCTTTTTCAGGTCTTAGTAGCAATATTTTGGATACTATATTTCTATGATAGAGAATTGATATTCCCCGTAGAGGTTGACAAATTTATGACACCACTAATAAACCACAGTTTTCATTCATTGGTTTTCTTATTTTCTATGTGGGAATTGTTTTTTCAACCAAGAAATGATTATGTCAATCACAAAATCAACTGCATACTGATAGGCTGTGGAGCATTGGCATATAATTCTGTGTAAGTATTTTAATAATATAGTTAAGTAAATATTGTCCAAAAAGTGTCCATAAATTTTATTCAACATTGGCATTGCAACAATTATTGATTTCACTCAACGGGATTTACTGTAAACTCTGTAAACTAAAAAGTTCCAATATTTACCGATAGATGTCACTAAAACAACTTCCTCCGTCTTACGAATTTTCGATCAGGTCACGTGTCCCTACGCGAGTTTAACATTTTTATACCATCCTAAAAAGTGCACAACGCCTCTAAAAAAGTTTTCACTTCTAAAAACTAAAAGAAAAAATAAATTTTCTTCCGTTTTTCAGATTAATGTACACAAGATACGTGGATTATGGCATCTGGATGTATGGCTATTTAAAGAATGTAGAAGAAGCAAGATGCCTTCCTGTATTGGTCATTGGTATCATATTATTTATTTATTTAACATATTTTATGCAATTTTATATAAAAGATTTTATATGGAAATTTAGAGACAATAAGGATAAAAGAAAAATGTTCTGAAAATCTATTCAACACAAATTGATACATGATCTCAGCCACAAGAAGTCCACTAACGCTTCCAGCGACTTCCGCCTAGATTCAGCGACTTCCTGATACTTCTTGCGAATTCCTTCGACTTCCTGCGAATTCCTGCGACTTCTTACGACTTCCATTATTTTCTCTTATTTTTCTTTATTTTAGAACAAACAGCTAATTCAAAAGGAATATCGTGTGTAGGTATTAAATTAATGAAAAAATAAAATGGTTTTTAATTTCTCTGAAATAACAAAAATATATCATACTTGCTGTGTTATCGGCGGCTTCGCCCGCGTAAAAATTTGCCTATGTTGGGCTCTGTACCCCTGACAATATAAACAAAACATAATATTAGTATGAATATAGTAGGATACATTTTCGTGTTTCACATATTAAATTACAACGCCATCTAGTGAAACATATCAAAACTACTATTAAACAAAAAAGCAATACGAACATATGGCGCTATTATCGCAACGAATCTTGTACAGAGTGAACTTTTGATAAAGATAAAATTGTTTATATTTAACTTTTGTTTCTTTAAGTAGTTTCAACTGCGCCAGAGTTTTTAATTGTATGCACAGTAGTGACACCTATATCATAACGGTCCATTTTTACCAGTGTTTTGATCAAATCCTACGGGAATAGCGTACTTATCGGGATAAAAAGTACCCTATGTGTTAATCCAAGGTATCGGCTACCTACATATCAAATATCGTGAAAATTGGTGTAGTCATATGACCGTGGATCATGCGCGGTGGCGTGCAGTTAGGGAGGCCTATGTCCAGCTGATATGCGGCTGATGATGATATGACCGTGAAGAAGTAACAAACACACACACAAACTTTCTTTATAATATTAGTAGGATGGTAGAATAGTAGGAAGTAGGATAGTCAAACAAAATAAGGGCCACTTGTAATTTCGTACCTACTATAAAGAACCACATCTTTTATTTAAAGTAACAATATCATTTTAATGTTATGTTACAGGTTGATGTAACAGGTATCTGTAATGTTAGACATTTAGTTTTACTCGCGTTTAGTATTAGATTATTAGCCGTGAACCATTTGTGCACTTGAGACAACGTGTAATTAACATCATCAAAATTAGACTTTTTCCTGTCTACTTTAAATATCAAAGACGTATGCGACGTAGACGTCTGCAAATAAAATAGTTTCACACGAATGTTTGGTTAAAAACGGTAGATCATTTTTATATAAACTAAGAAAAGAAATGATCCTAATATCGAGCCCCGAGGAACGCCTAAACTGATAGAACATCTCGCTGAAACCACTTCATTAATTTTTACTCTTTGTATTCTGTCACTGAGATTGGATGACATGAGATTAACTGAGTTATTTTCTAAACCGTAGAATTTTAATTTGTTTAGTAAGGTACTATGATCACCACAATCGAAGGGGGGAGCTGGTAGAACATCTTATGAGACACGACGACTTCACAGAAACATCTTAGAAGGCAGATAGAAGGCCGAGAAGAACTTACATGGATCAAGTGAAACTGCACTTTCTGGACAAGGTCTTAAGCGGTCCCTAGACGATCAAAATTGCTTGATAAGCATTTACGTGCTTGTCAAGTATGCTTGATGAGGTTTGACGTAACGTCAAGCATGCCTGTCAAGCATCCGCACTCATTTCCGAGCCACAGAGTGACCCAGTATAAGCTCAAATTTCAAACTTCTAGACGATCAAGCTAAATTTAACTTTTCAGCAAGCTTTGTCAATCACGTAGTTTGCTTTAATTATTATTTGTAAATAAAATCATGGAAACAATTATTTTAAAATATATAGGTAGATGGCGCTTTCGCGCCCATACGGGCATACTGACTCCAGCGCGTCCCTTGCGCTGTTCTAACTAAAAATGAATAAGGCATCACCCATCCTGGGATCTAGCCAACTTCACAAGGCATCACCCATCCTGGGATCTAGCCAACAAGACCAGGTTAAGGAAACGCATGGTGGCCAGCCAGCGTTCTTAGGAGAGGAATTTTTGGATAGGGAATTAAATAGATATAATTAAATGCAAGCAATTATTATTATCTAATGAAACAATCAAAATTAAAAATAATCAATAATAAATTGATTAATCTACAGTTGCAGTGGTAGAGGCACCCTGATTTATATCAGAAATTGATGATTCATCAGCCCATACGGTCGATTCGTCTGAGTTATTGTCAAATGGATCTGATTGTGCTGTGAGGAGCAGCACGCAAGGCATCGTGACTGCCAATCTTTTCAGAGCAACCGCGAAGATTAACATATTTTACTCTATATCGATCGTTAGGCAAGACTTCTAATATGTCCATCAGACCTTCGAATTTAGAACCAAGTTTAGTCGTATGACGTTCATGGCGGCGCATAAGTACAAAATCGCCAACCTTAAAAGGGCAAATTTTGGCTTTACCTTTATCATAACGAATTTTATCACGAACGGACCGCTCGTCCATCCGTTTTTTAGCACCTGATCTAAGTTCGTCTAGATCATCCGTTTGCGTATCATCATCTATTTCTAATAATTTAATAGCGGGTGGAGAACATAGTTTTCCAAATAGTAGTTCCATTGGACTTTTACCGGTACTTTTTGAAATAGTAGAATTTATAGCTAATTGAAGATCTTGCAAAGCTAAGTGCCATGGCCTATTGATCTCTACAACAGACATGTTATCTTTGATAACCTTCATAAGACGCTCTACTTGTCCGTTGGCTCTACTAGCCCCTTTAGCTACTACGTGATGCTGTATCCCATAACTATTGCAGAAATTTTTAAATTCTAGGGAGGTCATACTTTTATCCTGATCCGTAATAAGTCGAGTCGGTGTACCGAAAATCGCAATAAGACTTTGGAAACATTTGATTGCAGTTTCTGTAGTACGGTCATTTGTATAAACCATGTGAATGTATTTAGTGAAGCCGTCTATAAACACAAAAGCATATTCAGGCTCATTACGTTTACCATTCATTCTACCGGTTATATCTGCATGCACAGTATGAAATGGGATAGAAATGTTGTCAATGGGATATAGAGAGATTTGCCTAACCCCGGAGACTCCTTTCCTGACTCTACATATGACGCAATTTTCTACGAATTTTCTAATAATTCGAGTCATGTTTGGAAACCAATACTGCTCACGCAACTTTTCAAGCACCTTTTCCCAACTAAAATGTTGCAGGTTGTCATGAGGTTCCTTCTATAATTTCGGGGAACAATAATTATTTTTTTTGTTTTATTATTAATCTGTACTTTACGACTCAATAATTTATTTTGTGATATAATGTAAGTGTCGGCAATATTTTTTGGTATTGAATCACCGTTTAGTTGTTCGACAATATTTGACAACTCTGTTTCGCGTTTCTGTTCTATGAGGAGCCAGTTATGATCTAATGTGGATGTGTTGACTAACCAACTGGCTTTAGGAAGAATTTGATCGGATTTACAAAATATTTCGGTTTCGATATTTTTATTGAATGGACCATTAAGGGTTGCGGCTAAAAAAGTCTGCATGAGCAAGTTTGTCACCCTTACGATATTTAATATCAAACTAAAAATTTTGTAAAAAGGCCCACCATCTGTGGACTCTAGGTGTAAGCTCACGTTTGTGAACAGAAGCCTTAAGGGAATTACAGTCTGTTACTACCTTAAATGGGCGGCCGTGGAGGAAATGGCGGAAATGCTTAATAGATTTTACCACGGCTAAAGTTTCTAACTCGTAAGAGTGGTATTTACTTTCAGTATCCGAGGTTCTCATTTATTTTTTATTTTTTATTATGTTTTGATGCGGCTGTGATAGCACTGCGACCAGGACTGGTCTATTGTGATCGCCACATGACTTGTTAGAGCTCACCGCTAAACCCTGCAGCTATGATGAACCGCACGATTTGCTTAGGGGTGAACTCCTTTAACTCATCTGGGCTTAATAAGTGTTTCCCTAGATGAGTGCTGCGCTTGTGTATTAGTGGCCCACATTCCCCCAGAAGATGCAGTGGTGTTTCATCAGCCTCCTTACAGCGTCTGCAGGTACGTGTGCCACTTAGCCTTAAGTTGGACATATGCTTGTTGAGGCAACAATGTCCTGTTAAGGCCCTGACCACAATTCGTAAGTTGCTTCTACTAAGCGCTAGGACAAGGTTGCTGTACCTTTTGTCGTAGGCTTTTATTAGTATTTTTGAGTGATTCATGCCCGGCGATTCCGTCCAGAGCTTGATAGCATTTTCAAAATAGGTGTACGTAAGGGTTCTGCGAGCTAGGCTTTTTGGTATACCACAGAACGGTTCAGGTCCCTCCTGTACCCCATTAGCCCCTACTCTTGCAAGCTCATCAGCACGTTCATTGCCAATTATGCCTGCATGCCCTGGTACCCATCTTAAAACCACTCTATTTCTGTTACCTAGAGTGTTTAGTCGTTCCATGCACTCTTCGACCAGTCTCGATAGATAGATAGAAGATAGAATACTCTTTATTTGCATTACACACAGGAAAAAGTACAAAAAAAACAATCTTAAAAACTAGTGTAAATGCAACAAGGCGGCCTTATTGCTAAAAAGCAATCTTTTCAAGGCAACCTTAAGGTAACGAATTTCTGTATGGAGTGGGCAGGGCTAGCATGACAAGAAAATAAATACTAGGGAAACAAGAAAATGATAGAAACGTAGGACATCAACTAAATATTAAAACAAAATGAATAAATAACTTCAAATATTATACCATATCACTATACTTACTATAATATATTATATAAATATTCATATTCATCCTACCATAAATACATAATTATACTATATTATACAATACATATATACCTAATAATAAAATAAATAAAAAATGTCGTTGTACTTATAGGCAAACAAAGGAATCAAAGACTCAAATCTAAGAAATAATTTTTCACTTGTCGTTTGAATAAATCGATGGATTTTGCAGTTCTAATGGCAACAGGCAAATTGTTCCATAGTCTCATAGCCTGGATAGAAAAGGATTGGTCGAAGAATTTGGAGGAATGAATAGGAATAAGGAGTGTGAGATTATCAGTGGAGCGGAGTGACAGGCTATGGGATGAGGAGGAAAGATGAAGAATTCTTTAAGATAGGAGGGAGTACAAGGATTAAAAAGTATGGTGTAGAGAAAAGAAAGGATGTGCATGTCCCTACGTTGGCGAATGGATAGCCACTTCAACTGTGTGACCACATTCGAGTCTAGCGCTAGTAGAGCAGCTTGGCTATCAGAATTAATATATATTTTGTGGTTAGTGTAGCGCTTTTGCAGGTTGGCTTCCGCACATTCTACAATGGCATAAACCTCTGCCTGGAAAATAGAGGCGTACTGTCCCAAATTCACACTTTTGTTGAACTTTGGTCGCACTCCATGTATTCCACAGCCTACATTCTGACCCATTTTGGATCCATCTGTGTACCAGATTAAACATCCGGCCTCATAGGATAGCTGGCTATTGAACCAGTCTTCCCTAGATGGAATTTCTACGGTGTACTGTTTTTCAAATACGTGCCGCAGAAGCATGGCATCAGTTGGCATGCTTAGTATTGGTATGTTCAGGGATGAGTCCTGTAGGGTCCTCATTTTCATGGAGAGCCAATTGCCCCTGCCCTGTATGTTGGCTCTATACATGCTTGCCTTCGCCTCTCCATGTATGAATAAGTGGAGAGGCAGCAGTCCAAGCAGTGCATTGAGCGCCATTCCAGGGCACGTGGACATTGCTCCCGAAGACATAAGACAGGCAGTTCTCTGCAGGCCGTCTAATTTCTGTTTAGCAGTCACTTGATTTGCCTTGTCGTACCACACCACTGATGCGTACGATATAATCGGACGCACAATGGCAGTGTACAACCACAGCGCGGTTCTGGGATTTAGACCCCAGTTGTTCTTCATCAAGCGACCGCTGATGCCCATGGCCATCTTAGCTTTTTTTTAAACGTTGGCTAAATGTGAATTCCATGTCAGCCTTTGGTCGATGGTCACGCCCAAATATTTGACTTCTGTGGAAAACGTAATTATTTTATTATTGAGCTTTGGCCTTACTAACTTGTCCAAATGCCGTTTTTTCGAAAAAGGTACAATAACAGTTTTGTCGGCGTTTACAGAGAGGTCACTTTTGACGCACCAGTCACTGACAGTGTTAAGTCCCTTTTGCATTATGCCCGAGATGGTAGATTGGCAGAAACCTCTTACTATGATTACCAAGTCATCTGCATAGCCTTGCGCATCAATTCGGAGTTCTGCTAGTTTGTATAATAGTTCATCTACAGCAAGAGTCCATAGTAACGGCGATAGAACTCCGCCTTGTGGACATCCCCGGACTGTAGATACTTCAATTGTGGTTTTATGAAGGGCTAATTTTGCTCCTCTGTGAGAGAGCATGGAATTTACCCATCTCACTGTCGTAGGGTCGACATTTTTACTTATCAGCCCATTTACCAGCAGTGAGGTTGATGAGTTGTCAAATGCTCCTTCTATGTCGAGGAAAGCACACAGTGCTATTTCCTTATCTTCAGTAGCCTTCTCCAATCTATCAATTAAGCTTATAAGGGCAGTTTCTGTTGATTTACCCTTGCGATAAGCGTGTTGGCTGTGATGGATTGGATGTCTTACTAAGGCTACGTCTCTAATATACCTATCTATTACCTTCTCCATTGTCTTAAGAAGAAATGAAGATAGGCTTATTGGTCTGAAAGACTTTGGCTGGCTATAATCTCTCTTACCAGTTTTAGGTATAAACAGGACCTTGACCAAGGTCCATTGGTCTGGTATGTATCCCCAGGCATAACTTGCCCTGAAGATTCTTACCAGATAGGGAATGAGGATACCCGCTCCTTGTTGTAATAGGACGGGCAGTATTCCATCATCTCCGCACGCTTTGTATGGTTTAAAGGAGTCTACGGCCCACTGAACCTGTTTGGGTCTTATGATCTTTGCAGCCCTGCACCAGTCCTCATTACGAGGCTTATGGTAGACAGGGTGTTGTTGGAACAAGTCCCTTATCATAGACCCTGGAAAGTGGGTCGCGGCCAGCAACTCTAAGGTCTCCTTTTCACATGTTGTAAAGGAGCCATCTTCCTTCTTGAGGAGTCCAATCTGATTAGTTTTGGTTTTGGAGAGCAACTTATGGAGTCTTGCTGCCTGCGGAAGATTTTTGACCTCCTCACAGACCTTTCTCCATGATGCTCTTTTTGCCAGGTTCTCATACTAAAATAAGCCACGACAAAGGGTATATTATCTTTTCTCTGTATCAGTACAGCGCCATAACCAATTGAGCTGGCATCTGTATGTAGCTCGGTAGGTAAATTAGGGTCAAATATAGTCAAAAGTGGGGGAGATGTGAGTTTGGGAATTATTTCTTGACGGGCAAGTTCGTGAGAGTTAGTCCAAAGGAAAGCAACATTTGTTTTAGTGAGATTATACAAAGGTGCCATAATTCTCGAGAAATTTGGAACAAACTTCCTAAAATTCGTGCTCGTGCGCCAGCCGCTAGGACTGCACGCTTGTCGCCACTCGCGCGCGCATACGCTGTTAAAAATGACAACAGTAAAATGTTCTCAGTGCAATATTGTTATCGACGAAATGTTGTGTTTTATTCTGTTGGTATGTATTACCCTGTAGTAGAGTAATATATGGGAGTTCCTGTGTAAATTAACTGTGTAATAAAGTTACTGAGGAAGTTACTTGAGTTTCAATAATGTTCGTGTTCCCCGGGTAGGACTTGGTAAAATGAATTTAACACTGATTGTCACAAATAGCGTTTATTGACAATTAACACAAAGTTATATTATTCACTAGTTACAATAAATCCCGACAGTAGGTAGGTACAATCGCGTACTCGCGGCTAGCGAGGTTCGACGGTCCGGAACGACTGGGGAGTCGAAGCCCGCTAGCCACGTTGCCACTGAAAGTGCAACGTTTGCATTTCCAACCTCAACTGTGTCCCTACAATACACCCCTCTTAAAAAAAAATTTTTTCCAAAAAAAAATTTATGAAAAAATTATAACACTTTTGTTAATAGGTGTACAATACAAAGAACTTGCAACTGAAACATGATGCTACGTTATACAATCCAATAAGTAGGTAGGGTATGTATGTCGGACAAAATAAGTAAACAATGGCCTCTCTTATGGAGCCTTTATTTGTAAGTAATTGATTAAGCAGAATTACAAAGAATAACAAAGATAACAAAGTAAAAGAAATGTATAAATACTTTTGTATGTAAGTCCTACGGCTGTTAACCTTGGCATCGACTTTCGTCCTTACATATAAAACATAACATCCGCTTACTAAAATAACATGTAAGTATTAGGTACAATTTGAAATAATGTAACCATAATTACACAATAATTAAACATAACACTATGTATGACGCAACGTAGCTTCCGTTAAACGTAAACACTGGAAGTATTATGACTTAGGAAAAAACTACTTTGGGATTAGCTTGGTTAGGACTGGTAACTGTCTCAACCTTAATGACTGGGGTAGCCATATTATTTTGGACTCCAGCGACTTCTCGCCTGAGCCACTTTTTTGCTTTCTTCATACATTGCGATCGGCACCAATAACACGCAATGATAACAATTATCACTATCAGAGTTATCCCAACTGATTCCACTAACTGCACGCGATTAGTTGGTTCGTTTGCCTGCACTGATGCATGAGCAACGGCTAGGTTCTCGTTTTCCATCTTAGTACTGTAGTTTCCCATTATGAGCGTGAAATACGTCTCTGACTAAGTAAGTGAGAAAAATGATGTGAAATATTTTCTACATGGCTACTTATTTGTTTATTTTTGCCAAATGTAAAAAAAATTACTAGGTCGATCGATAATTGAAGAATATATTATGCTACTCTAGTTATTCTTAAATCGTACTGGTGGTTTGCTGACTCTACCAGAACGCGTTACACGCGGAACATTCGATAAAGGTGCGTCTACACTACGCTGATTGTTATTATCAGTTCGCGTATTGTTGTTATTCAGAAAATTTTTGTTTAAAGTAACTTCAGTGTCCGTGTCCAGTAAATACGCTGGCTTTAAACGATCCACTGAAATGTAAGCTTGCCTGTTTGCTAACTGAATAAAAAATACTTTCGAATCTCGTTTGATAACGCGAAACGGACCGTCGTAAGGAGGTTTTAACGGCTTACGAACGCTATCGTCTCTAACAAAAACAAATTCGCACGACTTAAGGTCAGGATGAACAAAAAATTTTGTATTTGATCTGTCTGACTGATGTATCGGTTTGACTTGACGTAAAGTATCTCGTACTTGTTTAACCATCTCATTTTCGTCAGATATTTTTGACATAGTCTCATCGAAAAAATCACAAGGTAGTCGTAAAGTTTTCCCAAAAGTTAATTCCGCTGCGCTAACACCCGTATCGCTACGTATCGCGGCGCGTAACCCAAACAACACTGTGGGTAATTCCTGGAACCACGAGGTCGAGTTCAATCGCGCTGCAAGCGCTACCTTTAAACTACGATGCCATCGTTCCACTAACCCATTACTTTGTGGATGGTAGGGAGTGGTTCGTATTTTAACAATACCTAAGTATTTCATAAGTTCGGAAAACAAACTACTTTCGAACTGTCTACCCTGGTCGGAAGTCAATTTAACTGGACAGCCATACCGGGTAATCCAACCTTCATAAAGTATCCTGGCTACAGTATCAGCTGTGATATCTTTGATAGGGAAAGCTTCGGGCCATCTCGTGCCTCGGTCAACGATTGTTAGGCAATACCTATAACCATCTGGGGATGGAGGTAATGGTCCCGTGATGTCAATGTGGACATGTTCGAACCTATTTGCCGATTCGATTTTTTCGAAAGCTGAGAGAGAATGCCTATTAATTTTAACCTTTTGACATTTTATACAAGTTTTCGCCCAGCGATTAATATCTTTATTCATATTTGGCCAAAAAAATTTTTGAGTAACTAACTTTCGTGTTGTATTTATACCAGGATGACTCATATTATGTACGCTATCAAAAGCTAACCGCCTAAACTTATCCGGCAAATAGGGTCGAGCATCCCGTGTTGACATTTCGCAATATAAATACTTATCGCACGAAGGTAGCAATATTCGTTTAATTTGCACATTGGACTTACCTTTGTTATTGTCGTATTGCACAACATAGTCGTCGACATTCTGCGCGTCTGCAATTTCGTCGAAATTGATACTAGTGGGACAGGAAATAGTCTCGACTCGTGATAACGCGTCAGCTACAACATTGCAGGGCCCCGACAAATAACGAATATCAGTGGTAAATTCACTAATAAAAAGTAATTGACGTGAAACTCTAGGTGATTCGTTGTCACTAACTTTTTTCTCAAAAGCGTAAACCAATGGCTTGTGGTCAGTAAAAACAGTTAATTGATGACCTTCAAACATTTTACGAAAATATTTTATTGCCAAAAATATAGATAACAGTTCGCGATCGTACGTGCTATACCGTTGTTGAGCGTCGGTGAAGCGCTTTGAGAAAAAACCTAGTGGTTTCCATACGCCTTTAATTTGCTGTTGGAGTACAGCCCCTGCACAATTATTCGACGCATCGGTCATTAATGCTAAAGGGTTTTCTACCGACGGATGAGACAGTGTGACCGCCTCCTGAAGGCTCAGTTTACACTGCTCAAAAGCTTCAACGGATTTGTCATTCCAGTCAATTTTAGTTTTATCGCGTTTTTTGCAATTATGCAGATATTTATTTAATTCAGCTTGGTGTTGAGCTGCTCTAGGTATGTGTGTACGGTAAAAATTGATCATACCTAAGAAACGTCTAAGTTCCTCGATCGTTTCCGGTTTCGAAAAATTGGATATTGCCGTAACTTTATCATCCAAGGGTTTGATGCCGTCACAAGATACAAGGTGTCCTAAGAATTCGATCTCGGACTGACCAAAAACACATTTTGAAACATTAATAGTGATGTCATACTTATTAAATCGTTCAAAAATAATTTGTAAGTGTTTTCTGTGTTCATCTAAATTGTCACTAGCTACAATGACATCATCGATATAAGAAAACTGGAATTCGAGACCTTGCAATACTGTGGAATGCATAAAACGTTGAAACGTTTGAGCAGCGTTACGTAATCCAAAGCTCATTCGCGGGAATTCGAATAACCCAAAAGGCGTTATTATCGCTGTTTTAGGTATATCGTTCTCTGCCACTGCAATGTTGTGGTAGGCGCGATTGAGATCAATACGAGAAAATATCTGCTTGCCTGCCAATAAATATGTAAAATCATGCAACCTAGGTATAGGGTAACGATCAGGTTTAGTGATTGCGTTAAGTCGTCTGTAGTCGCCGCATGGCCTAAGTTCACCATTCTTCTTAGGTACCACATGTAGCGGACTCGCCCAGGAACTTTTGGATGGACGACAAATACCTAACTCCTGCATAATTTTAAATTCATCACGTACCTTTTTGTACCGGTCAGGCGGCAGCGGTCTCGCTCGCGCAAACACGGGTGGTCCCGTAGTCTCGATGTGATGCAATACATTATGCCTAGGAATGTCTGTAAAACACATGGGTTTGGTTAAGTTGGGGAACATATTTAATAGGTCAAAATATTCGTGCTTATCATCAACAGTTTTAACGGAAGCTTCGTTATGTGATACTAAAGATGCGATTACATTCAATGTTGTGGTCTTATCTATAATTTTACGCGCACTTAAGTCTACTAACAGGCCGAAATGGCTTATGAAATCCGCTCCTAAAATCGGTTGTTTGACTTGCGCAATTATAAAAGTCCACCGGAAAGCTCTACGCAACCCGAAATCTACGACCATAGTTTTAACACCATACGTACTTATTTCACTACCGTTGGCAGCATATAGTTTATACTCACTGAATTCCTTACTTTTACATCGACACAGCGTAACTGGGAGAACAGACACATTCGCCCCTGTGTCTACCAGGAAATTCAGGCCGTTAATTTTATCACTGATACACAGACGGTAATTTGAGTACTGGATGCAATCCCCCGTCGCCGACTGCACCGCGTCTAGTTTTCCGAGGGCGATGGCGTTTTTTTCCATTTCGCCGATGACCTTCTGGATTCTACGGACCTCCGATTCCTCGTATATCTCCAGCAGCCTCTCCTTAAGCGCTGTGTATCTCCCGGTCGCCGGAGGGTTCTCCAGTATGTCCATCACCTGCTGGATTGCCTGCTTACCCAGCTTGGCAACTCCTAGTTGGAAATTTTTGGCCTCGCCGACATTTTGCGGTCCAACGATGGCCTCAAATTGCATAAACCATGCACGTGGAAAATCAGGCCAGAACTCAGGGATTCGTCCCGCTATTGAGACTGCCCCAACCTCGGTTTCCGCCTCCGTCATCGTCGTGGCTATTGGTCACGGGTCGCAACGCGTGACGTTGAAATTGCCCGGTATACTGTATGCCGTATCCCGGGGAGTCGTTCCAAAATCCCGCCGAAAACTGTTACACTCGCACTAACTGTCCGTGAAGTGTCACTGCCCGGGTGTCGAGGGGTCACCAATGTTGGTATGTATTACCCTGTAGTAGAGTAATATATGGGAGTTCCTGTGTAAATTAACTGTGTAATAAAGTTACTGAGGAAGTTACTTGAGTTTCAATAATGTTCGTGTTCCCCGGGTAGGACTTGGTAAAATGAATTTAACACTGATTGTCACAAATAGCGTTTATTGACAATTAACACAAAGTTATATTATTCACTAGTTACAATAAATCCCGACAGTAGGTAGGTACAATCGCGTACTCGCGGCTAGCGAGGTTCGACGGTCCGGAACGACTGGGGAGTCGAAGCCCGCTAGCCACGTTGCCACTGAAAGTGCAACGTTTGCATTTCCAACCTCAACTGTGTCCCTACAATTCAAAACAAATTATCAGTGATGAATGATGATACTTTAACGCGAGTCTGTGTATCAGCATTTACGAGTGATGATATAAAAAAGTCTAAGTCGTTACTTTATGAATCGTTACCAACGGAAAAACGGAATATAGTGCG
Organism: Endotricha flammealis; assembly: GCA_905163395.2. Classification (NCBI taxonomy): domain Eukaryota; kingdom Metazoa; phylum Arthropoda; class Insecta; order Lepidoptera; family Pyralidae; genus Endotricha; species Endotricha flammealis. Next base: position 5,015,732 of record LR990883.1, read on the forward strand.
TAAACAAAAGGGCAAAGAAAATCGTGATTTAGGTGACATAATATCCCTTTTAAAAGAATCTGAACCTGATTTAATACCGTTATTTGTGGCGAAGAAACTTGAGAAACTACCCCCAATTACGTTTGACCATCTAGACGTAACCGCACTCCTTAAGGATATTACCTTACTACAGAACAATATAAAGGTCATTCAGTCATCTTATGTTACTCAAGATCAGCTAAAGATGGAGTTGAACAATGTGAAATACAGCTCATTACCATCTCCTGCGTACAACATAAACTCGTTACGAGGAGGCGGCGGTACCTATCATCAGGATAGTGGGCCCATTGGGCTGTCATATGTTGAGGATTTGACCAGTGATGGTAAAGTGCAATCATCATCATCATTGTCAGGTCAGCCACAAGAATCTCAATACCGAAACATAAATTATAAGGGCACTCAGGAGCAAGAATCTTGTCAAAAAACACAGACAGGTGAAGAAGAGATAATAATAATGAACGACGCATTCCCGCCGCACAATTCTGACTCGGCCGGGCAACCAACAACACAGCCGGCGACGTTATCGCCACCGCCGGTACGTATTTGCACACCGTCAAGTCAGCTGATTTCTGATACCGTGGCGGACGGCGAGAGTAATCAAAGCCATAGTGTTGAGGGCGGTGAGTGGAATGTGGTGCAGGGTGCAGAAGAAAATAAAACCGAAATACCGTTACCTAGGTAAGTCCGGTGTAGACAAAGGGGATGAAAGTAAATTTAGAGCGGCTGAAAAGAAAGTGCCAATCTTTATAACAAACGTACACATAGAAACCCGAGAAAGTGATATACTATCACACATTTACAATAAAACTAAAGAGGTTGTTACATTGCAGAAGATGACGATAAGAAACAATATTCACTACAATGCATATAAGTTTTTTGTGTCTGAGAACAAAGTATCTATATTTTTAGATGATAAAATATGGCCACAAGGCATTATATTTAGACGTTTTATGCATTTCAAGCGTAGACATGAGACTGGATTAAATTCCAGAGACGGCTATTTAAGAACTAGTAATGGGTAGTTATTATAAACTAATCAGTTACAACTGTAAGAACATTAAGAGTTCTATTGATGAGGTTAAAAAGCTATGTCAGCTATCAGATATAATTGGACTCCAGGAACATTGGCTAATGCCTGATGACCTAGGCTATCTAAACAATATTGACACCGAGTTTAGCTGCACGGGAATATCTGCAATGGACAACACAGCCGGTATGCTGCGTAGTCGCCCTTACGGAGGCGTCGCACTCCTATGGAGAAACAGTGTTCTCAGTGACGTCACTGTAATAACATGTGAAAACCCGCGGGTGTGTGCGATTAAGGCGGTGTTAAAAGAGCGGTCTATTCTAGTGTTCAGTGTCTACATGCCTACGAATAAGGCTAGAAATCTGCCGGAGTTCACGGACTGCCTTAGCACGGTAAGTGCAATAATAGACAAATATGATATACAGGCTGTGTTAATTTAAGGCGATTTTAATGCGCATCCCGATACGGACTTTTATAAAGAACTGATGGGAGTTTGTAATGAGCATGATTGGTCCTGTGTTGATATAGATAAATTAGGGCTCGCATCTGGTACATTTACATTTATTAGTGACATAAACGGCACCGAGCGATGGTTAGACCACTGTGTGGTGACACCGGCGGCCCGAGATTGTGTTAAAAATGTAACTGTTATGCATGACTTTCTGTGTTCGGATCACTTTCCCCTCGTTTTGGAATGTGATTTTGGAATAATAAAGTCTGTGATAAATACTGAGAATTCAAAAAATATTAACGATAATAATAAAGTAATCTGGGGGGAAAGGAGCCTCGAAGAAATAGAAAGTTATGCTAAAGAATGTCACAAAAGACTCCGTTTAATTGATTTTCCAGAAGGGGTGACCAATTGCTGTGATAAAATATGCAATGTTGTGGAGCATAAATATATAATTGATAAAATGTATTCTGACGTTGTATCCGCTTTGAGGGAGGCGTCCATTCTCAGCAGGCGGGGCAGGCGAGGGGCGAAAAAGGGGCGCCACATAATGGGTTGGAGCAAGCATGTGAGTGACGCTCACAGGGAGGCTAGGTCGAAGTTCGCGAACTGGATGTGGTGTGGTAAACCCAGATCTGGTGTCATTTATGAGGAGATGAAAGATAGCCGTAAAGTATTTAAATCTAAGCTTAAGTGGTGTCAAAAACAATCAGACCAAATAAAAATGGATATCTTGGCGGCGCACCATGCTAGGAATGATTTTAGCCGTTTCTGGAGAAACACCAGAAAGCATAGCTGTCGGCCTGGCCTACCTGGTAGTGTTGATGGAGTTTGTGAACCGACTAGTATCGCTCAACTTTTTAAAGAACATTTTGTTGTTAGGCAGCCTGCTGCGGATAGGATGTCGGAGGTGATCCAGGCTGAGGCCATAAATAGCAACCTGGGTAACAGATTTATGGCCAAGGATGTGGCCACTGCCATAAAATCAATGACTAGGGGCAAATCGCCAGGTCATGATGGCCTCAGCATTGAGCACCTCTTGCATGCCGGTCCGCACTTGCCGCGAGTGTTGGCTATGTTTTACGGCCTATGTGTAGGGCACTCGTACTTACCGACGGAGCTGATGAGAACGATTGTAGTACCTATAATTAAAAACAAAACGGGTGACGTAGCCGACAAAACCAACTATCGGCCTATCTCATTAGCTACCGTTATAGCAAAAGTATATGACAGCATGTTGAACTCATACTTAAATAAATACATCAGACCACATGACAACCAGTTTGGGTTCAGACCCGGACTCTCTACGGAAAGTGCGATTGTGTGTTTAAAGCATGCTGTCAAATATTATGCTGACCGGGGTACGCCTGTCTACGCTTGTTTTCTTGATATGTCGAAGGCATTTGATTTGGTTTCCTACAATATCTTGTGGAAAAAACTTGAAAAGATTCATGTGCCACCAGAACTTATCAATGTCTTGCGATATTGGTACGGAAACCAAGTCAACCATGTCAGGTGGGGGGACACGCTGTCGGATCCGTACAGGTTGGAATGCGGTGTGAGACAGGGGGGGTTGAGTTCTCCGACACTTCAACCTGTACGTAAATGAACTTATCGTTGAGTTAAGTAGCCGCCATGTCGGATGCCATATTGACAGAGTGTGTTATAATAATATAAGTTATGCGGATGACATGGTGCTGCTGAGTGCATCGATCGGAGGTCTCAGAGAACTAATTTCTGTTTGTGAACAATATGTTCATGAACACGAGTTAAAATATAACGCAAAGAAAAGCGAGTTCATGGTTTTTAAAGCCGGGAATAAATGTCCGGCAGTCGTGCCTCCCATTAGGCTGGATGGGTTACCCTTGAAGCGGGTACAACAATTTAAATACTTGGGACATATTGTAACTGACGATATGTCTGATGACAAAGACATTGAACGCGAACGGAGGGCATTGTCTGTCAGGGCGAATATGATTGCCCGCAGGTTTGCTCGATGCTCTGAAAAATAAAAAAAAATAAAAATAAAGCCTTTTATTTCCACATTTAAAAAATAAATATTTTACAGTTTGAATGTTAGTCGCAGTTAGTATACGTAACTTATTGTCTAGTGTTAGTTTAATGTTAGTTGTATGATGTAATGTGGATCCCGGTTTGGGTAAAGGCCTCCTCCTTCTGTCTCCAGGATTCTCTATTATTGGCTAGGGCCAACCAGTCGTGCCCTACTTGTGCCACTATATCATCAGCCCACCGTGTAGCTGGTCTTCCGACATTTCTTTTCCCCAGTGGTCCTTTCCAACGTGCTGTTTTTATAGTCCACCTTTCGTCACTGAACCTCGCAATATGTCCTGTCCATCGCCATTTAAGTCTCAAGGCCTGAGTCAAAGCATCAGTTAATTTTGTTCTTTTCCTGATAATTTCGGATTTTATTTTATGTATTTTTCTTATTTTTAATATACTTCTCTCCATAGCCCTCTGTGTGGTTCTTATTTTTTGTTTTATTCTGTGTGTATAGGTCCATGTTTGACACCCGTATAGTAAGCAAGGTAAAAGGCAGGTTTCAATTACAGTTCGTTTCGCTCGATGCTCTAGAGATGTAAAAATAACATTGTTTCGAGCCTATTGTACCTCTTTTTACACCAGCAGTCTGTGGGTTCGTTATACGCAAAGGGCATACAGTGCCCTCCGTGTTCAATATAATAATGCGTTCACGACACTGTTGAGACTGCCCCGCTTCTGTAGTGCGTCTGGAATGTTCGCAGAATTTAATGTAGATTGCTTCTACGCCACGATGCGCAAGCGAGTAGCATCGCAGCATTACGCGTCGAATGCGGGACAGTCCCAACAGTCTCCTGGAAGTAATTGCTGGACGGACGGACGGCCCGTTCCTGAGAAACTGGCTCAAGTTACATGCGCCGGTGACTCGGGAGCGTGCTCGACAACTTTAATTTTTATGTTTATTTATGGAATTCAAATTTTATTTTGTTTTATTATTATTTATTTTATTTTATATTATTTTGTTATTTTATTTTAATTTTTAATGTACTTATTTGATATTTTACTTTGTTCTTGTGTTTGTAAATGAATAATTATGTATCTCTTACTTGAGTGCGAAATAAATGAATATATATAAAATATCCTGCCAAATACTTTTTGAGAAAACAATTTTTCCGCCAATTCCAGAAAACGTAACATTAACACGTTTACGTTTACCCGGTATGGAGCCGGCAATTTTTTCTCTAATTAATGAACAATCAGCTCCAGTGTCAAAAACACAACAAAAATCTTTATCACCTATTTTTATAGAGGTTGAACCGCGATTAGTAGATGTGCAAAAATTTATAGCCTTAGGACCTTTTCGTTCGTCATTTTTGACGACGGTAACAATTTTTATCCGAATGACCTTTACGGTGGCAAATAACTACACTCGATTATTTTATTATTGTCAGCAGTATCGTGAGGTCCTGAATTGGAGCTCGCTTGTGATGTAGCGGGACTATATCTAGAGGGGTCCACTCTACAGTCTCGTGACAAATGACCGGTTTTATTGCATTTAAAACAAATAATTGATTCTTTAGAGTTAGGGGCTACAGCAGCACGTCTCTTAGTATCGCGATCGTTAAATCTGTTAGTATTTTCAATTTTACGTTTACGAAAAGTTTTTAAAATTGACACTAGTTTAGGTAAAGAATCGGGGGTATTTCTCAATAACTCAGAACGAATAAACTCAGGGTAAATACCTGTTATCAAGGCCTCCACTACCTCCGCGTCGGCAGCCTTTGGTCGAATACGCTTGTAAAGCATCCACGCCGTCGTGGCGTACTCGGCGGAACTGCTGGCTTGGTCTGAAGTGTAGTTTCTCCACTTCAGCACGTCGTCAGCGTACCGGAACTCCCGTCCGAAGCTGTGGATTAATTCTTCCTTCACTTGGTCCCAGGTAGTGGAATGTAGAGACCAGGTGTCCGTCCAAGTCTTTGCTCTGCCTTTTAGTTGCAGGATAGCCTTCATTCGAGCTTCATGAGCTGAAACATTAAAAGTCTTAATGGTTTCATCCACATTTGCGCACCAATCCCTGATGTCATGTGAACGCTCATCGGGGTCAAATGGCAGCAAGTAGAAATCAACGTGCCCCGTCGCGTTGGAGCAACCTCAGTTGCTAATGTCGCATTTACAGCGCTCGTTGCTGCTGTTTTGGTGATAGCACTGACGAGGCCTTGCTCCATGGTGAACGTTAACCCCGAGGCGGGCTGTGAAGGATCAGGGGGCTGTGATCCCACCGCTGCTGTCGGCGTAACGCCGGGGTTCTCATCCATAACGGCTAGGTACTAAAATAAAAACTCAAACTTTCAACTGAATTTTATTTAAGTAATAGACAGTACAAGTATCAGAACGAAAGAGAACGTTTTATTACAAACTGGCCCTTTTATAGGGCTTGAAAACCCGCCCCTCTTAACGTTTAATCAACATATTTGAAAACAAAGCCAGTTAACTGTAAAATAAATAGTAAAATCGTTGTTAAACAGTAATCTTAACAAAATAACATATTAAAACATATCAATATCTAAATATTTATCACTAAATTCATAAAAGAAAAGAAATATTGTTGTGATCACGTGACATGAATAAAAACCTAGAAATACAAAACCTTTAAATGATTTTGTAAGCCGATTAATAATCTAAATTAAATTAAACATTTTCAAAAACAATAACGAGTGTAATAATGGGTTTTAAGCACAAATTACTTAAAAATAAAACATGAAAATAGTTAACTCCATTTCAGTTTCATAGATGTCGCTACCGGATATTCAAATAATACAAAATAAGAACTTAAATATCATAAAACACCCCGAAAATAAGTAATTAACAATTATAAATCGGTATTTAATTTATTTTATAGAAATTAATTATTATTTGTAAATAAAATCATGGAAACAATTATTTTAAAATATATAAGTTTTGCCAGTGCCGGTAGATGGCGCTTTCGCGCCCATAGGTACTTTTTATCCCGATAAGTACGCTATTCCCGTAGGATTTGATCAAAACACTGGTAAAAATGGACCGTTATGATATAGGTGTCACTACTGTGCATACAATTAAAAACGTATGGCATACAAACATTACCTCTGGCGCAGTTGAAACTACTTAAAGAAACAAAAGTTAAATATAAACAATTTTATCTTTATCAAAAGTTCACTCTGTAAAAGATTCATTACGATAATAGCGCCAAATGTTCGTATTGCTTTTTTGTTTAATAGTAGTTTTGATATGTTTCACTAGATGGCGTTGTAATTTAATATGTGAAACACGAAAATGAATCCTACTATATTCATACTAATATTATGTTTTGTTTATATTGTCAGGGGTACAGAGCCCAACATAGGCAAATTTTTACGCGGGCGAAGCCGCCGATAACACAGCAAGTATGATGTATTTTTGTTATTTCAGAGAAATTAAAAATCATTTTATTTTTTAATTAATTTAATACCTACACACGATATTCCTTTTGAATTAGCTGTTTGTTCTAAAATAAAGAAAAATAAGAGAAAATAATGGAAGTCGTAAGAAGTCGCAGGAATACGCAGGAAGTCGAAGGAATTCGCAAGAAGTATCAGGAAGTGACTGAATCTAGGCGGAAGTCGCTGGAAGCGTTAGTGGACTTCTTGTCGCTGAGATCATGTATCAATTTGTGTTGAATAGATTTTAGAACATTTTTCTTTTATCCTTATTGTCTCTAAATTTCCATATAACATCTTTTATATAAAATTGCATAAAATATGTTAAATAAATAAATAATATGATACCAATAGCCAATACAGGAAGGCATCTTGCTTCGTCTACATTCTTTAAATAGCCATACACCCAGATGCCATAATCCACGTATCTTGTGTATATTAATCTGAAAAAAGGAAGAAAATTTGTTTTTTCTTTCAGTTTTTGAAGTGAAAACTTCTTCAGAGGCGTTGTGCACTTTTTGGGATGGTATAAAAATGTTAAAAACGCGTAGGGACACGTGACCTGATCGAAAATTCGTAAATATTGGAACTTTTTAGTTAACAGAGTTTACAGTAAATCCCGTCGAGTGAAGTCAATAATTGCTGCAATGCCACTAAGTTTGACTAGATGGCGGTTAATCATACAATTTAATAAATGATAAATAAATAAAGCAAGAAATGATAAGTAAAGCAATTTCGTGCGAAATTATTCCCTAACCATTCCAAAATATTAAAAAATGCACAACGTTAATGTTCAAGTTTTCACTTTTGCCGGCACTCCCGGAGTGCAACCCGTTTTTTTAAATATTTTACGAATCACACAACGCCATCTAGTGCCAAGCTAAGCAAGCCTCGGACAGTGCGCCGCCGCGGCACGGCTGCACATTGTGGATTATTTAATCATTTTCATTTTCTGTGAATCTTATTACAGTCTTTTCTTTACATAGCATACAATGAAGTTGCGCTGTATGTCTGTCTGTTGCTATGTATGCAACTACGCAACGGATTTTGATGCGGTTTTTTTAAAGGTAAAGTGATTTAAGAGGAATTTTTATATGTTTAATACATTCCGAAGTTCCCACGGGAAAACGGGAAATTGCAAACGAAGTTGCGCGAGTTTCGCTATGTTTTTTTATAACAAATAGATAATAGGTATAGATAAACATCCAAGACCCAGGCCAATCAGAAAAGTTCGTTTTCATCATGACCCGACCGGGATTCGAACCCGGAACCTCCTGGGTGGCGGACCGGCGCGGCGTGTTTAACCGTTACACCATTACGCCAGGGAGGAGGTCGTCAAATGAATAAAATTTATGGACATTGGTTGGACAATATTTACACTATATTATTAAAATACTTACACAGAATTATATGCCAATGCTCCACAGCCTATTATTATGCAGTTGATTTTGTGATTAACATAATCATTTCTTGGTTGAAAAAACAATTCCCACATAGAAAATAAGAAAATCAACGAATGGTTACACTGGTTAACTGTGGTTTATTAGTGGTGTTACAAATTTGTCAACCTCTACGGGGAATATCAATTCTCTATCATAGAAATATACTATCCAAAATATTGCTACTAAGACCTGAAAAAGAAAAAAAAAATCATTCACGTTACATCGTATCATTCGTATCGTACGACCTCCCCAAGTGGAGCTCTGGAAACCTTTCTCACCGTAGGAACACAACATGGCCGAGACCAATGCTATTTGGCCACGATCTTCTGTAACTGTGTGCTTCGATTTGAGCGGATTATCCGCTGTGCCCTACCTCTCTTTATCATAGTACAGTCAACAAAGGAGTTGACTGACCCCCCTCTGTATATATGATTAAAGATTTCTAAATATTGCGTTTGGATTTACTTGAAAATTTGTAATTACATAGTCATCATCATCTCAGCCACAAGAAGTCCACTGCTGGACATAGGCCTCCCCCAAACGCCTCCAATGCGACCTGCTGGCAGCGGCCTGCATTCAGCGGCTTCCTGCGACTTTCTTTAGGTCGTCTGACCACCTTGTAGGTGGGCGTCCTACGCTGCGCTTTCCGGTACGTGGTCGCCATTCCAGAACCCTCTTGCCCCACCGGCCGTCGGTTCTGCGCGCTATGTGCCCTGCCCACTGCCACTTCAGATTGCTGATCCGTTTGGCTATGTCGGTTATTTTGGTTCTGCTACGGATCTCCTCATTCCTGATTCGATCTCGTAGAGAAACCCCGAGCATAGCCCTCTCCATAGCTCGCTGAGTGACCGCGAGCCTTCTTATGAGGCCCATAGTGAGCGACCACGTCTCGGATCCATATGTCATCACTGGTAACACACATTGCTCGAAGGTTTTTCGTTTTAAGCATTGAGGAATTTTGGACGAGAAGATATGCCGTAATTTCCCGAAAGCTGCCCAGCCGAGTCGGATTCGTCGATTGACCTCTTTCTCGAAGTTGGACCTACCTAATTGGATTGTTTGTCCAAGGTATACATACTCGTCAACAACTTCGAGGATCGAGCTCCCAACTGAGACTGGAGCGGGCGCGACATGGACATTTGACATGATTTTTGTCTTGTCCATGTTCATTTTTAGACCCACCTGTTGGGAAACTTGATTGAGGTCTTCGAGCATAGTGCTAAGGTCCTCCAGCGACTCCGCCATGACCACGATGTCGTCGGCAAATCGAAGGTGAGTGATATACTCGCCGTTGACGTTGATGCCAAATCCTTTCCATTCCAGAAGCTTGAAGGCATCTTCCAGAGCGGTCGTGAACAGTTTCGGAGATATGACGTCTCCCTGTCTCACGCCTCTGTGCAATGAGATTGCCTTCGTGTTCTGTTCCTGTACTCGGACTGACATAGTGGCGTTTTTGTATAAGCACTTCAACGCTTCGATATACCTGTAGTCTATGCGGCATCGCTGGAGAGACTGTAGCACGGCCCATGTCTCGATCGAATCGAAGGCTTTCTCATAGTCCACAAACGCTAAGCATAGTGGCAGATTGTATTCCTCGGTCTTCTGTACAATCTGCCGCAGCGTATGGATGTGGTCTATGGTACTGTAGCCTTTTCGGAATCCGGCTTGCTCGGGAGGCTGGAAGTCATCAAACTTGCGAGCGAGACGATTCGTGATGACCCTTGAGAACAGCTTGTAGACGTGGCTCAGAAGCGAGATAGGTCTATAGTTCTTCAAGAGGGTTTTATCGCCCTTTTTAAAGAACAGAACCACCACGCTTCTGTTCCACGCCTCGGGCGTTTTGCCCTCGAACAACACGGAATTAAAGAGCTTCTGCAGGACCTTAAGCACCGGTGTACCACCCGCTGTCAGAAGCTCTCCTGTGATTCCGTCCTCGCCCGGCGCCTTGTTGTTCTTGAGCTGTTTAAGAGCCATCCTAATCTCGTACAAGCTGATGTCCGGGATGTCTTCGGTGTAGTGTCGGGTTAGCGTGGCTCTTGGGTCCCTCGCAGTGCTGCTGACGGGTTTGGTTACTGAGGCATAAAGCTGCCCATAGAACCTCTCGACTTCCCTCAACACATCTGCCGTCGTTGACGCCACGCTACCATCATCCGTCTTAAGCTTAGTCAGCCGGCTCTGCCCAATAGACATGTCTCTTGCGAACACTTTCAAGCTTTTATTCCGCTCTATCGACTCCTCAATGCTTTTAGCATTGAAGGAGCGGATATCACGTCGCAAGGACTTTGATATGCGTCTATTGAGCTGCCGGTACACTTCAGCGTCTTCGGAGGTACGCAGCGCCATAGATCGGCGTTGGTTCATTAAGTCGAGGGTGTGAGTCGAGAGCCGCTGTGGCCTGTTTTTGCGGTTAGGCCTGTAGTGTTTCATGCCTACCTCACAGACAGCTTTTACCAACCCGTCATTTATATCGTCCACTGAGGCGCAGACTTCTAGACCATCGAAGCGATTGGACAGATCGAGTTGAAACTTCTCAGCATTCTGGATATGGGCACGTGTGGGTCGAAGAGTAGACTTCATCAGACGAGACCTCTCAAGTGTGAGATTTAAATTCAGTGTGCCTCTGACCATTCGGTGATCGCTTCCGGATTTAATCCTATTGATCACGGAGACATCACTGAATATTTGTCTCTTTGTTGTCATGATGAAGTCTATCTCGTTCCTGGTGGAACCATCGGGGCTCATCCAGGTCCATTTCCTGTGGGGCGGCTTTTTGAAGAAAGAGTTCATCGCGAACAGTCCCTCTTTCTCCAAAAAGTCCGCCAGCCGCTGTCCCCTTTGGTTCCGCCGCCCATACCCAAACTGCCCCAGTCTCAACTCCCCATCGCTTCGTTGGCCGAGTTTCGCGTTGAAGTCCCCCATAACAACATTAAAGTAGGTATTCGAGGAGTGTATAGCCCGACTAATGTCTTCGTACAACTCCTCCACCTCTTCATCTGAGTGTGCCGAGGTCGGCGCATACACCTGGATGACCTTCAACGAATATCTTTTAGATATTCTGAGTATCAGGTATATTACCCTGTTCGACACACTTTCAATGGTAACGATATTGTTTATGAGGGACTTGTGGACGAGGAACCCGACACCACCTTGGGACTGTTGGTCGCCCTCCCGGTAATAGAGCAGGTTACCAGACTTGAGGGTTATCGTGTCCTCCCCCTGTCTTCGGACTTCTGACAACCCTATAATGTCCCATCGTAACCTGCCTATTTCTTCTTCCAGCTCGACAATCTTCTCATCAGTCCTCAGAGTTCGAATGTTGTGTGTTACCAGGGCCAATCGTCGTCGTGGGGGGTGGTAGCCGGATCTCTTCCGGAGATTCTTAGCACCCCCTGCCCCGCCGTTACCTTGACCGCTACCGGAGCCAGGAATAGCGGAGCTGCCGGGTACTGGGGGCCTGGGCCATTTGGTCATTAACATTTTGGAGGGGTTTTGCCAATACTCGCCACGCTTGGCAGGCGGGTTGGCGAGCGCAGTTAAGTTGGTAGTCCAGTCCAATTGAAGAAGAATGCTGCTGCCCATTCTTTTCTTACTAAAATCCCTTAGTCGCCTTTTACGACACCCATGGGAAGAAAAGGGGGAGGTGGTATTCTAATCTGCCGCCACCACACGGCGAGATACATAGTACAATATGAATACTATTGATAAATAAAATTTCAAGTAAATCCCTTCACGCAATATTTAGAAATATTTAATCATATATACAGAGGGGGGTCAGTCAACTCCTTTGTTGACTGTACTAGCTGTCACCCGCGGCTCCGCCCGCGTGGTCAAGCGAAAATGCCAATAAGTTCGTTCCCGTAGGAATTTAAAAAAACTGAACTTTATCCTTGTCAACATCATAAAGGGAATCTCTATAAAAAATATCAGCTTTCTAGGTTGAGCGCTCCCGATAATACACGTGTAGTCTTATGATTCCAAATCCTGTAGGAATTTAATAAAATCCCGTCTTTATCCTTGTCTACTTTATAAAGGGAAGCTTAATACAAAATCTAGGCGTTCTAGGTTGAGCGCCCATGACAATACACGTGCAGTCCTATTTTCTCTTTCCCGTGGGAATAAAAAAAACCCGACTTTATTCTTGTCAACATCATAAAGGGAACCTCTATACAAAATTTCAGCTTTCTAGGTTGAGCGCTTGTGATAATACACTTACAGTCCTATTACTCCCTTGTCCGTGGGAATTCTATAAAACCCCATCTTTATCCTCGTCAACATTATAAAGAGAACCTCTATGCAAATTTTCAGCTTTCTTTGTTGAGCGCCTGCGATAATACACTTACAGTCCTATTACTCCCTTTCCCGTGGGAATTTCATAAAACCCATCTTTATCCTTGTCAACATCTTAAAGGGAACCTCCATACAAAATTTCAGCTTTCTAGGTTGAGCGCTTGTGATAAATATAAATAAATAAATAAATATATAGAGACAATTCATACAGATTGAGCTAGCCCCAAAGTAAGTTCGAAACTTGTGTTATGGGATACTAACTCAACGATATTATATTTTATGATAAATATATATATATAGATAAACATCCAGGACCCGAGGCCAATCAGAAAAAGTTCGTTTTTTACATGACCCGACCGGGGATCGAACCCGGGACCTCCTGGGTGGCGGTCTGGCGTGGTAACCATTACGCCACGGATAATACACTTACAGTCCTATTACTCTCTTATCCGTGGGAATTACATAAAACCCCATCTTTAACCCTGTCAACATCATAAAGAAAACCTCTATACAAATTTTCAGCTTTCTTGGTTGAGCGCCTGCGATAATACACTTACAGTCCTATTACTCCCTTTCCCATGGGAATTTCATAAAATCCCATCTTTATCCTTGTCAACATCATAAAGGGAACCTCTATACAACATTTCAGCGTTCTTGGTTGAGTGCTTGCAATAATACACTTACAGTCCTATTATTCCCTTTCCAGTGGGAATTTCATAAAATCCCATCTTTGTCCTTGTCAACATAATAAAGGGAACCTCTATACAAAATTTCAGCTTTCTAGGTTAAGCGCGTGCCATAATACACTTACAGTCCTATTACTCCCTTTCCCATGGGAATTTCATAAAATCCCATCTTTATCCTTGTCAACATCATAAAGGGAACCTCTATACAACATTTCAGCGTTCTTGGTTGAGTGCTTGCAATAATACACTTACAGTCCTATTATTCCCTTTCCAGTGGGAATTTCATAAAATCCCATCTGTATCCTTGTCAACATCATAAAGAGAACCTCTATACAAAATTTCAGATTTCTAGGTTGAGCGCCTGCGATAAAACACTTACAGTCCTATTTCTCCCTTTCCCGTAGGAATTTAAAAAAATCCTTTTATAAACTCCCCTATATTATAAAAGGAACCCCTGTGCAAAATTTCAAGGTTATAGCGCCATCTGTTGGCCGATAGCCCTTTGACAACAAAACAACCTATAGCGCGAATTGCGGCGCCATCTGTTGGCCGATAGCCTATCATACAGCGCTCTCTATAGCGCCCTCTATAGTAGAAAAAATACTTTTGACCCCCATTGTGGGGGATTTCCAGGATAAAAACTATCCTATGTCCTTACTCGGGTCTTAAACTATAATACCATACCAAATTTCATCAAAATCGGTTCAGCGTTTTTAACGTGAAAAGGTAACAGACAGACTGACAGACAGAGTTACTTTCGCATTTATAATATTAGTATGGATTAGTACTTTGTCATTAAAAATCACTGCATTTATCTTGATTTGCCTTAACTGAATTTTGTTTTTTTTTGTGTGTAGGTAAATCGTTAATTCAAATGACAAAATTCTAGCTCTACACTCTCGCAAAGTTAACCGAAGTGAAGTTATAGGCATTAAGTTAGAAGACAGGGGAAAAGTGAAGTCGAAGAAGAACGAAGAGCCCACCCACGCCCACTCTTATTTTTGCTCAGCTTCGCGAGGGTATGCAGTCTGCATAAGTCTTATTCACAGAGAAGACACCATGGCTTCGCTGTGTGTCGCACTCTAAATCGAACATGCAAGACAAGCAACGTCGTCCCTAGTCAGTGTTTGGATGGGTTTCGTTATCTCGAGCTTCTCCGTGCTTCGGAGGGCACGTTAAGCCGTCGGTCCCAGCTGTTGTCGATGGATGACAGTCGTTAAACCAAGTCGTAGCCTTCGGGCGGCTTAAAAACGCTGACCTCTGCGAATCCGCATTGGAGCAGCGAGGCAGATTATGATCTAATCACCTTCGATTGAAGGGAGACCCGTATCCCTGCAGTGGGATGATTATGGGTTGATATGATGATAATATGATAAGTATCATTGTTTGCCAGCTCAACACTCTCCTGTTCGTCTTTACTTCTGACTAGAGAAATCGGGACAAGCACCACACATTCCCACAGCTGTGTCTCCTGTGTCGCCAGGATCAAAAACGGCAACCTCAGATTGACAAACAATGAAGCTTATTGACGTCCCGGTGGAGAAACCACAGCTGTCTTGGAACTCGCCACGAATTTAATCAGAAAGAAGATAGTCGGAGTAGGAAGTATTGAAAGGACAAGAGTGTACAAAGCACGACGACGCATTATTCAACGCGTCATTAGTCTGGTTTTGAGCCAAAGAGGATAGTAATTTTGGTAGGTATAGACTACTCCGGGGTGAAATCGGCATCTATGGAAGGTGCTGCCACTGCAGTGCCTGGCGGATAAACTCAAATTCCAACTATAGCCATACTACATAGTATTTGTTAGCGCCCCAAAGAAGTCCCCCATCCGACGGAATACTTCACATTTTTTTATTTACAACTCGAGTACCTAAATAAATAACTAAAATAAATAAATAACTAATAAAATAAATAACGTCAATGCTATCGAATAGTCAGGCAGTCGTTATGTGAAGTACAATATGGCCGCTGCTTTTTTTTGAAATATTAGTTCATCCGCCAGGCACCAAATGTCGCTGTTGCCGTGTTGCCTATGAAAATTGACGGTAATACTAAGTGTGCTAGCGTGTATCGTGTGTGTACTAGTGTGTGTGTTTTGAGCTCGCGTCGTAAAGGTTGCCTTAAGGGTATCCCCGAAATTTCTAATACAGTTTTCCTTCCTTCATTTACTGTTTTTTTTTTAAACACTTCGGGTAAACACCTTGTCCGGAAACATTAAAAGCAATACTTACAACAGACAAGGGATATATTGTTGAGTGAAATAATGTGTATCTACATTTTCGTAATATATCTGGTACATCCTTCTTCATCAGTAGTGTTAAAGTATAAAGTATATTAATGCTAAAAGTGCGTGAATTACTATTAATGTCTGAAATAAATGTACATTGTATTAAAATAAATACCTATTACCTATATGAAGGGTGTGTCTCGATCACGGCGCTCGCAGGTGGCCAGAAACAGTAACTTTATTGGATGGAACTGTGCTACTGATAGATGTTTTTATTTTTTACAAGTGAAACCCGCGCAACTTCGTTAGCGTGTATTTAATTATGCACAGCAGCGCGACCTATATCATACTGATCAAATCCTACGGGAAGCGCGTTCTTTTCGAGATAAAAAGTACCCTATGTCCTATGTGTTAATCCAAGGTATCAGCTAACCACATACCAAATATCATAAACATTGGTCCAGCCATTTGAGCGTGAAGACGTAACAAACACTTTCGCCTTTATAATATTAGTAGGACTTATTTGTTCATTCATAACAATTTACAGCAATAAAATTGAAGATCAAACGAACTTATAAGTGAAGTTCGATCACAATTATGTGAACAGATTCATTCGAAGCGATTTATGTTTACATATTGTAGTTGCATTGCCATGCACTAGCCCTGCACGGTTGTTTAGAGGGTAGAAAATAAATAAAAAGTACTGAATTTGACTTCCCGCGTTTTTTGCCGCCATGTTTCCCCTTCTATTCGCCCCACTTCAGGGCCGTTAGTTTCACTTTTATTCATTAGTTTAAAGTAATATTATAATGACAATACCCTACCACAACATTATAATGTGATAATCTGTTTCACTTATTTTTTAGGGTTTGGGTAACAGGAATAAAGTATAAGTAGGATACTTTTCTGTGTATAATTAATTATAATGGGTGGGTTTGCATAAATCGCTTCGAATGAATCTGTTCACATAATTGTGATCGAACTTCACTTATAAGTTCGTTTGATCTTCAATTATGTTTCACAGATTCATTCTCGCGATTTATGTTTACATATTGTAGATGTTTAGAGAGTACACTTAAATAAGTGAAATAAATTCAAACTACGAAAGTATGAGTTTCTGTATGTGTTACACCTCAGGGTAACTATAAATTTAAAAAAACTATCTTTGTTTTATTGTTTATTAAAAATTAAACAAGTTCAATTATAATAATTACATTAATTTTTCTTCATAGCTGTAATCAGCAATATAAACACAGTTCATTAACTAAATCCATATAATTTTATTTTTTATGTTTACAATACAAGTTACAAAGTATCGGCCGTATTAAGAATACATCTGGCAAAATCATCATTGTTAACAATCTCTTTATTATAGAATTTTGCAAACACACTTGAAGAATCAGACCAACCAGCAGTTTTACGGATTATATCTATGCTAACTCCACATTTGCTAGCGGTGGACGTGGCAGCGTGCCGAGTACTGTGAGCCGTAAATACAGATGTATCAATACCACTATCTTTCAATGTGTCTTTAATCCAGTGACTTAGTCTCTGTGTTGACAATTTTTTATGCGGTTTTTTGTAACTAATAAATAAAAAACAATTGTCATCTGAACGCAGTGAAGCTGTTTTATCTATATACGTAACTAGACACCTTGCTGGACATATTTCAGGCTTAGTGTCATAATATGGTAATCTTAAAACTGGTTGATAGGAATTAGGTTTTGAAGTTTTAATAATATCTGGAATTGTTATAATTATTTCTACATCATTGTATATTTTAATGTTAGGCAATTTAATTAAACTAAGGGTTTGTACTCGATGTGCTGACACTAGAGCTATTAAAGTAGCAGTTTTTGTAAAAAGAGTTTTTAGATCTAAGGATTCGTTAGGCCATTTTTGAGCCAGATAATTTAATACAATTGCTGGATTCCAAGTAAAATTATATTTTGCATTTACAATACAATACAAAAACTCTTTATTGCACCAAACACAGTAAAAATATTACAGAGAATTACGAGTATTATAGTACAATAGGCGGCCTTATTGCCAAGCAATTTCTTCCAGGCAACCTCTGAAAGAGAAATAACTGACAAAAATAAATAGGTAGGTGGCGCAGTAATTACAATAAATTTCAAACTACATTATGTAAAAATAATCGACATAAACATAGGTAAATATAATAATAAAAAAAAATAAAAAAAAATAATAATAATATAAATATATATATATATATATATATTTAAATTGAAAATTAATTACATTGACAGATAGTGACATTTGATCAATGTCTTAAAAGAATCTATACTTTGCATTTGTAGGTCCTAATCTAAAAACTCCTCTCATAAACCTCTTAATTCTTTCATCATTAGAAAACTCACATCCTAGTAATAAAGATAATGCTGATTTATAACAATTAATAGTACTGTAATTCAATCCCTTATCAAATATATTCGTCAAAAAATGAATCACAATCGGCACAGAAGCTGTTGTGTAATTATAGCCATGTTGAGTGCAATATTCTATCCAAAGTTTTATACAACTATTGTATTGTTTATAAGTATTATCAGATAGCGAAGCTAGCATAATCTCAACAGAACGAGATGAGAGGTACCTTTTCAGGAGGGTTTCCCTGATAATTTCGCGGCAACTAAAGTGAGACTTCTGTGCAGATTGTGCTCCGTTCTGAAAGGAGAACAAAGTAAATTTACATGAGGTGAAAAATATATTGGATCAGATATTAATAATTTTTTAAATAACGGAAACCACGGTTGTGTTGGCCAAAACGGTACTACGACAACGCCCTCTGCCTTGTCGATAACTACTTTTTGTAACATTTTCAAAACTAAAGAAAATGGTGGAAAAGCGTAGAAATGTCCTATAGAACTCCATTGTAAAGTGAATGCATCTATAGCCCATGCGTAAGGGTCTTGTTTCCATGACACGTACGTAGAGCATTTTGTATTATGCCTACTTGCAAATAGGTCAATATCAGGGATACCGAATTTCTGTATGATTTTATCAAATGCAAAGTTCGCCAACCCCCATTCCGTATCTTGGAAGGTTTTGCGAGATAAAGAGTCTGCTTCAAAATTGTCTTTAGTATTGATGTAAGACGCAAAAATAGTGATTCTACGTTTCTCACACCATTGCCATATGTCTCTGGTTATATTATTTAAATGTGTATGTTGTACACTGCCCATTCTATTAATGCAAGAAATAGCTGTAACATTATCGATGCGCATTAAGATTTCACAATTCTGTAAACTATTAGCAAATATTTTAAGAGCAAAAAAGGCAGCCTTTAGTTCCAATTCATTAATGTGCAAACGTTTCTCATCCTCTTTCCAATAACCAAAAACTCGATCATCTTTACAGTATGCACCCCATCCCGTCAGTGATGCATCCGAAAAAATTTCAATTAAATATTCATTTAATTTAAACTGACAACTTGCGTTAATTATATTATTGCTCCACCACATCATGTCTACTTTTATATACTGTGGCAATTGTACAGTTTGGTCATATCTAGGATTTTTCAATAAACTTAAATATTTGAATCTTTCAAACGACTTTGTATATTGCCATGAATATTCTACGGCTGGGCAAGCAGATACCAATAAACCAAGAAATCTTGCAAATTCTCTTAATTTGCATTTTCGTAATTTTATGAACGTAAACAATTTATCTTTTATCTTTGACTTCTTTTCTTCAGGAAGTTTTAAAATCATATTAGAAGAATTAAAGACAAATCCTAAGAATTTACACGTATTATCTGGTATTAGGCAACTCTTAGCGAAATTAATTATGAATCCGAGGCTTTCTAATGTATCGATTGTAAATTTTACATTTTGTTTACAATCTATGTATGATGGTTCAATTAGGAATAAATCATCTAAGTAAACTACAGATGTCATATTGTGAAATCTTAAGAAATGCACGACTGGCTTTAGTATTTTAGTGAACACAAACGGAGCAGTGCATAACCCAAAAGGGAGACAATTAAATTCATACAACACATCACAGTATTTAAATCTTAGGTATTTTTTGTGCGATTTACATATTGGAATCAGAAAATAAGCGTCTTTCAGATCAATAGATGCCATAAAACAATCTTTTGCAACTAATTTAGAAGCAGTACGGTAGTCTTCCATTTTAAAATGCGATGTTTTAATAAATTTATTTAGACACTTTAAATTTAATATGAAGCGTTTCTCGCCATTAGGCTTAGGAACTAAAAATATACTAGAAATAAATTCTCCCTTTTCATGATTACATTTAGATATTGCACCGACTCTGAGCAATTTTTCGATAGCTATTTGAAAATCCATTGATTCCTGCAAGGATTTTGGTAAGTAGTGCGGTTGATCTCTGCGCCAAGGAGTACCAGTAAATGGTATCTTGTAGCCCTGAATCCAATCAAGTATCAATGGATCATGTGTTATATTTCTCCAATTGTCTATAAAGTACTGAAGGCGGCCAGCATAGCGTACCTCGTTTACTTGTAATTGTTGCGTGTCCGCTGTTGGTAGCTCTGTCCGGGAGCCGCTCGGCGAGGCGGCGGCGGCGAGCGGGGGGTGTATCGCGGCTGACGTTGGTTCGTCGAAGCCGATGGGGCTGGTCGCGATTGTCCTTGAAACCCCGCTGGTCTGTTCACCGTCTTCCGTTGTGGAGGCTTGAAATTTGAACGGTTATTACTATTAGCATTTTTATGTACAGTTGAATTTTTATTAAAGAAGGTATTCGGTTTTTTAGTTCTTAATGTATCACCAGATTGCTGAATGGACTTGGCGGTTTTTAGTTTGTCAGCAATATTTTCGCCAAAAAGATATTTATCTCTAGGCGACTCTGTTAAAGCTTCTTTAAGGTTAGTATTGATAGCGGACGAAACAAAATTTCTACGTGTTTTTGTATCATTATAATGACTATCACATAGCAAGCGACAGGCGTCGCTAAGCGGTTTTAAGAGTTTTTGAACACTAGTTTCATTATTAATAATGAGCTCAGTTACGTGAGCCAATGCCAATATAGCTACACCCATCTGCTTTTGTTTTATCATTAATGAAAAATCACGTTTCACATAAGATTCGGACAGAGCTGCTTTTGCCTCCGGGTTTAATAAAGGTGCGATTAATAACTCGCAATTACTAGGCACTAAGTACTCTTCCAATATTTTGGACTTTATATCCTTGGATAATCCTTTAGCAAGGATTTCCTGCCAGCGCTGAGCTATATCTTTGTGAATCGGATTGCCAAAAATAGTTTCGTTCTTAGGGGCGTCGCCCAATAGTAATAAGATATCACTATTTAATTCGATCTCCGTGGTACTTTCCTGAACGTCCTTCGACGTCGAAGGTACTGGTTCATCTAGAGGAGGTACTCGTTTAACGACAGAAACCACCGCTGGTGTCGGTGGCGTCGTCGGTGACTCGAGGATCGGGGATGGAAACTGCGAAATTTCGTAGTCTGCTGGCGAGTATAACTCGGGTAGACTCGTTGGCACTATTGTTGATTCTCGAACCTCTTCGTCGAGATCGGGATCTGATAATAGTATACAATTTTCACATTAGATTATTCCCCAAGGAATAAAAGAGCGTCAAATGACGTATACATACAATTGGTACAGTAAAAGTTATTCCCCAAGGAATATAATGAATGTCATGTCAATGTAGGTACCAACAAATAATGGTATTTAATGAAATTAACCTGGCACGGTAATTTCGAAAGTATTCCCCAAGGAATATAAGAGATTAGTGTATACCATTATATATAATACTTACAAAAATACATATCTTCTTCGTATACATCAGCAGTAGTAGACTCCTTTTCTTTATTTTTCCTTAATTTCTCCTCCAATTTCCTTATTTTCTTCATTATTTTTTCTTCGGACTCCTCCGACTTTCGTTTTTCTCCTCCCATGTTCAAAGAAAACCAAACCGAAATTTATGGCAGCACACTTGGGATTTACGTGCGAAGGCTTGAGCACGGAAATGCAGAATGAATAAAAGTGAAACTAACGGCCCTGAAGTGGGGCGAATAGAAGGGGAAACATGGCGGCAAAAAACGCGGGAAGTCAAATTCAGTACTTTTTATTTATTTTCTACCCTCTAAACAACCGTGCAGGGCTAGTGCATGGCAATGCAACTACAATATGTAAACATAAATCGCGAGAATGAATCTGTGAAACATAATTGTGTTGCATATTCGGAATTTTAATAATCATTGAAACATGAGTACAGATTACCTGACCCCCCCACCCCCCCAAACGAACTAAAATTTGTTAGTTTTTTCATGTAATTGTCAATGTGTTCTAACGGAAATTAATAAAAATGTTCATTTTGATAACGTCTAGTACTTATTAGATGAAATTTGTTGAAATCTGATTAGACTTACCTAAAAAAAAACAAATTCTATATTTCTTTGGAGGGACGATACTCAACTCAATCTATGTACTTAATAAATACTTGAGACACACACAGCCGTTCAAAAATGTTAAAAAAAGCAATAAATAAAACAAAAAATTACGGGTTGCACTCCGGGTCCGGGAGTGCCGGTAGAAGTGAAAACTTAAACATAAAAGTTGTGTATTTTTGAATGTTTTGGAACGGTTAAGGAATCTTACTCTTTTTCGATCAGGCCACGGATCTCACTTCTTATTCATATAAAAAAGCCAAGCACCGCTAACGAAGTTTTCACTTCAAAAAAAACTAAACAATACACATACAGACATCGAAGATGAAAAAAAAAACATAAAAACAAAAAATAATTTAATAAACGAAAAAAATACTCACGACATTCCATATGGTTAGAAATCTAAATGAAATTTTATTCATTAATTTCATCTTATCAAACAAGCCCGTAGCTTTGCTCGTGTTTACGTAAAATTGTATGACACAATATATTTCTAGACATAGTATAAATATATACGCGAACATACAGTAATACATGTATTTATACCCCATTATCCTGTAACAATGGAAACATGTTATAAATGAATAAAGTACAACTTTCACTATACTGGATCATATCAGCTTAAATATAAAACAAAGTCAATTTCACCTAGCAATCGTGGAGTCGAACATGTCCGACCATAAACACATATATTTTGAAATTAAAAACTATAAACCGAAACCAATAGACACGATAAAATATGAAGCTATAAATTACCAAAAGCTATATAAGACAATTGAAGAAATAATGGGCAACGAGGAAAGCAACAGTTACGAAGAGTTCGATAACAAATTGCAAACTAGCATAAGAACCAGTAAGGTTATGAAAACAAGGAAAGTCAATCCACCAAAGCAAGATTGGATTAGAAAAGATATCATAGATGCAATAAATAAAAGAAATGTACTATGGTCTCAACACAAAAAGAACAGAAATGATAAAAATATAGAAGAGGAATATTTAAAAGAAAAGAAAAGTGTAGCACAAACTATTCAGAAGGCAAAAACACAGTACTATCACAAGGCTTTTCAAAATTGTGATAATAACCCGAAAAAGATTTGGACTCTTATTAACAGTCTCTGTCATAACAAGATGAAACCATCATGCTCCATCGCCAAAGTTGAGACACCCACGGATATTATCACAGACGAACAAGAAATATGTAACTATTTTAATAACTTCTTCTCCACTATCGGGGAAACTCTGGCGAACGATATACCAACCAAATACCATAGCAGTAATGCGTTCACTGATATCAAGCAGGATCTAAATGCAGATGAACTAGAATTGTCAGAGCTGCTACCAACAACGGTCGACGAGATCTGCAAAATTATTGACAATCTATGTTGTAACACGGCCACAGGCGTAGACGGCATAAGTACTAAGGTAGTTAAATGTGTCAAAGGTCTTATTGTTAATGACCTAGTGCGGTGTATTAATGGATGCATTCAATCAGGCGTTTTTCCCGACAATCTAAAGATAGCTAAAGTTTCTCCCATTCACAAATCAGGAAGCAAATCGATACCCAATAATTACCGGCCCATATCAGTGCTCCCAATAATATAAAAATTTTCGAAAAAATCTTGTACAATCGACTTGAAAACTTTCTAAATTCTAAAAACTTTCTTTCGGGAAAGCAGTACGGCTTTCGACCAAAGTCTAACACACTAGCGGCCACAACAGATCTTATCACAAAGTTAAAAACAAATATAGACCAAAAACGTATATCCTTAGGAGTGTTTATAGACTTGAAAAAAGCTTTTGATACTGTTAGCCACGGAATACTTCTCAGTAAACTGCAAAACCTGGGTGTTACCGGTAGTGCTTATCAAATATTCAAATCATACCTCTCTAATCGGAAACAAATGGTTAAAATTGGTAAAATCGAGAGCCAACATAAACCAATAACCTACGGGGTCCCTCAAGGATCTATTTTGGGCCCATTGTTGTTCTTAATTTACATAAATAACATACATAACATCGGTCTAGCGGGAGATGTTACACTGTACGCTGATGACACATGCTTATTCTACTTTGGTCATTCAATTAAATCAATAATCGATGATGCTCAAAATGATCTAAATTTATTAAACAAATGGTTTCAATACAATTTACTAACGATTAATATATCCAAAACAAACTACATAATTTTCAAAGCTAAAAATAAGAAAATACCGGATTATCCAGCACTCAAAATAGACAACATTAAAATTAATAGAACTAATTCTGAAAAGTATCTCGGACTGCTGCTTGACAGTAATCTCACATGGAAGCCACACATTGATAAAGTCAAAGCCAAACTATCTTCACTGACGGGTGCTTTAAGGGGCCTCTCTCGATGTTTTCCATTACATGTACGCTATCATATATACAATTCACTTGTAAAGCCACACATCGACTATCTAATTGAGGTGTGGGGTACAGCTGCTAAAACAAACTTAAATGTATTACAGATAGCACAAAACAAGCTCATCAAGGTTCTCTTTCGGTATAATTATCTTACTTCTTCTGACAAATTATACAAAGAAACTGGGTTACTGAATATCTCTCAAACGTACTTCTACTATACTTGTTTGTTGATTCGCAAGATACTAACCAGAGATATACATACCCAAATTAGTTTTACCAAAAAGAAAAGTGTCCATAGAATGCAACTAAGAAACGCAAATAATTTAGTCTTACGCACGCCTCGGACC
This sequence comes from Endotricha flammealis, assembly GCA_905163395.2. Taxonomy (NCBI): domain Eukaryota; kingdom Metazoa; phylum Arthropoda; class Insecta; order Lepidoptera; family Pyralidae; genus Endotricha; species Endotricha flammealis. The sequence goes on from LR990883.1 coordinate 5,040,490, forward strand.
AACTACGGCAAAAGGAACCTTTTGTATGAGGGTGCCAAGATGTACAACAAACTCCCGAAAGATATCAAAGAAGCACAATCAGTAACCACCTTCAAAAAGCTGTGTAAGCATTATATACATAAAAATAAAATAGTTTAACACAGATTTTAGATTAAATTTAAACTAAACTATAATAAAAATAATAAATAAATTAAAATTAAATTTCCAATTAAATACATAATTTTACTTAATGAAAATATTATAAAATAATTACATAAAAATAAAATAATATATTTTAGACTAAATTAAACATTAAACTATAATAAATACTAAATTAAATTCTAAATATTTATTTAAAATTACAATTAAATACTTAATTTTACATAGTGAAATCTTTATAAAATATTTACTTAAAAGTATATTAAAATTAATAATAAATTATAATGTGGTAGTATTTACTGGTTTATTTCACGATCGTCATTAATTCCTCTGTATCTTTGTAGGACATATTTTTGGTGCTGTTTGAAGAGCTTTTTTACAATTATGTGAATTAAGGGGGTAGATACATAATTTGGCGTTTAATCTGTTATAGAGCAATGGTCCGAGAAATATAAAGAATCTAGATGATAGGATATGTTGCAATGGGTCGATAGCAAACTATATCTTTCCGTCGTTTATTAGTAGTTTCAGTGCAAAAGGGCAAAACTGCATGCTGTTTAAGTACAATGTTCATTATAAATAATTGTCGAACGCTCAGTACATCACAGGATTTATAGAGTAGGTCAGTTGGATAGAGATACGGTTTAAAAGTGGAGACTTCTAGAACCGCTCGCTGTGCTCTTTCAATTTTTATTAGAGCTGTTTTAGCTGCTCCACCCCATGTTGTAATGCAGTAAGTTAATATTGATTGACAAAAGGCCAGGCACTTGTTTAACGATTTTAAAATCAGAAATGGATCGAAGTTTCTTGAAAATAAATATTAACTTCCGCATTCTGCAAGTTATTGCTTCCGAATGTTAGAGTTTCGTCAATTATAACACCCAAGTACTTGGTTTGTGTTAGTAATGAGAGGACACTCGCACAAACCATTTGCGGGATTACAATTATGCGCAATACGCGATGAAATCATAATGAAATTTGTTTTATCCGCATTAAATGGTAATAGATGATTCTGGAGTCAATTATTTACAACATTAAAACCCCGTTCTGCCAGTTCATAGACTTCTTCATCAATTGTGCTGTGTCATCGGCGTATGATATGATTTTACAACCATTTAATTGATGATTACATAGGTCATTTATATAGATTAAAAAGAGGGTTGGGCCTAAAATACTTCCCTGAGGAATGCCAAACTGGATATTATTCATACGTATAAGTAGCTCGCAAAAAGCTTGAGCTGCGCGTCTCTAATACCTATTATTTCTAATTTTTGCAAGAGGATTGGGATGGAGACTGTGTCAAATGCTTTTGCAAGGTCAAGGAATATTCCCAGTGTCCGATTACCCTTATCAATCTCATGAACTAAAAAGTCAGAGAGTTGATGTACGGCATCGTTAGTTGATAGCTTTGGTCTAAACCCAAACTGTGTTTTTGATAGAATAGTCTTTCTTTCCAAATATTCGATTAATCTGACATTTATGATTTTTTCTAATATTTTAGAAATACATGGGGCAATAAAAAGATAGGCCTATAATTAGAAATTTCGTTTTAACTACCAGACTTGTGAATAGGAACTACGAGGGCTTTTTTCAGAGATCTAGGGAAAATTTCTACACGCAAGCATTGCTGGAAAATATGAGTTAGAGTTGAGATTTGTATATGCTTAAAGTTCTTAAGTATTTTATTAGAAATGTTATCCCAGCCAACTGCACAGTCATCTTTCATTCCCATGATAATTGTCTCTATTACTTCCGACTCTGTATCGAGCACCACGAGAGAATTTAGTGAAATATTAGGGCTTTGTATGATGCTGGTACGTGAGTTAATCAGGGTTTTCTGTACTTTTTCAGCCAAGGACTTTCCCATATTAACAGTAGTTATTTGTTATGCAAGGCTGCAAAGTTGTTTTTTGATGCGAGTACTCGTATTGAAACCTGAGCGTAGCGAGTGTTTCAATGGTACGAGACGCAAAATAACTTTGCTGCCGAGCGAAACACACAACTTTTCACCTCACTACAGCGAGGAAAATGCTAGGCGCAAGAAAAACGCTAATAATACATATATCAAATAAGTGTTTTTTTTTCATGCGGTGTCGTGCTGGCCAGTTCGATTATTCTAAAAATAAGGTTGGCGCACTGGCATGAAATAAGTAATAATGCATTTTCAGAGGACTGGCGGTATAAAAAATTATAGAATAGAAAGGTTCGAATTTTAAAAATTATTTCCACGCTAGGGCACAAAATGCACTTTTGCGCACAGATTTCGAATGACAAACAAATTCTTTCCAAGCTTGTGAGGTGAAAAGATATTATTTACATTATTAACACTTGCCTTTATGATGTTGACAAGAATAATATTTTCAGGGTGACATTTTGCTTTTTTTATGCAATTGGTCTTTGTGTTTCATACAACGAATCAGCCCAGGTGTTATCCATGGTTTAATGTTATTATTTTTATTAGTCACACGTATAGGCGATGTATTTCTTTGAAATGCACATTGCACTTCGTTTATTAAGTACTAGATGAACCCGCGACTTCGCCCGCGTGGATACTGCCTTTCTCGTGGGAATTCTATAAATTGCCGTCTTTATCCTTGTCAACATCATAAAGGGAACCCATAAACAAAATTCCAGCTTTCTAGGTTGAGCGCCTGCGATAATACTCTTTAAGTCCTATTTACTCCCTTTCCCATGGGAAGTCTATAATTTGCCGTCTTTATATTTGTCAACATCATAAAGGGAACCTCTATACGAAATTCCAGCTTTCTAGGTTGAGCGCCTGCGATAATACACTTACAGTCCTTTTACTCCCTTTCCCGTGGGAGTTTCATAAAAACCCATCTTTATCCTTGTCAACATCATAAAGGGAACCTCTATACAAAATTTCCTGCTTTCTAGGTTAAGCGCCTGTACAATTACAGTCCTATTACTCCCTTTCCCGTGGGAATTCTATAAAACCCCATCTTTATCATTGTCAACATCATAAAGGGAACCTCTATACAACATTTCCAGCTTTCTAGGTTGAGCGCCTGCGATGATACACTTACAGTCCTATTACTCCCCTTCCCGTGGGAATTCTATAAATTCTATAAATAGCGCCACCTAGCGTAATAGATTTAAAGTGCTTTAATTTGAACGTGAAAACGTAACCATAACGGCGCGATGTAACTTTTGAATAGAGCCATCTAGCGTAGAATAGAAAGAACTTGAATAAATTTCGGCAAGCGCGTAAATTTTTTGCTTCTAAAGTTCTAAACTTCTAAAGTATCTATTTAAATTATATGGTGTAAAGATTATAATAATGTACATGAAATGCTTAAGGTAACTAACGTAGTTAACTGAATAAGGATTAATACTGTATACGTCAAAATCGGTTTCCAATTTCCGCATTATTACTTGGAAAGCGCTTTTTATTTTATAGTAAGTTATCCGTACGCGATAAATATATGCTATCGCGTACTTTTTTGGAGACCTAAATAAGAGAAATATCCTATAATTTTTGTTTTGTTGTATCTCAAAGGAAGCAGCGTTTTCGTCGACAGCTCCCAAGCGGGTTGATTTTTTCCGACACTCCCAACAATAATCTTTTCACCTCACAAGCTCGGAAAGAATCTGTTTGTCATTCGAAATCTGAGCGCAAAAGTGCATTTTGTGCCCTAGCGTGGAAAGAATTTTTATAATTCGAACCTTTCTATTCTATAATTTTTTATACCGCCAGTCCTCTGAAAATGCATTAATACTTATTTCATGCCAGTGCGCCAACCTTATTTTTAGAATAATCGAACTGGCCAGCACGACACCGCATGAAAAAAAAACACTTATTTAATATATTATTTGCGTTTTTCTTGCACCTAGCATTTTCCTCGCTGTAGTGAGGTGAAAAATTTTGTGTTTCGCTCGGCAGCAAAGTTTTTCTGCGTCTCGTACCTTTGAAACCCTCGCTACGCTCAGGATTCAATATTTGAACCACTCGCTTCGCTCGTGGTTCAATCCTAGAATCCTTCGCTAGCTCAGGTTTCAATTTAAGTACTCGCGCCAAAAAACAACTTTGCAGCCTTGCATAACAAATAACTATTTCACCTCACAAGCTCGGAAAGAATCTGTTTGTCATTCGAAATCTGAGCGCAAAAGTGCATTTTGTGCCCTAGCGTGGAAAGAATTTTTAAAATTTGAACCTTTCTATTCTATAATTTTTTATACCGCCAGTCCTCTGAAAATGCATTAATACTTATTTCATGCCAGTGCGCCAACCTTATAGAATTAGAATAATCGAACTGGCCAGCACGACACCGCATGAAAAAAAAACACTTATTTAATATATTATTTGCGTTTTTCTTGCACCAAGCATTTTCCTCGCTGTAGTGAGGTGAAAAATTGTGTGTTTCGCTCGGCAGCAAAGTTATTCTGCGTCTCGTACCTTTGAAACCCTCGCTACGCTCAGGATTCTATATTTGAACCACTCGCTTCGCTCGTGGTTCAATCCTAGAATCCTTCGCTAGCTCGGGTTTCAATATAAATACTCGCGCCAAAAAACAACTTTGCAGCCTTGCATAACAAATAACTATTATATTTCAGCCAATTTACACAAAATCCTGACAAATATTATACATAAACCATCCTCATGAATCAGGCTATCCGTTGGTGAAAACCGCAAGAAAATCCATTTGGTAGTTTTTGAGTTTATCGCGAACAGACAGACAGACAGACAGACGCGCGGGAGGACTTTGTTTTATAATATGTAAGGATGCCATACTAGTTTCTGCGTCAGCAGAATTATAAACGGGGTCAAAGTCAATATTGCATAAATCGCATTCTAGCGTTTTTGTATTTATTTTAGAAATTGTTTGTTTAGTGCGTTTTAAGTTATGTAATTTATGTTTAAGAGTTAAAATGATTGCGCTATTGTCTGTTATTGTTGAGTTGGTTACTAATGTTTGTGATGGGAGTTTAGATTTAAGCATGACATGGTCCAGACACGATCCAGATATGTGTGTAGGGAGTGTCATCATCATCACCTCAGCCACAAGAAGTCCACTGCTGGACATAGGCCTCCCCCAAACGCCTCCAATGCGACTTTCTTTAGGTTAGCGTCCTATGCTGCGCTTTCCGGTACGTGGTCGCCATTCGAGAACCCTCTTTCCCCACCGGCCGTCGGTTCTGCGCGCTATGTGCCCTGCCCACTGCCACTTCAGCTTGCTGATCCGTTTGGCTATGTCGGTTATTTTGGTTCTGCTACGGATTTCCTCATTTCTGATTCGATCTCGTAGAGAAACTCCGAGCATAGCCCTCTCCATCGCTCGATGAGTGACCGCGAGCCTTCTTATGAGGCCCATAGTGAGCGACCACGTCTCGGATCCATATAACATCACTGGTAACACACATTGCTCGAAGGTTTTTCGTTTTAAGCACTGAGGAATTTTGGAATTTTTATTATTTATTATTTAGTGAGTCAATAAAATTATCAGTATTTCTTAAAGAGGGAGATAATGCAAGTATTGCTGTATCTGTTCCAATTTTAATTAGAAGTCGACTACAGCCTGGTTTCTCAATGGTGACATTTAATGAGTCCTTGGTATATGCAACTACACCATCGTTTTGATTAAAGGTTTTGGTGGTGAAATGCACATTGTATCCAGGCATTGGTGGTAAAATTTGTTTTTGTTTAGTACCTAGCCAACACTCCGATAAAATAATAACATCACTATTGAAGTTGAGTCTCTGTTGGAGGATGGTAAAATTGACAAAATTCTTATAAATACTACGTATGTTTTGTGTTAGTATGGTTAGTGAATGACCGTCATACGGGGCGAGATATTGTTTGCAGTTCTCTACATCACAAGCTTTTGCATCAGATACAGAGAAATTATTGAGGTCATTTATAATAATATCCGTCATATTGAACAAGAAATACAGTAAAAATAAAAATAAACTGGAATAAAGTACCGAAATTAAAATGTAGTAAGTAGCGCTCTAGGCGCCTTCATAATCTATGGAATTGATGTACCTTTTTGCGGCCATCAGTTTCGCTGGACACTCAACATCACCGGTCTTGTGGTTACTGGGTTTCTTGAAGTGCAAGCACGTAACGCAAGTCGGTGGGTCTGCCTTCTTGGAGCACTCATTTGTGGCATTTGTGGCATCAAATGCCCTAATGTGCCGCTTGTATTGGCCGTCTCTCGGCAAGCCCGGGCCGCGTGCCCATACTGTTGGCATTTAAAACATCTAGTGACTAGAGTAAAATCTCGGACAGGGCATGAAGTAGAGTGCGGGAACCTCAATTATGAAGTGGCAGGTATCGGTGTCTTTCTTTCCTGACTTGTGACTCAGTTTAATATTTTGTAAAAAGGTCTCTAGTGTCATATCTTGAATTTTTTCAGCCAAATTTTGTTTATAAATGCATTTCAGCACTTTAGTTTCTGGCATAGCTGTGGGCACACCTATGACATATTCTTGGCTTGCGTTTGTGGGGCTCGTCAACAATAAGGCCAGAGGTCGTTAGCTGCGCTACCTGCTTCAACTTCTCCACATCTTTTTTGCTCTCAGTGCTTATAATTACTCCGCCGTTTCTTGTCTTTCGTACCCCTCTCACGTGCAGCTGCATCTGTTCTGGCTGGATTAACTTTTGGACGAGAGTCATTACATAACTCGTGTGTGAAGTCATTCATATGTTCTAAACGTAATTTTTGTAAGTTTTCCTCTAATAATTTATCTATCTCAATATCATTCTTATCTTTCATGCTATTAACCTGACACACTTCGTTATTGTACTCTGTAATTTTAAATAGGCTTGTAACTGTCAATATAACTTCTTTGTCTAACATATTCTGTACTATCGTAGTAGCGTAACCATTCTTACAACTGACCAATGAACTAGGCATTCTCACACCATCACAAAATTCTTTAAATTCTAAAATTCCTTCATCAGTATGTAAATCAATAGGTAGCTATAAGCGTTGTTCCGTGCGTGGTGCAATTTTCAATTCATAACTGTTTGTATTATGTATAATTGGAATTGCTGTCATATTCGTTTTTAACACATAAGTTTTTAAATCAATTAAAGAGCCAATTTGTCTTAATAGATCATCGCCTATAACTCCATCATATCGCGCGTCAACATCGTATAGGTAAAATTTGTGAGATTCGGTATTATTAAATATAGGAAATAATGGTAAGTATTTCTATAACTTCCGAATGCGAGCTAGACGCGTGAGTGCTTATCACTTGAAATGGTTCATTACGAATTGCGCGTGGGAAATATTCATAGGCTTTTCGAGAGCTTATGAATGATCTCATCTACCAGTATCTATCATAAAATTAGAGTCAATTTCGGTGATGTAAATATAGGGTAGTTTTAAGGTTGCATCAAAATTTTACTGTATTAACTCGAGGGGTTTCTGGCAAAACTTATTTAAAAATTTTCAATTTCAGAAATGACGGGGGTTGTTTCTTCGTCTGTTGTACATCCGGTTCGACGTAATAAACATAATCGTAATCATCACCAAAATAATTTTGATCGTAATTATTGTCATACAATGAGTCATCGTAAAAACTCTTTAAGTTGGAAATTTTGTTGCATCCTTTGGGGTGGTGCCATACGCATGATGTGTCCATGCGTATGGCACCACCATCACATGCGATGACACATCGGTTGAAGGGTTAGCCTGATTATTTACTCTTTGAAATGGTCTATTGTGGGGTGGGGTGGTGCGCCAAATTGTGGTCGCATACCAAATTGTTGGGGTCGCATGCCGAACGTTTTTAGCATCCCAAATTTATTTATTTATTTATTTATTTATTTCCACTTACAATCTATCTTTACAGGTTATAACCTAATGCGATAGTGTAGCTATTAATAAAACAATATTAAACTAAAATTAACTTAACAAATAACTATAATCTATAACTTAGGACACATAATGCTGTCCTAGTGAATTCACTCACAGTGCAACAGAATAGGTCGATGTCACTGACTATTAGGTTGAGAGCCCTGAGTGCGCTCGTCAGTGGCGCCTCGGTCAAGAGGTTGGTCCTCCCGCGCGGCACTGCCAGCAGCCGTGGTCGGCGTCTCTTCCACACATATTTATCCGGCACAAATATTTTTATATGCTCTAAGAAAGCAGAATTGTATTCTTTCCCACGTAGTATCCTGAATACATACTCTACCAGTCTAAATTCCCTCCTTACCCTGAGTTCATTGTATCCAACCATACCGAGGATAAATAAAGTTGGATACATCAGTGGATAATAAGGATACACTTGATATTGCTTCATGTAAAGGTATCTTATAAATTTATTTTGTATCCGTTCTAACATGAGGCAGTACTTTTTTTCATTAGGCGACCATATGACTGCGCTACTCTCCAGATGACTTCTCACTAAAGCGTTATATAAGGCTTCAATTGCTTTAGTGTTCGTGAAGTTCTTGACATTACGAAGAAGAAAGCCTAGATTTCTATATGCCTTCTTGCAAATTTTAACAATGTGATCCCTAAATGATAGTTGCACGTCAAAGGAGACACCTAGATCTCTTATTTCTGCAACTCTTACTATCTGTGATTCGTCAACCTTGTAACTATGGTGTATGGGAGTATGTGCCCGAGAAAAGGTGATAATCGCGCACTTTGAGGTGTTAAACTGTAGCAGATTGTTTTTGCTCCACGCTACCACTCTGTTAATGTCCCTTTGTAGCCTCTCACAGTCCATCTCGTTGTTTATAGGGAGAAATACTTTCAGGTCGTCAGCAAACATCAGACATTTTGCATCCTTAACCACCTTAGGCAAATCATTTATCATGATTAAGAACTCTAGGGGTCCAAGATTGGTGCCTTGACTTACCCCCGTTCTAGTGCAGTATGGTTTCGACCTATAGCCCGCATACTCCACATACTGTTGCCTATCTCTCATGTAGCTTGCAAAGAAAGTAAGCAGATGAGGGGTGAAACCAACACCAGCCAACTTTGCCAGTAATACGTCGTTGTCGACCAAGTCGAACGCTTTTTTGAAATCAAAGTAAGCGACATCGACCTGGCCTCCACTGTCTATCTCAGGTAATATATTCGTTGTGTAGCACAGCAAATTACTGCTGGTACTTCTTTTTGGACGGAAGCCGTATTGATCTTCAGACAGTTGCCGACTCACCTGATTGTATACGTTCTTATAAATTACTGATTCAAAAACCTTAGCTGGACTCGATAATACTGCGACGGGTCTATACTCCTCCACTTTGCTTCCTCCACTTCCCTTTGGTACCGGAACAACTCGAGTAACTGCCCACCATCGTGAAAATTCTGCTACCTCCAGATATTGGTTGTACAGGAAAAGGAGCGGTTCAGCTAATACAGAACGACAGTCCTTCAGCACATAGGGCGGTATACCATCTGGTCCCGCAGAACGTTTTGGCTTCAGCTGCTGGAGTGCACGCTGTACTTCTTCAAGTTGTATTTGGCCCACATGCACTCGAGCCGCCCCGTTATCTCCACCTGCCTTCGCAACTGCCTCAGCTACATCCAGTTTAGCCTGCTCCGTGCCATACACCGACTGGAAATACTCTGCGAAGTCTATCACACATTGTTCACCAGTTAGTACTACACCGTCCTTTAATATTTCACGGGACCGTTTATTCCCAATATTAGACTTTGCGTATTCCCAAAATGCTTTCGGATCTTCCTTTAAATGACTTTGTATGCGATTTTGATAATTTTCATAAGCGATTTTTATGTCGTTTTTTACTTTTGTTCTATATTTAGAAAATTCAAGATAGTCAATCCTTGATCTACTCTTCTTGAACTGTTTATGAAGGGCTGCTTTTAATTTTATGTCATGTATAATTGAACCTGTGTACCATTTCGGGTAAGAGTATGCTTGCTTACCATTATTTATCTTTTTCCTGGGAACACACATATCTATAATATCATGGATGGCGTTATAAAAATAATCGAAACAAGATTCCCTACATAAACTGTAATACATTGGAGTCCAATCTATGTCCGCGATCATTGAATACAGTAGCGGAAAGTTGGCTTTATTAAAATTCCATTGTAATTGTCCAAATATAAAATTGTTGAGGACGCATGGGTATCTGGGGCTGTGTTCCAAATGGTGGCCTGTATCCTATTTGAGGTTTGGGGTTGTGGGTATCTATATGGGTACGGATGAGTTTGACCTTGATTTGTACCAAAATTAAATTAAGGTGGTACAGATTGATTAAACGGTGGATTGCCAAATTTTAATTTTTTTAATTGTGGTTGTCGTCTTAGTGGGAATAATCGGTCTATTATTAGTTCCCAAAGTTTTATTACGGGTTGTGTATTGTTCATGAAAATTAACCTCTTCCATAACAATACTTAAAGCCTCTTCAAGAGTGTCGGAGATTTTAGCCGAACAATCCTGACCATATTTTCAGGCAAGTTATACAAGAAAACATTGAGGGAAGTATTATTACAGATAGTAATTTTACTTTGTTTAAATGATATATTTATATTTAAATTAACATTAAATCTGAACGTACTGACTGAATTCCATTACAAAAACCTAAATAACTTTCTCCTTGTTTTATTTTAACGACTCTAGTTCTATAGCAATACACACTTCGCCCTACCCCTACCCCTACCCTACCCCTACCCTACCCCTACCCTACCCCTACCCCTACCCTACCCCTACCCTACCCCTACCCTACCCCTACCCTACCCCTACCCTACCCCTACCCTACCCCTACCCTACCCCTACCCTACCCCTACCCTACCCCTACCCTACCCTACCCTACCCCTACCCTACCCCTACCCTACCCCTACCCTACCCCTACCCTACCCCTACCCTACCCCTACCCTATCCCTACCCTACCCCTACCCTACCCCTACCCTACCCCTACCCTACCCCTACCCTACCCTACCCCTACCGTACCCCTACCGTACCCCTACCGTACCCCTACCCTACCCCTACCCTACCCCTACCGTACCCCTACCGTACCCCTACCGTACCCCTACCGTACCCCTACCCTACCCCTACCCTACCCCTACCCTACCCCTACCCTACCCCTACCCTACCCCTACCCTACCCCTACCCTACCCCTACCCTACCCCTACCCTACCCCTACCCTACCCCTACCCTACCCCTACCCTACCCCTACCCTACCCCTACCCTACCCCTACCCTACCCCTACCCTACCCCTACCCTACCCCTACCCTACCCCTACCCTACCCCTACCCTACCCCTACCCTACCCCTACCCTACCCCTACCCTACCCCTACCCTACCCCTACCCTACCCCTACCCTACCCCTACCCTACCCCTACCCTACCCCTACCCTACCCCTACCCTACCCCTACCCTACCCCTACCCTACCCCTACCCTACCCCTACCCTACCCCTACCCTACCCCTACCCTACCCCTACCCTACCCCTACCCTACCCCTACCCTACCCCTACCCTACCCCTACCCTACCCCTACCCTACCCCTACCCTACCCCTACCCTACCCCTACCCTACCCCTACCCCACCCCTACCCCAATTCGCATTCTAGTTAACAATTTGACATATAAGGATGCGTTCGGAAATAAATCAATAGCAATGGAGAAGACATTTATCAGTGTTGCTATACCAAAGATAAAAATAGTGCTGCAATTGTCTATATTTAGTTTGATATTTTGTTTCGCTTACTGATAACTGAAAATATGTCTAGCAAAGCATCTTTTAAAAACTCTAAGCATATTAAAAACAAAGACGGCTTACTTGTACTTCAGAAGGATCTGATGAAGTATGCGCGAAGATTTTAAAATCCTGTGCTCAAGAATTAGCCCCTATTCTGACACACATGATAAATCTGTCGTTTGAATATGGCTCATATCCAGATTTGTTGAAGCTAACTTTGATTAAACCTCTATATAAAAAAGGCAGTATTGAAGATGTAGGCAATTATCGACCTATAGCTTTAACCTCTGTAATATCAAAGTTATTTGAGAGATGTATGCTGAAGAGACTGCTTGATTACTGTAAGAAATTTGATATTATCTGCAATGATCAATATGGCTTCCAGAAAAAAAAGGACTAACCGCGCATTGGACTAACTGCGAATTAGGTGGATTGGACGAAACGCGAATTGTACCAAACGCGCCTAAAGGGTTGATATATAAGGTCCTTATTTATTAATGAACATCCTTTTAACACATGACTATATAGGTTACATAATATGATCGTTTAAACAAGGAAATAATGGTCTAGTATTCAATAAAATCTAATTAACATTAGAAAAAACCTAATGATAATGAAATCAGATCAATTTTAGTAAAAATTGTCCGAAGTCTACCCGGACTACCCTATAGATGTATTTTTAAATACTTCCTAAACATTTAGACCTTGTACCTATAGTAAGGAAGATATCGCCGCGTGTTTTTGTCGCGTATCATCATCCATTGCGGAGTTGCAACCATTTCATCGTGAGGTCTAACATACAAAGAACTCAATGTATCACGAGACGAGACGCCAACGCGTGTACATGTGTACAGGGTCTTAATGCAACGGGTCAAGTATCGTTTTATACTTGAACTGCTTTAAAATTCTAATGCGAAGAATAGATTAAATAAATATTAGGTTTAAATAAATTAGTGGCAGTGTAGCTAGAATTGTCGTGGAGAAAAATCAACTCAGTGAGTGAAACTCTTAATTTATTTGTTCTTATTACTTTTGATAATATTGTAGGAATTTGTCGTCCACAGCCCGAGAGTACATTTTTGCCTTTTACAGTGGCTATACAGCTAAATAAACACAAACAATGCATACTTGTTAATGTTTTTATTATAGGGGTGTCTTTACTCAATCCAGGAGTACCTGAGGGCTTAGACAAGTGGCATTTTGTTTTCTACAACGCTAGTAGAATAGACGAAGATTCCATTGTGCCATCTTCAAGTTATGCTTGTGAATGTTTTCATTTTTCTTTCATGTTTTGTTCGTGTAGGACGAGGAGGCGGTGTGTATGAGGGATGATATGGAGTGTGCGGAACTTATGGGGATATTATGGCGGTATAAGGGGGATGGAATGAGGATAGTCTAAAGAAACTAGGATACACAGAACATATATAGGATAATTAAAGGATTTTTTTCCTTTTCAAAAAAGGATATAAACTGAAACAAATAATAAAGAAAAGTTATCAGAAAGAAATATTATGGAAAGTAAGGAATTTTATAAGAGATTTAGTGTATAGAAAATCACAAAAAGAAAGAATACATACAGCATCACATGGAAGTGGAGCCTTATTTTTAATCAATATTTTATACAATGGTAAAGACATATATTTTGCACAAACGAATAAAATATGATTAATATCACCCTCGCCCAAACCACAATCACAGAGTGGAGAGTTTTTTATGCCCAGCCTATTCAAATGAACAGGAGAACAACAATGACCAAGTCTAAGCCGAGCCATGGTGGATGTTAACCTTTTACTTAATTTGAGTTTAGAAAACCATGGTTTCATAGCAACCTTAGGCTGAACACGTCTAAAAAATGCACCCTTATGTCTAGCGGTAGATACCCAATGCAGGTGGAAGGCACAAGACCACGCGGAAGATCACCTATGCGCTGGACCGACCAAATTAAGACTGCCCTTAATGGTACATTCTATGAATGTACCAGAAAGGCAAGAGCTCGAGAAGAATGGCGACGGATAGTGAAGCGTACTGCCAACCCTCAATCGACGACCACGACCACTCTGTCAAGAGTGTAGCGACAAGGAAGAAGAAGATACCCAATGCTGCTGCCAATCGCTATCAAGAGAGATCCGAGAAAGAGCTAGAAGGTCCCGACTATATACCTGTGAAATTTCGGAACTCCCTTGGGAGGCCGCAACGCCGGCCAAAGAATCCACCATTTCATTGCCGCGAATTCCCGAATGACCGGGAATCCACGACAATGTGACAAGTAAATTTAAGTCAAAACATTTTTTCAATTTCATTTTTAATTTAAGGGCAAGCGGTGCAATAAAATTGTTACAGAAAGGATTTGAAAGTAAAGATTGAAGAAAAGAAAGAGAGTCAGAAAAAATATAAGATCTGTATCTTATATTTTTTCTGACTCTCTTTCTTGATACAATTTCAGTTTGACAGTTCATTATTCACAGGAATAAAATTAGCCAAAATGAAATTGACACACTCAAGCACTGCAGTGCCTTCAGCCGAAAAATTTGAGAAACAAGCTGGCAATTTGAATAACTTGAAAAAACCGGAAGAAATACGCAAAAAAGCCGCACCAACACTGTTGGGCGGTAAAAAGGCAGAGGACTCAGTAGATGTGATCTTTGAGGCATCAGTAAAAAAAACCTCCGCACCAGACGGCAGATCCCGGATGTATTCATCAAATTGCAGATTTGCATTTTCAGATTTTTTGTGGATTCCAATCGATAGACAGACTTTAGGGGTAAATGTTAAAACGTCAAAACTATAGTTGAAAATAGGATGATACGGAAAGTTAAATGTAGGAATGCCAATGTCTTTGAAGTTATTGTGACTAATGACTAAATAAGGGGTACTGCGTTTACGCCAGTACTTCTCATTATTCAGTATTATTGTACTAAGAGAATCTAATTTGTTATGGAGAGCATGATTCGAGAACTGAAGGGTTTTATAAAAGAATCTATCGAAAAGGTAATGTCTTCTAAGAAAGAGCGGGGGATCAGCGCATTCAACCTGAAGGCATTTATGGGAGTACTCTTCATTGCTCCAATTACAATACGAAGACATTTCGATTGTATAAGATCTAATTTACGAAGAGCAGCTTTGTTGGAATTGCACAGAGTAAAAGAGCCAAAATCCAGCAGACTCCTTATTATGGCATTATAAACCATTTTCAAAGCAAATGGGTGGGCACCCCACCATACGCCAGCTAAAGCTCTTATAATATTAATATTCTTTTCACATTTACTAGATATGTGATTTATATGAGCAATATCATTCATATGGGTATCAAATCTCCTACCAAGAAAAGTAGCTTCATGAGCCACGGGGATAGGATTTTCGTAAACCTTAACATATATATCAGGGATAACACGCTTGCGAGAAAAAGGAACCACGACACATTTAAGAATGGAGAGGGATAAGTCATGATTGTTAAGCCAAACGGATAAACAGTTTAATGATTGCTCAACATTAGACGCCGCTTGATGAAAAGATCCACTAGAGGAGTAAATTAGCACATCGTCAGCATACTGTAATACTGAACACGATGGTAAAATATTAGTATGTAGATCTCTAGTATAAATGTCGTAAAGAAGAGGACTCAAAACGGAACCCTGGGGGACACCCCTCCATATTAACCTAGACGAATTAACAAAGCCAGAAACATGGATAGAAAAGGTTCTACCTGAGAAAAGATTAAAAATAAAATTCGTGAATTTTAAGGGAACCCCCAAATTTTCCATTAAGTCCCTTAATTTTGGCAGATTTACATTATCATAAGCGGCGGAAATATCTAAAAATGCAGCCACTACTGACTCGTTTTTACTAAAAGATAGGAGGAGATCAGAAGTAAAAATACTATGGTTATCTTACTTCTACCCTTACGAAAACCATATTGGGAGCGGGCTAGGTACCCCTGATTTTCAAAGAGCCATTCCAGCCGATGTTTAATTAAATGTTCAGCAAGTTTCGCCAGTACAGATGACAAGGCTATAGGTCGATATGACGTAGAAACTGAAGGGTCTTTGTGAGGCTTAAGAATAGGAATTATAATTTGATGTTTCCATGAAGCGAAGACATGTCCAGAGTCTATTGCCAGATTTATTAAATTAAGCAAAAAAGATTGGGTCATTGGTTTTGAATTAACAATGAAAGAATATGGAATACCATCGCTTCCAGGAGTAGAATCGGAAACTCGATTTAAAACTAATTTTAGTTCTACTAGTGAAAATGGACAGGTTAAATTACAATTTTGGTCTGAGTATACAGGTGAGTGTGGCATTTGATTGAAATTGGGGACAAAAGCTGGAGCCAAATTATTGATAAAATTCTCAACCCAATCAAAAGAAAACGAGGTAAGTGACTGAGAAGCAGTAGCTGACCTAAACCGACGAATATTCTGCCAGATAAGAGTAGGAGAAGACGCTGCCATCCTTCCCGTTTCTTTTTCTTTAATAATCTCTTAGTTGCAGCAGAAGTGTTTTTATAATGTAAGTAAGACTATAAGGTTACACACTCACGGTTAAGCTTTTCACTTTCAGAACGTTTCTTAACCGCTTCTGAACACTCCTTATCCCACCAAGGAGGTGAACGAAGTTTTTTACTGGCAACATTCTTTTTAGGCAGAAATCTGTCAGCAGCTGATGTCAAAATGGAAACAAAGTTTTGGTATGAATCATTTAGGTTAGAACGAGTTATGGGAGGTAATAAAATAATATCTTGTTCTACAGCTAAAGAAAATGGTTCCCAGTCACAGTTATTTAATCTATACTTAAATAGTGGGGGCAAAGGTTCAACATGCGCTTTTTTAGAAAGGCCGATGTTTAACAATATTGTAAAATGATCGCTGCCATGGGACACATTCAGACACTTCCACAGAACAGTATGTGAAAGAGAGGGAGAGCAGAAAGTAAGGTCGACAAAACTAGGAGACTGTCCAGGGACCATTCGGCGCGTGGCTGAGCCATCATTTAAACAACAAAGATTAAAATCATCCAACAAGTCAACTAGGCCCACACCAAGTGGATCATCACTAGGGGCACCCCACAATGAGTGATGGGCATTGAAGTCGCCTAAAATTATTAAAGGGGAAGGTAAAAATCTAATGATGTTCTGCAAAATAGGGATGACTGTTATGTCTTTTTTGGAAATATAAATAGAAAGATAGGTAACATCAGAAACCTTTATTGCAACAGCATTTAACACAGAACTATTAAAAGAAGGCAAAGTCATAATTGTGAAGGTGCAGTTTTTCCTAATAAGGATGGCTGCTCCTCCATAGCCATCATGTCGATCATCCCGAATCACATTGAAGCCTGACAAACGGAAATATTCACCAGGCTTCAGCCATGTCTCGGATATAGCCAGTAAAAAGGGATTATATTTGTTGATTAAGTGAATAAGATCGGATTTTTTAGAAGTTACACTTCTGCTATTCCACTGAATTACCTGGTCCATTTTTTATAATATTATAGATGAATACGGAAATGTTATTAATAAGGGGGATGGCAACGTAGTCAGGTAGAGAAGAGTTTGTAATAATAGTAACTAAGGAAGAAAGCAAGTCGTTTAAATTCTCAGGAGACAAGTGATTGTTATTGTTGTTGATAATATTATTCTTAAATACCGTACCATTCCCTGAATGAGAGGAAGAGAAACTATTAATAATATTATTATGTTCATATTGATCATATCCTTTAGAAAGAGGCTTATGACTTTTTGGTTTAAGAATTACTGTTTTTTTATATGAATGGCTGGGGGCATCAGTCTCAATATAATTAGGAATGATTCTGGAGGATAAATTGGTAGGAGTAACAGTAGGTTTAAATTGGGAAGCAGCAATATCAGCATAAGATCTTTC
The DNA here is from genome assembly GCA_905163395.2 of Endotricha flammealis. Lineage (NCBI taxonomy): Eukaryota > Metazoa > Arthropoda > Insecta > Lepidoptera > Pyralidae > Endotricha > Endotricha flammealis. The sequence goes on from LR990883.1 coordinate 5,058,150, forward strand.
AGAAATGGGAAACAATTTTACAGTTTCTAAATATGATAAGGAGTGGTTAGCCATATGAATTTTAATATTTCTCTGCCTAGTAAATTCAGGGCAGGACTTATTAGTTGCTTCGTGTACACCATTACAGTTAATGCATTTGACCAGGTTAGTGATACATGAAGACCCCTCATGCTCCCCACTGCACTTGAAACAGCGAGGCTTGCTCCTACATTGTAAGCGGGTATGGCCAAAGCGACAGCAATTAAAACATTGTATAGTCGGGTAAATACAGGGTGCCCTGAGAGCGACCGACACTCCCGAAATATCTTAAGAGGTTTATACATCTACTTTATGCTCGTGAAAGATTTTTTCTCTAAGTGTAATAGTTTCGGAGTAATTGACTAACAAACATTCCTTGAATAACTGTGTGTTTTCAAGTTCAGCTGCTGTTCCTTACGTACATGCAAGAGCAGGTCGACCTTTACATATTGGACTTTGTACCGTTCTTAAGTTCTATGACATAGGAGCCAAAATTGTATAAAGCTCGACGTGCACCTGCTATGCATAGTAATTGTCACGGTTACCATAGTGACAAATAAATAAACTTCTGTCAATAGGTAAAATACTAAAACTAAATTATGAAAATTTCTAGTTTTATTTGTTATTTGTTAAATGGATTAGGCGTTTTGAATGGTGTTTAGTGTTTTACGAGTTCTTTAGTGGTTTTGAGTGTTGTGTGGCATAAGAGGCGCTCGTACACATCGATCATTGTGTGTAGTAGATACTTTCCGGTACGTACTTCGGTTTTTAATGTAAAAACTTTGATTTTTTAAGTGATAATAAGAATTCCAATGAATAGGTAGGCAGGTATGTGTGTGTCGTGGCCTACGGACTGTCCGTAGCGTAGTAGTTTCTGTCCGTGTAGGTATTTTTGCCGTATGCACTGTTGTTGTGTAGTATTAGGGATACCTACACGTAGAAAATTAGCAGGTCAGTGCCTTTTTTTTCAATAAACTATTTTTAAATTAAACTTGCACAAAACGCATGTATATAAGGTACATATCATCAAACTTTCGGCTGTGTTCGTCGTTTTTTTCCTCCCTGTATATTGCTCTACAGGTATTGACGAGAAAAAAGAAAACACTCTATTAGGCAGAGCCTGTCCGTCAAATGTGATAACCACAGACTGGGTAGGAATCCAGGACACCCCATCGGCTGATGCTGTCCGCCTACTCAGCCTGCGAGTTCGTATAATGGAGCCACAACCCTCTGGCACGGAGACATTTTGAACAATGTCCTCGTGTGACCAGTCCACTGGAATGCCTTTCACTATTCCCAATTTGCAAATATTAAATGAGGGAACGCTGACAGTATATGTACTATGCAATAATTTATTATTTAAAAAAGAATTGGCATCTTTAGCCGATTTAAATGAAATTGCCAGCTTGTTTCTTCCAATTTTTTTAATTCCGTCGTTCATGATGTTGCGCATGTTGTTGTTAAATAAAAAATTCCCAAATCGAATGGGATGCAATGCCGTGCCTGAACGTAAATCATCACTTTTTAGTGAAACGTGAAGAATGAAAGGGCCCGAGTCAGTGTCCAAATACAGATTCCTAAAAACAAAATCCTTTGACTTGTCTGTATGTTGTGTTTGCGTAGCAGGCGTGGCAGGAGCTTTAGTGAGTGACGCGAGGCTCGACACTCTTGAGAGACTTTGTGACAATGGCGAGGACGAGGATTTATTTTTCTTAAAAGAATGGCTAAGTTTAACAGATTTCTTATTATTTTTTTTCTCGTAGCTAACTGTTACAAATTCTGCCACATTATTTAGGTCAAAACCATCCACGCCAAAAGAATTTGACGTGGACACATTAAATTCAGGCGGAGGATCGGGAGGCTCAGGCTCCATCTCCATAGTGAGCAGATGAGAAGATAGAAGATAAAGAAAAGAATAAACTAACTTACCTAAAACACTATACTACACAAAATAATAAAAAAGAAGTTATAAAGAATCACTATTATAGGTACAATAAAAATAATAAATAGAAATTTTCAATATAAATACGTCCGCCCTTTTTAAAAGCCCGCCAAAAAACTCTTCAAGAAGCTTAAATACATATTTAAGCTTCTTGAAGAGTTTTTTAGCTTAAATACATATTTAAGCTTCTTGGTCGCATTCTATTAATTTGACATATGTGGATGCGTTCGGAAATAAATCAATAGCAAAAGAGAAGACATTTATCAGTGTTGCTATACCAAAGATAAAAATAGTGCTGCAATTGTCTATATTTAGTTTGATATTTTGTTTCGCTTACTGATATTAAATTGTTTAATACAATAAAAATATGTCTAGCAACGCATCTTTTAAAAAACTACCACTATGTGCTTAATGCTCTAAGCATATTACAAACATAGAACGGCTTACTTGTACTTCAGAAGAATCTGATTTGAATGATGAATGATGAAGTATTCGCTAAGATTTTAAAATCCTGTGCTCAAGAACTAGCCCCTATTCTGACACACATGATAAATCTGTCGTTTGAATATGGCTCATATCCAGATTTGTTGAAGCTAACTTTGATTAAACCTCTATATAAAAAAGGCAGTATTGAAGATGTAGGCAATTATCGACCTATAGCTTTAACCTCTGTAATATCAAAGTTATTTGAGAGATGTATGCTGAAGAGACTGCTTGATTACTGTAAGAAATTTGATATTATTTGCAATGATCAATATGGCTTCCAGAAAAAGAAATCAACCACTCTAGCTATTTTCTCACTACTCGACAAAGTGCTGAATAATATAAATAAAAACAATTATACCACTGCACTGTTCTTTGATATGTCGAAGGCCTTTGACTTTATAGACCATGGAAACCTTTTGAACAAATTAGAATAGATAGATAGATAGATAGATAGATAGATAGGTATCAGAGGACGTGCCTTGGAATGGTTCTCTTCATACTTGAAAAACAGAAAGTAATGTGTGGTCATTAACCCAGTGGAGAAAAAGGAGGGGAATGCAGTATCATCTTTTCATTCAGAATACAGAGTGAACAAATTTGGTGTCCTACAGGGAACTGTCATTGGACCAGTTTTGTTCTTGCTTTATGTAAATGACATTCGTACAATTACTTCTCATAAATGCACTTTGTTTGCTGACGATATTTCTATCGTCTTCACATGTAGCAAAGATAGTGATATGTCTGATTATATGACTAATGTAAATAATACAGTTAGTTCTCTTATAGACTGACTAGAAATTAACAATTTAAATATCAATTTATCAAAAACTAACTTTAAACAATTTTCAAGTAGAGGTAACGTGAAACCAAAACTGAACATTAGTCACAGTAATACTATAATAGAAGAAACGGAAATTACGAAATTTTCAGGAGTTACAATTGATAATAATCTTAATTGAAAATCTCACGATACCAATGTCTGTAATAAAATAAATCGATTTGTGTGTGTACTTAGATGACTGAGAAATGTGACTAATCAGAATACTGCCCTAACAGGACGCGAACAGTATTAATAGGTAGGTAATACTGTTCGCGTCCGTGGGCTTTAGCTCTAGATACCCACACGTGCCTCCTGGGTAGCGCTAAATGAACATTACTAAAGAGAGGTAGGGCACAGCATTTATGCTGTAACGAATTTGAGTGGCCCGACTGGGGTTGTACTCAAGTACCTCGCAGAAAGCCGTAGCCAAATAACGACCCCTGGAGGGTCGTTGTGTTCCTACGAGTGAGTGAGGTTAACAGGGTGCTCGCTGAGGAGTGGTTATGCTGACAGCAGGGGAACCAGAGAGCTTCGACCTTCCACGCGCAGTGTAGGCGTGACTTATTGGCGCGGCAGCCAGGGAGACCCAATGAAACGGTTGTCCGCTGGCCGCCCGCGGGTTGTTGGGTTCCCGAACTCAGGGGACTACATAATCTCCGCTCCTGGGAGGCTGAACCGCCACCCGTGTAAAGTCCCTGCCGTCGTGCCGGAGAAGGAGACCGGGGTAGCCCGGCTGCTGCTGTAGGGGGAGATTGGGGGCCCTTCCGTTTGCCGTGCCAGCAGGTCACTTAACCTGCACAATGCCGTGGGTGTAGAACCCTCACCCTTGTTCCTTTTGCTGTTAGTGCAACTACTCCTTTAAATTAATCTCGTCGCACTCAAAATGGACAGAAACAAAAGAAAAAGCAGGTTTTTGTCAGCGGCATCCTCATCCACAATAAAAGTGGACTTTTGTAATATTAGGAGACTTCACTGAAACATCAACGCAGTCCATCATCATCTCGAGACTGCACAGCCGACCCTGCTTTTCCTAACGGAGATGCAAATATCCTCCCCGGCCGATTCATCGTATCTACACTACCCTGGGTACAAACTCAAGCACTGTTTTGTGCGTCGCGCCGGGGTGTGTATGATCGTCCGGGAGGATTTGCTGTCGCCGTCTTTGATACTTTTGCCAGTCGTCGCTGCCACCGCTGCGTAAACGGAACGGCGACTGGCCCATAGTGCGTAGGAGAAAGCCGACCTCTTAGGTAATCTCTTCGCCTCAAACTCGACTCTGGATGACAGGGGCGCCGCCCCGCCTACCATCCCATGGTGCGGTGATGTCATGCTGGAAATCTTATTTACACAACGAGATGTCCGGCGGGCGTTGCTCTCCCTGGACATTCATAAGTCGAGTGGGCCGGACGGCATCCTGGCAGTGGAGCTTAATCTGTGTGCTCGTGAGCTTTGTCCTGTGTTTGTGCGTCTCTTCGCGCTTTCATACTCCACTAAGTAAGTTCCGTCATACGGACTGCCTGAGGGATTATGCAAGTGGATTGCTAGCTTTCTGTCCGGGCGTTGCATCAGAGCTGTAGGCGATGGCTGCAGCTCTGATAGCATGGACATCAATGCCGGCGTTCCACAGGGTCCGTGCTGTCTCCGACGCTGTTTCTGCTGCATATCAATGATATGTTGTCCATCGATGGCATTCATTGTTATGCAGATGACAGCACCGGAGACACTTATTACACGGGCCGTGCGGGCATCCCCCGTTCAAAGGTGGAGGAAAGCCGCGAGAAATTGGTATTAGGGATTGAGACTGCATTAGCACAAGTGTCCGACTGGGGGCGACAGAATTTGGTCCAATTTAACCCTAGCAAAACGCAAGTCTGTGCGTTCACCGCAAAAAAAAACCATTTGCTGTAGCACCCTGTTTTGAGAACACGCCCCTTACTATCTCTAAAAGCATCGGGATACTTGGTGTCGAGATCTCCAGCGATGTTCAGTTCCGTAGTCACCTAGAAGAGAAGGTCAAGCTGGCATCAAAAAAACTTGGTGTTCTCAACCGAGCAAAGCGGTACTTCAACCCGCGGCAACGACTGCTACTTTATAAGTCTCAAGTACGGCCGCACATGGAGTACTGCTGTCATCTCTGGGCGGGAGCGCCTAATTGCTTGAGCCTTGTGACTCAGTTCAGAGACGAGCTGTGAGAATTGTCGACGATCCCGTGCTTACAGCCGGTATTGAGCCCTTAAGCTTAAGGAGAGATTTTGCCTCCCTATGCGTATTCTACCGGCTGTACAATGGGATGTGTTCTCAGGAGCTATTCGATATGATGCCAACGGCATCTTTCTATCATCGCACCGCTCGCCATCGACAGGGAATCCATCCTCACACGCTGGAACCAAACCGGTCCCGTACTACACGATTCCAGAGGGGTTTTCTTCACCGAATCCTCAGGTTGTGGAATGAACTCCCTGTCCATGCTTTCCCTGTCGATTACAGCATGGGATACTTCAAAAAGGGTGTGAAGAGGTTCTTTCAGGGTCGGCAACGCGTTAGTAATGCTCCTGGTATTGCAAACGTCCATTGGCTGCGGTGACTGCTTACCATCAGGCGGCCGTATGCTTGTTTGCCACCTTAGTGGTATAAAATAAAAAAACAGTTCCATGCACATGTCGCCTCGGTGCCAAGATATGGCCTACCCATATGGGGCAATGATATCCTTATGAACAGAGTTTTTATAACCCAAAAAAAATGTATACGTGCCTTGTGTGGAGTTGCACCCTGGATTTATTGTTAAAAGCTCTTTCAGCAACTTGGCTTGTTGACATTTCCTTGTTTATATCCATACATTTTTGAAAAGAACACACTGAATTTTATGTCAAAGCCTCGCAAAAATATTCTTGGAATACCAGGAATCCAAACAGGTTGGTCCTGGATTGTGTACCGAAATCAACCCTATATAAAAATAATTGTATAGCTATGCATGTCACCATATTCAATAAAATTCCGAGCGAAATAAAAATGCTAAATGTTAAAGAGTTTAAATTAAAATTATTTCAATGGTTGAATGATAAAACATTCTTTAGTGAGTGTGTCATTAATTGTACAATATTAAAAATAAATAAATTATGATATTTAATGTTTAGAGTCCAAACATACATTCAAACAAACATACATTAGAAATTCGTTACCCTAAGGTTGCCTTGAAAAGATTGCTCTCAGCAATAAGGCCGCCTTGCTGCATATATACTGTACTAGCGAAACCCGCGCAACTTCGTTTGCGTGTATCCCGCTTTCCCGTGGGAATTTTGGAATGTATGATACTTTAAAACCTTCCCCTTGAATCACTCTATCAATTAAAAAAAACCGCATCAAAATCCGTTGCGTAGTTTTAAAGATTTAAGCATACAAAGGGACATAGGAACATAGGGACATAGGGACATAGGGACATAGGGACATAGGGACAGAAAAAGCGACTTTGTTTTATACTATGTAGTGATGTAACTGTTACGTTTTCTGTATCCCTTGTTTGTGTATTGCAAATAAAGCGTATTCTATTCTATTCTATACATTGCATGTCATGTTTTGACGAAGCATGCTTGTTCTTATTTTAATGTTAACAACCTATTTACAACGTGTTTTTGCAATATGAATTATGAATATATTGTTTCATACAATTGTCTGTAAACACGAGCAAAGCTACGTGCTTGTCTGATAAGATGAAATCAAGGAATAATATATCATTCATTCAGATTTATAACCGTATGTTATAAAATATATTTATCGTTGAGTTAGTATCCCATAACACAAGTTTCGAACTTACTTTGGGGCTAGCTCAATCTGTGTGATTTGTACCTATTTATTTAAGTATTCATTTACAACATGTTTCCATTGTTACAGGATAATGGGGTATAAATACATGTATTACTGTATGTTCGCGTACATATTTATACTAAGTCTTGAAATATATTGTGTCATACAATTTTGTGTAAACACGAGCAAAGCTACGGGCTTGTCTGATAAGATGAAGTTAATGAATAAAATTTCATTTAGATTTGTAACCATATGGAATGTCGTAAGTATTTTTTTTGTTTATTAAATTATTTTTTGTTTTTATGTATTTTTTTTCATCTTTGACGTCTCTATTGTTTAGTTTTTTTGAAGTGAAAACTTCGTTAGCGGTGCTTGGCTTTTTTATATGAATAAGAAGTGAGATCCGTAGCCTGATCGAAAAAGAGTAAGATTCCTTAACCGTTCCAAAACATTCAAAAATACCAACTTTTATGTTTAAGTTTTCACTTCTACCCGAACTCCCGGACCCGTCCATTTTTTGTATAATTTATTGCTTTTTTAACATTTTTGAACGGCTGTGTGTGTCTCAAGTATAATTATTAAGTATGTACATAGATTGAGTTGATTATCGTCCCTCCAAACAAATTAAGAATTTGGTTTTTTTAGGTAAGTCTAATCAGATTTCAACGAAATTTCATACAAGACGTAATCAAAATGAACATTTTTATTAATTTCCGTTAAAACACATTAACAATTACATGAAAAAACTAAATTTTTTTAGTTCGTTCAGGTAATCTGTACTCATGTTTCAATGATTATTAAAATTCCGAATATGCAACACAATTTTATTGCTGTAAATTGTTATGAATGAACAAATAAGTCCTACTAATATTATAAAGGCGAAAGTGTTTGTTACGTCTTCACGCTCAAATGGCTGGACCAATGTTTATGATATTTGGTATGTGGTTAGCTGATACCTTGGATTAACACATAGGGTACTTTTTATCTCGAAAAGAACGCGCTTCCCGTAGGATTTGATCAGTATGATGTAGGTGGCGCTGATGTGCATAATTAAATACACGCTAACGAAGTTGCGCTGGTTTTACAAGTAAAAAATAAAAACATCTATCAGTAGCACAGTTCCATCCAATAAAGTTACTGCTTCTGGCCAACTGCGAGCGCCGTGATCGAGACACACCCTTCATATAGGTAATAGGTATTTATTTTAATACAATGTACATTTTTTTCAGACATTAATAATAATTCACGCACTTTTAGCATTAATATGTGATACTTTAACGTTACTGACAAAGAAGGATGTACCAGATATATTACGAAAATGTAGATACACATTATTTCACTCAATAATATATCCCTTGTCTGTTGTAAGTATTGCTTTTTATGTTTCCGGACAGGGTGTTTACCCGAAGGCTTTTAAAAAAAATAGTAAATGAAGACCCTTATGGCAACCTTTACGTCGCGAGCTCAAAACTGGAGCACACTTAGTATTACTGTCAATTTTCATAGGCAACAGCGACATTTTTGGTGCCTGGCGGATGAACTAATATTTCAAAAAAAAGCGGCGGCCATATTGTACTTCACATAACGTCTGCCGGACTATTCGATAGCATTGACGTTATTTATTTTATTAGTTATTTATTTATTTTAGTTATTTATTTAGGTACTCGAGTTGTAAATAAATAAAAAAATGTGATGTATTCCGTCGGATGGGGGACTTCTTTGGGGCGCTAACAAATACTATGTAGTATGGCTATAGTTGAAATTCCAACTATAGCCATACTACATAGTATTTGTTAGTTCATCCGCCAGGCACTGCAGTGGCAGCACCTTCCATAGATGCCGATTTCACCCCGGAGTTGTTACTCTATACATACCAAAATTACTATCCTCTTTGGCTCAAAATCAGACTAATGACGCGTTGAATAATGCGGGCACTGACCGACTTGCGTACATTTATACATACTAACCCTAGATATAACAGTACGTTTAGCTACAGATAAACCTGCTCTGTATAAGAGCACGAAAGCAAGCTATTAATGAGCCAATGCTACTTGGTAGCAAATGTGCCCAAGAATTGCTAGTGATAGGCATGCTTATTTTGAGCATGCCGTCGAATCGTCAGCAGTTCTATTTTCACCCTACCTGTAGTGCGGGTGGAACTTGGAAGCGCGCGTGGGCAGTAGTTCTGTGGGTCGCGCTTTGTGCACTCTTGTCCTTTCAATACTTCCTACTCCGACTATCTTCTTTCTGATTAAATTCGTGGCGAGTTCCAAGACAGCTGTGGTTTCTCCACCGGGACGTCAATAATCCTGGCGACACAGGAGACACAGCGGTGGTTGGCATTGTTCAATTGTATCAACCCATAATCATCCAACTGCAGGGATACGGGTCTCCCTTCAATCGAAGGGATTAGATCATACTCTGCCTCCCTGCTCCAATGCGGATTCGCAGAGGTCAGTGTTTTTAAGCCGCCCGAAGGCTACGACTTGGCTTAACGACTGTCATCCATCGACAACAGCTGGGACCGACGGCTTAACGTGCCCTCCGAAGCACGGAGAAGCTCGAGATAATGAAACCCATCCAAACACTGACTAGGGACGACGTTGCTTGTCTTGCGTGTTCGATTTAGAGTGCGACACACAGCGAAGCCATGGTGTCTCCTCTATGAATAAGACTTATGCAGGCTGCATACCCTCGCGAATCTGAGCGAAAATAAGAGTGGGCGTGGGTGGGCTCTTCGTTCTTCTTCGACTTCACTTTTCCCCTGTCTTCTAACTTCATGCTTATAACTTCACTTCGGTTAACTTTGCGAGAGTGTAGAGCTAGAATTTTGTCATTTGAATCAACGATTTACCTAAACGATAAAACAACGATATAAACATTGATCTAAAATGTAACATTCCCATACGTGAATACTACGTTAATAGTATGTCCGAGTGTGGTCTGTCGCCTGCGATATCGGATTACACAAGAATTGAAGTTAAAAACAATAAAACAACACGTAGCTGCATAGATCACATTTTTACGAGATCGCAGACGTTAGACCTTTACTCGGCGGCGATCTGCACTGTAATGGCGGATCATCGAATGATTGCATTGACGTGCGTCGGCCTCGACCCTATACGGGATGATACAATTTGTTTAAAAATATTAGATGAATCCAAATTGCATAATTCGTTGAATGAAATAAATTGGAATGAAACATTATTTATGGAATGTCCATTAAAAATATATGATTTCATAAAAAATAATTTTAGTAAATGCTATGAAAAAGCAACATACACAAAAATAATTAATACAAACAGTAAAAGAAATCGATATCCATGGATTAATAATAAAATAAATAAAATGTGTACACAAAAAGATCTTACGTACAAAAAATGGTCGAAAGACCCCTTTAATATGGAGCTTAAACTTGAGTACAATAAACAAAGGAACAAAACGCATAAACTTATAAATAATAACTATATGAAAAAAATTGACGAAAATAAAACAAATCCAAGAAAACTATGGGAGATAGTGAATAGCATATCGGGACGTACCTCACGCTCTATTGACGATGCTGTTGTCAAGGCATTCAGAAATAGTACTAATAATGAAAAATCTATAGCTAACAACTTTGGGCTGGCATTTAAAGAAAGTACTAGAAACATAATACCTAATTGCAATATGAGCTTACTAACAGAATCAGACTATAATGTATCCCGTTGATAAATCAATACGTTTCCAAAAGGCTACTAATGATAATATATCTAAAATAATAAAAAAACCTAAACCCGAAAAAGGCACCTGGATTTGACGGGATACGTTGCGTCGATATAAAAAATATTTGTGATAAAATAGTATCTACCATTGCACATTTTGTCAACCAGAGTATTAAACATTCTACATATCCGTCAGATCTAAAAACCGGCATTGTAAGACCTATTTTTAAGAAAGGGAAACACAACGAGTATAAGCAACTACAGACCAATCACAATACTTCCAGTAGTTGACAAAGTAATCGAAAAATACGTATGTAATCAGATCCACAAATTCTATGCTACCCATAATATTCTGGCTGACTCTCAATTCGGATTTCAACCCAAAAAATCTACATCCATATTGCTCTCAAATTTTACGGACGAAATAAATACTCAACTAAATGACAAAAAACAGGTTATTCTTTTGTTTATAGATTTTAGCAAGGCTTTTGACACACTTAAACATGATACCCTCATAAAAAAGCTGGACAACTCAGGTATAAGAGGACCTTTACTCAATTGGTGTAGAAACTATCTCCATCTGAGAAGAAATATAGTCAGGATAGGGGAGCAACTTAGTGACGAACAGCTGGTAACCGAAGGTACAGCACAGGGTTCCGTATTGGGCCCTCTGCATTACTTAGCATATGTGAATGACATGGAACATGTAATTAGGGATTGTTCGGTGTATCAATACGCTGACGACACTTGCTTGATTGCGTCACATAAGGATATAGATACAGCGGCGTTATGGTTGCAAAATGATTTCACCCGCATTGCTAAATGGGCCCATGATAATGGCCTAGTATTGAATGCAAAAAAAACAAAAATAATCCATGTTCATTCCTCGCATATGCCTCCCAGTAATACTTTTGTAATTTATGCTCATACCCATGATTGTCTACATCAAACGTGGAGTAGGTGTACATGTCCAGAAATCGATCAAGTTGTTCACCACACATATTTAGGACTTGAAGTCGACAACAAATTTAACTGGAAATTCCATGTGGATTCTGTTTGTGATAAACTTAGGGCAATTATGGCAAAGATGTATATACTGAAATTCAAGGTGCCGTTCAAGATATTGCTAAATATATACACTTCGCTGGCTGAATCCATAATCTCATACGGTATCAGCAGTTACGGTAGGACCTTTAAGACATATCTTGACCAAATTTTTAATTTACAGCTTAAAATTTTGAAAATTATAGTACCTAAAAACATTAAAAATGAATGTAGAAATAACATACTCGGACTATTTAAATATTGCAATATCATTCCAGTACATAACAGAGCTCAATTGAACCTTCTAACTGAACAGCACGGGAACTCAAATATTCTAAAGCCAATAGAGCATAAAATAATTACCAGAAAAATTACTGATCATAAACTAAAAGTACCTAAAGTTAAGAATTTCTATGGTAGACGCTTAACTAATTTCATAATTCCAACTTTGTTGAATGGCATTCCATTAGATTTTAGGAAAGACATTAACGAAAAAAATTTCAAAATTAAATATAAACAACATTACCTAAATAAATTGTAATAAAAAAAATAATAAAAAAAAAAATATAAAAAAAATATATATATTTAAAATAAAAGTATATGTATGTACAAGTATGTATATTATTACTAGATATCTATCGCTATATGGGTGGTAGAAAATTTCATTATATATATTTCATGCATATTTCATTATATATTATGTGTAGGTATACCAAATTAAGGGAAATGCACGTCAATACATAGAATATATATTTGGGGTGTGTATATATAATATATATATTTAATAAGTCATGATAAAAACGTCACGAACATTAATTTATTATTGACAAATTGAATCATCCTGTATGCACTTTGCACGATCTATAGGTACCTGCTTAACCGGTTCTACACTGGCCTGCCGAAACAGCCGGCGCTGTGCGCTCGCTCACTCATAATAGATTTAAGTACCTTTGTCAAATAATTTTTAAGTATACACTGCATAATTATTAATTTGTTACTATGACGAATGTGAGTACCTACACAAACCTAATAAGGTTTATAGGTACAATATAACAATTGTAATGTGTTGTAATATTGTTTTAATAATAAAAAAAAAAAAAAAAAAACCTACACAAAAAAAAACAAAATTCAGTTAGGACAAATCAAGATAAATGCAGTGATTTCAAAAGATCAAGGATTATAGAAATTACAATTTTCTAAATTACTAATCCATACTAATATTATAAATGCGAAAGTAACTCTGTCTGTCTGTCTGTCTGTTACCTCTTTTCACGTTAAAACCTCTGAACCGATTTTGATGAAATTTGGTATGGTATTATAGTTTAAGACCCGAGTAAGGATATAAGGATAGTTTTTATCCTGGAAATCCCCCCCAATGGGGGTAAAAAGTATTTTTTCTACTATAGAGGGCGCTATAGAGAGCGCTGTATGAGGGATATCGGCCAACAGATGGCGCAGCAATTAGTTGTTTTGTTGTAAAAGGGCTATTGGGCAACAGATGGCGCCACAAGTCACGCTATAGGTTGTTTTGTTGTCAGAGGGCTATCGGCCAACAGATGGCGCTATAAGTTGTTTTTTTTTGTCAAACGTGATCTATCATACTAATATCTCTATATACAGGGTGTTTGGTAGAGGATTGAACATGGGATAAGGGCAGAAAGGTGAGATGGTCTGCTACATGCTGAGCGAAAAAAATTTGACCTAGGGCCCATAGTTTTTTTTTAATGATTTTTTTTAAATTTTCACCAAACTTTCTTCCTTCGTAAATTTGAAGTACTATAACTTTTTTTTTTTATTGGACCAATCGGCCAGCTTATTTTTTTATTCTTATCTTAACTGTATGTAGCTTACTTTTAAATTTATATTTGTCGGTTAGAGTTACCACAAAAAATGATATGAGTCCTCAAACATCAAAAAGACGAAAAGTACACGCCGAGTGTTCAAACTTCAACTTTGGATTGCTGTAAAAAAAAACTAAAAGTGGTACTGCAGTTCTAATTCTAGGAAAACAGCTCTAGTTCATGCCCTTTGGAATGGTATTCAATTTACAGAGTATTTTTTTTTAAGTAGTCTTTTTCGTACATTCTACATGAAATTGACAAAAATCCTTTAAAGAAAATAAATCAAAATAATGTTACGAAACCTAGAGCGGGATGGTTACACAAGGCAGGTAGAAACGTTAACGTTTCTCTTAATCAATATCAGCATCCGTTCTTCCTTTTTCACTCTTCATAGGTGGGCAATGCATCCAAGACCTTGTAGTGGTGAAGAGTGGTATGTGGTAAGCAATCACCGCTGCCTATTGACATCTACGATTTTTTTATGATACGAAGAGGACAAACTATCTAGCAAGTCACCTGATGGTAAGCAATCACCGCTGCCCATATGCATCCACGACGAACTAGAGGATCACCTGATGGTAAGCAATCACCGCTGCCCATAGACATGCACAACTTATTTTTTGACACGAGGAGGACAAACAAGCACCTTATGGTAAGCAATCACCGACTACAAAATCTTGGATGCGTTGCCCACCTATGACGGAATGAAAAAGGAAAGACCGGGGAAGGAAAGTTAATAAGGGAGTAGGAAACAAGAGGTGTATCAGGCTTCCGGCTCTCTCACTCATCCTACAAAACACGGGGGACATACGAGGTACTGCCCCGGTCGAGCCTGCCCATTTACGAGCTACTACTAGTTCATAGTAGTGGCTACGCTCTACCACTCTTCACCACTACAAGGTCTAGGATGCATTGCCCACCTATGAAGAGTGAAAAAGGAAGAACGGATGCTGATAATGATGAACCGTAACCATCCCGCTCCATGTTTCGTAACATTTTTTTGATTTATTTTCATTTAAGTATTTTTGTCAGAAATGGTCAATTTCATGTAGAAAGTACGAGAAAGACTACTTAGAAAAAAAAAACTATACAAATTACATACCATTCGAAAGGGCATGAACTAGAGCTGTTTTACTATGATTAGAACTGCTGTACTACTTTTAGTTTTTTTTAAACTGCAGTCCAAAGTTGAACGCTCGGCATGAACTTTTCGCCTTTTTGATGTTTGAGGGCTTATAATTTTTTTCTTGGTAACTCTAACCAACAAATATCAATTTAAAAGTAAGCTACATTCAGTTAAGATAAGAATAAAAAAATAAGCTGGACGATTGATTCAATTAAAAAAAAGTTATAGAACTTCAAATTCACGACGGAAGAAAGTTTGGTGAAAATTTAAAAAAAATCATTTAAAAAAAACTATGGGCCCTAGGTCAAATTTCTTTCGCTCAGCATGTAGCAGACCATCTCACCTTTCTGCCATTATCCCATGTTCAATCCTCTACCAAACACCCTGTATATAATAGGTGAAGCTGACTGACTGACTACTGACTGACTGACATATCAACGCAGGGCCTAAACTATAAGGAAGAAACTTGAAATTTTGCACAAGGGTTCCTTTTATAACAGAGGGGAGCACTAAGAAAGGATTTTTTTAAATTCCCACGGGAAAGGGAGAAATAGGACTTAAGAAAAGCTGAAATTTTGTATAGAGGTTCTCTTTATGATGTTGACAAGGATACAGATGGGATTTTATGAAATTCCCACCGGAAAGGGAAATAGGACTGTAAGTGTATTATCGCAAGCGCTCAACCAAGAACGCTGAAATTTTGTATAGAGGTTCCCGTTATGATGTTGACAAGGATAAATATGGGATTTTATGAAATTACCATAGGAAAGTGAGAAATAGGACTGTAAGTGTATTATCGCAGGCGCTCCACCTAGAAAGCTGAAATTTTGTATAGAGGTTCTCTTTATGATGTTGACAAGGATACAGATGGGATTTTATGAAATTCCCACCGGAAAGGGAATAACAGGACTGTAAGTGTATTATCGCAAGCGCTCAACAAAGAAAGCTGAAAATTTGTATAGAGGTTCTCTTTATGATGTTGACAAGGATAAAGATGGGGTTTTATATAATTCCCACGGACAAGGGAGTAATAGGACTGTAAGTGTATTATACAAGCGCTCAACCTAGAAAGCTGAAATTTTGTATAGAGGTTCCCTTTAAGATGTTGACAAGGATAAAGATGGGGATTTATATGATTCCCACGGACAAGGGAGTAATAGGACTGTAAGTGTATTATACAAGCGCTCAACCTAGAAAGCTGAAATTTTGTATAGAGATTCCCTTTATGATGTTGACAAGGATAAAGTTGAGTTTTTTTTTATTCCTACGGGAACGAACTTATTGGCTTGACCACGTGGGCGGAGCCGCGGGTGACAGCTAGTATAAAGAGAGGTAGGGCACAGCGGATAATCCGCTCAAATCGAAGCACACAGTTACAGAAGATCGCGGCCAAATAGCATTGGTCTCGGCCATGTTGTGTTCCTACGGTGAGAAAGGTTTCCAGAGCTCCACTTGGGGAGGTCGTACGATACGAATGATATGATGTAACGTGAATGATTTTTTTTTCTTTTTCAGGTCTTAGTAGCAATATTTTGGATAGTATATTTCTATGATAGAGAATTGACATTCCCCGTAGAGTTTGACAAATTTGTAACACCATTAATAAACCACAGTTTTCATTCGTTGGTTTCCTTATTTTCTATGTGGGAATTGTTTTTTCAACCAAGAAATGATTATGTCAATCACAAAATCAACTGCATACTGATAGGCTGTGGAGCATTGGCATATAATTCTGTGTAAGTATTTTAATAATATAGTTAAGTAAATATTGTCCAACCAGTGTCCATAAATTTTACTCATTTGAAATATGGGGAACACTAGTGCCCTAACGAGCCTGGTTTTTGTGGTTTTGGTAATGTTGCAGTCACATCACTTTATCTATTAAAAAACCGCATCAAAATCCGTTGCGTAGTTATAAAGATTTAAGCATACATAGCAACAATACAGTGCAACTTCATTGTATGCTATGTAAAGAAAAGACTGTAATAAAGATTCACAGAAAATGAAAATGATTGAATAATCCACAATGTATAGCCGTGCCGCGGCGGCGCACTTTCAGTTTTTACAATATTAATCTATGGGCGCACTGTCCTAGGCTTGCTTAGCTTGGCACTAGATGGCGTTGTGTGACTCGTAAAATATAAAAAAAACGGGTTGCACTCCGGGAGTGGCGGCAAAAGTAAAAACTTGAACATTAACTTTGTTCATTTTTTTTTTTATCATTTCTTGCTATAATTATTTATCATTTATTAAATTGTATGAGTAACCGCCATCTAGTCAAACTTAGTGGCATTGCAGCAATTATTGACTTCACTCAACGGGATTTACAGTAAACTCTGTAAACTAAAAAGTTCCAATATTTACCGATAGATGTCACTAAAACAACTCCCTCCGTCTTACGAATTTTCGATCAGGTCACGTGTCCCTACGCGAGTTTAACATTTTTATACCATCCCAAAAAGTGCACAACGCCTCTAAAGAAGGTTTCACTTCAAAAAACTAAAAGAAAAAAAAATTCTTCCTTTTTTCAGATTAATATACACAAGATACGTGGATTATGGCATCTGGATGTATGGCTATTTAAAGAATGTAGAAGAAGCAAGATGCCTTCCTGTATTGGTTATTGGTATCATATTATTTATTTATTTAACATATTTTATTCAATTTTATATAAAAGATTTTATATGGAAATTTAGAGACAATAAGGATAAAAGAAAAATGGATCTATTCAACACAAATTGATACATGATCTCAGCCACAAGAAGTCCACTAACGCTACCAGCGACTTCCGCCTAGATTCAGCGACTTCCTGACACTTCTTGCGAATTCCTTCGACTTCCTGCGACTTCTTACGACTTTCATTAGTTTCTCTAATTTTTCTTTATTTTAAAAGGAATATCTTGTGTAGGTATTAAATTAATGAAAAAATAAAATGGTTTTTTATTTCTCTAAAATAACAAAAATATAACATACTGTATAAGTAAATCCCTCGCACCTTCGTTTGCGTATATCTCGCTTTCCCGTGGGAATTTTGAAAAATCCTTTCATAGTGCTCCCCTATGTTATAAAAGGAACCCCTGTGCAAAATTTCAAGTTTCTAACCCTCATAGTATAGGCCCTGCGTTGATATGTCAGTCAGTCAGTCAGTCAGTCAGCTTCTCCTTTTAAATATATAAACTAGCTGTGTTACCCGCGGCTTACCCCGCGTAAAAAGTTGCCTGTGTTGGGCTGACAATATGTACACAAATTTTCATAATGATCGGCTGCTTAGTCAAGCCGTGAAGGAATAACAAACAAACAAAGCATAATATTAGTATGATATATACACTGGGCCGCAATGAAATCGGGTCGGTCATAAAAACATCAATAACTTCAAAAATATTTTAGCTAGCTTTATGAAATAAATACTGAATTATAGACAATGTTATAGTACTTAATTAAAAGTCATAAAAGTTCCAGATTATAAAGTTTATATTCAATAAAAGTAAGTATATTAAAAATTAATACTTTTCACTACATTTCTAAAAATGTTCTATGGTATCAATTATAAAATGTCCACACATTTTAGTATGCTGTATTGCCACCACGAGCTGTTAATACGGCTGTGATACGGTTTGGTATGCTTTCCACCAGATTTCTGATCCGATGTTGAGGAATATTCTCCCATTCCTCTATCAGTGCTTCTTTGAGTTCACGAAGCATGATTGGAGGGGAATTTCGCTGGCGTACTCGTCGTCCCAGTTCGTCCCAGGCATGCTCGATGGGGTTCAAGTCTAGGCTGTGTGCTGGCCACTCCATGCGTGTGATAACAACATCTTCAAGGTAGTCAAACACTACTCGAACTGTATGGGGACGAGCGTTATCTTGCAAATAAAGGCGTTTTCGCCCATTTTTACTTAATGGGCCAACATACTCATTTAAGATTTCACTCACGTATCTCTCTGCAGTTAAAGTACCATCTTCTATCACCACTAGTTCGGTGCGGCTTTCGGAAGAAATTCCAGCCCACACGTGTACGGAGCCTCCGCCGTATGGCACTTTCTCTTCAATGCAAGCATGGTTATAGCGCTCTCCTGGTCTTCTGCACTCTTTGCGTCCCATCGTGCGTGAATAACGTGAACCTCGACTCATCCGAAAACATTACTCTTGACCAATCAACCAGAGTCCAATTCACGTGTTCTATAGCGTAACTCAGCCTGGACCATTTGCAGGTCTAAATGGCTTCAAGTTTGCTTCAGCTAGACGCAGCCTCACTGTACATGTGCTCGGATTGCTCCCTCCAGCACGCAGCAGGTGAGTTTTGACTTCAACAGCTGTTTGAAATCGATTTCTCAACATTGTTGGCACCATATATCGCTTTTATCGCAACGAATCTTTTACAGAGTGAACTTTTGATGAAGATAAAATTCTTTATATTTAACTTTTTTGTTTCTTTAAGTATTTTCAACTGCGCCAGAGGTAATGTTTTTTGCCATACGTTTTTAATTTTATGCACAGTAGTGACACCTATATCATAACGCTCCATTTTTCATAATAATCATAATCATTTATTTAGTTCATAAAACATGGGTTAGTAACAATTATGATCTTATGAAATTAGTGTTAGTAGGTACGTACAGTATGTACAGCCATGTTTCGTCTGTTGGCATATGAAATTATAATTTGTTTAAAAATGTAATTTAATTGAGTCATTATAGTTTAATAACTTTGAGAAAATTAGAATTTAAGATAAAATTTGATTTATGAAATCCCTAATATCATAAAACGCCTTTTCAGTAAGATAACTATTAAGCATACATTTGAATAAATTGTTGTTGTTAATGGATCTAATGTGTGAAGGGATTTTATTATAAATAATTGGTGCCATAAAGTCAACGCTCATCCTACTAAGCAGAGTTTTGCGTAAATCTACTCTTTTAAGAGTCCCTTCACGGCGGCTACCAACGGGGTTCAAATTAAAATATTGAGGATTTTTGCGAACATAATTGGCGACTTCGCTTATGTAGATGGACGGCAGCGTCAGAATTTTATATTTGCGGAAGTAGGGTATGCATGCATGACTCGTCCTGTTTCAGTCGAAATATTGACCTTAGACATCTTTTCTGGGCTATAAAAACGCTCAGTTTCTCAGTAGTGTTGCCCCAAAACATAATACCGTAAGCCGTTAAGAGGCTGTTTAAGTTGGTCACTTTTCTTAATTTACACAGAGCATATGAAAATTGATTTAGTCTTCTTACCCAATTTTTGCCAGTGTTTTGATCAAATCCTACGTGAATCGCGTACTTATCGGGATAAACAGTACCCAATATGTTAATCCAAGGTATCAGCTACCTACTTACCAAATATCATGAAAATTGGTGTAGCCATATGAGCGTGAAGAAGTAACAGACATACTTACACAAAAATTTTCGCCTTTATTAGTAGAAAGTAGGATAGGAAGTAGGTTAGTCAAACAAAATAAGGGCCATTTGTAATTTCGTACTTTATACAACCACAACTTATAAGAATTCAACATTTTGAGAATCCAACATTTAGAGAATTCAACATTATGGGAATTCAACATTTTGAGAATCCAACATTTAGAGAATTCAACATTTAGAGAATTCAACATTTTGAGAATTCAACATTTTGAGAATCCAACATTTAGAGAATTCAACATTATGGGAATTCAACATTTTGAGAATCCAACATTTAGAGAATTCAACATTTTGAGAATCCAACATTTAGAGAATTCAACATTATGGGAATTCAACATTTTGAGAATCCAACATTTAGAGAATTCAACATTTTGAGAATCCAACATTTAGAGAATTCAACATTTTGAGAATCCAACATTTAGAGAGTTCAACATTATGGGAATTCAACATTTTGAGAATCCAACATTTAGAGAATTCAACATTATGGGAATTCAACATTTTGAGAATCCAACATTTAGAGAATTCAACATTTTGAGAATCCAACATTTAGAGAATTCAACATTTTGAGAATCCAACATTTAGAGAATTCAACATTTAGAGAATTCAACATTTTGAGAATTCAACATTTTGAGAATCCAACATTTAGAGAATTCAACATTATGGGAATTCAACATTTTGAGAATCCAACATTTAGAGAATTCAACATTTTGAGAATTCAACATTTTGAGAATCCAACATTTAGAGAATTCAACATTATGGGAATTCAACATTTTGAGAATCCAACATTTAGAGAATTCAACATTTTGAGAATTCAACATTTTGAGAATCCAACATTTAGAGAATTCAACATTATGGGAATTCAACATTTTGAGAATCCAACATTTAGAGAATTCAACATTTAGAGAATTCAACATTTTGAGAATCCAACATTTAGAGAATTCAACATTATGTTCCGGGAGGCTTTTAACGTAACAATATCATTTTAATGTTATGTTACAGATTGATGTAATGGGTATCAAGGTTTTTTAGTCCACCAAACGAAGAGTCAGAAGAGAAAATTCGTGTAGAAGCGAATTTAGGTATATTTGTAGGAAATGGTGTTTTAAACAATATACTAAAAGTACTGATGGGTGGGGGTGGAGCGACAATATGGTTTTCATCTGTCAGAGGTGAAATAACTGTGAACGAATAATAGTTTGAAATTGATTCAAAACGATCTACGTTTTGATAAATAGACACTTATAATGTAGAACATCATTACTTTTAACCAGTATTTCTTCAAAAATTCGTATGTTTACAACCACCTTTAATTTTTTGAAGTGATAACTTCTTTAGCGGCGTTGTGCACTTTTTGGGATGGGTAAAAAATGTTAAACTCGCGTAAGGGGCACGTGTTCGAAAATTCGTAAGACGGAGGGAGTTGTTTAAGTGACATCTATCGGTGAATATTGAAACTTTTTAGATAACAATAAATCCCGTCTAGTCAAGTCAATAATTGTTGTAAAGCCACTGAATTTGATAAATTGTACTCATACAATTTAATAAATTGTCTGATATATAAAGCAATTCGTGCGAAATTATTCATTAACCATTCCAAAATATGCAAAAATGCACAACGTTAATGTTCAAGTTTTCACTTCTGCCGGCCCGGAGTGCAACAAGTTTTTTTTATACCACTAAGGTGGCAAACAACCCATAGACTTGTGGCGCCATCTGTTGGCCGATAGCCCATCCCATACAGCGCCCTCTATAGTAGTAAAAACATTTTCCCATCGGAATGACATACTTTTACGGGATAAAAAGCCTTTGTTGGGCTCTGTACCCCTGACAATATATGTACAAATTTTCATATGATCGGCTGATTAGTCAAGCCGTGAAGGAATAACAAACAAACAAACTCACTTTCTCATTTATAATATTAGTTAGGAGTTAGGATAGTTAGGATTATTATTGAAAAAATTGGTGGAAAAAATAAAAGGGCAGCTAAATAAACAAATATTCTTGGACGAATCACACAACGCCATCTAGTCCCAAACTAAGCAACTATACTATTGGTACTAGATTGCTGATAAATATACTTAAATGCTTTTTTTTAAATAAATACTTATTATATAGAAAACACACAGGTCATGGTTAACAGACATGATAATTTATTGTAATTTAAAAACACTCTAAAAACATTTGTCCATATTATAAAGCTTCTAAGTGAAAAACAAATTGAAAATGTAAAATAATATGCAGTGTTCATTTACGCTTGTTTTTTGCGGCCCCGCTCATCTCTTTCATTGGCTGACTGTACAGATTGAATAATTGAGATACAATAAAACAAAATTTTATTTATTGAAAATGCTATAATATCATAATTAATTAATATAAAATAACTTACAAAGTAAATATAACTTAATACTATATTAGGTATATCGAAATTCTTAATTTATACTTATTATCGGTAACTTTAATAATCACAATAATAGATTTTATTTACCTATAAAAAATTATGAGACAAAAACTAATTAAAAATAAAATCTTAACATTTACTTGCGATAATCTGAGAAAAATAATCTGTTCTTTAACGTAACGCCATCTAGTTTTGAGTTATGTAAATATTGAAACTCAATAAATATGCCACTAGATGGCGCTGAAAACATTCACACTTGATTTTGTAAATTTTTTTTTATATTTTTGACATTATTTATTTTGTTTTTAATTGACACTATGATTATAGTATATGATGTCAGATTGACGCAAATTTTTTTTAAACACAAAGCAATCGTCATTTCGACCGAAAAATCTATTTTTCAGTCGAACTGACAATATTTATCGCACCATCCCAAAACTAATTTAAATTATAATATTATAATAATAATATTCTTTTCGATAAATAAATACTATGTATTGCTGTTTTTCTTTTTATATTTTTATTATTAGACGGTATGTGACAGTAGCATAGATTACTTAATTGACAGCAGTTTGTAAGTAAAAAAGTTGTTAAAATTTTCGTACCTAGTCAAGTATGTCTACTCTCCGTTCACAGTGGTTTTACCTCTGACTCTGACAGATATAAAAACAGGTTTATAACCACAGACATAAAATAGAAGCAAACTTAGCATTCCAAATCAGAAATCGTGGCAAAAACGCACACTTTCAAATGTCACTCACACAGACACAAATGGGTACTTTTGTACTTCTTGCTTGGCTGCTGTACAATGTATTTTAACACCCATATTTTTGTCTATTTGATAATAGATTCACTAAATTTTAACTTTAAAAGTCGCTTTTTAAACGAAAACAAATCGCCATTTGTCGCTTATTTTTACCTATGCTACTAATTGCGTTTACCAAAACAAGTCACTCTGTCAAGTTGTCTATGTGTGCGTTAGTGTTGCTATTGATGAAAGAAAGGGACAAGGTTATACCGAATTTAATTAGCTGAAAAGTGACAGCTATATTTTCAGCTTGTGTCGATGTGTATGTAAAATTATGTTTAGTCTGCTTCTTTTAATGTCTTTGTTTAAAACACTCACAATAAGGTGTCACAGGAATAATTTATGTAGCAGAAAATAATGTGTTAGCCGACGTAGATACAATATGCTATGGACTGCTCGAGCAATTAGCCATAGATCAACATACAGGGATCGCTCTTATTTTGTTACCAATTTGTTTCTGTGTAAAAGTGTGTTAATTTTTTAAATAAAACTGTCTTATAAGTAACCCTTTTCAAAAGATTTTTTTTTTGTTATTACATTGTTTTATAATCATTATTATATCTGGTTAAAACACAAAGCAGGCAGCAAGCAGGTTAAGCCTAACTCACTTTGGGACCAGTTGGTGCTGTGTGAATTGTGTGAAATTAATGCAAACATTGTTTTAAATTAAAGTTGTGTTTTGTGCAACGCCGCCAGTTTCTGAAACGCTTTTTACTTTAATTGCATTAAGTTTCAAGCTATGTCTTATTTTATTTCTTTAGTTTGACAAATTATTTTTTTTTTGTAAAAATCGGAAAAGAGCGTTTCAGAAACTGTAAGGCAGTGCCATATAATTTACAAAAAATACTTTCATTATTTTAATCTTTATTATCTAAATCTTTTTATTGTCACCCTCTGTCTTACTCCTCTCCCTTTCCAGCAAGCGCCGTCTCACTTCCCCAGGATTGTATCTCTTTCTATATACCCTTCTAACTCTTCTAACAGGATTAACATTCCTTGCTTTAATAATTTTCTTCTTACCAAAAGTACTGTTAGTAATTATAGATGGCGCCCTAATATCATCCAAATGCCTAAACTTAGGTTTCCTAGTAGTATTACTAAATATATCTCTCTGTTCCCTAATCGTTGCATCGTAAAATATTTTACCATTTACTATAGCCTTTCTTATATTTTCGGTTGTACTTAAAACTCTTGGTGGACGAACGAATGTTGTCTCGCTCACTTCCAAACTCTTATCATTGCTTTTCTCTCTTTCTATCTCATCTTTTGTCACTCTCTGTATAATCCCTCTGCGTTCTGTTGTCGAAAATTTATTCCCAAAATTAAAATCGACCGTATCTTTGTCTACCGCGATACTCTTCGCCTCCAAATCTTTTTGGGAACGTTTTTCTAGTACCAATTTTGTACCTCTACGGGACGCTAGCAATCTACCTATAGCCTCTATCTGTCTCTCTTCCGCTTCCAACGTTTTCAAATCTGATATCTTCTCTCCTTTTTTCGCATCTTCTATATCTAACACTTCTATTGATGAGAAATCGTCTAATTTATCATCAATTTTCAGACCGTCCATCTCTTTTTCGCTTTGAATTTCTGGTTTAATTAGTTCTACTACAGTATTGTTTGCTTTAGTTAATTCTTTAACTACTACAGTTGTTTCTTCGATTTTAGGAGTAGTAGTAGTAAGTTTAGTAATATCTATATGGAATAAATCAACGTCTGTTTTATTGTCAAGTTTCCTAGGTCTCTCGTCCCTCTGTGTTCTGCTTTCAACTACTAAAGGTTTATCATCTTTATTTAATGTTATATCTTTTGGGATCTGAGGTCGTGGATCTTGAGGTCGTGCATCTAGAGGTCGTGGATCTTGAGGTCGTGGGTCTATAGGTCGTTGATTATCAGGTCGTGGTTGTCTTTCGGTTGTGGTCGGTTGTGTTTCGTTGTATCTGAAATATGTCTTGTTGGGTGGTGGTCCTTTATGGAGGTACGCTACAGGCCAGTATCTGCAATTTTAAACAAGTATATTAAGTTAGGCGGTAATGGCTCGACCCAACGGGACCACGGGTCAAAAGTGGGTATATTATGTTTTTTATTAATATATTTATTTTGTATTCTTTTAAATACTTGTTGTATTGTCAAAACACTGTTAAAATATGAAGTTTGTCGCTCGCACTATCAGGATGTGGAATGAGCTCCCAGCCTCTGTGTTTCCTTCGGACTATAACATGGGACTATTTAAGAGGTACATTAGAGGTTTCGTCAGAAGTGGGCAACGCATTGGTAGCGCCCCTGGTCACAGATTAATGAATAGTTACTCCTGGTGTTGCTGATGTCCGTGGGCGGCGGTGACCACTTTCCATGTTATGCCTGTTTGCCTGCTTGTCTGCCGTATAACATAAAATAGGGCCTAACTGGATTTCACCATTTCTTTTCTCAGTGGCCATTTTGCTTTGTTCCCGAAATGGTGGTAGTTTATAAAGGTATATTATTTATTTAATCAATACTAATATTACAAAGACGAAAGATTTGGATTTTTGTTTGTAACGAATAAACTCAAGAACAGAACCGGTTGTTTTTTTTATACCACTAAGGTGGTAAACATCTTACGGCCCGCCGCCTGATGGTAAGTGGTCACCGTAGCCTATGGACGCTAGCAATACCGGGGGTATCACTCGCGCATTGCCAACCCTCCCAACCCCCCCAAGAGGAGCTCTTACTCACCGTAGGAACACAGCATGGCCGAGACCAATGCTATTTGGCTACGATCTTCTGTTAAGGCGGAGGTCCTTCCCCAGACGGGCTGCTCCTATTTGAGCGGATTATCCGTTGTGCCCTACCTCTCTTCAAAAATTCTTTTACCGTTGTGACTGTACATTGCTCCCGTGTAATATAGGCTGTATTTTTTTTAATTAGGGTTCCTTAGTGTGAAGCTGGAACGGTGCGCTAGTTTTAATTAAATAACACACACAGAGCTCTACTTTCTACAGTATGGCAACGTGCGAGTGCAACGGTGACTGTTTACCATCAGACTGGCCGTATGCTTGTTTGCCACCATATTGTTATTAAAAAAAAGTGGACTTCTTGCGGCTGGGATGATGAGATGATGAAATAACATACCTTGGTGCTCCAAGACCTCCAGGTACTTGGGGATCAGGATCTGAGGAGACTGGCACCCAGTGGCCGCTAGGAGGGCCAGGATAACTGTGTCTGTACTTCACGTGGGGACGGTCCGCTGTTGGTACTCTCGCGTAACCTTTTGAGAGTAATAATGTTCCATTATACTTCCATTCCATTACGCTTGTCAAACATTGCTTGTTTCCCACCTTAGTGGTATAAAAAAATATTTTAAATATAATATCATCAATCGATCACAAATAATTTTATTGCGATAAAACTACGCAACGGATTGTGATGCGGTTTTTTTATTTAGATAGAGTGATTCAAAAGGAAGTTTTATAAGTATAATAAATTCCAAAATTCCCACGGGAAACCATCCCGGTTTCCCGGACACACAAAAAGAAAAAAAAAAGAAAATAAAATAAGTACAAAATGACAAAAAAGGCCGTAACCGGTTTTCTTTCGCCATTTCTTTTTACCGGTGGCCATTTTGCTTGTGTCCGAAATGGTGGTAGTATATTACGTAGTATATTTTCTTTATTTAGACAAGTTGTAAATGACAAGAAAAAGTGCCTGTGAAGGTCTAATTTCTGAAATAAACGATTTCATTTCATTTCATTTCAACGAAGTTGCCCGTCGCTAGTCTATACAAATATTACAAAGAGGAAAGATTTGATTGTTTGTTTGAATTGAATAGGCTCCGAAACTACTGGACCGATTTCAAAAATTCTTTCACCAGTAATAATTCTTTATTTAGCCATAAAACATAAAGAACAAAGAAGTACATACAGGCGATACAGGTTTCTACATATTAAGATTGTGTTATATTTATGTCCTCTGTTCCAACCAGAAACAACTCATTTATCCGTAATGGTTACCACGCCAGACCGCCACCCAGGAGGTCCCGGGTTCGAAAAAAAAAGAACTTTTTCTGATTGGCTTCGGGTCTTGGATGTTTATCTATATACGTATTTGTTATAAAATATGGTATTGTTGAGTTAGTATCCCATAACACAAGTTTCGAACTTACTTTGGGGCTAGCTCAATCTGTGTGAATTGTCCCTGTATATATAATTTTTTTTTTATTTTATTTTTTTTTTCTGAACTAGACGTTAGTCTGTATCTCAGAGACTGTTGTCGCCGAGATGGTAAGGGACTGACAGTTTGTAGCGCGTATGAATGGCAAATAAGTTATTATATAATTTCATAATCATAATCAAAGTTTCCCAAACTAGACTAGTCTGTTATTTTGGAAAACCTTTAGGGAAACCAGTAGAAAGCTACATTATCAGGGAGTGACATAGATTATAGCTTTTCCCTAAATTCAATGTGGTTCCCACGGGAAAGGGTCCGGAACTTCACGCGGACGATGTCGCGGGCAAAAAAACTAGTAATAAATAAAATAAAAATACCTGGTAGAGGATTTCCGTATTTATCATAATAGGCTTGAGGTCCATTCTTGTACAACTCATCCCAATATCTTCTGTCACTCTCCGACAAGTACGGTCCAATGAAAGGTCTAATATCTCTATCTCCGTCTTCGTATGGTCTCTCTCTCCATGGTCTGGCAGGGTATGGTTGGGGTTGATTTTCTGGAATTATCAAATAATAGATTTTCCACATAGTTTTCTTCACGAATAGTATTCGGCTCTGCTATGAATGTTCTAAAGTTCACATGAACATTGTTTTTGTGTGCAGAATCTCGGAAACACTCGTAAAATCGGTAAAGCATACTAAAACATTGTACATCGACCGCCACCCAGAAGGTCCCGGTTTCGATCCCCGGTCGGGGCATGATGAAAAATTAACTTTTTCTGATTGGCCTCGGGTCTTGGATGTTTATCTATAATATGGTATTTGTTATAAAATATAGTATCGTTGAGTTAGTATCCCGTAACACAAGTTTCGAACTTACTTTGGGGCTAGCTCAATCTGTGTGATTTGTCCCTATATTTTTTTTATATTCTTAAGATTTCCAGTTTTCTTTTGAGATGTAGAAAACTATAAATGAAATAAAATCATGCTTAGAGTGCTTAGTACGAGTTTTTTTGTTCACATTCGATCATGTCGACGTAAACAAACCGACCAAATAGAGAAGAACCTCATGTTGAGAATTTATAAGACGCGTGCTACATATCAAAATTATGCGGCTTACTTGCTCACGTTTCGAAGTGAGTAACCCGGCTAATTTGGGTATGTAACACGCGTCTGATAAATCCACAACATGAAACAGTTTTACATTTTGGTCGGCTTGTAAACGTTAACACGTTCGAATGTGATCAAAAAACTCGCACTCAGACGTACCTTTGTGTCCCTGTGAGGGATGTGGCACATTGTGCTGATGATAAGGATAGTATTTGTCACTGCATGGACGCCATTGATCTTCTGTTGGGCCCACGTAACACCTGGAAATATTATTTAACTATTTATTCGGACAACAAAACAAACCAAAAAATTATTAAATTACAATTATATAAGACTAGCCGGTACCCGCTGCTTCGCCCGCGTAAAAAAATATAGTATACAAATTTTCATAATGATCAGTTGCTTAGTCAAGCCGTGAAGGAATAACAAACAAACTCACTTTCTCATCTATACTCAATACTAATATTATAAAGAGGAAAGATTTGATTGTTTGTTTGTTTGAAATGTATAGACTCCGAAACTACTGGACCGATTTCAAAAATTATTTCACCAGTAGAAAGCTACATTATCAGGGAGTGACGTAGGCTATAGCTTTTCCCGAAATTCAATGTGGTTCTCACGGGAACGGGTCCGGAACTTTACGCGGACGAAGTCGCGGGCTTAAAAGCTAGTTTATAATACTGCCGCACAATTCATGAACGCAGTAAGTACCCAACACCGTAAGCGGTACTTACTGCGTTCATGAATTGTGCGGCAGAATATTAGTATGATTATTTCCAGATTGCAGACACTTAATTATAACAACTATGAACTATTAATAAAAAGACACAAATATTAAATAAAATACAATTTGAATCCTAAATAATCTATTTCTAGATTACTTTAGCGACAGACCGCCTCTTGTACAGTCAGGTGCACGTCGAGCTTTACACTTGCAGTACAATTTTGGCTCTTATGACATAAAACTTAAGAACGGTACAAAGTCCAATGTGTAAAAGTGGACCTGCTCTTGACTGTACATTTATACCCGTCTTTATGTAAATTGTTAAATTAATTTTTTAATGCAATAAAGAATATTGTATTGTATGTGTAATGATTTTTTAGGAGACACAGCGGATAAATCCGCTCCGCAACTTTCACAGCCCGTCTGGAGAAGGACCTCCACCTTACAGAAGATCGTAGCCAAATAGCATTGGTCTCGGCCAAGTTGTGTTCCTACGGTGAGTAAGGTAAGCTCCACTTGGGGGGGTTGGGAGGGTTGGCTATGCGTGAGTGATACCACCGGAATTGCAAGCGTCTATAGGCTACGGTGACGACTTACCATCAGGCGGGCCGTATGCTTGTTTGCCACCTTTGTAGCATAAAAAAAAGAGGTTATGTTTGTGAGATTGTATGTAGGGGGTAACCTCTGGATCTACCGAAAGGATTATCTACTGTAATGGACACCGTATGGCGCTGCAATAGCCAAATTCAAAAAATTTTTGACATTACGTCGGGCTATGGTTTAGTTTGCTCAAATCAATTCAAACTGCCTTATTGTTTGCCTGCCACATAATATGAAAACCACAAAAAGAACTGTTCGTTCGTATTAGGTATGATGTGTTACCATGGCTTATGGAATCCTTCGCTATATCCACATCTGTGAGTAGGTGAACAGCAATAGTCCCAAGATCCTGCGAAATTACAAAATGTTGTGTTAAAAAAAGGTAAACCGAGGATTAACTAAAACCTTGTAGGTTACTCAGCATAGCAATCACGATTTTAATTTCAATTCTGTATAATTTAAAAATGAACAGCAAATCCTAATTCGTACCATTGAAATTTATTTTATTTTTATTTTATTAAGGTACACTCTTATTTGGTCTGAGAGGTACACCAACAGTATTTACGTACATCATCTATCTATACTAATATTATAAAGAGGTAAAGTTTGTGTTTGTTAAATTGTAACGGGTAATCTCGGGATCTACTGAGCCGATTTTAAAAATTCTTTCACCAATAGAAAGCCACATTATTGCTGAGTGTCATAGGTTATATAAAAAACCAAAAAATAAAAAGGCTTTTAACATTATGCCCAACGAAGTGGGCACGGGTCAGCTAGTATTTTATACTTTACTATTTGGTTTGCATACATACAATCCGATTTCATTTAGTTTAATATTTAGTAAGTATTTAGGATGGAGAGATTAGGAAAAGAGGAAGGGTAATCTATATGTCTTATTTTTCTCTCTGGGAAGGGATGAAGAAATAGTAGATTTTACAACAAGTGCACAAAACGAATCATTTCTATCCGAGAGGCGAGGGCTGATAGTCATGTCGAGGATAAAAATGGTTTTGTGGACGAGTTATAAACTCTTTTTTTCACGTCGATTGCGAGGAAATAAATTAATAAACGCACGAAAAAACAAGACTTGTTCCCCGCCGCTTTTTTTTTTTAATCTTAGGACATTGATATTAGGCTTGGGCTGCAGACCTTTAAAGCCTACTATTAAATTAATTTTGTAATAAAATAATTTTCTTCAATTCATTAAATAACCTACCGTACTTTAATTTAAATTTTAATATCTTTTATGACTTAAAAAACACATAAGGCAAATAAATTAAAGTAAATATTATAAAATACAAATTCTATCTCTGAATTTTTAATTGTGTTTGGCTGTATGGCTCATTTCCTTTGCCTTAATATAGATACATTTATGAGTAGATACGTTTTTGCCCTTGTGCACAAAATTCGATTTTGTGCAGCCTATATCCTGCGCAAATAAGCATTTTCTGAGCATGAGAAGTGAAAACTATATTACAGAAAAATATGGTTCGATGGCGAGAAGGTGAAAAGTGAAGTGACAGTAAAATAGAATTTAAAAACCATAAAGAAAAAGGAAACATAATAACTAAGAGGTTCTTGTTTAAAAAGAGTTCGGTTTGCCACAGTAAGCGCTAGTTTAGAGCTGTAAAGAGTACCTAAAATTAACAATCCAATGGCCATCGTGCGGAATTATCTTCAAGAGAGGCTGTTTTGTCAATTGGCAAACCAAACTTTAATTCGACTTTAGCTCATCTTTATCCACTTATTACTAGCGAAACGTGCGCAATTTCGTTTGCGTATAAGCCGCTTTCCCGTGGGAATTCCTTAAAATTCTTGTATGTTACCTATCCTAATCCTAGCTAATATTATAAATGAGAAAGTGAGTTTGTTTGTTCGTTTGTTTGTTATTCCTTCACGGCTTAACTAATCAGCCGATCATTATGAAAATTTGTATTTATATTGGGCCAGGGGTACAGAGCCCAACATAGGCTACTTTTTATCCCGTAAAAGTATGTCATTCCAATGGGAAAATATTTTTTCTACTATAGATGGCGCTGTATCGGCCAACAGATGGCGCCACAAGTCGTGCTATGGATTGTTTTGTTGTCTAACCAGATCTATGTCATTAAATTAACGCGAGCG
Organism: Endotricha flammealis; assembly: GCA_905163395.2. Taxonomy (NCBI): domain Eukaryota; kingdom Metazoa; phylum Arthropoda; class Insecta; order Lepidoptera; family Pyralidae; genus Endotricha; species Endotricha flammealis. The sequence continues at coordinate 5,090,259 of LR990883.1, forward strand.
AAGCCGCGGGGAAAAGCTAGTTATACATAAAAACGACGACCTCCGTGGCGTAACGGTTACCACGCCAGACCGCCGGAGGTTCTGGGTACGAATCCCGGTCGGGTCATGATAAAAACGGAACTTTTTTGATTGGCCTCGGGTCTTGGATGTTTATCTATTACTTGTTATAAAATATAGTATCGTTGAGTTAGTATCCCGTAACATAAGTTTCGAACTTACTTTGGGGCTAGCTCAATCTGTGTGATTTGACCCTTTCTTTTGAATCACTCGTATATTATTATTGAAAACTTACTCGTATTATTGAAAACTGAATTCATTATTAACCCACTTGTTCCTGAACCTACTCAATATTTTCAATATAAATGAATTTTACATATTGTGCTAAAAATACTACAGTTAGTACGGGAAAATTACAAAAAAAAAATTTCTTCGTAAGGAAAAGTGAGAAAATGGTGTTCTTTTAAAAGGACGTTAGGAATATGTACTACTATGGTGATCTGAGTTAAAATAAAATGCAAATCTAGGTTTCACATAGTTTTACTTAGGAATATGAAAGTTTTCGAAACAAGACTTGGGGTGTAAAGTAACATTACATTTAGGACAGTAAAAATTAGCTTTTTTGTGACATTCAAAGCATCGAAGTTGATTTTCTCTGTATCTTATAATGTGTTCCTTTCCATCAAATCTTGAATCTTCACGAAAATTTTGAGAGACGCGGGTTGCTTTACGTTCCGAATTTTTCTTATATGTTTCAAGAAGACTTGTTGCTACACTTCGGCGGAAATGGAGGAAATCATTTTCGCCTCCATTATTCTTATATATTTGCCAAGAATTATGTAAAGCCATGTCCAGTGCGTGACAAATCAAAGAAAAATACCATTTCTTTCCTCTTATGGATACTCTGTAAAGACCGATATTCTGATCGGATCTGTCAACCCCACCCATATTTTCATTATATTTTCTAACGACAGCAGGTTGATCCACAAGAATATATTTTTTTAATTGCTGTGAGAATCTTTTTACTTTTGCAATAGGATGAATACTAGCTGCGTTTGACGCAACTGTAACAACGCTGTTATCATGCCACTTGCATACTAAGATTTGTTCTGCCCTTGTGGACTGGTATTTGAATGTCCCTCGAGGTGTCTTCTGTACATCTTTGTTGGTAGGTAAAGGACATTTAGCTACACGATTTTCACGAACAGTTCCAGTGGCCTTGATTCCTCGAACTCCCAGTTCATCAATAAGATTGATTGATGTAAAAAAATTGTCGAAAAATAAATGGAATGGAGCTTGATTACTAATTTGTCGCAACACATCTGCACATTGTAGGACCACGCTAGCACCCAAACCCAAGGACTTCTTGTATTCATTTGAAGAAGCTGTCGACTGCCCCTGGTATGGATCAAACCAAACTATATAACCTAGGCGTGTTGCTCCGACCCAAAACTTATATCCCCATCTTATGGGCTTTCCTCTAATAAATTGCTTACACGGATGACCACCGTAGTACGGAACCATCGCCTCATCTATACTATACGAGGGGTGTTCAATAAATAATGAGAATGCGATACATTCTCCTTGGAAAGAAAATAAATAAATACTGGTAGGCATAGCCCAGTCATTAGATATGATAATAATAAAAAAAGCAATAAATTCTCTTTTGTTTTTTAGAAATAGAAGTCATTTGTTTGCGTCCTGTCGGAACGTGTTCTTAAAAATGGATAAAATTGACGTTCGTGCGGTAATAAAATATCTCTGCTTGAAAAATTTTACTACGAAGCAGGTAAATCAAGACTTGAGAGCAACATTAGGGGTTCATGCTCCTCCATATTCCACGGTTGCGCGTTGGTGTGCTGAGTTCAAGCGAGGAAGAACTTCCACTAACGACGACCCACGCACGGGACGCCCAACATCAGTAGTGACTGAACAAATGATCAAAAAAGTTGAAAACATTGTCTTGGCGGATCGTCGTGTTACTATTCGTTTTATAGCAGAAGAAGTGAAGATTTCGATAGGAAGGGTCCATAATATTATACACGACCACTTGGGTACGAAAAAAGTGTCAGCGCGTTGGGTGCCCAGAATGCTTTCTGACGCGCAGAAACAAACGAGATTGAGAATTTCACAAAGCTGTTTGGATTTGTTACAACAAGATCCTGAGCGATTTTTGGCTCGATTCATAACTATGGACGAAACATGGCTTCACCATTATGACCCAGAAACGAAAAAACAGTCCATGACTTGGAAAAGACCGTCATCTCCAACTCCGAAGAAATTTAAGGCGATTCTATCCGCCGGTAAGATCATGGGCTCTATTTTCTGGGACAGCCAAGGGGTAGTAATGATCGAATACCTTAATCATGGAGCCACTATTACGGGAACTTTGTATCCAGAACAAATAACAAGGTTGCGTGAGGAAATACGCAAGAAACGGCGTGGCAAACTCGCTAAAGTTGTTTTGTTTCACCAAGATAACGCCCCCGCGCACAAGTCCAGAGTTGCGATGGCTGCCATTCAAGAATCCGGCTTCGAATTGATGGAACATCGTCCATATTCACCGGACCTTGCTCCTAGTGATTTTTACCTATTTCCGCGGTTAAAGGAACATCTCAGGGGCCAGAAATTTGAAGATGATGACGCAGTAGTCGCTGCCGTACACGATTTTTTAAGGGATCAGGAAGAAGATTTTTTTTGAAAGGGAATTTTAGGTTTAGAAAAATGATATACAAAGTGTATAAACTTGAAAGGTGACTACGTTGAAAAATAAAATAACATTTAATAAAAGATAATTGCGTCATCCTCATTATCACTTTTTATTGAACACCCCTAGTAATGTTCTTCAAATGGAGCGTTAGTAGCAAAATGTTTATTCAGCAAGTCAAATAGTTCACGTACCTTTGCAAACTTGTCATCAGACTTTAGATTTGAATTGTCACAACAATGAAGGTTCGTCATAATAAATGTGAATTTGTCCCTGGACATAGCGTTGTATACTAAAGGCATACCACAGTCAGCAGCATTTTGCCAATACATCCGTCTTCTAGGCAGAACAACATAGCCGCTGTATAAAAGTATACCTATAAAGCACCGCATTTCATCTGTGCTGATATTGAAAGGTTTGTTTGCATTTTTTTGAGCTGCATACAGATTTGTGTAGTGTACAAGCATGTTTATGATGTCTTCGCCAAACAACAATTCAAAGTATTCTACAGGTCTGTTGTTTGTAGCAGCTGTCTGCATATCTTGCCATGGCTCAAAACTAGGATGAATATCACGTGTAATCCATTTATAAATTTTGTTTTTCTGAATAGTTATTTCACTCGAAGATTCACGAAATGACAAATTCGGTGAAATTGTATGAGATGTGTCATTCAATTCTTCAGATGCTACGCGCATGCGTTTTGATAGTTGTATTAGGGGCACATCATCATCATCATTGTCACTATCGTCACCATGGTTAAAATATACCTCTGCATGTGCCCGTAACTGAGATCCAGGCAAATTGTGTAAAGTTACTTGGTTTTCATCCCCTGAATCCTCATCAGTAACGTCAGCATTGCAGTTATCTGGCGGCACAATAACAATGGAATCAGGAACTTGATATTCCTCATCTTCTTCTAGCTCCACAATTATTTCATTTAGCGTCAAAGCTCGTGACCACGTTCCTTTCGGCTTCCTGAAATGCATAACATGATAGTAGTACATTTTCCTATTGGTTGTTTAAAAGGACGGTAAAGGAAACCGCATATAATGCATATTTCTAATGAGAATCAAAACCAAATGTTACTTGTTCTCGTAAATATACGTATCATATTACTTAGTTTTATAGTAAATGAAAAAGTAATACAAACTTTTAACGATAAATACATACCTTGAATTCTCCATAGTAAAAAGACCGTAAAAAAAAATAATTAGAAAATACAACACTGTATAAATAACACACAATGAATTATGTGTCCGTTCCTTACACTTGTAAGGTGTCGAATGAACGAAAACAATTATTTTATAAATACCGTCATTGTTTACAATAATTTTATTTATCCCATGTCCTTTTAAAAGAACGCTAGGTTCAAGTGGGTTAAGTAGTACAAAAGATCGAAGTGAACAGCGGTCTCGAGCACCGAGCCTGTCAATAATGGATATAATAATAATAAAGCCTCTTTATTTTCTATAAATATTTACATATTACAATTAATTACTAAATAAAAATAAAAAAATAGCGTTACGATTTTTTTTAAAACCCTTTTAGATATAGAAACCCATTTTGGGTATAAAACTCCCTTTTGTGTATAGAAACCCCTTTTGGGTATAAAAAACCCATTTTGGGTATAAATACCCCTTTTGTGTATAAAAACCCTATTTGGGTATTCAACCCTCTTTTGTGTATAGAAACCCCATTTGGGTATAAAACCCCCTTTTGTGTATAGAAACCCATTTTGGGTATTAAAAAAACCCTTTTGTGTATAGAAACCCCATTTTCATAATTATATGATAATGGTAACATTTGGTATTGGTATCATATACTGTAACACTTGTAGAAGTTGAAAATAAATAAAATAAAATAAATGATATTCATTCTTACCAACTTCACCACCTTCAGGCTCACATGCCCAATGACCAGCGATTTCATTCCGAGCACAGGTCGTACCAGCACGACATGGGAAACCAGACACGGTGTAGTGGCGCCAGGAGACGTTAACTGCAAATATTTTAAAATATTATGACAATCAAGTACCATATAGAAAGAAATTATAAAAATACTAGCTGCTGCCCGCGGTGTTACACGTTTAATTTTATGCACAGCAACGCCATCTATATCAGATTTTTAATCAAATCATATGGGAATCGCGTACTTTTCGGAATGAAAAGTACCTGTGTTAATCCAAGGTATCAGCTACCTACGCACCAAATATCATAAAAATTGGTCCATCCATTTGATCGTGAAGAAGTAACAAACATACATACAAACTTACACTTTTATAATATTAGTAGCATTTTAAATATATTATAAATTATGACTACAAAGTATCATAAATGGAAAAAAAGGAAAAACTGTTTGTTTGGTACACAAAAAAAATATTACAAGCTAATAAACGATTTAATAGAAATGGTTTTTTTGTATTAAAAGTGGTAGGTATGTATTGTCAATAGATTTTACAGTTAGTTTCTCACAAACGCATTTTAAAAAAAATATAAAAAAAACTTTGTCTGTCTGACTGAGAATCAACGCATAGTCCAAACCGCTGAACGTAGAGACCTGAATCTTGGACTGTGAGTTCTTGGTATGATGTGGGCATCCGATAAGAAAGGGTTTTTAGAAATTCCCACGGGGAAGCGGGATAGACGCGCGCGTTTCATATTTTCTTTTGGACCGTACACCAGGGGTTAAATGTAGACTTTAGGGTCGACAACTCGCGAAGTGATAATCCCGGTGTTGCAATGCAAGCGACCATAGAATACGGTGACTGCTTACCATCAGGCGGGTCGCATGCGTGTTTGCCATCTTAGTGGTATAAAAAAAAATATTCTGTTTTATTTTGACAGTGACCGCCATGTTTAAAAATAACTGTCATTAACTTTAAAATGCGTTTGTGAAATTCAACAACACTTAATCATGAATTAAATGTTAATAATGATTTTTACTACTAATGAATTCTAATGAAATCTACGTGTGTATGTTAATAAAATGATTTCCGACTAATATGAAACTTAATGGAAATTTTCAATTTAAAAAAAATATTAATTAAATGCCGCCATCTGTAAAATTAGAAATGTTTATTAGACAATCTAAAATCTTAATTATAGTACAGTTTACTTAATAGTACTTAATGACTTAATAGAACTTAATAGTAAAGTTTAATAAATAAAATTTTTGTCAGACAACTCAAAAAAAACAAGAAAAAAAATATTAAAAATTCTCAATCTCTATTCATGCCATATCGAAATTAACAGAAGATTATTAATCGTAATAATATAATCTGCAACATTATTTAATAACGCAAAAATAAATAATACTTACTCGGTCCGCCCTCTTCTCGATCGCCCGGATAACCGGGTTTATCCGGTCTAGGGGGTCCATATTCGGGTCTCGGTTGATACGGCCTACCCGATTCCGATAAATAACCCGGTTTATACCCTGGACCCGATTCTGGGGGATAACCGGGTTTGAAACCCGATTCTGGGCGATAACCCGGTTTAAAGTCTGGAATTGGTTTATAACTAGGTCCAATATCGGGTCTATAACTCGGTTTATGTGGGTAGGGTTCGTATGGTGGGTCTATAGGTCTGTGAATGGGTTTTTGGGGGGGTTCAGGTATGTAACCCGGTTTATAACCCGGTTTATAACCGGGTTCTGGGTATGGTCGGTAATCTGGGACTGGATAATTGGGTTTAAATCCGGGTCCATGTGTTTCAGGATATTTGGGTGGTTCCGGTCCGGTTGGGTAATTAGGCTTGAAGCTAGGTCCACTTGGTCCACTCGGTCCACTTGGTCCACTAGGTCCCGATGCAGGGATGTATGCCTCTGTAAAGTAATGCTAGTTATCTACTGATTCTATTGTTGCACATACAAAATCCGAAATCTGAATCACTCAAGTTAAAATTAAAATTAAAATCAGCTTTTTGAATGGCTACACATTTTCTATTAAAATATTATTTACTAGATGACCGCGCTGCTTTGCACGGGTTTTACTAATCCCTAATTTAAAAAAAAAATACAATATAGCTTTTGTTACCTATTGTACCTTTGCAATGGTGAAACAAATTTCGAAATCGGTCCAGTAGGTAATCTTTTTGTTTAAAAGTTAACCTTACAATGCATACTGTACCATATCTGGTACAATATATACATATTTTAATTTTGTTATTATGTCTAGACAGTAGACAATAATAGAACCACATATATTAATTTGACACGGTTTTAAAAAAATCATGCATTGTAGGGTTAAAAACAAATCATACAAATCTTTCTTTTAGAGAGGGAACGCACGAGCAACTTTGTCTCCCGGCAATTTATTTGTCTATGTCCCCGTCTCCTCGCCGCAATTTGAAAGGTGCGCGCACGAGAGCGACAGCGACACAACTTTTTCTCAGTGTTGCCAACATTTTGCGCTTTTTGTACGTTTCAAATAAACAATTTTTAACCCTTGCTTTCGCTCATTTTATTTGTATTTATGTTTTTAGACGTTTCTAGCCCTTATTTTGGAAAAATTTGCTCTAATAAAAAAATCTAGCTCTTTTTAGCTCGTCCGACTGCCCTTTTTCAAAAGCCAAGGCAACACTGCCTTTTCTATAAAATTTTACGTTATTAGTTGGCAACCCTGGAAATTTATTTTGTCGCCGTGGGGGCTCCCGCGGACAAAAAAGTCTCCCGGGTGTTGCGTCGCTACGTGCGCGCACTTTCATACTAACCCATAGACTTGATGTAAGAGACAAAAAAGTCGTAGAGACAAAGTTGCTCGTGCGTTCCCTCACTTAGTAGATTTCTGGCGCTTCTAAAAAACTTCAAATCTATCTCGATTTTGACATAATTTGTTTTCCAATCAAAGTTGAATATTATTTTTCTGTCAAAACTATTGTTAACAGACTGTCAATATTAGGTACTTTTGACAGAAGTTTTGTAGTCATGACTAAAATGTAACATTACCTCCAGATGTTGGTGGATATCTTTCAGGACTGGTGATTGGATAATCTTCTGCTGGAGGTGGCAGAGGGCGCGGCAGTTCCGGAGATGGGTGACTAAAGAAACAAAATAATATTTTAATATACTTATATACGCAAATTAAGCGGAATTAGGTCTCCAGAGCTCCACATGGGGAGGAGGGACGGTTGGCAATGCGTGAGTGATACCCCCGGTATTGCAAGCGTCTATAGGCTACAGTGATGCTTACCATCAGGCGGGACGTATGCTTGTTTGCCTTGCCACTTTGTGGCATAAAATAATTTTTCGAAAATCATCAACAAGCTAGTCATTATGAAAATTTGACTCGAAAAATACGATTTATGGTCAATGACATACATTTGTCAACACAGAATACAATGAGAAACACAATTTAATGAGCTAAGATGAGCGATAGCACATAATATTCTAGACACAACAATCTAGTTTTTAAGAAAAATGTGAAACATCAAAAGTTTGATGTCTTGTGAATGCCATCTAGTGGCACGCTTACAATTCGTAACAGCGCCATCTAGTGGCTACATTACAATTCGTGTAAATGATACTCACTCATAATCATTCTTCCCGTGCACTTTCCTCCAACATTGTCCATTGAATAGATCGAAAGCGAATAACCAATCATTCGTAGAATGGTCGTAATCAACACCCCTTTGAAGATCGAAAAGCCTGATTTCCGATAGAAGACAGTTGTCTACACCTGGTGGTGCGTTGTTGCTGTAAAATATATAATACTAGTAAACCCTGAAACTTCGTTTGCGTGTATTTATTTATGCACAGCAGCGCCCACCTATATCAGACTTTTGATGAAATCCTACGGAAATCGCGCACATTTCGGGATAAAAAGTACCCAATGTGTTAATCCAAGGTATCAGCTACCTACATACCAAATATCATATTATATTGGTCCAGCCATTTGAGAGTAACAAACATACACATAACTTTCGCATTTATAATATTAGTAGGATTATTGATAGATAGTTGATAGGTAGGTTAGTATGGATGCATTTTATCTTTGATAATATGAACTAAAATGAACTAAAAGTGGGGTGAAAGTTTGTTTATACCACACAGCGAATTTTAGTTAGTACCACTCACGAATGTTATGGAACACAAACAGGTTAAACCTTACTTTGGGACCAGGTGGCGCTGTGCTAGCTGCTGCTCGCGGTGTTAACCGCGTTTAATTTTATGCACAGCAGCGCCATCTATATCAGATTTTTTACCAAATCCTATGGGAGTCTGATACTTTTTGGGATAAAACTTTCCCTATGTGTTAATCCAAGATAACAGCTGCCTATATACGGAATATCGTAAAAATTGGCCCAGCCATTTGAGCGTGAAGAGGTAACGAACATACAGACAAACTTTCGCCTTTATAATATTAGTTGGAAGTAGGATAAAACATTATGGTGATGAAAAGCCATACTTATATGAAAAGCTGAGGCATCTGAACGGTGCGTCGGTGCAGGCTTTCCCACATGTCTCCTCATCACGAGTCCTGGCAGAACCGCGCACTGCTAGACCTTTGAGTCGAGCTGCACTGTCGTATTGGAGGTAGCATTCTGGAAAGAAAATTTAGGACTGTTTTTTTATGCCACAAAGGTTGCAAACAAGCATACGGCCTGCCTGATGGTAAGTATCACTCACGCGTTGCCAACCCTCCCAAGTGGAGCTCTGGAGACCTCACTCACCGTGTGAACACAACATGGCCGAGACCAATGCTATTTGGCTACGATCTTCTGTAAGGTGGAGGTCCTTCTCCAGACGGGCTGCTCCGATTTGAGCGGATTATCCGCTGTGCCCTACCTTGTCGAAGTTCAGGATTACAGTCCCAGACGGACGCCGTTGTTGATCCTGGCTATACAGGAGACTTGACTTGTGATTTGTTGTCTTGCGGGCCTTCTCCGCAATTAGGCAGCCTATGTGCCCTTTGTGCGTGCGAAGAGTGGGAGCTGGTATACTCCAGCCTCCAGGAAGCCGGCTAGGGACTTGACGTCGCTGAGTGTCTCCCGGAGACTGCCTGGGGTTCCCAGGTATACAGGAGACACAGCAGTGGGAATGTGTGGTCTTGTAAAATTATGATTCAAGCTGAACTTACGAGTTTCCCTATGATGTGCATCATCGTATAACGCCGGTTCACAGCCTCTTCCATAATTCCCTCTTGAATACAACTCGTGACCGGCTGTTGGGCGGAGTCCACGGTTCGATTCCAGTGATGTTGGTGGTGATGACGTCAATATGCAGTTCTCTAATTCATCGCCTATTGTTGGGGAGTCAAATCTGGAAATAAAATATCAATACCTAATTAGTATTAAGTAAATTCGATAGGTACTAGCTGTACGAGCTGTACCCACGGCTTCGCCCACGTGGAATTGAACTTTGTGGTTAAAAGAGTATATACGGATTAATCGGATTCAGTGACATCTAGTGAAGTTTTGAAGAACTTAATTTTCATAACATCGTGCCACTTTGTTCACGTATGAAGATAACTTTTTTTCCTGATATCGTATTTAAATGAAAAAAAAACAATATTTGCTCCAAATCAAGCTCTACCTTCCTGTATAAACATCATTAAAATCCGTTCAGCTACTACGAAGATGTATGCGTAGAAACACAAACAGATAGACAGACATAATTTTTTTCGCTTTTATTACTTTTCTTATATTGTTCCCTATTTTTACCCGACTGCGCAAGGCAAAGGCTTTATGAGTTTATCAGCCTATATATGTATGTTTGTTCCTTTGTGGAAGTCTAGAGAACAAACGCGTGGGTCGAATATGATGATTCTTACATCAATTTGTTTCAAACTTGCGAGTGTTCCTAAAGACATGACAGTTATCAAAATTCAATATGGCGTCAATCAGGCGCCATATTGTGAAAAAGAAAAAAGTGAAAATCGAGCTACTGTGTCGAGTGTGGTATCATTGAATAGGTATTTGAAAATCATGTTTAAGTTCATTGCACAGACATGTTCAATGTACAGACATACCGGGGTCTACTGTTTTATTGTATGTATAGATAATGGTACCTATATTACCTGAAACTGAAACCTCTGCAGAAAAAGCTGTGGGCCCTAATGCATTCAGCTTCGCAGGCGCCCAGTCCGGCAACAGTAAGAGCGGCGCGAACCGCTGCACCACTCACAGCGGCCCCAGAACGTACGTGCCAGAAACATTCTAGAACAAGTATAAGTTTAAAAATTTAAAAACCCCCGACCAGCTACGCTTTTTCCCATAGGAATAAGATATTTTTCCGGGATGAAATGCAGCCTATATCACTCCCCGTACCCAAAACAAACAACATACCAAATTTCTAATCGATCAGACGTGTGAAAGTTGTTGATTTCTATTCATCAACTAGAAAAGAGCTGATTATCTTCAAACGGTTGAACAGATTTGTTTTATTAATAGCTAAGAACACTCTCGATAAAATTACCTCTCAAAGAAAGAAAACCGCATCCAAATCGGACTATTATTTTGGATGCTACGATGCTACGGACAGAATTACATATACACAGCTACACACGACAAACTTATAACACCCCTTCTTTTTATGTCGGGGGTTAAAAAGAAGAAAGAACCGTTCGATTCCTGCGACACTTCCTTTCACGCACAGTAAAGATCTGGAACCAACTCCCGCCAGAGGTGTTTCCAAATGACTAAGACTTGGGAACCTTCAAGAAGCGAGCATACATGCACTTAAAAGGCCGGCAGCGGCTCAGGGACTTCCTCGGTGTGTCCGTGCTCCATGGGTGGCAGTGATCACTTAACATCAGGTAACCCACATGCTTGTCCAACTTCTTACATTAAAAAAAAAGAAAAAAAAAACAGTCTGGTGCAAAGACTGGCTATCACCATTCAGCGCGGCAACGCAGAAAGCGTTTTATGGAGCTTTCATCAGAAACATTAAGATTTGACTTTGTTTTTTTATTATTATTTGACTTTTTTATTGCCCCCGGTATTGCAAACGTCAATAGGCTACAGTGATGCTTACCATTAGGCGGGTCGTATGCTTGTTTGCCACCTTTGTGGCATAAAAAAAACATATAAATATAATATATCAACTATAAGCTTCTTTCAATCGCCTATTTGTTGGATAATCTAAAAATTATAGCATTTACACAATGTAACCTTACCACTCTCAACCCAAGGTCCATGATTGACAACAGCACAGCCTTGGTCTTGTGGCATCGCATACACATCAGAACCACTGTCAGCTGATAGTTCCAAACCCCTATAAGGTCTTTCACTTAAGAAACAGTTATCTGTACCACGGGAGCTCGAATACCTATAAACAAAATCCTTAAATATTAATAAATAAATAAATATTTATAAAGACAATTAAATCACACAGATGGAGCTAATCCCAGCCTAAAGTAAGTTCGAGAGTTGTGACAAGGGATACTGACTCAACGATACTATATTTTATAACAAATACATTATATATAAACATCCAAGACCTGGGCCAATCAGAAAAAGTTATTTTGTCATCATGACCCGACCGGGACTAGAACCTGGGACCACCTGGGTGGCGGTCCGGCATGGTTACCATTACGCCACGGAGGTCGTCAAGTGAACTTGTTCTGGTTTTATATAAAAAATACTTGAATGTTAACGATGCAGACTTACCTAAAACTATAAGAGACACACTTGAACTCCCTCTCTCCGAAACACGCAGCTTCACATTCCACCACGTTACGTGCTATAAGAGATCTTCTGATGGCACCAGTACCCAAAGACATGCCTGGACGACGACGGGAAGAACAATCTGAGACAAGAATCACATGAGACAGTTTAATGGCAATTTAAATAGCTTTAAAAAGTGTACTTATCAAGGTAATATATTAAGTATGGCCCCCAAAATTTATAACAAAGTACCAAGCACTATAAAACAGAGTGATAACTTTAAATTAAAATTTAAACAGTTCCTCATAAGTAAAGCTTATTACAGTGTGCAAGAATACTTAACAGATTAGTTTTTTTGAATTTTTGTTTATATTTTTTATGCAAATTTGATATAAATCGATTGACATAATTCGTAAATAATTTTGATAAACCTACGTATTGTAATTAATGGAAATTGTAATGTGAATTTAATAAGCGGCTTATTGTTTGTACGCCTGGCGGCAGGACATGGTGAAACTATTATTGTTAACGACCATTAATATGTACCTATGTTATATTTGTATTTATATTATTTGTATTTGTATTTGTATTTAAAGGAAAACAACACGTCCAAAACCTAGTATTTAGACAAAAGTATAAAATTCTAAATATTTACTCAGAGAGCAGCTCATCAAGACACTTTTTCTCATCAAAGATCACACTACAGTAGTTTGTTTGTGTATTAATCTACTCTATAAACTACTATTTTGGAAAGAAAAGCAAAACGACCTCTGTTAATATACAATAATTCGCTCAAATCGGAGCAGCCCGTCTGGGGAAGGACCTCCACCTTACAGAAGATCGTAGCCAAATAGCAGTGGTCTCGGCCATGTTGTGTTCCTACGGTAAGGTCTCCAGAGCTCTACTGGGGAGGGTCGGGAGGGTTGGCAACGCGTGAGTGATACCGGGGTATTGCAAGCGTCTATAGGCTACGGTGACGGCTTACCATCAGGCCGACCGTATGCGTGTTTGCCACCTGTGTGGTATTAAAAAAAAACAATAACGTTTTCAGGATGATGTTGGGATTGCCTCGTTTCTGTAGTGCATCAGCTATGTTTGCTGAATATCAGACTGATGGTTTCGAGGCTTGTTTGCTCAAAAAGATATCGTCGCTGATTTTCAGAATACGGAGCAGTCCTAACAGTATCCTGGAAACGTTGGCAAATAGCTTTTCTTCGCCGCTGTGGGCTTGTTTTGTGAGGAGGGTGATCTGCGAAAAGCATGATCCGATTTGATCACTCTTCGTTTTATTTTTACTTTATTTTATTATTTGAGTGTACCTATTACTAACAAATCTAGACTAAGCTGTATTAACATCTATATGGATCTGTGTTATCTGAAATAATGTTGATCCCAAGTTGACATTTTTTTATTATTAATAAGTTTCAATTTCTTTTCATTTTTGACATTCACGTGATACTGTTCTATGTCAAAAAGTGGAGTGTAATACGCGTTTAAGTTAATGTCAAGTTGATATCATTAAAATTTCGCATATTTCGGAGAGCATAATACGAAATAGTCTGTAATCTCAAGTTGACATCAAAACGACATCATAATTCGTAAGCATTATTACACCACAGGTGGTGTGGAGTCAATTTGTTTGGCAAAAAATACTTACCTTTCACACTACCCTCATCATTTCTCTCCTCATATTGTATCTGTGGTCTTCTATACATCGATTCTTCATAATCCAGTGTGTTCCAGTCACCACCAGAATTATTCCACCTACCCCTCTTCCATGATCCATAACCGTATCTATGACTCTCCCAAGATCGATCTTTACCTGTATAGTATAACTTTATTTGCTTATCTGAGGCACAAACATACAAATAAACATTTATATTAACAACTACATTAGGAGCATTGTTGTACCACAGTGACACAAAAGACTCAGCGAGAAGGATTGGTCAGAAAGACGCTGATTTTCAGTCATTACCGTCAAATTAAAAGTGCGTGAGTCGATGAAAGAGATAAAAAAAATATTATGATAGTTATCTTTTTCGCTATCAGAAACCAATATTTGAAAGAGAAGAAATAAGTGATGATTACATACAATGTCGAAGTGATGGATGACTACAATACCACAATACCAAACATACTACACTGGGCGTCAAAAATAAGTAGTACCTACAGTTTTAAAATTGCAAAGCCATTGATATAAAAAAAAGTTAAAAGACAATTTCAATTAATAAAAACTTTATGCATAATATCGTCTTTTAAAGATTGATTTTTATTTCAAAACTAACTTCTATAGTTTAAGAGTAATTGCAATTGTAAAACTACTTATTTTTGACGCCCAATGAATTTGTCCGACACCTAAGCGACCAATTTGCGCACGTAAAATTGATACGACACTCTGCGGATTTTTCTTACTTTATGATGATTGATTTTTTGTAAAAATTATAAATTAAAATAATAAAATATCTTTTGTTTTATACCACTAAAGTGGCAAACAAGCATAATGCCCGCCTGATGCACAAAAAAGGCCGTAACCGGTTTTCTTTCGCCATTTCTTTTACCGCTGGTCATTTGGCTGTGTTTCCGAAATGGTGGTAGTTTATAGAGTAGCTTATTTTTTTTAATATAGAATTAATATTATGTCTCATTGTAAACGAAGTGTCTAAGTGCCCGAGAGACCACGGCTTAAAGTATTTTTGACTTTGACTTTACCCAAATTCTGGTAATCGAAGTTGGAGTTCTGATGTGGTTTGACATCAGGTTTCTGATCATTGAGTCCCCAATGGCTTATGGATTTGAAATAGTCGTTTCTATCTTTATAATATGTGTCGTAGTTGCCATAAAATCCACCATATTGTCCCCAGTTTTCTTGGTCATCGTTACTTCTGGCCAAGCCGGTGCCTGGTGAAAGAAATTTTGTATACAAATTGCGCTAGATGTAATTTCATCTGGGAGCCGCAGGTTCGAATACTGCGCAAGGAAAATCTTTATGTACATGAAACAATAATGAACATGTCTGTCTTGGTCAGGATATTTTCTATGTATTAAATAAAAAATATAAAAAATATATAAGGACAATTCATACAGATTGAGCTAGCCCCAAAGTAGGTTCGAAACTTGTGTTATGGGATACTAACTCAACGATATTATATTTTTATAACAAATACATATATAGATAGACATCCAAGACCCGAGGCCAATCAAAAAAAATACATATATAGATAAACATCCAAGAAAAAATACATATATAGATAAACATTCAACAAGTTTGTTAGCTAAAAAAAGTTATTACATATATTTATCAGAAATTTAGTAGCCATATGCCAACTTTGCTTATTTTGGGACTAGATGGCGTTGTACGATTCGTCCAAGAATATTTATTTATTAACACGTTTCATGCATGAGATACAGCCTGATGATAGTTGGACAGACGGACGGAAGGACAGACAGACAGACAGCGACGCTTAGTAAATACTATAGAAGACTAATACCCACAGTTCTTGACGTTTCTCATACAATGACTTGGCAACCTCCGTTCACCTCATGCCGCTAGGGGCGCTGTAACATTTTGCATACAAAAAACCTCCATTCACCTCATGCCGCTAGGGGCGCTTTAACATTTTGCATACAAAACGCACAAAAGTTTTGAAATCGTTCACCTCATGCAGCCCTCATGCCGTAGGGGCGCTAGTGTCGCGTCTTGCCCGAATTCTTCCGAAGCTGTGGGTATTAGTCTTCTATAGTATTTGGTAATAGGGTCTCGTTGGCTCCCTTTTACAGAACCCTTAAAAATAGCTAGACAAAACAATTTTAAAAAAGGACGGGTTGCACTCCGTGAGTGCCGGCAGAAGTGAAAACTTAAACATTACAAACGAACAACGTGTTGCATTTTTGAATATTTTGGAATGGTTAGGCAATCTTACGCTTTTTCGATCAGGCTACGGATCTGAACGTTGTGCGTTTTTGAATATTTGGAATGGTTAGGGAATCTTACGCTTTTTCGATCAGGCTACGGATCTGAACGTTGTGCGTTTTTGAATATTTGGAATGGTTAGGGAATCTTACGCTTTTTCGATCAGGCTACGGATCTGAACGTTGTGCATTTTTGAATATTTTGGAATGGTTAGGGAATCTTACGCTTTTTCGATCAGGCTACGGATCTGAACGTTGTGCGTTTTTGAATATTTGGAATGGTTAGGGAATCTTACGCTTTTTCGATCAGGCTACGGATCTGAACGTTGTGCATTTTTGAATATTTGTAATGGTTAGGGAAACTTACGCTTTTTCGATCAGGCTACGGATCTTTACCCAGCTAAAAAAGTGCCAAGCGCCGCTAAAGAAGTTTTCACTTCAAAAATACAGTACTATGATCTGTGCACAAAACTTACCAATTTGATATGGCACATAATCTGGATAACGATTCCTTCCATAATTCCTAATTCCTCCCCCTCCTCTTCTATCAAGATCATCATATCTGTCCCACCTCCTATCCCAATCAGATATCCTGTTTTTGGATGACAAATAACCAGAATGCAAGAGCCCCGGTCCACCTAATGATTCAGGGCAATTTGGTTCCAAGCTGTTTCGGTCGACTTCGTAGAAATCGTAGTTTTTATCGTCAACGAAGTCTCTTTGCACGTCGAAGGCTTCGATGGGCTTTGTCATGAGCTCGCAGAGGCCTTTACCACGGAATGATGGGTCCAATCTGAAAATTAAAAAATCCATACGATGATTGTAATATTTTTTTTATACAACTAAGGTGGCAAACAAGCATACAGCCCGATTGATAGTACGCAGTCACTGTAGCATAATAATATGGACGCTTGCAATACCGGGAGTATTACTCGCGCGTTGCCGACCCAATAGAAAGTGGAGCTCTGGAGACCTTACTCACCGTAGGAACACAACATGGCCGAGACCAATGCTATTTGGCTACGATCTTCTGTAAGGTAGAGGTCCTTCCCCAGACGGGCTGCTCCGATGCGGAGCGGATTACCACTGTGGCCTACCCCTCTTAATTAATTTTAGAAATAAACCATAGATTTAGTATATACTTACGAAGTATATGCTAAATCTATGAAATAAACATAAACTATTTTTGCTTATGTCCTTTGATTTTGATCATGACGTAACTACACATTAAAATCACACAGATTGAGCTATCCCCAAAGTAGAGACTTGTGTTATGGGATACTAACTTGACAATTCTATATATTATAACAAATGCATATAAAAATAAACATCAATGACCCAGGCCAATCAGAAAAAGATCGTTTTTCATCATGACCCGACGGGATTCGAACCCGGGACCTCCTGGATGGCGGACCGGCGGCGGCGCGTGTGTTGACCATTACGCCCACGGAGGTTGTCAAAATAATATATTATCTACTAGCTTTTGCCCGCGGCTTCGCTCGCGTTAAACTCGGGGTAACACGGTTCCCCTTGCTTCGTACCTTGAAAACTGCTAAAAGTCCCATATAAAACACCCCCTCTTTTAAGGGGTTGGGGGCAGATTTCCAAAAAAAAATGATGCACGATTTTTTGTTAGTCACCTTGAAAATTGCGGAATGCTCCGTACAAACTTCCACCCCCCATTTTAGGGAAGTGGGGGATTAGAAAGAGACAAAAAGTATCCTATGTCACTTTACATCCCTTCAACTATCTCCACTTAAAAAATCACGTCAATTCGTCGCGCCGTTTTGATGTGAAAGACGGACAAACAAACAGACGCACACACTTACCCATTTATGATACTAATAGTAAATATATAGTATAGCATGGATAGTACTATCGTAGTTGACTGTACACAAATCTCGTATAAACATTTACTAATATTGGTAGCAGGTATGTACAGTAACCTCGGATATATCAGTGCTGCCATCAGCATTGTTATATTGTCGACTGTCGTATGTACTGAGCACCTTGCGTATAGAGAGATACAGGGCAGGACTCTGACAATCAAGCCGAATTAATAAATACAAAAAGTGGCCTAGGATCCATTGAAGTGGAAAATAAATCGCCTAATCCATTGCGGGATCGAGAAATGGATCCAAGTGGAATGAGTGAATTAATTTTGATATTTATGATTTCTTTAAGCAGTGGCCATTTTGCTTTTGTTTCCGAAATGGTGGTAGTTTATAGAGTAGATTTATAATATGTTACGCTCAAAGACCAAAAAAATTGCTCACAACGCGTTGATTGAACCGTAAGGAAAATTCGCATGTTGGTACTCAGACAGACATTGATGGGTTAGGTTAGGGTTATCTTGTGATCATAACACCGCCGAGCGAGCGAAGCGAGTTAAGCGAATTTTCCTTACGATTTCGCGTTGTAAGCTATTTTTCCGCTCACTGAGCGGAAAAACTATCTGAATCCGTCTCTGTGTTCTAACTAAACAATAATTTACATAAAAAGATGACGAGAATCATGCAATGCAATGAGTGCTGACCCAAATATCAGTAACGCGAAAATTGGAACGAATTAGAGGCCTTTGTGCGGCTGACATGCGAATAAATTGGGCCTTTTATGGCGTACTAATTATTATACTGAAGGATAATAAAAACGAGCCATTGTATTTAAGTTTTAATTACATTTCTGGTAGTATTAAAAGAAAAAATGACTTGAAAAGTATTTCCTGTAAATCTACTTGCAAAATTATTTATTTTTATTTTATTTTATTTTATTTTATTTTATTTTATTTTATTTTATTTTATTTTATTTTATTTTATTTTATTTTATTTTATTTTATTTTATTTTATTTTATTTTATTTTATTTTATTTTATTTTATTTTATTTTATTTTATTTTATTTTATTTTATTTTATTTTATTTTATTTTATTTTATTTTATTTTATTTTATTTTATTTTATTTATTTATTTATTTTATTTTAATCACAAAATCCACAGCACTTAATTATTACAGAGGTTTTCTTATATTATATCTCTTAATGCCAATAACGGATTTACATTATATAGGTTACACTGAAAAGTAACAGAGAGAGCAAACTGATTTTGAGTTTAACATAATGAAGCAACAATAAGTATATAAGCGAAATTTATGGCTTATTCCCAGTGTGTATGTGTGTGTATGGGTAGGTATGTGTGTGTTTAACTTATTGGTTATTCAGATTTATTATTTTTATTATTTGATTCCTAAGTTTATTTTTACTAAGCCGCGTTACGAAGAGGTCTATGGATCCAAAATACTTATTAAAATTATACAGAGTTCTACTTATAAAGTTTTTAAAATAATTTGTGTGTGCCTTCGGAGCATGAAACAGCGGTGTGTGTCGAGTTCGATAGGCTGGAGCGCATAGCTGCAGAAACAATGAAGTGAGCTCAATGCTATCCACAGTACCAGAGGTAACACTGTATAAGAAAGTCATTTCAAAGAGGTAATTTTAACCAAACTGATATTATAAATACGTTAATTGTTTACAACACCCCAAAAGGATACCCCTGGGGTATTTCTAACAAATAACATTTGTTACCGACACACCATTAATAAATAGTGCTGTCGTCGCCATAAAATAACCTTAACCAACCAACTTATTGAACATTTTTATTAAGAACGAGCTGTTACCCGCGACTTCGTCCGCGTGAATGTTAAAATAAGGATAACTCCTTTTCCTGACATGCGATTTAAATGAAACAAAGCCTATATTCTGCTCCATCCCGGGCTCTATCTTCCTGTGAAAATAGCATTAAATTCCGTTCAGTAACTTAGAAGATGTGCGAGTTCAAACAGACAGACAAACAAAAAATAAAAAATATTTTTTTTTGCTTTTATTACCTTACTCAACTGTTCCCTCTCCATTTTTGCCATAATGCCAGATAACATTGTAAACCCTGTTTTTCTTAACTTGACCAATGTAGTAAACAATCTTAGCACGTCTTTTTGACGAAAATAGGCAATTAAAATTATCATTCACAACCAAATAATAATAATATAGTTAGAAATGGCATTTAACACAACACTCTTATTATTCTGGCGATTTATCGATTTTACACATGGATAATTGAATAAAAAGACACGCTAAGATTGTTTACTACATTGGTCGAGTTAAGAAAAACAGGTTTTAATGTTATGTTGATGTAAGTGTTAAATAATGTTTCTAGTATGAAATCCATTCAAAAAGATCGACCCAAAAAAAATTAAAGGTTTTTTAAGACACATACAAGTGGCCTTTATTTTGGTTTTACATTTTTTGTACAACAAATTTTCTTGAAGCTTCAATTCAAGAAAATCATATACACTGGCTGGGCGTCAAAAATAAGTAGTACAGTTTTAAAATTGCAATTACTCTTAAACTATAGAAGTTAGAGTTTGAAATAAAAGTCATTTTATAGCAAATTTAACAAAGTTTTCTAAAAATAGTATTTTATTTAGCATTAGTAACGTTTTACACTGAAAATTAAGAAAAAACTAAAAAGCTAACCATTTTGAAGGAACTATCAAGAACTTAATTTTTACGTTTTGGGCCTTGTTCCCACTTTAGTAACTTGTGTTGCCGCCTCGGGCTCTGATGACAGCTTGGAGCCGATTTGGCATGCTGAACACTAAGTTTCAGAGGCGGTGTTGGGGAATATTTACCCATTCTTCTATCAGGGCCTGTTTTAGAGCCCTGAGGGTGGCGGGGGGTGGTCTGCGTCTTCTGTGTTCAATCGGGTTAAGATCTGGGCTTCTTAATGGCCAAGCCATCAAGCTGATGCCAACCTCCTGAATGTACTCTTGTACAAGGTGAGCGGTGTGCGGCCGGGCGTTATCATGCATTAGTATCGCTCCATCACCCATATTTACTAAATATGGCCCTGCATACTCGTTAAGGATCTCTAATGCATATCTTTCACCAGTCAGAGTGCCATTTTCTATGACCACTAGCTCTGTGCGACCCTCTGAAGAGATGCCAACCCATACGTGTACAAAGCCCCCGCCATATTGAACTCTTTCTGAGATGCAACCTTGAATGTATCGCTCACCAGGTCGCCTGTATACTCTCCGCCTTCCATCGGAAGTGAATAAAGAAAACCGAGACTCATCTGTGAACAAAACTCTTGTCCATTCTTCTTCGCCCCATTGTACGTATTGACGGGCGTAGAGTAGTCTTGCTACTCGATGCCCTGTCTCAAGTTTGGGGCCATTTGCTGGCCTGTACGACTTCAGGTTGGCTTCAGCAAGTCTTCTCCTCACTGTACTCTCACTAACGTAGTCTCTTCGGGTCTGAAGAAGCTGTTGCTGGACCTCAACTGCATTAAGGTGACGATTTCTTAACACAGTAGAGACAATTAAGCGGTCTTCTCAGGTACTAGTGCACCTGGGTCTGCCTTTACTTGGCCTCCTTAGATGGTTTCCAGTCTCTTCGTACCTTCGCTTTACTTGCTGGATCGCTCTTAGAGTTACACCCACCGTTCTTGCAGTACGACGCATACTGATGCCTACTTCGAAAAAGTTATGATTCTTGCACATTCTTCTGGTGAAAGAGGCATGATTAGTAAAGTTTACTCGCTGAAGACACATTTGCTTTTGAATTGCAATTGATTTATCAGCAATAAAAAAAACAATAAAAAACAAAAGTACAAGCCAACAGTTTAAAAAAAAGAGTGTTTTTGTTTATTAAGGATTTTTTTCAGTAAATCTTTAAAAAATGATATTGCATGAAGTTTTTATTAAATGAAATTAAATTGTTTTTTAACTTTTAGGTCTAGCTTCTGTAGTTTAGGAGATATTGCAATTTTAAAACTGTACTACTTATTTTTGACGCCCAGTGTAGTAAAATTATGTAAATTACAATATTCTCATAGTACAATATCTCGAGTTTCTCACACGCACATTTTCGCAGTATTGTTAAAATATTTTAACTCGATTATAGAGCAACCCTAATTTACTAAAATCGTTCTAAGTTGAGCGTGCGTATGACTCGATGTTAATCTATGCAAATTTATAAAAAAACATGTCAGTATAATCTTGGTTTGGATATTTTATATGTATAAGTATTCATTTACATTTTTTTTTATGTCATACAGTAGACAAACAAGCAAGCGGGCCACCTGATGGAAAGCGGTCACCGCCGCCTATGGACATCAGTAACACCAGGGGCGCTACCAATGCGTCGTCCACCAAGGAGGTTGGAGAAAAGGAAGGAGGGATTGGGAAGGAGTTGGGCTTCCGGATCCCTCACTCACCGAACGAAACGCATTGCTGCTTCACGTCGATATTCTGTGAGAGGGTGGTACTTCCCCGGTCGAGCTAGCCCATTTCGTAATAATTGCTCTACCACTCCTAAATATATATTTATACTCACAAATAATCCTAAATCTATCTCTCTCCTCTCCAATAATCTAAATCAATCTCCAACATCGAATTTGAAAGTGGTAAACTCGGACACGGATCAGTTTTTTTCCCCGAGTTGCCTCATAAATCATTTATCAGCTTATCAGCAACAACCCACAGTACAGTCAAGAGCAGGTCGACCTTTACATATTGGACTTTGTACCATTCTTAAGTTCTATGTCATAAGAGCCAAAATTGTACTGCAAGTTAAAAGCTCAACGTGCTGAACAAGCTTTGCTTAGGAACTAGATGGAGACTTAACTACGGGCATCAACCGTTCCGCATCAGAGTTTCGTCCAACATATTTAAGATGGGTTTTAAGATCTCAAGATTGTGTCACAATTACGATTCGATATGCTATTTCTCTAATTACATACCTATAATTGAAGCTCTCACAATGGAACCTCCTCTCCGTGGCACATTCTCGTCTGCAGTCCTCCAGTCTTTCGCAGTCCACGACTCTTCTAACGAAGCTGCGTAGAGTGCGGCGACCGGCCAGCACTCTCCGGAAGCAGGCTGTGAAGAACAGTTTGTTAAGTTCAGAAGCACAGGGGGCGAAGCGACACAAAAAGTACTGTATTTCAAAGATAAAACAGATAGCAATCATACTAATATTATAAATGAGAAAGTGTGTTTGTTTGTTATTCAAAAACCTATATCGCGACTTGTGGCGCCATCTGTTGGCCGATACAGAGCCCTCTATAGTATAAAATTATTTTATATTATAGAGGGCGCTGTATAGGCCTTATATTATTAGCCTATGTTGGGCTATATATTTTACTAGCTGTTACCCGCGGCGCCGCCCGCGTGGTCAAGCGAAAATACCAATAATTTCGTTCCCGTGGGAATTAAAAAAATCCCGTCTTTATCCTTGTCTACATCATTTTTTTTTAATATTCTGTATTTAATTAGGGGTTTTGGTACGCACATGCGACCATGCCAACCCCATCGTGACCTTCAGACAATTTCTTCATAAATAAATATCGACAAACTTATATATCAGTATTGCTTTAGATGACAAAGGATCAGATAATATGGATTGCAATACTCCTATGTCCAACAAGTTAATATTTAAATTACTAAATAGTATCTCTCTTTGTTCCTCGTACCTGGCACATTCCACGAGTAAATGGTAAACGTCATCTACTACCCCACAAGTAGTCTACATCATAAAAGAACATCTATACAAAATCTCAGCTTCCTAGGTTGAGCACCCCCGATAATACACGTGTAGTCTTAATATTCCTGTTACCGTATGATTTTTTAAAAACCCTGTATTTGTTATTGTCCAATTCTTAAAGGGATCCTCAATACAAAATCTTAGCTTTCTTGGTTGAGCGCCCCCGATAAATGAATATGTAGGAATTTTAAAAAAACCCTTCTTAGTCCTTGTCTACTAAGAAGGGTAGTGTTCTAGGTTGAGGCCCCACAATAACACACGTGCAGTCCTATTACTCCCTTTCCCGTGGGAATTTCAAAAAATCCCATCTATTATTATCATTATCCTTGTCAACTTGATAAAGGGAACCTCTATACAAAATTTCGGCTTTCTAGGTTGCGCGCCTGCGGTAATACACTTACAGTCCTATTACTCCCTTTCCCGTCGGAATTTAAAAAAATTCTTTCTTAGTGAGCACCTACGCCCCAAAAGGAACACCCAACATGTTTCATACTTTTCAATAAAGAACCTTCATGCTGAATTTCATTCGAATAATTTCAAAAACGGCAAAGTTTCATACTAACTTTGCACCCCCGTTTCACCCCCTTAGGAGTTGAATTTCGCAAAATCCAGTCTTAGTGAGCACCTACGGTCCAAAAGGAACCCCCATGCAAAATTTTAGACTCCTGGCACTTGTAGTTTCGGAGATTTCGTGATGAATCAGTCAGTGATTTTCTCTTTTATATATATAGACTAGCAGTTACCCGCGGCTCCGCCCGCGTGGTCAAGCGAAAATGCCAATAAGTTCGTTCCCGTGGAATTAAAAAAAAAACAACTTTATCTTTAGTTGTCAACATCATAAAGAGAACCTCTATACAAAATTTCAGCTTTCTAGGTTGAGCGCCTGCGATAATACACTTACAGTCCTATTACTCCCTTTCCCGTGAGAATTCTATAAAACCATAGATAGGGTTTTATAGAATTCTCACGGGAAAGGGAGTATAAAATACCACGATAAAGATAGCTTTATCCTTGTCAACATCCTAAAGTGATCCTCAATACAAAATCTCAGCTTTCTAGGTTGAGCGCCCCCGATAATACACATGTAGTCTTATTTATTATTCCTGATCCTGTGGGAATTTTAAAAAATCCCGTCTTTGTCCTTCTCTACTTTTTAAAGGGAACCTCAATACAAAATCTAAGTGTTCTAGGTTGAGCGCCCACAATAACACACGTGCAGGGCAATTTGTCCAGTTCCCGTGGGAAATAAAAAAAATCCCGTCTTCATGCTTGTCTACATCCTAAAAGGAACCTCTTTACAAAATCTCAGCGTTCTAGATGGAGTGCACCCCATAAAACACGTGTAGTCTTATTATTCCTGTTCTCGTGGGAATTTAAAAAAAGTCACTGTTTTAATATGTACCTATTAGGTGAAAATTGTTTCTCTCCTTTAAGTGACTGCTTTTTGTGTCATTTGAGATAGAATCTTTAAACCGAAGTAAGCATCATCAAAAAGTTTCTTGTCAATTTACTACGAATACCCAAAGTCAAAGTTACTTTTGATTTAACAATATTATAAGTATGAATACAATAACCCATAACTTCTTGTGATTTATCTTTTATGAAACATGGTATGAGAACCGTCACCGGAATTCCTGTGTTTTGTTGTTAACGTGCGAACATTTGACAAGGATTTTATAATGATTGAGCGATAAAATTCGAGTAAAATTAGTAGCTCCATGGCGTCGCTGTGTGTTGCAATTTAATATAAAGAAAGAAAGAAAGAAAGAAAGAAAATACATTTATTCTGTACAGCACATGAGACACAAGACAACAACAGCATTTTACAAATCCAAAGAGACAGAAACATTCACAATATGAACACAAAAAGTTAAGCGTCGTCGTCCCTAGCCAGCGTTTGGGTGGGTTTCGTTATCTCGAGCTTCTCCATGCTTCGGAGGGCACGCTAAGCCGTCGGTCCCGGTTGTTGTCAATAGATGACAGTCGGTGGCCTTCGGGCGGCTTGAAAACACCGTTCTCTGTCAATCCGCATTGGAGCATCGTACTCATCGTTGTAAAGTACGCTCTAATCACCTTCAATTGAAGGAACACCCGTATCCCTGCAGTGGGATGATGATGGGTTGATATTTTATTTTATTTTTATTTGTATTATTAGGTACAATTACAGATAACAGAACATACATTTTTTTTTAATCTTTATTACAATTACATTGTAGGGATGAGGTTTCCTTTTAAGTAAAAACACTTGTGTTAGGAGACCCCGCTCCTTCTATAGGTAGGTTACAAAATGTAGGGTAAGTATAAGCAGGCATGTCGCACTATACCCACGCACAGCATTGTGGTTATTACAAATATTGTAATAATGAGAATTATATATAATATAATATAAGCATTTGTACATATATAAATATATACTTATTTATATACATACATATTTTGCTAAATAATAATAGAATAAATATATACCTAGTTTATATTACTATAATAATATTATGTGGGTCGTTGAAGTGTATATTTATCAATAGAAGTTACAAAATTCACAACTTTTTATCATACAATAGGTTTTCAATATCCTCATAGCTCTTAGTTTTTAACCAGACAATTAATGTTTTTTTACATGTGTAGTATGTCATAGGGTAAATATTTAGGACTTTATTTATTTTATTATAGATACCCCCTGATTGACTGTTGTATTGCCTTTTTGCATATACCGTCTTAGTTGGAACTATAGGTGCAACTTTGCTGATTCTTCTTTTAGTGAGTTTATTTGGGTCATAGGGAAGACTACTGTGAAGTTTTATGGTAGTATAAAGGATGTAAATTTTCCTGACTGATAAGAGGTCACACAGAGCGTAAAGACTATCTGTTGGAAACCTATACGGTTTAGAGTACATAACTTTAAGTAATGCTCTCTGAACTCTTTCCAACTCCAGAAACTTAGTTTTCATAGCCCCGCCCCATACGGGAATGCAGTAACCAAGAATGGATTGTACCAGTGAAGTATATACTTGCTTTAGTAATGGTAAGTCAGCCACCCGTCGAAGATTTCTAAAAATCCAGATAAGCTTTCTTATTCTGGTACCAAGTAATTCAGTGTGTGCGTGCCAGGACAAGCGCTGGTCCATCATCACTCCCAGATACTTTACTTTATCCAGTCTTTTTATTGTAGCGCATTGGCAGTTATTGTTGTTACAGTTACCACATGTATGAATTTTAATTTGTTTTACATAATATTACAATAACATAAATATAATTCTGGAATCCTAAACAATTGTACACAACACATATGATGATGATGATGATGTAATAAAATTCATCCTAATCCTAACTAATATTATAAACGAGAAAGTGAGTTTGTTTGTTTGTTATTCCTTCACGGCTTGACTAAGCAGCCGATTATTATGAAAATTTGTATACATGTTGTCAGGGGTAGAGAGCCCAACATAGGCTACTTTTCATCCCGTGAAAGTATGTCATTCCAATGGGAAAATACTTTTTCTACTATAGATGGCGCTGCAATTCGCCATTGCCGGCTAACAGATGGCGCCACACACAAGTCGCGCTATACGAGATCTTTATTATAAAATTAACCGCGAGCGAAGCCGCATGGAAAAGCTAGTAATAAATAAATTCTACACGTTTCACACAGCGCCACCTGCCGGGTTACTCTTTAACAAAATCGCGATTTTAATTTCAATTTTGTATAATTTCTGGAAAATAATTAGTACTTTTGAAAGTTTATACTTTAACTAGTAAAATCCACGCAACCTCGTTTGCGTATATCTCGCTTTCCCGTGGTAGTTTTGAAAAATCCTTTCTCAGTACACCCCTAGACGTCGTAAGTAACCTACATTCCAAATTTGAAATCTCTAGATGCAGCGGTTTGGGTTGTGCGTTGAAATATAGTTAAATCAGTCAGTCGGGACTTTGAATTTTATAATAGAAGATAATTATTTGGTTAGCATACAATCAATACGATTTCATTTAGTTTTGTATTTAATTAAAATAAATAAATTAAATATATAGGGACAATTCATACAGATTGAGCTAGCCCCAAAGTAACTTCGAAACTTGTGTTATGTATGGGATACTAACTCAACGATATTATATTTTATAACAAATACATATATAGATAAACATCCAAGACCCGAGGCCAATCAGAAAAAGTTCGTTTTTCATCATGACCCGACCGGGGATCGAACCAGGGACCTCCTGGGTGGCGGTCTGGCGTGGTAACCATTACGCCACGGAGGTCGTCATTACGTAATTAGAGCTAATATAACCTGTTAGGAGTATCTAAACGTAACAATACTGCCGATGGAGCGAAATTATTAGCAAGAGTAAGGCACTTTTTTTTTTATTATAGTGAGAGAAATGCATTACTGCATGCCCCGCCGTTTGGGGAAGCAGCGGTGGTATGTCGGGCGCCCCCTTTTAGCCACTTAGGGTATACCGACTAAAACTCTTACTCACTGCCACCTTATCCGCCTAGATGGACGGGGCCACGGGAACTAAGATACTTCCGTGAAGAGTAAGGCTAAGTAAACTAAAAGGTTTTACTTGCTTGTGTTACTGAAATGAAATGAAATCGTTTATTTCAGAAATTAGACCTTCACAGGCACTTTTTCTTGCCATTTACAATTTGTATATATGTTTAAAGAAAATAAACTACGTTATATACTACCACCATTTCGGACATAAGCAAAATGGCCACCGGTAAAAGAAATGGCGAAAGAAGCCCGGTTACGGCCTTTTTTGTCATTTAGCAATTTTTTTCTTTCACTCTTTTGTTACCAACAACGGATTTATTATTGAAATCCTTTCTTATCGGACGCCTACGTCATACAAAGAATACGTCCAAGTTCAGGTCTCTACGATCAGCGGTTTGGGCTGTGCGTTGATTCTCAGTCAGTCAGTCAGTCAGGCAGGCTCTGGACAAAGAATTTTATACATTTTATGGTTCTACTTTATTAGTGAAGTTCTTTTTAACACATTACTATGTAGGTTACATATGATTGTTTAATCAATGAAATAATGGTCTAGTATTCAGTTAAAAAAAAATAGATTGTATTTTATGTAAGGTCAGGTGGGGTAAGATAGACTTACTTTATTGTGAATTTACTGAATCGGGTTTTATGCAGAAATTGTCTGACCTATAGTTAAATTAAATATTTAGGGATCTAAAATATAAATTAAGCTTTAAAATACTATGAAGTTTTTGCCACAAAATTCATTAAAAACAGTAACAATAAGGAAAATGTAAAACCTGTAAACTGGTAGTCTTGCCCTGCCAATCGGGGCATGACTACCAGTTATTTTTTTTTTGTCTAAATGTTTAATTTACACATTTTTTTTTAAATATGCACCCTCATAAAAGGAAACGAATATTTTGAATCGTAGGTACAACAGAAAAACCTTTTAGTTTTGTAGTAATTTAAGTAAATAAAAAAACAGGGCAAGTCCAACATATGATTTACAAAACCCAGCCCGGAAACCAGACAAGGTATCTTACTTATACTAACCTGCCATATTAAAATAATTGTGTACAACACTTCTCAGTAGTATTCATTCGAAAAATGTTTTTTATTTCTGATATACAGCAAATTTTGCATGTTTTATACTTACTCCGGACTCACTGGTAGTTTTAACCCACTTGATCTTTTCGGGTTATGTTTTTTCAAAGTAAAATATTACAGAAACCTCTTTATTTTACGTTTAACGGGTTACATGACAACTTGATAGGAACGTTCTTTTTCACAAAAAAAATACAAAAATAATTCTTAACTTTTCAAATGTCCGTTTTTATTTTCGATGTGGTGGTCATAATTGTGGCAGTAGCGACTTCTGTGTTTTAAATGGAGATATTAACCGTGTCCGCTTTATAACTAGTATATTAAAATAGAATAGTAGAAGTACAAAAAGTACAAAATGACAAAAAAGGCCGTAACCGGTTTTCTTTCGCCATTTCTTTTTACCGGTGGCCATTTTGCTTGTGTCCGAAATGGTGGTAGTATACATATAACGTAGTTTATTTTCTTTATTCAAATTGAGGCGAGGCAGGGGGAGGCGTGGTGTCGGGGGACGTGATCACGTGAGGTAATGTATTATACAAGGTGTTGTTTTACAGTCAAAATTAGTAATCGATCCGGATAGACTTTTTGCTAGCTAAGATTAAAAGTTCAATATATTTTTTGTAATTTTTTGACATTTAGTAATTTTTTTTTTACATAAATATCCGAGATTGAATTCACCGATAGATTATTAATTTCGGTCGTTAGTCGGTTGCAATATTTGAATAGAAAATCGTAAGAAGCGTAAATAATTCGTCGGTTCTATTCTATAAGCCGTAAACAGATTCCTGTATTTTTTTTTTTTATAAAGATTTGAGAGGTTTTTGAATAATCCTCTATCAGTGCGCAGAATGGATCTCGACAAGGCAATATTCGTGTATTTAAGAGCAAAGAGTTTGTTGTTTGTAAAGTCGTTGGCCACTTCTATGAATTTTACGGCTTGATGCGAATCTGCTGTCAGTAGTGACAGTTTATAAATATGGAATCTGGACCTATGTTGTGTTTTTATGGAAAATTACAATTTACCATGTGATCGAAGAATTTTCCTAATTTTTCTGCAGCGTTTCTTTGGAGCGGCAGTGACCACCGCATACTGACAGGCAGGTGTCGGCGCCCTCTCACACAGACTGATTTCATAACATAAAATGTATGGTGTGTCATGCCAGCGGATTTGGATTTTATTCAAAAACTTAAAAAAATGTAAGTTTTACATAATGTTTTTTTTCACCTAACAAGCTCGGAAAGAATCTGTTTTTCATTCGAAATCTGAGTGCAAAAGTGCATTTTGTGCCCTAGCGTGGAAAGAATTTTTAAAATTCGAACCTTTCTATTCTATAATTTTTTATACCGCCAGTCCTCTGAAAATGCATTAATACTTATTTTATGCCAGTGCACCAACCTAATTTTTAGAATAATCGAACTGGCCAGCACGACACTGCATGAAAAAAAATACTTATTTAATATATTATTTGCGTTTTTCTTGCACCTAGCATTTTCCTCGCTGTAGTGAGGTGAAAAGTTGTGTTTCGCTCGGCAGCAAAGTTATTCTGAGTCTCGTATCTTTGAAACCCTCGCTACTCATGTTTCAATATAAGTACTCGCGCCAAAAAACAACTTTGCAGCCTTGCATAACAAATAACTATTTCACATATTCGTGTTCAGTGTCAAGTAGTAGATACGCCTCCACAAATATTACAACTATACAAAACAACTCTTTGTATATTATAGCCATTTATCACAATGTGATGTGAATGGTCTCGTACATAAAACTAGCTGTTACACGCGGCTCCGCCCGCGTGGTCAAGGGAAAATTTCAAAAAAAATCCCATGGAAATCTCTTTATCCCGTGGGGAAAAAAAGTTGCCTATGTCACTCTCCAGACTTTAAACTATCCCCAATAAAAAAATCATATCAATCCGTTCATTACTTTCGACGTGAAGGGAGGACAAACAAACAAACAAACACACTGTCACATTTATTAGTGTGGAAGTATGGATATAATATTAGTATGGATTGTGGAATTATGGTAAGTAATCTGTGGTATGGATTATAGTTCATAGTGAAAAACTGGCTTTAATATGCAAGTGTTTTAAATGACCAGAGAATGTCTAAATAAATGGTCTGAGTTTTTTTTATAGGTAGTCAAAATGACGTTATTATTTAACCAAAAAGTTACCGGGCGGTCTTGCTTAACTTTGGATCAGAATATGTGTCAATCGTGTATAATCTGTTTGTTATTTTCAATTACATAACTGTTTAGGAGACGAACAAAAATAGGTTTAGGTACACTTTTTGCGTTTCTGATGAACTGACGAACAGACAAAAAGTGACCTCCACTAGTAGATAACAGGATGATATCAGATTCGTTAATTTTAAAAATAACCATGACCTAGTGTTTAAATACGTCATTTTAATAATGTGGTGATCTACCGCGTGTCAGAACTGAACGAAAACACCCTTCAATAACGACACATCCCGTCAATATTTGAGTGGATTTTGAAAATCTCGAACTATGTATAATGTCGTTGTAAATTGTTCTCCATTACAACTCAACAAAATAATGTACAGTCAAGAGCATGTCGACCTTTACATTTTGGACTTTGTACCATTGTATGTCATAAGAGCCAAAATTGTACTTACTGCAAGTGTAAAACTCGACGTGCATCTGACTACCTATATATAGTATGTCTGTCTGTAAATATATGATGCAATGCAACATGAAAAATTATATAATTTTTTTCACACAGATTGAGCTAGCACCAAAGTAAGTTCTGAATTTGTGTTATGGGATACTAACTCAACGATACTATATTTTATAACAAATACATATTATAGATAAATATTTTAGACCCAGGCCAATTAGACAAAGTTCGTTTTTCAACATGACCCGACCGGGATTCGAACCCGGGACCTCCTGGGTGGCGGACCGGCATGGTAACCATTACGTCACGGTCGTCAAATAAATGACTATTTCAAAAAATATTATACATACTCGGTGCATTTTCCACTAATATCACTCTCGATCCAAAAACAATGGGCACAAACAAACAAACTAACAAAAACATATGCACTCTCATTTTACACAGAATAACATCATCCACTGTGTCCAAAATCACTTTCACTAAAAAACATTGTAACTAAAAAAACAAATCCATAAAATCAACTAATAAATCTAACTATAAAAACAAAATCCATCCTGCATTTTCATTCCAATTTCAAAATGCTCGAATTCTGTTTTAACAATTAGTGATTTTTATACTATGTTTTGTTTTAGATATTTAATTATGTTTTGTTTTAGATAAATTGTTGTCAATTCTTATGTGTTTTATGCAAATTATTCATTGTTATGTAGGTCAGAGGGGTCACGCGGCGTGGCATAGTGCGACTGAACAGTAGTATTGTCTGACATAAGCTTATATGTGAATGGAAAACTATATAAAGAATTGTATGGATGCGACAATGCACCGGCCATCAGCAACACATTTATTTTTTAGTAGCGAACCGGCTTCGCACCGTTTTACTAAGGGTCCCTTATTTAAAAAAATACAAATTGTAGCATATGTTAGCCGGGGGTAAAGAACCTTACCAACGGTGAAAGAGTTTTTGTAATCGGTCTAGTTTTTACCCGACTGCAAAGAAGGGTTATGTTTTTCACGCGTATCTTGTATGTAGGTATGTAATATTCTTTATTACCTCATATCTTCAGAACCGCTGAACGGATCTACATAATTGAGGTATCGTTAGATTTGTCTTAGCAGCCCAAGTGACGTTAAAAAAAAAGCAAATATGGCGGCTGTGCGACGCCATTGGACGTAGTGAAGAAAACATTTTTTTTTCTAATACTACATAATGGGTATCAAATTAAAGAGGACAACACAAGGATTTCAAAAAGGTATATCATGATTATCATTACCGTAATACTAATAAAAATAATACAATGGAAAAGTTTAAAAATATGGACTTTGCTCTTTCACTTTCTGAAACCGGTGGGGTGGGGTGCCAATATGACACGACCGGGAATGTCTAACTAAAAAGACACAAATAATGGAAAGTATACTTTCACATTGGCATTAACTTAAATTTTTATTAATGGGATATTCATCATTTACCAAAAAAAATTGACAAGTCTAAAAAACTTGCATAACCAATATATATATATTACGAATCTCTACATCTTCCTACCCTTATCCGACTTTACGTGGGGTCAGTACATCATGTAAGTCTTATCCACTTGGCCTTAACAAATCTCTATAGTAATGTCCACTATTACGGATGGTGGTAGGAATTGTAGAAAAAAGGAATTTTAATGGAAATATTTATGTAGGTATTCAATTAGGCGTCAAAAAAAGTGAATTGACAAGTAAAAATGTAACTTAAAACATTGATAATTAAAAAATTAAAAGATGTTCATAAAAAGGTTTTAGTTCGCCTCATCCACACTATTCTATCGCTCATAGATCGCTTCAGATAACGTCGCCACCAGCCTATTGTCTAACAAAAAGATTTTAGCAGCAAAAACTCAATATATCCTACTATTGTGCATTCGAGGATCCGAACTGAGTAACTCACTTAATTGAGCAACTGTCATTAACTAGTACTTCTTCTTCTTCCTAGCATCTAATTAGAATAGAATAAAAAAAACATCATACTAATATTATAAATGAGAAAGTGAGTTTGTTTGTTTGTTATTCCTTCACGGCTTGGCTAAGCAGCCGATCATTATGAAAATTTGCATACATATTGTTACGGGTACAGAGCCCAACATAGGCTACTTTTTATCCCGTGAAAGTATGTCATTCCAATGGGAAAATATTTTTTCTACTATAGAGGGCCCGTGAAGAAGTAACAAACATACACACAAAGTTTCTTTATAATATTAGTAGGATCTCCTGCGGGAATCAAACCGTACTACATACATCGCAGTGACTAATCTTAACCAAGTCGACCATCAAGGTCATACACATAAAGCACCCAGATCTTACAAATTGCATGAATTCTTCCGTGTAAAAAAATCTAATTTATCGCTACTGAGCGAGGCGTGTTAATGCTTAAACATTTTGTCTTTAATACTATTATACATAATATAATACAGTATCGCAATATGTATTGTATTATGGGAATGAAACTACATACATAGTTGACGACCTCCGTGGCGTAATGGTTACCACGCCAGACCGCCACCCAGGAGGTCCCGGGTTCGATCCCCGGTCGGGTCATGATGAAAAAACGAACTTTTTCTGATTGGCCTCGGGTCGTGGATGTTTATCTATATATGTATTTGTTATAAAATATAATATCGTTGGGTTAGTATCCCATATTAACACAAGTTTCGAACTTACTTTGGGGTTAGCTCAATCTGTATGAATTGTCCCTATATATTTATTATTATTATTATTATAAAAACTGTGCAGCAAGCGGCATAAATAAAAATTTGTGTTATAATAAATTAATGGCATTCTTATGCTCAAGCTTAGTCATTTTAATCATACTGATATTTATAAAATGAGAAAGTGAGTTTGTTTGTTTGTTATTCCTTCACGGCTTGACTAATCAGCCGATCATTATGAAAATTTGTATATATATTGTTGTACAAAGCCCACCCAACATAGGCTACTTTTTATCCCGTGAAAGAATGTCATTCCACTGGGAAAATATTTTTTCTACTATAGAGGGCGCTGGGATGGGCTATTGGCGAACAGATGGCGCCGCAAGTCGCGCTATGGGTATGTTTTGTTGTCAAACGAGATCTATGTCTTAAAATTAACCGCGAGGGAAGCCGCGGGGAAATGCTAGTTGATAATTCGCATTTCTTCATGCAACACCAACCCGCATTTCTTCACTCAACACGCTTGGAGCGCTACATCGCTTCATTATCATTCAGCGAGGTAGCGCGGCAAGAGTGTTGGGTACGCCGTCTTTTTAATTCTTTAAATTTGTTTTAGTTTTGTTATAACGTACAGTTTAGTTTTTAAGGAAATGTAAAATATTTATTTGTATATTGATTTTTTAAATTTGTCAGTTTCCTTTTTCCAAAATGATTGTGATATACAAGTACCATTAAAAGAGCGAGTGCTAAGTTTCTTGCCATTTCTTCTTACCACAAATCTGCCGTCTGAACTGGTGGTGCGATAAGTAAATACTATTCGAAAGAGATTGTAATAGGCCTATTTGAATAAAAATAATTTGTATGTTTTATTTCATCATCAGCCACAAGAAGTCCATCCTGTTTGCAGCTGCCTGCATCCAGCGGCTTCCTGCGATTGTCCTCAAGTCGTCTGACCACCTTGTAGGCTGCGCTTTCCGGTACGCGGTCGCCACTCCAGAACCCTCTTGCCCCACCGGCTATCGGTTCTGCGCGCTATGTGCCCTGCCCACTGCCACTTCAGCTTGCTGATCCGCTTGGCTATGTCGGTTATTTTGGTTCTGCTACGGATCTCCTCATGTCTCATTCGATCTCGTAGAGAAACCCCGAGCATAGCTCTCTCCATGGTTCGCTGAGTGACCGTGAGCCTTCTCATGAGGCCCATAGTGAGCGACCATGTTTTATTTAAACAAACTTAATTTACTGTGTAATATTTTTACAATTACCTAAATCTTATACCTAATAGTTTTGTAAACTAACCGATTTGGCCTCGTCGCGTCCGCATCTTAAGGAAGTAATTTGTTCCTTAAAAAGGGACAATTTTATAGTACTTATTTATTTGAAAAACAATACATGTTAATTGCAATACTGTACATAATGTAACCTTTAGTTTTTTAATGCAACAATAATGATGAGTCGTTAGGAAGCTTGATACTTTTAGCCGAGGGGTGACAGTAACTTTTTGTAAGCTTTTTACGGTTTTTAAATTTAACTAGCAGACCCTGCGAACTTTGTTCCGCTATAGAGGCACTGCCCTACTCCTACCCTACCCCTACCCTACGACTACCCCTACCCGGGAAATAGGAAACATTAAAAAAAAAACTATCCTTTAAAAGAATCAGCGAAATCGGTTCAGCCGTTCTCGAGATTTACGCTTAGCAACACATTTAGCGATTCATTTTTAAATTATTGATAAATAAATAAACACCGTTTTGTGGTAAGGTAACAAAGAACTTTACCTAAATGTTGTAAGTAGCAAAAAAGGCGTAAGTCAAATTAAATACATGTAAAGAAATACTTCTTCGAGGTTTTACTTTATGTTTTAAGAAGAAGATGACGTTATTTTGAAAAGTGATTGTCTATTTGTGTTTTTTTTATGTGAAAATTAATTTATTAAACTTAAATTGATGTTTTATAAGTAGATGTATTTGTTTTTTAATAATTAAACTTTTGAGTTGCTCTTTATTATTATTATTTTATTTACTTTGAGGGGGGGAGATGTAATACATAGTCGGAACCTAGAATTTTAGTGTTAGGTTAGGGTACTCCGGGCCTCATGGCTCTATGATAAGAAAAATATCCCTTTGACTTCAATTTTGTCGTAAATATCATAAAAATTAAGTTTTTGGTAGCAAAATGCAAATGGCTTATTGTATTTTATATTACATGGTTCATATTAGGTAACTATACTAACAAAGCCATAGAAAAAAATCTTGGAGTATACTTGGGGATGCTTCCCCATTGATGATGTTACCGACTGCTTGGAAAGATATAGGGAGAGCATACTATGGCCTCCTTTTATTAAAGAGTAGCTTATTTAATAATTATATGAATTACTAGTCGTTTGAGTGTATTTATTTATGCAAAGCAGCGCCATCTATATCAGATTTTTGAGCAAATCCTATAGAAATCGCGTACTTTTCGGGATAAAAAGTAGCCTATGTGTTAATCCAAGGTATCAGCTACATGCATACCAAATATCATAAAAATTGGTCCAGCCATTTGAGCGTGAAGAAGTAACAAACATACACATAACTTTCGCCTTTATAATATTAAGTAGGTTATGACATCATGATAAGAGAACTGAAATGAAATGAAATAAAATCGTTTATTTCAGAAATTAGACCTTCACAGGCACTTTTTCTTGTCATTTACAACTTCTTTAAATAAAGAAAATAAACTACGTTATATACTTACTACCACCATTTCGGACACAAGCAAAATGGCAACCGGTAAAAAGAAATGAACGTGCATAAGAAGGCCTACTATGTGAATAAAGAAATTAATATATTTTTATTTCATAGAGTTTGTCGAAGCCCGTAATTTTAGGTCGACCTAGCCACCATAAAAGCTAGGCCAACATGGTACAAAATTTAAGAATTGTGAAATTATAATCGCACTTTACGATGTTTAATTACACCTCCACATAAATTAATCCGAAATAATGAACAATACAACAGTGAAGGTTATAAATGATATAACCAACAATAAGTTTCGTTCACAATGATTCAAAGATTCTTGATATCTGATCATAATCTATATGCCGTGCAAGGTATAGGAGACAGCGGTTTTGACCGCAGGACGTACGACCGCCTATTCTATTCAAAATATTTTTTTCTACAATAAGTTCTACGGCCGGCGTTCTTCATCTTATGAAACACAGTGGCATATCATCGCCTTTTCACGCCGTTATTCTGTGTTGCTGCCCGGGTAGAGCCCATTTACGAGCCACTACGTAGTAATTAGGCTCTACTACTTTAGTTCATAGTACTCAGTAGTCCCTCCCATCCCTACTCGAAACTGCATCTGATTTATATCCACGCAATACAAGGAATATACTAGTATTAAATCATACCCCACCTACAGCATTGTATCAAAATAATTGCTTCTACATGCCAATATTTTTTTTTTATCATTTTCCAGACCATATTAAAACGTTACCAAAAAATAAATTTATAAACGCTGCATGTAGAATGTTAATGGAAAAAAGATATTATTCTGTGAATGAATTTTTGTTAGATAAAAAATTATAATTATAAAATTCGTAACCATGTTAATTTAATTTATTATTGTATTATTATTATTGTTTTTTTTTAAGGAATTTAATGGTGTTTTATTATATTTTCAAATAACAATGCTCGAACTAAATGTAATATTTGCATGCTATACAAGTAGCAGACAAAGGAACTGTAAATACACATAATTATTATGTTAAGACCTTGTATATACCTTTATCTGAGCAAATAAATGATTTATGATTTACTCGCAGATACTGCCGCCGCGGTGCGCCGCCGCTTGCCGCTGAGCCAAAAGTAGTGGCCAGCAGGCCTAACATGCTTACACTCGAGATAGTTTCTCACACGCGACAAAGCTTCTTCGCCAATCGCAATGCCTGTTTTGTCTACTGTAGACATAACCGAGATACGCTATTGGCAGAGCGGAGCGAGGAAATTTTGTCGCGTTCTGTCATGTTAGTCCGACACCCGGCTCATTCTCGTAAAGGTGCTCATTCACCGCGAGCATTCACGTGTAATATAACTTTTTAGATTCTACTTTGAGCATTACATTACAACACTACCTATGACTGACGAGCGTTCGCCTCCCTCACTGCTGTAATGCTCGAATCTGAGCGTTATATTACACGCGAATGCTCCCGGTGAAGGAGCACCTTTACAAAAGCCGATTATATTTCGATTCAAATTATAAAATAGGAATTGAACGAAACGGTTGGTTAATACATTTATTACGGTGATAATAAATAACATTTTAATACATTATTTCTTTTCTATATCACTTGTTTGTTAACCCATTGCGCGCGAAGTGATCTAACCATAGAACACCCCCGCGCTGGCCCTCACAGCGTAGGGGAGCGTCTCCAAGGTGGCGGATAGGGGAACGGTCGGTAGTACAGCCTAGCTACACTAACCGGCTAAGTCCGATGGACTCGCTGACCAACGACGGGTGTGGTCCTCCAGCATTTCGGGGGTTGTGCGGCGGGTTGACACCTCGCCCACGTAAAACCAATGTTGCTGGTGAAGCGTATCCCGTTAGCGCTTCACTAGCTTGCACAACATTGTCAAAAAAAAAAAAACAATAGAACACATTTTGTTCGTAGCTCGCGTTCGCGCTACGGCTATTATTCTGTTGGTTGATATTTTTTACAAAGCTGTTGTAGATGTACTTAATTCTAATTTTACGCTACCTTTCATACTTTGTCCCATACCACTTCGCAAGTAGACACCAGTAGGTCCGGGCAAAATTGCTAAGACCTTCCATTACAATGATTACATTTTGTTGAGTAAAAAAATTCTGTTGTTTTGGACAAACCATAGGTTATGTTATGTTGTTTAGAATAGCAATGTTTAAACGTCCAGCAAAACAAAAATAAATCATTTTTTACATAATGGACATGACATAAAAAAACGTAGA
The DNA here is from genome assembly GCA_905163395.2 of Endotricha flammealis. Classification (NCBI taxonomy): domain Eukaryota; kingdom Metazoa; phylum Arthropoda; class Insecta; order Lepidoptera; family Pyralidae; genus Endotricha; species Endotricha flammealis. The sequence continues at coordinate 5,129,932 of LR990883.1, forward strand.
ATAATAACATTTCTATATTAGCCCATAAAGAGTTCGAGAAAAATAGTCCTAAAATGATTAAATCAAAAAATAAAATAAAATAAATTGTAAAAACTCAATAATGACATCACAGCGAGGGCCCGTGTCAGCAGAAATTATGATATTTTCTTATATTTCGTGATGCAAATATCAAACCGACGTATCTCATTTATGTACGTGTAGTTTGTTCTTTATTTCGAATACAATTTCCAAAAAAAAAATTAAATAATAAAAAGTCAAATATTTTTACTCAAAAAGGCCTAATACAAAGCTCTATCGAATCGTCACAATGTTTTCCTACCACCAGTTCAGACGGCAGATCTATGCTAAGAACAACTTTACTGGCAAGAAACTAAGCACTTGCTCTTTTAAAATGGTACTAATTAGTTACAATTATAATGACAGAAATTCATACATGGATTTAGCCCTGGTAATAAAATAATTTTATTAATGACCTATATTTTTTTTGTACCACAAAGGCGGCAAACAAGCATACGGTCGGCCTGATGGTAAGCCGTCACCGTTAGCCTAAAGACGCTTGCAAACCTCCCAACCCCGCCAAGTGGAGCTCTGGAGACCTTACTCACCGTAGGAACACAACATGGCCGAGACCAATGCTATTTGGCTACCATACTCTGTAAGGTGCAGGTCCTTCCCCTAGACGGGCTGCTCCGATTTGAGCGGATTATCCATGTGCCCTAGCTCTCTTTAAAATACCTCGTCTCTACCTCTCTTCATAATTTACTAGCTTTTCCCCGCGGCTTCGCTCGCGTTAATTTTATGACATAGATCTCGTTTGACAACAAAACAACCCATAGCGCGACTTGTGGCGCCATCTGTTGGCCGATACAACGCCCTCTATAGTAGAAAAAATGTTTTCACATTGGAATGACATACATTCACGGGATAAAAAGTAGCCTATGTTGGGCTCTGTACCCCTGACAATATATTTACAAATTTTCATAATGATCGGCTGATTAGTCAAGCCGTGAAGGAATAACAAACAAACAAACTCACTTTCTCATTTATAATATAGTATATAGTAAATATACATATATATAAAGTATATAATATATAGTATGAGTATATGATTTTTCTGTTTATATAGCTTGTGTTTAACCATCCAAATACTGAGTTCGCCGCTTAACTTGGGTAATCGTATTATGTGAAATAATCACGACTAACTACGTCACCGTTCTCTCATATTATACGTACCCATTAAGACACAATCAAAAACGTAAATATTTTAACGTATAAAACATTGTGATTATATTATTATTATCTATTGTATGATCGTGGTAACACTGACCAAATTATGTCACCTTAGTACTTACAGCAGTAGCCAGGCGTGATGGCCGCTTCGAAGGCTGCATAATGACATTCATTTTGTATACTTGAGTATAATATAATCGATAATGCAGTGGCTAATTGGCCTATTAAACTTGTCGGTAGTTCAGAGAGCGGTCTAATATCATTCAATTTTTTTGTACACTCGAGAGCAATGAATGCGTGTCACCTAAAGAAACCTATAAATCTCGGAAACTAAGAATGTTAGCTTAATAAAATAAACAGTGTTTAATAGACAATATATGTAATACCACTTAAATGTATTTAATAAATAAAATGTAGTGACTTATAAAATTTATAAGTCACTACATTTTATTTATTAAATACATAAAGGAAAAAAACTGCTGATCTCAGGAAACATGACATTTTTGTACAACAATATGATTTTCTTGAAGCTTCCGTTTTGACGACCTCCGTGGCGTAATGGTTACCACGCCAGACCGCCACCCAGGAGGTCCCGGGTTCGATCCCCGGTCGGTCCCCATCATGCAAAACGAACTTTTTCTGATTGGCCTCGGGTCTTGGATGTTTATTTATATATGTATTTGTTATCAGATATAATATCGTTGAGTTAGTATCCCATAACACAAGTCTCGAACTTACTTTGGGGCTAGCTCAATCTGTATGAATTGTCCCTATATACATATTTTTTTTTTTTCAATTCATTATAAAAATCTTATAATATTACTTTCATTTAAGGGGTATTATAAATTGTCTATTAAACACTGTGCAGTACTGACTGACTTAACTATATATCAACGCACAGCCCAAACCGCTGGCTCTAGAGATTCCATAAGTTCCTTACGACGTCTAGGGGTGTGTATTAAGAAAGGATTTTTCTAAATTCCCACGGGAAAGCGAGATATACGTAAACAAAGTTGCGAGGGTTTTACTGATCCGCTAGGTCTAGATATTTTTGGAAAGTAGGTTCCTTACAACGTCTAGACCCCTTAGTACCCGTACTAAGATAGGATTTTTCAAAATTCGCATGGGAAAGCGAGATATACGCAAAGAAAGTTGCGAGGGTATATCAACGCACAGCCCAAACCGCTGGGTCTAGAGATTCCAAATTTGGCATGTAGGTTCCTTACCGACCGGACTGGAACGGATCGGACCTGATCGGACCGGATGGAACCGTACCGCACCGAGCCGAGCTGGACCGGACCGGAATTTGTTTCTTAAGAAAAATATGCTAATTGTTAGTAGGCCACGCGGGCGAAGCCGCGGGCACTAGGTAAAGTATAAAAAAAAGATCAACAGATTGATCATAAGCAATTATTGATATCACGGGGGAGAAACTTCAGCTCACTGCGTGTTTTATCTGTCGTATGTTATTATTCACATGAAACCGAAATTTTCACGGGTACCTGCCCTGTTACGGTGTAGTATTATAAACAGACAGACAGAAACGTAAAAATGTATTGTTTTATTTATCTATAATGTAAATCGCGGTATGGTGACCTTATGTTTTCAAATGTGTATATTTTACGAAAATTTTTGTGAGTTGAAACGATTCGTCGTGTAGTCAAAATGAAATTTATCCAGAAAGCTACTAAGGAAGGACCCTTTATAAACCACAAAGGTGGCAAACAAGCATACGGTCGGACTGATAGTAAGCCGTCACCATAGCTTATAGACACTTGCAGTACCGGGGGTATCACTCACGCGTTGCCAACCCTCCCAACAGGGAGGGTTAGTGTGGCTCTGGAGACCTTACTCACCGTAGGAATACAACATGGCCAAGACAAATGTTATTTGGCTACGATCTTCTGTAAGGTGGAGGTCCTTCCCCAGACGGGCTGCTCCGATTTGAGCGGATTATCCGCTGTGCGCTACCTCTCTTTACCCCTCATTGGCTGAAGAGAACACTTGACCTGATTTCAACAGTACATGGGTTCAAATCCCACCTTGGGCGGGAAAGTGAAATTTTTCTGTCCAAGATAATTTTCAAAATTTAAATGGTTAGTTAAATCGTTAGAACTATAAAAACAATCATAAAGAAGATAGCCCGTCAGACCCTCGTCTCTTCCCCAAGCGGCGGTATATGCATGCTGTAATGCATTCACTTGACTTAATCCTAGTTCCTATTGGACAGGCTTATCGGAAATTTCTGGCCTAGTTGCTGTCGGATAGAGTCGGCAATTTTTGGCAGCAATTTTTGGCTTCCGAAGCAATTTATTGAGGAGTTCGATGGCGTCGCTGTATGTCGCACTCTAATATGAACACGCAAGTCAAGCGACGTCGACCCTAGCCAGGGTTTGGATGGGTTTCGTTATCTCGAGCTTCTCCGTCCTTCGAAGGGCACGTTACGCCGTTGATCCCGGCTGTTTTCAATAGACGACAGTCTTAAGCCAAGTCGGTGGCTTTATGGTGGTTTGAAAACACCGGCCTCTGCCAATCCACATTGGAGCAACGTGGCAGAGTACGCTCTAGTCCCCTTCGATTGAAGGGAGACACGTATCCCTACTGTGGGATGATTATGGGTTGATATGATGATATGATATTGCTTCGGGATCTTATTCACAGACATAAAATATATAAGCCGCCTTAAGTCCTCAAACCCTTCCTGTCTTTTTGAATTAAGTTTGAGTTTATGACAGAAAATACTGGATTCAATCGTCATCAACCCGTAGGGTTTTTCGTATTAGAATTTCGAAATTTAGAATTTCGATGTAGAAATTCATACTTTAGTATACGCGCTTCTCCACTACTCCGGCATCCGGTTTTATGTCTAATGTATGAATTTCTACATCGGACCGGCAATTACCGGACCGATAAAAATCGGATGCTGGAGTAGTGGAAAAACGCCTTTTTTTTTTTACGTCAGAAAAATGCTTTGTGGCAGCCCCACCGCCCGGGGAGCACGCGGTGGGGACTGTGGAACTTACCACTAAAAAACTGACGGGATGCCTCTTGCCCTGTGTGGCGGGGCCACGGGAAACTGGGATACAACCGCGACCCCGCCAGGGCCGTCTGGCCAAGGTACCAGCCGGACCCGCTCGCCCCCGATACGCTCCGTCAGCAGTACACCGCATCCAGGTGCACTGCCGACACCGAGGACCATCGCTCCCTCAAGACGACGGGCCTTCCCCGGCCCGCCGTCTCGGCTGGGCTATGGTCCCCGTCCACTCGGCGATCGCACCCACTGTGCCGACCGCCAGCCAACGGCCACACCACACTTATTCAGCGTGGCGCGGCCGTCAGCTCCGCTCGTGATTTTTATAGAGGTTGTCTTCCTCGCGGCCCGGGCGGTTAAGCCAAGGCCCCCGGCCCGTGAGTGGAGGACCAACGGGTTACGGTATGCGCCGCACGCCGGCTGGTAAGGCCGGCGCCCACTAGGGCGTCCGCGTCAACCCGCGAGCCGAGCGCAGGGAGTGGACACACCCGTCCGCCTGCAACCCGCACCCGGCGAAACGCAGGGACCGGACCCCGCTCGTCCCCCTCAACCCGCGGCTCGCCGCAACTCGAGCGCAGGGAGGGGACCCACGTGTCGGGACTTCAGCCGCCGGCAAGGACGCGCCGGCGTTGCCCGGGGTGGACCACGTGGAGGTATCCCGACAACCACCCCAGTGGAAAAACGCCCTAACCCTGAGAACCTACGGGCCTATTTACTACGCCATTTGACAGTAGTAATATTTATGGTTTATTTAAGTCGTAGAAGGTCGTGCGGTTCTATCTAACATTACTATTTCCCATATATTCGCCATTGAAACTCTACATTGTTCAAAGTCAACAAAACAATGCACAATTTGTTTAATTTTGCGCAATTAATTAACTTTACGGAAGTGTGCGTAAATGGATAGCACTTTATATATTTTTTTAAATCTTGATCACGTCGCTTTGTGTCGCACTAAGTTAAACAACGTCGACCCTAGTCAGTGTTTGGATTAGGCTTTGTTACCTCGAGCTTCTCCATGCTTCGGAGCGGCTGTTGTCAATGAATGATAGACGTAGGGCACAGCGGATAATCCGCTGAAATCGGAGCAGCCGTCTGGGAAAGGACCTCCACCTTACAGAAGATCGTAGCCAAATAGCATTGGTCTCGGCCATGTGTTGTGTTCCTACGGTGAGTAACGTTTCCAGAGCTCAACTTGGAGGGGGAGGGTTGGCAACGTGTGAATGATACCCCCGGTATGCAAGTGTCTATATATAGGTTACGGTGATGCTTACCATCAGACGGGCCGTATGCCTTGTAGCATAAAAAAACACCTTTAATTGGAGTAGTTTGACCCGTATCCCTGCAGTGATATGATTATGGGTTGATATGAACAAAAACTTGTCGAGCTCGGTGGCGTAATGGTTACCATGCCGGACCGCCACCCAGGAGGTCCGGGGTTCGAATCCCGGTCGAGTCATGATGAAAAACGAACGTTTTCTGATTGGCCTGGGTCTTGGATGTTTATCTATATATGTATTTGTTATAAAATATAGTGTCGTTGAGTTAGTATCCCATAAGTTTCGAACTTACTTTGGGGCTAGCTCAATCTGTGTGATTTGTCCCTAAATAAAAAACGTTTATTTGGGCACTAAAAATATACAATTATTTAGAGTAAATAAAAACATTTTTTTTTAACTTATACCTACTAATAATTGCGCGCCCAAACAGGCATCCACTCAGCATAAACCGCGGCACAATATTAAATACTTCCTACTCCGACTATCTTCTTTCGATTAAATTCGTTGTGAGTTCCAAGACAGCTGTAGTTTTCTCCCCCGGGACGTCGATAAGCTTCATCGCTTATTGTCAAGCTGAGGTCGCCGTTGTTGATCCTGGCTACACAGGAGACACATCGGTGCGAATGTGTGGTTGGCTTGTCCCGAAGCCGCGGCACAAGTACAGCGACGCTGGTATTATCTCTGCAGTGGGATGATTCAAATCAAAATATTTTTATTCCAATAGGCATATTACAAGCACTTTCGAATCGTCACTTTTTTTTCCCTACCACCAGTTCAGACGGCAGATTTGTGCTAAGAAGAACCGGCAAGAAACTTAGCACTTGCTCTTTTAAAATGGTAATGACATATGTTACAATTACGATAAATAAAAGTAAACATTGAAACAAGAATAAAAAATAAAATAAAACTGCAATTTTTTTCTTTTTAAATAATAAAGAAAATTTAGTAGAAAAAAAAGGCGTATCAAAATACTGGTATACATATATACATTTTAAGGTGTAAAAAAAGAAGGGGTAAACAGTGTGTATATAACATTATATAATTATGTGTTGATATGAACAAAAATAATATTAAAATGTAGACTCACCCTTATAAGAAACAGGTCTTCTACCCTCCCATCCTCGATCGCCATAATCACCAATAGTAACCGGTCTAGATGTAACCACATCACCACTAGGTCTGACTATATAACTTGGCACATTTGACGGCTTGTCCATTTCATATTCATACACTGGTTTGACATCTGGCTTGTCCTGATAACTATTGCTTGGCTTGGGTTTACTATAACCTTCATTAAGATCATGCTGTCCAGGATCGTACGGGGGATCAGGACGACTGTCGGTATATGATGGTCTATTATCATTTGGTCTATTGCCATTGGTATAAGACGGTCTATTGCTATCATTTGGTCTGTTATCATTGGTATAGGATGGTCTATTGCTATCATTCGGTCTATTGTCGTCGGTATATGATGGTCGATTATCATGTGGTTTATTACCATAGGATGGTCGCTCATCTGGTCGATTAGGTCTGTCATTATAAGTCGGTCTGTAAGGCTTATCGTCTGAATAAGGTTTGTTGCTAGAACCGTAAGATTGACTACTAGTATCGTAAGATTGACTACTAGAACCATATGACTGGCCACTAGAACCGTAAGACTGACTGGATTGCCCATATGATGGTTTACTATCACTATAAGTTAGTTTATTATTGTATGAACTATCAAAATTACTACTACTAGACCCATATGAACTACTACTACTACCATACGACGCTTGGTTATTATAATCATTACTAACACCGTATGATGGTCGATCTGGTTTTTGGTATTCTGGTTTCTTTGTGGTTTGGAAACCATAATTAGAATTATCAAAGTCATTGGTTGTACCATAGGATGGTCTATTACTAGAATCGCTACTTTCATACGAACCCTGATTCCCATAGGATGGTTTGTCATTTGGTTTCGATATACCATAACCTTGACTATCTTGGTCATAAGACCCATATCCGGGTTTTTGAGTATCATATTCGGGTTTGCTATAACTGGGTCTCTGACTATCGTAACTGGGTTTGTCGTTATATCCTGGTTTATCATAGGCGGGTTTGTGAGTATCATAAACAGGCTTTTGTGTATCATAATTGGGTTTATTGTATCCTGGTTGTGTATCAAAACTGGGTCTGTCGTAATCGGGTTTTTGATCGTAACCTGGTTTTTGTGTATCATAACTGGGTTTCTGAGTATCGTAATTGGGTTTGTTGCCATAGCCAGGTTGACTATCGTAACTGGGTTTTTGGGTATTATAACTGGGTTTCTGTGTATCGTAATTGGGTTTGTTGCCATAACCAGATTGACTATCATAACTGGGTTTTTGACTATCATAAATGGGTTTTTGACCCCCATACCCAGTATCTTGTACAGGTCTATTGCTAGGCTTTGACGGTCCGTAACCAGAATCGTGGCTTGGTCTATTTTGATTAAAATTGTCAATTTCCGTTATTGTACCATAATAATTTGATTGACTGTTATGAGCATGAGTATGACTACTACCATAACTACTTTGTCCATACCCAAAGTTCTGACCATAACCGCCCAGACCTTGATCATGCTCTGGTCTGGTTGGTCTGTAAGGTTTGTAAGGTCTTGGCGGGTCGTAAATTTCTAAATATATAGAATTGTCGTTATAACTTGATGTTTGTCCGTAATTACTAGCATATTGACTATTATACGAATAGTTTGGTCTATCATATGGTCTAAATGGATAGTCATATGGTCGATTCGGCTTATATGGACGATCTGGAGGCCCTATAGGACCAGATGGATGACCAATATCATTTTGACCATACGGATCTGGTCTGGTTGGATAATCCTGAGGTTTTAATGGTTTAATACCATAACCAGTGTCTTCTTGGGGTCTAGGCTTCCTATTTGGACGTATGATGTAATGGTACTCAGGTTTTTCGGGTTGATATGGGGTATGGAACGGTCTATTCAGGCTGGAAGGTCTTTGTCCGTATAAATCTGGTATATCATCATTTGGATGCGGAGGGTAATGAGGGTCTGGTCTATAATAACCGGTATCATGTGGTTTATTTGGTCTATAAGGGTCTTGAAATTGTAGAACGTCATATCCTGGTCTTTTAACTGGTTTTTGATATTGGTTATCAGGAAATGGAATATCAGGGGGTGAATGAGCTCCGTAACTTGGAGGTCTATCGAAATCGGGCTTAGAATTTATATAATCGTCCGGTCTGTCGTGGTCTATGTAGTTTTGATTCGGTCGATTGGGTCTGACAGGTCTAATCGGGTATTCATCAGCTAACGGTCTGGTTGGGTCGTCATCGTTGGGTCTGAAGACCGGTCTATGCTGGGGTCCAGCTTCAGGGTCGTCAAACTGTGCCTGTATAGGGGTGGGGGGTGATTGTTCGCATTGTAACCGTCTTACGTATACATCATAATCGGGATGACGGTTCAGCAATCCTTTTTCTTTTATCTCTTTCTCTCCTAAATTACTTAGGTTACATGTTGCGTTCCCTTTCGCGCCGACGCTGAAACGAAAAATATTTTGTTTAAAATTTATGAAATACTAACGTTGCGTACATAAACGTGAATGTTTTGAAGGTCTGGTTGTTGTTTTATAATTTTGTGTTTATTTACAAATCATTAAAAAATATTAACATAATCATTTTAAAATACATCTTTGTTTATCTAACATCCAGTACAAGTTTCTTGTGGTGAGGTTTATTAAAATAAAACTGCATTAACACAAAATTCTGTACAGATAAAATAATAAATCATGTGAGAATATAATAGATAGAATAATATAAGTTTTGTGTAAAAAGATTATGTATAATATAACTTTGGAGTAATAAAATTATACTGAGTATTGTTACTTTTGAAGACTAGTAACGACATCTATTATAATTAAAATGAAACAAAAGATTCAAAACAGCGCCATCTAGTCGATACAAATGAAAACTCACCCGTAATCATAAGTTTGACATTGTTTGTCTTGTTTGCAAATTTGTTCACATTCCCGCGTCGTTAGTTCCGAAACATTACGATAGATGGAGTCAAACGGTAGTTGTTCGCCAATGGATATTCGTTCGAAGCAATCTGTAATAATATTTTTATAGTTAACTATAAATAATATTTTTATTAACACAAATCTAAAATTCGCTATATGTATATTCGTAACCTGCATGAGTATTCGGAATTATTTACGATTTTTGTACCAACATTTTAGGTTTGGAATCGTAGTGCTAAAAAGCTTTTTTTTTTTGTATAAACGTGGAGGAATTTCATAAACAATACTTGTACGTATTTTTTTCCTTACCGTGACAAGTGACAAGAAAACAACATATAATCGTTCCAGTTTCCATGAGAATTTTCCAAATAATAACGCTTTTAAAATCTTCTAAAAGCTAAGTACTTAAAAGTAAACTTTTTTTTCTATTTATAGCTATGGGCCTATTTCACAACACTAGAATTGTTTCGTCAAATAAATTGACAGTTTTTTGACACTTGATTTTAGTATTTTACCAAAGTCTTACCACTCGAGTTACGACTGTGGTAAGTATAGTAAAACCATTTTCTTTGGGAAACTATTTAGCTAAGGCTCAATAAAGCGAGAGTTGGAGTACGTCCACAAATCACCTTGTAATATACTGAAATAGAGAACCTTATTGTGCGAGAAATTTATTTTTTGTGAATAAATAGATGACAAAGGGTTGTCAATAAGAAAATTGTTACAACCCACTATACACACAATTGTAGAAACACAACATGGCCGAGACCAATGCTATTTGGCTACGATCTTCTGTAAGGTGGAGGTGCTTCCCCAGACGGGCCGCGAAGAATGCGGAGCGGATTATTCGCTGTGCCCTAGCTCTCTTCGTCAAAATTGGGAGGCAAACGGCAAAGGTCAATCAACATACAAACAAGTATTAACACACCATTATTGACATAAACAAAAAACAATCCTATAGTTTATGGTACAGATTTAGCAACGTCCTGCGTTTGTTACGGTTATTAGACACTGATTCAATTCCTGGTTAGAGTTAGATTGCCAAATACATACTATTTGAGTCTAAACGTAGATGCAGGAAACACTAGGTGAAATACACGTAGACATCACGATAATTCACTCATTTTTTGAGATTTAACATTACTTAGTACTTCTAACGATCCCGGGGAAAATATTTTATAGGTAGAGATGTGCCTAAGTGCCCGGTACAGAATAAAGTATATTTTGATTTTGATGGTTGGAAGGCTTTGACGTCATCTGCGATGGAAAAACTCCAATGTGGACACGACCTTCAGTAGGTAATGAAGAACTCGACAAATAAGAATCTGTTGTGTACTACCCAGAATACAGGCAGTTAAGCCTATAACCTATTTTTCTTAACTTGATCAATGTAGTAAACAATCTTTTCCTGACATGCGATTTAAATGAAACAAAGCCTATATTCTGCGCCATCCCGAGCTCTATCTTCGTGTGAAAACAGCATTAAAATCCGTTCAGTAACTTAGAAGATGTGCGCGTTCAAACAGACAGACGGACAAACAAAAAAATCAAAAAAAAAATTTTTCGCTTTTATTACCTGTCTCTAAAACTGTTCTCTCTCTCACAGTACAGACATATCGGGGTCTACTGTTTTATTATATGTATAGATAAGTAGATATAAACATGAATCGCTGAATGTGTTACTAAGCGCAAATCTCGAGAACAGCTGAATCGATCTCGCTACTTAATTCTTTTTTTAGAATATTCCTTGAAGTACGAGGATGGTTCTTATGGAGAGAAAAATAAAAAAATTCCCACGGGAAAGCGGGATTCACGCAAACGAAGTTGCGCGGGTTTCGCTATTTTTTTATGAAAATGTTTTATGAAATAAAAAGAGGTTTTCTTTCGCCGTTTCTTTCACCGGTGGTAATTTTGCTTTGTTTCTGAAATGGTGGTAAGTAGTTTAATATAGTATCTTGTTTATTTAATACGAGCTGTTACCTGCGACTTCGTCCGAGTGAAATGTTCAAATAAAGATAACTCCTTTTCCTGTCATGCGATTTATTGAAACAAAGCCTATATTCTGCTCCACGCCGAGCTCTATCTCCTTGTGAAAACAGGATTAAAATCCGTTCAGTAACTTAGAAGATGTGCGCGTTCAAACAGACAGACAGACAGACAATAAATAAAATAAAAAATCGCTTTTATTACTTTTCTCTAACTGTTCCCTCTCCATTTTTGCTAAATATGTTTAAAGTACAGACATATCGGGGTCTACTGTTTTATTATATGTATAGATTTAATACAGACTAAAGATAAAGAAAGATAAATCTAATATTTTTAATATTCACGACACCATAGTGACTACATATTTAACGTTTTGTTTATATACGTAATAATTACGATAAAACTTATAATCATGCAATTAAATAGTAATTATAATATGCTCTAATTATTTCATTACTTAATTCAACACGGAATATTAAGTGTCTAATTCGACAAAAGTTTAGAAAGGACCCAGAGTCCACATCGCAGTTAGCAACCAATAGTTAGAGAATGGCTAGTTATTATCATATCAAATCATCAAATATAATGCGGTCCGTAGACGATCAAAAATGCTTGACAAGCACATGATTTTACGTGCTTATCAAGCAATTTTGACCGTTAAAAAACGATGCTTGGTGCGCTTGACAAGCATTTACGTGCTTGACAATGCTTGATGAAAATTTTGCAATGCTTGTCAAGCATGCTTGATCGTCTAGGGACCGCATAATAGTTTATTGTTTTTCTCGATGGTCATTTTATTATCAACGCGCTACCGACAGGGCTGTCTAAAATAATTTGACATTATACGAAAATCGTTTTCTTCTCCTGTTTCCTCACAATTTGATGTCAATTGCGGGATGTCTTTCATAAAGTCGCTTCCCGATATCTATCTGCCCCAATGCATGTATGCTAAGATCTTTAAAACTACGCAATGGGTTTTGATGGGTTCTTAATAGATAGAGTGATTGAAGAGGAAGGTTTATTATCTATAATACATATAAGGATTTCCACGGGAAAGCGTTATACACGCAAACGAAGTTGTGAGAATTTTACTAAGTTAAAATTTAAAATGCATTTCAGAAATTGTCAGTTAAATAAGTTAAGTGTGCTTACCTTCTATTGAGGTGCCCAATTGTGAATCAATAGTCAATGTTTGCACAGCCGCAAGCAAAATCGGGCACAAAACTAGTATACACAACATTTTTATTGAGAAACCGATGATCATGCTTACATTTTCATATATTTAACTGTCGCCATTTTGAAAAACGTTAAAATTTTGCAAAGAAAAAAACACATTTCACTCATTTATGAAACGGAAAAAAACAAATTAAATTTTATTTAAAAAAAGTTACAAAAACTGGAACGCATTATTTTTTTCACAATGTTACAAATTTGCGAAATGATAAAAATTTCTCCCGCCCTTTTCGCGCGTGCCGTTGACAATTAACTCTTTAAATTACCTGACGGCAAAGGCATACGTCTATACGGTTTTAATTTTGCAAATAGTGTGAGTCAAATTGCAAATTCTTGGGTGTGTACCGTCACGGTTCGCTTGAACACTTCCTTAGTCTTCATGTGAACTTAAAAGTTGGTTAATCTGTGGTACAAACAGCCACAGATTAACTTTAGAACCACGTCGATGTCATACCTAAATAAACATTTTGGTATGTAAATTCTATTGTATTTTTTTATTACCGAGCCGAACCGAACTTAGGGAGTTAACCGATTTTCTAATTCTTTCAAATGGTTTTTGACATCACACCTCCACATTTCAGACGGGAAACCTGATCTATCTTAGATTTCTACTCGTGTCAAAATATGTTGTAGTTTGGTGAAGCATTAAAATGGTCCTCTGTGAAGATCAAACTCGCGTCCTTTACTCCCATAAGTGAGCAATCGCTACCTACATGGCAATGTCTTTGTTAAAACCATAACAAAGCCCTTACCTTATATTTAACCTATAAATTAACCGAAATTATACACTTTATAAGATGACGTCACGACATACAGGTTATTCAGATACAATGGAAATTTTAAAACGTGTTTTTTTGATTTCCGACAGTTACGCTACGATTGTTTTCGCGATTCCGAAGCAGTTAGATGGCTAATATTTTCGTTGTGTTCACATAAAGTGTGAACTTCAGTCCATTGAGAGAGGTAGGGCACAGCGGATAATCCGCTAAAATCGGAGCAGCCCGTCTGGGGAAGGACATCCACCTTACAGAAGATCGTAGCCAAATAGCATTGGTCTCGCTCGGCCATGCTGTGTTCCTTCCTACGGTGAGAAGGTCTCCAGAGCTAGAGAAAATCATTAAAAACCGGGCAAGTACGTGTCGGGCCACGCACATTGTAGGTTTCCGTATCGGCTACGCATTTCTTGCTTGCAAATGAGTACAATGCCATATTCTATGACATTTGTATGTTTTCGTCAAATAAACTTTACTTCATAAGTTCGTCGACTGTTACTCGGTAACTAGTAGTGTCTACTTAACCGTTATAGTTTTCCTTGTAGGTTCACTAAATGGACTACTATCATGAATTTTTTCAAATTTCTAAACACAATACTTTCGGAGATAGAGGGGGGGGGGGACCACCGTGCAAAACGAAAATTGAAACGTTAAATGTAAATAATTCGCGAATGTATCATTGTATCGGAAAATGATCTTCCCACACCCTCGATGTTTTTAAGAGGCCTATCTAACGATACCCTACAACATGGGGTCGGTGCGAAAAAAAAATTTCATTCCCACTTTACCTATACACCCAAAAAAAAATATTTTTCAAAATTTTATTCTACCACTTTCTTAGCATTGTAAATATGAGTATACATACCAAAGTTACCAAACTACAGCTTTCGATCATCAAGCGTCTAGGCGCTAGACCGCGGACGGACAGACGAACAGACGGACATGGCGAAACTATAAGGGTTCCTTGTAGTTTACTACGGAACCCTAAAAACGGAATATTGGCTAAAAAAAAGAGAGAAAGAAAAAAAATCTTTATTAACAACATTGCCTAAAATTCTAAAAAAAAAGATCTCCGAAGAAGAGCATTGTCTATACTTTATGTTGTTACATCAAATTAGTAACTTTGATTGCAGATTATCGCGTTACCGCAAAAGTTTATAGACCTCTTGTATTCGTAATTTTTTTATTGAAAAACCTTACAAGATTTTATCAGATGATTGTATGTTAGTGTTAAAAATAATCTAAGTCATAAATATAGAGACAGGGCATTTTTTTCCGGTGGCCATTTTGCATTTTATTTTCAAAATGATAGTCTATTTATTTATTTTTTAATTTATCGATGGCCTGCCTGGCCTATTCGTCCGTTCTTTTATTTTTTAAATTTCTTTAATTTTAAAATGCTGGCCACCGATATCGGTAAAAATGGGAAAATAAAAAAATAAAAAAATCTAAATTAAGTGCGTACACTACACTACACGATATTCAGAAAGAGATGGTGCAGAAGTAAAAAGTTTTTTTTTTGTCATACATACAGTAGATAAACAAGCCAGCGGACCACCTGATGGAAAGCGGTCACCGCCGCCTATGGACATCAGTAACATCAGGGGCGCTTTACTTTTAAAATTTTCTCATACCGTCTTCGATTCTGCTGATTTAGAAAGAACAAAAAAAAGTAGTAAAAACTTCGATCATAGAAAAAAAAGAAAGAGTAGTCCAGAGTCCTATAAAAAGTAATTGTTTCTTACTCAATTTATAGTCATAAATCTAGCTAAATGCTAATTTAAACCCTAATATATCTTATTAAGAATACATTTACACAAGAGTTTTCTAAAGAGACAATACTAATTACACTACAACAGATTATCTTTCGTAAATAAACGATTTTAGAATAGATTAACAAATCCAAAATGGCCGCAACTTTCTCACGGAGTTTTGGAAAGCCTGAATTATTACTGGAACATTGAAATCTTACGGGTCAACGAACTTAATGACTAACTACCATACTGGTATGTTAGAAAAATGTTGATGTGATTTGAAATTTTTAAAAATCTTCAACCTATCAAATGCGAGCTAGCATCGGTGGTCGAGTGGCTAGCAATGGCTATTTTATTCCAATACTTAAATAATATATTTAACACATAATTTATTAATTATATACGTCATAATCTATAATATAAAAATGAATCGCCTATTGTGTTAATAAGCGCAAATCTCGAAAACAGCTGGACCGATTTCGCTAATTATTTATATTTATATTAATTGAAGTACGAGGATGGTTCTATATGGAGAGAAAAATTTAAAAATTCCCACGGAAAAGCGGGATACAATACACTCAAACGAAACAAAGTTGCGCGTTGCGCGGCGCGCTCGCTAGTTAATAATATCAAATACTATAGAAGACTAATACCCACAGCTCTTGACGTTTCTCATACAATGACTTGGCAACTTCCGTTCACCTCATGCCGCTAGGGGCGCTATAACATTTTAGATACAAAACGCACAGTTCACCTCATGCCGTTAGGGGCGCTATAACATTAATAACATTTTGCATACAAAAGTTTTGAAATCGTTCACCTCATGCCGCCCTCATGCCGTAGGGGCGCTAGTGTCGCGTCTTGCCCGAATTCTTCAGAAGCTGTGGGTATTACTGGGTATTACTCGTCTATAGTATTTGATAATATTAAATATTGATTATTCGACATACTAAAGGATGCCGACTCCAAAAATAAGTCGTAGTGACAAGTATATCGTAATAAGTATAACGACAGAGAGAAAAATAAGACATATAGAAAAAGAGAACGCACTCACGGCCAATCCGTGCCAATCGAATTGAAACTACGCCATCTACAAATTTTGACCAAACTTTTTTTTTTTTTTTTAGCTTTCTACCTAGCTTGTCATATTAAAATTCATTCTATTCCAGACGAAGTTGACTTTATATGGAGATTAATTTTTTCGTTTTCAATAACAAAAATAATTAATCTCAAAATTGAATCAACCTCCATAAAAAAGTTATTATTATTAGAATTACCTATTTTTCATAGACTAATACGAAAATAAAACAATTTCATTAATTATAAACACCTATATTATAAAACAATACTTAAATTATAACACCACAGCACTTATATTCTAACAGAACACCACTTAAATACAATATTTGTCTTTAAACTATATTTACAAGTCAAAAATCTAAAAAAAAAGAAAGAAAAAATATCAGCACTGAATACCGTTCGTTACATGTTATTGTTATAAATAAAATAAGCATTTGTTTGTTCTCAATAACAATTACAATCTTATTGTTATATTGCCCTATTATTATTACTTTATAATTTTATGTTCAGTGATAACAAAAACGTTACATTAATTACATGCAGGCATACTGAATAATTGAATAATACAGATATACTGCATAAACATAACTTTTTTGGAAATACATATTAGAAGTTATGGATCAAGAAATATTGCACCAAATACAGTTTCATTTGAAGGAGCCTTCAAAGCCTTATTACTGAATAATTATAATACACTTCATTCCAAATAATCTAAATGCGAAGAAGACAACAATCAATGTTTGCAAACATTAGATCAGAATCAGAAGGAAACCAAGAAAATACCATTGACTGCCCCCCCCCCCCCCCCCTGTATATATGATTAAAGATTTCTATATATTGCGTGAAGGGATTTACTTGAAAATTTGTAATTACATAGTACAATATGAATACTATTGATCAATAAATTTTCAAGTAAATCCCTTCAAACAATTCTTAGAAATCTTTAATCATATGTACCGGGGGGGGAGGGGGGGGTCCGTTACTCCTTTGTTGACTGTACGTAAATTTTTTGCAAAAAATTTTCAGGTAAAAATTTCAAAGACAATAAGAGAAAAGAGAAAATTTGAATAATATTTTTTGTAGGTAGGTAGGTACCTATCTCCCATACGTAGGTTAAGTAGACGTTAAAGCATTTAAAAAAATGACTAGCCGTGTCATTGATGTGTTGATAAATTTTGAAAATTAAATTGACCAGGTTTAAATTTAATAACATTTGAAAATTTTGTGATTCTGGTGATAAGTCATGTAGCTTAAGTTTGATGTGATTTCGAAATGTGTATTATTTTTATAATGTTTATGTTTTTCGTAATATAATTTTGCAGCATGTTTTATTTTGTCTTCTTCGTATAACAATTTACCAACCAAAATACTATTTTAATACTTTACCGTCCGGTGCAATTTTAAATGTATATATGAGAATACATCGTGTCGCCATATCTTTTCACGAAATGAGGTGAAATGTGTGGTGATTGTGTCTGGCTCTGGATCTGGATAGAATCATTGGCTGAAATTAATTTTATTAATTATTGAAAGAAGAACAAACAAGTAGAAGAAGAGAAAGTGATTCTAACTGACCGGTTAGATGTAATAGAATCTATTTTTTCTATTTTTGTGAATATATTTGAAATGAATATCGCAAACTTTTGATTTTTGATATTTTGTGAAATCTTTTTCTGAATTGAGAGCCCCCCCACAAACTTGAACCCAAGTTTTAAATCTTTCTGGGTATTACATTGTATTTGGAAAAGAATGTAAAGGTACACCTGAAATAACAGTATATAATGAATATATATTTAGTTTTCATGGTATAAAATGAATATTAACATTATTTTAAGCTTTACCTTTTAATCTACATCCAAAAATACAAATAGCAGGCATTATTATATTATTTTATAAATATTTTTTACAAAAAAAGCTTGGAAATAAAATGTGAAAAGTTTTGAAGTTTAATTTATTATTTTTCGTGACATAGGTACTTTTTTGTTTTCTTTATGTTTCCTTATTACAATACTTTTTGGTATCCTTTTCTACCATGGATGTAGTAATAAACTCTTATGTTTGATTTCTATTTCCATGTTTTTTACAATGTTGCCAGAATAAAAAAAAGTGATCAAAAGTAGAAATTGGTCGTCTGGATGGCCCTTAATAGAGTTGGTATTCGCGTGCCGCACTAAAAACTAGGCATGAGTTCGATATATCAAAACGTAACTAAAAACGGTTTTGAGTACGATAACATATCGATATGCCGTTTTCACATATCCGATATCCGAAGCGCAAACGTCAAAAACTACGCTGCGACCACAGCTGCGACTACCCGAAACTCTGTTAACGAAAAACTTGCGAAAAACTAACAACAAAACGCAAACCAACGAATGAACGAACGATATGCGCCATATTCATATTCGCTTTATCTCTTTCGTGACAAGCGTACTTATCGTGGAGTAAAAGGGATGGAGCGAATATCTTGCGGCCGTTCGCCAATGCTTGATTGGATTTCACCATTATGTGTATTAGCGATAAGGTTTAAATTATGTTATAAAAATGTTGTATTCGTTTTGGCGCCATATTAACTAACCAAACGCCAACTAAGAATTTATATTAACTTACAGTATACATAAAACCATAACACGATAAAAGTTAGTTTAGCTGTGATACCTCTGAAAACCCGTATGTTAACAAGTCGGACTAGGTATTGATATCGATATCTGAAAACGGTTTTCGATATCGATATGAAATCGCCATATCGGTTACATATCGGTTTCTAAAAAAAACGGAAAACGCCCACGTCTACTAAAAACGAATAAAATGGATGGGTTTTCTTGGTAACGTAACGTGGAGTTTTGTACCATAGACAGCGTATCTTTTGACAGATAATTTGAGATGTCATTATACTGACTGTCATCCCGCTGTATAACGAGTAACGACAAACTATTTTGAGCATACCTATATGTACCCAAAAAAACGAAACCATAGCGCGATTCAGAATAGCAACAGCGCCATCTAGTGATTGCAAATTGCAACAACCATTTTGTAGGCCGTAATCATACTAATATTATAAATGAGAAAGTGAGTTTGTTTGTTTGTTATTCCTTCACAGCTTGACTAATCAGCCGATCATTATGAAAATTTGTACAAGGGCCGCGAAATTTGTGTGCATGAACGAACGTTTGTTTATCTTGTCACAAACAAAATACAATAATAACAGTTTTAATATACTATTGGTACTAATATATTTTCTATTTTTGTTTGTAACGAATAGACTCAAAAACTAATTGGACAGATTTTAAAAATTGTTTCATTGTTCGGAAGGTACTTACTACGTACATACCCCGGGTAACATTAGCTATATTCTTAGGCTATATTATATTTTCAAAAAAATATGGATCCTCATTATAACCCGTGAAAAGCCAGGGCGGTCAGCTAGTCTATTAATAATTTTGATGAATGAATTTTTTTTATAAAAAAACACATTTTTAATAAAATGTACCAACATTCAATTTTTAACGATACTTTCTTTAAATTAATAAATACTTTTTACCGTTCGACGACGATTCACATCCATAAAATGTTTTCGTATTAAAAAGACAAAGAACAGATATGTGAATGAGATAATTAGCGGTCCTGGATTTATCTCCAATCTACAGACGAACGCGCGAAATTTATTATTAATTTAATAACAAGCAAAATTTACTTATAGTGATGTGAAATATATCGATAGTCGATAAGACTTTAACTTCCGAAACCTAATCATTTCGTGTGCTTCCCGAAATTGATATAAACTGAGTGACTGGTGTTTTCAAATTCACACACGAGGTCAACCTGACAGTTTCTGACACGCATTTTTAAAGTTAATACAATACACATGAAATTATAGCTGTGTTGGTGCTAATTCTGTTGTTTGAAAACTCTAATGTTAAACTAAAGAACTAGATAAATCGTGGAATTAAAATTAAACTAACTAAGACTAACATTTTTTTTTAAATAATCAAAATGATAAAAGATATTTTACTATTTAACGGTAAAATTAACAAGTGGAGTGAAATCGAACGCAAATCGCGCCGCGTTTCGTGTAAAGTCGTTTTTAAAAATTCACCGTAAATAAAATCCGCTTCTGAACTGCCGTCCGCTGTGTTTCAGGCATTAGGTACGCCGAATTTATTTAATTTTATTTTATTTATACATTTATTTATAGTTATTTATTTACTCGCAAAATTAAACAAATAGGTACGAGAGTGCAAAGAAGAATTACATCTAATCTTAATATCGGCTCTATTTTCGCGAAGTTGACCGAATCAAAGTTAGCGCGAAGAAACCACGACCAAACTCTTGTATCCGCTGAATTTCGTGAGTGTGTCGAGCCGGCGCGGCGCATTAGTTTTTCTTCCAATTTCGCTTCGGTCAACTCGCAAGTGGCGCAGAGACTGGTATATATCATACTAGCTTTTCCCCGCGGCTTCGCTCGCGTTAATTTTATGACATAGATCTCGTTTGACAAACAAAACATAGCTCGACTTGTGGCGCCATCTGTTGGCCGGTACAGCACCCTCTATAGCAGAAAAATTATTTTCCCATTGGAACGACATACTTTCACGGGATAAAAAGTAGCCTATGTTGGGCTCTGTACCCCTAACAATATGTATGCAAATTTTCGTAATGATCGGCTGCTTAGTCAAGCCGTGAAGGAATAACAAACAAACTCACTTTCTCATTTATAATATTAGTAAGGATAAGGATTACTTACACCTATCGACAGATCTCATCACTATTCCAACTTGTCCTATACACTGACCCGTGAATTTTGACCGTTGCGTTGATCTCTTCGCAGATTGTAAATTCATACATGTTAATACTTTGGGTGGATGACCGGAAATCTTGATACTTGCTTAGTAGCTTGCTTATTGTTTTATAGTCATAATATATGAAACACAGAAGTTTTTATATCAATAGACTAGCGAAAAGAGACGACCTCCGTGGCGTAATGGTTACCACGCCAGACCGCCACCCAGGAGGTCCCGGGTTCGATCCCCGGTCGGGTCATGATGAAAAACGAACTTTTTCTGATTGGCCTCGGGTCTTGGATGTTTATCTATATATGTACTTATTTGACAGGGAGCGCCGTCACCGATCAGACTCACCTTGACGTTGATCGTTGGCCCAAACTTGGGACCGACGGAGCCGAATAGGTACAGTCAACAAAGGAGTTAACTGACCACCCTCTGTATATATGGTTAAAGATTTAAAAATATTGCGTGAAGGGATTTACTTGAAAATTTATTTATCAATAGTATTCATATTGTACCATGTAATTACAAATTTTCAAGTAAATCCCTTCACGCAATATTTAGAAATCTTTAATCATATATACAGGGGGGGTCAGTCAATTCCTTTGTTGACTGTACAAAAGAAAAAAATATACGCATTCTTACATAGAAATAAGTTACTGTTTAACTCTTTTCTTGGCTATAATTAATGTATTGAACAGTCTTATTCTTTGTTTCAACAGATGTTACTCGTAATTACGTATAATTACTTAAATAACGTTTTTTTTAAATGACATGCCACAGGTAAACAAGCAAGCGGGCCCTAAAATGGAGGAGGACTTTACCCAACAGCAGTGGGACAGTTTAGGCTAATAATTGCAGTATTTCATAACGTGCTCTTACCACTAAGTTACTGGGAAGGTTAGTAATTAATGGTGTTTAAATTTTTCATTCCTTTATACTGTGTACGGGCGTTTTTCCACTACTCCGGCATCCGATTTTTATCGGTCCGGTAATTGCCGGTCCGATGTAGAAATTCATACTTTAGACATAAAACCGGATGCCGGAGTAGTGGAGAAGCGCGTATACTAAAGTATTAATTTCTACATCGGACCTGCAATTACCGGACCGATAAAAATCGGATGCCGGAGTAATGGAAAAACGCCGTAAGTCGCAGTGGCTCCATCTATTTGATAATTAATACCAACTACTCATGTCGGATATCGAGAGGACATGGGTTCGAATCCCGGGCGGGGAGGTTTTTTTATGGCACAAAGTTGGCAAACAAGCATACGGCCCGCCTGATGGTAAGCATCACCGTAGCCTATAGACGCTTGCAATACCGGGGGTATCACTCACGCGTTGCCAAAACTTCCAACCCCTCCAAGTGGAGCTCTGGAGACCTTACTCACCGTAGGAACAAAACATGGCCGAGACCAATGCTATTTGCCTAATACTATTATATAATACTAGTGAAACCCGCGCAACTTCGTTAGCGCATATTTATTTATGCACAGTAGCGCCATTTATCTCAGACTTTTGATGAAATCCTACGGGAATAGCGTACTTTTCGGGATAAAAAGTACCCTATGTGTTAATCCAAGGTATCAGCTACCTACATACCAAATATCATACATATTGGCCCAGCCATTTGAGCGTGAAGAAGTAACAAACATACACATGACTTTCGCCTTTATAATATTAGTAGGATAATCCATACTAGTATTATAAATGTGAATGTGTGTTTGTTTGTCCTCCCTTCACGTCGAAAGTAATGAACGGATTGATATGAATTTTTTATTCGAGATAGTTTAAAGTCTGGAGAGTGACATAGGCTACTTTTTTCCCCACGGGATAAAGAGATTCCCATGGGAAAAAATATAGACATTTTCCCTGGACCCCACGGGCGGAGCCGCGGGTAACAGCTAGTAATATATATTAGGTGAAATTTTTCTTTCAAATATTTTTCAAAATGACTTTAACTTTAATAATAAACATTAATAAAACAAATCAATTTATTTCTTATTCTTTTTATCCGTTTTCTCCCTCTTTCTCTTGTTGATAGGGTTCCGTGGGTCATAAATGTCGAACCAGTCGTCTCCTTTCGACGATGCGTCTTTGGCTAGGACGGCGCCTTTCTCTTCGAAGCGGAGGGTATGTCCAAGCCTGCAAAGATAAATAACGTATTTTATACGAGCTGTTACCCGCGACTACGCCGCGTGAAATGTTAAAATAAGGATAACTCCTTTCCCTGACATGCGATTTAAATGAAACAAAGGCTATATTCTGCTCCATCCCGAGCTCTATCTTCCTGTGAAAACAGCATTAAAATCCGTTCAGTAACTTAGAAGATGTGTGCGTTCAAACAGACAGACAGACAAAAAAATAAAAAAAAATTTTTTTGCTTTTATTACCTTACTCTAATTGTTCCCTCTCATTCATTTTTGCCAAATATGTCCAATGTACAGACATATCGGGGTCTACTGTTTTATTATATGTATAGATAGATAGTAAAATAATTATTTATTGTAAAAAATGTACTTATTGATGGTGGTGTACAAGTACAAGTTGGATTCTAATTTTGAATTAATATTATACAGAATTGAATTTGAGATTTTATTGAAAGGTAACCCGGTAGGTGGCGCTGCGTAAATTGTGTTAAAGAAACGGGCAAGTACGAGTTGGGACACGCACAATGTAGGGTTTCGTATTTTCTACGCTTTTCTTGCTTGCAGATGCTTGCAATGCCATATTCTATGACATTGTACGTTTTCGTCACATTTATTTCATAACTTCGTCGGCTATTACTCGGTAACTAGTAGAGCATACTTAACCATTATAGTTTTCCTTATATATTCACTATATGGACTACTACCGTGAATTTTTTGGAATCTCTAAACACGGAGGTAGAAGGGGGGGGGGACCACCGTGCAAAACGAAAATTAACACGATAAATGTAAATAAATAAATATATCGGGACAATTCATACATTGAGCTAGCCCCAAAGTAAGTTCGAAACTTGTGTTATGGGATAATAACTCAACGATATTATATTTTATAACAAATACATATATATATAAACATCCAAGACCCGAGGCCAATCAGAAAAAGTTCGTTTTTCATCATGACCTGACCGGGGATCGAACCCGGGACCTCCAGGGTGGCGGTCTGGCGTGGTAACCGTTACGCCACGGAGGTCGTCAATAATTCCGAAACGTATCATTGTATCGAAAAATGATGTTGCCTGCCACATCCTCAATGTTTTAGAGACCAATCTAACGATAACAAACATGGGGTCGACGCTAAAAAAAAATCATTCCCTCTTTACATGTACGTAGGGGAGGCACCCCAAAAAAATATCCCTAAATTTTGTTCAAGCACTTTGTTAGCATTGTTAATATGTGTATATATAGCAAATTACAGCTTTAGGCGCTAGACCGCGGACGGACGGACGGACATGGCGAAACTAGAAGGGTTCCTTGTTAGTTTACTACGGTACCCTAAAAAGTATTATAGTACGCGTTCAGTTTATAAAACAACTAGAGAATCCCGCTTTCCCGTGGGAATTTTGAAAAATCCTTTCTTAGTACACCCATAGACGTGGCAAGGAACCTACATTCCAAATTTGGAATCTCTAGACCAAGCGGTTTGGGCAGTGCGTTGATATATAGTTAAGTCAGTCAGTCAGGACTTTGAATTTTATATATATAGATTGAAAATAGATGAGTTTCGAACGTTTATAATGATTGCGCGAGCCAGCCGCGTTGGCGACCAGTATAGTAAAGCCAGTGATGATAATTACCATTCATCAGTATTGACGTCATCATCATCTTTCGAAGCTTCGCCTTCCGTTTGGGCTTTCTCCTTGATCGTGTGAAGCTTATTCTTGAACTTAGCCAGCAACTCCAATGTGAAGCTTTCTCTATAACAAAATATTAACTTATATTTAAACTATAGGATAGGGCACATCGTAAAGGTATACATAGATCATAGTTCCGTGCTTAGGAGAGCACGTTAAAGCTTTGCGTCCACGGGTCCGCATCGTACGGATTAATCGGATCATAGACTTTTAAAAGGTAGAACACAGCGGATAATCCGCTCCGCATCTTTCGCAGCCCGTCTGGGAAAAGACCTCTATCTTACCTACAAGCCTTGGTCTCGGCAAATACTATAGACGAGTAATACGCACAGCTCTTGAAGTTTCTCATACAATGACTTGGCAACCTCCGTTCACCTCATGCCGCTAGGGGCGCTATAACATTTTGCATACAAAAGTTTTGAAATCGTTCACCTCATGCCGCCCTCATGCCGTAGGGGCGCTAGTGTCGCGTCTTGCCAGAAATCTTCCGAAGCTGTGGGTATTAGTCTTCTATAGTATTTGGTCTCGGTCATGCTGTGTTCCTACTGTGAGTAAGGTCTCCAGAGCTCCACTTTTTACAGGGTCGGCAACGCGCGAGTGATACCCCCGGTATTGCAAGCGTCCATAGGCTACGGGGACTGCTTACCATCAGGCGGGTCTTATGCTTGTTTGCCACCGTAGCTGTATTAAAATATAGTATTATTTATACATATAGAAAACCATACAAGTGCGTCTACTGATCCACATCGTACGTACTTTTTATGTCCCACACATAAAGAACGCATACCCTGTCGAACGATATAAACTTAACTGTAGGTGGATTTAAATAAATAAATGAAATAAATAAAGAAATAAAAATGTATCTATAATTTCTTCCAAAAGAATAACATGTTTCTACAAATTTTTTTTTTTTTTTTACTACTAAGGTGGAAAATAAGCATACGGCCCGCCTGATGGTAAGCATCACCGTAGCCTATAGACGCTTGCAATACCAGGGGTATCACTCACGCGTTGCCAACCCTCCCAACCCCCCCAAGTGGAGCTCTGGAGACCTTACTCACCGTAGGAACTTAACATGGCCGAGACGCTACGATCGCTTGGCCACGGTCTTGTGTAAGGTGGAGGTCCTTCCCCAGACGGGCTGCTCCGATTTGAGCGGATTATCCCGCTGTGCCCAACCTCTCTTAAATACGTCATTGGCATATGGATCGGTAGCCCGTGCCGGATTTACACGACTTTGGCTGTGAAACGATAAACTTTTTGGAAACTGTTTCATTCCTACTCCGTTAAAATTCTTTCTGATAAAATTCGTTGAGTTCCAAGACAGCTGTAGTTTTCTCCCCCGGGACGTCAATAAGCTTCTTTGCTTATTGTCAATCTGAGGTCGCCGTTGTTGATCCTGGCTACACAGGAGACACATCGGTGGGAATGTGTGGTGGGCTTGTCCCGATACTCCAGAAATTGAAACTCTATTTAGAAAAAACATTATTTATTATTTACTATAAAAATATTTCACATGATAATATTTGTGCTAATATCATTACAAACTAATATTAATACATTTTACAACCATTATTTCGTTTAAAAAATTCGTTGGGATTTAAAAAAATACAAAATTTTATTTACTATTAAAATTTAAATAATTTGAGAATATACAGTCACGTCCACAAATATGTAATCAGTGTAATCACTTTAGTACTTTGTCACTATAACATTGTTGACATGTTCACTCAAATGTCATAAGTAATTGAAATGATATACGAAAGTGACAAGATACAAAGTGATTACATATTTATGGAGGTGACTGTACAGCCAGGAGCACGTCGAGCTTTACACTTGTAGTACAATTTTGGCTCTTATGACATAGAACTTAAGTATGGTACAAAGTCCGATATGTAAAGGTCGACCTGCTCTTGACTGTACTATAATATGTTAATTATAAAACTAATTATTTGATAAAATACTTTGGTAAATTATTATAATTACAATTTGGTATCCTACTAATATTATAATGGCAAAAGTTTGTGTATGTTTGTGACTTCTTCACGGTCAAATGGCTGGACCAATTTTTATGAATGGTATGTAGGTAACTGATACCTTCGATTAACACATAGGGTACTTTTTATCCCGAAAAGTACGCGATTCCCGTAGAATTTGGTCAAAAATCTAATATAGATGGCGCTGCTGTGCATAAAATTAAACGCGGGTAACACCGCGGGCAGCAGCTAGTATTATTATAAGGGGTACACTATGTATTTTTATGCCACGGTATATTTTATCGCATCGCAGTCTAGTATCCATAGTACAACAAACAAGCTTTGCTTATTATGAAACTAGATGGCGTTGTGTGATTCGTCCAAGAATATTTAAGGTCTCTGTATACGCAACGGGATAATACCTCGGACGGGACGGCGACGTGACTTTTTGTTCGACACGGCCACGTTCCCTTCCCGTCCGTGTATCCGCGACATATGCATATACACATACATTTTCATGTCCCGTCACGTCCGGGGAAAAAAGACGTTACGTATACAGCGACCTTTAAACGTAAATATTGTCTAAAGATTTAAAAGAACAACAATAAAAACGTACGAAGTTTGACATCGCGTTGGGGGCGCTACTAAAATGTATGAATTTATATTATAAACTTTTCATAATTATTCGCTAATTTAGCTAACAATCATTTAACTTGCTGGCGAATTGTCAAACTTAATGTTCATGTCGTTGCCAATAAAAAAGAGAAGAAGAAGAAATTCAACTAACGTCAGTCAACTAAATCCTCGAAATCATCCGAATCATTAATAATAGCCTCATCCCACGGCCCATATATATTATCCTTGTACTTCTGCCACCTAACGAACATATACGGCAAATACAAAGTCAATATAATAACAACTAATATAAAATAGCAGAATAACGTAACTGATACCGTGTATAACCCATATAACGTTACGAATAACGTTACAAAAAATATCAATTTAAACAAATTTGTATTTAGAAATACTTTGAATAGTTGCGGACTTAATACGAATAGAATAACAGATACTGTTAGTAAGACAAAAGCGTCGAATGGATTTGATAATCTAGACACTAGGCACACAGAGGCGAAAATAGCAGCGTTTATTGATAAAGATTTTGATACCAGCGCTACAGGCACATCATAGTCAAAGAAT
Organism: Endotricha flammealis; assembly: GCA_905163395.2. NCBI lineage: Eukaryota > Metazoa > Arthropoda > Insecta > Lepidoptera > Pyralidae > Endotricha > Endotricha flammealis. The sequence continues at coordinate 5,158,116 of LR990883.1, forward strand.
ATTAAATGTATCAACATCATAATAACAGCCCAGGCGTAAATCGTATCCGTACTCACAGTATCTGTCAGAGTATGTAATATAGGCGACAATAAATAACCAATAACAATATAAATCAGTACAGTTTTTATATAAGAATATATAGCGTTACGTTCCGTTAAAACGTATAGCAGATGACAAATAGCAGTTACTGTAACGAAAACATAAATAACAGTATTAGTGTTAATATAGTTGTTATACATATAAACGTAGACTATAGCGTATAGTACGCAAAGACATAGACGTAGTACAACGCGATATGACCCCTCTATCGCTTGGGATAAAGTAACTTTTTGTATGTAGACGTTTTTACGTAATTGCTCTAAGAACTTCACGTCGGTGTAGTTATCTGGGTATTCGCGGTTCTCATACAAGTTCTTCACCCATGGTTTTTTTCTCGGTTTTCTTGTGAATTTCGTGCGTCGGCTTCTGAAAACACGCCATCTTGCATTAGCTTGGTACTTGATGCACTAAACTTATTTTTTTCTTCACTGCTCTCAGCAATAAGGCCTCCTTTTTGTATTTTTTATTTTATTTTATTCCACAAAGGTGGCAAACAAGCATACGGTCGGCCTGATAGTAAGCCGTCACCGTAGCCTATAGACGCTTGTAATACCGAAAGTATCACTCACGCGCACGCGTTGCCAACCCTGGGACCCCCCAAGTGGACTCTGGAGATCTTACTCACCGTAGGAACACAACATGGCCGAGACCAATGCTATTTGGCTACGATCTTCTGTAAGGTTGAGGTCCTTACCCAGACGGGCTGCTCCGATTTGAGCGGATTATCCGCTATTAAAATTTTAAAATTTTAACAACTTTTGCAATTAACTTAAAAACTTAAATTAATTATGAATTAATTTTATCTTGATTATTTATTTATAAACGTTTGCAGCGTTAATACACATCGCGAGTTAATTAACGAAGTTTTTTTTCTTCTTATACTAGAGGTGGCAAACGAGCAGAGTCACCTACATTAATCGCAGATTTAATCAACTTCTGTCTTCATTTTTTTATGATAATGATGAAGATTTAATATTGTTTCTGACGTATTAATGTTTCAATGTTTACGTTTATTTATCGTTATTGTAACTTATGTCATTACCATTTAAAAAGAGCAAGTGCTAAGTTTCTTGCCGGTTCTTTTTAGCACAAATCTGCCGTCTGAACTGGTGGTAAGGAAAAAAAAATGACGATACGAAAGTGCTTGTAATATGCCTATTTGAATAAAAATATTTTGATTTTGTGATTTTAGTCAGTATTTCAATTTGTATGCAGAGCATGTATTTATTAATTAACGAAAAATGTTTTTTTTTTTCATCTAAGACAATCTATGGTTAATTAGTCGCTGTTAGCACATGAGTAAATAAACTGACGGAACAGAGACTTCACTCCATACAATAGCGCGCGCCGAGGACACGCACACAAGCATGTGTACGTGACGAGCGCTTTGAGGACACGCAATACACGCGCCTCATGCTTGTGTGCGTGTCCTCGGCGCGCGACATTGTATGGAAGTGAAGCCTCTGTCCGTCAGTTTATTTACTCATGTGCTGTTAGTGCGTCGACAGTTTTCGGTAAACAACACGTTTGATTGAATTCGTAGGTGTTCGTGCGTCGTCTACGTATTGTTGACGCACGAACAGCGACCAATTAGGTGGGTCCAGATATGATATTTTGTCCGTACCGTACCTCCGTATCGTAACAAGCGTCGCGATCCAAAAACTCTGGACGCAAAGTAAAAATAGCCCGTACCTCCGTAACGCCTTTGAACGGAGCGAGAAAACCGACTCGCGATTGATCGGAGCGTACCTGTCTCCGTATCGCGATGCCGTACCACCGCACCGTTCCGAACGGGCGTCCAAATTAGCGTTCTGGATCGCGACGCTGATACGGAGGTACGGTACGGGCAAAAGATCATATCTGGACCCACCTTAAGGTATTGTCTATATTTGTTTTATTAATTTATTATATCACAAATAATTTTGTGATAGACTATAGAAACGTGAAACTTATATTTGACATACAGTTTTAAGTTTTTATCGGGTAAGTCCCATTTGTTCTATGGAACATGACGTAATAGAACAATTTTAGAAAATATTGTCCCTATTTGTACTGTAGAACAGTTTGTAATTTTTGTTTCAATTGTTCCATAGAACATACTAAGTGTAGGTATATATACTTTTTGAAATTGATATGTAAACTGGCCACTCGAGAATGATTTGCTACATATATACGTCTTATATATCTCATCATGAAAGAATTTGGAAAAAGAGATTCCCATTTAGTTCTGTGCATTCATAAACAAATACAGGAGCAAAAGCTAGTATGTAGTTCTACAGTACAAATAAATAAATAATAAATAAATATATAGGGACAATTGTTATATGACAAAAAAGGCCGTAACTGGTTTTCTTTCGCCATTTCTTTTACCAGTGGCCATTTTGCTTTTCTTTCCGAAATGGTAGTAGTTTATAGAGAAGATTAATTACATAAATAATGTAATCATTGACGAGTAAAAGTGTCTGTGAGGGAGGACCTACTCGCTGAATAAATATTGAGAATTTAGAATTTTTGTCCTTTAAATTTTTTAACTATTTTTGTTTTAAACAAAACGCGAAAATACAACAATTTTATGGCATGCTTTCGTTAACATTTTCATAAAAAGTAAAAGAAAAACTTAAATAATCTTTATTCAGATGACCATTATCCATTTTGTTAGTAACAATGTGACTTTAAAAACTATGTTAGTACTAGCTGTTACCCGCGGCTTCACCCGGGTAAAAATTAGCCTATGATGGGCTCTGTACCCCTGACAATATGTATACAAATTTTTATAACGATCGGCTGCTTAGTCAAGCCGTGAAGGAATAACAAAGAAATGGTCGCGTACTGCGCGGTTTCAGAGGAGTTTCCTCCCGCGAACGCCGAGTCTGTGGAATGAGATCCCCGCCGAGGTATTTCCTTGACTATAATCAAATACTTTATAAGACTAATACGCACAGCTCTTGACGTTTCTCATACAATGACTTGGCAACCTCTGTTCACCTCATGCCGCTAGGGGCGCTATAACATTTTGCATACAAAACGCACAAAAGTTTTGAAATCGTTCACCTCATGCCGCCCTCGTGCCGTAGGGGCTAGTGTCGCGTCTTGCCCGAATTCTTCCGAAGCTGTGCGTATTAGTCTTCTATAGTATTTGCTATAATTGACTTGGGTTCTTCAAAAGGGACATTAAAAGATTTTTACGTCGGCAACGTGCGAGTGATACCCCCGGTATTGCAAGCGTCCATAGGCTACGGTGACTGCTCACCATTAGACGGGCCGTAAACTTGTTTGCCACCTTAGTGGTATAAAAAAACTGCTCCTGAATGATAGCGTAGGGCTATCTTAGAACTTAAGACTTTCAGAACATCGTTGCCGCTGTAAAACATTCGAAAAAACTATTTTAAAATTGATAAAAAAGACTTACCTAGCGGCACCCTTTTTGGGCATTTTGTCTTTCATCTTCCTATACTTGTCCTGCTCTTCCACATACTGTTTGTACATCTCGTTGTCCTCTTCTAACTTCTTCGGCTCTATCTCCTCTTGTTTCTCCTCTTTTGATGGTTTCATCTCTCTCTTTAGTTGTTTTATTTCATTTCTTATTCTGTCTCTGTGTTAGAAATACAAATGAAAATTGGATTATTTTGATTAGATTATATTGATTGTAATGTTTTTGTATTAAATTGTTAACGGCAATTTTTTATCCTATAGATAGCGCAACTGTCATTCTGAATTATTAATTATTGCCTCATTATCGCATGATGTCTTCACCTATAATTTGTTATTACATTAAGCTGAACAAATCATGTTAATAGACTTTATTTTTAAGTATATGATGTATACTATATTTTTTCTTTATAAATACAAGTTGTAAATGAGAAGAAAAGAGCCTGTGAAGGTCTAATTTCTGAATTTTTCTTTTTATATACCACAAAGGTGATAAACATGCATACGGTCGGCCTGATGGTAAGCCGTCACCGTAGCCTATAGACGCTTGCAATACCGGGGTTATCATTCACGCGTTGCCAACTCTCCCAACCTAAGTGGAGCTCTAGAGACCTTACGCACCATAGAAACACAGCATGGCCGAGACCAATGCTATTTGGCTACGATCTTCTGTAAGGTGGAGGTCCTTCCCCAGATGGGCTGCGAAAGATGCAGAGCGGATTATCCGCTGTGCCCTTCCTTTCTTAAGAAACGTTTTCATTTAATTTCATTTCATTTTAATTATGTTGGTGAAAAATAAATTAATAAAATAGAAATATAGGCCATTCTAAACACAAACATGCAGGTGAAGCAATGACGGGGATAGCCAGAATTTTTTTCTCATAAAAAAATTGTGTGACAAAAAAGAATCGTGTGTTTGTTTTCAATGACATGGGTTTTTTTTTTGCAGCCTGTGAGTAACAAAATTAAGTCAATTTTATCACGTACAATGGTCCAGTACAGGACTAAGTGCGGAAACCACGCCCACTAGAGGGTTATGATGATGATGATGATGAAGTCAATTTTATACGAAACGTTGTTAATCCTTCCATCAAGAAAAATTATTTTGAAGGTTGACGTTGTTGTTTGTTTAAGTGAAATTATATTAAAGGTTGTTCGACGAAATAAGGGAGAACAAAAAGAAATATCACACCTCTCTTTTTTTCTCTCGTCATCTCTCTCTTTCCCCAAATAATACTCTTCCTCTGAACTCTCTGAATCTTCTTTCAACTTCTTCCGACTCCCTTCCTCTGGACTCCTCTCTCTCTTCCGTTCTGGACTATCACGCTTTGTTAGTTTACTTCTTATACTTGACAATGTTGCTGCTGTCTTCTGCAATCTTTCTTCTCTTTCCGCTGGTGTTTCTTCTTTATATTGTTCTTCTTCTAATTCTGTAAATAAAGGTTAGATCAACATATCATATCTTTACTTTTTTTGTTTTAATACCACAAAGTTGGCAAACAAGCATACGGCCCGCGTGATGGTAAGCATCACCGTAGCCTATAGACGCTTGCAATACCGGGGGTATCACTCACGCAATGCCAAACCCCAAAGTGGAGCTCTGGAGACCTTACTCACCGTAGGAACACAACATGGCCGAGACCACTGCTATTTGGCTACGATCTTCTGTAAGGGAGGTCCTTCCCCAGACGGGCTGCTCCGATTTGAGCGGATTATCCACTGTGCCCTACCTCTCTTAATTAGAATAATGGATGTCGCTTCCCCAGTCTGTCTGTCCCTCTCTGTGGAAAAGTACGCAACGGATTTTGATGTGGTTTTTTTAATAGATAGATTGATTCAAAAGGATGGTTTATATGTATGATGACTAGTGAAACGTGCGCAACTTCGTTTGCGTGTATTTAATTATGCACAGCAGCGCCATCTATATCAGACTTTTGATGAAATCCTACGGAAATCGCATACTTTTGGGTATAATAAGTACCCTATGTGTTAATCCAAGGTATCAGCTACCTACATACCAAATATTATAAATATTGACCCAGCCATTTGAGCGTGAAGAAGTAACAAACATACACATAACTTTCGCCTTTATAATATTAGTAGGAAGTAGGATACACAGGTGAAAATAAGATACAAATGTTACAATAAATTGCAAGTAAATTAGAACAAGCTGTAATCAGCCTTATAGGCATACAAATGTGTTGTAAACACATACATACTAACTTCGTAGCGAACCGAATTTCTACTGGGGCATAAAACTCAGATCTGTGGCTACTATTACAGAGTAATATGTTTAACAGAGCCTGCTAACCGTGCATCCGTAGATGTACGGTAAAATGCGGTGATGTGAGTTTGAGTTATCCATAGATTTAGTATATGTATACTAGCGTACCTATAGATCGGCTTTGGTTTGATTAAGGCGAGACCAAAAACAAAATACACTAGTGTGCGTGGAATGTACATGTATGCAAGCAAGATATATAAATTTTGTGGATTTTCCTTTTTGTTTGAGTTACATCCAGGCACTGCACGTCTAATTAACACCAAAACTACACTTAGAAACCATAAATTTTGTAAAAATAAGAGAGGGAACGCACGAGCAATTTTGTTTCCGCAACTATTTTGTCTCTTACATCAAGTCTATGGGTTAGTATGAAAGTGCACGCGCACGTAGCGACGCAACACCACGGACTTTTTTGTCAGCGGGAGCCCGCACGGCGACAAAATAAATTTCCAGGGTTGCCAACTTATAACGTAAAATTTTATAGAAAAAGCAGTGTTGCCACCTTGGTTTTTGAAAATGGGCAGTCAAAGCAAATTTTGCCAAAATAAGGGCTAGAGACGTCTAAAAACATAAATACAAATAAAATGAGCGAAAGCAAGGGTTAAAAATTGTTTATTTAAAACGTACAAAAAGCGCAAAATGTTAGCAACACTGAGAAAAAGTTGTGTTGCTGTCGCTCTCGTGCGCGCACCTTTCAAATTGCGGCAAGGAAACGGCGACATGGACAAATAAATTGCCGGGAGACAAAGTTGCTCCTGCGTTCCCTCTCTAAGTGGAATTTGTTTTTAAGACTGACGTCAGGCCGATACAGTCCGATAGCGTGTATAGGAAAATGGTCTCGCCTATCTCGCTCTAACCAACGTGTATGCTATGATCTATCTCTTTTGCATTGCCAATCTTACGCTAGTATAAATCTATGGAGTTATCTAACTGAGTTACTGTAACACAAGGTATCCTAGCCTAGTACAGGTTCTGATCCCTCACAATGTACTTATAACCTGTTTTTCTTAACTTGACCAATGTAGTAAACAATCTTAGCGTGTCTTTTTATTCAATTATCCATGTGTAAAATACCTAGATAAATCGCCAGAATAAGAGTGTTGTGTTAAATGTCATTTCTAACTATATTATTATTATTTGGGTGTGAATGATAATTTTAATTGCCTATAAGATTGTTTACTACATTGGTCAAGTTAAGAAAAACAGGGTTTAAACCACTGTATTATGCCTATTAATGATCATGTTTATCTTTAAGTATTAAGTATCTATAAACTTACCTGCAGCGGTCTTTTTACTGAGTTTCGGATCCTCCAACAAGTCGTGCGTAGACTTGGGCTTCCCCCTGTACTCCTGTGCTTCACCTTCATCTTCTTCAGCCTCCTCGCCGAACGAGAGCAGTCCGAAATTCCTGTAAATATTATTGAAGTTGAAAAAAACCGTGCGATGTCGGGACAGGATGCTAGTCTATAATTTTATAGAGGTAACGTTTGTGAAGTTGTAGGAGGTAATCTCTAAATTACTCTAAGTTTGCAACGCGTGAGTGATACCCCCGGTATTGCAAGCGTCTTTAATCTGCTTACCATCAGTCGGCCCGTATTTTTTTTTTTTTTTTTTATACCACACAGGTGGCAAACAAGCATACGGTCGGCCTGATGGTAAGCCGTCACCGTAGCCTATAGACGCTTGCAATACCGAGGTATCACTCACGCGTTGCCAACCCTCCCGAACCTCCCCAGTGGAGCTCTGGAGACCCTACTCACCGTAGGAACTATTTGGCTACGATACGATGTAAGGTGGAGGTCCTTCCCCAGACGGGCTGCTCCGATTTGAGCGGATTATCCGCTGTGCCCTACCTCTCTTAAAATCCGTATGCTTGTGTGCCAACTATGTGGCATAAAAAATAAAAAATAAACTAACTTAACCCCCTGTCGTTCTTTCTTCTTCTTCTTGGGCTGTTCTTCCACCTTGCTCTCTCTAACTCGTGGCACTATATCAGTGTACGGGTTGATCAGAATGACAGCTCCTGTCACTTTGTGCGGATGTTCTGGTCTGTCATCCGCGCCTATCAGCCCTTCCGCTAACTTCAACACATTATATATTGTTTCACCTGAAATATTATGATATAAATATATATATTATTCAGACAGCGCCATCTATTTCCAAAGTAAGCTATGCTCAATCTACTTATGTTATGGGTACAAGACAACAGACATATCATTGTTAATATAAACATAACTAGATTCTCCCCGCGGATTCGCTCGCGGTTAATTTTATGACATAGATCTCGTTTGACAACAAAACTACCCATAGCGCGACTTGTGGCGCCATCTGTTGGCCGATAGCCCATCCCATAAAGCGCCCTCTATTCCCATTGGAATGACATACTTTCACGGGATAAAAAGTAGCCTATGTTGGGCTTTGTACCCCTGACAATAGCGTGTATATAAAAAATTTCATAATGATCGGCTGATTAGTCAAGCCGTGAAGGAATAAACAAACAAACAAACTCAATTTCTCATTTATAATATTAGTATGATAGATGATTTATGTCAAGTTGAGCAACAATAATTTTTCTATCTTACTTTATTTATCTTTGAAATTAGATGATTGGTTGGAGTCACAGTGTTGCCATCTATATTCTAATATAGATGGTGACACTGGTAATACTAACCAGTCACTTTCCCAAATATAGTATGCTTGTTCTGTAACTCTGGTGTGGCGGCGAGAGTAAAGAAGAACTGCGATCCATTATCATCCTTCCCCGCGTTCGCCATCGCGACCAGACCACGTCTGTTGAAGCGGAGACGGGAATGAAACTCATCCTGAAAAAATAATACTTTTTAAAATTGCTATGCCTGTCCCACTGTCTCAAAAACTTTGTCAAAAGCGTCCCCTTCCTCCCTCCACAAGTCCCTGTCCAGAGCTCTCAAACACCAGTATCTAGCCGAGGTTTTAACGTCGTCTGATTATATATGTTATTATTTCGTTTGTTCTTTTGTTTGTATGTTTTTTTTGGACGAAACACACAACGCCATCTAGTTCCAAACTAAGCAGAGCTTGTATTATGAATACTAGATTAGAATTATACATAAATACTTTGTTTTTGTAAATAAATACTTATTATACATAGAAAACAACTAGACCATGACACATAGACATGTTGCATATGTGCAGGATTCGAACCAGTAGCCCTTGAGGCAAAGTGGCCCAATGTTATCCACTTGATCACCGGGTCTGTCGACATTAAAAACTGTTATTAATGTGATCTCAGTGTTCTGTTTCATGTGGTTTACTGAATAAATAGTTTTTAATTTTTTCTTTTTTTTACCTTAAATGGTTCTCCATACACAGATTCGCCTCCAGTACCATCACCATTCGGATCACCACCTTGTACTATAAACCCTGGCACCACACGATGGAAGATTGTTCCTGTAATAAAATAAATTTAAAGATTGTTTATGTCACCATCACAACGCAGACCATCTTTTTGGGGTGGTAGAGTATTTATGAAATGGGCTAAAATGACTGGAGAAGTACCATTCTCTCGCCTAGGATCCAAGATCAAGTAATGGAGCTAAGTGGAATGAGGGTCTCTAAATCCAGAAGTCACTTTTCCTACATTTATTGTAGCAGGCAACGCAGAGGTAGCACCTCTGGTGTCACTCACAGACAGTGACAGACATCTACCTACATCAGATCTACCTGCTGCATGTCGGATATAGTTACAGCCACCATAAATATCACAATTTATGATTCACATCCATCCATCAACTATTTGCAACTTTGCGGGAATAGGGTGTAATGAGTCCAAATAGCGACTTGAACACCCGCCTGTGCCCCGCAGGCGTCCCACCCTATAATAATAATAATAAAAAACCCATTAACATTGAACCCCCTAACATTGAAAAAGTTTTTTTTGTATATTTGAAATGATTCAGATGCAACTTAGATACAACATTAGGTTTTCGCAATACATAACTCACCATCATAATACCTTTCCATGCACAGTTGGATAAAGTTCCGACAAGCTTTTGGTGCTTCTTTCGTCCATAATTCAATATCTATATCGCCAGCACTTGTTTTCAGTAAAACCTAAAAAAATCTCTTTTTAAAAATGATCTAAAATTTTACACAATTCACAGTGCAGCGCGACCTGGTCTCATAGAAATCTAGGATTAAATTAGTCCCGTGCCCTCTGGTGGCAAGATAAGGTTATACCCCTTATAGACCCTTGCAATACCAGGGGTATCACTCACGCGTTGCCAACCCTCCCAGCCCCCCCAAGTGGAGCTCTAGAGACCTTACTCACCGTAGGAACACAGCATGGCCGAGACCAATACTATTTGGCTACAATCTTCGGTCAGAAAGTCGCGTTGATGGCTATAGTTTATTATACCTGAACATAATAAAACGTAGTAACAGGCTATCTTTCATCTCTAAAAAACAACTATCTGCGTCATTTTTGAGGTAATAAGTATGCAGTTTAAATGAGCGAAACCTTAGGAAATAGCTAGTGATAAGAAAAAGACTCCTTTTAAATAGAAATCTAGATTACAGAGATAACAATCTTTTATCGTTAAATAGTTAACATTACCTTGCCTAAAGCGGGCGGTTCTTGTATGTAAATATTACTCATATTGTATTTATTTGATGATTTATTAAGTCTAATGTAATATTAATATAATTATCAATACATTTTCACTTTAATAACTTAGTAAAATTACAATCAAATTATTTCAAAAACAATACAAGACGATCCACGCTCCACTTCTTGAAAAATCGTGTCTGACATTGTCAATGTCACTGTCAACAACAAAGTTTAACTTCTTCTATTTTTAATGTGGCAACCACATTTTATCATGTCTCTCCATTCGATTTCTGTTATAACAAAGCATTTTTTACATTTTGAAGCAAAGTAAAAATGATATCGGTGTAAATAAATATACGATAGAGTCTGGCAATCAAATCGTGTTACTCGAAAACAGCGGCAAATTCAAGAAATCTTGAGATGGTAACCCTTTTTTTCAAATGGTTCTAGGAATACGACATACATGTTGAAACCACTTTTGATACTTTTTTTATTTTTATTATCCTGAAATGATGTAAATAAAAATAACTCTAGGGTAGTTAACATAAATCATTTTATTATGGCTTCCGCAGTGAGTGATCAAAAAGCGTATTACAAACTTAGTTTGCTTTACATTTAGTCCGACTTTAATGTTACCATTATCAACTTTCTTTGCTTTATTGCTGGTGATGGTGACATGGTGACACGATTGCCAACTTTATTTCAAAAGTATGATAATTTCTTTGATGGATTTATTCAACAAGTACAATATTTGAATTACCTATGTATATTTTTTTAAAGAAAATAAAACAACTGAATAATTTCAAAATCTCGTTTATATTATTGTTTATATAAACATGTAAACTTAACTTTCAAATAATATTTGATCTTCCTATTTATAAAAGTATTAACAATTTTTAGAATTCATTCACAGCTACCTTAGGTATACAATATTTTATTTAATAAACTAAAGGACCACCGTAGCCAAAGCCAGGGCCGAAACCTGGACCGTATCCTGGACCAAAGCCTGGGCTGAAACTGGGACCAAAACCGGGTCCAAAGGGACCAGGGAAGGGACTCAAACCACCACCAATTCCTGCAAATGCTTCAGCTTCCGCTGACGCACCTCCGTAAAAACCACCTGGCATACCAGGGGCAAATCCAGGACCATAACCTGGTCCAAAACCTGGCGCAAAACCAGGACCAAATGCTGGTCCAAAACCAGGACTAGGCAAAGAGGACTTCGATCCTAGAAGACTTAAAGCTGCAATTTCAATTGGAGACAAACCAGATCCCGTCCCAAATCCTAACCCAGCAGCCAACTCAGCTCCAAGAAAGTTGGAACCAACATTTGGACCAAAGCCAAAGCCACCGTAACCTGGTCCATAACCAGAGCCTACATTTGGACCAAGACCCATACTCAATGCTGCTGCTTCGGCCCCAGCATAACCACCATAACCTGGTCTTGGTCCAAAGCTAGGTCCAATGTTTGAACCAAAGCTTGACGCAGCCACTTCAGCACTGGCCAAACCGCTGAAACTTGGTCCACAACCTGGACCAACAATTGGACCAGCTCCCAAACTTAACGCAGCAGCTTCAGCGCCAGCATAACCTCCAAAATTAGGCGCAAAATTAGGTGCAAAGCTAGAGCCAACATTTGGACCTATACCCGAACTAAAAGCGGCCGCTTCGGCACCAGCAAAACCTGGTCCATATCCTCCTGACAGAGCTTCTGCCGCAGCCAAACTTGCACCGCCATAGCCATTGTTAAAAGACCCGCATCCAAAGCCGACGCCTGCAGCACTGGCCGCTTCAGCTGCAACTAAATTTCCACCACCGTATCCAGGATTGAAAGGTCCGAATCCGAAGCCGGCACCTGCAGCACTGGCTGCTTCCGCTGCAGCTAAATTTCCACCGCCATACCCAGGATTAAATGGTCCGTATCCGAAGCCAGCGCCTGCAGCACTGGCCGCTTCAGCTGCAACTAAATTTCCACTGCCGTATCCAGGATTAAAAGGTCCGAATCCGAAGCCGGCACCTGCAGCACTGGCTGCTTCTGCTGCAGCTAAATTTCCACCGCCATACCCAGGATTAAAAGGTCCGTATCCGAACCCAGCGCCTGCAGCACTGGCCGCTTCTGCTGCAACTAAATTCCCACCTGCTGCACCTTTATTTCCAAAGAAGCGTTCAGAAATATCCACTCCTATTAGTCCTTCCATGCAAGGACATAGTGTGAACACATCCTGAAACAAAATATTCAAATTAGATTTTATGATTACTTTCCTTTGGGTGACTTGACTAAAAGAAAATACGCCTTTTCTGAAGAAATTTTGCTATCATCTTTCTTCGGGGCGTATTGACTCAGAGACGACTGTTTACTCAGTCAAGATAGCATGAACACGTTTGCTTTGAATTACGTACACAAGCTTAACTTGAAGATAGCACAATAGAAATCTTCGTCTGAAGTCTGATTGCCAAAACGAAATAAATAAAAAAATGAAATGGAAAGAACTTCTATCTAATCGCTTTTACAAAAGTAGTGCATTTTAGTGCAACCGGTTCAGCATTAGTTCGCATAGTTTTTATTTAAAATTTGCTTATCTGTATTTAAATCTCGTGGGCATGTGAAATGATACATGATACTGCCTCGAGCCTTGTGTCTGCATCTTATATATCACTACCATACCATGCATGGTACAATAATAATATGTAGGTATACTGCGCCCTACAAATTTCAGCTTTAAAAGTTAGTAGGGTAAAAGCTGGGCATTGACGAGTCAGAAAATCGTAATATTTAGCTTTTAGTGTAAATTACATTTTAAAGTAGGTACAATATTTTTATTACATTTATCAAAATTATAAAAAACAAAATTATTTACTTGAACTAAAAGAGCGCACAGCAAAACGGTCAGGCGAAACATAATGTACCGATAATATGTTCAAAATACATTTCACCTACTTATATATTAACTAAAATAATATTTTGCAATATCAATAATAATAATTTGTAATTTTTTTCAAAATAGAAATATAGGTTACAAATTATTATCAATAATTTCAATAGGTACCTACTTACGACAAGTGAATAAGTTACGTTACCTACGACAAAACAATACTATGCAATTTTTCTTTGATAAAACTCTTGTAATCTATTACAAATCTTTTGCAATCAATTAAAATACTGTTGTTTTGTTATTAATACGTGACTTTTTAATTATTTTTGTTTTATTCGAATAGGTATTTAAAAATGTCAACATGGTATGATTTATCTTACATGTCGTAATTATGCGAATTATGGACGTTAAAATCTGTTATTGTACTTTAGTAACTGGCCTGACAGGTGGTCGAGTAGCTAGCAATGGTCACTTTATCTCGAGGGCCGCGTGTTGGAATCCTGCGCAAGGCAAACAGTTGTGTGCATGAACATGTCTGTTAATATTGGTCTGGATGTTTTCTATGTATAATATGTATTTGTACCTACAAAAAAAAGTATTTATATGTATTTATCAGCTATCTAGTACCCATAGTACAAGCTTAGTTGCTTAGCTTGGGACTAGATGGCGTTGTTTGATTCGTCCAAGAATATTTTATTATTTATTTATATAAATAAGCAGTCCCGACTGTGCATGCATGCAAGGAATCACCCATTCATTTTTTTGACAGTCGGGTGGTGCATTGGTGATCCTACTTTCCGTACCAAAGGACGCCAGTTCGATTCCCGCTCGGGGCAAACATTTGTGTGATGGCATTTTGTATTTGTTGTCGAGTCTATACAAATTTTAAAGAGAAAAGATTAGTATTTTTGTTAGTAACGAATAAACTTTGATGTAGTCGCCTCGAGGATAGCAGGACCATCTTTAGGATGATTTTTGTTTGCAACATCCAACATCCTAGTGGACACATGTGGCTCTAATAAACAAAAATCCTGTTTGGTATCAATGAAAAGGACGGAGCTCACAAAAAATCCGCTTACAAGATGTGCAAGCGATATTTTTTCTAAAATGGTCCTCCTATCTTCGAGGCCATCGTACTTATATCAATTTATCTGGAATCGTGAGACACAGCAGTTTGAGCTAAATCAATTTAAACTTTTTTGACTGTCCACTGCTATTTTCAATTAGGAGACCAACTATTGCCATACCATCACCCTATTGTCATTATATTTAGTGCCAAATTTGGTATTCTGCTAAAAGTTAACTAGTATCTTAATGTATTGACTATAGAGTGTCAGTGGAATATGAACGGAATGGTCGACAGTAAAATCTACCATGAACTACTTCAGTTAAATTGCTTTTATGTGAAGAATACTTCCTACCGAAAAGATATATAGTAGTTCGATAGTGTGTCAATGAAATGGCCTCGGATTTAAACAAATAAGAGAATACCAAATGTCAGAAACTATTACTTTGGGACCAATCGGCGCTGTGTGAATTGCGTAGAATTTATTTACAAGGCGAACAGTGATCATATCTAATTCATACCAATAGGTACCTACACTAGGTATTATTTATTCTGTCTGTGCATTGGCACAGACAGAATAAAGGCAGATGGTAGATTGTATGATGGTAGATTGGTATTGACCAAAGGCAGATTGCAGGGTTATTTTTTAATTTTGACATTAAGAATTCATTTTGTTTACTTTTTGGCGAAATAAAAGAGATATTTATTACTAAAATAATAAATTTATTTATTACCAAAATTATAGATGACATACATGGGTCTCTCAGACCAAATAGCATTATTATAATAAAAATTATTAATTTATTAACAAAATTGTAAACGACAATACACGGTCTATCAGACCAATGTTTAAAATGTTCCGTGAGAACTTGCAGGGGTAAAAGTGACCTTAGTCTCAAATTATCTCTTTTTCTTTATTATACAACAATAGAGAAAAATTTGTAATAAAAATGTTCTATGTAGGTACAGTCAGATATTAAAAGATGTGAACAGGGAAAGAGAGGTAGGGCACAGAAGATAATCCGCTCAAATCGGAGCAGCCCGTCTGGGGAAGGACCTCCACCTTACAGAAGATCGTTGCCAAATAGCATTGGTCTCGGCCCTCGGCCATGTTGTGTTCCTACGGTGAGTAAGGTCTCCAGAGCTCCACTTGAGGAAGTTGGGAGGGTTGGCGCCGTTGGCGGCTAACGCGTGGGTGATACCCCTGGCATTGCAAGCGTCTATCTATAGGCTACGGTGAATGCTTTCCATCAGGTGGGTCTTTTGCTTGTTTGCCACGTTTGTGGTAAAAAAACGTATGATTCAAGTTTTTTAAATATTGCGTAAAGGGATTTATGCGAATTTTTATTTATCAATAATATTCATATCTGTACTACTATTACATACATACATCCATACTACCATAATTGTATTATGAAATTGAAACAAAGTTTTTTATCGATGCATAGACAGAGTGCTTAGTACGAGTTTTTTTGTTTACATTCGATCATGTCGACGTAAACAAACCGACCAAATAGAGAAGAACTCTTATGTTGCGAATTTATAAGACGCGTGCTACATATCAAAATTATGCGGCATACTTGCTCACGTTTCGAAGTGAGTACCCCGGCTAATTTGGATATGTAACATGCGTCTGATAAATTCACAATATAATACAGTTTTACATTTTGGTCGGCTTGTAAACGTTATCACGTACGAATGTGACCAAAAAACTCGTACTAAGCACTCTGGTGACTTTTCAAGAGGTTGCCATTTTTTGAGGAGGAACTAAGAATCAGGAGCTTACTAGATTGGCGTAAAGAGCATTTTTTTAAATATATTATATTGCGTATTAGTAGTGCAAGCCTGGCTTTTCGGCTTTATTGGAAGGACCGCCACGGTTTTCAAGAATGTTTTTCAAAAAATAGGTACTACGAAAAACTATAATTAAGTAGTCATATTTTTATATTGGTCTTTACAGCTTATTTTTAAAAATTCATAAAGATTTAATAATAGGGTACCAAAAAAATAAAAACGACAATTTTAACAATAAAAATAACAATTTATTAAAATTATAAACCACAGTTGCATATGTCTATCAGACCGTTACCAGTGTCAATATATGCAGTACCCTGTGACTGGACACTACCATCGACTCCTATGTACCCATAAACAGGGAAAGTGCCACTAATTTTGATAGCACCAGTAACAGGCAAGTCCCCTTCCAATGAAATATCACCAAATTGAAGTGTTGGCACTATTTCTGTCACTAACGGTGCACTTTGAGCGTTTAGTGACCAATTTGGGTTGAAACTTGGAGACACAGCTGAAGTAACACTGCCTGATAGAAGGGTACTACCGCTGTTCAAACTGGTACCCAGATTACCTAAATTTATATTGCTCAGTCCAGCATTTAGTCCAGCGTTTAGTCCAGAATTGAGAAGGCCTAGGTTGTTTTGGAAACCGTTAAGTGGTATTGAGAATGCATCCTGTAAAAAAGGTAAATAAATATATAGAGACAATTCATACAGATTGAGCTAGCCCCAAAGTAAGTTCAAAAACTTGTGTTATGGGATACTAACTCAACGATATTATATTTTATAACAAATACATATATAGATAAACATCCAAGACCCGCGGCCAACCAGAAAAAGTTCGTTTTTCATCATGACCCGACCGGGGATCGAACCCGGGACCTCCTGGGTGGCGGTCTGGCGTGGTAACCATTACGCCACGAAGGTCGTCAATACATTACTTGTAATAAATTTAGCCTACAACTATTTATATCAATTTGCCACCATCTATTTGATCTCGAATTTAACAATGCTAGAGAAACAAAACTTGGTTCTGTTCATGTTATGGATAATTCGCAGATAACGACTTAACAAGTACTTAACTCAAATAAGCATTTTTATCGCTTTAAATATAATGACACATAGAAAATACACTGGCATTTTGTGAACGAAAGTAACCTCATTGATACCAATACTCACTTCAATCAAAAGACACGATAAGCACAAAAGAATAAATCCAAGATACGCCATTTTCAAGTATTCCTTCAAGAATGAATCATTTTCTTCATGAAAATTCTTTTATACAAAATATTGTTGCATTTATTAAAATTACACATTCGTTTTACAAAATTTTATAATTACGTGATAGGTATAATTATTACAACTTTTTTATTGATAATAAGTTACATCGTTTTAGATTACAATGTTGTAACTGTTTTTCCAAGTAACAATTTACAATAGTCTGTATATTTTATTTGCTTCTCTGACTTCAACTAATACACTACCTTGAAACCACTTGAGCTGCATTCTGGGTGGTACGATTCGGTCCGCGCGGGAAAAACGCACAAAAATTCTATCAATGATTGAGATGCAATTTGTAAAAAACCCGAAAAATTTTGAGTTTCCCGCGCGGGCCGAAACTTACCACCTTAAATTGTAATGTAATAGAAAAGTGGTAAAATCTTGTTACTCTTTCAAGCAAACAGCTTGACAAATGTTCTTGGAATTTAGTACACAGTCTAGAGCTATCTTTAAATAAAATCTGTTTTTCGTTGTACCAATAATGAAATACAATGGTTTTATCTCATTAGTCTCAAATACGGACGCCGAATGAGCGATTTCATGAAAGTTTAGGATGTCTTTTTTTAAAGCCATCGCCATACACGTCACAGGCACGGATGGCCAAAAGCATCCATTTACTTTTTAAAAGCTTTTATTTAACTTGACCTGTATGTATGTAAGGGTGGAATCTTGGAACGAAAATTTAAACCACTTCCCGAAGACCGATTGAGCTGAAATTTTGCTTAAAACTGTAGATCAGATGACAATACAATATTATGATAACAAAATTACGATACAGCCGTTTGTGTTCCGTTTTTCGTACAAAACCGTTCCGACCAAAAACCTATAGGGTACTTCCGGTTGTCCTAGAATCATGAAATTTGGCAAGAAGCAAGATGATGTAGCACAAGTACAGGAATAAATCTGAAAATCGTAAATTTGTAGTTACTTCTTCTTCTTTAAGCAACCAATATAATGTGACCCTACCCTTGGTACATTTTACATTGGTACATGGCTCTTTTTATACCGGTTTTGAATTAAAATGTATTTTATCTATTACTAGCTTTTCCTCGCGGCTTCGCTCGCGTTAATTTTATGACATAGATCTCGTTTGACAACAAAACAACCCATAGCGCGACTTGTGGCGCCATCTGTTGGCCGATAGCATCCCAAACAGCGCCCTCTATAGTAGAAAAAATATTTTCCCTTTGGATTGACATACTTTCACGGGTAAAGAGGTAGTGTGTACCCCTGATAATATATATACAAATTTTCATAATGATCAACTGATTGGTCAAGCCGTGAAGGAATAACAAACAAACTCACTTTCTCATTTATAATATTAGTATGATAGTATGACTAGTATGATTATGGGAAGGAACCCTCATGCGCGAGTTCTACTTGCCCTTGGTCGGTATTTTATTTTTGATGGGTACATAAACTCGTTTAGTTTGTCGCAGGGTGACTGTAGTAAAATAAGGAAATTATATAGGTATTCAAATTGCTGGTGCTAGTTTTAACAAATAAATTCATTAGACTAGTACCGCCTCTCGACAATAGTTGGCACTGCGAAACCTGTCCAGTGATAACTAAAAAGTAAAAAATAAATTAAAAGTAAAAAAATATATTTAAAAACAAGCTTTTATTTAATTGCGCTAAAAAGAATAAAATAAACTTTTCTTTTAAAACTTTAACTATGAACATATAACGTCATTACACAATTTATATGACATAAAAGCTTGTCGCGAGATTTACCTGTAGAAAACATAATTATCGAACTAACATTTACTCGTACTACGAGTAAATGTTTGTAATTAAATCTCGCGACAAGCTTTTAAGTCATATAAATTGTGTAATGACGTTATATGTTGATAGTTAAAGTTTTAAAAGAAAAGTTTATTTTATTCTTTTTAGCGCAATTAAATAAAAGCTTGTTTTTAAATATATTTTTTTACTTTTAATTTATTCTTTTTTATTTACTCATAGGTTTTCCACACTCATAATTATCATCATCCAGGGCCCAATGCCTGTAAAATGTTATTTTCAGCGTGATTAGGATTCCCAGAGGTTTTTAAAGTTATTAATAATTTAGTTTTATTGATGACTTGGACGGTCGGTCTCTCAGACCAAAGACACATTATATTATTATGTAATAAATTAGTCATTTCAGACATCGTCAGATGAGATAAATTGTCGTAAATTATAATATACCTATAATGTTTATTCAGAGGTCTTTAAAAAAATTTTTTTTATTGTGATACGGCTTGTGACGTCAGACTTTTATATCTACCACTTTGTAGTATTAATTGGCACTGATTTATAGAGGCAGTTGTAAATAGCAGTTTTGGTAAGTTAAAAATTATAAATGGCACATTTAATAACTAGTTCAGCAGTTAAAACTATATATTAAATAACTGCTTTGTTTTTGAACTGATCATAATAACATCTCGAATATTTAAATAACAGCTCAAAAAATTAGTTCCCGTATTAATTGTCTCGGCGCTAGACTGCGGACAGACGAACAGACGACCCGCCCCGGCCAGACGGTCAGGCGGACATGGTGAAGCTATAAGTGTTCCTAGTTTACTATGGAACCCTAAAACTGGGTTTCTTTTGCCATATTTCTTAGCGGTCATCATGCTTTGTTTCTGTGATAACTAGTCGTTATTAGAGTAGCCTTTTTATCTAATCTCGACAACATAATGAATAACACCGAAACCATATGTAAAATATGACAAGAGAACGTGTCTTTTACAGGCACGGCCTGCTCTCAGAATATTTCGTTTTCATTCATTTTAGGTAACGATGTGGTTTACGATGCATTCTGTAGTATCTATACAGGTTTTTAGTTCGAACGGGCCAAATTGAACGGGCCATGGGCCGTTCGACCGTATAGTCAAAATCGTCTTGCGTCCCAACGGGCCACTGATTAAATTTGTAAACAAATTGAATGTAATAAAAAAATTAAGTACATGCAGGTAGAAAAGTAAAAATGGGAAAATATTATTTGAGATGATAATTCATCTCTTAAAAAAAAGACAAGCTACTAACTTATTAATAAAAAAAATTATCGGATTCGATTCCCGCTCGGGGCAAACACTAACATGATAGCATTGGTACTTATTCTCCAGTCTGTGTGTTTTTTATGTATTATTATAAGTATACTAGTGAAACCCGCGCAACTTCGTTTGCGTGTATTTATTTATGCACAGCAGCGTCATCTATATCAGAGTTTTGATCAAATCCTACGGGAATCGCGTACTTTTCGGGATAAAAAGTACCCTATCTGTTAATCCAAGGTATCAGCCACCTACATACCAAAAAACATAAAAATTGGGCCAGCCATTTGAGTGTGAAGAGCATAACAACAAGCAACAACAAGCAATAACAAGCATACACACAACTTTCGCCTTTATAATATTAGTAGGTCTAGCGAAACCCGCGCAACTTCGTTTGCGTGTATCCCGCTTTCCCGTGGGAATTTTTAATTTTTTCTCTCCGTAAGAACCATCCTCGTACTTCAATGAATATTCTAAAAATAATTAGCAAAATCGGTTCAGCTGTCCTCGAGATTTGCGCTTAGCAACACATTCTGCGGTTCATTTTTATATTATAGAAGACTAGCTTTTCATCTTTATTATTGGTTATTGCATCTTGTTGACCCTGCCCACTCCATTCAGAAATTCATTACCCTAAGGTTGCCTTGAAAAGATTGCTTTTAGCAATAAGGCCGCCTTGTTGCACATATACTAGTCTATAAGCTTTCCGTATGTTGTATTATTTAAAGATGTATTGTATATTGCAAATAAAGTATATTCTCTCTCTCTCTCTTTTCCCCGCGGCTTCACTCGCGTTAATTTTATGACATAGACCTCATTCGACAACAAAACGACCCATAGCGTGACTTGTGGCGCCATCTGTTGGCCGATAGCATTCCATACAGCGCCCTCTATAATAGAAAAAATATTTTCCCATTGAAATGACGTACTTTCACGGGATAAAAAGTAGCCTATGTTGGGCTCTGTACCCCTGACAATATGTATACAAATTTTCATAATGATCGGCAGATTAGTCAAGCCGTGAAGGAATAACAAACAAACAAACTCACTTTCACATTTATAATATTAGTAAGGAAGTAAGGAAGTAAGGATAAGGATAGTGGATAGGTAAAAGTAATAAAATTAACTTATTTTGGTATGAAATATTTTTATTTTGATAATATTATTATAGACTATTACAAATAATACAAGTTTTAATGTCATGTAGGATAAGAAAAGTAACAATCAAAATATTAATTTTGGAGTAAGTATGTCTATTAGTAAATCAGTACCAACCCATAATAAAATACTTAAATATTTTTATAAACATCTGTTATAATAAATATACAACAAAATATACATACAAATAATAATAATTTTGAATTCAGTTAGAACAAACATGTTTTTAGATAATTATAAAATGTGTCTATATTTTTTGGAAAACTTAATTTTGGATAAATAACATAATAATTTAAAATTAAATAAATAGATATGTAAAAAAAATAACTTTCTGGCCATTTAGGCGTTTTTGAAGGGTTATAAAAATACTGACGAATTTTGTTGTTGTGTAATAAAAATATTGATTAATTTTGAATGTCCATGGTTTGACAGACCCTACGTACAATTCAAGGGGTTGGAATAGGCTAGTTGGCGTAAAAAATGTAATGAGTCCGTCTTTTAGATTATTCAAAAATAAGGGCAACTAATTTTTTCATTTGTAAATTAGACCAAAAATGTGACGTCACGCCGTGTGGCATTTTTTCGTACGGGTTGACGTCAAAGGCCGTCCTAAATTTTTATGCCTTGTATCTTTGTTATTTTTTGTTTAATCGAAAAAAGAAAAAATACGTGTCCAATATTTTTTTATAATCTAAAATACGGACTAAATATAACGTAATTATTTTGACCCTGCAAACAACCCTATTATTAGTACCGAAAAAGCCTTTATTTATTTTTTAGACGACATAATTTCAAACTCGGAAAATGGATAGTAGTGTAAATATAACTTTTATAATTATTAAGTTTTATATATTTTTTTAATTGATCAAACTAAAAAACGAAAAATATTTGTCTGTTTTTTACTAATTTTATAAGATTTTAGAATCAACGAAAACTCAACCAAAAACATGCAAAAGTAATATCAAAAAAAATTACATCAAAAATCAACTTTAAAATTTATAGTTATATATATTTTACAGTAATAATTTCCAGAATATATTTTCTTTTTATTTTATTATGTAAGAGGTTGGTAAACAAGCGGTTCACCTGATTAAGTGAACGCCTGTGTAATTGTGAAGAAATTTAAAGTAGAAGAGGACCGTATCCGTATGAACCGCAACCGCATCCCGAAGCCACAGGGAGGGAGACAACACCTGGGTAAGAGACGGGAAGAGTCTCGGCGAGCAAGCTGCTTACTGTCAAAAGGGACAGAGTATCAGCCAAGTTGTTAGCGATATTTGGTACTACCACTGGTGAGGACAGAACTGGAGCAGAGAGCACTGGGGAGACTACAGTGGATGAGCACCCGCATGGTGATGGGAGCAGAGGGGATGAGCAACCGCATGATGGGAGCACAGGGGATGAGCAACCGCATGGGGACGGTAGGACTGCTGGACCTACGATCGGTGCGACCATTTTCGTTGTGCGAAGGACTTGAGAGTTGGCGCTCTGAAAAATAAATGTAAAAATACTGAAAAATAAATACAAATTTGTGTCAATGACACTTGTCTCATTCCTAGTCACATTTGAAACTGATTATAGAACAAACATAAATACGCAATAACAAAATCAACTATAATATGGGGTTCTTCAAAAGGGGCATTAAAAGATTTTTACAGGATTGGCAACGCGCGAATGACTCTCCCGGTCGGTGTTGCAAGCGTCCATAGGCTTACCATCAGGCGGGCTATATGCTTGTTTGTCACCTTAGTATTATAAACAAAAATAAAAATAAAATTTACCTGGAAGATGACCGCCAAAGCGACAAGACCGATGAAAGCGAAGGATTTCATTTTTTTTTCCTATTAGTGGACTTATTGACTGAGCACAATATGTGGACTGTATATTTTTAGAATAAACTTTTAGCTATATATAGGTTAATATGTCACAATAAATGTGTCATATTATACGTGTTTACTGTAAATTACCTACTTTAGTTACGATAATTAATTATAATTCTTATTGTAACGGAAAAAAAATATATTTTAAAAACAAATGGAAATAAGTTTACGAAATATTTTTGATATTTTTTTTTTTGTAACAAAAACTTACAGTTAAGGCACGTGTTATTGTTATGTACACACGATGTTTTACTTTAGGATAGGTACCTACATAATTTATTTCTTTAAATAATTTACAGTGAGCACAAAGAAATTTAAAAATTGATCACTCAATAGGTCTGATGTTAACTCTTTCATATAACGACAGCGGCAGATTTAACGTGTCATTAATTTTAAAATCTATTCGTACATCTCTCCCAAGCGCTGTTACAACAGAACTTACAAAATAGAATAACGTAAAAAATGCCCTATTCGATCTGTCCTAGACGAATGAGGGTAATAATTCAGTATTTTTTTAAATAAATAAAATCATGTATTTTGCAAATACGTATGTAGTTTTACAGGAAATTTATTTGCACGTCAATTTTTTTTATCCATACAGTATCTGTAGCAAAAGAAAATAAGTAGGTACCTACATAAGTAACACTGCTACACTTTAGTACGACAGATTTACGAAAATAAAATAGGTAATCATATCACAAATTATTATTTGGGTCTGACCATAAACTTATTAACTCTAGTATCTATCTACGGGTCGGACAAAATAAGGATATCTTATTTAATTACCATTGAACTACCAAGAGGTTAAAAGTAGAATTTTGAGCAGATGCCTATTTTGATGTGTTTTATTTAGGTACATTTTGTTTTTATTAATAAGTTAGTTGTTTTCCTGCCTCTAAGTTAGTAAGAAAATAAAATAAAATAAACAATTTCCTTTATAAAATTAACCAGCAGGGCAGGTGCCATCAGATGCCAACAGGCCATCCCACAAAATATCGCTAGTACGAACTGGTTGCTGTGATGGTTCAAAGAAGGTGAAAACCAGTGAAAACCAAACAAACTTTAATTTCATTGAACATATGAAGCAGGTAGGAGAAAAAAAAATTTCATTGAACGTAAAGAAGCAGGTAGGAGAAAGAGGCAAAAATTTATTTACTTTTCATCGAATAAAATTCCACAGGTAAGAAATTAAATTACTACGTTAATCGATTTTTTGAAATCGATTTATGTAATAGTGATGGCGGTTTGATAAACAGTTACATAAAATTATATTATAAAGTTGCGATTGTAAATTATTGTTTTTAGTTATACATATAAAATCAGAGGTGTCTGTATTAGTGATAATGAAAAGAGCCATTTTAACATTTATATTTTGCACAATATTAAATGTAAGTACGCTAATGTTTTGATACTTTATGATATTATTAAGATAATTAATACTCTCAGTAAATTAAAGGCTTAGTAATAAGTTGTATGAGATCGATAAATCATTTTAAAAAAAAAGATACTTATCTATATTTTTGTCGTTAATAATTTCAAATGCAGCCAAAAGGGGAGCATTGTTTATAACAAATTTACTGATCTGAGTGCTTAGTACGAGTATTTTGATCACATTCGAACGTGTTAACTTTTACAAGCCGGCTGAATTGAAGAAAAAGTTTCATATTGTCAATTTACTAGACGCGTGTTACATATCCAAATTAGCCGGGTTACTGACTTCAAAATGTGAGCAAGTAAGACACATAATTTTGATATGTAACACGTATCTTATAAATTCGCAACATGAGAATTCTTCTCTATTCGGTCGGTTTATTTACGTTGACATGATCGAATGTGACCAAAAAACTCGTACTAAGCACTCTGGAGGCATGGCAGTGCTAGAGTCGAGCACAGGGTGTACTCATACCATCCTTTTCTGGAAGCGTTTCGGGCCGTTTTCAAACCCTTGTAATTTTGTTGTGGACCAAGCTAGGAGTTTAAATTTGATTGATGAGGAAATAATCTTTACTTTAACGTTTTTATTTATTTCAGACTGTAATAGCTCCGTCGCCGTTTATCGGACCAAAGTCAGGCCTTCCAAATGTCAAAACAGATTTATCTCGCCAACCCAAATTACCCAAACATGACTTTTCCAAATTTAGAGAAACCAAAAAATTTGTAAAAGATTCTCCTTTAGTAAATATATTGAAAGGCACAGCGTTTAAAAATATGAATGATACAAAGGCCGAAATTAAAAAAGTAGAAAACAAAACAATAGACAACAAAAATATAACAAATACAACAAAAATGTATTCTAACGTATCAAATTCAGATATCAACGAGAACCAAAATATAACAGAAGTAAAAAATACTTTCAATGACAGTGATATAAAAAAGTTTTCATTGAAAGAAGAAAAAGAAAAATATGACACAAAAATTAAAAACAAAGTAAGCAACGATCAGTTCAAACCTATAGAATTCCCTCCATCTATGATACCTATATTCAGGCCTAACACAAATATAAGAAATCCGGTTAAGGAGGATATTTCTAATTTAATCCGGTCAGATACAACACAAGGAAGTCATACATCGAATTCCAAGGATTCTTCATCCAATAGTATTCCTAAAACACCAACGGTGGCAGCTCAAAATAATACTGAAATCGAAGGACCAGTTAGCCCTTTACCAGCATCAGAAAATAACGAAATCAAAAATGTTAATCCTTTGTCTAATATAAAACAATTCAATATACCTTGTCACAAGGCGTCTGATGTTCTAGAAGACTTACCAATACAGCCAGAATTTGGTGGACATCCAATTATAGATTCCAAATCTAAGGATGGAAGTCTGAATTTGAAAGAGAAACAGGATGCAAAGTTAGATACAGATGAGTCAGTAGCTATAATTTTCAAACCAAAAAACATTTCATTGTTTAACGTGTATGGTGATTTGTTGAAGAAAATAACATTAACTGTATTAGTTCCTTATCATATATCAAAATTAGATACTTAAAGGTAAGAGAAACAATAGAATCAACAATGTAAATATATTAATTTATTAATTAGCTAATAAATTACTGTTAATTTTGTTTATGTTATTTACGTATTTAGCTCTTACTTATTTTCATCCATTAATTAAATCACATCTATTATAGGCATCAACAGTGTGACAAGGAGGAGGGATGGGTCCCTAGTGTTGTGATTGTGATGTCATACAAAATATCTATAAAATCTTAAGTTTTTGAAAATTTCTACCTAAATGTGTGACATCACATCATCTGGGTAGCCAAATATAACTATTTGAGATCAGGGCTTAAAATCATGAAATTCATGTAACGTAATTAATAGATGAGCCTTTTTTATCGCTAGATTTCCCCCCAGGCTTACAAGACCTGGGCTTGGGGCTTGTGGATTTTCTGAAACATTAGTGACAATTTCGTATGATCAATTTAGTGACTTAAAATATCGTTCAGTTTTTTTGTGCCTAACTATTTTGGAAATTCCGATGTATATTCATAGTTATTCTCAATATTTTATTACTACTCTAAAATATGTTAATGACAATGTTAATTAGTAAATTAATCTGTGATTTCCTACTCTTGACTTCATACAATTAATATCTTTTTAAGAGGTAGGGCATAGCGGATAATTCGCTCAAATCGGAGCATCTCGTCTGGGGAAGGAGCTCCACCTTACAGAAGATCGTAGCCAAATAGCATTGGTTTCAGCCATGTTGTGTTCCTACGGTGAGTAAGATCTCCAGAGCTCCATTTACGGCAGCGCGTGAGTGATACCCCCGGTATTGCAAGCGTCTATAGGCTAAGGTGACGGCTTACCATCAGGCCGACCGTATGCTTGTCTGTCACCTGTGTGGTATAAAATTTTTAAAAAGAAACATATCATTATTATGAACCCATAGTCATCCTACTGCAGCGATCACGGGTCTCCCTTCAATCGAAGGAGATTAGAGCGTACTCTGCCACGCTGCTCCAATGCGTATTGGCACTATTGGCTGAGGCCAGTGTTTTCAAGCCGCCTGAAGGCCGCCGACTCGCCTTAACGACGATGATAAGATCATCCATCAACAACAGCTGAGACCGACGGCTTACGAACCCCTACGAAGCACGGAACAATGAAGATGAAAAAAGTATTTTCTTTACTAGCTACATCATAAATATTTACGACTCAAATTAGTCAGTTTTTTACACATTGATAAGGGCGTAGCCTTTTTCATTTTTCGCCTGCTCCTCCTTTCAATCTCGTAAATTGAAATCGTCCAAATGCTTAAAAACATCTTAATTTGCCTTAAATAACTATTTATACTATTGGCAATAAGCAATTTCAAAACGTTATAAGCAATTTCAGAATATATAAAAGTTGAATTTATATGGCAAAGAAGAACAAAATAAGAATGGCATTGTTAGAGGGTAAACAACGTGACGTCACGGGTTCGTTACTGCGCAGATGCGAGCTGTGTGTTAACACAGGGGTTGAAAGGTATTCCCTCATATTATAACCTTTTTCTACTACAAAGGAGGTAAACAAGCATATTTTTTAACAATTGTGTCGTTATATTATTTATGCTTACCAGATCTATAAAACACCATTTTTAAGCAACGTTAAGACCTACAAGATTAGTTTACCTTATATTGACACTGCTCTATCTTTTGTATAGTCATATTTTAACAGTGATCACAGATAACATGACAGTCCCGGTGGTCGAGTGGCGAATGGTAATACTGTTATAAAGCTATTTCATAGCGCCATTTTATATAACAAAGTTATGTTGTAGTTTAGAGGGAATTAATTTAGATGTCGCCTATATCTTTGAGGTGTAGTACACATAGTCGATAAAACGGTAACAAAGAAAATATCTGATATATAAATAAATATATAGGGACAAATCACACAGATTGAGCTAGCCCCAAAGTAAGTTCGAAACTTGTGTTATGGAATACTAACTCAACGATACCTACTATATTTTATAACAAATACATATATAGATAAACATCCAAGACCCGAGGCTAATCAGAAAAAGTTCGTTTTTCATCATGACCCGACCGGGATTCGAACCCGGGACCTCCTGGGTGGTAGTCCGACGTGGTAATCATTACGCCACGGAGGTCGTAAAATATAAAACGATACATACTCTGATTGGACGTGAGTGGACGCCGCGCCGCGGCCAATCAGAGGGCGTATTGCTGATCGCCACCGCGGACACGACACGAGCTAAACGCGTTGGTTTGGCCGAGGCTTAAACCGAATTTTCCCGATTCGAAAACCCGACGAAATTAAGTTAAACTACTTAGCCACTGGCTAGGATTCATAACTGTCAACGTCCAATGCGAGTCTCATTCCTGCATATATGACAGGAGAAAATGTG
The DNA here is from genome assembly GCA_905163395.2 of Endotricha flammealis. Lineage (NCBI taxonomy): Eukaryota > Metazoa > Arthropoda > Insecta > Lepidoptera > Pyralidae > Endotricha > Endotricha flammealis. Next base: position 5,186,966 of record LR990883.1, read on the forward strand.
TATCATTAAGTATGTTGCCGTTTGTACCTATCATAAAACTGTCCCCCCCCCCCCTGCCTCAGACTAAGAGGGAAACGCATGACAGTTGATTTTGACGTTGACGTTTGAGATTGGTCGGAGCTGAAGAAAGACAATTCCGAAGAAAAACAAACAAGAACACGCGAGATCGTTTGTTTACTCAATCAATTGCTATATAGTGGATTTACCGAAGAAAAGCATTGAACATGGAGAACGGAGACAGAACGACGCCAACGATGAACCCACCGTTATATATTTATCAGCAATCTTAGTTGCTTATTTTGGGACTAGATGACGTTGTGTGATTCGTCCAAGATATTTATTATTTATTTATTTATTAACAATATATTTATTTAACAATATATTTGGCAAATGTTATTACTTAAACTTAAGACCAGAGGATCTTATAGTAATATTTACTCTCTTATTCTGACGTACTTTGAAAATGGTATATCTAAATTAAAACTCGGACACTATGCTGCGTCAAAGGTGCTCACATTAGGCTACCCACAAGGCTCAGTATTGGGGCCCTACCTAAGGAATATCGGCTTTGACAACTTTTTCAGCCTCCCCTTACCGGATGGATGCTCCGACGGGTTATGCTGATGATGGTCTTTTTTTTAATTAATGCTTTCGAAAAAGTAGCTGAAACGAGCCTTGACATTATCTCCGAATGAGGAAATCGTAACCGTCTAGAATTTGCACCTCTTAAAACATATCAACTTATGCATAAGGTGATCCGTTTCGATCCGCGCGGGAAATTCAAAGTTTTTGGGGTTTTTTACAAATTGCATTTCAATCATTGATAGAATTTTTGTGAAAATTGATTTGACGACAACAAATACAAAATATCTACTGAATAATTATCATTTAAATTATAAATATTGGCTCTCCTCATTATGAAAGTGCATAATGCACGTTTATAGGGAAAAAGATGCTTCGTGGATATGTAATCGATAAGTGGAAACGAAGCCGTTGTTGATTCTGGCTACAAAGGAGACACAGTGGAGGGACTGTGTGGTGGGCTTGTCCCGATTATTAACAATAAGCATTGAAGCTCTTGATGTTCATGGGGAAAACTGTAACTTTCTTGGAACTCGCAATAAATTTATCAGAAAGAAATTACCTATACCTACTGAGTAGGAAGCACCAAGACTGGAAATAATTTGCATAGGAGCAAAAATAGTGGAATACAATGATAAAACAATCACCACTAAACAATCTTATAAATATTATTATCATATTTATCAATTCATAATCATGCCACTTCAGGGGTCTCCCTTCAATCGAAGGGGGATAAGAGGGTACTCTGCCACACTGCTCCAATGTGGATTAGCAGAAACCAAGTGTTCTCAGGCTACCGAATTGGCTTAATGACTGTCAACTATTGATAACAGCCGGGACCGATAATATCGAGTAAACGAAATCCGTCCAAACACTGGCTAGGGTCGACCCAAAATTGTGTATTCGTTTTAGAGTGCAACGTGCGATAAACATTATACTCGATGACCTCGAACGATTACTTGTGTGACCTTAAATAAAATTCATCCTGTGTGTTCTCACTAAAAAGTCACCCCCTAAAGAGAGGGTGAGACATACAAATATACTTATTCTATACATTGAATGCGGACGAGGCCAGTCGAAAACGTGCCTTCGCGTCTGAATGTCGTTACTCAAGCATCGATATCATTCTAAAATAAAGCGTGAAAACAAGTTTAATGTACAAAAAAGTGAAAAAACTACATCCTTAGTTATCCAAGTGAAGTGTGTGCTCAAAGTAGAGTAATGACGTTAAATTCTTTACCCAATTATATGATACATGAACAGCAGTTTAAACCACTAAATATTGATTCGATTATAATGCCTTCTTTATTATTTCGCAATCGGTAAGTTATTTAGTCGATAAAATTGTTACGCATTGACGATATTGTTTCTAATCGATAGTGCTGTTGCTAACTTCGCAACACTAAAGATAGGAATGTTTACACTAGTTAATGGTTTTTTTTCTTTTAATTTCATATTTTAATCTCAACACACTTGTTGATATTAATGTTTTATGACGTCATTGGTTAATTTCAAGGGTAGAAATAAGCGTCTCAATTGAAGTTAATATTGTAATCAATATGTACCGAACCGAGCGGCGGCAGCCATACTTTCTCTGTAAAATCAAAACAAAACAATTTCAAATAATAGGTATAAAACCTTCTTGTTTATGTAATTATAATAGTAAGTACATATCTTTTGTTATGTGTAAGAACAATGGAACATAATCATTTTAAATAAAATTGTTCTAAGGAAATGTTATTATTAAAATAAAGTCGATCTAATATCAAAATCGAGTTGATCGTTGTAAATCGATTGTTTTGGTAGGTACTTATGTAAACTTTAGAAAATGATGAGTAAGTTTTACAGAACAATTTAAAATTATTTTGAAATTAGTTAGGTACTTAGTCTTTTATTACCTAGGTACACGTACCTATAGGCTTAGTATAGGCAAAAGACTTACCTACTTATTATAATTCCCGTTATAATCATTAAATTATTTTATTATACAATATTATTACTACTATTCAGTGATTTGTTAATTATGTTTATTTTTTTCAAAGTACAGTAACGAAGATATTATCTTAGTTAATCGTTTCCACTTATCGATTACAAATCGATTCTTAATCTTTAATTTTTTTCGTAAAACGAAACGCGTTCACATCACAATAGAAACGTCACGTTTCCGGCGGCCATTACAGAAAAATTTCATTACGCGACTAAATTCAGTTGATACTTTGCCACGTGGTGTTTGTATGCAAACAAGCGCATTCTTTTTTTATCAAGCTATACAGATCGTGGTTACCAATCTGTTGATTTGATTATTCATTGTGAATACTTTGCCGTGAGTTCTCGCTACGTAATTTCATTTGGAAATTTTCTACGGTTTTGACCGTGTTTTACGTTTGCAAGTTATTACAAGGCGCAATTACGGTTTGCCAAGATGACGAAGTTAATTCAACAGTTAAATTTTAGTAGTATTAGTAATTACTATGATTACGATGAATCTGCGATTGAACCCAACCCCGTCAGCAAGAAGAATTAGTGAGTATTTTGTTTATGCAATCGTTTTTCTCTTGCTTAATTTATTTTAAAATTTAATAATAATTGAATGGAATGGAATTATCGAATGCGATTTGCAAATTTTGTCCTTGAAACGTCATCAACCGTTGACGGTGCATTCATTGCTTTGTTTAAAAAAAAATCACATGAGATTACATTCTTAGAAATTTCATAAAACACCCCCTTGGTACTTCTTTATTAATCTAGGATGGACCACAAAATTAGGTGTAAATAATAGAAAAATTTGTGAAAATCTTAAAAACCGTGGCGTTTTTTTTTAATTTTATATGTGGGTAGCACATGCCTTTTGTAGGTCATAATAATATATTATCACATTCCTGTCAGTAAATATCAAAATATACACATGTTTATTAAATGTAATGATCTATGTATGGTCGGTCAGAGAGTTGGCATACCCATATTTAGGATGCCAACGAGACCCTATCGAGAGTCTTAAGTTGGCCGCCTGTCTGTCGTCTGGCTTCATCGAAATAATATTACTACGTAGTAATATTATTTCGATGTCTGGCTTTATCTTATGAATCGTGATAGCTAGATAGTTGATTTTTTTCCAGATTATCTATATCTGGTGCTGCTATAATTCGGCTATAATACAAAAAAAATAATTTTATAATAATAAAAAAAATTTGATCGAAATATACTTATATCACTAAGGCGATTTCTTTCCAAGGGCTGCAATGCAACAAGTGTGATATTATTGCCGTGTCTCTTGTTACTATGTTTTTAGAATATTTTAACCGTTGCAAAATTTTATTTTGTATATACCCACATTTGTTATATTTTTAATTTTTAACAAAAAATTGGATTGCTTATCTAAGTACTCTACACTATCTAGTGTAGAACTTGAATGTTGTTGGTTTTGAAAAATTTTGAAAGTTAGAAATGTAATAAATTATCTTATAACAATTACTCGAAATCCAAATGATGCTAGGACTTGAGCAATATCTAAAACAACCGGCCAAGTGTGAGTCGGACTCGCGCACCGAGGGTATTATACAAACCTGTAGGATGTGAGTAAAAGTTTTTTATATAAAAAAAAATAGATTTATTAAAATGATGTAACCAAAAATTTATGCTTTTCGCAATTTTTCTTTATCTGTATTATAAGACGTTGCTTTGTACCAAATTTAAAGATGCTGAGTTTACAGGAAGTAACCTGTAGGTTTTGATTCCTTTGCGAGTGTCGAAAATGCGGCATAAACGGCAGTATCTTTTGATTGCGTTGGCTTAGAAGTTGGATTTTTCCACAGCTCCTAGGGACAGTAGACCTGAGTATTGGATATGAATTTCAGCTTGATACCTCAATGCGGTTCAGAGAAACAGGGTCTTGACAGACAGATGGACAACAAAGTGATCTTATAAGGGTTCCGTTTTTCCTTTTAAGGTACGGTACCCTAAAAAAAATTGCTTATTCTGAAACTGGAGTATTTTCCACTCTCTAGTCTAGTCTCTAGAATCTAGATAGATACACAAGATGTAGATAAGATACAATGGTTGACGGGTAGAGAATGCAATTTAGCATTAAGTCCGTCTATTGTATCAGTACATAAGTATTGTGGTCAATACAGTCAAATAAAGAAATATAGGTACACACACTTTTAAAATGGTTAACAATACTGTCCGTAATAGTATTAAAGCCATACAAAATGCATTATGCACCACGACTTGCATTTCATGCATATGAAGAAAATAATTAAATTAGGAGCGCTTTAACCAGGGTTTTCAACCAAGTTCCATATAATGTATTCTTTATGGTAAACGGTGTTACCCGCGTTTAATTTTATGCACAGCAGCGCCATCTATATCAGACTTTTGATCAAATCTATGGAAATCGCGTACTTTTCGGGATAAAAAGTATCCTATGTGTTAATCAAAGGTATCGGATACCTACATACTAAATATCATAAAAATTGGCCCAACCATTTGAGCGTGAAGAGGTAACAACTAACAAACATACGTACAAACTTTTACCTTTATAATATTAGTAGGATAGGAACCTATATGAGTTAGACTACACAACATGGTAAATGCCTATTATCTGAATAAACGATTTCATTTTCTTTTTCTTAAATGAGTATCTATAAATTGAGGCCACATTCGCATCAGTAAAATCATCATACAAACCATTTTATTGTATGTTATTTGTTCTCATTGACAACAATTGACCTTGTATTCTGTATATACCTACTAGGGTATTATTGTATACTAAGAATAGGTAAACATATAGAGAATACTGTCTGCCACCATCGGGGTGTTCTGGAGACAGAATAAAAACCAGTACACATATTATATACGCGTGCTGGCGTTGCGTTACGTGCTACATTGAGCTCTTGGTATGTTCATGATGAAATGATTGCAACTCGATTGCGACAAGGTGTTAAGGATAGCTTTTCTATTGTGGATAAAGTTGAAAAAAGATTTGTAGATAATTAAATAAAAATAATCGACATTATGCAAGTTCTTAAACAGCTTTCTTAGTTTGTCGTAACAACAAAATATATGAAATACAAAATACTTTTTGTAATAACATTTTCGCGAAAATCTTATCAACTGACATTTTTCGCAAAAACTTGGCCTAAAATTTTTTGAGATAACTCAGTGGTCTCAGTGTCGCATCTTTATCAGTTATCTGAAATCATAATGTGTTATTTAAACAGATAAAGGAAGCTGTTCGTTTGCTATTGTGATTATAACTATTGTTGTGGAAAATTTCTCGAAAATTTCTTGGAATGGAAAATTTTGTAGCGTATGGAAAACTGAATTATGGCGAATGACTTTTTTTGCTGTAACATGAGAAAAATTTAAATCATTACGATTCATTTAATAAAACAAATATATTTCATTATTATTTTAATCTTCTTTGAATAATAATTAAACACTATAAAGTTTTTAGCAAATTCGTTTTAACGAACTGACAGTATTTTGACAGTTCTTGTATGATTTGACGTTTCTCATTTTGACAAAATGAGTTTGCTCTAATGATTTTATTATAGTGGTGAGACTGGCCATTGATCATTTTAATAATTTTTGGTATGTACTAAAAAAAAAAGTGGTTTACACTGCCAGTGGACTGGATAAACGTTTCTCTGTAAACATAATTAACTGCCTGGTGATAAAAAATCAATATGAAACCTCACAATACACTACCCCCTTTACTATCCCCTTTATTAATAAACGTTGTGTAACGAGTATAAAGTTATACACTGTTTCGTCACTGTCTTTCCTGAGGAGAATCAGATGAAGTATGAAAGTGACAAAACATTGTTTAACTATACACGCATTACGCAACGTTTATTAGTAAGGGGGTTACAAGTGTAGGAATTCTCATAGAATTGATTCTATATAGATATCGTATCTTTACCCAGATACCGTTCTCGCGCCAAAACATGACAGCTGTCAAAAGCTAGACGGTTCGATTCACATACTATAATTAGATTATTTTCGCTTGTTGTTAAATTGGCAATGGAATTTTACTTTGACAGCCAACTATAAATGATGGAAAATTTTGTTTTCATTCTGCTAATAAACGAGAAAGCGTGTCTGAATGGATGTATGGATTTATAGATGTGTCACTTCATTTTTTTCTATTCATGTTACCTAAATTGGTGTCATACGTAATGTCAGTGTTTTCAGGTGATCTGATGGTCACTGCCTTAATGTGTTATCGCCAATATTCGGCACAAACAGCGTGCGCCGCAAATGTAGCTCGAAGTGTTTTTAAACCCATCCAAATAGTTTTTTTTTCTTTTTTTTTAAATGTTATACGGCAGACACAGGCAAGCGGGCCACCTGATGGAAAGTGGTCACCGCCGCCTATGGACATCAGCAACACCAGGGGTACCACCAAAGCGTTGCCCACCTCTGACGAGACCTCTAATGTACCTCTTAAACAGTCCCATGTCATAGTCCGAAGGAAACACAGAGGCTGGGAGCTCATTCCACATCCGTATAGTGCGAGCGAGAAACGTTCTTTCGAACCTTCGCGTGGACACCAAGAGAGGATCAACGTAGTGGGGATGAGCACCCAGCCCACGGCGGGTGTTCGAATGCGGAATTGGGCCGTTGGCACCAGATCGAATAGTTCCTCGGAACATTCCCCATTGTAAAGCCGGTAGAACACACACAGGGAGCCAAAATCCCTTCGATCAGCTATACAGTATTGGATTGTCGACAAGTCTTACGGCACGCCTTTGAATGGAGTCAAAAGGATTAAGCAAATCAGCAGTTTCACCGGCCCAAAGACAATATTGTTGCTTAACTTGCGTTTTCATTACAAGCACAACGACAAGCCAAGCTCCTCATTAAGATGTCGAGTGCTATGGGGTTGAAAATCGGATTAAAATAATTCCATTCCAACCAAATACATAAAATATTTCGTACTTTCTAGAAAAATATTTAATACTTTCACTTTAACAATTCAAAAACAATTCTGACGTTCCATTTCACGGTCGCGTCATAATATAAACCAATGACTATAAGTTTCGTAAATAGAACTGAGGCATAATATCTACACGACCACGCCCGGTCTCCATTTTAAAAATAAACGTAAACATTATGCGCGCTAATTCCATTGCGTGACGTTTGTTTGTTTTGGTTCTTTTTTTTTTATTGTTATTTGAAAAACGAACGCCGCGTGACTGGGGGAAATAATGGCTGGTTCACATGAAATTGAGAAATAAAAAATAAACAGGCTTTGTTTTGTCAATTTCTAACTATCAGCTGTGAGAGTTAGGAAAATACATTTCATTTGTCGGGCTCTCCGTTCTTATTAACAAAAAAAAAACCCTGACTGTCACTTTCTCAGGGCTTCAATGGAACTTCATTCAGTCATTTCGTGTGCTTTTTGGATGGTGTCGAGTATTTTCAGGCCACCTGACGGATTGACTTGGCCTGTGGAATTGCCAATGGAACTGTAATACTATCAATCATGTCTTTGAAGGAGCTTTTAATAGTCATTTTACCGATAATGACACATTATGTGTCTGTCACTGTCAAAAAAAAAAGAAAAAAAAGAGATAAACTGAGGCTAATGGGTCTCCCACACCCGAGTAGTGGCGAGACGTGCCCTCGGCGGAGTGCTCGGAACATATGAACATTTGACTAGTGTCTTGGCCGAGCAGAGTGGCAAAAGAATCACTAAAACTATGATTTGTTCAAGTACCCACTCTTTCACCCTAGTATCGTTTTACTGTCTCGCCACTGTACTCGTTACGTGTAGAAAACCCATTAATGTGGATTTTAAATGCGTTTCAGAAATTGGCTTAAAGACGTTTAAGTTTGACAGTTAAGTATATCGCGAATTTAAATGTTTGGCGCCTGTACAGTGCCACAAACTTGTCTGTGCCGATGGCGGGGGCGCACGAAAACGTTTTCATTACGTCACTAGTTAGCGCTACTTTGGCAAGAGGTGGTCCCATCCATAATCCGCGCTATCAAAAGCGTCAACGTCAAAAAATCAGACATACGTCAAAAAAATCTGACACTCTGATATGTAGGCGCTGTGACACTTTTGACAGGTTTCTGGACCTGACGTCTCAGTGCTGCCGCCTAGTGGGTGTCATTTTAGAAAACCCTCATTGTCAAGTTATTCAAGGCGTATTCATTAGTTCTAGTTTTGGCCACCGGGACAGATAAGTTTGTGACACTGTATTATTATCGCAAAAGACAGGTTGCACGGTAATAAATCAGCAATTGGAGATAGCAACTATTTCGGACAGTAGGTACGTCTTTATAGAAACAATGTAAATTGATTTGGTACATGAATATAACATTATGGCAATGTTTCAACTTACGTCAACAGTTATTTGAAACTAAAATCTCTGTGTTTGAAACTATATTTTAATTGTAATTTAATTTCCTAATTCTATGGACATAGACCAATCAGGGACGGACTTCGAACGGTTGATAATTTAACGACCGCCATTTCACAATTTGACGTTTTGACTTTGATAGATTACATCGAAAATATAAATACCTATATAGGGACAAATTACACAGATTGAGCTAGCCCCAAAGTAACTTCGAGACTTGTGTTATGGGATAGTAACTCAACGATACTATATTTAAAAAATAATGCGTTTAATTGTAAGCACTAAGCAGTATGTTACGGTTCACTAATCCTTCGACAGTTTGCAATCTCGTGAGTTAAATTATAATCTGTTTTTACAATGTTACGGGACATAGATAAAATGTTTTTTATGCATTTAGGTCAATTTATGTTATGTTCGTAATGTAGATAAGTAGTTAGCGTGTGTCTTGGCAACGATATTCAATACATAATTTTAAATGGGTTACATACAATAAATTCATAAATTTTATACCGTACAATGACCCTTTTGAGGAAAATAAAATATGTCACCGAAACTGTAATTAACTAGCGCCCCGCTCCAGGTTCGCACGGGTTTTAGTTTTAGGGTAGGATCCCTATTTTTAAGAAAAATAAAATATAGCCAATGTTATTTGGGGATAGTGCAGGTGCAGAGAGATAGGGCACAGCGGATGATCCGCTCAAATCGGAGCAGCCTGTCTGCGGAAGGACCTCCACCTTACAGAAGATCGTAGCCAAATAGCATTGGTCTCGGCCATGTTGTGTTCCTACGGTGAGTAAGGTCTCCAGAGCTCCACTTGGGGGGGTTGGGACGGTTGGCAACGCGTGAGTGATACCCTCGGTATTGGCCACAGTGATGCTTACCATCAGGAGTATGCTTGTTTGACAACTTTGTAGCATTAAAAAAAAGTGCAGCTTCCCAACGGTAAAAGAATTTTTGAAATAGGTCGATTAGTTTTTGAGTTTATTCGTTACAAACAAAAATACAATATTTCCTGCGTGAGATTAAAAAACAATATGTGTAGCAGTTGCACAATTATCGTAAAATGAAAGCGACCGGTCGTTCGGTCATAATTGTACCTCTTTATCAATATTTGACGTCAAAATACTGATTTGCCACAAACTAGAACTAATTACGTTAGTACTATTATGAATTCTGTGACTAATGAATGTCTTGACAATGAGGGTTTTCTGAAATGATACCCCACTAGGCGGCAGCACTGAGACGTCAGGTCCAAAAACTTGTCAAAAGTGTAATAGCGCCTTAAGCCCACCATTCATACGCAGATTGGTCCGGCGGATTGGTCGGCCATCGGACTAATCCGCCTGTGTATGGAAGCGACGAACCTGTCCGCCAGACTGTCAAATGGGTTGGCGTCGGGCTCGCAGGTCCGCGGTTGCGAGCCGCGAGCGCCTGTCGAACCCCACATGCCATACTTCGAGTGGAGGGTTCGTGCAGTGTATGGGCAACGCCGGATTTGTCCGCGGTCGGGTCCGGGTTCGTGTAGTGAATGGTGGGCTTTAATATTCGTAGATTTTTTGACGTTGACGCTTTTGACAGCGCCGATTATTATGGGAGGGACCTCTTGTCAAAGTGGCGCCAACTAGTGGCGTAAATTTTCGTGAAAACTCTCATTATTTTCAATAGCTTCGATCCTAGCGCCGCCCCCGCCATCGGCACACACCGCACACAGATTCAGATTTTAGTGTGGCACTTGTACTGTACGTCATCGAGGAATAGTAATTGTTTATAATATAATTAAATAATTTGACGACCTCCGTGGCGTAATGGTTACCACGCCAGACCGCCACCCAGGAGGTCCCGGGTTCGAATCCCGGTCGGGTCATGACGAAAAACGAACTTTTTCTGATTGGCCTCGGGTCTTGGATGTTTATCTGTATGTATTTGTTATAAAATATAGTATCGTTAGTTAGTATCCCATAACAGAAGTTTCGAACTTACTTTGTGGCTAGCTAAATCTGTGTGATTTGTCCCTAGGATAAAATTTATAATTACGTAATTTTGCCTACGTAGTTTTATTTGTATGTATTACTTTGTTGATTATCTTTAACTCGAGTTTGTGTAATTTGATAACGAGTGTTTATAATATATAATTACTTCAAACAATTGCATAATGCATGTAAGTGCAATAGAATTATTATTAATTACATAATAATGATTAAAATAATATACAACACAAAGCAGCCGATCTTTATGAAAATTTGTGGGTACAGAGCCCAACATAGGCTACTTTTTATCTCGTGAAAGTATATAATTCCAATGGGTAAATATTTTTCCTACTATAGGTGGCGCGGCAATTGCGATGTCCGCCAACAGATGGCGCCAGAAGTCGCGCCATGGGGTGTTTTGTTGTCAAACAAGATCTATGTCATAGAATTTTAAATTTCTCTAGATTCGTATACGAAACATCTTTGGTTATCACATCTCAATCATATCACAATCATAATAATACGTAGAAGAAACGTAGGAACGTTTTATAACGTTGGCAATATGCCAAATTTCTACTTAAACATTCATATTATTGTGTAAAAACACTCACACATCCTGAATTGTCTTATAAGATTCTATTCCCAAAACTATTTTCGTATTTGGCAAGAGCAATTTGGATCCAGACGTGTTTATCCATTCAGTAGCCAATAGATATCCCTCTACGTCGCACGTGAAATAAAAAAAACAAAAAAATAAAAAAACTGCAAGACAATAATATGCTGTATCTCGAATACAGCATTTTCTTTACAAAGATACCGGCCAAAAATCGGTTGAAATAAAATTTTATTTTTATTTTTTGTAAATAATCAAAATAAATAAAAAAATTGAAACATTCCATGTGTTGTGATATATTTATTGTTAGGGATATTTTTCTTTGAGTTTTATTTCGTTTATTCGTTTAGATTATATATTTTTTCATGAAGAATGGTTGTCAAAGTGAGGTGAGTAAGAATTTGCTGCCAAAATCTTACTAATTTGATAGGTCGGTGGTGTGTTGTGATCCTACTTTTGACAGCAGTGGGCGCTATTTCGATTCCCACTCGGGGCAATTTATGTAATTTACTAACCTTCTCAGTAGCTCAGTGGTTAGAGCTCTAACCACTGAGCTGAGACCCGAACGTGGGTTCGAATTAATTATTATATCTAAAGTACCAGTACCCACTTATATTGCTACGTCCTTCCTTACACAGAAGACGTCACATTGTCTGTAAACGTAACTTTGTAACACCATTCTTTTGTATGTGACAGCAATATATCAATGAAATGAAATGAATTCGACCTGGGTGTAAATTAAAAAAAAAAAAAAAAACAAATTCAAACTATGAATAACAACTATAATAAAAAATCATTAAAAAAAATGTGATGGCATTTGTTTTTGTTTTCGAGTCTGAGTGTTTTAAATGTATTTACAATAATATAATAATAATAAAAATAATAGTGATGCTTCCGGTATTGCAAACGTCCATAGGCTGCGGTGACTGCTTACCATCTGGCGGCCGTATGCTTGTTTGCCACCTTTATGGTATAAAAAAAATATCGTTGTCTGGTACCCTTAACACAAATAAGTTAAATCTAGCTTACTTTGGGACCAGGTGGCGCTGCAGTGTGGATTGTGTAGGATTTATTATGACTAGTTTTTCCCCGCGGCTTCGTTCGCGGTTAATTTTATGACGGATCTCGTTTGACAATAAAACAACCTGTAGCGCGACTTGTGGCGCCATCTGTTGGTCGATAGCCCATCATACAGCGCCCTCTATAGTAGAAAAAATATTTTCCCATTGTAATGACATACACTCACGGGATACAAAGTAGCCAATGTTGGGCTCTGTACCCCTGACAATATGTGTACAAATTTTCATAATGATTGCTTAGTCAAGCCGTGAAGGAATAACAAACAAACAAACTTACTTTCTCATTTATAATATTAGTATGATTTATTCATTTAGTAACCGCGCGCTGCCCGCGGTGTTACCCGCGTTTAATTTTATGCACAGCATCGCCATCTATATCAGACTTTTGATGAAATCCTACGGTAATCGCGTACTTTTCGAGATAAAAAGTAGCCTATGTGTTAATTCAATGTATCGGCTACCTAGATACCAAATATCATAAAAATTGACCCAGCCATTTGAACGAGAAGTAACAAACATATCACATACTTTCGCCTTTATTATATTAGTAGGAAGACATCATCAGCCAGTATTTGGATGGGTTGAACACTAAAAAGAAATAAATATTGTCTTTAATACTCTGTCTGCAGTATATCGAACTGTTTTTATTTAATTTACACTGAAGTGTGTGCAATATGAACAATAAAATCATAATTGAATTTAACATGTTAATGACGTATCACCTACGTACATTGTTGTTTACAAACGAATTTTACCTTGAAACTGCTTTATTGTAATGTTGTGAAATTATTTTTTCCACTTACAACTAGTTTCTGAAACGTGGATGATGCATCATACTGTCATTACTATACTAAGAAAAAATTAAAAACCGGACAAGTACGTGTCGGGCCACTCACAATGTAGGGTTCCGTATATATGCTACGCTTCGGTTGCTTGCAGATAGAGTACAATGCCATATTCTAAGACTTACGTCTTCATCAAAGAAATTTTACTTCATAAATTCGTCGGCTATTACTCGGTAACTAGTAGAGCCTACTTAACCATTATAGTTTTCCTAGTAGGTTCACTATATGGACTAGTACCATGAATTTTTTCGAATTTCTAAACAAGACTTTCGGAGATAGAGGAATCTACCACCACCACCGTGCAAAACGAAAATTGACTCGTTAAATGTAAATAATTCGCAAACGGATCATTGTATTGGAAAATGTTGTCCCACGCCCTCGATGTTTTTAAAAGACCTAGGTATCTAACGATACCAAAAGACATGGGGTCGGCGCGAAAAAAAATTTCATTCCCACTTTACATAGGTAAAGGAAGGCACCACAAAAAAATATATTTTTCAAAATGTTCCAGCACTTTGTTAGCATTGTAATTATGTGTATACATACCAAATGACCGCGGACAGACAGACAGACGGACATGGCGAAACTAATAAGGGTTCCTTGTAGTTTACTATGGAACCCTAAAAGGAGATGTCTTAATGCGAAATTAAAAACTGACGCTTCTGTCTGCAAGCAATTGTAAGTCCTACTATGACGACTTATAGCAATCCAGAAAAGAGTGAGCGAGATGGCATAATACATATTGTAAAGCGGCATCTCAGTTACACAACCGTTTCTAAATTGTTTTAAGGCGTCGTCGTGGTAACCGCTCCGTTCTGTATAAAGTTCTAAAAAAAAAAAATAGACTTCGAAGTTTTCTTATCTATCTATCTATAATATAATAAAAGTGTAAAAAAAGTTTGTCTGTACATTGAATATATTTCCAAAAAAATTGTTTAGGGCGATGAAGAATAAGCAATAGAACAAGAATTTCGTAAAATTTTGTCCGTCTGTTTGTATGTTTGTATGTATGTATGTTTGTATGTATGTATGTTTGGATGTTTGTATGTTTGTATGTATGTTTGTACACGCTAATCTCAGAAACGGCTGAACCGATTTGGATGCGGTTTTCACTAATATGTGGCGATTTGCTCAACTTAACATTTAGTGTATGTTTCTTTTCAAAATTCCCACGGGAATCCGAGATATACGCAAACGAAGTTGCGAGGGTATATCAACGCACAGCCCAAACCGCTGGGTCTAGAGATTCCAAATTTGGCATGTAGGTTACTTACGACGTCTAGGGATATACAAAGAAAGGATTTTTCAAAATTCCCACGGGAAAGCGAGATATACACTATAACTAACTAATATAACTGTTAACATACGCAATTTTTCAAGGATTGATTTAGACAAATTGAGAGAGGACGCTTCGTCTTTGGATTGGTCGCCGGTTTATAGTGCATCTACAGTTGATGACAAGATCTCTCTGTTTAATGTTTCAGTCCTCAAACTGTATGATGATCATGCACCGGTGTGGATGGTCAAACTAAGACGCCCTCCAGCACCATGGATAACTCAGCTTGTTCGGATTGCTATGAGGAGGCGAGACCGTGCGTTTAGGCTATTCAAGCGGAAACGCAGTGACGAAAACTGGTGTCTATTTAAAAAGGCCAGGAATAAGTGCAATCAGCTGGTTAGGGTAGCTAAAAAACGCTACTTCCATGATAATCTGGTGAACACGTCCTATTCAGATACATGGAAGTTCCTGAAAACCTTAGGTATTGGAAAGTGCGCCACCACTCCTACTGTTTTTACTCACACTCTCTCTGAACTGAATGTCCACTTTTCAACTACCACCAAACTCCATGATGACATAAGGAATAGGACTGTCTCTACTATCTCAGCAATGCCATCACCTCCTGTGAGTCACTTCAAATTTTCTCCGGTGTCCGGCGGTGAGGTACGCAAAATAATCAGTTCGCTCAAGTCAAAAGCTGTTGGATGCGACAATATTGGAAGGAGTATGCTGATGCCCATCCTTGATTCTGTAACGCCTATAATTACTCATATTCTTAACTTTTCTCTGGACTCCGGAGTATTTCCTTCTATTTGGCGAAAAGCTTACGTCCGTCCTCTTCCTAAAATCTCTAGTCCTAGCCTCCTTAATCATTACCGTCCAATTTCTATTTTGCCCTTTCTATCCAAAACTCTTGAATCAGTTGTGCATACCCAATTGTCCAAATTTGTATTTTCTAATAGTCTTGTTAGTGATTACCAATCAGGTTTTAGACCCGGTCATAGCACCACAACGGCACTACTAAAGGTCACCGAGGACATCAGGGCTGGCTTGGAGGAGTCTAAGGTTACTGTTATTGTCCTCATCGATTTTTCCAACGCATTTAACGCGGTTGACCATGACGTCCTTCTAGCCATCCTATCACACTTGCGTATCTCACCACCGGCGCTGGAATGGTTTTCCTCGTATCTCCGCCCACGACAACAGATGGTGCGTGTCAATCAGGACTCCTCTTCTTGGTGCCATCTTGATTCGGGGGTGCCACAGGGTGGAATTCTCTCTCCTCTTTTATTTTCCCTTTTCATCGATTTCATTACTCATAGTCTTCATAATCAATACCACCTTTACGCTGATGACCTGCAGCTCTATGCGCAGTCGGACCCGGAACTCTTCGGTGATGTGATTGATTCACTAAATAAGGATCTTCGTCTCATATTGGAGTGGTCTGAGAACTTTGGCATTGCGGTTAATCCCACGAAGTGTCAGGCGCTTATCGTCGGTGGCCCCCATCAGCTGAACAAAATAAAATTAGCTAATTCTCTAGTTTATAATGGTGTCACCATACCGTTTAGCTCCTCTGTCAAAAATCTGGGTCTCCATTTGGATGGGGCTCTTAACTGGGACAAACAGGTTACAGAGACTAGTAAGAAGATTACATGTACACTGCGTTCCCTTTACCGTTTGAAGAACTTTCTTCCTCCATCCACGAAGATCCTATTGGTTCAAACTTTAATTTTGCCATTGTTGGACTATGCAGATGCCTGTTGCACCAATATGTCTCAAGTGCTTCTAAACAAACTCGAGCGCCTCCTTAACGGTGGTCTTCGTTTTATATTTAACGTGCGCAAATTTGACCACATTTCCCCTTTCCGGTCTCAGTTAAAATGGCTCACTCTTCGGCAGCGCAGGAATCTGAGAGTCCTCTGCACGCTTTTCGGGGTCCTCAGAGATCCAAAAGCTCCCAATTATTTAAAACTTAAATTTAACTTCCTCACTGACACCTCTTCTCGAAATCTTCGATCCAATTGCACTCTCAAACTTTTTACACCTCTTCACAAAACTTCTCATATGTCAAGCTCATTTACACTTTCTGCCATTAGACTATGGAATTCGCTCCCCAATGAAATTAAAATGTCCTCTAGTAAATTTATTTTTAAACAGTCAGTTCGACAACTTTACCTCAATGAATCTTGACCTCCCATTATTATATCATGAAATTAATCAAATAATTTTATAACCGTTTAATAATTTTCAGATAATATATAAAATATGTTTTTTTAATTTTTTTTTTTTAATGATTGAATGTATGTACATTTTTTTTTTCCCCCTGACGTTTTCAAGCCGTGTTTTCTTCTTCTTGTTGTGTTTGGCGACCATAACTTTTTGTTTTTTTTACCGTTACTATCACCATCACCTCTCTTTCAGTCGTCAATACTTGTCAGAATATTTTACTAGATGCGTATAGTATGTATATGTAAGTTTATTATTAATATATATTTATATGTGTATGTTCATAGCCGTATATATAAGTTCTTAGGTAACCAGATATTTCCCTTCAATTTTTGTCCCGCCAACAATGTTTCTGCATTACCCGATGGTTGACTGGTAGAGAATGTCTTTAGGCATTAAGTCCGCCAATTGTACTCTCAATCGTGCAATAAAGAATAAATAAATAAATAAATAAATAAATAAATAAATATACGCAAACGAAGTTGCAAGAGGACGCACAGACCAAACCGTTGGGTCTAGAGATGCCAAATTTGGCATGTAGGGTCCTTATATGGTCCGGACCGACCGGACCGGACCGGACCGGACCGGACCGGAACGGACCGGACCGGACCGGAACGGATCAGACCTGATCGGTCCGAAAGGAACCGCACCGTACCGAGTCCGTGCCGGACCGGACCGAACCGGACCGGACCGGTTTTTTTTTGTCCGTCTGTTTGTATGTTTATATGTATGTTTGCATTTACACACAGATTAGCGTTAATCTCAGAAACGGCTGAACCGATTTGGATGCGGTTTTCACTAATATGTGGCGATTTGCTCAACTTAACATTTAGTGTATGTTTCTTTTCAAAATTCCCACGGGAATCCGAGATATACGCAAACGAAGTTGCGAGGGTATATCAACGCACAGCCCAAACCGCTGGGTCTAGAGATTCCAAATTTGGCATGTAGGTTCCTTACGACGTCTTGGGATGTACTAAGAAAGGATTTTTCAAAATTCCCACGGGAAAGCGAGATATACGCAAACGAGGTTGCGAGAGGACGCACAGCCCAAACCGCTGGGTCCAAACATGCCAAATTTGTCATGTAGGGTCCATATAAGGACCGGACCGGACCGGAACGGATCAGACCTGATCGGTCCGGAAGGAACCGCACCGTACCGGGCCGTGCCGGATCGGACCGGTTTTTTTTTTTCTGAAGAAATATATGTTAATTGGTATGTAGGTACCTTATCAGGACCGGACCGACCGGACCGGAGCAGACCGACTGGACCTGATCGGACCGGACTATATATATATAAAATTCAAAGTCCTGACTGACTTAACTATACATATATCAACGCACAGCCCAAACCGGTGGGTCTAGAGATTCCAAATTTGGACTGTAGGTTCCTTACGACGGCGACGTCTAGGGATGTACTAAGAAAGGATTTTTCAAAATCCCACGGGAAAGCGAGATATCAGTGGCGGTACTTCCAATAAAGCCGAAAAGCCGGGCTTGCCCTACTAAAATAGGCAATATAATATAAAAAAACTCATTATAGCTTAACTACATTTTCATACTTATTTTTTAAAATCAAAATCGATCGAAATAATATTCAAAAATAAATAATTCATTAGCGCGCCGCGGCCGGCGGATGAACTAAACATGAAGGTTAATTTTTAATACGAACTGTGTTCCCCATCCGCACCGCACGCGGCACACGCACACATCCCCGTCGACATAATGATGACACAGTCTCGAGCGAGCGAGACAGAGACCGCTAAAAATGGGCTTTATATGCGATTTGTACCGTGCTACACAACGGCTTCAGACTTCTCGCTCTAACGTATGAAAAAACGCACACAAACGTATCTGACGTATCTGTCATAATTGAACAAATTTCTATGGAAAAATAAGCCTTGATTGCTAATGAATGTAGCCGCGGATCCTCAGCGGCTCAGCGCTGGATTTGATTCGATCGAACTTCATTCATATTATTAGTGTTCATGCGGCTAATTTGTTGTTGTTTTGTGAAAAAATTGACTTTGCATTAAATAACGTGTTTATAATCAGTGAATCTCAGTGAATATTGTTTCGTGTGAAGTGATAAGTTTGTGTGTTTTTACGATTTGTAAACTTAGTAAATGTGAAATCGGATAGATTTGCTGTTAGAATTTATTTTAACAGGTTAGTTAACAACTCTAAAACCTACTCTCCGGACTTATGTAAGTATTATTAACTCTATATTAGAACGGAAAGAGAAATACAATAGTTGGCTGCTCTCGATCTTATATTGTTATTTATTTATGTTTTGCATATTTTTAACGTAAACTCGTAAAATAGGTACCTACCTATCTCAATCTTATTTCACTCGATATTTCAATCATGTATTTACGTAATGACCACAATCGCAGTGTTTTCTAAAGATTAATAGATAGGTAGTTATTGACTATTTCGTGCTGTGCATTATGCACAATAAGAATTTGCCTTTTCAAAAATATTATAAATCTAATCCCTCGCTTGGATTAAATAACGCATAATTTTAGAAATAAATTCGATTCGAATTGTTATTATGACGACGACCTCCGTGGCGTAATGGTTACCACGCCAGACCGCCACCCAGGAGGTCCCTGGTTCGATCCCCGGTCGGGTCATGATGAAAAACGAACTTTTTCTGATTGGCCTCGGGTCCTGGATGTTTATCTATATATGTATTTGTTATAAAATATAATATCGTTGAGTTAGTATCCCATAACACAAGTTTCGAACTTACTTTGGGGCTAGCTCAATCTGTATGAATTGTTCCCTTATATTTACCTAATTTAAATCTCGATACGATTTCTAAGATATAAAAAAAATCGA
Source organism: Endotricha flammealis (assembly GCA_905163395.2). Lineage (NCBI taxonomy): Eukaryota > Metazoa > Arthropoda > Insecta > Lepidoptera > Pyralidae > Endotricha > Endotricha flammealis. Next base: position 5,206,776 of record LR990883.1, read on the forward strand.
TTACATAATTGTATTCTATGAAACTTTGAATAGGTAGCATCAATTCTCTCAAAAAATATAAGTACATACCTGTACCTACCTATCTGGCTTGCCTTGCTATTGAACCCTAGGCACGCCACTGCGAGATATACGCAAACGAGGTTGCGAGAGGACGCACAGCCCAAACCGCTGGGTCTAGAGATGCCAAATTTGTCATGTAGGGTCCATATAAGGACCGGACCGGACCGGACCGGAACGGATCAGACCTGATCGGTCCGGAAGGAACCGCACCGTACCGGGCCGTGCCGGACCGGACCGGTTTTTTTTTCTGTAGAAAAATATGCTAATTGGCACGTAGGTTCCATACAAGGACCGGACCGACCGGACCGGATGGAACCGTACCGTACCGGGTCGTGCAGGACCGGAATTGGTTTCTGAAGAAAAATATGCTAATTGTTACTAGGCCACGCGGGCGAAGCCGCGGGCAGAAGCTAGTTGATTTTATAAAAGTGCATTAAGTTTTCGTATTTTCATTCGAGATACGACAAAATTCCTTTTTAGCTTCGATTGGTATTCCTTACGATTAAAGTGCAATGTCCATTAGGTTATCTCTTCAGTTCATTATAGTGCAACGAACGGTGCATCCACATTAAGAAACGTGATAGTATTAATTTATAGTTACTAACTAGAGTTGATGTTAAGTCTCCAGCGAAAGTTTTTTTGAAAACATTCAACAAAAACACATGCACAAAACTTTGTTTTTGAAACATGTTTCTCTACACACGCTGTGTGGGAACCACGTTGAATTTCGGGAAAAGCTATAGCCTACGTCACTCCCTGATAATGTAACTTTCTACTGGTGAAAGAATTTTTGAAATCGGTCCAGTAGTTTCGGAGCCTATACAATGCAAACAAACAATCAAATCTTTCCTCTTTATAATATTTGTATAGATAGATATTAAAAATCAAATATCTTTATTTATGAATACAGGTGAATCAAGGATATAACAATAGTATAAGTGGCTCTCTGTATCCTAGAGACACCATGGCGTAATTTTAATAAGTGTTGAATATTACAATAATTATAAATACGATAAAATCAAATTGAAATGCACCTGCCAACAAATTAACCATTACGCCACGCGACCTCCGTGGCGTAATGGTTACCACGCCAGACCGCCACCCAGGAGGTCCCGGGTTCGATCCCCGGTCGGGTCATGATGAAAAACGAACTTTTTCTGATTGGTCTCGGGTCTTGGATGTTTATCTATATATTATGTATTTGTTATAAAATATAATATCGTTGAGTTACTATCCCATAACACAAGTTTCGAACTTACTTTGGGGCTAGCTCAATCTGTATGAATTGTTTGTTTGTTAGTTTGTCACTTAGGTAATCACCTAGCTTGTAGTAGCATTTTTGTATTAAATATGTTATTTATATCATTAGTAAGTATTAAGAATATTCTCGAAACAAAATAATCTATATTGTTATTTAATCTTAATTGACAAGCTTAATTAGATTCACTATTTACTTTCAACGTAGGTATTAATTTTAATTTGTTATACTCATGTCATTGGGTATTGTCTTAATCACTCTTGGAAAATTATTATGAGTCATTTCAACGCGTACACAAACTCATTAACTGTATAATATATGAAATGCCTAATGCCTACATATTTATAACTTTTTTGAAAATAAAATATAGCTTATGTCATTTGGGGATAGCGTTGCTTCTAACGGTGAAACAATTTTTGAAATCGGTCGAGTACTTTTTGAGTTTATTCATTACAAACATACACACACATACACACACAAACACACACACAAACACACACACACACACACACACACAGACACACACACACACACATATCAAATCTTTCCTATTTATAATATTAGTGTAGAACAGCCTGTCACTTGGGTATAGTAGGCTTCCCAACTGTGAAAGAATTTTTGAAATTGGTCTAATAGTTTTTTAGTTTATTCATTACAAACACACACACACACACACACACACACAAACACACACACACACACACACACACACACACACACACACACACACAAATCAAATCTTTCCTATTTATAATATTAGTGTAGAACAGCCTATGTCATTTGGGTATAGTAGGCTTCCCAACGGTCTAATAGTTTTTGAGTTTATTCATTACAATTTACAAACATACACACACACACACACACACACAAAAATCAAATCTTTCCTATTTATAATATAAGTGTAGATAGATTATTTGCAAATCACAACAATAGGACACAGAACAACATATTGCTAAAATCTTTTCAAGGCAACCTTAAGGTGTCTAACAGTTCTTTGTTTACTTCCAGCGGCGACTCCGCGTTGCTAAGCGCCGCCGCTGCGGCGGGCAGCAAGCGCTCCGCCTTGTCGGCGTCCGACGCCGAGTGTTTTTCGCTGTGCCTGGGCGCCGGGCCTCTGTGGTATGTATTATTTATTTATTAATGCATCTTAAAGGTGTTGATAAACTTGAGCATTCACTTGTAACAGAACATCGAGCATTCGCCGTTTTTATATTTGTCGAACTGAACAACGACCCGAGCCAAGCATAGAGCCAAATATTGCTACGAACATTATCATGAGCATTCTAGCGAACGCTCTATTCGATGCTCGTCAAAGACACTGGAGAGCAACAGGGGTGCGGGGAGGGACGTCGCAGAGCGGTGGGGCGGAACGATCAGAGAAACTTGACTCGGCAAAAAGCTCGAAGCAAATCTGTCCTTTCCTAGAATGCTCGCCAGAACGCTCGATAGAATGCTCTCTAAAATGTTCTCGTAATTTTTCTGTGAAGTAACATTCGCAAGAATGCTCATTACAAGTAAATGCTCAAGTCTATCAGCACCTTTACATGTCACAATAATTATTATTACACATTATACAAAAAAAATAATCTTCATCATCTCAGCCATAAGCCATAAGTCCCCTGTTGGACATAGGCCTCCGCCAAACGCCTAAAAAATAATAATAAAGAAATCATTGAAATATTTTAAAACATAAAAAAATAGAGGCAATTATTCCAAAAAAAAACATAATTACAGAAATTTTATGTCATACTGTTATACAGCAAACAAACAAGTAAGCGGGCCATCTGATGGCAAGTGGTGACCAAATATCAGTAATATCAGAGACTCTACAATGTCTGCTACAACGAAATGAATAGGTAGAGAAAGATGAGCTGGATGTCTCACTGAAAGAACAAAACGCGTTGCTGCTTTACGTCTATTACGAGTACTAACATTACGAGAACTAAAAGAACTAACGTAAATATCCGTAGTATATGTACACCAGGAAAGCTTGACGAAATAAATTGCATACTTAAAGCGACTCACGCCACCGTACATGCTATCATCCTAACAGAGTCATGGATTACCTCAGAACACGACGCCAACCTCGACAATATACCCAATTACGTCCATATCTATAACTACCGTCACGTAAAGGTGGTGGTGTGTCGATCTATCTACATAATAGTATTCGATACGACATAACTGAAAACAAATACCTGGACAGTAATCACTACCTGTGGATTTATCTGCCCAAATTTGCTCTCACTCAACATAGTAGGAATCTATCAACCACCTGATACAAATGTCAAGAACTTTCTAGATATATATAGCATGCAACTAGAGCAAAGAGAAAGGACAATTTGTCTTTGGCGATTTCAACCTTGATATTCTTAATCCAATATAAAATGTACGTAATGCACTGCAGGTGGTCCTGATGTCCCTGCAGACAGCTCGGCACCGCCCGGAGGGGTGAATAGCGGGGCCTCGAGCCCCGCAACACCGTCCACCCCCGCACACGACGACCAGAACCGTGAGTATCCTTTTTTTTATAACTGAATGTCCCAATGCTGGGCAAAAGTCTGCCCTTCCCTCCACAGGTTCCTGTCACGGACCAGTCTTTAAAAAAGTTTTGATGTCATCTGACCATGTACAGTCGCCTCGAGGATAGCAGGACCATCTTTAGGATGATTTTTGTTTGCAACATCCAACATCCTAGTGGACACATGTGGCTCTAATAAACAAAAACCCTGTTTGGTAATAAAGAAAAGGACGGAGCTGACAAAAGATCCGCGTACATACAAATTACTTGCACACATTTTTTCTAAAGGCAAACCAAAGGAAGGTGCTTATTTTAACATAAACCAAATTGTATTCATACGTAACATTTTAAACTATTATTGAAAATAGCCTCCAGTAATAACCACTTTTAAACATTAGGTCTAATTGACTTGCTGTCTCATTCATACAAAATAGGAATTGAACGGGACAGTGAGTGTTTGAATCAACCAGTTGTTCTTAGTACAAATCTGCCGTCTGAACTGGTAGGATGAGAAAAGACGATTCGTAAGTTTGTGACAAAAACATTTACAGGCCTGGTATTTATTATCTATGTTGACAGGCCCGGCGGTGGTCGAGTGGCAATGGTCACTTTATCCCAAGGGCCGCGGGTTCGAATCCTGCGCAAGGCAAACATTTGTGTGCATGAACATGTCTGTTTGCCTCGGTCTGGGTGTTTTCTTTGTATAATAAGTATTTATTAACAACAAAAAAATATTTATGTATAATGTAGTTATCAACAATCTAGTACATATAGTACAAGCTTAGTTGCTTAGTTTGGGACTAGATGGCGTTGTGTGATTCGTCCAAGAATATTTATATTTGTACAAGCGTGTAATGTTTGAATGTATGTTTGCAGGTGACTTGTTGAGCACCCTACTATGGGCGAGCGCGAGTTCGCTCTCGAGCAGCGCGGAGAGCCTCGCCGCCGACGGACACAACCCGGCGCTGCAGCTGCAGAACAGGGAGGCGGTATGTATAGTAATATAATCATACTTCATGCTAATATTATAAATGAGAAAGTGAGTTTGTTTGTTATTCCTTCACGGCTTGACTAAGCAGCCGATCATTATGAAAATTTGTAAATATATTGTCAGGGGTACAGAGCCCAACATAGGCTACTTTTTATCCCGTGAAAGTATGTAATTTCAATGGGAAAATATTTTTTCTACTATAGAGGGCGCTGTAGAGATGGGCTATCCGCCAACAGATGGCGCCACAAGTCGCGCTATGGATGGGTTGTTTTTTTATGTCATAAAATCGGCGAAGCCGCGTGGAAAAGCTAGTATAATATATAGGGACAAATCACACAGATTGAGCTGGAAATTGTGTTATGGGATACTCAACGATACTATATGTATTTTATAACAAACTAGCTTTTCCCCGCGGCTTCGCTCGCGTTAATTTTATGACATAGATCTCGTTTGACAACAAAACAACCCATTGCGCGACTTGTGGCGCCATCTGTTGGCCGATAGCATTCCATACAGCGCCCTCTATAGTAGAAAAATATTTTCCCATTGGAATGACATACTTTTACGGGATAAAAAGAGCCTATGTTGGGCTCTCTACCCCCGACAATATGTATACAAATTTTCATAATGATCGGCTGATTAGTCCAGCCGTGAAAAAATAACAAACAAACAAACTCACTTTCTCATTTATAATATTAGTATGATGTACATGATAAGAAAACGTGTCTGTGAAGGGCTATTATCATTTCATAGTAATCAATTTCAAAATTATGTATTCCAGACAATCCGTAAGATCTTGGATCGCAAGCAGCGGCAACCCGTGAAGATTGATTTCAAAATATACCTCACTGAGAACACCCTCACTCGCTGGGACACCGTAAGTATATATTTATATCATTTACTAGCTGACCCGGCAAACTTTGTTCCGCCTTAGAGGCACTACCCTACCCCACCCCACCCCACCCCACCCCACCCCTACCCTACCCTAATCGAGTTTTCATTGTTTTTAAGATGTATTCTGCTATTCGGGACGGACACAAATCCAACAAATCAAAAACCATGGCAATCGGTCCAGCCGTTCTCAAGTTTATAAGTGTTGTAACAAACACGACTTTCTTTTATATATATAGATTAGCACACAAAACAGAAGCATTATAATCATCATCATATCAACCCATAATCATACCACTGCTGGGATAAGGGTGTTCCTTCAACCGAAGGTGATTAGAGCGTATTCTGCCACGCTGCTCCAATGCGGATTGGCAGAGGTCGGTGTTTTCAAACCGTCCTGAAGCCACCGACTGTCATCCATTGGCAAGAGCCGGGATCGACGGCTTAACGTGCCCTCCGAAGCACGGAGAAGCTTGAGATAACGAAACCCATCCAAACGCTGGCTACGGTCGACGTCGCTTAACTTGCGTGTTCATATTAGAGCGCGACACAGCGACGCCATCGAGCTCCTCATTATAATATACAAGCATAATATAGTTTAATTTATACCACGAAGTTTGCAAACGAGCATACGACCCGCCTGATGGTAAGCATCACCGTAGCCTATAGACGCTTGCAATACCGGGGTATCACTCGCGCGTTGCCAACCCTCCCAACCTAAGTGGAGTGATGTTCTATAATGCATTACAGCACATCCAGAACATTTGACGACCTCCTGGAGTAACGGTTACCATCGACCGCCGCCCAGGAGGTCCCAGGCCCCGAGTAACATAGGCTAAGTTACATTTTCATTGAGTTAATAATAATTTCGTTGTAGGTATTGAACAACGACACATTATACTTGCGCGTGCCGAGCGTGCTTCAAGCAGGCAGCAAGGAGAGCTTCATGCTACTCCTGGACTTCGCTGAGGAGCGCCTCGGATGTAACAAGTGAGTGGTCTTTTTATGTACAGTCCACAAAGGTTAAAAATAAAATGTTTAATTATAATTTTGACAGGCCCGGTGGTCCAGTAGCTGGCAATGGTCACTTTATCCCAAGGGCCCGCGGATTCGAATCCTGCGCAAGGCAAACATTTGTGTGCATGAACATGTCTGTTTGCCTTGGTCTGGGTGTTTTCTACATAGAAATTATTAAGTATATTTTTTTTTATTCCAGCTGCATAATCTGTGTCAAAAAGGACCGTTCCGATCGCGCGACCTTATTCCGCACGTTCCTCTTCATGGGTTTCCAGGTCGTCGCCCCAGGGACGCCGTTGGTCGCCGAAATCGGGAACCCTGATTATGTGTTCTTGCACTACAACATGCAATAGTTACTGATTTATTCAATGCTCAATAATAAAAAAACTTCAACGACCCCAAATTTTACCGATTCTATCGATAATTTTATTCGATGTATCGACTCAATATTACCGAAACGTTCGATTAGATCCCAAAACTTATTGATACATTTCATTGGATGTATCGACTCGTTTTTACTTATCTAATCGATTTTGTGAACTAAATTTGAGATCATTAGGAACTGTCTTTTTGACCCCAAAATTTAATCGATTCTATCGACACATTTCATTCGATGTATCCATAAGTTTTGACCTATCATACCCATATTGCGAAAAGCACAAGAAAAGAAGTGCCGCCGTGTGTCTACTAGATGGAACTTTATCTTTCCCGTACTAAATTCGTGCTCGTATCGAATTGTGAACTTAATTTGGAGTCATTAGGAACTAATTGTTATAAAAACGTATCAGTATCATCGGAGTCTTAAGTTTCAAAAGGTGTGGAGAAGAGAAACTCAATTTTGTCAGTATTAAAATAATTACAGAAAATCATTCATTGAGCATGAATAAATCAGAATTTCGATCGAAACGCTTCAATTGTCATAGAATGAATTTGGTTGAGTAGAAATTACAGATATAAAAATTTCTTCTGTCTAGCAACACTAAGAATTTGGTAGAAAAATAGACAGATAATGTTGCCATAATTATAGACAATAGTAAAATAAGTAGATATTTTCATCTTTAAAAAATTAAAGCGTTTCGATCTTACAAGTTAGTTGCTATAATCGTGACAACTAGATGATTAGTATTACTGCTTTTCTCAAATACATGGCTTCATTTTTTTGAAAAAAAATAATAAAAAAAAAATTTTGGAAAAAAAATTATGAAAAAAAAAAAACTAGATTTTAGCTGTGTCACGAATAGCTAGGTGGAAACGGCACTTTTAACTAATGGATTATCACGGGGCTTGCTTAGTAAGGTTATCAACAAGTCTAACATTTTAGATATTTAGTATATTCTTATCTTATAAAATAATTATATTGCATTTGTTTAGATTTGAACAATTAAAATAATAATTGTCAAGCACTTACAGCTTCCGAAATGCGTTTTAATTTTAATTCCACATTAAAAAGCTATCTTATAATCTAGTTGAGTGATATTTACTGCGTGATTAACTATAAAAATGCGTTTCTGAAACTGCTTTTTCTAATGTTTCTAAAGCATTTTATAAAATAAAGAAAAAACGTTTTTTATTTCAATTGAATTTACACTTCAGATTCTTTTTTTTCAATTTCATATTGAAAAAAGTATTTAAAAAAAATCTAAACAAATGTAAACTATTAATTAGTATTTTGTTTCTACGATTTCAGCTTTGAATATACGCGTATTGTCACGATATTTAAAAAAACTTAATTTTTCAAAACTGGTATAGTAGGAATGGAATGTTTTATTATTACTTTATTACTATAAAAAACGTATGTATGTCGTCGTGTATGTAATCAAATATTTACCCACTCCGGGGTAGAGCGAAGTAAGAAAAAAAAAAACAAAAAAAAACAAAAACTAAAAAAAAAAAATGTTTGTAAAAAATATTTCGAATTCCACTTATAACTTATATTCACAGTTAAAACACATTCTTTTTCTCTCTCACAAATATGTTTTCTTTCATATTTGAGGTTGACTGTTCTAATATAAAAAATAAAACAAAATTGTTTTTACATAGAAAAATATGTTTAAAAACACTATCCAGCTAGTTTCTAAAACATATTTTAATTTCACATTAAGTCTCAATCTGTCTCTTTTTTGCTTCTTTAGTTTGACAGAGACTATCTATATTTTAATGAGTGATTAACTTTAATGCGTTTCAGACTCTGGCTGTATTCAACATCCATTCATTAAACATTTACCTATGTATAGGTGTATTATTATAAAGTAACTTTTTGTGGCTTTCTCACTATTCATATTAAAATTTAGATTTTTATGTAATCTTACAATCATGTTTTTTTTTGTGCGCAATTTATATTATTTTGTTTTATTTTATATATTAGAAAAAAAAATTGGAAAAAATTACATCAAATTTTCACTAACACAATATCTTTACAATAAATGATAGTGTGCATTCTAATTATATAAAAGTAGGTAAGTGGTTTTTAGTTTATAATTTCAATTATTTTAGTCGAAATTGTTCGCGTTGCTCTCCAAGCTCGCAAGGAAGCGGCGCGAGCATGCTCGCCCTAGGTTAGTAAGCGGTACCCAGTTGTTTTCTTTTCAGTATTTCTTTCAAAAGTATTAATTTACTTGCGTTTGGGATAAAATGGGACACGCTGTTAATATTATTGTAAGTTTAATATATTAATTGACAAACAATTAAAGTTAATCCTAAATATATTCGTGTTTTATTAATATCACATGCAGTCCATATAATTAGATCATTTTATTTTCCATCAAATTGTTGCCTCTCACTTTGTTAACCTACGCTGCGCTTTCCGGTGTACCTGGAATTGGTCGCCATTCCAGAACCATTTTGCCCCATCGGAATATTAGAATTACCATCTAAGTTTTCGTCCGAAGACATTTGACGTTAGCTCAGCGCATAAACGACAATAAGTCTCTTTTCGATTGTCCATTGTTAATTTATTGTCTTGAAAATGATTGTAAATTAATGAGAAGGCTGACTGATGTAAACATTAGTATTGCAAAGGAAGCTGCCGTAACGATTTGCACTTTTATTCTTCTATCCTTTTCTGTTTGTCATGAAAAGACGGTGAAACGCAACTGCAAACAAAACCCCTTTGAAATTGCGAGTTTTAAACCAGTTTCAATAGCTTTCCACGCCGCAACCTAAATTGTAGTTATACGCGGTGAAATCATTACAATAAGTATCGAAAAACAAACTCAAAACGCCAAACCGATGAAACGCAAATACGACCTGCTGCACGCCGGTTTCAATGAAGTTGATATGCAATGCGTTTCAATAAAATTGCGTCCTTTGTGGTCCTTCAAAGGAGTTTATGACAAAGTTAAATGAAATTCTAAAGTAACCAGAAGTTGCAGTGTCGTTGCATTTGGGTTTCACCGTCTGTTCCGGGCCTTATGGTCGAAACACACTTACACGCGGCATAGGCTTACCGCACTTGCGAGGCACTGCATCGGAGCGCGGCGCGGCCCAATGATCTCGAACCTACAAATTTTTCGGTATTGCTACCGATATGGGATCACTTCTACTGAAGTGTATTTCCATTTTTTAGCGTTGATAATAAAAAATTTCAATTAATCACATTTACCGTAACATGTATATTTATTTATTTATTTATTTATTTACTTGAATCATCAACATCACATATATGTATTATCTTAATATTAAACATCTTGTATTATTATTAATTGACTCTTATATATATGACAATTATAGATGATCACACATTATTGTTATGATGCATAATGCATATCGTTAATTTAATTTATATTTTGCTCTAACCGATTACGTGATATTAATACCATTATTACAAAGCAACAATTATTATCATCAATACATTGAAATTAAACATTGAAAATTATAGTTCCAGCATTTTATTTCTAAGTGAACGCTCTGAATCATGAAACACATCAAGATGCGGGAGTTTCCCGCATGCCTCGTTATAAGTGCGACACATTCTCGCTATAGGCGAATTCACTCCGACGTTGGTTCGGCTGAACGATACATGCAGCAATTTTGATAGCGGGTACCTAGGATAATTATGGGGCACAGAAAGTGAAACTTGAGCCAATAGATCTGCGCAATCCACCCTACCATTTAAAAGTTTATGCAAGAAAAGTATGTCAGATTTACTGCGTCGCTTCTGTAAAGATATCAGTTTAAAGTGTGCTAGTCTTTGTTCATAAGGACACCTGTAAGATATTCCTGGTTCATAAAATGCTAAATGTCTTGTGAATGCACGTTGAATAGATTCAATACGTTGAGATGATACACTGTAAAAAGGATTCCAAGCTATGCTTGCGTATTCGAGGTGACTTCTAACTAACAAGTTATATAAGGTTACCTTTGTTTTGGTTAATCGGAAGTTCCTGACATTACGTTTCAGAAAACCCAGCATTCGCGCAGATTTCCTAACCACAGAATCGACGTGATTATTGAAGCTAAGCTTAGCATCCAATATAACACCCAAGTCCCGAATCTCGCTCACCTCTCGTATTGATATATTGTTTACTGTATATGTGAAATCCACGGGCAATCTCTTTCTACCAAACTTTATGTGATAACATTTTCCGATGTTTAACATCATGTGATTTTCATTACACCATTCCCAGATTCTCCTTAGGTCAGCGTTTATAAGTGCACAATTACTAGGAGAAGCTGTCATATATATTTTTAGGTCATCTGCAAATAGTGCAACCTTGCAATGATGTATCACAGAAGATATATCGTTGATAAAGATTGAGAAGAGAATTGGTCCCAGAATGGAGCCTTGAGGGATTCCTGACGTAGCATAGTACGTATGGGACTTATACCCACAAGTCACAACAATCTGTGATCTATAGGCCAAGTAAGACTTGAACCAGTTTAGTAAACTTCCACATATACCACATGCTTCCAATTTCCTCAAGAGTATCAAATGATCAACCTTATCGAATGCACTCCTGAAGTCTGTATATACCGCATGTACTTCATATCCCATGTCTATTTCTTTGCTGATATCAGAGACAAAGGTGGCCAGATTAGTTTGTACCGACCTACCAGTCACAAAGCCGTGCTGGTGACGCGAGATAGAACCACGTACATGTCGTGAAATTACAGGTGCAACAAGGGACTCAAATAACTTAGAGAAGCAAGATAACAGTGCTATTGGGCGATAGTTTTCGACACTGCTGACATCACCTTTCTTGTAAACTGGAACTATTCTAGCCTTCTTCCACTCGTCGGGGAACTCCCCGTCCTTTAAAGATTGCCGAAATATTAATAGTAATGGCAAAGTCAGTGCACGCGCGCAACGCTTGACTAGGACTGGAGGAATACCATCAGGACCAATCGATTTGTGTATATTAATTTTATTAATTTGTTTAAGAATATCTTTCTCGGAAATATTTACATGGTTAATTATGGAGTCGCTATCAAATATATTGTTGTTGTTTTTTTTATTTGAACTCGAAGAATAAACAGATGCAAAGTGGGTAGCAAAAAGATTAGCGATGTCGGGTCCGGTATTTGCACTCGAATTTTCACTATGCATTCTGCTAGGCATTGTAGATTCATTTCGTCTTTTGTCTTTAATGTATCGCCAAAAAATCCGCGGATTGCTACCGATATCCTTTTCTATAGCGTGCTTGTAATTATTTAAACATTCATTGATAAGTTTATGACAGCGTTCACGGCTTATTTTAAATTCTATTTCGTCACGCGGGTTACCATACCGTTTAAACTTTTGATGAAGTCTACGTTTCTCTTTAAGCATTTTAATTAGTCCATTAGAGAACCACGATGGGTAAGTAGATTTTTTCACCCTACGTTTTGGAACATATTTCGAGATAATATTATTTAGTTCATCATAAAATGCTGCAACCATTTCATTAATATTCTTACATAAAAATTTATCGTGCCATGCAACATTATTTAGGTCGTGTTGAATACCAAAAAAATCCGCTTTATAGTAGTTATAGTTGACATTAATATTTTGCTTAAGATAACTTATGTTTATAAAACTCATTGTTAAAACAATAGTAGGGTGATAGGGATCTAATTTTGATAAATTATCATTTGGACTAGTTACATTTACTGAATTTAAATTACAGAATACTAGGTCTAATATTTTCCCATCACTATTGTGAACAGTGTTAAATTGATTAAGATTATTTAATGACATAAAATCAATCAATTCATGGCCCAGAGCATTATGATAGTTTGAAGGAACAACGCCCGGTGAATCATTGTGAGGGGACCACACTATAGAACTCATGTTAAAATCTCCTAAGATAACTACGTCATCTACACTTTCCATTACGAGATTACAACTATTGACAAATTTTTTCATAGTTTCCAATTTGGTTGCAGGAGGTAAATAAACTGCACATATCGCAATTTTTTTAATGGTATTATTTGTTTTAAATTCTATTGTAACCCACAGATCCTCACATTCACTTTCCCAATGTAGCATACGATTAGATATTATACTGTCATTAACCGCTATCATAATCCCTCCTCCATCCAATTTCGAACTAGTGTGAGTATTACGGTCACGACGGTATACAACATATCGAGAATCAATAAACTCTCTGTCATAGATATTCTCATTTAACCAAGTCTCTGTGAAAACTATAATACTGTAATTATTTTGTAAAATATTATTATAAACATCAGCAGTTTTTGTTCTTATGCCTCTTACGTTTTGATAATAAACATCTAATGAATCGAATTTTAAGTTATTAATCAGAGTATTATCCCAAAAAACAAACGTAAAAGGAAAGTTTAACTCATTAACTTCAGACTATCAGTGTTACGGATGTGTATTGCCGAACTCTTGTCGTCCTTCCTCACGTAAATCCTACCATCACGTATCCACACGAATCTGTAACTCAGTTCCTTAGCCTTCTTACGTGCGGCAGCGTGTAAAATCTTATTAGATGGGGTTAAGTGTTCTGATACGAAGACAGGAGCAGATCTTCCCGCTAAACCCAATAATGTATACGTAATAATAAACCTACATACCTAAATAAAAACTTTTTTTCAATGTGTCACTCCCAACAAGATGCCGATCTCAGTCCATATAGTGTTTTTCCTTGATTGGTTCATGTAATTTGGATAATAATATGAAAGAATATTTTGCCGCTCCGTGCAGCGCAGCGCCGCGCAGCGTAAGTGCGTTTCGACCTTTACTGAGCGAGAAAGAGAAGTGCGAGTTACAATTTTTCATACACTCTATAGTAATAAATGATGTCTCCTTCAATTTGCTTCTCCGATGGTATGTTCTCATCGTTTACCAATTGGAATAGATTTTTATCGAAATCTGGGAAGAATGTGTCGCATTCAAATGCCTTCTGTATTTCTGTTAGGTATATTTTGCCGCAGTTCTTGTGTTCTATCGCGGCCTGAAAGATAATAACATTATTTATTGCATCAAATATTATTAATATTACAATAACAATACAAAAATAATAATCAATTAAAATAAATATATAGGGACAAATGAACAGATTGAGCTAGCCCCAAAGTAAGTCGAAACTTGTGTTATAGGATACTAACTCAACGATATTATATTTTGTAACAAATACATATATAGATAAACATCCAAGAACCGAGGCCAATCAGAAAAAGTTCGTTTTTCATCATGACCCGACCGGGGATCGAACCCTGGACCTCCTGGGTGGTGGTCTGGCGTGGTAACCACGCCACGGAGGCCGTCATACGTACAATAGGCGGCCTTATCGCAATTTCTTCGAGCCGGTCTAACATGCTTACACGCGACAAAGCTTCTTAGCCAATAGAAATGCCTGTTTTGTCTACTGTAGACATAACCGAGATACGCTATTGGCAGAGCGGAGCAAGAAAATTTTGTCGCGTTTGTCATGTAAGCCCGGCAGGCAACCAATTGAGGAAAACAAAATGATGACAAAAAGCAGGTGGGTGGCGCTGTAGTACTAAACATAGGAAAGTAATAATACTTGAAGATATTTAATTGAAATTAAATAAAAATGGAGAGAATTTGATTTGTATGAATTTTTTAATGTCTTTTGTTATCATTAGTCATGCATGTTTGACTGTCAGCCTCATAGGGAAATTTGTTTATAATTTTTTTGATCTTAAACTCAAATAAAAACAAATTGATTGTTGTCGACTTTTGACTTATTTAAAACCTATTCAAAAATTTAGCTTGCCTAGCATATTCATGCATAGTAAATGTCCAACACGACGGAGTGTGATGCTGTATGATAATACTCTTACTAACCTTATAAATAGACGAACCTCCGATTACCCAACTGGATTCTATATCTTCTGTATTGTTGATATAGTTAACGGCTTCATCAAGTCCTGCCATGACTACTACCCCTTCTGGAACCTGTTTATAAATACTAAATATATGGGGACAAATCACACAGATTGAGCTAGCCCCAAAGTAAGTTCGAGATTTGTGTTATGAGATACTAACTCAACGATACTATGTTTTATAACATACTAGTTTTTCCCCGCGGCTTCGCTCGCGTTAATTTTATGACAAAGATCTCGTTTGACAACAACCCATAGCGCGACTTGTGGCGCCATCTGTTGGCCGATAGCATCCCATACAGCGCCCTCTATAGTAAATAAAATGTTTTCCCATTGGAATAAAATACTTTCACGTGATAAAAAGTAGCCTTTCTTTGTCTTATTTATCTTATTTACCTGTGGATCACAAATAAATTATTTGATTTGATTTGATTTGATTTGGGCTCTGTACCCCTGACAATCTATATACAAATTTTCATAATGATCGGCTGATTAGTCAAGCCGTGAAGGAATAACAAACAAACAAACTCACTTTCTCATTTATAATATTAGTATGATGATAGATAAACATCCAAGACCCAGACCAATTAGAAAAAGTTTGTTTTTCATCATGACCCGTCCGGGATTCGAACCCGGCCACTCCGGGATTCGAACCCGGGACATCCTGGCTGGCGGTGCATGGTAACCAGTACGCCACGGAGGTCAAATGCGTAAGTTTGTATTAGTAGATGTTTTTTTTTTAATTCATACCACATATACACACATCATAGGCGTATAACCACTTTCAATCAAGTAGCCTGCTTGCTTGTTAAGGCGCTGTCCCACTGCTGCGCACGAAGAGGCTACGCACGTGTGTTAAGCTTTGCTTTGCAAGAGGATGTACGTGATTGTGTCCACTGCAACCCACGGACACGTTAACCATCAAGTGACGTCATTGATACACGCGTGGCTTGCTCAACATAGCTCAACGCTGTCAACGCCATGCACGCAGTGAATGCGGTACACAGCTTGTTCCACAAAGCGTGCACATCGCTGCGCACGCTGTGCACGCGATACAGGGTTCAATGCTCCGACACCAACCAAAAACTATGACAATCAATGCGTAGCCTCTCCGTGCGCCGTGGTGGGCCACGCTACAGCTACGTAGTCGTGGTTTTATATTCGTGTATAGCTTGTACTGCAGTGGAAACGTAGACCCACGTAGTCATCCACGTGGCCCACGTGTTAGTGCGCAGCAGTGGGACAGCGCCTTTAATCTGTGGTATCTTTACACAGTATAAAATGAAGTCGCTTTTGCTGTCTGTGTGTCCCTATGTATGCTTAAATCTTTAAAACTAAGCGAAGGATTTTGATGAGTTTTTTTAAAATAGATAATGTGATTCAAGAAGAAGGTTTTTATGTATAATACATTCAAATATTCCCACGGGAAAGCGGGATACACGCAAACGAAGTTGCGCGGGTTTCGTGACATAACAATACCATTATTGCATGGATATGGGTCTCCGTTCAATCTAAGGGGATTAGATTCGAAAGTGCTTGTAATATGCCTATTTGAATAAAAATATTTTGATTTGATTTCATTAGAGCCAGCTCCATTGCAGATTGGCAGAGGTGGTTACCATAATTACCTTAGCTTTGACATCATCTACATGATGAGTAAGAACGATATTAATTCTATTAGATAATGGTCTAAATTTTAATGGTATGCAATCCCACGTTCTTCGGCCCATAATGACAGCGTTCTTTTTTTTTGGATTGTTGACTTTAGTTGTCATTGTTGAAAAGTAATTCATTTCTTTTCTGGAACAAATTTAATTCAAATTTATCATCATCATCATACCTACCTATAAACCTATAATCATCTCACTGCAGGGATACAGGATTCCCTTCAATCGAAGGTGATTGAAGCTTACTCTGCTCCAATGCAGATTGGCAGAGACCGGTGATTTCAAACCGCCCTAAGGCCACCGACATCTATGTACAACAGCCGGGACTAATGGCTTAATGTGCCCTCCAAAGCATGGAGAAGCTCGAGATAACAAAACCCATCCAAACACTGGCTAGGGTCGACATCGCTTAACTTGCGTGTTCATATCGACACACAGAAACGCTATCAAGCTCGTCTAAATTCAAATTAATATTTTATATATAAATACAAAGTTGGCAAGGCTGGTTTTAACAAGGCCGATGGGCCACCATAAGGTTATCTGGCTGGTGTCATGTTTTGGTTAAGTCTTAGAAGATAAAAAATTAACACTGATAAAAAATATCATGAAATTGTCGGACATACAATACAAATGAAATAAATATATAGGACAAATCACACAGATTGATCCTTTACGATACTATATTTTATAAAATACATATATAGATAAACATCCAAGAGTCAGGGCAATCAGAAAAAGTTCGTTTTTCATCATGACCCGACCGAGATTCGGACCTGGGGCCTCCGGAGTGGCGAACCAGCATGGTAGCCATTACGCCACGGAGGTCGTCAAAATAGTCAATAATAAATAGTCAAAGGAAAAATGGACTGAATGTAAAATTAATGTTGTACCTAGTGTAGCAAAAGTATGACAAGTAGTTAGAATAGAATATCATTTATTTGTCTTACTTGTAGCACACAAACAATATTACTTACATGAAAACCTTAAATATATTTAAATGTATAACAATCTACAATCTAATTAGGTACAAACTATTAACATGCTGTGTGAAATCAAGTCAAGATAACTAATGAAAATAATGTGAGATAAAGATATACATGCTGCACACAAGGAAGTGAAATTTTTTTTAATGTTTTCTTGGCGTCTTATAGTGCTCTTATGCTTCAAATCTTCTTTCCTGCCCCTCAGACCGAAAATCCAGGAACAACGGTAACCACTGATTGACAAAAAGTACATTTGCTTTGGAACTCACGAGTTTAATCTTAGATATATTATGTAGAGTGGTAGAGAGAGGCTAACGCGACGCTTTGACCGAGGATTGGGATAGGAGTAAGGTGTTATTGAGAAATTAATATTATTTGTGGTAAAATTGGACTTACTTTAGTCTCCAAGGTAAAGCACCTTTTAATCCAATGCCACCGTTCTCGCAGGCCGCGGCAATCAAATTTAACTTTGTTTTAACCATTTTAAGATTACAATCACTAAAAAATCCTGAAAGATTAAACAAAACAAAAACAAGGTGAGGTTAAA
The DNA here is from genome assembly GCA_905163395.2 of Endotricha flammealis. Taxonomy (NCBI): domain Eukaryota; kingdom Metazoa; phylum Arthropoda; class Insecta; order Lepidoptera; family Pyralidae; genus Endotricha; species Endotricha flammealis. Next base: position 5,225,003 of record LR990883.1, read on the forward strand.
ATCGCGGATTTTTTACTATCAAATCAATCAATCAATACAAAAATACAAATAGCGGGAAAAATAACTTTTTCTTAAAATGACATTTTAATCAGTGTTGCCGTGTCGTTGTAAAATTTTGAGCTGCATGTTTGGCTACCTCTAGTTATGGAATTTAATTTTAAGATGTTAAATCTGATCTTCATTGCTAAATAAAAACAAGAAGATGTAAAATAAAAAGAAATATTCTAAATTTAAAATTGTAAAAGAACCTCAATATATTAAAAGAAAAAAAAAACGATGTTACTGTTTGTCTCGTGACTCGCGACTGGCCTTGTTTGTATTTTGGTTGCAACTGAAAATCAGTGTTTTGCTCAGTACGAGCAATTAATATACATTGAGGTGCGACCATTACGTTGCTGCGCTGCCTCCGATAGTTGAAAAGGCGCATGTAACAAGAATCTAAAACTGAGAAAAAAAATGTTTAATGAACGAAAGTAACGAAACCTTAAATTGTTTGCTGTCTGTTAGTTAAACGAAGAAATATATTTTTGGAAATGTTGATTAATGGTTAACATGATTATCTTTCAATTGCTATAGTACGATAGGTATATTTTAGATATATTATACGGAAAATCTTAAAAAAACCTTTTCATTTTAGTATAAAAATATTGAACAAATGAGACATAATTAATTGAATAGACGCATGTCGCTACATGCGCCCTATCAATTTCGTATGAGCTTTTTATTACTTTTAACCCTAGTATTTTGGGCGCTTCGGTACACTTGCGACTTTTCTATTAAGTACCATCCATACTTTTATTTCTACTATAGAGAAATTCAGACGTATCTGGCAGATGCGCATCGGAGAAAACATAAAATATACGAAGTATTAAGGGCGTATGTAGCAGATGTTGACTTTTCTACTTAGTAGGTGTATACTAATAGATAAGTCGGAAGTGACTTTCAACTAGCGTCTAAGACGCAAATCGTCTTAGACGCTAGTTGAGAAGTACTTTTCAACTAGCGTCTAAGACGCACTTAATTGCGACTTATCTATTAAGCATTAAAAACGATATCGAATAAACGCCTATTAATCTTCCGATCATTAAATATTACTATGAAGCTCAAAGGCGTATGTGTGCAAATGCGGCTATTCTACTAAGTTTATGATAATTTCGGCTTTTCATCTTCCATTTAGTAGAAAAATTGGATGCATATGCGCCTATTTTTACTATGGAAAATCCGCCTTTTTTTGCTGAAAATCGGTTTAACTGAATGAATCACACATCCATGCCATGGCATCACGTAGGTAGGTAGATAGTCTAGCAACATTTTTTGGCAATAATCTCAATTTCATTCATGAATGTTCAGTCAGGTGGTGGGTAGGTATAACATGCTCAGAGTAATAACATATAAAGAGGGAGTATCCCTGCACCCGTTTTGATACACCTCAACTGGTGCCAGTCTAGCACCAAACGCCGAACTTTGCCGAACCGCTTCGTAGTTGCCGATGTCAAAGCGCGCCAAACGTGTTTGTGCTAATAAATCGTGTCACACAACACGTCTGAAAAACAAAAGAAATGTAGGTAATGTATCACTTTTCACAGGAAAGTTTTAAATATTTCATAGTAATTTGTAGTTAGTTTAGTTATGAAAAAGAAATAATACGATTTTAGCGCATTATTGTAATGCTCGGTGTTACCCGATTGTGTAAATAGTTTCCCATTTTCACTATTTTTATTGCTTCGACTGATTAATTTTAAAACAGTTGCTTCTGTTACTGATATTTACGTAGGTATGTGACACGTCTCTAATGGAAGTCCTTGTGAATTTACGATATCATATACCTAAAATTTTGTCACTTGAAAGTATTTAAACAAAATCTATTTATTTCCCCGCTTTTTGGAAACCTCACCTCCATTGGCAACATTACGCAAGTGTCAAATGCATGTCACCGACATGTCATCGAGCGTTTAGCGATTCACTTCATTCACTTTTGACAGAGCGCTTCTATGAACACCCTCCATCTATATAAGTTATTAATCTAAGATAACATGGTATAGATAATAGGCAAGGCCGGTCTGGCGTGGTAACCATTACGCCTAGGAGGTCGTCAAATAGAAGAGTTGATGCTATTTCTATATGGACGATACCGCAGAAAGAAATTTATCAATCAGCACTAAAATATTATCAACGATTTACAAATTTAATAATAATAAACGGAATAATCTCCAGGCAATAAAAGAATCAAGTTTTATGCAAATCGAATATTTCGGTACAAATTTTATTGCTCTCTTCAAAAGTAGGTAGGTAGGTACCTACATAGGTACCTATTGTGCAAACACAAACAGTATAAAATAGTATTCAGTTCTAATCTGTGACTGAGTAGATACAACAAACGACCATTGCTTCAGGTAACTGACACCAAAATTGCGCTGGCTCAATCCTTACTTCTTCCTATTTTAGATTACGCTGACTCTTCCTTTCTTGATCTCAATCAAGATCTTCTGAACAAACTCGAGCGTCTCCAAAATCTTGCTATTCGTTTCATTTTTGGCCTTCGTAAATACGACCACGTTTCTGAATTCCGCTCTCAACTTCGGTGGCTTCCGATTCGCTCTCGCCGCAACCTACATATTGTCTCTCTTTTATAGTCCATCCTTTTTAATTCCAACACTCCCACTTACCTTAGAGAACGCTTCACGTTCCACGAAGGACTTTCCCTACGTAGTACCCTAACACTCCGCCTTAAAATTCCTATGCACTCCACTCGTTTTTACTCAGGCTCTTTTACAGTCCATGCTGTCCAGCTATGGAACTCTCTACCTCTGGCTGTGCGGCAAGCTCAGAGTATATTTAGTTTTAAAAAAATGGTCAAGAACTATTATCTTTTGCAAGTGACTAACTGACATCTCATTGTAGTCCGCTTATGCATCTTTTATTAGTTAATTATATATGTATATATTTTATATGTATTATTATATGTATATATTTTATATGTATAAATTTAATAAGTTTTTAGTTTATCTTCTGTCTTGCTGGATTACGGCCACAGGGTCGCATGTGCAGTAGTGAGTATACCTACTGCAGATGCGCCCTTGTGGTTGTAGCTTTTGAATGTGTAATTGTAGGTTTAAATATTTATTAGGTAATTTAGCTATTGGATAATAATTTTGTTTTATATCGGCGCCACATACACCGTCTCTTTTTTCTTTTTTTTCCACTTCTGATAGGTTGTCTGGAAGAGATTACTTTGTGATAAGACCGCCTTTTGTACTTTATTACTTTATCTATTTTACTGTATGTTTGTATTTTAATGGTGCATTAAAGAGTATTGTATTGTATTGTATTGTAATAATGCAGTTTGTTATAAACTCTTTGTGCACATACGCTCTGTGGATGCAGATCGCTCTCAACATGCCGCTGGCGACGGCGAAGCAGTTACGCGTCATAGACGGGTTGAACGACGACTCTGGAGACTACCCCTACGTAGTCAGGCTGGAGTCGAATAGAACGTATATTTCGGGTATCGATTTCCACGTAATTTGTACTTGGAACATTATTGACCAACGAATGGGTTCTCATCTCACCGCTGGACATTGTCTGATCCTGAATTAAAACTTGTGAGGTACGGTAACATATCCGTACCTCGAAAGAATTCTAACACAAGTCAAATATTAAAACATATAAGACACCCGAAATATTTCGCACACGCCGCCACGTATATTAAGATTAATAAGAATGATATCGCGTTATTGTTCGGATGCAATAGGGAAGTTGTCATCGCTCGATTTTAAGAGTCTTGTTGGTAAAACAGTAACAACGTCTGGTTAGGGTGCTACGACACTTGATGTGACATTATCAGAATATGTAAAGATGAAGAAAAGGCCTCTACAAATCGGCGAGGGGTTGATTTTTCGAACAATGGAGAAAGAATACATGCCAACATTAGTCGTAGCTCCAAAATGTACGAAATCAATACATGGAATACATTTTGGGGCTTCAGGTGGGCCGCTCTTTGTCAAGGGCAAAGTGGTTGCTGTCGCTACAGCTTCTGGTACTTTACCCACAGTCCCATTCCTACAAGATTTCACTCCAGTCAGTCCGTATTTAGATTGGATTGATGGCATAATTCACAAAGAAAAGTAGCATTAAATCTTTTGAGAAATATTGAAAGCCTTTAAAATGTGGTGCTGGAAAATAATGGAAAGAATAAAATGGTCTGAAAAGGGATGATTACCCAATGAGTTTTGATTCCCTTCAGTGTGTCGATTTAAAAAATAGTAGATTTTACAACAAGTACACAAAACGAATCATTTCTATCCGAGACTTTTAGCATTTTATATAGTAATGTCGAGGATAAAAATGGTTTTGTGGACGAGTTATAAATTCTGCTTTTCACTTCGATTGCGAGGAAATAAGTAAATAAATAAACGCACGAAAAACAAGACCTGTTTCCCGCCGCTTTGTTTTTTAAATCTTACGACATTGAAATTAGACTTGGGCTGCAGACCTATACAGCCTACTATTAAATTAATTTTGTAATAAAATAATTTTCTTAAATTAATTAAATAGCCTACCGTACTTTAATTTAAATTTTATTATCTTTTATGACTTAAAAACACATAAGGCAAATAAATGAAAGTAAATATTATAAAATAACAAATTCTAACCCTGAACTTTTTATTGTGTTTGGCTGTATGGCTCATTTCCTTTGCCTTAATATAGATACATTTATGAGTAGATACGTTTTTGCCCTTGTGCACAAAATTAGATTTTGTGCAGCCTATATCCTGCGCAAATAAGCATTTTCTGAGCATGAGAAGTGAAAAATATATATAAACCCCAAAAGTGACAATCAAGCATACGGTCGGCCTGATGGTAAGCCGTCACCGTAGCCTATAGACGCTTGCAATACCGGGGGTATCACTCACGCGTTGCCAACCCTCCAAACCCCCCCCAAGAGGACCTCTGGAGACCTTACTCACCGTAGGAACACAGCATGGCCGAGACCAATGCTATTTGACTACGATCTTCTGTCAGGTGGAGGTTCTTCCCCAGACTGGCTGCTCCGATTTGAACGGATTATCCGCTGTGCCCTACCTCTCTTAATGCGTTTTTTGCTGAATAAGCGGCAGTATCTTTTTTACGTAATCTTAGTTTTTTCTCACAACTTCATGGGACCGTAGACCTGAGTATACGAGTTAAAATTTCAACTTGATACTTCCATGCTTTCCCGAAATAAAGGGTCTTGCTTGACAGACAGACAGACAACAAAGCGATCTTATAAGGGTACCGTTTTTGCTCTTGAGATACGGAACCCTAAAAAGAAGGGATTCTACTGATTTGAAGTGGATTTTTCTGTAGATGTAGATGTGAGCCATATGGCACGCTTTATGGGTTAATGGCACATTAAGATGGACAACGGAGGTTCCAGGGCATTATTTCCATTTACGATTTCCTATTGTTATAGCCTGTATAGGGCTGGCAAAACATTAAGTTTATATTCCGGGACCCGGGATTTTCTTTTAATTTTATCTATAACTGCTAAACCCGCACAACTTCGTTTGCGTGTATCCCGCTTTCCCATGGGAATTTTGGAATGTATGCACTCTATTTAAAAAAAAAACGCATCAAATAAAATAAGTAAGAGAGGTAGGGCACAGCGGATAATCCGCTCAAATCGGAGCAGCCCATCTGGGGAAGGACCTCCACCTTACAGAAGATCGTAGCCAAATAGCATTGGTCTCGGCCATGTTGTGTTCCTACGGTGAGTAAGGTCTCCAGAGCTCCACTTGGGGGGGTGGGGAGGGTTGGCAACGCGTGAGTGATACCCCCGGTATTGCTTACGTCTATAGGCTACGGTGACGGCTTATCATCAGGCCGACCGTATGCTTGTTTGCCACCTGTGTGGTATAAAAAAAATAAAAAAAAGTACTTATAGAAATACTAAAATAATTGTAACAAACATTACAGAATAAAGAAAACAATACTAAAAATTTAACTTGCATACAAAAATAAGGTATATTTTAAAAAGCATAAATTTTAACTATCGACCAAGAGTTTTACATTCATAGACTTAGATGTCTTTTTTTACTACGTCTATATCTACGTCTATGAATGTGAAACTCTTGGTTAACAATTAAAATTTATGCTTTTTTTAAATACATTAAGGCACACCTTATTCTTGTAAGTTACCTATTTCATTGCACTACACTTAACACAAGCAGCGTGGCAAAGTACGCTGTAATTACCTTCGATTGAAGGAGGCCTGTAACCATGCAGTGGTTTGATTGTGGGTTGAAATGATATGAAACTGTTGCTATGTGCGGTGCAGAATAGCCCATTTGGGATTAGAGGCGGCCACGGACACGGTCCACGGTCGTCTGTTGTAAACCGCAATGCCGTTTGCGGTTATCTGCAGTCATTATTAAACCAGATGCTGCATTTTGTGGGACGACAAATTCGGACTTTCGGATTTCCTTCGGACTATGACATGGGACTATTTAAGAGGTAAGTACATTAAAGGTCTCGTCAGAGGTGGGACTACACATTGGTAATGCCCCTGGTGTTGCTGATGTCCATAGGCGGCGATGACCACTTTCCATAAGGTGGCTTGTCTGCCGAATAACATAAAAAAAAAACAGATTTTGAGAAAAATACTGGAGCGAAATATAGAGGGCCAAAGAAGTAGAGGAAGAAGGAAGCCAGCCTGGATAGACAACATCAAAAGCTGGGCAAACATTAGGGACGCTGCCAACGTAGCCAGGATGGCACAGGACAGGAATAAGTTCCGAGAGATGGTCGCTGACGTCCGATGAGGACGTGGCACCGGAAGAAGAAGAAGAGACCCCGGTGGTGTGTTGGTAGTGATCGTACCTGCACCAGAAAGCGCGTGTTCGATTCCACGACAAACATTTATGTGATGGCACGTATACTTGTGTTTGTTCTTGAGTTCGGTCATCTTTACATTATTTTTTTGTCTATGTTTCATGTCTTATTTTTTTCATTGTCCTTCATTTTCTTTTTCCCACTATACCTTCACTTGTAGTTCATTTTATCTATCAACTAGCTTTTCCCCGCGGCTTCGCTCGCGGTTAATGACATAGATCTCGTATGACAACAAAACCATCCATAGCGCGACTTGTGGCGCTATCTGTTGGCCGACATCGCAATTGCAGCGCCATCTATAGTAGAAAAAATATTTTTACCACTGGAATGACACAGTTTACTTTCACAGGATAAAAATTAGCCTATGTTGGGCTCTGTACCCCTGACAATATGTATCTATACAAATTTTCATAATGATCGGCTATTAGTCAAGCCGTGAAGGAATAACAATCAAATAAAGTTAAACTTTCTTATTTATAATATTAGTTAAGATTTTTACAGATAATACTATTTTCTTACTCCCACAATTCCCACCATCCATAAAAAAGAATTATACCACTAAGATGGCAAACAAGCATATACTGCCTGCCTAATGGCAAGCATGTCACCGTAGCCTATGGACGCTTGCAACACCAGGTGTATCACTCGCGCGTTGCCGGCCCTGTAAAAAGTGGAGCTCTGGAGACCGTAGAAACACAATATGGCCGAGACCAATGCTATTTGGCTACAATCTTCTGTAAGGACAAAGTACAATCTTCTGGAGGTATTTCTTCAATTTCGATTGACCGCTGTGCCCTCTCTCTTAATTACTATAAAATATTTTTTATTTTAATGAAAGTCATTATTACACTTTTTAATACAAAAATCCCGTATTCTATAATTTTTCCGTATCCCGTACTTGAATTTAGTTTCAGTAAATTTTCACAACCCTATATCCTGATATTTTTGTTTACAATCCGTATTTACGGGACGAGTGCCTCTTATATCAATGAAATAAAGTTTAATTTCGTTTGAATTAAATGCAATAAAGATTTTGTTATTACATGGGGGGGTTTTTATTAGGGACACCGCGAAACGTATAAAAATTCGGTTTTACCAATGATATTATTAACAAAATTATAGATTGGTTATTTAAATTAATGTAGGTTTTTATGACTGAATTGAAAATAATATATCGTATGGAGCCCTCATAAGACTGGTATAAATGCTTAAAAGGAGGACTCATCCTGTTACAAACGGGATTTTTAAAAGAGGTAGGGCACAGCGGATAATTCGGTCAAATCGGAGCAACCCGTCTGGCGAAGGACCGCCACCTTACAGAAGATCGTAGCCAAATAGCATTGGTTTCGGCCATGTCGTGTTCCTACGGTGAGTAAGGTCTCCAGAGCTCCACTTTTTACAGGGTCGGCAACGCGCGAGTGATACCCCCGGTATTGCAAGCGTCTATAGGCTACGGTGACTGCTCACCATCAGGCGGGTCGTATGCTTGTACTACCTTAGTGGAATAAAAAATACATAAAAGGCGGACTCATCATGAGTACAAATTATTGTAAACTTAATGACAAGTATTTATTTTTTATTTTTTATACCACACAGGTGGCAAACAAGCATACGGTCGGCCTGATGGTAAGCCGTCACCGTAGCCTATAGACGTAAGCAATACCGGGGGTATCACTCACGCGTTGCCAACCCTCCCAACCCCCCCAAGTGGAGCTCTGGAGACCTTACTCTCCATAGGAACACAATATGGCCGAGACCAATGCTATTTGGCTACGATCTTCTGTAAGGTGGAGGTCCTTCCCCAGACGGGCTGCTCCAATTTGAGCGGATTATCCGCTGTGCCCTACCTCTCTTAAAGTACCTATTTATTGGCTTTATTTTGGTGGAAAACGCATGAAAACTGGTTCAATAGTTTTTGAGTTGTCAGACAGACAGACGTCGCGGAGAACTTTGTTTTATTTATTATACTAGCGAAAAACGTGCAACTTCTTTTGCGTGTATCCCGCTTTCCCGTGGGAATTTATACATATAAATAAACCTTCCTCTTGAAAGAAAGAAAGAAAATACTTTTTTTCTTGTTTTTTGTTTTTTTTTTGTTTGACGATGTTGTGCAAGCTAGTGAAGCGCTAACGGGATACGCTTCACCAGCAACATTGGTTTTACGTGGGCGAGGTGTCAACCCGCCGCACAACACCCGAAATGCTGGAGGACCACACCCGTCGTTGGTCAGCGAGTCCATCGGACTTAGCCGGTTAGTGTAGCCAGGCTGTACTACCGACCATTCCCCTATCCGCCACCTAGGGGACGCTCCCCTACGCTGTGAGGGCCAGCGCGGGGAAGAAAGAAAATACATTTGAAGCACTCTATCTGTTACAAAACTGCATCAAAATCCGTTACATAGGTTTTTGGATCTAAGCTTACATAGGGACAGACTGCGGGAAGCGACTTAATTTATACTATGATGTAATACAGTACAGACCATGTCATGTATGTAAAACCCGCTACGCATTGTCCATCCGCGCTGGACGTCCATTGTCGTATAAAAGTACTCTGTGATTGTCGTCTAGCAAGCCTACGCACATGTGTTTTGTTGCGTCGTGCAACTCGTGCATTGTGCACGGACGTCCAGCGCGGATCAATCAATCAAATATTTTTTTTCAAATAGGCATATTACAAGCACTTTCCACTTTCCTTCCACACCAATTCAGACGGCAGATTTGTGCTAAGAAGAACTGGCAAGAAACTTAGCACTTGCTCTTTTAAAATGGTAATGTTAAGAGTAACAATTATGATTTAAAAAAATGGATGGATAATGAGAGGGCTTTTAGGATTTAGACTTTTATCCTTTACCTCTTCCCTCACCCCTCTCACGACTGCGTCACCGGATACTTTGATAGGTACTTACTGATATCTAAATTAGGAAGTTACGTTATACCTACATATTGTAATTTTAAGGATAAAAATTTGTGGTCACAGTAATTTGCTCCTCTGCTCCTACTAAACTTATTTTACAATGTATAAAAAACTTTATAATACTTTTATGTTATACTAGCGAAACCCGCGTAACTTCGTTTGCGTATATCTTGCTTTCCCGTGGGAATTTTGAAAAATCCTTTCTTAGTGCTCCCCAACCTTATAAAAGGAACCCCTGTGTAAAATTTCAAGCTTCTAACCCTTATAGTTTAGGCGATGCGTTGATAGTCAGTCAGTCAGTCAGCTTCTCCTTTTATTTATAGATTGGCTTTCAAAAAAGACTATTTGTTGAGTTTCTTGCAGCATTTCTTTTCAACAGACAATTTACGTCGCAGTGATAGGATCAACAAAAAAAAATGAGGTGCGAAAATATTTCCTGTATTACTTGCAAAATAAATGTTTTTATTTATTTATTATTGGTTACAGATACGTTTTGGATCGATACGATCTCCATAACATCACTGATTCACAGACCTTGTAACCTATCTATTTTTTTATATCATTATGCTTTCATTTATTTATTTTCGAGATGTCAAAACTCTGCGGCGGTTGTAAGGCGTATTGTCAATTAAATTGAATGAAGATGAAAGATTACGATTCTTGCCGAATCTTGCCGAATCCTTCCCTACCATGAAAAGAATTTTTAAATATGAACTCTATCAGTGCGCAGAATGGACCTCGACACTATTCGTGTATTTATGAGCAAAGAGTTTGATATAATTAGTGTTAGTCGCTGGCCACTTTTATGAAACTGTTTGACGGCTTGACGCGAATCTGCTGTCAGTAGTGTCAGATAATATATGGAATTTGGACCAAAAATTAAAATTTACATATCCAAGAGTTTTCCTATTTTTTAGGCACCGAGAGGCGGGTGGGTGTCTCGGCGCCCTCTCACACCGAGTGATTTCATAACACAAAATGTATGGTGTGCCATAAGGGCTGATTTGGATTTTCGTCAAAAACATTTTTAAATGTAAGTTTATTATAATGTTTTTTTCACATATACGTGTTCAGTGTCAGCAGTTATTATTATTACTAGCTTTTCCCCGCGGCTTCGCTCGCGTTAATTTTAGAATAGATCTCGTTTGACAACAAAACAGCCCATAGCGCGACTTGTGGCGCCATCTGTTGGCCGATACAGAGCCCTCTATAGTAGATTTTTTCCCCCATTGGAACGACATACTTTCACGGGATAAAAGTAGCCTATGTTGGGCTCTGTATGCAAATTTTCATAATGATCGGCTGCTTAGTCAAGCCGTGAAGGAATAACAAACAAACAAACTCACTTTCTCATAATATTAGTATTAGTAAGGATAAGGATAGCACAATGTTTTAGAAATACGAATGGTGTGAATGATTGGTTTGACGGGAGCATAATCGGATCGAACCATTCCTAACTTCGGCAAATCAGAGACGCGGCAAACAGCCGTGAAGGAATGTTCACGTATTTTTCCAGCCTTTTCAATGTTTTTCTACTTCCCTATTTTTTTCTATGTCTTCTTTATTTTTTATCATGTCAACCCATAACCCACCGCAGGGCTACGGGTCTCCCTTCAATCAAAGGTGATTAGATCGTACTCTGCCACGCTGTTCAAAAGCGGATTGGCAGAGGCCGGGGGGTTCAAGCCGCCCGAAGGCCATCGACTTGGCTTAAAGACTGTCATCTATCGACAACAGCCGGGACCGACGGCTTCACGTGCCCTCTGAAGCACGGAGGAGCTCGAGATAACGAAACCCATCCAAGCACTGGCTAGGGTCGACGTTGCTTGACTTGACATATTAGAGTGTGTGTGACACAGCGACGCCCTTGAACTCCTCATCCTATGTACGCTTAGATCTTTAAAAACTATTCTCAACGGATTTTGATAACTAGATACTATTTTTTTTGGTGGTTCCTGATTAGAAATTTAATTTCTGTGTGTTTCAATGTTTGATTCTTTATTGATGGTGTAATGTGAAGCAAACATTGGTTTAAATGGGTTGACTGGTAGAGAATGCATTTAGCATTAAGTTCGTCTGTTGTATCAGTACTTTGTGTATTGTGGTCAATAAAGATAATTAAATAAATAAATAAAATGCATAGTGATTGCGGTTCATGATCGAACTTTTAAAAGTGCATCGTGTTGACCTCAAAATCCACCTTTTCTGAAGAAAATTTTCTCTTATTTTCGGGGTGTCTTGACTCAGAGACTGTATACTAAGTCGAGATAACATGAATACACTGCTTTGAATGATATATATTATCATATTACATGGCATTGGCTAATTCCAACGAACAAGAATGCAAAGCCAAAATTTAAAAAAAAACGTTATTCTCAAAGTGACATAAAAGGGGTATGAAACCATTATATAAAAAATAAACATTATGGTGATAGAAGGATAGAATGATAATAATGCAAAAAAACTAGGTACGTCGGTTCTAAATAATCAAAAATTTGAAACGTTTAAAGAGAGTTAGGTCTTCACAGACGCTTTCTCTTATCATACAGTATTTAAATTATTTGTGTAGCTAATTAATTTACTCTATAAACTACTATCATTTCGGAAAGAAAATGACCACTGGTAAAAGAAATGGCGAAAGAAAATCAACCATTTACGGCCTATTTTTCATTTATTTTATTACAGAACACAGTACCTATATCTACATAAATATTATCCCAAAGCAACAATGGACGTCCATAAAATGTAAGGCAGTTAATTATTGCTATAACCCCCTGTTTAATCATACTGATAAAAGGATAATGAACCCATGACTCATTACGCAATAAAAATGCAGATCATGCATAAAATATCCCGCCAAAAACAACGTCAGAAGTGAACTGTCAAAATAAATAACACGACGTTTCGTTTTTATCGTAATTAGGGCATATTTTACTTATTTTTTTTGTACGCCGATTTTAGTAGGCAGTATAATAATCGAGAGAGGTGTATATTGATGGACTGCGCGTGCAAGTGAGATGGCAGCATTGTGTACTTTCACTTATAGATTTGCTGAAAGCTGTATGGCTCCGTATGTTGGATTTTCTTTCAGTATCAGGCGAATCACCGTTGGTGGCGTACGTTCCGCGTTTCGTTTCGCGGGATCGTCGCAAATTTTTTAATGAGATTTGTTTGATGCTCAGACGATGACCACAAACATTTTAGGACGAATGACGTTCCGAGTATGTAATTAAAAATCGTGCGGGAATTGTTTTATGAAAAAACAATCGTTAAAATCGGTTTGATTTTCAAAGGATTGATGTGTTTGTTTCATTTCTATGTTCGAATGTAATCGTTTTCCACGAAGTGTTAGTGGCCAGTGAGATAATGATGTTTTGATACTTTTTTTTTAATTTGGAAGCTCTGGGAAACAGGTGAGAGATTTTTTTATATTATATTTATGATATATACTTCGATGATATTATTAAACAAAATTGTTTATGCATATTGTTTGATATTAATTTTTTTAAATATATTATTTTAAAGTAGTTATTTTAATATACCTAGCTACAAAAATTTTGCACAGTTAAAATGTTACATAAACTCAAAAAAAGAACATGTTAATAAAAAAACATTTTTAATTCACTTCTGTACGGTTCCACATAATTAAAAAGAAAACCTACCTATTCAGCCAGTATTTAAACAAAAGATGAAAAGAATCATTGTTTTGATTCGAAACATCGAAATAATATTACTACGTATAGAACGGACACCGCGAACAAAATTTTTGTCCCCATACGTTGAGGCCAATAGACATCAACTCGTTTAGAAACTTGCCGACGCTCATCGTGATTGGTCCTCGGATTTATGTCAAAAAAAAAATTGGAAAATGCCGTCATGTTCAATAAAAACTTGTAAAAACCGTTCAACAGTAAGGAAGAAAGATAGCGGCGTAACTTATCATCGCTAAGTATACAAAAAATTAAGTAAAACCAACCAAAACAATTTTTTTTCATTATTTTCTAATGCATCATGATTGCATCCGCCATTTCTATGTGAAAATCATAGATTATCAAAAATTAATCGTACAGATGGGATACGTAGGTACTAAGCGTCAGTCAATTTTATAATATAATTTAGGTATTTCTGAATTTTTTGTAGCTTTTTTTTAACCGACTTCAAAAAAGGAGGAGGTTCTATGTTTTTTTTTGGAGGTCCGCCGATTACTCCTTCAATTTTGGACCGATTTTAATCATTCTTTTTAAAAATAATATGTAATTTAAATATTGATTTTTTAAACTATATTTCCAAAATATTTTTATATACTAGGTAAAATACGTAAATGTGGATAAAGTTACTAACTAAGTAAAAAAAATAAGTTTCTAGAAAACAAAAAGATGGAAAACGAAACAGCATTTTAAATTTCGACCAACCATTTTCGAACAAATGAAATTCGGGCAAACAAGTTTCGGAGTAAAGGTACGTTACCATTCTTGAAATTCAACACAACTCCTCTTGTCTGGCAGGCGACCGTCTCCTGGTTATTGCATATATTACAAAATACTACAATATATAAATAGCTTTACTATAAAGTTAGTTTTGATTTAATCTCAGTTTATTTTTGACTAATATTAAGTTAAGAACTAAAATGTAATGTAGCTTCCTACCTATAAAGCTAATATTATACCTATTTTCTATTAAATTTATCTATTATGTAAAATAAAATATTGTAATAAAATAAAATAATCAGTTGGATGTCCAATAGGCAGAATATAAACAAAGTGTCGCCCCTGCGTAGTAATGTCATATTCTATGACTCGGTTGGGGGCGGGGCCAGGGAGGGGCGCGCCCCTCACGGCCGAACACGGCGCCAAAATTTGAAGGCGCTGTCATTTCTATACGTAGTAATATTATTTCGATGATTCGAAACAAAATTTTCAAAAAAAATTTTCTTAAAAATTTCTCGTCGCTGTACCAACGTATTTTGTGGATACATTATTATCAACCCATAATCATCTCACTGTAGGAATACGGGTCTCCCTGCAATCGAAGGGGAATAGTACTACTCCACGCTGTTCTCTACCACGCTGCTCCAAAGGCAGAGGCTAGTTTGTGATGGCCACCGATTTAACTACTATCACTACAGCCGGGACCGACGGCTTTAACCTCCGACCACAAAGAAGCTCGAGATAACGAAACCCATCCAAACACTGGCTACTGGTCGCGTTGCTTAACCTTTTCGTGTAGATTGAGACAGACAGTGACGCCATCGAGCTCCTCGGTACCAATACATCTTTGTTCTTAGTTCACTACTCCGGTCATCTTTTTTTATGCTACAAAGGTGGCAAATAAGCGTACGGCCCGCCTGATGGTAAGCATCGCTTGTAATAGCGGGGGTATCACTCACGCATTCCCAACCCTCCCAACCCCCCCAAGTGGAGCTCTGGAGCCCTTACCCACCGTAGGAACAGAACATGGCCGAGACTCTTTCATTTTAAAGTTAAAGTCATAAATACTTTTTCTGTAGCGGGCACTTAGACAAGTCATTCACAACTTTATCATCACTATCACTACATAGTATAAAACAAAGTCGCTTTTTCTGTCCCTTTGTCCCTATGTCCCTATGTCCCTTTGTATGCTTAAATCTTTAAAACTACGCAACGGATTTTGATGCGGTTTTTTAAATTGATAGAGTGATTCAAGGGGAAGGTTTTAAAGTATCACACATTCCAAAATTCCCACGGGAAAGCGGGATACACGCAAACGAAGTTGCGCGGGTTTCGCTAGTTTTGAATGAAATATAAAATAATTAGGTAGGTCTATAAACTACCACCATTTCGGAAATAAAGCAAAAATGACCACTGGGGTAAAGAAATATAGTTTGGGCCTTTTTTGTCATTCAATTTAAGTGTTCAAAAGAATACAACATGAATAAATAACACAGAAACAAAAAAGAATATAGGTACAGAACACAATAACCAAAATACGCGGAATGCTATAAATAAGAAAAAGGAAATAAAAATCAGTGCTGATACAAAAGAGCTGACCAGTCCCCCCCAGGCGGCACGTTCACGAGTTGACGCGATAGCCAGCCATCACTGTGCTCAACCATATCATAGGGGACTCGGCGACCCGACCCTGTGGATTTTTAGGTATCAATTCTATCGAACTACGGATTTTATGTGTTTTTCCTCAACGATTGTCTTTATTCCAGCGCTATAAGTATTTACGGTTGGTACTAACGACAGATTTACGTGGCACTTTTAGTGCCATTCTGTATAAGTAATACCTAGTCTTGATCCTTTACCTACTTCGTGGAGTATCGATGACGTAGTTAAATGTTACAACGGAAAATACGAAAGATAAGTACCGAAAAGAGAGAAAAGAAAATTTTTTGCTTACATAAAAATATCTGCAGTGTTTTTATACCACAAAGGTGGCAAGCATACGGCCCGCCTGATGGTAAGCTGTCACCGTAGCCTATGGATGCTTGCAATACAGGGGTATCGCTCGCGCGTTGCAGACCCTGCAGACTACCCGCAGACGGGTAATTCAGCGACTGACACCACGAGGGATTGGAACCATGGTGTCAGTCGCGGAAGGACTCTTTTTGAATTGACTGATTGACACCATGGTGTCAGTCGAGTAACATATAATTGGGACGTCGTTGATTGACACCATGGTGTCAATCACGGCAGGCGTTTATTGACTTCCTTGATTGGAACCACGATTTTTTTTATTTTAAATAATGGGTTTTTTGTACAGTCGGATAGAAAATACTTATTGAAATGAAACAAAATTACTGGTACTCATAATTATAGAAATCCCGCAAACTGACGATTGAAGATGTAAACATTATTCTGAAGGGCAAGTGTGTGAACTATGGATATTTTAAGATAGATGTTTATTCAAGTGGACAATCAAAATAAATACTCTAAATAGTATAATTAAATTATGTACAATTGAATGAGATTTATATTTACTAAAATGATTAAATATTATTCAAACAAATTAAGTCATATACAGTCAATCAGGGGAAATAATTCGTGTAGTTTTTACACAGTTATACCTACGTGAGCTGTATGCCTGTTTTCCAACCTTTTCCATTTAAAAAAAAAATTATATCGGAATTTCAGTACGAAAAAATAGATTGAGACGAAAGATGTAATGAGGTTGCCCTTAAGTGAATAAGAAACAATATCAATATTGCCATTTTCACCAATTTAACTTGACAAATAACAATATTTAATTACTAACTATTATTATCGATGAAATAGCGTAGTCCAGTCCGTTTTGTAGTTCAAATTTTAGCCGTTTTTCCGAGATCACGAACAGAATAGTACGATATTATGAAACCATTTGTTTGAATATTCTCAAAAAATATATATATTTGACATGACAGATGTCAAAATAAAATTTAAATCAAAAGCGCCAAGGAGTGTTGATATCAACTTTGAAGAAAATTACCCACACAATACCTTACTTTCGAGAATTTTAATAAAATCCGAGGTCTTTCATCAGTCTTCTTAAAGAATTTTATGCAAATAAGAAATCACGTCCCATACGAACTTTGTCCCCCTTTTTACTCCCGAGAGGTAGAATTTCGGAAAATCCTTCCTTATCGGATGCCTATATCATAGCAAAGAACACCTTTCAAGTATCCATTTTTACGATCAGCGATTTGGGCTGTGCGTTGATTCTTAGTCAGTCCGTCGTTCAGGACAAAAAAAAATATGCATAGGTTTAAAAACGTAAGTAGGATATACATAATTTGTTTAGAAGTTAAAACTATTAAAAAAAGCGTGCACTTTGACACTAACCGATTATTCAAAGTATGTCGCTACGGTATTGATGGGTTTATTTAAAAAAATATATTTTATTTTTTGGAGTTAACACCATTAGAAATAAATTCTTTTTAAATTGCGATAATTTAAAAAGGCATGTTAGCACTTTTTTACATAACTGTTTAGTTTCAATAAAATGTACTTGGTTCCAATCGAGCAAGTCAAAAAACGCCTGCCGTGATTGACACCATGGTGTCAATCAACGACGTCCCAATTATATGTTACTCGACTGACACCATGGTGTCAATCAGTCAATTCAAAAAGTGTCCTTCCGCGACTGACACCATGGTTCCAATCCCTCGTGGTGTCAGTCGCTGAATTACCCTTGCAGACTTTGTAAAAAGTGGAGCTCTGGAGATCTTACTCACCGTAGGAACACGAGATGGCCGAGACTAATGCTATTTGGCTATGATCTTCTGTAAGGTGGAGGTCCTTCCCCAGACGGGCTGCGAAAGATGCAGAGCGGATTATCCGCTGTGCCCTACCTCTCTTAAACTGGACACATAACTGGTAACTCATAACTGGAAACATTACTGGACAACTGGACTACTGGTAATGATATTTTAAAAAGAAATATCCTTGTAACATAATGTTCAGCTGTAACCTGGGTCAGTAATTATAATCTATGTTACAGATTATACATAATATTGAACTTTGAACTTATTATTAAGTCAGAGTAGATAAGAGTATAAACAAGGAAACATCTGGGTTGATTTCGTAACCCGCTATAACCCATGTAAAGAATGTATTTGTATGCGGTAACAGAACCGCGGTCTTTTTTTCACCAGGTATAATCGATGACTAGACGCTGCCTGCAGTGTTACTCGAGTTATGCACAGCAGCGCCATCTATATCAGACTTTTGACCAAATCCTACGGGAATCGCGTACTTTTCGGGATAAAAGTATCCTATATTTTAATCCAAGGTATCAGCTACCTACGTACTAAATATCATAAAAATTGGTCCGGCAATTTGAGCGTGAAGAAGTAACTAACGTCTTTATAATATTAGTAGGATACCGACAAATAAACGTAGAATAACTATTATTGCGAGCTCACTTTCCCGATGTTGAGCGAATACGAGAATGTGGACTGTCTCTTCGTCCTACTTCGGCTTCACTTTTCTCTTGTCGTCTCACTTCGTGTCAAACCTTTTATTATGTCAGGCTAAGAGCATAGCATTGGTCTCGGCCATGTTGTGTTCCTACGATGAGTAAGGTCTCCGTCATCATCATAACAACCCATAAATCATTCCACTGCAGGAATACGGGTCTCCCTTCAATCGAAGGGGATTAGAGCGTACTCTGCCACGCCGCTCCAATGCGGATTGGCAGAAGCCGGTGTTTTCAAGCCACCAGAATGTCATCGCCATCCATCGCCAACAGTATATTTGAAAATGTATTAGTTTTAATATGTAAAGTTAATGGTGCCCATGGCACCGTGAAATTACAAGGTCTGCTTTACATTAGTAATTAATTGTCGACGTCCCAAAGTGTAATTGTTTTTGTAAGTGATGGCTCCGTGTCCTCTTTTATCAGTCTAACGTTAAGAATACTAATTCAATGAGATGTCCTTCTAATTTAGAATAAATGAGATAAGTAAACAATGTTATTGGGATGTATATCTATCTTAATTCGAAGTTCTAGCTCCTATTTTATGGCCAGTAATTACAAAGTTTCAAAAACAATTTATTTTTAATCGAATTGGTCGTGAACTGGTGAATCTCCTACAGTTCAAACAAACAGCAGATTTGCACTAAAAAGAACTGGCTGGAAAAGAATAAACTTAGCACTTGCTCTTTTAAACATGGTACTTGTACATCACAATTATCTTTTTAAATCATTTATTCAAGGTAAAAAACAGAAAATATAATAACAAATATGCCGCACCACAAACGGAATAAGGAACTGACAAAATTACTTAATAACAATTAAAAACACTGAAGAACATAAGAATAAAAATATACCCATTAGCATAATTCAGCATTCAAAACGGTGTGTCAAATTGTATGCACAGTAGCGTCACCTATATTAAAACGCGTCATTTCTATCAAACTTTTGATCAAATCCTACGGGAATCGCGTACTTTTCGGGCTAAAACGTACCTTACGTGTTAGTCCAAGGTATCAGCTACCTACATACCAAATATCCTGAAATTGGCATAGCCATTTGAGCGTGAAGAAGCAACAAACATACAAGCTTTCGCCTTTATAATATTAGTGGGATTTAATACAGGATAATAATGTTTATTACTTCTAAAACTAAACTAAACATATTATTATAAACAAATTATAATGAACTTAAAACTAAAAACCTTAAAAAATATAATATATTATAACTAAAATATATTATTAAAAGGTGTCCCTTTAGGCAAGGTTCCGAAGATACTGGCAGCGTTCCCCCTTCGAATAGCTAGACTAATTCTATGTCCGAGGTAGCTGCCAGCTCTTCGGTCTCCTGTGATGTCGACTAACCTTTTTGCAATTTCCTTAAAAAGTCTTATAGCACAAGAACCCCACGGACCAAGGGTCTCGACACCGAATGGGACAAAATCATATTCGGAGCCTAGACCCCTGTATTTACAAGCTTTAGCTTTTTCAGCCGCTTCACAAGCCGCACCAGCTCTGTTGTTGGTTCCATGTAGATGGGAAGGGGCCAGTGTGTCTGAACAGGTTGCATCCCATACCAGCACCCGGCCCATCTTCCATGGATAATAAATTGAATTCATTGTAATTGACGCAATGAATTGACGTGTGACGTAAGTGCCCGCGGGTGCCTATTCAATTCTGTAGAGAATAAAGTATTTATTTAGTAAAATCTCACTAATATTATAAAGACGAAAGTTGTGTCATGTGTGTATTGTTACGCTCAAATTGCTATGGCCATGTAGGAAGCTGATACCTTGGATTAACACAGAGGGTATTTTTTATCCCGAAAAGTACGCGATACCTGTCGGATTTGGTAAAAAGTCTGATAAAGAAAACGCTGCTGTGTATAAATAAATTGCACACGAAGTTGGGCGAGTTTGCACAAGTTTAATAATATTTATAGACCTGGTTACCTCTTTCGTTGTTTCACTGTTAGTACAGACGCCTCGAGGATAGCAGGACCATCTTTAGGATGATTTTTGGTTGCAACAACCAACATCCTAATGGACACATGTGGCTCCAATAAACAAAAATCCTGTTTGGTAACAAAGAAAAGGACACAGCTGACAAAAAATCCGCTTACAAGATGTGCAAGCGATTTTTTTCTAAAATGGTCCTCCTATATTCGAGGCCACCGTACGTTTAAAATGTGACGTAGAAACAAACAGAAATACATGAAAAACAATAGTATTTCAACATTATAACGTAATATTAAAATAAATACCTGCTGTTAACGCCATCTAGCGGCGCTTATCGGAAATTTTATAATTAATTAAGAATCTATGGCAGCGCGCGCGAGAGTGCTGCCGCCTACGCGTTTAGTTTTAAGATTTGAAAAATGTATCGAGTCATTCATTGCACAGAATTCCTTTGTCGAGTAAAGAGAATTAAAAACGTTTGCACAAGTACATATAAATAAAATATTCATTTTAAAACCCCAGTCGTTGAAGAAATTTATTTGGAAGTCTGATCATTTATTCGAGAGAGAGAGAAAGAGGAAGAGAATCCTCAACATTTGGACCTTCGTCGCCACATTTGGACCTTTGTCGCCACATCACGAGAGAAGAATCGGCGAGTAACGGTCAGTCCTTCCGATCCTTTCTTATCCAATCCTTAGTATTTTAAACTCATACAGTGTTGTTTTGTACATTTCAGTGTTAATTCGATCGAGCATTTCCTTGCCACGCAATCTGCACGTCCTCGACGGCGAGACCTGTGAGTACCCACTTTGTTCTTATAAGCCCCCAAAATTATGAGTGACGATGAATTTAAACGTTCTCCTGCCCCAGTGGCACAGTTAAAACTGCCAAAAAGTCCTCGCAAAATTGAGACTGGTTGCATAGTTGACCTCAAGAAGCAAAGAGCTACAATAAAGCAACGCTTGACTTTGTTTCAAAAGTACGTTAGTAAATTTTCGAATAATCCGTTAAGTGAAGTAGAGAAAGCAGAGTTGCAGCTCCGCTTCCAGGTCACTGAAACATTATTTCAGTCCTTCAATGTTATTCAGAGTGAAATCGAAAACACGGTTGATGAAAAAGATTTTTTTGAACAAGCAGAATATCGCGAACAGTTTGAATCTCAATATTTTAGCGTGATGGGATTAGCCAGGTGTAGATTGGTTGAGGAGAATAAAGATTCCAGTTCTCATTGTAGTTCGAATAGGCCCTTTGTAAAATTACCCGAAATCAAGCTACCTTCATTTAGTGGATCTTTCGATCAGTGGTTAGAATACAGAAACTCTTATGTAACTATGATACATAGACGTGATGATCTGGATCCTATCCAGAAGTTTCACTATCTGCGATCTTCGTTAAGTGGTAGTGCGTTGGAAGTAATTAGTTCGTTACAATTCACGGCATCCAACTACATTGACGCATGGGATTTATTAGAGGAAAGGTTTCACAATAACCGTCTTTTAGTTCATAATCATGTGAAATCATTATTTACAATGCCAACGATTTCACAGGACTCACCCGTACAGATAAGAAAGTTAATAGATACCGTCAATCGTAATTTACGTTCATTAAAATCAATTGGTGAACCAACCGATACCTGGGACACCTTAGTTATTTATTTAGTTGTTACAAAATTAGATCCTTCTACAGAAAGATTGTGGAAAGATCACAAAGGAAAATTAAACTTGCGTAATGACGAATCACTGAAATTACATCATTTGATATCGTTTTTGAAAAACCAGGCTGATATGTTAGATGAGGTTCGTGACAATCCGAGTAAGAACAGCATTGTGTATAAATCTCAACATGAGAATAAATCAGTCAGGGACTCAAAGAAAAATTCGGTTAATAAACAACACGTTCATAGTTATGTAACTACCCGCAATAGTAGTAATATAAATAATCGCAATAAATCGGAGAAATTAACACGTACTTGTGCAATGTGTGAGAATAATCATGCGCTTTATACATGTATTCTTTTCTTAAATTTACCCGTACGAGAGAGGATTAATTTTGTAGAAAAGAAAACCTTGTGTCCCAATTGTTTGCGATCGGGACATTCAGTTTCAGATTGTACTTTCGGTCCATGTAAACAATGTAATCAGAAACATAACGGCCTTTTACACACGACACAAAACGGTGAAGGTGTATCGACTGCCGCGTGTGCGCATTATTCACACTCGGTCGAAAAGAAGGTTCCATCTGTTTCTGCTGCATTGCATAGTCAATTTGAAATTAATTCGAGTGATATTAGGTGTGATAACGTTGTGCGAACTATGTCGAGAAGTTTGCAACCGGTTTTATTGTCCACCGCAATAATAGAAATAGCTGACGTCCACAATAATTATCATCGTGCGCGTGCACTTCTTGATAGTGGAAGCCAGCATAGTATAATTACGGAGAAATTATGTAAACGATTAGAGATTCCTATGTTACAGTCCACTATACTCGTTTCTGGAGTTGGGCAGTCAATCACTAACTCCAATCAACTTTGTGATATTACTTTGCGCTCAAAGGTATCAAATTATAATACACATACGCAGTGTCTAATCTTGCCGTGTATTACGTCTAAAATACCCTCTATGGGCATAGACATCGATTTGTTAAGTATTCCGGAGAATATAACTCTTGCAGATCCCACGTTTAACGTACCGTCCGACATAGATATTTTGATAGGAGCGGATCGGTTTTGGGAACTGATAGATGGAGAAAAAATTAAATTACCTTGTGGTCCTTACCTGTATCATTCCAAATTAGGGTGGATAATATCGGGAAGTGTACCCAATGGTTTGGTGAGCCAAAGGGTTCATTGCAATTTTAGCCAAACGTGTGATAGTTCTGTGGTAGATGAAAACATTAAAAGATTTTGGGAACTTGAGGAGATCCCACAGGCGAAAAATTTGTTTACCGCGGAAGAACAAAAATGCGAAGACATTTTTTCCTCTACCACTGAACGTGACAAAGACGGTAGATTTATAGTACGAATTCCTTTGAAGGAGTCCGCGGATACTCTCGGAGATTCGTATAAAGCGGCAGAAACTAGATTTAAATCGTTAGAACGTAAGCTACAACGTTTTCCGCGTTTCAAAGAAATGTATAGCAATTTTATTAAAGAGTACATTGACTTAGGTCACATGACTCCCATACAGGAGTATGAAACACCGTGTTTCTTTCTCCCACACCACGGAGTATATCGCGAAAGCAGTACGACAACAAAATTAAGAGTTGTTTTTGATGCTAGTGCGGCAACCACGTCAAATAAATCGCTTAACGATATTCAGTACACGGGTCCCATACTTCAAAACGATATATTTTCGATACTTTTGCGATTTCGTCAATATAAGTATGTAGCATGCGCGGACGTAGAAAAAATGTTCCGACAGATCCTTGTACATCCCGACCAAAGAAATCTACAATTAATTATTTGGCGGGAGGAACCCTCTGATTCATTAGGTATTTATCGCCTTAACACCGTGACCTATGGTACTGCTTCGGCTCCTTACCTGAGTATGCGATGCCTAAAGGAGCTTGCTAGGACGTGCGATGACCTAGAGGTTTCAAAAATCATTGATGAGGATTTTTATGTAGATGACCTCATCACCGGGTCAGACGATGCTCAGGCTTTATTTAGCATTTGTGAACGAACGTCACAAGTCCTACGCGCTGGTTGTTTCCCACTCCGCAAGTGGATTTTCAACCACGACGTCGTCGCAACAAACGTGTCCAAGGAGCTAGCCATCGGGGAGCATCAACAAAACAAAACACTCGGGTTAGGCTGGTACAATAATACTGATGAACTTCATTTCACGTCAAAAATCGAAAACGCGCGTACATTAACTAAACGTGTAATGTTATCTATAATATCGCAAATTTATGACCCGTTAGGTCTCTTAGGTCCGGCGGTCATTATATCAAAAATAATATTACAAAAATTATGGTTAACGAAATTAGATTGGGACGACCCCGTGCCTAACGATATCAGTCGGATTTGGAATAATTTTATTAATACATTAGACTGTTTGAACGACTTGAGAATACCACGATTCGTAAGGAGCATGCACACACAACATACACAACTGCACATATTTACTGATGCTTCGCAGGACGCTTATGGCGCCTGTGCATATTTACAAACTTTCGATGATGACTCGCCAGTAACTGTGAAGCTGCTTTGTGCAAAGAGTAAGGTATCCCCCTTGAAGACTATTAGCATTCCTCGTCTAGAACTTTGTGGTGCCTTATTAGGTGCTAAATTATATCAAAAAATAAAAGAAGCTCTAAGATTAAACATAGATCATGTTTTCTTCTGGACCGACTCCACGATAGTCATCGGTTGGCTTCGAACTTCTCCACGCTTACTTAAGCAATTTGTCCAAAACAGAGTAACAACAATTAATGAGTTGACTAATCACTCTTTGTGGCGTCACGTAAGCGGGAAAGAGAACCCAGCCGATCTATTGTCCAGAGGTCTTAATCTAGATGGACTTAGTCAATCTAGTTTGTGGTGGAACGGGCCCTCCTTTTTGCAAGATAAACATTTAGATTATTTTCAAAATTCTCCCGAATACGATTCGAGTACATTGCCCGAACTCAAAAATGAGTCACAAACAGTTACATTAGTTTGTACACAAAAATTAGAAAATAATATATTTAACTTCAGTAGATATTCCTCTTTATATCGAATGTTTAGGATAGTAGCGTACATACTTAGATTTATAGACAATGCGCGGCCGCATCGTAAGCGACCGCCCCAAACCGGTTCCTTATCAGTTGCCGAGGTTCGCGCGGCCGAGCGCATGTTAATTACCGCTGCACAAAAACAGATGTTTCCGCAAGAATATTATAATCTAAAAAATAATATACAGGTATCGGCCAAACGAAATAATAAAATTATAGGTTTAAATATATTTTTAGATAAAACAGATGTGATTAGGGTCGGCGGTAGGTTGTCGAATGCGAATGAATTTAGTTATAATAAAAAATATCCAATTTTACTTTGTAGTAAACATCGCTTTACTGAGTTGTTATTTAATGATGAGCATAAAAGATTGTTACACGCTGGACCTCAACTACTTTTGAGTACTATTCGTGAGTGTTGGTGGCCACTGGCAGGTAGGTGTCTTGCCAGAAAAGTCGTGAAACAGTGTGTCAGATGTGCGCGTATGAAAGGCATTACGTTGACTCCTCTTATGGGAAATCTTCCGCCGGAACGCCTGCATCCAGGTTATCCGTTTATGTATTGTGGTGTAGATTACGCAGGACCGGTGTCCGTTTTAAACCGGAAGGGGCGCGGAAGTAGCTTGATTAAAGGCTATATTTGTTTATTTGTTTGTTTTGTAACTCGCGCAGTTCACTTGGAACTGGTTTCTGGTCTCTCAACCAATGACTACATCCTAGCATTAAAACGTTTTATTTCTCGCCGTGGCAAACCGGCAGAAATACACTCTGACAATGGTCGAAATTTTGTCGGAGCTGAGAGAGAACTCTCTTCGTTTTTTAAAAATAATTCAAGTAATATTATTGATTTTGCAACTAATGAGAATATTAAGTTTAAATTCATCGTTCCTTATAGTCCCCATTCTGGAGGCTTGTGGGAATCTGGTGTGAAATCTTGCAAGTATCACCTTCGTAGAATAATGGGAAATGCTCGATTAACTTTCGAAGAATTTACCACTGTATTAACGCTAATTGAAGCCGTTTTAAATAGTCGTCCTATGTCACCATTGTCCACAGATCCTAACGACCTTTCCCCACTTACTCCAGCCCATTTCCTAATAGGAAGGCCACTGACTGCACCAGCTTGCGCAGACGTCACGGAGGCTGCCCCTCATCGCCTGCTACGCTACGACAGAATTGAGCAGATGCGTCAGCACTTCTGGAGCCGCTGGTCCAAGGAGTACGTCTCAGAAATGCAAACACGTACTAAGTGGAAGACGAATACACAAGACTTGTGTCAGGATATGCTTGTGTTGATCAAGGAGGATAACCTGCCACCACTGAAATGGAAACTGGGTAGAATAGTGAAGACATATCCAGGTGACGACGGCGTGTCGCGTACCGCAGATATACGCGTCGCCGACGGTACTATCATCAGAAGGACGTTCGCAAAACTCTGTCCTCTGCCACTGCAGCCGGAAGTTGAATGCAGCGTCGAGAGCAACGTCGAGAGCAACGTCGAGAGCAACGTCGAGAGCAACGTCGAGGGCAACGTCGAGCGCAACGTCGAGAGCAGCGTTGACAGTTTGTGAGGTTGGAGATTTCATCTGCCAAGGCCGGCGGGATGTTAACGCCATCTAGCGGCGCTTATCGGAAATTTTATAATTAATTAAGAATCTATGGCAGCGCGCGCGAGAGTGCTGCCGCCTACGCGTTTAGTTTTAAGATTTGAAAAATGTATCGAGTCATTCATTGCACAGAATTCCTTTGTCGAGTAAAGAGAATTAAAAACGTTTGCACAAGTACATATAAATAAAATATTCATTTTAAAACCCCAGTCGTTGAAGAAATTTATTTGGAAGTCTGATCATTTATTCGAGAGAGAGAGAAAGAGGAAGAGAATCCTCAACACCTGCCTAATTCCACACTAAACTAAAACAAATAACACGTACAGAAAACTCTCAGTTTGTTTGCATTACGCTATCGCTTGACCTTCATGAAATTGGAACAATGTAACCTGCTGGGTTACTCTGCACAGCAAACGCGATTTTAATTACAATTCTAATCAAAATTAACAGCAAATCCTAATTCGTACCATTGAAATTTTATACTTTACTAACTATTTGGTTAGCATACAATCCGTTTTCATTTAGTTTAGTATTTAGTTAGCGCTAGTTTAGCTGTAAAGAGTACCTAAAAGTAACTCCAATGGCGATCGTGCGGATTATCTTCAAGAGTAAGGGGGCTGTTGGTTACAGTTTTCAGATAAATTAATTTTTCACGTTACTCATACAATGAGGAGGTCGATGGCGTTCCTGTGTGTCGCACTCTAATATGAACACGCAAGTTAAGCGACGTCGACCGTAGCCAGCGTTTGGATTGGTTTCGTTATCTCGAGCTTCTCCGTGCTTCGTTTCGTTTAAGCCGTCGGTCCCGGCTGTTGTCGATGGATGACAGTCGTTAAGCCAAGTCGGTGGTCTTAGGGCGGTTTGAAAACACCGGCCTCTGCCAATCCGCATTGGAGCAGCGTGGCAGTGTACGCTCTAATTACTTTCGATTGAAGGGAGACCCGTATCCCAGCAGTAGGATGATTATAGGTTGATGTGATGACTATTATAATATTTTATGAGCTATGATAACCTAGTAGATAAATTTTCCCAACCGTGGGATATTTAAGTGTTTTTTTTTTTAGTAAATTTGTGATTACATAGCAGTCTTAAGAGAGGTAGGGCACAGCGGATAATCCGCTCAAATCGGAGCAGCCCGTCTGGGGAAGGACCTCCACCTTACAGAAGATCGTAGCCAAATAGCATTGGTCTCGGCCATGCTGTGTTCCTACGGTGAGTAAGGTCTCCAGAGCTCTACTTGGAGAGGTTGGGAGGGTTGACAACGCGTGAGTGATACCCTCGGTATTGCAAGCGTCTATAGGCTATGGTGATGCTTACCATCAGGCGGGCCCCGTATGCTTGTTTGCCACCTTGGTAGGTAGTTTAAAAAAATACTATTGATTATTCATTTACTAGAAAATCCATTTACGCAATACTTAGAAATCTTCCAACCGGACCGGAATTTGTTTCTGAAGAAAAATATGCTAATTATTGTTAGTAGGCTACGCGGGCGAAGCGTTGGGCAGAAGCTAGTAAATTTATAAAATTCAAAGTTCTGACTGACTGACTCATTTATATATCAACGCACAGCCCAAACCGCTGGGTCTAGAGATTCCAAATTTGGAATGTAGGTTCCTTACGACGTCTAGGGTTGTACTCAGAAAGGATTTTTGAAAATTCCCACGGGAAAGCGAAACGCGAATACGCAAACGAAGTTCCAAGGGTTTTACTAGTCCTTACTTCCTTACTATACTTACTAATATTATAAATGAGAAAGTGAGTTTGTTTGTTTGTTATTCCTTCACGGCTTGACTAAGCAGCCGATCATTATGAAAATTTGCACACATATTGTTAGGGGTACAGAGCCCAACATGGGCTACTTTTTATCCCGTGAAAGTATGTCGTTCCAATGGGAAAATAATTTTTCTACTATTGAGGGCTCTGTATCGGCCAACAGATGGCGCCACAAGTCGCGCTATGGGTTGTTTTATTGTCAAACGAGATCTATGTCATTAAAATTAACGCCAGCGAAGCCGCGGGAAAAGGTAATAATTAAATAAAAAAAGAAATCAAAAAGCGCATCCTTTAGTTCTTTAAAAATCCGAAAGAGCCCGTTCACACTCTTGTTTTCTCTTAACTTCGCGCGATTGTATAGCTAGCATAACTTATATTTTGACGGAACCTATGTAAATAAATACAATTTTAGCATTTTGGCATCCCATGCCAACCTGTTGCTACTCGAATGACGCTTTTATCGAATCGTCACCCCAACATAATCAAGTTACATTTCGCCTTACATCTTCCATCTTTTCAGTAATTCGTATTTTATTTGTTCTAAGGACGCATTTACATTAGTAATTTCGACTAAGTAGCAAGTGTGTCCATAAATTGCTAGTGATAGGCATGCTTATTTTAAACCTGCTCGAAAATCGAACGGCATTCGATTTTGAGAACTCTTCCTGTAACGCGGGTGGAAGGGTGCGTGCTTTGAGCACGTCAGATCAGATTTGCTTAACACTAGCGTGCTTATTGCCAACAAATATGAAGCTGTATGATTAAAATTAGCATACTTATTGATGGCAAATGTGAGCAGCTGCAGAGCATGATAGTTTTTAGCATAATCGTAAGTATGCTCACCAGCGTGCTATTACCATAGATTTATTATAACTTACTAGCGTAAGAAGATTGGCAATGCAAAAGAGATAGATCATAGCATACGCGTTTGTTAGAGCGAGATAGATAGACGAGACCATTTTTCCTATACACGCTATGGGCTTGTATCGCCCTAACGTCAGTTATGTTAAAACAAATACCACTTATTTTTACAAAATTTATGGTTTTTAAGTGTAGTTTTGGTGTTAATTCGACGTGATTAAATATGGTTACCTGTGCAGTGCCTAGATGAACCTCGAACTAAAAGGAAAATCCACAAAATTATATATCTTGCTTGCACACATGTACATTCCACGCACACTAGTGTATTTTGTTTTTGGTCTCGCCTCGATCAAACAAAGCCGATCTATAGGTGTACGCTAGTATATACTAAATCTATAATCCGTATCTATGGCAATATCGTTGACTTTCCATTTCTACTGTAACGAAACGACCATCAATTTTTTGATAATGTTGGAGCCATTTTTTTGTTTACCCGACTCGTTTGTGTCCGCTCGTCCTTAGCATCTGATTCAGAGCTGTGCTCGCTCTTGAACGACGATATTCTGTGAGAGGATGGTACTTCTCTGGTTAAGCTAGCCTATTTGATAAAACGTTCTACCATTTCAGTGCATTGAATGCTTAAGTTTAAGTTATGGAGACAAATAAATATCCTTTTTTCCGGTAAGAGTACTAGTTTAAAGTAGCAGAAATAGTAGAAAAGATGAGGACTGGAGAAGCAGATTGGGATATGTGCAATATGAGAAAGGAAAAGGATATTGTCGTCAGAAAG
This sequence comes from Endotricha flammealis, assembly GCA_905163395.2. Classification (NCBI taxonomy): domain Eukaryota; kingdom Metazoa; phylum Arthropoda; class Insecta; order Lepidoptera; family Pyralidae; genus Endotricha; species Endotricha flammealis. The sequence goes on from LR990883.1 coordinate 5,255,418, forward strand.
GTATTGGACATGAAAGTTGGAGGAGTCAGAAGTAGAGGAAGACCGTAAGAAAAGATGGATTGAGTTTGTGAAGGAGGATATGTGGAGAAGAAATGTTACGGTCGAGATAATGAATGATGGGAAAGTGGAAAAGATTAACATGCTATGACGACCACACCAGGAGGAGCACACTTAGTATTACCGTCAATTTTCATAGGCAACAGCGACATTTGGTGCCTGGTGGGTGAACTAAATTTTTTAAAAAAACGGCGGCTATACTGTACTTTACATAACGTCTGACGGACCATTCGATAGCACTAACGTTATTTATTTACTTAAATTGTAAATAAAATACAAATTGGATACTTAAATACTCAAAATTTGATGTATTCCGTCGGATGGGGGACTTCTTTGGGGCGCTCATAAAGTAATTCAGAAAATAAAGGGAAGGGTATACATACTATGTATAGCTATAGTAAGAATTTTAGTTCATCCACCCGGTACTGCTGTGGCAGCACCTTCCATAGATGCCGATTTTACCCCGGAGTTGCCACTCTATACCTACCAATATTACTTACAAACAAAGCCGATCTCTAAGTACGCTAGTATATACTAAATCTATGATTCGTATCTATGGCAATATATATACATATATAATACTGTAACGAAACGACCATAAATTTTTTGGTAATGTTGGAGCCATTTTTTTGTTTACCCGACTCGTTTGTGTCCGCTCGTCCTTAGCATCTGATTCAGAGCTGATTCAGAGCTCTTTGGACCACAAAGGTGGTTCGTCTTCGTCAGCTATGAAATATTTTATTTACTTAGTAAAGATTTCTCCCTCTGATTAAGACATCCACTTATATTACATTAGCCAAGGTTACCTGTTGAACTAAACTATTCCAATAATGTTGGTCTCGCGTGCGTAACAAAATAATTGAATTACCTTTAACTCAGTTTGTCGTGGAACTAGATCCCAGAGCTTCCACACGTAACAAATTTGATTTTTCAGTGATAAAATTTTGTGTGGGATTGATACAGATTTCAGATTTCGACCTTTATTTCCATAGATGAATGGACGATGATGATGAGTTTAACTTACTCTTTTTCTACAAATACTTAAATCAAATTTTCATTTTAGAAGAAGTAGGTATTATTTTAATGAATGAATGAATATAGGTATTTATTTGCTTAGACAAAGGTACATTTGATCTTAAAAAGTAAGTACATACGTTCAACTTTGCCTGCTACATAATTGCATGCAAATATAAACAAAATTATATAATACTAGCTTTTTTGCCAGCGACTTCGTCCGCGTGAAGTTCCGGACTCGTTCCCGTGGGAACCACATTGAATTTCGGGAAAAGCTATAGCCTATGTCACTCCCTGATAATGTAGCTTACTACTGGTGAAAGAATTTTTGAAATCGGTCCAGTAGTTTCGGAGCCTATTCATTTCAAACAAACAAACAAACAATCAAATCTTTCCTCTTTATAATATTAGTATAGATTTAGACAAAAAATAAATTAATAGTAATAAATTAATTCGACAATGGTAATTAAAGTTAACTATTAAAATTTGTTTTTTTTATATTCTTCAATACTATAGACACTTTTTTGCATGCATACTTTTTTTTCTGACCATCGCATTAACCTTAATTTGCAATGCTTAACTAAAAAGAATGATTAAGTTGTAATACAGTTTTATTATAAGACCCTAACACTTTGAACTTGTCTACAAGTTAAAGTAATTGACGTGCCATAACACACGTAAATTTATAAAATTTTACAAATAATTCAATTCTAAATGCATGAAAACGATATACCATCCAGTCGCGACACAACACACGACACACCTTAACTGAAATTCTAGCATTAAGCTACAAATAGACTTGCTCTGTAATAGCACGAAAGCAAGCTATTAATGAGCAAATGCTATTTAGTAGCAAGTGTGTCCATGAATTGCATACTTATTTAGAGCCTGCTCGAAAATCGAATGCCGTTTGATTTTCGAGCACGCTACCTGAAGCGCGGGAAGGTGCGTGCTTTGAGCACGTCAATAGATTTGCTTAAAACTAGCATTCTTATTGCTAACAAATATGAAGGCGTATGATTAAAATTAGCATACTGCTGCTACATAACATTATTGCTAGCAAATGTGAACAGTAGTCATATCATAACTATGCTCACCAGCGTGCTATCACAGAGCAGGTATATCACCTTTAGTTTCTTCACCAATTGTCTAGTTTCGGAAGTGTTAAATTCAATCTGATGTTTCTGTGTTTATTTCTGCTTCACTGCAAACCCTTCCTGGCGTATGTATATACGGATTAAGCTGGGAATTTTCCGTTGTCAAGAACCGTTTTCCTTGAGGACTCTTTACCCGTCAGAGTAAACATTTGCACCATTAAATGTATTACTTTACTATATTTTTTTCTTTTACACAACTTTTATTTCATGACAGTTGTCGCCGATAGAATAATAAGAAGTGATGAAAGCTTGGAAAAGCTAATACAGAGGAGCTGGAGCTATGAAAAGAAAATTAATTAGAAGGAGTTCAAATTATAAAAGAGAAAGAGAAGTTTTGAGAATATGAAAAAGGAATAACAACGTTAAAGTCAAAGTCAAGTCAAGGTCAAAAAATGAAGGCCACCTAGAAAACGAATTGGTGCCGCTTGTGAAGCGGCTGAAAAAGCTAAAGTATGTAAATACAGGGGCCTAGGCTCCGAATATGATTTTGTCCCATTTGGTGTCGAGACCCTTGGTCCGTGGGGTCCTAGCGCTATAAGACTTTTTAAGGAAATAGCAAAAAGGTTAGTCGACATCACAGGAGACCGAAGAGCTGACAGCTACCTCGGAAAAATAATAGTTTAGCTATTCAAAGGGGGAACGCTGCCAGTATCTTCGGAACCTTGCCTAAAGGGATCCTTTTAATAATATATTTTAGTTATTTTATTATATTTTTTAAGGTTTTTAGTTTTAGGTTCATTATAATTTATGTTTATAATAATATGTTTAGTTTAGTTTTAATGTGTAAGTATTCAATAAAGATATTAATAAACGAAATTAAAATGAGATTAAATAAATATCCCATATTCATGACTAGTAAAATACTCGCAACTTCGTTTGCGAATATCTCGCTTTCCCGTGGGAATTTTGAAAAATCCTTTCTTAGTACACCTCTAGACGTCGTAAGAAACCTACATTCCAAATTTGGAATCTCTACACCCACCGGTTTGAGCCATACGTTGATATATAGTTAAGTCAGTCAGTCAAGACTTTGCATTTTATATATAAAGATATGAATTATGATAAATCACTTGGTTAACATCATCATCTCTCTAGGCTTCAAATTGCTGTCGCTCACGTAGTTGCTAAGGAAGTCCATTCAATACTCCTACTCCGATCTTCTTTCTGATTAAATTCGTTGTGAGTTCCAAGACAGTTGTAGTTTTCTCCCCCGGGACGTCAATAGGCTTCATCGCTTATTGTCAATCTGAGGTCGCCGTTGTTGATCCTGGCTACACAGGAGACACATCGGTGCGAATGTGTGGTGGGCTTGTCCCGATCATCATCAACAGTTCTCATCGACCCACTGCTGCGTCAAGACTCCTTTCGTGTTAGAATAGTCGAAGAAGTAACAAAAAGGAATAAATATGCATTGCTTAATCCTTACTTCCTTACTAATATTATAAATGAGAAAGTGAAATTGTTTGTTTGTTATGCCTTCACGGCTTGACTAAGCAGCCGATCATTATGAAAATTTGCATACATATTGTTAGGGGTACAGAACCCAACATAGGCGAACGACATACTTTATAACCCGTGAAAGTATGTCGTTCCTAATATAATATTTTTTCTACTATAGAGGGCGCCGTATCGGCCAACAGATGGCGCCACCAGTCGCGCTATGGGTTGTTTTGTTGTAAAACGAGATCTTATGTCAAAAAATTAACGCGAGCGAAGCCGCGGGTAAAAGCTAGTATTATTATTCTGATGAAACACGTGCGAATTCGTTTGTGTGTATTTATTTATGCACAGTAGCGTCATCTACATATAACAGACTTTTGATGAAATCCTATTGGAATCGCGTACTTTTCGGGACAAAAGTACCCTATGTGTTAATCCACGGTATCAGCTACATACATACTAAATATCATAAATATGGACCCAGCCATTTGAGCGTGAAGAAGTAACAAGCATACACATAACTTTCGCCTTTTTAATATTAGTAGTGTATAAGTATGTATTTAAAAAAAGACGAGTCGTCTTTTTTTTTATACATAGCCCGGGAGTGCCGGCAGAAGTGAAATTTTAAACATCAACGTTGTGCATTTTTTAATATTGTCTTACGCTTTTTCGATCAGGCTACGGATCTGACGCGAGTTTAACATTTTTTACCCATCTAAAAAAGTGCCAAGCGCCGCTAAAGAAGTTTTCATTTCAAAAAAATTTGTACCGGCACCCATCTTCTCTAAATACTCCGTCCAACCACTTTCCATCAGATGGTCTACTTTCTTGTATGCCTGTGGTATGATATAAAAGAATAATAGAGTCACTATGATGGCACATATGTCGGCTAGTTAATATTTTGAGAAAAACATTAACCAAAATGGAAATTTATTGAAAATCAGCGCCACAGTATAAATAATTTACTTGATATCCGAATTTGCTAGTGCGTAAATGTTTAATCTGGCCTGAATAACTTATGTTTACCTATGTCAATTGGCTTTCTCCGACATCTTTGGTTTGTCGGGGTACCGAAGGGTATTTGCGATGATAAATGATAGAGATAAATATAAATAAATATATAGGGGCAAATCACACAGATTGAGCTAGCCCTAAAGTAAGTCGAGACTTGTGTTATGGGATACTAACTCAACGATACTATATTTTATAACAAATACATTCCAGACCCTGGCCAATCAGAAAAAGTTCGTTTTTCATCATAACCCGACCGGGATTCGAAACCGGGACCTCCTGGGTGGCGGTCTGGTATGGTAACCATTACGCCACGGAGGTCATCAGATGTTGTAGATCTACTTCCTCGTCGATTCCTCATGACCGGCCTTGAATATCATGCCCCGACTGCTGAACCAATTTCCTCCAAGCTTCTCGGCATTGAGTTTTGACGACCTCCGTGGCGTAACTCCACCCAGGAGGTCCCGGGTTCGATCCCCGGTCGGGTCATGATGAAAAACGAACTTTTTCTGATTGGCCTCGGGTCTTGGATGTTTATCTATATATGTATTTGTTATAAAATATGATATCGTTGAGTTAGTATTCCATAACACAAGTTTCGAACTTACTTTGGGGCTAGCTCAATCTGTATGAATTGTCCCTATATATTATTATTGAGTCTGCTCGTAGATTAGCAGATAAGAATACCAGATTAAAATAAATATATTCATCACACTGGTCAGAATTTCCTTCGACTGAAGAGAGATTCGAAAATCTTCGAATAGAAAGTTGTAAGTTCGTTTTGAATCTTTTAACTAAACAATAGTAGTCATATCGATAAACAATAACTATAATAACAATAGCAAATTCATCCCCTTTAAGTCCCCGAAATTTACCCCAACACCCCAGGGTTCAGATACCTTCATGAAATATTTAAGGGTGGAGATAATAACGGCTTATTGTTTTACAGACGAATGTAAACAACAGAAGATGTAAAACAAACAAAATAGATGCACCTAGTCACACCAAGAAAGATTGCTTATGTATGTCAGATTGCAGAGTGATGCCCAGCGAGACCCGCCGTTGACCAGCGCGTTTTAAAGCGCGCGCTTGACATGAAGACCGCTGTGAAATTATTTATTATTTCCTTAAAGTCATACATAGTCCGAAGGAAACACAAAGACTGGGAGCTCATTCTTCTTTTTCAATGTCTTTGAATACGGTCATCTATTAAGATTTCTGTCTGTGTATACCCATTGTTCAAGGGTTGAGTTGGGGATTGAGGAAAATTGTCTAAATGTATATATTTTACCTGGAAAATATTGAGACCCAATAAATAGGCTGCCATTTTTATTTGGGACTTAGAATGTGCCAGGTGCGTAGCATTTCATAAAACGGTCAAGTGTGAGTTGAATGCGCGAATTTGAAAATTTTCAATAGATATGGTAGATACAAATGGTCTAAGTTATCTTTTTCTATTTCATTATCGCTTAGCGATAAGACCGCCTATTGTACCTATCATGTATTGTATTTGCTAAGTTTCATGTACATTTGACTAGCTCTTGCCCGCAGCTTCGCTCGCGTTAAATCCGGGGTAACACGGTTCCCCTTGCTTACCTTGAAAACTGCGAAAAGTCCCATATAAAATTTCACCCCCTCTTTTAAGGGGTTGGGGGCAGACTTAAAAAAAAAGATTCTCGAGTTTTTGTTAGTGACTGATAGTCCACATACCAATTTTTAGCTTTCTACCTTGCAAATTGCGGAATGCTCCGTACAAACTTCCACCCCCCATTTTAGGGAAGTAGGGGGTTAGAAAGAGACAAAAAGTCGCTCTGTTTTGCCGTGAAAGACGGACAAACAAACAGACACAAACACTTTCCCATTTATAATATTAGTATGGATTTGTATTGGCGCCAATAAAGACTTTTTGTATTGTACAATCTAAATATTCTAAATACTCCCAGTTCTATTACATCGGATACATTATTTTGTAAACGCATTTTAATATTTTCACATTAACTGTTATTTCACCACTAGCTAATAAAGTCCTGTATACGCTATTTATCAATTTTGAAACGTCGGATTTTGGCCGACTACGATAGAATCCATTTGGGTTCATGATTAGAAATTTAATTTCTGTGTGTTTCGACGTTTTATTCGTAGTATTGATAGTGTAATGTGAAGCAAACATTGGTAAAAGTGCATAATCATTGCAGTTTATGATCAGGAACTTTGAAAAGTGCATTATCGTGTTGACTTCAAAATCCACCTTTTCTGAAGAAATTTTGATATCATCTTTCTTCGGGGCGTCTTGGCTCAGAGACTGTATACTGAGTCGAGATAGCACGAGTACGCTGGTAAGCATAACTTGAAGATGGCACAATGGAATTATCGTCTGAAGTCCAATTTCCAAACGAAAAAAAAAAATGAAACGTCAAATAATAGATCTGTCAAATAATTGACAGTTGTATTGTTTTTTTTATTAAGCTATTGGGTTGGGGTGACAGGACAGTGACAGCTTTCAAGGAATAATATAAAATTTCGGTCCTTCTCCTTGAGTCGTGTCGTGCCGGTCGTGCGTGGTCCACAATGCTGAGAGCCTGAGAGTGACCCTTATGAATTGTGGCTCGAACGATCGTCTATTCTGTTTTAATTTCGGTAGTACCCTAGGAACGGCAAAAGACATTAAGGTCGACAAATTAAACGTTGGGTTGATTATAAAAAAAGTTGCAGGTCCAGAATGGAACAGAACTGCAAGAGATAAGAGATATGTGGTCTTTGGAGGAGACCTATGTGACAGGACAAGCTGTTATTCCAAACCGATAGTCAATATATGCCTAGGTTATATTGTAATATGTTTTTGTGCAACTCAACGTTAATTACTTAATCATAAAATACGATAAGAAATAAACGATTTCAAAATGTTTTTTCAAAGCAATCGCGCAAATAGACCGATTGTAGCCGTATTCAAAAATAGCATCGTATTTCGTACTCTGTAGTAGGTGGAGCTGCGTATGATTATAACGTAGAACTTAGGCAGAGAGCGCGTAGCTTTAAACCAGCGTCGTGGAACTTGTGTCACGGAATTTATGCTGAGTGGAGACTGAATTACACGCACACACTCCATTTTGCTGGGTAGAGACTGCTGCTTGTGACGTAACATGCAATGTAAAACACAATGAAAGAATTTCCTGTAGGTACAAATAATGCTCTGTTTGTGCGTGTAGTGTGCCCGGTTCGTGAGAACTCGTACACTACACATTATGGGACAAAATTAATAAATTAAAATAAAGAAGGACAAAATTGTTTTTAAATAAATATTCTTGGACGAATCACACAGAGATTACCCCTTACAATTTAACAAATACACAAACTTTACCTCTTTATAATATTAGTATAGATAGATTATAACATTTCAAGAAATCACGTTCACTTCCGTATTTTTTAAACACGTCCGTTAAAAAGACTGGTCTTAAAAATACGCTTATGTGTTTAACAACATTTATTTGCACAAACATCTCCTCACCCCAAACGCATATACTGTATCGTATTCGTTCCGTCGTCGCGGGTAAAAAAAAGGACGGGTTACACTCCGGGAGTGCCGGCAGAAGTGAAAACTTAAACATCAACGTTGTGCATTTTTTAATATTTTGGAATGGTTAGGGAATCTTACGCTTTTTCGAGTGTAACATTTTTTACCCATCTAAAAAAAGTGCCAAGCGCCGCTAAAGAAGTTTTCACTTCAGAAACGTTTAAAAGCTATCTCTCAGCTCTTATACTATAGGTAAATATTATGAAAAGATCTATTTATAAGCATAATGCAGATAGTTTATAGTTATAAATCAAGTGTGACACAATATTACGGTACACTGACTTTTCATTACTTGGTTGTTTTATGATGGGATTGGAGTTTTCTTTAAGGCGCTGTCCCACTGCTGCGCACGCTGCGCACGAACACGTGGGCCACGTGGCACATTACAGCTGCGTGGATGACTACGTGGGTCTACGTTTCCACTGCAGTACAAGCTATACACGAATATAAAACCACGACTACGTACAGCTGTAGCGTGGCCCACCACGGCGCACGGAGAGGCTACGCATTGATTGTCATAGTTTTCACATGTTCGTGCACAGCGTGCGCAGCGATGTGCACGCTTTGTGGAACAAGCTGTGTACCGCATTCACTGCGTGCATGGCGTTGACAGCGTTGAGCTATGTTGAGCAAGCCACGCGTGTATCAATGACTTTTTTTAGATGGGTAAAAAATGTTAAACTCGCGTCAGATCCGTTTGATCGAAAAAGCGTAAGGTTTAACCATTCCAAAATATTCAAAAGTGCACAACGTTGATGTTTAAGTTTTCACTTCTGCCGGCACTCCCGGAGTGCAACCCGTGCTTTCTTTACTAGCGGACCGCCCCGGCTACGCACGTGTTTTACTAGAAATCCCTATTTTTTTTAAAAATATAATAAAGATAGTGTAGCTTTACAACGGTGAAAGAATTTTTGTAATCGATCCAGTAGTTTATAAGATGGCATTAGTGTTTGTATTTTAGTTTAATTTATTACTATTATTATGCGATTTGAAACTGATTTGATAATTTAATTTTAATTAAAATTTTGATTGAATTGTAATTTTTATTTTTTTATTTATTTATTATAAAAACATTACAAGATACAATTTACATTTTTAACAAACCAATAACCACAAGGGTTTGTCCAGTTTGCACACATTTCTGCATAATATAAGTACCTAGGTTAAAATATAAAAAAATTAAGTAGTCTTGAATATGGATTTTAATTATCTGAAATAAACAATTTTTATTTGTTCATCTGTCTCGTTTCTGGGTGTTTTCTTTGTGTTATCTATAGGTATTATAAAGAGGAAAGGCTTGTATGTTTGTTTGTAACGTATAAACTCTTAACTACTGGACAGATTTCAAAAAAAATTTCACCGTTTGGAGACCGTTATTTCACCGTAGACCCTATGGCTTATTGTTTGTACGCCTAGCGGCAGGACATGGTGAAACTATTCATTGTTTTAAACGACCATTAAAATGTGTACATCCTCCTCCTCCTCGCGTCGTTATCCTCAGTGCTGAGGGTCGTGACCTCATGGCCTCACTTTGGCACGGATGATGGTCCGCCACCTGTTCCTGTCTTCTGCGGCGTGGACTGCATCATGGAAGCTCGTATCGAGAGCAGTGCGGATTTGGTCGGACCAACGTATCGGACTTCGGCCCCGCGGTCTTTTGCCGTCCACCTTGCCGGTGACAAAGAGTCTCTCTAGGTTGTCACCGCGTTTTCGGGCAATGTGGCCAAAGAACTCCAGGATCCTTCGGATACAGATGGTGGAGAGTCTTCTTGTGATTTTGAGTTCTTTAAGAATCGACACGTTGGTCCGGCGATCTGTCCAAGGTATGCGCAGTATAAATGTGTACATAATGTTCAACAAATAAAGAATATTTGTATTTGTAAGGACAGCCACCGGTGGGGTGGCGGATGTATCGCCAGTTCCCGCTACTCCGCCACTCATATGGCGGAAGAGGTCTCGTTAGGAGAGGAGAGTAATGCATTTTTCGGGCTTAAAACCAAAAACAAAATACAACACCGATAGAGAAAAGTCGAACGGCAGAGTAGTCCGGCACGTGACCGATTTTGATCGAAGTCGAACATTGGGTTGGTCTATAAATTGTGTCTGCTTAAAATCGATGGCAGATCGTTAAAATAGTTCAAATAAACATTTCTTAAGATTATACCACAGACTAGAAAACGTAGAGTGGACATTATTCTATTGTACCTAATAAATATAGTTGATATCAGTGATGGTGGCTTGCAGGCCGATTGCAAGCCTGTTTGAAAAATTACTTGAACGTATATGTCAAAGGTCGATGTGCAGTTTCTTTGCGGACTAGTTTATCCCGTTTATTCCCAGTTGACCCCGCCACTGGTGGCAGATGGGAATAAAATTCCCAGTTGCCACCGGTGGCAAATGGGAAGTCCTTGCCCCAACTTGGGGAATTTTATTCCCATCTGCCACCGGTGGCAGATCTCGCGGGGGCAACTGGGAATAAACAGTTTATCCTAGGTTTGACCAAAGCCTTCGGGCTAACCCCGAAATAATTAGGTTAGGTTGGTTGAGGTTTTATGTCAGACCTGAGGATTGACTAGTTAAACATAGAAGCGCCGAAGCTTCGAGGATTGACTGTAACATTATATTGTGCCAAAGATTTTCATTCGGCTTTATTATAAACTTATTAAATAGTGAATAAAATCTATCCATATTTTAACGATTCTCCACAAACTATACCGAGGACCAAATCATTTTCGTCATTTTCCTATTTGCATTTTTAATATCAAAATCTCTATCAAAGTGTAGATAGGTTTTTTTATTTTACATCAACTAATAACTACATTGATTCATCGTGACATTATTTTGTTCTCAATCGATGATATTAACCGCGAATTTCTCTCGCGGCAGTAATTGTAAGAATAACTGTCGCAAGTTCTTCATCGAGAAATTGCATTTACACGCGAGTTATTTCGTCATTGATGCTACTGACAACTGACATGGCTTGCAGATCAAAGTTTGATGACCCCCAAAAAGCAGATGCGTTCTGACGCGCCAGTGCCACATGATAGACGTTGGCACAATGCCTAACTCTTAAACGAATGATTTGCGTATTGGTTATAGATCTAGGGCGGAGGTTCTAAAACTTTTTACGATTTTGACAGTCCCGTGGGTCCGTGGTGCGGTTGGTGGACCCTGACTTAGGTACCGGGCGACCATGAAACGGAATTTCGTAAATACGGACTGAAGTTTCGTTGAATTCTAACCAGTTTTCAACCTTATTCTAACTAGTAATGTCTTTTTTGACAGGACTACGTGTTTCGTTGTTGACTTGATTTAACGACTGTGATCCATCGACAACAGCCGGGACCGATGGATTAACGTGCCCCCCGAAGCACGGAGAAGCTCGAGATAACGAAACCCATCCAAACGCTGGCTAGGGTCGACGTCGCTTAACTTGCGTGTTCATATTAGAGTTCGACACACAGCGACGCCATCGAGCTCCTCATAGCCTTCGAATGTGACCGAAAGAAAAAGAACATCGTGAAACGAGCTTCATAAACACTTCGGTTTTTCCGGGGGTCCCTCATCGATCCCCCTTTTAGTGTCCCCAAGGGGGCATTACATTCCAGTTTGAGAAACAACGGTGATCGATATTCCTATCATCGACGCTAGATTAGATATTTTTTTTATAATTTATCATTTGAACTTTCTAGAAATTTATATTTTGGATCGGAAGCTTCGACCGGTTATAACTTTTATTTCTTGTTTTGACCAATTTAATAATTAGATGCAAGTACTACCGACATAACGTATAGTAATGACAATCCGGCTTGTCATCCGCCGTATCATAAACGGCCTTGTTTTATTAAAATGGCTAGCCGTTTTGTAATACGGCCAAACCGCCACAACAAACCACCTACGATATATGTACTTACATGTTGTGACCATATAAATATTTCTTTTTTTTCTACCCTAAACGATTTATCAAAATTCCCATGGGAATGAGAACAAAAGAAACGCTGATAACACCGCGAACGTCTATTAATACATTGCTAAAGTACTCGCTAACTAGTCCACACGATCACTTCAAAAGATAGACAAACAATCATTTGGACATCGTTTATGTATTGCTGTTTTGGCATCTATAACGTCAGAACAAAGGAAACGGTAGTTAATCAATGGACATAAATCTATGAATAGTGTTTAGTTCAATTTGAAGAGGTAACTGGCCCGACAAATGCACTGCCAACGTATTAGAATTACAATGTTTTTCAGATAGCATGAGTACGGTGACATTTGGGATTTGAAGGGAATTTACAGGGAATTAAAAATAAAAGTATCATTTATATCATTAATAATGCAAATTTGAATTTACTACTTTTTTGTAGTCGCTTATTCTTCACTCTTTTTCTATTTCTTTTTGTACTTCGCGGTTTTTTGTTTCGAATAAAACATGCGTGAAATGGAATAACTCAAACGTCACCGTACCCATGCTATCTGAAAAACACTTTAATATGTTTCTTTTGACTTGACCAATGTAGTAAACAATCTTAGCATGTCTTTTTATTCAAATAACCATGTGTAAAACGTGTAAAATCGATAAATCGCCAGAATAATAAGAGTGTTGTGTTAAATGCCATTTCTAACTATATTATTATTATTTGGGTGTGAATTATAATTTTAATTGCCTATTTTCGTTGAAAAGACATGCTAAGATTGTTTACTACATTGGTCAAGTTAAAAGAAATAGGGTTTAGATAAATAATTAAACCGATGCAAGAAAATGTGAGTTAGTATCATAGCGGTGCATTTGTAACTCGCCTTTGTTGTAGCTCGCCTATGTATGTAGCAACTGGTCTACAAATGAAATCGGTGCATTTGAAGCTCGCCTACGTAGCAACTGGTCTACAAATGAAATCGGTGCATTTGAAGCTCGCCTAGGTAGCAACTGGTCTACAAATGAAATCGGTGCATTTGTAGCTCGCCTACGTAGCAACTGGTCTACAAATGAAATCGGTACATTTGAAGCTCGCCTACGTAGCAACTGGTCTACAAATGAAATCGGTGCATTTGAAGCTCGCCTACGTAGCAGCTGGCACCTATTTGCTGTAACTGGCTGTAAGTAGCCAAAATCCAACTTTTTACTAGAGTCAAAAAAGACTTACAACAATTTATGATTATTTTTTATAGTCGTTAGGCACAAGTCGGTACAACTAGCCAGCCATTCTTATGCGGGTTGCAGACCAAGAGCTAAACTAAGTTAGTTTTGAGTTTAACATACATTACTCGTTGTGGTCTGCAGCCAAGTTTGAAAAATCATATCAGCTATGCAGTCTAAGCTGAATTAAGTTAGCAATGACTTAGGTTAGCTCTTGGTCTGCAACCAGCATTATCTTGAAAATATTTTGAATGAAAAATTTCACCTCGGGCGGGGCAGGTGGGATTCGAACCCACTTCTTCTCGATATCCGGGCGAGTGCTCTTACAACTGAGCCACCGGAAAGGTTAGTAATGATGGTGTAATTTCTCATTCCTTTTTAAACTGCATGAGTAGCAGACAACGCCATCTACCCGATAGTTTTTTACAACCAAAACGTAGAGCAAATTGAACACGTAAATTTATATCCTACTAGTAAAATACTCGCAACTTCGTTTGCGTATATCTCGCTTTACCGTGGGAATTTTGAAAAATCCTTTCTTAGTACACCCCCAAGATGTCGTAAGGAACCTACATTCCAAATTTGGAATCTCTAGACCCACGGGTTTGGGCTGTGCGTTGATATCTAAATACCTAGTCAGTCAGGGCTTTGATTTTTAATATAGATTTTTTAAAAAATTGTCATCGTATCAATATGACCCTTCGACGAAGTTTTTTAGGGTTCCGTACCTCAAATGAAAAAAACGGAACCCTTATTTTTTATATTAATAGGGAGGGAGCCCCAAAGTAAGTTCGAAACTTGTGTCATGGGATACCAACTCAACGATATTATATTTTATAACAAATACATATATAGATAAACATCCAAGACCCGAGGCCAATCAGAAAAAGTTATTTTTCATCATGATCCGACCGGGAATCGAACCCAGGACCTCCTGGGTGGCGGTCTGGCGTGGTAACCATTACACCACGGAGGTCGGAGGTTATATCTCGCTACTTACAGCAAATACGTTTTCTTGCATTGAAATTAATTCTACACAATTCACACAGCGCCAATTGGTCCCAAAGTAAGCTAGACTTAACCTACTTGTGCTATGGGTACCAGACAACAGATATATTATTGTAAATATGTATACTTACTAGCTTCAGCCCACAGCTTCGTCCGCGTGGCCTACTAACAATTAGCATATTTTTCTTCAGAAACAAATTCCGGTCCGGTCCAGTTTGAGTCGTTCTGGTCCGGCACGGCCCGGTACGGTACGGTTCCATCCGGTCAGATCAGGTCCGATGCGTTCCGGTCCGGTCCGGTCCGGTCCGGTCCGGTCGTTCGGTCCGGTCGGTTCGGTCCGGTCCTTATAAGGAACCTACATACCAAATTTGGAATCTCTAGACCCAGCGGTTTGGGCTGTGCGTCCCCTCGCAACTTCGTTTGCGTATATCTCGCATTCCCGTGGGAATTTTGAAAAATCCTTTATAAGCACATGCCTAGACGTCGTCGTAAGGAATCTACATGCTAAATTTGTAATCTTTAGACCCAGCGGTTTAGGCTGTGCGTTGATATACCCTCGCAACTTCGTTAGCACATATCTAGCTTTCCCGTAGGAGTTTTGAAAAATCCTTTCTTAGTACACCCCTAGACGTCGTAAGGAACCTACAGTTCAAATTTAGAATCTCTAGACCCAGCGGTTTGGGCTGTGCGTTGATATATAGTTAAGTCAGTCAGTCAGTCAGTCAGGACTTTGAATTTTATATATATGTATAGATAATACATAGAGACTATCCAGACAAAAGAGTAAACACAAAGTTATATGCCATCACATAAAATGTTGGCACCGAGCGGGAATCGAACCTGTGGGGCAATTCACGTAACGACAACCGATTCTAGTTCGATTCAACGACACTCGCTGTCTCACTCATACAAAATAGGAATTGAACGGGACAGCGAGTGTCGTTGAATCGAACTAGAATCGGTTCTCGTTACATAAATTGCCCCACTGTTGTGGTGCCGAAGGTCACTACCAACCAACACACCATTTTTACTTGATATTTTTATTTCTCTTAGGGCCGATTGTTTGATCAGTAGATAAGTATACTAATGATGATGATAGTTAAGTAAACTAGTTAAGTTACTAATGATGAAAATTGATTGATTTTGATTTTGTTAAAATTCGTAGCAATTTTTAACAAATAGTCTTTTCCACGAATTTTAACCATTAGTATACATCTACTGATCAAACAATTATCGGCCCTTAGTTGTTAGTCTATACTATCTATATCTATACTAATATTATAAAGAGGTAAAGTTTGTGTATTTGTTAAATTGTAACAGGTAATCTCGGGATCTACTGAACCGATTTTAAAAATTATTTCACCAATAGAAAGCCACATTATTGCGGAGTGTCATAGGTTATATAAAAAACCAAAAAAATAAAAAGGCTTTTAACATTATGCCCAACGAAGTGGGCACGGGTCAGCTAGTATTTTATAAAAAACCCAGGCTTGACTGACGCAGAATAATTAGTAATTACTACAAGTGCTTTGTTTTAGAGTTTAATATTTTAAATACTGAGGTTAAGTTAATCATCTAGTTAATTTATTTTCCTGTTTATGAATTACTTCATTTTAGGTATAATAGATTTTATCCTTATACATTTCATACATTCCAATGTACTTATGTAATTACTAGCTGTTGCCCGCGACTTCGTCCGCGTGTATTTTCGGTACGGGCAAATTATTTTAAATGCACAACATGCACTAAAATAATGACATACGTGGCGTAATAGTTACCATGCCAAACTGCCACCCAGGGGGTCCAGGGTTGAAATCCCGGTCGGGTCATGATGAAAACGAACTTTTTCTGATAGGCTTCGGGTCTTGGATGTTATATGTATTTGTTATATAATATAGTACCGTTGAGTTAGTCTCCCATAACACAAGTTTAGAATTTTCTTTGGGGCCTCTTTGGGGCTAGCTTTATCTGTGTGATTTGTCCCAAAAAAAAATGTACTTTTATGTAACTAAAACTAGTACTAATTATAAAAATGTGTTAAAAAATTAACATTGAATCGACCACGAATCTTTAAGCACCCAACATTATGTTACCTACCACAATAAGACAATAATATGACAAACTACTTGAAAGTGCTGAAATGCTATCATCGAATATCACTGGAAGTCTTGTGCCAAGTATAGTGGAATGGATTGTACCACCATGAAGGAGAAAGATCACTTGAACTTGTATTTAATAGTTTAAATCATAAGCGACAGCGGATTATGCTTATATTTATGTATTTATAGTTAACTAGCTTTTACCCGCGGCTTCGCTCGCGTTAATTTTATGACTGTATAGACAGATCTCGTTTGACAACAAAACAACCCATAGCGCGACTTGTGGCGCCATCTGTTGGCCGATACAGCGCCCTCTATAGTAGAAATAGTATTTTCCCATTGGAACGACATACTTTCACGGGATAAAAAGCCTATGTTGGGCTCTGTACCCCTAACAATATGTATGCAAATTTTCATAATGATTGGCTGCTTATTCAAGCCGTGAAGGAATAACAAACTCACTTTCTTATTTATAATATTAGTTAGGATTAGGATTAGGATTGGGTAAGTACTCGATGGGTATTTGTCAGTTTGTAAAGCGCCTACTCATATAGGAAAAATTGTATTACATATTTGCATGTTATGGCTAAATAGGTTTAAGTACATATATATTTAGAATAAGATCAGCATGTATTGCATAAACCCTATTTATAAGCAAATAAATGAATTTGAATTTGGATTTGAACTTCTGGCGACAAGTATGCTCCGGGATTTTGGCGCCAACTACGATAGCGTCCACTTGGGCTCGTGATTTCTGTGTGTTTCAAAGTTTGATTCTTATTATTGATAGTGCAATGTGAAGCAAACATTGGTTAAAGTGCATAGTGATTGAGTTTGTGATCAGGAAATATTATTAAAAGTGCATTATCGTGTTGACTTAAAAATCCGCCTTTTCTGAAGAAATTTTGCTATCATCTTTCTTCGGGGCGTCTTGACTCAGAGACTGTATACTAAGTCAAGATAGCATGAATACGCTGATTTGAATATTATGTACACAAGCATATTATTAACTTTAAGATGGGATCTTCGTCTGAAGTCCAATTGCCAAACGAAAGAAAAAAATAAGAAAAAAAAAGTATGCCGGGGAGGAGGATGTTGCGAATAGTTTGCTCCGCCGCCTTCATCGGCGCCTTTTTTATGCGGAGTACAGACTGCTGTTACGTAACATGAAAGGAACATTCATAGTGTGGACGCAGCGCTGTTTCTTTGAGTTTTCTTCCTCTATCGATCGCGTCGAGCACGAGTCGAATGCTCGACTTAAGGGCGTAGTTTGCACGGTTCGCAAGGCGTCCACACTGTGGGAATTTTGTTACATAACATGCTATGTTGGAGCGTAGGTGGAGCGATGATCTTTGCAAGGTGGCTGGCAAGAGCTGGATGAGAGTGGCTGGGGATCGTGCGCGGTGGCGTGCAGTTGGGGAGGCCTATGACATGTTACGCAAGTTGTAATGTACCCGGCATTTTTGTCTAATATTTTTCTATTCTAATATTTTCGAATTGCTCTTCTCTCTATCCCGCTACCTCTTATACATTATCCCACATTTTTTCCCAGTTGTTATTTATTATAAACATCAAAGGAGATTTCAGTCTCATTAATCTTCGTACTGATAATATCTTTATGTGTTCAGACGTTTTTATAATATAAATTATATATAATCGTTTACAATATAATAAACATGTTTTAGTGAAAATATTGCATCATGATTCATTTTTACATAGTTTTACTATTTACTAACGAAACCCGCGCAACTTTGTGTGTGAGATACACGTAAATCATTGCGCGTTTGATTTCCCGTGGGAATTTTGAAAATGCTTCGTTTCGGATGCCTACGTCATACATAGAACACACCCTCCAAGTTTCAGGTCTTTACGATCACCGGTTCACCTATTTCATCATCTCGGCCACAAGAAGTCCACTATTGGACATAAGGCCTCCCTCAAACGTCAGTGCGACCTGCTGGCAGCGGCCTGCATCCAGCGGCTTCCTGCTACTTTCCTTAGCCTTCACCTTGTAGGCTAGCGTCCTACGCTGCGCTTTCCGGTACGCGGTCGCCACTCCAGAACCCTCTTGCCTCACCGGCCATCGGTTCTGCGCGCTATGTGCCCACTGCCACTTCAGCTTGCTGATCCGTTTGGCTATGTCGGTTATTTTGGTTCTGCTACGGATCTCCTCATTTCTGAATCGATCTCGTAGAGAAACCCCGAGCATAGCTCTCTCCATGGCTCGTTAGTGACCGGTAGCCTTCTTATGAGGCCCATAGGCCATAGTGAATTAGTGAGCGACCACCGAATCGATTTACCTATTTATAATATAAATATAGAATGTATATGAATGTCTTCACAGGAAAAGCGACGAGGATTGCTTGCGTGACTGATTTAAAGATATTTAGTTGCCTCTAAGTGGTACATTATGGTGTCCTTAACCAGTCCTCGTGTTACACTTATCGCGTATGACCTCCATAAAGGCCTCCATTCACTTTTATTAGTGCGAGTGCAAGTGATTAGTAAGTGAGGGTGATTCAACCACAATACTAATCACCTCCACTCGCACTAATCAAAGTCGATTCAGACCTTTAGCTGATTAATCCTTCACATTTATAAAGCGAGCCCCATATTTATAATTACGCTCTTTCGCGAAATAATGTTAATGAATAATGAGTGACCGACTTCGAGGGTTCACTGCCCGCTCCGGTCAATTCGTTACAGAAATAAAATTTTATATTTAGCTAGTTAACACTTCGTTCGTGGATTTGCTTGGATGCGATACAATTGTTTTGACCAATTAATAAATATTATTGAACGAATCACACAACGCCATCTAGTCCCAAACGAAGCAACTAAGCTTGTATTATGGGTACTAGATTGCTGATAAATATACAAAAATACTTTTTTTTTGTAAATAAATACTTATTATACATAGAAAACACCTCGACCAAGGCAAATAGACATGTTCATGTGCACAAAATGTTTTTCTTGCGCATTCGCTTTCGGATTCGATCCCGCGGCCCTCGAAATAAAGTGACCATTGCTAGCCACTCGACCATCTGACCTGTCTAGAAGAATAGGGGATTAATGGCGTTTTATAAACGAATGAGCGTATCAGTCGGGAAAGTGTGAAGTACTAAACCCGAAGTACTTTTTTTTAATGCCACAAAGGTGGCAAACAAGCATACGGCCCGCCTGATGGCAAGCATCACTGTAGCCTATAGACGCTTGCAGTATCGGGGGTATCACTCACGCGTTGCCAACCCTCCCAACCCACTTTTAGTGGAGCTCTGGAGCCCTTACTCACCGTAGGAACACAACATGGCCGAGACCAATACTATTTGGCTATGATCTTCTGTAAGGTGGAGGTCCTTCCACAGACGGGCTGCTCCGATTTGAGCGGATTATCCGCTGTGCACTACCTCTCTTAATAGTTTTACACCGTTCGTTTATGAAAGAATTCTATAGTAAGATCGTTGGCTCGTGTTTCCCATAAAGTCGGTAATGGTTTATGACCTTTGCCGATACTTTATCAATATTAGCATTTTTCTGTACTTAATAAAATAGATAAAATATCATTTATAACTGCAATGTATTCCATGAAAAGACCAACTGTTTGAATAACGTTTTGATCTTTGAATCTTTTGGTGGGCGATCGGCCCTAAGTAATGGAATATACCACTTATGAGTCGAGTACATTTCCTAAACTCATCTTAAGCCATCTTGTAAATGGGAACGTTGGGGATATGAAATTCCACGGAAGGCTGTATGGGGCTCGGGCAACGATTTCCTTTGTGGGTTCCTTATACAATTTAAGCATGTTTTTCGAGTTGACGACCTTCGTGGCGTAATGGTTACTATGCCGGACCGCAACCCAGGTCCCGGGTTCGAATCCTGGTCGGGTCATGATGAAAAACGAACTTTTTCTGATTGGCCTAGGTCTTGTTTATCTTTAAACCTATATTGTTTGTATTATAAGTAAAAATCAAAATGGTGCCAAAACGCACGAACGTGCGAGATGACCTGACGAGAGATCGAGAGAAAGGTGAGCCACGACTTATGGGATCGAACCGGTTTTAACCGAAACTGAAAAAACCGGGTTTTTCGATTTTCCCTTACAACGGTTTCATAACCGAAAAAACCGGGGAAATAGAGTTTTTCGGTTTTCATAATTTAGTGAGAAAACGGTACTTAGTACGAACACTACGAACCTTACGGATAGATTCTATCCACACTATTCTACACACACCGGCACACGGAGAGGAATGAAAAACATGGTTGTTTTTTTTTTCAATATTGTGGGAAATATTGCAACACAACTAGCAGTGCCGGGACTCCGTCCGCGTGGACTTTGAGTAAGGACAAAACAAGGAATTGGTCGTTATACGTGTGTCGACGGTTTTCGGTAAACAACACGTTTGAATTCGTCGCTGTTCGGGCGTACGTACTGTCGTCGCACGATCAGCGGCCAACTCAAAAAAGAACCCTTCCCTCTCGACCCCACACAGCGCGGGTGTAACCGCGGGCAAGTGTTGGTATAAGACCGTCACAGCACAGTCGAAATTTGCATAGAAATAAGTTGAGTAATTTATGCGGATACGTGTTTATGTTAATTAGTTCCGGGTAAAGGGAGTAAATTACGTACTTAATACTGAAGAGAAGGATTTTTTGACTAATGAGTTTCAGAAATATTAAATATAAAGAACCTTCATGCTGAATTTCATTCGAATAACTTTGTGTGATTCGTCCAAGAATTTTTATTTATTATTTTAATATTTCGGCTAGTGAAGTGAGCTCAGTGATGGAGGCTGGCGGGCTGACTCTTCAGTTGTGGTTGTCATCTTGGGGGACTGGTCTGCTCGTTTTGTCAACATCTACATATTCGACATATTTTGGATTTGACCATAGCACTATTTGGATCGACGCGCCTTTAGTACTTAATTTCTGTATGTACCTGGATCAGTATTTTATTTAAAAACATGAAATGTATTGTTATATGACAAAAAAGGCCGTAACTGGTTTTCTTTCGCCATTTCTTTTACCAGTGGTCATTTTGCTTTTCTTTCCGATATGTTAGCAGCTTATAGAGTAGATTAATTACGTTAATACCTAATTTAATACTGTAATGTAATCATTGAAAAGAGAAAATGTCTGTGAGGAGTGAAGACCTTTTTTTGTTGTTTACCAACTTGAGGCTGAAACTTTTAACTTGCTCGGATGTTTATGATTTTTACATATGCTACTATCTGCCATCCTCTCAAACTAGGAAAAATATAAAAAAAAATTCAACTATCGGAAAAGCGGGAAATGGGCGTCCTTTTAAACGAACGCTAGCCTTATATGCTACTTTACACTGATTAAATAATTTATATTAGTTATGTGGGTAAATAGTATGCAAAACAACAGTTTTATGGTAAAAAACAGTTTTATTATAAATTGATATAATGTCTATTCTATACATAATAGGTAATATTTTACAAATACACTAATTATTTATCGAGGGTGTGATAATTTTCAAAACAATGCTTAGGATGAGTGTAATTTCATACTTCTTACAATAAAATTGGGCTTTCTTGTGGTACATAGCACATTCGGGTGTACTGACACCTTATGCTGAGACACCGGACAGTGGCACATAGCACATCTTAATTGGTTTTCCTTATATTTTATTATGTGTCCTATTTCATCATACCTCGAAATTTCTCTAAAACTCTGTGAAGTGCGCCCAGCATTCCGATTCACACTTTTTGTGTTTCAAGTAAACCTGTTGCAATACTCCTTCTAAACTGCAGATGGTCGTATTCCCCGCCATTTTTTTTGTACAACTGCTAAGCCTTATGAATTGTCATATCCAAACAGTGGGAAATTAGTGAAAAGTACAATTTTTTTCCGCGCATTGAGGTTCTATACAACCCTACATTCTGATCACACCTGTCTACTCCTCCCATGTTCTCATTGTATGCCTATAAAAGGGCTGGTGGATCTACATTTATAATTTTTTTTGTTGTTGTGAATTTTTTTTTACTTTTCCTACGGGTTGCACTTTCGCGGCATTTGATGAAACAGATACTACGCTGTTGTCATTCCATTTACAAATTAAAATTTGTTCAGTTCTTGTAGACATGTGCTTGTAGGCTCCACGTTCTAATTTCTTCATTTCCTTATTTAACGGGACATTTAGACAGACGACGCCAATGTCAGCTCGTCGTCACTATCACTATCACTAGATAACTCACGGAAATGAACCTCTGCTGGTGCACGTAGCTGAGATCCTGGCAAGTTGTGCATCAAGACGACATTATCATCACCTGAATCCTCATCTGTTACATCAGCATTGCTGTTTTCTGGTGGTAAAATTGTAATAATGTCGGGTATAGGTTGATCATCATCTTTTTCTAACTCCTCGATAATGTCATAGAGTGTCAGGCTCCTGTAACGACAATAATATTTTTCTAATTAATTTTGTTGCATTGGTAGTATATTAGGCTATTGGTCGTTATAAAGGACATCAAGTTTATTCACAATAAATCAATATGTGTAATTTGAATTATGTCAATTTTTTAATTTTCAGTTATTGTGTACAGGCTTATCTAACTTATATTCACAGTATTTTAGTATTATAGTAATTATATATGTATTTAAACTTACCTTGAATAACTCATGTTTGACTCGTCAAAGTTCTACGTATAAATTTATCACATCAAACAAAAGTAATGCACCCACAACAATACTGAACGGAATGACGGATATGTTGATTAAACCATACCATAAAAATATTTTTAAAATAATATCCCTATTGTTCAGCAGATTTTTGTTTATGTGACGTTCGTTTAAAAGTACGCTAGCCTCAAGTGGGTACGAATGTTGTTTTTTTTGTTTGAAAAACTTTTTCTGATTGGCCTCGGGTCTTGGATATACTAGCTGACCCGTGCCCACTTCGTTGGGCATAATGTAAAAGCCTTTTTATTTTTTGGTTTTTTATATAACCTATGACACTCAGCAATAATGTGGCTTTCTATTGGTGAAAGAATTTTTAAAATCGGTTCAGTAGATCCCGAGATTACCCCTTACAATTTAACAAATACACAAACTTTACCTCTTTATAATATTAGTATAGATGTATTTGTTATAAAATATAATATCGTTGAGTTAGTATCCCATAACACAAGTTTCGAACTTACTTTGGGGCTAGCTCAATCTGTATGAATTGTCCCTATAAATTTAATATTTTTAATTTAATTTAATAATATAGTTTTTTTATACCACAAAGTTGGCAAATAAGCATACGGCCCGCCTGATAGTAAGCGTAGCCTATAGACGCCTGCAACACCTTATTTTTGTTCATAGTTAGGAAAATGCATTACTGCAAGTCCCGCCACTTGGGGAAGCGACGGGGGTCTGTCGGGCTCGCCTCTCTAGCCAATGCCCTCATTGGCTAGAGAGGCGAGCCAGAAGAAGAAGGATAGTAGGATAAGTAGCCAGAAGGTGGCAGACAGTCAGGTTTTTAGTCGGTATCCCTATACCGACTAAAAACCTGACTGTCTGCCACCTTCTTCGCCTGTGAGTGAGGAGTGAGGACCTAATCTATAAATATTTTGAATTTGAATTTGCTATACATATACCTACATATCTTACCATATTATTATAACGATCATTAGATGAATAAAATTAAATCAAGTAGTAAAAGTACATTCTTTTTTTTATTTATTTTTTTATTTTTTTTATTATTTTTTTATTTTTTATTACAAAATCCACAGCCCATAACTAATAATACAAAGTTCTTATATGCTAAACATACGGCCAATAACGGATTTACATATTATGAACAAGATTAAAATCAAATCAAGAGTAGACACAAAGAAAATTACCAAAAATTACCGTTCAGTTAAATGCAAAATGTGAATATTAAAAATAAACAATGACAAGATTAACATATGAACTATCGTCTAATATTATTATAAATCTGCATGTCTGAGAGGTGACACTAAGGTGGCAAACAAGCATACGGCCCGCCTGATGGTAAGCATCACCGTAGCCTATAGACGCTTGTAATACCGAGGGTTATTAAACATTATTAATTATTTTATTAATTAAAGAAAAAATAATTGAAAGTTGATATGTATTGGCACTAGATGATGCTACTTTCAATTGTCAATACGGATCATGTTTCTTTGAACATAACATGGCATGCATGTGTGCCGAAGGTAGTATATTATGGTTATGTAACCAACGTCACATCACAGCCCGTACACTTCATACAACGCGCGTGAAACAATTACCTATTTCTACTACATAGGCCAAAGTCGTCTGTACACGCACACGTATACACATTCGTTCACTAAGCGCACACCTTTGCTACTTTTCCCGCCTCGACGCCCGCCTGGGGTAAGGTAACGCTATTCGGTGCGGGGCGGAGAGTGGCCACTCTACCGTTTATTGCTTATTCTATGCCAACGCGCCAAAATGCATAGAAACATGAAACTATATTTATAGGAAACCGTAACCTACATTAAAGTCGTCATCAACAAAAATTCTATAGCATATACTCATAAAAAAATCTCGTCAAAATTGGGAAGATCCATAAAACAGTTATTTACAACGTTACGTCGACGCTGGTCCGTGTAATTACGGAGTGGCTGACGTAACGGATGTCCTGCTGGTGATGGGGGCGATATCGATAAAAATATATCGAGTGATCGGTGTAAGCATTGGTTTTAGTGTAGCTCGATGCGCAGTGGCTGCTCTGTTACTTTCTTTGACAAAATACTTTAATAGTTAATCCGCCCAAACTCAATGGGTCACTTCGTTTTATTACGGAGTTCCCATTGCTACTTTCCTGCTCCATTATCAGTAAAGCCTCATGCCACGGTAATTATGTATTGTATGATTTAAATGTGTAAGGAATTTTAGCTTAATCGGTAAAAGATAAATGCTTTAAAATTTAATTGTAAGCTTAGATTAATAACTTTATATATGGAGGGTGTTCATAGAAGCGCTCTGTCAAAAGTGAATCGCTAAACGCTCGATGACATGTCGGTGACATGCACTTGACACTTGCGTAATGTTGCCAATGGAGGTGTAGTTTCCAAAAAGCGGGGAATTAAATAAAGTTCGTTTAAATTTCTCAACTTTCAAGTAACAAAATTTTAGGTATATGATATCGTAAATTCACAAGGACTTTCATTAAAGAACGTGTCATATACCTACGTAAATATCAGTAGCAGAAGCAACTGTTTTAAAATTATTCAGTCGAAGCAATAAAAATAGTTAAAATGTGAAACTATTTTCACAATCGGGCAACACCGAGCATTAAAATAATACGATAAAATCGTACTATTTCTTTTTCATAATTAACTACAAATGACTATGAAATATTTAACATTTTCCTGTGAAAAGTGATATCATTACATTTTGTTTGTTTTTCAGACGTGTTGTGACTTTGTGACACGATTTAATAGCACAAATATTTTTTTTTTCCGGGAGACACGTCTGGCGCGCTTTGACATCGACAACTACGAAGCGGTTCGGCAAAGTTCGGCGTTTGGTGCCAGACTGGCACCAGTTGAGGTGTATCAATACGGGTGCAGTAACACTCCCTCTATAAGTTATTACTCTGCGATTTTAAGATTATTCACTGTGCTGACTAAGTGTAAAACATAATCTCGTAAAAAAAAAAATCTGGGTCCCTTCCCTACATGTAAAATGAGAATATTTTTTTATTAAACTTAAAAAACTTAATGAATGCACAAAAAAATGTTAAAAAGTTATGTTCATGAACACAAAATTAGTCTTGTGCTGGATCGGACTTCAGGAGCGCAAACGATTGAAAAGATTTTAAAGCCTGTCAAAAACAAATACACTGGGCGTCAAAAATAAGTAGTACAGTTTTAAAATTGCAATATCTCCTAAACTACAGAAGCTAGACCTTTAAAATAAAATAAAAGTTAAAAGACAATTTCATTTCATTTAATAAAAACTTCATGCATAATATCGTCTTTTATAGATTGATTTTTATTTCAAAACTCTAACTTCTATAGTTTAAGAGTAATTGCAATTTTAAAACTTTACTACTTATTTTTGACGCCCAGTGTATATCGATAGCTTATTTTATCGATATAAAATGTCGCATCACTAAATTCGATTACTTCTTTCGCTAGTATTTTATTTAAGTTCCGCTCTTGAGTGAAATTCGGACACTTATCGCGAAGAGCCCTATAAAGGGGAATACCAGAGCCGCCGTCGATGTAATTGACAGGAATTGCGACTCCGCATACTATGTAGGTAATGCTATGTTTAAATATGTATATACTGTGTTGGTATGTATGATTGAATTACGATGGAAATAAATTGAAGTTTGAATTTGATTTGGGAATAAAAAAGAAACACGATTTCAAAGTTATGGCGTCTATATAAGGTCCTAATTTATTAGTGAACTTCCTTTAAACACATGACTATATAGGTTACATATGATCGTTTAAGCAAGGAAATAATGGTCTAGTATTCAGTAAAAAAAAAGATTGTATTGTAAATAGTTAGAAAAATGTTGCTTACTTACTACATAAAGCCTAAGCATATTCACTGAATACTAAACCATTATTTCCTTGCTTAAACGATCTTAAGTAACATATATAGTCATGTGTTAAAAGGAAGTTCATTAATAAATTAGGCCCATATTAATAGTAGAAGAAATGGCTTAGAACGACAACTTTCTAAAAACGACAACTTCAAAAAAAAAAATACAACTTCCTAAAAACGACACATGAAGAACTTTCATTCTTTCTATTAATTTTTGAAGTGGTAAATTGAGACTACTGGAACTCTCAAACATCGAAAGAAACACATTGTCGATATTCTGTGAAAGTGTGGTACTTCTCCAGATTACGCAGATTATCATTTCAGTTCCATACACATTTTTCACTTGCATAGTAGCTATTTTCAATACACTTTTGCAATATTTCGACGAGTACCTACATAGGTACTTATGTTTTCCAAATATTAATTATTTTATCCTCCACGTGTACGGAAATCAATCTGGCACCCTTTGGAGGGTGACAATAAAACAAGTCCTCTCGTAAAAGAGATACCTATTTAATTACAACGCTCCAATAATTTCCATTAAAAAGGCCACTGAATCGAAAAGCTTTTATTAATGAGAGATTTTAATTAGCTTGTTACATCGAAGTGTCAAACTGTATTATTTTTAATTGTTACTCAATAAACGTTTAGAGTAATTAGGCTGAAAAACACAGAAATTCATTTTTTATCACGAGCCCAAGTGGACGCTATTGTAGTTGGCGCCAAAAATGGACATATAAAATTATCGATTTTTTAAATTCGTATATTCATTGCTAATTTAATATGTGGTAAAAACTAAGAGAGCCAAAAGCCTAATTCCCCTCCTATTCCCTTTTTCACTTTCCTCCCTCCGACATTTTCATTTCTTCATAGGTGGGCAACATATCCAAGATCTTGTAGTCGTTGATGTCCATGGGCAGCGGTGATTGCTTACTATCAGGTGACCCGCTACCACCTTTTTCCTTTTCAACAAATACATTCAACTAGCTTCTGCCCGCGGCATCGCCCGCGTGGCCTACTAACAATTAGATAGATAGATTAGATAGACATATTTTTCTTTAGAAACAAATTCAGTTCCGGTCCGGTTCGGTCCAGTCCGGCAGGGCCCGGTGCGGTACGGTTCCATCCAGTCCGATCAGGTCCGATCCGTTCCGGTCCGGTCCGGTCGGTCCAGTCCGGTCGGTCCGGTCCATTAAAGGAACCTACATGCCAAATTTGGAATCACTAGACCAAGCGGATCAGTAAAACCCTCGCAACTTCGTTTGCGTATATCTAGCTTTCCCGTAGGAATTTTGAAAAATCCTTTCTTACACGTCTAGACGTCGTAAGGAACCTACATTCCAAATTTGGAATCTCTAGACTCTAGACCTAGCGTTTAGGCTGTGCGTTGATATATAGTTAAGTCGGTCAGTCAGGACTTTAAATTAAAACCAAATTTCGGAATATTGCCAAGTAGATTAAAATTTATTAATTCTTTATGAATAGGAGTCAACGGTATCTATGATAAAATTGATTAACTTAAGGGCTAATCGACTAAAAGATTCCCGTCTCGGTAATAGACATTACTCATTTATCCGGGATCCCTTCCCTTATTGAAACCGTATTACTGGCTGCAATCACACCGTAGCATTAGCCCCCCTACCAAAAAACGAAATTCCGAAAATACAGACTGACGTTTCGTTGAATTCTAACCAGTTTTGAACCTTATTCTAACTAGCAATGTCTTTTGACATTGGAAATGTATTTTCGTTCGCTCCTGTGCAGGCTCCAATATCACGAAAAAGTGCGATCCCCTTATATCTCGGGGAGTTGTGAAGATATGATATTCAAAAAAGGCTCAAAAGACGCGTATTCACGAGAGCTGTAAGGTGTAAATTATTTGAGAAAGTCTAAAACGAAAGAAATTATAGCCGAAATTGTGAAATTAAAAATAATTTCCTTCGAATTTTTGATTTTGGCGCTCGATATTTCAGAAACAAAGAATGATAATAAGAAAATTGAAAAAAAACTCCTCTGGACAATTTAGTCAGCTATAATTTGAGCCTAAAACAAAAATTATCGGGTTAAGGGTTTGCCCTGTAGCCTAACCTTTTTGAAAAAAGTCAAAAACGTTGTAGTTTTATTTTGTAACATTTTCCTTATCCCGACTTTATCGTCGCTCAGCGACAATATTTTTTCGAATTCCGTAGATTCATTTCCAATGTGCTCGATAGTCGTGTGAGGCACGAAATCTGTGAATTTTTTAAACAGGACTACGTGTTTCGTTGTTTCGGATGGACACTTTCATGGTTGCCTCTTAGATTTTAAGGCCATTTTTCCTAAAATTCTTTAGTTTTTTTTCTTTTAATTTTTTATTAAAGTATATAATGTTTTTTTTATTATAATTTATTATATTAGCCTATAAATATTTTAATTACTCATGCCGCAGTCGTTTATTGTCTTTACGAGTCACTATGTTCATTATTAACATTTGAATCCTGTGTATATTTTCCTGTCAAATCTCGATGTATAAATCTTTATGTATTCTTTTTTGTCAAAAATATCCAAATTTAGATATTTTCATTTTTTTTTCAAAAATTCTTTTCCACTTTACAACTTTACATGGAGTGGAGGGGAGGCACCCCAAAACATGTTTTTTTTCAAATTCTCTTCCAACACTTTGTTAGCATTGTTAATATGTGTATAAGTACATACCAAATTACAGCTTTCTAGCATTAAGCGTCTAGGCGCTAGACCGCGGACAGACAGACAGACGGCCATGGCGAAACTATAAGTTGTAGTTTACTAAAAAAGCTATATTTAAAGGAATTTAAGCTATTTTATATTTTTTACTACCAAATAGTACCTTTTCTATACATTATTTAATTTTATTGTTTACCTCTGTGTATGAGTAATGTAGTTAGCTTGGTGGTGGCCGAGATGATAGTTCGGTAGAGTCCGCACAGAGTTAAAAGGGTTGTGAGTTAAACCCCATGATGTTAAAATAATTCTCGTTTATTGATATATATGTAAGTTACAAGTTATTTTGCGAACTAAAAAACTTATTAGCTAGTACTTTATTTTATATGCAGCGAGCCGCGTAAAGCGCGGAGTCAGCAGTTACAAAATATGTACGTGAACCGTACATGCTCCCAAGGGAAAAGAACAAATATAATTGATACATGAAAAAAGTAAAAAATAGTAAAAGATCAACTAATAGATGTAAAAGAAAAGTAAACAAAATTAAATTAATTAAAGTTAAATAGTCTATTTCTAGTATGTGCAGCGCTCATATCTTGAAGTTCAATATCTTCGTGGTCAGCAGCGTTTTGACTCGGTGCCGGCGCGGTTTTCGTTGTCTGCCGTCTCTTCTTGATAATGATCCACAGGACTATCGCGATGACCCCTCCGGTGGTGATTGTTGAGAAAGTATAATGAAAGATATCATGCGGAGATACTGCATACACAGAAGGTAGTTGCTCCTGTCGCTTAAGATCTGTTATTTCCTGATCAATCTTTGTGTGTTCAGAAGAGGTGTCGAGTTTTTTCCAGTCAATATTTACTTGAGTGTTATGCCAAGTAATGTTCAACATTTTGTTAATGGGAGAATCGATAGTAGGGGCGTTAATATCAGCTTCCAGTTTAATTTCGCTCCCGAAATGATTGTAAGCAAAAATAGTAGCATCTTGCCGTTGTATAATGCATCCTTCTTGTAGTGACATAATTCCGCTTCCAATTACCGCCGTCGATGTAACTTGATCCTTGCATATGATACGAAGTAATTGTTTATTACAACAGGTGAATAACCAGACATTCGGTCTGTGAAGTTTACGCCAGCTGTCCTTGCACGTGATTTCTTTAATAGTGCAGGTCAGTGTGTTTTGCTGATTAAACACTTTCACTTCGCACGGTGCATTTTGATTATGTAGCTTATAGACAGGTTGCTGAGCGCTACATAAGTAATTGTTTTTGTTATCAGTTATGCATGATTGCAATTCCTTTTCTTGTATTATAAAATAAGTGTTCTTCAAAAAGTTCATAGCGATAAAAGACGAAGTTAATTCGACCATATTCCAATGACCTTCCCTTTTGAATGGTATAGGCGTCACTTGATAACTGGTAAACTCTTCATCGCTAGTCAATGGAATGTGTATCTCAAACAAAAAATAGTTGTTATGGACTCTTGCCTTTACATATACTAGTTTGTATAGATCTCGAATATCTTGCTCAATGTTTTTAATCGGTAAAGATAGTCCTTGGGGCAGTCTTCCTGCGATGATATTAAGTTGTTGTGTCAGCAATGCTGTCGAAAATAGATGCATGTCCAGTCGACCACTGTAAATATCCGATAGGGCATTCATCAACATTTCTTGAGTTTGATACAGATTTGAAATTATCAAGCTGGCTGTGATCGATATCGTATTGACATGACTCATTGCGAAGAATTCTTGTACTCTGGTTTCAATTACTTTTAATTCGGATTTGGTTTCATTCATGAAGGTGTGTAATATCTCGAATTGATTGTTTATAAATTGCTCGTTCTTTTTAACTATGTTATTTTCCGCTTCAATAATTAGCGTTTGATTCTTCATCAACTGAAGTAAGTAGTTATCGTTCGTTTTTAGATTGTAGATATCTTGCTCATATTTTACAGCAAAATCTTCGTCTAGTACTCCAAATAGCGTTCTAGCGAGGCTTCCCACGCCATTGAAGTATCCTCTTCGGGATCTCAGTAGATGTTGCGAACGTAGCAGAGTATTGCGCTCTGTCAGGCGAAGTAGTTCGTGTTTTAACTGATTAGTGACTGCATCACAGGGACTGTACAACATTCTTCCACATATGTCTTGTAGGTGAGTAATGCTTATGTCGATGTTAGTCATAGCATTCCAATATGTAGATAGATTGTAGTATACAAGTAATGACCATTCATCATGTATCATCTGTATTCTGCCAATTTCGTCAAAGTATATAGGTTGGTTGTCGATAGGGACATATTTGTAGTTTGGCGTTATTGAAGTTGGTAGCGACGTTGTTTTTGCTGATGCCACAAAAAATATGAGTAACGCCGATAATATTGCCAAACAACTCTTAGATGTTGTCCTAGGCATTCTCTTGATTGGTTGCGATTCTTGTTTGGGTTCAGATGTTATTTTCTCTTTCAGGGGCGATGCGTCTTCGTGTGATGGCAAAGGAGCTAGTTTTGTTATTGGTCGTTTCAAGATACCAGCTTTAGTTTTTACAGTTACGACGCGAACATGGCCATCAGCTCCAGGATGTCGCTCGATGACCCTACCAAGGGCCCATTTCCCAGGAGGTAAGTTATTCTCTTTCAGCAGTACTACATCATTTAGTTCCAGATTCTTCGTTGGCTTCTGCCATTTCCCACGTTCCTGCAATTGATGTAGATAATCCAGGGACCATTGTTTCCAAATATGCACATGCATTTGTTCGACCATCTCCCATCTGTTTCTGAGATCTAGCTTTTCGTCGTTGTGTCCATATGACAATGACATAGTGGGACCGCCGATCAGGAAATGACCGGGTGTTAGATACTCCAGGTCTTCAATGTCTTCTGTTAAAGGACACAGAGGTCTTGAATTCAAACAAGATTCCACTTGCGTTAAAAGAGTGGTGAACTGTTCATAAGTTAGTTTCTGTTCACCAATGACTCTTCGCAGGTGATATTTCATGGACTTCACACTGCTTTCCCATAGACCGCCTGCGGACGGCCACAGTGGTGCGTTGAAGGACCACTCTATCTCCATCTCATTTAAGTTGTCGTGAAAGTCAAGTGACGTAAATGTTTTATGAAGATCGAAATCTTTTTGGAGAAGTTTGGCGGCACCAACAAAGTTAGTACCATTGTCTGAGTACATGTGCTTGGGTCGTCCACGTCTAGAGCACAAGCGTCTTAGAGCTGCTAAAAATGTTTCCGTACTAAGATCGGAAACAAGCTCTAAGTGCACAGCCTTGGTCACCATGCAGACAAAGACAGCTATGTAGCCCTTGCTAGTTTTCACTCCTTTCCCTTTGTTGATCTTTAAGTCAACATGTCCAGTAAAATCTACGCCAGTGTGCGTAAATGGTCGAGATGGGACGACTCTTGATGCTGGCAAATCTCCCATAATTTGTTGAGTGTTATGAGGTTTGAATCGATGGCACTTGACGCAGTTCGCGAGTTGCTTCTTGACAGTTTTAGCGCCACCAAGAATCCAATATTTTTCTCTAATTCGTCCAAGTGTAAGGCGAGCTCCACCATGTAACGTTAGTTTATGATAGTAATCGATTACGAGTTCCGTCAGCTTGCCAGGTGGTGAAATTATGGGATGTTTTGCTTCGTAAGAAAGGTCCGAATTTTTCAGACGTCCTCCTACTCGCAGTAACCCTTTCTTGTCCAGAAAAGGGTTAAGTTTCAAAATATTGCTTCTGGATGGCATTGTTCCAGACTTCTTCAATAGTTTCATCTCGTTTCCGAAATGTTGTTCTTGTGTATGTTTCATAATGACTTCCGTAGCGTTTAAAAGTTCGTGTTTTGATAAGTAATTCTCATATTTCATTTTATATTTATTGCGAAGTACTGACGCAAATCGTAGAATCCAGCTGACGACTCGGATTACTCGAGTCAACGAACTGTGCTTAGTAAGCAATGCACTTAATAGTGTGTTATTGTAATTGTCGCATATTACAAAACAGTTTGTTTTTATTCCAATTTCTGTTTCGAATATTTCTTTTTCAGTTGAAGTGTTTTCGCTATATGTTTTCAGCCAGGAGGGACCTTCCCACCATAAATTGAAGGTTAAAAGTTTGGAGGGTCGAAGGCCTCTTGTGGCACAATCTGCCGAGTTTTCTTCCCCTTTGACATGATTCCATCTGTTTGCTGGGACTATGGTGTTTATTTGTTGCACACGGTTGGCAATATATCGCTCTGATTTCTTGACATCACGATGTAGCCAAGCCAAAACAACCTTAGAGTCAGACCAACAATAATAAGTCATTTTCTTGGTTCTGAAAGCGTAACTGAGTTTTTCTATAAGTTTCGCTAATAAAAGAGCTCCACATAATTCTAATTGTGGAAGCGTAAGTTTAGACTTGAGCGGGGCGACTTTTGTTTTGGCTGCCACAAGAGTCACAATCGCATCCCCATGCTCATTTTTCGTGCGGCTGTATACGACAGCCGCGTATGCCTTTCCGCTTGCGTCACAGAACCCATGTAACTCAAGCTCTTCTCTGTCACAACATAGCCATCTTCTAAGTTTAATTTGTTTGATATTTTCCATATCGTTTCTTAATTTCTCCCATTCTGTAGCAATTTTTTCGGATACAGTTTCATCCCATTCCAGCTTGTCTAGCCATATCCTTTGAAATAGTAATTTTGTTTGAATGATCGTAGGAGACAGCCAGCCAAGTGGGTCATAAAGACTACTTATTTCAGATAATAATATTCGTTTAGTTAATGGCTTTTTCGTTGCAGGTAATGTTAAGTTGAAGTAAAAATAGTCTTCCGTGGGATTCCAGTTTAGGCCAAGCGTTTTAGTGTTTGATGACTGTTCATTTTTGAAATTGATAGTTGTTTGCTGTGTTTTTTGGTTTTCGCTTAATCCCTCTAAGACTGCTGGGTTGTTGCTAGCCCATTTTCTTAGGTTGAAACCTCCGCTCTTCGTTAGTGTTAGTAAGTCCCATATCAGTTGTCGAGCTGATTCTACAGAATCTTGTCCGCAGACTAAATCGTCCATGTAGAAACAATTCTCTAGTACAGTTGCAGCTTCTGGGTACTTGTGACTTTCATCTCTCGCAAGTTGATGTAAAGTTCGTATTGCCAAGTATGGGGCGGATTTCGTTCCATACGTCACAGTACAGAGTTGCATTTCTTGCATTGGTTCATGTGGAGAGTCGCGCCAAATTATCATTTGTAATTGTTGTTGGTCTTCATGCAGCATTATGTTTCTGTACATTTTTTCCACGTCAGCCGTAAAAGCGTATTTATGAATCCTCCACTGCATGATCAAAGTTTGTATGTCCTTTTGAAGATTAGGTCCAGTGTACATAAGATCATTTAAGCTATATTTAGAGCTAGTCTTCATAGACCCGTTAAAGACTACTCGGAGTTTAGTTGTAGTAGAGTCTTCTTTTATTACACCATGGTGTGGTAAAAAAGCTCGTATTTGAGTTTCTGTCGAATGGGTAACAGGTTTCATGTGCCCCATTTCGATGTACTCTCTCATAAAGTTTTTATACTGAGATGCAAAATGTTTTTGTCTTTCCATTCTTCTTTCAAGTTGTAAAAACTGAGCTATGGCTTGTGGTTTCGAATTTCCTAAATTATTCTGATAATCTAGTTTCATGGGCATTTTCACTACATATCTTCCATCGGATTGTCTTTCCGTGGTCTCTAAGTAGTGTTTTTCGCAATATTCTTGTTCTGTTGGTTCGTTGTTATTATTAGTTATATCCTCTGTTTCCCAAAATTTTGCGATACTGTCTAGTTCGTTGAGCGTTATACAACAGTTGAACGTTTGAACGTTTCCACAAAGGATCCATCCTATTTTAGTTTGTTGCGCAATCGGGTAGTTAGCGTCACCTTTCATGACGCCATCGAGGATTAGTTCTGAGTAGACGTCAGCTCCTAGTAGTACGTCAATTGGTCCCGAAATATGAAATTCAGGATCAGCCAATTTAACGTTGTCTAAATAACTCCAATTTTCAATAGAAAACGATTTGGCTGGTAAGTTATTTATCAGTTTGTTAATGATAAGAGTTTCAGTTTTAAATGTAAAGTTGGAGTGGATTGATTTGCATTCTAACTGCAATAAACCTCTACAGTTTCCATTTATGTTTCCGACTCCTGACACGACTGCACTTAGTTTACGTCGCGGAAGCCTCAGCAGCTGAGCAGCGCTTTCAGTAATCAAGCTAACTTGGGATCCTTGATCAAGCAGTGCTCTTAAAGATGTATAGTTTCCATCAGCATTTTTCACCTTTAACTGAATTGTAGTTAACAAGATCTCTTTTCTCTCATCCGTGATGCTATTAACATTTTGTTGCTGAGGAGACGTATTTTCTGTTTTGTTATAATGAAGCAATGTGTGATGTGGATTATTGCAAACTTTACATCTTTTTTCTGAATTGCAAGTCTTCATGTTGTGACTAAATAAACAATTTTTGCATATTTTTAGTTGTGCAACTGTATTATTGCGTGCTGCGCTATTCATGTTTACGAATTTTTCGCATTGCATTAACACATGCCCAGTAGTTTTGCAGAGTGGGCAAGACTTTGAGAATGTTGTGTGAAATGATTTCCCAATCTTTTCTTGTTTGTTCCAAAATTGAGGTTTCTTTTCATTATTTCCATTCTTGTTATTTTGACTTTGATAACTAGTCACTTTGGACTCATTCTGTATTTGTTCTAATGATATGAATTGAGTTTCCAAGTACTGCATAAGCTCTTCTAAGTTTGGGACGCCTCTTGGATTACTTACAGTCCTCATGTATGAGGTATAGGTGTCTTTGTCAAGTTTCTTCATTATTATATAAGCCAGTATCGGATGTGATGATGATACTTCTAATCCGATGTTTTCTAATCCTTTGAGGCATTCCGTCGATGTATCATGTAACCTTTTAAGATTGTAGGCATTTGCTTGTTGCAGTACAGACTGATTCATCAAAGTGCTCATGTAAGATATAAACAACCGTCGCTGATCGTCATATCGATTTGTGAGTAACTCCCAGCATGATATGTAGTTTTCATTGCTGATTGTAAGATGGTTTATAAGTTTTTCAGCTTCACCCTTTAGCTTTGACTTGAGATGTTGCATTTTTTGCGTATTAGCTAACAACGGATTCGAATGGATGCCCTCTACGTACAAATCCTTAAACGAAATCCATTGGGTGTAGTTACCAGAAAATTCTGGAATTTGAAGTCTCGGAGTCGACTGTTCATAATGTTTGTTTCCCCAAATCTTTTGGTTAAGTTGTTTCTTCATCTTCTCGTAAGCATTCTCTACTTCCGAATATTCGTTTTCATAAAAATAGTCAACGTCTGGTGATAGGTAATCCAGCTGGAAATGAGTTTTCTCAATAGATTCCCACTTTGATTTGATGTTGTTAAGTGAGTCTTCAAGTTCCCATCTCTCAGTTATAGTGGCAACGTCTATTCTGGATAAAACTCTGCGTAGTATTTTAAAGTTGCATTGTTGTTGGCGAAAATATTCTTGAAGTTTTTTCTTATCAGATTCAGTTGTAGGTTCCTCCGCCGGAACAAACATTTTTGATGAACCGGCGTGTTGAGATAAGAGTTCATTCTTCAGTGCTAAGATCTCCTTCACTGTTTCATCACACAGCTTCCTCGTTCCTCCATAGACATCTTCTTGGAAGTATTCTGTGTCTTTGTTAAAAGTTTTGGCAAGTATTTGATGGTTCATGTCAAATTCTTGCCAGCAAGCTTTAAGTTCATTGAGTCGTTTTTCCAAGTATTCTAAAGTTTTTCTCGATGCACCATCCTTTTTGTAGTTAGAACGTATTTGCTTAATTTTCTCAAAAGTCTCTCTCTGACGATTGATAAGTTCTTCATCGTTTGAAGCCATGATTGCGTTAAACACAGCAGTTGTTCTCCAAATAGGCGTTAGTTCTTGACGACCTCAGAGTTTCCGAAGTCCGTTCCCGGATGCAGCAACACCGGTATTCAACCGTTACACAAGACTCGGTTCGTCACAGTCTCAGTACGGTCTATGCGCCTTCTCAATTAACTGGTGAGACCCGCTTGTGGGAGGCCAGCAACCGATTCGCAACCGTAAGGAGATGTGATGTTCCCAAGTCCTATGTTTTACTCGAAGGACCAAAACATGTATGAGTAATGTAGTTAGCTTGGTGGTGGCCGAGATGATAGTTCGGTAGAGTCCGCACAGAGTTAAAAGGGTTGTGAGTTAAACCCCATGATGTTAAAATAATTCTCGTTTATTGATATATATGTAAGTTACAAGTTATTTTGCGAACTAAAAAACTTATTAGCTAGTACTTTATTTTATATGCAGCGAGCCGCGTAAAGCGCGGAGTCAGCAGTTACAAAATATGTACGTGAACCGTACACTCTGCAATACAGTTTTATTATTGTTTTTGTGCCATTTCATTCTATACTGTGATTCTGTTCTTAATAATAATGGTACAACTGACTCGGTACGGACACGGTAAACAGTTCTTCAAATAGTCTTACTTTGCATTCAAATGGTTTAACTTTTGTGTTGGATTTTAATATAACCTTTTGTATGAATCTCATCATCTCATTCTATTTACATTTATCTTTACTATATGGTTTATTTAAACATAATTGTTGTCCTGTTTGTCTAAATAAAATCTTTTATTACTCACTACATGTTACCCGCGGCTTCGCCCGAGTATGTTGGGCTCTGTACCCCTGACAATATGTACCTATACAAATTTTCATAATGATCGGCTGCTTAGTCAAGCCGTGAAGGAATAACAAACAAATAAACTCACTTAATAAGTATTAGTATGATTTACGAATGAAATCAGCGAAATTTCATTTGTTGAATCTCAAAAATACAATATTCAAGTAATGCAGTTCGGTGCGGTCTATTCATTTTTCCTTAGTCTTCTTAGTCAGCATATGGCTAACATACGTCCCAGGGAAGAAACTGTAGCTGTCTTGGAACTCACAACGAATCTAATCAGAAAGTAATTAGATGGAGTGGGAAGTTACACTCAGTATGTGTCTGTTTCTAGTTTTTCATATTATACAATACAAAAACTATTTAATTTTTCAAGAATTTCAATACTTCCCATTCTTAAAAAAATAAATAATTGTTACAGAACGGTGTGACAGAATGCCAAGCTAATCTCATCAATTTTAATAAGGATTAATGTAAAACCCATCAGATTTCTATCGATATTGCCTATAGGGTAAGCCAATTCCATCAATTCGGTAAACCTATAAAATTTCCTAAGGCAATTTGACAGAACATAATCTGTGTTACAAATAAACGTAGTATAAATCGAGTAGTTAAGTTATACAATGTTTTGTCACTGTCACACTTATTAATTCTCATCAAGTAAGACAGTGACATAACAGTGAATTACTATACTACGTTTATTTGAAACGTTGCGAGTCCAATACAATAACGTTTTCAGGATGACCTCCGTGGCGTAATGGTTACCACGCCAGACCGCCACCCAGGAGGTCCCGGGTTCGATCCCCGGTCGGGTCATGATGAAAAACGAACTTTTTCTGATTTTCCTCGGGTCTTGGATGTTTATCTATATATGTATTTTTTATAAAATATAATATCGTTAAGTTCCCATAACACAAGTTTCGAACTTACTTTGGGGCTAGCTCAATCTGTATGAATTGTCCCTATATATTTTACTAGCTGACCCGGCGAACTTCGTATCGCCTAAAGAACCTTCATGCTGAATTTCATTCGAATAACTTCAAATCGGCAAAGTTTCATACTAACTTTGCACCCCCATTTAACCCCCTAAGGGATAATTTTTGAGAAAAATATTTTACTCGTGTTTCATGCCTTTTAATATAGAACCTTCATGCTGAATTTCATTCGAATAACTTCAAAAACGGCAATGTTTCATACTAACTTTGCACCCCCGTTTAACCCCCTAAGGGATGATTTTGGAGAAAAATATTTTACTCGTGTTTCATGCCTTTCAATAAAGAACCTTAATGCTGAATTTCATTTAAATAACTTCAAAAACGGCAAAGTTTCATACGAAATTTGCGCCCCCGTTTAACCCCCTAAGGGATGATTTTTGAGAAAAGTATTTTACTCGTGTTTCATGCCTTTAAATATAAAACCTTCATGCTGAATTTCATTCGAATAACTTCAAAAACGGCAATAATTCATACTAACTTTGCACCCCCGTTTAACCCCCTAAGGGATGATTTTTGAGAAAAATATTTTACTCGTGTTTCATGCCTTTCAATAAAGAACCTTCATGCTGAAATTCATTCGAATAACTTCAAAAACGGCAAAGTTTCATACTAACTTTGCACCCCCGTTTAACCCCCTAAGGGGATGAATTTCCAAAAATCCTTTCTTAGTGAGCACCTACGCCCCAAAAGGAACCCCCACGCAAAATTTGAGACTCCTTGTACTTGTAGTTTCGGAGATTTCGTGATGAATCAGTCAGTGATTTTCTCTTTTATATATATAGACTAGCTGTTACACGCGGCTTCGGCCGCGTGGTCAAACGAAAATACCAATGATTTAGTTCCTGTAGGAATTTAAAAAAAAACTACTTTATGCTCGTCAACATCATAAAGGGAATCTCTATTAAAAAAAACAGCTTTTCAGGTTAATCGCTTCCGATAATACACGTGTAGTCTATTTATTCCGAATCCTGTGGGAATTTTAAAAAATCCCATCTTTATCCTTGTCTACTTTATAAAGGGCAGCTTAATACAAAATCTAGGAGTTCTAGGTTGAGCGCCCACAATAACACACGTGCAGTCCTATCTATCACGTTCCCGTGGGAATTAAAAAATCCCGTCTTTATCCTTGTCTACATCATAAAAGAACCTATATACAAAATCTCAGCTTCCTAGGTTGAGCGCCCCCGATAATACACGTGTAGTCTTATTATTCCTGTTCCCGTAGGATTTTAAAAAAACCCTGTCTTTGTTATTCTCCACTTCTTAAAGGGATCCTCAATACAAAATCTCAGCTTTCTTAGTTGAGCGCCCCGATAATTGAATCTGTAGGAATTTTAAAAATCCCGTCTTAGTCCTTGTCTACTTTATAAAGGGAACGTCAATACAAAATTCTAGTGTTCTAGGTTGAGCGTCCACAATAACACACGTGCAGTGCTATTACTCCCTTTCCCGTGGGAATTTAATAAAATCCCATCTTTGTCCTTGTCAATATCATAAAGGGAACCTCTATTCAAAATTTCTGCTTTCTAGGTAGAGCGCCTGCGATAATACACTTGCAGTCCTATTACTCCCTTTCCCGTGGGAATTTTAAAAATCCTTTCTTAGTGAGCACCTACGCCCCAAAAGGAACCGCCATGCAAAATTTGAGACTCCTGGCACGTAGTTTCGGAGATGTCGTGATGAATCAGTCAACTTTGCACCCCCGTTTAACCCCCTAAGGGATGATTTAAAAAAAATATTTTACTCGTGTTTCATGCCTTTCAATAAAGAACCTTCATGCTGAATTTTATGCGAATAACTTCAAAAACGGCAAAGTTTCATACTAACTTTGCACCCCCGTTTAACCCCCTAAAGGATGATTTTTGAGGAAAATATTTTATTCGTGTTTCATGCCTTTCAATAGAACCTTAATGCAGAATTTCATTCGAATAACTTCAAAAACGGCTAAGTTTCATACTAACTTTGCACCCCCGTTTAACCCCCTAAGGGATGAATTTTGAAAAAAATATTTTACTTATGTTTCATGCTTTTCAGTAAAGAACCTTAATGCTGAATTTCATTTGAATAACTTCAAAAACGGCAAAGTTTCATACTAACTTTGCGCCCCCGTTTAACCCCATAGGGGATGAATTTTGAAAAAAAAAATTTACTCATGTTTCATGCTTTTCAGTAAAGAACCTTCATGCTGAATTTCATTCGAATAACTTCAAAAACGGCAAAGTTTCATACTAACTTTGCACCCCCGTTTTACCCCCTTAGGGGATGAATTTCCAAAAATCCTTTCTTAGTGAGCACCTACGCCCCAAAAGGAACCCCCATGCAAAATTTGGGACTCCTGGCACTTGTAGTTTCGGAGATTTCGTGATGAATCAGTCAGTGATTTTCTCTTTTATAAATACTAGCTGTTACCCGCGGCTCCGCCCGCGAGGTCTAGCGGAAATGCCAATAAGTTCGTTCCCGTGGGAATTAAAAAAAAAAACTTTATCTTGGTTCATCCTAAAGGAAATCTCTATAAAAATATTCAGCTTTCTAAGTTGAGCGCTTCCGATAATACGTGTAGTCTTATTATTCCGAATCCTGTAGGAATTTAAAAAAATCCAGTCTTTATTATCTTTGTCTACTTTATAAAGTGAAGCTTAATACAAAATCTAGGCGTTATAGGTTGAGCGCCCACGATAATACACGTGCAGTCCTATTTTTCTCTTTCCCGTGGGAATAAAAAAAAAACTACTTTATCCTTGTCAACATCATAAAGGAAACCTCTATACAAAATTTCAGCTTTCTATGTTGAGCGCCTGCGATAATACACTTACAGTCCTATTACTCCCTTTCCCGTCAGAATTCAATAAAACCCCATCTTTATCCTTGTCAACATTATAAAGAGAACCTATATACAATTTACAATATTCAGGTTTCTAGGTTGAACGCCTGCGATAATACACTTACAGTCCTATTACTCCCTTTCCCGTGGAAATTTCATAAAATTCCATCTTTATCCTTGTCAACATCATAAAGGGATCCTCAATACAAAATCTCAGCTTTCTAAGTTGAGCACCCCCGATAATACACATGTAGTATTATATATTATTTCCTGATCGTGTAAGAATTTTAAAAAATCCCGTCTTTGTCCTTCTCTACTTTATAACCTCAATACAAAATGTTCTAGGTTGAGCGCCCACAATAACACACGTGCAGTCCAATTTGTCCCGTTCCCGTGGAAATTAAAAAAATCCCGTCTTCATCATTGTCTACATCATAAAAGGAACGTCCATACAAAATCTCAGCGATCTAGGTTGAGCGCACCCCATAAAGCACGTGTAATAAGACTTTATTATTCCTGTTCGCGTGGGAATTTAAAAAAAGTCACGTCTCTATCCTTGTCAACATCATAGAGGGAACCTCTTTACAAAATTTCAGCTTTCTAGGTCGAGCGCCCTCTATAATACACGTGTAAAGTTTACCCCATTTCATCCCTCTAGTTTAGGGGTTGAATTTTGAAAAATCCTGAAACGCGTACTTACTCATTTACCGCCAGGAGAATTTCTGCGAAGTTTCAAATAAAATGGTCTAACTAATCTAGTTTCTTCATACAAACTTTGGACCCCCGTTTCACGCTCTTAGGATGTGAGTTTTAAAAAATCCTTTCTTAGTGCACCTCTAGACTTCATGGGGAACCTATGTGCCGAATTTGGAGTCTCTAGACCCAGAGGTTTAGGCTGTGCGTTGATATGTCAGTCACCAATCAGTCAGTTTCTGGGATGATTTCAGTAAAGAACCTTCATGCTGAATTTAATTCGAATAACTACAAAAACGCCAAAGTTTCATACTACATTTGCACCCCCGTTTAACCCCCTTAGGGATGATTTTTGAGAAAAATATTTTACTCATGTTTCATGCCTTTCATTAAAGAACCTTCATGCTGGAATTTCATTCGAATAACTTCGAAAACGGCAAAGTTTCATACTAACTTTGCTCCCCCCTTTAACTCCCTAAGGGATGATTTTTGAGAAAAATGTTTCATGCCTTTCAATAAAGAACCTTATGCTGAAATTTCATTCGAATAACTTCGAAAACGGCAATGTTTCATACTAACTTTGCGCCCCCGTTTATCCACATAAGGGATGATTTTTGAGAAAAATATTTTACTCGTGTTTCATACCTTTCAATAAAGAACCTTCATGCTGAATTTCATTCGAATAACTTCTAAAACGGCAAAGTTTCATACTAACTTTGCACCCCCGTTTCACCCCCTTAGGAGTTGAATTTCAAATCCAGTCTTAGTGAGCACCTACGCCCCAAAAGGAACCCCCATTCAAAATTTGAGACTCCTGGCACTTGTAGTTTCGGAGATTTCGTGATGAATCAGTCAGTGATTTTCTCGTTTATATATAAAGATGATGTTGGGATTGCCTCGTTTCTGTAGCGCATCAGCTATGTTTGCTGAATCAGACTGAGGTTTTGAGGCTTGTTTGCTCAAAAAAATATCGTCGCTGATTTTCAGAATACGGTACAGCCCTAACAGCATTCTGGAATTTCTGGAAACGTTAACAAATAGATTTTCTTCCGCGCTGTGGCACAAATTACTTAATAGTTACTTCGGAAGCTGTGGGCCTGTTTTGTGGGGTGATCTGCGAAACGTATGATCCGATTTGATATCTCTTAGTTTTATCTTTATTTTATTTTTATTGTTTTAAACTTGAGTGTACCTATCATTAACAAATCTAGACTAAGCTGTACCTAACATCTATATGGATATGTGTTATCTGAAATAAAATATTTTTATTTTTATTTAATTATTTTGTAACAAAATCACAATTCATACATTTCTACAATCATCCAA
Organism: Endotricha flammealis; assembly: GCA_905163395.2. NCBI lineage: Eukaryota > Metazoa > Arthropoda > Insecta > Lepidoptera > Pyralidae > Endotricha > Endotricha flammealis. The sequence continues at coordinate 5,299,688 of LR990883.1, forward strand.
TATATTTTTATGTACCACTTTTAATATTGGGGAGACCTGGTGACCTGTGTCACAGGTTCTTTTGATACCTAGTACAGGCGCCAGTTCTCCATCCATCTCCATCCAAACACGTGACTCCTAATTGTTAAGGTGCAATTCATTGTTAATTATGTTAAATTTTTTGTCATTTTTTTGTGGAGAAGAAATAAATAAACGTTATTATTAAACGTTATTATTATCATTGTTTTAATTAAATTTAACTATGAAATGATGCCTTTTGCTTCAAATTGCTGTATCTCACTTAGTTGCTAATTAATTAGGGTTATTTCAATACATACTTCGTCTAATTTCTTTCTGATTAAATTCGCTGTGAGTTCCAAAACAGCTGTAGTTTTCTCCCCCGGGACGTCAATAAGCTTCATTGCTTATTGTCAATCTGAGGTCGCCGTTGTTGATCCTGGCTATACAGGAGGCACAGCATTGTGAATGGTTGGTGGGTTTGTCCCAACAAATGTTTCATGTTTCAATTCATGTTGGCACATTGGTTGTGTGTGACTATACCTTCGGCACATTTAGTATAATAAATAATAATAAATATATAAGGTCCCACTTTATTTATTTATTTTTATTTATTTATTTAAACTTTATTGACCACAATATAAGGGTACAAAAGGCGGACTTAACGCTAACAGCATTATCTACCAGTCAACCTTTGGGTAGTGCAGATATACATGAATGCGGTTATAAAATAAATTACATACAATAAATAATAGATATAATAAGGGTTTGTCATAATAACATATATATACTGATAATTACATATACTAAACAACATAAAGGTACATATCATGTAAGAATACAATACATACTTACTAATATTTAGTTTTTTAGTGAACTTCCTTTCAAAACATGACTGTGTGTGTACGTTACACATGATCGTTTAAAACAAGGAAATAATGGTCTAGTCATAGATTTAGTATATACTAGCGTACCTATAGATCGGCTTTGTTTGATTGATGCGAGACCAAAAACAAAATACACTAGTGTGCGTGGAATGTACATGTGTGCAAGCAACATATATACACTGGGCGTCAAAAGTAAGTAGTACAGTTTTAAAATTGCAATATCTCCTAAACTACAGAAGCTAGACCTTTCAAATAAAAAAAAGTTAAAAGACAATTTCATTTCATTTAATAAAAACATCATGCATAATATCATTTTTTAAAGATTGACTGAAAAAAAAACTTAATAAACAAAAACACTCTTTTTTAAACTGTTGGCTTGTACTTTTGTTTTTTATTGTTTTCTTTATTTCTGATAAATCAATTGCAATTCAAAAGCAAATGTGTCTTCAGCGAGTAAACGTCACTAATCATGCCTCTTTCACCAGAAGAATGTGCAAGAATCATAACTTTTCTCGAAGTAGGCATCAGTATGCGTCATACTGCAAGAACGGTGGGTGTAACTCTAAGAACGATCCAGCAAGTAAAGCGAAGGTACTAAGAGACTGGAAACCATCTAAGGAGACCAAGTAATGGCAGACCCAGGTGCACTAGTACCGGAGAGACCGCTTAATTGTCTCTACTGTGTTAAGAAATCGTCACCTTAATGCAGTTAAGGTCCAGCAACAGCTTCTTCAGACCCGAAGAGACTACGTTAGTGAGAGTACAGTGAGGAGAAGACCTTGCTGAAGCCAACCTGAAGTCGTACAGGCCAGCAAATGGCCCCAAACTTGAGACAGGGCATCGAGTAGCAAGACTACGCTACGCCCGTCAACACGTACAATGGGACGAAGAAGAATGGACAAGAGTTTTGTTCACAGATGAGTCTCGGTTTTCTTTATTCACTTCCGATGGAACGCGGAGAGTATACAGGCGACCTGGTGAGCGATACATTCAAGGTTGCATCTCGGAAAGAGTTCAATACGGCGGGGGCTCTGTACACGTATGGCCTGGCATCTCTTCAGAGGGTCGCACAGAGCTAGTGGTCACAGAAAATGGCAGTCTGACTGGTGAAAGATATGCATTAGAGATCCTTATCGAGTATGCAGGGCCATATTTAGTAAATATGGGTGATGGAGCGATACTAATGCATGATAACGCCCGGCCACACGCCGCTCACCTCGTACAAGAGTACATTCAGGAGGTTGGCATCAGCTTGATGGCTTGGCCATCAAGAAGCCCAGATCTTAACCCGATTGAACACACTTGGGATGAGCTTGGGAGGCTAGTCAGAAGACGCAGACCACCCCCCGCCACCCTCAGGGCTCTAAAACAGGCCCTGATAGAAGAATGGGTGAATATTCCCTAACACCGCCTCCGAAACTTAGTGTTCAGCATGCCAAACCGGCTCGAAGATGTCATCAGAGCCCGAGGCGGCAACACAAGTTACTAAAGTGGGAACAAGGCCCAAAACTTAAAAATTAAGTTCTTGATAGTTACTTCAAAATGGTTAGCTTTTTAGTTTTTTCTTAATTTTCAGTGTAAAACTTTACTAATGCTAAATAAAATATTATTTTTAGAAAACTTTGTTAAATTTGCTATAAAATTACTTTTATTTCAAAACTCTAACTTCTATAGTTCAAGAGTAATTGCAATTTTAAAACTGTACTACTTATTTTTGACGCCCAGTGTAGTTTTGTGGATTTTCCTTTTAGTTTGAGTTACATCCAGGCACTGCACAGATAACCATATTTAATCACGTCGAATTAACACCAAAACTACACTTAAAACCATAAATTTTGTAAAAATAAGTGGGCTTTGTTTTAACATGACTGACGTTAGGGCGATAAAAGCCCAAAGCGTGTATAGGAAAAACGGTCTCGTCTATATATCTCGCTCTAACAATCGCGTATGCTATGATCTATCTCTTTTGCATTGCCAATCTTCTTACACTAGTAACTTATAATAAATCTATGGGTCTAGTATTCAGTGAATATGGATGGCTTTATGTAGTAAGCAAAATTGGTCTAACTACTTACAATTTTTTTTACTGAATACTAGACCATTATTCTTTTGCTTAAACGATCATATATCGTCTGCTTACTGGTAAAACATGATAAATGCAAATTTTGACAAAAATGAGTTTATAATGTAGATATGTAATTTTTGACGTACTATCTACTGGTAAATCAAAATAAATGATAGGACAATTTTAAGACAACATAGCCAAGGCAAAAATATAGTATATGGTAATAAAACCACTAATAACTTCTGTTCAACCGCAGTAAATCAACTTATCATTGAATTTGACCTACGCATGTAAAAGTAACAGAACATATATGTCCTTATGTTTTTTTTCTCGTAGGTCTATAATTTACTATTTAAAAAAATTAAATCTGCTTAAATAAAATAAATGTGTTTGTTTGATTTGTCTCGTCAAAAACTTCAAGAGAAGTCACATAAATACATATAATGTTATTTTCTTGACAGTCTGGTTTAGTTAAGTTATGACAATGGTTACTGGTAAAATATGATACAGGCACTTATTATTATTTACCTGAAGGACTAATCATCACCTAATCATGTAACACCTACAATTTTAGAATAAGCAAAACATCATAAATACATTTATTTCTTTTTGCCTGTAGATATTTTAGTTATATTTCGTATAAACGGTAATTAAAGTGATACGAGCTGGAAGAAAAAAAGTTTTAATTAGGTAACACTGACATTAGATAACTCCTGAAGCTGCAAAATATGGAATCCCGAGGCAGACGATTAGTGTCATTGATAAATAAACCTCCAATATCCAAAGGTAAGTATTTATTTTTTATATTGGTTGTTTTATAGGTTATGTTTTGAAAAGTTGAGTAAAACTTTTTATTTAAGATTAGATAATTAATTAGATTGTTTATAATAAGTCATTTTAATGACCAGTAGGTACTTTATTTGATTAAGCAGTTTCGAACAGATTTAATATAAAAGGTAATAAAAAAGTTTGGTTATGTGGTCGGCAAATTTCCTATTTGCTGCATGTGACAAGAGAATGAGTTGTAAGTCATTTTGATAAGGATTAGATTGTTTGATTTATTAAGTGATTTAGATCTTAATTATTAGGTTGTTGGATATAGTAAATATTAAATTTTATTTTGGCCAGCTAGTGATTTATTACTGCTATTTCGACTGTTTTGTTATTCCTCGTGAGTATCGCTGCACACGATCCCCTATTTTCTAATAATTTTAGCACTTTGTAACAAGCACTAGGTAGGTGCATAAAGTTTATCTGAGTTTTCTTTACTGGATCATTACCTACTCTGCATCATTAAGGCATACTGGGTACTGTAAGAACTACTTATCAACTTACCTACTTTTTCCAGGTTGCGACGATGGTGAAGTACCGTGTTCATCGACTAAAACTACTGCTGAAAGCGACAATGATAACAGAGACGGAAGAGAGATGGAACAAATGTTTGACAGTGATGATTCTGACAAAGACCCTGATTACCCTTCTCCGACAGATCTAATTGAAATAAGCGATTTGTTGAGTGATACATCTGCCCCTGTTACCAGTACTCTTCAGGACAATAATTTTATACGTTTTTTAAAAGATTGGACTGATGAAGAAGCCGACGAAGTAATCGAGGGTGACAAAATAGTACAAAAAGAGATTGATCCAGATTCACGGGTCATTGTCATTTCTATCTTAGACATATTATTTAATTTTCAGTGATTCCAAATGCAGAAAACGTTGGATGAAGTCTAATCCAGATAATTGGAAAAGAAATGTAGCGAAAAAAAGGCGATCTGATGGTCTATCTTTTATTACTAAAAATAAAGAAAGGAAGCCAAAAATTCCAAAGGACATTGACTGCAGTAAATGCTTTTATAAATGTAACTTACCCGAAGAACAAAGATAAATGTTATGTCGAAACTATTGGAGTTTGAATTACGTTGAAAAGAAGAACTTCATTTTAAGCAATGTGGTAGTAGAAGCACCAAAAAGAGTTCTAGCTGTGAAAGGCAGTAAAAAACAACGCAAGTTTACTACGAAATGTTACTTCTTTCACGATGATTCCAGACAACAAGTATGCCAAAAATATTTTTGTTCAACTTTGGCAATTTCTCCCACAGTTCTTAATAATGCTATTGAAAAACGGAACCAGTGTGGTTTATACGACGCCAAAGATCAAAGAGGAAAAAAGGAACCTCCCAACAAAACCAATGAAGCTGCTGTGGCCTTCGTCAAGATGCATATCGAGTCTTTCCCTACAATGGAGCCACATTATATACGAAAAACATCGAAACGGTTGTATTTAGATGCCACTTTGTCCATTACAAAAATGTACCAGCTTTACAAATCTAAATGCGACGAAGAAAATGTCGTACCAGTATCAGAAATAACATACAGAAGAATTTTTTGTAATAATTATAACTACAGCTTTTTTGTGCCAAAAAAAGATCAGTGCTTGATGTGCTCGAAATACAAAAAAGCTACACCTGAAGAAAAAACGCAAATGAAGAATGATTATGATGAGCATATAGCTAGAAAGGAAGCTTGTAACACTGAGAAAAATAAGGACAAAGAAAGGGCGTTGAAAGAGAATGGTTTTTATTGCCTTACTTTTGATCTTCAAGCGGTATTGCAGATCCCAAGTGGTCTCGTAGGCCAGCTGTATTATAGCAGAAAGTTGTGCGTGTACAATCTGTGTATGTATGAGGCTGCTCTACCGAATAATGCTTACTGTTTTGCATGGTCTGAAGTTAACGGAAAACGTGGAAGTTCTGAAATTGGGAGTATTCTATATCATTACCTCTCCAAATGTGTACCTCATAATGTGTCTGAAGTGTGTCTGTATTCTGATACATGTGGTGGACAGAATAGAAACCAATTTGTCACAGCGTTATTACTTTTTGCTATTCAAAACATAGATCACTTGAAACAAATTGAGCACAAATTTTTAGAGTCCGGACACAGCTATATGGAAGTAGATAGCATGCATAGTAGTATCGAGTCTGCTAAGAAGAATCTAGAAATTTACTGTATGCCTGATTATGTATCTATTTTTAAACGAGCTAGATGTACTAAGACAGTTACTGTTGAAGGCGTCAAATATACCAAATTGCCTTACCAAACCAAAGAGTTCAAGTACGACGAATTCTATGACCTCAAGAAATTAGCTGAAGAAACAATTAGTCAAAAGGCAAAAGACTGCAACGGTGAGTCAGTAAAGTGGCTTAAAATAAAAAGGATGAAATACCTGAAGTCAGAACCGTCTAAAGTGTTTTTTAATTATAATATGTCAGAAGAGTTTCTTTCTCTGGATGTTTCAGCAAACACGCACGCAAACAGCAGACCAAAAAGACGCAAAGAATATCCGCGTCAGGTAGGCCAGGTGACTCTTAAAACGCTTTATTCAAAGCCCTTGCCTATAACAAAGGCGAAAAAAAGAGATCTGTTGGCGTTGTGTCAAAAAAGAGTTATTGCTGAAGAATACCACGGTTGGTTTTCATCTCTACCTGAAATAGACGGACCTGATCGACTGCCAGAACCCGCAATAGAAGAAAATTCTTCAGAAGAATAACTAATTGTTTTATCCTGTTCTTATGATAAATAATACTGTTTCAAATTTCATTTTCATATTAAACACTGCTCTTTTTACCTTTAATCTCGTTTAATAGCACCTGCCCGTTTTCTGAACTGTTTCCTAACCCGTTTCCTAACCTAACTATTATGGTAAGTCAAATAATTTTTGTGTAACAGTACAGGCAAAATAAGGTAAATGCATCCTTTTAACCAATAATTTGATAAATTCGTGTCATATTGACAAGTTTTTTAATCTGACGATCATGCCTTATTATTTGCTAACCCTTTTCATTCAAATTTGAACGATATTCGTTCTAATGTAGGTGGTATGTATTTTTTTACAAATACAGGTCAAACCGGTTAAGTGCATGCCCCCAGTTAATTAAATATTATTTTTTAGTAAATTCTCTGCTAGTTCTGCTAATTCAAGATAACACAGATAAAGTTTAAAAGTTATTTGATCAATTTATAATAAAATATTCCACAATAATTCAAATGTATAATATTAAAAGATATTTCAACTTTTAAATCACATTATCTCAGTTCGATGAAGTCGGCACTTACATTATTTTACCAGTAAGCAGACGATATAACGTAAATAGTCATGTGTTAAAAGGAAGTTCAATAATAAAGTAGGACCTTATATAGGGACGATTCACACAGATTGAGCTAGCCCCAAAGTAAGTTCGAAACTTGTGTTATGGGATACTAACTCAACGATACTATATTTTATAACAAATACATTAAGTATATACGTTTATCTATACGTATAGATAAACATCCAAGACCCGAGGCCAATCAGAAAAAGTTCTCTTTTCATCACGACCCGACCGGGATTCGAACCCTGACAATTTGGGTGGCGGTCTGGCGTGGTGATTACGCCACGGAAGTCGTCAATATGTATGTATGACATTAAAAAAAACACTTCTTTCTTGGGATTGTGTGTCGTCCCGAAATCTTTAATATGTAGAGAAAAAATGTTTATTAGTGTAAGATTTTATTTTTGTATTTGTGTTTGTGTACCTACCAAATAAACATTTTTTCTTTCTTTCTTTCAAAAAATAATTCCCACTAATTGCCATCATCCTGTATTCCGGGAAAGTACTCGTATGACAAAGTCGTTCGTGAACATCCATCATAAGCCGGATATTTGTTGTCTTTATCTAATATGTAATATCAGAGGGAGACGAAGCTTTTAGTGGCGAATACGGTAGTTTCCTGGGTACAAAATAAGAATGATTTTGTTATCTATCCATGCATTGATGTAACCCGAGTTAAGCAACAACAACCCGCAAATATAATGGTTAAAAGCAGTATGCGATGCGACACGATTCCTAATTTTCAGTTTGCAATCTCGCGAGAAAAATTATAATCTAACGGTTTTTACAATTTCACAGTGACCTTTTTTATACCACAAACTGGCAAACAAGCATACGGTCGGCCTGATGGTAAGCCGTCACCGTAGCCTATATACGCTTGCAATACCGGGGTATCACTCACCCAACCCTCCCAAACCCCCTTAGTGGAGCTCTGGAGATCTTACTCACCGTAGGAACACAACATGTCCGAGACCAATCTTCTGTAAGGTGGAGGTCCTTCCTCAGACGGATTTCTTCGATTTGAGCGGATTATCCGCTGTGCCCTACCTCTCCACTAATATTATAAAGACGAAAGTTAGTGTGTATGTTTGTTACTTCACGCTCAAATGGCTGGGCCAATTTTTATGATATTTGGTATGTAGGCAGCTGATACCTTGTATTAACACAAAGGATACCTTTTATACCGAAAAGTACGGATTCCTGTAGGATTTGGTCAAAAGTCTGATAGACAATGACGCTGCTGGATATAAAGTTAAATTAACAACGCGTGCAACAGTTAGTAGGTACATATACATAATATTATGTAAATAAACCTTCTTGAATCACTCTATATAAATTGAATTATAATATGCTGAACTAGCTTTTCCCCGCGGGCGAAGTCGCGTTAATTTTATGACATAGATCTCGTTTGACAACAAAACAACCCATAGCGCGACTTGTGGCGCCATCTGTTTGCCAATACAGCGCCCTCTATAGTAGAAAAAATATTTTCCCATTGGAACGGCATACTTTCACAGGATAAAAACAATTTTTATTAAAAAAAAAAAACCGACTTCAAAAATGAATTTAAATAATATATAATTTCATGTGCTAGGTACCTACTGTTCTAATTGAAGTCGGTGCCACGCGGACGTGATCACCCGTACTCGACGTACACAGCCTTCCACTCATGCATGTGGCCTAGGTAATATTTGGTTTGGTTGGCACCGACTTCAATTAGAACAGTAGGTACCTAGCACATGAAATTATATATTATTTAAATTCATTTTTGAAGTCGGTTTGTTTTTTTTTAATAAAAATTGTTTATTTAATACTTTTTAATGCATTTTAGACAGCGGTTTTTTAGAAGTCTGATAGAAACAGTAGACCCTGGTATGTCTGTATAAGTACTGTCTGTTTGTTTGTACAGATCACTTTTTAGCTCACTTTTTAGCAGTCCTCGTCCGCTTCGCTCGCTCAGCTGTTGATAAATAATCACAAGTCTAACCTAACCTGACCAAAAATTCCCATATGAAAAATTGACAGATTCGATATACCGGCAGATCTCGATCGGCCGGATTGACCGATCTGCATACGAGACGACATATATAATTACTAGCTTCCGCCCGCGGCTTCGCCCGCGTGGCCTAGTAACAATTAGCATATCTTTCTTCAGAAACAAATTCCGGTCCGGCACGGCCCGGTACGGTACGGTTCCATCCGGTCCGATCAGGTCCGGTCGATCCGGTCCGGTCCGGTCCGGTCCGGTCGGTCCGGACCTTATAAGGACCCTGCATGCCAAATTTGGAATCTCTAGACCCAGCGGTTTGGGCTGTGCGTCTCCTTGCAACTGCGTATATTTCTCTTTCCCGTAGGAATTTTGAATAATCCTTTCTTAGTACACCCCTAGACGTCGTAAGGAACCTACAGCCCAAATTTGGAATCTCTAGACCCACCGGTTTGGGCTGTGCGTTGATATATAGTTAAGTCAGTCAGTCAGGACTTTGAATTTTATAAATTTGGAATCTCTAGACCCACCGGTTTGGGCTGTGCGTTGATAATTATATAGTTAAGTCAGTCAGTCAGTCAGCCAGTCAGGACTTTGAATTTTATAAATATAGATAAGCTATTCGTATTCACATTGATACGAATTGTGACTATGTGTAACATTATAACTTGAGAAGGCCTACTCTCTGAATAAGCGATTTCACTTTCGTAATACACTATACTGCAATAATTCATGGTGTGAAGCAACCTCTTCCTCTTCGGTACTAACAGCTGGTGCTTGAGTGTCAACTTTATGGTATAGTGAGCCTCCTAATATAGTCACTCAAGAGTCACTTCTTTACACGTGTTTCCATCATGAAAATCAACGGTCTAATATATGCAATATTTAAAGAATTATCCTCTTACTCCTATCCGTTTAGGAGTTGTACCTTCCATTATCACCTCACCAACATGGGATGATGACTCCAGACTTAAATACATGAATAGCTAATGAAAACATAAGTAACGCGTTGTACGTGCCTATAAAATTTAAGGAGTGCCCTCGATTTACCTGGTATCCCATCATCAGATCCTGATTTGGTGACAAGTTATGATGGAAAAAAAATAAAATGGTCTAATCTAATACATACCTACAATACTTAAAGAATCATCCTCTAACTCCTATCCGTTTAGGAGTTGTACCTTCCATCATCACCTCACCAACATGGGATGATGACTTCCAGACGTAAAAACATGAACAGCTTACGAAAACATAAGTAACGCGTTGTACCTACGTGCCTATAAAATCTGAGGGTTGCCCTCGATTTGCCTGGGATCCCATCATCAGATCCTGACTTGGTGACAATGGGACCAACTTGGGAGTATGCACTTTCGAATAAAAAAAGAATTTTGAAAATCGGTCAAGAATTGACGGAGTAATCGGCGGACATAAAAAAATAATATATATATAAATAGAAGGAAACATAGAACCTCCTCCTTTTTTGAAGTCGGTTAAAAAGTAGCCTATGTTGGGCTCTGTATCCCTAACAATATGTATGCAAATTTTCATAATGATCGGCTGCTTAGTCAAGCCGTGAAGGAATAATAAACAAACTCACTTTCTCATTTATAATATTAGTGAGGATAGTATAATATCGTTGAGTTAGTAGGTATCCCATAACACAAGTTTCGAACTTACTTTGGGGCTAGCTCAATCTGTATGAATTGTCCCTAGGTATATATTTATTATTATTATTATTTATTATAGACCTCGTTTTATACCATGTAAATATGTTGTAACTTATATTTAGTTAAAGCTGTAGTATATTTTCCAAATGAATAAAATAAAAATAAATAACTCAGTCACTTACTTTTCACTTAAAATTCCAAGGTAACAAGACTTGAACCTCACTTGTACCGGGAAATATCCGGGTGAAATATCGCCCCTCAAACTGGGTGAAAATGAATTATATCCGGCATTTATGTTGATTTTATGAACCCACCTTTATAATGAAAATTGAGAGTCGGTTTCGGAATAAATACGTTTTTTTGTTAAATAACCTCGTTTAACAAACAAGCATGTTGTGGTACAATTTATGCATACAAATAAAATTAAGACTAGGTATATTCACTCAGCAGAAAGGCTTATTATAAAGTTGAAGATTATTTAAATGATAAAAATAGCTGGAATGATAAACTCGGCACAGACACCAAACACAAGCCTACCTACTGCTAGGTATTATATGCTTATTTAATTTTTTACACCTTTAAATATGTATATGTATACCAGTATATTAATATGCTTTTCTTTTCTCTTCATTTATAGTGTTATTAATCTTTAATTATTTGCATTATTTTTTTTATTTATTTTTTCTTCGTCATCAGAAATTACAGATATTTTGTGTTAATTTTATATTTTCTGTCATTGTAATTTGTATCTTAGTAATACCATTTTAAAAGAGCAAACAAGTGCTAAGTTTCTTGCCAGCTTCTTCTTAGCACAAATCTGCCGTCTGAACTGGTGGTAGGAAAAAATTGAGACGATTCGAAAGAGCTTAAATATTAGGCCTATTTGATTAAAAATATTTTGAATTTGAATTTGAATATAATGTTTTGATGTCTACTTGACATTACAGACTATTTCGTGTTATTTAAGTTAAGCCGTCGGTCCCGGCTGTTGTCGATGGATGACAGTCGTTAAGCCAAGTCGGTGGCCTTAGGGCGGTTTGAAAACACCGGCCTCTGCCAATCCGCATTGGAGCAGCGTGGCAGAGTACGCTTTAATCACCTTCGATTGAAGGGAGACCCGTATCCCAGCAGTGGGATGATTATGGGTTGATATGATGATGCTCTCCAAAATATGCGATATCAAAATGATATCAACTTGACATCAACATAAACGCGTACTAAACAAACACTCCACTTTTTGGCTTATAACAGTAACACGTAAATGTCAAAAATGAGATACCGAAATTGATATAGCTTAATACCATTTAAAAACCCTGTCAACTTGGGATCAACATCATATTGGCATCAAAGCGACATCTTTTGTATGCATAATTGGGCCACTGGTTATCAAATAGTAAGTGGTAATAGCTGTCAGCAAATAATGACAGCTTAACGGAAATTCCGGAGAAAATGGAAGATCTACCATTTTATGATAGCAAGTACTAAGTCTCTGACCATTTCACCTTACAGTACAGTCAAAGAAATGGGGGGCGGGGGGTCAGTCCATTCCTTTGTTGACTTTACTAAGTCCACTGCTGGACATTGACCTCCCCCAAACGCTTCTAGTATGACCGGTTGGCAGCGGTCTGCAATAGTCTGCATTCAGCGACGTCTTGCGACTCCCCATAGTTTTTCACTACGTTGAATTTTTTTTTACTTTATTCTAACTAGTAATGTCTTTTTTGACAGGACTACTGTTTCGTTGTTTCGAATTGACACTTACATGGTAGCCCCGAAGATTTTAATATGCCCACAAAATCTTTCCGAAATGGTAGTTGTTTATAAAGTAGATTAATTGCATAAATAATTTAATACTGTAATGTGATCTTTGAAGACAAAGTGTCTTTATGGACCTGCTCTCTGGATTAATATTTCGGATTTGAATTTCTTTATAATATTAATGTAGATAATGAGAGAAATGCTTTAGAAATTTTATTTTTCATCTCTATCCTTCTATCCACTTAAATATTTGTATACCACACATATGGCAAACAAGCATACGGTCGGCCTGATGGTAAGCCGTCACCGTAGCCTATAGACGCTTGCAATACCGGGGTATCACTCGCGCGTTGCCAACCCTCCCGAACCTCCCCAGTGGAGCTCTGGAGACCTTACTCACCGTAGGAACACAACATATTCCACAAATGGCAACCAAACAGGCAACCTGGGGCCCGATTCTACTCACACACAACGGCCTCTCAATGGTGCCTCAATCGTGTCTCAAAAGAATGCCGATAGTGTATTAGTGGAATAGTTTTTGACATTTGTTATGGACATAAACAATAAGTTAAACATTTTTTTTAAAATAAATAAATAAATATATAGGGACAATTCATACAGATTGAGCTAGCCCCAAATACATATATAGATAAACATCCAATTTCATCATGACCCGACCGGGATTCGAACCCGGGACCGTGGCGGGTGGCGGTCTGGCATGGTAACCATTACGCCACGGAGGTCGTATATTATTGTTTAAGTCCATAACAAATGTCAAAAACTATTCCACTGATACACTATCGGCATTCTTTTGAGACACGATTGAGACACCATTGAAAGTCTATTGGTGCATTTGTGTTAGTAGAATCGGGCCCCTGATATCTGGTGCATCTACACCACTTAGATTAATATATTAATTACTAGTGTTTTGTTATCTATAACGCATGTCGTGTTTACCTGTAATAGTTTGTTGCATTTAGAAGTATGTTGTATTCAAGAATTTAGAATTAAGTAATAATGTATACAGATGTTAATAAAATAAAATAAATGTAGTTGTTATTTAAGTATATTCAATTCATATTCGCCTTGTTGATTCTGAGTACTGCTGCGCCACCTACCTATTCTTCTTTTGTTTTTTTTCTAACTGGTTGCCTGGAAGAAATTGCCTAGCGATGGGCCTATTGTACTTTTGTTAATGATTATTTTTGTTTTTTGGAATTTTATGTATAAAGGCGCAGGAGGGCCTTCATCAGAGCTAGCCATAATCGGCGTGGGTATTTAGGCAATTAAATCAAAACTACCGTTAACCGTTAAATTTCAATTATAATAATTATTGCAAATCACACGTTATCACAAAAATCAGTATTAAACATTGCTTATCAATCAAATCACTACACAAATCACCAATCACTTGCAATTAACAGTCAGGATTAGGAGGCTTTATGACGATTCGTCGAAGGCGTGGTACTCTGACGGTCTCTCGTTTTAGCGTGGCTTTCTCAAGATGACCGCTGAGTTACCACAGACACGACGCTCCGTCAGAGTGACAGATGTCAACTCTTTGTCCTGACGTTTTATAAGGGCGCTTCTCCATGCGCCGTCATGTATACTTTTGTTAATGTTTATTTTTGTTTTTTGTAATTTTATGTATATTTTGGTGCATTAAAGATTATTTTTTATTATTATAATGTTGTTTTGTTCCAGGATATGCCTAACACAGTGGCGAGTACTTTCCAGTGGGATAAGCTTTCTCCGGCCGAGTTTCAACAGCTTCAAGAACTAGCTTCGTGTAAGTTACACTTATTTTTTTATTAGCTTCCAAATAGTCCGCATACAAATTAGCTTTCTACGTTGATAATTGCGGAATGCTCCATACAAACTTCCATCCCTCATTTTAGGGAAGTGGGGGGTTAGAAAGAGAGAAAAAGTAGCCTATGTCAATCCATCCCTTCAACTATCTCCAGTTAAAAAAATCACGTTTAATTCGTCGCGCGTCGTTTTGCCGTGAAATACGAAATCAGACAGACACACACTTTCCCATTTATAATATTAGTATGGATGCACATAATATGTATGTATTACGGACTGTACATTATATGTCTCTCAATTTGTTGTTGCTAGGTAATTTTTAAAAGTATCTGTATTTCCGTTGAAGCGAAATGTAAATTTAGTTTGACATTTAACCCCGTATCCGTTACACGGGCACTGACGTCACGTACTAATTCTGGATATTGCGATGGGATGGGGATGATTCAATTTGGGGGTGTTTATTCGTTAAGGGTAAAGAGTATTTTAATCAATAAAAATAAATTTATTTCTCTAAATTAAAGTTCGTTTGAGATTGCTTTAGCGATATACAGCTCGTCTGGCAGACCCTTGCAACCGCCAGAATGTTCTGGCTGTTTACATATACTTTCTAAACAGTTGAAAGAATATGCCCTAAAAATTTTAGCCATGTGGGAAACAGGTTATGAATTACTATTCCGATGACAACTTTGCTATCGACTGGCATATACTTGCAACCGTCAAAATAGGTTGTCGATTATTTTTTACACTTAAACATATATAAATTACACCGTATTAAAATTGTAGCCTTGTGGAAAAAGATTAAAAAATTTTTTTTTATGAAATTTAAAAAAAATTAAGGGATGATGACGCAACCGCGAGATGCCTGCCAGAATGGTACTTTCATAACAGACCGATAATAAAACATCATTTAAAAATTTTCTAGCTTTGTGGGAAACGGGTTAGTCAGATGGTTCGCTAGCTCTCCTACTATATGATCGCCTGTTGTACTTTACCTATCTTTACGTACAGTCAGCTAAATAGTTTAAAAAATAACTTCCGCTTTCCCATGGGAATTTCGGAAAATATTACATATATACGGAAAATATTACATTATACACGGAACGGACCCGTGCCCACTTCGTTGGGCATAATGTTAATAATCCTTTTTTAGTACAGGCGTTCGTAAGAAACGCTTTCATTCGACCGTTTTTTCTCCGATTCACTTTGCAAAACCGACTACCACATAAAAGCCTTTTTATTTTTCGGTTTTTTATATAACTTATGACACTCAGCAATAATGTGGCTTTCTATTGGTGAAAGAATTTTTAAAATCGGTTCAGTAGATCCCGAGATTACCCCTTACAATTTAACAAATATACAAACACACAAACTTTACTTCTTTATAATATTAGTATGGATATAGATAAAAAAACCTTCCTTTTGAATCACTCTATATGTTTAAAAAAAAACGCATCAAAGTCCGTTGCGTAGATTTAAAGATCTATTTAGGGACAGACAGAGGGAAGATACTTCATTTATACAATGTAAAGATATTGTATGTATTGTATTTACAATTAAACGAAATTCAGCCCTGAGCGATAGCACACGGTGTATTTCTAACGCGCATAGGATGCGCATTTCAGGATCGCGCGTTTTCGGTGCTATAGATGCCGATTTTTGCGTTTGTATCGAAATACACGCATACAATACAAAGGAGCGGAAGGAGGGGCACACGTGCTGTTCACGAAATCGTATCAGCGCGTTACGCGCATTTTTTTTTTTTTTTTTTTTTTTTCTTTATTTACCATTAAAAAGTATATACCTATACATTAGATGCGCGTTTCACGATCTCCCCGTGTGCTTAGGTTACAAGGTAGCATTCAAGTCTCGTTTGAAGCGGATATTCGGCCTCTGTGTTTTCTTCGGACTATGACATGAGACTCTTTAAGAGGTACATTAGAGGTCTCGTCGGAGGTGAGCTACGCATTTAGGGTTGCCAGATCGCCAATCCTAATAGCCGGACAGAGCAACTAGTTTGGCCGGACATTTGGGTAAAAAGGCCGGACATTATTGAGGATTTTAATGTAAAATCAAGCTTTTTTGATTATTATCAATCAATTTTGTTAAATTCTAATGAATATACCTAAATAAAATCGAATTTCAAATCGGTCTAAGTATTTTATTATTATTCAGTCAAATAAAGTCATCAGTCAAAATTCAATTCTAGTTAAAAATTTATCAACATTTTTAAATTCTTCTTAAATTCGCTCGGCTCTCGCTGGTTTGCGAAATGTAAAAAGCCTAAGAAAAGCCGGACAAGCCGAACACTGTTTATTTTGGCCGGACACGCAATCAAAAAGCCTAACTATGTCCGGCTTTATCAGGACGCCTGGCAACCCTATACGCATTGGTAGCGCCCCTGATGTTGCTCATAGGCGGCGGTGACCTCTTTTCATCAAGTGGTCCGCTTGCCTGTTTGTCTGCTTGCATATAACAACAGAATAACCTAGTACTACGTAGTATAACATTAAAAAAATATATATACGTGCGTCATTTGTGTTTTATCTGCGCGTTTAAAATACACCGTGTGCTATCGCTCTTATACAATCGGTGAAACTCGACTGATCAAACTTTTACTTTGTGCATTACAAATTCAAATTTTAATTTATTCCATTTGTATACCGATGCAGACTTTGTTTGTGTTTCATTGAGCACAGTTCAAATGTTTGCATGTTTAATTTTAATTGCTATTCTAATTGCTTTACCTTTTGAGAACGGGACAAGCCAGCACTTTCTCACAGTGTCTCCTGTATAGCCAGGATCAACGGCGACCTCAGATTGACAATCAAATCTTACTGACGTCCCGGGGATGAAACAAAAACTGTCTTGAAGTCAACGAATTTAATCAGAAAGAAATTAGACGGAGAAGGATGTATTGAAAGGACTTACCTCCTTTGCAAACTATTTGAGAGATAGCAATTTGAAAGTTTAACTTTAAAATAAACCTTTTGAGAAGTAGAAAATTTATAAAATTTATAAACTAGTAGGTATGTAAAACGCTCGCAACTTCGTTTGCGTATATCTCGCTTTCCCGTGGGAATTTTGAAAAATCCTTTTCTTAGTACATCCCTAGACGTCGTAAGGAACCTACATTTCAAATTTGGAATCTCTAGACCCAGCGGTTTGGGCTGTGCGTTGATATATAGTTAAATCAGTCAGGACTTTTAATTTAAAATATATAGATATAGATTAAATATGTTGGCTAGATATTCCTAGCACCACCCTCTTACAGAATATCGGTGTAAAGCTATGTGCTTCGTTTAGTAAAAGGAAACATCCCCTTTAGTTTGCTGACTTTGAGAGTTATATCGACAACTTTGGTTCTCTGTTGGATTTCTTCGTTTCGGATCTTGACCCTTAGAGAAACTCCGAGTATAGGCACGGTGTATAAGTCTCTATCAACCGCTGTGTGACTTTTGCAAATACGCGTTGATACATTGCAGTGAATGTGCATTGTGTGCGCATGAAAAACATAGTGTACAAACGCGCTTTGTCGGCGCATAAAACATGCAAATGTAGCCAGATTTCAATATAAGTACGAACTGTGAATAGGTTAGGTAGTTAGGTACACGAAGGTATATTAAAAATATTCTCAATAATTGTATTTTGCAATATAAAAGCTATTAGGGTTATGAGAGTGGGTGGGTGCGGGTGGATAAGTACTCTCTATTAGCGGAATTGAATTCAAAGCAATGGACTTTTCAGTAATAGATTAGAAAATTATTTAATAACTAAATTACATAAAACAGAGACTAGGCTATTTAGGACAACAAATTAAAACAAGTAAGCTAGTCTGTCACATTATGTTTGTTTAACTTTGAATAATTTTTTTCAGATTCAACACGAAAACTGCAAGATGTTCTCAAGGAGTTCTGTGAAGTTAAGAAACAGAGTCCTGACGGGGTATGTGTTAATTTATAATACTTTTAGACAGCTCGGTGATGCCTGCATATCAGACAACGGATATATTTTTGAAATCCGATCCGATCCGGTCGAGTGCTCTTACCATTGAGCTACCGGAAGGTTAGTAATTTTTTTTTTTTTTTTAAAGGGACAATTCATACAGATTGAGCTAGCCCCAAAGTAAGTTCGAAACTTGTGTTATGGGATACTAACTCAACGATATTATATTTTATAACAAATACATATATAGATAAACATCCAAGACCCGAGGATAATCAGAAAATGTTCGTTTTTCATCATGACCCGACCGGGGATCGAACCCGGGACCTCCTGGGTGGCGGTCTGGCGTGGTAACCATTACGCCACGGAGGTCGTCAAAAGTAATGGTGGTGAAGTTTCCCACTGCATGAGTCGCAGAGCACGCCATCTACCTATCAGGTAGATGGCGTGCTCTGCGTGTTTTACAACCAAGCAGGTTTAGTAGCCCATCCCTATCCAACCTGTCTGAATCCCACCTGGGGGGGAACGGAACTTTTTCTTTCAAAAATATGAATAGTTGCCTAATAACTATAAATAAAAATCATTAACGGATATATTATTGTAAATAAATACTTATAAAACACCCAGACTCGAGAACAAATAAAATCTTTGCCACGAGCAGGTATCGAAGTATTCGAACCTGCGGCTCTTAGGATAAAGTCATTGCCACTCGACCACCGCGTCAACCCTTCGTTTGTGAACGCACGACTTAATTCGGCAATATACACTCGAGAGCAATGAATGTGGGTCACCTAAAGAAACCTATAAATCGGAAACTAAAAATGCTAGCTTAATAAAATAAACAGTGTTTAATATATTATCTATACATATACATATAATAAAACAGTAGACTGCGATATGTCTGTATTTTCAACATATTGGGGAGGGAACAGTTAGAGAAAGAAAATAAATGCAAAAAAAATTTTTTGGATTTTTTTCTTCGCCTGTCTATCTGTTTGAACGCTCACATCTTATAAGTTACTGAACGGATTTTGATGTTGTTTTCTCAGGAAGATAGAGCTCGGCTTGGACCAGAATATAGGCTTTGTTTCATTTAAATCGCATGTCAGGAAAAGGAGTTATCCTCGCTCGTAGACAATATAATATCCCTTAAAAATGAAAGTAGTAAAATTTATAAGTCGCTACATTTTTTTAAATAAAAAATTACATAAAGGAAAAAAACTGCTAATCTCGCCTTATAACAAGAATAGGAAACGAGACATTTTTTGTACAACAATATGATTTTCTTGAAGCTTCAATTCAAGAAGGTTTCTTTAGGTGACCCGCATTCATTGCTCTCGTGTGTAGCTCTGATTGGGGTTATTTATTGAGTCATAATGTGAAATATAATTAATCTGAAGTGGCAATCGACAGCAAGTACCATGATAATGATAAAACCCTTTATAATTCTGCCTATCATATTTTATGAGCTTAGAGAATATATCGGTTTTTTTATGATACAAAACAAGCGAACAAGAACACTTGGTGTATTTTCCATGTTCTCAAATGTGTTTGACGTATCTGACGGTGGCCATGTCGGAGTCTCTCACACGTCAACTCGAGAATACACGAGAACGGTTGTTGCCTTGCGGGCCTGGTCTGTAATTATCGTCAACACTGATATTTAACCAACTTCAAAAAAGGAGTTTCTATGTTTCATTGTATGTTTTTTTTTGTATGATCGCCGATTACTCCGTCAATTGTAGACCGATTTTTAAAATTCTTTTTTTATTCGAAAGTGCATACTCACTCTGAAGCATTGTCACCAAGTTCGGATCTGATGATGGGATCCCAGGTAAATCGAGGGCAACCATCAGATTTTATAGGCACGAAGAGGGCACGAACAACGCTTTACTTATGTTTTCGTAAGATTCATTTTTGAAGTCGGTCGTTTTTTTAAAATTATATTTTAGATTTAATTTTATGCTACGAAAAATTTAAAGCACTATTTAAATTGCATTCCGAGTATTGTATTGTAGTGTAGTATGATAAAGTGACTTCGGAGCGCACGACAGGTGATATACTCGATAGGGTCGTGTTCGTTTTAGATAGATAGATAGATAGAATATACTTTATTTGCAATTCACAACAGTAGGACACAGTATACATAAACACAATATACACACTAGTGAAACCGCAACAAGGCGGCCTTATTGCTAAAAAGCAATCTTTTCAAGGCAACCTTAGGGTAACGAAATATTTTATGGATTGGGCAGGGCTAGTAAAATAAGTACTCATGAATAAGAAATAACATATGACACAATAACGAATATCATAATAACAATAAATATACATATAAAATAGTATAATATATAGGTATATATATTACATATTATACATAAATATAATATATACATAAATATACATAATCATATACGAACATGAGAAACATGTACTATTTATAGTCAAAGGGCCAGGAAATGACATTTCACTTGCTTTTTGAATATGTCAATGGATTTCGCTTTCCTAATGGTTACTGGTAAACTATTCCACAGTCTGATAGCCTGAATGGTGAAAGATTGATCAAGGAATTTGGAAGAATGAATAGGCATAAGAAGAGTGAGATTATCAAAAGAGCGGAGAGAAAGGCCATGGGCAGAAGAGGAAAAATGAAAGCAATCTTTAAGATAGGAAGGGGTTCGAGGATTAAAGAGTGACACACTCTTCTGCCACCTTATCGGTACAAATAGGTCTTATAAATCCCAGACAGAAAATGACCTTTGTAATAACAACAAATAAATCTAACTACTGTCATGTCTGTATCACGCACAAGAAATACTTTATCTGCCCTCAACTTTGATATACGGGGGCCATTCTATACAATACACTGTATATAATGGGTACATAAGTATTCTGAGACATTGTCTGTTTTTAGAATAGACGACACGACTTACGGTAACGCTGAAATACGTCAGGCAGGACATCGTAACATCCGGGAAATTAAAAAAAACCGGGCAAGTACGTGTCGGGCCACGCACAATGTAGGGTTCCGTATTTGCTGTGCTTAGATTGCCTACAGTTGAGTGTTGAGTACGTGAGTCCAATATAAAATTCTATCACATTTGTAAGTTTTCTTCAAAGAAAATTATGTTTTACAAGTTCGTCGGCTATTACTCGGTAACTAGTAGAGATTACTTAACCGTTATAGTTTTCATTGAAGATTCACTATATGGACTACTACCATGATTTAAAAAAAAATTCTAAACATAATACTTTCGGAGATAGAGGGGGGGGGGGGGACCACCATGCAAACATTTTAATGAATTTCTTTCTTTCTACTAGGTACTACTCCAAAAATATTTACTGTTTTATAGGATTTTAAGTAATTTTAATTTGTAAGTTTTAATTGTATCCCATGAATAGAATAGAATGCTTTTTATTGTTGAACTGGTAGAACACAGATGTTACATAATACATAAAATAATAAACAGCAATTCGTACCCATTATCAGGCATACAATAAATAAAACTTAATAACTATGAAATTGAATAAAACGTCAATTAATAATGTCCATCAAAACTTAACATCTATGAAATTAATAAATTTATGTCCATTTATATGATAAAAAATAATTTTTTACATGAATTACCTATTGAATTTATAGCATCAATATAATAAGTTGACTGTATTTCTTGACATTTTAGTAAACGTTATACATGATGTGAGCATCTAGGATTTATTTTTTGCACAGAAATTCATCAAGGTTGTAAAAGACATTATCAAATAGCCACTTTTTAAGTATAATTTTAAACTTTGCAGTTGACAATATTGTAATTTCCTTTGGGAGTTTATTATATATTAGTTTATTATATTATTCATGTGCTCACAAATGATTTTCTTTTTCTTGTCTTTCTATCAAGTTAAACAGGGATGTTCATCACATAAAATGTTTACGTACAGGGATCGAAATCGCACCCTTCGAAGAAGATTAATATGTCATCCATTTATCAACGCAGCTTGCTGATTGGTATCTTTTTTTGCAATTAGCGACGCCATCATACCTCCACAAGTCAGAGGGGAAACCAGCCTCCCCTACCACGAAACGAAATTCTGAAAATTGAAAATTTCGTTGAATTATAATCATGAACTAACTAGTGATGTCTTAACAGGACCACGTGTTTCGTTGTTTCGGATGAACACTTTCATAGTAGCCCTCCAGATCTATTCTTAAAATGTCCTTAGAAATATAATCTACCCACACAATGGGCAGGGCGCAAAAAAAATTCATTCCCACTTTACATGTAGTGGATGCACCCCCAATAAAAATATATTTTTCAAGTTTTTTTTGACAAGTCACACAGATTGAGCTAGCGCCAACGTAAGTTCGAGACTTGTGTTATGGGATACTAACTCAACGATACTATATCTTATAACAAATATACACCTACATACATTATAGACAAACTAGAACAATCAGAAAATGTTCATTTTTCACCATGACCCGACCGGCATTCGAACCCGGGACCTCCTAGGTGGCGGTCCGGCATAGTAACCACCACGCCGCCACGAACGTCGTCGACACTTTGTTGGCATTGTCACGTACCAAATTACAGCTCTTTAGCATTTTAAGCGTCTAGGCGCTAGACCGCGGATGGACAGACAGACAGACAGACGGACGGACATGGCGAAACTATAAGGGTTCCTTTTAGTTTACTACGGAACCCAACAGCTTACATCGACCCACTGCTGGGTAAAGCCGCCTTTCATCTACCTACACCATCCTTTCCTATCCTGAGCCATCAAAATCCACTTTCTCCCAACAATCTTCCTGACATCGTCGACCCATCTAGCTGCCGGACGTCTCCTATACTCTGTTTACTTCTAGGGTACCACTCGGTGACTGTCTTACTCCACCTTCCATCGTTCCTTCTGGTCAGATGTCCCGCTTAGTTCCATTATAGAGCCGCAACGCTGGAGATCACGTCATGCATTTTATTACACAAAATTAAATAATTTATTGTATTGTAATCCTTGAATAGAGAAAGTATCTTTTTTTATACCACAAAGTTGGCAAACAAGCGTACGGCCCGCCTGATGGTAAGCATCACTGTAAGACGCTTGCAATGCCGAGGGTATCACTCACGCGTTGCCAAATCTCCCAACCCCCCCAAGTGGAGCTCTGGAGACCTTACTCACCGTAGGAACACAACATGGCCGATACCAATGCTGTTTGGCTACGATCTTCTGTAAGGTGGAGGTTCTTCCCCAGACGGGCTGCTCCGATTTGAGCGGATTATCCGCTGTGCCCTACCTCTCTTAAAATCTTTTTTTTTTAAATATAGCCTATGTCACCCGGCCGGAGGGGATTAGTTATTACTCTACCACGCTGCTCCAATAAGGCTTTGCAGAGTGCCAGTATTTTCAAACCACTTGAAGACCAACGACTTGGTTTTGGTTTGACGACTGTCATCCATCTCCGACAAAGGCCGGTAACCGGGCAATCTACCTGGGAACCCCAGGCAGTCTCCGGGAGGCACTAAGCGACGTCAAGTCCGTGGCCGGCTCCCTGGAGGAATTAGGATGGCTGGTGTAATCCAGCCCTACTCTTCGCACGCACAAAGGGCACATAGGCTGCATAATTGCGGAGAAGGCCCGCAAGACAACAACAGACAACAAGGCCGGTAACCATTTTCCATCTTGGCCCGCTTGTTTGATTGCCTGTAATGCGATAAAAAAAAAATAGATGAGTATCAAAAAAAATTGTATCGTTCCGCCTGAACAAAGTAAGAGTTACTTTGAAAACAAACAAAGCGAATAGCCCCCTTGTTTCAACGCTCCACTTGGGGTAACACGTAAAAAATCGGGTACATTACATCTATTTTTAGAACACAGCCAATATTCAACTCTATTTACATACAAATAGGGTTTACATAATCCCCACACCATTCTATATTGACACCCCTATCCCGTGACGTCACATGTACAAGAGAAATAAATTGGAATCTTATTAGAACTGCGTTAAAGTGGAAAATACCGTGTCAAGGATAAATGTCATCATCGATTCTGGTAACGTGATGACGTAAGTGTTGGAGCGAGATAGCCGATATGACGTCATATTTGCCATCTCGCTCGAGTGCTTTTGTTATTCTTGGCGAGTGGTCATTGGTTTTATAGGATTACAGTGTTTTCTAGATGAACTAGTCTATTATTAGGTCCTAATTGACATCTGTCAGTTTTAAAAAATAACTTTATTCAAAAGAGTTAGTATCATTTCGGTGCATTTGTAACTCGCCTATGTAGCAACTGGTCTATTTATCAACAATGCCTTTTATAAGCTCTTTCGAATCGTCACATTTTATCTATCTGTTTTAAATCTGTCTGTCAAAAGTCTGTATCTGCAAGCCCTGTCTGTGTAAAAAAATTATCTTCTCCATTAGGTGGCCCTGTTGCTTGTTTGCCTGTGATGTTACACAAAAAAATACTTAAAATAACAAAATGAAATCCTTTAATAACAGTTCCGAGTTCCGAGAAAACATAATAAGCTATTTACTGACCCATCTCTGGACAAAGGGATGCTGTAATTCACTTTCAAGGGAAATAAAACGCCACTGTATAACGGGAAACGAAGCCTGTGTATACAGGATGTAACTGTTAGGCGTGTAACAATAAACAAAATCATTTATTTTTCAAGTGGATTTCCAGAAATGAAATGAAATCGTTTATTTGACGACCTCCGTGGCGTAATGGTTACCACGCCAGACCGCCACCCAGGAGGTCCCGGGTTCGATCCCCGGTCGGGTCATGATGAAAAACTAACTTTTTCTGATTGGCCTCGGGTCTTTGTTATAAAATATAATATCGTTGAGTTAGTATCCCATAACACAAGTTTCGAACTTACTTTGGGGCTAGCTCAATCTGTATGAATTGTCCCTATATATTTATTTATTTATTTTATTTATTTCAGAAATTAGACCTTCACAGGCACTTTGTCTGGTCATTTACAACTTGTCTAAATAAAGAAAAAAACTACGTTATATACTACCACCATTTCGGACACAAGTAAAATGGCAACCGGTAAATAGAAATGGCGAAAGAAAACGGGTTACGGCCTTTTTTGTCATTTTGTACTTTTTTTTTCTCCTTTTTTTTCCACTCATTAGTTACAATGTAGGTATAAATAAGTACATTAAAAATTATAAGAAGAATACGCGGAATGTTATACACAATGGTGTGGAATGAACAAGTCATAAATCTACAATAAAATAAAAAAAGTCAGTACTGACAAGAGTGAGCAGACCAGTCCCCCCCAGGCAGCACCCGTTCACGAGTTGACGCGAGAGTCAGCCATCGCTGTGCTCAACCATAAAGCCAGGAAATACTTTTTGGAATGTCAATATTTTTCATCCTACTGGCACTTTACGAGAATGGCCTGTTGAGAAGTGCCGCAAGAAACTCAACGTTAGGCCAATATCACATAAAAGTGTTTGAATTGGTTGCTGTTTGTGTGTCGACAGTTCCTGGTAAACAACACTTCTGATAGAATTCGTCGCTGGTCGTGCGTCGACTACGCACTGCGCTCAATTCAAGTGTTTCTAAGATTATGGTTTATGAAATTTATTTGTCTTATGAACACAAATAACAATATTATGTTCACTTACTGAGAAACTAAATAGTTCACTATTAACACTGAATTTAATGAGCGCACAGCTCATAATCACATCACACCATTTTACTAGTAACAAAGTCACGACACGAAACATTTTAACAGTAGGGTAGACTTAAACGATCAGCAAACACGGATATAATAAGATATGACTCTTTTTCCTTCAAAAATATATTAAGATTAAAACAAGTAGAAAGAACCGTGCAAACTGTTACACAAAACGTGCGTGTATATGTTTGTATTAAATGTCTATGTCTTTTTGAATAATAAATAATAAAAAAATTGAACACAAATTTTTATTATTTAAATAATCTTCCATTTTACACTTCATTCCACACCATTGTGTATAACATTCCACGTATTCTTCTTAAAAAAATTAATGTACTTACTTATTTTACATTGTAACTAACGAGAGGAAGAAAAAATTACAAAATGACAAAAAGGCCGTAACCGGTTTTCTTTCGCCATTTCTTTTTACCGGTGGCCATTTTGGTTGTGTCCGAAATGGTGTCAGTTTTTAACGTAGTTTATTTTCTTCATTTAAACAAGTTGTAAATGACAAAAAAAAGTGCCTGTGAAGGTCTTATTTCTGAAATAAACGATTTTACTTCATTTCATTACAGTAAATAAAGTCTTATTATGATTCAAAGAGATTCAAAATCTTTATTGAGAAAATTTGGTCTTCACGGACACTTTGCTCCAATACAGATTGGCGAACGCTCCTATGCAGATTGGCAGAGGTCAGTGTTTTCTATCTGCCTGATAGCCACCGACTTGGCTTAACGACTGTCATCCATCGACAACAGCCGGGACCCACGGCTTAACGTGCCCTCCGAAGCACGGAGAAGCTCGAGATAACGAAACCCATCCAAACGCTGGCTATGGTCGACGTCGCTTAACTTTCGTGTTCATATTAGAGTGCGACACACAGCGACCCGTCTTGAGTTTACACCCTGTATAATTCTAAAATGATCAGATAAAATACGTCGACCCTGTATCGCTGTGAAAAGTTAAAAGATAATGATCTTTCCAGAGTAAGGGTTTTGAAGGTGCAAACCGACGTTTGCGCCCCATTTAGCAATCATTC
Source organism: Endotricha flammealis (assembly GCA_905163395.2). Lineage (NCBI taxonomy): Eukaryota > Metazoa > Arthropoda > Insecta > Lepidoptera > Pyralidae > Endotricha > Endotricha flammealis. The sequence continues at coordinate 5,326,683 of LR990883.1, forward strand.
TACCGCGTACGAAGAGTCAACTTTGATGTTAAATTAAGTTGAGATTTTACAAAAACTAATCTAGCCCGGTGGCACATTGGTTGTGCTCCTTTCGACACATGAGAGTAACTATTTATTACTAGTTAAACCCTCGCAACTTCGTTTGCGTATATATATTCATGCACAGTACATCTATATTAAACTTTGACCAAATCCTACGGGAATCGCGTACTTTTCGGGATAAAAAGTACCCTGTGTGTTAATCCAAGGTATCAGCTACCTACATACCAAATATTATAAAAATTGACCCAGCCATTTGAGCGTGAAGAAGTAACAAACATACACTTTCGCCTTTATAAATTAGTAGGATGTATGTAACCTGAGGGCGCGGATTCGATCCCCGCTGCATTTGTGTTTGTTTTCGAGTCTGGGTATTTTCTATACATATACCTAATATAAGTAGGTACCTATATCAAATAATAATTATAATATGAGGTCCTAATTTATTAGACTGAGTTGCACCATATTAGAAGTCATAGTAAAGATTTGTGTTAAATTTGACACTAACAATAACGCTGACTTTAACGGATACAGTAAAATGTGTTGCACCGGCGAATTCATTAGCTTTGTTAAAGTTAAAAGTGTCGCAAGTCAAATGAGGTGTGATTTACCCCAAATTCGTTGGGGGGTAACATTTTTAAATATGGCATCATCATCTAGCGCTGTCCACTAGTGTCAAATTTTTGACAGTTCGGTGTGTTTGTTTTACTTCAACGCGTTTGATAGTTTGACGGATAATTTAACACTAACAATAGCACCAACCAGCGAAAAGTGAGCGGTTGCGGTTAAGGTTAAAGTTATGACGTCATTTAACATTTGTCAACTGGAGCAACTCATTTTTAGCCTAACCGGTACTTTAACTGAAGTTTCGTTGTTTGTTATTGTTAAAGTAATATGGTGCAACTCAGCCTTAATGAACTTCCTTTTAACAAATGACTATATAGGTTACATATGATCGTTTAAGCAAGGAAGTAATGGTCTAGTCTTCAGTAAAAAAAATTTGATTGTATTGTAAGTAGTTAGAAAAAATACAGTGGTAATGGTACGGTGGTATTTTTTTATACCACAAAGGTGGCAAACAAGCATTCGACCGTCCTGATGGTAAGTCGGCACCATAGTCTATAGATAGACGCTTGCAATACCAAGGGCATCACTCACGCGTTGCCAACCCTCCCAACCCCCCAAATGGAGCTCTGGAGTGGAGACCTAACTTAAATTACTAAGGCATAATACACACTTGTCCTTCCCGTCCTCCTTCTGGTAGGACGGACGTAGAACTGCAAAAAACCTGAACATGTTCTTCTTGCGCTATTATTCCAGGGAAGCGGATGCTATATCATTCTTCAGCTGGAATTTGGATAATGCGTCAACCCTGTCGTTTTTAAACTTTAGAGCAAAATCAAATCACATTGAATAGGGTTGTCAACGTCCCACTTTTTGCATTATAACAAGCTAAGGGGCTAACTTCAGCAATTTGCCGCGGAACAAAAGCCTTTTCAGCCGCCGTCCATTGTTTCATGATTTTACGCTGTAAGTGATTTTAATGGCTGGTATTATCGATAATGGTTTATATTTTATTTTTGAATAATTAATATACCTTTGGAATAAATTTCTAAGACTCTGGTTAATTAGTAAAATAATATGTACGGTACCAGACAACAGATATTTAATTGTAAACTATTGAGTCTTCCTTTAGTATTCCCTGAATTTTATTAACCAGTTCCCTCAATTTTTTTGTATTGTAATAGAAAAAATCCTTGGGGTGAAGTTCTGGTGACCTAAAATACAGTACTACTGATTTGTCTCTATATTTATATATTACTATTTTTTTCCCGCGGCTTCGCTCGCGTCAATTTTATGACTGTATAGATCTCGTTTGACAACAAAACAACCCATAGCGCGACTTGTGGCGTCATCTGTTGGCCGATACATCGCCCTCTATAGTAGAAACATTATTTTCCCATTGGAACGACACAATTTCACGGGATAAAAAGTAGCCTATGTTGGGCTCTGTACCCGTAACAATATGTATGCAAATTTTCATAATGATCGGCTACTTAGTCAAGCCGTGAAGGAATAACAAACAAATAAACTCACTTTCTCATTTATAATATTAGTAAGGAAGTAAGGATTACAAGAGCGCGAGTCTCTACAGCTCCTCGGTTCAAACGCTCTAAAATCAGTCAGGGTTCCTTGTTTACTACGGAACCCTAAAAATATCGTGTTTGTATTACGATATCCTTGCCACAATGAAATATGACCGCCAATTTGTAGTGGTGACGGGGCGACGCGGCGGCGCGGATCGTTAGCGAGAATATATTTTAATAAATTCTATGATAGACCATTAACACCATTGGCATGGATAGAATGAGATATGCGCCAGTTTCTGTTTTTTCTTCTAATTCAAGCCAGACCCACTAGACCTGCGCGCAGATGTGCTGTTTATCAGTTTTTTTTTCATCGATTTTATTCAAGTAAGTTAAGCCGGCACGTTAAAAACGTTGGTTTGAAAATGAGGTTTAAAAGAGTGTGTATGAAACACACGCTCTTTCAATCCAAACGTAATTGGTATGAAATCTTTCTTATGTTTTATTCAAGTACAACCTGCGTGTTTAAAACGTCGGTTTGAAAATGAGGTTTAAAAGAGTGTGTATGAAACACTCTTTCAATCCAAACGTAATTGGTATGAAGTCTTTCTTCTATTTTTTTCAAGTAAGTTAAACCTGCGTGTTTAAAACGTTGGTTTGAAAATGAGGTTTAAAAGAGTGTGTAGGAAACACTCTTTCAATCCAAACGTAATAGGTATGAAATCTTTCTTCAATTTTTTTAAGTAATTTAAGCCTGCGCGTTTGAAACGTAATTTGAAAATGAGGTTTAAAAGAGTGTGTATGAAACACACACTCTTTCAATCTAAACGTAATTGGTATGAAATCTTTCTTATATTTTATTCAAGTAAGTTAAGCCTGCGCGTTTAAAACGTCGATTTGAAAATGAGGTTTAAAAGAGTGTGTATAAAATACACGCTCTTTCAATCCAAACGTAATTGGTATAAAGTCTTTCTTCTATTTTTTTCAAGTAAGTTAAGCCTGTACATGGGTTAACATTGGTTGAAAATGTTTAAAACAGTCTAGACAAGAATCAAAGGCTTCCAAAGTGTACACATTATGATGATTTAATTAATCTACCTACTCTACAAGCTAAAAATGGCCACTGATAAAAGAAATGGTGAAAGCCATTTACCTTTTAAGTCGTTTAAAATAAAAATACGTCGCTATTTTTTTTTTTATAAAACAAAACTAGGTAAGTACTTACCTACGTACGCGGAATGTCAATAGAATCGGAATGTTCTGATAAGTCAAGTTGAATTAGAAAATTATCTAAATTAATCGTTTTAATTAAAAAAGATTTTTTTTTGTTCAAAATATTTTATTTTCGAGTTTTCGAACAATCTTTTGAAGCTATTATTAATATAAATAATATAGAGGTGTAGGGTAGACACCAGCCGGTAACCGAGGATTGTGGGGACTGAAACAAGAAAACAATATATTACTTTTCTAAAGTCAATATACAACTAAATAATTATCAGTTCTTTATGAAATCAACTAAAAACTAAATTAAAAATTATACTATAACAAAACTAAAGGTACGCGCCAACAACGCGACTCACGGCTTATAAAACAATTTGAAAATCGATTGTCGTAATGCACTAAGTAATAAATAACTGCCAGTTAGTTTTACGTCAGCGCGAACCAGGGGTAATTCAGCGACTGACACCACGAGGGATTGGAACCATGGTGTCAATCGCGGAAGGACTCTTTTTGAATTGACTGATTGACACCATGGTGTCAATCGAATAACATATAATTGAGACGTGGTCGATTGACACCATGGTGTCAATCAGTCAATTCAAAAAGAGTCCTTCCGCGATTGACACCATGGTTCCAATCCCTCGTGGTGTCAGTCGCTGAATTACCCCCAGCCTTGTTGGCGAATATGTATAATAATATTAACAATTAAAAAGACGTCTCTGTGGCTGAGTACTCAAAACGCTTGCGGCCTTACTTCGCTGAAGTGGTTAAACAACACTTCTGATAGAATTCGTCGCTGTTCGTGCTTCGACTACGCACTGTCGACGCATAAACAGCGACCAATTCCTGAAGGGTAATAGAATTGTGTTGAATGACAATAGCATTGTTAGCTGTCAGCCCTTATAACACTAGATAGATAGATAGATAGAATAAGCTTTATTTGCAACACACAATCAATTAATACAGTAAACAGTAAAAGTTACAAACTAGTGAGAAAACATATCTATTTATCAATAATATTCATTCTTATTTACAATTCGTCCACAGTGCTTAGTATGAGTTTTTTTGTTCACATTCGATCATGTCGACGTAAACAAACCGACCAAATAGAGAAGAACTCTCATGTTGCGAATTTATAAGACGCGTGCTACATATCAAAATTATGCGGCTTACTTGCTCACGTTTCGAAGTGAGTAACCCGGCTAATTTGGATATGTAACACGCGTCTGATAAATTCACAATACACAACACAAACACAACAGTTTTACAATTTGGTCGGCTTGTAAACGTTAAAGGCTCCCTCAAACAGGCGCGATCAGCGGTGGCGGTGGTGGTGGCGGGCAGTTGGAAAGTTAGGAAACAGTAGAACACTTCAAAGAAGCGCGGGCACCGCGCGGTCTCGCTGCAGTTGCCTGCCACCGCAAGCCACGTCCCCTTCGCCACCGCGTTGTTCTGTGGAGGTAGGCACGACGCGGGCGCGGTGGCGATCAATTGTAAATATTCACATCTGACCGCGCGGACGCAAGTAAAAATGGTGGACAAAACGGAACAGTTGATCGAAGAATTTTTTGTACGATACCTCACATGCCGACTACAAAAATAACAGAATAAAAAACAGATTATACGACAATATTGCTGAATTTCTTAAGGAAAAAGATGGTAAGTAAAAATGCGCCTGCTTGCCCGCGCGATCGGCAGCCACCGCTAGCCACGCCCCCTCCGCCACCACAGCAGTCTGATCACCATGTGCCCGCGCGGTCATACCGCCACCGCCACCGTCCCGCCACCGCTGCTGTTTGAGAGCCTTCACGTTCGAATGTGACCAAAAAACTAAAAACTCGTACTAAGTCTCTGGTCCCAAAGAAAGCTAGGCTTAATCCTGCTTGTGTTAGTTACCAGACAATATAAATACATAGAAAACACCCAGACTCGAGATCAAATACAAATGTCTTAAAGTGCTTACATATTTAGTGGATCAGCAACAAAGCGGCCTTATGGAAAAAAAAATTACTTACTCAATAGGCGGTACTGGTAGCACACTTGGGTTGTAATACCACTCAGGTACGGGTTGTCCCATTGCCAGTGGTTCGGCTTGGGCCATTGCTAAAGGTGGTGGTCCCATCACTAATGCTTCGTGGTGTACCCCCGGTATAGGATGGGCCACTGCAGCGAGCGCTGGGTTGCAATAGGGATATTCTGGACACATAGCCGGGTTTATTCCGGGTGGATACTCTTTCGCTGGCACCTCTGCGGCTACTGGTATGGGATGGGCTAAAGCAGCTAGCGCTGGGTTGCAGTATGGGTAATCCGGGCACATTGCCGGGTTTACTCCGGGTGGATATTCTTTGGCTGGCTCTGACGACACTACTGCGGCTAGGGCGAAGATCACGAGCTGTGAAATATATTTTTGTAAGAAACGATAAAAAAAATAAAGCTAAGGTAAACTGAGAGTCAATGCTTTAGCATTAAGTTCGTCTTTTGTTTTTTTATACCACTAAGGGTGGCAAACAAGCATACGGCCCGCCTGATGGTGAGCAGTCACCGTAGCCTATGGACGCTTGCAATACCGGGGGTATCACTCGCGCGTTGCCGACCCTGTAAAAAGTGGAGCTCTGGAGACCTTACTCACCGTAGGAACACAGCATTGCCGAGACCAATGCTATTTGGCTACGATCTTCTGTAAGGAGGTCCTTCCCCAGACGGGCTGCTCCGATTCGAGCGGATTATCCGCTGTGCCCTACCTATATTCTTTTAAAACACATTTTGTATACACATTATGTATTGTGTGCAATAAAGTTTAAATAAATAAAACGATATGAGGGGCTCGATAGCGTCGCTGTATATCGCACTCTAATATGAACGCAAACACACGCAAGTTAAGCGACGTTGATCCTAGCCGGTGTTTGGATGGGTTTCGTTATCTCGTCAGTTCCGACACGTTAACCTGTCAGTTCCGTTTGTTGTCGATGGATGACAGTCGACAAGCCAAGTCTTTGGCCATGTTGTTTTTATATGATTTTTGACAACCCCTTTACCTACAATAAACGTTGTGTAATGCGTGTATAGTTATATAATGTTTTGTCACTTTCACACTTCATTTAATTCTCATGGGAATCTCTTTATCCCGTGGGGAAAAAGTAGCCTTATGTCACTCTCAAGACCTTAAATAATCTCCGTTAAAAAATCATGAAAAAATAATTTTATACTTTTTTTCCGTAGGAATAAGATGTTTTTCCGGGATAGAAAGTAGCCTATGTCACTCTCCAGACCTTAAACTATCCCCAATAAATAAATCATATCAATCCGTTCATTACTTTCGACAAACAAACAAACACACTTTCACATTTTATTTTTATATAGAGACAATTCATACAGATTGAGCTAGCGCCAAAGTAAGTTCGAAACTTGTGTTATGGGATACTAACTCAACGATATTATATTTTATAACAAATACATATATAGATGAACATCCAAGACCCGAGGCCAATCAGAAAAAGTTCGTTTTTCATCATGACCCGACCGGGCATCGAACCCGGGACCTCCTGGGTAGCGGTCTGGCGTGGTAACCATTACGCCACGGAGGTCGTCAAAATTTATAATATTAGTATGGATACTATGTTTATTAGTAAGGGGGCATAATAATATGTTTAATTATTACTCACCAATTTTGTATACATCTTTGCCTTTGAAATAAACTAATATTACTAGTTCCAATTAAATTATCAGCTCTATTTATAACAGTTTGTGACGAATGTTAATTACTGCTAATTATTATTTAATATAGGTAACTGTATAAACTACATTATTATTTAAAAACACAATTAGTTCCGGTATTCCGAAAAGGAATTTTGGCAGAATCTTATTACTCCGAATTTCATTTGGCAGAACACACTTAACGGGGTAAGCTCACCACACATTCCCACCGATGTGTCTCCTGTTTAGCCAGGATCAAAAACGGCGACCAATTGACAATAAGCGATGAAGCTTATTGACGTCACTGAGGAGAAAACTACAACTGTCTTGGAACTCACAAAGAATTTAATCAGAAAGAAGATAGTCGGAGTAGGAAGTACTTAACAACTACGTGAGAGACAGCAATTTGAAGCAAAAGGCATTATCCTCTAGAACTCTAGAGAGATGGCAAATCAAGTGAAGCTCGATTGCCGAGCACCACAGTCTATTGTTACATTACTATTGGGATCTAATGCTATGAGCTGTTGTTTACTATTTTGAATCCAATAATAGGTATCTATACTAATTTTATAAAGAGGAAAGATTTGATTGTTTGTTTGGCTCCGAAACTACTGGACCGATTTCAAAAATTCTTTCACTAGTAGAAAGCTACATTATCAGGGAGTGACATAGGCTATAGCTTTTCCCGAAATTCAATATGGTTCCCACGGGAAAGGGTCCGGAACTTCACGCGGACGAAGTCGCGGGGAAAAAAGCTAGTATATTATAAAACCGTCTAAATGCCTGATAATTCTCTCTGCTCGCTACGAGTTCAGAATAATAAACTACGCCCGAAGTTACATGTAAAGAATCCAACATGATTACGCGGTCGTCATGCCAAAGATCACACTCCCACACAACACACTTGGTAGAATATTTTGTTAATATGTGTATACATACCAAATTAGGCGCTAGACCGCGGACAGGCAGACAGACGGACATGGCGAAACTATAAGCGTTCCTTGTAGTTCACTACGGAACCCTAGAAACGTATTTTTCATTATTAATTTGCTTTGCGACAGAATGTGCGCCATCATTTTCATAAGGAAAAGTTCTTACACAGTAAATGGGCTCTCTAACACTCAGTTATGGAATTTAATGAAAAAATATCTCGGTGAGGTCACGTCCTCTCTCCCCAAACTTTAATTAGGAGGTCGCCACTGAAATATGGGTCAAGGATCGACTGATATGATAAGCTTTGATGGACACCAAGGATATTTAATAACATGTTTTTTATTTTATCATATTATAAAATTGTAAAGAAAGCAAAAGTAAGTTCGAAACTTGTGTCATGGAATACTAAATCAACGATATATTTTATAACAAATACATATATAGATAAACATCCAAGACCCGAGGCCAATCAGAAAAAGTTCGTTTTTCATCATGACCGGGATTCGAACCCGGGACCTCCTGGGTGGCGGTCTGGCGTGGTAACCATTACGCCACGGAGGTAGTCAGAATTTAAAAACGTGTGGCACTCGGGGATGCTCGGGGACTGCCGCGGTAAAGCTATTGCATAGTCGCGGGCTCGAACTCACTCGTGGACGCGGCCAAAAAGCACGCTGTCTTACCAAGCATCGTGTCTGAAAGAGATGGAATCAGATATGAGCAGTTAGCAGCTAGTCTACACCAAAGAGCTAACATTAGTCTACACGCATACGTCTAGTCGCACGCAAACAAACACCGTGCCAAAGTCTGCCGAACTGAAACGACGTTAAACGATGCACGGCTTCCAACGCCGCGCGGTGTGGGGGGTGTTAGGTTTTATTTTCGTTACGAAATTTCTTGATTCGGTCGCCGCGCTCAAAGCCCGCGATAAAAGCTTTGCAATAGATTAAAAAAGTACTAGTTATTGCATGTTGTGCTAGCCTTTAAGTAATTACACATTTTAAATGTATATGAAAAAATGAATTAGCATAAATTACAGTGTAAACAATTGTTACAATTGTAACAAAATAAATCATACTATACTATAATATTATAAATGAGAAAGTGAGTTTGTTTTGTTTGTTATTCCTTCACGGCTTGACAAGCAGCCGATCATTATGAAAATTTGTATACATATTGTCAGGGGTACAGAGCCCAACATAGGCTACTTTTTATCCCGTGAAAGTATTACATTCCAGTGGCAAAATACTTTTTCTACTATAGATGGCGCTGCAATTCGCAATTGCCGGCCAACAGATGGCGCCACAAGTCGAGCTATACGAGATCTTTATCATAAAATTAACCGAAAAAAAAAAAAAAAAAAGTTGTGGCCCTAGCCGTAAAATTCCTTCTGAGCTGTCAAATTAATACAATATTCCGATTTATATTCAGGGTGCCCGCGTATTTGTAATATGTATAGGGTGTTCAAATTTACGGGACAATAAACAGTAATCACACTCTATCTATGGTCGAAAATGTCATCTGTATTCATATCCTATTCGTATGTATGTATTTTTTATGTGCTACCCTGTATTATGGTATTCATATGGAATTTGCCATTCGCCATCACGTTTTTTCTTTTAGTTAACCATACCACAGACGATATTTTTATTCTTATAATAATTTGCAATGTATAAAAATCTTTAAATATCAGGTTTTAATGGCTTACTGTTGAGTTTCCTGTGGCACTTCTTCTGAACAGGCTATTCACGGAAGTGCTAGTCAGGATAAGAAACATTCGTAACAAAAATATTTCCTGTAAATCTATTTGCAAAATAAATGATTTTATTTATTTATTTTTATTTCATTTGTCAATATAATGCTAGGTCAAATTATTGGCAGAAACATAGTTTGCGTGTAGCTTTCCCGTTCTTCCGGAAAATCCTTTCTCGGACGCCTACTTCACCAAATGATCCACCCTTCAAGTTCCAGGTATCTAAACCCTGTTTTTCTTAACTCGACCAATGTAGTAAACAATCTTAGTCTTTATAACGAAAATAGGCAATTAAAATTATCATTCACACCTAAATAACAATAATATAGTTAGAAATGGCATTTAACACAACACTCTTATTATTCTGGCGATTTATCGATTTTACATATGGATAATTGAATAAAAAGACACGCTAAGATTGTTTACTACATTGGTCGAGTTAGGAAAAACAGGTTATACAATCAGCGGTTTGGGCAGTGCGTTAATGCGTCAGTCCGTAAGTCATTCAGGACAAAACATTTTATATTTATTACTAGTGAAACCCGCGCAACTTCGTTGACGTGTATATTTATGCACAGCAGCGCCATCTATATCAGACTTTTGCCAAATCCTACGGGAATCGCGTACTTTTCGGGATAAAAAGTATCCTATGTGTTAATCCAAGGTATCAGCTACCTACATACCAGATATCATAAATATTGGCCCCGCCATTTGAGCGTGCAGAAGTAACAAACATACAAATTTCGCCTTTATTTAGTAGGTATGATTGACAATCATTACAGCTAATAATTATTTAATTGATGTCGTAAAATGCACATTTAATTAATAAAATAATACTGTTTTAATTTGTTTCATTATAAACCTATTAGAATTTTCTTAGTATTTTATTAATCAACGAGCTGTTACCCGCGACTTCGTCCGCATGAAATGTTAAAATAAGGATAACTCCTTTTTCTGACATGCGATTTAAATGAAACAAAGCCTATATTCTGCTCCATTCCGAGCTCTATCTTTCTGTAAAAACTGCATTAAAATCCGTTCAGTAACTTAGAAGATGTGCGCGTTCAAACGACAGACAGACAAAAAAATAAAAAAAATATTTTTTTGCTTTTATTACCTTACTGTTCAATGTACAGACATATCGGGGTCTACTGTTTTATTATATGTATAGATTAAAATTAAGTAGAGCCTTCATAGACAGGCTCAACCGGAGAAGTACCACCCTCTCATGAAATACAGACTTCAATTCGAGTCCTAGAACACACGCCCTATAAGCTCGATGACGCTGCTGTGTGTGGCACTTTAAAATGGACACGCAGTTAAGCAACATCCACCCTGGCCAGTCTTTGGATGGGTTTGGGATTGGATCTCGTTTTAGAATACAACATAGCGGTTCCATCGAGCTCTCTCTCTGAATAAACGTTTTTTTTTTTACTAATAGGTTTGCATTTGACCACAACTTGCCCGATGGTAAGCATCGCTGTGGTCTACGTCTACGATGTAACACACTCACCTAGAAAATATCTATTTTATTTCATAAATATATATATTTTTATATCAACCCATAATTATCCCACTGCTGGGATACGGGTCTCCCTTCAATCGAAGGTGATTAGAGCGTACTCTGCCACGCTGGTCCAATGCGGATTGGCAGACGCCGGTGTTTTCAAACCGCCCTAAGCCCGCCGCCTGGGCTTAACGACTGTCATCCATCGTGCCCTCCGAAGCGCGGACAAGCTCGAAAGAAACCCATCCCAATGCTGGCTAGGGTCGACGTCGCTTAACTTGCGTGTTCACATTAGAGTGCGACACACAGCGACGCCATCGAGCTCCTCATTTCATAAATAAATACGACTAATAATTTTAAAAGTTTCAATAGTTTCCGAGTTCATTATGAGTTTTAGATTTATCCTAGGAATAATGTTTTCTAGCAAAAGTTAGGTTTCACCTTCTACCCTGACGATAAAGTAGGTCGTTCAAATATCACTAGGTCGTTAGTTAGTTGACCTAAAATGAACTCTATTGCTTTATACTGAAGTTCATTTTAATTTTAATCTCTCAATAGAGCAGTGTGTGCACTTGCAAGATAAGTAATAACGACGCCAGTCGGTATTTGGATGGGTTGGGATGACATGATGACAGTTGCATTGCGATTACTTGTTTGACCTCCGTGGCATAATGGTTACCACGCCAGACCGCCACCTAGGAGGTCCCGGGTTCGAACCCCGGTCGGGTCATGATGAAAAACGAACTTTTTCTGATTGGCCTTGGGTCTTGGATGTTTATCTATATGTATTTGTTATAAAATATATTATCGTTGAGTTAGTATCCCATAACACAAGTTTCGAACTTACTTTGGGGCTAGCTCAATCTGTGTGGATTTGTCCCTATCATTTATTTACTAAAGCGCACGGTAGTGCGCAGGCCAAGTTCCAGCAACAGGCCACGATTGCGAGCGTTGCTATTGGTACAATGACCCATCTCACTCTGTCAATATTGGAAATGTGCGAGGGACAACTGGTTTATTTAACAAACAGACTATACTAATCTGAAATGTTTTGTCCTGACTAACTGACTGACGCATCAACGCACAGCCCAAACCGCTGATCGACCTGGAAATTGGAGGGTGGGTTCTTTGTATGACGTAGGCGTCCCATGAGAAAGGGTTTCCTAAAATTCCCACGGGAAAGCGGGATAAACGCATACGAAGTCGCACGGGTTTCGCTAGTTAATGTTTATATATCCCACTAATATTATAAAGCCCACCATTCAAACGCAGATTGGTCCGGCGGATTGGTCGGCCATCGGACTAATCCGCCTGTGTATGGAAGCGACGAACCGGTTCGCCAGACTGTCAAATGGGTTGGCGTCGGGCTCGCAGATCCGCGGTTGCGAGCCGCGAGCGCCTGTCGAACCCCACATGCCATACTTCGAGTGGAGGGTTCGTGGAGGGTTCGTGCAGTGTGTGGGCAACGCCGGATTGGTCCGCAGTCGGGTCCGGGTTGCGAGTCGTGTCCGGATTCGTGTAGTGAATGGTGGGCTTAAAGCGAAAATTTGCGGGTATGTTCGTTACTTCTTCACGCCTAAATGGCTGGACCAATTTTTATGATATTTGGTATGTAGGTCGCTGATAGCTTGGATTAACACATAGGGTACTTTTTATCCCGAAAAGTACGCGATTCTCGTAGGATTTGGTCAAAATTCTGATAGTTAATAAAGCTTTATAAAATACATGCTTTACCTATATAAAATAGGCATAATAAAACGCAGATAATACACAAAGAGCAAAGCGGGTGGCAAACAAGCATACGGTCCGCCGGAGTAAGCAGTCCCCGTAGCATATGGACGCTTGCAATATCGGAGGTCTCACTCGCGCGTTGCCAACCCGTAAAAAGTGGAGCTCTGGAGTTAGTTAATGGAAAATTGTTTTCTCCTATCTGCTTTGAACCGGTTAAATCCGGTTATATTGGGAGACCATGCCGGCCTCTATAACGTAGCGGAGCTATGGCGACTACTCGATGGTAGTTTGTTCCTCTTTCACGAAAAATTTAACAACCTCGTCGACCGTATTCGACTGGTCGGTGTCCAGATCGTCTGTGTCCAGTGTCCACGTAAATCCTGAGTTCCAGTCTACGTGGTCCACTCCTGCGTCTTCGACTCTCGGTACCTACTCGACGTATTTCTTCCATAGTTAACCATAATTTACCATAATATAATGCAGATGTCCACTTCTTTGGAGATATGGCCCAACTTTCCGACCCCTCTTGTGGTCGTGAACATCAATTTTCTATTTAATGAAAACAAATGTCCATTCGGCGGATCCCGGGCACGTAACGCACAAATCTTTGTTAGAAAAGCAACAATATATTGAACAGTATCTCAAAGATGGACCGACTGTTGGAACTTCTTCTTTTTTTTATGTCAATGACTCATTATCATCATCTCAGCCTGTTTCAGCCCACTGCTCAGCATAGGCCTCTCAATGACTCAAATAAAATAAAATTCCTCTACTGACAAGATGTTCAGCCAGTAAGATAGCATTATCCGCGGCCTTCCTGTCGGGACTAGCACTACAAACTAGATTTTGCAATATACATATATTATTGAAATCAAAGTAAATAAGAGAGGTAGGGCACACACAGCGGATAATCCGCTCAAATCGGAGCAGCCCGTCTGGGGAAGGACCTTCACCTTACAGAAGATCGTAGCCAAATAGCATTGGTCTCGTCCATGTTGTGTTCCTACGGTGAGTAAGGTCTCCAGAGCTCCACTTAGGGGGGTTGGGAGGGTTGGCAGCGCGTGAGTGATACCCCCGTTATTGCAAGCGTCTATAGGCTACGGTGACGGCTTACCATCAGGCAGACCGTATGCTTGTCTGCCACCTGTGTGGTATATAAAAATATATATATATTGGAATCAAAGTAAATAAGAGAGGTAGGGCACAGCGGATAATCCGCTCAATTCGGAGCAGCCCGTCTAGGGAAGGACCTTCACCTTACTGAAGATCGTAGCCAAATAGCATTGGTCTCGGCCATGATGTGTTCTTATGGTGAGTAAGGTCTCCAGAGCTTCACTTGGGGGGGTTGGGAGGGTTGGCAACGGGTGGCATGAGTGATACCCCCGGCATTGCAAGCGTCTATAGGCTACGGCGATGCTTACCATCAGGCCGGCCGTATGCTTGTTGGCCACGTTTGTAGCGTAAAAAAATAACAGCTCACAGCGATATGTCCAAATAGTAATGTAACAATCGTGGTGCCCGACAATCAAGCGTCACATGAGTTGCTATCTCTCTAGGCTATGATGCATTGTGTTTCAAATTGCTGTCTCTCAAGTTCAAGCTAGTGAGGGAAGACCTTTCAATACATCGCACTCCAACTAATTTCTTTCTTAATGATATACCGGGAATTAATGCGATCATACCTTGATTTTGCCTAACGTTTCGACCAGGTTGCACCGGCCGTGGTCACAGGCGAACAACAGTTCGAGTATGATCGCGTTAATTCCCGGTATATGATTCGTTTATAATAATGCAACGCGAAAGTTTAAAAGTTATTAATTTCTTTCTGATTAAATTCGACGTGAGTTCCAAGACAGTAATTTATCCCTCTGGGAGTTCAATTAGCTACATTGCTCATAGTCATCCTGAGGTCAACGGTGAAGGACAGGAGACACAACCGTGGAAATGTGTGGTGGGCTTGTGATAAGGGTTACTTCCTTAGAGTATAGATAAGCAAGCTATAGAGCGTGCGCATCGCTGACCATTGTGCAAAGCGTAAGCAGATGTTCTATAGTGCTAATTTTTAGTTTGCTTCCATTTCCACCATTGTGTATAACATTCCGCGTATTCTTCTTATAAATTTTAATGTACTTATACCTACATTGTAACTAATGAGTGGAAAAAAAAAGAAAAAAAAAGTACAAAATGACAAAAAAGGCCGTAACCGGTTTTCTTTCGCCATTTCTTTTTACCGGTTGCCATTTTTCTTGTGTCCGAAATGGTGGTAGTATATAACGTAGTTTATTTTTTTTATTTAAACAAGTTGTAAATGACAAGAAAAAGTGCCTGTGAAGGTCTAATTTCTGAAATAAACGATTTCATTTCATTTCATTTCATTTCATTTCATTTCGTCGTTTTTACAGCTCTGCACTGCACATTTCACCCTGATTCCTTAAAATCCGAATAAATTAACATCGAGAGAGACAATCGGCGTGCATGACTCATAGCTTCGTTCGTTGCTGGCTTCGTTGTTGCTGTTTTGAGTTCGTCTGTTTGTTCGTACTCGTGCTTACCGCTCATACTTGCTCAAGCGCGCTCAATAGCTTGCTCTTACTTTTTTATTACGAAACCCCAAAAAGGGAAGAGATCGGAAATTTTATAGAGTGCACATACTGCCTGATATTGTCTATTGACATTCCCCGCTGTATCTTAATGGCTTGTTTATTTTACTAGATTTCTATTTTTAGATACGTTTTTCCTTTTAAGTGAAATGTTAAGGTGTTCGTCTAACTAATGATCAATTAACTTTAATGATTGTAGAGAATTACAGTACCTACACGTGTAGAATTAGGATAGTGTTTTGAAGAAAGAGGATAATTCGACGACCTTCTTGGCGTAATGGTTACCATGCCGGCCCGCCACCCAGGAGGTCCCAGGTTCGAATCCCGGTCGGGTCATGATGAAAAACGAACTTTTTCTGATTGGCCTGAGTCTTGAAAATTTTGTAAAATCTGCCTTAGTGAAATTCCATTCCGTCCCAATCCCAACTAAATGATTATCTTGAATACTGGAAGTATTATGGTCGAAGTAATCGTTAAGAGTTATACTTAGCAGTGGGTGATAATAAATAATAATAATCTACTGGAAGAAGACAGTAAAGTTCTTAATGCACCGTCCGTCACCCGGCCCAACGACTCGCTAACTAACACAAGATCTAACTTAGACCCATTCGGATTATCCACGGTGTTCAATGGCAAAGATCGCAGAATGACAGAAGATACTCGAAACTAATCATAACAGAATGGTTTTTGTTATAAAATATATTATCGTTGAGTTAGTGCCATAACACAAGTCTCGAACTTACTTTGGGGCTAGCAATCTGTGTGATTTGTCTTAATTACATAAATATATTTATTAATTTCAATAGGCGTTGCAGAAACTGGTTATAACAGTAATAAATGCACTACCACTTCATTAAATACAACGGATTTTATGCAAACCACGAAAAAGCTCTGTCTGCAAAGAAAAGAAGCTCATTAGATTTTTTGTTATCAAGCTTTTATCAAGCCCATTGTGTAAAATTAAAGTAAATTTTAACTTTTAAGTCGACTTCCATTTATAATGTTTTGTGTTACTAAGCTGAAAAACTGGTCTCGAATGAAATTATATTCAAACTTTTTGAATTTCTGCTTCAAATTAGTTTGTGTTTCTCCTTGTGTAGTGATGGGAATTGGATTTTTATCGATATATTTTTTATCGACTGCCTCTCAGGCTCTTTAGTCGATTGCCCGTTAAAATTGATGCCGCGGGATTAATTGACTATTTTTTATATTTTCTTCTCTCTCGAGTGTCGCCCTAGACTTTAGGCCATGATGCTCTATGGCCTAGAATCTAGGCAGATACATTAAATTTTAAGTGGTGTAATTGGTGTAAGCATTACGCTCTTGCAACTGCCCAACTGCTAGATCTCCACTGTTGCGAACTTAATAGTAGTGAAGTAAAGTTACGCACGAAGTTAGAAGACAAAGAAAAGTGAAGACGAAGAGCGAGTTCATGCTCTCGTTTTCGCGAGACTGTAAACCTAGCATAAGACTGTAGCGGTCTCACAACAAATATCCGTTCGTAAAGTTAAAAAAAGTCGCCATTTTTAACTGATAGCATTTTTTTTTTCTTGTATCGTCGAAATGGTGTTAGTTTATAGAGTATATTATATAAATTAGTGAAATTTGTTTCTCTCATGTAAGTGACTACTTTTTGTGTCTTTTGAGAATAAATAATCTTTAAACCGATTATGTATTTTATATAATTATAATTAACTATTAAACCCTCGCAACTTCGTTTGCGTATATCTCGCTTTCCCGTGGGAATTTTGAAAAATCCGTTCTTAATACATATCTAGACGTCGTAAGGAACCTACATTCCAAATTTGGAATCTCTAGACCCAGCGGTTTGGGCTGTGCGTTGATATATATAAGTCAGTCAGGACTTTGAATTTTATATACAAGATTATAGTTAATAATTTAAAGATGCCAATAGGGAAAGCCTATCTCCGAATAAACGAATTGATATTTTATTGGCTCATTAGTTTACTTTTATTAACTAACTAACTGTTGCGCGTGCATTTTGCTCGGCTTTTATGGACAGAAATTTCCTCGATAAGTGGGTCATTTATATTTAGTCAATATGCCCCTCATTCTGGAGGGAGACTCCGAAATATCGCTGATGTCCCTTTTTCGAGCTATTTAGATGCGGTAACGTATCCATAATAGTCTATATTTAATTTAATAAATAGATATATAGGGAAAAATCACACAGATTGAGCTAGCCCCAAAGTAAGTTCGAAATTTGTGTTATGGGATACTAACTCAACGATACTCTATTTTATAACAAATACATTATATAAATAACCATCCCGAGGCCAATCAGATAAAGTTCGTTTTTCATCATGACCCGACCGGGATTCGAATCCGGGACCTCCTGTATGGCGGTCCGGCATGGTAACCATTACGCCTCGGAGGTCGTCAAACTATATGTCTGTTATCACTTTAGAATCGATTAAGATATATCCACTATTTAATCAGATTGATATCATGATTAAAATTTCTTGATTCTGTAAGGCGTCCCCACTCAGTTACGTCTTTTGCAAAGTTATTTAATTTTTTTAATCTACTAGCATTTAGGAATGACCATTGACGAGAAGAAATATCGAAAGAAACTCTGTCAATAAGTATTTTTCTATCATCTCAAACATTTTACTATAGGGAATAGGAATAATGAGGGTTTTTACGAAAATTTACGCCACCAGTAGTTGGCGCCACTTTGGCAAGAGGGTAATAATCCGCGTTGTCAAACGCGTCAACGTCAAAAAAATCTGACACTGAACTGAGGACACGAGTTAGGCGCTATGACACTTTTGACAGATTTCTGGGCCTGACGTCTCAGTGCTGCCGCCCACTACTGCCAGGGGGGTCCCACTCCGCAGTTTAGGTACGATTGACCTTGGGACCGGCCCGGCCGGTTAATCTCAAGGCTACCACCACTCGGCTCTCGCTCGTGCCGCTAGCTAGACGCATCGCGCGGACTCGGCCGCAGCACGTGTCGAGTAAATAAAAAATGACAAACTATACGAAAACTAGGTACTACTGTTGTGTGCAAGGTTGTTTAAATAAATCAAAGGCGGAATCGGATATAATTTTTTTTAAACTCCGTACGGATAATAAAAGGTAAGTTATTTTGTTGAGTATTAATCATCACGTAAATAAACTGTAACTAAAGTAGGTGAATGAAATAGGCACATACCTAACTGGTAATTTAATATTCAGATTAAATTCTTCTCTAAAAGAAGGCAACCCTAACGTCGTCAGAAGAGGTAAGAAATATGCGATAGAAAGAGGCAACTTCTAGGTGATTATAACTGTAGGTTGTGTGCGCTGTGCGAGCTGAATTGCACCTTATTGTATCGTAACGAGAGTCCCTATTTCTTTAATTGATTTTGCGGAGTGAATCTTCTGTACGTAGTACTATTTATCTATTCTGTGCTACTGCCCACTAGGGGCACTAGTGGGTGTCATTTCAGAAAACCCTCATTGAATAGACTTCGTAAAATCACGCCAAATGTCAAATAGCGTACAAGGGCCGTACTACAACAGTAGTCGTATGACCATGTACACTTGTTTGTCATCTTAAAGATACAAAAAGTTATCGTATCCACTCCACACCATAAGTGCCAAAGAACAAGTAAATTTTTAAAGTGCTACATCCTTTACGGAATTAGTCAATGTATGAAGAGACAAAATTGTCTAGAGAATTAACTACGCCCACTTAGGTCCTAAAATAACTCGAGTAGAATTAGAATTAGGTAAATTTCATTTATTACAAAATAAAACATTATTAAAATACCTTAATAGGCTTCGAGCAGACATGCTACTTTTCCGACGTCAATAATCACCTTAGCGATTCTTTTAGATTTTTACAAACGAAACTAGCTTAAGAAAAATTTTTTTTGTTAAAAAAAATGTACTAACACAAAGATGTTTGTGGACACATAACCATCATTGGGCTTGTTTTCCGTGGGATTTGAACTAGAATCACATGGAGTAAATCCTTTGCTAGCCATTTCACCACCTATTAAATAATAAAATATTGAAATATTCTTATTTATTTTTTGTATTTAATTACCATTAACATTTTAAACATAGATTCAAAATATTATAATTTGTTAAAATTTATAATTTACATGAATAAGTGGTATTAAATATTGCATAAAATTTTGTAAATGTGATATAGATTATTTTTAATTAGCCAAATGTGTCCTACTGCAGGGCAAAGGCCTATTATAGATATTACAACGGAAAAATAATATTAAATCTTTCTTTGAACCATTGTTATTTAAAAAAACAGTGTTTGAATGGCTCTTAGAGAAAAATTATTGTACCGTCAAAGAATATCTGGAAGACTTTTATTAATCAAATAAAAATAAGTTTTTATTAAAAAAATCTAATAAATTAAATAAATTCCTAACTTGAATTTTGATAGTAATTGTTAAAATTTAATTGTTATTTTTACATTTCATTTTATTTTAGTCAAATAATTGTAACTCAAACTTAAATAAAATAATTGTAATTTTATTGAAATATTTGCACGCCCTTTGAGGGTAGAATAAGTGATATTTATTTTCGCAAATAAATTATCTTATCTTATCTTATCTTAGCCACTCAAACTGTCAAATTGTAAATTATACCTTTTATCGATGTCGATAATTAGCGAGTATAGACCATCACTAGTCATCTACTTGAGTACAAAGTTCTGGGTTTCTTCCAAATGTATGGATACTTATAGAACTTAACTTTTTGATGAAACTTAATGTAAGCACTCGACCGAGCTTTGATTATAAGGTAGTATTATATACTCGTAAAAAGTTTTTTGTGTGAGCTTAAACGAGCTTTTGGATAGCTTTTTCAGTTAATAATAAAAACTTATGGGCTTAGAGAAGCCCGCTGTTGTTGCGCTTGTCAAATTGGGAAGTTGAGCAACAATGACCACCGTCAGTAATTGGATGGGTTTGAAAGAAAGAAAGAAAAATTATTTATTTGGGATCACTTAACACATTTATCTTAAAATTACATACTTATAAACTAATTGTGTCCCAAATGGCACTCAGCATGTGTCGTGGCACGAGTACCACGACGCTGGTTTTCTTAGTGGTCATGGTATTTTTTTTCTAGCTGATCCCTGACCCTGCATAAAAATTAGTTGTCTACCCTGCAGAGAAACCTGACCTAGCATTGGTCTCGGCCATGTCGTGTTCCTACGGTGAGTAAGGTTCCTCCAGAGCTCCACTTGGGGGGGTTGGGAGAGTTGGCAACGCGTGAGTGATACCCCCGGTATTGCAAGCGCCTACGGGCTACGGTGATGCTTACCATCAGGCGGGCCGTGTGCTTGTTTGCCAACTTTGTGGTATAAAAAAACCTCAAACGAAGTAAGTAATTAAGTTTTCTTATCATCATCATATCAACCCATAATCATCCCACTGCTGGGATACGGGTCTCCCTTCAATCGAAGCGGATTAGAGCGTACTCTGCCACGCTGCTCCAATGCGGATTGGCAGAGGCCGGTGTTTTCAAGCCGCCCGAAGGCCACCGACTTGGCTTAACGACTGTCATTTACCGATAACAGCCGGGACCGACTCTGAAGTTTTCATATGTACCTACATAATTTATTTTTTTATTTTAAACGAACTTTAACAAAAATGTCCGTTTTGATTACGTCTAGTATTCAATGAAATTGACGTTGAAATCTGAATTAGAGTTACCTAAAACCTAATTATTACTTCGTTTATGGGGGTCAGACATAGATTTAGTATATACCTAACTAGTAAGAATATAGTAAATCTATGGGGTCAGGTTTGTACCTACACAAATGTTTGTCTTTTGTGGGATTTGAACCATCCTTTGAAATAAAGTACTTTAATATCGAACGGTCTTATTTTATTCCAAGAAGAGCAAAAATACATTGAGGAAACGGGATATGATAAAAACAAAATTGTACATTTTTTTACGGAGATGATTGCGAGGGTGGTCCTTTGAGGAAATTCGATTTTTTATTGATTAGATCAGTTTATTTTATTTCCTTGGGCCGCATTTACACTTCTATGCAAATACTAGCTTTTTGCCGCGGCTTCGCTCGCATTAAATTCAGAAAAAAATATGCACGATTTTTTTGTTAGTAGCAAATGGTCTGCATACCAATTTTTAGCTTTCTACCTTGAAAATTGCGGAATGCTCTATACAAACTGCCACCCCCCATTTTAGAGAAGTAGGGGGGCTAGAAAGAGACAAAAAGTAGCCTATGTCACTCTCCATCCCTTCAATTATCTCCACTTAAAAAATCACGTCAATACGTCGCTCCGTTTTGCCGTGAAAGACGGTCAAACAAACAGACACACACACTTTCCCATTAATAATATTAGCATGGATGATCGCGACAGCTTCGGGACAAGCCCAACCACACATTCCCACCGCTGTGTGTCCTGTATAGCCAGGATCAACAACGGCGACCTCAGATAGACAATAAGCAATGAAGCTTATTGACGTCCCGGGGGAGAAACTACAGCTGTCTATCGACAGCTTGCCAGAAATCATCATCATATCAACCCATAATTATCCCACTGCATTGATACGAACAAAACGAACAAATTTTATTTTTTATTTTTTATAGTGACAATTCATACAGATTGAGCTAGCCCCAAAGTAAGTTCGAAACTTGTGTTATGGGATACTAACTCAACGATATTATATTTTTATAACAAATACATATAGATGAACATTCAAGACCCGAGGTCAATCAGAAAAAGTTCGTTTTTCATCATGACCCGACCGGGGATCGAACCCGGGACCTTCTGGGTGGCGGTCTGGCGTGGTAACCATTACGCCACGGAGGTCGTCGTCGATACAGGTCTCCCTTCAATCGATGGGGATAGCGTACTCTGCCACGGTACTCCAATGCGGATTGGCAAAGGCTACTTTTATTAATACCATTTCAAAAGAGCAAGTGCTAAGTTTCTTGCCATTTCTTCTTAATACAAATCTGCCGTCTGAACTGGTGGTATTTTCGGGACAAGCCCACCACACATTCCCACCACTGTGTCTCCTGTGTAGCCAGGATCAACAACGGCGACCTCAGATAGACAATAAGCAATGAAGCTTATTGACGTCCCGGGGAAGAAAACTACAGGAACTCACAATGAATTTAATCAGAAAGAAGATGGTCGGAGTAGGAAGTATTGAAAGAACTTTGCATCGGTGGTTCAGTGGTAGAATGCTCGCCTGCCTGAACTGGTGGTAGGAACAAATGTGACAATTCGAAAGAGCATGTAAAATCCTATTTGAATTTATATAATTTCAGTTTGACTTTGTGCTTTCAAGCCGTCTGAAGGCCATTTGGCTTGACGACTGTCATCCATCAACAATAGTCGGAACAGACCCAATATTCTACTTTATATCATGGATTTAGAAAAAAAGGCGGACGAAATCTTGCTAAGAAAGAATTGAAACACCCTAATGGCGGCGGCGGCGTAACTATGTGTAAGTGTGTAATGGCCTTAATATCTTCTTCATGGAAATTACTGACCGGCACGCACACATTCACACCATAGTAAGCCGGCCGGTTCGTACGTATACGCGAGGTGGCTTACAATGGTTGCTTCACTTTTTAGTTTCATTGATGGTGTCAATTGGTGTCCGCCTTTTTAAAGGTCCATGCTTTAAATAATTTCTGTATCTTCCACTTAACGTAGGATTAGAAAGGGATTGTAATATTAATAGAGTTACAGCGGTAAGGTATCCTAAACAAACACACAGTAGTTAATTTCAAAGTATATATTTACTTTGTCCTTTAGTGTAAAGGGAATAAAGACAAAATTGATTGTTTGAGTACATGTCTTTACTTAATGGGGGTTGAGTTGGAATTTATATTAGCGTGACAATTCTCGACGGGATAAGCAGTGGATATGTAGAGCTAGTTTTCAGTTGCATAAATCCTAATCCTACTAATATTATAAAGGCGAAAGTTATGTGTATATTTGTTACTTCTTCACGCTCAAATGGCTGGGTCAATATTTATGATATTTGGTATGTAGGTAGCCGATACCTTAGATTAACACATAGGGTACTTTTTATCATGAAAAGTATGCGATTCCCGTAGGATTTGGCAAAAGTCTGATATAGATGGCGCTGCTGTGCATAAATATACACGTAAACGAAGTTGCTGTCTCTCACGCAGTTGCTAAGAAGGGAAGTCTTTTCAATACATGTCTCTCACGCAGTTGCTAAGGAGGGAAGTCTTTTCAATACATACTCCATAAAATACCTTTCTGATAAAATTCGTTAGTAAAAAATGGTTGATTAAGTTTGAATTCCAAGACAGCTGTAGTTTCTCCCCCGGGACTTTACGACGGGATAAGTTTTTTTTTATACCACAAAGGTGGCAGACAAGCATACGGCCCGCCTGATGGTAAGCATTACCGTAGCCTATAGACGCTTGCAATACCGGGGGTATCACTCACGCGTTGCCAACCCTCCCAACCCCCCAAGTGGAGCTCTGGAGACCTTACTCACCGTAGGAACACAACATGGCCGAGACCAATGCTATTTGGCTACTATCTTCTGTAAGGTGGAGGTCTTTCCCCTGACGGGCTGCTCCGATTTGAGCGGATTATCCGCTGTGCCCTACCTCTCTCAAAAGTTTCATTGTTTATTGTCAATCTGAGGTCGCCGTTGTGATCCTGGCTATACAGGAGACGTGAGTGTTGGGAATGTGTGGTGAGCATCTGAGGGTGGGCTTGTCCTATCGAGTACGTAGCCCTGTGCCGTCAACAGATGGCGTTAGGGACAACCCTAATTCTATCCTCAAACACAAGCACATCTATTCCCAAACACAATTTCTAAAATCGAAGAACGTTTGTTTATTAAAAATATAAAGAACAATAAAAATTCATGTAACAATTTACTGGTGAACAATTCCGCGGAAATCTTAATCGGGACTTTATTAGCACGTGGCAAAACTTGCAGATAGACTTTAAAATTCCCTTGGGATATAATTCCCATGGGATAAAATTCATTTTCCATTTTTTTAGGTATTCATAAAATTATTACCTTCTGTGACGTCAATACATCGGCACAGACGCGCAGTCTCCGTTGCTAGGCAACGGCCAGACGGCTCCGCCATAGAGCTAAGATGATATTAGAATAAACTTTTTGAATGTTTTATTTAAAATAACTGTATGAGGGATACAGGTGGGAATTTCGGAAAATTATACATACACACTACATACATGTATAGGGACAAATCACACAGATTGAGCCAGCGCTAAAGTAGATAAGTTCGAAACTTGTGTTATGGGATACTAACTCAACGATACTTTATTTTCTAACAAATAAATATATTTAGATAAACATCCAAGACCCGAGGCCAATCAGAAAAAGTTCGTTTTTCATCACGACCCGACTGGGATTCGATCCCGGGACCAGGGTGGCGGGCCGGCGGCGGCGGCGGCGTGGTAGCCATTACGCCACGGAGCGGTGGTCGTAAAATCCTTTCATATCAGATGCCTGCGTCATACAAAGAACTGACTCTTAAAGTTTCAGGTCTCTACGATCAGTAGGTTAGGCATTGTCCTAATAGAACGCGAATGCGCGATCGTCGCGCGAGTAAGCGATGCGACCGTCGCGTGTACGCGCGATCAAACATATTGAGCTCGAATAGGTGTCCTAACTGACCAACGCACGACGCTGTCGCGCGATTCAAATGTTTGTTAATCTATTCGCGTGAACTTAGTTCGTACGAACGCGCGATCAAACATATTGAATTCGAATAGGTGTCCTAACTGACAATCGCACGACTCGGTCGCTTACTCGCGCGATCGCTTGCTCGCGTCGTCAATTCGCGCGATGATCAATTAGGACACCCAGTTTTAGTCATCGCGCGAACACGCGACGGTCGCATCGCTTACTCGCGCGACGATCACGCATTCACGTCCTATTAGGACAATGCCTTAGGCCGAGCGTTGATTCGTCAGTGAGTGTGTGTTGATTCGTCAGTGAGTCAGTCATTCAACACAAATAATTTTATACATTTGTAAAATTGCAGACACAAAATTAGAAAACAGAAAGAAAGAGATGAATGCTTAATGTTGATTTCACTTTAAAATGTTATAAATATTCTTGGACGAGTCACACAACGCCATCTAGTTCTATTAAGCAAAGCTTATATTATATTTATTTATTTATTTATCCATACCAATATTATAAAGAGGAAAGATTTGATTGTTTGTTTATTTGCTTTGAATAGGCTCCGAAACTACTGGGCCGATTTCAAAAATTCTTTCACCAGTAGAAGGCTACATTATCAGGAAGTGACAAAAGGTATAGCTTTTCCCGAAATTCAATGTGGTTCCCACGGTAATGTGATCCGGGACTTCAAGCGGACCAAATCGCGGGCAAAAAGCTAGTTATTTTATAAACGGCATGAAAACTCTTGTTTACACTGCTATACACAACCAAACCAATGTTTTACACCGTGTAAGGCTTTAGTTTCGTTGTGTAGAAACTTTAGGACATTTGTAATTCTATGGTTCAATAATAGGCATGTCTATTTTCGGTATTCACTTTCAAGGATATTTAGATGATTAGTATTTACTAAGTTTTTTACGGAATCGTTTGGCAAGTAAGCATATAGGATGCCTGATGGTCACTCATTGAGCAGGAACACCAAGGGAGTCCCTGAGCAGTTGCTGACCATCAAAACGATTGACTGCAGTCGTCGTTGTTTAACGGCTCATTGTCCACGTAACCGCACGTCATACGCTCGCTTTCGTCAATTGACGATTGCAAGACGAATGCTTGCATCTTGCGTAGAAACAATGAAATCTGTGTCCACGAAGCGGCAACGTCACGTCAACCGCTCGTCATGCGTTCGTTTGTAGGTTGCATGCATTCGTCAAATGACGCGTCTGTGGATAGTAAGGCTAAGTTTAAAAGCGTAGTCTACATCATTGTTGACAACCCGGTGCGGTGGTCTAATAACTTTTTTTTTTAGGAAAATGCATTACTGCATTCCCCGCCGCTTTGGGAGTGGCGGGGGTATATCGGGCTCCCCTAACCACTTGGGGTATACCGACTAAAAACTTGACTGACTGCCACGTCATCCGCCTAGATGGGCGGGGCTGCGGGAACAATGATACCGCTGCCCCGTGGTCTAATAATCTATTGAGAGATTTAAAACGTTGGAGGCCTTTAAATAAATAAAAATCATTTATTATCAGACATAGTCCATAGATTGTGATATTCCAGTTATTAATATCCGTTGCGTAGTTTTAAAGACCTAAGCATACTTAGATACAGACAGACAGAGAAGAGAGCTGACTTCATTTTATAACTATGTTGGAATATTAAGAAATTATAAATTATTTTTTTACAATTTTGAAAAGAGGTGATCCAAACAAACCCTGGCTCCGGCGCAAAAATTTTGTATTCCAGATTTTAGAGGATATTTATATATAGGTACTATTCTTAACTATTACTATCTCTCTATCGGGTGGCTAACTCTTTTTTTTGCTCATAAAGGTTTGTAGGCGTTCATATTAAAATCTTCGAGTCTGCTATGAAAGTGTCCATCCGAAACAACGAAACACGAGGCCTGTCTAAAAAGACATTACTAGTTAGACTAAGGTTCAAAACGTCAGTCCGTTTCGGAATTCCCTTTCATGATTGGCCTGCTTATTGTGGGTTCTTCTACTAAGGGAATTGTATCACCCCATTGTCCTGAAGTGGGAGACAAAATGACTGCTTAAAAAAATGGTTGATAATGATTGTAAATCTGGTTTTGTTTGTTGCAGGACATTGACTATGAGGGATTCCGTTGGTTCCTTGACACATTCCTGGAGGTGTCCACTCCTGATGAACTCTCCAGGTGAGTGGGACGTTTATGGATTTTCACGTTTCCGCCTGCAGGTTCTAGCGGAAGACATATGGAAATAAAATGTTGTCAGAAAGGGGCTAAATGAATTCGTTCAAAAATAAATATAAAGCTATAGTTACGGTCCGACAAAGAAAAGAATTTGAAGCAACTTTCAAAATCACATCAAAATAACCATCCATTTTTTACATATATTATTAGTACCTACCTACCACAGTTAAATATGTAAATATATACACATATACACACATACATATACACACATACATATACACATACACATTCACACATATATACAAATAAAGCCGTTACAACAGAGTATGAGTTAATATTATTGTTATTATTTTTTTTTTTCTGTTTAATATTGTTTACTTGCTGAGTTCGCTTGATCGTGGAGCTGTTGTTTTATATTGTTTTAATCTTGTATTTCGCCAACTACCGCGCAACCGCTTCATTCGCTCGACTACCGTCTAATTTCGAGCAGGGGGTTTGCTGAAAATCAGCCCTGTTTAGACATGGCCCTGTCTACGCAGTACGTGCTGAGCACACTCCTTTTGCCATAGCGCACGGGGACTTTTCTTAGTATGTAACTTAGAATTTGTTACTTTCTTTTTTTTTTTCCTGTCCTTAAATTTTCTATTTTTGTACGCATCTTGATTGTCTTAACCTTATAATGGCAATAAATGAGTTTTTATTTATTATTTTATTATTAACTTCAGGGCCAGAGAGATTTCTAAACCAATTTTTTTATCCCACAAAGGTGGCAAACAAGCATTCTGCCCGCCTGATGGTAAGCATCACCGTAGGCTGTAGACGCTTGCATTACCGCATCACTCACGAGTTGTCAACCCTTCCAAACCGCGCTAAAGTGGAGCTTACTCACCGTATGAACACAACATGGCCGAGACCAATGCTATTTGGCTACGATCTTCTGTGGAAGTCCTTCCCCAGAGGGGCTGCTCCGATTTGAGCGGATTATCCGCTGTGCCCTACGTCTCTTACTGTGCCCTACCTCTTAATCTGGCATTATTCTGGATTTGGCCACCTTTCTGTGCGGCCGTGAGCCAGAAAAAATACCTACCTATAGTTTTAGTAAGATATTTTTTTTGTGTTAATATTTTTTTTTCTTTCATAATTCTTTCTCTATTTCATTTATTCTTTATGCCATTTGTTTTTTTGTATGTACGATTATTTGTTTGTGAACACTGGTGCTAATTCTGTTGTACA
Organism: Endotricha flammealis; assembly: GCA_905163395.2. NCBI lineage: Eukaryota > Metazoa > Arthropoda > Insecta > Lepidoptera > Pyralidae > Endotricha > Endotricha flammealis. The sequence continues at coordinate 5,355,322 of LR990883.1, forward strand.
TTTAACTAGACTAAAATAATTTTGACAGGACCAAAGGTGTTGTTGTCCTTCCTTGGTTTACAATTAGTGACAAGGATAGCAACACTTCTAGTCCTGTTAAAATTAGTTTAATCTAGTTAAATGTACAACAGAATTAGCACCACTGTAAATCTGAGTTGGTTGGGTTGTGTAAGGGATTTGTCGTTGCGTTCGTGTGCATGTGCTCAACCAAATAAAATATGATTTTCTTTCTTTCTTCCAGGCATCTGTTCCTCTCGTTCGTCCGTCGCGATCGGAGGCCGGCGCTCCGTGAAATGGCGGCGGCGAGTTCGGCCGCCGCTTGCGCAGCCGTCACAGCACACGCTGACCATCCGGCAAGACAAATTCATAATTTAGAAAAGAAAATGTGCCAGGGCTTATTTGTAACTAGATTGTTCCTCCTCTTATTTTTACTTCCCACTGTGCGTACAGCATGTCAATGAAACAGGTGATCAGGTCCGTAAATATGGTTCCAGCTTTCTAAACATTGCTTGAAGGTATTTACGCTTTTTATTTATCAACAGTATTCGTATTGTAGTTCGTTTGCGTATATCTCGCTTTCCCGTGGGAATTTTGAAAAGTCCTATCTTAGTACACCCCTAGACGTCGTAAGGAAAAGAAAAAAAAAAAGAAAAAAGGAAAGGCTGTGCGTTGATTTACAGGGTGGTTCGAAAGTCATGGATCAAACAGAAGGAGGGAATAGGAGACAGTATTTCTGATCGATTTGATTCTTTTCATTGGGGTCCGGAAATTGATGGTTTCAAAATTACAAAACTTTTAAGTGCCGTAAAAAAAAATTATAATAATTATTCTACAGTTTTTTTTTCTTTTGATCATGTTTCTGATGAATGTACCTTCCCAATAATATCTTTTTTAAATAAAATAGTTAGTGTGTGTGACTTGTAATGAACGATTATGTAAGCAATTGGGTTTTTACCCATATAATTTGGTTTGGTTGATAACCATGTATAGTTAAGTCAGTCAGGACTTTGAATTTGATATATTTATGTAATTATAAAGTTTCATAACGATGCTTACATTAACCGCTAACACCACCTAAACCAGACAGCGAATTTTGTTTTCATTTCAAGTTGATTTATGAAAAAATATATTTCTAATTTTATTTTCTATTTCTAGGCCAAGTTAAGTTTAGCATCCAAGATTCACGGCTTGGCTGAAAGGTTACAGCAACTTGGCAGGAGTTCAGGGGATTCGGTAGACGGCAGTGATAAAGGTTCCAGAAGTAGAACAGGTGAGTTGGACGCATCATTGTTTTGAACCTTGTTGCTCTCGAGGGAAATCACGGTAGTTACCAGCTCTCGCACATTATGGCTCTATTGCAGAGAAATAGATTTGACCCAAAAACTGTTGTTGTTAAAACCAGAGAGTAGGTAGGACACTCTCTCTCGTCAAAGATTATCACAGTAATAAATTATTGTAATTAATCTACTCTATAAACTACTACCATTTCCAAAAAGAAAATGTTTTGTTTATATCGCAAAGTTGGCAAACAAGCAAACGACCGGCCTGATGGTAAGCATCACCGTAGCCTATAGACGTTTGCAATACCAGGGGTATCACTCACGCGTTGCCAACCCTCCCAACCCCCCAAAGTGGAGCTCTGGAGACCTTACTCACCGTAGGAACACAACATGGCCGAGACCAAAGCTATTTGACTACGATCTTCTGTAAGGTGGAGGTCCTTCCCCAGACGGGCTGCTCCGATTTGAGAGGATTATCCGCTGTGCCCTACCACTCTTAAAATGTTTATTATTATTATTCAAATCCTAAAATACTTCCTACTCCGTCTAATGTATTCCAGATTAAATTCGCGGTAAGTATTTCCCCGGGACGTCAATAAGCTTCATTGTCTTATTGTCAATCTGAGGTCGCCGATGTTGATCCTGGTTATACAGGAGACACAGCGGAGGGAATGTGTGCCGGGCTTGTCCCGACTCTCTTCACATACTTTTTGACGAAACCCATGTAGACACCAGAGAAGACTTCGTCAAAGAAGTTTCGTCAAAGAAGTTTATTTAACCATGGTTCAGGAGAGGAAATGTAGTATGAAATTATCAAGAGCATTAAAGAAATCATACTTTTTGATGATCACCTTTAATTTCCTTTTAGGAAGCGTTCATCCAATGTTCACAGTCACGACCCATCCATCATATTCGTCCCATGAACTGTGCCTGGAACGCCGCAACGAGACAAGCCCGAGCCACAGTCAAATGTCAAGAAACTCCAGTCGGAAGAGCAGTAACTCATTAAGGGTTAATCAGTCTACTAAAATTGAAGGTTAGTTACTATCAATTTACATGAATATTATAAATGTCAGGTTAAATTTATGTATGTATGCGTCGTGACCATATCGTAGATTTGCTAACTTCATAAAATGATCGATAATTTCATGAGATTGCATTTCATGGTTGCATTTCATGATGTGGTCAACACTTGTACTTACCGTCATGTCAGCGACAGAGAAACATTATATTTCATGGAAATAACTACAGAGCATAAATCTTTAATTTGATAACAATTATAACACTACAAAGTGCGGATTTTGTTTTCTAAATGTTATTTCATCTAAATGGTGGATGACGGTAGCCATTTTGTCGGATACACTCTCTGGCCTTAGTTTTCCGTGTTTGTGCAGAACCGTAAGCTAACGAAAGCTAACCGAAAGCAGGAAGGTTCTGCAATGACAACATACCCGAAAGCACAGCTAGGGCGGCAGCAAAGTGGCCAGACGAGTTAAAAAAAGACGCAGAAAGCCGCTGAATGCAGGTGGCTTCCAACCAGTCATACTGGAAATGTTTGGGGGAGACGTACGTTCAGCAGTGTTCTGTTTGTGGCAGTTCAAAATGAAAAAATCTAAATTAAACATTCTTTATTGTGTGGACTCTAAATGGTACTTAGAAGTGTGTTTTACAATGTAATATTTTTTAATTGACCAGCATTTCGAAATGACCATTGACGAGAAGACATGCCGATAGAAACTCTTTCTCTCTCTCTCTCTGTCTTTTTCAATTGCTAAGATAATGATGATGTTAAAACCTATTGTATTTTATTCCAGATTTCAAGCATCTGATGACAAGGCGGCCATCCACATTAGAAGTCCACACAGCTCGAGTTTCTCTAAAGGATATTGTCTGTTATTTGTCACTATTAGAAGCTGGGAGACCAGAAGATAAATTGGAATGTAAGTTTAAAGCAGTTTGCAAACCAAGAACAAAGCTAAGTCATTCAATTCAAAATATTTTTATTCAAATAGGCCTAATATAAGCTCTTTCGAATCGTCACAATTTTTTCCTACCACCAGTTCAGACGGCAGATTTGTGCTAAGAAGAAACTGGCAAGAAACTTAGCACTTGCTCATTTAAAATGGTATTAATAAGATACAAATTACAATGACAGAAAATATAAAATTAACACAAAATATCTGTAATTTCTGATGACGAAAAAAAAAATAATGCAAATAATTAAAGATTAATAACACTATAAATGAAGAGAAAAAAAGCGTATTAATATACTGGTATAAGTACACATTGTTGACTTAGTTCAGCTTAGTCTGCATAGCTGATATGATTTTTCAAACTTGGGTGCAGACCACAACCGAACGAGTAATGTATGTTCAACTAACTCGAGACTAACTTAGCCTAGCTCTTGGTCTGCAACCCGCTTTATTATAATGTATGTGCTTTTCGGTCACGCACAGCGCAGGGTTCCATATTTGTTATGCTTTGTTTACTTGTAGATGAACTGAACCATAGATTTATTATTACTTACTAGCGTAAGAAGATAGGCAATGCAAAAGAGATAGATCATAGCATACGCGTTAGTTACAGCGAGATAGATAGACGAGACCATTTTCCCTATACACGCTATGGGCTTGTATCGCCCTAACGTCAGTCATGTTAAAACAAATCCCACTTATTTTTACCAAAAAATTATGTGTAGTTTTGGTGTTAATTCGACGTGATTAAATATGGCTACCTGTGCAGTGCCTGTATGTAACTCAAACTAAAAGGAAAATCCACAAAATTATATATCTTGCTTGCACACATGTACATTCCATGCACACTAGTGTATTTTGTTTTTGGTCTCGCCTTATTAAGATCAATCAAAGCCGATCTATAGGTACGCTAGCATATACTAAATCTATGAACTGAACCTAATGTCATACATTACCAATTATTTTAAACGCGAATGTTTGTGAGGGAGATATTTCTTGCTCTATCACCTTGGAACTATCACACAAAAACGGTTTGATGGATTTGAAATTTGGAACAAGGGTAGTTCGTAGCCTGGATTAACACATAGGATAGTTTTCATCCCGAATATCAATCCAGGAACGGGTAAGCCGGTTTAGTTCTATGATATTTGAAGAAAATATTCAACAAGGGTAGTTGGTCCAATCCAGATTGGATTAACACATAGGCACAGAATAGATAATAGTACTACGTAACATAGGATAGTTTTCATCCCGAATATCAATCCGGGAATGGGTAAACGGGTCTAGTTCTATGATATTCGAAGAACGTTTTGCTCAGGTCTCACCCATTTTTAAGCGGAGTCAAAGTTGCTGAAGGCGAAGGTTACTTGCATAGAAACGTTTTGATTTTGAAGGTAGAAGCGTTTTAAGCTATAAGATTTATTATCAGATTATCGTAGTCAAAAACCTTTTCCAGAGGTCTAGTAATTTCTATACCCATTGTCATTCAAATTCGTATGTTTTATGGTTAAAATAAAATCTTTAGAGCCTTATGTAATGGCTCGTAAAGGGACTGGCTCCGAGGCAATCACAAAGTTGTGTTTGAAAAACTATTTTTTTTTACAAGATTTTATCGTAGTTTGTATGCATATAACATAATAATTATATTATAATATCATACTTCATACTAATATTATAAATGAGAAAGTGAGTTTGTTTATTTGTTATTCCTTCACGGCTTGACTAATCAGCCGATCATTATGAAAATTTGAATATATTGCCAGGGGTACAGAGCCCAACATAGGCTACTTTTTATCCCGTAAAAGTATGTCAATCCAATGGGAAAATATTTTTTCTACTATAGAGGGCGCTATATGGGATGGGCTATCGGCCAACAGATGGCGCCACAAGTCGCGCTCTAGGTTGTTTTGTTGTCAAACGAGATCTATGTCATAAAATTAACCGCGAGCGAAGCCGCAGGGAAGAGCTAGTTGCAAATAAAGCAAACTCTATCTTGTTATACATTATTGTAAATGATATCATTTCTTATATATCTTCCAGTCATGTTTCGCTTATATGACACCGACGGTAACGGAGTTTTGGACACCAATGAGATGGACTGCATCGTCAACCAGATGATGACAGTGGCCGAATACCTCGGCTGGGAGACATCGGAACTCAGGCCTGTAAGTAACCTTTGATTGTATACTAGGTCTAAAAGGAAAGCTCTCGCGTAGAGTTTTCTATCTCATGTAAAACGGTGGACAAATGATTAGTGACTGAATTACTATTGCAAATTATTAATAATAATATGGTTACTCATGTATAAAGGTATATTAACTAAGTAAGGCGGAAACGGGACGGGTAACAAATACGAAAAGAAACAGACACAACTGTACGTATCCCTATCGCCTTTTTCTGTCTGTTCTTTGCATCGAAAATATAATATTACTACGTATAGAACGGACACCGCGAACAAAATTTTTGTCCCCATACGTTGAGGCCAATAGACATCAACTCGTTTAGTCATTTGTCTACGCTCATCGCGATCGGTCCTCGGACTTATGACTAAAAAAAAACATTGAAAAATGCCGTCATGTTCGATAAAAACGTGTAAAAACCGTTCAACAGTAAGGAAGAAAGATAGCGGCGTGACTTATCATCGCTAAGTATACAAAAAATTAAGTAAAACCAACCAAAAAAATTTTTTTTTCATTATTTTCTAATGCATCATGAATCATGATTGCATCCGCCATTTCTATGTGAAAATCATAGATTATCAAAAATTAATCGTACAGATGGGATACGTAGGTACTAAGCGTGAGTTAATTTTATAATATAATTTAGGTATTTCTGATTTTTTTGTAGCTTTTTTTTAACCGACTTCAAAAAAGGAGGAGGTTCTATGTTTTTTTTTGGAGGTCCGCCGATTACTCCTTCAATTTTGGACCGATTTTAATCATTCTTTTTTTAAAATAATATGTAATTTAAATATTGATTTTTTAAACTAAGTATATTTCCAAAATATTTTCAAATACTAGGTAAAATACGTAAATGTGGATAAAGTTACTAAGTAAAAAAAATAAGTTTCTAGAAAACAAAAAGATGGAAAACGAAACAGCATTTTAAATTTCGACCAACCATTTTCGAACAAATGAAATTCGGGCAAACAAGTTTCGGAGTAAAGATACGTTACCATTCAACACAACTCCTCTTGTCTGGCAGGCGACCGTCTCCTGGTTATTGCATATATTACAAAATACTTCAATATATAAATAGCTTCACTATAAAGTTGTTTTGATTTAATCTCAGTTTATTTTTGACTAATATTAAGTTAAGAACAAAAATGTAATCTAGCTTCCTACCTATAAAGCTAATATTATACCTATTTTCTATTAAATTTATTCTACTAAGTAAAATAAAATATTGTAATAAAATAAAATAACCAGTTAGATGTCCAATAGGCAGAATATAAACAAAGTGTCGCCCCTGCGTAGTAATGTCATATTCTATGACTCGGTTGGGGGCGGGGCCAGGGAGGGGCACGCCCCTCACGGCCGAACGCGGCGCCAAAATTTGAAGGCGCTGTCATTTCTATACGTAGTAATATTATTTCGATGGTTCTTTGTTACACGTGTAGATTAAACTTTTTTTTTCCAACTTTAATTATCTTTTTGATTGCTGTATTCATTTGTGTTCGTAATCCTCGTCGCAACTGTTGTATATTTATTAAATTAAATACTAATTTGTTTTGTTAAATTAAATACTAATTAGTTTGCTTACGAATTACTTTATTCGTTACTTTTACATTAAGAAGCCAATTTAATGGAGGGAAAAAGCAAAGACAATATAGACAACTGACAGGTGGAAGATTGTGTGTTGCCAGAACCACTCTCGTATTCCCACAACAATTAAATATAAAATCACATTAAATTTTTGTTGAAGTCGCAGACCATTAAAACATCTTTTTTATCTGTTTAACCTATTTAAAAAATTATAACTGCTTATAATTGATAATATGGCGCTGGTAGATAAATAAATTAAATAAATAAATATGGACAAATCACACAGATTGAACTAGCCCCAAAGTAAGTTCGAAACTTCGGTTATGGGATACTAACTCAACGATACTATATTTTATAACAAATAAAATATATAGATAAACATCCAAGACCCGAGGCCAATCAGAAAAGTTCGTTTTTCATCATGACCCAACCGGGACTCGAACCCGGGGCCTCCTGGGTGGCGGGCACGCATGGTAACCATTACGCCACGGGGATCGTCAAAGCTGGTTTTAATCTGCTGGATCAAATTGCCCCAATTTTTGGGCCAATTTGATCTATTGTCCTGTTCTTGGTGATATCTAACGAAAAGGACAGGTATACAAATTTGCCAATCAGATTGGGCCGTGTGGAAAGGGTGTTAGAAAGGTTCTTATAATCCATGCTAATATTCACGTGAGGATAATATATGTAGGTATATTATCTTGGAGTGGTACAGCAATTATTATGAAATGGGCTAGCTCGACCGGCGAAATATTACCCTCTCACAGAATATCGACGTGAAGCAGCAATGCGTTTCGTTCGGTGAGTGAGAGATCCGGTAGCCCAACTCCTTCCCTATCCCCTCTTTCCCCCTCTTTCTTTCCCTTCCCTTCCTCCTTCCTTTCCTTCAACCTCCTTGGTGGACAACGCATTGGTAGCGCCCCTGGTGTTACTGATGTCCATAGGCGGCGGTGACCGCTTTCCATCAGGTGGCCCGCTTGCTTGTTTGTCTACTGTATGACATTAAAAAAAAATGTTTTTTTTTTCAGATTTTACAAGACATGATGGTTGAAATAGATTATGATGCTGACGGTACAGTGTCGCTTGATGAGTGGAATAGGGGAGGGTAAGTAACAACCTTAACAAATAGCAAATACTATAGTCATAGTCTAGATATATACTCTTGACGTTTATCATACAATGACTTGGCAACCTCCGAAATAGCGACATCGGCACGAGGTGAACATTTTGCATACAAAACGCACAAAAGTTTTGAAATCGTTCACCTCATGCCGCCCTCATGCCGTAGGGGCGCTAGTGTCGCGTCTTGCCCGAATTCTTCCGAAGCTGTGCGTATTAACTCGGTAGAGTTTCTATAGTATTTTCAAATAGATAGAATTTGCGAGTATCCCACTTTCCCATGGGAATTTGCGGAAAGTCCTTGTAAGCAAAGTCTGTTGAGTAGGTAGTTCAAGAGATCTGAGCCAAAAGACAGACTTAATTTTCATACTATTTAAAGATATTTTTTAAAAGAGCACTCGGCCGAATATCGAGAGGTCGTGGGTTCGAATCCCACCTGAGGCGGGGAAGTGAATTTTTTCTTCCAAAAATATTTTCAAAAAATTATTAAAATTACAATTTAATCAAAAAATCTTCTGTACATTCAAAGTCAAGTACTTTTATTAAAATAGTTCAAATAATAGCTCTTTTGAATCGTCACAATTTTTTCCTACCACCAGCCCCATTAATCTTGAAGATAATTCCGATCGATCGCCATTGGATTGTTAATTTTAGGTACTCTTTAGAGCTAAACAGCGCTAACTAAATACTAAACTAAATGAAATCGGATTGTATGCTAACCAAATAGTTAGTAAAGTATAAAATTTCAAGGGTACGAATTAGGATTTGCTGTTAATTTTCCATTTGAAATTATACAGAATTGATATTAAAATCGCGATTGCTATGCAGAGTAACAATCAGGCGGCAGATTTGTGCTAAGAAGAAATGGCAAGAAACTTAACACTTGAAAATTTTTATAATGATCTGCTGCTTAGTCAATCCATTTTCTCATTAATAATATTAGTATGATTTACATATGAGTTGTAAATTCAGTTGAACGTTAAATAAGTGACCGAAAATACGCGACTCACAACTCACAAAATTACGCTCGTTTGGCCTCACCCTTAGTATTTCGCACCCAGAAATCCACTAAAATTATGATTTATTAAGTACTAGCTTTTCCCCGCGGCTTCGCTCGCGTTAAATTTTATGATGACAACAAAACACATAGCGCGACTTGTAACGCCATCTGTTGGCAGGCAATTGCGAATTACAGCGCCATCTATAGTAGTAAAAACATTTTTTCATTGGAATGACATACTTTCACAGCATAAAAAGTAGCCTATGTTGGGCTCTGTACCCCTGACAATATGTGTACCAATTTTCATAAAGATGCCGATCTTCTCCTTCACGGCTTGACTAAGCAGCCGTGCTTAGTCAAGCCGTGAAGGAATTTTAGTTAGGATTAGGATTGCCAGCAGCAAATAATACATGTGAACAAAGTGTTTTCAGTTAATAGACACTAAGATAAGTCAATGGACAATATTCTTAGACTACACGTTTTATAAATGGGAAAAGTTAAATTACTAATTAGCCAATCGCTAGATCGTTTTATTCTTAAGTAGGAATTACATTCTTCTTTCTTTTCTTTTTTCAGTATGACTACAATACCTCTACTAGTACTCCTAGGTTTGGATACTAATGTCAAGGAGGACGGGGAGCACGCATGGAGGCTCAAACACTTCAGCAGGCCTGCTTACTGCAACCTATGCTTGAATATGCTCGTCGGGCTTGGGAAGAAGGGACTTTGTTGTATATGTAAGTAATTTTTTTTAATGTAAGAGGTGGGCAAACGACCGAGTCACCTGGATGTATTGCGTAAAATAATAATAACCTAAACATTAAAAAACTACTTTTATTAATAAGTTGTAAGTAAATACCATTTTCAAAACCGCATCACGCCTCGTTCTCTTTTGTTTTGTTACATACTTAATGGTGCTAATATTAAGTTTTACTGATCTGTGGGGCTATTTTTATTTTCAGTCTGCAAGTTCACAGTGCACGAACGTTGTGTGCAGAGGGCGCCTGCGTCGTGTATCGCCACATATTCGAAATCAAGGCGGGCATCCGCCACCCTAGCCCACCATTGGGTTGAAGGTAATTAAATATTGACACTATTTAGGCCTTTTGTTTATTGCAAATTTTGCAAACCGCATGTCATGCACGCTTTCGTCAATTTTGACGTGACGATTGCAAGGCGAATCCTTGCATTTTGCAACAAGCAAAATTTTTAAGAGAGGTAGGGCACAGCGGATAGTCCCCTCAAATCGGAGCAGCCCGTCTGGGCAAGGACCTCCACCTTACAGAAGATCGTAGCCAATCATAAATCATGTATCCTAAATATTGACCCAGGCTGAAGAAGTAACAAACAAACATAACTTTCGCTTTTTTAATATTAGTAGATGACTTTCGAGTCATGAAAAATGGTAGTGTAATAATATATTTTTTTAGGTAATTGTCACGGGAAATGCGCACGGTGTCGGAAAAAGATAAAGGGGTACAACGGCATAACAGGGTTGCACTGCCGATGGTGTCACGTCACTGTGAGTATTTCTTGCACATATCATATTTATTCTTGCAACTGTCGCTCGAGAGATGCAGATAATTCTTTTTTAGCATGTCGTTTACGTCGAAGTATTTAAATTTTCAACATAGTATTAAATTTTCATTTCTACAACCGGTGATGGATCAGATTGTCCTAAACGTTGGTGGTGGACCCTGAAATTATTAATGAGGAGATATAGGTGAATGCAACAGTCGCTTTAGCTTAGCTCGACATTTTACCAACTGTAAGTTGAAATTAATTTGAAATGTGATGCTGGCGGAGGATGGAAAGAATAAAATGGACTGAAAAGATTACTAACGAAGACGTGCTGCAGAGAGTAGGGGAAAAGAGAACTCTGATGATAGAAATAGAAACTTAGAAGAGGTAAACTAGTGGGACATCTTATAAGACACGACGAGTTTATAATAGACATCTTGGAGGGAAAGATAGAGGGTAGAAGAGGAAGGGGAGGCCGAGAAGAGCTTGCATGGATCAAGTGAAGGAAAGGGCAGGCGTCGTGTCTCATAGAGAGGTGAAGGAGCTGGCACAGGAGAGAGGGAAGTGGAGACTGCTTCACCGACAAGAGCGGTCTTAAATTTAAAGAAGAAGTTAAAATACTAGTCACGTGAGAATAAGAACGCTAGTCCCTCTTAACTCCATTCTCTTAGTCACCTTCTACAACATTCGTAAAGGTGCTGATAGATTGAGCATTCACTTGTAATGAGCATTCTTGCGAATGTTAAATCACAGAAATTACGAGAACATTTTAGCGAGCATTCCATCGAGCGTTCTGGCGAGCATTCTAAATTCAGATTATTTTGCCACCATCTTCTGTTCGCTAGAATGCTCATGATGTTCGTAGCAATATTTGGCTCTATACTCGGCTCGGCTCGTGGCTCGGCTCGTTGTTCAGTTTGACAAATATAAAAACGGCGAATGCTCGATGTTACAAGTGAATGCTCAAGTCTATCAGCACCTTAAAATACAAATTGATTAAAGGTGGCAGAAAATAAGTAATCAGCCTCTTCCTGTCACTGCGGCACACATTCCCACGACTACCTTGTCAACATTGACTATTTATTTGACGACCTCCGTGGCGTAATGGTTACCACGCCAGACCGCCACCCAGGAGGTCCCGGGTTCGATCCCCGGTCGGGTCATGATGAAAAACTAACTTTTTCTGATTGGCCTCGGGTCTTGGATGTTTATCTATATATGTATTTGTTATAAAATATAATATCGTTGAGTTAGTATCCCATAACACAAGTTTCGAACTTACTTTGGGGCTAGCTCAATCTGTATGAATTGTCCCTATATATTTCCTATATATTATTTCTGTACAAATAAATGATTTATCTGTCTATCAAATGTTATTATTCCTTTTCTGACATTCCAGCTCCACAATCGCTGCGTGGGCAGTGCAGGTGGTGCTTGCACTCTAGGCCGACACGCCAAGCACATATTACCGCCGACTGCCATCCGACCACTAGTGTTAGACCGACAACGGTCACTGCCACATCGGCCACAGCACGAACAAGTATGTACCCTGAAAACCCAAATAATATCTCGAGAACCACTAGACTTCGCCCATACATTGGGGTGGTTCATTTTGTTGCTTTTGAGTCCCCCCAATGCGCATGTTCCGGATATACGTCGAATTACAATCCTGTATAATGATCTTTTTGGTAGATAAAAAAGCCTTATTTGAGCAAAAATTATTGAAAGAAAAAAAATATGGTCTTCTTTGGAAGACAAACTGTTTTTAGAGTAACTTCACTCCTTTTCGACGTCCATAGACATATTGTTAGTTTTTAATCACACTGAAATCCGACTGTCACTTCCTCGTGAACCGCAGCACGATTTTTTATGTTCAGCTTTTGAGATTAGTCTTCTATTGAAGTCAAGGCACTCAGTATGGTGTCATTTTCTAAAACAATTTTGTCTTTTAAAGAAGACTATAATCTCAAAAGCTGTCTGTTTCATTCCAGTCGTTCATATTGTATTTATCATATTTATTTTTCAGCAAACACTGCCAACATCAATATCTCTTCCTATCTCCATCTCGGCCCCTCCAGAAGAGAAGAAAGAGGATAGAAGAGAGCATAGGGCGCCCCCAATTTCATTCCAAATAACCCCTCCAGAGGGGAGCTGCCCGTTACTCGTGTTCATTAACCCCAAATCTGGGGGGCGTCAGGGATCGAGGGTTCTGAGGAAACTCCAGTATATCTTGAACCCCAGGCAGGTGCATGATATTGCTAAAGGAGGACCTATGCAAGGTGAGCCAACTTTAATCAGCCGCGTGCTTCACATCGCCAAAACGTGTTTTAGTGACAGGACCAAAGGTGTTGTTGTCCTTCCTTGGTTTACAATTAGTGACAAGGATAGGAACACTTTTAGTCCTGTCAAAATTAGTTTAGTCTAGTTAAATGTACAACAGAATTAGTACCATTGTATGTATGTGAGTCTGTAAGATCTGATTATATGGGCCAATAATTTGTAAAATTTTGTTTTCTGAAATAAATGGATATTACGTATAATTATAATAATATACTTAATTTATAGGCAACTAAATTGAGGAGCTAGATGGCGTCGCTCTAATATAAGCACGCAAGTTAAGCGACGGCGACCCTAGCCAGCGTTTGGATGGGTTTCGTTATCTCGAGCTTCTTCGTGCTTCGCAGGGCACGTTAAGCCGTCGGTCCCGGCTGTTGTCGATAGATGACAGTCGTTAAGCCAAGTTGGTGGCCTTAGGGCGGTTTGAAAACACCGACCTCTGCCAATCCGCATTGGAGCAGCGTGGCAGAGTACGCTCTAATCACCTTCGATTGAAGGGATACCTGAGACCAGCTGTGGGATGATTATGGGTTGATATGATGATGATAGGCAACTAGCCGTTGCCCGCGACTTCGCTTGCGTGGGCTCTTTGGTGTTTATAGCTTATGACTATGACACTCACAAATAACGTGGTTTTTCTATTGGTGTAAGAATTAAGTTTTTCTATTGGTGTAAGTATTATATTTTACCTCTTGTTTATGATTTTTATTTATAGTTGTTAGGCAACTAGCCATTCATTTTTTGAAAGAAAAATTTCACCTCCTCCCCCCAGGTGGGATTCGAACCCACGACCCCTCGATATCCGGCCGAGTGCTCTAACCACTGAGCTACCGGGAAGGTTAGTAATGGTGGTGAAATTTCTCATTTCTTTTAACTGCGTAAGTCGCAGAGCACGCCATCTACCTGAAGGTTTTACAACCAAGCAGGTTTAGTAGCCCATCGTTACAGATTGAGATTCTACTATTTTTAGATAACGGTCACTATACAATTACCTCTTGTTGTTTTGTTGACTATCCGCAAAAGCGGTTCTTGTATGTTGATTAATGGCTAACTGCCCGAGCAGTCCCTCTATGTCGGCGTCGGCACACACATTATTTCTGCTACAGAATGGCGCTGTCCCATGCGCACGCTGCACGAACACGTGGGCCACGTGGCACATTACAGCTGCGTGGATGACTACGTGGGTCTACGTTTCCACTGCAGTACAAGCTGATACACAAATATAAAACCACGACTACGTACAGCTGTAGCGTGGCCCACCACGGCGCACGGAGAGGCTACGCATTGATTGTTATAGTTTTTGGTTGGTGTTCGTGCACAGCGTGCGCAGCGATGTACACGCTTTGTGGAACAAGCTGTGTACCGCATTCACTGCGTGCATGGCGTTGACAGCGTTGAGCTATGTTGAGCAAGCCACGCGTGTATCAATGACGTCACTTGATGGTTAACGTGTCCGTGGGTTGCAGTGGACACAATCACGTACATCCTCTTGCAAAGCAAAGCTTAACACACGTGCGTAGCCTCTTCGTGCGCAGCAGTGGGACAGCGCCTTTATTTCAGTGAAACTTATTTTGAGTGCTGTAAACCTGTTTTTACATCTGTCATAGGTAAAATTACTGTGAACGTACTGTATATCTCATTTCACTGTTTTATTGAGTTTTCCTTGATTGACAAAGTTTAATTAATTCTTTCAGGGTTGCAAATGTTCAAAGACGTGAGGAATTATCGGGTGATCTGCTGCGGAGGTGATGGCACAGTTGGATGGGTACTGGAAACTATGGGTAAACATTTTTTCTTTAAGCAGTCCATAAAATGCTCTACTACTGCAGAGGGCAGCTGCACGTAGTTTTTTTATGGCATACGGAAGACAAACAAACAAGCGGCCGAATATGAACATCAGTAACTCCAGGAAGGCTATATTAAAGAGAAAAAGAATAGGAGAACATATATTTTTTTTATACAACACAGGTGGCAAACAAGCCTACGGTCGACCTGATGGTAAGCCGTCACCGTAGCCTATTACGTTTGCAATCCGGGGTATCACTCACGCGTTGCCAACCCTCCCAACCCCCCCAAGTGGAGCTCTGGAGACCTTACACACCGTAGGAACACGACATGGCCGAGACCAATGCTATTTGGCTACGATCTTCTGTAAGGTGGAGGTCCTTCCCCAAACGGGCTGCTCCGATAAAATAAATAAATAAAATATTCTTTGACGAATCACACAACGCCATCTAGTCCAAAACTAAGTAACTAAGCTTGTCCTATGGGTACTAGATTGCTGATGAATATACTTAAATACTTTTTTATTGGAAATAAATACTTAACATAGAAAACACCCAGACCAAGGCAAACAGACATGTTTATGCAAACAAATGTTTGCCTTGCACAGGATTCGAACCCGCGGCCCTTGGGATAAAGTGACCATTGTTAGCCACTCGACCACCGGGGCATGTCAATCTACGATAGTTTACGATATTCTAAACATTGCGAGCTTTCCACTCTACTGGGCAATCGTGGGCCCAGTGTAATAGTAATCTACGCCGACTCACTACAATCAGGATACAATTAGGATATTTTTTTTATACCACAAAGTTCGCAAACAAGCATACGGCCTGATGGTAAGTATCACCGTATTCAATAGACGCTTGCAATACCGGCGGTATCACTCTCCTTTCAACACCCCCAAATGGAGCTCTGGAGACCTCACTGACCGTAGGAACACATGGCGGAGACCAATGCTATTAAATTACCTATTTTACAAATCTTTATGTTCCAGATAAAGTCCCGATGGATAACCAGCCTGCAGTTGGTGTAGTACCATTAGGTACAGGCAACGACCTGGCTCGGTGTCTGCGGTGGGGAGGCGGGTTAGTACAGTCAAATACTATAGAAACGAGTAATACGCACAGCTCTTGACGTTTCTCATACAATGACTTGGCAACCTCCGAAATAGCGCCCCTAACGGCACGAGGTGAACATTTCCATACAAAACGCACAAAAGTTTTGAAATCGTTCACCTCATGCCGCCCTCATGCCGTAGGTAGTGTCGCCGTCTTGCCCGAATTCTTCCGAAGCTGTGCGTATTAACTCGGTAGAGTTTCTATAGTATTTGGTACAATTCATTATTAGTGTAGATTTTATTTTTTTTACTTTTTAAATCCCGGGAATTGGAAACTTTATAACCCTAAGGCAAATTGCAGTAAATGATGACTATTACAGATATGAAGGCGAATCAATTCACAAACTTTTGGACAAGATAGCTCGTGCTAGCACTGTTTTGATGGACCGATGGCAGATTCATGTGGAAGATTCGGCTGGAGAGGTAACGTAACCATATCTATCCTAAACCATTCTCATAAACCCTGTTCCTTTTAATGTAGGAAACAATCTAAGCATGTCTTTTTAACGAAAATAGGCAAATAAAATTATCATTCGCACTCAAATAACAATAATATAGTTAGAAATGGCATTTAACACAACACTCTTATTATTCTGGCGATTTATCGATTTTACACATGGATAATTGAATAAAAAGACACGCTAAGATTGTTTACTACATTGGTCAAGTTAAAAGAAAGAGGGTTTACACTCTTTACATATCTATTCTAATATTATAAAGAGGAAAGACGACCTCCGTGGCGTAATGGTTACCACGCCAGACCGCCACCCAGGAGGTCCCGGGTTCGATCCCCGGTCGGGTCATGATGAAAAACTAACTTTTTCTGATTGGCCTCGGGTCTTGGATGTTTATCTATATATATTATGTATTTGTTATAAAATATAATATCGTTGAGTTAGTATCCCATAACACAAGTTTCGAACTTACTTTGGGGCTAGCTCAATCTGTATGAATTGTCCCTATATATTTATTTATTATTTTATTGTATTATAAAGATTTGTATATTTGTGTGTGTGAGTGTGTGCGTTTGTGTGTGTGAGTGTGTGCGTTTGTGTGTGTGTAAGTTTGTAACGAATAAACTCCAAAACTACTGGACCGATTTCAAAAATTCTTTCACCATTGGGAATGTACGTTAACCCCGAGTAACATAGGCTATATTATATTTTCAAAAAATTAGGGATTCTTAGTAAAACCCTTAAAAAAGTAAATAATAAATAAATATATAAGGACAATTCATACAGATTGAGCTAGCCCCAAAGTAAGTTCGAAACTTGTGTTATGGGATACTAACTCAACGATATTATATTTTATAACAAATACATATATAGATAAACATCCAAGACCCGAGGCCGATCAGAAAAAGTTCGTTTTTCATCGTGACCCGACCGGGGATCGAACCCGGGACCTCCTGGGTGGCGGTCTGGCGTGGTAACCATTACGCCACGGAGGTCGTCGAAAGTCCTCTAGTGTATAATAAAACTGTAGACCCCAGTATGTCTGTACTTTGAACATATTTGTCAAAAATGGATAGGGAACAATAAAAAAATAAAATAAAAGCGATTTTTTTGTCTGTCTGTTTGTCCGCGTACATATTCGTACTTACTGAATGGATTTGAATGTTGTTTACACAGAAAGATAGAGCTTGACTTGAAGCAAAATATACGATAATTATTTAATTTCAATCGGATATCAAATTGAAAATTCAAATTCAAAACTTTTATTCAGAGAATAGATTTTCACAAACACGTTCTCTTGTCTAAGTAAATTTATGATTTGTATAAAACTCAATAATATTTGTATATAACAAATCATTTATTACTGTATACTCTCAAGAGAACTTGTTTGTGAAAACCTGTTATCTGAATAAAAGTTTTGAATTTAAATGATAGTACATTTCGGAAACAAAAGCACAATGACCACTAATCATCCATTTTCACGCGGGCGAAGCCCACAGACCCACTGCTGACTAAAAACCCTCCGTCCATAGGTTCATAACCATGAATTGGAACTCATGGAGTCATGGAAATATCTTCCCTTCAATACTTCCTATTACGTCTATTTTCTTTCTGATTAAATTCGTTGTGACAGTTACAGTAGGGTTACTACGAACAGTAAATACGATACTTCGGCCGAAGTATCGGAAGAATTTTAACCATGAATTACAAGGTATTTCTCGGTTATAATTCAACGAACTACTAAAAAAATCATAAAGTACAAGGTATTTCATGGATAGAATTCAAGGAATCACTAAAATAACCATGAAATACCTTGTATGTCATGGTTAAAATTCTTCCGATACTTCGGCCGAAGTATCGCATTTACGTTTCGTAGTAGCCCTCCAGTTTCTCCCCAGGGACGTCAATAAGCTTTATTGCTTATTGACAATCTGGGTGTTTTCTATGTATTATAAGTATATATATATTGACAGGTCCGGTGGTCGAGTGGCTATGGTCACTTTATCCCAAAGGCCGCGGTTTCGAATCCTGCGCAAGGCAAACATTTATGTGCACGAACATGTCTGTTTGCGTTGGTCTGGGTGTTTTCTATGCATAATAAGTATTTATTTACAATAAAAAAGTATTCAAGTATATTTATCAGCAATCTAGTACCCATAGTACAAGCTTAGTGGCTTAGTTTGGGACTAGATGGCGTTGTGTGATTCGTCCAAGAATATTTATGTTTATTTATTTATTATTAGCAGGTTAAGCGTAACTTACTTTGGGACCAGGTGACACTGTGTGAGTTGTGTAGAAAATATTTTTTTTATATTTTTGTTCACAGTGCGAACAGCTCCAGATGCCTGACTCCGCACCGCACCCCACCTTCGTTCCATACAATATCATAAATAATTACTTCTCTATAGGCGTCGTAAGTGTTTAAAAATCATACTAATATTATAAATGAGAAAGTGAGTTTGTTTGTTATTCCTTCACGGATTGACTAATCAGCATTATGATTTGCACAAAATTTTGTATACATATTGTCAGGGGTACAGAGCCCAACATAGGCTAATTTTGCGTGGGCGAAGCCGCCGGTAAAAGCTAGTTCTAACTAATGCCACTAATATTATAAATGCGAAAGTTTGTATGTTACTTCTTCACGCTCAAATGGCTGGGCCAACTTTTATGATAGTTGGTATGTAGGTAGCTGATACCTTGGATTAACATATACCTACTTTGCCAGACCGCCACCCAGGAGGTCCCGGGTTCGATCCCCGGTCGGGTCATGATGAAAAACGAACTTTTTCTGATTGGCCTCGGGTATTGGATGTACCTATATCTATATGTATTTGTTATAAAATATAATATCGTTGAGTTAGTATCCCATAACACAAGTTTCGAACTTACTTTGGGGCTAGCTCAATCTGTATGAATTGTCCCTATATATTTATTTTATTTATTTACTTTTTATCTCGAAAAGTACGCGATTAACGTAGGATTTGGACAAGTGTCTGATAGACAATAGCGCGGTGTAATATATGCTGCGCATAAAATAAAACGCTGATGTGCATAAAATAAAACGCAGCTAGTAAAATTAATATATCCGTTCTCTGGTACCCATAACACAAGAAGGTTACGACTTCAAATTTCTGTTTCTCACGTAGTTGTGGAGGGAAGTCCTTTCAATACTTCCTACTCCGACTATGTTCTTTCTGATTAAATTCGTTGTGAGTTCCAAGACAGCTGTAGTTTTCTTCCCCGGGACGTCAATAAGCTTCATTGCTTATTGTCTATCTGAGGTCGCCGTTGTTGATCCTGGCTACACAGGAGACACGGTGGTGGGAATGTGTGGTGGGCTTGTCCCTTTTATAGTACGATAAGCCTAACTTGCTTTGGAACTAGGGGGCGCTGTTTTAATATTTAGTAGTTTTTTTTTTTTCGTTTTGGCAATTAGACTTCAGACGAAGATTCTATTTTGCCATCTTCAAGATACGCTTGAGTACTTAATTCAAAGCGACGTGTTCATGCTATCTCGACTCAGTATACAGTCTCTGAGTCAAGACGCCCCGAAGAAGGATGATAGAAAAATTTCTTTAGAAAAGGCGAATTTTGAATACGATAATGCACTTATTAGTTCCTGATCACAAAGTTTAATCACTATGCACTTTAACCAATGTTTGCTTCACATTACACTATCAATAATATGAAATACACAGAAATTAAATTTCTAATCACGAGCCCAAGTGGACGCTGCCGTATTTGGCGCCAAAATCCGTGTAATATTTATTTATATATTTAATTTCATTAATTTGTATTACAGGATGCGGCAATATGCGTGAAATTCCACATTGAACGGGAAAGGAACCCGGACAAGTTCAGTTCTCGCATGAAAAACAAGCTGTGGTACTTCGAGTTTGCTACGAGCGAGCAGTTCGCTGCAAGCTGCAAGAACTTGCACGAGCATATTGATATCGAGGTAACGTTTTTCATATTATTATACTAGCTTCTCCCCGCGGCTTCGTTCGCGGTTAATTTTATGACATAGATCTCGTTTGACAACGAAAGAATCCATAGCGCGACTTGTGGCGCCATCTGTTGGCCAACATCGCAATTGCATCGCCATCTATAGTAGAAAAAATATTTTCATTTTTTTATTAAAAACTAAAGGTCTGTACCCCCGACTATATGTATACCATGGAAGTAATAAGTACTACGTACAACAGGAATGAGCTGTTGTCGCAAAATTGAAGCCGAGCGAGAGCTCAGTAACGGTACCTTTTATCCCTCTCTGGCGATGGTGACCATATTGAAATATGATTTAAGGACAATAATTATAAAAAATGATTGCTTCAGATGGATTTTAATCGAAGATGCTAATGATAAACTTGCCCTTTGGCACTACTTTATACATTTCCTGTTTTTGCTTGCTTTTCACACGCGTCATATAGCGTACTGTGTAGCATGAGGCGTCAGCTTATATTGGAAGTGTAAAGGTCTACGTGCTCTTGACTGTACCTACTGGTCCTTGTCGGACATAATATACATGAGTATCGGTGCATTGAACTTTGTTTTCAACATTAAATACTCTACATATTTTTATTGATAACATTATTTTTGTATTTTTCATTTTGTCAACGCGCCTCGATTACGTATTCAAAATAGTAGATTTTACAATAGTGCACGAACCATTTTTATCCGAGACTTTTAGCACCCCTCGCCAATGTGGAGGATAAAATGGTTTTGTGGACGAGTTATTGACTCTGCTTTTCACTTCTATTGCGAGGAAATAAAACAGCAGTATAACAATATATAGATATATTTCCTTAATTAGGTAAGAAAAAACTGTTAAGTTTACATTTAATTTACACAAAATACAAGCAATAAAACGGAGGGCATCTCGTCTCGTCAATCTCGTTTTGATAAATAAGCAGCAAAATCTTGAGCTTTAAAATGTTTGCTACATACAACTGATGCATCGGTCAGTTTTTGAGTAGAGCTCATGGATATAATATTTATCCATATTTCCTTAACATTAGGATCTTTAGGAAATCTGAAATTGAAACAAAGTTATTTTAATAGAGAAAGGAATAAAAAATGCATGTATTTAATTTATTTGTTCTTGAACTAGGATTGGATAGTCATGCATCATGGTCACCCTAATTCTTCACTAACAAAATATGTCAAAATATGTTTAAAACTATTACCTGTGAAAAGATAAACCACAATCAGGATAATACTCGCTTCCGCAAGCCTCCACGACACAAATTCTTCCCATTTAAACTAAAATTCTTCAAAAATATCACGAAGTTTCAAAACACACCGCCATTAACGTCCGAGTCGGCGATTTCATGTGGGGTTGTCATGTCAGTGAAATACGTTTCACCTAAATAAAAAAAAATCTATACGCCAATCGCAAATTTTTTGCGGTAATAAGGTTTTACACGAAGCAACAAATAATATTGCTTTAACATGTCGGTAATAAATTATTATTTATATTTAAAAGCATTTTAGAAGTAAATGTTTTTACTTCATTACATTACATCAATCGCATATTTTTCTACAAACAACGAAAGGATTGAAATCAACTAAACTCTGGCAACTCTAAGTCACTGTTAGAACGGGACACAGGGATCAGTGGTTGCCCTCTCACTCGGCTTCATTTTTATTTTGCGCGCAACAAGACTCTTACGACCTTAACATAAGGTTTTATTTTCTTTATTTTAGCTGCAAGATGTACAGATAGAGCTCATTCCTTTTGTACGTAGTACTTATTACTTTCATGATGTATACAAATTTTGATAATGATCGGCTGATTAGTCAAGGAATAACAAACAAATAAACAAACAAACTCACTTTCTTATTTGTAATATTAAGTAGATGTACTTTTTGGATAAATAAATAGATAGATAGAATTATGTTTTATTTGCAATACACATTCAAAAAAAAACATAGCAAAGGAAACAAATAATTTAAAAACTAGTAAATTCGCAACATGGCGGCCATCGAAACATTCGAAGATATAAATTCATTAATATTTTAAAAACACTTATTATTAACCCATTCAAATAATTTGTGTTTAAAAATTCTAAAACTAATCATTTTCATCTCAACTGGCAGTTTATTATAAATCTTTATAATCATGAAGTAACAATTACTGTCCAGCCTCCCTGGGAGACTACTACGAAACGTAAATCCGATATTTCGGCCGAAGTATCGGAAGAATTTTAACCGTAAATATACAAGGTATTTCATGATTATAATTCAATGAACTACTAAAATAACCATAAAGTACAAGGTATTTCATGGATAGAATTCAAGGAATTACTAAAATAACCATGAAATACCTTGTATTTCACGGTTAAAATTCTTCCGATACTTAGGCCGAAGTATCGCATTTACGTTTCGTAGCAGCCCTCCAGTATTTACCGTGTGCGCATTGTGTACGACTGTGTGTGCGATTTCTTTTCTACAGTGTGATGGCTCATCCCTAGAACTGAACAAAGGTCCAGCGCTGCAAGGGGTGGCCCTCCTCAACATCCCCTACGCGCACGGAGGGTCCAACCTGTGGGGGGCCAGCGGGGCCCACCGGAGGGGACGGTTCCCTAACGCACAACAAGGTAAGACTAACCCACCATAAAGACCTTGTCTTCTCTATAGAGATTACAGGTTGACAACCAATGAACTAAATTAAAACATAATTTTTAAAAAAACGTCATATACCCACCGTGTCTTCTACAAGTTCACAACCAATTTAGCTAAAAAAAACTATAAGTATTTGCTAAATTTTTGAGACTTATCCTTTTTGGACAAAAAAAAATCTATTTATGTTCTGCGTGCTTCCAATCTTCCATTATTCTATTTGGTTCTTGGTTCGAATTGGTCGCTGTTTGTCGTGCGTCGACAATTTGGTAAACAACATGTTTGCTAAAATTCGTCGCTGTTTGTGCGACGACTAACGCACTGTCGGCGTACGAACAGCGACCAATTAGAACCATGATCTTTGGTTCTTGTAAACAATATTTTGGAATTGGTGCGCTAAGCCGTTTTTATATTAGAACCATTTTAGTTTTTATAAAAAATAGGACAGCTATGATTAAATAATAATTCAATAAGGTTTTTTTTAATAATATCAATAATTAATAATGAATATAAAATTTACTTGTGAGTTGTAAATAAAGTACCTATTTATTAATATCACATTTTATAATAGTGTACATCTGTTTTTATTTATTATTATTTTATTTCTCTAATAGTTATAATGTAACATTCTTATTTTAACAAATGTATATTTATTTTTCAGATATAGGTGACAAACTGATAGAGGTTATAGGATTAGAAAATTGTCTGCACATGGGTCAAGTTCGAACAGGTAAATAAAATGTTTTGCTAACTACGAACTGCGAACTTTCTATTGGTCGACGAGTAAAACCGCGGTTTTATGGCTCGGCGAGCCCGGCTCGCGGCTCGTGCTCGTATGTTTGCTATATTTTTTACTCGGCTCGTCATCTAAAGCGAGCTTCAGACTCGGAACAAGACATGTTACCTCTCTCATTCAGGCGCGACTAGGCATGGCGATCTGAAATCGATTAATCGAAGAATCGATTTTTGGAGCCAACAAGATCGATTTTTTAAATCGATATGTAGTACTGAATCGATTCGGTGAATCGATATTTCACCCTTGAAAATCGACGTTCGATTTTTTTTGGTATAAACCATAAAACTATTTACAATTAATTGAATGTATCCGTATTATAAGAGTGCTGCCGGTTAAAGAATTAATTATTCAAAAACTCGCGAGATGGCTGTATGTTTAGATTTCGTCGCATCTCTTGAATAAAAAAGGTTACGTTTGTAGTCTTTGACTTTTTGTTTTTGTTTGTATCTGTGACTGGACTGAGTTGCGTCATGCCAGCCATAATTTATTTTTGGTATTTATTTCATTTGTTTATTGAAATTTATTGAAAAAAAGATCGATTTTTCGGAAATCGATCTTATAGACCTCGATTTTTTTGTGAATCGATTCATTAGGTCACGATTCGAATCGATTTAAAAATCGATCTTTTTCGAAAAGAATCGCCATCCCTAGGCGCGACTGTTTTGCTCACTATTCGGTCAGCACTAACGAACTTTGTTTAGAAAGAGGAGGTCCCCCGGAGCCAGGGAAAATGATCTCACAAATTTTCCGTATATATATATAATACATAATACTCCACTCTACTATATATAATACTCCATAATAATTTACATATAACCATATCAAAAAACGAAACCATAGCGTGATTCAGAAAACAACAAAACCTAATAGTGCCATCTGTGGGCCAAACACAAAAAACTAAATAACATAAATAATATGGAAACCAAAATAAATGTATTACAAAACTAGAAGTATAAACAAACTTCGAGTAAAACCATCGTTCTTTAAAACCGTGTATAGGCTCGTAAGTCGATCAGGGCCTTTATAATAGAGTAGTCTCTGGTCCACGAGTTTGCTCTTCCAAAAAAAAATACAAGCACATAATAACTTTTATTCTTTCAATAAACCCATTAACAATTAACGGTATTAAATTCTTCTTCTTTGGGTGCCTCTCCGACTAGTACTCGGTCTTGTTTTTCGCGAGCCAAAAGATCTCAGCAGCACTCGCGATTCCCGTCCATTCTCGGATGTTGCGGAGCCAAGACTTCTTTCTGCGCCCAACACCTCTTCTTCCGGCAACCTTTCCCATTAGAATGAGCTGTAAAAGTTGATATCTGTCATGTCTAAGCACGTGTCCGAGATATGCAACTTTTCTCTTCATAACAGTGCAGTGCGATGCGCGCTCGGAAACGGACGCGCCCCGCAAATTGCATTGTTACGAATTTATAATTCGCGAACAGCGCGGCTTGTCCGCTGCACGCTACCGCTGCTATGGGTTCCGCGCAACTCATAGCCAACGAACTGTTGGCGTTTATCAACCACGCCATCGACACTATGGACGAGATCAGCATCGTGCAGATCTGTAAGTCGAACTTCAATGAAGAAGAGATTTGCAAAGGCAAGGTGCTGCTCTACGAGGTACTCGGCAAGATCGACCGTATGCCATCCCGGCGATAAGGGATGAGAAAGGAGAACGAAGTCTTCAAGACATCATTTCGTTGTTGAAGACAACCGATCCAGACGACGTGCCCACTTTCGTGGCGAAGGAGCTGCATAGGCTGCCCCCCGTCACTTTTGACCACGTCGACGTCACCAGGCTGCTCAAGGATATTACTACCCTGAAAGCCAGTCAGGCCGAGATGGTGCTTAGGTTAGAGGCTTCGGAATTTACCATCAGCGAACTGCGTGCCGAATTATTGTCATTGAAAAATAATAATGATTCGGTAAGTAGGTCAATCGAGGCCGCTAATGTAAACACTCGTCGCGGAGCGCGAAACATGGACATTGGCAGTTTTGAGTCAGCGAAATCGGACGACTCGCCGCCGGCTGCCGTCGCTAGGTGCGATGCTCTTTGCCCCGCCGCCCGCTCTACACCTCCGGAGCAGATTTCACGCGTGTGTACGTCGACCCCTCGTGCATACGCTGCAGTTGCTGCTGCCACACCACCTCAGCAGAGCAAAGGGGAAAAGAAGAAGAGCAAGAAGGCTCAACGTAAGGCTGTGCCACAACAACCACCTAGTCGGCATTGCGACGAGGAAGGCTTCATCAAGGTGGAGAGGAGGAAGAGAAAGCCAACCAGCCGCAACCAACGCGGCACAGCACTGACCGGAGCGAATCACCTTTTGCGTTCAGAGACACCATCGACGCAGGTGTACGTCTCCCGACTTCATTGGTCTACAACGGTCGAGGAGGTTGTAGACTACATCAGGAAGAAGACCAACTTCACGCTGAGGGTCGAAAGGTTGGAATCCCGCCACAGAACGAACTTCAATTCTTTTGTGGTGAGGGTGCCGACCCACCATCTTGAGACCTTCATGAAGGAGGACTTCTGGCCGCAGAGAGTCGTATTCCGGAGATTCCGAGGACGACTGCCAGCGGAGAGCACGCGCTACACGTCGCCGACACTACGTGTTAATAGTTAATTTTATATTAATAAATTATATGATATATGTATGTTAGTCTGTAAGGTATTTATAATATGAGCCCGTGTGAACTTAGTTGTACCTGTTGCTCGAAATAAAGATTTATTATTATTATTTATTATAACAGTCTCCATAGGTATTTAATTAACAATATATAATTTTTAGGTCTTCGCGCGTCAGGCAGAAGACTGGCTCAATGCAGCTCCATAACTATCACCACAAAGAAAACATTCCCAATGCAAATTGACGGCGAGCCGTGGATGCAGACCGCCTGTAAGGTAAATACAACTCTTTTTTATACCACTAAAGTGGCAAACAAGCATACGGCCCGCCTGATGGTAAGCATCACCGTAGCCTATAGACGCTTGCAATACCGGGGGGTATCAGTGGCGCGTTGCCGACCCTGTAAAAAGTGGAGCTCTGGATTTTATAAGCCATTATCTCCCATTGCTGAGCAAATACTTCTCTCCTTCTCCAAATATCCATGCTGTTTTTACCTTCCAGTTGTAATTTGAATTCCGTCAGTTCTCTCTCTTGGTCTTCCTCTTGGCCGTTGTTCAGATGGGATCCACTTATAGTAGTGGCAGATGCCCATCCATGCGGCAAACATAACCCTGCCATTTAACTCTATGTATCAATTCTAATATTAAAAAGAGGGAAGATTTGATTGTTTTTTGTTTGCATTGTATAAGTTCCGAAACTTTATCCCCGGGTGCTTTATCCCCGGGTAACATAGGCTATTATTATTTTTATTATTTTTAATAGGGATTCTTAGTAAAACCAAATACTATAGACGAGTAATACGCACAGCTTCGGAAGAATTCGGGCAAGACGCGACACTAGCGCCCCTACGGCATGAGGGCGGCATGAGGTGAACGATTTCAAAACTTTTGTATGCAAAATGTTATAGCGCCCCTAGCGGCATGAGGTGAACGGAGGTTGCCAAGGCATTGTATTGGAAACGTCAAGAGCTGTGCGTATTACTCGTCTATAGTATTTGGTAAAACCTTTGCGAAGCTGGGGCGGTCACTAGTCTAAATATTTTAAAGAAAGTCGTGTTAGTTACACCATTTATAACTCAAGAACGGCTGAAGCGATTCGGTTGAAAATTGGTGGAGAGGTAGCTTAGAACCAGGAGGACATAGGGTAGTAGGGTAGGATAAGGTAGTGCCTCTAAGGCGTTTAATTATATAAAAATTAATTATTTATTATAATTATTATTATTTTTTCTAGATAACAATAACCCACAAGAACCAAGTTCCAATGCTGATGGGACCAGCTCCGGAGAAGGGCAGAGGATTCTTCAAGCTGTTCACACATTGTTAACCTGTCATTGAAGAGAAAAGATATATTTATTCGTATTAATAATTATATGTAAAAATTACATTATGTTTGGATGTATGTACAGGTAAAAACGTATGCGATGTACTTAGGACCTTAATGCCAGTTTTCACATAGCGCCTCCTAGCGTTACAAATAACCTAACTGGACAAAGGAGGTGATACAAGATAGATAGATATGTTATTTGCAATACACAGACTATAAACATTAGAATGCAAACAAACAGTGAACACAAAATAGCTTACAGGCTAGTGTAGTAGCAACAAGGCGGCCTTATTGCTCAAAGAAATCTTTTCAAGGCACAATAAAACCCACAATAAGCGGGGGAAATTCCGAAAATACGGACTGACCTTTTGAACTTTATTCTAACTAGTAATGTCTTTTTTGACAGGACTAGGTGTTTCGTTGTTTCGTATGGACACTTTCATAGTAGCCCCGAAGATTTTAATATGAACGCCTACAAACCTTTATGAGCAAAAAAAGTGTTAGCCACCCGATAGAGAGATAGTGGTAGTTTAGAATAGTATTTATAAATATCCTAATCTGGAATACAAAATTTTTGCGCCCGAGCATGGGTTTTTTGGATCACCTCTTCTGTATGACATTTGATGACATTAAATTATTCTTACCTCTAGAAAGCGTTAGTGAAAACGGGCAAAATTCTCGTAAAAAAAACTCCATAGGTTCCATTTACTACAGGTGATTTTAATCCCAGAGGTTCGACCATGTAGGCCAAATTGTTATACATATTCTGAACCTCCGAAAAAAGTACTAGTAGTCCAATAGTAGGACTAATGCTCTTAATTTAGGTATATTCCCAGTAGTGCCAGTGTGGAGTGGTCCATTGGGAATACACAGAAATTAAGAGCCTTCAAATGTTGTACATCGAAGTGCAAAAAAAAATTCAAAACCCTCTATCTATTCTCGTAGCACAGCATGATTTTTTATTGAACCGCGTGTGCTCCGCAATGCTAAGTGCCCGCGTGCATCGTTAAAAACCTCGCCCCCGCGTTTGCAGTGTCTAGGGTATGACGTCACGCGGGCGCAAAATCGCAGAGATACTGTATTTGTACAATATTTGATTTTTTAAATTTTTTATTGAACCGCGTGTGCTCTGTATTGCTAAGACCCCGCGAGTGTCGCTGTCAAAGACTTCGCACCCGCGTTTACAGTCTAGGTTATGACTTCATGCGGGTGCCTTAAAATTCGCGGAAATACTGTGTATTGTACAATATTTCATTATTTTTTGATCATGATTGATAAGTACATTATTCTATCAAACCTCAGTACAATTTATATGATTTTTTAGTCAAGAAGTATTAAAATATCACGCCTCGTAGAGGTGTCATTAAAATAAGAATACGCAAACTATCTCATATTTTAGTTTTCCATATTAAAATGCGTGGTATCCCTATTAGTAATTTGAAATTAAACGTCCGCGGAAGGACTCTTTCCGTCACGCGGTTTGACTCACTTGCAGTTTTGAACCGCCCGCATGTAAAACATTTGAAAGACGAATCTTCCGTCACGCAGGTTATCGTTTACGTGAAATCCTATCAATTTTATCTGGTTTTGAGCTGCGTGGCGCATGTTTCAAGTCAAGATGTTAATATTTTGGACGGAATCCCAACACACGGTTGGAGTTGAACAATAGCCATTGCCATACGATTATAGGGACTGATAAAATCTATGAAATGACAATACGCAGAACGTTTACACGCGGTTCACAACCGCAACAAACCGCGTGACTGGAAAAGTGTCCTAAATTAATAAGGTTCCTTGCTAATGTTAAAACTTTTGAAGAATTTTATACATTCACGCTTGCAACCTCCAAGGTGGCAGGCAGAGTCCAAAACTACTAGGACCATCAATTTTATCAGGTGTTTTATAAAAATGTTCAAACAAAATTTATTCCTTATAATCCATCCACTAGTTTAGAAACTAGACGAAACCAAATCCTAGTCAAATAAAGCTCTGGTTAAATTAACGAAACGTTTAATTAGACTTCATAAGTTCTGTTCAATTAATAAAAGTGACCAATTAATTTTTTTTTTTTTTGAAAAAGCGAAGATTTGCAGAACGGATATATTAGATTTTTGGACCAATTCTTTAAAAGTCAATAACCTATAGGTAATTGCAACAAATTAGCCCCCATCAATAGGGGATCGAAAGTGAGCGGTTTCGGAGATTTTGGTGTTATATAAGGTTTTTTCTAAATTATCCGATTTGCTATTGAAAATCCAGTTTTACGAAATAGAGTGTTTTTGGGCATTCAAGTGACAAATTTCTGAACGCTGATGAACTAGCCACTATTTTTAAATTATAATATTTTTTCTGTTTCCTACGTTATACTTATTAACCAGAGCTTTAAAAGCTTAAGTACGAAGCTTGGCGTCCATTTTTGCTAAATTAGCTTATATTTTGTATAACTTAGCTTTAGAGCATTCATTTTAGTAGAATTATTTAATAAAAATATTATTTCTCGAATTATAAGCATAATAAAATAAAACTATTCGGAGTATTATTATATTATAAAAAATGCATTAGAATTGATATAATAAACAAGATACTAAGAATTAATTAAATAAAAGACAGGATTTGACTTTTTTTTCTATAATTGGACGTTTTCAAACAGATTTAATATGAAATGAAATAATTTCAAAATCTTTAATTAAAGAGTAGGCCCTCATAGGCACATTCTCTTGTTATGTTGTATATATTATATAATTCAAAATAAGTATTATCAAACAAAGCTAAATGACCACTGGAAATAGAAATGGCGGCAAAAACCCAATAATTATTATAAGCTTATACATTTCTAATATTGAAATTTTAAACTGTGGAAATTGTACAACCTGATAGTGACACGTCCTGACATTTCTTAAACAAATAATATTCTGACACATATTCTGACAATTTTATTATACAAATTGTATACTCGTGAGTCTCGTGACTATTTTATGTAATGACATATTCACATTCTGAAAACTTTTATATTCTGACAGTTATACTTACATTATAATAAAATGTTATACAAAAATCGGACAATTTGTAAAATTGTATGACAGTTTGAATTTAAAACTTATGACATTTTTAACACTACAGAGTTTTTAAAACCCATATCCTAAAAGAAAACACTTCGGAAGACATTCTAAAACCCTATAATCCCAAGATACGTTTTGAATGTAAAACAACGTCCAATTATATTGTATAATTTATATAAAACAACATCACCTTTATATAATTATAATAAAATAATTTAAATTATATAATATAATTTCACCGTGTTAATGTGGTAACAGGGTGTGCTACGTAGCTATACGACCCACATTTTATTATAATAATATAATTATTATATTACACATATTATAGTGCATACATAATACAGTGAGTTACACGCATTATTTTGAAGTTTACATCAACTTTTTGCTAATAATGCCTGTTCTTCGTCTACGCATCGATATCACGCAGGTTTGCAAAGCAACTGAAATTCTACTTCTGTGTGCTGTACAAGTTGTGCTCGTTAGTTAACTCTTTCAAAAAGGTAACTTGACAGTCTTCCGTGGATAGAACTGCGAGCAAGTTGACGCGTGGATGAAGGCCTTTATTGTGAAATTAACCTTAAAATGCCGCGTGTACTCACTGATAGTTAGAAGCCTAGTCTAGTTAACTAGTCCATCACATTTTTTTTAATTATTATTTCTAAGATTAAATCATCACACATTTATAATAATTATAATAAAATAGTAATAAAAAATATCCGTAAATAAATGACATATCTGGCATCAATAGAAAATAGGTGTTTTTTTAATTTTATTATTACAATGTGTATACAAATAAATATCTGCGATTAAACCTAGTGTTTGGCTGGTACTAATCAGCCATCAGTGGTTATAGGCTCGTTTGCCGCCTACAGCATAAAGAAATAAGTGCAATGTGAAGAGAAACATTGCACGTTCAAGAAATCATATTTCGACAGATCGGGAAACCTGACATGAGCGATAGCTCACGGCGTATTTTACGCGCAGATGACGCACGCATATTCGCTTCAAACAAGATTTGAACGCAACAATAAGACCTTGACCAGAAAAGGCGAATTCGCCGGGTGTTTTCGTCCATCGCGGAGTTGCAATCATTTTATTATGAGGTCTAACATACAAAGAGCGTAATGTAGCACGAATCGAATTGGTCGCTATTTGTGTCGACAGTATTTGGTAAACAACACGTTCGATAGAATTCGTCGCTGTTCCGACTGACCGAGTTACTGAAATGCGCGTCATCTGCGCGTTTAAAATACACCGTGCTCTCTTGTGTCTGTAGAAAAGACTAGATTTCCGTCTGGATTTCCTAATGGCAGCGTTTAAACAAGTCAGTTTTCTCTAAATCCTTTAGATGTAGGTAATGGACCCCGTCCAATCATTATGGATTAGTAAAAATGACATAACGTTAGGTAGGAGTGAAGAATATACAAAAAAAATATTAGGGCATTATTTTAAAAAATTATATGGGCTTTTTAAAATTATTTTAAAATAAAATCCAATTTATTTAGACGTAAATGTGAGTAAAAAATAAAGATACGAATTATTTATATTATAAAAGTTACATAAAAAAATATTTATTAAATGTATTATTATAAAAACCTTTTTAATTATAAGATAATTGTGTACCTATTATGTTGTTTTAAAATTTATTTAAATTATATTTAAAAACATGTTATGTGCCACATTATTAAATTTATTGTTTATAAAAGGACATTAAGATATAAAATTATTATTGTAGATAAGTGCGATTTTCCACTGAGCGACTTATATGTTGATGCCATCGAATAAGCGTGCAACAATACATACAACAATGCGAATTGGTCACAATCCAACAACAATCGTCGGAATTGGTACTTGAGCCACGGCATGTATGCTGAGTGGTGGTCGATTTGAACACACTCGATTATATTTAAGTAGTTTTAAGTTAAAACTGTATCAAAATAATGTTCTAAGTAAAAAATTTTTCTTTCTTACACGAACAAGAGTGTAAGATCACTTGCACGTTTATTCGTTGCGGTGACGTCAATTTTAGGTACGCGACGTCACGTTTTCTGTTGCACCAAGTGGCTTAAAGAATACCTCAGCAGTACATTATTCTTCGATGACCTTAGCAGATATGATTTTTAAAATAAACATATTGCTCGACCAGCTCCTGACAAGTTGCTCAGTGGAAAATAAGTCTAAATGTTATAATATAATGGTTGTAAAGTTTAAAGAATATTATTATGTATTGGGACAGAGGTGAATCTGACGTGGTTACGAGTGATTCATGCAACTTTGTCTAAATAGCAAAAATTACATGTTCATACTGAAGTCCCAATAAAAGAGCTAGTTCAAAACATTTAAGTATGAATCATTTACACAAAAATAATTTTAATTTTTATAAAGCGACTGTAATTTTATTTTGTACAATTTTGAACATAAAATAAATTTGAGGCCGTCAGAAATATATGAATTCAGATAGCGTGATGTAGTTCTGCGTTATTTTGTATGTAGAATTCTGTTGTTGTGATTCCAAATTTGAAATATTCCAATATTGCAAAACTACGTCACCTTGCGAATTTAGCCTCTTTTTGTATATTTCCAACGGCTTAATTATCGTGCCGATTCGTGCCAACAAAATTGCGTCCTAAAAACAGCCAAATTTTAAAGCTCGCGTCAGATACAGTATAAACATTTGAACACTTCGAAAACTGCCAAATCGTGTTAAGTTTTGTTCAGTCTTGAAAAAGTCATATTGTTAAAGGTCATTTCTTCATTCAGACCTTATCAATTATTAAAATCAAAAGCAAACAAGTTGGCTTTGTTAAAAAATATGTAGGTGATAACGGAAAAATATGACAAACACATTTTTTTAAAAGTAAATAAAACACAAAAGAGTCTGCTGCCGGCCAGTGCTCGACGGCAGCGCCGTGTGCGGCCTCTTTGGCCGAGGATCCACCTTAACACATAATGCTATGTATTACCACAGCTAATAAACAACAGTCAAAATCTAGTATCAATCTCAACGCTCGGTTTTTTATTCTGTATGACCAAGGTAGCGCTTCAGAATGAGACTACATTTTGACATTTTTGTTACAGAATAGACCCCCTGTTCAATGTGCTGTATCTAATGCTAGCTTTAAAACAATATTTTAAAGTAATTTTAAACTATTTTTATGAGATTTAAATTATGATATACACATACAGACATTATTAAAATTGTATTGCAAATTCCATAAAATAGCACAATTATTAATAATTTATTTATTATGCAAGTACACGAAAAATGTACAATTATATATTATTTATTTAAACATAAGTACACGAAAAATGTTTTAAATAGTTAATTCTATATTGTTATCGATTTTTTTCGTAGCATAAAATAAAATAACCGAATAATCGTGGAATTAATTTTCTGATTATTATATCGAATATTATTAATTATTATAATTAGAAATAATAATATGTAGTTACTGGATTTATTATTAAAATAAAATAATAACTATTATTTCACTGACGCTGTGTTCAAAATTGGGTGATGTTTCATATTCTGGCATTTAAAAAAAAACAACGAAAAAAATTATTAAATTTTTAAAATGGAAACAATTTTTTGATTTCTTTACGAAAAATATTTATGTTGACGTCCATTATTTTTAAATTATT
Source organism: Endotricha flammealis (assembly GCA_905163395.2). NCBI lineage: Eukaryota > Metazoa > Arthropoda > Insecta > Lepidoptera > Pyralidae > Endotricha > Endotricha flammealis. The sequence goes on from LR990883.1 coordinate 5,389,741, forward strand.
ATTAATAAAAATTATTAAATAATAAATTGTGTTATTAATATTAAATAAACATTTGAAAATGTTTAAATGTTGTAACTATGTTATTCCCAATTCGTCACGGTTTCAATTTGTCACCTCTACAAATTAAATACATTTAGTTAAGTGCCATCTGTTCCCAAACCAAGCTAGACTTTTTGCTTGTGTCATGGATACCAGAGAATGTTTGAATATATTGTAAACACCTAGACTGAAAACAAACACACATGCGCCCTGACCTCCCCTGGGTTTGGTGCCGAAGGTATTATAACTACTTATAACCAACGCGCACGGTTCTCTACAATTCCCCAAAAAATGATTAATCATTTTAATCATTTTTTTAAATGTCATTCAATCAATATTATTAATATTATTCGTGATTGTATAAAATGTAAATTTCCAATACGATGTGAATTGTTAAGGAATAAAATAAAATGATTATGATTATTAATCCCAATTTGACACTAAGGTAAACCTTCAAATTGGGATTATAAAAATAGTGGCGAATCGGGATATATGACAAATTGAAACTATGACAAATTGGGACTAGTAACTTAATATTATTATGTTAACAAGCATTTACTGTTTTGTTATTAATTATTATTAGATAGTAAATAATAATTTATTTCTTTCATAAATGTAAAGTTAGCATCGTTGCGGTAAAACCATTAAAAATATGTGTCAGCTTTAATAGTGTAAGGATATTAATTATGACATTATTATAACGAATATATGTGCATTTGAAAACTTGAATATATTTTTTATTTCTTTATCATCATCATCAACCACGTAATAAGGCTTTAAACTTTATTGACCACAATATTTGGGTACAAAAGGCGGAGCGTTAAGACGCTGAAAGAATTGAATTGGTCGCTGTTCATGCGTCGAAGTCAATTCAAAGAATTCTCTACCAGTCAACGACCCGTATTGGTCGTGGTCCACCCGAGAATACTAAGACCGCGACCAATTCAAAGAATTCTCTACCAGTTAACTGTTGTGGATGTTGAGTGTTGGAATAGAAACACAACTTCACATAACAATCATGTATTTCTTTATACTTCACTATTAATACAATTTAATCACCCCATTACTAAATAATTATCAAGATTTACATTTTAAACATGATCAGTCTCTACAAATACATATTTTTCTAAAATCTAGTAAATATAAGTTTTCTATTAAGATGTCATAAACCTACTGAATCTAAATCAACATCTTTTTGATTGTGGGGGTAGGTGTAAATGTTAACACATCTCTCTGTTTGCTCTAAATAAGTTTAATTAAATAAATTATATATAATCAATATTTAATACATAAGTGTTTATAAATAGAAGAAGTGACTCTATGAGAACAATATTTTAGTTAATTTACACTCACCTGCCGGCTAAAGAACAACTTACTTTCAATACAATAAAATGGCACAATTGAACTTGCAACAAGTACAAAACACACAGAGGACACTTGAAGACAAACTGACGCAGCGTATGGCAGACTTTGAGACTCGTTTGGAGGCATCAAATTCTACAGCATCTTCAGCCGTGACAAAGGAGATAACCCTGGCCGCTCTTGACACGGAATTCAAGGCATTCAAGGAATTTGTACATAGTTTACTTTCACTTTTCCAACAACAAATTGCTCAATTAAACAGGAGTGTGGATTCCTTGGAAACACGCAATAGAAGAAAGGTGCTGCTGATCGGTGGGGTCAGTGAGGCCGATGGGGAGAACTTAGAGTCGGTCCTTATAGAGCTGTTTAACAGTAAATTGAGTGTACCCATCTGTGGTGGTGATTTTAAGGTATGTCATCGACTTGGTGAGCATAAGAATGGGCACATCCGACCTGTGTTGGTTCGCTTCAGGACTGTGGAGCTGAAGAGCACAATATGGCGTAAGAAGTCGTTATTCAAGGGCACGTCGTGCACTGTTAATGAGTTCCTGACGAGATCACGACAGGCTGTATTCACTTCGGCTCGGCTACACTTTGGGATCAGATCATGCTGGACTATGGATGGGGTAATCAATATAAAACTCCCAACTGGAATACGAGCTAAGATCACGGATAAAGCAGAGCTTGCGGGCTTGATCAAGCAGTTCCCCGTAGGTGTCAGTCTTCCCGTGACAAATGACCAACAACAGGCAGGGGGCAGGCCCGCTGCTGGTGTGGCCGCCCCGAGAATGGCAGACAAGAAGGTGCTGACGAGGAAGCTGGCGCAAACAACATTTCCAAAATCCAAGTAGCTTAATTAAGTAATGTCTTTTCACATTCTTTATAAGTAATTCAGTTTTATTTTTATTCTTGCGTGGTGGGTAAATTGTTTAAGTAATTAATTATTTAGTTACCTACAGCTAACTATAAATTACACCTTCAAAATTTAGTTTTAAACAGCAACTTCAAAAAAATCAACTAATTTCTAATGTCAAATAAAATAATAGGTACAAATTTTATTACAAATCGTTTCTTCCTATTACCTACGCTGTTTGTCATCTTCGTATCCTGTCAATTCCCGTCAGTCAGTTTGACACTGGCTTGCTACGTTCGGAAACGAAAGTTGTAACTCTGTTCGTCACAGCTCAAATCGATTTCATTTTTTATTTTTTTTATCTCTAAATGTATTTTAGTCATAGATTATAATTGTAACTCAATATTGCCGGCAGGACGAGTGAGTTTTTACGAGATATTGTTATAAAACAAATAATATTATATATTTCATTTTATTTTTATTTTTTGGATCCAATTTTTTTAAGTAAGTACATATAAGAATATTTATCTATTTTATTATAACTCAATATGCAGCAAAATGAATCTGAGGAAGAATTATCGTTTGTTTCAGCTTCAGATACCTCCCTTAATACTGCCCCCGATAGTTGAAAAGGCGCATGTAACAAGAATCTAAAACTGAGAAAAAAAATATTTAATGAACGAAACCTTAAATTGTTTGCTGTCTGATAATTAAACGAAGAAATATATTTTTGAAAATGTTGATTAATGGTTAACATGATTATCTTTCAATTGCTATAGTACGATAGGTATATTTTAAATATATTATACGGAAAATCTTAAAAAAACCTTTTCATTTTAGTATAAAAAATTTGAAGAAATCAGACATAATTAATTGAATGGACGCATGTCGCTACATGCGCCCTATCAATTTCGTATGAGCTTTTTATTACTTTAACCCTAGTATTTTGGGCGCTTCGGTACACTTGCGACTTTTCTATTAAGTACCATCCATACTTTTATTTCTACTATAGAGAAATTCAGACGTATCTGGCAGATGCGCACCGAAGAAAACATAAAATATACGAAGTAGTAAGGGCGCATGTGGCAGATGTTGACTTTTCTACTTAGTAGGTGTATAGCACTTTTCAACTAGCGTCTAAGACGCAAATGGTCACTTGCGACTTTTCTATTAAGCATTAAAAACGATATCGAATAAGCGCCTATTAAACTTCCGATCATTAAATATTACTATGAAGCTCAAAGGCGTATGTGTGCAAATGCGGCTATTCTACTAAGTTTATGATAATTTCGGCTTTTCATCTTCCATTTAGTAGAAAAATTGGATGCATAAGCGCCTATTTTTACTATACAAAATCGCTATGAAGCGAGATAGCGAAAAATAAAAAATACTAGCAGATGCGCCTTTTTTTGCTGATTTCAACAATGTATATAACTCAATTTCGGAAAAAATGTTAGATGCGCCCTTTCAACTATCGGGGGCAGAATAATTCTAGCTTTCACTCGTTTACCTCCATTGACTCACCGCAAACCCTGTGCGACTCCGTCTATGACGTGTTCAAAAACAATAAAGGTAATTTAAACATATGTCATATAAATGCACAGAGTATACCCAGTCATTACACTGAATTGCTTGCAACATTTTCAAACGATTTAGTTAGTGTCGTGTTGGTGTCGGAGAGTTGGCTAAAACCAAGTCTTCAATCCGTAAGTTACGCACTCCCTGGTTACGTATTGATACGGAATGATCGTGTTGGTAAAGGATCGGGTGGAGTTGCGATCTATCTGCGTAGCTCTATACCATATAAGATAATTGCCCAATCTCCCTCACAGTACTCAGCCTCTCCAGAATGTATTTTTATTGAAATTACAGTGAGTGGTGTTATGATTCTCGTTGGCGTTGTCTACTGTCCCCCCAACATAGACTACTTTACAAAGTTTGAAACACTTCTTGAGTCATTTAGCGTCTATTATACACATCAGCTGATCATGGGTGATTTTAACACTTGCTTATTAAAACTGGATACACGTTCCTCCAAGCTTCTCAATATAGTTAAATCCGTAAATCTTTCAGTTCTCCCATTAGATCCCACACACCATAGCCATAACAGTGATTCCTTACTTGACTTAATGTTCACATCTTCGGACAGTCGTGTTGCCGGTTTTGGTCAACTTCCTGCACCAGGATTCTCTCACCATGACCTCATTTATCTGGCCTACAAAGTAAAATCCCCTAAAGTTAAGCCACAAATACTGGAGCTACGTAGTTTTGCGCGAATAAACTTGAATGCGTTACGCTGTGATGCTGCTGGCTTGAGCTGGGCGTCAGTGTATGATGCTGCGACAATAGACGAAAAAATACATCATTTCAACAGCACAATAATAGCGTTGTATAATGTGCATGCACCGGTACGCAGGGTTAGAGTGAAACGTCCACCCTCTCCCTGGTTAACTGAGGAGATCAGAACAGCTATGCAGCTACGTAACAAAGCTTATAACAAATATAAAAAACATAAAACGCCTGAACTTTGGGAAAGTTATAAGGCTGCAAGGAATCGGTGTAATCAAATGTGCAGAAACGCCAAACGTCAGTACTTCATTAAAAACTTAGAAAAATCTTCTTCGGCCAATATATGGAAATTTCTCAATTCTATGGGTATAGGTAAAGTGCAGAATAGTGATTGTAATATCCCATTTACTCTAGATGAGTTAAATAAGCATTTCACCAAGGTGAATCTTATTAGTCACAATACCAAAACCAACACTATTGCTTCTATCTCTGCCTTACCTCCTCTAAACACTGAAACATTTGAGTTCAACCCGGTCGCTGAGGATTACATAAAAAAGGTAATAACCTCCATACATTCTAATGCCACTGGATTTGACGAAGTGAGTAGGATAATGATCTTGAATATAATTGATTCTGTACTTCCAGTTATTACCCACTTAGTCAACTCAAGTCTAGATCAGCACGTGTTCCCTTCAACTTGGCGTAATGCTTTTGTGCGTCCCCTTCCTAAAATAGCGACACCTAAATGTCTGAATGATGTTCGCCCAATCTCTATCTTACCATTTTTATCTAAAATATTAGAAGCAACGGTTCATAAACAACTTTCTGACTACATGCACAAATTTAATCTTTTTGATCCCTACCAGTCCGGCTTTCGGCAGGGGCACAGTACAACCACGGCTTTACTAAAGGTAACCGAAGACGTGCGATTTTCCATGGAAAATACTATGGTGACCATCCTTGTATTAATAGATTTTTCTAATGCCTTCAATACCGTCGATCCGGATATCCTCCAAGCAATACTATCTTACTTTAATTTGTCATCCTCAGTGATTGACTGGTTTTCTTCATATCTTCGTGGGCGTCGACAGCTCGTGCGTTCTGGCCAATCCAGTTCAGGATGGGAAGACTTGGTTGTCGGTGTTCCACAGGGTGGCGTACTTTCTCCTGTGTTGTTTTCAATCTTTATTAGTACTCTTTCTCAAATAATTTCATGTTCGTATCATTTTTATGCCGATGACCTGCAGCTTTATGTACACACGGACATAGGAAGGATAGACAATGCCATAGAAGAACTTAATAGAAATCTACATCGTATTAATTTATGGTCAAATAGCTACGGTATAGTCGTAAACCCTAACAAATATCAATAATTATAGGCGGAGGTCGACAAGTGTCCCAAATTAACAATAACTCCTTGCCGTCGGTTATATATAACAGTATACCTATAAAAATATCAGAAACAGTCAAGGATCTTGGTCTTTACATAGACAATAAATTGAATTGGGATGCACATATTTCTGAGATCAGCCGAAAAGTTTATAGCACCTTGCATTACCTGAACCAATTAAAAAATTTTCTTCCCCTCACAACTAAAATAATGCTGGTACAAACCCTTATACTCCCCATCATTGATTATGCTGATGTGTGTTATTTGGATTTAACTGAAGACCTTCTCAACAAAATGGAACGACTTTTGAACAACTGTATCAGGTTCATATTTTGTTTGCGCAAATATGATCGCATTTCCCACTATCGTACACAGCTTAAATGGCTTAATATCAGGCACCGCAGAAATCTCCATGTCCTTTGCCAATTATACATGGTTCTTAACAGTCCATCTTCTCCGGATTATCTCAAGTCTCAATTTCACCAACTTGGTTCAAATCACGATAGAAATTTACGATCGTCTAATAGTTTGGTCCTCTCTTTTCCTTCGCACCGTACTGGTTATTTCTCCAATTCTTTCGCTGTTTCGGCTGTACGACTATGGAACGCCCTCCCCGACACCATTAGGCGAGCACAGTCTCGAGTCTCATTTAAAAAGCAGGTACATCAACATTTTTTGGAGCTGGAATAGACAGTATTTTGTTAAAATCTACATTGGCTGCACTATTCAATTGTATGTATTGTTTACGCGTATATGTATGTTATGTAAGTATTTATATATGTATGTAAGTATTTATTTATGTGTAATTGGATATGTATGTTAAAATTTAATCTAGATTATTAATGTATTTTCAATATTTTTTATTTTATTCTTATGCTGCACCCCTTATTACCGATTCAGATGTCCCAAAGGTAAACTGGGAGACAATGCTTTTAGCATTAAGTTCGCCTTTTGTATACACATTATGTATTGTGTGCAATAAAGTTTAAATAAATAAATAAATAAATAAACATCATGTCTGTCTAATTTCAAAGTGCTCCAATTTTAAATCTTTCTTCATATCAAACTTTTTATAACCGGCCAGTTACAATACATTACCAATACAATTCCTTATTTAAATAAAACCTACAACATTAACGAGAATAAGACCTTCAGTAATTTCTCGCGGTAGAACGCAGTAGATCATCATCGTTCATCATCATATCAACTCATAATCATCCCGTCCCACTGCAGCGATACGGGACTCCTATCAATCTAATGGATTGAGCGTACTCTACCACGCTGCACCAATGCGAATTGGTGGAGGACAGTGTTTTCCGTCGCCTAGACTGCACGACTGTAATCCAGAAATACATAGATATTTAAGAGGAAGGTTTTTTTTATACCACAAAGTTGGCATATGGTCCGCCTGATGGTAAGCATCACCGTAGCCTATAGACGCTTGCATCACCGGGGGTATCACTCGCGCGTTGCCAACCCTTCCAACCGCCCTATATGGAGCTCTGGAGACCTTACTCACCGTAGGAACACAACATGGCCGAGACCAATGCTATTTGGCTACGATCTTCTGTAAGGCGGAGTTCCTTCCCCAGACGGGCTGCTGCGATTTGAGCGGGTTATCCGCTGTGCCCTACCTCTGCTATCATATGAGGATAAAAAGGTTTGTATGTATTACAAGAATTTTCCAACCTATCTCTTTTAAACAGACCGCCACCCAGGAGGTCCCGGATTCGATTCCCGAAATTCGATGACGAAAAAAGAACTTTTTCGTATTGACCTCGGGTCTTGGATGTTTGTCTATATATGTATTTGTTATAAAATATCGTTGAGTTAGTATCCCATAACAGAAGTTTCGGACTTACTTTGGGGATCAATCTGTGTGATTTGTCCCTATATATTTATTTATTAGACAGGTGAAATTTAATTTGTCATTAACTTTAAAAATGCGTCCCTTAAACTGGCTGTAAATGACAATTAAAAAAAAAACTACACTAATGAAACCTAACAGCTGATATGTAATGAAACCGAATTAATGAAACAGAACAGCCGATATCAATCATTGAAATCTGCCGAAACAAGTTTGTTGAACGGAACTATCGTTTATGCGCCAAATCGTCAATTATACCAACAATGCTATTGTATTCTAATTAAGGCTTCATACCTGATATAGTCCAAGGGATAATAGTATTATTGGCAGTTTATATATAAGACTTGTTCATTCCACACCATTGTGTATAACATTCCGCGTATTCTTCTTATAAATTTTAATGTATGTACTTATACCTACATTGTAACTAATGAGTGGAAAAAAAAGGAGAGAAATAGAAAGTACAAAATGACAAAAAAGGCCGTAACCTCCTTTCGCCATTTCTTTTTACCGGTGGCCATTTTGCTTGTGTCCGAAATGATGGTAGTATAATAACGTAGTTTATTTTCTTTATTTAAACAAGTTGTAAATGATAAGAAAAAGTGCCTGTGAAGGTCTAATTTCTAAAATAAACGATTTTATTTCATTTCAGTTGTCTACCATGGTTGATTTGCCAACTCTAGATGGTATCATGGCTTTTATTTCAAATTGCTGTCTCTCACGTAGTTGTTATGGAAGTCCTTTCAATACTTCCTGCTCCGATAATTTTCTTTCTGAGTGCTTAGAACGAGTTTTTTGGTCACATTCGAACGTGTTACGTTTACAAGCCGACCGAATTGAAAAATAGTTTCATATTGTGAATTTACTAGAGGCGTATTAGCCGGGTTACTCACTTCGAAATGTGAGCAAGTAAGATACATAATTTTGATATGTAACACGCATCTTATAAATTCGCAACATGAGAGTTCTTCTCTGTTTGGTTGACATGAACAGTTCAACTGACACGTGAACAAAAAAACTCGAAGTAAGCACTCCGATTAAATTTGTTGTGAGTTCCAAGATAGCTGTAGTTTCTCCCCCGCCCCGGGACGTCAATAAACTTCATTGCTTATTTAGCCCGGTAGAATTAGAAATTAAATGACAAAGCGTGATGTAGTTCTGCATTTTTGTTATGATGTATGGCCCCTAAACTACTATAATGCCATCCTATCCACAGTCCTATCCTTGCATTGTCGAATGTTATAGACTGGGCGTTGACATTCTACAATGAATTGTGTAAATATTTACATAATAAAAAACGCTTCCTAGCATAGAGATTTTATATTAACTCTTCCTAGTGTTCAAAAAAATGGCGCTATGGTTTGAATAGTTATCTTAATAAAAACATAATAAAATATGAATAAATAAATAAATATATAGGGACAAATGTTATGGAATACTAACTCAACGATAATATATTTTATAACAAATGTATAGATAAACATCCAAGACCCGAGGCCGATCAGAAAAAGGTCGTTTTTCATCATGACTGGACCGGGGTTCGCACCCGGAACCTCCTGGGTGGCAGTCCGGCGTGGTAACCATTACGCCACGGAGGTCGTCAAATATAGGGACAAATCACACAGATTGAGCTAGCCCCAAGGCCCAAAAGTATCCCATAACACAAATTAGTTATGGGATACAAACTCAACGATACTATATTTTATAACAAACTAGTAAAACCCGCGGAACTTCGTTTGCGTGTATCCCGCTTTCCCGTGGGAATTTCGGAAAATGTAATAATAAATATAAATATATATATAGGGACAATTCATACAGATTGAGCTAGCCCCAAAGTAAGTTCGAAACTTGTGTTATGGGATACTAACTCAATGATATTATATTTTATAACAAATACATATATAGATAAACATCCAAGGCCAATCAGAAAAAATCGTTTTTTATCATGACCCGACCGGGGATCGAACCCGGGACCTCCTGGGTGGCGGTCTAACGTGGTAACCATTATGCCACGGAGGTCGCCACATTTAAACCTTCCTCTTGTATCAATAACGTAGTTATAAAGATCTAAGTATACTTAGGGACAGACAGTGGGAAGCGATTTCATTTTATACTATGTACATACATAGGTATAATATATATATATATATATATATATATGTATATATATAAATTCAAAACTTTTATTCAGAGAATAGGTTTTCACAAAGACGTTCTCTTGTCAGAGTATACAGTAATAAATGATTTTTATAAATTAATCTACTCTATAAACTACTACCATTTCGGAAACAAGCAAAATGACCACTGGTAAAAAGAAATGGCGAAAGAAACCAGTTACGGCCTTTTTTGTCATTTAAAAATATATATCGTACTTTTTTTTTCTTTTTCAACTTAAAATTTAAAACTAGGTACATACATACAACATTACGTACGCGGAATGTCAATAAATAGTGCCATTAATTTGTCTCAACATAAAATTAAATCTAAAATATAAAATGATAAATCGGTGTTAAAGATAGGAGCAGACCGCCCGCAAGGCAGCAACCGTTCTCGTGTATTTTCGAGTTGACGTGAGAGTCGGCCATATAATATAACATCCAAGACCCAGGCCAATTTTTAAAATAAATGGAATTCTTGGTAAAACCCGTGTGAAACTGGGACGAGGCGCTAGTATACATTTACAATTTGTTAGAAACATAAAATAAATATTCTTGGACAAATCACACAACGCCATCTAGTTCCAAACTAAGCAAAACTTGTACTATGGATACTAGATTGCTGATAAATATACATAAATACTTTTTTTTTTTAATAAATACTTATTAAACATAGAAAACAACGAAATATAAGTCTCTCGACCACCGTGCCCATCAAGAATATCAAGTTATTTACTGAGTAACTTGTAAATAACCAATTTTCTTAAACTTTTACTTTATTTTACATTATGTAAATCATTTATATATCGTTGACAACTACGTTTAAGGTCGTCCAATACATTTATATCTTAATAGTGTGTTAAGGTACATTCCTTAAATATATTAAGTAAATAAATATGTTTTTATTGCGCCAATTTCACGACATATTTCGTGTAAACATTGTCTTGTAGTAAATGTCATGTGTTTTAGTAAATAGTGTTGGGAGATTATCGATAAAGGTAAAAGTATGGTTTAAGAAATGTATTTCTCATAAGAACTTAATCAATATGTTCACTTACTGAAAAACTAAATAATTCACTATTAAAGGGCGGAGCACACCGCATGCAGCGCAGCACAGTGCGTTGCAGCTTATGGCGTTGTAATCTATGTAATATTATGAGAAAGGATACACCAAACGCACGACGCGTAGCTGCGCAGTGCTGTACAGCATCGTGCGTTACAACGCCATATGCTGCAACGCGCTGTGCTGCGCTGCGTTGCGCTGCATGCGGTGTGCTCCGCCCTTAATAACCCATCTCACTCTATCAATATCGAAAATGTGCGAGGCGCATACTCAGTACTCGAGTAAAAAAAACAGACTGCATTAAATCTTGTAATTATACAATTTGCAATTATTATTTTACTACGATAATAATATAGCAATTCGCCAATCTGTAATGCTAAGGACAGGTGTCATGTTTGCTTGCTAATATAGCCTACACATTATAGGTGATCGTCCAAACCACATTTTTTGTATCAAAAATTATAAAAATATTTTAAAAATAAATGATGAGTGAGTACCTATGTACTACATAGTACCTATGTACTCATCATTTATTTTTAAAATATTTAGGAAAAAATCACACAGACTGAGCTAGCCCTAAAGTAAGTTCGAGACTTGTGTTATGGGATACTAAACGCAACGATACTATATTTTATAACAAATGCATATACACATTTAAGACCAAGGCCAATTAGAAAAAGTTCGTTTTTCATCATGTCCCGACCGGGATTCGAACCCGGGACGGGGGACCACCTTGTTGGCAGGCCGGCATGGTAACCATTACGCCACGGAGGTCGTCAGTTGACACGAATTGCGGGAACAACACGAAAAAAACAAAAGAAAAGAGTTTGACGGTTTTCCAAGAACGTTGGCTATCTAAAATCATGTTGGGACGACTGCCTACTAATTGTAACGTCGACTTATCAATCATTTTTATTACAAAGTCATTAGACTACTAATTTTATTTGAATATAAATAAAATTATTTAATTAATTAACATAATTTTTATGACTTATTTACTACCATCCGGTAGTATTATTGACCTTACTAGAGGGTGCAAGTTCGATTCCCGCAAGGGTAATAAACATTTATTGGTTATAGGTTGCGAAAGTGCGATAATAATTGTTTATTTACGAAAAAACTATGACAAAATAAACATTTTAGATCCGAAAGAGCTTTAAGATAATATTTAACGGTTGCACAACCATTGTGGCAAACCGAACTCTTTTTAAATAAGAACCTCTTTGTAAATAGTTATTATGTTTCCTTTTTCTTTATGGTTTTTATATTCTATTTTACCAAATACTATAGAAGACTAATACGCACAGCTCTTGACGTTTCTCATACAATGACTTGGCAACCTCCGTTCACCTCATGCCGCTAGGTTTTGCATACAAAACGCACAAAAGTTTTGAAATCGTTCACCTCATGCCGCCGATTGCCGCCCTCATGCCGTAGGGGCGCTAGTGTCGCGTCTTGCCCGAATTCTTCCGAAGCTGTGCGTATTAGTCTTCTATAGTATTTGATTTTACTGTCACTTCACTTCACTTTTTCACCTTCTTGCCATCAATTCATATTTTTCTATAATATAAGTTTTCTTCATCCCTTGCTCTTTCCCTAATCTTTCCATTCTTTATAACCATTTTGAAATTATACACACGTAAAGAACGGAAGATTTTTTCGTGGAAACCATATGGTTAAACCATAAGCTCTCATAAAAACAAGGAGATAATCATTTTTCGATACTATGATCAGTTTTCTAATTTTGGCTTAAACAATATGTTTTTTGTTTTGTTCATTATTATGTCCCACTGCTTGCCAAAGGCTTCTCTCTTTCTTTATCTATTCCTCTCTGTTCATTTATGTTTAACTATACACAATACAAAACACTTTATTGCGCTAAAACAAAACATTAATACATGAAACTTAAAACTAAACAGTTAAATAGGCGGTCTTATCGCTAAGCGATTTCTTCCAGACAACCTCAAAAGAAATGGACAAAGAAATTTTAAACGGATTGCGTGGCACAACATAATGTGAGACTAAAAATAATAATAATAATAATAATATCGGCGCCACATAGTCCACATACCCCGTCTCTTTTTTCTTTTTTTTCCACTTCTGATAGGTTGTCTGGAAGAGATTACTTTGTGATAAGACCGCCTTTTGTACTTCATTACTTTGTCTATTTTACTGTATGTTTGTATTTTAATGGTGCAATAAAGAGTATTGTATTGTATTGTAAATTAAAAATAATTCACAAGCTAGAACCACAGTGCATCCGCAGCATTCTCACTACCAACTGCGCATGCAACCGTTGTTGCATGCAACTATGTTTATTATATCGATAAAAAATTATCGATACCACCCCATCCCCAAAGGCTATCACAGTACATCATCAGTAGGGAAAATGAGGCGCACAGTTCCCTCAGTGTGACCTTGACATTCAGAAGTATGCGGTCCCACGCGAGAATTCGAACTGGTTTCATTTTTATTGAAATGCCCTTATTCTGTACTGAACCAATAAATAATAAATTAATATAGAGGGACAAATCACACAGATTGAGCTAGCCCCAAAGTAAGTTCGAAACTTGTGTTATGGGATACTATATTTTATAACAAATACATATAAAGATAAACATCCAAGACCCAGGCCAATCAGGAAAAGTTCGTTTTTCATCATGACCCGACCGGTATTCGAATTCGGGACCTGCTGGGTGGCGGTCTGGCGTGGTAACCATTACGCCACGGAGGTCGTCTAATATTTTATAATAAAAGTGGGCGAAGGTGAAATTTTTCTTTCAATTATATATGTATTTTCAAAATAAGAATGGTCATGATCAGATCAATGGTCAGAGAAACTAAAAGCCACAAAATATCAGCAGCTGACTGGCTCCTACGATTTTGTGGCTTTTGGTGTAGAAACATTAGGCCCGTGGGGTTCCAGTGCGTTGTCCTTTTTTAGGGATATCGCAAAAAGGCTGCGACAAACCACTAGTGACCCAAAGGCTGGCAGTTACTTCGCTTAACGGATATCTATCGCCGTTCAGCGAGGTAACGCTGCTAGCATTTTGGGCACCATGCCTTTTAAATGCTTAGTTTTAGTTTTTATTATTAGTTTAGTTTTAATTAATTTTATTTTATTTCATGTTATTTAGTTATGTATTTTACCAATAAAATATTTATTTAAATCATTACCACAAAAAAAATACATGAAAATAGTATTGTAATGTTGTTAATTTTTTTTATTATCATCATATTATATCGGGTCTCCCTTCAATCGAAGGTGATTAGAGGGTACTCTGCCACGCTGCTCTAATGCGGATTGGCAGAGGCCGGTGTTTCAAACCGCCCTAAGGCCACCGACTTAGCTTAACGACTGTCATCCATTGACAACAGCCGGGATCGACATTAAACTGTATTATTTTTAAGCATTTCGTCAGCAAGAAAAGGAAAAATCTTTATTGACAGCATAATAACGTTTTCGTCAGCAAATAAAAAAATAGTAATCCTGATCAACAACTAAATTAATAATTTTTATCAAAAAGAAAACAAAAAAACCACTACAAAATATGATTGTTCGTTAGCGCATAGTGCGGTCCACTCGTTGTCCTGCAATTAAAGTACGTCAAGTCCACTATGCACTTGCTTTAGTAGGACGAGTTCCATTAGTCCAGGGGACGTTGTGCACTGGTGCTATCAGTTGGACAAACTTGACATTTAAGTAGAATTAAATAAGCCATGGCTATACTATCCCACAGGTTGTTTGAAATGAAATGAAATCGTTTATTTCAGAAATTAGACCTTCACAGGCACTTTTTCTTGTCATTTACAACTTGTTTAAATAAAGAAAATAAACTACGTTATATACTACCACCATTTCGGACACAAGCAAAATGGCAACCGGTAAAAAGAAATGGCGAAAGAAAACCGGTTACGGCCTTTTTTTATCATTTTGTACTTCTTTTTTTTACTCTCCTTTTTTTCCACTCATTATATACAATGTAGGTAGGTATAAGTACATAAAAATTTATAAGAAGAATACGCGGAATTTTATACACAACCGTGTGGAATGAACAAGTCATAAATCTACAATAAAATAAATAAGTCAGTACTGACAAGAAGGTTGAAACCTTGAAGGTTTGAATCCCGTAAAAGACACACGACTATACTCAAAGTAAAAACTCACACCTTTTTACACACACACACACTCCAGTATGGCCGAGTGCAATATTGTATGTACACACAAAATATATTGTAATAAAAAAGTACAACCAAATCTTAAAATACTATAATATATGACACCGAAAAGGCGCAAACTTAGCATGAGCCGAGCCGTTAGTTTAGTTATAAATAAATAAATAAAAAATACCAGAACAGCATTTTTTGTAATTAGTTATCTATATATATAAAAGAGAAAATCACTGACTGATTCATCACGAAATCTCCGAAACTACAAGTGCCAGGAGTCTCAAATTTTGCATGGGGGTTCCTTTTGGGGCGTAGGTGCTCACTAAGAAAGGATTTTTGGAAATTCATCCCCTAAGGGGGTAAAACGGGGGTGCAAAGATAGTATGAAACTTTGCCGTTTTTGAAGTTATTAGAATGAAATTCAGCATGAAGGTTTTTTACTGAAAAGCATGAAACACGAGTGAAATATTTTTTTCAAAATTCATCCCTTAGGGGGTTAAACGGGGGTGCAAAGATAGTATGAAACTTTGCCGTTTTTGAAGTTATTCGAATGAAATTCAGCATGAAGGTTCTTTATTGAAAGGCATGAAACAGGAGTAAAATATTTTTCTCAAAAAACATCCCTTAGGGGGTTAAACGGGGGTGCAAAGTTAGTATGAAACTTTGCCGTTTTAGAAGTTATTCGAATGAAACTCAGCATGAAGGTTCTTTATTGAAAGGCATAAAACACGAGTAAAATATTTTTCTCAAAAATCATCCCTTAGGGGGTTAAACGGGGGTGCAAGGTTAGTTTAAAAAACATTGTACCGTTTTTGAAGTTATTCGAATGAAATTCAGCATGAAGGTTCTTTACTGAAAGGCATGAATCATAAGGAAAATATTTTTTTCAAAAAATCGTCCCTTAGGGGTTAAAACGGGGGTGTAAAGTTAGTATGAAACTTTGCCGTTTTTGAAGTTATTCGAAAGAAATTCAGCATGAAGGTTTTTTATTGAAAGGCATAAAACACGAGTAAAATATTTTTCTCAAAAATCATCCCTTAGGGGGTTATACGGGGGTGCAAGGTTAGTATGAAACTTTGCCGTTTTTGAAGTTATTTAAATTAAATTCAGCATGAAGGTTCTTTATTGAAAGGCATTAAACACGAACAAAATATTTTTCTCAAAAATCATCCCTTAGGGGGTTAAACGGGGGTGCAAAGTTAGTATGAAACTTTGCCTTTTTTGAAGTTATTCGAATGAAATTCAGCATGGCGGTAAATGAGTACCTACGTGTTTCAGGATTTTTCAAAATTCAACCCCTAGAGGGATGAAATGGGGTGACCTAGGCGACTACACGTGTATTATCGAGGGCGCTCAACCTAGAAAGCTGAAATTTTGTATAGAGATTCCCTTTATGATGTATACAAGGATAGAGACGTGACTTTTTTAAAATTTCCACGAGAACATGAATAATAAGACTACACGTGTGTTATGGGGTGCGCTCAACCTAGAACGCTGAGGTTTTGTATAGAGGTTCCTTTTATGATGTAGACAAGGATGAAGACGGGATTCTTTTAATTCCCACGGGAACGGGACAAATTGGTCTGCACCTGTGTTATTGTGGGCGCTCAACCTAGAACACTATGATTTTGTATTGAGGTTCCCTTTCTAAAGTAGAGAAGGACAAAGACGGGATTTTTTAATCAGGATAATAAATCAAGATCAGGAATAATAAATAAGACTACATGTGTATTATCGGGGGCGCTCAACCTAGAAAGCTGAGATTTTGTATTGAGGATCCCTTTATGATGTTGACAAGGATAACGATGGGATTTTATGAAATTCCCACGGGAAAGGGGGTAATAGGACTGTAAGTGTATTATCGCCGGCGCGATATAAAGTTGTTTTTTTAAAATACCCACGGGAACGAACTTATTGCCATTTTTGCTTGACCACGCGGGCGAAGCCGCGGGCACAGCTAGTACGTAATATAAGTGCACAATAAATTGTAAATACACTGGGCGTCAAAAATAAGTAGTACAGTTTTAAAATTGCAATTACTCTTAAACTATAGAAGTTAGAGTTTTGAAATAAAAATCAATCTCTAAAAGACGATATTATGCATAAAGTTTTTATTAAATGAAATGAAATTGTCTTTTAACTTTTTTTTATTTCAAATGTCTAGCTTCTGTAGCTAGGGAGATATTGCAATTTTAAAAATGTACTACTTATTTTTGACGCCCAGTGTAGTTACCCTATTGCATTAGGCTAAGACATGTAAAAATAGTTGTAGGAGTAGAATAAAATAAAAATAAAACATTTCTGTAATTTCTGTAAGTATATCTCCTAGTCTACTTTGTTGTCTGTCCAAGTAAAGCATCAACTTCCTGTATTGACTCCGTATGAGATTCCATTTATTTTAGATACATATCATTATTTAAATTATACATTTTTTTACTGCTACCGTAAATAGGCCAGTCAGTGTCAACACGAAAAATTCTGGTTTTGGTGCAAAAAAAATGTAATGTACTAATTTTTCTTGGGTTTAGGAACCCAGTAAAGTTACGTCATCGGACAATGATATTGATTTTAATGTATAAAGTGGTTTTTTTAAATGGAACTCTCCCAGAATATCAGCGTGAAGCGTAAAATAATAATGCTGCGGTGAGAGCCTACCGCACTCCCACAACAACAAACCAGAATGTTTTACTACAAATATCAGTCCGAAAGAAAACTGAGTCTGTGATCATCAGATGGCCTTTGTTCCTTACACATTTTGCTATCACCGCTTCAATGTAATACTCCGTTAGCTCAGTGACCCGAAGTGGATCTTGGCCTCTGAATCTACACTGGGCGTCAAAAATAAGTAGTACAGTTTTAAAATTGCAATTACTCTTAAACTATAGAAGTTAGAGTTTTGAAATAAAAGACATTTTATAGCAAATTTAACAAAGTTTTCTAAAAATAATACTTTATTTAGCATTAGTAAAGTTTTACACTGAAAATTAGGAAAAAACTAAAAAGCTAACCATTTTGAAGGAACTATCAAGAACTTAATTTTTACGTTTTGGGCCTTGTTCCCACTTTAGTAACTTGTGTTGCCGCCTCGGGCTCAGATGACAGCTTGGAGCAGGTTTGGCATGCTGAACACTAAGTTTCGGAGGCGGTGTTGGGGAATATTCACCCATTCTTCTATCAGGGCCTGTTTTAGAGCCCTGAGGGTGGCGGGGGGTGGTCTGCGTCTTCTGACTAGCCTCCCAAGCTCATCCCAGGCGTGTTCAATCGGGTTAAGATCTGGGCTTCTTGATGGCCAAGCCATCAAGCTGATGCCAACCTCCTGAATGTACTCTTGTACGAGATGAGCGGTGTGTGGCCGGGCGTTATCATGCATTAGTATAGCTCCATCACCCATATTTGCTAAATATGGCCCTGCATACTCGTTAAGTATCTCTAATGCATATCTTTCACCAGTCAGAGTGCCATTTTCTATGACCACTAGTTCTGTGCGACCCTCTGAAGAGATGCCAGCCCATACGTGTACAGAGCCCCCGCCGTATTGAACTCTTTCCGAGATGCAACCTTGAATGTATCGCTCACCAGGTCGCCTGTATACTCTCCGCCTTCCATCGGAAGTGAATAAAGAAAACCGAGACTCATCTGTGAACAAAACTCTTGTCCATTCTTCTTCGCCCCATTGTACGTGTTGACGCGCGTAGCGTAGTCTTACTACTCGATGCCCTGTCTCAAGTTTGGGGCCATTTGCTGGCCTGTACGACTTCAGGTTGGCTTCAGCAAGTCTTCTCCTCACTGTACTCTCACTAACGTAGTCTCTTCGGGTCTGAAGAAGCTGTTGCTGGACCTCAACTGCATTAAGGTGACGATTTCTTAACACAGTAGAGACAATTAAGCGGTCTTCTCGGGTACTAGTGCACCTGGTCTGCCATTACTTGGTCTCCTTAGATGGTTTCCAGTCTCTTCGTATCTTCGCTTTACTTGCTGGATCGTTCTTAGAGTTACACCCACCGTTCTTGCAGTACGACGCATACTGATGCCTACTTCGAGAAAAGTTATGATTCTTGCACATTCTTCTGGTGAAAGAGGCATGATTAGTAAAGTTTACTCGCTGAAGACACATTTGCTTTTGAATTGCAATTGATTTATCAGCAATAAAGAAAACAATAAAAAACAAAAGTACAAGCCAACAGTTTAAAAAAATAGTGTTTTTATTTATTAAGTTTTTTTTCAGTCAATCTTTAAAAAATGATATTATGCATGAAGTTTTTATTAAATGAAATTAAATTGTCTTTTAACTTTTTTTCATTTCAAAGGTCTAGCTTCTGCAGTTTAGGAGATATTGCAATTTTAAAACTGTACTACTTATTTTTGACGCCCAGTGTAGTTCCTGGACTTCTACGTTTCCCGTTCCTAGGGTTAATCAAAAAGTATAGAATCAAAGGTTACTAAGCATAGCTACAGGGCGCAACTGACCTTATTTAAACATGTTAATAATTTAACATAATTACCTATTGATAGATAACTACATATAATTTTGACTAGTTAGTGGCTTACCCCGGTTATACACGGTAAACACAAAAAAAAATACTTTTCGCGAATACATATTGCTGTAATTTTTTTAATTTTTTTATTGTATGTATGTTTTTTTTTTGTTAGTAAGTACTCTAAAGTTATGTGAAAACACACTTATATGTTTAAAATATAGTTACAACAATGAATGACAAAAAATGCCGTAAATATTACAAAATTATGTGAACATATTATGTTTGAAATATAGAACAGAACAAGGAATGACAAAAAAGGCCGTAACTGGGATTCTTTCGCTATTTCTTAACACAGTGGTGATTTGTTTTCGAAATGGTGGTAGTAAATATAAGAGTAGCTTATTTATATAATACTAACTGTTACCCACGGCTCCGCTCGCGTGTTCAAGGGAAAATGTCAATAATTTTTCCCATGGGAATCTCATTATCCCGTGGGAAAAAAGTAGCCTTAAGTTACTCTCCACACCTTAAATTATCCCCGTTAAAAATGAAAAAATAATGTTAGGTATCTTTTTTTTCCAGTAGGAATAAGACATTTTTCCGGGATAAAAGTAGCCTATGTCAATCTCCAGACCTTAAATCATCTCTGTTAAAAAAATCACGTCGGTACTTTGGTTCCTTTCGACGTGAAAGAAGAACAAAAAAAATATATATTTTATTTTTTCCCATGGGAATGAGATGTTTTTCCGCGATAAAATAGCCTATGTCACTCTCCAGACCTTAAACTATCCCTAATAAAAAACTCATATCAATCCGTTCATTACTTTCGACGTGAAGGGAGGACAAACAAACACACTTACTCATTCATAATATTAAGTACTAGCTTTTTTGCCCGCGACTTCGTCCGCGTGAAGTTTCAGACCAGTTCCCGTGGGAACCACATTGAGTTTCGGGAAAAGCTATAGCCTATGTCGCTCCCTGATAATGTAGCTTTCTACTGGTGAAATAATTTTTGAAATCGGTCCAGTATTTCGGAGCCTATTCAATTCAAACAAACAAACAATCAAATCTTTCCTCCTTATAATATTAGTATAGATGGATTCAAAACATACTGAATTTCACAGAAATAAGTAATATGTAAAATATGACTAGAGAACGTGTCTGTCCTGCGAATAAAATATTTAATTCAAAATTGTGAGGTTTTAGATTAATAGACGAACAGACATGACAAACGTACCTATATTTTTATAGTAACGTATAATACATAGATTTCGGTAATTACATTAAGATTAGAGCCACGCCCTAAACGCGGAAATAAGTTTATAAATATTGTACACGTAGGTATGATACCTACCTAATGATAATTAATTGCTAAGGAGTCAAAAATACTTTTACAGATTTATAATCACCTACCGTCTAGAATAAAATCGAAAGATCATTCAACTCATTTATAAAATCAGTTAAACGATTGCTAAAATAAAGCGTACTATAGCGTCAAAGAATATCTGGAAGATAAATTAATTTAAATGTCTGCCTCTCTTTTTCTACTCAAGTTGCTATACCTTTAAAGGTGCATGTAGATAATTGCTATGTATTATGTACAGTAATATAATGTACTAGCTTTTATGCCCGCGACTTCGTCCGCGTGAAGTTCCGGACCCGTTCCCTTGGGAACCATATTGAATTTCGGGAAAAGCTATAGCCTCTGTACCTCACTGATAATGTAGCTTTCTACTGGTGAAAGAATTTTTGAAATCGGACCAGTAGTTTCGGAGCCTATTCAATGCAAACAAACAATCAAATCTTTCCTCTTTATAATATTAGTTTATATGTGTCACATGTAATGCAACAAAATAAATACATTTTTCTACGCACTTGTTCGTAAACTATAATATTCTTCAAAAGGGGCATTAAATAGTTATTTGTTATGCAAGGCTGCAAAGTTATTTTTTGGCGCGAGTACTTATATTGAAACCTGAGCTAGCGAAGGATTCTAGGATTGAACCACGAGCGAAGCGAGAGGTTCAAATATAGAATCCTGAGCGTAGCGAGGGTTTCAAAGGTACGAGACGCAGAATAACTTTGCTGCCGAGCGAAACACACAATTTTTCACCTCACTACAGCGAGGAAAATGCTTGGTGCAAGAAAAACGCAAATAATATATTAAATAAGTGTTATTTTTTTTCATGCGGTGTCGTGCTGGCCAGTTCGATTATTCTAATTCTATAAGGTTGGCGCACTGGCATGAAATAAGTATTAATGCATTTTCAGAGGACTGGCGGTATAAAAAATTATAGAATAGAAAGGTTCGAATTTTAAAAATTCTTTCCACGCTAGGGCACAAAATGCACTTTTGCACTCAGATTTCGAATGACAAACAGATTCTTTCCGAGCTTGTGAGGTGAAAAGATTTTTACAGGGTCGGCAATGCGCGAGTGATACTCCCGGTGTTGCAAGCGTCCATAGGCTTCGGAGACCGCTTACCATCAGGCGGGCCGTATACTTGTTTGCCACCTTAGTGGTATAAAAAAAAACTACGTACGGAACCCTCGGTGGGCGAGTCCGACTCACACTTGTCCGGTTTTATTTGTATACAAAAGCTATGCAGAAAATGACTCTTTACTACATAATATCATAAAATATGATTCAGGTTTTCTAAATTTGCTGGCAATTTTATTTACAAATCAATAGAATTGAACTATACAATATGCCAGCCAGTCTAACATGCTTACACTCGAGATAGTTTCTCGCACGCGACAAAGCTTCTTCGCCAATAGCAAGGCCTGTTTTGTCTACTGTAGACATAACCGAGATACGCTATTGGCAGAGCGGAGCGAGGAAATTTTGTCGCGTTTGTCATGTTAGCCCGG
Source organism: Endotricha flammealis (assembly GCA_905163395.2). Classification (NCBI taxonomy): domain Eukaryota; kingdom Metazoa; phylum Arthropoda; class Insecta; order Lepidoptera; family Pyralidae; genus Endotricha; species Endotricha flammealis. The sequence continues at coordinate 5,412,278 of LR990883.1, forward strand.
CTGGAGTGGCTAGCAATGGTCACTTTATCTCGAGGGCCGTTGGGTTCGATTCCTGCTCACGGTGCATTTGTGTGCATGAACACACCTGGGGCCCGATTCTACTAACGCAAATGCACCAATGGACTCTCAATGGTGTCTCAATCGTGTCTCAAAAGAATGCCGACAGTGGAATAGTTTTTTACATTTGTTATGGACTTAAACAATAAGTTGAACATTATGTTATTGTTTAAGTCCATAACAAATGACAAAAACTATTCCACTGATACACTATCGGCATTCTTTTGAAACACGATTGAGAGACCATTGAGAGTCCATTGGTGCATTTGTGTTAGTAGAATCGGGCCCCAGGTATCGTTGAGATAGTATCTGTAACACAAGATTCGAACTTACTTTGGGGCTAACTCAATCTGTGTGATTTGTCCCTATCTAATAATAATGACGTCAATGTAATAATGTTTACCCCGAGCGGGAATCAAACCCGCGCCTTTTGATGCCGAAGTATCACTACCAACGTACCATCGGGCTGACATTATCATTCATAATTATTATTGATGTGATCATATCAAGATTAAAATAAAAGAATCGAACCCACATCTCGCGACGGCATGCGGAGGCCAAGATTGAATCATTAAGAGAAAATAATTATTGGTTGGCATGTAAATGAGATAGCTACCAAAATTACACTGTTAAATTCGTGTAATTCGCTCATTTCCATTAGCACCAAGTGTAATTACTATGTAGAGGAAGACCTTTGCGTCATAAACAAAATCTCGACCTCTCAAAGAAAATAAATAAATAATACTAGAACATTATTTCCTTGCTTAAACGATCATATGTATATTATTATGTCACCTATATTATAGTCATGTGTTAAAAGTTCAATAATAAAGTAGGACCTTATATTATATAGGGATAAATCACACTGATTGAGCTAGCCCCAAAGCCCAAAGTAAGTCGAGACTTTGTGATAAGGGAGACTAACTCAACGATACTATATTTTATAACAAATACATTTTATAGATTACAGAATACTTATTATCTAGTTACAAATTATATATAACATACAATACAATAAAACAATTAAAATAAAATAATAAAAAGAAACACAATAAGAATAAAAAAAATAAAACTTAAAATAAATAAAAATAACCATCAATTCGATCTATGAATCCAATAGGCCACCCACCCCTAAGCGCACCCGACTCGAATGTCCCCATCACGCCGGCAGCATTCCCACGTTAAATGGCCAGCGATATGTGCTGAATAAGGTATGATCCGGAACGGGGGTCACAACAATGCTCTTGCAGACGTCGGCCAATGTCCCGAATGATTTTTTTTGCCTCCACGCACCATGGTCTTCCCGTTTCCACCGCAAAGGGCAGGAAGGCCGGCAGTCCAACTGTTCCCACGTATAAATAGATAAACATCCAAGACCCAGGCCAATCAGACGAAGTACGTTTCTCATCATGACTCGACCGGGATTCGAACCCGGGACCTCCTGGGTGGCGAACTGGCATGGTAACCATATGGAGGTCATCAAGTTATCGGCCAAGATTCCCGATCAAAAAAAGCTCTATCAAATAGGGTTGTTTCCAGGGTCATAATAATTACATTATATTTAGTCCGTATTTTAGATTATAAAAAATATTGGACACGTATTTTTTCTTTTTTCGATTAAACAAAAAATAACAAAGATACAAGGCATAAAAATTTAGTAGTGGGCCTTTGACGTCACCCCGTGCGAAAAAATGCCACACGGCGTGACGTCACACGTAACTTTAATGGGCTATATCTTTGTCATTTTTGGTCTAATTTACAAATGAAAAAATGATTGTCGTTATTTTTGAATATTCTAAAAGACGGACTAATTAAATTTTTTACGGCAGCCAACTTATTGTGGGAAGCATTTTGAAATGTATGAACACATTTACAATTCTAGTAGGCTCGCTAAGCATGATTAAAACTGATTGCAAGTTGCACGAGACAGTTGTATCAATAGGAAGAATATGATACCACCAACGTTGCTTAACCAAAGTAATCAAGTGGAAAAGAATTTTCACGCGCAACTAGACGTAGGCAATTATTTATTGCAATTAAACTACATTTTTATTTGAGCTTCAATAACTTCTGCGAGTGTAGGGAAAATCTGACGATTATTAAGAGCTTGTACCCCGCGGCTTCGCTCGCATTAATTTTATGCCATAGATCTCGTTAGACAACAAAACAACACATAGCGCGACTTGTGGCGCCATCTGTTGGCCGATAGCATCCCATACATCGCCCTCTATAGTAGAAAAAATATTTTCCCATTGGAATGTCATACTTTTACGGGATAAAAAGTAGCCTATGTTGGGCTCTGTACCCTTTACATACAATATATATACAAATTTTCATAATGATCGGCTGATTAGTCAAACCACATGGTCAAACCGTGAAGGAATAACAAACAAACAAACTCACTTTCTCATTTATAATATTAGACTCTGTGATATTAGTATGATAAAAAACGTTTCGACTTTGACTAATCAAAGTAGAAGTCAAAGTTCTACCTAAGTACAACTTTGACTTCTACTTTCACTTTGATTGTGACTTTGATTTTTTACTTATATGCCTTTGGTATTGACCTTGATTTTGACTTTGTTTTTTTACTAACAGCCTTTGTTATTGACTTAATTTTTTATTTGGTCTGTGGCCTTGACTTTTGTTTTGACTTTGACTGTAACTTTGTCAAACATACTTGTTTGCAGCCTTTCGTAGGTAACTTTACCATAGATAAAAAATATATACAATAAGATCTTGGGCACATTGAAGCCGTGATTATCTGTTTGTTTGTCATAAATTAAAAATATTCATCGCGACCCATCCACTAAATCACAATGAGGACAGTCACTTAACCCATTTTATCGCTAAGTGGGAATGCGACGAGTTAATTTATGTTATTTTAATCAATGATATTTACAATGTACAGATTGGTTTATGTTATTTTGTTATTTTTAAAATTAATTGCGAATATGAAATAAAAGTTTTGTTATATGACAAAAAAGGCCGTAACTGGTTTTCTTTCGCCATTTCTTTTACCAGTGGTCATTTTGCTCTTCTTTCCGAAATGGTAGTAGTTTATAGAGTAGATTAATTACTTACACAAAAAAATATTATTTGTGATGTAATTTTAATGACAGAAAGTGTCTGTGAACACCTACTCTCTAAATAAAAGTTTTGAATTTGAATTTAAGATTTGAATTTGAGTTTTGAATTTGGTTGGCTTCCCGTTTTCCTTGTGGACCAACTGATATGCACAACTAGTTGCTTGTAGCAATTCACTAAATGACCCGGTGGGTTATTTGGTAAATTCCTTCGACGGCAAGAGGCGCAGGTTCGATGCCCGCATAGGATAAACACTAATATTATAAAGGCGAAAGTTATGTGTGAGTTCCAAGGCAGCTGTAGTTTCTCCCCGGGGACGTCAATGAGCTTTATTGCTTATTGTCAATCTGAGGTCGCCGTTGTTGATCCTGGCTTTAAAGGAGACGCAGCGGTGGGAATGTGTGGTGGGCTTGTTCCAAAACCTATCTCTTTTTATATAACATCATAGCATTCAGTAAGTAATCGATATATCGAACTTTTTTTTCTGCTTTTTTATTCGAATCTTCGCCCTTTAAATACGGAAATCCATATTTGGTGTTCATAATTGACATTAAATTTATTATTGTAATATATACCTTATGGTATTTGATATAAATACGATTTTCCTTTAAAATCAATTAATAATGTGTACCATAGATTAATGTTTTAGATGAGAAAATATAAATCTTAATACTTATTAAAAATAAAGTTGATTCTTTTATTTTGAGTACATTTTTATGCTTAATGAATAGTTTTGATTGTCGATGTTATAGTTCGAAAAAAATTATCCCTTTTTAATTTTTATTTAAGTACCTACCTTTGTGTTTTTTTTTATTAAATCTATTTTTCAATTATTTTAATTAAAATAATATAATATTATTGATAATTAAAATAAGGTACGTCCATACTAATATTATAAAATAAATGTTAAAGTGTGTTTGTTTGTTCTCCCTTCACGTCGAAAGTAATGGACGGATTGATATGATATTTTTATTGGGGATAGTTTAAGGTCTGGAGAGTGACTACTTTTTTTCTGACGGGATATAGAGATTCCCATGAGAAAAAACATTGACATTACCCCTTGACCACGCGGGCGGAGCCGCGGGTAACAGCTAGTAATATAATATTGTTGATAATTAAAATAACGAACGTAATTAATATAATAATAAATATTTAATTATCCTATTTTTTACTGGTTCAAACATTTTTAATTATTTTTTTTTTTCATTTTATATGGGCTTATTTGCCATGCAGTAAATCCAAAGACAAAGTCGCGGGCACAGCTAGTTTGGTTGGATTATAATTAACCACTAAATACAACGCTCCATAAATTTAACTAATTGTTAGAAGTGTGATAATTAGTAATTACTAATTAAGTATTTGCTAGCGTTGATTGATTGCATCCTGTAAAATTTGATTTTTAGGGTTCCGTAGTAAACTACAAGGAACCCTAATAGTTCGCCATGTCCGTCTGTCTGTCTGTCCGCGGTCTAGAGCCTAGACGCTTGATGCTAGAAAGCGGTAATTACACATATTAACAATGTTAACAAAGTGCTGGAAGAAAATTTTGAAAAAAAATTTTTAAGTCCATATGCTGAACCTTCAATGAAAACTATAACGGTTAAGTAGGCTCTACTAGTTATCGAGTAATAGCCGACGAACTCATAAAACTAAATTTCTTTGATGAAAACTTACATAATTATTTGATGGAATTTGATATTGGACTCAACTGAAGACAAGCAAAGCGCAGCAAATGCGGAACCCTACATTGTGCGTGGCCCGACACGTACTTGCCCGGTTTTTGTATCATCATATCAACCCTAAATAATCCCAGTACTAGCATACGGGTCTCCCTATTAATGGAGGCTACTCTACCACGCTGCTCCAATGCTAATACGCTCAAATCGGAGCAGCCCGTCTGGGAAAGGACTCTTCCACCTTACAGAAGATCGTAGCCAAATAGCATTGGTCTCGGCCATGCTGTGTTCCTACGGTGAGTAAGGTCTCCAGAATTTCACTTTTTACAGGGTCGGCAACGCGTGATACCTCCAGTATTGCAAGCGTACATAGACGGTGATTGCTTACCATCAGGCGGACCTTATGCTTGTTTTCCACCTTGGTGGTATAAATATTCAAACCTATATGACTTTGCATACAAATTATTGTATAATAAGTACATATTGATTGTATTATTTTACAAATCTCGCTTACCTTGCTTGACACCTATAAGTGATAGATACAAACACAATGCAATATGATTGATAAACAATTTACATATAAATGCATTCTTTGTATATTACATGTTAATGTACTGTCAATTGACGACCTCCGTGGCGTAATGGTTACCACGCCAGACCGCTACCCAGGAGGTCCCGGGTTCGATCCCCGGTCGGGTCATGATGAAAAACGAACTTTTTCTGATTGGCCTCGGGTCTTGGATGTTTATTTATATATGTATTTGTTATAAAATATACTATCGTTGAGTAAGTATTCCATAACACAAGTCACGAACTTACTTTGGGGCTAGCTCAATCTGTATGAATTGTCCCTATATATTTATTTAATTGTATATAACCTAATTTTTTATAGCATATAGCAGACAAGCATGCAACCTGATGGAAAGTGGTATTGTTAAGTATTCCAAACAAATATTTTTTCGTAGCCAAATAGCATTGGTCTCGGTCATGTTGTGTTCCTACGGTGAGTAAGGTCTCCAGAGCTCCACTTGGGGGTTAGGAGGGTTGGCAACGCGCCAGTGATACCCCGGTATTGCAAGCGTCTATAGGCTACGGTGACGACTTACCGTCTGCCGTATGCTAGTTTGACATCATTTTTTACCTTCGATTTCTAGGTTTTGAGATTCAACCAATGCACGTCAAACAAACCAATTCTTTAGTCAAAAATAAAATGTTTAATTAATTTTAATTTATTCATACAGTAATTAAAATGTAATTAATCTTTTCTTGTAAAAGAGACAATGTACAAGGGCCAAAAAATTATTGCCGAGTTAAAAATAACCAGTGCTTAATGAAATGGAATGAATGAGGTATTGTATTGTATTATAGGGACAAATCACACAGATCGAGCTAACCCCAAAGTATGTTCGAGACTTGTGTTATGGGACACTAACTCAACAATACTATATTTTATAACAAATACATAATTATCAAGATAAACCAATATCCAAGACCCAGACCAATCAGAAAAGTTCGTTTTTTATCATGACCCGACCGGGATTCGAACCCGGGACCACCTGGGTGGCGGCGGTCTGGCATATGGCAACCATTACGCCACGGAGGCAGTCAATGAGGTTTGCTGTTACTCGATCACGCAAATAGTAGATTTTACAACAAGTGCACAAAACAAATCATTTCTATAGGGCTGATAGTAATGTCGACGATAAAAATGGTTTTGTGGACGAGTTATAAACCCTGCTTTTCACTTCGATTGCGAGGAAATAAATAAATAAACGCACGAAAAAACAATACTCACCTGTTTCCCGCCGCTTTTTTTTAAAATCAAACGACATTGAAATTAGGCTTGGGCTGCCTACTATTAAATTAATTTTGTTTAATGTTTTTTCTTAAATTAATTAAATAACCGTACTTTAATTTAACTTTTAATATTTTTTATGTCATAAAAACACGTAAGGCAAATAAATTAAAGTAAATATTATAAAATAACAAATTCTATCTCTGAACTTTTTATTGTGTTTGGCTGTATGGCTCATTTCCTTTGCCTTAATATAGATACATTTATGAGTAGATACGTTTTTGCCCTTGTGCACAAAATTCGATTTTGTGCAGCCTATATCCTGCGCAAATAAGCATTTTCTGAGCATGAGAAGTGAAAAATAAATTTGTTTTATTACTAGCGTCCCGTTTCAGCATCGCACGGGTTTTCGTAAGGATTCCTATATTTTTTATGGCCTATGTCACCCGAGGCACTGATATTATAACACTTAACGTAATGAGCCCGAGGATAATGTAGATTTCCAACGGTGAAAGTATTTTTTTAAATCGATCCAGTACTTTCGGTTCCTATTCAATGCAACCAATGAATCAAATCTTTCCTCTTTATGAATAGAAAACACAAGACAGAACCCTCAGGTTGTGGAATGAACTCCCTGTCAATGCTTTCCCCTGTCGATTACAGCATGGGGTACTTCAAAGAGGGTGTGAAGAGGTTCTTACGGGGTAGGCAACGCGTAAGTGATGCTCCTGGTATTGCAAACGTCCATAGGCTGCGGTGACTGCTTACCATCAGGCGGGACACATGCTTGTTTGCCACCTGAGTGGTAAAAATTACCAATTTTATTGTTCCTCGTGACTTCGCCCGTGTTCGCTTTTTCACGTTAAAGTAGCCTCACTCATAAATAACGAATCTCTCTATTGCTAAAAGAATTTTCAAAGTCGGTTCTGTAGATTAATGAGATTATTACCTCATACACGCCTTCATCCGTACTAATATTATAAATGGGAAAGTGTGTGTGTCTGTTTGTTTGTCCGTCTTTCACGGCAAAACGGAGCGACGAATTGGCGTGATTATTTAAGTGGAGATAGTTGAAGGGATGGAGAGTGACATAGGCTACTTTTTGTCTCTTTCTAACGCCCCACTTCCCTAAAATGGGGGGTGGAAGTTTGTATGCAGCATTCGGTAATTTTTAAGGTAGAAAGCTAAAAATTGGTATGCGGACTATTTGTGACTAAAAAAAAATCGTGCATCATTTTTATCCGAATTTAACGCGAGCGAAGCCGCGGGCAAAAGCTAGTAATTCATAAATCGCGCATCGGTACCGGCTGTCGTGGATGAATGACAGTCGTGGGTGGATGACAGTCGTTGAGCCAAGTAGCCTTCAAGCAGCTTGAAAACACCGGCCTCTGCCAATCCGCATTGGAGCAGCGTGGCAGAGTACGCTCTAATCCCCTTCGATTAAAGGAAGACCTGTATCCCAGCAGTGGGATGATTGTGGGTTGATATGGTCCAATATTACGAAAATTTCAGCAAATGAAATGAAATGAAATGAAATGAAATGAAATCGTTTATTTCAGAAATTAGACCTTCACAGGCACTTTTTCTTGTCATTTACAAATTGTATATATGTATAAAGAGAATAAACTACGTTATATACTACCACCATTTCGGACACAAGCAAAATGGCCACCGGTAAAAGAAATGGCGAAAGAAACCCGGTTACGGCCTTTTTTGTCATTTAGCATTTTTTTTTTCCTTTCACTCTTTTGTTACAATGTATAAGTACATTTATAAGAATAAATAAAATACAGATCCAGGTACATACAGAAATCAAGCTCAAAACATGATCCAAATAGCGCTACACTTTATTTGGTACATAAAATATAAGTAGGCGTATGTATTACATTTTTAATTCGCAATATTTCAATCATCGTGTACAATTTCAACTTGTTTTTTCACGCTTAAATTGTATTACTATATGTAAAGTTATAAATTAAAAGTTATTAATTAACACGCTTTTTTAACAAGCATTTTTATTATTTGCGTTTTACTACGACGTAATTGTAATGTAAGATAATGTTTCGGCTTTGGTCAGGATATAAATCTTATTAAACCCCATAGGTACAGTCAGGTGCACGTTAAGCCTTACTTAATTTTGGCTCTTTATAACATAGAACTTATGAATGGTACAAAGTCCAATAACATCTTATTAAACCCCATAGGTACTACAGTCAGGTGCACGATAAGCCTTACACTTGCAATACAATTTTGGCTCTATAAAACATAGAACTTATGAATGGTACAAAGTCCAATATGTAGAGGTTGACGTGCTCTTGACTGTACAATTATATTCATACAGTTTAGCTACCAAATAAAGTTATGGTATGGCGCACCCCACGCTTTTTAACAATAAATATGATTTGGAAAATTATTTTCTGATTTTTAGCTAGTAAGTTTTCTATAAAAGCGTGAGTTTTTTAAACTATACTTAATTTATTTTTATTGAATGTTTTAATTAATTACTGCGATTCTACTAAGTAATACTATTAATTACAATTATTATATATAATTACAAGTTTTTTCATCTCGTTCGAATACGAGCGCGAGAATTTAGATTATTTTTTCAAAAATATATTTTAATACGAATATCTTTTTGTATTTTGCAAACAGGATTTCATGTTACAAGACTTGAAAACTATTAAAAAAATATATTAAAATAAAAATAAAAAAATAAAAATAAATTAATATATAGGGACAATTCATACAGAATTTGATGGACAAAACTTTCTTTCGCCATTTTTCATATTGCTTTGTTTCCAAAATGATAGTTGAATAGTGATTAAAATAAACATCATTTGCTTTATGTTATCGTCACTTTTATATGCGTTATTTTTTTATTATTTTTCTCTCCACCTTTATTGTTTTTATGATGCATTGGAATCATCTATATGTATATTTTATCTATGTATTTCCTAATATTATATCTATTAAATTATTTATTTAATAATATTTTATTTTAACAAGCCGCTTTTGTGAATTTCTGCACTCCCAAGGGTTGGCTGGTAGAGAATGCATTTAGCATTAAGTCCGCCTGTTATATTAGTACCTTGTGTATTGTAGTCAATAAATATAATTAAACAAATAATGGTAATAGGCGAAGCCAGGTTTAAACGAGTTTATATTTGATATGAAAATTTTCGATAAGTTCCAATAAACAGTGTAACATTAATCTTGAAACGAGGCGAATTATATTACTGACTTAGATCATATGACACAGACATATTGACGGCAATTAGACGGAAACCCACTTTTTGGGACCAGGTTTTTTTTATACCACTAAGGTGGCAAACAAGCATACGGCTCGCCTGATGGTAACCAGTCACCGTAGCCTATGGATGCTTGCAATACCGGGGGTATCACTCGCGCATTTCCGACCCTGTAAAAAGCGGAGCTCTGGAAACCTTACCGTAGCCCCGCGCTGGCCCTCACAGCGTAGGGGAGCGTCCCCAAGGTGGCGGATAGGGGAATGGTCGGTAGTCAGCCTAGCTACACTAACCGGCTAAGTCCGATGGACTCGCTGACCAACGACGGGTGTGGTCCTCCAGCATTTCGGGGGTTGTGCGGCGGGTTGACACCTCGCCCACGTAAAACCAATGTTGCTGGTGAAGCGTATCCCGTTAGCGCTTCACTAGCTTGCACAACATCGTCAAGAAAAAAAAAAAAAAAACCTTACCGTAGGAACACAACTGGCCGAGACCAATGCTATTTGGTTACGATCTTCTGTAAGGTTGAGGCACGTTGAGTTCCTTCGCTAAACCGGCTGCGAAGGATGCGGAGCTCTCTACAATATCATCATCGCCAGGATTATCTTTATTCCCAGTAGTTATTTTAGCATTTTCTTTCAAGAAACTACTAAAAAAGTATAGAAAAGTAGTTGATCTTTCTAATCTCCATTCACCGAAAAACGCATAATCTGGTTCACTCCCATATTCTATGAGAGGTGCACAAGACTTCCTTCCTAATCTGTCTAATATCTTTCTGATTAAATTCGCTGTGAGTTCCAAGACAGCTGGAGTTTCTCCCCCGGGACGTCAATAAGCTTCTTTGCTTATTGTCAATCTGTGGTCGCCGTTAATCCTGGCTTTAGGTATAAGAGACACAGCGATGGGAATGTGTGGTGGGTTTGTCCCAAATTTGCGAGAGGGTGGTACTTCCCCGGTCGATTAGCCCCTCTTAAATTAATATATAGGGACAAATCACACAGATTCAGCTAGCCCCAAATTAAGTTCGAGACTTATGTTATGGGATACTAACTCAACGGTACTATATTTATTACATAATAATAAATATAGTACCGGTATATAATAATAATAATAAATAATAAATTCTTTATTTGTAACAATTTTACATACAGTAACTTAAAACTAATACATTTTATTCTTAAATTTATGATCGTGTACACTTTAGTATCCCTGAACTCCACACTAGGATTCCCTGTATCGTGGGCGTCCAGGTCCTTCCCGATTGAAAACCATTTTTTACGCATATAATTTAGTTTACTCTATTTAATATATATAGATAAACATCCAAGACCCAGGCCAATCAGGCAAAGTTCGTTTTACATAACCCGACGTTTCAAACCCGGACCTCCTTGGTGGCAAACCGGCATGGTAACCACGGAGGTCGTCAAATTAGGAATTAAGAAATCTACCTCAAAAATTAGGGAGGGGTTAGGCTTTTTTTTTTAATTCACACATCCTTAACCAGATCAATTATTATTTTTATATGTAGTTAACGAGATTTTGACACGACTTGATCACAATTAGTAAACAGACAACGCCTCACCACGCATGCGCGAAACAATATAAATAGGAACAGACTGTTGTAAACCTTATCAGTCTCACAGTTGTCGAGAGGATACCAACATGTACGCCAAACTGGTGAGTTATATATATAACTTATATACAATATATAATACTCAACAGATATTATATTTAAGGAAATATTTTTACAAACAGAAATTTATCGAAAATTAAAAATTTACTTTAGAACAGATAAAAAATATGTTGCAAAAGAAAATTTACTTTTTTAACTTTAAGAAATATTATTAATAATTTGATTTAATTTACTACAAACTTTATTTAATTAAATATATTTGTTAATAAACATAAACTTTAAAGCAACAAAATATATTATGTAAAACAATTCAGAGATAATTAAGAATTTGAAAAAATAATAAACCAGTAATTCATTAAAATTAAATCATTTTTTAAATTATTAGTGACAATATTTAATTTAAAAGCTTTAATACAGAATTAATTGAGGATGAGATCGGTCTGGCATGGTAACTATTATGCCACGGAGGTCGTAATTTAATTGTAAATAACAAAGATATTTTGTATGTATAATTAGATGTACATTACGCCTAAACCAAATTAGGTGGGCGCAAGGCTGTATTTCATATGAGGTGTGACAGGAATTTATGAATTTATTAATGTCTAATTACACCTGTGTCGTTATACTAATTAAATTTATTTGTTATTCAAAATCAATTAATACTTACGTAAGATAAAAACAATTTACACGTTTTTTTTTTGCACTTTTTTTAGATGGATAAAAAATGTTAAACTCTCTTAAGATCCGTAGCCTGATCAAAAAAGCGTAAGATTCCCTAACCATTCCAAAATATTCAAAAATGCACAACGTTGATGTTTAAGATTCCACTTCTGCCGGCACTCCCGGAGTGCAACCCGTCCTTTCTTTTTAGTGAGTATAGTTCTCAGTCAAAAAGAATACTCTGTCAATCGTTTTTATCCTACCAGTTAACTAGAATACAAATTAAGATAATATGACCAGTTACTTATAACTCTATGGATTAATATAGCCAATGAAACAAGCAAATTTCGTGGCTTTCTATTGGTAAAATAATATTTAAAATCGGTTTAGTATTTCCAGAGATTACCACTTACAATACAACCTTACAAAATTTACCTTTTTATGAAATTAGTCATCATAACAAATCAATCCATAATTTGGTTACCTCACTTTTCCGATTTGTATGAAGACTTAATTTATGTTCTCGATCAGAGATGGCGCCACAGGAAAAACAAAGATCGCGCTATTGTTTGATTTTTGGATTTTCTTATATTGTTTTTCTTTTTTGTAAATTTATTTTTCTTGTACTTGAACAGCCAAATAAAGTTTCAGTGGTGTAGACAGGACCTTGAAACTTGTTCACTAATTGTAGATAGCACACGAAAAGAAGAAGAGAATTGAAAGAGATCCTTCTTTTTCGGATTTCGGATTTTGGCGCCAACTACGACAGCGTCCACTTGGGCTCGTGATTAGAAATTTAATTTATGTGTGTTTCAAAGAATCAAACTTTGAAAGACATTAGTGAAGCAAAAGAGTTTATGATCAAGAACTATTAAAAAAGTGCATAATCGTGTTGACTTCAAAATCTGCCTTCACTGAAGAAATTTTGCTATCGACTTTCTTCGGGAGGTCTTGACTCAGAGACTGTACTCAGTACGGAGTTAAGACTACAAAATATTAAGACATGAGACTACAGCAGCCTACGCCTTGGCTTAAAGGATATCCAGCTAATCCAGGCCAGTCCAGGCAAAAATGAAAAAAAAACGAATTTAAATTCCGCGTCAAAAATCAATTTGAATGCAACATTTTAGGCGTTCAATTAATTCGTATTGGCACAATGGTTTTGCAACTGCATTCTGGTTGCAAGGCGTAGGTTTGTTATGCACCATTTCTCGTTTCTGGCTCGCTTTATCACACTGCATTTCGTATTTTGTTATTAGCTTTTGTTTTTGACTATATCCGCGTCGGTAAATATCTCTGGACGAATTTCACAACGCCACTCAGTCTAAACTAAGCGACGCTTGTACAGTCAACAAATGAAAGAGGCAGGTCAGAGAACTAAAGATTTTTATGCTGATAATCATGGACCTAGAAAAAAAGGCAGACACCATCACTGAAACTAAAAAGTGAAGCACCCATAGTAAGCCACCTCGCGTATACCTACGTACGAACCGGCCGGCTTACTATGGTGTGAATGTGTGCATGCCGGCCAGCCATTTCACATGTACACATAGTTACGCGGCCGCCATTAGGGCACATGAGTATAGAATCGGAACAGAGACCAACCTTCTAAGAGCTGGACAAATTGTTCACCTATTCTGGTAGGGTTGGCACGGGAGCATAAAATTAAAGAAACAAAACGTTTATCAGCTTTTTACTGACAGAATACTTTTTACAAATTACTTAGGTACTCTAAATATTATTTTTTTGTAATTTTAGTAGAGATGTACCGACTAGTTGCCGACTATCCGGCCACATTTGTAGTCGGCGAGTAGTCGCCGTATAGTCGGCAAAAAGCGCCGACTAGTCGGTAGATTTCAAAATTCAGGTTATAGAAAAGAAAACATGTAATCTTTAATATCTAAAATCTAAATCTTCACGTGACCATTGCACAACTATCTTCAATATTTTGCTGGTGTGACAATGGAGTTGTTATACAATGTTGGAGTGGGGTACCTATCGCGGCGCCGTTGTATGAAGCCTTTTCTCTGTTCTGTTTCTTTACTCTGTGATTAGGGCGCTTCAATTGTTTCTTAGCAAGATTCCGTCCCGCCTTTTTTTCTAGGTCCATGCTAATAATGTTACGAAATTTTGTAATTAAATAGCACATTATGAATCATCATATCATATATCAACCCATAACCATCTCACTGCTGGGATACGGGTCTCCCATCAATCGAAGGGGACTAGAGCGTACTCTGCCACTCAGCTCCAATGCGGATTGGCAGAGGCCGGTGTTTTCAAGCCGCCCAAAGGCCAACTTGGCTTAACGACTGTCATCCACCGATAACAACCGGAACCGACGGCTTAACGTGCCCTCCGAAGCACGGAGAAGCTCGAGATAACGAAACCCATCCAAACGCTGGCTAGGGTCGACGTCGCTTGACTTGCGTGTTCGTATTAGAGTGCGACACACAGCGACGCCATCGAGCTCCTCATTTACATATACTATTGATAAATAAAAATCATATCATCAACTACATAATGTGAGCGAGTATAATTTATTTTATCCATGCTATGATCAAACGCGAATAAAAAATCCGTAACAAGCACTCTGTTCCCAATGTGATTTTCTGGATCTTTATTCCTTTGTCCTGGATCTCAAAATCAAGGCTGACTTTTTATTTTTTATTCATACTATTATTACTCCAAGCCAGTCCAAGCACAACCCGGACACTCCATACAACGCGCGTGAAATAATCACCTATTACTACTACATAGGTAAATGTCGTCTGTACACGCGCACACATATACACATTTGTTTACTAAACACACACCTTTGCGACTGAGGGCTCCTCGAGGCCTCCTCGGGTGCGGTAACTCGGTCCGATGCCATTCCACCTCGGGTTATTACTTATTCTATGCTCCAAGTGAAGTACACACATATCAGTGAAGTCACAGTTCTGATACAGGAGGGCTACTACGAAACGTAAATCCGATACTTCGGCCGAAGTATCGGAAGAATTTTAACCGTGAAATACAAGTTATTTCATGATTATAATTCAATGAACTACTAAAATAACCATAAAGTACAAGGTATTTCATGAATAGAATTCAAGGAATTACTAAAATAACCATGAAATACCTTGTATTTCACGGTTAAAATTCTTCCGATACTTCGGCCGAAATATCGGATTTACGTTTCGTAGTAGCCCTCCAGTACCGGCACAGTGCAAAATATCCTTTCATACATTCTCTATAAGCGTATCCCCACTTGTCAGGGTCAGTGACGACTCAGTGCAGGGATTGCCAGGGATACGTGCCGGTACTGTATCAGAACCTGTGGCTTCACTGATATGTGTGAATCAACCTTAAGGCGTCGTTTTAATTGGCAGCGATCGTACGCGCAAACGATGCATTGATCGTCGTGCGATGACCTAACAAGTGCCCTAATAGATTGTGCTGTGTCCATCGTGCGACCGTTTCATGGCTTTGCTTACCAATTTAGGACACTGAAAAGAGATTTCAAATAGGACACGCTGAAGAAATCTGTATGTTTGAACTCATCGCACGACGAGAACGCATCGTTTGCTCGTACGATCGCTGCCAATTAAGACGACGCCTTAAGGTACAGTCAGGTGCACGTCGAGCTTTACAATTGCATTACAATTTTGGCTCTTATGACATAGAACTTAAGAACGGTACAAAGTCCAATATGTAAAGGTGCTGCTCTTGATGAATAGAATTCGTCGCTGTTTGTACGTCGACTACGTACTGTCGACGCACAAACAGCGACGAATTCTATCAAAAGTGTTGTTTAACAAAAACAAATAATTTAAATTTATTTTTCTTTTTATTTTAGTTCATCATTTTCGCTCTGGCGGTGGTAGCGCTCGCGCGCGAGTACCCAGCCGGTGTTCACCCAGCCGTATGCCCCAACTACCCCTACTGCAACACCGAGGCATTAGCCAGACACACCCCCGATGGCCAACCGATCCCCGAGTGGGTCTACAACCCTAGCATTCTACCTGTGGCACCCGTTGAGTAAGTATCTATTTGGTTAGGTTTAAATTATATTATTGGAACGAATCTGCCGTCTGAATTATTGGTAGGAAAAAATTATGGCGATTCGAAAAAGCTTGTATACTCACCGTTAACATTTATTTTTACCTCTGACAGATGGTTTAAAACACTACAAAATAAATGTCAAAGGAATAAAGGCGCTGTCCCACTGCTGCGCACGCTGCAAACGCACACGTGGGCCACGTGGCACATTACAGCTGCGTGGATGACTACGTGGGTCTACGTTTCCACAGCGTGCGCAGCGATGTGCACGCTTTGTAGAACAAGCTGTGTACCGCATTCACTGCGTGCATGGCGTTGACAGCGTTGAGCTATGTTGAGCAAGCCACGCGTGTATCAATGACGTCACTTGATGGTTAACGTGTCCGTGGGTTGCAGTGGAAACAATCACGTACATCCTCTTGCAAAGCAAAGCTTAACACACGTGCGTAGCCTCTTCGTGCGCAGCAGTGGGACAGCGCCTATTCTGTGGCAGAAAATATGTGAGTCGACATAGACGGACTGCTCGAGCAGTTAGCAATTGATACACGGACCGCTCTTGCAGTCATAACTGTAAACGGACCACGCCTCCCTTACTCCTCTGTAAAACCATCGAGATATAAGTACGCGAAAACTCAGCGTCTGGCTCTTTGTGTTTCATTTCATTTTTTCTTTCCAGTCCTGCTCACAACGCTGCACCCCGCTACCCTGCCGACTTCAACGCTGCCTTATGCCCCAACTACCCATACTGCTGGTGAACTAAAATTTAAAAAAAAAAGAGAACCATAAACTAAACTCCAGGATTTTTAGGCGTACATGGAAATCGGCCTTTGATAAATAGAAGTAAATTTTACGTGCTTTTCAGTTTTACTATCTGCCAGATAAATAGACTAACTGAAAGTTATCAGCAAGTAGTGAAACAGTAATGAAAAATATATTTAATCTACTTCTGTTTATTAGGGTCATAAATAAATGAAAAAAAAAAATGAAAATTTTTTCTTGAATATTTAAGAAACACGTACATACTTTTAATAAATTAAAAGAAAGCGTTTCATGAATTTTGTAAAATACATTCTTTCAATAATTAAAAGAAACTGTTTTTAAATACATGAAATATTTTTTCTAAAATCTGGATTTAGTTATATTAAAATGATTTAAGAAAACTGCCATATTCTGTAAAATTGTGTAAATAACTGTTAAAAAAAAATCAGTGAATGAAATGACGCATTTTTTTGGCTTGTTTGTAAAAAATTGTACATTATGTAAATAAATGATAAGATTTTTTTTGTATTTTTTTTGTTTGTTTTTATAATGGCGTATCCACAAAGTCGCTTTATGTAAACACTAGACTAGTTGACCGCCCCGGTTTCGCACGGGTTTTACTAAGAAACCAATAGGGTTTTTGATAATAAAATATAGCTCATGTTACCCGTGGGTAAAGTACCTTTCCAACGGTGAAAGAATTTTTGAACCGCTCCAGTAGTTTTGGAGTTTATTCGTTACAAACCAAAATACAAACTTTTTTTTACACCACAAAGGTGGTAATCAAGCATACGGCCGGCCTGATGGTAAGCCGTCACCGTAGCCTATAGACTCTTGCCAATACCGGGGGTATCACTAACGCGTTGCCAACTCTCCCAAGTGGAACTCTGGAGACCTTACTCACCGTAGGAACACAACATGGCCGAGACCATGAATGCTATTTGGCTACGTTCTGTAAGGTGGAGGTCCTTCCCCAGACGGGCTGCTCCGATTTGAGCGGATTATCCGCTGTGCCCTACATCTCTCCAAAAACCTTTGCTCTTTATATGGTGGTAAGAATTTATCGAAATGAAATGAAATCGTTTATTTCAGAAATTAGACCTTCACAGGCACTTTTTCTTGTCATTTACAACTTGTATATATATGTATAAAGAAAATAAACTACGTTATAAACTACCACCATTTCGGACACAAGCAAAATGCACGCCACCGTTAAAAGAAACGGCGAAAGAAACCCAAGCAAGCAATTTTTTCTTCCACTCTTTGTTACAATGTATAAGTACATTTATAAGAATAAATAAAATACAGGAGGGCTACTACGAAACGTAAATTCGATACTTCGGCCGAAGTATCGGAAGAATTTTAACCGTGAAATACAAGTTATTTCATGATTATAATTCAATGAACTACTAAAATAACCATAAAGTACAAGGTATTTCATGGATAGAATTCAGGGTATTACTAAAATAACCATGAAATACCTTGTATTTCACGGTTAAAATTCTTCCGATACTTCGGCCGAAATATCGGATTTACGTTTCGTAGTAGCACTCCTGATCCAGGTACATACAGAAATTAAGTACCAAACGCGGGACGTCGATCCAAATAGCGTTATGGTCAAATCCTAAATATGTCGATCCTAAAGATGTAGATGTTGATAAAACGAGCAGACCAGTCCCCCAAGATGATAACCACAACTGAAAGTATCAAACCGAAAGTACGCGATTCACACTTCAAAAATATAGCCTCAGTACTGTTTTTATTTTACTTTTTTATTCAATGGAGGCTGATTATACCACCATTACCTTAATAAATTCTTATGGGTATCAATTTGGACACCTATCGCTCTGATGAAAGACAAGGAAAATTACTAAAGTACAATTTAAACCATCGTTTAATACGCCGACATCGATAAATATGGACATAATCGATTATACAGGAAATCGGTAACAAAATACGATGTAAATAATCGTTTATTGCTTGTTGATAAATCGATTTTACAACTTTGTATGACATGGCGGCATTTTTATTATTGACTAGCTGACCCGTGCCCACTTCGTTGGGCATAATGTTAATAATCCTTTTTTAGTACAGGCGTTCGTAAGAAACGCTTTCATTCGACCGTTTTTACTCCGATTCACTTTGCAAAACCGACTACCACATAAGCCTTTTTATTTTTTGGTTTTTTATATAACCTATGACACTCAGCAATAATGTGGCTTTCTATTGGTGAAAGAATTTTTAAAATCGGTTCAGTAGATCCCGAGATTACCTACCCCTTACAATTTATGAAATATACAAACACACAAACTTTACTTCTTTATAATATTAGTATAGAAGTATAGATTATCGATTTTTTTTGCAAGCACAATTTAACAAATGTTTCTCGGTCGCACTATACGGATTTGGAATGAGCTCCCAGCCTCTTGTGTTTCCTTCGGACTATGACATAGTACATTATAGGTCTCGTCAGTGGTGAGGTGAGCAACCTTTATTCTCAGTAGTTCCATGTAGCTAGTTCCACTTGGAACTTCTGCTACTCACTAGTTCCATGTATAGAACTAGTGGGAGTATTACCAAACACTCCTGGTGTTGCTGATGTCCATAGGCGGTGACCACTTCCATCATTTGGCCCGCTATCTTACATTTTTTTTTGTGTGGTGGCGCATTGATCTTTCATCTTATCTATCTAGTCTAGACTAGAATATCGGTCCGCCGGTGCTGATTGTCGTAACAAAAACCAATTCTATTACGATTCAAACACATTCGCTGTCCCGTTCAATTCCTATTTTGTGTGAGCGAGACAGCGATTGAATTTAAATCGAAATAGAATCGAGTTTTGTTACGAAATTAGGGGGTCTGGCAACGGAGTTTTCCAACTGTGATTATTTTTTAAATCGGTCCATTTACTATTTGAGTTAATTCGTTACCAACAAAACAATATACCTAATACTTATTGTAGAAATATCGTCGTTTTTGGACATTCCCGTGAGAGAGAACAGCCCCCTTACTCTTGAAGATAATTCCGCTCGATCGCCATTGGATTGTTACTTTTAGGTACACTTTACAGCTAGACTAGCGCAAGCTAAATGTTAACTAAATGAAATCGGATTGTATGCTAACCAAATAGTCGGTAAAGTATAAAATTTCAAGGGTACAAATTAGGATTTGCTGTTAATTTTGCATTTGGAATTATACAGAATTGAAATTAAAATCGCGATTGCTATGCAGAGTAACCTAGCTGAACTGGTTATCTATACTTAGATAACTTTATAATATTATAAAACGAAAGATTTGATTGTTTGTTTGTTTGCATTGAATAGGCTCCGAAACTACTGGACCGATTTCAAAAATTCTTTCACCAGTAGAAAGCTACATTATCAGGGAGTGATATAGGCTATAGCTTTTCTCGAAATTCAATGTGGTTCCCACGGGAACGGGTCCGGAACTTCACGCGGACGAAGTCGCAAAATAATTAATTTAATATAACTTCCTTACAATTGTTAGTTAATAAAGATTAATTTTATTTTAATTAATCGAGTGGTTCATTTTTAATGGGCATTGTCCATACAAGGAGACTATTTTTAAAAGGTCGCCGATATTATTGAATACCTTACTTAAAAGAACCGTAAACTGTCGAAATATCAGTCTTGTTTGATTATGAACTGACGGACAAGCGTGAAATGCCAATATTAAGCTATTATATCACAAAAGTCTACAAATTCCTTTCCTTAATACTATAGAAACCATTTTTCATTAACGTGACTGGTTTATGAAAAATTGTTTTTATAGTATTTACAATTCTTATCTAAATTTAATTTCCAGTAAGTAGTTTCAGCTGATTTGGTAATTATAGTTTTAAATTGATATAGGATAAAAAATATATAATATCACAGGAGATAATCCGCTCAAATCGGAGCAGCCCGTCTGGGGAAGGACCTCCACCTTACAGAAGAGCGTAGCCAAATAGCATTGGTCTCGGCACAGATATCAGAATACAAGAGATATGGTTTGTGTGCACAAATGTGCAGGAACTTGATTGTTCTAAGTCGCTTGTCGCCCTATTTCGTTAGGTGCCCGTCACTATAATAAACTTCTTACTCCGTGTTCGTAATCGAACTGCTAATTACGGGCTTACGATTTGTGTGAGAGTGACTGTCGAGATTATTCTATGAATGTGTTAAAATGTAATTGTGTGTGTAAGTGGCGAAATCGGTTCCGGTATAAAAACCATCTAATAACATTTCTCCTTCTTTCTGTGTTCTGTGGGTCTCGGCCATGTTCTGTTCCTACGGTGAGTAAGGTCTCCAGAGCTCCACTTGGGAGGTTGGGAGGGTTAGCAACGCTTGAGCGATACCCCCAAGCAAGCGTCTATAGGCTACGGTGATGCTTACCATCAGGCGGGCCGCATGCTAGTTTGTGGCATAAAAATCTTTTTTCATTAACCAGTCACACAATTCTATCTAAATAGAATGCCCAGTAAATAGTTTCCGCTGATTAGGTAATAAAAGTTGTAAACATGGATCTAGAAAAAAAGGCGAACGGAATCTTGCTATGAAAGAATTGAAGCACCCTAATGGCGGTTGCGTAACTATGTGTGAGTGTGAAATGGCTGGCCGGCACGCACACACCATAGTAAGCCGGCCGGTTCGTACGTATACACGAGGTCGCTTACTATGGGTGCTTCACTTTTTAGTTTCAGTGATGGTGTTAATTGTTACAGGATAAAAAATATAGACGTGCAAAAGTATTTCTTGTTTCTACTTGCACAATAAATGTTTTTTTTTGTACTAAAAAACTAATCAAACAAAAAAGATCTTTAATCAGTTTAAAATAAAAGACACAGTCGGTTGTCTACCCGGCGGTGTCAACTCTGGATGCACCTTATTCTGTTGTTTCTTTCTCCCTCTCCCTTTCGCACGTCTAACATTTTCGTCGATCAAACTCATGCTGTGCTCTTCTTCGAGGAGTTTCTTGAATTCTCTCAAGATTTGCGCAGTTTTTATTGGTGTTTGCGTATCTTCTGTCAACATTTGTAATTTTACAGCTACGTTAGCGCAGTTCTCTGAACTCAACTGTAAATTAAACAAAAATATTAAATAAATAAATATTAGGGATAAACCACACAGATTGAGCTAGCCCCAAAGTAAGTTCGAGACTTGTGTTATGGGATACTAACTCAACGATACTATATTTTATAACAAATACATATATAGATAAACATCCAAGACCAGAGGTCGATCAGAAAAGTAAATTTTTCATCATTTCCCGACCAGGATTTGAACGCTGGATCTCCTGGATGGCCAGTCCAGCATCATGGTAACCATTACGCCTAATTAGTTATTTTGTTTTGGCTGGTATATAATAAAAAATAATAGCCTATTTATTCAGGCAAAATAAAAATAAAAAAACAAAAATAATGACGTAAACAATTTACAAAATTAAAAAGGTCATAGATAATTTACAAACCACTTTTTTATCCTACTAGGGTGGCAAACATGCATAAGGCCCGCCTGATGGTAAGCATCACCGTAGCCCATAGACGCTTGCAATACCGGAGGTATCACTCACGCGTTGCCAACACTTCCAACCCCCCAAGTGGAGCTCTGGAAACCTTGGTCACCATAGAAACACAGCATGGCCGAGACCAATGCTATGTGGCTACGATCTTCTGTAAGGTGGAGGTCCTTCCCCAGACGGGCTGCTCCGATTTGAGACGACCTCCGTGGCGTAATGATTACCACGCCAGACCGACACCCAGGAGGTCCCGGGTTCGATCCCCGGTCGGCTCATGATGCAAAACGAACTTTTTCTGATTGGCCTCGGGTCTTGTATGTTTATCTATATATGTATTGGTTATAAAATATAATATCGTTGAGTTAGTATCCCATAACACAAGTTTCGAACTTACTTTGGGGCTACCTCAATTTGTATAAAATATCTCTATATGATTATTATTTATTTATTATTTGAGCGGATTATCCACTGTGCCCATCTCTCTTAAAAATCTTATTATATGCTAATTTTTGTTTTCTTAACTTAACTAGACTTAGACTACTAGTTGACAATATCAGTTCCATTGTTCACTTGACTGGTACAGTAACCAAAAAAGATTTTACCTTTCCAATCACTGGTTTAAATTCATCCAACTCGCAGTCCAATGAAATGAAACCTACATTTCTAGACTTCAACCAGCTGTAGTTTGATCTGTCTAGTTTTCTCATCTCCTCCATTTTACAACTCCTTATCAGTGATTCTACCTTAAAATAAATAAAAATAAAACAGTTACCGTATGTACGTTGAATGTGAGATTCAGAAAGCCAATTTCTTTTCTATCTTTCATTACAGTCAGTTTCTGAAACGCATTATTTTTTTATACTAAGGTCGCAAACAAGCTTACGGCGGCTCGCCTGATGGTAAGGGGTCACCGTAGGTAGACTATGGACGCTTGCAACACCGGGAGTATCACTCGCGCGTTGCCGACCTTGTTAAAATCTTTTAATGCCCCTTTTGAAGAACCCTATGTCTTTAGAAAAAAAATCACGTTAAGTCTCAAAATCTCTTTTTCTGTTCTTTAGTTTAACAGTGACAGTTTTAAGGTGTCATTAACTTTTAAAATGTCTTTCAGAGACTGGCCAAGAGGACAAATACTTACAAATTTGATTAAATCCGTCGATGAGAAGTTCTTCTCTGAACCAATTGGTCTCTCCCAAAACATGGCTATAATATTTTAAATTTTATTTACTTATTTTTATAAATGATATGGTTATTTTTTCTTTTTATATTTTGCAATTTAATACATTAAAAACAATGAATTACTTTACATATTATCAATAATAAAATAATAAAAAATAAAAATAAAATAAAAATAATCATAATTAAAATTAGTTTTCACCAAAAAATACTTTTCCATAACCACATAATAAAACGCTTACCGTGAACAAAATTAATAAAATAAATAAAATAAGTATATTAATAACAGATAAGTGCCCACTTGTGGAATTATCTATTATTTGTTTTTGGTGATATGCTATCCGTATGTAGAAGGTACAGTCAACAGAGAAAATAAATAGATACAAAGGGACAAATCACACAGATTGAGCTAGTCCCAAAGCACAGCCCAAATTAAGTTCGAGACTTGTGTTATGGGATACTAACTCAACGATACTATGTTTTATAACAAATACATACATAAGGTCCTAATTTATTAATGAACTTCCTTTTAACACATGACTATACATATAGGTTACATATGATCGTTTAAGCAAGGAAATAATGGTCTAGTATTCAGTAAAAAAAAAAAAGATTGTATTGTAAATAGTTAGAAAAATGTTGCGTACTACATAAAGCCATCCATATTCACTGAATACTAGACCATTATTTCCTTGCATAAACGATCATAATGTAACCTATATATTCATGTGTTAAAAGGAAGTTCATTAATAAATTAGGACCTTATATATATAGATAAACATCCAAGACCCAGGCCAATTATTAAAAGTTCGTTTTTCATCATTACCCGACCGGGATTCGAACCCGGGACCTCCTAGGTGGCGCGGTCCGGCATGGTAACCATTACTCTACTGAGGTCGTCTAATGGTATATATACTGACGTTAAGCAACGTCGACATTAGCCAGTGTTTGGATGGGTTTCGTTATCGCGAGCTTTTCTGTGCATCAGAGAGCATATTGTCGTTGATCCCGGCTGTTGTCGATAGATGACAGCCGTTAAGCCAAGTCAGTATCCTTCAAGGGGCGGCTTGAAAACACTAGCCCCCGCCAATCAGCATTGGAGCAGCGTGGCAGAGTACGCTCTAATCCCCGATTAAAGGGACCCATATCCCTGCCGTGGAGTGATTATGGGTTGATATGATATTGGAATGGAATTTAGGTTCGTACTACATTACTTTAACAGCCAGTTTCTGAAATGCATTTTCAAAGATAATGACGTATTATATAGCTGTCACTGTCAAACTAAAGAACTAAAGGCTTGAGACTTCAAGTGGAATAAAAATGCCTTTCAAAAACTAGTTGTAAGTAAACCCTGTTTTTCTTAACTTGACAAATGTAGTAAACAATCTTAGCACGTCTTTTTAACGAAAATAGACTATTAAAATTATCATACACACCCAAATAACAATAATATACTTAGTTAGAAATGGCATTTAACACAACACTCTTATTATTCTGGCGATTTATCGATTTTACACATGGATAATTGAATGAAAAGACACGCTAAGATTGTCTACTACATTTGCCAAGTTAAGAAGAACAGGGTTTATTTCTATTATTTATTCTGTGCTGTAAGGAAGGAAGGTTAATGAATACGAAAAATACATAATTATTTTTAATATAACTTTAATAATACCCATTATATACTAAAAATTAACATTTTGGTGTGCGCATTATATGCCTTAAATAAAAACATGAAATCACAGATTCTTGCAAATAAACAAAATAAATGGTATGCTTTTAAAATGGCAGACATTTTTTTATTTTGTTTAAAACTAAATAAATATAATAAATAATTTATTTGTTTAAAATTGTGTTAATATACTTAGTCATTTTTTTTTACAAACAAATACCGAATTTATATACTGCGTTGCATTGGTCCGTATTGTACGTATAACCCGTCTCACACTGTCAATATCGGAAATGTGCGAGGAACATACAGTGCTACAAAGGTCTTTATGAACGTGGCCGAAATTGGAACTACAACTCCCGTTCATATTGTATGACACTTTTTGACAGTTCGCCTTTGACAAAATGTATGAAAATATCAAAATATGCCACATTAACGCCCTCCTACAAACGTCACTCACGTCCATAAACAGCCTCGGTACTCAGTACTAGAGCCAAAAAAACAGACTACACTCGATATCACATCAAGCTACCGTCTTTGTTTAATAGATTTTCAATTTTGATGTCATAAAGAAAGATATTTTAAGACGCCGACCTCACTGCTTTTTTTTTTGACAAATCACACAGATTGAGCTAGCCCCAAAGTATGTTCAAGACTTGTGTTATGGGATACTAACTCAACGTTACTATATTTTATGACAAATACATAATAGATAAACATCAAAGACCCGAGGCCAATCATGAAGTTTGTTTTTCATCATGACCCGACCGGGATTCGAACACGGGACCTCCTGAGTGGCGGTCCGGCATGGTAACCATTACGTCACCGGATGTCGTCAAGAAGATTCTAAGCCACCACAGTGAACGCGGAACGCAGAACTCGGAACTCTGACCGCTAGACCGCGCGCAGTGGGTTCGGCGCCTAGAGGCTTATACTCACTAGATCGATCCATCTGTTAGACCGTAGAACTAGTGAGATTTTTTTTCTTATTTGTTCGACTGTTGTATTTATTTTATCAAGAAAAAACACAATTTTATAATTGCACTAGGTCGACGGATTTGGTCACAAGGTAAACCTATCGAACCTACCGTCACACATTCCGACTTGACGCATAATTAAATAAATGAAACAGTCGAACAGATGAGTAAAAAAATCTCAATATTTCGACAATCGAAGATGAATCGAACTAGAGAGTAGAGTGATAATAAATAGCCTAATATCTTGACGACTGTACATTTCACAGCAAAAAATAATGAAGCTACCATTTTCTCTAATCTTAATTATGTGATAGCAAGCTCAAGTGGGAAATTAATTTAAATTAATCTATAGGTACGTAATATAAAAAGCTTCCGCGTCCGTCCGTCTGTCTTGCCCCAATATTCTCGTAAACATGGTACAATAAAACCTTCAGTACCACGTGGTCCACTCTATCATAATGTCCACCGTGGCGTTACGTCCACACTATCATAATGTCCACCCTTCATAACGTCCACCGTATCATAATGTCCACCGTAGCGTTACGTCCACAATACTGCACCAGCCGGGCTAACATGACACAACGCGCCAAAATTTTCTCGCTCCGCTCTGCCAATAGCGTATCTCGGTTATGTCTACAGTAGACTAAACAGGCATTGCTATTGGCGAAGAAGCTTTGTCGCGTGCGAGAAACTATCTCGAGTGTAAGCATGTTAGGCCCGCTGGCATTCCCTGTGTATGGCCCAAGAGGCCCAAGACTACGTCATGATCAGTGTGCGTATTCAACCTTTTTTTAACCGCACCACAGCCGATGACGTAATCTTGGGCCAATCACGTGACCTAGCTGTCACTGGAAGAGACCTTGTTTTGTTATACCATGCTCGTAAAAAAAAGATTCAATCCCATTTCAAACTCACTATCTCGCTCAATCCCTATTTCGTATGAGTGAGACAGCGTTTGATATTGGATTATGGCCCCAAGTCTGCTAAATACAGATGCACCAATAGAGTGTCGATAGTGTGTCACTTGAATAGTTTTTGACATTTGGTATTCTCATATTTGTTTAAGTCCGAGGCCATTTTATTGACACACTATCCAACTACTATTGTTCTTTTCGGTAGTATCTTTCACATAAAAGCGATTTAACTGAAATAATAGTTCATGGTAGATTTTAACTGTCGACCATTCCGTTCATATTCCACTGGCACTAAGTCAATACATTGAGATACTTGTTAACTTTTAGCAAAATACCAAATTTGGCACTATGGAAATATTAATTGGAAATCTATGTGCCATACCATTTATTGTCATTAGACAATAAATGGTATGGCACATAGATTTATTATAACCTACTAGCGTAAGAAGATTGGCAATGCAAAAGAGATCATAGCATACGCGTTTGTTAGAGCGAGATAGATAGACGAGACCATTTTCCCTATCCACGCTATGGGCTTGTATCGCCCTAACGTCAGTCATGTTAAAACAAATCCCACTTATTTTTACAAAATTTATGGTTTTTAAGTGTAGTTTTGGTGTTAATTCGACGTGATTAAATATGGTTACCTGTGCAGTGCCTGGATGTAACTCAAACTAAAAGGAAAATCCACAAAATTATATATCTTCCTTGCACACATGTACATTCCACGCACACTAGTGTATTTTGTTTTTGGTCTCGCCTCAATCAACCAAAGCCGATCTATAGGTACGCTAGTATATACTAAATCTATGGTATGGCAATAGTCGGTCGCCTAATTTAAAAGACTTGGGCCCCTGTTTTTGCTAATAGGGAGCTGGTGAGTTTCGAAGTGATATTACAGATTTTCTATTTCACGAGGAGCATATGGCTTTGAATGTTGTATGTACAGTCGCCTCGAGGATAGCAGGACCATCTTTAGGATGATTTTTGGTTGCAACATCCAACATCCTAGTGGACACATGTGGCTCTAATAAACAAAAACCCTGTTTGGTAACAAAGAAAAGGACGGAGGAGGACGGACGTACGGCGTGCACATTGTTTATGTGTGCGTGATCTATTTTACGAATGTTTCAGAAGTTACGCACACTAAAGCAATATGTGAACGTTACACTTTCATTGCCAAATGCACTTCGTGAAATAGAATATGTAACACATAATTCCATCAAACTCAATATTTTTTTCAAATAGGCCTAATTACAAGCACTTTCGAACCGTCACTTCCTACCAGTTCAGACGGCAGAAAATTGTGAGACAGCCTTTAACTTAGGTAGCGTTTATTGAGATTTCTTATATAAAGCCAGTTTTTTAAACGGATTTTGATTTTAATTGCACATTAAGACTCAGAATGGATGGTGAAACGCAACTGCAACGCTGCAACTTTTGGTTATTTTAGAGTTTCATTTGAGTTCCTGCCGTAGACTCCTATCTACCTACTATATAGACCGGTCATGGCGCAACCATTTTGAAACTGGCTTGAAACGCGTTTCAAATCAGTTGCATTGAAACCAGTGTGCAGGAAACTCGTGTTTACGTTTCATAGGCGTCTTTTTCGGTATTTATTGTGATGATTTTGTAGCGGGAGCGATGGCGATATGCTCGGCCGCCACAAATGGAAGATCTTCCTTTTAGGCTGGACATGGTGCCTGGGGAACCGCGGCTTGGACAATGTCCAAGTCGGAGGTTGTATATAATACTAGTAAAACCTTCGTAACTTCGTTTGCGTATCGCTTTCCCGTGGGAATATTGAAAAATCCTTTCTTAGTACACCCCTGGACGTCGTAAGGAACCTACATTCCGAATTTGGAATCTCTAGACCCAGCGGTTTGGGCTGTGCGTTGATGTATAAGTAGTTAAGTCAGTCAGGACTTTGAATTTTATTTATTTAGATATTTCCATACCGTAGAAACTTCGTTAGCGCGATTCAGGATTCTAGTAGCGCCATCATATGTTTGCACTGTGAACTTTTCCTCACTCTGTGGCTCTTCTGTATGGCGATAGGTGTCGCCACAATTTCATGAAGTTTTAATACAATTTAGGTTGCGTCGTGTATGAAAAACGATTGAAACTGGTTTCAAACAATTTTTTTTTATGCAAAAAAAGTTGGCAAACAAGCATACGGCCTGATGGTAAGCATCACCATAGCCTATAGACGCTTGCAATACCGGGTGTATCACTCACGTGTTGCCACCGCTCCCAACCACCCCAAGTGGAGCTCTGGAGACCTTACTCACCGTAGGAACACAGCATGGCCGAGACCAATGCTATTTGGCTACGATCTTCTGTAAGGTGGAGGTCCTTCCCCAGACGGGCTGCTACGATTATCCGCTGTGCCCTACCTCTCTTACAATAATCATAATTTTATATTAGAATTTCAAATAGGTTTCCTTGCAGTTGCGTCTCACCGTCTGTTCTGGGCCGTCTCAAACTATCTCTTTTTTTCTCCTTTAGTTTGACAGTGACAGCAATAATTTTATGTGTCCATTAACTTAAAAATGAGTTTCAGAAACTGCCTATCATATCTATTAATAAATTATCACTGTAAATATAAAAACCTTAGAAATTATTCAGCTTTTTGTTTCCTCGAATATGGCCAGGCGGCGACCATAGGTGTTACTCGCAGCATCAAGAGTGACTTAACTAATGTTATGGCGAACTGCGTGGCGTAGTAACGATATGCATTTGCCTTATCTACGTTCTCCTGTAATTGTCTAACTGAATATACTAAGACTGCTGTTGTGAATATTGATAGTATTAAAGACCTGTCTTTGCTGTAATGACGGTATCTGAAAAAGAGAAATATTTAAGTCATTATCATCTCTTAATCCATAATCATCCCGCTGCAGGGATACTACAGGTCTCCCAGCGTGGCAGAGTATTCTCTAATCCGCTTCGTTTAAAGGGAGACCTGTATACCTGCAGCGGGATGATTATGGGTTGATATGATGTTGCATAACGATGCTTACTACCTACTAATATTATAAAGGCGAAAGTTATGTGTATGTTTGTTACGTCTTCACGCTCAAATGGCTGGGCCAATATTTATGATATTTGGTATGTAGGTAGCTGATACCTTGGATTAACACATTGGGTACTTTTTATCCCGAAAAGTGCGCGATTCCCATAAGATTTAGTCAATAGTCAATGGCGCTTTAAAAAGTAGATGGCGCTGCTGTGCGTAAAATTAATTATGGCAAAAAACCTAACAGCATCCTGGAAACGTTGGCAAATAGCTTTTCTTCGCCTTGTGGGCCTGTTTTGTGGGGATATGCGAAACGTATGATCCGATTTGATCACTCTTAGTTTTATCTTTATTTTTATTTTTTTTAACTTGAGTGTACATTCGCCTCGAGGATAGCAGGACCATCTTTAGGATGATTTTTGGTTGCAACATCCAACATCCTAGTGGACACATGTGGCTCTAATAAACAAAAACCCTGTTTATGTAACAAAGAAAAGGGCGGAGCTGACAAAAAATCCGCTTACAAGATGTGCAAGCGATTTTTTTCTTAAATGATCCTCCTATCTTCGAGGCCACCGTACCTATCACTAACAAATCTAGACTAAGCTGTATTAACATCTATATGAATCTGTGTTATCTGAAATAAAAAATATTTTTTTAATACAAGGCGTGCGGGTAACACCGCTGCCAGCAGTTGGTATTCGCATAAAAATCTTTGTTCCTAGTTCTCTAACCTGGTTATCTCTATCATTGACTGACTGTATATAGAATACTTACTTGGCCACCGCCGGAGTAACAGCAAGCGCCCAGCCAAACAGACTAGCAGTTGATTGTACTAATGCGAATATGGGAGTTGTTGACACGTGGATTTCGTTTGGATTCTCACACCAACGAAATGCCTGGAACAAACATTTCGTTAATTCTTATTGGGGGGTTCCACAGGATTACTAAGCTTTTTTAAAAAAAAAAATACCATCCCCATTTTACATATCTCTCCCGCTCCCACCCCCTCTCTTTACCCACCTTTCGCATCTTATGCTCCCTTTTTTTGTTTTTTTTTTCTGATTTTATCAGCCATCGGCTACTCAGCCATAATCAGATTTTATGTCTTGATCTATGTAAAATTAATTCATCTATACTAATATTTTAAAAAGGAATGATTTGATTGTTTGTTTGTTGGTTTGTTTGTTTGCATTGAATAGGCTCCGAAACTACGGGACCGATTTCAAAAATTATTTCACCAGTAGAAAGCTACATTATCGGGGAGTGACATAGGCTATAGCTTTTCCCGAAATTCAATGTGGTTCCCACGGGAACGGGACCGGAACTTCACGCGGACGAAGTCGCGGGCAAAAAAGCTGGTAAAAAAATAAATGTAATGGAATTTATTTTTGACGTCTGTTACATACTGGCCGTTACGCTGGAGTACTACAGAGTACATACTTTTTACATATATATATAAATCGTTTTAATTATTTTTGATAACTGTCTTTTATCCGAAACTATAAGAACTATATTGTTGAAACTTGGTAAGTAGATGTATTCTGTGAACCGCATTATGTTTTTCACACAAAAATAGAAAAAAAAACAATAAATTTTGGAGGTTTCATACTTAGAACTGAAACTCAAAATATCGAACTATGTTGCCGGAAGGGTAATTTTTGTCTATTCGTCGTTTCGTTTTCTTCTCTGTACATACATATACTTTTAATTATTTTATTTTTATTTTATTTTTTATTACAAAATCCACAGCCCATAACTAATAATACAAAGTTCATGTATGCTAAACATACGGCCAATAACGGATTTACATTTTATGAACAAGATTAAAATCAAATCAAGAGTAGACACAAAGAAAATTACCAAAAATTACCGTTCAGTTAAATGCAAAATGTGAATATTAAAAATAAACAATGACATGATTAACTTAAATGAACTCTCGTCTAATATTATTATAAATCTGTATGTCTGAGGTATGCTTAAATATGCTTGCGTGTATATGTGTGTGTGTGAGTGTGTATATGTGTGTGTGCATGGGTGTATGTGTATGCAGTCGTGTAAATTACATTTTATTATGAGTCAAGTACAGTTCCCTGCAATGTCTTCAAATATATCTCATTTATAATATTATTCTAATATTATAAATGAGAAAGCGAGTTTGTTTGTTCTTTTCATCAATACCAAAATAGCTTTTTGCATTTTAAGATTTACCAAAATGGTTTTTGCCTTGTATTGTTATATACCAAAATTATTTTTAACATCTACTGTTACACTAAAATTGTTTTTGACAACATACCAACTTGACAGTGGACTGAGGATCGAACCCGCATACGGTCATGCTGACATAAGTAACAGCTGCTGTTGCCAAAGCAGTAGCGGCACATACAACATGCCACGCCACTGCACTGGACACCCTGTGGATAGAAATATCGATATTTTTATTTTTTATACCACAGAGGTGGCAAACAAGCATACGGCCGGCCTGATGGTAAGCCGTCACCGTAGCCTATAGACGCGTTGCCAACCCTCCCAAGTGGAGTTCTAGAGACCTTACTCACCGTAGGAACACGAGATGGCCGAGACCAATGCTATTTGGCTACGATCTCCTGTAAGGTGGAGATCCTTCCCCAGACGGGCTGCTCCGATGCGGAGCGGATTATCCGCTGTGCCTGCCCTACCTACCTATCTTGTTTAATCGTCATCGGCTATCGGTTTTAAGATAAGATAAGATAAGATAAGATAATACGTTTATTGCATAAAACATGGTAAGAAGAAGTTGTTACAATTTTTTTAAAGTACACAATGTTTTGCTATATTTAGAGCGTGCAATTTTAGTGACAAAATTAAACGGATGAGAAAAAAATAAAACAATAAAAGTATTTACAATAATATAAAATAAAAATTAATTGAAAATTGAATATTAAATTATTCTGTTATATAATTCATGAATGTCGTAGAAATTATTATCGTTGAGCCATCTGAACAATTGTTTTTTGAACAAGCTAGTATTAAGTGATTTTAATGTATTAGGTATTTTATTATACAAATGTATGCACATGGCTATGCTACTTTTGGCGTATTTTTCAGATTTTGGAATCTCATTCAATATAAGCCTATATTGATTCCTTTGCAATCTAGAACTTGACTTTTGTGCATTTAAAAACAGTTCTATATGTTTATGTACAAAGCTACACGTTTCAAATATATAAAGCGAAGGTAGGGGCAGCAATTTAAGTTCTTTGAACAACGGTTGACACGACTGACGCTGTGAGATTCCACATATTGCTCTAATACATTTCTTTTGTGCTAAAAATATACGATTCCTAGCTACACTATTCCCCCACATTATTAGGCCGTAGCGTAAAATGGATTCTATGTACGCGTGATAACACATTATGGCTGTTTTTTTGTTTGTTACGCTTTTGACACGTTTTAGTGCATAAACGAAACGGTTAATTCGCTTGCATAGATTATCCACATGATTTTCCCAGTTCAAATTTTGGTCTATTATTACACCTAAGAATTTAATATGTGCGACCTCATTTATTTTATGGATATTTAATTGAAAATTGTATTTATCGTGTTTTGATTGATTGAATTGTATATAATGAGATTTATTTAAATTAATTTTTAAATTATTATTATCAAGCCACGAAATTACTTTTTCAATGGTATTATTAATGTCTGTTTCGTGATCACGTAATGAACAACTTTTCCTATCAGATGTCACAATCAATGAAATGTCATCCGCAAAAAGGGTAAGTTTATGATCAGTGACTTCAGTGATGTCATTTATGTAAAGCAGAAATAAGATTGGACCTAACACACTTCCCTGAGGAACCCCCTGAGAAATTTCCCGAAACTCCGAGTAGTAGGGGATCAGGTCTCCTTCGACTATCTTTTCAACTACTACACATTGCTTCCGACCTGACAAATAAGATCCTATCCAGCTCAGTGGAGGCCCTCTGATTCCAAAAAAATCTAGTTTTTTTAATAAAAGTTTATGTGATACCAGATCAAACGCCTTTGAAAGATCCAAGAACAGGCCAGTTGTAAATTTGTTATTATTGATTCCTGTCAAGATTGTATTTATAAGATTATAGATTGCTAGTGTAGTTGACTTATTTTTCTGAAATCCATTTTGTTCTGCTCGAATTATATTATATTTACAACAGAATTCTTTTATTCTTTTGTTCATACATTTCTCAAAAATTTTTGATAGAATCGGTATGAGTGTAATAGGACGATAATTCTCAATTTCCTTTTTATCGCCATTTTTAAATAGCGGTTTAACAATTGATATTTTTAATGCTTCCGGAAAGGTGCCAGTGGTAAATGAGAAATTGATGAGATATGTCAAAGGATTGACTAATTCATCTACACATGCTTTAATTATTTTTGTGTTAATACCATCATATCCTTCTGCATTGCTGTTATTTAGAGCCATGACTTCCTTCTTTACTTCTTCTTCAGCCATAGGCTTAATGAATATAGAATTAAGTAATGATGAGCCCGAAGATCTATGTGATGTTTTATTAGATGATAATAAATTTATTGAATCGATGAAGTAATTATTGAATGCCCTGGAAATATCAATCGGTTCTATTATGGACTTGTTATTTATTTTAAGTTCTTTGACATCATCCCTATTTGATTTACACGTTTCGTTTTTTATGATAGACCACGTTGCTTTACAAACGTTTTTACTCTTATTTATAAATTTAATATTAGAGTTTTTTTTTGCGTTATCCATGCACTTTTTTAATATGATAGAGTATGTTTTATATTTGTTTTTAGATAATGCTGTTTTATTTTTGTAATACAGGTATCTTAGATGTCTCTTAAATTTGCAGCTTCTTCTGATTCCCTGACTCATCCAATTCCGATTATTTTTAGGTTGATTACTAATTTTTAGTCGATTTTTAGGAAAACAAAGATTGTAAATCAAAGTGAATAGGTCGTAAAATTTATTAAAAGACGCGTTTAAATCTAATTCTGAGTACATTTCCGACCATGTTAGTTTGCTTAAATAGTCTTTGAATTTTTTTATGTTTTGTAGACAATAATCTTTTTTGTAAATGTAATACGCTTTCATTTGTGGGGTCTCACATTGTATAGGGAAGCTTAACATTTGTGCTGTTTCGTGGTCTGACAGATATAATGGTAAAACAGTAGCCATCGCGTCTGTAACATTACTTACAATGTGATCTATACACGAGTCTTTCCTTGTCGGTATATCAATATGAATTTTTAAGTTATAGTTATGACATAAATCTTGTAAGTGATTACTTATTTTTCCTTTTTTGAGCGTATTAATATTGAAATCTCCTGTGATAACTATTTTGGTATTATGATTTTTGAATTTGGTTATTTCATGTAAATATTGATCTAACTTGTCTAGAAAAGCTGTAGGGTCTGAATTAGGTGTTCTATATACACAAATTATTAACAGTTTGTGTAAAGGAATTTCTATGCCACAGGCTTCAAACGTATTTTGTATTGCATATTTTTTTATGTTTATTAATTCTTTGTATTCTATGTGATTTTTGATTAAAATACAAGTTCCACCTCTCTGTTTTTCCCTACAAAATGTGGCGGCTAGCTTATATTCATTTATTTTAAGAAAATTCTCCTGACCGCTCTGCATAAATGTTTCCGATAAACATATTACATCAGGGTCAGTATTTAATTCACACAGATCTTGTAAGACAATTTCAAGTAAATCACGTTTTGATAGAATACTGGCTATGTTTTGGTGAAATATTTTAAACGACAATTTTGATTTATTGTTTTGATTTACGAAAAAACTCATCTTTGTTTATTTTGGGAAAGTAAAACGGTATAGTCCCTATATCTTTATTATGTGTAGTTGTTTTTATATCAGATCTACTTACGGATGTGTCAACACGAGCAAAATAATATGGGATCGTTCCTTTAGTGTATTGTTTACTGGAAACATTCGCGATTTGAACTAACGGTTTGCTGCCCACTATCAACTGCTTTAATGATTCCACGTTTAAAAACTTTTCATCGTAATCGATACAGTCAATCACAAAGTTAATTGATTTACACATATTATAGAAATTATGTTTACATTCTAGAAAATGACATTTTTTATACTCATTACAAATATTTTTGATGACTGTATTTAGTTCTATTACATTTGTGTACATATTATTTCTAACATTTATTACGATTATATGATTATTATTGAATTTATTGAATATATTACGGAGTTGCGATGATAGTATTCTAATATCATAGTCATTCTCTCCTACACATAACACTATTTTATCATTTTTTGTTAATTTTATATTAACGCAATTCTTTAATACATCTGCGGTAAGTGCGTGTGTATTTGTGTGTCCAGAGACGGTGTATTTTTCATATAATGTGTTCTCTCTTGAGTGTATTAAAGCCGATGCCAAACCAACGCACTGTTGTGTACCAAATATGTATATTTTGT
This sequence comes from Endotricha flammealis, assembly GCA_905163395.2. NCBI lineage: Eukaryota > Metazoa > Arthropoda > Insecta > Lepidoptera > Pyralidae > Endotricha > Endotricha flammealis. Next base: position 5,448,972 of record LR990883.1, read on the forward strand.
TGTTTCGTTCTGTTTGGTTTTTGTAGTTTATTGTGCAATCTACTTCTGTAGAATGTAGTTTCTCTGTTAAGGTGTCTATTTGCAATGTAAGATTAGAAATTTCCTGCGTAGCATTTTTAAGTTGGTTTTCAAGATTTATAATGTTTTGCTGCAGATGACACATTTTAGTGACGCTTTTAGAATCAGTGTTCTGTTTAGTGGTCGGCGATGAAGATGTTGAGGAAGTTTCGTTAATTAATAATGAACGTCTTTTTTTCTTAGCAGAGTTCGTCAAGAGTGTTTTATTTTCCGATGTACCTAATTGGCATAATGATTTTAACATTTCGTTTTCTGTAGTTAATTTGTGTATTTGTCTATGTAGGCTATTGTTCTCTAATATTGTATGTTCTAGCTCATTTTGCGTGCAATTAAGATCATTCGTCAGTTGTGATATGGATTCTTTTAGATCATGAATTGTTACTTTTATTTTATCGGTCGTAGTACCGTCTAAGCTACGTGATGTTTTATTTGGCGAAGAGAGAGAGTCTAATGAAGCATCATTTTCCGTAAGGATATAAGAATCCATTATCTGGGAGTTGTCTGTGTGCTGTGGTGTGGACTGTGATACTTGTGCTATGTTTACGTTTTGTACTGCGGCTTTTGTTGGTGTACGTTTTATTATTTTTGTGTTATTAGATATTATTTTATTATTGTTATCTGTAAGTTTCTTGTCTTTCGCAATGATTATACATGACTTACATGTCCATGTTTTTTTTGATTCTTGATCCAGTAAGCGAAATAGTTTTTCTGAATAACCTGCACAATCAAACTCGTACCTATTTTTGCATGTTGAACAATTTATTGTACTCTTTATGTTGACGAGTTTGTTGCATTTGTGACAAGTTACTGAATCTGCTGCCATTTTACGTCCACTATGATTCGCGTTTTTTCTAGTAATAATTTGAGATTTTGATGACATTTTATTTATTAGGTACGCGTACTGCTGTTTTAATGTCGACCACAGAAAAATATGTCGTAAAAAATTTCTGCGTGTGCTAGGATTCGAACTGGGTACAGGTCACCGATGGCTATATTACTGCCGTTCTTCCCAATTATGCCAGCGATGTCATTAATGTTAGCGTTGAAATAAAGGTTCTTATTTGAGAAGTCGTACAAAAAACAACCGTTGAGCTGTTATTATAATAAGTACCTTCCTCTAAAAAAAAAAATTTTTTTATTTATAAAATTACACTTATTTTGCTTATAGCCACTATAATTCACTTTGCACTATGATAAGTTTTTTATTAATTTATATTTTGTTTATTTACATGCACGATCACCACTATTTATGTTTGATTATTTGTTTACTAATTTTTTGTAATAAAATGTATATTAATTTGATTGTTTCTTTGAGATAACACTATATAGCTTGGATTATACTGATATTAAACTAATCTACACAAAATTATGATGAATTTCCAGCTTTTAATATTTTTAAAGTAATTAAATAACAGAGCTCGATGTTTACTCGACATCTGACATTGACAGTTCCCCCAAAAAAACTTTAATACTAGCTTTCGCCCGCGGCTTCGCACGCTGTTAATTTTATGACATAGATCTCGTTTGAGAAAAACAACCCATAGAGCGACTTAGCGACTGTTGGCCGGCATCGCAATTGAAGCGCCATCTATAGTAATGAAATGAAATGAAATCGTTTATTTCAGAAATTAGACCTTCACAGGCACTTTTTCTTGTCATTTACAATTTGTATATATGTATAAAGAAAATAAACTACGTTATATACTACCACCATTTCGGACACGAGCAAAATGGCCACCGGTAAAAGAAATGGTGAAAGAAACCCGGTTACGGCCTTTTTTTGTCATTTAGCAATTTTTTTCTTTCACTCTTTTGTTACAATGTATAAGTACATTTATAAGAATAAATAAGTAGAAAATTTAGTTTCCCATTAGAATGACAATGACATACTTTCACGGGATAAAAAGCCTTCATAATGACCGGCTGATTAGTCAAGCCGTAAAGAAATAACAAACAAAGTCACTTTCTCATTTATAATATTATGTAGCATGTAGTATGATGAGAAAGTGAGTTCGTTTGTTTGTTATTCCTTCACGGCTTGACTAAGCAGCCGATCATTATGAAAATTTGCATACATATTGTTAGGGGTACAGAGCCCAACATAGGCTAATTTTTACGCGGACGAAGCCGCGGGTAACAGTTAGTAAGTATATATTTACAATAATAAATAGCCGTTGTCAGGTACCCATAACAAAAGCAGGCTACCTCACTTTGACAATTTATTTACCTATAATTAGCATGAAAACCATACTGCCACACGAAGGGGTCTGACACGTAGATACAGAGGGCGGGTGCCAGAAACAGACCTGTAAGAAAACAATAATAAATAAGATTAAAGGGACAATTCATACAGATTGAGCTAGCCCCATGTGTTATGGGATACTAATTCAACGATATTATATTTTATAACAAATACATATATAGATAAACATCCAAGACCCGAGGCCAATCAGAAAAAGTTCGTTTTTCATCATGACCCGACCGGGGATCGAACCCGGGACCTCCTGGGTGGCGGTCTGGCGTGGTAACCATTACGCCACGGAGTTAATATCTTTAGTCTTAGATTAAATGGTAAAAAGACGCGCGACAGTGTCTCACGACACATATTACGTACGACGGTACATACTATTATCACACCCTGGACACTCCATACAACGCGCGTGAAATAATTACCTATTTCTACATAGGCCAATGTCGTCTGTACACGCACACGTATGCGCACACCTTTGCGTCCGCACCCGCCTCGATACCCGCTCGGGGTAAGGTAACACGATTCGGTGCGAGGCGGAGAGTGGCCATTCTTTTAATGCCGAGAGTTATTTATTACTTATTCTATGCTATTATGATATTTTATGTAAAAATGGTTACTAACTACACACTAATAAATATATGGACTAGTAATTAAATTAAATATTTTATTAAGCGTGATAGTTGTCGCGCGACCGGAGAGAGTGGTAAGTCCATATAAATTGGTCCAAAAACAGTGTCCCCGGACACTGTTGCGCGGCTTTGCCGCAGTCGCGCGTCGATAGTCGTCGATAATAATAGTATCACATTTCATAAAACTTTTCTTTCGTTACAATAAGGCCGCCTGTTGTACAGTCAAGAGCATGTCGACCTCTACATATCGAACTTTGTACCATTCTTAAGTTCTATGTCATAAGAGCCAAAATTGTACTGCAAATGTAAAGCTCAACGTGCATCTGACTGTACTTCTGAATTATTTGACCGTTTATAACATACCGTAATTTTTGTTTGATGCATTAAATACTGTATTGTATTGTATAAATTCTCACCTACTAAAGCACCAGCGAATACTTGATGTGGGAAATGAGTCGCAACGAACATTCGCGCGAACATTACAGATGCGAGCGCGAACGCGAACAACGGATACACCACATATTTCCACCACCATATGTAGAACTTTCTGTAAATAAATAATTTACACATGTTACAATACTTCCTACTCCGTCTAATAACTTTCTGATTAAATTCGTTGTGAGTTCCAAGACAGCTGTACTACCCGTCCGCCTCAAGTTTGCCGTTACCTCCCGCCGCGCACACCCCACCGCACCTCAAGGCAGATCCGATATGCGATATCCGATAAGCAACTGCAAATCTGCCTTGAGGTGCGGTGGGGTGTGCGCGGCGGGAGGTAACGGCAAACTTGAGGCGGACGGGTAGTAATTGGTACTACTTGGGACGCCAATAAGGTTGCTCCCGCTCGGCCCACGAAATTTTCTAACGTTTTTAACTAATTGCAGCTCAACCTTTCACACTACTACACCTAAGAATGCACTATAAACAATGTTATCTACTGAATAAATAAATATATATATAGGGACAATTCATACAGATTGAGCTAGCCCCAAAGTAAGTTCGAAACTTGTGTTATGGGATACTAACACAACGATATTATATTTTTATAACAAATACATATATAGATAAACATCCAAGACCCGAGGCCAATCAGAAAAAGTTCGTTTTTCATCATGACCCGACCGGGGATCGAACCCGGGACCTCCTGGGTGGCGGTCTGGCGTGGTAACCATTACGCCACGGAGGTCGTCAAATAAATATCGTCATATATATTATTTTATTTTTATTTAATAAATGTAGCGCTTCTCTTGAAGCGGGACGGTAGACGACTAAAATCTTCATAGAGACTGACACAGTCAAACTACCCTGTTTACAAACACAAAAACAGGACGGTAGACAATTAAAATCTCCATAGAGACTGACAGTCATACTACCCTGTAGCTTTACAAACACAAAAATACATGAATCTCCCCACTAACGTTGTCCCATCTTAAGGACTGGTATAGTCCTTCAGAGGCCGTATTATGCGTTTTTTTAAACCATCTGAGACATAGAAAATAGTGTTTTAAATTCTGAAAAAAAGATATTAAAGTCGTCAAGGATCTAGTCTAGGGATAGTCGCATTCAGTTAGACGATTTAAAGAACTTCACACGATTAAAAAAACTTAAAGTTGACCCATTTTTAAATGTTTTTTCAATAATAAGACTAAATTATTTATATTTTACATTTAACTTTTGTGCTAACATGAAGCTACAAACTCTTTCTAGAGAAAGTCGCAGAATTTGATTTGATAAAATGAGCTTTTAAATTAATATTCGCTTCGATGCGCGTACGGAGTAGACGTGTTTATGGTTTTACTTAAAAATATAATAAATAGTGTTATTGCAACTTGAACTTTACCCGCTATAATCTAAAACTGATTTTTATACAAAATACTAGTGCATCATACGACGAAATTCTTTCGAGCAAACACGCAGATCCACAGTCACTGCAGCGGTAACAGCTCTTCATCCTCTCGGGTAAGCGAGACAAGCTCTTATTTTTTATCCTGCTCGAGCAACACTGCGCAGCTGCGCACGCACAATTTAATAGTGGGAGAAACAATACCACAGATATACAATGAACATCAACGAACCGACTGGAAGTGGTACTAGGCTTGTAAGTTCACAGCCCAATCTGTCAGAAATTAATTTTGAGACAGTTGCAAAAGTAACACAACGAAATAAGCGAAAAGAAACTGACGATAATTCGTGGATAAGAGCCGAGCTATCTGATCTAAAAAAGCAGATGTCAGAAATGATGACAGTAATTAAATGTAATTGCAACACTCAAGCAGAAAATATTGCTAAGATCAGTCAAGATATAACTGAAATAAAAAATCAAGTTAATATTACCAGCATTTCCATCGAAACTATAATTTCGGAACAAAATAAATTTAAAACTAATTTAGATGACCTCAAAAATAAAACAGAGATCACAGATAAAAAACTACAACAACTGGAGTCCGACATAAATAAAGTGAAAATTGCCTCTACGTCGGCCTCCCCTTGTCAAGTACCTACAAATTATGAAGAAATAGTTTATGAGATCAAAGAACGGAGTATACGAACCAAAAACATCGTAATTATGGGCATTCCTGAATCAGATAACATAAGCAATCGGCACAGTTACAATAAGAATGAAGTAAACAAAATTATAAAAATGATTAATGCTAACTGTCCGGAGCCAGAAAGAATCATCCGCCTCGGAAAATACAAAACTGGCAAATCACGCCCCATTAAGGTTTGTTTTAAATCCGAAGAAGTCGCGAAATCTATTTTGCGTAATAGAAACAATGATGGGATTGCAAATATAAAAATATTTTCTGATCAGACTCCAAGCCAAAGAAAATATATGCAGAATCTTAAAGAGCAGTTAGACGAACGTATCGCACATGGAGAAACTAACTTGTCGATTAAATACATAAAAGGCCTACCCAAAATTATTGTAAATACTGAAGAAAACCAGAAGCAAAAAACCCAGCCAAAAAACTAATAGCCCCTACAGCAAAAATTACGCACACGATTGCAAAGAACTATAATGATATAATTGGTACCAAAAAATCAATCAATTTTTTTTATGCAAACACCCGCAGTATACTAAAGCCAGGCAAGTTTGATGAACTAAAATGTATAATCGCCTCACTCCAGACAACTGTTCACATTATTGTACTGACTGAGACTTGGGTTAAGAATGAAAGTGACGTCCAGAAACTCCGTATACCATGTTATACGCACTACAGCAATTACCGACAAAATCGAAAAGGCGGAGGAGTGTCAATCTTTGTCCACAACGACCTACAACATACTTTCATAGAGGAATATTGTATAGGGAATGATATGCACTTTCTTTAGATACACCTTAAAAAAATCTCTTTGGATGTTGGAGCAATTTATAATCCAGACAAAAATAAGGTGAACGTATTCCTTGAGACGTACTCTCTGCAACTACAGAAAAGGAACAGAGCAGTTGTTTTCGGCGACTTTAACTTTAATCTGTTAAAACCGGACAGAGAGACTCGAAGATATAAAGAGGTATTAAAGGAAAATGATTTTAAAATCTTGAATAAAATTGATGAAAAATACTGCACTCGTGACTGCGACTCCACCAAAACGATCATAGACCACGTTTGCACAAATCTTAAAGATAACAACTTTAACTTCATTATAATTGAATCAGCAATCTCCGATCACAAGCAAATATACTTAGAGGTAGAAAAATACCAACTGCCACCCATAAAAAGGGTTGATTATACAGCGATCGACTACACTATGTTTTATGGTTATGTAGAAGAATCTATGATCGACAATAATGAGGAAAACTTATATGATAAATTAGAAGATAAACTACAAAGATGTCTGTGCAAAAGTAAAACAATAAAAACAAAACTACTTAATCCGCCGCGAAAGGATTGGATACAAAAGGATATTATACAAGATATCAACTATCGGAATATGATATGGCAAAAGTACAAAAAAAACAAAGCAGATAAAAAACTAGAAGAAGAATTCAAAACAGCAAAGCTAAAAGTAAAAGAAACTATCGAAGAAACTAAACACGCTTATTACCAGAAATATTTTAAAGATCATATTAAAAAGCCCAAGAATATGTGGAAGGCAATAAACGACCTGGCGAATAATAAAATAAAGAATACAGCAGGACCAAGTAAACTTACCAACTTGAGTACAATCACCAACGAAACACAAATTTGCGAATACTTCAACAACTATTTCTCGACCGTTGGTTCGGTCCTAGCTAGTAAAATACCAATTGAATATCATGGTAATGACAGCCCAGCTAAACAGATCGACCAAAGCTCAGAATTTGTACTTAGAGAGTTTCCACCGACAACCGCGGATGAAATTTCTAAAATAATAGACAATTTAGATCCTAATACTGCCTCTGGTATTGATGGCATTAGTACGAAATTAGTAAAATGTGTCAAAAAACTAATTATACCTGAACTCACAAACTGCATTAATACTTGCTTAAAACAAGGAACTTTTCCAGACAAATTAAAAATTGCAAAAGTGACTCCAATTCATAAATCGGGAAGTAAATTTGATCCGTGTAATTATCGCCCTATATCTGTTTTGCCTGTAATTTCTAAAATTTATGAAAAGGTTATTTATTCTCGTTTAGAAAAGCATCTGGAACTAAAAAATTTCATATATAAAAAACAATACGGCTTTAGACCCAAATCTAACACGCTTTCAGCAACAATAGACCTTATCACTAATATCAAAAATAAAATAGATCAGAAACAAGTAGTACTAGGCATCTTCATCGATCTTAAGAAGGCCTTCGATACTATTAGCCATAAAAAGTTACTACAGAAACTAAATGACATTGACGTTATAGATACAGCGCATGATATTTTCAAATCATACTTGAGTAATCGTCAACAAATAGTCAAAATAGGTTCGCAGCAGAGTTCGTCAAAAGCTATAGAATTCGGCGTACCCCAGGGCTCAATTCTGGGGCCAATTTTATTCCTAATCTACATCAACAATATTGAAAAAATTGGTCTACATGCGGACATCTCATTATATGCCGATGACACAGGTCTGTTCTATTATGGCCATTCTATTACAGTTATTGTGTCAAAGGCCCAATACGATCTACATTTGTTAAATAAGTGGTTCCTCTCTAATCTGTTAACTATTAATACTGATAAAACAAGTTATGTCATTTTTTCCGCAAAAAATAAAAAAATTATTGATACCGTCCCGCTGAAGATAAATAACCAAGTAATTAAACAAACAAATAGCGAGAAGTACCTTGGACTTATATTAGTCAGTCAACTTAATTGGAAACCACATTTAAATAAAATTAAAGCCAAATTAATATCACTCACAGGAACTCTACGTTGTATTGCAAAATGTATCCCTAGAAATGTAAAATACATTATTTATAATTCATTAGTGAAACCGCACATTGACCACTTAATTGAGATTTGGGGTACTGCAGCCGAAACAAACTTGAAGATCATACAGATAGCTCAAAATAAATTACTGAAAAGATTGTTTAATTATAACTATCTGACACATACAAAAAAACTATATCAAGATACAAAAATAATGACTGTTAAGCAGACATACGCATACTATACATGTATTTTAATCCACAAAATTTTAAACAAGGAAATTCATACTTCACTGTCGTTTCGGAAAAAAGGTCTAGGACAAAAAATGAAATTACGAAATGCAACTCACTTAATACTACGTTCCTCGAGAACTAACTATGGCAAAAAGAACATAGAACACGAGGGCGTAAAAATATATAACAGACTCCCTGCTGAAATTAGAGAGGCAAAATCAACTGCCAGTTTAAAGAAAAAACTAAAACTATATGTCCGTAACTGTGTTGATTAAAAACTTGATTGAATATGTGTATGTAAAATGTGTGCGTATGTGAATATGTGCTATATTATTGTTATGTATGTCTAAATTTATTTATGCATGTACAGTGAAACCTGGTTAATTGGAATCTCAAGGGACCAAGACATATGTACCAATTATTGAGGGTTTCTAATAATCCAGTTTTCCAATTAAGCAGGTTTAAAATTATAGTTGTCTCATTTACAGAGGCCCCCACTTACAGAGGTCGAAATGTGTCGTTATTCCATTTTTAGAGGTGGAAATGTTAATAAAAATGCATATTTTTGGTGTTATGAATTTAATGTAGGTATGAATGTACATACATACATAATGTATTGCGTCGAAAAAAAAACAATACGGTAAAGTTTATAAGTTTAAGTCAAAACCTGAGATAGTACTGGCAAACAAAGCATGCGCGAAAGACGACGCGAAATGTATGTAAACAAACATGTCAAAACGTGTTAATACCTGATTAATTTGTCTCATTTATACAGGTAATTGAGCTACAGAGTCTCAATTATAGAGGTAAGCATCGGAAAAGTCTTAGGATTCAAATCTCATTTAACCAGGTTCAAAAAGTCCCATTAACAGAGGTAATTTAATGAAAAAGAACCGGGACCTCATTGCAACTCTCAATAATAGAGGTTTCTCATTAATCCAGGTCCCACTTAACCAGGTTTCACTGTATATAGTTTACAATCTATAGAAATAATACAGATAATAATATCAGTATAAAATAAATTTATAAATATAATAATAAAAAACAAACAAATAAGTGTGTATGTATATACGTATATATGAACGTAAGCAAATAATAATAAATAAACAAAATAAGTGCATTATGTACGTTTATAAAAATAAAAATAAAGTAAGTAGGTATACTTTAAAATATATACATAAAAAAAATAAACATTAACAAAACAAAATAAATAAATACGCAATATCAAAATAACATTAAACACAACAACAACACAAACAAATAAAATTATACAAAACAAAACCAATGTTAATCATTAGTACCAAGCTATGACTTATCTAGTGTACAAGTACGCTCCGTTGCGCTTTACATCCGTGTTTGTCGGGCCGGTAAGCAAAACAGATTGCACCGCCGAACCGAACCGAAGTGATCTAGTGATGCACGTTCAAACGACCAAGTTTTGTTTCGGAACCTATACAATGTTTTAACTTTTTATTTTATCGTCCGTACCGCATGAAAAATGTTTAATTAAAGTACTACTTTGTACATAATTTTATTTTCTCAGTAAGTGAAATACCATTGTAATTCTTTTTGAGAAATTAATAAAGTTAAATTACTATGTCTAATTATTTTTTATTTTATTTTCTAATTAATTAAAAACACGAGAGCGGCGGTTCGCGTCCGCGCAAAGTTTCCTTGCGCACGGCCGGGAGGGAATACCTCCCCTTAATGTGTTTTTTTTTGTCTGTTTTAGGTGGTGCATGAAGCAGAAAGAAAAAAAACTCACCTATCATTCATAACATGTGATATCCACATCACAAATAATATCAGTATCATTGCTGACGTAGCACTGTGGCCGGACGGACATCCCGGCCCGGTCTCACAAGACTGCCTGAACTGACGGAGCTGCGGACGTCTGTTTGTGTAATATGTGGTCTCACGGACCCACCAGTATGGACGGTCTTCGAATAACCACCTGAAATTTAAAAATATTAACAACTAGCTGTAAACTGCGGCTCCGCCCGCAAGGTCTAGGGAAAATGTCAATAATTTTTCCCATGGGAATCTCTTGATCCCATGGGAAAAAAGTAGCCAGCCTTTGAACTTTCTCCAATAAATGATTCATATCAATCCGTTCATTACTTTCATCGTGAAGGGAGGACAAACAAACAAACAAACACTTCTTAGTCGTAACGCTCTTGACAGAACGGTTGTGATCGTCATGTAGAGATTTGGCCTGGGGCAGATGTAATGCGCCTCACGACATCTCGCCATTTCTCTCTATTAGAGGTCATGCGGGTGCACGGGACCGCCCACGGCAGATTTCACTTGGTAAGTCCATCGCATTTATTAGGTAATCTTTCAAATGGTACTGACTGATTGACTAGATGTCACTTGACACTTTCGATTTACAGATAAATTAGAACAAATGATAGTTTTATAGTTATTAAGTAATTAATTTTATTACATCTTGAATCATATTGTTATTGCTAAAGATGTAATAAAATTATTAAATGATACTCGGCACTTCCGGTTCGACTTTTTAAATGTTACAAGTCGTACTTCCGTTCTGAAAATAACTTGGTTTACGATTTATTTATGTTTTAAATCCTTGTTAAATTTATGTTAAAATTGTTTTACGTTTATTATAAATTTATTTAATTTACAAGTTTAAAATTAGAAGTAAAATGAATTGCTATTTTGACTTGTTGTAACGATTGGCGGGGAGGTAGCGATTGGCGGGGAGCGAGGTTATTTAAGGACATGGTAGAACGTTAGGCGGCAGTTATTGTGAGGCCGCCGGACATTAAAGATAAGTTCCAATTGTTTTTATTATTATTGTAATTTTGTATTTGTATGAAAAAGATGTGTTAAAATACCTGATCGATAAAAAAGGCCATAACCGGTTTTCTTTCGCCATTTCTTTTACCGGTGGTCATTTTGGTTTATTTCCGAAATGGTGGTAGTTTATAAAGTAGTTAATTGATTTAATAAACATTTTGATTATCTGCACAAGTATTGGTTTTAATTGAAAATATATAATTTACTAATTACCTACTTTGTTTAATTTACTTTCTTGATACTTATTTCCTTTTTAATGATCTTAATAACCTGACATATTAGAGAGTTATCTAACATCAGAAGTGGGATGGATCCTCGTGTTAACGTAGAATTAATATTTTTTTTTTTTTTAAATATTTCAGACATAGAAATATATGGATCTGGCTGTGCTTGGGAGTCTGCTCGCCGCGATTCAAATGCAGTGACAGAAAAACCGCATGAGATAGCGGCAGCACGACGAAGCTGCGGTCTGGTGCGACGGCACCGAGAAACTTGCTGGTGCAGCCTAGCTCAGATTGCAGAAGCAGGTAAACCCTCCAAGGGTTCTGCATTACCGTCTAGTTGAGTTACTATGACAATAGGGTAGTATTCGTGATCAAATGTAAGAATGAAAAATGACATCTTTTAACATAGCAGTGTTAGTACCACTTCCGAGCTAATTATTATTTTTCCTACATGTTCGCTGGTAGCGATAATAAATAAATTGCGATAATAACCAAATTGCAAGTACTGGTAACTAAATATTGTTTTATACCAAAGTAATTTTCATGACGTAATAATTAATGGCAAAGCAACTAACATTTTAACGTAGGTATCTCGTATAAGCAAACTACAGGTAAACATGATATGATTTTTTTTTTTTTTACAATAATGTATTTAAATAATAAAAGGCGTAAATAAATTTAATCCCAATAATGATAACTTGATAATAAAAAAAAGACAAATAATAAATTAAGAACAATGATAAACCTTAAAAAATAAAAAGATAATAAAATAAAATAGAATTAGTTAGTATAATGAATTTACGATGTTTTTATGTAAAATAATGTCTTATACCCATATCCATCTATTAGTTAGAATCACAGTAATTCCTCGCGGTACTGAACAGGTACCATAATTTGTCATCATAATGAATTTACTATCTATCAGGTTGACCGAACGGCAGGATATTTCGATTTAATTTACAACTCTTTTGATAAACCTTATATTTATAGAATTCATAGGTTTGTCTGTTTTTCAACTTCACCTTCACATATTTTGCTCACGTCTTCTGTACGTTTTTTCATTTTAAAAAGTTTTCTTCATCGCTTCCTCTTTTCGTTGCTTCTCCATCCTTCATAATTACAATTATAAACCATTAGTTTAATTACTTGTAGTAATTCACAATATATTACAATATATTAAAATATTTAATAATGAAAAATAAAAAATACATCCAAGCGTCATTACACTTTACTTAATATATAAATCACGGCTAGTTACATCAACCTAATATCTTGTTAATATGTGAATTTAAAATCTTATACTCGGTTACTACAAAATAGCCTAATTTGCTAGCGTGATCGTTACTGATTACACCACAAAAAAATATATATATCGGCTCGGAGAGGGGATTGAGCGGACTGGTGTGAAAGATGTCATTTAATGAAAAACATTATTAAAATATTGTTTATAAAAACTAGTAATAATATTGTCTTAAGTATTTTATAGCTAATCACATTATTATAAACTTGCCGTTATTAATTTATATACATATCTTGAAGGAATTTCTGTTAAGCGGTGCTACTACAGCTTAGACGTTTTTTTTTTTCCCCCTTAATCTGTTTTATTTTTCGTAGTTTAAAGAATTTATAGATGTTTAATTTTAAAATTTATTGATTGTATGTGCCAAATTATCACTATTTAATATCGTTTACTGAGGTAAATAATTGAATTGACCCGACAACGCACAGTTTTTGTATAAGAGATAAGTAAAAGGCGTTATTTTGTGTTATTTTAAGATGTAATAATTATGAATGATTGTAAACCTGTTAAAGACTATGAATGATTTGACTTGACTGATGAACTGCTGAAGTTATTTGCTTTTCTAGCCTATCTCATGCGCAGCAGGTGTGGGGCTAGAGTTTATAAAGTAAATGACCGTTGTTACTGGTTAGCTTAAACTGTGACAAGCGGAGCCTGTAACAATGGCATGCCAAAACTGTAAATATGAATTATGAACTGCTGAAGTTATTTGCTTTTCTAGCCTATCTCATGCGCAGCAGGTGTGGGGCTAGAGTTTATAAAGTAAATGACCGTTGTTACTGGTTAGCTTAAACTGTGACAAGCGGAGCCTGTAACAATGGCATGCCAAAACTGTAAATATGAATTATGAACTGCTGAAGTTATTTGCTTTTCTAGCCTATCTCATGCGCAGCAGGTGTGGGGCTAGAGTTTATAAAGTAAATGACCGTTGTTACTTGTTAGCTTAAACTGTGACAAGCGGAGCCTGTAACAATGGCATGCCAAAACTGTAAATATGAATTATGAACTGCTGAAGTTATTTGCTTTTCTAGCCTATCTCATGCGCAGCAGGTGTGGGGCTAGAGTTTATGTAAAGCAAATGACCGTTGTTACTTGTTAGCTTAAACTGTGACAAGCGGAGCCTGTAACAATGCCAAACTGTAAATAAATATGATTGTAATTACTTGAAGTTTTTAACTTAATGTGAAAAGCGAAACTGTAACAATGCCGAAATATAAATGTGTATTAATGTAGATAATTGCACATAGTTTTTCACTTTTTTTAATTTCATTTGTTTTTTTTTTTATGTACATCGAGAACGCTGTACTGTCAGTATGGCCGTATTAGGTAATCTTTCAAATGGTACTGACTGATTGACTAGATGTCACTTGACACTTTCGATTTACAGATAAATTAGAACAAATGATAGTTTTATAGTTATTAAGTAATTAATTTTATTACATCTTGAATCATATTGTTATTGCTAAAGATGTAATAAAATTATTAAATGATACTCGGCACTTCCGGTTCGACTTTTTAAATGTTACAAGTCGTACTTCCGTTCTGAAAATAACTTGGTTTACGATTTATTTATGTTTTAAATCCTTGTTAAATTTATGTTAAAATTGTTTTACGTTTATTATAAATTTATTTAATTTACAAGTTTAAAATTAGAAGTAAAATGAATTGCTATTTTGACTTGTTGTAACGATTGGCGGGGAGGTAGCGATTGGCGGGGAGCGAGGTTATTTAAGGACATGGTAGAACGTTAGGCGGCAGTTATTGTGAGGCCGCCGGACATTAAAGATAAGTTCCAATTGTTTTTATTATTATTGTAATTTTGTATTTGTATGAAAAAGATGTGTTAAAATACCTGATCGATAAAAAAGGCCATAACCGGTTTTCTTTCGCCATTTCTTTTACCGGTGGTCATTTTGGTTTATTTCCGAAATGGTGGTAGTTTATAAAGTAGTTAAATGATTTAATAAACATTTTGATTATCTGCACAAGTATTGGTTTTAATTGAAAATATATAATTTACTAATTACCTACTTTGTTTAATTTACTTTCTTGATACTTATTTCCTTTTTAATGATCTTAATAACCTGACATATTAGAGAGTTATCTAACACATTCGTGACTTTCCGCGCGGTCTAGTGCCTTCCCCTGGACGATGAGTCGTTCTATGGACGTGCTGTCCATTCTTGACACGTATCCAAAGAAAGTGAGGATGCAAGACTGTACTGTGGCAGATAGACGCTGCCTGATACCGAGTTCTTGAAGTATGGACACGTTTGTACGAAATTCCGTCCATGATACTCCAAGCATTCGTCTCCAGCACCACAAACAAACACACTTTCACATTATTTTATAATATTAGTATGGAAGTATGGATTTAAACACCCTCATAATGAAGATGTAGAACTGTCTCCTTGCTTTCTCTGTTCCGTACTATTATTATGATATTAAAAATACTCTCACCATTTCATCACAGAGTTCAGCCAGCTGCCGAATGCCATGCATAGCAGTAGTTGCGAACCAAACACAGAATCCACAGCCGACACAACGGGGAAAAGCGTCTCGAAGATATTGTGCGGATTGGAGAAGTCATTCACCACCTCGAAGAAGCCTTCATAATCTGATAACCTGTGGAATTATTTTAAAATTCATTTTCTGATTTATTTAATTAATATATATATGTATATAATGCTTAGTCTTGAGTGATTAACTGACTGAGGGATCAACATACAGCCTAAACAGCTGATCACAGAGATCTGGAGGGCTACTACAAAATAATCCGATACTTTGGCCGAAGTATTGGAAGTATTGTAACCATGAAAATTAAGGTATTTCATGATTATAATTCAACGAACTAATAAAATAACCATAAAGTACAATGTATTTCAAGGAATTACAAAAATAACCATGAAATATCTTGTATTTCATATAGTAGGAGAGCTAGCGAACCATCTAACTAACCCGTTTCCCACAAAGCTAGAAAATTTTTAAATGATGTTTTATTATCGGTCTATTAAGAGAGTACCATTCTGGCAGGCATCTCAAGGTTGCGTCATCATCCCTTAAAAAATTTTAAATGTCAAAAAATTTTTTTTTTAAATCTTCTTCCACAAGGCTTCAATTTCAATACGGTGTAATTTATATATGTTTAAGTGTAAAAGTGTAAGTGTAGCAAAGTTGTCACTGTTCCCACATGGTTAAAATTTTTAGGGCATATTCTTTCAACTGTTTAGAAAGTGTATGTTAACAGCCAGAACATTCTGGCGGTTGCAAGGGTCTGCCAGACGAGCTGTATATAATAGTCATGACTCTCATGACGCACGATGGGAGCGTGTGCGCAACAGACTTATACGAGTTCCAATGTTAGAAAGAGAGAACTCATCTATTGTACCGTAGGCTGCGGAGGGATTTAAGAAAGAAAGTACGACGCCACCACTGATCATTCAAAGCGTGGTTTACAACGGTGGTTGATTCAGAAGATGAATAATAAGTTTCAATAATAATATTATGTATGTAAACCTATAGAGACGGTTTGAATAAAAAGTTTGAACAATTGTTAAGATAAATTATAACTCTGTTTATATTTAATTTTAATAATCCTTCATCATATCTTCGCAAAACAATGTACTACGTCCTTTCTTTCTAACATTGCAACTCGTATAAGTCTGTTGCGCTCACGCTCCCATCGTGCGTCATGACTATTATATACAGCTCGTCTGGCAGACCCCTGCAACCGCCAGAATGTGCTGGCTGTTTACATATACTTTCTAAACAGTTGAAAGAATATGCCCTAAAAATTTTAGCCATGTGGGAACAGGTTATGAATTACTATCCCGATGACAACTTTCCTATCGACTGGCATATACTTGCATCCGTCAAAATAGGTTGTCGATTTTTTTTTACACTTAAACATATATAAATTACACTGTATTAAAATTGTAGCCTTGTGGAAAAAGATTAAAATAAAATATTTTTTGACATTTAAAAAAATTTAAGGGATGATGACGCAACCGCGAGATGCCTGCCAGAATGGTACTTTCTTAATAGACCGATAATCAAACATCATTAAAAAAATCTAGCTTTGTGCGAAACGGGTTAGTCAGATGGTTCGCTAGCTCTTAGCCTAATAGTTAAAATTCTATAAAGGATTTACTTTTTTTTAATTTATTGCATTACATGTGACACATACATTATATCACTGTACATAATACATAGCAGTTATCTACATGCACCTTTTAAGGCATAGCAACTTGAGTAGAAAAAGAGAGGCAGACATTTAAATTAGTTTATCTTCCAGATATTCATTGAAGCTATAGTACGCTTTATTAATTAGCAATCGTTTAACTGATTTTATAAATGACTTGAATTGATCTATCGATTTCATTCTAGACGGTAGGTGATTATAAATGTTTGGTAGTACTTAGCCCTCCTGAAACTTGAAGTATGTGTGTCGATCCCCGGTCGGGTCATGATGAAAAACTAACTTTTTCTGATTGGCCTCGGGTCTTGGATGTTTATCTATATATGTATTTGTTATAAAATATAATATCGTTGAGTTAGTATCCCATAACACAAGTTTCGAACTTACTTTGGGGCTAGCTCAATCTGTATGAATTGTCCCTATATATTTATTTATTTTATTTATTTATTTATGTTTGTTACTCTATGCAAGAATTTATGGACAGAATTTGCTTGAAATTTGGTACACAGGTAGATAAACATCCAAGTATTTACAAACTTATAAAACAAAGTATGCGTAGGTACTATCCATCAAACTTATAAAACAAGGTATAAGTTACATGGATGCAAATTTAAATTTTATCTATCTACCAGGTAGGTCATTCCCATAAACGACCTCTACTTGCCACGTACGTAAATAGAAAATCTACGACTTCCTCACTATACGTAATCATCTCAATTACTTTAGGGAAATTAAATTACACCGCATTTGATAAATCAATAATTACTAAACTTACCAGTACTGAATTTGTTCTATACACGTTACGCCCAAAGCGTAAATAGGTTCCATTTTGTAATTAATTATTAGAAAACTCACATAAACATTTTTAAAGAGCTTTTAATTTAGAATACTTTAAATTTTGAACATTTTTCTGAGTGTTGAAATGTTCGATGGGTATTGGATGGAAGAAAAAACACTACAATACAAACTGTCAATTGTCAAGTCAAACTAAACTAAATGTCAAATACACGTCAAATTTCAACAAAATTTTCGTTTCGTTTCGCAATTTTCTAATTAAAAATACTCTTTTTGTAAAATTAATGTTTTTTAAAATCAATAAAATTTTGTATTAGTTACCTACTTATTTCAACACAAACAGTAGAAAGCGTAGAATAAAAATAAATTTGAAATTTTAAAATCATTTCGATTGCGACATCTATCCGTTGAAATATAAACTGTAAAAATATATCAGCACCATCTATTATCGAGTAATAGAACTTTTCAACTTTGTAATTTTAGTTCTATTCGACAATAGATAGCGTTACATAAGTTTGAAGTATTTTTTGTTAGGAATCTAAAAATTAGATAGCTAAATAAATATTTCGTGCTTAATTCCATTTAAAAAAAATCCATTTATTATTCCCACACAATAGGTACTTTAAAAAAAAGCATGAACATGAATAATAGGCATGGCATAATACAGTGGTTTAACTATATTATGAGGAATCGGAACCTATAGTACGTATTGCAACAACAATGTGGGTAGACCGTTTTTACATTAGAATAAAATTATCTATTTGTTAACACATAATTCCTAAATTTTACTCAAATACTGCTGCACAGAGGAGAATAGGGTGCACTTGCCTTTTTAAGCCATATATAAAAAATGCAAGTTATGTGTGAAAAAAAAGATATCAATAGAGCGAACTGCAATCTAATCAAATGTGAAATTTCATTTTTAAGAAAGAAAATAAAAAACAAAGAAAATGGTTTGTTATTGCTTACCTACTAACTTTCATCACATGCAAGAACATAAATACTAACTTATAATAAAAAATAAAAAATAAGACAACAAATAGGCATCTGCATAGCTTTATATTCATTGATTTTTCAAATCAAAATCTATTTATTCAATTTATAATAAGTTTAAATAATGCCAACATGAAAATGTTAGAAGATTCCTTATTTTTAAAACTGAACAAAATAATTTTGCGAGCTGAAGACTCCCCGCGCGCAGTTAACCGCGCTAAGCGCACGCTAGGTGGCGCCCGCTCCCGGCGGACGGCTGAGGGTGGATTATTATTTTAATAATTGAGTATTATACAATGGTGGAGAAACAGCGGAGAAAACAAGTTTGGATTTAAAATTATTTAAATAAATAGTAGGTACCTATTTCGAGGAGCTCGATGGCGTCGCTGTGTGTCGCAACGAATACGCCAGTTAAGCAATGATCCTGGCCAGTGTTTGGATGGGTTGTCTAATCTCAAGCTTCTCCGTGCTTCTTTCTCGTCGATCCCGGCTGTTGTCTATGGATGGTTCTATGATAATTTAGTTAATACTGCCGGATCCTTGTAGTTGGAAGGTCTGTCTGACTTTCCTGCTACAGGTTATTCTTGTTCTTTTTGTTTTCCTTTTTCTCTTTTTTTTATATTCGGTGTTTTTATTTTTTATTTTATCTTTTCATTTTAATTACATTGTTATGTAACTATAGAATTAAGGATACTGTATCTTATGTAAACTGTCCTAAATAAATATTGTATCTGTTCAGGCAGATGGCATTTTGGCCTATGTATGCCTTAATAAATAAAGTAAAAAATGTCTATGGATGGCAGTCGTTGGTCTTCAGGTAGCATAAAAACTCTGTCAATCCACATTGGATCAACGTGCTGAAGTGCGCTCTAACCGCCTTTGATTGATAAGAGACCATGCAGACCATGTTTATGGGTTGATACGATGTGATGAATGAAACAGCACGAGTATTACCTATTCAGAGTGCTTAGTACGAGTTTTTTGGTCACATTCGAACGTGTTAACGTTTACAAGCCGACCAACATGTAAAACTGTTTCATATTGTGAATTTATCAGACGCGTGTTACATATCAAAATTAGCCGGGTTACTCACTTCGAAACATGAGCAAGTAAGCCGCATAATTTTGATATATAGCACGCCTCTTATAAATTCGCAACATGAGAGTTCTTCTCTATTTGGTCGGTTTGTTTACGTCAACATGATCGAATGTGAACAAAAAACTCGTACTAAGCACACAGTTTCAAATCTTTACATGGTATAAAACCGGCCAAGTGCATGTCTGGCCATGCACAGGGTAGGGTTCCGTATTTGCTGTGCTTTGCTTGCTTGCAAATGAGTCCAATATCATATTCTATGACATTTGTAAGTTTTCATCAAAGAAATTTTATTTTATCAGTTCGTCGACTATTACTCGGTAACTAGTAGTGCCTACTTAACCGTTATAGTTTTCCTTGTAGGTTCACTATATGGACTACTATCATGAATTTTTTCAAATTTCTAAACACAAGACTTTCAGAGATAGAGGGGGGACCACCTTGCAAAACGAAAATTGACACGTTGAATGTAAATAATTTGCAAACGGATCATTGTATCGGAAAATGATCTTCCCACATCGTCAATGTTTATAAGAGACCTATCTAACGGTACCCCACAACATGGGGTCGGTGAGAAAAAAAAATTCATTCCCACTTTACATGTAGGGGCAAAAAAATTTTTTTTCAAAATTTTCTTCTACCACTTTGTTAGCATTGTTAATATAAAGTATACATACCAAAATACAGCTTTCTAGCACCAAGCGTCTAGGCGCTAGACCGCGGACGGACAGACGGACAGACGACGGACATGGCGAAACTATAAGGGTTCCTTGTAGTTTACTACGGAACCCTAAAAATGAAGTCGCTTTGGCTTTCTGTATGTGCGTCTGTGTGTCCCTATGTATGCTTAAATAAAAGAAAAGAAAGAAATAAGAAAAGAAAGAAATAAAGATTTTGATGCGGTTTTTTAATGGATAGAGTGATTCATGGGGAAGGTTTTTAAGTATAACACATTCCAAAATTCCCACGGGAAAGCCGGATACACGCAAACGAAGTTGCGCGGGTTTCGCTAGTATTTTTATATTGTAAAGAATATTAAATACTTATAAAAGACGAGAGACAGCTATCTTGGAATTCACCACGAGTTCAATCAGAAAGAAATTAGTCGGAGTAGGAAGTACTGAAAAAAAAAGGTTTTGCTAACGAAATAAATAGATTTCAGTATTGAGATATGTAAGAAGCTGTTGGAGCGACTGTACTGTAGATATAAAACGGAGTCGGGGTTTTGGCCAAATTTAATCTTCAACGTTCGGGAGGAGGCTCACACGTGCGCACCGTCAAAGACACGTATCTCAAGATTTACTTGCTTTATGGAAGTAGGTTTAAATTTTGATGTAGGGTGCTAATTAAAAAGGTGTTCCTTCAGATCCATAATGTAGGTATGTTTTGACAATCCTTATTATAACTATGCAATGCGACACTATAGTATTTGCAATAAAATCCTGACGTATGACGTAATTGGTATAAAAAACTTTAAAAAGAATTTAACCGACTTGAAAACAAAAACTAATTATCCAAAGTAATCTGAACACATTGAAAAGCGTAAAATAACCAGTGTGCCAATTTTTCTCAAGCCTATCAGTAAAAACTAATTGTGCCAGGCTGACTGATTAATAAGTAAGTAACTATTTTGTTTGAAGTCGGTGCTAACTCAAAATTGCGATAAGACGTGT
Source organism: Endotricha flammealis (assembly GCA_905163395.2). Taxonomy (NCBI): domain Eukaryota; kingdom Metazoa; phylum Arthropoda; class Insecta; order Lepidoptera; family Pyralidae; genus Endotricha; species Endotricha flammealis. Next base: position 5,470,606 of record LR990883.1, read on the forward strand.
GTCAAAATGTAATGAAATTCTTAATGTAATAAAACTTCTCAAACGCATTAAATTCGAATTTCAAATTAAGTCTCTTTTCTTTACTGTGACAGCTATATTTTAATACGTCAATTACTTCAAAAATGCGTTTCAAAAAACAGGCGGTTTCACTATCAGTTCATGGTAGTAGTTTATGCTCAACCACTCTAATATTTGCCCACCCCATACAGAAATTCGTTACCCTAAGGTTGCCTTGAAAAGATTGCTTTGAGCAATAAGGCCGCCTTGTTGCTTAAACACAAGTTTGTAACTTTTACTGTTTACTGTATCACTGCGTGTATTGCAAATAAACCTTATTCTATCTTATCTATCTATCTATGGCATTGTCCTAATAGGACGCGAATGCGCGATCATCGTTGGTTCGCGCGAATTTTACTCGTACGAACTCGCGATCAAACATATTGAACTCGAATAGGTGTCCTAACTGACAATCGCGCTACGCTTGGGCGCACGCATAAGAACACGCGATGGTCGCATCGCATACTCGCGCGACGATCGCGCATTCGCGTCCTATTAGGACAATGCCTATTTGTTAAGATCGCTACCTAAGGTTCCTCAAAAGATATATCCCAGGATATTCAACATCATGTCAGCACCGCTGAACTCTCGTAAACGCTGTATGATCACGTAGAATTATTGCATTAAAATATAATCTGGCCGACCCCCCTTATTGCAGGGGGCAGGATACCACCCCCCACTTTTGAAACAAGGTAACGTTTCAACAGTAAGTGAAAATTTTAGTTATAGATTCGACGACCTCCGTGGCGTAATGGTTACCACGCCAGACCGCCACCCAGGAGGTCCCGGGTTCGATCCCCGGTCGGGTCATGATGAAAAACGAACTGTTTCTGATTGGCCTCGGGTCTTGGATGTTTATCTATCTGTGTGATTTGCTCCTATACCTATATGTAGTTATCTGTTCGTTTATCTTTTAAACTATTTAACGAGTGTTAATATAATTTTTTACAATAGATAGAGTGGTTCAGGGGCAAGGTTTATAAGATGCAAAATTCCTACGGGAAAGTAGGATACATGGGAATTTGCAAGGATTTCGCTAGTTGAAGCTACTGCATTTGACTTGCACTGTACATTAATGGCCGCCAGTACTGACGTTCGCTTATGTAACCTTTTGAAAATATATCCGTTTAAAAGTTCATTATATACCATTTTGTTCTGCTCGCATTGTTATATAAACATATTTTATATAAGTATAGTAAAAACAAGTTGTTTGTGGTGACTTTATCTTAGGGACCAGAGGACACGGGTTCAATTCCCGGGCCAAAAATAATGTGATAGCATTTATGTTTGTCCATTTGTCTCGAGTCTGGGTATTTTATTATGTATTATAAGTAAATATTTACAATAATATGTCCGTTGTCTGGTACTCATACACAAGCAGGTTATAACCTGCTTGTGTATGGGTACCGGAAAAAACAACTTATTCTCGGGACAATTTTTTTTAATAACACAAAGGTGGCAAACAAGCATAGGGTCGGCCTGATGGTAAGCCGTCACCGTAGCCTATAGACGCTTGCAACATCGGGGGTATCACTCACGCGCTGCCAACCCTTCCAATCCCAACCCTCCCAAGGGGAGCTCTGGAGACCTTACTCACCGTAGGAACACAACATGGCCGAGACACGCCACGATCTTCTGTAAGGTGGAGATCCTTCCCCAGACGGGCTGCTTTCGATTTGAGCGGATTATCCGCTGTGCCCTACCTCTTAAAGTTTACGATTAATGGTCTTTGCGAAGCCGCGGTCATCAGCTAGTTTCAAATAAATAGTACTAATTGGTCGTCATGTTCTTTCGTCATGATTCACGCATCAATTTGCATGATGATGACGTACCTATGTGGTTACGACATAATATTAACACGTTACTCGAATTGACATATCTAATCCTTAGAGTATAGATAAGCAAGCTTGCTTGCTTATTTGCTTACTTGCTTATTCCTTCACGGCTTGGCTAAGCAGCCGATCATTTTGAAAATTTGTATACATATTGTCAGAGGTACAGAGCCCAACATATGCTACTTTATCCCGTGAAAGTACATATGTCATTCCAATGGGAAAATACTTTTTCTACTATAGAGGACGTTGTATGGGGTGGGTTATCGGCCAATAGATGGCGCGACAAGTCGCGTTATGGGTTGTTTTATTGTCAAACGAGATCTATGTCATAAAATTAACGCGAGCGGAGCCGCGGGGAAAAGCTAGTATGTACTTAATTATAAAGTTTCATAACGATGCTTACATTATTAGCATAAAAAACCTTGTTCATAGTCATCAACATCCTGGTTAGCTCTATAAAAGTGTAAAACAAAATAAGATTTTTATTATTTATTTATTTATTTTCAAAACCACAACAATATTCTATTCAAACTCAAAAGTTGCTTATGTAAATAAATAATATTTTCTATGATTATAAACCAATAGTTAAAAATAAAAGTCTCTACCACAATTCACTATGAAAAGACTAATTATGTTTTTTTTTAACTTTTCACCGCTCTATTACGCTTTTTTAATAACTCTATCTTTCTATAAACTTTATTTTAAACAAAAATACATCTTTTCGTCAAATCATTAGAGTTTCTTTTCGAATAGCAATAATCACAAAATTGTTGGCTAGCCATACCTCTGTCATAGAATGTTTCAAATATAACTCTTAAAATAATTGAGTGAAGGTTTATTTTCATTCGTTCCCAATCGTTCACTCCCCTCACACAAGAGGCGTGGTCGCCTCAACAGTCTTGTTTCGACTCACAAATCTCTTCACACATCCGAGATTCGGACGTTCAAAACATTCCTTCTAAAAATCATCGCGATTATTTCTGGCCAGATGCCTAAATAAAAAATTTTTGTGGCCAGTGACAATTATTCAGATTAAAGACTAAAAACATTTTTTTTAAATTATTAACGTCTTGGTCAATTTGCCATCCGCCTGAACTAGACTAAAGACAATTAAAATAAATAATTTAAAAAAAAAGAAAATATTTGTGGCCAGTGACAATTAGTGTTGTGACATTTTAAGTGTTAGTGATGGATTCGGACATCAGCAAGATGACTAAAATACCACCAAAAAATTTCTCGATCGAATCGATCGTTGGTTTGAACGATCGTCGATCGCCAGATATCGATATAGAGAACAATATATCACAAGATTATTCTGGTACTAACGAACATTCGGAGGACGAAGAAGTAAAAGTTAGAGATGGGAAAATGGGGTACTATTTTCAGCAGAATCGAGTACCGAATTTTCCGTTTTTTATGTCGTATGAGAAAAGAATGATGAATGGTTTTCAAAATGATCAGAGACAGGAAGACCTGAAGAGGGCTAGTCCTGGGAGTGTGAGGAGTGAGGTTGATAGCGACGGGGTTGACGACAGGCCACATGGTAAGTACTTTTATTTTTTATACGATACCCCAGCGGTATTTTTTATAACAAATAACATTTAGCGACACCACTAATAAATAGTGTTGTTGCCCTGATGTTCGTTACCAAAATTTATTTTCTTTAAATTTGGAATTCGTTTAAAATGTGTAAAGTATACCTCTAGGTATGTGTACATTTATAACAAAGAAATTCTTACCTCGAATGGTGGAGCAAGGCAAGACTATCACTTCACATGTTTTAATTTTTTCTAAATTATACTTACTGTTTTGAATGAACTCCACAATATTCTAAAAGCTAATAGGTATTGTGGATACCTATACGAAACTTAACTGTAGTCCAAATTATTTTAGTTTGGCAACTATATTCCGGTCCAATATACCTGGCACAAGATATCCAGTGAAATTCAACGATTGTGTTTGAATTAGCTTGTTCTGGCTGCCAAGACGAGCCAAGCGAAGCCCATAGGGCCTTTTCTCGAAGCGATTAGCTTAAATAAGATAAGCAACTTACAAAAAAAAATGAAATCCCAGCAAAAAACATTTTCATGTAAAATGTTGCCAAGACGAGGCCATATGACTCGCACTGTCAAAAAGTTATAAGATCTTATGTAGAGCCAAGCTTCTAACTCCACACGCCCTACCTCTACAAGGCCTCACTTCACAAACTCTACACCTTAATCAATGACGTGTCTTGACCGTTTCGTTACATACTACAAGAACTAAAACAGAAAAGTATGATGAATAGTTTAATTTTTAACCAGCCTATGTGAATGTAGCAAAATGGCCAAGCCACATATTTTGATTAGGGTGTAGAGTTTGTGAAGTTAGGCCTTGTAAAGGTAGGGCGTGTAGATTTAGAAGCTTGGCTCTACATGAGATCTGATAACTTTTTGACAGTGCGAGTCATTTGGTCTCGTCTTGGCAACATTTCACATGAAAATGTTTTTGGTGGGTACAAGTTATGTTGAGATTATGTAAAAAATTAGCATGTCTTTAAATTGACATGAATGCATGCGACATTTTCGCACATTTTTTTATTTTATCTTAATTATAGTTATAAACTTTCGAAATAGACCATGAAATATATAACTAAATGTCATGTCATCTAAATTATTTAGTGAAGACCTGAGTAGAGACACAGTGGTTATATATTACTCTTAAAACATAATATTTCTAATACATAGCTGAAGATTGTATCTATAAATTTTTCGTTAATTCATTAGGTACTTAATTCAACATACTTAGTACTAAGATCTAACTAGGTACTACCTATACTACTTTTTTAGAAATAAGTCCTAAATTATCTAATTGTAGAACAGTGGTGGTTATACACTGGGCGTCAAAAATAAGTAGTACAGTTTTAAAATTGCAATTACTCTTAAAACTAGAAGTTAGAGTTTTGAAATAAAAATCAATCAAAATCAAGAAGTTTTTATTAAATGAAATGAAATTGTCTTTTAACTTTTTATTTTATTTCAAATGTCTAGCTTCTGTAGTTTAGGAGATATTGCAAAAACGATAGAATTTAGAATTTTGAAATAAAAATCAATCTATAAAAGACGATACTAAGCATGAAGTTTTTATTAAATGAAATGAAATTGTCTTTTAACTTTTTTTTTATTTTAAAGGTCTAGCTTCTGTAGTTTAGGAGATATTGCAATTTTAAAACTGTACTACTTATTTTTGACTCCCAGGTAGTTACAGGCAATTTCGCCATTTATTAGCAACTTAGAACGTTGTGACAGAATTTGGATCTATGACTAGCGCCTCGTTCCAGCTTCGCACGGGTTTAAGGCTACCTTTTTTGAAAATATAATTAACATAATGTCACCCGAGGATAGTGAACTTCACATCTGGTGAAAGAGTTTTTGAAATAGGTCCAGTATATATTGAGTTTTCGTTACAAAAAAACTCTATATCTATACTTCTATACTATCTATATTCTCGGGATCTACTGAACCGATTTAAAAAATTCTTTCGCCAATAGAAAGCCACATTATTGCTGAGTGTCATAGGTTATATAAAAAACCGAAAAATAAAAAGGCTTTTACGTGGTAGTCGGTTTTGCAAAGTAAATCGGAAAAAAAACGGTCGAATGAAAGCGGTTCTTACGAACGCCTGTACTAAAAAAGGATTATTAACATTATGCCCAACGCAGTGGGCACAGGTCAGCTAGTAGGTAATATTAGTACTTACCTATAGATTTGTAATCATTCTTTGTATTATTTATCTAACTTGTTTTTTTTTACTATAAAGTCTTGTTTCTTCCGTCCTCGTAGTTTGTTCGTCTATCTTAATTTTCCATTACACGTTTTATTTTCCATCTTTCACTTTTACAGTTCATTTCTTCCGTAGTTATCAACTAGATTTTTATGTTATCACTATAAACAAACCTTTATAAGTATATAATAAAGTGGGTAAGGGTAATATTCCTAATTACAAAAGATTAATATAATCATTGTTGAATAACCAGGGAGCCGTCGGCTCTTTTGAACATTTCAAAGAACCTTTTCGGCAGATAAGTTTAACTTAAAGGTCGATAGTAAAGTATACAAAGGCTTTAGGGTCCTTACCTTTGCCTGTTTTAAAACTTTCGAATAAGTTCCAGTTGGCTAATATTGCACTCATACCCCTGAATCAAAAGAACGTTATTAACATTGAAGAAATATTTTTTTTAAATAGGAAAGATCGTCAAAGTCAAAGGTCATTTATTCAGATAAAGTGTGTAATAAAAGATTAGATAAGGCGAGAAAATGCCTATGTAGATTGGAAAAAAAATCGATATTACAGTTACAACTCGTGACTCGCGACTGGCATTGGGTTGCACATGAAAATCTGTGTTTTGCTCACTCATCATATTGGTTACCACACCAGACCGCCACCCAGGAGGTCCCGGGTTCGATCCCCGGTCGGGTCATGATGAAAAACGAACTTTTTCTGATTGGCCTCGGGTCTTGGATGTTTATCTATGTATGTATTTGTTATAAAATATAATATCGTTGAGTTAGTATCCCATAACACAAGTTTCGAACTTATACTTTGGGGCTAGCTCAATCTGTATGAATTGTCCCTATATATTTATTTATATTATCAAATTACTTGTTTATTTTTCAGTTTTCACATTCCCTCAGTACAATACTTTTTAAAACACGTCTACACGTACACCTTCTCCTAGGACCGAATCCGATGGGTCGGCCGTGCGCCGCTGCCGGCCATCGTATAATTGTCATGTAATTGTGTAATTCAGAACTGATATTCTTAATTAAGATAAATCCTTTAAAATAATAGCATAATCATCTGAGCTAGTACAAACAATATCTGTCATTTATGGATATTACTAATTAACAGTGTACCAATTTATTTATAAGGCTTACAATCTATTCACTGATGCAACCTTTTCATATTGATGCAGACATGCCAATAAATATACCTAATGTACTTACATTTAAATTTAACCCTGTATTTTTGGTGTAAACATGCAAATTAATGATAATGTGATGTGCTTTGTCATTGTAATCCGACCGTTGCAATTTAATAAAATGTTTTTATCTAAGTATCTATCTAAAATGAAAAAGAATGACAGGCAAAAATATTACTAAAAAAAATAGATCTAAAAATCTTTATAGACTTTTATGTTGTAATGGTTTTTAAAATTCTAAGGTTTGGTTTCTTGCAACACTTCTCAATATCAACAGGCCATTCACGTCGGAAGTAAAAAATATTACACATACAACAGTATTTCCTGTAAATCTACTTGTAAAATAAATTATTTTATTTATTTAAACAATAAAAAAATATAAAATGTACTTATAGAAAAGTTCGGTATGTATTTAATTTAAGATTTGCAGCTTATTAACATACGTATGCAACTTTATTATTTTTGTTCGTATGTATAATCTGAAAGATAATAGGAAGATATTAAAACGGCCTTATAAGATAGATAGATCGAATACTTATACTTTATTAGCTGTTACCCGCGGCTCCGCCTGCGCCCAAGGGAAAATGTCAATATTTTTTCCCATGGGAATCTCTTTATCCCGTGGGTAAAAAGGCCTATGTCACTCTCCAGACTTTAAACTATCCCCAATAAAAACATCTTATCGATACGTTAATTACTTTCGACGTGAAGGGAGGACAAACAAACAAACATACACACTTTCACACAATTAAAAAATAGAAAAGAAAGCCTTATTGCTGAAAGCTATCTTTTCAAGGCAACCTTAGGCATTGTCCTAATAAGGCCATCGCGTATAAGCGTGCGTCCAAGCGTCGCGCGATTGTCAGAGGACACCTATTCGAGTTCAATATGTTTGATCGCGAGTTCGTACGAGTAAAATTCGCGCGAACCAACGATGATAGCGCATTCGCGTTCTATTAGGACAATGCCTTAAAGTAATGGATTATGTATGAAGTAGCAAGGAAAATCCATAAACAATAAGTGAGAAAAACTTATTATAATAAAGCAATTATTATGACATGTTTACAAAATAGACAAATAAAAAAGGGGACTTTAGGAAGGGTCATTTGTTATTATGACACCCTAAGTTACACACGATGTCCCGACTCCATTGTTATACAATAAATGAAGTTTAATATTGTAATCTCTTTTATCTTCACAATTGGATTATATTTATTTATACACCATATTTTGTAGTTAAATTTAGTAGTTATTGACATAAGATAAATCATTTATTTTGCAAGTTACCTAACTAATTTCAGTTATTTAAAAAATTAACTAAAAACTAAACTAAAGGTTAAAGAAAAAACTTTATTGTAAATTATTTAGTTGTAAAAGTTAGTATAATAGCTTTTTGTAGTACTTTATAAGCTATCATTACTTAGCGATTTGAGCTTAGGAACTATAAGCAAAAACACATCCCTGTCCAGGACTTTTAAGTTTAAAAAATGAGTTTAAAAAAAAAAAGAACAATGAGAATTTTTGGGCCCATCCCTCAACACCACTCAATTCAATAGTAGGTAACATTGATAATAACATTGGCTTTGGCTCTTCAAATAAGTACATATCATTTTTTTGTATTACTTTATAATAATGTGATGTTTAGATGTTCGGACATGTTCGGAGCTAAAATTACCAGGTCATCCAATGCCATGAAAACACACTTGGGTAAATTGAATAAGATACTTTGTTGGAAAGGCAAAATTTAAATGCAAGTAAAATATTTCCAGTATTAAGTATAATAATTGAATAGGATTTTGTAGATTCACATTATGACATTTGTTGCTTCTCATTGACATTTAATTTTGTGGCTTCGTAACCAGGAATACTTTTTTGCCCCTTGTTTACCACCGTCCACCTCCAGAGACTACCTGGGTGAACCGTATACTGCAAAACATCAAAAAATATTTGAAAAATAAACATTGTAGACAGCTCTTGTACTAATATTTATTTCTACATATTGTCTATCAATCATTCACGGTAGCCAATTGAAACATCCAGAAAAAAATGTAACTTGTAAAGAGCAACCCTTAACGCTTTAATTTTTGACAAAATCATACAAAACAGTAGCATTTTATTACCAAAACATTTACTACCGTCCGTCCAAATACCTATTGTTCAGTTCTGAGGTTCAGTTCGTCCGCCATTTTGGCCGCAGCGTGACATTTCTACGTTTTGCCGCCAAAACAATGCACGATAGGAATCATAGACAATAATGTCAAACACAATAAGTCTGTTTTCGTTGTCCCCCGTTTTGTCTTTGCTCAATTATAGAGTGGCTCTTTGTGGCCACTGATTTTAGTGAAAATTTCTCTTCTATTGTTTACGCGTTCGGTTTTACTGCTCCCACATTTTTGGTGAATACGTAATGATTCTTAGAATTTTTGGAATTGACGACTATTGAATCTTTTGTCTCACATTACATCTAGATTTGTATAATCATTCATTTTTATTAAGGTTCCATAGGAAATTAGGAAACCTTATAGTTTTATTGCTTAGACGCAAGGGTTTGGGATCAAATCATGAGTCACCTTATAACTCCTGAGCTTATACCAAAAGTTGCTCATGTCATGAGTCGTATGTGACTCACAGGACAGTTAAGTTGTTAAATCAACGTATTACGTTGATTGATCGTTGAATAAATCGCTCAAAACCAACATTATATTCCCGTATCGGTCGTGGTCCACCTGCTAAGTTCACCGGACCACGGACACGTTTTCCTTAAAGGTGGTCAACCTAAATGATGAGTAATATGCAAATCAAACATCCACTTTGATTCAGAGTACCTGTCGAACTAAACTGGAGGCCATACGCACGCAGCCCTAGCGCTTAATTGTTTCATGACTGCGCCAGGAGCGTTGGCGTATAGTGTAAAGTACAAAAAATAATTAGCTTGACACTTAATGTGGAATTTATACCACTAAGTTGGAAACAAGCTTACCGCCTGATGGTGAACGGTCACCGTAGCCTATGGACGCTTGCAACACCGGGAGTAACACTCGCGCGTTGCCGACCCTGTAAAAATCTTTTAATTTATTTTAATGTGAAATTAAAATGAAAATGCTTTTCAGAAACTGTTAATCGTTTCATCAACACACTCATCCAAGTAGGTTATAGAGTATTAATAACTTCGTACCGAGTAATAAAAGGCCATGATGTGAACGGCACGGCTGCGTATTAAAACGGAATGAGCTGGCGTGATTAAAATTCAACGCGGCTGGCACACTGGGCGGAGAATATTCGGAGGAGTTTCGGAACGTAAAAGCCGCTGCTAGACGTTATGTGTGCGTTACATGGTTTTTTCATAATATCACATTTTGAACTATTTTAAATTTATTTATTTACACAATTTTTCAGGGGGATGGAGTTTCGGAACGTAAAAGACGCTATGTAGGAACGTAAAAGACGCTACGTGAGACATACGTGGTTATTCATAATACCATTTAGACTTTGAACTATTTTATTTTCTTAATTTATTTATTTACACAATTTTGATTATGTATTATTTGCTCGTTGAGCAAATAATGCACTGGCCTGCTGCCTCTTTATGTCATTGCGGCACACACTTTTCTACTACTGTGGTGCAGTTATGCTTACAAATTACGATGTCTTTTTGATGTCAACTTGACATTACAAACTATTTCGTATAATGCTCTCTGAAATATGCGATGTCAAAATTATCAACTTGACATCAACTTAAACGCGTATTACACTCCACTTTTTGACATAAAACAGTATCACGTAAATGTCAAAAATGAGATACAGAATTGATAAAGCATAATACCATTTAAAATCCATGTCAACTTGGAATCAACATCAACATCATACTGACATCAAAACGACATCATCTTTTGTAAGCATCATTGCGCCACTGCAATTTTGTTATTGGAAGTTTACAGTGTGTCTAAGATATTGAATAAATTATCTATCTATAGCATCATACAAAATCATTCTTTGTTTGACTTGTAAGTCACTGATAAAAGAAGAAAAAAAAAAAGAAAGTTTGAAGAAAAAATAAAAAGTAAATATTTTTTATTTGTTTTTTTAGGTGGCAAAAATAAGAGAGATGGGTAAATATTTTCTCAAATACATATTTCATTGCTCTGGTAATATTTTCTGTTAATAAAACTTAGTCGTTAGTCCTTCAAAGTAGTTATTACCTACTTAAAATAAAATGAATTAACGCGCACATCTTTTTTACAAACGTTATGTAATTACTAATTTAATTAAATAATATATAGGTATTAATTAAAAATATTCCCATAATTTTTTTTTACATGCTCTGTAGCCTATAGCCGACATAAAACGATCATTACTTAATTACAATATTAACATGTAAAAGAATATAATAATTATGAAACATTTTAAATACTTTATTGTATCACAAACCTAACTCGTTTTCCCAACAAAATGAGATCGTAACCATCGTAACAGAAAAGCTCATGTTCATGAGTGAAAGAGACGGCACATTATCGGGCCCCGCCCTAATTGGTGGGGATGGGGAACGGGCGAGCGTTATTGGCCGACGCATTATGGATTTTTAGTACAAGGAGGTTTGGTTAAACGAAAACAAACTGTCACTCACTGACAGCCAGTTTACTTTTTCTGTCCGTTGCATACGGCCAGTGTTTACGACGCATAGAGATTGACATACAGCCTTTTTGGTGTGTTTTTTTTTCAAAATGGAGGCTTTTCGGAATTACGCTCTAGACCATAAACTACACGAGCCGCTGTCCGTAGATTTATTAAGTAAAACACATATGTATAGTGATATTGATGTCCAGAACACTCCGCCGCCGTCGCCTAATAAAGGTTAGTGATTCTTCTTCTTATCAAAATGTAAATATAGTCAAGAACAAGATAAATTTTGTATATCCCATTCCAATATACTCGGCACAAGATTTACAATATCATTCAACGATTGTGTTCGATTGAATTAGCTTGTTATACCATGTTGTTGGTAAGTTAATGTGGTGTTTAAGGTTTTAAGGCAAAAAAGTGATTTGTAGTCAATTCATGTTGATTTTATCGATTTATATTTTAAATCAGATTAGAGCTTTTTTGCCAAGTATATGGAAAAGACCACATTTTCACATATGAAACGTTACTTGAACGATATAGCTTTTTTATTTGAATATCAAGATGTCTATGCGATTTGTATTGTGGTAAACTTGAGACGTAAACGTGAGATATGACGTCATAAGTATGTGAAATAACGCTTCAATTATCACTTCATTTCTAATTAAAAATCAGAAGTTCTTAATAAACGATTTATGATAGATATCTTAATTTGCAATACCTAAAAGGATGATTAAGGTGTAAGTCCATATTTATATTTTATGACTATAGCAAACAGTATACTTACAACAAAACGCACTTACAGCAAATAAACATTTTGAAACCATATTTTCATAATTTTCCGATGATTTTCCGTTCGTTTTTAATTGGTATGAACAACGAGAACACAATAACTACGTAAGAAGAGACGGAACTACCATAGCACATGAGTAAATAAATACGTACTCATGTGACCATAGTGCAAATTATTCTTACGAAATGTCGTTCGTACGAAATTATTCATTCAAATGCAACGTCACTCCCTCTCTACATTATTTTTTATGGCTCTGCATTCCTATTCTTTGCAATTTAACCAGTAACAATATAAAGCAGCGTATTCATGTTGTCGCGACTCTGTATAGTTACGCAAGTACTATTTATTATACTGTGGTATAGTCTCGAGTCAAGACACAGTATTATAAAGTAGTACTCAAGCCGCGCCCCAAAGAAAGATAGATAGATAGATAGTAAAATTTATTTTAAGAATATTTACAGAACTAATCGGTTTATCTATGAAGTAGCAAAAAGATAAAAAATATCCTATGGTAGACCCGTTTACCAAATATGAAAAAAAAAACTGTTCAGTCCAACCGTTTTTGTCAGTTCTTCTTAGCACAAATCTGCCTTATCTGCCGTCTGAACTGGTGGTAGGAAAAAATTGTGACGATTCGAAAGAGTTTTTATTAGGCCTATTTTAATAAAAATATTAAGAATTTCAATTTCAATTTGAGTGAAAAAATTACAAATATCCATACTTACAAACTTTAGCGTTTATGAATTTATTAATAAGGAATAACGATTAATATATTTTTCTAACATTAATGTTTTTATATTTAAATAACACATTTTTAATATACAGTTATAAACAACAAATAAACTTACCACCCAAAAAGGACTTACGCCAAAAAAATAATCGGCACTTTCGCAGGTAACGTGGCAAGTTAAAATAAAATCAACGAAATCTAATACTTATTTCGATATTTTAAGGTTCAAAACTTGTAAAAGAAGTTTATAAACGTTTTTATTGATGAATAATTAGTACATTGTAGAAATTTTAAAGCAATTACTACATTTTTACGACCACTTTGAGACGCGCCGCTTCTTTTGTATAATGTAAAAATAAAATCGTTTAGAACGGAACCTTTTTGTCGGGGTATACCGATTTTATTGGGGTTTTAATATACCGTTAGGTACTTACATAGTATACGTCATAAAAATGTAATAACAGGCAATTAAATGATTTTTGTAAACTACGGTGACTACGGTTTGATTTTATTTTCTTGTTGTCAAAATTTAATAGAGAAAATACCATTTTGGCGTGTCTCGAAAATAATATGCTTGTATGAATTTTACTTAATATGTAGACCTAACGAAACCCGCACAACTTCGTTTGCGTGTATTCCGCTTTCCCGTGGGAATGTTTATCTTTTTTAAATTCGAATTACTTATGTTCAATTACAAAAAATCACCTACAAAATATGTTAGTAGATCTGGAAAGAGAAAGTCGAAAAGTTGGTCTTACGATGAATATCTCAAAAACCAAAGCCATGACAAACGGTACTGAAGAGCCTATAGTGTTAAATGCTAACATAATCGAATATGTGACAGAGTACACGTATTTGGGACAACTAATATCAACAAGCAATCTAATGTCAAAAGAAATAGATACAAGAATAGGTAATGCGTGGAAAAGTTATTGGAGACTAAAGGAAATCATGAAAAATAAAGAAACAAAAATTTCCATCAAGAAGAAGCTCTTCAACACATGTGTTCTACCAGTCCTCACTTACGGATGCCAAACCTGGGCCTTGACTAAAACACAAAATGCCAAACTAAAAACTTGCCAAACAGCGATGGAGAGAAGTATGCTGCATATTAAGAAAACCGACAGAATAAGAAACGTATCAATTAGAAAACGTACAAAATTAGATGATGCGGCGACGAGAATTCGGAGGCTGAAATGGAGATGGACGGGACACACCATTAGAGGCATCGGAAAATGGAACCAAGCATTGATTTCCTGGTACCCCAGAAACTCCAAAAGAAGGCGCGGTAGGCAGACTCGCAGATGGGAGGACGACATAATAGAAACAGCTGGAAAAACATGGACTAGATTAGCCTTAAATAGAGATACATGGAAAGGAATGGAGGAGGCCTATGTCAAACAGGACAAACAGACGAGGTCGTCGATGTCGACTCTACAGAGTCAAAAGTGTAGTTATTAGTTATTAATAAGGAAAACTGTAAATGTCTGAATAAAGGCTTATATTATTATTATGTTCAATTAAAATCCGGTTTCAAAAATCTTTGAAACCATACAATAAATGACAAAAAATGTGGTTCAAAAAATTACCTCCTACATACAAACTTACAAATGCCTCGCTCGTTTTAATAGTATCGAAATTAACTGCAATTAACAGTTTAATTTATAGATAAATCGACCGAAGTTTAGATAAATGATAGGTAATTAACAAATTAGAGCAGATGTCCCAATTTCATTATGTCAAATGGCGCGAAAATCTATTGTCTATGGTCAGAAAAAGTAAAACGTCAAACGCGTGGGTGTATTTCCCGCCACGAGTTGACGTTTCGAGCAATTTTAATCGCGCAAACAATTGATCGTGGGGTCGTAATAGTGGTAATAGGTTAAGTTCTGTCAATTGGGCTTAAACTGATTTGGTTTTTATTGCTGTTGGGCTCCCTACTGAGATATTTATCTTCATTACATCGTTGGTGACTACTAGATACGGATTTTATTATGAAAATTGTGTAGGGGAGCCCGTGTCGGGGGGATGACACCGTATAATTGGCTTTGTATTGAATAATTGTTCGGCAAATGTTACTCACAGATTGTTTAATTCCTTTGAGATGGGGTTGTTTTCATTTTGTAAGCCTGTCTTTATAACGCTGAGTTTCATATCTCAGTTTATTATTTGATTAAAGTATATTTACCATAAACTATTTGATTATTATTCGGCTCTACATTTTTTCACGTTAGTTTTTTTTTAAGTTTTAGCATGTAAGTTAATAAGACAACAAATAAATAATTTTCTTTCTTTATAATTAGTTTTTAAGTCTTATAAATTGCATTATTTTTATTTAATATGTATACGTGTACATATTAATATATTAGTAGTAATTTCGTTATCATGTTTTTTTATCTAGCTTATAAAAGTAACCTTTAGGACCTAAATAAAATGTTAGCCTTAAAAAAAGTCGCCTAGGATCCGTTGAGGGATCAAGTGATGGATCCAAGTGGAATGAGGTCTTCTCAGTAGTAGGGTTTGGGCTGTAAATTGATTGGTCAGTCATTCAGGGCATCTTATTTCATATAATACGACTGTGCTGTAAAAAATACAAAAGTTACAATAATAGATATGCTACTTATATAAGTCTTATGTCATCCAATATATTTTTATAGAATTTCACACAATACTGACAATTATGTTATTTGGTATGTTTTTGTATTTATACAAACAAGTCATAAACGATTTAACGTGTTGAACTACAAATTTGTCATAAATTACGTATGCATTGATAATAACATATAGATTTCCCCAATAATAATGAATGATGACTATTCTATTTTGGATTTATTAACATTACAACTTTAATAGACTGTATAGGTAATATAATTGGAGACTGTATAATATAATAATTTGGAAGTTTGTGCAAATACGATTCAATGGAAGCTATATAAGCACATTTATTTCGTAACTCTTGATCATAGACTTTTTACATAGAGAAACGCCAGAAAATCAGTTGCCAGAAGAGACGAACACGAAACGTTGTCTTTGTATTGTGTTTACGAGGGGGATAAACCACATCTATCAATACACGACGTAAACCAATTACAAAGCGTTTAATTAATCGAAATCGGACATGCACCGTGCCAAATCGCCCTTGTTAGCCTATAGCCATTACCATTGATTATCGAGAATGGCAACCCCAACGCACGCGCCAATTGTATAGTGTGTGGAACGCTTTATAGATGTTATTAACCTTTAATTGTCTATGACATGTTACTGGCTGATTCTATTTTATGAAGTTTATTTTTATTTCGGAACGTTTGACGTTTACACATTTGCATTTGTTTGTCGTTGTTTTTACTAATGCTTTTTATTTGTAAAGGTTTTCAGATCCCTGTTTAGTCTAGTAACTAATAAATTATCATAAAATCTCTCGAAATTATATTTTATTTAAAACGAGATTTATACTGCTTTCGTTACGAGAATAAGGCCGCATGACAGCTCTCCAAGTTTGAGCTGGGCGGCACCGGCGATGCGCGCCGGTGATGTGTTTGCCAGGATTAATATTTTTATAAAAATTAACGAATACACGCAATCCCTAAATAGTGTCCCTTCACATTATGAATTCCCAAATTTCAAATGTTCGGGATGTTCGGTAGTTTTTTCACAAAACAACGTCAACTATTAATATGGACGAGCGCTTACGTTAGTCTCAAAAAAAATTACTTATTTTTCCATCAATACACTAACAAGCAAATGATTTTAACATTACTAAGTGGTCGTTATGAGAAATTTATTGCAATATGCTTGCATTTTACTTTTTTATTGTATGCGTCTGGTGCACTTGACATGTTCCCATGCTGGGTGGCGACAGAACACTTAGAAATCAATTTGCAGTCTAGTCAGTCTTCCGTTTTTTTTTAATTTGTTGTGACATGACCATAGACAAACCTTTTTTTTGTCTATGAACACCAGCTGCGCTTGGCGTGTGCCTTATCGAAAAAGGAAAACGCTTCCGTTTCCTAAATTTGAATTGTTCGTAATGTAAAATGTTAGTTTTTTTGTCTTAGTTCGTTTATGGTTTTTGATAATCGTTTTTTTGGGACTAGATAGCGTTGTATAACGGCATGTGTTCAAAATGATATAAGAGCCACCACCAAAATGACGACTAAACTATCGGCCGATTAAAAATCACAAATGGGCGGTGGCTCTAAATGTATTTACAAATACTTACATGTAAATATTTTGTGGTAGTTAGAAGATTCGTCTCTCGAGTAAATGATTTGTAGTTGAAGGAAACGTATAAATTAACATGAACACATAAGTGTCATTTTAATGGTCGCACTTCATACGATTGCTTCATTGTAAAGACATTTCGTAACCAGCACATTTCGAAATGCACGTTAATTTATACTTCAAACATTATTTGAAGCACTCATCACGTAAATGTCAGATGACTTGTTTCTGACTATTATACCTTTTAACTATGTTTTTGTTCTTTGCCGCATCTTTCCATACATATGTGATTAGCTTTTTGCCCGCGACTTCGTCCGCGTGTAGTTCCGGACTCGTTCCCGTGAGAACCACATTGAATTTCGGGAAAAGCTATATGCCTATGCCTATGTCACTCCCTGATAATGTAGCTTTCTACTTTCTACTGGTGAAAGAATTTTTGAAATCGGTCAAGTAATTTCGGTGCCTATTCAATTGAAACAAACAATCAAATCTTTCCTCTTTATAATATTAGTATTGACATACCAAACTTTTTTTTATATATTTATATTTTTATAATAGGTACTTACTTTTTTTGTACGTCTATTTAACTTTGTCGCATATATGTATTCACTTGTAAACTCTGACATATTATAAATTTATCTCGATTTCTTCAATTCTTTCCTGCCTAGCCCTCACTCCCCAAATTTCATTTTTATTTAACTACTAGCGAAACCCGCGCAACTTCGTTTGCGTGTATCCCGCTTTCCCGTGGGAATTTTGGAATTTATGATACTTTAAAACCTTCCCCTTGAATCACTCTATCAATTAAAAAAAACCGCATCAAAATCCGTTGCGTAGTTTTAAAGATTTAAGCATACAAAGGGACATAGGGACATAGGGACAGAAAAAGCGACTTTGCTTTATACTATGTAGTGATAGTGATTCTCTAACTTGTAGTTATAGAAAAGCGGGGATCCTGTGCTAGATATGTAGGTATATATAGGTACTTTAAAGTGAATCCTAGCCAGTTTTGTTCAGTTACTTTAGGTCAATGCAACGAAAAAGATATGAAAGTAAATAAAGTGGCTCTCTAATTAAAATTTTCAAGGTATACAACGAAATTATTTTGCTACCCTGCCCTGCTCATGGACCTAGAAAAAAAGGCGGACACCATCACTGAAACTAAAAAGTGAAGCACCCACAGTAAGCCACCTTGCATATACATACGAACCGGCCGGCTTACTATGGTGTGAATGTGTGCGTGCCGGCCAGCCATTTCACATTCCCACGTAGTTACGCGGCCGCCAGTAGGGTGCTTCAATTCTTTCTTAGCAATATTCCGTCCACCTTTTTTTCTAGGTCCATGATTCTGCTTTAAATTTTCTAGATAAGTACAACAAAATTTGCTTTCGATATTCATACATCATACATTCATTATATATACAAGTATCATGTTAAAAGCCATAAAACGTTAGTTCGTGAGTATTTAATTAACTTTATTAGGGTGTAATTATCACGTATGCCATATGAAGTTATCAGTAACGGAATGATTCGCGTCTGTTTCATTAATTAGTGGATATTAACATTAACTAACGATTTTCTAAGATACAATGATGAATAACGAAGATATTTTGTTTAAATGTCGCGTTGACTTATTGTATTTTTTTTATTAAATAATAAAATGTATTTAATTTATTTATGCAAGCTCTTTCGAATAGCGTTTCTATAGGCCACTAGTTTAGAAACAAAATATTTATGAACCCGAGTCATTATGTATGTTTTTCAATATGCCATCTGTCTAAAAAGAAAATAGGTACAATAAAATAAGTTCGCTTATTCCGTTATTGTGGCGAATTATGTAATAAGGTAACTAACAATAAAAAAGTATATTATTATGCGTACCTATTGGAAATAAAATATAGACTTCTGAAACTCTATGCTCTTAACAGGAAATTGAATGTCTTAATCACACCATAGACAATACATCTCGAGTACACTTTTAACTGCCAGTGTCAATACCTTTTAAAAAGAAGCCACTTCTAATAAGCTGTACAAAGTCGGCGTTTCGTGTCAGATTTTTTTTTCAATTCAGACTACGTTTTTTTTTTTAAATCTTTCGGCTATCTACTGAGATGCGGCCTCTTTGTTGTAAAGCACACACGTATGGGAAAATATTTAATTAGACAATAGGTTATTTGTGTTTGTTTTGTGTTAATGTATTCTTTTTGAAGCGTTTCGTTCTGTCAATTAACACCTAAAGGCTACTGGTTCCCGGCGCGTTTCGTTTCACCACTTTTTATGATAAGTCAATCTTGAATTCACGAAATAATTAGTCGTTTTATTAGATTGAGTTGTCGGCTTTCTTTTTTACTTATATATTTAAATACATTATAATCATTTATTACACATATAAAATGTATTAAGTAATTTAATAAGTGATCTATAAAGGTAAAAGTTTGACATAAAATACTATGGATTTTACAAACTTTTTAATAGTTACAGCGCTTTATGGTCTGTGTGGTATGGTTTAAAAATGGTCTCCTTGATCTCCTACTTCTCTATGTCCAGCTCTGGCCAAAAGGGATCAAGTCAGTGTAATTGTCATCATTTCAAAAAAATATACTAATCTCAAAAACAGTAGCACTTCATGGTGTCTAGACGTAACGGTGATTAAGATATGGCCGAAATAAAAATGCCGCCCGACTCAAGTACTGCTCATAACCCTTTAAAAATGCTTTTATGTTAAGATAAGTGATAATCGGGTCCTTATGAGAAACTAATTTTAGCTGTGGATGGCAACTGGCAACTCATAGCAGGATTATTATAATTTTACCCTTATTTTGAAAGTTTCTATCGTGACAAAGCAATCGCGCTAAATAATCACAGCCGAAACTGAGTTCAGACTAATAACCGAACCTTAACCTTTCCAAGCTTAGATCATCTAATCCAAGGATTCGAATGGCTAATAGTTTGACAGCGTTTAAAAACGCAACCAAAACTGAAACGTTGTTGTCAGGTCTATTTTTATTCTGCAATAGATGTTGTGACGACTTGTGACGTCACCCGTAGAAGCAACATCATTCAATCAAAGTTCAGAGAGTACCACAAGATGTCTTTAGTTTAGAAGTTGAGTTTACACAATAAGCAATTTTCTTTGATACATTGATGCATAAGAGTACATATTTAATGAAGATCCATAATTATCTTCAAAAAATAAAAACATATTATTTTGTAGAGATATCGTATAATTATGAAATTTATTGACAGAACATATTAAAAAAAAACAAAAGTAGCGTTGCCGGTCAGTAAGTATAGTTTAGGGCGGCCGCGCGGCATGCGGCCTCCTTGGCCGGTGATAAGTCCCAATATTTGATTTAAATGGATATCTAAATAATTTTAGATATCATTTCGTCGTTATTCTACAAAATTTTACCGATCAAAAGTATACCGTTTTAAATTCTAATACAGGTTCTACTCTTATTTAACGATTGTATAATATAAAAAACTATTTATTAATCAAATGTCGTGTATCAATATAAGATTTTATTGATTTGAAATACATAACATCGAAAGAGCGAAAAAGGAATTATTATTTTTTTATTGTAGCACAATAAAATCTAGAATGGCATCAAATAAAATTGACATTATTATGACAGCTAATGGATGGCGGTCCTTTCACTTTTTGTTTACTGTTTTGATATTGGAACTTTGGAACATTTTTACCATTATCAAATACTACCTCTGCGAGCCGGCTTCGCACGGGTTATCGTAATGATCCCACTTTAAAAAAAAAATATATGATATAGCTTATATCATCCAGGGATAATGTAGTTCCCAATAGAGGAAAAAAATCGAATGGGTCCTGTAATTTTGGAGCCTACCTATATGCAATATAAACTGGCAATCAAATCCTTCCTTCTTATAATATTAGTTTGTTTAAATTAGTTTAGAATATTATCCGTTGACGTCATGATGATCATTTATCTATACTAATATTATAAAGAGGAAAGATTTGATTGTTTGTTTGTTTGAAATGAATAGGCTCCGAAACTATTGCACCGATTTCAAAAATTCTTTCACCAGTAGAAAGCTGCATTATTAGTGAGTGACATAGGCAATAGCTTTTCCCGAAATTCAATGTGGTTCCCACGGGAACGGGTCCGGAACTTCACGCGGACGAAGTCGTGAGCAAAAAAGCTAGTATAATATAAAAAATGCTGTACTACTGTGAAACTAATAATGTTTACTTTTTGTTCACAGAATCACTGAGTCCCCAGTCTGAACAGATGACCAATTCTGGGTCAGCGCCAGACCCAAACATAAGGTAATTATCAGTACAGACCTACTAATAAAATGCCTGGGCAGATCGGTCAGGAAAAAATTTCGCTCGAATAGAGAATCTTTCATTCATTCATTGAACGAACGAAATGTAAGACGCGGATTTGTTTTGATGACAGTTTAATTTTTTTTTTCATAAACTAACCAAGATTTTTTTGCATAGGTATATTTTTTAAATAGTTCCAAAACGTTTATTATGTACCAAGTTTTGACACATATTAGAAAGAGTTAATAGTTATAAGGCTATAAGTTAATAGTCAAGGCAAAGGCCTCCCCCAGGCTGGAACTTTTCCAATTTTCTCTTAATTGCCCCTTTTCCAGCCAGTCATCCAAATATGCATTTTTTTTTAGCACAGTTTGAAAATAAAAAAAATATTCACATGTTTTTTTATAGGAGATATCGTACGGCATTCACCAGAGAACAGTTAGCAAGGCTTGAAAAGGAATTTATGAAGGAAAACTACGTTTCGCGACCAAGGAGGTGTGAACTTGCAGCGCAATTACAGTTACCTGAGTCCACGATAAAGGTATGTTGTATTCTGTGTCTTTGCCATCCCATTTCCTAATTCAATAGGGTTGGTTTGATCTACCTAAACTCGCATAGATAGATATAAAGTACTTAAACAGGTACCAAAATATAATGATTTTATTTATTACTAGTGAAACCCGCGCAACTTCGTTTGCGTGTATATATTTATGCACAGCGCCATCTATATCAGACTTTTGATGAAATCCTACGGGCGGATAAAGGATTTTTATTTATTTTATTTTACTGTATTACTATCCGCGGTACGAGAGATGAGACCTTATTAATTACTGATTTGACTTGCGCAGAAGAGGATTTGTAGTAAAATTGTATAGAAATCCTTTACTGCGCAGGTCGATCCCGTGATACGCCAGATTTTTCGTGAAGCACTGCAGATTGTCTGATCGTTGTGGAGATCAGACAATCTGCAGTGCTTCAGAGAGTCACATGCCTTTCGAAATTTTATTATATTTCTTAGTTATGCCGGGTTTTTTCACGGATTTCAAGAAAATATCTAAACGACTAAGAAAACATTGTGTGGGCGTTGTCATAATTTTTATAATGTAATACTTCATTAAAAACAACCCACACACATCATGAAACTGTCAACTTGTTAGCGTTTTGTTTCTTCATTACACACCCGCCTACAATGACCTAAATTTACGACCTCTATTCAATTATCGTTTTGTTTTTCGTAACGTGACCATCAGTTGACATAACACTGGCTGAAAAAAAATAAACGCCCGTTTTGTCTTTGGTTGACAGTAGGCACATAGAAAAATAGAACGCACTCGCAGCTTTGTGCCAATCAAATTGAAACGACGCCATCTACAAATCGTCCCCAAACATTTTTTTCGTATTATTCACACTTATTTCAAGGATCCTGTCATCCAGCGCCATAGTCTCCTGACAGACGCATAGTAAAGTTCATACTATTTCACAAATGATCTAATGACATAGAACGTTTAAACATTATGCTCCTTTTTGACAATAGTGATTTAGTGGATTTACTTGTTGTCAAAGACAATTACTATTACATTTCTTCCATAATTCAATATTACTGCTTTGGAGTATGTTTTCACATGCACTAGAAGTCTAGAATCGATAAAGGTTACACACACAAATGATTAACTTCACAATATGACGCTGACAATGCTGACATTACTCTTATTTGAACAAAAAACGTGAAAATTTAAACAGAGACAAAAATACAATAATGTACTTGTTAAAACGAGATAAACGACCCCAATGTAGGTCGCGTGAGTCGCTAAATCAATTTTACAGTCGAAGTATGATGCTTCAATTAGATAGACAATAATTTCCATCACGCTATTCTTTTTAACTGTCTGTTAAACAAAATTGGACAAATGTGTGAAAAGAAGAAAAAAAAATGTACCTATTTAAACGACAAGGAACTTTGATGACGTGGATTTTCGCCCTGGGCAAAATAGGCTCTCTCCTCAACTCAACTGAACATTTTGTAAAAAAAACTTTTTTTTTTGTTATTTTTCGATGTATTTAAGCCGTTCTAGATTAAGAGAGGTAGGGCCCAGCGGATAATAGCTCAAATCGGTGCAGCCTGTCTGGGGACCTCCACCTTACAGAGGATCGTAGCCAAATAGCATTGGTCCCGGCCATGTTGTGTTCCTGCGGTGAGAAGGTCTCCAGATCACCATCTTATTATAGAGTCAGCAACGCGCGAGTGATACCCCCGGTATTGCAAACGTCCATAGGCTACGGTGACTGCCTACCATCAGGCGCGGCGTATACTTGTTTGCCACCTTAGTGGTATTAAAAAAGTGACAAGTGATCGAACGAAACGATTGGACAAGTAACTAAGACAAAGAGCGCGTCTATTTTGCTTAACTTTGCGAGAGTAGAACCGGCATTAAGTTCTGTAATAAAACGAGGCCAAGTTGAACACTCGATTTTTATGTTCGATCATAATCTCAATTAACACTTCTTTTGTACGTACTTTTCTTTTTAAACTTGCCAAGTGTGATTCGATTATATGTGTACCAATGTTCAGTATAAAATAATAAGTGACGGTAAATAATAACAGGAAAAAGCGCGTATTGTGGCATGTATCTGAAAAACATCGTGAAGAAACGTGTTACCTGCATGTCGAAGAAATCCTTTTTTATTTTAAACTAGAGAACGCGGCGCAACTTCGCGAATAAATATATAATAATCACAAACCTTTTTCTTGAATTTCTATTGCTGAAAATTGTGTTAAAATCCATTGAGTAGTTTTAAAGATAAGCGAGCAGACAGCGGTAGCGACTTCATTTTATTTAACAAAAAAATCTAAAATTCTTTATTCTGTTGGCCCTCGCGGACACTAGGACACATTAGATTTAGAATGACACATACACCTAAACACATTAAATTTAGAATGTGATTTTGAAGACATAATCTAAATAAACGATTTCATTTCTTCCCGCCACAACTCCAAAAAGAAACCTGGCACAGATAAAAAATACGTTATTTTTTCGACCCATACAAGTTTTACATTCACGCTAATTTGTTGAATGTATTAATAAAGGCTGTGGGCCCGAATTATTCAGTAGCTAAACGCTAATGAACTTTGATGGGAGGCTTCGGGCAGCGGCGGCCATCATTAGTGTTGGAGTGCATGAAAACACTTCATCTGACGACTATTGAGTGTAGGGTTGCCAGTAATGAAGTGATCATAGAGCATTCGTTTTTTTTAATTATTGTTTTTATGTCATACTGACGTTAAGGTTAAAGAAAGTGATTACCGCCGCGTATAATCAGTATTATACCAGTCGCGTTGTCCGCTACAAGAAAGGGAATATTAAGAGAAGATATATTGGAAAGGAACTAGGCTTCCGTATCTCTCATTGACCGAACGAATTGCAATGCTACTTTACGCTGATATTCTGTGAGAGGGCACATCTCCGGTCGACCTAGCTAAATTCATAAATGATTTACCACTCCAAACAAATGACACTTATTTCATTTGTTTCGATAGCTACCTACTTAATATAAATTTATTTATTTACTAGCTGCCCGGCCCGGCTTCGCCCGGGTACTGTTTCGTTTTTTTTTCAATCTTTCTGAGAGATTTTCTTAATATTTTTTTCCGTAAGAACCTTGTACAGAGTATTAGAAAACTACAAAAAAAATCAGCCAAATCAGTCAAGCCGTTTTCATGTTATGTCGTGTCAACGGAAAACGGGTTTCATTTTTATATATATATATAGATAGATTAAACAGCACATGTAACAATATAGAATCCTTAGAGACTAATTAAAGATAAATAGAGTGGGCGCTGATGTGATCTTATACAAACTTAATAACTTAATTTAATAAGCACAACAATATTATTCACATAACAAAGCCATGAACAATAAAACGTCCTATCTTCCATAAGGTCTTTTATTGTGTAATAACATTTTTCTGTATTTCACGCTTATCTTCTCTTCTTATTTCTATTCACATTTTAAACGGTATTAATATGTTAAAAAATTTGGTTAGTTGGCAACCCTACCGCACCGGGCATCTGTTTTATGGCGCGATTATACCAATTAAAACTATTAAACCGCCGCTACCATTTGATATGTAATAAAATTGGGAATTTTTTCCTAGTGTTTGTTTATTGTGATGAATTTTTACGGCTGGCAATAAAAAGCTATAAACATTTTTTCAATAATTTCTAATTCGACGTGACATACCAAATTCATTTGAATTTTATAATACATTATTTTTATTGATAGAAAATTAAATGAATGTAAAATAGATAATTTTGACTGCTTATAATAAAAATCACGTCATTTCTTTTATGTTTATGAAAAATAAAATCTATCTGTCGTACAATAAAGTCCCCAATGGGCTATGTGCGAATTAAGAAACGTCAAATTATCGCGTCAAATGCCTACTAGAACTGTCAAATAACTATCAGCTTATTTTTCGAATAAGCTATTGGTAACTGGTGACTATGACTTCTGAAATAAGTAAATGAAATAAGGAAAAATATTATGGTTTTGCGTATTTATAAGAATTTTTGCAAAACTTGACATAAAAATGAACAAAAAGACTGCATACAGAATTTCCTTTGCATAAAAACAAAGGATTACTCTATGGTCGTGAAAGGAAAGATAACCTTTTTACTCGCAGAATTCCCGCCAATTAACACGTCATTCGCACACAATGGCGGGGGTTTTAAAACGTTTTGTTTGCTCACTATGTTGCGTTTCGTTTCATTATTCAGTTAACGATTTTACTTTTAAACGCTTGGCAGTATGTAATGAATGTTTTACGATAAGTTTTAGTTCGGAAATATGCAATTAATTAGCAATGGGATGTGAACAAAGCTTACTATAATCTTGTGGCCACCCGCGGCTTTTTATTTATATCATAGACAAACATGAGACGAGGATAAATTTGGCGCCATTAGGAAGCCATACGATTACAGTTATTTTAACCCTAATGTTAAGCGCGGGCCGCACTGCAACGCATTCTTTAATTTTTAAAAATAAGAGACCTGAAACTGATTTCACACGTTCCTGTCGTTTAAAAACTACTGACTGCGATCGACGTTGCTTGATTTTTATTGTAACTACAACATGATATATTAAATAGAAACCATGATTCATAATGTCAGCTAAATAATTATCGATTACAATTTTATCATATAAAAGACATTTTTAAACTAACTTTAACTTTTCTTGTCAACAGGTATGGTTCCAAAACCGTAGAATGAAAGACAAGCGTCAACGTATTGCTGTCGCATGGCCCTACGCAGCGGTATACAGCGACCCGGCATTTGCCGCATCTATACTTCAGGCCGCAGCGTCATCCGTTGGACTACCGTACGGTTACCCCTCTCCAGCACTAATACCTCCATTCCACAACCCACAGTTGTTACCAACGGGTTACCCGTATCCTTATCCCCCGTATCCCCGTTACCCTTATATCCCACCAACCCCCCCATCCCCCGTTAACCCCGAAACATCAATAAGGCCAACATATCCAAACTTCAACATAAATGTAGAGAAATAATTTAATTTTTTAGTTTATTTAATGTAAATATTAATTATTTAATTTATTGTAATGCTGGCATTTAATCATATAAATGTGGATTTTTTTAAATGTTTGTTTCTTGACTCAGAAATGGCTCAATTGGTTTCGATATTTGAATATTAATAAATAATAATTTACATGCCAAATCTTCACACGCCGAATCACTATGTCGTACTGTGGATAATAAATATATACCACACCGCAGTTACTTTTTGTATATCAAAGATTCCAAGTGTAAGTTTGATAACAAAATACAAAAAGAAACTGCCAAAAGCTGAAGAATGGTACTGTGTTGCATTGTATTGCTCCACAAAAGTTAACTGCAGGGTGAATGCACAGTAAGTCTCATCGTTCACACTTCTACTTGACTGCAACGCAACTGGGACACAACTAACTTTTATTACGATATCATACGTATCGCTCAAAAATTTTTGCCATACTATTTCGGTAAAGTTTGTTATGCATAGAACATATCCGTAGTTGAGTCTCAATCGAATTGCAGTCGAGTCAACACGTGGACGGACAATTGAGTATCATCAATCACAGTACACTAATACTTAAAATGTTATTGAGCTGGCGCGTTTATTGAAATGAAATAAAAGAGATTGACGGCCCGAGAATCCTATTCTCACTTTTAACGGACTGTATTACAAATATTTTTTTATTTGTTCAATCAAATCTATTAAGAAGGCTTTTTTGTTTAGGAGTTCTTCAAAGCGCGTCTAATAAAATTCCCCAATATCATATAGTCCGTGAAGCGCACCTTAGGTGTCGTTAGCGCACCTAAAATGTGTGTTTCGCGGAATACTTTAGGTGCACTTCGAGGAATATCTCTTAATTGGAAGTAGCAGTGTACTTATTATAATGAATCATTCCAGTTAAATTATAACTTAACAATAATGATAACATTCACCCAGAATTTACTTTAAGAAAAATAAGTTTTGAAAGGTTCTTGATAAGTATCAGTTAGCCTTAGAGCCGATTTCAGATAAATAATCGGATCGGACTATCAGATAAATAATAAAATATAAAAACTGTAGACTTAACAATAAGTTAACTAAAACTTATCAGGAGCCTATAAACCTGGATTGTATTGTAAATATCTCAAATATTATAATTATAAGACCAAAGTTAGTGTTTATATATAGTGCAATAATTTAAGTTACAACGAGAGGCATGTTCGGTGAAAATATCCTAAATTATTAAAAATTGATAAAAAGTAACAAAATACCTATGTGAAATATCAAAAAATTATGTTAACTTCGTTATAATTTATCAATCTGAAGTTTGCGATTATGTGTTTAAAATCACTCGTTTACTTTGAGCGGTTCAATTCTCGTAATACTAGATCTACACTCTTGCAAAGTTAACTGAATTGAAGTTAGACACGAAATCTGTGAGAAGATATCAGAAAACTAAAGACGAAGTGGGACGGAGTGGTCGTCCGCAGTCATTTTTGCTCAACTTTGAAAATTTTTTTGTCTCAGTAGTTTAAAGGTTTATCTTAGTTCATGGAGCGAAGCTGTAAGATCTTATTTTCAGATGGCAGCCAATGTGACTTTAATAGGTGGAATTTTGTATTAATATTACAAGTTCTAGTACTACAAAAGACAATTTTATGTAAAATATTGTGTATAATGATAGATAGTTAAGTATTGTATTAGTGTTCATAAAGTCTAGCGTATAATATGGCTGGTCGGGCCACAGTGCAACGCACAACAAAAATGACGTAACTTAAAACCGATATAGACGAACTGTTTAAGCAGTGAACCATTGATCATACACGGTCGGCCATTAGAGATACATTTCTATTGTAAGTTGCAGTGCGGCCTACTATAATGTACGCTACATTTAATACATACATAAATTGTTGTATTTAGTTTATAGGAAGTTGTAAAAAGTAACATTTTAAAATATAAATGAAGGTGATTAAAAGAAGTTATTATATAAATTTAATGTGTTGTTTTATTTGTCTATGAATCACTAATGACTTGGAATGATAACTGAAAAAGAAATTTCTTTATTTGCATCCATGGACAGACAATACATATTAACAGAGGACTTTGTACCATTCTTAAGTTCTATGTCATAAGAGCCAAAATTGTACTACAAGTGTAAAGCTCGACGTGCACCTGACTGTACGTGTGTTATATTCTACATATTTCACGAAGGGCGTTTGCCTATGAATGTTGTAAAGTTCACATATGATTATTTTAGTGTGCTTAACCTTAGAAACGCTCGTAAAATCGCTCAAGCACACGTAAACAATGTGCGCGCCTTACGATAACCAAATGCATAGATAGCATTTTCTGTATCAAAAACAATATCAATATGACATGTGTGCCACTGTGATGCAAAAAATCTGGTTCGAATCCGGATGCGACCTAGTCAGTATTTTAAAAATTAAAAAACGCGGGGCGTGTCGTCTCGGCTCGCGTTTGCCAAAAATAGGACACACCGATCTACGAAAACAAAAAGGACTTACGAAATTAGCCTAATTACTAATATTGCTAATACATATTTTAAATGCGCAAGTAACTGTCTGTTCGCTCTTAGAGTAGCTAAGTTAGGAAATACATCAAACCGTTACATGATCCGACGACGCGCGATCAAGACTCAAGTGTTGTGAAGTGAGCGGTCTGAATGTACGAGTATTTCCTTAGAATCTCTATACGCGCGTAAAGGTGCTCCTTCACCGGGAGCATTAGCGTGTAATGTAACGTTACAGATTCGAGCATTAAATCAGTGAGGGAAGAGAACCGAGCATAAGGGTGACAAATCTACATCGAGCTATGCTGCGCTGTAATATTGCTGTAATATTTTAATGAGGATACAAACAAACCATGATGTGCTGCGCTGTGTGAGGCTACGCTCTGTTTAAAAACGCAACAGTCTCGAGCGAGGCGCGCTAGCTGAGCCGCGCTGTGCCGAACTGTGCTATGTTTTTTATGGAGCTCTGCCATGCTGCGCTGTGTCGAGCTGTGCTAGGTCACAATACAACTGTCTGTCAAAACTTCTTCTTCACTTTCATCTTCATCGGATTCAACTATGTCGTAATGTTTACGTTTTTTTGAAAATAAAGTCATTTTTGACGATATAAACGACTACACGAGCTGCTGATTACTTTTAATACTGAGCTAAGCACAAAGCGCAGCTTGATGGCAATTTTGGCAGCGCTGTCAAAACTTGTTAAAAAAATGTTTAGAGAGGCCGGGCGAGAGGCCTCGACAGGCGGCCTTAGGGGGGTCCGGGCGTCCCCGCAGTCTCCGCGCTAGTTTTTCCTACCGCGCAGCGGCACTGTGACTTCTGATGGGGCTGGCTAGTGCCTCGCGTAACTGCCATTCTTTGCCTGTTCTTCCTTCTTGCCTTATAAAAAATTACCATGAATAAAAGAAACAGAAAGTTGAGGAATCAACAGCGGATGCACGGCCTCTCGCTTAAAGTGCACCTCACTAATATTCGAGGATTGCACTCAAATCTCGTCCCAGTCCACCACCATCTTGAGACTGCTAGGCCGCATCTCCTCTTGCTTACGGAGACCCAAATTACAACCCCCGCTGATACATCTTACCTACACTACCCAGGATATGTCCTGGAGCACAATTTCCGCCCAAAGGCAGGTGTTTGTCTCTATGTGCGTGATGACATCTGCTGTAAGCGCATCCGTAACTTGGAAAATCCCTCTTTTTCCACAATCTGGGTGTATGTGAACTTTGGCACTGAGCAGACGGTCTATGCTGGTGTTTACCGTTCGCATAGCGGTGACCAGGAGACCTCGCGGCTGTTTCAACACCTAAGTGAGGCGGCTGATGTGGCTCAACAAAGGTACCCTACTGCGCAAATTGTTTTTATGGGTGACTTTAATGCTCACCATGAGCAGTGGCTGTTTCCGTTTAGAGATACGGACCACGCTGGTAGAGAGGCGTACAAGTTTGCCTTGTCCTTGAACCTCTCCCAGTTGGTTGACCAGGCTACTCGGGTTCCCGACGTTGAAAACCACACAGCCAATTGCCTGGACCTTCTGCTGACGACCGAACCAGACCGGTATCATGTGTCTGTTTCAGCCCCTCTGGGAAGCTCTGACCACTGTCTGGTGAGGTCTGTCCTGACTTGTCCTCCGTCCGACCCCAGCCCCAGAGGCACTAGACGGGTATGGAGGTACAAATCAGCAGATTGGGATGAGATGCGACACTTTTTTGTGTCTTTCCCCTGGCTGCAAGTATGCTTCTCCTCTGGCGATCCGTCGAGCTGTGCAAACGCTATTGCTGAGGTCATCGGTGTAGCGATGGAATATTATATTCCGTTTTCAAACCGAATCTCTGGCATCAAGTCTGAGCCATGGTTCAATGCTGACTGTTTGAAAGCTGAAGCTATCAAACAGTCAGCATACCAGGCGTGGGCTGACGCTCGTAGTCGCAAAGCTCCGGATACGCGCATAAAGAAGAAAGCTTTTAACTCTGCGGCCAAGTCCTGCAAAAAGCTGATTAAGAAGGCTCGCTTCGACCACATAGGCCGAGTGGGGACCAAACTTGCTTCGTACCCAACTGGTAGTAAAGCCTTTTGGTCTCTGGCCAAGAGCGTTGAAGCAAACTTCTGCCGCTCCTCACTTCCCCCTTTGCAGAAACCAGATGGAACACTGGCGCATACAGCAATAGAAAAAGCCAATTTACTTGCTTCTCTATTTGCTGAAAACTCACGTCTGGATGCGAGCTCTCAAACACCACCTCAGTTATCTCCTCGTGGATGTAAAATGCATGAAGTTCGCATTCACCAAAAGGAGGTTCTCAAAACTCTACGCAACCTTGATGTCAATAAAGCCAGTGGTCCTGACGATATTCCTGCGATTGTCTTACGGAATTGCGCAGCTGAGCTGTCTCCTGTTCTGACGCGTCTGTATCGTCTGTCTTTTCGGTCCGGAATCGTACCCAAAGCGTGGAAGCTTGCCAATGTACAACCTGTACCCAAGAAGGGTAGTTGTGCCGACCCTAAAAACTACCGCCCAATCGCGATCACTTCCATTCTCTGTAAAGTGATGGAACGTTCCGGAATCGTACCCAAAGCGTGGAAGCTTGCCAATGTACAACCTGTACCCAAGAAGGGTAGTTGTGCCGACCCTAAAAACTACCGCCCAATCGCGATCACTTCCATTCTCTGTAAAGTGATGGAACGTGTTATTAACAAGAGACTGCTGGCGTACCTTGAAGACAATGATCTCCTCAGTGACCGACAATACGGATTTCGCCAGCGTCGGTCTACTGGGGATCTTCTTGTGTATGCCACGCATATTTGGGGTGAGGCTCTTGAGAGGTTCGGTGAAGCACTTGGTGTCTCACTTGACATTTCAAAGGCCTTCGACAGAGTTTGGCATGATGGTCTTTTGGCGAAGCTTCCCGCGTACGGTATCCCCATTGGCCTTTGTAATTGGATTGCCGATTTCCTGAGGGAACGGTCTATTCGAGTAGTTGTTGACGGCTGCTCGTCTGACCTATTAGCAATTAATGCTGGCGTACCTCAGGGATCTGTTCTTTCAGCAACTCTTTTTCTGCTTCAAATAGATGATCTGCTTAAACCCGGTACCTTTGGGTATGCTGATGATAGCACAGTTGCTGAAAGATATTTTTCTAGTTCAAGGGCTAAAAAACCGGAAATCGACGATCTCAGAGAGGCAATGGTGCACCGTACCAATCGTGCCTTGCAGGCCGTCTCCGATTGGGGTGATGCCAACCGTGTCAGCTTCAATGCCTCTAAGACTCAGGCATGTCTGTTCAGTGCAAAAAAGAGCCCGTTCAACTTGGCTCCTACTTTTCGTGGTGTGCCTGTTCCTGTGACCGACCATCTCGAGCTTCTTGGTATCGACCTGTCGTCCAACCTTAACTTCGGTAGCTATATCGAGACCAGGGCTAAGACTGCTTCCAAAAAACTGGGTATCCTCTCCAAGGTTCAACGATATTTTACCTCGTGTCAGTTGCTGAATCTTTATACAGCCCAAGTCCGTTCATGTATGGAGTACTGCTCCCATTTGTGGGATGGATCTGCCCGTTATCAGCTCGAGGCCTTGGAAGCTATCGACAGGCGTGCCAGGAGACTCTTTGGTGACGACACACTTTCGACCAGACTTCAGAGCCTCGAACACCGCCGACTGATAGCGAGTTTGTGTGTTTTCTACAGGCTACACTTCGGGGAGTGTGCTCAGGAATTACATCATTTAATTCCCCCTGCACCATTTCGAAATCGGACGACACGGCGTGGGGAGCGATTCCATCCGTATGTGGTCGATATTCCTGCTCACCGCACCTGTCGATTTGCCTCCACTTTTATAATGCGAACCGCCAAGGTATGGAACTCCCTCCCCGCGTCTATGTTTCCCGATTCATACAATTTAGGGATTTTCAAGGCAAGAGTGAACAGGCATTTTTTGAGTTTGCGTGTACCACCCTAGACCTCATCACTGCTTAACACCAGGCAGGATTGTGGTCAAACGCACTCAAATTTTTTCTAAAAAAAAAAATAAAAAAAAAATGTAGCTTAAGAAACACAGCACAGCACAGCGCAGTACAGCGCAGCATAGCTCGATGTAGATTTGTCACCCTTACAATGCGCACCCTGTAATGATACGATGTCTAATATCTTGATACAACTTGTAACATCAATGCAAATTCAAATCTTTACTAAATGTTACATTATGCGCATGCTTGTCAGTCACATAGGTAGTAAGTATTGTAATGCTCAAAGTCGAATCTATAATGTTACATTACAACATGCGAACGCTCGTCAGTCAGGGAGGGTATCAGTTAAAATTAAAACGATTGAACCGATTGATATGAAGAATGGTGAAAGTTGGAGACCCGAAAAAAAGACAAAGGATTATTTTTATCCCGAAAATCACATATATTGCAGTCAAATTTTATTTATCTTATACGAGAGAAAAACACAGAATTTTCCCCCTAACACGAAGATTGAACCTGTGTCCTTCAACGCAGGTTCATTGCTAATTGCGACTACACCTTCTGCACATCTGTCACTAACTCGAAGTATATTACTTAATAAGGCCTCAGTGGCCTTCACAGGTTTAATAAAGTTCGCAAGCATTATTGCAGTCTGCCTTGATTGACGAATGTTCGGGGGTTTGGGGGTGTTAGTTCATTACGACCTCAGTGGCGTAATGGTTACCGTGCCAGTCCGCCACCCAGGCGGTCCCGGATTCGAATCCCGGTCAGGTCATGATTTTTAAAATAAAAACGAACTTTTTCTGTTGGCCTAGGTCTTGGACGTTTATCTATTTATGTATCTTCTTTACACAGTTTAAAATGAAGTTGGTCTGTCTGTCTGTCAGTCCCCATGTATGCTAAGATCTTAAAAACTACGCAACGGATTCTAATGCGGTTTTTTTTAAAATAGATAAAGTGACTCAAGAGGTCCGTAGTTTTTTTTTATACGTCATAAATCGTAAACTGCAATTGCTGCTACGGAACCCTTCATGGGCGAGTCCGACTCGCACTTGGCCACTTTTTTATAAATGTTATAATATGCCAGACTACGTATTCATAGTCTGCGATGCCAATTTTGAATACCATGAAACATGTCATCGCAGGGCAGAGTCACAGAATAACTACTAGTATGGCAGAGTTAAGAAACTTACTTTGGGGCTAGCTCGATCTGTGTGATTTGTCCCTATGATATTTATTTATTTATTGCGGTCTGCCTTGATTGACGAATGTTCGAGGGTTTGGGGTGTTAGTTCATTTTAACCGACACGGGCAAAAGAGTCTTCAAGGACGTACTAAGATACAGGCAGAATAAACTTTTTCCCAAAAGTAAGTTAAAATGTATTTATTGGAAATAAATACATTATAGTACAGTCAATTTATAGTCTTTACAAAGTCGCTTTTGCTGTCTGTCTTGCGTCTGTGTGTCCCTATGTATGTCTGTCCCTATGTATGTGTGTCCCTATGTATATCTTTAAAACTACGCAACGGATTTTGATGCGGTTTTTTTCAATAGATAGAGTGATTCAAGAGGAAGGTTTTAAACTATAATACATTCCAAAATTCCTACGGGAAAGCGGGATACACGCAAACGAAGTTGCGCGGGTTGCACTAGTCAGCATCAGCAATATACACTGGGCGTCAAAAATAAGTAGTACAGTTTTAAAATTGCAATTACTCTTAAACTATAGAAGTTAGAGTTTTGAAATAAAAGTCATTTTATCGCAAATTTAACAAAGTTTTCTAAAAATAATACTTTATTTAGCATTAGTAAAGTTTTACACTGAAAATTAGGAAAAAACTAAAAAGCTAACCATTTTGAAGGAACTATCAAGAACTTAATTTTTACGTTTTGGGCCTTGTTCCCACTTTAGTAACTTGTGTTGCCGCCTCGGGCTCTGATGACAGCTTGGAGCCGATTTGGCATGCTGAACACTAAGTTTCGGAGGCGGTGTTGGGGAATATTCACCCATTCTTCTATCAGGGCCTGTTTTAGAGCCCTGAGGGTGGCGGGGGGTGGTCTGAGTCTTCTGACTAGCCTCCCAAGCTCATCCCAGGCGTGTTCAATCGGGTTAAGATCTGGGCTTCTTGATGGCCAAGCCATCAAGCTGATGCCAACCTCCTGAATGTACTCTTGTACGAGATGAGCGGTGTGTGGCCGGGCGTTATCATGCATTAGTATAGCTCCATCACCCATATTTGCTAAATATGGCCCTGCATACTCGTTAAGGATCTCTAATGCATATCTTTCACCAGTCAGAGTGCCATTTTCTAGGACCACTAGCTCTGTGCGACCCTCTGAAGAGATGCCAGCCCATACGTGTACAGAGCCCCCGCCGTATTGAACTCTTTCCGAGATGCAACCTTGAATGTATCGCTCACCAGGTCGCCTGTATACTCTCCGCCTTCCATCGGAAGTGAATAAAGAAAACCGAGACTCATCTGTGAACAAAACTCTTGTCCATTCTTCTTCGCCCCATTGTACGTGTTGACGCGCGTAGCGTAGTCTTACTACTCGATGCCCTGTCTCCAGTTTGGGGCCATTTGCTGGCCTGTACGACTTCAGGTTGGCTTCAGCAAGTCTTCTCCTCACTGTACTCTCACTAACGTAGTCTCTTTGGGTCTGAAGAAGCTGTTGCTGGACCTCAACTGCATTAAGGTGACGATTTCTTAACACAGTAGAGACAATTAAGCGGTCTTCTCGGGTACTAGTGCTCCTGGGTCTGCCATTACTTGGTCTCCTTAAATGGTTTCCAGTCTCTTCGTATCTTCGCTTTACTTGCTGGATCGTTCTTAGAGTTACACCTACCGTTCTTGCAGTACGACGCATACTGATGCCTACTTCGAGAAAAGTTATGATTCTTGCACATTCTTCTGGTGAAAGAGGCATGATTAGTAAAGTTTACTCGCTGAAGACACATTTGCTTTTGAATTGCAATTGATTTATCAGCAATAAAGAAAACAATAAAAAACAAAAGTACAAGCCAACAGTTTAAAAAAATAGTGTTTTTATTTATTAAGTTTTTTTTCAGTCAATCTTTAAAAAATGATATTATGCATGAAGTTTTTATTAAATGAAATTAAATTGTCTTTTAACTTTTTTTTATTTCAAAGGTCTAGCTTCTGCAGTTTAGGAGATATTGCAATTTTAAAACTGTACTACTTATTTTTGACGCCCAGTGTAGTACAAAAAAAAGTATATTTTTTATTATCAGCAATCTACTAACTACAGTCAACCAATGAAAGAGGTTTTTTATGCCATAAAGGTGGCAAACAAGCATACGGACGGCCCGCCTGTTGGTAAGCATCACCGTAGCCTGTAGACGTATACCACACTCAAATCGTGGAAACACTACAAAAGAAATATTATTTCCTTGACTTTTATGATGTCATTTATTGCTAAAGGGAAATGTTCTTGTTATAGTCGTATTATTATAATATTCTGCTGGCTTATTTTGATTGTTTGCAATGATAATGTAAAAATTTTTTTTTCATAATTGTTACAACCAAACTCTATTGATAAACATAATATTTTTATAATTCACTAGCTTTTTTTCCCGCGACTTCGTCCGCGTGAAGTTCCGAACCCGTTCCCGTGGGAACCACATTGAATTTCGGGAAAAGCTATAGCCTATGTCACTCCCTGATAATGTAGCTTTATAGTGAAAGAATTTTTGAAATATGTCCAGTAGTTTCGGAGCCTATTCAAAGCAAACAAATAAACAAATCTTTCCTCTATAAAATACTAGAGAAACCCGCGCAACTTCGTGTGCGTTTATCCCGCTTTCCAGTGGGAATTCCAAAAAATCCTTTCATATCGGTTGCCTACATCATACACCACACTTTTCAGAACACACCCAAAAAATTGTCATATGTTTAGTTTTTTTTTTTTATATTTTTATACTTCTCATTACAATCTTTGAAGTGGGCGTTTATGGAATAGGCTAGCCCGACCGGTGAAGAGCCACCCTTATACAGAATATTGACGTGAAGCAGCAATGCGTTTCGTTCGGGGAGAGATATCCGAAATTCTTGTTTGTCACCTTTGTGGTATAAAAAAATCTAACTCATTCCTTATACTATTTCTCGCTATATCCTGTTTTTTCCTGTTATAGGTCGGCAACGGGTGAGGGTCCCTAGAATCTATGTGCTCCATAGTCGACGGTAATCACCCAATATCAAATGATCCATATTCCTGAGTTTGTTTTCCAACCACTTCCGTAAAAAAATGTATAAGTATATCGGTAATTCAATACCTACAACCTCAGCCTACAACAACACTACGAAATAATAGAGCGAGTCGACATAATGAGATTTCCTATAAGTGAGAAAGAGACAATATCAATATGTATGCCATTTAACCATTGACCAATTTAACTTGAACCCTGTCAAATATTATAAAATTTAATATTTATTTACTTACTATTTATTATCGATGAATATGATTCAGTCCGCTTTATAGGTACATACTTAAATAGAATTTTAGCTGTTTTTCAGATATCACAAACAGAATAAATAGACGACATTATGATCGAATATTCACAATTTATAATGACATGACAGATGATACACTTCACTTCACGGATGTGTCAAAATGAAATGTAATTGAAATCAAAAGCAATAAGGAGTATGAGTATTGATATCTTGAAGAAAATTATCCACAAAATAAATTTTTTTCAAGAATTTCAATAAAATAAGAATCACATCTTCCATCAATTCTCTTAAACAATTTTTATGCAAAATTTGAAGTAGATTGGACCAAGGAATCAAGTTGTCCCATAGTAACTTTACCCCCCTTTTTTACCCCCTTAGAGTTCGAATTTCGAAAAATCATTTCTTATCGGACGCCTACGTCTTATAATAGTTCCACCTGCCAAGTTTCAGATTTTTACGATGAGCGGTTTAGACTGTGCGTTGATTCTCAGTCAGTCAGTCAGTCAGTCAGTCAGTCAGTCAGTCAGTCAGGACAAAGCATTTTATATATATAGATTAGTATAGATAATTGTCTTTGTTTTTTACGTCTTTCTTAAAAGAAAAAGTGAAAAGTGAAGTGATTCACTTTTCACTTTTTTTTTTCATATCCTCCCACTCAAAAAAATTCATAACTTTTATTCAGAGAATAGGTTTTCACAAACACGTTCTCTTGTCAGAATATACAGTAACTAGAGAAACCCGTGCAACTTCGTTTGCGTTTATCCCGCTTTCCCATGGGAATTTCAAAAAATCCTTTCTTATCTGTTGCCTACATCACACACCCAAATTTCAGGTCTCTACGGTCAAGACAAAACATTTTAATATGTATAGATGATTATTTTTCTATTTAAATACTTCTCATTACAATCTTTGGAGTGGGCGTTTATGAAATAGGCTAGCCCGACCGGTGAAGTACCACCCTTTTACAAAATATTGACGTGAAGCAGCAATGCGTTTCGTTCGGAGAGTGAAATATCCGAAATTCTTGTTTGCCACTTTTGTGGTGTAAAAAAAATCTGACTCCTTCCTTATACTATATCTCGCTATATCCTGTATTTTCCTGTTATAGGTCGGCAACGGGTCAGGGACCCTAGAATCTATGTGCTCCATAGTCGACGGTAATCACCTAATATCAAATGATCCATATTCCTGAGCTTGTTTTCCAACCACTTCCGTAAAAAAATGTATGTCGGATAGCCTAGCGGTTATTCGATGTGCAATTCAACATCACAAGGGCGTAACGAGGGTAGTCGTGATATGAGAGAAACAACAGTTTTAGTTTTACTTAAAGAATGTTTATTGAATTTACTAGCACTTCGGAATGACCACTGATGGAAAAGAAATGCCGCAAGAAAAACCTCAGTCTAGGTCTCTTTTTCAAATCTTTGTTACAACACACATTTTATTAGGTACAGTTTCTTAACATGACTCAATACAAAATAGACACTAGGTAAAACGCGACAGTTCCGTGACTACGAGTACCACTCTCGGTGGCGCTCGATAACCAACTATGTCCAGTCGAGCTCGCCAACCGCCACGGCTCCGCCCAAGCGCGCCAAAGCAACGTTTTCTCAACACGCCGCTAGATTGCGCACCCTCGTTTTGCTTAGCGTCCATGTCCATACTCATGACCGTATGCGACACTGCGACACGGCCATTCTGCAAGACACGCGTCCTCGCGTGTGATTCTGAAACAATCAACACTCACACAGCATCACAACGTTCGGTCACTCCTGACCACACATAGGACTTTTTCTCTAACTCAAATCCAAAGTTTCAATATCAAGTCCAATTTACTTCTATTCTAAGTAAACACACTTAGCTTAGCAAATCAAGTACCTAACCATGAAGAGCTTAGTACCAATAATGAAAATAAAATCAATTAACAACCGAATATAACGGAGTTCGTCAAAAGCAAGGTGCCATAACCATCCTCGTGGTTACAGCTGATCATCCCTGTGACCAACCACTAGATCATCCCTGTGACCTTGTTTCATCAAACAATCATGTACAAACAACATACTGGTTTTAGAACCTCAATAATGTTGTATCACTTGACCAAACTCTTTTTTTTTTTTGTTTACACTATCATTTGACTTTTTTTTTTTTCGTCGTTACTTGACCAGCATTGAATTTAGTAGTCATTTGACCAGCGACCATCCTAAAATTTTACGCTTAACCAGCGATTTTGCTTGACCAGCGATTTCACTTTACCAGTGATAGGATGCATAGTTAGATGCGCACCGCGCACTCTTCGGTTAGACCGGAGCTACGACTACATGCCAACATATGCAGCTTGAAGTCATGAAACAAGTTTTGACAAAATAAAAAAAAACAAAAGTAAATCACTTACAGTAAAATAATCATTACTCACGTCAATAAAATTGGTACGTACTTAGACTTCATGTATTTTGCCAATACAATATACTCAGTTCTCTTGGCCTTAACAACAGAGGGATCGGCTGTAGTAATGAGAAAACTTTACTCAAAGAAACTTAATTAACATACTACAATGCATTACATTGCATCACTTCTCATACCAACAGTGTTGGTTCAACACACAAACTCAATCCTATCCATAGGCATCGAGTCACACAATAAGTTCAGTCCATCGCACATACAATGTCAAGTCCATCGGACACATCGGACACAAAACGTCCGGTCATTACATTACATTTCAATACAGTAACTCTTAATTAAATCAACTAAACTTTTCTCATTACTCAAAACTTATTTGTCACTATTTCACCAATAGAAACCTTATTAAGATTTGCCTTCGTTTTATCAAAACTCTTAAATAAAAATGACTCAATTTTAAATAATGGAGCTAACTCTCGCTCGGCTTAACCTGACTAAAAGGTTAGTAGGTACACAGAAAAATAAGGAAGAAAGTATGCCTCATAGTAAGTTAACATAGGTAATCAAAATTTTAAAATCAAAGTCACACGATCAACACACATTACTAACAGGCCACAAAAAAAATAACAAGGATTCCCACATGGAATCGGTATACTCAATATACATGGTCATCTGTGGTCATCACAACGACATGGTCATCTGTGGTCATCACAATTCTGTGGTTATCACAATGACATGGTCATCTGTGGTCATCACAATGACATGGTCATCTGTGCTCATCACAATGACATGGTCTCCCATGAGACCATGTCATTGTGATGAGCACACCCACATGGAATCGGTATACTCAATATACATGGTCATCTGTGGTCATCACAATGACATGGTCATCTGTGGTCATCACAATTCTGTGGTCATCACAACGACACGGTCATCTGTGGTCATCACAATGACATGGTCATCTGTGCTCATCACAATGACATGGTCTCCCATGAGACATAGACTGCCACACCCTCAGCCGCGCATCGCGCCCTGTACGAAAATTCGCAGTTACGACTACGACTGAAGCGTGCGGTTTAATCAAATGAGTAGCCATGACAGTAAGTGTTCACACACAGTTAGAAGGGCCTTCACCGGCACTGTCCTCATCAGACTCAACATTATAAATTGGTACGTTAACTTAAAATGGCACATTACTTTCTGAGCACAATTTGAACTAAACTCTAAATTATACTCCACAATCGAAACCATTGAGCAACTATCTCTCAAAATTTAATTTTAAGTGTCTCTCACTTTACATGAAAACAAAACTTTTCAAAATTCAAAACTTAAAATTCATCGTCATTGCTCAGTAGTCTCCACTTTAAAATTATCAAACAATACTCTCCTCAAGAAATCCCGGGCACCTCGACTGCGCCGGTGGTCCCGTCTGCCTCGCCAGCTTGCCACCATCACGAGCAAACCTGGTCCACTTCAGAGTCTGCACACCGCTGACCCGCTGATCCCCGTCTCGCTCCATTGTCCGGAAATCGAAAATAAAACATTGTTTGAGTTCATTGAAGTTACTAAGTGAAAATAATTTAAAAAAAACGTTTATCTCGAAAACGGTGCGTCCTAGCGATAAAAGGATGAAAATTTTGAACCCCTTTTAAGAACCCCACTCTCCACGTGATACATTTGATTTTGACCTCCAAAGTCAAAAATCTCAAAGTCAAAGTTAAAGTCAAAAACTTTATTCTGTGTGTGCATTAACCTTTAAATGACCTTGACCTCTAAATCATTTTGAGCATTAACCTTTTAATGACCTTGACCTCTAAATCATTGTGTGCATTAACCTTTAAATGACCTTGACCTCTAAATCATTAATTTCAATGAATAGTGCTAAATGACCAATGAGCTTAACTTCATACACAGTTTCAGCTTCAACTTACACAGTTTCAGCTTCAACTTAACACTTTAAGCTTAAACTTATCATCATACGTAATCAACACTGTTTTATAATATCGGAGGGTACACTTTACCAGTCCGCCACGGGCACACACACCCGTGTTTACTCGTGTCGTGGCACGTCTCTGCCTCAATTGTACTGCGACTCGGGGCACGCCGCCACCACGCCGCCGCCGCTGCACTGCCAGTACCGCTACCGCCTGGTGCGCGTCGCGTCTCAGCCTCAGCTACCCGTCACACATCGTCGAGTATCGCACGGTCATACACCTGAAATTACACCATATTAGAATCTCCATACATTTTGAGGTTAAGTACCCACCATACGATACTCTTTGTCGGTAGAATCCGCTACTCGTAGTCCGCAAACTCCACCACTCGTGGTCGACGACAGCAGACTGTCCGTCGTACATCGAACACGTACTTTCTTGATTTGTCACGTCTTACCCGTCACAACTAGACTGAGTGAGACCAGACTGAGATCTGTTAAA
Source organism: Endotricha flammealis (assembly GCA_905163395.2). Classification (NCBI taxonomy): domain Eukaryota; kingdom Metazoa; phylum Arthropoda; class Insecta; order Lepidoptera; family Pyralidae; genus Endotricha; species Endotricha flammealis. The sequence goes on from LR990883.1 coordinate 5,513,459, forward strand.
CTCTCAATACCACGACTTGCATCCCACTTCTGATGTCGGATAGCCTAGCGGTTATTCGATGTGCAATTCAACATCACAAGGGCGTAACGAGGGTAGTCGTGATATGAGAGAAACAACAGTTTTAGTTTTACTTAAAGAATGTTTATTGAATTTACTAGCACTTCGGAATGACCACTGATGGAAAAGAAATGCCGCAAGAAAAACCTCAGTCTAGGTCTCTTTTTCAAATCTTTGTTACAACACACATTTTATTAGGTACAGTTTCTTAACATGACTCAATACAAAATAGACACTAGGTAAAACGCGACAGTTCCGTGACTACGAGTACCACTCTCGGTGGCGCTCGATAACCAACTATGTCCAGTCGAGCTCGCCAACCGCCACGGCTCCGCCCAAGCGCGCCAAAGCAACGTTTTCTCAACACGCCGCTAGATGGCGCACCCTCGTTTTGCTTAGCGTCCATGTCCATACTCATGACCGTATGCGACACTGCGACATGTATAAGTATACTAGCGAAACCCGCGCAACTTCGTTTGCGTGTATCCCGCTTTCCCGTGGGAATTTTGGAATGTATGATACTTTAAAACCTTCCCCTTGAATCACTCTATCAATTAAAAAAAACCGCATCAAAATCCGTTGCGTAGTTTTAAAGATTTAAGCATACAAAGGGACATAGGGACATAGGGTACTATGTAGTGATGGGTATTTCAATACCTACAACCATCCCTACAACGACACTACGAAATAATAAAGCGAGTCGACGTAATGATATTTCCTATATGGTTAAGTATTATAATATCTGTGCTATTTTATGTGAGAAAGAGACAATATCAATATGCCATTTAACCATTGACCAATTTAACTTGACCCCTGTCAAATATAATAAAATTTAATATTTAATTACTTACTGTTTATTATCGATGAATATGATTCAGTCCGCTTTATACATAGTTAGAATTTTAGCTGTTTTTCCGAGATCACAAACAGAATAAATAGTACGACGAACTACGACGACATTATGAAATCATTTTGTTTGAATATTCACAATTTATAAAAATATTACATGACAGATGACATACTTCACTTCACGAATGTGTCAAAATGAAATGTAATTGAAATAAAAAGCACTAAGGAGTATGAGTATTGAAATCAAATCGAAGAAAATTACCCACAAAATACATATTTTTCAAGAATTTCAATAAAATAAGAATCACGTCTTCCATCAATTCTCTTATAAACAATTTTTATGCAAAATTTGAAGTAGATTGGACCAAGGAATCAAGTAGTCCCATAGTAACTTTACCCCCCTTTTTACCCCCTTAGAGTTCGAATTCGAAAAATCCTTTCTTATCGGACGCCTACGTCATATAATAGGTCCACCTGCCAAGTTTCCGATTTTTACGATGAATAATATTGATAAATTCTTTTTTTTTTGTAAATAAATACTTATTATACATAGAAAACACCAGACCAAGGCAAACAGACATGTTCATGCACACAACTGTTTGCCTTGCGCAGGATTCGAACCCGCGGCACTTGGGACAAAGTGGCCATTGTTAGCCACTCGACCACCGGGCCTGTCAAAGATGTTCTACCATATATAATTATATTATAAGATGTTCTACCAGTTTTCCCATTCTAATTCTACTTCTTTCATCAAATTTCTCATTTCGCTTACTCTCCGCAGCATTTCTTCATTACTAATTAGTTATCATTTCGGTCCATTTTATTTCTTCTATTCTTCTTCAGCACATTTCAAACGCTTCCAATCTTTCCCTGTCTCTCTCTGTCATAGTCTATGTGCCACTTCAATACAAGGGAAATAAGTAAATAAAAATAAATAAAAGCATAGGGAGAAATCACACAGATTGAGCTAGCCCCAAAATAAGTTTGAAACTTGTGTCACAGAATACTACAGAAGGTTGGCTTCAAACAACCGTCCAGAATAGGTATACGCATACAAAGAACGGCGATGTGTGCGTGAGCTCTCACCGACGAGGTCTCGTACGCTCCGACCGCGGTAAGAACTGGTTTGAACCGGCTCAGTTTCCGTATTAACGCCAGGGACGTCGGCCGCTCGCACGCCGCGCTGCACGTTCTGTGACGTGTACAATGCCAAGTTCGTGTAGTGTTTGTATGGCCAATTCAAAAAAGAACAAGGACATTTCTTTTTTTCGTACCCTAAAAATGATGTGAAGTAAGTAGGTACCTACGATTTACGAAAATTTATTATTTTTGAATATTGTTGTAAGTACCTACTACCTTACTATCACAGCTACTACCTATTTTTAATAAGTAGTATTGTATACTTACCTAAATTACATAGAACCAAATGTTTAAACAATGTTAATAATGTTTATTACAAATGTTTGTATTATAAACCAGAAATAATAAGGAATTAAAACGAAACAATAAAATAAAATATTTAGTTTGGGACTAGCTGGCGTTGTGTGATTCGTCCAAGAATATTTATTTATTGACATTTCATAATGCTGACCGTTTAATTGATAGCATTATGAAACATATTTTATTAAGCACTGGCGCGTTCCGTCTTCGCACGAGTACTTAACAAATTAGTTTGGGACTAGCTGGCGTTGTGTGATTCGTCCAAGAATATTTATTTATTGACATTTCATAATGCTGACCGTTTAATTGATAGCATTATGAAACATATTTTATTAAGCACTGGCGCGTTCCGTCTTCGCACGAGTACTTAACAAAATTTAAAATTTTAACACAAACACACTCCATTCACAAACAATCAATCAAAATCTTTCCTCTTTATAATAGTAGTATAGATAAGTACAGATTTAATTTGTTATAAAAAAAATTATAAAGTTTTTAATTATAATAATTTTTATATTCCTTTATGTTTAAAAAAAAGAATATTTTGAATGGTTCTACATTGTAAATTTCATTATTAAATAAAGCATTTTATTATAAACGTTGTTTTTATTTTTATATAGAATTTAATACCGTGCCAAAGGTGTCAACCCTATGAGAATAGGTATAAATTTTTCATTTAGTCGGGAGTCAACCCTCTGTATTACTCTGTGCTTGTGTTATGGGGTACACTCAAAGATACTATATTTTATAACAAATCGTCAAATATACAGATAAACATCCAAGACACGAGGCCAATCAGAAAAAGTCGTTTTTCATCATGACCACCCGGGCTCCTCCTGGCTGGCGGTGGTCCGGCGTAGCTTCATCCATGAGCATAAAATTTTTTATAAAACATTTTCTAATATTTTTGGCTAATTTGGATGTTTGTTATATTTAATATTATAAAATACCCGACCTAAATTCCAGAAATCTAGATTTTGGTAATAAAATAGTACTATAAAGGCATAATACTTATTTGAGATAAGATAAAATAGGTTTATGTCCAAAAAAGCGATATAAGCGATCACAAGAGGAGAATAGCACTGTTACAGTCAATATATAAACATCGGGAGTTTCATAGAGATTCTGACGAGCTCGATGGCTTCGTTGTGCGTATTAGATGTGAAACGAGCAAGTTAAACAACGAATACTCTAATCAATACTTGGATGGGTTTAAGAATTCTCCTCCGTGCATCAGAGGGCTCGTGCACGCACGCCAAATCAAGTCAGTGAGCATTGGTGACTTGAACACTGGTCACTGTCAGATGACACGAATTGCGGGACGCTCACGACTCACGACAAAGAAAAAATAGAGATCCTGGCTATAATTCGACGACCTCCGTGGCGTGGTTACCTACCACGCCGGACCGCTACCCAGGAGCTTCATCCCGATCGGGTCATGATGAAAAACGAACTCTTTCTGATTGGCCTCGGGTCTTCGATGGTATATATATATATTATATGGTATTAGTATCCCATAATACAAGTTTATCGAACTTACTTTGGGGCTAGCTCAATCTGTGTGATTTGTCCCTAAATATTTATACTAGCTTTTAACCGCGGCTCCGCCCGCGTGGTCAAGCAAAAATGCCAATAATTTCGTTCCCGTGTTAATTTTAAAAAAACTCGTATATTTATATTTTATATGAGCGAGAGATTCGGAAGCTCAACTCTGCTAACTTCTAACATGTAGAGCCGCTATGAGGTAAGTAGCAATATTTTTTATTTAGCCATTTTATAAAACTTCCAATTTTTCATACACCAACAACTATAATAAACAAATAAGCTGTCGTAAGACGGAATATATCTAATAATATGCTATGAGAAATTTATCTGTAATTGAGTTAGAGCGAGATAAAAACAGTATAAATGATAACGGAAAGGGAGGGGGCGACTCCCTATTATAATAGGGTGACTATTTTCTTGAAATGTAACGGACATAGTTAATAAAATTAAACACAATTCATACAGCGGACTCTGGAGGGCTACTCCGAAACGTAGACCGGTACTTCGGTCGAAGTATCGGAAGAATTTTAACCAAGAAATACTAGGAATTTTATGGTTATTTTAGTAATTCGTTGAATTCTATCCATGAAATTCCTTGTACATAATGGTTAGTTTAGTAGTTCGTATACCTTGTGTTACATGGTTATAATTCTTTCGATACTTCGGCCGAAGTATCAGATTTACGTTTCGTTACTCCTGAATACAAATTCAAGCTAACACCAGTTCATAACATTTATTTGTTTTTATAGCGGCAAAAGAAATAATCTATGAAAATTTCGACTGTCTAGATATCACTGTTCATACAGCCTGGTGACAGACAGACACACAGAGTCCTGTTGGCTGGCACCCATTAGGTACGGAAACCTAAAAAGTATTACGGTCACGACGAGTCACGCCACGGCAAAAGTATGGTCGGATCTTAGACGGAGTTGAAAATAATTAGATATTTAATACTTCCAACTCATTAAACTCATTAAAATCCGCTGATTAGTTTAAAAGATATAAGCGTAAGCGACTTTTTATACTATACTATGTTATGTATGACGTAAACGCCACTTTATAGTAAGAAATTCGCAAAACCGGAAAAAACCAGAAAAATACAGCAAAGACCAGATAAATCCAGAGAGCAGAATAAATATACCAATAGCCAATTATGGCGACTGAGCGTTGGCTAATGAAAAATAAACTTCATGAATATATAACGACGGTCTATTATTTTGCGCAGATGGAGATAGCCGGGTGAAAAATTGCCGTGCAGTTTGCCCTACCGCCATTTATACTGGGGTGATGGGAGGGAGCTTAAAACGGATAGAGCTGGCTGGAAAAATAATATGATTGAAAGAAAAAAATATGTTTATTTGGACTCTTATATAATTAGCCAATTAAGGCCTAGACCTACTTATCTGAAACATTTTTTTTTTTACTTAAAGACTACGCGCCCAAAGACAAGAAGCACAAGTACGCCCAACGCTGGTTTTCTGTGGATACCTTTTGCTTCCAGAACTATTTTTGAAGTGAAAACTTCTTTAGCGGCGCTTGGCACTTTTTTTAGATGGGTAAAAAATGTTAAACTCACGTCAGATCCGTAGCCTGATCGAAAAAGCGTAAGAAAATATTCAAAAATGCACAATGTTGATGTTTAAGTTTTCACTTCTGCCGGCACTCCCGGAGTGCAACCCGTCCTTTCTTTCCAGAACTAACACAAGCACATTTTCATTGTTCCTGTAAAATCAGCATGGATTTTGGCGCCAACTCAGACAGCGTCAACTTGAGCTCGTGATTATTATTTTTTTGTAAGATTTTTTTATCACGAGCTCAAGACACAGCGGTATTTTGAGGGTTTCTTTCAGTAAGTACGGTTATCGTTGTGTATTTATTGCCGTGTTGACTAAATTTTTTTTTATTTCACATCACGAAACTGTTTTAAGTTAAATAAATAAATACCTAGAACAAAAATTTTGGATGCAATTTTTCTATAATATAAAACTCAAAAGTCTCAATTCGTCTCAATCACTGCATTATCATGTAACAAACCGAATTGTCACGTACCTGCGTGACAATATTGTGAACATCACAACAAGTCGCCATAAACGACTTGTATAATGCCTTCCATGACGAATTATTGCTACTGTGTGTAAATAGTAATATTGTCAGCAGGATATCGTCACGCACGGGTAAGTGACAATTTACAAAGAGGTATAGAACGAAGAGTGGTGAAACAACTTATTGAAATGAAACAAATAAAAATAACAGGCCCGGTGGTCGAGTAGCAATAGCTCGTATAGCTAATCATACACAAGAGTTCACAAGACAAACATTAATTTACTGTACTGTATTTTTAACATGACAGCAAATCGGAAGTTCATATTTTCCCGATTTGCTGTCATGAGGAGGGCTACTACGAAACGTAAATCCGATACTTCGGCCGAAGTATCGGAAGAATTTTAACCATGAAATACAAGTTATTTCATGATTATAATTCAATGAACTACTAAAATAACCATAAAGTACAAGGTATTTCATGGATAGAATTTAAGGAATTACAAAAATAACCAAGAAATACTTTATATTTCACGGTTAAAATTCTTCCGATACTTCGGCCGAAATATCGGATTTACGTTTCGTAGTAGCCCTCGAGGTTCGGTCACGTGGAGAGAATGTAGGAGGATCGGGCAGTGAAAACAGCATACCTAACAGCATCTCGGTCAACCGAGAGGCCGACGGACGGCCGCGGCCTGTTGCCCCTGTTGGTGGACTTAGATACCGCTGGAGCGACGAGGTGATAAAAGACCTGCAGAGCCTCGAAATTGGCTACTGGCGACAGCTGGTTCAGAACCGCAAGAGATGGCGAGAATCTAATTTAATAGTCTTATTATTCCTGTACCGGTAGGATTTTTTAAAAATCCTATCTTTGTTATTGTTTACTTCTTAAAGGGATTCTCAATACAAAATCTCAGCTTTCTTGGTTGATCGCCCCCAATAATTGAATCTGTAGGAATTTTAAAAAATCCCGTCTTAGTTCTTGTCTACTTTATAAAGGGAACCTCAATACAAAATTCTAGTGTTCTAGGTTGAGATGAGCGCCCACAATAACTAATTTGCTAATCCACTTTGGGTCGCTGCGCCATGGTAGTAAGTAAGTATTTTTGACATTAGAATGACTGTTCAATGATTGGCCTGATGAACTTGTTATGTTTACATTTGCAAGTTTAGTGGCACACAAAGCTGTCGGCATTATCTAGCAGCAATTTAAATAATTTAAAATTTAAATCTAAATACATTTATTTATTGGTAAAATACATAATTAAATAACATGAAATTCAATAAAATTAATTAAAACTAAACTAACAATACTAAACTAACAATAACAATTAAAAACTAAACTAACAATAAAAACTAAAACTAAGCATTAAAAAGACATGGTCCCTGTGGCAGGGTGCCCAAAATGCTAGCAGCGTTACCTCGCTGAACGGCGATAGATACCCCACGGGCCTAATGTTTCTACACCAAAAGCCACAAAATCGTAGAAACCAGTCAGCTGCTGATATTTTAATATAAATTTAAATAATTTTATTATCAGACAGCATGGACCCTTAATCATATTGCAGACTAGCGAAACCCGCGCAAGTTTGTTTGTGTGTATACACGCGTACATTCCAGTGGAAAAGGAAAATCTTGAATCACTCTATGTATTACTGACTGCAAAATCCGTTGAGTAATTTAAAATAAAATATCTAAGCCAATTTCTTTCGCCATTTTTTTCCCCCAGTGGTCATTTTGCTTTGTTTCCGACATGGTGGTAGTTTATAGAGTAGCTTATTTCTATACTTAATATTATAAAGAAGTAAAGTTTGTGTGTTTGTATATTTGTTAAATTGTAAGGGGTAATCTCGGGATCTACTGAACCGATTTTAAAAATTCTTTCACCAATAGAAAGCCACATTATTGCTGAGTGTCATAGGTTGTATAAAAAACCGAAAAATAAAAAGTCTTTTATGTGGTACTCGGTTTTGCAAAGTGAATCGGAGAAAAAACTGTCGAATGAAAGCGTTTCTTACGAACGCCTGTACTAAAAAAGGATTATTAACATTATGCCCAACGAAGTGGGCACGGGTCAGCTAGTATTTAATATGATTCATTGTAAGAGACGTGTCTAAGTGCCCGCGTGGGCCTACGAATAAACTATTTTTGATTTGATTTTGATTAACAGACATCGAAAGTGACTTCATTTTATACTGCTTATGTAAAGTTAAATATAAACTCGGCCTTAGAGAGAAAACAATTGGAGTATTTATATATCCTTACTAATATTATAAATGAGAAAGTGAGTTTGTTTGTTTGTTTTTTATTCCTTCACGGCTTGACTAAGCAGCCGATCATTTTGAAAATTTGCAAACATATTGTTAGGGGTACAGAGCCCAACATAGGCTACTTTTTATTCTGTGAAAGTATGTCGTTCCAATGGTAAAATATTTTTTCTACTATAGAGGGCGCTGTATCGGCCAACAGATGGCGCCACAAGTCGCGCTATGGGTTGTTTTGATGTCAAACGAGATCTATGTCATAAAATTAACGCGAGCGAAGCCGCGGGGAAAAGCTAGTTTAAAATAAAGCTTGTTCTATCAGCACAGTAGTAAATGCGTAGTTTGAACAATGGTAAGTGCCTCTCAGTGACTTAAATATTAACATATAGTATTATATGTTCAGCAAATATGTAACTAATATGTGAAAATAATAATTCATTATATAAATTGGTCACTCACGATACTTATGACAGTCGTGCAATAACATAACGGCAACGTACTTTTAAAATTGATTTTCAGTCAGTTTCTGAAATGCATTATAACGTTAATTCCACATTACACTGGTCGCCAACGCGGCCGGCTCGCGCAGACATAAAACGAAGTTTGAAACTTAAATTTTATTACTCGGTGCATAACGACAATCGATGTTCAATTGTTTTACATAAACAGTGAGCCCAAATTTTGGCGCGTACTATTAAGGCGCTGTCCCACTGCTGCGCACGAAGAGGCTACGCACGTGTGTTAAGCTTTGCTTTGCAAGAGGATGTACATACGTGATTGTTTCCACTGCAACTCACGGACACGTTAACCATCAAGTGACGTCATTGATACACGCGTGGCTTGCTCAACATAGCTCAACGCTGACACGCCATGCACGCAGTGAATGCGGTACACAGCTTGTTCCACAAAGCGTGCACATCGCTGCGCACGCTGTGGAAACGTAGACCCACGTAGTCATCCACGCAGCTGTAATGTGCCACGTGGCCCGCGTGTTCGTGCACAGCGTGCGCAGCAGTGGGACCGCGCCTATATCATGCTGGGGGATTTTGGTGCCAACTTGAGCTTGTGATAAAAAAACTGTGTTTCAAAGGTTTGATAGTATTGATAGTGTAGTGAAACAAACATTGGTTCAAGTGCATGGTGATTGAGGTCAGATCAGCGGTTCTGTTCTCGTTACAAAAACAGTTTCAATCTCATCTCAAACTCACGCACTATCTCGCTCAATTCCTATGTTGTATGAGTGAGACAGCGCTTGAGAATGACATGAGATCGTAAAAGTTTTAAGGCTGCCTTGGTGCTAAAACACCAGTACCGATGTAAGATTTCAATGTAATTTCTTTGTGCTGTAATTCTGTTATATGTGTTGTGTGTTGCAAATAAAGTATAATATTCTATCTATCTGTTTTTGTTACGAGAATAGGCGGGCAGGAACTATGAAAAGTGCATTATTAGGAAAATGTCATGTCTAAACATTACCACTACTACAAAAAAAAGGAAAAACTCGTATAATTGCTCTAATATTCCAATTTCATTTGCCTGTTAAACGTCTGCGTATGTACAAAAAAATACAGAATCAAAAAGTCGTATCTCCATACAAAATTGTTGGCCGTTACGCCTTTTTGCATTCAAAACAGATTGGCACATACGCCGTTTTATATTATCAGTCAATAAAGAACACAGCGCGAACAATTTGTTTTGGCCAATCACAGCCTGCGTAGTTTTTTTCAAACAGCCAATGGTGGAACAGAGATAAAGGCCCCGTTTTTCTCTGGGTTCCCGCGCTGTAAGTCCCGGTTAGGCCGACGTCAAGACCTAATATTTAATACTGATATATAAATTAAATTAGACTTTCAGTTTGTATTTGTAATGTCAAAATACAAAATCTTTTCTTCTTCTTTTTGGGGATTCTTTTAATTAAAGGTGCTCCTACACCAAAGACAGCGCGTTGGTGCGTTGGCAGTGACTCGTGATTGCCTTCGGAACCAGAGGGGAAAACATTTCTATGTGTTTTCTATGTATTATAAATATTTACAATAATTAACCGTTGTCTAGTATATTCATGCATGACACGAGCAGAGTCACTTTGGGACCAGGTGGCACTGTGTGACTTGTGTAGAATTATTTAAAAATATATAAGACGGCATTTCTGTCACCCACGATTAAAAAAAATGGCAGATCACTAAGAAAACAAAACTATAAGTGGGTACACTACACTACACACATACCTTAATTTTTTAAACAATAAATATTATTCTACATATGGAAATCGTATTCGGTACTACGCACTATAACCATTTTCACGTAGACGCTCCACGGAAAAGCGTTCACAGAATTTTCGTACGTATTGTATTGTATAATCAGCCATCATGGAAGCCTAGGGTGATCCATTCATCTCGACTCCAAAAGAGCTTAGCCCGCCTAGTTCTTCCCCATAAGTATGACAGAGACAGATGTATCTACGTCCTTATGTTAAAAAGGGATAGGTATAGTGGCGGTTACGCTGTTTATAACACTGAGGTTGGCGGGTAATTTTCCCGCGTTTATTCTGCGCGCTATGGTTACATTGTTAGAAAACGTTTAAGTATTTTATTTTTGAATTAAATAGCTTACACCGCATATTCAGAATGGTAGTTAAATTTTTGTTTAAACAATGTTTGCAAATAAATAGGTAATTGTATTATTGTGGACTGTAGTATTAATCGTTGCCATTAGTAAATTTAAAAAAAAAACTTAGTTCTCATTTCACTTGTCACTTACGTCACTATTTTACTTTTTATAACAGAACAGAGAAGGACAAACGAACTAGCACTAGCAGGGTCACCTGATGGTAAGCAATCACCGCTGCCCATGGACATCCACGTCTACAAGATCTTGGATGCGTTGCCCACCTATGAAGGAATGAAAAAGGAAGTATGGGGGAAGGAATATGAAAAAGGGAGTAGAAAGCAGGCTATTAGGCTTCCGACTGTTTCACTGATCGTACAAAAAGAGGCATATTGACACCGCTATTTCACGTCGACATTCTGTGCGAAGGTGGTAGGTACTGCCCCGGTCGAACCAGCCCATTTACGAGCCCCTGTCAGTTCATAGTAGTAAGAGTAGTGGCTAGGCTCTACTACGTGTAACAAACTGACATATACATATTATTTAATATTTTTTAAACGTATGTAATCCATTCCCATCTAACAATGTAAACATTCCTTCTACGTTTTAATACAATGTCATAAAACAACCGGCGCCGGTTAGCTCGACACACCGAGTATTTTCCGACAATGATGGCCGCTTATCCGAGCGCGCTGTGCAGCCATTTTGACGTTAATATTGGCGGGAAACGGCGCGGCTCACGAAATGGCGGGCTTAATTTGTCCCTGTCTGGAATGAACGATGGCATGTAACAGTTCCAATGGCTTTTCAACGTAATAAATACGTGTTTTGTTATTATTTTATTTTACTAGCTGATTTCTATGTTTCTGTTCCTACTTAATGAGGTATTATTAACTTTTAAACTTTCGCGTTGCATTATTATAAATTAATAATATACCGGGAATTAACGCGATCATACCTTGATATTGGAGGACAGGAGTTCGCCTGTGACCACGGCCGGTGCAACCTGGTCGAAACGTCAGGCAATATCAAGGTATGATCGCGTTAATTCCCGGTATATTATTAATTTATAATGAGGTATTATTAGTCCGGGACGAGAACAACAATAATACAAATATTGAAGTCTCCCAAGAAAATATGATTGGTAATGGCGGTGTAATGTTGTGTTGCCTAGTTTTAAATTTTATGTTAAAAAAATGTATGATAATATTATTTTTAAATGACAAAAAAGGCCGTAACTGGTTCTTTCGCCATTTATTTTCCTGTGCTTTTGTTTGCTTTTTGCTTTTGTTTTCGAAATGGTAGTATGGTAGTAGCGGGTAGTAGTTTATAGAGTAGACTCGGAGAGTAGATTTATACAAATCATTTATTACTGTATACTCTGACAAGAGAACGTGTTTGTGTAAACCTATTCTCTGAATAAAAGTTTTGGATTTGAATTTGACTGTCTAATAAAATAATAAACCACGGACATGGCGAACCTATTACCACAAACTTTTGTAAGAATCTCCCAAATGATTTACTAATAATTGTCAGCAGTTACGTGAATTCCAGAAACCATAACAAAAATTTACAACTTTATAACCCACTAAAAGAAATTGTAACAATTTCTCCATGAAAATTTCGGTTGACATAATAAAGTTTACAACCTCTGGCATAATGAACCATAAACAAAGCCACATGACGAAAAAAAATAAAACAAATAAGGCGGGAAACATTTTAACAGTTCATTTTTTTCAGGGATCTTTTATGATTGCGTTCTCCTTGGTCCGCAATTGTTCAAAAAAGGTTGTGTTTTGGGCATAATGGCAGAATCCCGCTGGGATGATTTTGTTTATACAGCTACCAGTAGCCAGATGATTAGTTTCGGTCGCCATTTATAAGTGTAAATAATCTTGTTACAGCTTTGTATGTTTATTTATTGTTGTGACGATGACTAAACTGTTTAGTTCGGCTTTGAAATAATAGGTTTGATGGATAGGTAGACTAGGTGTACTTTAAGTTTTGGTTACTAATTTGAATAAGTATTACTTATATTAAACTTTTATTTAATTAAATTATATTTTTTTACTGAAAGTTTTAGTTAAGTATTTAAGTAACTCAACTAAATGTTTAACTTCATGATTACTTATTACTTAATTTTTAATGTTAGTACCTACACATATTCATCATTTCTGTACACTTCAAAGCGTCCGTCAATATGTTGATAAATCAAATAAATAAGTAAAATACTTTTTTTTTAAGAAACTCGCAATCATATCCCAGTAATAAATCCACAGAAATCTTAGTGAACAAGTCACGAAACCCTTGCACAAGTAAAACATATATTTAGGTACGATCCCTGGGGTATACTGGCAACATTTTCACAAGAAAAAATAGTGTAGATAGCCGGATGATTGGCCGGTATATCCGTGATCCCGGCCGGGCGTTTACGACCGGCCCGGATTAAAAAGTAACAGCCACCCGGATTATTGTGCAAACAGTTTTGGGTGAAGGATGCCTTGGTTTTTAGTAAAGGTATGGTTTTTTTGTTGTTTTTTGTGACAATATAATTTTCTGTGTCACATGGAGAATTTTGATGCCGCCATTGTTTAAGCAACGATGAGGCTAGTTAGAATTTCGATGTATATAAAAGTTTGGAGGAAAAGCTAAGCTGTTCGTCTCGACTATTTTCCGTTAGGCCAAGACATTAACGCCCGGGTGGCCTTAAACCAGTTGCCATCAGAAAACTCCCAATTAATTCCGCAATTGGTAGCATTTGTAGTAACAGTAGATCGTGGTGCCCGGCAATCGAGCTTCACTTGATTTGCTATCTCTCTAGGCTTGATGCCTTACTGTCTCTCACGTAGTTGTTAAGTTGGGAAGTAATTTCAATAAGAAAAGGCGGAGGTGTAAATAACTTATTCACATTGTAAACACGCACAACAGTCCACAACTACGTTAGTACTATTATGAATTCTGTGCCACAACTCCAATCTCTTAATCGACAACAAAATTAATCTTTAAAACAAATTAAACCCAAAACAAAACAACATAATTCGCACCCCCATATAATAAACAATCTAAATCGAAAACAATAACGAAAACATTATCCCTCGCTTATAAACGTAATATTATAACAAGATTTTAGCTTATTTATTATTAAAAATGTTTCGACATTGGCACAACCCTTACGTGCGTACGCTCCCAGGACACTCATGAAAATAAAATCATGGCGGCCCGACCCGCGCAGATTGAATTCAAAATTGGAATCAAAAGACAATCCTTTTTTTTTCTTTTTTTTTTATTGCGACAAATGGCGATCGCGAGAGGTGACGGCCGGGTCGCCAGTGCTAAATTTTATATGTCCAGGTTTTTGGGGTTCAATTTAGTGTTTTGTATTGTTTCTAAGTATGTAACGGGTTCTTGGTTGAATACTATACGGAATATACGATCTATGGGAATAACAATGTAATTAAACAAGATAATTTTAATTTAAAGGTTCGTTATGTTCTTACTAGGGTAGGCACGGACGGACGGCAGTCGCTTTTTCCGCAATTTCTCAGTGTGATTCCGGAGATAAAAACTCAACTAACTACTCTGTTATACATAAATTATACGTACTTAGACATTGTAACATAGGTCCACACATCGACATCAACAAATAAAATAAAAAATCCGCGACGTATTACACCCCGTCCACACGCACCCAATTTTTGGGCCATTTTGATTTATTGTCCTGTTCTTGGTGATATCTAAGGAAAAGGACAGGTATACAAATTGGCCAATTAGATTGGGCCGTGTGGAAGGGGTGTTACGCAATCGAATCCCAAACTAAGCAAGGCTTGTTCTTTAAAAAAACACAAACAGTAGCCAGTTTTGAGAGGCACATTAAATTTTAGCTGTCACTCAAGAAGAAAAACAGAGATCGTTTGAGACTTAACGTCGAATTAAAATTAAAATGTTTGTGCAGAAACTGGCTAAAAATCTTTTACGTCTATCTTTTAGGCCCAGTGGTTTCAAATAAGCCCTGATAGTTTTAAGTGTTATTAGTAAGCTATTTTAACTTCCAAATTTTATAAACCAACAAACTACTAAATAGTAATAATATAACCAATAAAACAATACGCTTAAAATGTCTATAACCAAATAAAAGGCCAACACATCAAATCCACCGCCTTTTTTTCACCAAAAATTTATTTAAACAATGGCAGAATTCTAGACAAAAATTGCGGTAGTACTTAATGATGTTATGGTCGCAATTAAACAATTAACAAAACTACCGTAAAGCAATTTCTCCGACGCCATACAAAACAAAATATAATACAGACTTCGTAAACGCTCGCTCTATTGTCAAAATGACAAAATATTTTGTCTATTCTTCGGTGTCGTCCTTGAAAATGGCGGCAAAACGGAAAAGGAGGGATTTTTTTTGTTGTATTTTGTCAAAAGAAAGCCTTTTTTTAATTGCGGCAAAGCAAATATAATGCGCAATGAATGTTTTCGAAATATTGTGGTTATGGTTATACCACATATTTTTTTATTTACAACATAATTTCCTACGTTTATAATGATGCTGTAAAAATTTAAATTATGACAACTGAATAAAAAAACAAATCACTGGTCTCTTTCACCACACAGCCTATCTGCCAGCCTATCTCTCTAACCTTCTTATTAATAAACAAAGATTAGCCAACTAAAACTTGTATTTCCGTCATTTCAACATAATATATTATGTTACCTTCATTATTTTTGGTTCCATCCAAGTTCGATCTTTGAGCTAAACTTTTTATTTCATTATATTTTTATCTATGCTATACTAGTTTTTAGTTATTATAAGTCAGTTAATTCAGTACTGTCAGTTTATGTAAAAGATGTATTTTTTCTTTAAAAGTTCAAATAAAAATAAATAGCTTACTTCAACACCGTCGGAACTATAATAATCGTCCTCTTTATTTATTAAACATGCTTCTCACATGCTAATCAGAGTGATTGTTAATATCAAAACTATATTTTGTTTAGGCTAGTTGCCGTAAAAAACGTAATTAATCCGTCTTTTAGATTATTCAAAAATAAGGGCAACACATTTTTTTATTTGTAACAAAAATGACAAAGATATCTAAATAAAATATTAAAGTTACGTGTGACGTCACGCCGTGTGGCATTTTTTCGCACGGGGTGACGTCAAAGGCCCCACTCCTAAATTTTTATACCTTGTATCTTTGTTATTTTTGTTTAATCGAAAAAAGAAAAAATACGTGTCCAATATTTTTTTTATAATCTAAAATACGGACTAAATATAATGTATGTAATTATTTTGGCCCTGGAAACAACCCTATTGTTTATCATTATGGGAGAAAAAAGAAATAAAAATATATAATAACACCCTAATAAACTGTGAAAGTGATAACTACATCTAAACAAACACAGCGCACCGTTAAACCACTTAGAGCCGGATAAATCCACCCTAATCCGGTTAAAACCAGCGAAATCCGGATTAATAGTCTGTCAAATTACCGGCGGGGGCCCGCGCGCGCCACCTGTGACTCGGGCCCTTATGTTGGCAGCTTTTTTTTAAACAAAAGGATTTATTATTTCAGAATGCTGGATTTATTTTATAAATGTTTATGTTGTGATAATTGACGACCTCCGTGGCGGTTACCATGCCGGCCCGCCATCCAGAAACTCTCGGTTTCGAATCCCGGTCAGGTCATGATGAAAAACGAACTTTTTCTGATTGTTAGGATCTTGGATGTTTATATATTATGTATTTGTTATAAAATATCGTATCGTTGAGTTAGTTTCCCATAACACAAGTCTCGAACTTACTTTGGGGCTAGCTCAATCTGTGTGATTTGTATAATTCATTTTGTTATTTGTACACAAAGCCATTTGGGCTTTGGGTACAAATAAAATAACCGAGGTAACACTGCTAGCATTTAGGGTACCTTCTATCTACCTACCTTGCCACAGGGATTGCCTTTCATTTTTTAATATTAGTTTTAGTTTTTATTTAGCTTAATAATAAATAAATTTAAAGTTACAAATCAAACAGATTGAGCTAGCCCCAAAGTAAGTTCGAAAGTTCGTTGTGATATGGGATACTAACTCAACGATACTTAATTTTAGTTTAATTTTTAATGTTAGCTGTCGTTGATTTTTTAAATAATAATTGTAATTTTATACTATTAAAGTAAAAATTGTGTTAAATTATTTACTGAAATATTTTGTACGAAGAGGGTAAAAAGATTACCCTTTTAACTTTTATACTTGTACTTTTTTTCTTATTAATTGGATGAGTTCCGTTATCTCGAGCTTCTCCGTGCTTCGGGCAAGTTAATCCGTTCGGTGGATGTCTGTCGTTGAGTCAAGTCGGCGGCTTTCAGGCTGCTGGAAAATACTGACCTCTGCCAATTCGCATTGGAGCAGCGTGGCAATGTAGGCCCAACTAATTTTACATTACGAAACGAAAATCCGATTCGGCCGAAGTATCGGAATAATTTTAACAATGAATTACAAGGTATTTCGTGGTTATTAGTCAACGAACTACTAAAATAACCGCATAAATGTGTACACTGCAGTTTACGGCGGGTTTATACGGCGCCGCGCCGCCGGTACGATTTTTTTTCGTATACACCATTTTGCGTTCCGACGGGCGCGGCCGGCCGGTGCGGTTTCGGCGCGTCCCCGGCGTCGTCTATAGGAAGCCTAAAGTATAAGGTATATCATGGATAGAATTCAAGGAATTACTAAAATAACCATGAACTACCTTGTATTTCATGGTTAAAATTCTTCCGATACTTCGACCAAAGTATCGAATTTAAGTTTCTTAGTAGCCCTCCAGGTGTCGCCGTGCGAATTGTGTAGAATTTATTTACTTAATATTTCAATAAGTAATAATAAAATGAAGCCATTATAAAACGTGTAAAAAATAAGTAGCCACACATTGAAATCACTCCCTAAACTGTCAACAGTCTTTCGATTAACATTTCAAAGTATTAAAAGCCAAATAGAAAAAGCATTATGCCACATCAAAACGTTTTAAACACCACTTAAAGAGCAAAAGCCATCTTTATAAACGCTCCTAATATGTCACAGTAAAAGTATCGGCCTATAAACAAGCAATTAGCATTCGTTTTTTAAACGCAAATAGAATGAGGGGGAAGCATAATGCGATATGCTTGTTCCTTTTTCAAAAGACCACTCAATTAAATGGAGCATTTACGAAGATAGTTTTGGCCTTTTAATGGCTGTGTTTTTTTTTATTGTAAGGAAATAGGAAGTTATTGAAGGAAGTTATACGTCATTATGCATATAACTTTTAGTAGTTTATTAATGGAATTAGGAAATACTTAGTTGAGTATGTAAAATTTTAATCAGTTTTATGCAATTATTTTTTTATCCATTTCTTTTGTTACAGAAAGAAAAGAAAAATACTTTATTTGGTCATTATTAATAACACCAATCATTTATTACTGTATTACTCTCTGACAAGAGGTGTTTTTAACCCCCGACGCAAAAAGAGGGGTGTTATAAGTTTGACGTGTGTATTTGTGTATTTGTGTACTTGTGTATTTGTGTATTTGTGTATTTGTGTATTTGTGTATCTGTGTATCTGTGGATCTGTCTGTGGCATCGTAGCAACCAAACGGATGATCCGATTTTGATGCAGTTTTTTTTGTTTGAAAGGTGACCTGTGCGGGAGTGTTCTTAGCCATGATTCATGAAAATCTGTTCAGCCGTTTGAAGATCACCAGCTTTTTTCTGTTTGATGAAGGGAAATGAGCAACTTCCACTGGTTAGATCGATTTGAAATTTGGTATACTGTTACTGTCATGACATTGCAAGAATATGGTAAACTTGATCTGATGCTGCAGCATCATCTGGAACCTGCAGTATACTCAACTCCTCGTCAAATTACAGCAGATGTATCGTGTTTGGGTTCATTGGAATGGTCTCATTGAATAGTTCATTTTTAGGTATAATTCACTAGCTGGGCTCGCGGCTTCGCTCGTCATCCTTAATGTTTATTGCTTTGCTATCGCGCTGTGTTTTTATCACCGACCCAAAAAGAGGGGTGTTATAAGTTTGACGTGTGTATCTGTATACTTTGGTGCTAGAGGTAACCAGGGTCTGATGATGGAGCTGGGTGGTTGCCATAGGAACTCAGTAATTAAACGACATAACCCCATCTAGTTTGGGCTCGTTTGATCCGTCTTGATGAGTACTTTGGTGCTACATGGTAACCAGGGTCTGAAGATGGAGCTGGAAGGTGGCCATAAGGAACTCGGTAAATAAACGATATAACCCCATCGAGTTTGGGCACGTTTGATCCATCTTGACGAGTACTTTGGTGCCAGATGGTAACCCGGGTCTCATGATGGAGCTGGAAGGTGGCCATAGGAAAATAGTAATTACACGACATAACATAACCCCATCGAGTTTGGGCTCGTTTGATCTGTATTGACGAGTACTTTGATGCAGGATGGTAACCAGGATTTGATGATAAAGCTGGATGACTATCTATGATATTCCGCCGTTGCTGGGTTTGACTTGTGACCATCAAAAACCAAGCGAGCGAAGCGATCGAGGCTCGACCTACTCTTGGTCACACACATTTGTTAAAACAGTTATGGAGCTGATCTGATGATGGAGCTGGAAGATGGTCATGGGTAGGAACTCAGTAATTAAAAGACATAACCCCATCGAGTTTGGGCTCGTTTGATACGTCTTGACGAGTACTTTAAATACCTCTCATACATATTTCGCAATACCTCTCATACATATTTCGTAATAACATTCATACATATTTCACAATACCTTTTAGGTATATATATTTCGCAATACCTCTCGTACATATTTCGCATACCGCTCATACATATTTCTCAATACTATTCATACATATTTCACGCAATACCATTCATACATATTTGGCAATACCTCTCATACATATTTCGCAATACCATTCATACATATTTCACAATACTCTCATACATATTTCGCAATACCTCTCATACATAACTAAAATACAAATTAAACGGATAGGGATTAGAATAAAATAAGAACGAAACTATAAAAAACTTCAAATAAAACTTAAATTTAAAATTTAAAAAACCCCCGACTACCGCTAAAAAGTAAATAAATAATAATTATGTACCCCCTATTCGACCTTTTAATTTTATGATATAATATTTATATTAGTTAATAGTAGTTAGTCATAATACCTACTTCCAAAGCGTCATCACGTCGGGGGACCGCTATAGACATTTAAACATAACTGTGTAGGTACTATTAACTAATAGACAGTAGATATCAAATTGTCAGCTAGTAATAAATTTTTACTTAGCGGTCCCCCGACGTGATGACGCTTTGGAAGTAGGTATTATGACTAACTACTATTAACTAATATAAATATTATATCATAAAATTAAAAGGTCGAATAGGGGGTACATAATTATTATTTATTTACTTTTTAGCGGTAGTCGGGGGTTTTTTAAATTTTAAATTTAAGTTTTATTCTCTAACGAGATCTATTGAGTATGACATGTCATAAAATTAACCGCGAGCGAAGCCGGGAAAGCTAGTTTTGAATAAATATTGCCTCAATTCAATATCGGCAGGCATCCAGTGAGTGGTTTTCTGTGACTTTACCTGTCTATTTTAAAATATACTTACCTACTAGTCAAAACAAAATAGGGCATCTCATAATATTACCTAATAAAAACAACCACAAGTCATAAATAACGTTAAGAATAAACATTGTAAATAACATTATGTCACAGCTTGGTGTAAGTGTCTATAATGTTTCTAGTGTCAAATTGATTCAAAATGATCCACCAAAAAAATATATTATTGTTTTCTTTTATTACTTACACTAATTTGTGGACCACAGATATGTATAAAACTGTGTTGTGGACCTTATTTTGTTGGACTTTATACTGTATACTATTTGATTTCTAATATTTCATCATAATAAACATCGATAATTCATTAATTTCATTTTTTTTTTCGCAAATGAACAGCGGGTTCTTCTTGTAACAAACAAAGTCAAAATCTTTCAAGATTTTTTCTCAAGGGCTATCTCGCTCGTTTTGTACGTGTGATTTTGACTGTTCATTTTGCCATTATTTTGTAATATTAAAGAAGAATAACAATAAAAACGATTTCTCAAAAGTAATCATTAAATCACAATGAAAAAAAATAGTTCCTGCAAAAAAAAAAATTTAACGCCATCTATTGGTGTAATATGAAAAAAGTAATTAAAATGGTTTCTTTTTATGCTGCGTATATTTAGTACTCGATAATAGATGTCGCTGTTTAAATTCTTGCTATTGCACAATAGATGGCGTTACTGGTTTTATTTAAGCTTGCGAAGAACAATCGTCCCTACTCAGCGCCAAAGCCTCTGGCTCACAGTTTATAAAACAATATTGAAAATCGAATGTCGTTATGCACTGAGTAATAGGTGGTAATACGTAAGAGTTTCGAACTTTGTTTTATGCACACGCCATGAGAATATTGACGTTCAGTTCATAAAATGCAGAGTTTAATAAAAAAATATTTGTTACAAAATATTTATCTTATTTTATGTTTTTTTTCCACTAAGTAAGTTTAAAAGTCTTGGGTATTTAGATTTAAGCTTTGTACAAATTGTTGTTTTTTCTTATCTTTGATGCGTAACAGATTCACAAGGACTCACGGGATTTAAAGATTCTAAACTTTTATTCAGAGAATACGTTTTTAATAAAACTTAAATTTAAAATTTAAAAAACCCCCGACTACCGCTAAAAAGTAAATAAATAATAATTATGTACCCCCTATTCGACCTTTTAATTTTATGATATAATATTTATATTAGTTAATAGTAGTTAGTCATAATACCTACTTCCAAAGCGTCATCACGTCGGGGGACCGCTAAGTAAAAATTTATTACTAGCTGACAATTTGATATCTACTGTCTATTAGTTAATAGTACCTACACAGTTATGTTTAAATGTCTATAGCGGTCCCCCGACGTGATGACGCTTTGGAAGTAGGTATTATGACTAACTACTATTAACTAATATAAATATTATATCATAAAATTAAAAGGTCGAATAGGGGGTACATAATTATTATTTATTTACTTTTTAGCGGTAGTCGGGGGTTTTTTAAATTTTAAATTTAAGTTTTATTTGAAGTTTTTTATAGTTTCGTTCTTATTTTATTCTAATCCCTATCCGTTTAATTTGTATTTTAGTTATGTATGAGAGGTATTGCGAAATATGTATGAGAGTATTGTGAAATATGTATGAATGGTATTGCGAAATATGTATGAGAGGTATGCCAAATATGTATGAATGGTATTGCGTGAAATATGTATGAATAGTATTGAGAAATATGTATGAGCGGTATGCGAAATATGTACGAGAGGTATTGCGAAATATATATACCTAAAAGGTATTGTGAAATATGTATGAATGTTATTACGAAATATGTATGAGAGGTATTGCGAAATATGTATGAGAGGTATTTAAAGTACTCGTCAAGACGTATCAAACGAGCCCAAACTCGATGGGGTTATGTCTTTTAATTACTGAGTTCCTACCCATGACCATCTTCCAGCTCCATCATCAGATCAGCTCCATAACTGTTTTAACAAATGTGTGTGACCAAGAGTAGGTCGAGCCTCGATCGCTTCGCTCGCTTGGTTTTTGATGGTCACAAGTCAAACCCAGCAACGGCGGAATATCATAGATAGTCATCCAGCTTTATCATCAAATCCTGGTTACCATCCTGCATCAAAGTACTCGTCAATACAGATCAAACGAGCCCAAACTCGATGGGGTTATGTTATGTCGTGTAATTACTATTTTCCTATGGCCACCTTCCAGCTCCATCATGAGACCCGGGTTACCATCTGGCACCAAAGTACTCGTCAAGATGGATCAAACGTGCCCAAACTCGATGGGGTTATATCGTTTATTTACCGAGTTCCTTATGGCCACCTTCCAGCTCCATCTTCAGACCCTGGTTACCATGTAGCACCAAAGTACTCATCAAGACGGATCAAACGAGCCCAAACTAGATGGGGTTATGTCGTTTAATTACTGAGTTCCTATGGCAACCACCCAGCTCCATCATCAGACCCTGGTTACCTCTAGCACCAAAGTATACAGATACACACGTCAAACTTATAACACCCCTCTTTTTGGGTCGGTGATAAAAACACAGCGCGATAGCAAAGCAATAAACATTAAGGATGACGAGCGAAGCCGCGAGCCCAGCTAGTGAATTATACCTAAAAATGAACTATTCAATGAGACCATTCCAATGAACCCAAACACGATACATCTGCTGTAATTTGACGAGGAGTTGAGTATACTGCAGGTTCCAGATGATGCTGCAGCATCAGATCAAGTTTACCATATTCTTGCAATGTCATGACAGTAACAGTATACCAAATTTCAAATCGATCTAACCAGTGGAAGTTGCTCATTTCCCTTCATCAAACAGAAAAAAGCTGGTGATCTTCAAACGGCTGAACAGATTTTCATGAATCATGGCTAAGAACACTCCCGCACAGGTCACCTTTCAAACAAAAAAAACTGCATCAAAATCGGATCATCCGTTTGGTTGCTACGATGCCACAGACAGATCCACAGATACACAGATACACAAATACACAAATACACAAATACACAAGTACACAAATACACAAATACACACGTCAAACTTATAACACCCCTCTTTTTGCGTCGGGGGTTAAAAACAATGCATAGCGCGACTTGTGGCGCCATCTGTTGGCCGACAGTAATAGTTTTGCAGCGCTATCTATAGTAGAAAAATTATTTTCCCATTGGAATTACTTTCAGCTTTCACGGGATAAAAAGTAGCCTATGTTTGGTTCTGTAGATACCCCTGACAATATGTTTACAAATTTTCATAATTATCGGCTGCTTGTTCAAGCCGTGAAGGAATAGCAAACAAACAAACCCACTTTCTCATATTTATAATATTGGTATGATGATCTATTACGACATTTATTGCGACCACACATAAAGATATAGGATGACATGACAATTTAAATCTATGAACATTAGGGACCCTGTTGGGCACATCAACATTATTTACGAGGAGGACGCACAAAATTATTTAAAACCATATTTGATGAAAACAAATTATTCTTCTACTCACGTAATTATTTGAACATTAAAATAATTAGCTGTCAAGAAAAATGCTGGTATTGAATAAAACATTATATAATATGGCCGTGAATGTGTTACATAGACTTACATAGTAGTAACAAATTTTGTATTCGTGACTTGAAAACGATTAGGAAGTAAAATAAATTCATAAATTGTTCAAGAGATTTTATGATTGCGGTGTTAAAAAGATTAAAAAGCACTTAAAAACAGTACATATAAGATAACCATAGATATAACCATAGACGATGCGATGGTAAATACAAACCAAGGAAAGTAATTTTTTTAGTGGTACAGTCAAAGGGATACGTACTCGATATGGTTTGTTTGGTTTGGAAGGATGTTTTGAACAAAGCGGCAATTGGAAATATATTTAGAGGAATATTATGTCCATTACACCATTTATAGTTAAATAGAATATCTTAGGAGTTATCGTAAAAATAAAAGCGTTCGAAAATAAATTCAAGCGCGTTTCACACCTCGATGGCGGAAGCTTCCCTTGGATGAAGTTTATTTTTGCATTTTTCTAAGGAACTTGGAGTTCCCATGGAAACGAGAGTAATGGGACCACAGGGTGCTATTACCTTGCTATCTAGGGGGCTGAAGCGGGTGGGCAACAGCTAGTATAAATATAATTTGTAACTACCTGGACATAATAACATCATTTCTCTGCAATCTTTCTAAAACCACCATTCTCCCAAAACTGTTAGGAAATTGATATTTAAACTTTAATTTAGATAAAATCTTTTCTGATGTCACCTGATTACTTGTTAATCGATCTAGTTAGGCGTCGAGAGTTTTTTCTACAATAGTCTAGTGAACATGGAGTTGTAAAAATTTATTCTACGGGCGATGCGGCATGTCTCTACTTTGCTCAATATGTGAATGTCTCGACACGAGATTGATATTTTAATATTATTTCCGTATTATCGTAATATTCTTGTTAAAGTAATTAAATTAGTAATATTAGAGTAATATTAAGAATAAGAAGAGACAGTTTTGTAAGAAGTATATATTGAGGAGCTCGATGGCGTCGCTGTGTGTCGCACTATAATATGAACACGCAAGTCCAGCAACGTCGACCCTAGCCAGTGTTTGGATGGGTTTCGTTATCTCGAGCTTCTCCGTGCTTTGGAGGGCACGTTAAGCCGTCGCGCGTCGGTCCCGGCTGTTATCAAAAGATGACAGTCGTTAAGCCGGTGGCCTTCGGGCGGCTTGAAAACACCGGCCTCTGCCAATCCGCATTGGAGCAGCGTGGCAGAGTACGCTCTAGTCCCCTTCGATGATAGGGAGACCCGTATCCCTGCAGTGGGATGATTATGGGTTGATATGACATATTAAGGGCCTACGTCGTAAAATAATTGCGGCCGACTGAGCCCGCCCCGCCCGTGCGACGCATAAATATCAATCCCTGCTTCGAGAGACAGAGATGGGACACCGTGAACCCGGCGAATTTTTAGCACCGTAAGCGCCAAAACACTTTAGGCTTATTTAAAATTCATTAATTGAGTTTTTTAATATTTGTTTTTACAATATCTAGAAAACATTTATGTCTTTCTTTGTATGAAGTTTAAAATTTCTATTATTTACCGTTTAGAAGTAAACGAATAAAGTAGTAAAAAGTAAAAGAAGAAAATCTCTTGTAGAGTTCTGAAAAAAAAACAGAGGTTTCTATCGAGGAAATGTGTCACAATCGTGTTTTGGCTCTTTCCAAAATTTCGATTATATGATGAATTAATACATATTCAAAAATCTAAGTTTTTAAGGACCCTTCTTTTTTTCACACCTTAAGAAAAAAAAGAGTGTAACGTTAAAGATGTATGTATATGAATAGAGAAACTGCCAGTATCTGAATAAACGATATGAAGGGGTCAAAAGTGGTGGTACTGCTCGCCAATTTGTCAACTTGAACATCAACGACGTAACAAGCTTTGACACAAGCAAGCACAAGCGTGTCTAGATTTGACTTTGCCTTGTTCATTCGCTCTATATAAATATGTTGTAACTTGTAACACGGCATATCCATTTTCTATCACTCGCACATCTTAGTGATCGTCATCACGTGTCATCAGGAAAATGGTTTTGTATAAAATCGCTCAAAAACTGTTATACCGCTTCATTTGAGATAAATTAGTAAACCTACTTGTTACATTTTGATGTTATTTTTAATATTGTGTAAAAAATATCAGTGTTCATAATTTAACAGTACTTAATTACAATTAAATATTGATAAAACATTTATTTTATAGAAAAAACAGTTTTCATAATAGAAATAAAAATATTAACAGTGAGAGAATGTTCATCCCTATTCACCCAAAAAAAGAACTTATACTTAATTCATTTATTAGTAGGCAGTGTTACTTACTAAAAATACTTTTAAATTACTTTGGATGATTTGTGTATTGAACTTAGAAAAATATTATTGGAAGAAAGTTTATTCCTTTAAATATGACAAAAATAAATACTATCTTAAAAGTATTAATAAAAAAGACTGGAACAAAAAAAAAACATTATATTACCAATAATAATAATTAAAACAAATGCGATATTCAATTAAAATTTCATTAAGTTTACAGTTAGATAGATTTAAGTGGATAAAATCATTCATAAACAAAAATAAGTAAACAGAAAGTTTACAATGATATAATTGCAGTAGAAAAGTGTGTGCCGCAGTTAAACAATACCTACAATTTAATAATATTTAATTAACATAAATAATTAAAATAAAAAATGGTGATAATAAAACTAATATGTGTTATTTCAAAGAAAATTGACTTGGCTTTGTGACGATCAAGTGTACTACTAAATTCTTTCATCAACTGCAATGTAAGTACAAAAATCTATGTTTTTTATGCTAGATCTACAGTTTCGGGAAGTTGAGCGAAGTGAAGAGAAGTTAGGCACGAACGAAGATTATAGTAAAATACTCGCAACTTCGTTTGCGTATATCTCGCTTTCCCGTGGGAATTTTGAAAAATCCTTTCTTAGTACACCCCTAGACGTCGTAAGGAGCCTACGCCTCAAATTTGGAAACTCTAGACCCAGCGGTTTGGGCTGTGCGTTGATATATAATTAAGTCAGTCAGGACTTTGAATTTTATATATTTAGATAAGGTAGCTACTCAGCTTAACAGTGTCAATAACCTATTTTTATAATTTACAGATAAATAGTCTTCAAAATGGCTACAAATGCAACGATGCCGCCATTCCTGGTGGCTTACGCTGGTTATCCCAATGGTAGCAACACCACTGTCAGCCTGCAGACAGCGTTCCACCTCACCCGTTCATATGACGCGAGCATGATATTAATATGCACCTTTATTATTTTTACTATGCAGACTGGTGAGTAACACATTTTGTTATTTTATTTTTTTGTCAAAAAGTTCCCAAACTTTTTTTAAAATAAATAAAATAAAGTGTGCTTAACGGATAACTAAATCCATAGATAATAATAATGTGTTAGTGGAAACTTATTAGAATATTATATTTAATCAAGGAAGTCAAGGACTCATGTAGCCCCTTGAGTCTGTCGTTTCTAGTTATTCTTAAATTCAGATTTTCTTAAATCACAGCTATGAAAATCGTGCTTCGGTGGGCACGTTAAGCCGTGTCGGCGTCGTCGGTTCCGTCTGTTCTCAATAGATGACAGTCCTTAAGGCAAAGGGAAGTCGGTAGACTTGTCGTCGTTGGTGTCTTGCGGGCCTTCTCCGCAATTAGGCAGCCGATGTGCCCTTTGTGCGTGCGAAGAGTGGGAGCTGGATTACTCCAGCCATCCTAATTCCTCCAGGAAGCCGGCCAGGGACTTGACGTCGCTGAGTACTTCTCGGAGACTGCAAGTCGGTAGACTTCAGGCGACATGAAAATACTGGCCTCCGACAATTCATGAAATTCGTTCAAAGTGTTTATTCAGAGAATATGTCTTAGGTAACAGGCACTTTCTCTTGTCAGAGAGTGCTTATAGTAATAAAATGTTTTGTGTAATTAATCTACTCTATAAGCTACTACCATGAAAACAAAAGCAAAAGACCACTGGTAAAAGAAATGGCGAAAGAAGTTGCGGCCTTGCTGCGCCAATCGCCATTGGAGCAGCGTGACAGATGCTCTAATCCCCTTTCCATCGGAAGACTCGTATCCCTGTAATTGGATGCAAGGAATTTGTATACTTCGTTAGTAGGTATACAATCCTTGGTTGGATGATTATAGGTTGATATGAATGAACGTGTAGAGACGGCAAACTCGTATAAATATAAAAGAATTTAAAGTAATTACAATTTAATTTGTACTTAAGGCAAATTAATAGAAGTAATAGAAGTAATTGATAGAAAAAGTCTTTTTCTATCAGTTACTTAACTTTTATTTTTCAAAATAACCTTTTTGGTTACAAATATGTATATCCCACAAAAGTAACATAACATTATATTGCCTGCTTTAAAGCAAGACTTAAAACGGCGAACCACGAACGACGCATTCCACGAATACTGAGTTTCGACACGGCGTGGGTCGAAAGTTTCGATCATAATTTTTGACCAGAACCGATTGTACTTTTTTGACACCGAATCCGCAACAGAACCTTATGTAAATCTCTACCTGGAAAGCTAAACAACAAACGACAAAGTCACGAATTCACGTTTCGCCACGGACGAAACTAACTTTATTGTCCAAAACCGAATCCAAAATAGAATATTCCGTCAATCTCTCTCTACCTGGAAAGTTAAACAACAAACGACGAATCGGTCGAAAGGTTCGATCATAACTTTTGACCGAAACCGATTGTATTTTTTTGACACCGAATCACTGTAACAGAACCTTCCGTCAATCTCTACCTAGAAAGCTTAACAACAAACGGCGCATTCACAATTATCAGTAATTTCGCCACGGACGAAAGTTTCAGTCATAATTTTTTAACGAAACCGATACTACCTTTTTGACCGAATTCGTAAACAGAAACTTCCGTCAATCTCTACATGGAATACACGCTCTATGGTGTCTTCACTATTCTAACGAAAACAGTCCAATTTTCATGCATAATTTATTTAGTAAATCACCTTGGTCGAAGGTAAACACTATTACGCGGTGATTCAATGCAATTTCGACTATTAAACAGATCCACTTTCATTTGAAAATTCTTTAGTTTAATTCTAGTTTTCGCGACGGCTTTCCCGTCTTGTTCATTTTATCACTACGTATATCATTGAAAAAGTATTCAGTTACAGACGCAATAGAATCTAATTTATCTATATTTTTGTTAGTCAAACGGTTACAAAATATTCATGTTATTTAATAATTTACAATTACATGTCGCAATCAATCAAAATTCAATTCAAATTATTCATTATCAATTAGGTACATAACACATAATAATTAAATTAAAATTGAATTTACAAAAGAATTAAATATGAATATCAAAATAAAAATAAAATAATGTCAATTTATCTATTCTTCTTCTTCCTGTTTGCTTCATTCATTAGGATTTATGTGATCCGCAAGAGTTTTATTTGGAGCGATTACATCTCGTCCAGTTTTTTTTTAATACTAGCGAACTGTCCCGGGTTTTACTAAGGATCCCTAGTTTGTTTGAAAATATAATATAGCCTATGTTACTCGGGGGTAATGTACCTTTCCAACGGTGTAAGAATTTTTGAAATCGGTCCAGTCGTTTTGGAGTTTATTCGTTACAAACAAAAATGCAAATCTTTCCTTTTTATAATATACTAGCGAAACCCGCGCAACTTCGTTTGCGTGTATCCCGCATTCCCGTGGTAATTTTGGAATGTATTATACTTAAAAACCTTCCTCTTGAATCACTCTATCTATTAAAAAAAAACGCATCATAATCCGTTGCGTAGTTTCAAAGATTTAAGCATACAAAGGGACATAGGGACAGAGAAAGCGACTTTGTTTTATACTATGTAGTGAAGTATAGGCTAGGTTTTTGCCGCGGCATCGCCCGCTTGATCTTTAAGAGTCTATAGCCTATTATTGGAATCAAAATAGTAAACAACGCTCATAATTCAATTCTATGCATAAAAATAATAATATACTAGTAAAGATAATGTCATCACGTTCTGTGGGAGTGTGATCTTTGGCATGACGAACGCGTAATCATGTTGGATTCTTTACATGTCACTTCGGACGTAGTTTATTATTCTGATCTCGTAGCAAGCAGAGAGAATTATCATGCATTTAGAAGGTTTTGCAATACATATTATTGGAATCAAAATAGTAAACAACAGCTCATAGCATTAGGTCCCAATGGTAACAGTAGACCGTGGTGCTCGGCAATCGAGCCTCACTTGATTTGCCATCTCTCTAGGGTATAATGCCTTGCTTCAAATTGCTGTTTCTCACGTAGTTGTTAAGGAGGGAAGTCCTTTCAATACGTTCCTACTCCGACTATCTTCTTTCTGATTAAATTCGTTGTGGAACTCACAGCTGTAGTTTTCTTCCCCGGGACGTCAATAAGCTTCATTGCTTATTGTCTATCTGAGGTCGCCGTTGTTGATCCTGGCTACACAGGAGACACAGTGGTGGGAATGTGTGGTGGGCTTGTCCCGAGTCTATAGCCTATGCCACTCACAAAAAACGTGATTTTTTATTTTCAAATGAAATGATAATGTCTATAATCAAAAAGGTGTCTACTACAAGTTCTTTCGAATTCTTTCTTATTAGTAAAATAATTTTCAGAACCCTACAACCCTAACCTACCCCTACATTACATAATAAAATATGTAACTTGTACATAATATTGTGAATTTGTGATTTACCTATAAAATTATATATTTGTCATAGAGCGTAGGTAAACAAAAAGCATGCAAAATTTCAACTCAAGGGTTTATTTTTAATGTTCATCATCATCATCATATCAAGCCATAATCATCCTACTGCTGGGATACGGGTCTCCCTTCAATCGAAGGTGATTAGAGCGTACTCTGCCACGCTGCTCCAATGCGGATTGGCAGAGGCCGGTGTTTTCAAGCCGCCCGAAGGTCGCCGACTTGGCTTAACGACTGTCACCTACCGATAACAACCGGGACCGACGGCTTAACGTGCCCTCCAAAGCACGGAGAAACTCGAGATAACGAAACCCATCCAAACGCTGGCTAGGGTAGACGTCGCTTAACTTGCGTGTTCATATTAGAGTGCGACACACAGCGACGCCATCGAGCTCCTCATTTTTAATGTTAGTTAGTTTAATTAGTTTAGTTCAATTTTAATGATTATAGTTTCATCATCATCATCTCTACCACAAGAAGTCCACTGCTAGACATAGACCTCCCCCGAACGCCTCCAATGCGACCTTTTCATTTGGGGGTTACATAAATCATGTTTTTTCATAAATAAATCCTTTTAACTCAAGGCTAGATTTTATTCAGATACTGGCGAACCCCGCGCAACTTCGTTCGCATGTATCCCGCTTTCCCGTGGGAATTATTAAGTATATATACCTATACCTATATATTTTTTGCATGCTATTATGTAACTAAACTACTCACAACCTAACATATGCATATGTATACATATGTCTTGAAAATTATTTGAGTTTACATAGCTAAATATTATAATAATCTACAGACGTTAATATAATTGAATAATAAAAAGTTAAATCAAGTTTAAAACATGGAATTTAACAATAGTTATCAAAAACATAGAGCTTGGAACATGTCGAACAGCACTGAAGACTACAATATTGATTTAGAAGACACAAACTGGATTCTAACTTCATCCTTCATCATATTTACCATGCAAACTGGTAAGAGAACCCAACCCATAGTCTTTCATTACCTATACTGTACTAGCGAAATTTAAGAGAGGTACGGCACAGCGGATAATCCGCTCAAATCGGAGCAGCCCGTCTGGGGAAGGACCTCCACCTTGCAGAAGATCGTAGCCAAATAGCATTGGTCTCGGCCATGTTGTGTTCCTACTGTGAGTAAGGTCTCCAGAGCTCCACTTGTGGGGGTTGGGAGGGTTGGCAACGCGTGAGTAATACCCCCGGTATTGCAAGCGTCTATAGGCTACGGTGATGCTTACCGTCAGGCGGGCCGTATGCTTGTTTGCCACCTTTATGGCATAAAAAAAAGATATCCGTGCGTTTCCACGGAAATGCGTGGATCCCGCATTTCCGTGGAAATTTTGGAATGTATGATACCTACATATAAACTTTTCTCTTGAATCACTCTATAAATAAGAACCGGACAAGAGCGAGTCGGACTCAACCGAGGGTTCTGTACGTAGTATAAATTAATGCAGGAATCGAATCGCGTTTTTCCTAAACTTTTCCCGAAAATAGACCCCCTATTTTTTAAGATTTAATTACAAATGTATATTTTTGAGATTTTTTTTGCACTTGTTGTCTGTAACGATGTTACTTGCCTTTCTTATCGGTCAATGGGAAGTGTTGATTTTTCAGAGTGTCGAAATATGCGTTTTTTGCTGAATAAACGGCCGCATCTCTTTTTTACGTAAATTAGAAAATTGATTTTTTCACAACTTCATGGAACTTGATATCTCCACGCATTCCCGAAATAAAGAGTCCTGACAGACAGACAGACGGACAACAAACAATGTAATCTTATATAAGCGTTTTTTCCGTATAATTTAATAATTGATTTCATTGTAATTGACGTGTCTAAGTACCCACGAGGGCCTACAGAGTAAAGTAATTTTAAATTTTGACTTTTGTGAGGTAGGGCACACTAAAAAGAGGCTAAATTCGCAAAGCGATCATAAATTTAAATTTTCGAAGAAAAAAAAGATCACTTCGAAGTTTCACTATGTATTATTATTATTCGTTTTGATACAGTTTATAAAAATACTAGTAAGAAACCCGCGCAAAATCATTTGCGTGTATTTATTTATCTACAGCAGCGCCATTTATATTAGACTTTTGTTCAAATCCTACGGGAATCGCGTACTTTTCGGGATGTAAAGTACCCTATGTGTTAATCCAAGGTATCAGCTACCTACATACCAAATATGATAAATATTGGCCTAGCCATTTGAGCGTGAAGAAGTAACAAACATCAACTTTCGCTATTATAATATTAGTAGGATTTGTAGTAAACACACAGTAAACATCATCGTTCGCAAAAAATAATTATTACATTTTCCACGGGGCTATGATGAAACAAGCCCTAATCAAGGTTATCTTCCGGTTTTCCCTATATTTTTTTTATAAAACAAAAAATATTCTTCGATAGCGGAAAAGTTGTTAATACGGAAGCAAAGTAAATTAAATCGAACTTGTCAAACACTTCCGCAAAGTAACACCATATTATTATCTTATCCACCCATAATCATCCCACTGCTGGGATACGGGTCTCCCTTCAATCGAGGGGGATTAGAGCGTGGTCTGCCATGCTGCTCCAATGCGCATTGGCAGAGAACCACCCAAACAAATACTATAGACGAGTAATACGCACAGCTTCGGAAGAATTCGGGCAAGACGCGACACTAGCGCCCCTACGGCATGAGGGCGGCATGAGGTGAACGATTTCAAAACTTTTGTATGCAAAATGTTATAGCGCCCTTAGCGGCATGAGGTGAACGGAGGTTGCCAAGTCATTGTATGAGAAACGTCAAGAGCTGTGCGTATTAGTCTTCTATAGTATTTGACCCAAAGGCGACCGTCTGGCACTCTGGCACAGACAGCCGGGACGGACGAGACGACGCGACGACGACGGTTTAACTTTCTATCTAATAAAATATATTTTTTATACAACAAAATGTGTCTCATTTGTTTTTTTTTTTTAGGTTTTGGAATGCTGGAATCTGGATGTGTGTCTATCAAAAACGAAGCAAATATTATGATGAAAAATTTTGTTGATATCTCTCTTGGTGGTAGGTGAACAAATTGATAGATAGATATGTTTTTTTTATTTTTTTTATGTCATACAGTAGACAAACAAGCAAGCGGCCCACCTGATGGAAAGCGGTCACGGCCGCCTATGGACATCAGTAACACCAGGGGCGCTACCAATGCGTTGTCCACCAAGGAAGTTGGAGGAAAGGAAGGAGGAAGGGAAGGGAAAGAAGGAGGGGGAAAGAGGGGATAGGGAAGGAGTTGGGCTACCGGATCTCTCACTCACCGAACGAAATGCATTGCTGCTTCATGTCGATATTCTGTGAGAGGGTGGTACTTCCCCGGTCGAGCTAGCCCATTTCATAATAATTGCTCTACCACTCCAAAAAAATATATGTATATTAAATTGTTGTTATAATTTAATATAATAGTTATAGGTACTACTTTATATACATGACTATATAGGTTACATATGATCGTTTAAGCAAGGAAATAATGGTCTAGTATTCAGTAAAAAAAACATTGTATTTTTTTCATTGTAAGAGATTCGTGAGATTCTGGTACCTAGTTACAAAAATGCTGCTTACTACATAAAGCCATCCATATTCACGATCATATGTAACGTACATAGTCATGTTTTAGAAGGAAGTTCACTAAGACTTATAAAAAAGTAGGACCGTGAATAGTATTTTTTATTTTTCACTTAAATATAAGTATTATAATTTGTTTACCCGAGATCGGGCACCTCTATGACAATTCGGTGTCCACAAAAATCAGCGCCGTTGTACTTACTTTGGGACTAGCTCATCTGTGTGATTTGTCCCTATATATTTTTATTTATTTATTAAGTACCTATCTGATCACATGATTGTGGAAATATATTAAAATATCAGTGAAACAAAACCAAATTAGTAACTTCATTTAATGACATAATTAATCATAGTATAATAGGCTTATGTCATCAGCAAATTAATGAAATCATTATACAATAAACCAAAAATTATAGGCACGTGTGTGTAAGTACTAAACGTAGGTACAATCCACAGCACGCACGAGAGATGAGACCATTGATTGCTGATTTGACCTGCGCAGTAGACGATTTCTAGTAAAATTGTATAGAAATCGTCTATTGCGCAGGTCGAATCACGTGATTTATTCATTTGAATTCGAAGGAGCACTGCTGCTCCTTCGAATAGTATTGTTCTTCTGCCATAAGTAGTTAGAATTGGTCGCTGTTCGAGCGTCCACAGTACGTAGTCGACGAATTCTATCAAACGTGTTATTTACCAAAACCTGTCAACGCACGAACAGCGACTGATTCATTTATTTATATGTTCTTACGTTTTTAACAAATTGTAGTTCAATCATTCATTGCACATTCATAAGAATGCATTTCCCGCGTTTAAACACAATCTATATATCTATTAATGATGATATATAGATGTCTTCACCTGTAACTGTTGTGGCACTCGACGAGATATATTTGTATTGTTTTCTTTAAATGTTGTAATAGTGTACACTATATTGGTGAACTTAATAAATAAATAAATTAAATAAATAAATCGTCATATAAATTATTAAATAGTAGTGCTTCTCTTTGTATTTGTGATAAATTCATTCGGAAAAACGGACTTTTCCTGACTAGCCTGGGTCTTGGGTGTTAATCTATATATGTATTTGTTATAAAATATAGTATCATTAAGTTAGTATCCCTTAACACAAGTTTCGAACTTCGGGCTAGCTCGATCAGTGCGATTTGTCCCTATATATTTATCTATTTATTCTAACAGGGTTGACGTACTGGATCTTCGGCTACGGTATGTCATTCGGTGAAGGATACTATACCAATCCATTTATCGGAGTGGGCGATTTCCTGGTGGACCCACCGGTGGGGGATGAGCTCATGGGACCAATGTTCGCGTCGTTTCTGTTCCAATTGTCATTTGCTACCACCGCCACGACTATTGTCAGTGGGGCTATGGCTGAGAGGTGAGTTTTATGCATGGAAGTAATAAATAAGTACTACGTAGTACTTATTACTTCCATGGTTTTATGTAATTTCTTTTTTATGTAAAAAAAAATCTGAGATTAACATCAAAAATAACGAAAAATGACATTACCACTTTCACATTCGTTGTAAATATATATATATAGTGCTACAATGTTATTTATGAATGTGGCCGAAATTGGAACTACAACTCCCATTCATATTGTATGCAAAGATCCTAAATGATAAGATCTTTCATTGTATGACACTTTTTGACAGTTCGCCTTTGACATAATGTATGAAAATATGCCACAGTAACGCCCTCCTACAAACGTCACTCACGTTCATAACATCCTTGTACTTACATCTGTTAAAAAATGGCGCAAAAAAAAATCTGAAGAAATCATCAACAATTACGTAATCTAATGACATCTTACCACTTTTTTTAAGGGGCGATTTGGAAGTTTCGTCATCTCGCATGCGATCATGTGACTTGGCTGCCACCATTCGATTTTATCTATATTTTTTTGTCGTCCGCACGGTTATGAAAATCTGAGGTAACTATGAACAGTCAGCTACAAAAAGTCTTTTTTATAACACCAAAGATTTTATGACTTTACTATAAAATAAAACAAAATGTTTTAAGTACATTAATTTTAATTTCAATATTTTTTATTACTTATGCGTGCGAGTTCACGACAAAAAGGAAATAAAATCGAATGGTACCAAGTCGCGCGATCGTGCGAGGTTTTTCGCGCGAAATGACAAATAACTTACCCCTTACCACCTGGGGCCCGATTCTACAAAACAAATGCACCAATGGACTCTCAATGGTGTCTCAATCGTGTCTCAATAGAATGTCGATAGTGTATAGATCTGTGGAATAGTTTTTGACATTTGACATAAACAATAACATAATGTTTAACTTATTGTTTATGTCCATACAGGACAAGCCCACCACACATCCCACCAATGTGTCTCCTGTGTAGTCAGGCTTATTGACGAAGCGATGAGGCTTATTGACGTCCCGGAGGAGAAACTACAGCTGTCTTGGAACTCACAACAAATTTAATCAGAAAGAAGATAGTCGGAGTAGAAATAATTGCGAACCAAACCAAACCGAATATGCCGAATGTTTCATAAATTACAAAATATCATGTCTTGTATAGGGTTCGAGCCATTCAGCCAAACGCTAACAACTATTTTCTTCAATCCAGATGTAACTTCAAAGCCTACTGCATGTTCTCCTTCCTGAACACAGTAGTGTACTGTGTACCAGCTGGCTGGGTGTGGGGCACCCATGGGTTCCTTTATAAGCTTGGCGCTGTTGATATCGCCGGCTCAGGCCCAGTACATCTGATTGGTAAGCATGGTTTGTTCAATACGAGAAGACATGTAAACAAAGATATCCTAATAGATATATAATCCACGCCACGAAAATGGTACAGAAATCGTCTACTGCGCAGGCCGATCACGTGATACGCCGTCTCACTCTCGTGGCGCGGATTGTACTTTGAAATTGAGATGAATTTTAAATTAAGAATTATCGCATTCACTGCCGGTAAAAACCTTAAACCTTCGCCAGGTGCCGCACTTGTCTGTGTGCCGCAAACGCACAGGTGCGTTTAACCAACTATTACCCAGTGCCTCAAACGCACATGTGAGTTCGTACTATTTTGACAATGATGTTCCTATGATACCAATTATTCTAACAAGATTTATATTTCTCTCGATGTCTACAGCATGAGGTTCTTCAAAAAGAGTCTGAAGTTATACCAAATCGATTTCAGCCGGCTTAGAAACACTGGTCTCCGCTAATTAATCCGCATTGGAGCAGCGTGCCAGAGTAGGCAACCCCCTTCGATTCGGATAGGGGAATGGTCGGTAGTACAGCCTAGCTACACTAACCGGCTAAGTCCGATGGACTCGCTGACCAACAACGGGTGTGGTCCTCCAGCATTTCGGGGGTTGTGCGGCGGGTTGACACCTCGCCCACGTAAAACCTATGTTGCTGGTGAAGCGTATCCCGTTAGCGCTTCACTAGCTATAACGCAATAAATTTGCGCAACATTGTCAAAAAAAATACCCCTTCGATTGTAGACCCGTACCCCTGCACTGGAATGATTTATGGGTTGATAACACATAATTTTTCTTACGTAGGTGGATCATCAGCCTTCGCATCAGCGCTGATGCTGGGCCCACGACTGGGCCGCTACGCCAAGGGCGAGGCTCCACTACCACTCGGCAATCCAGTCAATGCTGTGATGGGCACTTTCGTGTTGTGGTGGGGTTGGTTGGCATTCAACTCTGGTAGTACTTATGGGGTAAGAGCTTATTTTATTATTATTATTATAACATTAGATAATCTGCCATGAAAAACGGTCCTAAATTAACCGAAAAAAACATTACATCCATACCGCAGCTACTTTTTGTAGATCAACATTTTCAAGTGTTAGTGAGCAACATTTGATAACAAAAAACAAAAAGAAACATTGTGTTGCTCCACAAAAGTTTAACTGCGGTTTACATCCGTAGGGAAGGTTAGCCGAAAAATCTGACAGATACTGATGGCGATTCCCACACGGCACCGCGAAGTTATTCGTCATCTCGCACGATCTGACTTGGCACGATTCGCTTTTTACCTTGTCAACTCGCACGGCTATGCAAATCTGGTAATTATGTATAGTCGGCAACAGCCTTTTATAAAACGTCAGATTTTATGACAGGTTTATAAAATAAAACAAAAATGTTATTTCAATATATTTTTTTGTTAATATCAATTTTTTTTTACCTAGCTGTAGGTACTTTGTACAATCTGCGCCACGAGAATGATACCTGGCGCATCACGTGATCGACCTGCTCTAGACGACTTCTACACCATTTTGCTAGAAATCGTCTACTGCGCAAGCCAAATCAGCAATCAATCAAATCTCATCTCTCGTGGCGCGGATTTTTCGTGCGTGCGAACACTGCAAACTGACGACAAAAAAATAAGTAAAAATCGAATGGGTCATACATAAACAACGAGCCACCACCGGGCCGTATAGAAAAATCCTTGTAGAAAATTCAAGGGCAGTAAACTAAAACATGATAATTTGAATAATTTAAAGCCAATTAGTATTCAAACGCATCAGGAACCCTCGTTAAACATGATTGAACGTAATCGTACCATTTTGTTAAGAGCGGCCATTTTAAAATTGCTGACAGTTAAAGAAAATGGCGGCAATTTGCAGCACGCTAATCAAAAGCGGTTTTATGCAACGAAACATGTTCATTTTTTGGAATAATTAAATATGTAATACAGACACAATACATTGTTGAAAATCGTCTGAACGGTGGCAACATTTCACTGAATGGTGTAGGAAAAAAAATTGAAGATTCGAAGAGCTTGTATTATACCCTGATTGATGATAATGAAAAAAAATATATGAGGGGGTTCTATACGAAATAGATACATATTTAAAATTTGATTTTGGGTGTCATTCAGAATTTCGAAAATTAATTACTCCGACAGAATCTAAATTTGAAACCCTTTATGTTACTTTGACAAAACATAACATATTTCTGAATTGTCGAAGTAGGAGCACGTTGAGTTTCACTTGCAGTACAATTTTGGCTCCCTGCTCTCGACTATACGCGAAGTTTGACGACCTCCGTGGCGTAATGGTTACCATGCCGTGCCGGTCCGTCATCCAAAAGGTCCAAGGTTCGAATCCCGGTCGGGTCATGTAGAAAAAACAACTTTTTCTGATTGACCTGGGTCTTGGATGTTTATCATTTAGCTAAGTAGGTATATGTATTTGTTATAAAATATATTATCGTTGAGTTAGTATCCCATAACATAACACAAGTCTCGAACTTACTTTGGGGCTCTTCATTTGTGTGATTTGTCAAAAAAAAAATAAGTGTCTTCTGTTTTTTTTTATAGGTAAGCGGAGCTAAATGGCAGTATGCAGCGCGAGCAGCAGTCATGACTATGATGGGTTCCTTCGGGGGAGGATGTTTTGGTTTGGTGTAAGTAGGTACTTTGTTTTGAAAAGAAAGATTTTTTTTTAACTAGTCTTTCTGCAACGAAATGGCGATTTTAATTTTAATTCTGTATAATTTCAATTTAAAATTAACATCCAATTGTAATTCATTTAGTTTAGTATTTAGTTAAATCTAGTCTCTCATGAGTACTCGGAGAACTCTCTCAAGAGTAGCACAGGATTGGGTTCAATAGTAGCCTTCAATAGAAATAGGGCACAGCGGATAATCCGCTCAAATCGGAGCAGCTCGTCTGGGAAGGGACCTCCACCTTACAGAAGATCGTAGCCAAATAACATTGGTCCCATCCATGTTGTGTTCCTACGGTGAGTAAGGTCTCCAGAGCTCCACTTAGGGGGGTTGGGAGGGTTGGCAACGCGTGAGTGATACCCCCGGTATTGCAAGCGTCTATAGGCTACGGTGACGGCTTACCATCAGGCCGGCCGTATGCTTGTTTACCACTTTTGTGGTATAAAAAAAAGCCTAGCAGGTGGGATTCGAACCCACGTACTCTCGATATCCGGCCGATTGCTTTTTCCAACTGAGCTACCGGGCTACCGGGAAGATTTGTAATGGTGGCGTCATCAATAATATATTTTCAGTTACACCATGATAAAAAACAAAGGGAAAGCAGACGTGATGGACCTCATAAACAGCGTACTTGGATCACTCGTTTCAATAACAGGTGGGTAATTATTTAACAAATAATCTTTAGTCCAAAAAAATAATAAAATCATTGAAAATAATTCGTGTAGCTAGTTTACAAAATTGGTACAGTTATACCTTGTGAAGTCCAGAACAACATACTGAAAGCCCTTAAGCATGGGGGGTCCGCTGAAGGAGTAGGAGGGTCTCTTTTTCCAGGTTTTTGCTCATATCTTGAAAATCTGTACAAATAGATGTCGTTGACAAATAATAATAATAATAAACATTTTTATTTTCGACCAACTGGGATCATAATGTGTTAGTACATATTGAATGACTTAAATCTAATGTTAGTAACAATTGCATTTTTTTTTTTTTTTTATTATATTTCCTACATAAGTTTGTTCCTTAGCACTTGAATCATCGAACAATGACTCAGGATGCCATTGGGGCTAGCCCGCACCCTGCGCACCAGGGAAGCGCACCGTTTACGCATGGTTGCATAAAAGCAGTCTACCCGGGCTTCCGCAAACATACCCGAGGCGCTGCAGCGCGCGGACAGCCCCATCAGCCTCCTGAACGCGTTGTTATATTGTACACGCAGGGCGCTGTACTGCTTACGCGTGTAATCGACCCACAGGCTGCTCGTGTAGAACGATGAGCAGAATGCTCTAAATAGAGTTACTTTTACTTCTGAAGATGTTCGCTCTCACAGACAGAGCCCTGCGCTCCCTCTCAATATCTATGTTGTCTTTCAGGTCGGAGGTTACCCAGTGCCCAAGATATTTAAATTTATTTACTCTCTTCAGCAGAACTCCATTTAATTTAATAGGTGGAGCGAGATCTACA
Organism: Endotricha flammealis; assembly: GCA_905163395.2. NCBI lineage: Eukaryota > Metazoa > Arthropoda > Insecta > Lepidoptera > Pyralidae > Endotricha > Endotricha flammealis. The sequence goes on from LR990883.1 coordinate 5,554,729, forward strand.
CCTTTGTTTCCGGCCTCAAAAACCACATATTCACTTTTTAGTACGTTGTACTTCAACCCGTGACTAGTTGCATACCTCTCGCATATGCGTAACAATTTGTTCAGGCCACAGACAGAGGCACTCAGAAGCACCATGTCGTCTGCAAATAGCATTATAAAATTATTGTTTCTGGCTTTCTGTCAAAAGTTTCTACATAAAATTTCCCACCGATTTGGTCGTTTTAATTTTTACTCTACGATCAATAATTTAGGACCACCACCGTGTAAACAGATGACACGTTAAATGTAAATAATAAATATGTACATAGTTCGTAAACGGATCATTGTTTCGAAAAATTGTCTTCCCACACCATGTTTTTTAAGAGACCTATCTAATGACACCCCATACCCGAAGTTTTCAAAAGATTTTGTTCTACCACTTTATTCCCTAAAGACTCGTATCCCTGATTGATACAAAGGGTTGATATGGTGATTCATTTTTCAGCTGGCTGTTTCCTTTACCGGGCATGGGAAGCACTTTTGATTGGTCTAATCGGAGCAATTATAACTTCTTTGTCTGCGCCGCTCTTTGACAAGATGCGTGTCGACGACCCAGTTGGTGCTTCTGCTGTGCACGGTGTTTCTGGGTTTTGGGGTATGTATATGTTACTCGTATGATATTTACAAGCACTCATTGCAAAGCTATGATGCCTTTTGTTTCAAATTGCTGTCTCTCAAGCACTCCCGTCACGTTCAGTTATTTTACCTCTGACAGATGAATTAAAATTAAATATTGACGTGCAAACCTAAGTAGGTATATTCTGTTTGCAAAATAAATATTTTTTTTATTTTGGTAATTAAAGTATTGATAAGTACCCATTGAACAGTCAAGGGAGACTTAATACAAACTCTTAGATGCTACCTATTTTCTATAAAACTGTACTTACTTGCATTTTTTTTTAAATGACTGGACAGAATAAATTTTTTAATGTATAAGTGAGAAAATTTATTTAAGCTTAAAATTGAATTTTTTGTAGGAGTAATTGCAGTGGGCTTGTTCGCTGATAATCCCATCCCAATGGACACAACCAATGGAAGATCAGGTCTCTTCAAAGGTAACGATTTTTATCATTATCATCATGGTATCCGCCTTAGTGACCCTCCCTCTATGGGATCTGCCATCCTTTATTTTTTATTTTATTTGTCAATCCATTTGTTATTTTAGATTAGAAAGAAGGACAAAAAAACACACTTTCGCATTTTTAATTACTCAATACTCAATACTTTACTGCATCATAGTAATTTTAACAAACAATAAGTACTTACTTACTATAAACCCTGTTGGGCATTGCAATTTAAAGGATTACAATTAAGTAGGTACCTATGGATCAAAATACCGCTGGATGCAGGCCGCTGCCAGCAGGTCGCATTGGAGGCGTTTGGGGGAGGCCTATGTCCAGCAGTGGACTTCTTGTGGCTGAGATGATGATGATGATGGATTAAAATTATGATACATTTCAACAGGCGGCGGATGGTACCTCCTAGGTATACAGACCCTCACGGCACTGTGTCTCATGCTGTGGGGTTGTCTAGTAACCATGATATTGCTGTGGTGTATCGACAAGGTTTTACCTATCAGAATGGACCCCTATGAAGAGTTGCTGGGAGCTGATCTCACGGACCATAAAATACGGCACGGACAGGTTTGTGAAGACCTATTCGACCCAGTGTCGCACTAGGCTAGACCGAGCTTGAGTCCCTCTCTGAGTAAATTCTAAGCGCAAACATATAATAAAAAAAAATCCAAGTCCTTGGTCGTAAATATACGACCTTGACCAATATGGACACGAAAATCCGTCGGATTAATCCGACTTTGGCTATTTTAAAAAAAAACTTATTTAGAGAGTATGTACCTACTTAGGACATAGACACTTCCTCTCGTCAAAGATTTACAATTACATTTTTTGTGTAACTAATCTACTCTATAAACTACTACCATTTCGGAAAGAAAAGCAAAATGACTACTGGTAAAGGAAATGGCGAATAAAACCAGTTACCTACGGCCTTTTTTGTCATATATTATTTTTTTGATGACCTCCGTGGCGTAACGGTTACCACGCCAGACCGCCACCCAGGAGGTCCCGGGTTCGATCCCCGGTCGGGTCATGATGAAAAACGAACTTTTTCTGATTGGCCTCGGGTCTTGGATGTCTTAGGTCTAAGTTATATGTATTTGTTATAAAATATAATATCGTTGAGTTAGTATCCCATACATAAAACAAGTTTCGAACTTACTTTGGGGCTAGCTCAATCTGTATGAATTGTCCCTATATTTTTATTATTATTTTATTAATACATACAGTGCTACAAAGCCACATACTCAATCTATTGGGGGTTAACTGTGTACAAAGCTATTTATGAAAGTGGCCGAAATTGGAACTACAACTCCCGTTCATATTGTATGTCACTTTTCGACAGTTCGCCTTGGACAAAATGTATAAAAATATGCCAAGGTAACGCCCTCGCACCTTCATAAATATAAATATATAAAGGGACAATTCATACAGATTGAGCTAGCCCCAAAGTAAGTTCGAAACTTGTGCTAAGGGATACTAACTCAACGATATTATATTTTATAACAAATACATATATAGATAAACATCCAAGACCCGAGGCCAATCAGAAAAAGTTCGTTTTTCATCATGACCCGACCGGGGATGGAACCCGAGACCTCCTGGGTGGCGGTCTGGCGTGGTAACCATTACGCCACGGAGGTCGTCAATATCATTGTAGCACTACTTACCTACATCATTTTTTTTTTCTTTTTTATAATAATAGTCATTTATTTCAGGCAACCAGTGTTCGTTCACTGCTGGGCCCTATTTCTCAAAACTTATTAGACTAATAATATTAGTACATGAACTAATATTTTCTACTAGTTTTCTAGTGTGCGTTTCTCGAATCTATGGTAGTAAAATATTAGTTACTAGTTGCCAACTAATAAATATTAGCTAAAATTACCTGAGTAAATTCAAGTTGGTTTCATAAAAAAATGTGATAATAAATACTCTTGTAAATTACGCTGATAAAGCTATTAGTCTCAGAAGTCTTGTAAAAAAAATATTCAAAATTATTAGACCTCAGTTTCGTTCGTTATAAACAAATTTTATAAAATGTGGTCAAATTCGGAGGCATTGTCCTCGCGTCGCGCGAGTAAGCGATGCGACCGTCGCGTGTTCGCGCGATGGCTAAAACTGGGTGTCCTAATTGATCATCGCGCGAATTGACGACGCGAGCAAGCGACCGCGCGAGTAAGCGACCGAGTCGTGCGATTGTCAGTTAGGACACCTATTCAAATACAATATGTTTGATCGCGCGTTCGTACGAACGAAGTTCGCGCGAATGGATTAATAAACATTTGAATCGCGCGAAAGCGTCGTGCGATGGTCAGTTAGGACACCTATTGTGACCTATTCGAGCTCAATATGTTTGAACGCGCGTACACGCGACGGTCGCGTCGCTTACTCGCGCGACGATCGCGCATTCGCGTTCTATTAGGACAATGCCGGACACTTCTGACAATGAAGAAGATTTAACAATAATTCGCCGTCGTCGAGTCTTTCTAACCAGAAACACTTACGAAATATTTGAATCCACGTTCCAGTTTAATGAAAGGTTTCGTTTAAAACCTGATGGCTGTTATGGGGCCTAGTTTGCAACAGTTAACAGATAGAAATCAAGCCATATCACCAAAACTAATAATTTTAGTTGCTCTACTCTGGATGGTTTTGTAATTTCCTCCCACTTTTTCCGCTTATCCTGCTTCGATAAAACGTCTGAGAAACCCCCAAACAGAATGCCTTTGCTTCTAATATACTTCTCAGAACCATTAACTTTAGATCCATGGTAGGTAAATTGAAATTAATTTACTTTTTATAAAACAATCCGCTTTTACCGCCAATATTTGCAAATGACAACATCAAACGGAACCAAAAGTGGCGGGAACTTTTTCCGCATTTTTTTTATAAGTAAAGAGGCATGAATATTATGTGTATTCACCCAAGCCGGCCTAATATTTTTAATTAGTCTGCTACTATTAGTTATTAGTCTAGTACGTGTTTTTGAGAAACAGGAATTATTAGGTCTAGTAATTTTTACACTAGTAACTAGTAACTAATATACTAGTAAACTAATAGTTTCGAGAAATAGGGCCCTGGCAACGAATAAATTTTTAACAAATTATCGGCCCATATAATATTATTATATACCTTACAGACTAATATATAGACAATAATATAAACACTATAACTATTGAACTACAGATCAAAATTTAATACAGTTCCGGGTATTAATTTCTTTTTCAGGTGGGAATCTCAAGAGCTGTGTCAGCACTACGTCCTTATCATCGCACTAACAGCATTGAAGAGGTCGGCGGCATTGGTATCAACGCTGGACATGATTTAGTCGTTGATAAGCTTCGAGAGGTAAGAAGAATAAGAACTTTTTATTGCGTGAAAAAAAGTAGGTAGGTACATAATTACACAGAACCGGGAACTGGGGAAGATTCCCCAGTTGCGATTCGTACAAAATGTCTGTAACGTTTACGTTAAAGTTTTTAACTTTACGCCTTCAAAGAACCAAATCCTTTGATTGGCAGTGTATTAAATACCTACTTATAAGTAACTATTTTCTCCCCGCGTCTTCTCTCGCGGTTAATTTTATGACATAGAATCTCGTTTGACAGCAAAACAACCCATAGCGCGACTTGTAGCGCCATCTGTTGGCCGATAGCAATTTGACAACAAAACAACCTATGGCGCGACTTGTAGCGCCATCTGTTGGCCGATAGCCCATCATACAGCGCCCTCTATAGTAGAAAAAATACTTGCTCCAATACCAATACATACACAAGTATTCGCTTGTATTATATTTTTATTTTTTAAAAAAACTAATTATTTTACAGCTACATAGCAAGAAAACAGACGAAAACGCACCCCAAGTGTACACGAATCACGCATTCGACTCTCCAGAGTTAAATATTAAAAATGGTATATTAAATAGACGTGGCAACCCCGACAATGCATTACATCGAGCCATTGAGACAGTTTCACTTGAAATAAACAATGCTGAAAAAGTTGCCAACACTGACGCTGGCCCTTCAAAAGTGCCGGAAGAAATTAAAGGGAAGAAGTTTAATGAATTAACTGTTACTCAATTGGAAGAAGTGGAAGTAATTCAAGCGAATGAGGATAGGTTTAGACATAGATTTAAAGAAGAGGACTATAAGAGGGATATTAGTAATGCTAAACACCAAAATAGTGGGATAAGGTGGATTGATTAGTAGTTTTTTTAGTTATAGCACTGGCAACACCGGTTGTAAATGTTTTAAGAATATTCATGGCTAGTTATATATATATTTATGCAGTGCGATGCGGATCTGCGACGGACGGTCCGCGACGGATTGTTAAATGTATTGAATCCGCGAATTGCGTTCAGTGTGTCACGGAGGGCCCGCGTAAAGGTTTAAGTCTGTATATGCTGACATTGTTGAGTGTTCAAAAATTGTCTACATTCGTAACAAACCCTCTCTTGTCTGTCACTAACTAAATAAAAATGTAAATTGTTTTATTAAATAAGAATTATTACTTTATTAGCAATACTATAACTAGGTAATAACATATATGTAAATAAATATGTATATTGTAAATGTCATTGAGTAAAAGAATCCATTAAAAAACAAATTTTATTAAATACAAAAATAAATTACATTTATAACTTATTTACTAGTTTTATTGTTTACGATTATTATCAACACGGTTTTAATTTTTTTTTAACAATTCCAATGACATTAGAATCCTACAATAATGTTGCAAGCGTTTAAAAATATTTAAAAATGGTAGAAAACGTATTTGTGTGAAACTAGTTGAAAACACTCATTTTATTTTCATTTTTAGATAAATAGATGGCATTAATCAACACTTCAAAATGTTTTTGAGCAGCGGGTCTAATCTCGTAATAGAAACAGTTAAAATCTAGTCTAAATCTATCGCTATCTTGCTCATACAAAACGAGCGAAATGGCGCTTGAGATGGATACTAGAGTTTCCTTGTTACAAAAAAAACCCGTCGGTCACAGCAAATCTTACTATAATGTTGCCATCATTAAAAATATAATAAAAAATGGTAGAAATTATTTAAACTATAGAATTATTGTACCAATGACTGATTTCTGTAGGTAATGCTTTAAAACTCTTTACTGCTTCATTAACATCTTCTATGGGGACAGCTAAAGTGAATAATTTATACTCTTTCTGTACTCTACTTGCTGTTGTCTCCCCTGTACTGTAAATAGAATCTGTATTTCTCACTGGCAACACTATTTCTAACGCTTGTAAGTGTTCGAACGCTTTCAAAATAACAGGTCTTGGTACTGTTTGTGTTGATGAATTTGCATTTGCGAATTTTGTGTATCTGAAATTATTTTTTTATATTATAAAAAGGTAATTTGTGTTTGGATTTAAGGGATGAATTTCAAATATCCTAATAAAGGGGGTACAAGAACCCGCAGTCAGATAAATTTAAATATTGGACCGATAAAAAAACTGTGTCTTTTTTATACCACACAGGTGGCAAACAAGCATACGGTCGGCCTGATGGTAAGCCGTCACCGTAGCCTATAGACGCTTGCAATACAGGGGGTAACACTCGTTGCCAACCCTCCCAAGTGGAGCTCTGAACACCTCACTCACCGTAGGAACACAGCATGGCCGAGACCAATGCTATTCGGCTACGATCTTCTGTAAGGTGGGAGGTCCTTCCCCAGACGGGCTGCTCCGATTTGGGCGGATTATCCGCTGTACCCTACCTCTCTTAAATCTCTATTATAATCACAGTACAATGAAACGGAATTTTACTCCCCAGTAAAATGCGTTTCGCTACAAATTGTATGTGAATCATGTCTGTAAGTAAAGCTTCAAAGAACCACGCCCTCAAAGCACCGCCTTTGATTGGCAGCGAATTTTTAAATATACAGATACAGAGTCGCGAAGTCAGTGACAGTTTTCAAATGAAACGTTACATTTAGGACGTATGTATACAGTGTCACAAACTTATTTGTGCCGCTGGCCAAAACTAGAGCTAATACGCCTTGAATACCTTGACAAATTAGCTTCAAGCTTCGATCCTAGCGGCCCCGCCATTAGCACAGATAATATTGTGTCACTGTATGATACAGATCCGTCAATGTTATGACTTCTGTCTATATATAAATTACACTTACCTATGCAAAACCATCTCGAAATTCATCGGTTGACCATCAAAAATTTCCAATCCGTGCTTCATTGCAATAACCAGAGACAATTCGAGTATAGACAATGATTGTAGAAGTTTTACTCTGTGTTCCGGCGCTACAGTCTTGTCTATGATCGTGGATACGTCTGTAGCCTCTAAATAGGGTTTCTTTGGAGATATTTGAGATACTAACTGAAACTGAAGAATGAGAAATTATTTAAATATTATGAAATACATCGCGCAGAACAGAGACAGAAAAGATCTCTCTCTCTGGCGCTCTATAGTTTCAGAGGCCAAGATCCACTTCGAATCACTAACCTTACGGAGTAAATAAGTAGGAAAATACATGTGATCTTGAATGGGTCTGCTTGCCTGTTTGTCAGCTACATAAAAAAAACATTTACCAGAACATTCCTAAACACCTGCTCATTGATATTATAATAACAAAACTTCTCAATAGAATCCAATACTTTTTGATTATCAACCAAACTATTTATATGAGCGTTCCAATCTTCAACAAAGGCGGCATCTAGTTCTTTATATGGATTCATATTTATTTTACATCTTGTCAATGTTTCTTCTGGCATAGAGTAATCTCTATTCTCTATATCCATATCTTCTGTCACTGAAAGACCATAAAGAATTTTTAACTTCAACATTATGCAGCATTGGAAAGAAAGAAAAATATTTTTATTTGGTGCTATAAAAACATTCACTTAAAACTAAACAAAAAATCGTATTCTAAAATAGCACCAAAATGGTTTTTTGGCACCATTGGGATTTTGGCACCAACCCGATAGCGTCAACTTGAGCTCGATTAAAAATTTTAGATTAATTTTGCTGATTTTATTGTCATCTTTCTTTGGACTGTATGTATTGTATATCGAGTCGAGACATCATGAATATTCTGCTTTGAATATTATCATGATACTGACCATAGATTTAGTATAATAATATACTAGCGTACATAAAGATCGGCTTTCTTTGATTGAGGCGAGACCAAAAACAAGATATATCATTTTGTGGATTTTCCTTATAATTTGAGTTACATACAGGTACTGCATAGGTAACCATATTTAATCACGTTGAATTAACACCAAAAAACCCTTAATTTTGTAAAAAAATAAGTGGGATTTGTTTTAACATGACTGACGTTAGGGCGATACAAGCCCATAGCGTGTATAGGAAAAATGGTCTCGTCTATCTATCTCGCTCTAACAAACGCGAATGCTATGATCTATCTCTTTTACATTGCCAATCTTCTTACGCTAGTAAGTTATAATAAATCTATGATACTGACTGACTAATGGCAACGAACAAAAATACAGAAGCCGTAAGCCATAACTTAATAAAAAAAAACATAACGGCATGCATTTCATTAAAATTGTCCACATCCCGAAGCCTAATGTAATAGACACTAACCTGACTTCTTCCTACCCTTCTTCCGTCTCCCTCCCTCTCTACTCCCAACAGTCAAAGGCATACAAAGTAACCTAAGCATCACATCTCTATAATTGTCTACAGGTGACTTCTCCATATCTTCATTTGGAAATAGGAATATGTGACGATGTGAGAATCTGGATTTCACACGTTTCTCTAGAAGCTCCATAACGTCTAGGCGATTTGTTATGCCTGAAAAGAACGGTCAAGTCAGAATGATTTCTTAAATTAAAGTTTTTATATGATATAGAAAACCATATATATAGGGACAATTGACACAGATTGTGCTAACCCCAAGTAAGTTCGATGTATCAGCAACCCTCTTTCCCCCTCCTTCTTTCCCTCCTTCCTTTGCTCCAACCTTCTTCGTGGGCAACGCATTGGTAGCGCCCCTGGTGTTACTGATGTCCATAGGCGGCGGTGACCGCTTTCCATCAGGTGGCCCGCTTGCTTGTTTGTCTACTGTTTGACATAAAGATAAAAATAAACCCATAGTACAAAAGCTTAATTGCTTAGATGGACTACATGGCGTTGTGTGATTCGTTCAAAAATATTTATTCAATATCTTACCTAACACACACATGGGTGACTGTTTACTGTGTGTAATATCAAACAAATTGTACAACAGTGTCTGAGTGCGTCCGCTGTGGCAGAACATGTCAAACTCCTCCAATATGAACATCATACTTTTACAACGTCTATCTGAACCACTCTGCAGGCAGCTTAGCAGAAATGATAGGTTCTCTGCAAACGTTCCGAATACACGATCGCCCACAGCATTCTCTAGTTGCATCTGTTAAGAATTATTTACGTTATTACTTCTTTCCTTTCTTTTACGGGTTCTGCACCACAAGAAATTGAGGGAAGTTTTTTTTTCTCCCTATTTTTCAGAGATTTTTAGCAATGTTTGACTACGTCATAGGGAAGTTTACTCAACAAACTACTGCATCTCATTGCAAGTGACATAAAGATGTAAGTGAAGTTAAACACAAAGTTAGAAGACGAACAAAGACACACTTTCGCTAACGAACGGAGAGAATTGGAAAAGAGTTGAAGCTTTCAGATCACTCACCGAACTAAATGCTTGATGTATTACACAAATATTCTGTGAGAGGGTAGGACATCCCCTATTGTAGATATTAAAATGAAAGTAAATACCTGAGCAGTGATGGACATCAAGGCAACTTTATCATCATGGTGCAGCAAACCGTTCAGCTTCACAATAATGGCGTCACTTTCCAGGTCCACCTCTTTGGATAGTTGGTGTAGCACCGCGTTCACTAACTACAAAAATATAATAATATTAACTTTTAAAAAAAAATAAAACCGACTTCACCGACCCTTGAGGTATTACCTATAAGCCGAAAAAAGATTTGTTAAAATCGGTTCATAATTGGCGGAGTTATCGCGTAACAAACATAGAAAAAAAAAAAAAAAAAAAAAAAAAAAAAAAAAAAAAAAAAAAAAAAAAAAAAAAAACATACGGGTCGAATTGAGAATCTCCTTTTTTTGAAGTCGGTTGAAAATAATAATGAAAAATATAAAAATAATAATGAAGTCGAAGGCTAAAATTTTTATTCAAGTACTACAAGCTCTTTTGAATGGTCACAATATTTTTCCTACACCAGGGGCCCAAGTCTTCTAAATACAAATGCACCAATTGTCGATAGTGTGTCACTTGAATAGTTCATGGTAGATTTTAACTGTCGACCATTCCGTTCATATTCCACGACACTCTATTTTGGTAATATATTGAGATACTAGTTAACTTTTAGCAGAATACCAAATTTGGCACTATGGAAACATAATGACAATAGGGTGGTGATGGTATAGTAATAGTTGGTCGCCTAATTCAAAATAGCAGACTTGGGCCCCAGTTCAAATGGCTGATTTGTTCTAAGAGGAACTGGTAACTAACTTTTTTTTTTTTTTTCATATTTTTATCTGCCATCGGCTACTTAGCCATAATCAGATTTTATGTGTTGATGTTATTATTTTTCGAGAGGTATTTCAGCAGATACTCTCCCCACTCATTAAAAGAGTCCACCGTCAAATCAGTGCCTCTGATCCAGTTGCAATATTTGCCATCGTTTCAGCCTAGTGGTGTCATTGTTAGGATTAACTAGGTCCCTGGCGAGTTGATTTGTGTGCTTCTGGAGTCTTTCTTTGTATTTTACGCAGTATTTGTTTATCTCATCTTTGATTGTTGGCAGATTTAGATATTCATGTATCTCCACATTTCTTGCAAACCACGCTGCATTTGTCATTGCTCTCAAGACACTAACTTAAGGACAGGTAACTAACTTAGCACTACTTTGTAAGCAAGACTTAACCTCCTTGTGTTTATGGGTACCAGACTATGGATATATTATTGTGAATTTATACTTACTACCCGCCTCAAGTTTCCCGTTACCTACACCGCAGTTCAGATCCGCACCGGGATCGCCTTGAGGTGTGGTGGAGTGTTGCGCGGCGCGGGCGGTAACGGCAAACTTGAGGCGGACGGGTAGTATATAAATAATACATAGAGAGAGTCGCCTTAGTGGCAGGGATAAATGTTTTCCCCAGCGGGAATCGCCCACCCTCTGGAGCCGAAGGTAGCAACGCACTACCAGGCTGCCGGTTATAATTATTGGTGTAGAGGTATTTATGAAAAGGTATAATCACCGTTGTTTTGCCGCAGCCCCGAGGTCCAAGCATGAGAGCAGAATGTGATTCCCCATGACATACGGTGCGTTTCATCAGATCGTAAACATGATTCCGCTCCTGACTATGATTTTGAAAAGACAAGTTATCCTCCATTATTTTGAACTTCAAATATTTGCGTATTAATTTTATTTGCATGGTCGTAACTTTATCTTCACACATTATTTATTAAAATATAAATTTAAAAAATTGTTTTCAATAAATTTACACTTGACTCCTGCTCCCGCGTTTAATTTTGTTTTGACTAGATGACATTGACAGCCTTGACAGGACAGCTGACAAATATTTGAATGAATGACAATGAGTTGATAGAATGAATGATAAAAATATCGATTACGATTTAATTCTCCATAGTGAAGTTCATTTCAAACCATTTGAAATCTAAAAAATATAATTATAATTCGTGAAAACATTATTTTCTTTTAAATAGTTTAAAAGAAAATCTGGTAATCATTAAAATAAAATAAAAGTTGTTTTGCGCAAGTGCTTGTGGTTCACGCATGCGCAGCAAACAAATAAATTACGATCAATAATCTCAGTTCACATGAGGCTTATATCCGAAGATAATAAAAAAACTTTGATTAAGTATGTATATTTCTGTCTTAGTTATACATTTAGTCGTTTTATCTGACAATTACGTTCAAAATACAGATTACATTCTGATTCCTTTCATTGCAGCATGATAAAACATATCCAAACACGTCTAAACTACTAGAAATGAAGTAGTAGGACATTATTCTAACATTATTTGAACTAAATAAACTTATTCGGTCTATTTGTTTATTATAATAATATTGGAATGAAGACAATGAAGTAGAGTATAGCACAAATAAAACTATTTCATGAACGATACATACAAATTTCTGTATTCACTCCGTTATAGTTCATCCCTTTCCAACCTTAGAAATTATGTGTTTTGTCTCTCCTCTGACCTTAAACTTTGCAGAATTGAAAAATCGCACATGAGATTGATTCAACGTAGGATCTGTTTGACGTTATAAACAATCAAAAAATGTATATCCTTAAGAATTATTAAAGAATATGCGTACTCAGTACTTTATTAAAACTTATACATCTAATAATTTACCAGAAAAAATACTTTAGGGGAGTAAAACGAAGTATAAAATTCTCGGTTAGACGGATCAATCGGATCCGATCCCATCTAGTAAAATTCATGACGTGACGCAAACTCGATACTCACATAGTATATGTACAGTGTTGCAAAATTAGGTGAATGTGATAAGCGTCGTCCGCGAAAAGTGATCTTATTCATGCGTTTGCCGGAGAAACAAATTTAAATATTTCATGTGTTTATATGAACTAGTGAGAATGTGTCTCGTTATAGTGTTCTCCAGGTTCTAAACAGTTGAATTATTATTCCAAATTTTGCACTCGACACGAGCAATCATAATCACAATGTAATTTGTATAATATTTTAATAATAAGCCAGCAGCAGTGTAGCACCGCTTTATGTGTTTATAGTCATTGCCGAACGCAATAATCGCTTAATGCTTCCAAAATTGTAAGTTTTGTTCCTAGTGTGTTTCATTAATTGTTATGGCTTAACCTTAACATTTAGGGACAATTAATTTATTCTGGACGATGTAATCTTATTTAAATCCTAGATATCTGTGAAATTTTAACATTTACTTAACTTATATTCCTTTACGATTACTATTTTTATTTGAAAATCAAGAAAGATAATATACCGATTTTCATAAAAGCATCTACAATCAAAAGTAAATGTCAAGTGTAATATTGCAAAGGTTTTAGCTGACGGTTACAATAATCAATAAGCCTTTATTTTCTAGTTCAAGGCCCTGTTCTATTACAGCGGGAAGGGACGTTGTAAGTAAAACAACCTTTTTATAAACGACCCCTGGGAAATAGTAGCCAGAAAACGGGCGGGCGGGTAAAATTTATTCAATAATAAATCCACTTAATAAATAAGTAATTGTTTTGACTTGGCCTTAAATGTATATTTATCTATTTTAGATTTTTAAAATAAAAAATAAAGAAAATATTACATTCTAACATCACTAACGAAAAATAAATATCATTCAATCGATTTAAAAAATCTGTATTTATTCATTCATTTATAAACCGGCTAAATTGAATCGTTATTAACAATATATTTTGTCTTTCTCGCACTTAAGTAAAATAAGAAGAAAGCGAAATAGTCAACGAATGTTTCATAGTATTTATAATTTTTACGTATCAATCAATCATTTATGGCTCCCAGCCTCTCGCTCGGTTGCATTCCGTATGTGCATTGTCCTTTTGTTTTTGTATTATTTTTACGTAATATTTTAATAAAACTACGAATTAAACGAGTGAAATGTGTTATCTGTTAGCGTCATAAATAATAACGTTTAGTTTGCTTGTTGATTATCACTGAACCGTGAGTTATTTTGATAATAATTGCTCTAAAATTTGATAGTACTATTTTGTTAATATTGTGTTAATAGTGAGCTGTTATCTTATTTTATATGTTTAAAATAACAATGTGGTGTTTGATAAGCTTATCGACCGGTTACCTATACATATTAATATGTTTTTATACATTTTTATTCCGAATTCTATCTTATACTGAGTAAGAACTCCCCCACAGGTTTTAAATTGGTCTAGATTGCATTTGAGCTTGTCTTACTCATCTTTTGATGCGATCTAGACTTGTATACAGGTTTGTACTGTTATCTTATACTGTTATTTATGCAAACATTCATTCTAGATATTTCTTTTATTTTTGTTTGTATAAATATAAATATTTAAAAGGAGAAGCTGACTGACTGACTATCAACGCAGGGCCTAAACTATAAGGGTTACAAACTTGAAATTTTGCACAGGGGTTCCTTTTATAACGTAGGGGAGCACTAAGAAAGGATTTTTCAAAATTCCCACGGGAAAGCGACATATACGCAAACGAAGTTGCGCGGGTTTCGCTAGTAAATTTATAAACTCTGTGATGTGAATTTTTGTTTTTAAAAAATTCACACAGCGCCACCTGGTCCCAAAGTAACCCTTAACCTGCTTGAGTCATGTGTACTATACCAGACAACATATATGCATTATTGTAAATATGTACAGTCACCTCAAGGATGGCAGGACCATCGTTAGGATGATTTTGGTTGCAACATCCAACATCCTTGTGGACACATGTGGCTCTAATAAACAAAAACCCTGTTTTGAAAAGTGTAGCTGACAAAAAATCTGCTTACAAGATGTGCAAGAGATTTTATTTCAAAATGGTCCTATCTTCGAGGCCACCGTACTTATAATATAATGAAAACACATAGACTCTAAAACAAACACAAATGTATTTTACATCACATTCATGTATTTTACATTCATAGGTAAAAATGTATATTATAAGTTTTACTATTAACAGTTTATTAATGTTAAGCCGCATTAGCGTTAAAACTGCTGCCGATAAACTAGTAATAGTTTGGCAATACCAACTTAATTTTATGTACAGTCACCTCCATAAATATGTATACACTTTAGAACCTTGTCACTTTCGTATATCATTTTAGTTACTTATGACAGTGTTTCTCATTTCCGGGCCATCAAAGTGAAAAACCGGGTCACAATTTTCCAGCCTTGTTTTAAAAATAATACAATAGGAAAATATAAAAACCGATGTGAAGTGGAATCAGACCTTAGGATAAAGCTTTCCATAATTCGCACTAAAATTTTGTGACCAAATAGGCAATACCAAAATTATGTAATATTAAAAACATGTTTCCTTTTTAACCTAATAGAACCAGCTTGGGGCTTAAAAGTATTAGGTGGGTCACGGAAGAGCCCGTGTGAAAATTACCGGGCCGTGGCAGAACAAAGTTTGGGAAACACTGACTTATGACATTTGAGTGAACATGTCAACAATGTTATAGTGACAAGGTACTGAAGCGTATACATATTTATGGAGGTGACTGTACTGTGTTTTTAGGAAATAAACAAAAACATAAATGTTTGCCCCTATATTTTTTTAGATGCTTTGTGTAAAAAAGTTTATCTAGTAAAAAATGATTTAATGATTACTTCTTTTGCCCTAAGATCTGTAATAATATTTGTACAGCTTGCTCCATTATCTATTGTTTGAGAACAAAGGGCATGTTTACAATTTTAATATTATACTAGCTGATGTCCATGGTTTTACTTGTGAAATCACATTGTTCTCATTCCCAGAATAATATGAATTAGATATATAAACGTTCTTTTTGAATCACTCTATCTATTCCTGAAAACTGCATTAACATCCGTTGAGTAGTTTTAAAGATAAGCGATTAGACTGTGGAACCTTCATATTGTATTATGTAAAGACTACCTAGCTGTAAGTCTGTGACGCGATCACCCGCAGTGATTTTCAATATGACTACCCGACACCCCCTTCCCATCTCCTGAACCTTATATAAATTTGCTTATGTAAATATGCGACCAGAAACTACACTGAAAATAAATTGTAATTAATGGTACAGTTTGTTACTTAATTATTTCTTTTTACTTTAATTTCTTGAGATAAGAGCGCTAACACATTCAGTATTTTCAAATACAAAATTCAAAACTTTTATTCAGAGAATAGGTTTTCACAAACACGTTCTCTTGTAAGAGTATACAGTAATAATGATTTGTATAAATTAATCTACTCTATAAACTACTACCATTTCGGAAACAAAAGAAAAATGACCACTGGTAAAAAATGGCGAAAGAAAACCAGTTACGGCCTTTTTTGTCATTTAAAAATATATCGTACTTTTCTTTTTCTTTTTTAACATAAAATTTAAAACTAGGTAGATACATACAACATTACGTAGGTACGCGGAATGTCAATAAATAGTGCCATTAATTTGTTTCAACATAATATAAAATGCTAAATAGGTGATAACCGATAAAGCCAGGTGCAGACCGCCCCGCGCAGGCAGCAACCGTTCTCGTGTATTAAACTTTTATTCAGAGAATAGGTTTTCACAAACAGGTTCTCTTGTCAGAGTATACAGTAATCATCGAAATAATATTACTACGTATAGAACGGACACCGCGAACAAAATTTTTGTCCCCATACGTTGAGGCCAATAGACATCAACTCGTTTAGTCACTTGTCTACGCTCATCGCGATCGGTCCTCGGACTTATGACAAAAAAAAACATTGAAAAATGCCGTCATGTTCGATAAAAACGTGTAAAAACCGTTCAACAGTAAGGAAAAAGATAGCGGCGTGACTTATCATCGCTAAGTATACAAAAAATTAAGTAAAACCAACCAAAAAATTTTTTTTTCATTATTTTCTAATGCATCATGATTGCATCCGCCATTTCTATGTGAAAATCATAGATTATCAAAAATTAATCGTACAGATGGGATGCGTAGGTACTAAGCGTCAGTTAATTTTATAATATAATTTAGGTATTTCTAAATTTTTTGTAGCTTTTTTTTTAACCGACTTCAAAAAAGGAGGAGGTTCTATGTTTTGTTTGGAGGTCCGCCGATTACTCCTTCAATTTTGGACCGATTTTAATCATTCTTTTTTAAAATAATATGTAATTTAAATATTGATTTTTTAAACTATATTTCCAAAATATTTTCATATACCTACTAGGTAAAATACGTAAATGTGGATAAAGTTACTAAGTAAAAAAAATAAGTTTCTAGAAAACGAAAAGATGGAAAACGAAACAGCATTTTAAATTTCGACCAACCATTTTCGAACAAATGAAATTCGGGCAAACAAGTTTCGGAGTAAAGATACGTTACCATTCAACACACCTCTTGTCTGGCAGGCGATCGTCTCCTGGTTATTTGCATATATTAGAAAATACTTAAATATATAAATAGCTTCACTATAAAGTTAGTTTTGATTTAATCTCAGTTTATTTTTGACTAATATTAAGTTAAGAACAAAAATGTATTGTAGCTTCCTACCTATAAAGCTAATATTATACCTATTTTCTATTAAATGTATTCTATTAAGTAAAATAAAATATTGTAATAAAATAAAATAATCAGTTAGATGTCCAATAGGCAGAATATAAACCAAGTGTCGCCCCTGCGTAGTAATGTCATATTCTATGACTCGGTTGGGGGCGGGGCCAGGCAGGGGCGCGCCCCGCACGGCCGAATGCGGCGCCAAAATTTGAAGGCGCTGTCATTTCTATACGTAGTAATATTATTTCGATGACAGTAATAAATGATTCGTATAAATTAATCTACTCTGTAAACTACTACCTCTATTTCAATTAGAGGACGCGCATTTCAGGAGTGCAAATACATGTATAGAACACAATACACATGAACTTTTTCAGGCACAACATGATAAAGAGAGAGCCAGACTTCATAAAATAGATATTTGTTTTTATATCGTAAATATATGTATATGCGATACAAACGCGCGTGGATCGCATTTGAATCGCGTAGTTTAGGCTTATAAACCCATCTGCAATATTCCAGATGTATCAAGCAAATCAGTGTGACAGAAGAATAACCAACCACCATGGCGGAGGAGCAGGCGTGCCTCGTGAGGGGGAGGTCGGACTCTGAGAGCTCGTCCAAACTGGGCAGCTTCGGATCAAGAGCCATGACATATACCGACGATCGGGGTAAGATATAAATATATTTACTGACCTGTTTATTTAAGTCAACTATATTATTTTAACCCCAGACGGAAAAAAGAGAAGTGGAGAAGACATATGTCTTATTTTTCTATAGAAACTTGTGCCGCACGCAGGCAAGCAGGCACCGCCGAGCGGAGTTTTGTATAGAAAAATTAGACATCTCTCCACTCCGCTTTGGTGGAAACCGGGCCTTACAAGTTTGACGTTTCGTTTGTATCTGTAATTCTATCTGTGGCATCATAGCATCGAAACGGATGGTCCGATTTTGATGCGGTTTTTATTGTTTGAGAGGTAATTTGATTATATTTCACACCTGGTCCCAATGTAAGTCTCACACAAAAATTTGACATTCACAGGCACTTTTTCTTGTCATTTACAACTTGTTTTATATAAAGAAAATAAACTACGTAATATAATACCACCATTTATAAAACAAGCAAAATGGCCACCGGTAAAAGAAATGGCGAAAGAAAACCGGTTACGGCCTTTTTTGTCATTTAGCAATTTTTTCTTCTACTCGTTAGTTACAATGTATAAGTACATTAAAATTTATAAGAAGAAAACGCGAAATGTTATACACAATGGTGTGGAATGAACAAGTCTTAAATCTTCAATAAAATAAAAACTGATAAGAGTGAGCAGATCAGTCCCAGGCAGCACCCGTTCACGAGTTGACGCAAGAGTCAGTCAACGCTGTGCTCAACCATATTAGAGGGAACTCAGCGATCCGACTCCCGACGCCACCACTCTAGTAATTAATCTAAACCTTTCTTATCTTGACCAATGTAGTAAACAATCTTAGCACGTCTTTTTAACGAAAATAGGCAATTAAAATTATCATTCACACCCAAATAATAATAATAGTTAGAAATGGCATTTAACACAACACTCTTATTATTCTGGCGATTTATCGATTTTACACATGGATAATTGAATAAAAAGACACGCTAAGATTGTTTACTACATTGGTTGAGTTAAGAAAAACAAGTTTTACCTACTCTATAAATTACAACCATTTCGGAATCAAAAGCATGAAATTACCACTGGTAAAAGAAATGGCTGACTTATATGTATTTTGTCCACAGCAACAGAAGGTGCGGGTGAACAAAATAGTACAGTTAACATGGCGACAAGCCCACCAGAGCATACCGCCGATGGTAATGAGAATGGCGAGTTGCTTGACTACAATGACTCGAGTGTACTCGAACAATTCCATGAAGATGCACTTCGACAGGTAATCCTACTTATATTATAAAGGCGAAAGTTGTGTGTATGTGTTACTCCTTCACGCTCAAATGGCTGGGCCAATGTTTATGATATTTAGGTATGTAGATAGCTGATACCTTGGATTAACACATAGGGTACTATTTATCCCGAAAAGTACGCGATTCTCGTTGGATTTGGTAAAAAATGTGATATAGATGGCGCTGCTGTGCATAAATAAATACACGCAAACGAAGTTGCGCGGGTTTCACTAGTTATTTATATTCCTTCTCTCTGCTGTTTTCTGATTAAATTAATTTAATTATTTTTTTTTTGACAAATCACACAGTTGTGTTATGAGATACTAACTCAACGATACTATATTAATATAACAAATACATATTATATAGATATTTTCCAAGACCCTAAGAGAGAGGCAGCTAAGAGAGGTAGGTCACAGAGGATAATCCGCTCAAATCGGAGCAGCCCGGCTGGGGAAGGACCGCAACCTTACAGAAGATCGTAGCCAAATAGCATTGGTCTCGGCCATGTTGTCTTCCTACGGTGAGTAAGGTCTCCAGAGCTCCACTTGAGGGGGTAGTGAGGGTTGGCAACGCGTGAGTGATACCCCCAGTATTGCAAGCGTCTATAGGCTACGGTGACGGTTTACCATCAGGCGACCGTATGCTTGTTTGCTACCTTTGTGGTATAAAAAAAAACGAGGCCAATCGGAAAAAGTTCGTTTTTCATCATGACCCGACCGGGATTTGAACCCGGGACCTCCTGGGTGGCGGTCTGGCCTGGTAACCATTACGCCACGGTGGTCGGCAAATGATTGCCTATTATTGTAATGCCTTTTTGTAAATACCTACATTTTTATGTAAATGAATGTTTTAATTCATTTATTACAGGCCGGTTGCGGCTTGTCTCAATTGCGAGTGGTCTTGGCATGCGGACTGGCGGTAGCGGGTTCGACTTTAGAACTGGCAGCGATTCCCTTCATACTACCCTCGGCTGAAATGGAACTGTGCATACTGCCACACGAGAAGAATTGGCTTGGTGAGTAATTATAATAATGATTGGTGGCGCTATTGGTGGGTGATGCTACTAGAGCACGGCGTAGTGCACGTTTTGGCAACACAGGGCGCGGTTTCGATTCACGCACGGTGCAAACATTTCATCATATCGATCCATATTTCATCGCTCTGCAGGAATACATTTCGTTAACTCGAGCTTCTCCGTGCTTCAACGTCGGTCCCGGCTGTTATAGATGGATGGCAGTCATAAAGTCAAATAGCCTTTAGGCGGCTTGAAACTGGCCTCTGCTAATACGCATTGGAACAGCGCGTGGCAGAGTACGCTTTAATCACGTTCTATTGAATGACGACTCGTATCCCTGCAGTGGGAAGGTTATGGGTTGATATAATATGCGTACTCTCAAGTTATATGACTTTACGGTGTCCGCGACTTCAATCAATCAATCAATATCTTTATTGCATAAAATGTAGGTATATAAATAGGTGTTACCATTTTGCTTTTGGAGAAAGCATGCAAAAATAAAATCTGAACAAAAGGTTAAAATAATTAAAATGCAAATGAGCAATAAATTATTACATTAAAAAATACAAATACGCGTCGTACGCGTGGTTGTTGGTGTGACTATCATTTAGATGTTTGTTTCATTTCAATTATACTTCATACTCATACTAATATTATAAATGAGAAAGTGAGTTTGTTTATTTGTTTGTTATACCTTCACGGCTTGACTAAGCAGCCGATCATTATGAAAATTTGTAAATATATTGTCAGGGGTACAGAGCCCAACATAGGCTACTTTTTATCCCGTGAAAGTATGTCATTCCAATGGGAAAATATTTTTTCTACTATAGGGGGCGCTGTATCGGCCAACAGATGGCGCCACAAGTCGCGCTATGGTTTGTTTTGTATGTCAAACGAGATCTATGTCATAAAATTAAACGCGAGCGAAGCCGCGGGGAATAGCTAGTTGTTTCATAAATAAAAACAATTATATCAATCCAAAGAATCATACTAATATTATAAAATGAGAAAGTGAGTTTGTTTGTTTGTTATTCCTTCACGGCGTGACTAAGCAGCCGATCATTATGAAAATTTGTATACATAATGTCAGGGGTACAGAGCCCAATTTTTACACGGGCGAACCCGCGTGTAACAGCTAATTTGTTATAAAATATATTATAGTTGAGTTAGTATCCCATAACACAAGTCTCGAACTTACTTTGGGGCTAGCTCAATCTGTGTGATTTGTCCCTATATATTTATTATCTGAAATGAAATCGTTTATTTCAGAAATTAGACCTTCACAGGCACTTTTTCTTGTCATTTACAACTTGATTAAATAAAGAAAATAAACTACGTTATAAACTACCACCATTTCGGACACAAGCAAAATGGCAACCGGTAAAAAGAAATGGCGAAAGAAAACCGGTTACGGCCTTTTTTGTCATTTTGTACTTTTTTTTTCTCCTTTTTTTCCACTTATTAGTTACGATGTAGGTATAAGTACATTAAAATTTATAAGAAGAATACGCGGAATGTTATACACAATCTTGTTTTTCTTCCCCAGTACTAATCAGCTTGGTGGGCTGTTCCCTCGGCTGCGTGGGCTGGGGCGTGCTTGCCGAGCGGCTCGGCAGAAGGCGCACACTGCTATCATGTTTGGCAGTAAACGCAGTATTCGCCGCGATAGCTGCATTCATGCCCACATATGGGACTTTCATGATGGCTAGGTAAGCAATGTTTTTATTTTATGATTTGACAGTCTTTTTTCCTGTTTGCTCATATGCAAATTCAAACGCTACTTTTCGAAGATTGCATATTTAAATATTTTTTGATTTGATGCTGCATATTTCTGTAGTTAAAAAAAAACATTCATTTCAGAATATGAAATGCACAAAGAAATTTTTAAGAGAGGTTTCTACAGAAATCCGGCCTATTTTTAGCTTAGACCGTATTTTGATATTTTGATTTATATGTTCGGCAGGTTCTGCTCGTCGATCGGCTCCGGCGGCATAGTCCCGGCCAGCTACACGTACTGCGGCGAGACGGCGCCGCGGCCGCGCCGCGCGCTGGCGCTGGCGGGGCTGGCGGCGGCGGCGGGCGCGGGCGCAGCCGCCGCCGCCGCGCTGGCCGGCGCCGTGCTGCCCTTGACCGGCGCCACCACGCTCATCGAGAACAAAGAGCATTTTAGTGCTTGGCACAGGTACGGTTTAGCTATAAAGACATACATAACCAAATGACACTAGCAAGAAAAAAAAATTTATTTAAATAAGGTCCTAATTTATTTATTTATTTATTTATTTATTTATTTATTTATTGGAAAACCAACAGCTTACAATCTAAAACAGTTTAGAAAAACAGTATAAAAACAGAAAGCCAATTAAAGGTTTTCACGAGTATGAAGCAGAGTATAACCAAAGTGTGAACACTGAGCACAAAAAGAATTAAATATACTTAGTAACACCTCTATATAATAATAAATAAACTACCCGACCACCTACTTAAATATTAATTTAACTACTATCGACAAAAAAAATCACGGCTTAAGCACCGCCTGAGCGCTGTGACACCAATTGTAAAAACATCTAAATCAGTCTTCCTGCAAATCGCATTGATATATCTGCTCACCCGCACAACATAAGAGTTCCGCCTATAGTTTGTAGATATATAAGGGACATAAAGCGGCTTGATAGATCTGGTGAATGTGAATGGTACATTAAGAGAAAACTTGGTCAAAAGATCAGGGCAGTCAATACTTCCTGATAATATTTTAATTAAGAATAAACTATCGGCGATATCACGACGATCCCTGAGGGGCAATATGTGGAACCGTTTACAATTCTTTAGGTAGTCATCCGAGCAATATGGTATTTTTTGATGAAAGCACAAATATTTTACAAACTTCTTCTGAATACGTTCCAATCTATCAATGTACGTGATATATGAAGGGTTCCAAACTTGCGATGAATACTCCAAATGACTTCTGACATAGGTGCAATAAAGTATTTTTAAAGTTTTTGCATGTTTAAAACCCTTGGATACGCGCATGATAAATCCAAGTGATTTCGAAGCACTACTAATTATTGAGTCAATATGATCGTCAAATAGGAGTTTTTTATCATGATGAACTCCTAGATCACGGACCGAGTCATGCATAGAAATAGTCTGACCATTTAGAATATATCTAGAAGCAATGGTATTTTGCTTTCGGGTAAAACATACAACTGAGCATTTAGATATATTGAGATCTAGCCTGTTAACCTTACAGTACTCTTCTAAACGACAAAGGTCCTCTTGTAAAGCCTTCACATCAGTTAGCGAAGAGATAGCTTTAAAGATCTTCATGTCATCAGCAAAGGCCAACAAATTTGACGAGAGGAAGCATGAGTCGATGTCATTTACATAGATTATGAATAATAAAGGACCAAGCAGGGATCCTTGAGGAACGCCACTAGGAACCCATACCCAACTAGAAATATAGTTATGCAATACAACAGCTTGCGTTCTATTGTCAATATATGACGAAAACCACCGCAGTAAATCCCCCCTAATACCTATGCTGAACAATTTATCTAAAAGAATACTGTGGTCAATTCTGTCGAAGGCTTTACTGTAATCTGTGTAAATGACATCTACCTGCCTCCCATCATGCATGGCTTCAGTTATATAGTCATTAATAAGCGTTAAGTTAGAAGTCGTTGATCTACCACGTAAAAACCCATGCTGATGAGGGCTGAATGAAAGTTTCAAAGCAGAATATACTTGATTATAGATAATTCTTTCAAACACTTTAGCGATAATGCACAATTTAGAAATAGGTCTGTAATTTATAATTTCTGATTTAGATCCCTTTTTATGAACCGGAGTGATGAACGCGGATTTCCATACTTTTGGTACAACACCAGTTGATAGGGACTTCGTAAATAATAATGATAAAGGATAAGCCAAAGAAGACGCGCATCGTATAAGAAGTTGGGGAGAGATATTATCAGGCCCTGCAGATTTAGATGGGTCCAATTTTTTAAGTAATTGTAAAATCACTTCCACATTTACTTCAACTTGAGAAATATCTGAAACTTGATTAGTAACTGAATCATTAAAAGTGTTTAAATCAGCAGTGGTAATAGTTGAGTTAATGTAAGTGGAAAAAAAGTGAGATGAGAAGGCCTCACAAATAGAATCGCCATTCTGGATAACCTCATCATTATAATTTAGGGCACTCGGTATTGCATTAGATTTATATTTATTTTTGACGTAACTCCAGAAGCTTTTTGGATTGTTTTTGATTGAGTTTTCAGTCATATTCATAAAATGTTTGTAACAGGTCGATTCTAAGGCCTTAACTCTTTCCCTTAATAATTTAAAAGTAATATAATCAGACATATTTCCGTACTTCTTATACTTTTTTAGGAATTTAGATTTTTCTTTAATTGCCATTTTTAAAGACTTATTATACCAAACAGGATAAGAATTGTGATAGATACGTTTAGTGGGAATGTATTTGTCGCATAATTTCAGTAAAATATTATTAAAGAACAAAACAGATTCATCTGTCGTTTTTGAGGAAAATTCATTCACCCAGTTCATCCCTGCAATCTCAGCATTAATGGAATCATAGTCGCCCTTATTATATAAAATTGTATTACGAGGCGCTGGTTGCAGGACATATGTTTCACTCAGAATAGTATTTATTAAGAGTGCTGGATGGTAGGCATCGGTAGGTACCAAGGAATCTGGGAATTTAGTGACACTAACGGATTCATTAGATAATACTAAATCTAAAATTTTTCCGTATTTATTTAATATTCCGTTATATTGACAAAAAGCTAAGGTGTTGAGCTCGTCAACAAGTAAACATTCATCATGTGATGCAAAGTTACTCGGTTCCAGCGATTGCATTTCGGATGGTACCCAAGTTATTCCACTCATATTAAAATCGCCAACCACAAGAAACATGGATGAAGGATTATTTAAAACGACTTGATTTAATTTTGCAAGGTAATTAGATAGTTGAGCAGAGAAAGATAACCTATTGTTTTGCCTACACAAATAGATAACACAGATAAATAATTCTACATATTTATGCGAGTTGCAATGTTTTAGTCGTAACCGTATCCACAAATCCTCGGCAGTAGAGTGAAAAAATGATTGCTCATCTACCTGTAAGTTCCTTTTAGTAGCGATCAACACTCCTCCTCCTCTCTTTTGTCCTGTCAGTGCATAATCCCGATCCCGTCGCCAAACCATATCATCACTAAAAAATTCTGAGTTCAAAATACCATCTGTCAACCAAGTTTCCGTAAGAATAATAATATCATATTTACTACAATACAACTCACGATGAAAAATATCCGATTTGCTTCGGAGTCCACGCACATTTTGATAGAAAATATTAAGATCATTATTAATTTGCTTAGTCATGATAAATAACAAAAATATAAAAAACAGATTTAAAACGTAATAATGCAATTAAATTATTGGATTGTAATCGATACGATAGTAATAGGTATGTGACGATGTGTAAAATGAATAACAGTATATGTAGGTAGAAGTTAATAAAATTACGGTTAACTTTTCTTAATGCATTAATAACATTTGTGCGCGAGCGCAAAAAATCTAGGCAGGGGACTACGTGCGCGAGCAACGCAGGTATATCATGCGGCATTGGCGTGATCGATGTCGAGTCTAAACAATAGCAAGTGATAGAAACTTTTTGTAATGCTGGGGTGCTAAACCTTTTACAAATGTGATTGATCAAGTAAATATTAAGGCGAGAATATACTGAAAAAAACAATGATTTAAATAATAATATAGGGTACAGTAATTTTAAGCTACTGATTATGCGATTTTGTTTAAATCTGTATCATGTCTAATAACAAATACATGTGCATTATCGTCCTTCCGTATATGGATTTTTCCATGCTTTACCCAAACGTATTTATAGTTCTTGTCTTTGCAAACCACTTTGACACTATTTAGCAGTCTTTTATGTTCGGGACTCAGGTGGTCATTGACAAAAATCTTATGTGATGTTCCTTTAAAGCCAATTGTATTCGAAAAAATGTTCTTTACCGAGCGCGCTGTTGCAATAAATTCCTCCTTTACATATCTATTCATGAATTTAACAATTATGGATTTATCTTTGGAGTTTTTAGACGGTATTCTGGATATATAACTGATCTGACCCTTTGGGACTGCGTAGTCTACCTTTTTGCAGATTTCATTCATGATATCGAAAAGATTTTCATCTTTGCTGCAGGGCACCCCCTTAATTTCAATATTGCATAATCTGGATCTCTGGTCAAACTCCGCAAGCTCGAGTTTGGTCTTTTGCAGCTCCTTCTGTAGAACACTTACTGTATCTTGTGTCTTCTCAATCTCAGAAACTCTGCTTTCGACTGTAGTTAATCTACAGCCATAGTCTTCCAGTTTATCACAAGCAAATTCACAGGTCTTCTTCAATTCACATAGTTCCGTCTTAATTGATCGCACGTCCTCTACAAGTGGTGTAAGACTAGATAACGTGTGCTTGACAACACGAAGCTCGTTCATGATGGCTTCAAGAGAAACTGGTTCAGATGTGGCGACAGAGGAAGAACGTTGTGGAGCTGGTGACGGCGTTTTACAAGAACTACATTTCCATTGTGATCTTCTCTCATTGCCCAATTTTCTCCAATTAGACTCGGTCACATTCGCACACGTGAAGTCAAAATGTTTTTTACAGCATCCGCATTGGACACCATCATTAAAAAATGAGTTACAAGCAGCACACTTCATCGTAAATAATCTTACACAAACTTGGTAGTAAAAAAATTGAATAAGTTATATTATATTTTATAATAATGCCAAAGGTTGGTGATCAATTATTGCAAACCGGAATGCAGTAAGGTAGCGTGTATTTTGCTCGAGTGTTCGCACACGACTGACTTTATTAATGAACTTCCTTTTTACACATAATTATATAGGTTACATATGATCGTTTAAGCAGGGAAATAATGGTCTAGTATTCAGTAAATATGGATGGCTTTATGTAGTAAGATTTTTTTTTAATTATAAAGATTTTTCAAGATTTGTGGTAGTTTTGAATTAAAGCAGCGATATGTTCAAAGAAAGTGTAAAATTTTAATGTTATAATTTTATATGATTAAAGATATGTCATGAAGTCATATAATGTAAAAGTATATTGAGAAACTCGACTGGCTTTCGGTAATTATGGATTAATATGATGAGGACATGCATTAATTCCAGGACATCTTGTATATTCGTGATTAACATGCTTTTACATGTATACTTTTTGTCCAGATATTTACTGCTATGCACTCTCCCGATCCTCGCGTCTCTGGTGAGCCTGATCTGGACTCCAGAGTCACCGAGATATCTCCTGGACGTCGGGAGAGAGGGAGACGCCATGATTGTGTATCAGGTAATATTATATGTATTGATAAATAAAAAAAGTCTTTATTCACTGAACCATGCTACATTTTTAACTTAAACTTATAAACTAACCCCCTTACTAATAAACGTAGTATAACGAGTATATAGTTATTAACTGTTTTGTCACTGTCTTACTTGAGGAGAATTAAATGAAGTATGAAAGGGACAAAACATTGTAAAACTATACATGCTTTACACAACGTTTATTAGTAAAGGGGTAAATTTGTATTAAAATTAAAACTTTTTTGTAATTTTGTATTATAAGTAACTTTAAATAAATAAAAATAAATACTTTTTTACGAATTACAACGTCATCTAGTCAAAAACTAAGCAAAGATAATACTATAATTACTAGATAGATGATAAATATACATAAATAGATTGATAGATAGAATACTCTTAATTTGCATTACACACAGGAAAAAGTATAAAAACAATCTTATAAACTAGTGTAAATGCAACAAGGCGGCCTTATTGCTAAAAAGCAATCTTTTCAAGGCAACCTTAACGTAACGAATTTCTGTATGGAGTGGGCAGGGCTAGCAAGACAAGAAAATAAATAATAAACAAGAAAATGATAGATAAGTAAATATATATAGGGACAATTCATACAGATTGAGCTAGCCCCAAAGTAAGTTCGAAACTTGTGTTATGGGATACTAACTCAACGATATTATATTTTATAACAAATACATATATAGATAAACATCCAAGACCCGAGGCCAATCAGAAAAAGTTCGTTTTTCATCATGACCCGACCGGGGATCGAACCCGGGACCTCCTGGGTGGCGGTCTGGCGTGGTAACCATTACGCCACAGGTCGTCGAGGACATATTAATATTAAAACAAAAATTATTAAATAACTTCAATCAAATATTATATTATTATACTTACAATATATTATATAAATATTCATATTCAACCTACCATAAATACAAATAATACTATAATATACATACAATACATATATACCTAATAATAAAATGAATAAAAATGTCGTTGTACTTGAAGGCAAAGAAAGGAATTAAAGACTAAGCGCTAAGAAGTGATTTTTCACTTGTCGTATAAATACCTCTATGGATTTTGCAGATGAAATAAGACACGGGTTGTATGCGAAATCTTCTATATTTACCTTCTCTAGCACTTTTAACAATGAAAAAAGTACGATATATTTTTAAATGACAAAAAAGGCCGTAACTGGTTTTCTTTCGCCATTTCTTTATACCAGTGGTCATTTTGCTTTTGTTTCCGAAATGGTAGTAGTTTAGATTAATTTATACAAATCATTTATTACTGTATACTCTGACAAGAGAACGTGTTTGTGAAAACCTATTCTCTGAATAAAAGTTTTGAATTTTAATTTGAAATCTTCGTCATGCACACGTCTCGCGGCCATTCGTTCTGTCTCTCTCACACATTCTTCCGTCTCAGTCACTCATTTCAGGCACTCGGATACTTACACGTTTATCCCATTCACTCCGTAGTAACAATATTATCCCACAAATACTGCACATATTTTATGCATTAAAATAATTAGAAAGAAATTTTTATATTTTTATTTTTTCACTTTATTTAGGTAAAACAAACAATGATGTAATAAGATCTTACTCTATATATACTTATAACTAAAATCCCACGGGAAAGCGCGCACGCAAACAAAATTAGTTAAACAATTTTGTAAGTAATAAAAACTTGTGGTATCCATGTCAAATAAACTATTTTTCTTTCAAATTGTGCGGGTTTAGCAAATGAATAAACGATTTGTTTTTGAATTTCAGGGCATATACAGCGGCAACCAGATCCGCATCTGTGGCAAGGCCAGTCCCTCGACGGAGCCCTACAGGGCTTCGGAGCTGGCGCTGCCCGGCAAGAGGCGGCCCCCGGCCCTGCACCATGTCCGGCATAGTGTCAAAATGGTGAATGTTTTTAGAGACAATAACAACAAGATCCACACAAATATTTGCCTTCGAATTTGATTTTTCAAGAGAGGTAGGGCTGGGCGGATAATCCTCTCCGCATCTGTCGCAGCCCGTGTGGGGAAGGACCTCCACCTTGCAGGAGACCGTAGCCAAATAGCATTGGTCTCGGCCATGTTCTGTTCCTACGGTGAGTAAGGTCTCCAGAGCTCCACTTGGGGGGTTGGAAGGGTTGGCAACGCGCGAGTGATGCTCCCGGTATTGCAAGTGTCTATAGGCTACGGTGATGCTTACCATCAGGCGGGCCGTATGCTTGTTTGCCACCTTTGTGGAATAAATAAAAACACGCCTCACCCTCAACCAGTGTTTGTCACAATAATTAATTATATTTCTTTTATTCACAGTTCTGGCAGTCGTTCTTCCATCTGTTCTCCAACACCTATCGAAACACGACCCTGTCTCTTGGCGGGGTGATGCTGTTCACACTTGCCATACAGGTATTTTGTGCCACTATTAAATAAATAATAATCATATCATCATGCTTTAATATTATAAATGAGAAAGTGAGTTTGTTTGTTATTCCTTCACAGCTTGACTAATCAGCCGATCATTATGAAAAAATTTATACATATTGTCAGGGGTACAGAGCCCAACATAGGCTACTTTTTGTCCCGTGAAAGTATGTCATTCCAATGGGAAAATATTTTTTCTACTATAGAGGGCGCTGTATGGGATGCTAACGACCAACAGATGGCGCCACAAGTCGCGCTATGGATTGTTTTGTTGTCAAACGAGATCAAACATGGATGGAAAAGCATATAAATATTCGAATAAATAAAAAAGAATTGATATATAGTTACATTTTGTGTATTTTTTTTTTTTAATATAAGTTAGGAACCTCGAAATGGATCCCCCGATGTTATTATTTACAGTTTTACCTGTCTTCGTACATACCGTCGATGGTGCTCAAAATGGAGAACGCGGAGTTCGAAGCGTCCAAAACCATAATACACAACACGACGTTCACTGACGAACAGTACAACAGGTATTTATAATTTCGCAAATTTGACGGCAAATCTTAATAACATGGACGACCTCCGTGGCGTAATGGTTACCACGCCAGACCGCCATCCAGGAGGTCCCGGGTTCGATCCCCGGTCGGGTCATGATGAAAAACGAACTTTTTCTAATTGGCCTCGGGTCTTCGATGTTTATATAAGTATTTGTTATTAAATATAATATCGTTGAGTTAGTATCCCATAACACAAGTTTCGAACTTACTTTGGGACTAGCTCAATCTGTATGAATTGTCCCTAATAATAAAAATATCTCTGTGTGTCTGTATCTGTTTTCTTTCGCCATTTCTTTTACCGGTGGTTCAGTTTTATATCAACCAGTTGACATGACATGCATCTTACATATTTATTGATGGTTCTGCAGCAATGGGTAGGCAATGGTCACCAGGAACCATATACCGGAAAGGAAAACGAGGTTTGCTTCTTTTAACATCAATGGACTGTATTTATTCTTGATTATAATTATAATGTTTTACCTAAAAATAAAACAGTTATTATATGCATAAACCTTATTCGAGACCTATAGAGTGAGACAGCATCACTCCCGGCGGCTAAGTCCGAGTGGAGGGGAGCCTTGCTTGTCACCTGTGCAGAGTTGCGCCGTCACATTGCATCTCACTGAAAGTTCTTAGTAAAGACAACAGGCAGAATTAGAAATATAGGTCTCGAATAAGGTTTATGCATATAATAACTGTTTTATTTTTAGGTAAAACATTATATTATATGCGCTGAACCGTTATTCGAGACCTATAGAGTGAGATGTGTTTGTTATCGCCTGGTGGCAAGCAAATTTATTGTTGTAATATAGTATGCCAATGTGTGAAAAGTAAAAATAAGTTTCTTTAATGACCCGAGAAAGTTATTTCTCATTTAGGTTCCTAGTAATAAAACAATATTTTTTGTTTTTATAATATACTTGTTTAAATAAAAAAAATAAACGTAGTTTATTTTTTTTATTTAAACAAGTTGTAAATGACAAGAAAAAGTGCCTGTGAAGGTCTAATTTCTGAAATAAACGATTTCATTTCATTTCATTTCATTTCAGTTGTGTAATTTAATTTAAATACAAGCAATGTAACAATTCAAAACTGTTTTTGAACATAATATTATCAGTACATTAGGGTATTAATACATGTAGACTAGAATCATATATTATATTATAACCTATATAGAACTAAATGTTCGTGCCAGGTTAAGGCTTTGGTTATTCGACTGACAATTTATCTCAGCTGAATAAAATTTAGCAAAAGTGTTAGGGGAACGCCAATTGCCTTTTGCCATAATCTCCTCAATGGAACAATGGTCAAGCCAGTTAAGAGATGAAGCAGCGCTACGTGTACTGCCAGCGCTGGCTTCTACACCAGCTGCTCGTAGCAATGACTTTACCCAACCACCTAGCACAGTGCGTGAGGCAGCGCGGGTTACGCCGCGAACTGTTATAAATAGTTCCGTCAATCCAGAATTATTTCTGCGTTGCGAACTCACTTCTATTAATTTCTTTAGCCAAAAAACTGGGCATGTCCTGTCGTCCGTCGCTTTTACAAACTTCCACGAAGATTGCCTCAGTAAGTAGTTGTCGGTTTTAGAACCGAAGGCTGGATGTAATACTATAAAATTATCTCCATCTTCATAGTGATCTCTGTCAATGTGCAAAAGGGTAAGATCATGTACGCGACGACTGGACGCCAGAAGAAGTATTAAGGCTGTGCGACGAGATACTTCGTAATGAGTAAAATTGTCAGGGACGTGACACAACATCCATTCAACGACTCGCCTTGGATCCCATATTGAGGGCTTACTTGGCCTAGAAAACGCATTAGCCACAGATATGGACTTCAAAATGCGTTTCACCAAGGGATTATCACTAAGCGACTCAGAAGTCGGATCAGATAAAGTTGCCACGGTAGACTTATAAACAAGTATGGTCTTATATGACAGCTTCTCTTCTAAGTGGAGGTAAGCCAAATATTTGGCTAACTGTGACCCCGTTGGAGACAAGCAGGTTATACCTTTGGAGACGCACCAGTTTTGCCATTTCGACCATATTGAAGAATATATTCTTCTAGTGGATGGCCTCCAACTTGAATCTAATAACTCCATTTCTTCTGGTGACCAATTAGTTAACAGGTGGTTCCACCTCTCACTAACCAAACCTCGAGACACATTTGATCCACATGTGGTGGTGGCATTTGTGTTCGAGCATCGAGTAATTTCGACCTCAAGTTGGTTATTGTCCATGGTGCTGTTATTGCTCTGCTCTTTAGGTCTGGACGCCAGAACACTTTGTCCCATCGAGGAGCCACTATTTGGTACAAGCCCTTGGCATTGTTGAGATGCGCTAGGACCCGGGGTATCAAATGCGGTGGTGGAAATATCCATGCTCTGTGATAGCACCAGGTCCTGCTGAATGCATCGTGGTACTCTGCTTTCTGGTCGCAGCAGTCTCGTGTCACATATCGTTGAAGAATGTGGGCATTCTTCGAAGCAAAAAGATCGATCTGAGGTATGCCAAAACGCTGAAATACTTGGCTGTATGCTTCTCGAGACAGAGTCCATTCTACTTGTGCTTTTTGCCGGGATAGTAAATCCGCCTCTATATTGTATTGACCTGTATATAATGCGGTACGATTTTTATACTGTTCTCGTCTAAAAGTTGAAATAGTAAGCAGGTCATCTGATAAAGACCTTTTGAGCGAAGGCCGCCTTCGTTCCTTATATAACTGACAATGCTTTTGTTGTCGGATTGAGTCAATACGGTTGTCCCTTGCAATCGATATCGATGTCTGCGAATCGACTGAATAATGGCCCACATTTCCTTTAGATTGCTGTGCCAAGCTGTTTGGCTGGCAAGCCAAGTGCCTCTGCTCGATCGAACACCGTCGATTACCGCGCCCCAGCCTGTGCCGGACGCATCTGTCGTCAAAAAATGAGCAGCTGGTTGGGGATGAATAGGTGTGCTCGCCGAGAGCGCCGCTATCCACCATTTCAGCACTTTTATTGTCGCAAGACTGAGCACGTCTTTTGAATATGGCTGGTCTTTGGAAAGAAGGGCACTGGCCATTTGAATAGGGCGGCAATGAAGCTGGCCTCTTGGTACCACAAAGGCCGCAAAATTCAGCATGCCTAGGAGCCGCTGTGCGTCCTTGAGATTCCACTCGTTTGTCCGTATGAGTGCATTCACCATCGCTTGAATTTTGAACTGTTTCTCCATAGGAAGAACTTTCAAGTTTAGCTGGAGATTCCAGACAATGCCTAGATACTCTATAATTCGAGTAGGAACAAGGATGGACTTCTTGAGGTTTATCGTCCAACCTAGTGTGGACAGAAGTCGAACGGCTTCCGCAGCCTGTTCTCTTAAAATCCGCATGTCCTGATTGACAATTAAATAGTCGTCGAGGTAGACGATCAATCGCATGCCTCTGCTGCGTAACACTTGGGCTATCCAGTTGGAAACTGTCGCAAATGTTACTGGCGCAGACGAGAGTCCGAAAGGCAGACTTGTTATTTGCAGGAGTTCTGCTTCGCTTGTCTGATTGACCTTGTAAAGAATTCTCAGAAATGGCTGGTGTGCACGAGCCACAGGAATATGAAAATATGCCTGTGTTAGGTCCAATCTCCCTTTTGTAAAAAATCTGGTACTCTGTGCATATTGATCAGTCTGAAGTTGAACTGTGCCAAGTAACGATTTAAATTTTTTAGATTGAAAATCGGACGGTTGCTGGTATCTGATTTCTTTACTAAAAACATTGGACAAACAAAACTCGGAGTAGGCGGAGCGGCTATGAGAATCCTTTGCCTTTTTAATTCTATTATTTGGTCTGTCATAGCTAAACTTGTCGGTGTACGATATTTTTCTAATAGGCTGTGACTGACAAGAGAAGGTATTTGAAAAAAGGGTAGTCTGTAACCGGAAATTATTTTTATAACTTGATCGGGGGCACCTAATTCTTTCCAAATATTTACGTAATCTGCTAAACATCCGCCATAAAACGAGTTTTGTTTGTAGTCATTTTCGAAAAAAATTATTATTTGACTTGCGGGTAGATTGGCCAGATTTTTTATCGTCCCGTTTCGCGTTTGATTTGGAATTATTGCGATTAGCCGGGAATCTTTGATTCTTATTAGTGTTCTTTACAGTTTTTTATCGTCCCGTTTCGCGTTTGATTTGGAATTATTGCGATTAGCCGGGAATCTTTGATTCTTATTAGTGTTCTTTACAGTGGAAGGCCCGGGAGCGGCCGAATTGTCATATCCATTATCTCGCATTGATTTGCGAGGTCGTTTTGCTCGGAAGTTATTATTACGCATAGACATAATCGGCTCATCCGCTGAGCGTTTGTGGTTACAGAACAACTTATTTGAGCCTCCTGCTTTAGTGAAGAATGCACTCAGTGTGTCCGGATTAAATAAGCATGAACTAGTAGGTGGGATTTTCCGCAAATCCTCTCTAATGAAACGATCTTTGACGCCTGAGAGAATACTCTCGCGACGTTTTTGGATCGTATCAGCTCGCCTTCCGCAGACGAGTTGAAGAATATCTTCAGATAATTTGATATAGGCTGGTTTCTCCGAAAAAAGAACATTGAGTTTGTCGAAAAGAGTGTCAGTAGATAGTACACAGTCTGGTTTATGCGACCAGTCCACCAGCTGTTGCAAATTGCTTCTAAAAACCTCATTCTGTTGGATAATTGCATGAGTCATAGCTCCTAATGAACGATCGAGAGATTTAAGCCAAGACGAATTAGGATCATGAAATCGTAATTCGGTATTAACATCTAAGTCGTAAAAGCCAGGCTGAGCGAGATATTTTTTCTCGGTTTCGATATATCGTACTCTCTCCCATTCGTTAGTGTCGAAATGGTGTAATTTTGACAAAATAGAAAGTCTACCCTCAGAAGAGTTTTCAACCGAAGGATCTTTAAGATTCGTGTGAATGTTACAATCAATAGTTTTCCCTTGATCGGGCCTACATAACAGTGGTTCACTTGTAAGTACTGTATTTTTTAGATTTTGTGATGGGTGCAACGAAATTATATCCGAGTCGGAATCACTTTTATGATCTCGTATGGTACTTAAATATTTTAACACTTCACCTACTTGATTAGATAATACTGCCAGCTTCTGATTCTCTCCGGACCGTTGTTTACTTCTGTGCCGCCGGGAATCCTCTGAGCTCGATGACGTAGGTGACGATGATGAAGATGAAGAGCTGGTGCTCGAGCTTGTGCTGCGTGATCGCCTAACACGGCGTCCTTTGGGCCTAGTAACCCGTCTGGGAGCACTACTTGAACTACGCGAGCGCCTTTTGTGCTGCTTTTTCTTCTTCTTAGGTCTAGAAACCCGTTCTGGAACCTGTCGGCCGCGTTCACCTCTTTTGGGTCTAGAATCCCGATCTGGTGATTTACTCGCGTCTGGAGAACGCCTCCTGTGGTGCTCATGCACTTTGGGTCTAGAAACCCGCTTTGGAGACCCGTCTATAGTAGACGAGCGTTCGTTACAACGCACACGTTCCTTGGGCCTAGAAGCCCGCTCGATTCCTGTTCTGGACGGGGTGCCTACGGGTTCCCGTACAGGATCCATTATGAAATAACTAATTAATTTATAATACGAACAACAACGTTGTTTCAATAGTTTAGTCGGGGTGTGTACTCGACGAAAGTCGATGCCAATGTGACGGCGCAACTCTGCACAGGTGACAAGCAAGGCTCCCCTCCACTCGGACTTAGCCGCCGGGAGTCGAGTGGAAGGGACGCTTCGTGATTGGTCGGGGCTGTTCTGACGTAAGCGGAAGTGATGCTGTCTCACTCTATAGGTCTCGAATAACGGTTCAGCGCATATAATAGTACTATTTCTGTCTTCATTTAAAACAATACTATTTCTTTCTTGGTAGTCTTGGTTCTCGGTGTTGTTCACTCTCTGAAGAGCTGTGTTGGACTGTGACAGTACCGAGCTACCCTGACATATTTATAGCCAATATTTGGCCCTCATGCGGACCAATCGGAGACGAGATAATTTTCGTGCAATTTGCGACAATTTCCGACAACATTTCGGGCAAAAAGTCACTACGCACATATCGCTTATTGCGCTCTACATTCTACAATTAGTAACTTATAACTCCATATTCGTGGTTATTCTAACTAACACGCTGTTTCCATATAAGCGATATATAAACAGTAACTACACAAAACTAATATCCGAAATAAACACGTAAATCTTAAATTATTACCAATTTCATTTACTAGCGCCACGGCAAGATTTTACAACTCAGGTGGACAAATCCAGTGGAGCTGCTTCAGACAAAACTTTGGAACTAAAATCCTATACAATGCAATCGTACACGTAAATAGTGAAAATATCCATGTTACATCTAATTACGTAATCTAATTAGCTTATTCTAATGTAAAACAAAGGTATTTAAACTTAAACTAAATCACATAATTCCGATTATCAAAGTGTTCAATAGAACCGTAAAACTAGGGTAAAACGTAATCAATTTATTTATTAACAAAATCGGCTCGTGTCCGCAACATTTATAAAATGTATTACTTTGTTACAGGACATTAGAAAACATTGAATTCTCACATGTAACATTCCGCCGGTGCACCTTCAAAGATCTGCTCATGTCGCACGTGACCTTCAAGAACTGTACGTTCGAAAACGTAGCGTTTTCGAATGTGAAGACATCGTACGCCACATTCGTCGGATCTGTGTTTGTCAATAGCACGTAAGTATGAAAGATTTAAAGATTATTCATTTGCTTACAACAGGTTTACAGTCTACACTTCTGCACTAATATTATAAGGAGGAAATATTTGTATTTGTGGTTGTGTGTGTTGTATTTTTTTTTTTAGAAGCGTGGCATGACTGCACACTTTTAATTATTACAATCTAGCTTATGGCAGGGGGGTGCCACTCCGCAGTTTAGGTACGATTGACCTTGGGACCGGCCCGGCCGGTTAATCTCAAGGCTACCACCACTCGGCTCTCGCTCGTGCCGCTAGCTAGACGCATCGCGCGGACTCGGCCGCAGCGCGTGT
The DNA here is from genome assembly GCA_905163395.2 of Endotricha flammealis. Taxonomy (NCBI): domain Eukaryota; kingdom Metazoa; phylum Arthropoda; class Insecta; order Lepidoptera; family Pyralidae; genus Endotricha; species Endotricha flammealis. The sequence goes on from LR990883.1 coordinate 5,592,454, forward strand.
CGAGTAAATAAAAAATGACAATTAATAACTATATAAAAAAATTAGAGGCTGTGTTTACAAATAATTTTGAAAAACTATTTAAATAAAAATCCAGGCAGTGAAATATTTAAATTATTGTTACAAGAAATTCCATTGCCGCCGTTGCCATGTCCATGTTTCCCATTAAATTATCTATGAAAACTGTTCGTTAGACTTCGTATATATTCGACCCTAAAATTTAATAATCGAAATTTTAAATCGGGGAAAAAATCTATCAAACAATACCTAAAAGTTAAACAATTGTAATATAATTATAATAATAAATACACAGATCTTTGCTTATGTGTTTTTTATTTAATTAGCTAATTAATATCTAGTTATCACCCCGTTTAAACAATAAATGAACTTAACTAAGCTGCTAGCTCTTAGACTACAAATATGGCGCCCGCCGCATCGAAGCGAAGCGCGGGCGCTCGCTCGTTCGGGCCGTCTCGTGATGAAACGTCGATGTGTTTTTTGGCTCGTACACGTACGTACACAACACGTACCGATAATCTTTAAGGAAGTGCTACTATCATTGTTTACTTATACTTAAATACTTACCTACCTTTAGTAATACAGTAGTTTAGTACCTACATATTACTATTTATTAAATTAAGTGATACACATGTTATTTTTATCTATTATTTATTAAATAAGTAGGTACAATTTATATCGGCGAGTGAGAACCTTATGCTCTTGCATCGAAACCGATTTCAATTTAGCGCTATCCAAGGGAATATCTAAATAAGATATTTAGTTATCTTCTTAGATTAAAGAAATAGGCACATACCTAACTGGTAATTTAATATTCAGATTAAATTCTTCTCTAAAAGAAGACAACCCTAACGTCGTCAGAAGAGGTAAGAAATACGCGATAGAAAGAGAGGCAACTTCTAGGTAACTGTAGGTTGTGTGCGCTGTGCGAGCTGAATTGCACCTTATTGTATCGTAGCGAGAGTCCCTATTTCTTTAATTGATTTTTCGGAGTGGAACTTCTGTACGTAGTACTATTATCTATTCTGTGCTTATGGGCTAATAAGTAATTTTAATTTATTTTAACCGAGAAGAGCTTACATGGATCAAGTGACAGGCCCGGTGGCCGAGTGACTAGCAATGGTCACTTCATCCCAAGGGGTTCGAATTTGTGTGAATCAAGGCAAACATTTGTGTGCATGAACATGTCTGTTTTCCTTGGTCTGGGTGTTTTTTTTATTTATTTACAAAACACGCTACAGTATTTATTTACAAAAAAAAGTATTTAAGTATATTTATCAGAAATCTAGTGTCCATAGTACAAGCTTAGTTGCTTAGTTTGGGAATAGATGGCGTTGTGATTCGTAAAAAAAAAGCTGTCACTAGACAGGAAAATGGAGGCTGCTACACCGACAAGAACTGCATTGCATTCTTGTGAATGTTCAATGAAATATTGTGCTGCAATTTGTTTAAAAACGTAAGAGAATTTGAATTTCGCGGACCGAGCGGGAGCATCCACCTTAACCGATACAGTGCGGCGGTATTTTTTGCAAACTTTTGCGCTGGCGACGAACAAATATTTATAAATCCTCTGAGGATTCTAGCGCCAGTGACTAAAATGACTCCTCTCACGCGCCACCCGCCATGAAGTGTAATTTATCGCGTTTTTGCCTGTTTCCACCTTGTTTTTCTTCTAGTCTCAAAAACACTGTTTTATACAACTGCAGAGTAAGAATAGATTGTATTCCAGCATAATAGACACGGACATGGAGGTGGGCCGCGAGCTGGACGCGCACTGCGTGTTCAACGGCACGATGGTGCGCGGCATGCGCGCGGGCTGCGCGCGCCAGCCGGACCTGCGCGCGCGCCTCTTCGGGCGGCTGCTGGAGCAGGCGTACGTGGCGCGCGCGGCGCTGGCGGCGGCGCTGCTGGCGCTGGCGCCGCAGAGGCTGCGCGCCGCCGTGATCCTGTGCAGCGCCTGCGTGCTTCTCTCGCCCGCCATATACTTGGCTCGCGGCGAGCACGTGTTGTACATAGTCGAAGCGGTCTACAGGGTGTTCCTGGCTCTCATTTTCTACACAGTGGGAGTCAACGTTGTTGACTCTTATCCGGCTAATTTAAGGTTAGTGCAATTTTTAATCACAGATCTATATATATAAAATTCAAAGTCCTGACTGGTTTAACTATATATCAAAGCACGAGCCCAAGCCGCTGGGTCTAGAGATTCCAAATTTGGAATGTAGGTTCCTTACGACGTCTAGGGATGTACTAAGAAAGGATTTTTCAAAATTCCCACGGGAAAGCGAGATATACGCAAACGAAGTTGCGAGTATTTTACTAGTTTATACATATAGAAGTGATTGAAATATCGTTAATGTGTGTGTTACATCCTACTAATATTATAAAGGCGAAAGTTATGTATATGTTTGTTACTTTTTCACGCTCAAATGGCTTGGCCAATATTTATGCGGGCGCAGCCGCGGGTAGCAGCTAGCTGTTAATAATTGTATAAAATAACTCAATTTAATTCTATTCTATCAACAGATGTACGGCACACGGCCTCATACTGTCCGTTGCGTATATGGCAGCAGCTATCGTGTGGGGGGTAGGCAGCCTAGGAACAATAGCCAGCTGTTCTCTAGTAACTATATTCGCATTGGCCGCTACTGGACTCGCAACACGAATACGGTAGAGAGAGACGGAGTTAGCGCGTAGATAGAGAGGTGTGTATTACATTTACTCTAAAATTTTGACACTATATTCGCATTAGCCGCTACTGGACTCGCAACACGGACACAGTAGAGAGAGATGGAGTTAGCGCGTAGATAGAGAGGTATTACATTAACATCTTTTTTACGTACGTCATTATATATTAATTCATAGTCTACTTCTATAGATCTTACATAGTATAAAATGAAGTCTGTCTGTTTGTCCTTATGTATGCTTAGATCTTTAAAACTACGCAACGTATTTTGATGTGTATTTTTTTTATAGATAGATTCAAGAGATAGGTTTATGTGTATAAATCCATAGATTTATTATATAGCGTTAGATTGGCAATGCAAAAGAGATAGATCATAGCATACGCGTCTGTTAGAGCGAGATAGATAGGCGAGACCATTCTTCCTATACACGCTATCGGCCTATGTCGGCCTGACGTCAGTCGTGTTAAAAGCAAATCCCACTTATTTTTTACAAAATTTATGGTTTTTAAGTGTAGTTTTGGTGTTAATTAGACTTGATTAAATATGGTTACCTGTGCAGTGCCTGGATGTAACTCAAACTAAAAGGAAAATCCACAAAATTATATATCTTGCTTGCACACATGTACGTACGTACATTACACGCACACTAGTGTATTTTGTTTTTGGTCTCGCCTTAATTCAAATTTTTTCAATTCAAATTTATTTATTTCTCCACAAACGATACAAAGGGTGCTTAAATCTAGTTTACATTGTACTTATTGGAAATACTGTTTGTGGGAGCTGATGCTTGTACTAGGTTAAACCTGTGTTACAAGTCATCAGGCCCCGCCTCTAGGTTTACTGACAATGTAAGTGCTATCGTATAAGTTATTTATAAAGAATAGTGACAATTTTTTTTTTTTTTTTTAAATTGAAAACATTTTTTTTTCAAAACAAAAACAAAAAGGAAAAAAAAAGAAAACAATATACAAGCGAAAGGGAGTTTCATGTACAGAAAGTGTATGGTGTTGTGGGTGTGTAAAAGTGTATGTGAGTGTGAGTGCGTGTAAAGTTTGTGTTTGTGTATGATGAGTGTGAGTGAGTGAGTGTGTGTGTTGGAAGAGTGTGTGTTTGATTTTAAATTACTGGGTGTAATAAATTTTCTGTCCTCTCATAATTTTGGGTTTGTAACCACTCTTTCAGTGTGCTTTTAGCTTTGTAGTTATTAAAGTTGTGTAGGGATAAAATTTTGTGTAGTTTGTTATATAGATGAGGACCCAACAAACCAAGAAATCTGTGGGCGAATGTGGTGTTAAAGGAGGTTGTTTTTGCTACGAGGTGGTTACGTTTGGAAGTCTCACCAAGAAAGGGAGTTATTGAGTGTTGTTTAAGAACTGCTTGTAGCATAAACAGTTGCCGCACGGTTAAGACATTCGTAATTTTATATAGTTCTTCAGTTGGAAATCGATATGGTTTAAATCGCGATACCTTAAGTATCGATCTTTGTGCTCTTTCGATTCGAATTAAATGAGACTTAGCGGCTCCTCCCCACGAGGTGATGCAATATGTTAAAATCGATTGGCAAAGTGCAAAGTATACCATTTTAATAATGATGTTATCAGCCACGTGTCGCAGTTGCTTAAAGACATATATGAGTTTACGTACTCTTGTCGATATGAGCTCAATATATGGCTTAAAAGTTAGATTTTTGTCAATCAAAAGTCCAAGATACTTTATGCAATCAGTGTGTTCAATTACGTGGGTAGATTGGGGTCCTTCAGCGACGATTTTCAAATTAGGCTCTACCAATTGTGAGTAATTTAAAATGGAAAATCTGATCATCTTGGTTTTTTCAAGGTTCAAAGTAAGCAGGTTACTGTTTAGCCAGTTCCGGACGATATTGAAACCTGTTTGAGCGGAGGAATATGCGTCAGCCCATGTCTTTCCAGCAAATAAAAGGGCCGTGTCATCGGCGTAAGTGAAGACTCTACCATTTACCAAAGTTAGATTGCATAGATCGTTTATGTATGCTAGAAAGAGGGTAGGCCCCAATAAACTACCCTGCGGGACTCCAAATGTGACAGACTGATCTACGCTAATGTAAGTTTCGAGCTTAACCTGCTGTGTACGCCCTGTGAGATAGCTTTGGAAGATGGCCAAACTCGATCCTCTGATTCCCATAGCTTCCAATTTTAACAGCAGCAGGGGAATCGAAACCGTGTCAAAGGCCTTTGCCAGATCCAGAAATAGACCAACACATTTTATCCCATTGTCCAGGTTAGTGACCAGGTGGTTTACTAAATCATGAACAGCATCAGCTGTGGACCTCTTTCTTCTAAAACCGTACTGATTACATGAAAGGAGATTTTTCGCTTCAAAGAATTTCACTAGTCTATTGTTTAAAATACGTTCTAAAATTTTTGAGATAGCCGGAAGTATAGAGATGGGTCTGTAGTTGTTGATGCGGTTTCGATCCCCAGCTTTATGAATAGGTATAATCATTGCTCTTTTGAGATAGTTAGGAAAAACGCCTGTTGCTATGCAGAGGTTACAGATGTAAGTCAATGGAGGAATTATGACTTTTTTATAAGTTTGGATAAATTTTGAGGAAATGTTGTCCCATCCAGGAGCACTGTCGGGTTTGAGAGAATTAATTATCCGTTCCACTTCCTCTTCATCTGTGTTAAGCAATACAAAAGAATTCGGACAATTAGAAGGATATGTTTTTACGTAAGGAGCCAAGGAAATTTTTGCCGCTAGGTCCTTGCCAACGTTGGCAAAAAACAAATTAACGTCATCTACAGATTTTTGTGGTGACGTATTTATTTTGAGTAGATCGGTGTGTGAAGGTTGCTGTTTATTTAAATTTGTGATGTCCTTTATTACTTTCCATATTTTTTTATTATTGTTTGTAGCTTTGTGTAATTCTGACTTCTCGTAATCTCTTTTGATTTTTTTTAATAAACTGTTGCAGAAATTGCGGTATCTTTTGTAGGTAAGCTTTAACGTTTCATTATTTGGTTCCTTTCTAACTTTTTTGTGTAGCGCGTCTCTATGCCTCATGCATCTGATTAACCCTGGCGTAATCCAAGGTTTGATTGTTCTACCCTCTCTTGGTACAGCATATGACACACTGCTAGATGATATAGCTTGTCTAAGAGGGTCAATTAAATATTGGATGGCAGTATTTGGATCATCGCATGTATAAACCGAGCTAAAATCGATATTCCTTATATTTGATTCCAGTTTAGCCTCGTCGATTTTGCTCACGCATCGATTGGGTACCATATTTTTTGGAGACAGTGATAGTAATACCGTATAATGATCAGTAAGTGTCGATTCAATTATTAATCCTTTGGCTGATATAGAGGTTTTTAAAATAATATGGTCATAACATGTTGCACCATGCGTGGGCAGATAATGACCGGGGAGAAGCCCATGATGAGCAATTAGATCGAGATAATCCAGCGCCCGAGAGTCTTCGCGCCCGGGAGTAATGTCAATGTTAATGTCACCCAATATGTAAATATTTTTGAAAGTAGAAAGGGTAGTCAGTACCCTGTCGAGTGAGTCAAGAAAATTAGCCACGTTTGAAAAAGCAAAGGGACGGTATATCGCTACAATAGCGATTTGCGTACCAATTTTAATTATTAAGCAATTGAATTCTGTAACATGTGGTTCATCAACAGAGACACTAGTAAAAGCGCTATTCACGTACACTACCACTCCGTCGTTTTGATTATAGGTATGTGATGATGCAAACCTGTTATAACCGCATATGGATGGAAGATTCGGATTGCGTGACAGCCAGCACTCCGATAAAACTAGAATATCACAATGTACCTCTATTCTGTTTAGTAAGACCTGGAGACCGGACATATTTGCATTAATACTCCGAATATTTTGTGCAATAATATTTATATTATTATTAGAGGGCTGGATGTGAGTACGACAGTCTTCAGGCTTAGACATGATGGTCTCACATAGAGATACACTGTCAATTTCGTTCAAAAGATCATTCATGGAAGTGAACGTAACGGAGAGTGAAGAGAGGGTGCTGCCGAGAACATCTGATTTGTACAACTATTAAAAATACTGTTTGGACGAATAACACTGCGAATCGAACGAACCAAATATAAATAATATTGTGCGAAACGAACCATCGAAGGTAATTGATGCTCGATGATTGTAACGCAAGGATGCACAAATGCATTTGAGTTCAAGTTGCAAATAGGACGGAGAGTAGACGTATAGGATTTTGTGAGTGGTCGAGTTTGGGTTTTAGTGAAGCGGTGTAGTGTTGTGTGTATTATGTTTGTGTGAGTATTAACTTGGATGTTGAGTGATTTCTGTACATAATCAGTATTTAAGGAAGTTACTAAAACTAATAAAATTATGGTTTGATGAATGCTATTTACATCGTGCATGCCTAGTCATTTTTCGATCTTTGAAAATTCTTCTTCAGAGTTTATCCTGATAACCGGCGCATTTTCTTTCTTCCTGATGTACACGATACCATTAGTCGTCCAGCAAAATTGAAAATCATTGGACTTCGCATATTCCCTGGCCAGATAATATAATCTTTTTGCTTTGAAAGTCAGCGATTCGCTTATAAATATGTGCTTATCTTGACATTTTATTTTCAAATGGGCCGTGTTTAATTTATTATCTTTATTTAGTTTGTTAAATTTTTTTATGCCACTGAGAAATCTATCTTTTTTTAGGAGCGAGGTAAATTCAACCACTATAGGCTTGTTTGACTCTTGTTTTGTGTTGTATCGATATACGTCTCTGATTTCCTCTGTCTTTATAGGCACGGACACAGTATCACCGATTTTTTGGATTATGTTGCTCAACTCGTCCTTCGATTCATAGGAGTTTGATTTGGGGATATTGCGGATCTCTAGTGCGCAAAGGCGAGATTTTCTCTCTAATTGTTCTATTTTTGTTTCAAGACTGTGAACATATTGTTGGGTATTCTTTGTGTCGTTTTCTCATTCACTTCTTCATACTTTTGGTTTAAAAAATCAAGTGATTTAACAATTTCCAAGTTTTGTTCCCTAATTTCATTGATAGTGTGTTGAAGGGTGGTGAATTTTTTTTCCTGTGTCTCCACAAACGTCGAAAACATCGATTTCATTTCTTGCATGAAGTCCCGCATGCTGCTTTCCTCCTCGCTTAGAAACTTTCGTTTCGGTCTGACGACATTTTCAAGTTTATTTAATGCCGAATCTGACCCCGTATGATGCAGTGGTAATCTAGGCGCAAACAGCGCAGTCAGTTTGTTAGAAGTTGTGTCATCGCTCGTCTTAGAATTGCAAGCCACGTCCGTATGTTCTGTAGAAGACAGCGGCTGCGCAGGTGCAGACATTGGTAGCGTAAGCGGGGATTGTGTCATTTTAGGGGTTTGCGGGGGAGTGCGATTCATAGGCATACTGCGAAATGTGTGTTAAGTACCAGGCGCAAATGCATCAATCAAATGCAGAGGTCAATCTTAGTTGGTGGCAATCGACGCTTCGATACAAAAATCCGTTCCGTCCAGTATAAGTTGAGACCCACCGGCACGGGCAGTGTACTATGCGTGTGTGCGCACTTAAGGGTGGAGCTTAGCTGTTATTATGAATGAGTAATGAATAGAGGCGACTCACATGCGTACTGCTTGCGTATTTAGTTACGTGCCCGTTCACACAGCTCCGCTCTGCTTCTGAACTCCTAGTACTTGGACGGAATTTATTGATGATTATTTTTTGATTTATTATTTTATTTTCAAATTTTTTATTAAAATTTGCGCGGAACTGTTAAAACACGTCTGATCTTGTCAGAATCCAAGGGGGAAGGGAATTAATCAAACCGTTGCCGATCTAATAGGCTAGTATATGCTAAATCTATGTATAAAACATACAATGACACATGACATTAAGTCGCTGGCTTCGAATGAACGAAGAATTTGTTATTATTTATGTATTTTTGTTTCAGACTCAATTCATCGTAACCAGAAGAAGAACGAATTCTTGATCTTGCCCAAAAACCAAAGCTATCGACTGAATACAGTAAATACTCATTTGACTAATATGTTATACTAACCCGCTATATCCCAGTGATCCCGTACCCATGGGAATTTAAAAATAAAACATCTACACAAGTATGTGTCGCATGGTAATTTGAAAATATGAATTTGTGAAAATATATACATGTTCATTTATGTTTGGTGAAAATCTATTTCACTGTATACATTTTAACACAGACAGAAGTAACTAATAGACCATTCTCCCACGTCGCTACCACGCCATGTCGCGTGCAACTAAGGTGCAACTACATGGTCGCGTGCAACTTCATCTCTGTTGAAAACTAACATGTTTATAGTATTGAGTAAGTCTGAACATATCTATTGAAAGACAAGCGTGGTTGTATTAATTTATAATTAGTGATAATATTACGAATTTTACTTGACGTAAATTTGGTTTTTTTCGTTCCTAATTTCAAGCTATAAATTATGGAATTTACAATTGTCAAATGTCAAATTTTCTATATATAATAATTTGTTGTCAAATTATAATAGAGAGAAGATAGGAAAGTGTCAAAATTGATAGTAAAAATAATAAATTTGACAACCCGGTGGTGTGTTGTATTTTTTGATATTGATGATCTTCTGCACTGCAGCGCGGGTTCGATTCTCCTTTGTGTCTTTAAATGTCTATAAGGCACTTCTTCTCAATCCTATTCTCATTTGGAACGGCTTTGTTTCATTAAAATAGTCGATAGCTAAACGATATTTTTTTATCTGAACTTGACTATACAGCAATATACACTACTTGCGCAGTTGACCGAGGCGAACTCACAAGAGAGAAGGAAAAGTAAGACAAAGTTCTCCACTCCAGTATTCGCCTAACTTTGTGTAACTTCGCCAAGCCTCGTTCAACTTCGCTAGTAGTGTAAATGGATTTTATTACGAGATATATATGTCGTTTATAGCAGACAATAGTCTTATATTTATCAATAAATAAATTTTGCTAATATGTAAATATTATGAGAGCTAATTTTTAAATATTTTAGATTTAACAAATAATTAAATTAGAGTATTATTTTGTAGTGTTGCCATATTGTAAGTGGTAACATAGTGCGTATACATATAAAATTGTTGAATTCTACAAAAAAAAATTTGTAGTCGCCATCACAATTTAATTCAAATGCCCACAGAACTGGGAACTGAGTTTCACTCAGTAGAAATGCGATTTGCTAAAAATTGTGTGGGAATGTCTGTAAGTTACAGAACCACGTCCACAGAAGTGAACCACGTCCACAAAATAAAAGAATTCTTGTACTGGGAATTCATCATCATCATCTCTGCCACAAGAAGTCCACTGCTGGGCATAGGCCTCCCCCTAACGCCTCCAATGCGACCTGAGTTAGTATCCCATAACACAAGTTTCGAACTTTGGGGCTAGCTCAATCTGAGTGTAAAAAAAAGGAACTATGACAAATTTAATGTTTTGACAATATTTCCAGTATTCATTAGAATTCAATTATTTTATATTATACATTCTATGTTATTTAGAGAGACTGCGTTTATTTTCCTAGTAAAATTAAATATTCCCATTAGTACTGGGATAGATTCAGCGGAACAAAATTTTCTCTCCTTTAAGCAGATAATTTTAGGATCTGTCGATAGTACACTACATTCAAAACTAAATAAGAGCCACAAATTTAAAAAAAAGAAGGCACGGGTTGCACTCCGGGAGTGCCGGCAGAAGTGAAAACTTAAACATCAACGTTGTGCATTTTTGAATATTTTTTAATGGTTAGGGTATCTTACGCTTTTTCGATCAGGCTACGGATCTGACGCGAGTTTAACATTTTTTACGCATCTAAAAAAAGTGCCAAGCGCCGTTAAAGAAGTTTTCACTTCCAAAAAAACTATTAAAAATGTTTTGGTCGATCCTTTTCAATCAATTTGACACTAGAAACATTACACATCACAATGTTATTGTAAACGTTAAGCCCAACATTCACTACACGAACCCGGACCCGACCGCGGACCAATCCGGCGTTGCCCATACACTGCACGAACCACGAACCCTCCACTCGAAGTATGGCATGTGGGGTTCGACAGGCGCTCGCGGCTCGCAACCGCGGACCTGCGAGCCCGACGCCAACCCATTTGACAGTCTGGCGTACCGGTTCGTCGCTTCCATACACAGGCGGATTAGTCCGATGGCCGACCAATCCGCCTGACCAATCTGCGTGTGAATGGTGGGCTTAAAATATAAGTTGTGGTTGTTACGAGATGCCCTGCTTTTGTTTTGACTTACATTCTCAAAATTCCTACAGTACTATTGGGAATACAAAAAAAAGACATTTTTAAATGTACCCACGTGAAGTTATAATTGTAAATAGATTTAGTATTTGCCATATAAAAGAAATCCTAGTGTTTTTAAAAAAGTCAACATTTTTTTCATTCAATAAAATGTATTTAAATTTTGTAAAAAAAATATTCTATAAATCGGTAATGTGTTCTATAATGTTTTATCAATATCACTGGAACTATTTGGAAATTCCTAAAGAATTTACATCACAGAACAATGAAACTTTACTCCCCAGTAGAAATGCGGTTTTCTTACAAATTGTATGCGAACCTTGTCTATAAGTTAAACGTCAAAGAACCACGCCCTCAAAGAACCGAATCCTTTGTTTGGCAGTGTTTTTTTAAATATAAGCACGGGTTTGCGAAGTCAAAGTAACAGTTTTCAAATGAGACGTTTTATTTAGCACATATCGTCAATGAGGCCCATTTAGACCATGCCAGTTTATTGCCTCTGCATACAATTGACGACCTCCGTGGCGTAATGGTTACCACGCCAGACCGCCACACAGGAGGTCCCGGGTTCGATCCCCGGTCGGGGGGTCATGATGAAAAACGAACTTTTTCTGATTGGCCTCGGGTCTTGGATGTTTATCTATATATGTATTTGTTATAAAATATAATATCGTTGAGTTAGTATCCCGTAACACAAGTTTCGAACTTACTTTGGGGCTAGCTCAATCTGTAAAAAAAAAAATGTCAAAGCAATAATTGACATCCATCGTCTAAACGGTTACTTACAATTTTTGAAGGACAAATTATTGCGCACACCAGATTGCATGCAATTATTGAATGTGCAAGAAACTGGCGTTTTCTAAATGAGGCCTTATGACCAAAGAGACCTCGCCCATATTATAGAGCGTTCACAGTTTTAACTCTTGACAGATGTAAATCACTCACACATTATTCTGCTACAGAATTATTCCTGGGACACTTGAAGAGTGTTTTTAACCTGTTTTTACATGTGTCAAGAGGTAAAATGACTGACAGTACCTATTTAATAATTTCTATCTGTGGTTTATTCAGAGACCAGAGGCCCGATACTAAACAAATGCACCAATGGACTCTCAATCGTGCGTGTCTCAAAAGAATGCCGATAGTGTATCAGTGGAATAGTTTTTGACATTTGTTATGGACATAAACAATACCATAATGTTTAACTTATTGTTTAAGTCCATAACAAATGTCAAAAACTATTCCACATTCTATTGAGACACCATTGAGAGCCCAATGGTGCATTTGTTTAATAGAATCGGGCCCCAGGCCTTCAGACGTCTTTGACATTAAATAATTTTACAATATGGACGTTTAAAAATCTACATTGATAAAACATTATAAGTAAATATTTCCACAGTAAAATTTTTGTCGTACTGTCATAATATATAACTTTTGTACTATTGTTTCCAAGTAATATATATTCCACCTATTATAACGATCCTGTAATGCTAGTACTACACTCTCGGGAAGATAAGCTAAGTTAGACGAAGTAGGACGAAGTCTAAACTCGTTTTCGATTGATTTCGCGAGAGTAAAGCTAGCATAATAATAAACGTGAGGCTAGTATGTCCCATTTCATAACAGAACAATATCCTAGAACCAGGAAAGCAAAATTTCGTATTTATTCTAGAATAATGTTCTATATAGACTTTCCTATAGTCAAATTGATGTTGTGCCATCTCTCTCATCAAACTAAAAATCCTGTATTTTTCTAATGAAATAAAAATCTTTTTTAATCGTAACAAAATAAAGTCAAGGCAACGGTTGAACGAAAATTTAAAACGAAAAAGAAACTAAGCAAGATTCCAGAGCCGTTATTCTTTAGAAAATGACTTTCTAGGCTTTAATGCCCTATGTTTAAAGGCTCCTCTTCACAATGGGCCATGATGGCTCATCAAATGATCGTCCATCATCGTCACCATGATCGTGCAACTCTACACAATCGTGAATTCAGAGAGAAAAAACAGCGCCCTCTGGTGGCGGATGTCAGAAACTACTACTACTTGCTGTCTCATGTAGTTCCTAAGGAAGTCCTTTCAATACTTCCTATTCTCAGTCTATTTTCTTTCTGATTAAATTCGCTGTGAGTTCCAAGACAGCTGTAGTTTCTCCCCCGGGACGTCAATAAGCTCCATTGCTTATTGTCAATCTGAGGTCACCGTTGTTGATCCTGGCTATACAGGAGACAGCGGTGGGAATGTGTGGTGGGCTTGTCCCGATATCCCAAGCTATTATTGAAGAAAAGAAAATCTGGCCTATGGAACCTTGCTCAATGATCACTACATCCATGCAATTATCACAATGAGTTTATATTCGAAAAACAGATATTTTTAATTCATGTACAAAAACTTTTTTTTACAATTTATGTTGGTTTTTGTTCGAGTCGAAATAATGAGCGTATATTTCGTGATACACGCCACATCGCGCGAATCGTAATGGCGTTTAATACGCAGTACGCGGCGTAATGTATGCCCTGTTTTGGCGCTGAAGATTTGTCCTAATTACGCGAACAATCCAGCTTTTTCAAAGGCGACCAGATGTTTAAGGATTGTACAATATCTCAAATTGTATTAAGAATTTGACGTTTAACAGATAGATTAACAAGCAGTGTTCTCGCTACGCCACTCAGAATGAGCCGCAAATTGTTCGCGTAATAATGACGTAATTTAGTCATCATACATATCTTGAGATTTGTTTAATTAGACTGATAAATTAATATTTAATTTAGAATAATTTTTATAATCGAAGAATATATTTTAAATATTTTAGTTAAAATTTACTTTTATCCAAAATTTATATTGAAATAATTTCATTATTATTGTAACGAATTTATTATGTTTTCAGCAATTTATTTTTATGTACGAATTATTTTTGGTAAATTATGCATACGTATTAAAGATGTGTTTAAAAAAGGATAACATCACGATCTGTAAGAAAAGCCGGCATACACGGACTGCTAGATGCAGTCAGGAAGAAACTGTTTCAAGCTGCGACTGCACACTACACTACAGTTAGACTGTGAACTACAGTCTTCTACATACACACATACGAATCGCTCGAGCAGTTTCAACTGCTTCGTGCGGTCAAAGCTTCAAACTGTTGATTAAGACTGCAAGAGCGGTCCGTCTATGCCGGCTCTTAGTTTAGCTAAATTATGAGACAAGTAATATTGGTCATAAAGTATTTAATTTGAAAAGCAATGTTTATTCATTAAATCCCTTGGGAAATGTGAAAATGGTATTGTAAGAGTTTATATGGATAGACTGAAATGTATTGAAAATCGGATGTGTAAATATAGTATGGTAATAAATATGTTGACATTTACAAATTATGGTTGTTTAATTTGATTCAATATCAGACAATGGCGGTGTAGGGACGAAATTGATTTGTCGCATGCAGCGAGTCCGTGGCCCTTTTGAATAGATAAGCCTTCAAGTCCATAGGCTTTGTCCAAATGGGTTTTTAAAATTTCAACCTCTGTAGGGGCTAGCACAAACAGTCTACGTTGCCAAATGTAAATAGAACGGGCGTGTGCGCCGTTCGCACCTCAGTTACCATACGTCCGCCGCGTGTCGAACATCTTGTGTAAACGCGTAGGGTTCCGCACATATAAGCCAATTGCATTGTAAGGGACCACGGGTAAAATATTTCCCGTGGTACCTTCCAGGGACTATCACAGGGACCACGGGCAATAAAGGTAGATAAGTGATAATATTTTGGGACAATAGACTTATTTTATCTAAACAACATTTTCATTTATCTCTCATACACACTGAACCCAACAACCTCTATTTTGGTTGCGCGCGCAGTAATTGACAACTGAGATTTGAGGACAATTTTATTATTTTCGAAGAAAATGACTAATTCTATTGGATAACTCGCTGCTGGCATTGAGGGTCTGACTACTAAAGGTGAACGCACACTATCCGAGCCGAACGCGTCGAACGAATCGAAGTCAAGGAGGCCTCGCTCGCACACATATCCACACCAGAAGAATCGACCGAAAACAATAAAGTAGTACTCGAGCGTTGCTTTGTCGGATATATGAGCGTTTACCACACAATAGCCTGTATACACAACGCCATGTGATGTATAAAAAAATATCGAGTGAAACTCCACTGTGCTGGTCATTGATTGAATAAAACAATACACATCAAATTAATATTTATTTATTAGTGCAATAAAGCATAATTCTACGCTGTCGCGTACAATCCCAGTAATTAAAGACAATAACTTAACAAATAAAGTATTGAGACGCACACATAATACTCTGCAGAAATAAAATTAAAGTGTAACTAAAGATAAGTCTTCTTTTGATCCAATATGCGATCTTAGATCCTCTATCGACGATTGTTCGTGATTGACGGAAGTATTGATTGGTTGTTTACTTCGATGCGTCATAAATACAATGCATTGATTGGTTATAAAGACGCGTGATGTGACTTTTGCAATCTGACATAGGAAATAGGATTGGGATCACATATTGGGTTCGGGCGTTAGTGTTATTGGGCAATATTTAGGACTGTTTTTCAAATTAACTTTACCAATCTGCTAGCTAGCTAAATTAGTCCTCTGGCTTAAAAATATCTGTTTTGGAAACTTGTGATTTTTATCGCATTTCTTCAAACCAAACCACAAGTGCGTACTTGCCGTAAAGTATTTAAAAGCTTGTGATAATGCTAGAAAAGGACGCTACCTTTTCTTTCTATAAGCTTTCTGTTTATAAAAACGTGTGTAGGTAAAAACGTAAGTAGATACAATTACATATTAAAAAAATTATGAGACGTACAAAAACGTACAGTTGACCTGAACGAAATATGCAGTCCGCCTCGCGGACATACGCACTGCATAGGCCCTAACAAAAGAGCTCTGTTCTTTTCTGTTGATCATTAGCCGCATCCACACTAGACTATCCATGTTGGATCGGCGATTTTTAAACCGGAGCTACTACGAAACTTTTAATTTTGAAATATAAGGCATTTCATGGTTATAATTCAACGAACTACTAAAATAACCATGAAATTCCTTGTATTTCATGGTTGAAATTCATCCGATACTTCGTAATAGCAATTCTGAAACATGATCGTGCATCGCGTTCGATTCGCTAAGATCACACGAGGCAATTCCACATCGAACGTTCCATTGGATCGAGATCTTGCCGCACGTATTTGGATCGCGTTGAATCGTCTGGTATGGATCCGACTACTGAAATATTTCGTTAGATATTCAAGTTGAATTAGCAAGCAACGTGTCATAAGACCGTTGACCTATCTACACATTAACATTAGTCTGGTCCTAATTTATTAATTTTTATTCGAATTTACTCGATGGAGTCCGCCAGGGACCTGACATCGTCAATTTTCAGTATCATCTTGACGAGTTGTGTGGCCAGTGCGATCTGCTGCTTCTTAGAGTGGAGTGATTCGATCACATTCATAGCTTTCATGTCGTTGGAGCCTGGGGGATAATACAAAATTGTTAGAAGAAAAAAAAAGTTTATTCGGTGACAATTTTATAAATACAAATAAGAACGAAACCTGCCATCAGACTGGAAGTAAATACTTTTTAATACAATTTTTTTTAAGTTTCTTTTTATTAAGGCGTGTACGCACGACCGAACAGGAACATGGTGAATGGACATAAACAATACCATAATGTTTAACTTATTGTTTAAGTCCATAACAAATGTCAAAAACTATTCCACATTCTATTGAGACACCATTGAGAGCCCAATGGTGCATTTGTTTAATAGAATCGGGCCCCAGGCCTTCACAGACGTCTTTGACATTAAATAATTTTACAATATGGACGTTTAAAAATCTACATTGATAAAACATTATATGTAAATAATGCCACAGTAAAATTTTTGTCGTACTGTCATAATATATAACTTTTGTACTATTGTTTCCAAGTAATATATATTCCACCTATTATAACGATCCTGTAATGCTAGTACTACACTCTCGGGAAGATAAGCGAAGTTAGACGAAGTAGGACGAAGTCTAAACTCGTTTTCGATTGATTTCGCGAGAGTAAAGCTAGCATAATTATAAACGTGAGGCTAGCATGTCCCATTTCATAACAGAACAATATCCTAGAACCAGGAAAGCAAATTTTCGTATTTATTCTAGAATAATGTTCTATATAGACTTTCCTATAGTCAAATTGATGTTGTGCCATCTCTCTCATCAAACTAAAAATCCTGTATTTTTCTAATGAAATAAAAATCTTTTTTAATCGTAACAAAATAAAGTCAAGGCAACGGTTGAACGAAAATTTAAAACGAAAAAGAAACTAAGCAAGATTCCAGAGCCGTTATTCTTTAGAAAATGGCTTTCTAGGCTTTAATGCCCTATGTTTAAAGGCTCCTCTTCACAATGGGCCATGATGGCTCATCAAATGATCGTCCATCATCGTCACCATGATCGTGCAACTCTACACAATCGTGAATTCAGAGAGAAAAAACAGCGCCCTCTGGTGGCGGATGTCAGAAACTACGTTATTTATTATGATCTTTATTAATCCAACAGTAATCGGCGAATGTGTAGACGTGCACGCAATCATGGGCCATCATTCCTTTGATATACCGACACAACGCCGCACGATCATACGCGATGATGGCCTATCACAGACTCTAGGCACACTATCGTGCGTACCTTTAGTCGCCCATTGTGAAGAGGAGCCTTAAAATTGCTGTCTCATGTAGTTCCTAAGGAAGTCCTTTCAATACTTCCTATTCTCAGTCTATTTTCTTTCTGATTAAATTCGCTGTGAGTTCCAAGACAGCTGTAGTTTCTCCCCCGGGACGTCAATAAGCTCCATTGCTTATTGTCAATCTGAGGTCACCGTTATTGATCCTGGCTATACAGGAGACAGCGGTGGGAATGTGTGGTGGGCTTGTCCCGATATCCCAAGCTATTATTGAAGAAAAGAAAATCTGGCCTATGGAACCTTGCTCAATGATCACTACATCCATGCAATTATCACAATGAGTTTATATTCGAAAAACAGATATTTTTAATTCATGTACAAAAACTTTTTTTTACAATTTATGTTGGTTTTTGTTCGAGTCGAAATAATGAGCGTATATTTCGTGATACACGCCACATCGCGCGAATCGTAATGGCGTTTAATACGCAGTACGCGGCGTAATGTATGCCCTGTTTTGGCGCTGAAGATTTGTCCTAATTACGCGAACAATCCAGCTTTTTCAAAGGCGACCAGGATTGTACAATATCTATGTCAAATTGTATTAAGAATTTGACGTTTAACAGATAGATTAACAAGCAGTGTTCTCGCTACGCCACTCAGAATGAGCCGCAAATTGTTCGCGTAATAATGACGTAATTTAGTCATCATACATATCTTGAGATTTGTTTAATTAGACTGATAAATTAATATTTAATTTAGAATAATTTTTATAATCGAAGAATATATTTTAAATATTTTAGTTAAAATTTACTTTTATCCAAAATTTATATTGAAATAATTTCATTATTATTGTAACGAATTTATTATGTTTTCAGCAATTTATTTTTATGTACGAATTATTTTTGGTAAATTATGCATACGTATTAAAGATGTGTTTAAAAAAGGATAACATCACGATCTGTAAGAAAAGCCGGCATACACGGACTGCTAGATGCAGTCAGGAAGAAACTGTTTCAAGCTGCGACTGCACACTACACTACAGTTAGACTGTGAACTACAGTCTTCTACATACACACATACGAATCGCTCGAGCAGTTTCAACTGCTTCGTGCGGTCAAAGCTTCAAACTGTTGATTAAGACTGCAAGAGCGGTCCGTCTATGCCGGCTCTTAGTTTAGCTAAATTATGAGACAAGTAATATTGGTCATAAAGTATTTAATTTGAAAAGCAATGTTTATTCATTAAATCCCTTGGGAAATGTGAAAATGGTATTGTAAGAGTTTATATGGATAGACTGAAATGTATTGAAAATCGGATGTGTAAATATAGTATGGTAATAAATATGTTGACATTTACAAATTATGGTTGTTTAATTTGATTCAATATCAGACAATGGCGGTGTAGGGACGAAATTGATTTGTCGCATGCAGCGAGTCCGTGGCCCTTTTGAATAGATGAGCCTTCAAGTCCATAGGCTTTGTCCAAATGGGTTTTTAAAATTTCAACCTCTGTAGGGGCTAGCACAAACAGTCTACGTTGCCAAATGTAAATAGAACGGGCGTGTGCGCCGTTCGCACCTCAGTTACCATACGTCCGCCGCGTGTCGAACATCTTGTGTAAACGCGTAGGGTTCCGCACATATAAGCCAATTGCATTGTAAGGGACCACGGGTAAAATATTTCCCGTGGTACCTTCCAGGGACTATCACAGGGACCACGGGCAATAAAGGTAGATAAGTGATAATATTTTGGGACAATAGACTTATTTTATCTAAACAACATTTTCATTTATCTCTCATACACACTGAACCCAACAACCTCTATTTTGGTTGCGCGCGCAGTAATTGACAACTGAGATTTGAGGACAATTTTATTATTTTCGAAGAAAATGACTTTAATTCTATTGGATAACTCGCTGCTGGCATTGAGGGTCTGACTACTAAAGGTGAACGCACACTATCCGAGCCGAACGCGTCGAACGAATCCAAGTCAAGGAGGCCTCGCTCGCACACATATCCACACCAGAAGAATCGACCGAAAACAATAAAGTAGTACTCGAGCGTTGCTTTGTCGGATATATGAGCGTTTACCACACAATAGCCTGTATACACAACGCCATGTGATGTATAAAAAAATATCGAGTGAAACTCCACTGTGCTGGTCATTGATTGAATAAAACAATACACATCAAATTAATATTTATTTATTAGTGCAATAAAGCATAATTCTACGCTGTCGCGTACAATCCCAGTAATTAAAGACAATAACTTAACAAATAAAGTATTGAGACGCACACATAATACTCTGCAGAAATAAAATTAAACTGTAACTAAAGATAAGTCTTCTTTTGATCCAATATGCGATCTTAGATCCTCTATCGACGATTGTTCGTGATTGACGGAAGTATTGATTGGTTGTTTACTTCGATGCGTTATAAATACAATGCATTGATTGGTTATAAAGACGCGTGATGTGACTTTTGCAATCTGACATAGGAAATAGGATTGGGATCACATATTGGGTTCGGGCGTTAGTGTTATTGGGCAATATTTAGGACTGTTTTTCAAATTAACTTTACCAATCTGCTAGCTAGCTAAATTAGTCCTCTGGCTTAAAAATATCTGTTTTGGAAACTTGTGATTTTTATCGCATTTCTTCAAACCAAACCACAAGTGCGTACTTGCCGTAAAGTATTTAAAAGCTTGTGATAATGCTAGAAAAGGACGCTACCTTTTCTTTCTATAAGCTTTCTGTTTATAAAAACGTGTGTAGGTAAAAACGTAAGTAGATACAATTACATATTTAAAAAATTATGAGACGTACAAAAACGTACAGTTGACCTGAACGAAATATGCAGTCCGCCTCGCGGACATACGCACTGCATAGGCCCTAACAAAAGAGCTCTGTTCTTTTCTGTTGATCATTAGCCGCATCCACACTAGACTATCCATGTTGGATCGGCGATTTTTAATCCGGAGCTACTACGAAACTTTTAATTTTGAAATATAAGGCATTTCATGGTTATAATTCAACGAACTACTAAAATAACCATGAAATTCCTTGTATTTCATGGTTGAAATTCATCCGATACTTCGTAATAGCAATTCTGAAACATGATCGTGCATCGCGTTCGATTCGCTAAGATCACACGAGGCAATTCCACATCGAACGTTCCATTGGATCGAGATCTTGCCGCACGTATTTGGATCGCGTTGAATCGTCTGGTATGGATCCGACTACTGAAATATTTCGTTAGATATTCAAGTTGAATTAGCAAGCAACGTGTCATAAGACCGTTGACCTATCTACACATTAACATTAGTCTGGTCCTAATTTATTAATTTTTATTCGAATTTACTCGATGGAGTCCGCCGGGGACCTGACATCGTCAATTTTCAGTATCATCTTGACGAGTTGTGTGGCCAGTGCGATCTGCTGCTTCTTAGAGTGGAGTGATTCGATCACATTCATAGCTTTCATGTCGTTGGAGCCTGGGGGATAATACAAAATTGTTAGAAAAAAAAAAGTTTATTCAGTAACAATATTATAAATACAAATAAGAACGAAACCTGCCATCAGACTGGAAGTAAATACTTTTTAATACTATTTCTTTTAAGTTTCTTTTTATTAAGGCGTGTACGCACGACCGAACACGAACATGGTGAACATCGAACACGAACACTTTGTTCGCACGTGCGTACTACTAACGAACATCAATCAATTTGTTCGTCAAAAGTGTTCGTGTCGATCCAATTTGGTTGTTCTGTGTGGACCGAACCAGAACATTGTTAACACGAACATCGAACCAAAAGAGTAAGGCTTGGTAGCCTCTTTTGTTCGACACCATGTTCTTGTTCGGTCGTGAGTGGTTGCGCGCGAATACAAGTAGAACTATGTTTGTGGATATTCATGTTCGCTTGCTAATTTACGTCCACACGTTACTTTTATTCTTCATTGTTTATTCTATGGAATTTTCCTGTACTGTATGCATCTATATTTTCTATTTTGCTATAGTTTCCATTTACCTTTATTTCAATAAAATAAAATGAAAATAAAATTTGTGTGAAAATGAATTTACCTTTAGACATGCAGTCGACTCCGAGATATGGGTTGTTTTCGGCTACTTGACGGGCCTTGACTTCCGATAGCGTGTCAATGGGCGACAGACCGCTGAAACATGAGACAATTATTTTTTTTACCGTAATAAAAAGCGTGCAGGAATAATAATAGAAAAGCAAATCTAACGGCAAATAAAAAAATCAAAAGTAAAGTAAAAACATACTTTTGCAAATAAATGAATTGAATTGAGTTTATCATAATAATAATACATGGGCCCCATTTTTTGATATTATTGACATGAGTATCTTAAGCTTTTTAATACATACTTTTTTATTTTATTTACTTTTAAACAATTTAATTATTACGAGTTAGGAATAGGTCATATTTAATTTGTGTCATTGATACGAAAAGTAAAAGAACTTTTTAATTTAGTCAAACTATTTTCTGAACGAGACGGGGCCGGTGTAAGAGTGGCTAGCAATGGTCACTTTATCCCAAGGGCCACGGGTTCAAATTCTGCGCAAGGCAAACATTTGTGTGCATGAACATGTCGTGTTGCCTTGGTCTGGGTGTTTTCTATGTATAATAAGTATTTATTTACAAAAAAAAAAGTATTTAAGTATATTTATCAGCAATCTAGTACCCATAGTACAAGCTTAGTTGCTCAGTTTGGGACTAGAATATGAAGTTGTTACCTGTTCTCGGCGAGGGCGAGCGGCACGGCCTCGAGCGCGTCGGCGAACGCCCGGAACGAGTACTGCTCCAGCGACGACAACTTGTCGGCTTCGCGAGCCACCGCCAAGGCGCAGGCCACCTCCGCCGCGCCGCCGCCGTACACGACGCGCGAGTCCTGCACACACATTTATCTCACAGCTGATCATTACGAAAATTTGTATATTGTCAGGGGTACAGAGCCCAACATAGGCTACTTTTTATCCCGTGAAAGTATGTCGTTCCAATGGGAAAATATTTTTTCTACTATAGAAGACGCTGTATGGGATGCTATCGGCCAACAGATGGCGCCACAAGTCGCGCTATGGGTTGTTTTAAAATTGACGCGAGCGAAGCCGCGGGAAAAAGCTAGTTTGTTATAAACGTAAGAAAATTTCAAATTCGCGGGCCGAGCCTAATAAACTTGACTAGGCGAAATGGCACTGACCTGCACTAAACTCCTGACGATGCACAGTGCGTCGTGCACGCTCCTCTCCGCCTCGTCCACGATCATCTTGTTCCCGCCGCGCATGAGCAGCGTCACGGCTCGCGAGTTGGAGCACTGCTCGATCACCAACATCTCCTCCTTCGATGTGCCGAAAGCTGGGGAGGACAAATTATTACTAATTAATTAGTTATAGACGAGCAGCGTTATGCTATATGAAGTAAATTCCTACAATACAAGGGACAAAAAAGATATACAGAGTTAACGACATCATCCAAGAGGCAATGAGGAAGTATTGGATTTAATGAAACCTAACAAAATATCTGAATGCTATGGATGCTGTGTCTATGTCACAGTGTTGAAAAAGTTCACTAGTCAAGTCACTTCACTAAATTCCATGTTCATTAAATTAATTTAAAACTGTGCTACATCCAATCTATAATATAAAAATAAATCGCTAAATGTGTTGCTAAGCGCAAATCTCGAGAACGTCTGAACCGATTTCAATAATTCTTTTTTAGAATATTCCTTGAAGTACGAGGATGGTTCTTACGGAGAGAAAAATTAAAAATTCCCACGGGAAAGCGGGTAGGTTAGGGTACGGTAGGGGTAGCGTAGAGGTAGGGTAGGGGTAGGGCAGTGCCTCTAAGGCGGAACAAAGTTCACCGGGTCAACTAGTTTATAATAAACGTCAATAAGGAATTGTAATTATAATAAAACTAGCTTTTCCCCGCGGCTTCGCTCGCGTTAATTTTATGACATAGATCTCGTTTGACAATAACACAACCCATAGCGCGACTTGTGGCGCCATACATTAGCCGATAGCCCACCCCATACAGCGCCCTCTATAGTAGAAAAAGTATTTTCCCATTGGAATGACATACTTTCATGGGATAAAAAGTAGCCTATGTTGGGCTCTGTACCTCTGACAATATGTATACATATTTTCATAATGATCGGCTGCGTAGCCAAGCCGTGAAGGAATAACTAACAAACAAACAAATAAACAAACAAACTCACTTTCTCATTTGTAATATTAGTATTATAAAATATAAAGATTGATTGAAGACTATTACAAAATTCAGTCTTCCAATATTTTTGCAATAAAATAACTTGTAAAAACTTACTCAGTTCCCTGACGAGTCCACACTGGCCCAGCTTATCCGGCGTCAACTCCTCAAACCTTGGCACAATCCGACCACCGGTGGCAATAGCGATCAGCTCCATCTCTGGACCACCGACCCAGCGGACAGCGGGCAGTTCTTCGGCTAAGAGAAGATGGTTGGCCTCATCGTCGAAGCCCCACTGGCATATGGCTAAGGTCGCACCGGCATCCTGTAAATTGTAGATAATTTTTTGTTACCTATTCTTAAAAGTACTATAATTTTGAGGAGGCTTTGTGGACATCAATGGCGTCGCTGTGTGTCGCACTGTAACATGAACACGCAAGTTAAGCAATGTGGACCCTAGCCAGTGTTTGGATGGATGATTGATCGTTATCTCGAGCTTCTCCGCGCTTCGGTGGGCACGTTAAGTCGTCGGTCCCGGCTGTTATCGGTAGATTTCAGTCGTTAAGCCAAGTCAAAAGTCAAAAGAAAACACTGACCTCTGCTAATCCGCATTGGAGCAGCGTGGCAGAGTACGCCCTAGTCTCCTTCGATTAAAGGGAGACCCGTATCCCTGCAGTGGGATGATTATGGGTTGATATGGTATGATGTCCTATTCTTAAAGTACTATAATTTGCTCCTCTTCTTTTTTTTTTCTTTCATTAATTGCGATTTTTTTGTATTATTAAATACTTAAAATGGCTTTAATAAAAAAGGCTACAGTTAAGTTTCTTTCAGCGCTTCTTCTCAACAGGCCATTCACGTCTGAAGTGCAAAAGTATTTATTGTAAATCTACTTGTGAAGTCCTGACTGACTTAACTATATTTCAACGCACAGCCCAAACCGCTGGGTCTAGACTAGAGATTCCAAATTTGGAATGTAGTTTCCTTACGACGTCTAGAGGTGTATTATAAAAGGATTTTTCAAAATTCCCACGGGAAAGCGAGATATACGCAAACGAAGTTGCGAGTATTTTACTAGTTTTTTACACAAAGTACAAAATATTTCCTCTTGACATTTCGACGCTCCACCCGTGCATCCACACCGCAGTTAATTTTTGTGGAGAAACACAATGCAACACGGTAAAATTAAAATTTTCCAGTTTCTTTTTGTTTTTTGTTATCACACGTTGCCCAGAAACACTTTGAAACGTTGATCTACAAAAAATTTACTACAAAACGCGCCACAAGACTTTGTGTTTGTGAAGTTTGCTGCGGAAAGGCGGCCGCGTTTCCGGCTACCCGCACACCCTGTACCCGTTTTGTTGGTTATTTTCCAATTTTACCTCCGACAGATGTTTAAAACACTCAAAATAAGTGTAACAGGAATAATTCTGTACCAGAATAATGTATGAGCCGACATAGACGGACTGCTCGAGCAGTTAGCCATAGATCAACATAGTAATACACAGATCGCACTTATTTTAAGTGTTATAAAACATGTTGTGTTGTAAAACACATCTGTCAGAGGTAAAATAGCTGTGAACGATCTATACCACCCTCCCGCACACCTGAACCTGTATTAGGTCCCAATAGTAATGAAACAATCGACTGTGGTGCTCGGCAATCGAGCCTCACTTGATTTGCCATCTCTCTAAGGTATAATGCCTTTTGCTTCAAATTGCCGTCTCTCACGTAGTTGTTAAGGAGGGGAAGTCCTTTCAATACTTCCTACTCTATCTTCTTTCTGATTAAATTCGTTGTGAGTTCCAAAACAGCTGTAGTTTCTCCCCCGGGACGTCAATAAGCTTCATCACTTATTGTCAATCTGAGGTCGCCGTTGTTGATCGTGGCCACACAAGAGACACATCGGTGGGAATGTGTGGTGGGCTCGAACACCTGTACCTGTTTTGTTTGTAACTTCACAAACACAAAGTCTCGTGGCGCGTAGAATGCTTAACATTGTATTATCTAACACTGACCTTAACCCGGCGCACCATCTCCAAGAACTTCTCGTGCTCGTACTGCCTCAGCTCGCGGTACTCGTCGGCGGAGCCCACCTGCAGCTTGTGCTTGGTCTTGGGCTTGGGCGGCTCGAACGGGCACGTCAGGATGGCCAGCTTCACGTCCTGGACGGGTAGAAAATAACATACATATTCTGAATAAATCTTACTAATATTTATAATATTAGTTTATGATGATTGTTACTTCTTCACGCTCAAATAATATTTGAAATCTTTGTGTTTTTAAATTCGCCTATCTCGCCACACTATGCAACGCGTTTTTCCACTAGTCGAATAAGCCCATTCGCACACAAGGCGACGCATGTCTCCGATACTCGGCGATTTTAGCACATTTAGGACTTGCGTCGCCTTGTGTGCGAAGGGACTAACAGTCGCGCGTGACCCAAGTTGCATACTAATCGTATTAGTATAGTGAACAAATTCAGTTGCATGTAGATGGCGCCGTGTGCGAACACAGGCAAATGTGAGTTGCGTCGCAGTCGAGTAATTTGGGTACCCATGTGAGAATGGTCCGAGTCGAAACTGTTGCATGATTTAAAAAAAATGTATCACCAAAGTTTTTTAGGGCGTAATTTAAAGTGTTTATTAGCAGTTTAAATCAACAGAATTACCTTTAACACTTTAGGCATCTGCGGGTGGCTCATGGTCTTGCCAACGACCACTCCTCGCACCAACATGGAGTCCTCCATGCTGCCTCCAACCCTGCCGACTACCTTGATCAGCTCGAAGTTCACATCACGCTTCTCCAGGTCGGCTACAGAGAGCACTGCCTGTGGAGACAAATAAATAAATTGTACCAATTCACACAAATTGTTCGCAAAAATGCATAGTTTTGGTCCTGGAGAGCAAACATTGAAATGGGTTCTAAAATTTCGAAGTTTTCTCGATTTTCTCGGTTTCCACTTTCCACAGGTTTATCAATCAAAATTAGACAAAAAAGAGGCTAAATTCGCGAAATGCAGAACTACATCATTTAAATTATAATATTTTTTTTCTCTCTATTTCTGAGGCTTTTAGCCATGTTTGACTATGTCAGCCTCATCGGGAAATTTGCTGGACAAGCTACTCCATGTCCCTCATTGCAAGTGACGCAAAGATGAATGACAATTGTATAATGTTTGACAGGCCTGATGGTCGAGTGGCTATGTATGTAGCAATGGTCACTTTATCTCAAGGGCCGCAGGTTCGAATCCTGCGCGAGGCGAACATTTGGTGCATGAACATGTCTGTTTGCCTTGGTCTGGGTGTTTTCTATGTATAATATAGAATATTTATTTATTTTATAATATTTATATTACAATAATATTTAAACTTACATCAACAGCAATCTCTGCCATCAATCGATGGCACTTGACAACGACTTTGCTGCCTAACGTCGTCATCGCCACCTTGATCAGGTTCTCCCTGGTATTCTTATTCACGGGGAACGCTTCAGAGATGCTGTCCAACTGCTTCAGCGCTGTGGCAGCGGCTATTTCAAAGCCGTCTGCGATTCTTATCGGATGGATTCCCTTGTCTAGCAGACTGGAGGCCTGCTCCAATAGCGCACCTGTTGGATATTGTATGTTATAGAAGCAAGTAGAAAGGCATTTAAAATTTAATGTGCCATTAAAACATTTTCTTCTTTTTTATTTAATTTGAATGTAAGTCTATTTGTAACCTTATAATTTAATGCGTCATTAACTTTAAAATGGTTTCAAGTATTGAATGTTATTTTTTGTTAATTTGTCTTGTGTCTATGCTGTAGAGGATGTTTTTCTTTCTTTTTATGAAATACTAGCTTTTTTGCCCGCGACTTCGTCCGCGTGAAGTTCCAGACACATTCCCGTGGGAACCATATTGAATTTTGGGAAAAGCTATAGCCAATGTCACTCCCTGATAATGTAGCTTTCTACTGGTGAAAGAATTTTTGAAATCGATCCAGTAGTTTCAGAGCCTTTTCAATTCAAACAAACAAACAAATCTTTCCTCTTTATAATATTAGTATAGACTAGCGAAACCGAGCAACTTCGTTTGCGTGTATCCCGCTTTCCCGTAGGAATTTCGGGAAATCCTTGTATCTATTATAAATATAAAGCTTCCTCTTGAATATCCATTTTAAAAAAACCGCATCAAAATCCGTTGCATAGTTTTAAAGATCTAAGCAATACATAGGGACAGACAGACAACGGGAAGCCACTTCATTTCATGTTAAAAAAAAAATACGTACCAGCTAAGACAACAACCCCAGTAGTTCCATCCCCAATCTCATCATCCTGGCTCTGAGCGAGCTGCACCATCAGCTTGCCAATCTGGTGCTCCACGTCCATATACTTCAGGATGGTTGCTCCGTCGTTGGTGACCGTTACCTCACCATCGGACGACACCATCATCTTGTCTAAGCCACGGGGGCCCAGGGACGTACGTAAGATGCCGGCAATCTGACGTGCCGCTTCGATGTGCGACTGAAAAGGAAATACTTTTCGTAAAACAGGCTGTTGGCTTCCTGACAAAATGAGATATTAATAATATTAGTTTCGATCTAGCTAAATTTTTTGTTACTTTAGTTTTTAGGTAAATTTTTTATGTTAGTTCCAGATATTTATAGTTATTTTTTTCTTTAAGTTGTGG
The DNA here is from genome assembly GCA_905163395.2 of Endotricha flammealis. Lineage (NCBI taxonomy): Eukaryota > Metazoa > Arthropoda > Insecta > Lepidoptera > Pyralidae > Endotricha > Endotricha flammealis. The sequence goes on from LR990883.1 coordinate 5,621,033, forward strand.
CTTCTGCATTCTTGTTACTATTCATTGTAATTTGTGTAAATTTTACACTTTTCTTCCTCTGGCTTATTCGGTTAGAGATCTACTAAAAAATAGATAAATTTATAAATAAATAAAAGGCAATGATAATTTACAATTATTGAATAACAAACAACCATAAAGTATTGAAGTGAGTAGCCATAATATCGTTTTTAATCCAATACATGATGCGTTTGATACTTACATGTACCTACTGAATCATGTGACTCATACAAAACAACTGTTTTTAAAAAATGCTTTTTTTCGTGAAATTCAATGTTTATTTACAAAATTATGTATACAAATACATTTTATAAGCTTAAATGTGTAACTGAAATATATTTTAATTGAGAAAAATCATTTTTAATGTTAAAATTTCAACTTTATACTTTTTTTTTTACGATTTAGGTTAGATAATTTTATATTAAATTTATGAATTATTTATCTATCTAAAAGTTTTGGAAAGCCTATTTATAAGCTTTGTGTGAATCAAAATTGTTGTTTTCTATATTTCACTGTATAAATATTACCTTTAGTGCATCGATACCGGTAAGTCTTTTCTGCTTATCCTGGTCACGTAAGATGATAAATGGACGTCCATATTCGTCAAAGGCTACTGTTCCAGGGAACATAGCCATTTTCACAACAAAAATGAACACACAATGTCAAGATGGAAACAGATTTCTTGAATCCAGCCTTTCGAGAAAATCCAAGAAAAACAATAGAATTGATAATGTATTGAATGACAGTGACAGATGTCAATAATGAACAAACAAATGCAGATAATGTGAGTTTACTTCTTTTAATTGTGGCAACGACTCTTATTTTCTACTTTATGAGAAAGGTCTGAGACTTTGCATTGCATCTTCTTTTTAGAAATATTTTCATTAATCATAAAAACTTTTATATTTTTTTATTTTGTAAAAACTTCGTGGTTGAGTTTTTCTCTTGGTTTTTCTCAAGGAGGTTATGGTTTTTCTTTTTATTAGACATTATTTTGACAGTTTGGAAAGAGAACGCACGAGTTCGGAAAAGGCATGGAAGTAATAAGTACTATTTGTATGTACGTAGTACTTATTACTTCCATGGGAAAAGGTAAAGAAAAAGCACAAGTATGTAATAGCCATGTAAGTAATAAGATGGTAATAAGTATACGTAGTACTTATTACTTCCATGGTAATAGCCCACATCCCGAACGCTATATGTCCCTGCAATACACCACTTTTTGAGCAACTGTATTAAAAAAAAATGTCTCAACTCAAAGAAAAACTCAACCCCGAAGTTTTTACTAAAAAAAAATTCATGGAAGGTTATAAGATTTGTAAGTGTGCGTGTATACTTATGTGAGTCGGGTAAATTAGGAGTCCAAATTAAATATCCAGGTAGAAACGTGTTGTGTTTATTAGGGGCGCGGAACGACTGCCGCTAAAAACCAAGTTTACAAAGTTCAAGGGTGCGTTGCTTATGCTAGGGAAATATGACACTTAAAAAGGTACATGACAATGTGTGTTCCCCACATCATTCCTCCCCCAAGAAAAAATAAAGAAAAATTTACAATCTATATATATAAAATGCTTTGTCCTGACTGACTGACTGACTGACTGACTGACTGAGAATCAACGCACAGCCTAAACCGCTCATCGTAAAAATCTGAAACTTAGCAGGTGGACCTATTATATAACGTAGGCGTCCGATAAGAAAGGATTTTTCGAAATTCGAACTCTAAGGGGGTGAAAAAGGGGGGTAAAGTTACTATGGGACAACTTGATTCCTTGGTCCAATCTACTTCAAATTTTGCATAAAAATTGTTTAAGAGAATTGATGGAAGATGTGATTCTTATTTTATTGAAATTCTTGAAAAATATGTATTTTGTGGGTAATTTTCTTCGATTTGATATCAATACTCATACTCCTTATTGCTTTTGATTTCAATTACATTTCATTTTGACACATCCGTGAAGTGAAGTGTGTCATCTGTCATGTAATATTTTTATAAATTGTGAATATTCTAACAAAATGATTTCATAATGTCGTCGTACTATTTATTCTGTTTGTGATCTCGGAAAACAGCTAAAATTCTAACTATGTATAAAGCGGAATCATATTCATCGATAATAAACAGTAAGTAATTAAATATTAAATTTATAATATTTGACAGGGTTCAAGTTAAATTGGTCAATGGTTAAATGGCATATTGATATTGTCTCTTTCTCACATATAGAAAATCTCATTACGTCAACTCGCTCTAATATTTCGTAGTGTTGTTGAGGGATGGTTGTAGGCTGAGGTTGTAGGTTATAAAATACCGATATACTTATTACATTTTTTTTTCGGAAGTGGTTGGAAAACAAGCTCAGGAATATGGATCATTTTGATATTAGTTGATTACCGTCAACTATGGAGCACATAGATTCTAGGGTCCCTGACCCGTTGCCGACCTATAACAGGAAACAGGATATAGCGAGAAATAGTATAAGGACGGAGTTAGATTTTTTAATACCACAAAGGTGGCAAACAAGAATTTCGGATATTTCACTCTCCGAACGAAACGCATTGCTGCTACACGTCAATATTCTGTAAAAGGGTAGCACTTCACCGGTCGGGCTAGCCTATTTTTCATAAACGCCCACTCCAAAGATTGTAATGAGAAGTACCTATATAAATAGACAACCGATAAGAAAGGATTTTTTTTAATTCCCACGGGAAAGCGGGATAAACGCAAACGAAGTTGCGCGGGTTTCTCTAGTAGTGTATAAATTCTTTGATTTGAACAAATCACTCAATGTTAAAAAATATCAATCAACATTAGAAAAAACAATGTCAATGCTGTGCAGTCGTAAGTAAGTTCTCACCACATTTTAAAATACTCATAACATTCAGTTTTTGTTAAAAACACGAAACGATTGTAAAATTCTTAAATAGTAAAAAAAAAATAACTAATGCGTATACACTTAAAAATTATCTCGACTACGGACTAAGAAAGGTTGGTTGCACTTGGCGGTGATGAAAAAATTATTACGTTAATAAATAACACACAGTTAAGACTCAAAAATGCTGTTACAAGTGTTTGCGCTATCGACATTCCCATGGCTAAGAGCGTATTTTTTAAAAACAACATATGAGCTTTGGAAACAACATTCTGGGAACTTACAAAAAAATAAAATGTTATGTTTAAAACGTGTTTCATAACATTTACACTTAAAATATAGAGGTACTTACAAAACAAATAGGAACACTTAAAAGTAAATATTTTGCAATAAAATTAAAGGAGAACTTCACGTATATTAATGTATCTACACATCTAAAATTTGTTCACCATGCCAACCAATCTCGCTACTTATGTTTACATTATCTTTCATTGAAAACGTACTGGAGTTTTAACCACGCGGCCATGACGTGTTACAAAGTTTTTTGCAAGGGAATCGTTAGGGTAGTCCCTCACATTACTGCTGCACTCGTCTGATAATTGCGTGGGAAGAGAATTGGTCACATTTTGGCTACTTGAATCTGCCTTATCTTGTTCGTTTAACACGTAAGCTGGCTTCAACCTATCAATTGAAATGCGAACTTGACAGTTAGGTAATTGAACTAAAAACGTTTTAGGATCTCTTTCTAGCACCTTATATGGACCATCATAAGGTGGCTTTAACGATTTATGAACTGCGTCATCCCTAATGAAAACATAATCGCATTTATCAAAATTGGGATGTACAAAGAATTTTCGCGAAGAGCGGGAATTTTGATTACATGGAGCATAATTGCTAATAGTTTCGCGAATTTTGCTTACTAAACAAAACGGATCGCTGGGATCGCGTTCTTGAGTTACGTCATAAAATTCACCAGGCAAACGTAGCGTTCGCCCGAAAGTTAACTCTGCAGCGCTCACTCCGCTATCACTGCGGCAAGCGGCGCGCAGCCCTAACAACGCGGTAGACAATTCATCAACCCAGGAATTATTATCCAAGCGTGCCATCAACGATGCTTTTAGCGACCGGTGCCACCGTTCGATTGCCCCATTGCTTTGAGGGTGGTATGGCGTAGTACGCGTTTTAGTAATACCCAATAATTTCATTAAGTTGGTAAAAAGATTGCTTTCGAACTGGCGACCCTGGTCACTAGTAAGTTTCACCGGCAAGCCGTAACGTGAAATCCATTCGTTATAAATTGTCTTAGCCACAACATCAGCAGAAATCTCTTTCAAAGGTCACGCTTCCGGCCACCGAGTACATCTATCTATGATAGTTAAGCAATATCGATATCCTTGTGGAGAAATGGGTAGAGGCCCAATTAAATCCACGTGAATGTGCTCAAAACGGTTGGCTACCGGTATTTGTCCTAGTTGCGAAATTGTATGTCTGCTGATTTTTGACTTCTGACATTGTATACACGCCTTAGCCCATCGCCCAACGTCCTTATTCATCCCGGGCCAAAAGAACTTTTTGCAAATTAATTTTCTCGTAACCCGTACACCGGGATGACTTAAATTGTGAATACTGTAAAATGCAAGCTTTCTAAATTCGTCTGTCAAATATGGTCTGATGTCATTAGTAGAAACTTCACAGTAAATAGATTTGTTTCCCGTGGGAATAAAAAGTTTCCTTAGACGAACCCGACTGACTTTATTACTATCCGACTGTAACAAGTACTCATCTTTCTCTTGCGCGGCAGCGAGCTTATCGTAATCAAGTACGGTTGGGCAGTAAACCGTTTCTACGCGTGATAATGTATCGGCTACCATATTATCTGAACCACTAATATGTCGTATGTCGGATGTAAATTCGCTAATGAAAAGTAACTGTCGTGTACGTCTAGGAGTTTCTTTATCGTCTTTACCAGATTTACTAAAGGCGTGACATAATGGCTTATGGTCTGTATATACGGTCAGAGGTCGACCTTCGTGTAACTTACGAAAGTGTTTTATAGACATGTAAATGGCTAATAATTCACGGTCGTAAGTACTGTAGTTTTGTTGTGCCTCAGTCAATTTTTTCGAATAATACCCTAGCGGTTGCCATAAGTTACCTGATTTCTGTTGTAGGACGGCGCCTACGCAGTTATCCGATGCATCTGTCATCAAAGCCAAAGTCGAATCAGAGCAAGGATGCGATAACGTAACAGCGTTTTGAAGTGCTTTTTTGCACTGCTCGAACGCATGGTTAGCTTTTTCGTCCCATGCGATAATAGTTTTGTCTTTTTTCTTTGAATTAATTAAATATTTATTAAGTTCGGACTGATAAGACGCGGTGTTAGGTAAATGAGAACGATAAAAGTTAACCATACCTAAAAAGCGTCGTAACCCTTCTACTGTTTTAGGTTTTGAATAGTTAACAATGGCATCTACTTTGTCTTGTAAGGGCTTGATGCCCTCGGCGCTGACTTCGTGACCCAAAAATTCAACCTTATGTTGTCCGAAAGAACATTTAGAAATGTTAATAGTTAAGCCAAATTTCCTGAACCGTTGAAAAACTAATTCCAAATTAATTTTGTCTTGACTTTCATCGTCACTGGCCAAGATGATGTCATCTAGGTAACAATACACGAAATCTAAGCCTTGTAACACGTTGTTCATGAAACGCTGAAATGTTTGCGCTGCGTTACGTAGACCGAATGTCATTCTAGGAAATTCAAACAATCCAAATGGCGTAATTATGGCTGTTTTTGGGATATCCTCTGGTGCAATGGGTATACAATGGTAGGCTCTATTAATGTCGATTTTTGAAAATACTTTTTTTCCCGACAAAATATATGTGAAATCGTGCAAACGGGGAATAGGATACCTATCAGGCTTTGTGATCGAATTTAATTGCCGATAATCTCCACATGGCCTTATGTCACCATTTTTCTTGGGGACTATATGCAGTGGACTAGCCCAAGCGCTATTAGAAGGGCGGCATATTCCCGCGTCTTGCATTAAGCGAAATTCGTCTTTAGCCTTTTTATAACGATCGGGCGAAAAAGGGCGCGCCCGCGCATGCACCGGAGGACCGGATGTTTCTATATAATGTAATACGTTATGCGGTGTAGAAGTTTCCTGAAATGACATTGGTTTCGTAATCTCCTTATACTTATTTAATAAATTACTATAAGGATGCACATCGCTAATAGTTTTAATACTACATTCTTGGAAATTTACAAGCGAACCAATAATATTTAAATTTGTCACCTGGTCCCGAAGTTTACGCGCACTGAGGTCCACAATCAACTTATGATATGTTAGAAAGTCTGCTCCTAAAATGGGCTGTTTCACATCGGCTATTATAAAATCCCAACGGTACGGCCTACGGAGTTTTAAGTTTAACTCGAGCGTTTTCGTACCATAAGTTTTAATTTCGGTCCCATTAGCCGCATATAGTTTGTATTCGTCGCACTGTGACACAAAACACTTTTTACGCGTAACAGGCAATACCGAAACGTTGGCCCCTGTGTCAACTAAAAATCGGAGACCACTATTTATGTCCGTGACACAAAGGCGGTTACATGGCGAAATGGCACAAACTTCCGCCGACGACAGCTGTGCCTCGCCTTTTAGTTTTCCGACTGCTGCAGTGGTTGCTTCCATGCACAAGGTTGTAGACATTTGTAGGCTTTGTCCTGAAATTTCCGGTGATAGAAACACATTCTATTTTTGGGACTCATGTCACGTTGCGTGCCTTGCGCCGACGTATTTCTGTTGGAACTCGCTGATCGCGATCTATTTCGATTATGATTTTGGTTCCCGTTCCACTGCCTGCCTCTTGCCTTCACGCGCTCTAAATTCATTAAGCGGACGCTTAATTTTGCAATTTCCGCCATAATAAATGCCGTATCGGTCGACGTACTCGTGGGACGTGAGACTTCGGCAATTTGTCCTGGGCGAGCCACTTCCGCGACGTTGTCCGCCACCATTGCCAAACGGTCTAAATCCGTCGAATCAGTGACGGCGAGGACCGCTCGAACTGTTGATGGCAAATGACCTTGCCACAGCACTCGGAGGGTGTCGTCCGGGATTTTATCCCGAGCCAGGTTCCTCATTCGGTGGAGGAGCTGCGAGGGCTTCTGTTCCCCGAGCTCCATCTCACCAATAAGTTTCTCTATCTGTCTTGTCTTCGAGTCTTCATATAGAGTTAAAAGCTTGGTCTTCAACGCTTCGTATCTTTTATTTTCCGGCGGGTTGACCAAGAAATCACTAATTTGCGTGATGACATCCTTAGACAACTTCGACACTACAAGATCGAAGCGTGAGTCGTCCCCGAGTTTTTGTGGTGCCAAAACAGCTTCCGTACGAATGAACCACACGCGTAGTTGGTCCGCCCAAAAGTCAGGAATCCGTGAAAATACGGACACTGCCATGACGTCACTTGTTTCTACTGTGGAGGTGGCGGCGGCGGCTCCAGATTGTTGCTGCTCCGTATCCATTTTTTTTAAAATTTTAACACTCCCAAAATAAAGTCACAAAGAGAAAAAAGTAACAAAAGTTTATAACGAAATTGTCCAAAACAAACGTTCCGGGGTCACCAATGTAAGTGTGCGTGTATACTTATGTGAGTCGGGTAAATTAGGAGTCCAAATTAAATATCCAGGTAGAAACGTGTTGTGTTTATTAGGGGCGCGGAACGACTGCCGCTAAAAACCAAGTTTACAAAGTTCAAGGGTGCGTTGCTTATGCTAGGGAAATATGACACTTAAAAAGGTACATGACAATGTGTGTTCCCCACAGATTCATGCAAATAATTTTCTAAAAAGAAGCTACTAATTTGTTTCAATATCAGATTTAATGATTTGATTCAATGAGTTAGGTTAGGTTTCATTTCATTTCATCTCATTAAATTTCATTTTCATTTCATCCCAATAAAAAATTCTACTGAAGACTTGGCTGTATGGGCATAGTTCCCTTTGCCTACCCAGAATGGGTGAAGAAAATAAAAAAAAATCTCTGCATGTATTCTTTCTTTTACGGTTGGCGCTTGGCGCCATTATCCAAAAAAATTCTTTGCGAGTTTAGTTGTTTGTTGCACAAAATGAGTAGGTACCTAATTAAATTGATTCATTTTTTCGCAACTGTATTAAAAATAGTTGTTCAGTACACGTGCGGAACCGTCATTGCAACTTGTTCCGACCTCGGCTCGGGTAGACATTTGTCGGAACTCTTTGCAATACAGGCTTTCCGCCAGCTTTCCGCACTCGTAATGAAATGTACTATTTAATTTGAATTTGACCAAAAAGATAGGCGTCAACAAGAGGCCTAAGGGCGCTACCGCTACCCCATGATGACTTTTTGTAGTCCCTGTCCCTATCAATATTATTATCCTCTTTGTTGTAGTCATGCAGTAGCGAAACGGTCGTTCCGAGTTCGAATTTTACTAATTCTGTTATACCTACCTAATGTTAATTAAAACAGAAGCGCGAATAGAAAACGTTGCATCGCTACAAAAAAGCTACAGTGGGCTAGCGCCCTAAGATAAGAACATACCTACTTAATTCGTAATTATAAATTACCACAAGGGATCAATAACGGATCACTATGTACAGTCGGCAGTAATATTTCAAAGTAACATTTCAACACGTTGCGTCGCCGCCGCGCCGTCCCGCCAGATGTCGCTATTTAAATAATAATAGGAATATTGATTTTTACATCAAATCCTTACTAATATTATAATTGAGAAAGTGAGTTTGTTTGTTTGTTTGTTATTCCTTCACGGCTTGACTAAACACCCGATCAGGATGAAAATTTGCATACATATTGATAGGGATACAGAGCCCAGCATAGGCTACTTTTATCCCGTAAAAGTATGTCGTTCCAATGGGAAAATAATTTTTGAAAATTTTCTACTATAGTGGGCGCTGTTACGGCCAACAGATGGCGCCACAAGTCGCGCTATAGGTTTTAATTAAACTTTATTAACCACAATATATATATGGGTAAAGGCGGACTTAATGCTAAATGCATTGTCTATCAGTCAACCAGGTTTTGTTGTCAAACGAGATCTATGTCATAAATTTAACGCGAGCGAAGCCGCGGGGAAAAGCTAGTACTTAATAAAAAGTCGGAATAGGTATTTTTATTACTACTTTATTGTCATATTATACTATTCACAAGAAAACACTTTTTATTTTTCCGTCCTTTGAATAATTTATTATTACATTTCAATGTACAATAAATCCTTAGACGACAAAAAAACTTTTTAGCATACAAAATAGGAAAGCATTTACAAGGCATATCAAATTGTACATCTTGTGTATAATTTATTAAGCCTATTAATACTTTTCCATTAGGATTCAATACCCAATAATCCTTGAATTTATTATCCAATAGTTGCACAAAATCCACGAAAGAATACGGTATACAGTCTTGATTAAGTTGATTCCCCGTTTTAACACTTTGTATTGTGTATTGTATCATTTTCTCGCAATGATTATGTTTTTCGTAACACTTTTTTAATATATAAGTAGCTATATACAATAATCCGTTGTCATCTGGTATTTCTATCTTATTATATTCATTACAACATATAGAAATCGACGTGTCAATAGTTTCTGTAGAATCTGAGTGAACGTTAATAGCACGTATAAAAAGATTGTACAAATTAACAAAACAATTTCCCTGACCTTTAGATATATTTGTTAGAAATATCTTTTTGAACGCAGACATTAATTGCTTACTTGACGGCTCTGAACAGTTAGTATGTTGTCTTATTTTAACAAAGAAATTCTCTATACATTCACGATTAAGCCGTCGCGTTATTAAACATGGAGTCTCTAATTTCAAGTCCTCATGTAACAACCATATACTTTTCATTGTAATTTTAAATCCATCAATAAATTTCGCATGTTTTGTACAATCCGAACCGTTTTTAGAGTTAATCAATTGTAAATTATCAAAGAATGCAAACATCTCGTAAAATAAATTTATTTGTGTTTGATCGCCTGAAAATGTAGAATTGAGTATTTTATATAGATTATTTATCATAATTATTAATTGCACTGTGTCTTTCGCTTTATTGTCTAATATCCTTAAATCTATGCAAGTGGTAATAGCTGTAGCGGTAGTTAAATTAAAAATATCTGATGCATATTTTACATTTAATTTCTGACTATTATTTGGTGTAATATGATGATCAGTTACGTTTGGTGCTAATCTCAACATCCTTTGCTTATCATAGTCGTAAAACTTCGTAATGTGATCCCATTTAGCAATTAAACCATTAAAATGAAAGTCATTTATCATTAAGTTATTCCTAACTAAGCTAATTAGATGTTGTGGATCATAGATATAAAATATTTTCTTATTGTTAACAAAAAAATAAGGGTTTTCAGTCGTTATTTGACCATTTCCTATAAAATCGGCAGCTACGTCTGTTATTAAAGCACGTACGTAAAGTCCGATTTCAAGTAATTTTGATATTACTTTATTTATCCAAGATTTAATCTGTACATTATCTTTGTTCTGCCCTAATAATATGAATGATATAGGCTGTTCCCAGTTGTTGAAAATTCCACGAGCAACAACAACTAATGAAGTTCTAGCTGGTTGATTTGTTTGAACACTATCAATTTCATGGAAACCTATAATTTTATCGTCCCTTATATCGTAGTACAAATGAGGTTTTAAATTCATATTATCTATACATATTGTACACTGTTTCATTTTTTCAGACATCCTATCAACTTTAATTTTTAATAATTTCAATAAATTATGATTTAAAACTGTTGATATAGGTATATGAAATCGTTTTAGCGTCGCAGAAGACGGTAAACATAATATACCCTTTAAAACATTGTACGCTTGGGGACTAGCCAAGTATAAATTTAATGCGAAAAACTTGAATTCTTCCGTATATCTGTTCCCTTGTGATCTTTTCTTCCAACTTGTTTGCGTTTTGACGAACTGTGCAAGCTTTTCACTTAAGTATTTTTCACTTAGATTATACAAAGTACTTAATTCTGTACTACGAGATCTTTTTTGAATAGATTCAGTTAATCTTCTTGTCTTTAGTTCTTTTATCTCTTGTTGCAATTTTCGCTTTAAAGGGGTGTCCTCTGCAAGTTTCTGAGAGGTTTGTGTACCTCTAGGTAGCATAAGTTTGTAATCAGTTTGAGTTGATGCTAAGAATTGCATTTGTTTTTCTGTGTATGTCTGTGTGAATTTGCACTTAGTTGTTTTTCGTGGAAGATTCAAAGTGGGAACGGAACCCTTACGCAATTGCTTTCTTGACTCACATAACTGAATCTGATCAGGTTCGAAATGTATTTCGCATACATGTAAGTTTTTCTTTTTTTCTGGCATGTCTCTTTGTATTTTTTCCAGCCATAAAGCAGCTCTGAAAATAATAATAAAGTTTATTATAATTTATATTTTAATTGCTTATTCATATTTCGCCTACATGTAGGTAAGTACAGTCACCTCCATAAATATGTATACATTTTATTACCTTGTCACTATAACATTGTTGACATGTTCACTCTAATGTCTGAAGTAACTGAAATGATATACGACAGTGACAAGGTTTTATAGTGTAAACATATTTATGGAGGTGACTGTACCTATATTGTTTCTTGGAAAAATGATAAACATTTTTGACACCAACTGTACATTAAGAGTGACACAGCCATGGAGCAAATCCTTCGTGGACACAGCGGATAATCCGCTCATATCGGAGCAGTCCGTCTGGGAAAGGACTTCCACCTCTACCTTACAAGATAGTAGCCAAAGAACATTGGTCTCATCTCGGCCAAGTAGTTAAATCCATAATCACCTCTCAGAGTTGTTTGGCAGTGTAAAATACGATAATTCCGAATTAGTTTTAGAATTATTGTGACAAGTCCATACACCACAATATCTGCTAGCTTTCATCGGTTCCTTTTGTTTTTTATTCATAACAAAAGTAATATATTATTTTGTGGAAAGAAAATTACCTAATAAATTAAAAGAGAATACAAATAAATTAATAAACACGATTTGACATTTGACTACATAAAATATAAATTTGACATTGACAAGCGAAGCGACGATTTTTTTTGTATAGTGTTGCTGGCAACACAATTGGCCATAACTTAAAAAAAAATAACTGCTAGCAGCGCCAGCTGGCTCAACAGGGCGATCGGGTGGTTCCGATCTTCCTAGCTCCCTGCCGCCCTGCCGAGTGGGTAGTGTAGTGTAATAAGAAACAGGGAGGCAGGGAGCTCAGTTGCTGCGGCGCGGCGCGAGCGCAGAGTTCACACATTCTGTTGTTTTTTGTGCGTTATAAACGGAGCTACTACTCCTCTCCCATCCTTACTAATACTTTATATGAGAAAGTGAGTTTGTTTGTTATTCCTTCACGGCTTGACTAAGCAGCCGATCATTATGAAAATTTGCTTAGGTACATATTATTTGGGGTACAGAGCCCAACATTCTTATTCCGTGAAAGTATGTCGTTCCAATGGGAAAATATTTTTTCTACTATAGAGGGCGCTGTATTGGCCAACAGATGGCGCCACAAGTCGCGCTATGGGTTGTTTTGTTGTCAAACGAGACCTTTGTCATAAAATTAACGCGAGCCAAGCCGCGGGCAAAAGCTAGTTCTTAAATAGTTTTTGAAATCCGCTGGTTCCAGAACATTGAGTATCCGCATATTTAAGTGCTTTCATGGATGTAGTAAGTGCCAAACTCACCGCTAAAGCAACTTTTTGATGATTCGATAAAGTCGGCGCCATAGCGACAGTCGTGCACAGTCATTCACGTTCACGTTCAAACTGAGAGAAAATCAAACAGGGCGCGATTTCCAGCGTAGTGGCACCCTTCAGGCAGATCTTTTTTTTTAAAGTTATGGCTTCTGCGTGGCTTCTGTTGTGGTGGTTGAGTGTTGTAATAGAAACACTGTTATAGTGGGTGAATGTTGGAATAGAAACACAACTTCACATAGTAATTATATATTCATTTTACATTTCACTTTTAAACATTTCCAAACAATTTAGTTCCCCATTACTAATAGTTTATCATTTCCTAAACAAGTTACATATTAAAACATAATTGATTCCTCTATAAATACATATTTTCTAAAACGTAAACTTTATCTATAAGATATCATAAAACGACTGACATTAAAATTAGACACCATCATTCTGTTCAATTTCAAAACAACTCTAATTTTAAATCTTTCTTTATCTCAACATTTTATAACCGGCCAGTTCTAATAAGTTTCTAATACAATTCCTCAAATAAAACCTACAACAAACACAACTTCACATAACAATCATGTATTTCTTTATACTTCACTATTAATACAATTTAATCACCCCATTACTAAATAATTATCAAGATTTACATTTTAAACATGATCAGTCTCTACAAATACATATTTTTCTAAAATCTAGTAAATATAAGTTTTCTGTTAAGATGTCATAAACCTACTGAATCTAAATCAACATCATGTCTGTCTAATTTCAAAGTGCTCCAATTTTAAATCTTTCTTCATATCAAACTTTTTATAACCGGCCAGTTACAATACATTACCAATACAATTCCTTATTTAAATAAAACCTACAACAGCTTCTGCATTCTTGTTTGTATCTACGTCAAATGGTCAAAACAGAAACTTAGCTTAAAATATCGTAGATCGAAAATCTCAAATTTAGAGTACCTACTTATTTTCGTTTTAGGCCGAAATCCTTTTTCATATTATACAACCCTCATCTTTCTCTTGCCCTTGAGATATGCATACGTTTGTTATTGCTGTGGTTATTGCACAGATTTTGAACGGTTCTTTACCAAATACTTCCGAACGAATTTGTGACGAAATTTGAAGAAAAAAAACTACGTCAACAGCAGAGAGAAAAATAAGACATTTAGAGGTATTGTATTCACACGTATTCACTTTGATTGAAACTACTATATGTATGTATGTATGTACTATGTACTTCAATCAGTAAGCAAAAATATTAATAATAATAATCTATGTATCTATAAACCTATATATAAAATTCAAAGTCCTGACTGACCTAACTATAATATCATCGCACAGCACAAACCGCTGGGTCTAGAGATTCCATATTTGGCATGTAGGTTACTTATAAGGACAGCGGAAAACGGATCGGACCGGATGGAACCGTGTCGTACCGGGCCGTGACGGACCGGACCGGAATTTGTTTCTGAAGAAAAATATGCTAATCGTTAGTAGACCACGCGGGCGACGACGCCGCGGGCAGAAGCTAGTGTAAATATAAAAACAATACAAAATGGATAAAACATTTATTTTAAATATATCAAATATGACAAAACAAAAAATGCTATGCAGGCGAAAGTTGGGGGTCAATTTAACACGGCCCAGTCTTCCATGCCGGTGGTTTAGCATTTTCCCAAACAGTAGAAAGAGTCATAAATACACCTACATAACATCCTATGACAGTAGAACTGTATAATATAAGGTCACAAAACCCTCCTTTCAACCAAATAGGTTTTCCATCTTCGCACTGATAGTCGGCTTGCAGTTTCCTCAATCTAACTAAACTTCTTGGTATATAGGCAGCGGAATAACCCCGTCGAGTAATAATACTAGGTACACGCTGCAGACAATTCATTTTGTTTAAAATAATAATTATTGAAGCCTAAACTTTTACTGAATTCTTTTGATTGATATACAGAGAAATGTCTTAAGAACAAAATGTGAGTTGTCGGATATTTTGTTGAAAATGACATAGAACCAGTCATTCATCTGTTTTCTACAGACAACACAATTTTATTTTACTCTTTGAACACGGGTTTTGGCGCCAAAAACGATATCACAAAGGTTTTAAGAAACCAAACCAATCATAAAATGTAAAGTAGCACGTAGAGTACGTAGGTATTACATTATAATACACGGTAAAGATATTTTTGATACACATACCGAGAGGTATAGTCTACAATAAATAAATAGATCGATCGTTCATAGCAAGAAGCTTAACGTATTTAAGCTTCTTGGTTCATAGCAAGAAGCTTCAAGTTATTTTACCTATGACAGCTGATGTAAAAACAAGTTTCAAACACTCAAAATAAGAGCGATCCGTGTATCGATGTCTATTATCCTTCGTCGCTTCATACTCGGATATAAATAAATATAATACTATTTATGTTAACATGTAGTACCCTTTAGGTACTCGGCAATATTCGCACAATGTTTAAAGAGTATGAAAACTACTATTTTTTAAGAAACACACCACTTCCGTTCTGCCATCCCTACCCGTACCCACGTGCCAGTCGATTAGTGCCTTCGACCTCATTCCTTTTTTGTGCGCGGCAGTGTTCGCACGTCCCACCACTTATATTATTAATAATTATCTACAAAATATAAAGAAATAAAAAATGCGACGTAACAAACGTTCGGCAGAAGAAAAATTGGAGATATACAGACAAAAAATACGCAAATATGAACAAGCGTTACAAGGTAATGCGTTCAATTATCATGCTTGAGGTTAACCGAGAGTTAACACAAATAGCATTATTTTAAGCCGGGAGGTTAGCTGCGGGCTAACACGATGGCAAAATATCGCCGAGAGGTCAACTGCGGGTTGACACGTGGCGTTTTAATTTTAATTTTAATCGGTCTTTATATTTTTAGACCCGGGTCATCAAGTCGCGGCCTCTCCTGGTACAACAGATAGGACCCCGATACCGGAGTCATCTGACTGGGAGGACACGTCGTCC
Organism: Endotricha flammealis; assembly: GCA_905163395.2. NCBI lineage: Eukaryota > Metazoa > Arthropoda > Insecta > Lepidoptera > Pyralidae > Endotricha > Endotricha flammealis. Next base: position 5,636,688 of record LR990883.1, read on the forward strand.
TACGTAGATGTGGTCGAAGTCAACCCTCACCAGGAACCGGATGTCGACATCGCGAACGATTGTACAACACCAAGTCCACTTGTTCCGATAGAACCAGTGGCGGCCGCCGCTTCTACGGAAGCGACACCTCAATCCGGTCTACCCTCAGAATTAAACACTGAGGTGGAACTAGACCCAGAGCTACTAAAAGCCTTGGGCGACTCCACAGACGCAACACCGGAGTTTGGAGAACAAATCCAAACAAATCTTACCAAGCTGTGGACACCTTTGCTAAAGAAGGGCTTAGTGAAAGAAACCAAAGACAATATTATGAAAGAGTACCTAGTACCGGAAAACTGTACTCTTTTACAGGCCCCAAAGCTAAACGCCGAAATCACGGCGGCTATTTCAGACTTGTCCCGTAACAGGGACAAGAAGTTGGCTTCTTGTCAACAACAACTCGGCGTTGGCATTACGGCAGTTAGCAGGGCTTTGACAACTCTGTTACACAGTGATGACAAACTTAAAGCTATAAAACAGATTAGCGACGGGTGTCGTATCTTGTGCGATCTGCATTATTTAAAAACTGACAATCGTATAAAACTAATTACGCCTAACCTAGATAAATCTTTTTGTCAGATTATCCAAAATATAGAGAGGGATGATACATTATTCGGAAATAAATTATCCGAAACAATAAAGGCTTCAAAAGCCATAGAGAAACAGGGTTTACAAATTAAAAAACCTGTTCAAAAACCCTCAACATCATCCCAATCCCAACTCGTTACAGGAGGGCGTTCCACTAGCCACAACCAGGGAAACTGGTCGAGCCATCCTCGCTCGTCAAACAGGGCGAGGAGGCGGTCGGAGACCCCCGATGAACCACCACAACCAGAGGATTCATCCGACTACGCAGCACCAACCGCCAACTCATCAACAACAGCAGAGCGTACCCAAGACACGCGCGCCGCAAACGCAGCGCCGCTAGACCAGGTACATGCCGGTAGAATACAACATTTTTATAATTATTGGTTAAAGATATCTAGTAATGCTGAAGTATTAAATTGGATAAAATATGGTATTGATATACCATTCGTAAGTCCAGTTAAGCAAACTGTAATTCCTAGATACAAATGGTCTCCTAAAGAAAGACAAGCTATGACTTTGGCCGTAAACAAATTACTAAAATTGGGTGCAATCAAAAAATGCAAGCCATCTAACGATCAATTTGTGTCCCGTATTTTTTTGGCCCCAAAACCCAACGGAGACACGCGTTTTATTCTCAATTTAAAACCACTGAATAAATTTATCCGAAAATTCCATTTTAAAATGGAAGATTTTAGGACGGCCTGTAAATTAATATCTAAAAATGGTTACCTGGCTACCGTTGACTTAAAAGAAGCCTATTTACTTATACCTGTTTCGCAAAAGTATCAAAAATATTTAAGATTCGAATTTCCATACGAAAATGCGAATACTTGAAAGTATTTCGAATTTACCGCCATGCCATACGGACTGTCTGTCGCTCCTAGAATTTTTACAAAAATAATAAAGGAAGCCGTAGCATCCTTGAGAAACAGAGGATTTAAATCTGTAGTGTATTTAGACGATATACTTTGCATAGGAGATGATTATGATTCATGTCGGTCAAATGTAAGAGAAACGTTAAAATTACTTGAAAATTTAGGTTTCGTTATAAATTACAATAAGAGTTAGATAGAACCTAAAAAGAATTGCAAATTCCTAGGTTTTAATTTTAATACTAATGACATGTCATTATCTTTAACTCAGGAAAAGCGCATAAGTATCCATGCGCTTCTACAAAAATTTAAATCACAGTGTACAGTTAGAGAATTTGCGCAATTAATCGGTACCCTTACAGCCGCATGCCCGGCTACAAAGTACGGCTGGGTATACACAAAAACACTAGAAAGGCAAAAATACCTTGCCTTAGAAAGAAATCAAGATTACGATACAATAATTAGTATCCCAAGCATAGTATTTCGTGATTTAAACTGGTGGTTACAAAACATATTTACAACTTTTAACCACATGAGACCTTTACCCTTTGAATTAGAAATTTTTACAGACGCATCCCTTACAGGATGGGGTGCATTTTGTACGGACAATAGAGCTCACGGAGAGTGGAAACAGGACGAGCGCCAATTCCACATTAATTATTTAGAGCTTCTAGCAGTTTTTTTAGGATTAAAAACATTCGCTAGACACAAATCCAATTGTTCAATATTACTAAGGATCGATAACACGACCGCCATATCTTATGTTAATCGAATGGGAGGTATACAATACCCTCATCTAAACGATTTATCTAGATCAATTTGGCAATGGTGCGACAACCGTAACATTTGGTTACAGGCTTCCTATATTAATACTAAGGAAAACTGTGAAGCAGACGAGGAATCTCGAAGAATAAACCCCGATATCGAGTGACAATTATCTGAGTTAGCTTTTAACCAAATAACGGAACGGTTTGGTAAACCCAATATAGACCTATTTGCTTCCCGCACCACCGCCAAATGTAGGGACTACGTATCCTGGAAACAAGACCCAGATGCGTTAGCGGTAGATGCATTTACCATAATTTGGAATACGTATTATTTTTACGCTTTTCCACCATTTGCTGTTACTAAAAACAGTCAGAAAGATCATTCAGGATCAAGCTTGCGGAATATTAGTATTTCCTATGTGGCCTTCACAACCCTGGTATCCTCTTCTAAATGAGATTATCATATCTGATTTAACTGTTTTTAAACCTAATAAAAATTTGTTGTACTCTAATTACAGAGCTTTCCATCCGCTGTACAACCAACTTACGTTGGCTGCCGCGAGAGTCTGCTCGCGGCCCTCATGCGGAAGGGGACACCAGGGGCGACAGCGGAATTGATGATGGCATCAATCTCGGATAACACCGTTAAACAATATAACGTGAGTTACAAGCTGTGGTGGCAATTTTGTGGAGTTCAAAACATAGATCCTTTCAAAAGTCCTGTACAGTTCGTCCTTATTTTCCTAACGGAACAATTTCATAAAGGCGCGTCGTTCAGTTCTTTAAACTCTCACCGGTCTGCCTTATCCTTGTTACTAGGAAACATAGGAGTTGATGAAAACGTTAAGCGTTTATTAAAAGGGGCATTTAGATCAAGGCCCCCTCGACCAAAGTACAATTGTACTTGGAATCCACAATTAGTATTAAATTTAATTTCAGACTGGTACCCTAATTCAGATTTAAATTTACAAAAATTAACTAAAAAACTCGTTGCCTTACTAGCTATTTGCACCGCTCACAGAGTCCAAACGTTCTCACTCATAAAAACAGAATACATACAAATCTCTCAACAGGGAATAAATATTCCCATCCCAGATATCATTAAAACATCGGCCCCAGGCCGAGAACAGCCTTTCCTATCATTACCATATTTCAATGAAAATAAAAACATTTGTCCTGCCACAACACTAGAACACTATTTGAACATAACAAAAGACATTAGACCGGTGGGGTATACTCTCTTCTATTGACACATAAGAAACCCCATAAAGCTGCCACTTCACAGACAATTGAGTCGTATAGAATCAAAGGCGGCAATCTCACTTTTTGGCATTTTCGAACTAATGATGCAGTGTTGCCAGAAATTTTAAATTCTTCCTTTGTGTTTGACAATTCAGTAACAAATACGGCTATGTTCCATACAATTCAACAGAAAAATCAAGTGTTAGTTACAAAGACGGCAATCTTTCTAGTGGTGAGAACCAAAGACGGCGCTAGTGCGCGTTCAACCAATCACAGCAGCGCATTCGGTCACGTGATAAGATGGCGAAAAACGAGTTTTTCTAACGTTTCAGGGTCTGTGTTTTGTTTGTATTATTAAATATTTTGTGGTATAACTGAATAAAAGTGATTAAAAGTCTAAACATGGATATCCATCCGACCATCACAAGCAATCGTTTTGCAAGAAAAAGGCAGAGAAATCCAGAAAATTGGAAAAAAAAACATCGCTAAGAGAAACAGGTACGCATGCCACCTAGGGCTGACACAAGTTACATGTAATTATCCGTATGTTTAGTTTCAACTTTAGTAGTATGTTTCAACAACTAACAAAACACCTTTCTGTAACTATATCTATAAAAATCTTTAAATCCCCGTATCATCTAACTAACCAAATATTGATATAATAAAATGATTTAAAATTTAATCTGTACCTATATACTTACGTAATATATCTGTAGCTGATGTGGTAAGGTTAAGGTACACAGAAGTTTTCCTAATGGTCAATGTGTACAAAATCCTACTATAAAAATGTGAAAATGATTGTATTTATGTATAGTCTAAGTATATGAATATTTGTTACTCGTTTTAATAGTTTTGATGATTTTTTTTACACGGCATGGATAGCATACAATCAAATCTATACTTAATATATTTTTTTACTATTTTGATTTTTCAGATACTCTTCAAAAGGTCTTCCTACCCGAGTTTGTGAGCATGACCAACCAGCATTTAGATGCTCTACTCTAAAAATAGCTGATATACATTATTTACATAAACAATTTTATAAAAATAAGGACAAAAAAAGCCAGGATGCAATGATATTAAAATTATGTTCAATTAAAAAAATCGCTAAAAGGGTAACAACTAAAGGAGTCTGCAAACAAACTTCAATAAAATACGCAGTGTTTATAAACAAACAGAGAATACCCATTTGTCAAAAGCTTTTTCTTAGCATTTTCGGTGTTACAAAACATAGAGTGAATTATATAATGAAAAGGTTTTTCTACGCATGTGAAATTGTGTGTTCACTGATAAAATGTTTATCAGACTTCAAAAAAGGGAGGAGGTTCTCAATTCTTATGTATGATCACGTTCTCATCACATTTCTCTTTTTTTATGTATGATCGATCACGCATAACTTTTTTTTATGTATCACTCATAACTTTTTTTTACATTTTGATAATTCTTTTTTTATAAGAAAGGGTATACCCGAAGTTGGTCCCATATAAATTTGGAAATTAATCCTACCCTAAGGGTGGGAAAATAGGGGTGATTTATTGAGATAAAGAGTGATTTGGCATAAAAAAATGCTAAAATAAAACTGTTTAAGTAAAAACATAAAACCGACTTCAATTACGTCGGAGCACCTCAAAACACCACCAAGCGAAGACTTCATTGAAGTCGGAAGTTTTTTCTCATGTGTAATTATTAGCGTAGACAGCCCTGATTCTCTGTCAAATTAGTAAAGAATCAAAAGTGGCAATGTTGATGTAAGTTGGTGTCAAAGACGGCCATATTTAGACGTCTTGGGATCAAAAGTAGCCATATTCATTTGTTGGTGTCAAAGGCGGCCATATTAATATTTGATTTTTAAATATCTAGATTATTGTTAATTGTAAGTTACTGCTTCAGAATAAAAAGTAATTCTAGAACTTTTGTGTATTAATTAAAATATCGCTATGATCACTGAGATTGCTTAGCACCTCAGAATAAGTTTTTTTTTATTTACCAAAAATGTCAAAAAGTGAGATTGCCGACTTTGATTCTATACGACTCAATTAGTAGGTGGATAAAACAGGTGTTATCAGAGAGTGGAATAGACACAACAGTGTTTAGTGCCCACAGCACGAGACATGCGTCCACGTCAGCCGCCGCGTCTGCAGGTGTCTCCATAGACACTATTAGACGTGCGGCGGGGTGGACAGCTCGTTCTACTGCATTTGTTCGATTTTATAATCGCCCAATTATTGTTGATCCTGATTTCGCTAGCTATTTGCAAAATTAGTGATTTTGATTTAAGTTTAAATTTATAATTACTTAAGTAAGAATTCCCTTAAAAATTTATGTTTAATCTGCAATAAATAATTGCCATTATTACAACTTTTATTTCACAAAACTGACGTCTCTAAATATCTACATGTTAACATAAATAATATTATATTTATTTATATCCGAGTATGAAGCGACGAAGGATAATATGAGATCATACGAACTTCTGGAAGTGAAGTTCAATCGATATTATCCTAGTCGCTTTTTTTATTTTTTATTTCGGGAAAATATCCTTTGTTTACATTCCTTTCATCCTTCCTCCTTCCTTTCATCCAACCCCCTTGGTGGACAACGCATTGGTAGCGCCCCTGGTGTTACTGATGTTCATAGGCGGCGGTGGCCGCTTTCATTTTATGCACAGCAGCACCATCTTTATTATTATCAGACTTGACCAAATCCTACGGGGAATCGCATACTATTCGGGATAAAAAAGTACCCTGTTTTAATCCTACATACGTATACCAAATATCATAAAAATTGGTCCAGCCATTTGAGCATGAAGAAGAACAAACATACACACAAACTTTCGCTTTTATAATTTTAGTTGGAAGTAGGATAACTTATTAAAACATGGTAAAGAATACAGCAATTTTTTTATTACTACATACATCAATAAAAATTTCTGCCAAATCGAAGTAATCAGCATGGCCCAGGTTTCCATGACTCTGGTTTAGCGAGATCATAGATAGCACAAAAAGACATATAAACACCGAAACTGCAGCCAAGAACAGTAATATTATATAATAAACGGTCACTGAAACCACTCTTCAGATAAACAGGTTTACCATCGGCAATTTGAAAATCAGACTGTAACTTTTTAAATTTCACCAAACTCCTAGGCTGTTTTGTGGCGTAGCTACGAGAAATAAGCGATAAAGGTGGAAATCGCATTGTTGTGAACTCTGCTTTAAATTATGCTGTACCATGAAAGATGACCTATGTTGGGTTTATTTTCTATTTGATTGCCAACTAAAAAATGACACTGACAGTTTTCATTTGTTTTTCTTGGAAATGGAGCCAACTGGAACGCAGTTATTTTTAATGTGTTCCTTCATAATTATATTCCCGCATTCTTTTTTTAAACAATTTCGCTTTCGTAGGTGGCCTGCAGGCCTGCTTGCTTGTTTACCACTGCTGTATGATATAAAAAAATATTTATACAACGAATTACATTTATTGACTTGATTATATTATGCGGTTACATTTTTGAAGTCCAATTTCAGTTTTTTTTTTTTTTATTATAATTGAAAATTTCAGTTTGGGTGTACTAACACCCTCTTCTGAGACACCGGACTGTTGCGGGAGCGTAGGGCTCTCACCGCCAAAAAATCCAATTTCAGTCTCACAAATGCACTCTTTTATACATTACTTCACAAACTTTTCACAAAATATTTTTTATGGATTTGTAAAAAGTACTAAAACATGTTCACCGTCAAAATGTTAGGATCTAAGATCCACCTCACATTAAATCCTAACTAATATTATAAATGAGAAAGTGAGTTTATTTGATCGTTATTCTTTCACGGCTTGACTAATCAGCCGATCAATATGAAAATTTGTATATATACTGTCAGGTGTAGAGCCCAACATAGGCTACTTTTTATCCCGTGAAAGTATGTCATTCCAAAAAAGGGAAAATATTTTTTCTACTATAGGTGGAGATGCAATTGCGTTGCGATGTCGGCCAACAGATGGCGCTACAAGTCTCGCCATGGGTTGTCTTGTTGTCAAACGAGATCAGGCTCTATGTCATAAAATTAACCGCGAGCGAAGCCGCGGGAAAAGCTAGTAATAAATAAATAAATAACACAGATTAAGCTAGCTCCAAAGTTCGAGGCTTGTGTTATGAAATGAAATGAAATGAAATCGTTTATTTCAGAAATTAGACCTTCACAGGCACTTTTTCTTGTCATTTACAATTTGTATATATGTATAAAGAGAATATACTACGTTATATACTACCACCATTTCGGACACAAGCAAAATGGCCACCGGTAAAAGAAATGGCGAAAGAAACCCGGTTACGGCCTTTTTTGTCATTTAGCAATTTTTTTTTCCTTTCACTCTTTTGTTACAATGTGATAATAACTCAATGTGGGATATTAACTCAACGATACTATGTCAAGGAGCTAGTTTTAGATGTAAGACCAAATTGTATTTACCACATGAAGCAATAAATAATTGAATATGAATACTAGGTACATTTTATAACTCAAATACATAATATAGATAAACATCCAAGACCCAGGCCAATCAGAAAAAGTTCGATTTTAATCATGACACCACCGGGATTCGATCCCGAGACCTCCTGGGTGACGGCGGTCTAGCTTGGTTTTTTTAAAGATAAGAATATATAATTTAACTTTTAAAAAAAAATAAAACCGACTTCATGGGACCACCCTTGAGGTATTACCTATAAGCCGAAAAAAGATTTGTTCAAATCGGTTCATAATTGGCGGAGTTATCGCGTAACAAACATAGAAGAAAAAAAAAAAAAAAAAAAAAAAAAAACATACGGGTCGAATTGAGAACCTCCTCCTTTTTTGAAGTCGGTTGAAAAGTAAGTAATAGACGATTGAAACGAGTCCGGCCACAACCACCGGACGCGCCATCCGGTACCACACCACAAATTAATTTAAAAGTCTGCTTATCTTTTTGTATTCAATTTGCTATACCTTAAAAGGTGCATGTAGATAACTGTGTATTGTATATAGTAACAGTTTGTCACATTCACATGTAATGCTATAAATATGGTGCGGTACCAGATGGCATATGGTGGTTCGGACCATATTGGATCGTCTATCAGCACTAAAACTTACGAAAAAACGTGTTAACTTTATTATAAAGTGTCTAAATAGCCACCAACAGCTGATAGAAAAATTTATTAAATTAGATAGTTTTATACATTTTACAAATCCAAACAAACCCCACCAAACACATTTTACCGAGCGAGTTACATCTTACTCTGAAGACTGCCTCGCTCGTTTCCTCCGTTATATATCAAATCTCTCGAACGCTAGCGCTTTGCCCTCCTCCTCATACTCCTCCCTGGTCATGCAAAATGAATAGAAATCCGGATCACGGAGTAAAAACTTCCCGCCTTCCCAAGCATAAGTTATCGGATTGCTCGGAAGTAATACATTCACATCGTAATGATCTAATGCCATGGAACGTACATCATTGTATACTCTATCCCGGAATCCAGGGAACATTGTGTTACCACCGTATAAAACTATATTTTCCAGAAGATTCTCCTTACTCTCTTCTGGACAAGCATCAATTGAATGAATTATAGCTTCCGGTATCCCCATTTGGGGTATACCAACATCTGATGGCCGGAAAAGGAGTTCTGGAATTGAGAAACGTTCATTGTTTAAGCGTAGTGTCTGTTGTTCTAAGTCCTCATCAGGTTTGAGTATCTCTCTGAGGTAACCACGACGGATTGATGTGTAATCTGGTAATACATAGTCTCGGACTATTGTGTTCCCTGGTGCTGTAAATAGAAGACAAGCTTATAGAATAAAGAAAAGATGAAGGGCATTTATAGTCTCTAACGATGAAGAGTTTTACGAAAAATAAAGCTAAATTTATTTTATTTATTTATTGACTGGAAACAATTGTATCTTCACATACTTTTTTAACTTACCTTTTTCCCTAGCAATGGCCATATCTTCCATAAAATTCTGTGTCACGAAACATGAGTCCTCTTTAACCTGATTAATTACGTAAGTCTCATCCATAACATTCAATTGTCTGTACGATAATATCTCTTTTAGATGATTAGTTAATACTTTACCACCAACATCTATCCTTCTTATACCCTCCCGGTACTTCTTCCCTTTAATATACGGAACAATATATGTGTAACTGTATCCTGAATCAACAACAACTGTACATTGATTATTATGTGTCTTCCGATAGTTATATTCAGCTAAATCGGTCGAATTTATTCTTAATAATGATTGACATTCGTATTCCTCAAAAAATATCTCAGTCATTGCTTCTTGTATAGACGCAAAGTTGTATAAAGGCTCAGTCAAGATCAGTGGAGTGTCGTTAAAGTTTACCGGACAGCATTCTTTGCTAAATATATAGTCCCAGATGGTTTTTTGTGTGTCCCAATTGATCAAAAAACCTTTTTGGAAGGGTAATATATAGAATAGTCCAGAAGCGTCCCGGCATTCATCTATTTGGGAGCCAACGAATGGTCGACGACGTTCAGATTTGGCTTTCATGATGCAATTAGGCACAACTTTCGGATCGTTTGATGAAAAACCAACTTTCGCGGTGTATGCACCATTGTCGAGGATGTAACATGAAGTATCAGTCATCTTTGGTTTGGTTACCGGTGTTTATCAATTAAAATGAAGACATTTCATACCAAATTATACTTAAACTAAAGTAGGTACCAATATAAAGTTTAGAGATAGTTTGATAATCCTATTTTAACTATTTTATGAAAACAATGAAGAACTCGAAAATCACAAATTCATGCAAATTTCACAAACAAACGAAACGAAAGCAAAGGCTTTCGTATAGTTTTGCAACGAACAAAGCTCAATCAAGCTGAGCTGACAGCTGCCTGACGTTTACATGGGTTGGGTTGATTGACTTGGGTTGGGTTGTCAACTTGTCACTTTTTTTTCGTTTTGGCATTCGGACTTCAGACGAAGATTATAATGTGCTTATCTTCAAGTTGCTTCTGTAGTGTAATTCAAAGCAACGTGTTCATGTCATGCTATCTATATAGTCTCTGAGTCAAGATGCCCCGAAGAAAGATGATATCAAAATAAATATTCATTGTTATCTATCACGTTCAATTACGGCATTTCATCGCGCGTGCCTGGCGCTGCGATCGAAAGCGAACTCATGGCAGAAACACACTACACCGTGTCGTGGCGTGTCGTGCTCGTGGCGCGCCACAAGCATATCTCATTGCATACATTTTATATGGTTAGGATGGGTTAGGAGCACATTTGTGTCTTTGTTATTTGTGGACGCGTTCTGTAATGGCGCCGACTGCGCCAGAGCGGTGTTGGGGGTTATGACGCGACACGACATGCCCGGCAAATGTGTTTCTACCGGGTGCATGGCTCGTGGCGTGGCGCGAACATCACGTGGACGCTTTCTTAATTTATTTTTTTATATACAGCGTATTTAAAAATGACTGACGAGCTTATTGAACTTGTACGTCAACGAAAAGTATTATATTTTTTTTTTTGGACGAATCACACACCGCCATCTAGACCATCTAGTCCCAAACTAAGCAAGCTTGTACTATGGGTACTAGATTGCTGATAAATGTACTTAAATACTTTTTTTTTGTAAATAAATACTTATGATATGATACATAGAAAACATCCAAACAAAGGCAAACAGATATGTTCATGGACACAAATGTTTGCCTTGCGCAGGATTCGAACCCGCGGCCCTTACAATAAAGTGACCATTGCTAGCCACTCGACCATTGGGCCTGTCAAATCATATGACACAAAGAGCATATGGATATGGATCAATCAATCAGAAATGCTGATTGGGAAGAAATTACTGACATTTTAAAGAACATTCAATCAACTATACAGCATCAGTCTCCAACATACATTCAAGCTAAGAGGAATTGAAGGTCTTCATGACAATCACTATCTGAATCAGAGGAAAATATCATGTACACGTTTATATAACACTGCGAGCTTCTGTTCAGAAATGAAAGAAATAAACGCCAGAGCGCGCCACGACACGACACAAGTGTGATGGCAGAAACACACTACCGTGTCGGGGCGTGTCGTGTCGCGCCAGAGGCATATGGCGTTCATACATTTTATATGGTTAGGAGCACATTTGTAGGGCGTGTCCTGTCGTGACTCGCTCTGTCGTGGCGCGGACTGCTGGCCGCCGATTGCGCCACGGCGGTGGTGGGGGTTATGACGCGACACGACACGCCCTGCAAATGTGTTTCTATACCCGCGCGCGGCTCGTGGCGCGAACAAGTGGACGCTTTTTTTTTTAAATTTATTTTTGCAGCGTGATAATGAGTTACTAGGTACTAGATTCCTGATAAATATACTTAAATACTTTTTTTTGTAAATAAATACCATTATACATTATAGAAAACACCCAGACAAAGGCAAACACTGCGAGCTTCTGTTCAGAAATGAAAGAAATACACGTCTGGCGTTTATTTCGTTCATTTCTGAACAGAAGCGCGCCCCGACACGACACGTTATGGCGGAAACACACTACCGTGTCGGGGCCTGTCGTGTCGCGCCAGAAGCATATCGCCTTCATACATTTTATATGGTTAGGAGCACATTTGTAGGGCGTGTCGTGTCGTGACTCGCTCTGTCGTGGCGCGGACTGCTGGCCGCCGATTGCGCCACGGCGGTGGTGGGGGTTATGACGCGACACGACACGCCCTGCAAATGTGTTTCTATACCCGCGCGCGGCTCGTGGCGCGAACAAGTGGACGCTTTTTTTTTTAAATTTATTTTTGCAGCGTGATAATGAGTTACTAGGTACTAGATTCCTGATAAATATACTTAAATACTTTTTTTGTAAATAAATACCATTATACATTATAGAAAACACCCAGACAAAGGCAAACAATGCGAGCTTCTGTTCAGAAATGAAAGAAATAAACGTCTGGCGTTTATTTCGTTCATTTCTGAACAGAAGCGCGCCCCGACACGACACGTAAGTGTGCACACCACAGATATCACAATACAAGAGATATGGTTTGTGGGCGGGGCACATGACGCCATTTTCTGCACAAATGTGCAGGAACTTGATTGTTCTAAGTCATTCACAAAACAACGCTTCCGCGAACACACGTCCGTGAATGTCAACAAAAATGCCGGCTTGTGCTTTAATTACGTGCAAAAATCGCAGTGATACGGTAAATTCAAGTAATAGTGGTGTTACTTATCATAGGTAAGTCATTTATTTAATATTTTTCTATATAAATGACAAATTAACGAAATATTTTTGAGGCATAGAAATCATTAAACAATATACGGCATAGTCGATACTTCCGTTAAAAATATTGTCCATTGCTTGTTTTGGATACGCGTTTTTCAATGTTTTGCGGTATGCACGTACAATGGAATGCAAACGTAACGATAATTACAATGTTGTGAAAATATCGTGGTACCGCCGCTTGTAGCTTCCGCGATCTGTCAAAGTGATAATGGCCGTCGCACAAGCCATGTAGTGCTGCCAAAAGTAGAATATTTTAGTATCGATAATTTTGTATTTCTAATTTTTGAAAGTATAATAATTTGAAACTTTTACTACAGTGCATTTCTTGTACAGGGTGTCCTAGTCCCATAAGTATTGGATCAAACTCAAGGGGAAAGTAGCTCACCTAAAAACTCATTTGATTAGTTTAAAAAAAATCGCTTGTTATTATGTACTAATTTTTTTAAAGTTCTTTCTTTTAATTGGTTGTATAAAAATTACTATTTTCCAAAAATAAAATAAATAAAAACTAAACTTTGGTAATTTTTTTTTCTTTTTTAATTATTTAAAATTAAATAGGTATTATAGTTCATAGTTGTAGTCCGTAATAAATTGTTATTGTAAAATATCGAGAGGTAGTTATCGATAATGCTTGTCGCCCTTTTTCATTAGGTGCCCGTCACTATAATACACTTCTTACATCTGTGTTCGTAATCAAACTGCAAATCACGGGCTTACGATTTGTGTGAGTGTGACTGTCGGAGATTATTCTATGAATGTGTTAAAATGTAACTGTGTGTGTAAGTGGCGACATCGGTTCCGGTACAAAAACTGTCTTATTACATTTCTCTTCTTTCTGTGTTCTGAGGTGCACACCCACCGTCACGACAGAGCGCGACACGACAGGCCCCGACACGGTAGTGTGTTTCCGCCATTAGTGTGCACACCCACCGTCACGACAGAGCGCGACACGACACGCCCCACCACGGTAGTGTGTTTCCGCCATGACTCACCATCACGACACGCCACGATACGATACAAAATTAACCACCCCAATGTAAGGTTGAAGTCTAGTGGTTCTAGAGGTAAATTTCAAAAAATCCTAAAAACCCGATATTTGGGTACCAAGATATTCACATTTAATAATTTTAAAAAAAATCTTTGGCCTCCATGCAACTTGAACTGACATACATCACTATCTACATTATGCAAAATTAATTATTTAAGTCAATAAAAATTACAAATAAGGTGGTACGTTTCGCTCCGCGCGGGAAATTCAATTTTTTTTTTACAAATTGCATCTCAATCATTGATATTTCTATTTATACTACTAACAATGTCGTCTAGCTTAAAAAAAAAACTATGGAGCGAATCGTAAAAATAGATAGAAAAACTTCCTTATCCAAAATAAAATAAATATATAGGGACAATTCATACAGATTGAGCTTGCCCCAAAGTAAGTTCGAAACTTGTGTTATGGGATACTAACGCAACGATATTATATTTTATAACAAATACATATATAGATAAACATCCAAGACCCGAGGCCAATCAGAAAAAGTTCGTTTTTCATCATGACCCGACCGGGGATCGAACCCGGGACCTCCTGGGTGACGGTCTGGCGTGGTAACCATTACGCCACAGAGGTCGTCAAAAAATACAAAAGTATAATAGTTATGGTAAAGCTACTTAGATCATATTTTAATACCCTTGTTAAATAGTTTCATTCCATATATCCATATTGGCACTAAATAAAAGAAAATAGTTTTTAAATTATATAATTTATTTTATCCATCACAAAATGAGAAGAATGCTACCTTAAAACTATGTTTTGTTACCATAAATTACAACAGAAGTGTACCTGCAAGAAATTAAAAGATACATTAATTTCAAGAGATAACAAAGGTTATTTTTATTTATGTTATTGGTACTCATAAAGCCAGGTCATCGTTTATTCCCAGTTGCCCCCGCGAGATCTGCCACCGGTGGCAGATGGGAATAAAACTCCCAAGTGGGGCAAGGACTTCCCATTTGCCACTGGTGGCAACTGGGAATAAACGCAGTTCATTAATACAGAAAACTAATCAGTACATATGTATTAAATATTATAATGCAGATTTTAGGCCTATCGTAAGTATCATGAGCAAAAATTTTGTGGCATGTATATTTACTAAATAATTTTTGAAGTGGAAACTTCTAAAAAAGTTTAACTCGCGTCAGATCCGTAGCCTGATCAAAAAAGCGTAAAAAAATATTCAAAAATACACAATGTTGAAGTTTAAATTTTCACTTCTGTTGGCACTCCTGGAATGCAACCCGTCCTTTTTTTTTATTATCTCTACATAGTACAAAAATAAAGTTGCTTTTGCTGTCTGTCTGCTTAAAAAAAGTATGCTTAAATCTTTAAACTACGCAACGGATTTTGATGCGGTTTTCTTTTAAATAAATAGACTTAAGAGTCATAACAATATATAGAGGGAGTGTCCCTGCACCCGTTTTGATACACCTCAACGGGTGCCAGACTGGCACCAAACGCCGAACTTTGCCGAACCGCTTCGTAATTGTCGATGTCAAAGCGCGCCAAACGTCTCCCGGAAAAAAAAATTATGACGGTTTGTGCTATTAAATCGTGTCACAACACAACACGTCTGAAAAACAAAAGATATGTAACAATGGTGCTAATTCTGTTGTACATTTAACTAAACTAATTTTGACAGGACCAAAGGTGTTGTTGTCCTTCCTTGGTTTACAATTAATGACAAGGATAGCAATACTTCTAGTCCTGTCAAAAATAGTTTAGTCTAAGTAAATGTACAGTCGCCTCGAGGATAACAGGACCATCTTTAGGATGATTTTTGGTTGCAACATCCTAATGGACACAATGTGGCTCTAATAAACAAAACCCTGTTTGGTAACAAAGAAAAGGACGGAGCTGACAAAAAATCCGCTTACAAGATGTGCAAGCGATTTTTTTCTAAAATGGTCCTCCTATCCTCGAGGCCACCGTACAACAGAATTAGCACCATTATCACTTTTCACAGGAAAGTTTTAAATATTTCATAGTAATTTGTAGTTAATTATGAAAAAGAAATAATAAGATTTTAGCGTTTTATTTTAATGCTCGGTGTTGCCCGATTCATGTCATCGAGCCTTTAGCGATTCACTTTTGACAGAGCGCTTGTATGACCCCACTTCATCTAGAAAGTTATTAATCAAAGTAAATAGAGTGATTCAAGAAGAACATTTATATGTATAATGTGGCGAGTGGAATGGAATATCATCTTCGAAGTTGGATAGAGTAGGTTGTGTTTCTTGGTCTTGGAGAGGTGAGGCTTGTTCTATGTCTATATTTTTGTACCTATAATGTACCTATAATACATACAAAAATATCAAATGCTTTCTCTATTCCTTTGTAAAGATAATACAACATATAAAATAAAGAAATACCTATATTGTTGTTATGTACTGTTGTTCCATTTAAGCCTTAAGCAAGTGATGGCGAGTAATCAGGTACGGTGCTGAGAGACCGGACCCACAGAAGACAATGAAGAACGCTGTCAGCTTGTATCTGTTGCTAATGTCGAAAGGCAGATTCTGAAATCAGATTAGGCTTGTTAATATTGTCCCTTGAGTACAGTTAACAAAAATCTAAACTAAACCAAAGACAATGTTTAATACTGGCCAGTAAAATAAAAAAGTTCCTTTTTTTCTTTATTTAATCAGCCAGCACCACAGCATGCTGACTGACGTTTTATTTTATCACATTTTATTTTATTTTGTATGCTTTAAATTTAAATGTAGCTTTGCAACTCAGATTAAGTACTATAGCCTACTTAATCTGAGCTTTGCAACTAACCTATAAATATTATCCATGTTTTTAATTTACTCCGTTGATGACCTGTGTGTGATGGGCTTTATATAAAATAATAACGTGATGTAAACTAACATTACATCTAACTGGTAATAATAAAGAAATAGTTTTTTTATTGAAAACAAAACACGAAATAATTTAGAAGGGTGATTATGTAATGTCAAAGTACCTAAATCATTTCAAAAATGGAACTCACCTCCCCAGGAACACCTCCGTGCGAGTGGTTCCTAACGAAATTGGTAACCATATTCCTGCCCAGCCTATTTGAAATACGGGATAGTGGTGCAATCATTTTGAATTCTTGAATTTTACAACTAAAATTTCAGAAATTCGATTTTGCTCTTCAGCAATATTTTTTTTCTCTAAAACTACCACTGCGTTCTTCTAATTTCAATCGAAGTTGCTTGAATGTTGCTATTGTACACAGATTTAAACAATCGTGAACGCAATAGTAGTTTTTGCTGACTGAAAAATAAAACTGTCCAATAATTTGTAAAAGTTTATTTATTTACCTACTAGGAATGTTATTATACAAAGATTTGTTAATATTTCTATTTTATCTATACCGTTGATGAATACCTGAAATAAAAATAATAGTAGTTAGTAAGCGACGAACACATCCGGAAACGGCGGCAAAAATCTTGCTTCCGTCATGTCATGTCATGCATGATAAAGATTTTTTAAGGTAACGAAAATTTAAAATACAAGCTGTGTCTGCCTTGTACTTTAAAAATAACAGAAGTGTTAAATACCTAGTTTAAAATAATTAAGAACTAGGCTTTTATGTGAATTGTTAAAAAAAAAAAGAAAAAATTACTTGATGGACAGAAGACGTTTCTGAGTTTGAAAAAGATTGGAAAGTAACAGATTTGAATGAGTTTAAAAAAATTGTTTATGGGCAGCGATAAGTAGCTGTGCTTCCTACCCTCTTTTTCACTTTCCTTCCCCCGTCCTTCCATTTTAATTCCGTCATAGGTAGGCAACGAATCCAAGACCTTGTAGTTATGGACTCGTAGTTGTCCATGGGCAGCGGTGATCGCTTACCATCAGGTAACCCGTTAGCTCGTTTATCCTTGTCATAAAAAATTGCAAAAAAAAAAAACCCTTACTCGTTTCGTACTGCTTGCATTATGTGCAGCTCTTCTTCATCTGGTACAGAGTGATCAGGAACGGAGCGCCAATACCGGTACCCACGAACCAGAACATGTGGAACGTGAGCATCTTCCTGTTGTTAATGTCGAAGGGAAGGTTCTGGAATGTGAGAAAATATAAAGTTAACTAACACCAGTTAGATCTGTTTGCTGACAGCTACTTATACGATTGGGTCCTACAAATTGCTAAATGACATCTAAAAATATAAAATGCTTTGTCCTGACTGAGAATCAACGCACAGCCTAAACCGCGTTTCTTTTTCTTCGTATGACGTAGGCGTCCGATAAGAAAGAATTTTTCGAAATTCTTACTTTAAGGGGATAAAAAAGGGGGGGGGGGAGGCAAAGTTTGTATGGGACACACATCGAAATAATATTACTGGGACACATAAGGGACAACGTGATTCCTTGGTCCGTGATTTTGACACATCCGTTAACTGTCATGTAATATTTTTAAAAATTGGTGGGAGAATAAACCTTGGAATAACACAAAACAAATGCATCAAATAATATTTGGACACGAGCGGGAATTAAACACGCGCCCTCTCACCGGGCTGAAAATGGAAAAGAACTTTTCTTGTTTCTAAGTATTTGTAAATAGTTATCAGAGAAATAAATGGTAATGGGCCTTCTTTATGACGGCTCGCCCATGGGCTAGGGTGACTTTATCACCTTTTTATTAGCACGATAAATACGACCTCAGAATGAATGTAAGTAATTGAATTTTTTAATTAAATACCTGCGTAGTTACCGACTGGCAACTTGCATATGTAACAGCTATTATGGTCACATCATAATACAGTATCAATGCATACAACATAAAATATTTTGGTTGATTCTTGTCATTTAATATAAATACTTAAATAAATATATAGGGACAAAATTACACAGATGGAGCTAGCCCCAAAGTAAGTTCGAAACTTGTGTTATGGGATACTAACTCAACGATATTATATTTTATAACAAAAACATATGTAGATAAACATCTGTGATCGGAGGCCAATCAGAAAAAGTTCGTTTTCCATCATGACCCGACCGGGATTCGAACCCGGAACCTCCTCGGTGGCGGTCCGGCGTGGTAACCATTGTGCCACGGAGGTCGTCGATATAATTACAATACTACCTATATCATAATCACAAATAATAAATAACCTAGGTAAGTACACAATTTAACTAGTTTAGAGATACTTAATTTGGTAATAAAAACGGTTAAAATCTAGTCTCAATTTCGCTATCTCGCTCTTTTTATTTTTTTATGAGCAAGATCGCGCTTGAGATTAAGGATTTTAACTGCATTACGATGACAAACCCGCTGAGTATACGCCCATGGAATTGAATATTTCAAAACTAACAGAAATCTCGTCTGTAAGTTTTGAAATATTCAATGGGTTTCGCTAGTTTTGTATATATAGCTAGTAGACGTATACTATTATATACAAAACCAGTGAAAATCGCGCAACTTCACTTGCATATATTCCTCTCTCGTGGGAATTTCGGAAAAATCACTCTATCTATTTAAAAAAAAACGCATCAAAATCCGTTGCGTAGTTTTATAGATCTAAGCATACAGGACAGACAGCGAAAGCGTCTTCATTTTGTAAGACTATGTTAAGATAACTAACTGACCAGTGTCCTTTCGTTGTCGTTTGTTTAAAACGTAATGCTATAACCTACATAGATGTTAGAGATACGTTATTTATAAAGAGTTTTTAGAGAGAGGTAGGGCACAGCGGATAATTCGCTCAAATCGGAGCAGCCCTGTCTGGGGAAGGACCTCCACCTTATAGAAGATCGTAGCCAAATAGCATTGGTCTCGGCCATGTTGTGTTCCTACTGTGAGTAAGGTCTCCATGCAGATCTCCACTTGGGGTGAGTGATACCCACGGTACTGCAAGCGTCTATAGGCTACGGTGATGCTTACCACAAAGAGGATAGTAATAATGGTAGACTTACCATCAGGCGGGCCGTATGCTTGTTTGCCAATTATGTGGTATAAAAAAAAAACAAGCTTTAACAAGCCATTTTATAACCGAACGGATAATTATTATTTGCAGAGAACAATGCAATGTTTACTAAAGTGTCAGATGCATAAGCAATAACATTATAGTGATTGCAGTGCACGTAGCGTAGTGCGTTTTGGCTCTATTGAATCGAATCGAATTAAAAATTTAAAAAACTTTATTGCACTTGACTGCACTTTTCATACTAAATTAACTATAGCGAACTGATCAGAAAGTAGACCTCTAAAGGCACGGTCTCTTGTCATATATATAATTTTTAAATAAACTTCAGTAACTAGATACTTACCACCATTTCGGAAACAAAGTAAAATGACTACTAGGAAAAGAACTCACGAAAACACCCAGTTACGGCCTTTTTGTCATTCAATTCCTGGTCTGTTCTTGCGGTTTCTCCCGCACAATCCCAGTATGACTTCCTAAAAATCCTATTCAACTAGAACCAATTCTGTTTAGAAGCCGCGTGTCGAGTTGTCTAACTTTTCTATCTCTTAGATTTCTGCTATTTTTAAGATCTTCCTATTGCACACATAACAAGACTTCTGTAGCACTAGCACATAAAGTAATTGGCTTCAGGAGATGGTACAAGGTCCTCCGCAAATTCTAACCATTGTGTCTACTGTCCAGGATCAACCTCCGATTCCTCACCTCAGACCTCAGATCAGACAATAAGCAATGAAGCTTAATGAAGTCCTGGGGGAGAAACTACAGCTGTCTTGAACTAATTTAACCAGAAAGAAATTAGACAGATTTTGAAGTGTTATATTGACTTTAGGAGACGTAGTTACACACCTTAAGGTATCCTACACCATAAGTAGAGCAGGCCGGTTTGTCTTTTGACATTAAAAAAAACTAAAAAGCACGTGTAAACATTATCCATTACGTAATCCACTTACCTCTCCAGGTATTCCACCATGAGAACCATTCCTGACGAACCTCTTCATGACATTACGTCCTGCCTGGTTCGATATTCTTGCTACGGGTCCCAACATTTCGTTTCTTCGTCCTTACGGCTAGGATATTCCAATAAAATTGAACAAATAATATAGATAAGGATTTATCGCCTTTCGATATTGGCCGAAGCCTGATAAGCAAGTGTACTCTGTCGAAATGTTATACAGACTGCATTGAGGTGTGTCGATGTAGCTTTTCCGTTGTGTGTTTGTAAATATGTCACATTCGTCTTTATAAATCAGGTATTATATAAATGCCTGTATTTTGTGAGTAATTTCACATCACATAGGTATTTATTGAAAAAATAGAAGTCGGAAAATTGGTGTAGACTTTATAGCATTTATAATATCGACAGGGGATGTACAGTTAGCCAATGAATGAGGTAAACAGGGACGTAAATATGACTCAAGTTCTCTAAATATTGCGTAAATTCTAATATGGATTTACGCCAATTTTTATCGATATTGTTTATATTGTATCGAGTACAACACACATACCTACCGACTAGGACACATAAGTATTTAGGTACGTAAGTTACAAAACCCAAAAGAGGTCTTTTGGGCTTATAGGCCAGTTATATAAACATTTTAGGTCGCAATTAAATTATAAGCAAAAAACTGAAAAAGGTCAAGGTTTTTCGAACACCACAAAGTCAGCACAGGTCTTTCGGGTTGCAAACTTGGTTGTACACTATTGGTATCTATCCTAAGAACATGTCAAAAAATCAGAACCTTGCAATTAAATGCGACCTAACACGATTTTTTTGTCTACGGTGACTGGCCTATTAGTGATAGAACATAAGAAATGAGTTAACTCGATCACGAAAGTACAACTCTCAGACAAAATTTCGGCAGCATCAACATATTTCGTTTGGTAAGTGAGAGATGTGGATCACTCTTTTAGGGACCCGAGAAGGAAGAGGCCTATACCTTTTCTCTTCTTCTTTATGTCTCTACTTTGCAAGCCACGCAATAATAGTTCCTCTTGTGTTGACTGTTTACAAATACTATAAATAAATAAATAAATAAATATATAGGGACAATTCATACAGATTGAGCTAGCTCCAAAGTAAGTTCGAAACTTGTGTTATGGGATACTAACTCAACGATATTATATTTTATAACAAATACATATATAGATAAACATCCATGACCCACGGCCAATCAGAAAAAGTTCGTTTTTCATCATGACCCCGACCGGGGATCGAACCCGGGAACTCCTGGGTGGCGGTCTGGCGTGGTAACCATTACGCCACGGAGGTCGTCTACTATAGACGAGTAATACGCACAGCTCTTGACGTTTCTCATACAATGACTTGGCAACCTCCGTTCACCTCATGACGCTAGGGGCGCTATAACATTTTGCATACAAAACGCACAGTTCACCTCATGCCGCTAGGGGCGCTATAACATTTTGCATACAAAAGTTTTGAAATCGTTCACCTCATGCCGCCCTCATGCCGTAGGGGCGCTAGTGCTGTGGGTATTACTCGTCTATAGCAAAGATATTGTACATATACAATATCTTTGGTCTATAGTATTTGCTGTTTATAATGCAGCGATATTATAACTTAAATGAAGTACTAAAGGGACGTTAGTGGAAACAATGGCATTCAAGTTTATCAGGTGATCCGATTTTTTGTTTGTCTCTTGTAGGTAAAAAACTTACTTGAATTATGCAAAAACAATATATCTGCAACATGGTGGCAACATGTATTTCAAGGAAGTAACACTCAACTTATTTAGGTAAATAGACTTTTCAGTCTAGGTAATTAATTTATGTTTTAATTGAATATTATGTTTTGTCTTTTTTTGATCCAGCCTTTTTGCCTATACAAAACAATTAAGGTATCAATATTTAAATCAAACCTTTTCTGAACCTTTTTTGACTCTCCTTTTTTGAATGCATTTGGTTGTAATTTTAAAATCACGCTTAAAATACTTTTATGGAGTTAAAAAAAAATATTGTCTCGTATTGTTAATTTATTTTTATTGTTTGTTGCGAACAAAATAAATAAATAATAATTTTAGAAAATAAAGAAAAGAACAAAAAAATACCATTTGTGCACGTATATGGTAGTTTTTATTTTCTTATAAGGGCAACACTCTTTTGCCATTTAAAAAAAAGAAACAGTCGGCCACGCTTGCTGCAAAAATCGTTTCACATTTTCGGGGACCGATTTTCCCCCTTTTATTTCGTTCAAATATTGCTGTAATTAACTAATTAACAAAGCAAAATACAAGTGTACCGCGTCAAAATTCACAATGGCAGACTTAGACGATTTCTTCGCAAAGAAAGATCGCAAAAAATCAAAAGTGAAAAAGTTCGCTACTGCTGATGAATTAGCTAAAAAAATGGACGACCCAAAGCAGAAAACTGATGTACGGCCGAAGAAGGAGAGACCAGCGCAGGAGGGCGACGAGCCCGGCCGAGCTGGGGTGAGTTTTCGTTGGAAAATCGCGAATTTTCACGTTAACTTGGTCATCTGTCAGATTCGACGTAAAATGCTACGGTTGGTTATGCGGGTCTGGGCCTAAGTTCCGTTCGCTAAATACATGCTTTTATCCTGATTTTGTGTCATAAAATCTTCTAAATCCACTCATTCATTCAATTAGTATTAATTTAGTAGTTTAAATTTGAAGATTTGGCAATGAATCATGGTCTTAGAGCATGAATTGCAAATTGTTAAAATTTTTTTTTGTTAACAAATTCACTTTGGCCATCGCCGATTTTTAGGTCAACGTGTAATTTAACTAAGATGATTCAAGTTTTACATATTACTATGATTATTATTTATCATACTTGCGCACAATATGAAGATAAGTTGAAGTATGTAGCCATTCAGGACTTGGAACTAACTTATATGACTGCAGGCTAAAGTTTGACCTCTGACCTGACCCAGAATTAGGTAGGTTTATAGACATCAGGCCAGGATTTCATCACCTGAAAGATGGTCACTTATTACTTAATGTACCCACCACCCAGCCTCATTTGTGGCAACAATCTGTTCCTCTAGAGAGATGCCGATTCTCCAAGCAAGTTGGTCATTGCTTGTTTTCCTGTCTGTGTGACATAAAAAAAGAGAATAGTAGCTTTTGTTTCTTTGACAATTTATTAGTTGTATAGTGATTTAATTAGTCAAGGAATCCCCTTTTATGTTATGCCACACCCCAGACACTCCAAATAACACGTGTGAAATAATTAACTATTTCTACTACATAGGCCAATGCTGTCTGTACACGGGCACACATATGCGCTCACGTATACACATTCATTCATTAAGTGCACACCTTTGCGACTGCACCCACCTCAATACCCGCCTGCGGTAAGGTAAAAATTCGGTGCCTGCGGTAAGGTAAAGATTCGGTGCGGGGCAGAGAGTGGCCATTCTACCTCGTGTTATTACTTATTCTATGGTTATGCTTAAAAGATTGTGTTTGCTGACTAATATTGATTACAAAGTTACATGTAATTGCTTTCCTATCAGTAAAGTAAACAACAAAATAGTAAACATAATTATATAGTACTAGCTTTTTTCCCCGCGACTTCGTCCGCGTGAAGTTCCGGATCCGTTCCCGTGGGAACCACATTGAATTTCTGGAAAAGCTATAGCCTATGTCAGTCCCTGATAATGTAGCTTTCTACTGGTGAAACAAAATTTCAGTAGTTTCGGAGCCTATTCATTTCAAACAAACGAAACAATCAAATCTTTCCTCTTTATAATATTAGTATAGATTTATCCGACGTCATTGCGTTTCGTGCTACAATGAGCTCTTTGTATGTCATACCTGACAGGCCCTGTATTCGAGTGGCTAGCAATGGTCACTTTATCCCAAGGGTTCGAATCCTGCTCAAGGCAAACATTTGTGTGCATGAATATGTCTGTTTGCCTTGCTCTGTGTGTTTTCTATGTATAATAAGTATTTATTTGCAAAAAAAAGTATTTAAGTATATTTATCAGCAATCTAGTACCCATAGTACAAGCTTAGTTTGAGACATGAAGGCGTTGTGTGATTCGTCAAAAAAAAAAACCTCACAATGAAATAATTGCAATTCCGCGACGGACAACGAAACGCGAAGAAGACACGTGGCAAATTCACTCTTTCTAGAAAATAATCTGTACAATTCGGAGAATTTAAAGCAGTTAAGGTACAAAAATAGTAATAGAGAAACAGACAAAAACTTATTTTGTTGAAAAACAAGGAAAACAAATCAAAAATATACCTAAACATATTTTGTTTCAACATGTTAGATAAAATGTGTGACTAATGAAAACAGTTGTAATAAATGTCCCATTGTTGTCTGTTAGGCAATATAAAAAGAAATACCTTTGAAACCTAATGAATGACACATTAGATGACCTCCGTGGCGTAATCGTTACCATGCTGGACCGCCACCCAGGAGGTTCCGGGTTCGAATCCCGGTCGTATCATGATGAAAACCGGGCTTTTTCTGATTGGCCTGGATCTTAGATGTTATCTATATATTGAATTGTATTTGTTGTAAAATATAGTATCATTGAGCTAGTATCCCATAACACAAGTCTCGAACTTACTTTGGGGCTAGCTCAATCTGTGTAATTTCCCCCTATTTATTGAATGCGAAATAATTTTAAAAAGTAAGGTTAATGTGATGTTATTTATTTTTCATTACAGGAAGAAGAAGAATGGAAGGAATACGAGGAGCCAGTGAAAGACTACACCGGCCTCAAGATCCAGGTGCTGCAGGGCGGCAACGGAGCGCCCGAGTCGGGCCGCGACCCCTCCTCCGAGGACTCCGCGCCGGACAACGGGAAGGGCAAAGGACCCTGGAATAAACCTGTAAGTATTTTATTAAATACTAGCTTTTTTGCCCGCGACTTCGTCCGCGTGAAGTTCCGGACCCGTTTCCGTGGGAACCACATTGAATTTCGGGAAAAGCTATAGCCTATGTCACTCCCTGATAATGTATATTATTAAGAGTATATTTTTAAGAGAGGTAGAGCACAGCGGATAATCCGATCAAATCCGAGCAGCCCGTCTGGGTTTGGCTACGATTTTCTATAAGGACCTCCCTCCACCTTACAGAAGATCGTAGCCAAATAGCATTGGTCTCGGCCATGTTGTGTTCTTACGGTAAGGACTCCACTTTTTACAGGGTCGGCAGCGCGCGAGCGATGCCCCCGGTATTGCAAGCGTCTATAGGCTGCGGCGACTGCTTACCATCTGGCGGGCCGTATCCTTGTTTTCCATATCCATCTTGGTATACAAAAAAAATGAAGATGTTTTCGTTTACAGACGGAAGTGGAGCAACCCCAGCAGCCCCAGCAGGCGCCTCCGCCCGAGACGGACGAGCCGAAGCCGTACGTGCCGCCGATGCGCCAGGCGCGGCCGGAGCCGCTCCGGCGCAACCAGGCCGTGAGTGTATTTTTTTTGTAAATAAACAAGCCACCAGATGTATATTTCGACGACCTCCGTGGCGTAATGGTTACGATAAGACGTCGGAAGACCACCCAGGAGGTCCCGGGTTCGAATCCCGGTCGGGTCATAACGAACACCGAACATTTTCTGATTGGCCTGGGTCTTGGATATTTATCAATATATGTATTTGTTATAAAATATAGTATCGTTGAGTTAGTATCCCATAACACATACTTTGGGGCCAGCTCAATCAGTGTGATTTGTCCCTATATATTTCTATTATTTTATGTATTCGTATTGTCACAGGCCTAACAGCCTACCACGGGCACCAGTCTCTTATAAGCTCTCAGTCTCTTATATTATTTATAATATAAGCCTAAAACATTATTTGTAATTAATTATAATATGTATATATATTGTTGAATGCAGAAGCACGCGCCTGACATCCATAACGACGACTCGTTCCCGATGCTGGGGCAGGCCAAGCGCGGCGGCTGGAGCGCAGCGGCGGCGGGGCACGCGCCGCCGCAGCATGTGCGCGCGCCCTTGGCCTTGGGCAACCGCTTCACCGAGCTGCAGGACGACAGCTAGCCAGGTGAGGGGCATACACATATATACACACGCAGGTGCAGACAGGATACACAGTTATATAGACAAGGGCAGACGGGATACACACAAGGGAAGACAGGATACACAGATATACATACAAGGGCAGGTGGTATACACAGATATACACACAAGGGCAGGCGGGATACAGACACAGATACAGACAAGGGCATACAGCGTACACAGTGGTAGACGGGATACACACAGGGTCAGATGGGATACACGCACGGGGTCAGATGGGATACACACACATTCCGTCCTCGGCAACCGCTTCACCGAGCTGCAGGACGATCACTAGGAGCATACACACTTACATACACACTCCGGGTGAGGGGGACGTAAATATACACACAGAGACACTGTAATAACATTTTTAATGTGTTGTTTTTGTTTTTGTGGAGACACACGGTAAAAACATTTTTAATGTCATCAACGTTTGCCACAGATTACCATTAAAAAATATAAAGCATATAGAGTAATTGCTATTTACATGTTTCAGGTAATAAGAACAAGCTCCCAGAAGCCAAGATGTGAAGTGAAGTGTCAGTGTGGACTTTAAAGCAAGTCTGACGTATACATACATCCAACACGTAGCAAATAACAGCTCAAACACACATGGAACGTTGATGTGTGTGGACTGACGTCATCTCGTGCCTCCTTCACTCTGTTGTCAATACAGAATGAAAATGAGAGAATATTATGTCTTATTAACAGCGGAATTCGTCGGAAAAGAATCAGCTGCATAACATACGCAACCGAAAATACGTGACTGAATCGCGTACTTTCGGCATAGTTGTGATAGATGTCTGCGAGTCCTCAGACAGAGGCTCGCGCAGACGTAAAACGAAGTTGGAAGCTTATTACAACGATTTTCATTGTTTTATAAAACTGAACCAGTTTAAAAACTATGAGCCCAAATTTTGGCGCGTACCTACTTTAGAAAAGAAAATAGTGGTCCTTTTCAATACTTCCTACTCCGTCTGATTTCTTTCTGATGAAATTCGTTGTGAGTTCCAAGGCAGCTGTAGTTTTCTCCCCCGGGACGTCAATAAGCTTCATTGCTTATTGTCTATCTGAGGTCGCCGTTGTTGATCCTGCCTATACAGGAGACGGCGGTGGGAATGTGTGGTGGGCTTGTCCCAATCTGTGGACTACGTCGGAACATAAAATCAGCTGCGGAACTTCAATCGCGTATTTTTGGCGATGGTCTGAGAGCTAGGGAGCCTAGGGAGGCACTTCAGAATCGCGTGCCGGTCACAAAAGCATTTTTAAGACTATTAAAATGTCAGTCAGTCATAAATGGACGTTCGATGTGTGATTTGAGCTAACAAATTTCCGTTTTGAGGGCATAGAGCGATTTTAAAATAGACATGACGAATAATAATTGTTTTGGATCGTTGATATTTTTGTTACGAGGACTTGAATGCACATTTATTCGAGCCGAAATTGTCCAACAAATAGTGATCAAACAATTCAAAACTTTAATAGGTTTTTATAAACACGTTCTCTTGTCAGAGAGTACATACAATAATAAAGAATTTGTATTAATTAATCTACTCTATAAACTACTACCATTTCGGGAACAAGCAAAATGACCACTGGTAAAAGAAATCAAGGAGACTTCACAAATTCGCGTCGAAAGTATCGACCGAAAATGAAGAAGTGCCATGGCACGCTCGCCACTACCAGTTCATAGTAGTGGCTCTACCAGTCTAAAAGCCTACCATAAGCGGTTCTTATATTTGAAACTAGCTAAACCCGCGCAACTTGGGAATTTCGGAATGTATTATACACATAAAATTACTCTATTTAAAAATAGCATCAAAATCCTTTGCGTAGTTATTTTTAAAGATCTAAGCGTACATAGTGACAGCGGGTAGCAAATTTCATTTTATAGTATAAGGTGCAAATAGTATTCAAATTATTTTGGTCATGTCTAAATAAAACATCGCTCTGTGTTCTTTAGTCGCCTGTGAGGCGAGGACAGTTGCTATACGAAAATATAACTAATGCTTCCTTGTTATAAAGTTGATAATTGTGAAGACGATCCAAAACCACAGACTAATTTTGTGATTTTTCTCCATCAAACTAACTATAGTCGGTGCAGTTATTTGACCTCTATTTGTTTTGTTGAATATGACTGCAAGAGCGGTCCCTGTAAGTTGATCAATGACTAACTGCCCGAGCAGTCCGTATACTGCTGCAGAATTATTCCTGTGGCACTTATTTTGAGTGATCAAACCTGTTTAATACATCTGTCAGAGGTAAAATAACTGAACGGAGTATATAATAGCTTGCATAAATATGTTGTTACTTTAAATATGTTATATCTTGTCACTTATATATAATTTTAATAAATAAAAACTTGAGTGAAAATGACAATGTTACAGTGACAAGGTACCAAAGTGGCTTTATTTATGCAGCTGGCTGTGCAGAAAATGTCACAGCTTATTAAACGTATTTCTAAAGTTAATATCACATTAAGTTACAGCTGTCAATGTCAAACTAATGAAAAAGAGAGTTCGAGAATTAATGTGGAATTAAATTTAAAATGTGTTTCAGAAACTATTACTCGAGTAAATGGTATTATAAAATTAAAAGGTGGTTGATATGTGGAGTTGGAACGTGTTTGCTATGTAATCTAAGTTTAAAATTCAATAATTATAATGTTTATTTTGATATCGAAAGTGCTTATTTCAATTGTTTAAAATGTCTACCAATATACCAAAAATTTTGGAGAATTGCCCACACGGCTAGCACTGTATAGGGTTGCCATTCTAAAGATGGCCCGGTGATATAAATAGGGTTGCGAGTCAATATTTGCTTAAGTCAACGGCGAACCTTGTTAAACAGCTCATGCAGTCAGTGTCTTCAACGCATTTTTAAAGTTAATGATGCATTAAATGTAGCTATCATTGTCAAACTAAAGAAAAAAGTATATAGCTTGAGACTTGGGCCCAAAACAGACTGTGAAACGCAACTGAAATGCAACTGCAAAGAAACCCTGAAATTATAAGTGTGTGTTTTACATTTCCTGCATGACAATTTCAATGAAACTAGTTTGCAACGCGTTTCAAACCGATTTCAAAAGGGTTGCGTCATGCGTGGTCCGTCAAAGGAGTCTATGACAAACTCAAAGGCAACTCTTAAGTAACTAGAAGTTGCACACGTCACATTTGCGTTTCGCCGTCTGTTTTGGGCGTTAGTGTGGAATTTACAATAATATGCGTTTCAGAAACTGTGATAGTCAGTGAGTTAGCCGCGTATTGTTTGCCAAGATATTGCCTGATACAGATCTGACATCCGACAAGTGTGAACATAAAAAAATGTATTGATTATAAATGGCTTATGAAAGTCGCTTAAAGGATTTTTTGGAAGGATCTAGTTGTCGACTCCGAGGGGTTTATATCTAAAGTATGTTTTGGATAAGACTCACTTGGCACAGTATAAAAATAAATCATTCCAAAATCTTTTAGAAATTCAACCAAAATTATTTGAAATCAACATAAAATAATCTATCAAGTTTCTGTTTTGAATTTTGTAACATAATTTCAATTTTGAAATGTAAAATTTTATTGCCATATAACAAAATTATAAGTAGACATAGACAATAAAAATGCCTCACTTTCGGAACGCATTTATAAATTTAAAAAAAATGAGAAAATTATGGCAACTGTCTTAAAAAAAATGTAAAACATTGATACGGAAATGAAAAAAGTGTATCCTAATTGTTATTTTTTATGTTTGTATTAAAAAGTAGGTTTATTGAAAAATGCCAAGCGTGGACTGTATAATTAAATTTTATATTAAAAAAAGCGGTATATTATGTCGTTTGGCGGGAAATGAACTGGTTACCTACTGTACATTATGGTTGCTCTACAGAATCATTCGAAAAACTGTAAAATAGTAATAAATTATGTATTTAAACTGGATGCCTGAAGTTTTTTTCCCCAATATCTTGCAGACTGATAGGTCAGACTTTTAAGGTGTCAGACTTACCACGTGGTGTTAGACTAGACCACAGAACAATGAGGCTAGACCGTAATTCAATGTTATATGGTGTATTTATTTTATTTTTAAAAAGCCATTTTTTATATTATTTCGTAAAACAAAATGATTACCAAAGAAGCAATAGTTATTTTAGCGCCATCTATTGACAGCTGTAAAAACTACAAATGAATGTGTCTGCTTCGAACACATAATATGAGAAACGTTGACTGACATTTTTTATGTGTTCGTTAACAGAAACGAATAACATTTATTTAATTTAAATTATGTTTATTACAGCCAGTTGCAGAAAGTTTAATTTGCATCGCACTTAGAAATTTAATAAAAGCAAGCTGCTGATCCCCAGAGAAAAGCATTATGCGTTGTAGTGTTCAAACGTGTCGACAGATGGCACCACGAGTAACGTGATTTCGATAATTTAACATTTTTATTTATTTTAGGAGTATTTAAAACATAATATTATATTTTAAAGATTTCAAAATATTCATAAAGTTATTAGCACTAAAGTAGGCTAAAAATTTGACCATTTCGTCTAACGTTTACGTTTTATTTACGAATAAAGCTGAATCGCGCTATCGAAATTTTTGTGGGAAGTAAGTATATATACAAATTTCATCGCCCTACTGTTGTACTTGCTTCGGCAGTACATATACTAAAATTGGAACGATACAGAGAAGATTAGCATGGCCCCTGCGCAAGGATGACACGCAAAATCGTGAAGCGTTCCACATTTTTTTGGGACTTTTTTCTTTTAACAGTTTACTAATACTTGTGCAGTTGTGCTAGTCCCAGAAAGTCTATCAGATAAATTCAGTATTTTTATATAATGACTATTTATCTGACAGATTATTTTTTTTTTAAATTATAATTTGGGGCAACTTTTATTATTTTAATACCTATGTGAAATTATAAGGAAATTATCTTCGATTGAAGAGAGCACCCATATCCATGCAGTGGGATGATAATTTATGATGATGTGAAATTTATATTACAATTTTTAAATAATTTGCGTTTAAAAATTCTAAAATTAAACATTTTCATTTCTGGCTATTATGAATCCTTCGTACGATCATACTCTGTGATTCATTCATACGTATCGTGCGTTGGTGTATCGTCATCAAAATATAACCCCCATAACAACTATAAATCGATCTATAACAAAGTTAAATTAGCATCTATTTTAATTTAATTTATCCTTGGACCTAGAAAAAAAGGCGGACACCATCACTGAAACTAAAAAGTGAAGCACCCATAGTAAGCCAACTCGCGTATACGTACGAACCGGCCGGCTTACTATGATGTGAATGTGTGCGTGCAGGGCAGCTATTTTTCACTCGCATCGCCACCCCCGTCGTAGATGGTTGTATGTAACTTGGAAACAGTACCTAGTTTTTCAGAAGAAGCCGATAAGTGATAGTTTCGGACAAGTTTTTTTTAACGAAAAAAGTAGGTTTGCAGATAAAATTATTTGTGCATCGATTACATTAGGTTAAATACTTTGTTTTGATACATGTGCATCTAAAAAAAACTATTAGAAGCTGAGATAGCAACAGTTACGACCCAAGGTTCTGGAGAACTACAACAGTTCTAAGGTTGTATTACGTAGTACTATTATCTATTCTGTGGTTGTATCAAGCAGTTTACAACCTTCTCAGTTTATAGATCACGGTTTTACTCTTCGTAAACCACTCTAAAATTAAAACAACAAATAATAGAATTGCTGTCATCCTTGTTCTCTGTGAATCGTAATCATCAGCCCGATTATTTTGATGACATTTTACTTCCATTTCAATACCGAACATTTTATCATAAAATTATGAGTAACATGGTCTTTAATATTGCTATAACTATCCAGTTTAAAAAAAATGGGAATAAATGGGGATTCGGAATACTTCTGTTTTGTCTGAAGGAAGTCCACATAACAATTACTACCTTACCTTTTTCGATCGTCTATTTTTGAAACTACTATTGCTAGAGATACATCGTCGTGTAGGTCTTTTCACGGAGATCACGCCCACTTACGCCTATGGTGATAACTGAAATTGGAAGTATTCAGAGTTACTGCCTTCTACGATGGGGGTGTCGACATATAGTTACGCGGTCGCCATTAATTCTTTCATAATAAGATTCCGTCCGCCTTTTTTTTCTAGGTCCGTCATTAATCATGGTTTTTTCCAAGCAAAAATACCGTTTTTTCCGAAAATGTACCAAAATAGAAAAAAAAACAAAAGGTGACGGTGGTGTCTATATGGTAACATCGATTTTTTTTATTGTGAATTTGATTGATAGTGATTGACTCAGGAGGTTTAATTAATAATATCGATAAAACATTTTAATTTTTTTGCATACATTTTTTTACCAATAAAGTATTAAGACTACTATTTTAATTTAAATAAGGCAAACTGTGTAATAAAATAAATAAAAAGTAATACATATTTTATTTTAAACATAATATTTTCTATGCACAATAGTACCAATACCTACCACTAGATGTCACTATACCGTAAACATTACTTTCTGCATCGCGCTAACAAAGTTTTTTCGCTCAGAATGACTTTCCGGACGAATCAACAACATGGCAAGACCTTACTTCATAGGATCATTTCTATAGTAAGCTCTTCGAACATACTCTCGCAATACGAGAGACCCTACTACCCACGATGAGGAGACGTGGCGCGGTGTCTTGAGCGTGAGGCGGGCGGTGGTAGTCTACCATCAGCCCTCGATGATCGTTCGCTTCCTCCGGGAAGGGTGGGACACTGTCGTTTTCTGAGTGGTTAGTTTTTGAAACCCTTATCTAAAAAAAAATATTGACAAAATTCTAGATTTCGAGATCGAGTTGAGTGAGATTAATCTTCATTCAAGTTGTTTTATTTGTGAGCTAGCTAAGATTGTTTACAAAAGATTATATAATATTTATTTCTTTACATAGTATAAAATGAAGTCCGTCTGTCTGTCCCTCCCTATGTCCCTATGTATGCTTAAATCTATAATTAAAAATACGCAACGGATTTTGATGCCGTTTTGTAAAATAGATCGATAGAGTGATTCAAGAGGAAGGTTTTTATGTATAATATTTTTCGAAATTCCCACGGGAAAGCGGGATGGATACACGCAAAAGAATTTACGCGGGTTTCGCTAGTTATAAAATAAAATAATTATGAGTTTTTATAATCACTAGAATATATGACAAGGATATTATTTTGCAATTTGGTCCTTCCCTTGATTATTGATTTTACTGTTTGAGCTGTTGTTCACCATTACCGGATAAGTTTCGATTGGCTGACAAAAAATTACAAACCATACAAAAAAATCAGTTTATTCGACCGATAGAGTGGCGACTATGGCGCGCACGGGGCTTAACTACGAAAGTTTTATTGTTTGTATTCTGTGCTTTATTAATACCTCAATTGTTTTTACACTATTTTGTTGTTACTCTAGCTGTAAGTTTCATGATTTTTTTATTTTTATTTAGTTTTGGAACGTAAGTAAATAAACTTTTGAATCATAATAATAACTTTATTTCTATGAGATAGGTATTACATTATAATTCATGTGAATCATATTGATATAAAATAATATACTAGTTACATGTACTTACACAAAACGTTATATTATTATGTAAATCTTTGAGCAATAGAATTATTGATTTTTGGTGTTTCTTTGGTTTTTTAATCTCTCATAAATTACATTTTCTCTTGTCGGTGTAGCAGTCTCCATTTTCCTGTCTCTTGAGCCAGCACCTTCACCTCTCTAATCTGTCTATAAGGCAAGACGACGCCCGCCTTTACCTTCACTTGATCCATGTAAAACAGCCTTTACTTGGCTAAATTCAGAGTCTAACAAAGAAAAGAGATGGTGCAATACTAAGAAGTGAGAAGTTGTAAGGCCTTACAATTCATCAATGTAAGAGAGGTAGGGCACAGCGGATAATTCGCTGAAATCGGAGCAGCCCGTCTGGGGAAGGACCTCCACCTTACAGAAGATCGTAGCCAAATAGCATTGGTCTCAG
Source organism: Endotricha flammealis (assembly GCA_905163395.2). NCBI lineage: Eukaryota > Metazoa > Arthropoda > Insecta > Lepidoptera > Pyralidae > Endotricha > Endotricha flammealis. Next base: position 5,671,476 of record LR990883.1, read on the forward strand.
CCATGTTGTGTTCCTACGGTGAGTAAAGTCTCCAGAGCTCCACTTGGGGGGGTTGGGAGACGCGTGAGTGATATCCTCGGTATTGCAAACGTCTATAGGCTACGGTGATGCTTACTATCAGGCTTGCCAACTTTGTGGTATAAAAAAAACTATCTTTTCTTAGTCTCCGCAGTATTTTTTTTAATAATGTACTACTTACTCGTTGTGTTTGTTTCTTATATACTAAAATTTTCCTCCAGTCTTCGTAAATGGTCCACATTAGATTCTTGAGGCGAACTATTATGATTCAAAATATTATTTTTGTATACATCTAAATTCCTTTGAGCCGTCGCCATATTGTTGTAAACCTCTCTATGAACTAATCTTTGAGCGGGAACCTTAGCGTTTCCCGCTAAATTTAAATTTCGATCCATAAACACTCTTTCGTTCGGATACGTTGGTGGTATTAAATAAGGTGGTATATCCGGTTTAGGGATGCTCCTGTACATATTTCTATCGATAATTTGATTGTGTGGTGTTATGTTGGCAATATTGTTTATACTTTTCATCCATTGTTGTTGTTGGGTTGGTGGTATTCTATTAGGATAGTTGAATATCCATAATCTATCGCCTACGAACATGGGCCTTGGTGCTACGATTCCTAAGCTGCTGTAGTACTGCTGTGCGAGTAGTTCTACGTCGTTCGTATATTTTCGTTTCCATTTTGTTCTTCGATTTTGAAACCATATTTTTATCTGTAACAAAAACAAATAAGTTTATTAAAGATAGCGAAGAAGGAAGAAAGAGATTCTGTATACGGAAGAATGAAAAAAGCCTATGGACGCTTGCAATACCGGGGGTATAACTCTGGAGACCTTACTCACCGTAGGAACACAACATGGCCGAGACCATTGCTATTTGGCTACGATCTTCTGTAATGTGGAGGTACTTCCCCAGACGGGTTGCCAGAGCGATGATCCGCTGTGCCCTACCTCTTTTAAATGGTGTTATATAATTATTTTACCTGAGTTTCGGTCAGCCGCAGTTGTCTTGCCAGTCGCCCCCTCGCTGCTACAGACAGGTATCTATTCTTCTCGAACTCAGCTTCCAAACTCTTGATCTGTTGGGCGCTGAAGGCGGTGCGGGCACGTTTCCCGCGAGATGAACAGGATCCTGATAAAATTAGATTTCATTTTAATATGCTGGAGAAGCTCTATGGCGTAGCTGTGTGTCGTATTCTAAATGAACACGCAAGTTAAGCAACGTCGACTCTAGCTAATGTTTGGATCCTCCACCAGTCGCCAATTGGAGCAGCGTGACAGACAGTACGCTCTAATCAGCTTAAATTGAAAGGAGAGCCATATACCGGCAGTGAGATGATTTTGGGTTGATATGATATAAGTTATTAAGAGTAAATAAATAAATACAAATAAATATATAGGGACAATTCATACAGATTGAGCTAGCCCCAAAGTAAGAAATTTGTGTTATGGGATACTAACTCAACGATATTATATTTTATAACAAAAACATAATATAGATAAACATCCAAGACCCGAGGCCAATCTGAAAAAGTTCGTTTTTCATCATGACCCGACAGGGGATCGAACCCGGGACCTCCTGGGTGGCGGTCTGGCGTGGTAACCATTACGCCACGGAGGTCGTCGAATTAATGAGACTAAAATCTATTAAGTAGACAGAGATTGGTGTCCATAGTGCTTTTTCATTACCCTCTGTCATGTCCAAGGCGTAACATCTATAAAAACACCGTATTATAATATCTTAAGCCGTTTCGAAAGAGTTCCAGCATCAATAATCTCCGGAAACTTAATTCCTAAAGCCGAACAGTCAAAGCGGACACGACGCATCGTCACCTAACATCTATTTTCAATAAACACCTCCCCACTTGAGTAATTAGTAGCGATATATCAACGCAAACTGACACCGAGGCACCGTCTCGTATTTTAGAACAATGATGTTACGTTTATATGATAGTCGACAGTTTTGAAATCCATTTAAAACAAAATAAAATTTGAAATGTCTTCAAAATTACATGTTTTAACTAATTTATTATGAATGTTTACACGATACTTATATCAGAATATCGTTTTTTTTTCAAATAATTCTCTACTATTTGTATGTTACGAAACATAAGCTTACTGGTTCATCTAGTTACTTTTAATGTAAGAAATAAATATTTTTGCTATAATTATGCAATCTGATTGGAATAGTACAGGATCTGCCTTTTCATTATGTTGTTTCTGCTTACGTAACTAACGTTTTATTGTGTTTGCTTTTATTTAAACGCTTTTATAGTAAAAACTATCGATAACTAAACCATCGATAACACAACACTTTAAAGAAAATCGTTTAACGAAAACGCGCCTATAATGAGCGCGCGTAAAATATCTGTCAGTTAACTTTTAAAATTATAAATATAATGCTATATGACGAAGGAAATAAAGTTAATTTCAGTTTTAGTACACTGGAAATATGTTTTCTAACAAATTATTATGTATTTAGATATTCAAAAGATTCCTATACCTACCTACCGTCTAATAAATTTCTGTTTTTTTTTGTGAGTTTCGCTGGTGATAAATTATGAGATTTATTAATTAAGAAAACAACAGCGATTACAATAAAATTATAAGTACATTAATTACAAATAAGTAGTACGTCTATCGTATGGCCAATAGGAGGTTCTCTACATAAGCACAGTTGCACAGTATAATATATAGTAAAGTAAATAGATTATAATTATTATTGTGATATATTTTGTAGAGTACCTATATTAATATTATATATTATAAGTAATACATACATACGGACGAAAAATTCTGACTTGAATAATCTTGCAATCTGAACTTTGCAAAATGATGTGTAGGTACCACGCGAACGCATGATATACATAAACAGAGATATTTTAAAAACAATGGACTGGAGGTACAATCAATTTGTCAAATCGGTCACAATAAAGAAAAGAATAAATTAATTAGCCAGGCTTTTTCTAGACAAAAACAAGTCAGAAAACATACGTGCAAACCGCTTTGACAGTGTTAGAGCAATTAATGTCAATTTATCGTCACTTGTCAACGGCCGACGTCTTTGTTTCCCGCCATTGTGTAAAGAGAGCAAAATACCGACAAAAATACAACAAATTTATTTAACACCTTTATATCCAACGTAATAAAGAATATAATTAAATGTCACCCGTTAAAGAACTGTAAAAAGCAACGCGCATGCTCAGAATTCCCTCATCAATTTCCTCCCGTTGTAGAATTTTACAGCTTTTTAATGAGCTCAAACCACTAACTAAATTTCAACTGTGAGACAGTTTCTTTTCATGTTTATTTCGTTTTTTTCACCAGTGAATGATTACGGGGGAGAGAGATTTAGCTAACGAGACTCCGAGCGGGCATCAAGATTTATCTTTTCGTAACAAATTTAGAAAATGAGACATCAACGTTCGTTCAGTTGCGCGTCTGTGTTTGCTTTTTTTTGTCTGTGTTCGTTGGATATAGATAAAGCAATTGAAACGGCTAATTTGAGTTTCGAACATAAACATCCAAGGAGTTTATAGTTGGCAGATAATAAATAAATTAGCTACCGACCTTATTTTTGTCAATGCTCATTTAAACGAGTTATTGTTTATGTTTGCGGCTATTTATTAGACTGTTATTTTGTAATTTGCATTCTAAAACTTGGAATTTTTAATAATGTATGGGTTGGACTGCGAAAAATCGTTTTTATAAGAAAAATTTTAAAGTTATAAAGTAATAAAACTTAAATTTAAAATTTAAAAAAACCCCCGACTCAAAACCTCTGAAAAGTAAATAAATAATAATTATGTACCCCCCTATTCGACCTTTTAATTTTGATGATATAATATTTATATTAGTTAATAGTAGTTAGTCATAATACTTCCAAAGCGTCATCCCATCGGGGGACCGCTGCTAAGTAAAAATTTTTTACTAGCTGACAATTTGATGTCTACTGTCGATTAGTTAATAGTACCTACACAGTTATGTTTAAATGTCTATAGCGGTCCCCCGACGTGATGACGCTTTGGAAGTATTATGACTAACTACTATTAACTAATATAAATATTATATCATCAAAATTAAAAGGTCGAATAGGGGGGTACATAATTATTATTTATTTACTTTTCAGAGGTTTTGAGTCGGGGGTTTTTTTAAATTTTAAATTTAAGTTTTATTTGGCGTTTTTTATAGTTTCGTTCCTATTTTATTCTAATCTCTAACCGTTTCATTTGTATTTTAGATATGTATGAAATATTATAAATGGTATTGCAAAAAATGTGTGAGAGGTATTCCGAAATATGTATGCGAAATATGATAAAAATATAGCGCGATAGCAATAAACATTAAATATGACGAGCGAAGCCGCGAGCCCAGCTAGTGAATTATACCTATAAATTAACTATTCAGTGAGACCATTCCAATGAGCCCAAACTCGATACATCTGCTGTGATTTGACGAGGAGTTGAGTATACTGCAGGTTCCAGATGATGCTGCAGCATCAGATCAAGTTTACCATATTCTTACAATATCATGACAGTAACAGTATACCAAATTTCAAATCTATCCAAACAGTGGAAGTTGTTTATTTCCCTTCATCAACTAGAAAAGAGCTGATTATCTTCAAACGGCTGAGCAGATTTTTTTTATTCATAGCTAAGAACACTCTCGATCAAATTAGCTCTCAAACGAAAAAAACCGCATCCAAATCGGACCATCCGTTTGGATGCTACGATGCCACGGACAGAATTACAGATACACAGATACACAGATACACTCATACACACGTCAAACTTATAACACCCCTTCTTTTTGGGTCGGGGGTTAAAAATATGTTGCTAATGTAAGTATGTAATGTGATTCTTCCAAACTCGACTGTTTATTTAAGTACACCTACCATTACCAGATGAGGAAGTTACCTACGTCATTTATAAAAGTATATCGATAACTTATTCTTATCGATAAAGTCACATTACTTTTATACCTACATTATTTAAAAAAAACTGGCCGAGTGCATGTCGGACCATGCACGGTGTAGGGTTCTGTATTTGCTGTGCTTTGCTTGCTTGAAAATGAGTTCAATATCATATTCTATGACATTTGTAAGTTTTCATATTATCAGAAATTTTATATTATCAGTTCCTCGACTATTACTCTTTTTAATTTCTAAACTCGAGACTTTCGGAGATAGAGGGGGGGGACCACCGTGCAAAACGAAAATTGACACGTTAAATGTAAATAATTCGAAAACGAAAATGATCTTCCCACACCCTCAATGTTTTTAAGAGACCTATCTAACGATACCCCACAAAATGGGGTCGGTGCAAAAAAAAATTTTCATTCCCACTTTACCTGTGGGGAAGCACTCCAAAAAAAAACCACTTTGTTAGCATTATTAATTTAAGTATATATACCAAATTACAGCTTTCTAGCATCAAGCGCCTAGGCGGTAGACTGCGGACGGACAGACGGACATGGCGAAACTATAAGCGTTCCTTGTAGTTTACTACGGAACCCTGAAAACATGAAGACAGATTGCCAACCGGAAGGAAAAAAAATTTTTTTGAAGGGCTACACCGTGTAATTTTATTTTTTGAAGAAAATCGTCATTTACTTAAAATGGAAAACTACTTAAAGACGATTTTGCAATAAAGTTAAATTAGAATCAAAATAAGTTGTTAAATTCCACATTAGATTTCAACTTTTTTAGTTTGACATTAACAGCTAGTTTCTGAAACGCATTTTTAAAGTTAATGGCACCTTAAATTATAGCTGTCACTTTCAAAATAAGGAAGAAAAAAGACTTATTGCTGGTTTAATTAAAATACGTTTCAGAAACTGGCTGTGAGATCCATAATATTGTGACAATAACTTTTTTGCAACAGTACTAGGTAAGTCAGGTTTGCGGCTTTAAAGTGTTGTGTTTAGTTAGAAATTAGAAAAAAATAATGAGAGTAGTCGAGCGAGCCGTTCATTGTATATTTGTTTTCATGAAAAACCATTTAATACGCAAATGACAAATATTAAATAATATTCTGCGTTCATTAATTGGCGCCAAAAACAAAATTAAGCGCGCATGAACGCACCGCGTACACTCAATGGCGCGCAAAGGCGCGAACTGCTTCGGCTTTTTATGTTTTTTAAATTAATTGCTTTCTCCGCCGCCTCGTCTCAACTTACATTGATTTATTTGTAAAACTATATCTTACAACGGATATCCATAAGTTAAAAATATTATAATGATACAGTGAAATAAGGTTTTTTGAGGTGTCGTTTTCTGTCACAAGCGAAATCAAAGCTAAACAAAATGTGATTTTGTAAACCCATAACAAACTTGATCTGTATAACACTACTATTTTGTCACTCTTATTATTGGTGCAACGAAATGAAGTGACAAAAAACAAGTGTAAACTCAGAACAATGAAGATAAGCTCTCGCGCTACCTCTTGCGTTGCGGGTAAAATACGAAGTAACTATTTACTAATCTGTAGTAAAATCTCTCGCGTACGTTCGCTCGCTCGCTCGCTTTATTTTGTACTAACTTTTGCCCGCGGCTTCGCTCGCGTTAATTCATGTTTCGAATGTTGATTTTTTTCTCAAAAGCTGATTAATTAAATGTTTTAATATTGTTTTGTTTTACTATTCGTTTGTATCATAGAATCTGTATTAATTTTACGGAGAGTGTCACACAAATTTCCATCCCCTATTTTAGGGGCTGGGGGAAGATTTCAAAAAAAAATAAGGCAGGTATTTTTCGTTGGTAACCTAGAGACTGTACCGATTTTTAGCATCCTATCTTGAAAATTGCAAAAAGCCCCATATAAAATTTCACCCCCTCTTTTAAGGGGTTGGGGGCAGATTTCCAAAAAAAATAAATGATGCACTCTTTTTTTTGTTAGTCACTCCAATAGTCCACATACCAATTTTTAGCTTTCTACCTTGAAAATTGCGGGATGCTTCATACAAACTTCCACCCCCCACTTTAGGGAAGTGGGGGGATAGAAAGAGACAAAAAGTAGCCTATGTCACTCTCCATCCCTTCAACTATCTCCACTTAAAAAATCATGTCAATTCGTCGCTCCGTTTTGCCGTGAAAGACGGACAAACAAACAGACACACGCACTTTCACATTTATAATGTTAGTATGGATGGATGCATGAGCAAGCTTAGCGCTAGAGATTTTATTACGAGAAAGAACCCGCTGGTATTATTATGAACATTATAATTTCTAGTAGGTAACAAACATTATAATTAATATCATGTAATGTTACAAGAATAAATAAATAAATAAAAAATTAAACCGACTCGGAAACCTTAAAAAGTAACAACAATATTATTAATAAATTAGAATATGATAGTGTACTCATTTGTACGCAAGCAAAGCAAAGCAAATACGGAACCCTACACTGTGCGTGGCCGCATTTGAACGGTGTTTTCCTTTTGAGGAATGTATAAAATGTAAAAAAAATTGAAGTGAAAACTTCTTTAGCGGCACTTTTTTTAGATGGGTAAAAAATGTTAAACTCGCGTCAGATCCGTAGCCTGATCGAAAAAACGTAAAAAGTAACAACAATACGCTGCAGATTCCTGATAATGCTGCAGAATCAGATCAAGGTCCGATTTTATTTAAAAAAAAAAACAGTAGGTAGGTATTTCTTAAGATGGGTCCACGGACACCCGCCGGCGGGGTTGCGGAAGTATCACCAGTGCCCGCGACCCCGCCACGTGAAGGCGGAGAAGGTGGCAGACAGTCAGGTTTTTAGTCGGTATCCCTCATTGGCTAGAGAGGCGAGCCCGACAGACCCCCGTCAGGCCCCGTCGCTTCCCCCAAGTGGCAGGACATGCAGTAATGCATTTTCCTGACTTTAAACAAAAAAAAAAAAAGGGTAGGTATTTCTTCTTTACATAATATAAAATTATGTCGCTTCCCTGTCGTACTGCTGTCTGTCTCTCTCTCCCTATGTAGGTATGCTTAAATCTTTAAAACTAAGCAACGGATTTTGATACAGCTTTTTTAATAGATACCATTCCGAAATTCCTGCGGGAAAGGGGGGGGGGGGGGGGGGGGAGACACGCAAACGAAGTTGCGCGGGTTTCGCTAGTAACACCATTTTTCAAAATAGGTAAGTACTAAATTCCAAATCGATCAGACGGACGCCGGACGTGTCAAAGTTGTAATTTTCCTTTCATCAACTAGAAAAGAGTTGATCATTTTCAAACGGCTCAACAGATTTATTCATAGCTGAGAACACCTCGATCAAATTACCTCCCAAACAAAAAAAAAACTGCTTCAAAATCGGACCATCCGTTTGGTTGCTACACGGTCACAGAGTAAAGAATCTTTACTCTTGTGCTACGGTGCCAACGAAATTAAATAGGTACACAGAATACACGTACATCAAACTTATAAAACCTCCTTTTTCCGTCGGGGCATGTCAAATTCAAATTCAAAATATTTTTATTCAAACAGGCCTAATATAAGCTCTTTCAAATCGTCAAAAATTTTTCCTACCACCAGTTCAAACGGCAGATTTGTGCTAAGAAGAAACTGGCAAGAAACTTAGCACTTGCTCTTTTAAAATGGTATTAATGGTCGGGGTTAAAAACGGCTTAATGAATTTTCTTGTCGTTATTATTTATGAGAGGGCACAGCGGTTAAGCCGCTCAAATCGGAGCAGCCTGTTAGGAAGGACTTCCACCTTACAGAAGATCGTAGCCAAATAGCATTGGTCTCGGCCATATTGTGTTCCTACGGTGAGTAAGGTCTCCAGAGCTCCACTTGGGGGGGGTTGGGAGACGCGTGAGTGATTCCCTCGGTATTGCAAGCGTCTATAGGCTACGGTGATGCTTACTATCAGGCGGGCCGTATGCTTGTTTGCCAACTTTGTGGTATAAAAAAGACTCTTTTTTCTTAGTCTTTTTTTCGTAGTCCCCAAGTAGAGACTTGGGGTGTCGGGAGGGTTGGCAACGCGGGAGTATCCCTACTGGTAGAGATAGATGGACTTTTTTCCAAGTGTCCCTACCGGTAGATCTGAAAGTTGAACAGTCGCAAGGAATTTTTCTGAGTGTTTTGAGTACTTACCTATTTGTATCAGAGTTTATATATGAAGTAGGTAAGGTACTTATTACCCACTTATGATATTGAATCTCTTTATAAACATAGGTGTAGAGTTTGTGAAGTTAGGCCTTGTAGAGAGAGGTAGGGTGTGTAGAGTTAGAAGCTTGGCTCTACATGAGATCTGATATCTTTTTGACAGTGCGAGTCATATGGTCTCGTCATGGCAACACTTTACATGAAAATGTTTTTGGCGGGATTGTTTTATTTTCTAGACTCTGTTTTTGTTACTTTTGTGGGAGAATTAAACATATTATTATTATTAATATTGTTCCTATTAAAATAAAAGGTACAATCACACTAGGACGTGCTAGTTCTATGCCCGGAAGTCCCGCAACTCAGACCGCGTGGATTATTTTTTAAAATCAAAAATAAAATCATTTATTTTGCAAGTAGATTTACAAGAAATACTTTTAACACGTCAAAAAAATTTTTTTCCTACTACTCTTTTACTTAATCTACCGCTCTCCCGTAGGAATTTTACAATCTATACTAATATTATAAAGAAGTAAAGTTTGTGTGTTTGTATATTTGTTAAATTGTAAGGAGTAATCTCGGGATCTTCTGAACCGATTTTAAAAATTCTTTCACTAATAGAAAGCCACATTATTGCTGAGTGTCATAGGTTATATAAAAAACCGAAAAATAAAAAGGCTTTTTCACTTCTCATGCTCAGAAAATGCTTATAGGATATAGGCTGCACAAAATCGAATTTTGTGCACAAGGGCAAAAACGTATCTACTCATAAATGTATCTATATTAAGGCAAAGGAAATAAACCATACAGCCAAACACAACAAAAAGTTCAGAGATAGAATTTGTTATTTTATAATATTTACTTTAATTTATTTGCCTTATGTGTTTTTTAAGTCATAAAAGATATTAACATTTAAATTAAAGTACGGTAGGTTAACTAATTAATTTAAGAAAATTATTTTATTACAAAATTAATTTAATAGTAGGCTGTATAGGTCTGCAGCCCAAGCCTAATTTCAATGTCGTAAGATTTTAAAAAAAGCGGCGGGAAAGGGGAAGCAGGTCTTGTTTTTCGTGCGTTTATTTATTTATTTCCTCGCAATCGAAGTGAAAAGCAGAGTTTATAACTCGTCCACAAAACCATTTCTATCCTCGACATTACTATCAGCTCTCGCCTTCAGCTCGGGCTGCTAAAAGTCTCGTAGAAATGATTCGTTTTGTGCACTTGTTGTAAAATCTACTATTTTACGTGGTAGTCGGTTTTGCAAAGTGAATCGGCGAAAAAACGGTCGAATGAAAGCGTTTCTTACGAACGCCTGTACTAAAAAAGGATTATTAACATTATGCCCAACGAAGTAGGCACGGGCCACCTAGTGTATTATACGTATAAACTGAATCCCTCTATCTATTAAAACCGCATCAAATTTCGTTGCGTAGTTTTAAAGATTTAAGCATACATAGAGAAGCACAGACGCACAGACAGACAGCAAAAGCTACTTCATTTTATATTATGTAAAGAAGAGACTTTCATAGGCACGATCTCTAGTCACATTTTAGTTATACTAAGTCAACATCACCAACACAATTTACCTCACCGGTCACCGGTCACCGGTCACCGGTTCACCGGTCTGTCCAGCTTGAAAGCTGTAAGTAATTTGGTACGTGTATGTACCGACACTATGGTGTGGGATGTTGTTAGATAGGTCTCTAAAAACATTGTGTAATTAGAAATTTGAATTAAGTAGGCTCTACTAGGAACCGAGTATAGCCGACGAACTTTTAAAATACAATTTCTTTGATGAAAACTTACAAATGTGATAGAATATGATATTGTACTCATTTGTACGCAAAGCACAGCAAATACGGAACCCTACACTGTGCGTGGCCGCATTTGACTTCCTTTTGAGGTATTAAATGTTATACAATGTTAAAATTTGAAGTGATCTTTAGCGGCGCTTGGCACTTTTTTTAGATGGGTAAAAAAATGTTAAACTCGCGTCAGATCCGTAGCCTGATCGAAAAAGCGTAAGAACCATTCCGAAATATTAAAAAATGCACAAAGTTGATGTTTAAGTTTTCACTTCTGCCGGCACTCCCGGAGTGCAACCCGTCCTTTTTTTTTTTACAAAAAAGGCAGTAACCGGCTTAAGTTACAACCACAGAAAGTGGCAATAACGCCTAGCGTCTGAATAAATGATTTGAGTTTGAGTATGACATAAAAACAATACCTGATTGTTGATAATCAGACTTCGAGTCGAACTCTTGTTCTCCCGCCGTCCCTTCCACATCAACTTGTTCTGAGCTTTCATTGCTCGCTCTGTCTTGCTCATCATCATCATTACTCACTTCACTGTCCTGAAAACTCTTGTAATCACCACTAGTTGAAGGCATCAGATCACTCCTATCTTCGGTCCGATCAAACTTTCCCGACAATAGATTCTCTATAGAAAAAGGTAGTTTTGCTTCAGTTTTCTCTATTTTGGCTTCTTCTACTTTATCTGTTTCAATTTCCATAGCAGTTACGGTATCTATAGGTTCCATAGTTCAATTCTTTTTTTTTTATTTACTTTATTAATCCACCAATGATTATTGCAATTGTTTATTAGCAAGATAGTGTACGATATAATGTCTTAAATTTATTGGGAAGCCGCTGGATGCGCTGCCAACCGGTCGCACTGGAAACGGAGGGAGGCTTATGTCCAGCAGTGGGCTTCTTACTACTGAGATGATGATCTTAAATTAGATATTCACTTTTAATTAATTCTCCGTTTAAAGGTATTGCTAAAATTTGGGCTTACTTTACGTTTACACAGTTTAGATGACGATAGATGTTAAGATATGCACTTTTAAATCACCCTTTCCAGGTATTGCCAAAAATTTGTGTACTTTTACATAGTTTAAAATTCACGTCCACACTGTATAGAGTCGAATGTAACTTTGATATTTTTTCTCTCACTTCACACGAGTCAAGCAACTCACGCGCACCAATAATTTAGACTAATTCGAAACTTGCCGATGCGTTTTTGTCAAATTGGACCGCTGAAACGACTTGAGCGGGAATGTTAACTGCCTCTACTGAAAAACAGATTTGTGTTATATGTCGGCTTATACGCGTCTTTACTGACTTCAAAATAAAGATTAGATTTCTTTAATTTTCAATATACTTATATCACATCTGACTGAACAAAATTAAGATGAAGCGTCTGAGCTAATGGGCGGCTTCTAAATGACATTTTCGTATGCCACGTTTAAGAGTTTATGCTACAATTTTAAACTTTAAATACTATAGTTTTATGGTATATTTTATATCGTACAGTATTTAAACGATGCAAATAGCTATCGAAGAGTATTCCAAGATATAATTAGAGTTACACCAATGAGCGGTTGTGGGCGTGGCTGTAACAGGAACGGATACTTGCGCGGCGTCTCTTGGCTCTTTGTATCAATTTGGAATTTATTTAAGGAGCCCTGTGAGATATGTGCACGTTCATTAATTGTGATAATTATTTAGTTAGTTGGTTTTAATTGGACTCGTCATGTGGTCGGAATAGAACGGGGACTGGCGCGCAGATGGATTTATAGTGAGTAAAGAGATTGCTTAATAGATTTATTAGTGTAATATTACATTAAGTATACGATTGTATTGTATGTAACGGTTTTTGTGGTTTAATAATTAACGTTTTGTGTATGTGTAGTCCTTCCTGGCGTATTCTATGGCGAACCTTGACAATTTCAAGTCTGGCACAGCCCGGCACAGGTAGCCAAATAAATATTCTATTCCACGACGCACAATCTTTATGAACAGAATTGGCTGGAATTATAATGATAAAAACATTTATTCTGAGACTTGATCTTCTCTGGTCGAAGTGAATATTGATTTATATAATAATCTACTTCTTTATAAAACCACCATTTCAGGGACGAAAACAAAAAGGCCACTGGTAAAAATATAGCGAAAGAAGGCCTTTGATTGTAATTAGATTAGTTGTCCACGATATGATGTTAAACTATCGCACAATTTTAATAGGTGACATGGTTAATCAATCAGGGCACACATAATTACACTGTGACTTGAGGCTTGAATTGAACAGTTGGTATAAGGAAATGAGTTATAAGAGAGGTAGGGCACAGCGGATAATCCGCTTAAATCGGAGCAGCCCCTCTGGGGAAGGACGACTACCTTACAGAAGATAGCCAAATAGCACTAGTCTCGGCCATGTTGTGTTCCTACGGTAAGTAAGGTCTCCAGAGCTCCATTTGGGGTGTTGGGAAGGTTGGCAACGTTTGAGTGATACCCCCGGTACTGCAAGCGTCTATAGGCTTCGGTGATGCTTACCATCAGGCGGGCCGTATGCTTGCCAACTTTGTGGTATTAAGTAAAAGCTAGAGGCCACGCCACCAGAAGTTCCGTAGAAGCGGCGCTGTCAGCAAATGATAAAATGTGGAAAATGTATGGAAATGTCATATTAGTTTTTCTCGCGGGACTTCTTTGGTGGCGTGGGCCGGACTTTAGACATCATTCATTGGTGCAAGGGCAGTCTACCAACGTTAACGTGGCGGCGGAAAAGTATTTCAATTACCAACAGCGACCACGCCTAGCGCCTGAAGTTTTGCACCTTGGTGCACGATTATTTGTTTTTCATATATTTGTGTGAACGACATCACACTAAAGTCTGCGGTGCGGCTGTCATCGCGACTACGATGTGTTCTGCCCATAAAACGAATGTTGACATTCAATCTGTCACTTAGTTTATAAATTAATCAATTAGACACGCTGAATTGACGTTAAATTATTAAGCTTTACTGCCAAACTCTTGGCCAATCTCATATCAAGTCGCGATATGAGTTATGTATACCACCTACTATAATAGATACGCGCCAACAACGCGACTCACGGCTTATAAAACAACTAGCGATCCCGGACTCCCGGTGCATCTTCGTTTGTTTACGTGTATTTATGGACTGTAGCGCCACCTACCTTATACAACGCCATAGACTTTTGACCAAATTCTACGGAAATCACGTCTTTTTCGGGATAAAATTTTTAATATGTGTTAATACAAAGTATCAGCTACCTGCGTACTAAATATCATAAAAATTGGCCCAGCTATTTGAGCGTGAAGAAGTAACAAACATGTTTCAAACTTGGATAAATGAGAAATCTGTAGCTCTTTTCACTTCAACTTTTCCTTAACTTAACCCTTCTCACCACACAGGCAGATGCCTGATGCGGAATTAGTAGCGCCCCTGGTGTATATCAGGGAATCGGACAATATGAGACCTTCATAAACAAAGTTAAGAAATACTTTCAAAACAGACCATTTTACAATACTAAAGAATATTTTGCGAAATTATTTGACTAAATCCATCGTCATCATTGTTGTATCTGTGGTCAGATTTAATTGTTATATCTGTGGTGATGTGACAGATGTCACTTTTATGGCGTGCCTACTGACGAGTAGCATTTGCAATGTTTCTAATAAAAGAAGATTTAAGTCATCACCTTCGATCAAGAAACTAATCCAAATTTTAATAGAAAAGCCATTTGGGCCAAGACCCGCCTAACGAGTCAACGGTTAATCCAAAGTAATCGTTTCATTAATACTACAATCATCATCTTTATTTATCAATAATACTATTCTGTGACTAATGTATATTTGTTTTTATGATTCTATGACATTAAATTTGCCATATGAAATAATGAAATAATAATGATAATAATAAATCTACATAATGAATTTATTAGAAGTAAAGTATTGTAACTGTATTTGCATGCCCAATGGGTTGTATTAATCTCGCAAATAAATTATTTTCTTTTATTTTTTTATTTTTGTTAATTAATGCTTACCTTACTGACAGGCGGCGGAAACCACTTTCCATCTGGTTACATAATTGCCTGCGGTACCTATCTTCTTAACATAGTTAACATTAAGTCACACTGTCTCTCTGTCCCTATGTAATTAGATCTTTAAAACTACGCAACAGATTTTCATGCTACGCAACGAATTCACGAAGGTTTATAGTATTAAAACATTCCAAAATTCCCATGGGAAAGCGGGATACACGCAAAAGAAGTTGCGCGGGTGTCGCTAGTAATATATAAGAATAATGTCTAGAATTAGTCAATTTAGTCCGTCTTTGTTTTCGTAGACGTTCATTAAAATACTTTTTACGGGCCTTAAATGTGACGTAGACGGAGAGTTTTATGTTAAACATACCCATTAAACCTAATTAACTGAATTCAGAAACTTCCTCCGAACATAACTAAACAAATAAACAAATAAAAACGACACTTGCCCTTTCAAATCACCGACATATTTTGTCATAATTAGAGACTGTGGCGCTCGATTTTTTTTTGCTCCGTTTTTTGGTGCGCTTGATTGATGCGAGCTCCGTTTAGAAATGGAGCGAAACGGTTTAGTTTAATATTATTTAGTTTGGGTTCAGTATATACACGCCGTTGTTGGAAATAGACAAATAGAGGATAAATTAGCAAAGCGTGATGTAGTTTTGCAGTTTTGATATGTTGTATGGGTAGGGTAGAGTGAATTCAAATTTGCAAGTTCGAAAGCCCTGTGGTAATTGAGAATTTTTTTTGAAATTTTAGGAACTTTTACACTGTTTGCTCTCTAGGCCAAAATCATGCAATTTTTGCGAACGGAACAGATTGTTCCATTCTGTTCTTTGCATGCCATGGGCATCCGTTAAAAAGTGTATTAACAATCGAGGAGCTCGATGGCGTCGCTGTGTGTCGCACTCTAATATGAACATGCAAGTTAAGCGACGTCGACCCTAGCCAGCGTTTGGATGGGTTTCGTTATCTCGAGCTTCTCCGTGCTTCGGAGGGCACGTTAAGCCGTCGGTCCCGGCTGTTGTCGATGAACGACAGTCGTTAAGCCAAGTCGGTGGCCATAGGGCGGTTTGAAAAAACCGGCCTCTGCCAATCAGCATTGGAGCAACGTGGCAGAGTACGCTCTAATAACCTTCGATTGAAGGGAGACCCGTTTTCCAGCAGTGTTATGATTATGGGTTAATATTATGATGATTTACAATCGTCTCAGAGTAGGTACCCCGGAGCCAGGGAAATTATAGCACTTATTCCCGTCACTTTAGAGTCTAAAAGTAACGGAAATTTGTGCTACCATTTACCTAATTAATGTCTTTTTAAACATTTGAATTGAACCTAAAGAACTTACAAAAAGGAAAACAATGCGCGTTTCAGAAACTTAAACAACGTCATTTCGTAACAGAAACAAAAACTAAAAGATTAGTATGAACAGTTCGTCTAAAATAAATATTTACGGAACCCTAAGAAGGAAATAAAATATTTGACAACTCCACAACTCCGGGGATGTTTCCGCATATTTGACTTCGGTATTTGAACCCGCGACCCGCTCTTTTATTGCTCCGGTATGCGTCGCCGGCGCCAATAATTTACACGTGTACAAATATATTTAGTTTTAACGCTTTAATTGGATAATTATGGTTATATTTAAAGACAACATATGACAACTGTTATAACAACTGTCTGTACCATTTAGGTACCACTTTGTTTGTGTTTTGCAAATACAGTGCAGCCTCGATATAAGCCTAACACCCCTTCCACACGGCCCAATCTAATTGGCCAATTTGTATACCTGTCCTTTTCTATCACCAAGAACAGGAACAGGACAATAGATCAAATTGGCTCAAAAATTGGGTACGTGTGGACCGGGTATAACAAAATCGGTAGGTAAAATATTCGTTATATCAAGTAAGTACCTAATTCGTAGAACTGAGATTTGTTATGTCGAAGTTACCTTACGTTGTTCTAAAATTAGTTATAATGAGGTAAAAAAATTGTTTTATTCACTTATTACCTACTCATTTGTAATAGCGAACAACATCTACATATAATAAAACAGTAGACCCCGATACGTCTGTACTTTGAACATATTTGGCAAAAATGGAGAGGGAACAGTTAGAGAAAGGTAAAGTCTGTTTGAACGCGCACATCTTCTAAGTTACTGAACTGATTTTAATCCTGTTTTTACAGGGAGATAGAGCTCGGCTTGGTGCAGAATATAGGCTTTGTTTCATTGAAATCGCATGACAGGAAAAGGAGTTATCCTTATTTGAACATTTCACGCGGACGAAGTCGCGGGTAACAGCTCGTCTACTAATAAATGATAACACATTTTTATTAAATTATTGTAGTGGTGTTAAGTAATATAATATAGTATTTTATTAGTAAAATACGTAACTAAGTAACATGAAATTAAATAAAATTAATTAAAACCAAACTAACAATAAAAACTAAGCATTAAAAAGACATGGTCCCTGTGGCAGGGTGCCCAAAATGCTAGCAGCGTTACCTCGCTGAACGGGGATAGATATCCGTTGAGCGAAGTAACTGCCAGCCTTTGGGTCACCAGTGGTTTGTCGCAGCCTTTTTGCGATGTCCCTAAAAAAAGACAACGCACTGGAACCCCACGGGCCTAATGTTTCTACACCAAAAGCCACAAAATCGTAGGAGCCAGTCAGCTGCTGATATTTTGTGGCTTTTAGTTTCTCGGCGGACTCCGCCGCCGCTCCCGCACTCCTACTCGTACCGTGAAGATGTGACGGGGCAAGTGTGTCAACGCATGTCGCGTCCCACACCAAGGCCCGTCTCCACGGTACGAGGGACATTCCGTCTGGCCTCTTACCATCGTCACGTGCGATGCCGTTCGGCTCAAGAATGGCAGACACGTTGACAGTGACGAGAGACCGACGGATTATGTCGTTGATAGAAGCGTGACGCGACAGGCGGCCGGCGCCGGCGCTTCTGGTACAAGAAAGCCCGTGGTGTCCCAATGCGTTCACCATTGTGTCACAAGGACATGTGGAATACAAACCTGGGCACCAAGACGAAGACCTATCGCGACTCGGAGGGTCTCGGAGACAAGGAGGGTGCCCACATTGGCACATGGGTAGGCATGCAACCAGTGACCGGCCTCCTTCCTTGACACAGCTCTGAGTCGTGCTTGGTCGGCGTCAGTGCTGTTATTCAAAAGTAACAAATTTTGAATTTCTTCACAACAAATCTTATCCCAGCTCCGTTGTGAATTTGGGTTTTCCGGTAAGTTTTTGGTTGGGTAGGCCATTTTCCAGGCATCACTGGCCTCTACTAAGCACGCCACCTCGAATGGTGCGGGAATTCGCATCAATATTTTGTTTACAAGCGTGGCTGTGCTGTGGATAGAGGACAAGAACGCCGGTAGCGCTACACTAGAAATACGGATCTTACGGATGGGATGATCTTCCCACACCCTCAATGTTTTGAAGAGACCTATCTAACGATACCACAATGGGTGGGCGCGAAAAAAAAATCTTTTTCACTTTACATGTAAGGGAGGCACAACAAAAAATAAATATTTTTCAAAATTTTGTTCCATCACTTTGTTAGCATTGTTAATATGCGTATACATACCAAATTACAGCTTTCTAGCATTAGGCGTCTAGGCGCTACACCGCGGACGGACGGACAGACAGACATGGCGAAAAAACTATCTAAAAATTAGATTTTTATGCCACTTTATACAGCACAATCTAGAGAAGACTGACTAGCTTTGAAGGAGGCCTTTACCTGTAGAGGGGTTCTTGCAGAGGAACAAAGTGAATATTAATTAAAATAATTAACTTTAAAAAAAAAAACGACTTCAAATATTATTTAATTTAAATGGGACCCTTGAGGTATTACATATAAACCGAAAAAAGATTTGTTCAAATCGGTTCATAATTGGCGGAGTTATCGCGTAACAAACATAGAAAAAAAAAACATACGGGTCGAATTGAGAACCTCCTCCTTTTTTTAAAGTCGGTTGAAAACTCACATAGCGAATTAACTTTTACTTTTTTACTTAAAGGTATTACATATTTTTAATCACACTTATACTTAATTATTTTTGTACCTACTTACTTTGTTAAGAACTTAGATTTACACAATTCTTTTTTGTAACTTTACTGCTTTACTGCATAGAAATAAAACTTTTATTATTATTTATTTAAATATATATGCAACTTATGTGCAATCATCAATGCAATCAAATGAAATGAAACAATATGTTAATGTATGTGCAAGCCGGTCACCAATTTCCATCAGGTGGCCCGTTGCTTGTTTGCCTGCTTTATGATATAAAAAATAGATGTTATTAAAGACGGAATCACACGTGAAATATAAATGCAAATATTTAAGTAATTTCAACACTATATTACATGTACCCGCGGTTCCGCCTGCATCGGCAGGGCCTAACCAATGAGTTGTATATCCCGTGGGAATTTAGTTAGACCATGTCTTATAAGTTTGGAGAAGTTGGGGGGAGGCCTTTGCCTTGAAGTAGGTAGGACACAAACGGCTGCTAAAAAAAAATGTTTTATCCAATGTTATCTATAGAGAATCTCTGTGAAAAAAATCAGCTCCCCAGTTAGGTTTTACCTCCCTGCGGACTCATTGCTATACCGTTTCCATGGATAACTCAAAAATCCATATCCATAACCATCCCTATTCATACTAATATTATAAATGTGAAAGTGTGTTTGTTTATCCTCCCTTCACGTCGAAAGTAATGAACGGATGGAAATGATTTTTTTATTAGGGACAGTTCAAGGTCTGGAGATTGACATACGCTACTTTTTATCCCGGAAAAACGTCTTATTCCCACGGGAAAAAATAAAGTATATAAGTACGGACATGATTTTATTAACAGAGATGATTAGGTCCAGACAATAAATTATCCCCAACTCACCAGACCTTAAACTATCCCCAATTAAAAAAAAACATATCAATCCGTTCATTACTTTCGACGTGAAGGGTGGACAAATAAACAAACAAACACACTTTCACATTTATAATATTAAGTATTATGGATGTAATAATGAAGATGATATGAATTATGTAAAGATATGAACAGCTGCTTAAACATATTAATTGTACATCTTTTTGTTTCATATAAATAGGTTGTACGTATTCAATCAAGGACACGTTGGATTATTATGATATATCAATTGAGATAAATAAATATAAGAGACAATTCACACAGATTGAGCTAGCTCCAAAGTAAGTTCGAAACTTGTGTTATGGGATACCAACTCAACGATACTATATTTTAAAACAAATACTTACATAGATAAACATCCAAGACCCGAGGCCAATCAGAAAAAGTTCGTTTTTCATCATGACCCGACCGGGATTCGAACGGGACCTCCTGGGTGGCGGTCAAACTTGTGTTATGGGATACTAACTCAACGATACTATATTTTATAATAGATAAACATCCAAGACCCGAGGCCAATCAAAAAAAGTTCGTTTTTCATCATGACCCGACCGGGATTCGAACGGGACCTCCTGGGTGGCGGTCAAACTTGTGTTATGGGATACTAACTCAACGATACTATATTTTATAACAAATACGGGACCTCCTGGGTGGCGGTCAAACTTGTGTTATGGGATACTAACTCAACGATACTATATTTTATAACAAATACTTAAATAGATAAACATCCAAGACCCGAGGCCAATCAAAAAAAGTTCGTTTTTCATCATGACCCGACCGGGATTCGAACGGGACCTCCTGGGTGGCGGTCAAACTTGTGTTATGGGATACTAACTCAACGATACTATATTTTAAAACAAATACCTAAATAGATAAACATCCAAGACCCGAGGCCAATCAAAAAAAGTTCGTTTTTCATCATGAC
The DNA here is from genome assembly GCA_905163395.2 of Endotricha flammealis. Classification (NCBI taxonomy): domain Eukaryota; kingdom Metazoa; phylum Arthropoda; class Insecta; order Lepidoptera; family Pyralidae; genus Endotricha; species Endotricha flammealis. Next base: position 5,692,301 of record LR990883.1, read on the forward strand.
CCGACCGGGATTCGAACGGGACCTCCTGGGTGGCGGTCAAACTTGTGTTATGGGATACTAACTCAACGATACTATATTTTAAAACAAATACTTAAATAGATAAACATCCAAGACCCGAGACCAATCAAAAAAAGTTCGTTTTTCATCATGACCCGACCGGGATTCGAACGGGACCTCCTGGGTGGCGGTCAAACTTGTGTTATGGGATACTAACTCAACGATACTATATTTTATAACAAATACTTAAATAGATAAACATCCAAGACCCGAGACCAATCAGAAAAAGTTCGTTTTTCATCATGACCCGACCGGGATTCGAACGGGACCTCCTGGGTGGTGGTCTGGCGTGGTAACCATTACGCCACGGAGGTCGTCGAATACTTAAAAGATGATGTACTTAAATTATGGTATTAACGTAGGTACTTGATCTTCACAATGATTTTTATGGGAGTAAGAGACTAAACGATCTAACGGGTCACCTGTTAGGTAGTAAGCAATCGATGCCCATGGACATCAACGACTGAAAGATATGGATGCCACACCCATAAGCGTAGGTATAATTTATCAATGGTGGGTACAAAGAATTCTTTCCTAAACAAAAATATTTAATAATTTGAAAGCACTTTCAACAAGAATTTTGAAAGAGTACTTACTACGTAATAGGTTGCTAATAAATTTAGACCAAGTTCTGATTCAGAGTGCTTAGTACGAGTTCTTTGATCACATTCGAACGTGTTAACGTCTACAAGCCGACTGAATTGAAAAAAAAGTTTCAAATTGTCAATTTACTAGACTTCACATTTTGAAACATATCCAAATTAGCTGGATTCACTTCAAAATGTGAGCAAGTAGACACACAATTTTGATATGTAACACGCGTCTTATAAATTCGCAACATGAAATTTTTTTTTTTTTTTTTACAGTAGACAAACAAACTAAAACACAAACACGGGCCACCTGATGGAAAGCGGTCACCGCCGCCTATGGACATTAGTAACAACAGGGGCGCTACCAATGCGTTGTCCACCAAGGAAGTTGGAGGAAAGGAAGGAGGAAGGGCAGGGAAAGAAGGAGGGGGAAAGAGGGGATAGGGAAGTTGGGCTTCCGGATCTCTCACTCACCGAACGAAACTCATTGCTGCTTCACGTCGATATTCTGTGAGAGGGTGGTACTTCCCCGGTCGAACTAGCCCATTTCATAATAATTGCTCTACCACTCCAATTATTATTCTTATCTGATGTGACCAAAAAACTACTACTAAGCACTCAGTCAGCCACACTGATCGCGCGCCATCCTCCAAATCAATTTTAAAAACTGTTGTTTCTTTTATCATATTTTTATTTGAAATAAAAACTTCAATGGGGGGGAGGCATTGGCCACACGCCACACCTATGAAATGAAAAAAAAAGGGTCGGGTGAAGAAATATGGAAAAGGGAGTAGGAAGCAGGAGGGGTCAGGAGGGGTAAGGCTTCCATCCGGCTCTCTCAATGTACACACCGTACGTATCACGGGGGCATATCATTGCTAACCGCTAATTCACGTCGATATTCTCAGAAGGTTTTCACCAATTTATAGAGGTCGCCTTAGACAGGCGACAGGCGAAATTAATGAAAACCACCATTCTAAAAAACGTGCCTTTTTTTTATACCACACAGGTGGCAAACAAGCATACGGTCGGCCTGATGGTAAGCCGTCACCGTAGCCTATAGACGTAAGCAATACCGGGAGTATCACTCACGCGTTGCAAACCCTTCCAACCCCCCCAAGTGGAGCTCTGGAGACCTTACTCACCGTAGGAACACAACATGGCCGAGACCAATGCTATTTGGCTACGATCTTCTGTAAGATGGAGGTCCTTCCCCAGACGGGCTGCTCCGATTTGAGCGGATTATCCGCTGTGCCCTACCTCTCTTAATTTTTGTAGCCTTTATTTTTGTAGCCAACAAGAAAGTCATCGAAGTTTTGCATATTTTTTATAAGTACTCGTAAACTAACAAACAAGTACCTACACATAAATTATTTGCGTAATTTACGTGGATATATTTACCACTTGGTTATCACTGCCGGCTGGTTGTTGCATCGCATGTGAATGTGAACGATTATCAAATCTTTATCCATAACAAAACATTTCAATTTACGCCCCTCTACTAAACAGGTCAATAACATTTTGATAATAATTTTTAGATTATTTATGCACATAATATAATACAGATCATACAGTAAGAAGTGGTGGCCCTATATTCGGGAATATGGAGGGCTTTTCGTACTACTTTTTCCTTTGTCTTCTAATTTCGACTAACTTTGTTTCATTAGGTATTTTAAAATACCTTGTGTAATGGGAAAGGAATTAAGGCTAGCTATCCTAGCCTTCACATCAGCCTTCAAATACAAAAGAAATCTAGTCACCTACACCTATCCTTATACTACAAACAAAATAAAATCTCTTGAGACTTTTTGAAAAGTGTTTTGAGAGTTTGTTCTTTTTGTTTGTTACATAATTTAAAAAAAAACAGTATTTTACACTGGCGATACACGGAACTGATCTGTCAATGTGTTTGACGTGTCCTGTGGACAAGTGTCTGTCTGTCAGGGTCAGGTCGGTCAGTCATTTGTCAGTTATCGAAAATCATAGTGTTTTGTTGTGTGTGAATGAATATTAATTTTACATTAATAATTAAATTAAAAATGTTATATACTATACTTAGACATTTACAAAACTTAAATTATTAACAATTAAAAATTATATTTTCAGTCTAATTGTGAACACGAAGTGAAAAACTTTGTTAAAAATGTATTTGATTACAAAAATATCGTGTGTTTGAGTCGGTATAAGTACATTAAATGTCCGATTATTGTCGATTTATTGTATTTTTATCACAAGTGACCGTTGCAGATGTGTATTAAAGTATACATGCACAACATTAATATATTTATAACAGTAAATAAGTGTTATATACCTAAAAAAAATGAGATTAAACGTGAAAAAATTGAGTCTATTCGGCTTGATTACTTTAGGATGTCTATGGGTTTTAGTATTTTATACGTCTATAATAGAAGTACCCAGACCTGTGGCTCGTAATGTTGTGGAAATTGAGAATCGTGTGAATGAACTACAAGAGCAGATTAATAGCCAAATGATGGAAAGTGCATTACTTTTGGAAAGAATGAAACAACATTTGAAGGATACAAAGAAACTTAGTCGTGGCGCCAATAACGACTTGGGTATTAATAGAAGTAAGTCTCACACGTAGTTGCTAAGGAGGCAAGTCCTTTCAATACTTCCTACTGTGATTTCTTTCTGATTAAATTCGTTGTGAGTTCTAATGCGGTCCCTAGATGATCAAGCATTGCAAAAATTTAACTTTTCATCAAGCATTGTCAGGCACACCAAGCTTTGTTCTAAATGGTCAATTGATTGACAAGCACGTAAAATTCATGTGCTCGTCAAGCATTCTTGATTGTCTAGGGGTCCTTAGACGATCAAAAACCTAGCAACAGCAACCTGCATAGCAGGCAGACCGCAAGGCAGCGGGCAGTTTCTCCCCCAGGATGTCAATAGGCTTCACTGCTTATTGTCAATGTGATGTTGCTGTTGATCCTGGGTCTACAGGAGACAATGGTGGGTTTGAACTAACTTACTAGTTAAATGTCTGGAAATTCAAGTTGCCAATAAGTCTTTGATAAACTGTGACAAGAAATAAATTCCTAACGCGAATCTCTGACCAAATTACTGTATTGTATTGTAATCTATCAATCGGGTACAGTTACAAGTTTTATATGATTTTTTAATAATGTATCTAAGAGGTACGATATCTAAAGGTTGTTAGAAAGCTGTGAAACTGGCAAACTTGCAAAATATTATTGTAAAAATGTTATAAAGAATATAATGCATGTTTTTGCCATTTCTTTTAGCAGTGGTCATTTTGCTTTTCTTTCCGAAACGGTAGTAGCTTCAAGAGTAGATTAATTACACTGACAGGTCCCATGGTCGAGTGGCTAGCAATGGTCACTTTCTATCAATCCCAAGGGCCGCGGGTTCGAATCCTGCGCAAGCCAAACATTAGTGTGCATGAACATGTCTGTTTGCCTTGGTCTGGGTGTTTTCTATGTATAATAAGTATCTATTTACAAAAAAAATGTATTTATGTATATTTATCAGCAATCTAGTAACATAGTACAAGCTTAGTTGCTTAGTTTAGGACTAGATGGCATTCTGGGATTCGTCCAAGAATATTTATTTATTATTATTAAATATATTTATTCTTTATGTATTACTGTATGATGAGAGAAAATGTCGTTTCTGTCTGTTTGTATGTGTAAAATGCTGTTGTTGTCTTGTGTCTCATGTGCTGTACAGAATAAATGTATTTTCTTTCTTTCTTTTCTTTCTTTTTAATTTTGTAATGAATACTTGTTGTTATCCTACTAAAATTATAAACTTCTACTAATATTATAAAGGCGAAATTGTGTGTTTGTTTGTTACTACTTCACACTCAAATGGCTGAGCCAATTTTTGTGATATTTGGTACGTAGTAGATAGATGATACCTTGGATTAAAGGTCGCTGTATACGCTACAGGATAATACCTCGGACGGGACGGGGACGTGACTTTTTGTTCGACACGGGCACGTTCCCGTTCCGTCCGTGTATCCGTGACATATGCATATTCACATACATTTTGTATGGAACTATATTTAACTTCCCGTCCGGGACCTTTACACAATAATAAATATATTTATTTATTAAAGGGTATGTACTTTTTATTCCGTAAAGTATGTGATTGCCGTAAGATTTGGTCAAAATGAGATAGATGGCGCTGCACATAAAATTAAACGCAGGTAACACCGCAGGCAGCATCTAGTAGTTGAATATAAATGTACTTAATAAATTTCTTTGCCACACTTACAATTTTACAAGTTGACTTAATGCCACATTCGTAAATTAACTTGTAGAGCAATAGAACAGATTGATTTTCGTCGCAATATGACGCATGACCAAAAAACCCTCCAAAATACCTAAAGAAAACATATTTTATAGATGTTATATCGTCGGGGATAGTGCGCCAACTAGCACTGGATTCCAAATTCTAATTTCGTTTTGTATTGTTGTAGAGACTATTATATATTATAATTCCTAAATTTCTATTGTTAATATTGCACGGAATTCAAATAAATATCTTTATGCAAAGAAATTTACCAAAATCTATTGAAATAAAAAGATTATAAAGTTTTAACTTTCTCCTGTAAAACTGTCTGGAATGTAGATACGCGCTCCATACATGTAGTACATTCGCGGCTTTGCACTATCCCCGACGATATGTTCACAGGCTTAAGTGTAAAAAGGTAACAGTCAGACTGTTATAAACTTGAGTTGCTGATGTTCATAGACAGCGGTGACCACTTACCATCGGGCTCAATCGCTTGTTTGTCTTCCTTATGCCATAAAAAAATTATAGTTAGAAATAAAATTACATCAGAAAAGAATTACTCAATTACAGGTAAAATTGTTGATATTTTGTCATTGTTGTGCAAAAACAGGAAATTGCATAAAAATTATATGACGTCAATGATACAACAAAGTCGAGATTGGTTACTTATTAAATAAAAACGCTAAGTTATTTCCTCTCCCATTCACCGTCTCCTGTTTAAAGTCTTCCCTCCTCTCGTCTCTGGCTTGGCCCTGTTCCTTTCTACTCCCTTTCTCCTGAAAAAGTAACTAAATAATATGATCTCATTTTGCCTTTATATTTAAAAAGCAAATAAAAAAGAAGTGCGCGAGTCCGACACGCACTTGGCCGGTTTTTTAAATAATATTTTAAAAACCGACCAAGTGCAAGTTATAACCTAAGGTTATAACATTATTAATGACAGGATGTACATACATTCTACATTCATGGTTGAACTGTTTTGTTTATTATTGTAACCATATTATTATAAAGTATAATTATTTTAAAGATAAAAATTTGTGGTCACAGTAATTTGTTCCTCTGCACCAAACATATTTTGCAATGTATAAAAAACTTTAAACTACTTTTAAATATGTATATTGGCTTTCAAAAAAGGCTATGTGTTGAGTTTCTTGCGGCACTTCTTCTCAACAGGCCTTCAAATCGAGGTGCTGGTAGGAATTTAAAAAAAAAGTGTAAATCTACTTGCAAAATAAATGATTTTATTTATTTAACCTCGGTCTACACTCTCGCTACGTTAGTACTATTTATTAAGTATACTGTGCTCTTGCGAAGTTGAGCGAAAACGAGTGTCGAATGGCTTCGGTCCCGTGTCTCCGCGACATAATACATATTCTACTAGACTAGATGGTCTTGTGTGATTCTTCCCTTATTTATTACTGGATTTTCCCCGCGGCTTCGCTCGCGGTTAATTTTATGACATAGATCTCGTTTGACAACAAAACAACCCATAGCGCGACTTGTGGCGCCATCTGTTGTCCGACATCGCATTTGCAGCGCCATCTATAGTAGAAAAATATTTTCCCATTGGAATGACATACTTTCACGGGATAAAAAGTAGCCTATGTTGGGTTCTGTACCCCTGACAATATGTATACAAATTTTTATAATGATCAGCTGATTAGTCAGGTGCAGTGCGATGCGCGCTCAGAAATGGTCGCGTTCGCAACTTGCACAGTTACGCAATAATTTGTTTTAATTACTTCGCGAATTGCGCGGCCGTGCCGCTGCCCGATAACGTGCTGCTATGGGTTCCGAACAACTCATAGCCAACGAGTTGCTGGCATTTATACAACATGCCATCGACACTATGGACGAGGTCAGCATCATGCAGATCTGCAAGTCCAGTTACACTGAAGCTGAGATTTGCAGTGGCAAGGTGCTGCTGTACCAGACGCTCGGCAAGGCCGACCGAATGCCGTCTCGCAGGAGAGATGAAAAGGGAGAAAGGAGTCTCCAAGATATTATCACCCTATTGAAGGAGACCGACCCGGACGACGTGCCTGCATTCGTGGCGAAGCAGCTGCATAGGCTACCTCCAGTCACGTTCGATCATGTTGATGTCACCAGGTTGCTGAAGGAGATAACAACTCTAAAAGCAAGCTTGGCCGAAGTTAAGTTGAAAGTTGAGGCTTCGGAATCTACCATCTCCGAACTGCGTGCCGAGTTATTAACGCTAAAAGGTAATGACTCGGTAAGTAGGTCGCCCGTGGCCGCGAACATCAACATGCGTCGCGGAGCGCAAGTCAGCAGTCTTACGTCGGCAACGGAATGCTCGCTAATAGCTGTTGCTGAGTGCGCTTCCCCGCGCCCCGCTGTCCGCTCCTCTCCCCTGGAGCCGAAGAAAAGTGCTGAGACGGGTCCTCCGACCCGCGCCTATGCCGCCGCTGCCGCCATACCACCACGGCAGCCTAAACCAACGGGGAAAACACAAACGAAGTTGACATTGACACCCTGTCAACCGAAGATAAGGTGCGACGAGGAAGGCTTCACAAAAGTGGAAAGAAGAAGAAGGAAGCCCGCTAGCCGAAACCATCTCGGCACTGCACCGACTGCACCAGAACATCCGCTACGTCCGGAAGTACGCTCGACGCAGCTGTATGTGTCACGTCACGACTGCACTGGTCCACGAGAATCGAAGATCTCGTAGACTACGTCCGTAAGAAGTCCACTTTCACTCTGAGGGCCGAACGGTTGGAGTCTCGCCATAAAGTGAATTTTAGTTCGTTTGTGGTGAGAGTACCAACACACCATCTGGAGACCTTCATGAAGGAGGACTTCTGGCCGCAGGGAGTCGTGTTTCGCAAGTTTTGAGGCCGGCTGCCAGCTGACAACGCACGCGTCTTATCGACGAAGCATATTTAGTGTGTTAATTGTTATATTATTTTATGTATGTTAAATTGTAAGGTATATATTATAGTATCCTTACATATTATAAAACAAAGTCCTCCCGCGCGTCTGTCTGTCTGTCTGTCTGTCTGTTCGCGATAAACTCAAAAACTACCCAACGGATTTTCTTGCGGTTTTCACCAAGGGATAGCCTGGTTCATGAGGAAGGTTTATGTATAAAATTTGTCAGGATTTTATGTAAATTGGCTGAAATATAAAGATTATTGTTGGGAGTGTCGGAAAAAATCAATCCGCTTGGGAGCTGTCGACGAAAACGCTGGCTAAACCCTTTGAGATATAACAAAACAAAAATTATAGGATATTCCTCTTATTTAGGTCTCCAAAAAAGTCCGCGATAGCATATGTTTATCGTTTACGGATAACTTACTATAAAATAAAAAACGATATAGAGTATCGAGTAATAATGCGGAAATAGCGCCATCTAGCGTAGAATAGAAAGAACTTGAATTAATTTTGGCAAGCGCGTAAATTTTTTGCTATAACTTCTAAAGTATCTATTTAAATTATATGGTATAAAGATTATAATAATGTACATGAAATGCTTAAGGTAACTAACGTAGTTAACTGGATAAGGATTAATACTGTATACGTCAAAATCGGTGTCCAATTTCCGCATTATTACTCGGAAATCGCTTTTTATTTTATAGTAAGTTATCCGTAAACGATAAATATGTATATTATGCTATCGCGGACTTTTTTGGAGACCTAAATAAGGGGAATATACTATAATTTTTGTTTTGTTATATCTCAATTAAAGGGTTTCAACAATAATCTTTATATTTCAGCCAATTTACATAAAATCCTGACACATTTTATACATAAACCTTCCTCATGAAATAGGACTGTAAGTGTATTATCGCAGGCGCTCAACCTAGAAAGCTGGAAATTTTGTATAGAGGTTCCCTTTATGATGTTGACAAGGACAAAGATGGGGTTTTATAGAATTTCCACGGGAAAGGGAGTAATAGGACTATAAGTGTATTATCGCAGGCGCTCAACCTAGAAAGCTGGAATTTTGTTTATGGTTTCCTTTTATGATGTTGACAAGGATAAAGACGGCAATTTGTAGAATTCCCACGGGAAATAGTAATAGGACTGTAAGTTTATTATTGCAGGCGCTCAACCTAGAAAGTCGGAATTTTGTATAGAGGTTCCCTTTATGATGTTGACAAAGATAAAGACGGCAATTTATAGAATTCCCACGGGAAAGGGAGTAATAGGACTGTAAGAGTATTATCGCAGGCGCTCAACCTAGAAAGCTGGATTTTTGTTTATGGTTTCCTTTTATGATGTTGACAAGGATAAAGACGGCAATTTATAGAATTCCCACGGGAAAGGCAGTATCCACGCGGGCGAAGCCGCGGGTACAGCTAGTTGTATATATGTTAGACTATAAGGTATGTATTATATGGGCCATAATTTCATTGTTAAATTCGTTGCCTGAAATAAATGATTAAATAAAAAATAAAAAAAGGAATAACAAACAAACACTTTCTCATTTATAATATTAGTTTGGATAACTATTACCGGTTCAGTCGGTTCAACCCATTTCTGGACAGTCAGTAGTGCGGTGACCAGACGGTTCGGAATCTTTCAACATTTTAAAATTTATTTCATTCCTTCTCCCATAGGCAGTTACTGTTCGTGCGTCGAAAGTACGTAGCCGACGCACGAACATCCATAGATTAATATTGTATATACTCGAACAACGACGAATTCCATGAAACGTGTTACCAAAAACTGTAGACGCACGAAACGCGACCAATTCATAAAAACACCTGTTTCATATATATTTCTATTTAATTAAACAAAAAATAAAAATTGTTAACTTTTTTCGAGTTAGTAACATTGAATATACATTGATTAGTATACATTGTATATGTGATAGTATACATTGATTACCATGGAGATTATCACTAGCGTTCATAATTTTAGCATCTGGCCATCAAATAACATAGATAGGAGAAGCCTTATCGGCTCTGTTATGCATTAACTAATTTGAATGTGAAACCCTTATCAACAGCAAGCCATAATTTTTTGATAGCTGTTACGATGGAGGCTTTTATTAATAGGTATACAGTTAATTTTCTTTTTAATTCAATTTTTCAATTCAATTCATTTATTTGCAAATGTAGGTAGGTAGATCAACACAGTTCAAGTTTCGACTACATTATACCTTACGGCGTGCAAAGTTTAATATTAAAAGTTAATTTATACAAACCAAACATAAATCAAATACATTAAATTAAATAATCTATATATATAAAAATGAAACCCGTTTTCCGTTGTCACGACATAACATGAAAACGGCTTGACCGATTTGGCTGATTTTTTTTTAGAATATTCCTTGAAGTACGAGGATGGTTCTTACGGAGAGAAAAATTTAAAAATTCCCACGGGAAAGCGGGATACACGCAAACAAAGTTGCGCGGGTTTCGCTAGTAAAAAATAAAAATCAAACAATAAATTATTAAATGAAATTAGTATGTCAAGAAAGATATTCATGATGGATGGAGTAGGTAGTACGCTTTTTCTTTCAATAAATTCAAGACATGTCCTTTTAATAGTCTTAACTTTCATTGTGCGTATGTTCGGATCAAATATTGCAACGATTGTATTTTAAAAGGAAAAACTGCTACTTTCTATCAATATAACAAATAAATTCGGCCAAGTGTGAGTCGGACTCGCGTACTAAGAGTTCCGTACTTAAATATTTATTTTAATGCCAATGTACAAATAAATATTCTGTGAATATTTCAAGCGTTTACCTATTGTGCTTCCGTCCACTAGCGCCGCCATTTGAACGAGAGTAATAGCTGGTAAACGTAGATGAAAAAGTAAAATAATCTTCTATTACGCATTAGAATAGACGATGAAGTAAATATCGCTTTGGTAACATTTCAAATGTTGCTGGTTCGATAAATAACGAGGTGAGAAAAAAAAGGGCCGTTTGCTCCGATTTTAGCGGATTATCCTCTGTGCCCTAGCTCTCTTAAAATAAATTGTTTTGTAATTTTTATGTGTACTTGTATAAGCTGTAAGACTCCCCAAATATAATAAAATAAAATGTATGAAAGCGACGCGCGCTAAAGTTAACTAAAGGTCGCTGTATACGTAACGTGTTTTTTCCCGGACGGGACGGGACGGGGCGGGAAGTTAAATATAGTTCCATACAAAATGTATGTGAATATGCATATGTCGCTGATACACGGACGGGACGGGAACGTGGCCGTGTCGAACACAAAGTCCCCGTCTGACTGAAGGGTGGTGGTGTGCATGTGCACCATCGCAATGCCGCAAAATCTCAGTATCAGACAGTGTCTTCACTTTTATGTCGATGGATAAACTCAGTGGATTTTAGTATAGTAATACTAAATATAGTAAGATAACTCTCTCTCACTAAATTCTACAAATTTAAAGAGAAAGAAAAAAAAATTATAGGTCAAAAATTTCGTCCCCGTCCCGTCCGAGATATTATCCCGTTGCGTATACAGCGACCATAGCGACGCGGCGGCGTAGGCATGCCGTATGCTTGGTCACCTGTCCCGCGCCTTCACCGTATGCCGCCTATGTATGTTTTATGCCTTATTATCATTGTTTCAGATTTGGAAGATCTTGTGCTGCCTGTCCTTTTGATAGCGTGCGACAGGGTGACAGTGGACAGATGTATCGACAATCTTGTACGTTACAGACCAAACAAACAAACGTTTCCTATAATTGTCAGTCAGGTATGCGTACATGAAATTTAATGTTTATTTGCAAAAATTATACATGGTGTAAAGTAACACTTAACATGATAGCGTATTGGCTTATTTGTGTATTTGGCAAACGTGTGTGGAGAATGTTTCGTAAGTATTTGACAAAATAACAAATACTTATATCCACCCTCTTGTCGGTTTCGACGCACATCTAAAGGCTAAAACAAAATAATTTGATGTTTGGCACCATGTGCAATTATTATAAAACTAACTTTTCCGCGCGGCTTCGCTCGCGGTTAATTTTATGACATAGATCTTGTTTGACAACAAAACCCACGGCGCGACTTGTGGCGCCATCTGTTGGCCGATACAGTGCCCTCTATAGTAGAAAAAATATTTTCCCATTGGAATGACATACTTTCACGGGATAAAAATTAGCCTATGTTGAGCTCTGTATCCCTGACAATATAAATTGTCATTATGATCGGATGATTAGTTAAGCCGTGAAGGATAACAAACAAACAAACTCACTTTCTCATTTATAATATTAGTTAGGATGGGCTAGCTCGACCAGGGAAGTACCGACGTGAACAGCAATGCGTTTCGTTCGGTGAGTGAGAGATCCGGAACCCCAACTCCTTCCCTATCCCCTCTTTCCCCCTCCTTCTTTCCCTTCCCTTCCTCCTTCCTTTCCTTTCCTCCAGCCTCCTTGGTGGACAACGCATTGGTAGCGCACCTGGTGTTACTGATGTCCATAGGCGGCGGTGACCGCTTTCCATCAGGTGGTCCGCTTGCTTACTTTTGATATTTGCGGAACCGTCAAATTATTGGCAAAAATAACACTACTACCGATAATTGAATTTTTGACCTTGAAATTATTTCTTTCTTTCTCTCTTTAAATTTGTAGAATTTAGTGAGAGAGAGTTATCTTACTATATATAGTATTACTATACTAAAATCCACTGGGTTTATCCATCGACATAAAAGTGAAGACACTGTCCGGTACTGAGATTTTGCGGCATTGCGATGGTGCACATGCACACCACCACCCTTCAGTCAGTTGCGAGCGAGCGACAGAAGCAGTCGTGTCCAATTCTAGTTAATGGGTTTATCACAGCTCTTAAAATTGTATTTATTTTTTCAGGACTGCGGCCACAACGCTACGTACCAAGTAATAAAAAAGTATACAGACATGGACTCCACCATCACGGTGGTCAAACAACCTGACCTCTCGGAGATACCATTACCCAGAGCAAAAGTCAAGTTCAGAGGTTACTATAAGATCGCTAGGCACTTCAAGTTTGCCCTGAATCATGTGTTTGAAACGCTAGGCCATGAAGCTGTTATTATTGTTGAAGGTCAGTAAAGTAATTCAGGTTCAGTTCAAGGTCACTTCAAGGTTAATTCAAGTAGAAGTGTTGATGTTGACATTAAATTTTGTATTTTGGAGTTAGGATAATATATTTTTAATATAAAAATTTCACCTTCCCGCCTAGGTGGGATTCGAATCGATGGCTTACTCGCGCGATGATCGCGGATTCGCGTCCTATTAGTACAATGCCTAGGGTTTGTGCAATACATAATATGATCTTATTCTAAAATATACGTACTTAAACCTATTTAGCCGTAACATAATAGCATGCAAATATAATTATATAGGGCCTCATTGGACGTTGTTCACAGATGACCTGGACATCTCGCCGGATTTCTTCGAATATTTCCGTGGTACATACCCACTGCTGTTGAAGGATCCTAGTTTATGGTGAGTGAACACTTTACTAAGACGTTACCTTCTTTTTTTATACCTCTAAGGTGGCAAACAAGCGTACGACCCGCCGGATTGTAAGTAGTCACAGCATATGGACGCATGCAATACCGGGGGTATCACTCGCGCGTTGCCGACTGTAGAAAGTGGAGCTCGGGAGACCTTGCCGTAGGATAGGTCTCGTTTTCGATTCCCGTTTGGGGCAAACATGTGATGGCATTTTTGTTTGTTCTCGTCTCTGGGTGTTTTCTGCGTATTATAATTATATATTTACTTATTTTATTCAGACAATAGGTTTTTACAAACACGTTCTCTTGTTAGAGTATACAGTTGTAATAAATTAATCTACTCGATATAGGTACTGCTACCATTTCGGAAACAAAAGCAAAATGACCACTGGTAAAAGAAATGGCGAATGAAAACCAGTTACGGCCTCTTTTGTCCTTTATAAATATATCGTACGTTTTTTTTTAAATAAAATTTAAAACTAGGTACATACAACATTACGCACTCGGAATGTCAATAAAGAAATAGTAATTTGTCTTAACATAAAATTAAACCATAAATATTGAATTATTTATAATAATACTAGCGAAACCCGCGCAACTTCGTTTGCGTGTATCCCGCTTTCCCGTGGGAATTTTGGAATGTATTATACATAAAAACCTTCCTCTTGAATCACTCTATCTATTTAAAAACCGCATCAAAATCCGTTGCGTAATTTTAAAGATTTAAGCATACAAAGGGACATAGGGACAGAGAAAGCGACTTTGTTTTATACTATGTAGTGATGTTCATTGTCTGGTACCCATAAAGGTGCTCCTTCACCGCGAGCATTCGCGTGTAATGTAACATTATAGATTCGACTTTGAGCATTACATTACATTTAAATGATGGCATGGCGATGTTCATTATTACTTCCTCGATGGACTTCAAACAAATTACATTGATAGAAAATTGTGACACGGCCATGGAAATAATGTCAAAACTAGAAGCGATCTATGAACACAAAAGTGAACTATGCAAAATGTTGATTCACTAACGATTTTACCAATATATTTACAATTTACCTCCCACACCGGCGAGCATTCGCGCATAATGTAACATTATAGATTCGACTTCACCGATGTAATCTCGTTTTAAATAAATAAATATAAATATACAGGGACAATTCATACAGATTGAGCTAGCCCCAAAGTAAGTTCGAAACTTGTGTTATGGGATACTAACTCAACGATATTATATTTTATAACAAATACATATATAGATAAACATCCAAGACCCGAGGCCAATCAGAAAAAGTTCGTTTTTCATCATGACCCGACCGGGGATCGAACCCGGGACCTCCTGGGTGGCAGTCTGGCGTGGTAACCATTACGCCACGGAGGTCGGTTTTGTATCATTACAAGGTGAACATTGTAATGCTCAGTTCTCCTCCTTCACCGGTGAAATGCTCGAAACTGAGCGTTACATTACACGCGAATGCTCCCAGTGTAGGAGCACCTTAAGACAAGCAATTTAAAGGTCGCTGTATACGTAACGTGTTTTTTCCCGGACGGGACGGGACGGGACGGGATGGGAAGTTAAATATAGTTCCATACAAAATGTATGTGAATATGCATATGTCGCGGATACACGGACGGGACGGGAACGTGGCCGTGTCGAACAAAAAAACACGTCCCCGTCCCGTCCGAGGTATTATCCCGTTGCGTATACAGAGACCTTAAGCCTAGGTAACTTTGGGACCCAGGACGCAGTATGTATTGTATACAATTTAATTATTTATTATATTTACAGGTGCATATCAGCATGGAATGACAATGGGAAGAAGGATATCATAGATAAGTCCAGGCCAGAGCTGCTCCATCGCACGGACTTCTTCCCAGGACTCGGGTGGACATTGCGAGGGGACACTTGGAGGAAGTTGGAGCCGCACTGGCCGGCTGCGTGAGTGGCCTTACTAATTATTATTATTATTAACTAGCTGACCCGGCAAACTTTGTCACCCTATCTCTACCCCTAACCTACCCTAACGGGATAAAAAGTATTCTATGTCCTCCTGGTTCTAAGCAACCTCTCCACCAATTTTCAGCCAATTCGCTTCAGCCGTTCTTGAGTTATAAATGGTGTAACTAACACGACTTTCTTTTATACATACCTATGACGACGTCCGTGGTGTAATGGTTACCACGCCAGACCGCCTCCCAGGAGGTCCCGGGTTCGATCCCCGGTCGGGTCATGATGAAAAACGAACTTTTTCTGATTGGTCTCGGGTCTTGGATGTTTATCTATATATGTATTTGTTATAAAATATAATATCGTTGTTAGTATCCCATAACGCAAGTTTCGAACTTACTTTGGGGCTAGCTCAATCTGTATGAATTGTCCCTATATGTCCCTATATATTTATTTAAATGTTACAGCCAAAGTAATAAATCCGGATATTATATATACTATTATAATTATGTAATATAAATGCAATTTAATGACTTTGGCTGTAACATATAGATTAGTAAAGCCAAAGTTTTTAAGTATTGATGTATGATTTAAATTCAAAACTTTTATTCAGAGATATTTTTTTTATAAGTGGACAGTTAAGTTAGACTACGGGTCCGTTCAAACAGACCGGCTCGGAGAGAGCAGATTCTTATCACGTTGAAAACAGAGTTTTTCGTATTTGTAGTAAGGTTTATTTTTGCATGTGCACTGCTTATGTCATTATGAATGCTTGAACGCGCTTGGTGTGAAATAATAAGAGGAGCTGACCGGCTACGATTGCATGCTCGCATGCATGCATGCAGATCGCTTCCAGCCGGTCTATGTGAAATAGTTGGCGGCTCCGCTCCGACCAACTCCAAGCGTATACGATCCGGTCTGTGTAAAAAGAAAAATGCGCGCCGGTGCTCTCCGAGCTGGTCTGTGTGAACGGACCCTAATAATATTTTTTTTAACTATATTCCGTTTGCAGATTTTTCGACGACTGGCTACGGAACCCTGAAAACACACAGGGCAGAGCTTGCATCAGGCCGGAGATATCCAGGACCTTTACGTTCGGGAAGGTAAAAATATATTTATAATTTATAAAGTCACAACTCCCATAATCGTTCAATTCCTATTTTGTATGAGTGAGACAGCGAGTGTCGTTGCATCGAACTAGAATCACTTCTTCTTGTTACGTGAATAAGGCCACTGAATAGATGTCGCTGCAAACGCATTAAATTTTATTATAAAGCAAAATATGATAAACTAGTGAAACCCGCGCAACTTCGTTTGCGTGTATTTATTTATGCACAGCAGCGCCATCTATATCAGAATTTTGATCAAATCTTACGGGAAACGCGTACTTTTCGAGATAAAAATGTGTTAATCCAAGTTATCAGCTACCCTATGTGTCCATGGTATCAGCTAATATCATAAATATTGACCCAGCCATTTGAGCGTGAAGGATTAACAAACATACTCCTCTCGCCTCTCAGTCACAACTTTCGCCTTTATAATATTACTAGGATTCATACTTAGAGTATAGATAAGCAAGCTATAGAGCGCGCGCATCGCTCTTTGACCATTGTGCAAAGCGTTAGCAGATGTTCTATAGTGCTCATTTTTAGTTTGCTTCCATTTCGTCGTTTTTACATGCTCTGCACTGCACATTTCACCATGATTCCTTAAAATCCGAATAAATAACATCGAGAGAAACAATCAGCGTGCGTGACTAATAGCTTCGTTCGTTGCTGGCTTCGTTGTTGTTGTTTTGAGTTCGTCTGTTTGTTCATACTCGTGCTTACCGTTCATACTTGCTCGAGCGCGCTCTATAGCTTGCTTATCTATACTCTAAGGATTCATATCTCTCAAGTTGCCTGGAAGAAATTGCTCTGCGATTAGGGCGCCTATTGCATATTTTAATTGTCTTATTTGATTGCTTTTTGGTTTTGATTCAATAAAGAGTTTATTATTATAATGACCTCAATTAATTGTTTTATTATTCTTATTTAATTTAGATTTTTTTTTCAATAATTCAATATTTATGATTTAATTTTGAAATTAACTTTAATATTTTTTTTACATATGGCTACATTTCAGTTGTCTTGTCAGTTGAGTGACGTATCACAAAATGGCTACCGTAACTTGCGCGAACGCATTTTTTTTATGTTATACGGAAGACAAAAAAAACTATTTGTGATTTGTATTAATAATAAATAAAATAAATAAATAGGGACAAATCACACAGATCGTGCTAGCCATAAAGTATGGTTGAATCTTATGTTATGAGATACTAACGCAACGATACTATATTTTATAACAAAAATATATATTTAAAGGAGAAGCTGACTGACTGACTATCAACGCAGGGCCTAAACTATAAGGGTTAGAAACTTGAAATTTTGCACAGGGGTTCCTTTTATAACGTAGGGGAGCACTAAGAAAGGTATTTTCAAAATTCCCACGGGAAAGCGAGATATACGCAAACGAAGTTGCGCGGGTTTCGCTAGTACATAATATGGAGAAACATCCAAGATCCAAGCCAATCAGAAGAAGTTAGTTTGTCATCATGACCCGACCTAGATTCGAACCCGATACCTGGGTGGCGGGCGTGGTAACCATTACGCCACGGAGGTAGTTTTAATTTCGTTTTCTCATTGCTTTTTTTTTTTATTTCAGGTGGGAGTCAGCAAGGGCTTGTTTTACGACAAGCATCTTAGGGCAATGGTGTTGAACTCGGATTACGTTGAGTTCACCAAACTCAACCTTACTTACTTGCTTAAGGTAAGCCATTATTTTTTTATATGGGAAAATTATGGGTTGATATGATGATATGATTAGACATTTGACTTCACTCATACACGATACAGCGGTATATCACCACTAGTTTGGCGTGATGGTTACCACGTCGGACCGCCACCCAAGAGGTCCCGGGTTCGAATCCCGCTCGGGTCATGATGAAAACGAACTTTTTCTGATTGGCCTTGGTCTTGGTTGTTTTTATTGTATTATGTATTTGTTATTTAATACTTGCTTTTCCCCGCGGCTTCGCTCGCAGTAAAGCGGAAAGCTTAATTTTATGACATAGATCTCGTTTGACAACAAAACAACCCATAGCGCGACTTGTGGCGCCACCTGTTGGCCGACATTGCAATTGCAGCGCCCTCTATAGTAGAAAAAATATTTTCCCATTGGAATGACATACTTACACGGGATAAAAAGTAGGCTATGTTGGGCTTTGTACCCCTGACAATATTTATACAAATTTTCATAATGATCGCTGCTTAGCCAAGCTGTGAAGGAATAAAAAACAAACAAACTCACTTTCTCATTTATAATATTGGTATGATTTGTATTTTACCAGGACAATTACGACGCATCACTGTCAAGAACGATAGCGTCCCTACCAGAGATGACGGCTGATGAAGCAGTCTCCATGTCTGCGAGCGAGGAGCCAGGAGACGTCAGAGTGACATATTCCAACGCGAAGAGCTTCCAGAGAGCCGCTAAGAAACTTGGACTGATGGATGACTTTAGGGTAAGATGATAGGGATGAAAGTTGCCAAACTACGCGAAAAGATGGCGTTATATATTTTAAGAGGTTTATACCCTGGTTAATAGGTAGGGTATGTGTGTATAATGTTCTCACTGAGTGTGTAACGTGTTCTGGGCAGTGGGAATAAATGAAAGTATGTGTTAACACTAACTGTTTATTACTACAAAATGCACTCCAGGGTTAACCTTCTGACAACTGTCCACACAATTCCTAATTCCTTCAATCTACTTACGCGTCTATATAAACTTATGCGAATCTACCTACGCGGACGGGGTATAGGAAAATACTATAGACGAGTAATACGCACAGCTTCGGAATAATTCGGGCAAGACGCGACACTAGCGCCCCTACGGCATGAGGGCGGCATGAGGTGAACGATTTCAAAACTTTTGTACGTTTTGTATGGAAATATTCACCTCGTGCCGCTAGGGCGCTATTTCGGAGGTTGCCAAGTCATTGTATGAGAAACGTCAAGAGCTGTGGGTATTAGTCTTCTATAGTATTTGGTATAGGGGACGACTGGCTCGGATTGTACATGGCAGCGTGGCCTGCGGCTAAATCACTGCGCATGCACAATCCGCCCGTGACTCCGTGACGTCAATGTGTCGCTTCATATATTAATTTGTATATCTCCTTAAATGACTCATTCATACGTTGTCTGGTATTTCATTTCAGACCCAGTGGTTTGGGCTGTGCGTTGATATATATAGTTAACGTCAGTCAGGACTTTAAATTTTATATTCTATATATGTATTTGTTATATAATATAATATCGTTGAGTTAGTATCCCATAACACAAGTTTCGAACTTACTTTGGGGCCAGCTCAATCTGTGCGATTTGTCCCTCCATATTCATTTCTTTACTGTGATATTCAATCTATCTACTTTTACAGAGTGGCGTACCCAGAACGGCGTATCGCGGCGTAGTGTCATGTTTTGTGAACGGACGCCGCGTATACTTAGCTCCCAGCTTCGAATGGCTCAAATACGACGCGTCGTGGGGCTAGCGGCGAGCTAACCGTGTCATAGTGAGACAAACATTACAGTAGCGACATCTGTGTGAGAGTTGCCATATCTTGGTAACAGATGGCGTTGTAACATAATTTATTAATTTGAAAATTTATTAGTGCATTTTAAATTATACTGCCAACTCGAGGCAGACGGTGCAATAAAACGAGACAGCGCATATCATGTTCTCTCTCGCACTTACACAGTTTATGGGTGACGTCACAAATACTTGGAGATGCGCGTTGTTTAGTTAAGTATTTTTATCGATAACAAGTTGTTTTAAGTATACACATGACATTTATTATTAGCACTTTATCGACTGTCGAGTAAAAGAGTTGGTCCAAAACATACACAGGCTCCGGCGCAAATATTTTGTATTCCAGATTTTAGAGGATATTTATAAATGCTATTCTAAACTATAACTATCTCTCTATCGGGTGGCTAACACTTTCTTTTGCTCATAAAGGTTTGTAGGCGTTCATATGAAAATCTTTATGGCTACCATGAAAGTGTCCAACCGACACAACGAAACACGTAGTCCTGACAAAAAGACATTTAGAATAAGTTTCAAAACTGGTTTGAATTCTACGAAACGTTAAGTCCGTATTTTCGGACTTTCCTTTCATAGTTGCCCTGTTTATTGTGGGGTTTTTTATATGGGATTTGGATCACCTCCTCTGCGCGTGCTCATCTCTATTGCAAAAGTGATTTATGGTACCGTCTGCCACGATTCTTTGATAGTTGTATGGTGTATAAAAATATAATTAATTGACGAATGTCTCATGCTATCCTACTCTAATTATGGGATAATATGACATACAAGGTCGATTGTACTATAGTGCGCGCTTTTGCGCTTGTCACCTTAGGTAAACGCGGGGGTGAGACGGGGAGGCTTCTGCCAAGCTTATGTAGTACAACTGCTAATATTGATGACACGCCCCACCAATCAAATTGCACCAATTTGATTTACGACATGACATGTCCTTGACCTGCCCAATCAGAACACAGTTCGTTCTCCCCGCACCCCGCACTTGTGGCGATGTCGTTTTCAAACAATAATTGGGCATTGCGGGCTCTATTGGGGGTGCTGACGCTACCTACCAGAACCGCGCACTATAGTTCAAATTCTAAAGCTATCTCTCTTTGATAAGTTTGATATACTGTTCAACAGTTACTGCCGTGTTCGTCAAAGCATTTATTCAAAGACTAGTCCCTCAAAGGGGCTTTCATCATTCTACATTTTTCTTTATTATTAAAAATGTTATTTTTATTTATTTAATACATTTATTTGTAAACGTTTACAAAGCTTTATAAATTACATTAAAGTTGACACAAAATAAAAGGTCCGTTTTGACATTTGAGGAAGAACCTAGAAAATAGAAATAATAATTAATTACTTAGTAAATAATTAAATACATACATTTCGTTAAATAATTATGATAGAATATATTACGAGTATTATTTTCGCGCTTAATTTATAGTATAAGAAACGTCTCAAAAACAGTTACGTTTTCAGTCTTTTTATTTTTCGATACCAGTGGTATTTATCGATCGATCACATACTCATACAAACTTGAATCGATCTAGCGTAAGAATCGAATACATGATGTGATGACAAATGTCAAAACGGACCTATTATATTGTGACACCTATAGCTTTAACATTTAAAAAATAATGACATTAAATTATGTCTGTCACTGTCAAACTAACGGAGGGAGAAAGAGATAGCTTATGACCTAATGTGAGATGCGTTTCTGCAACTAGATATAATGTGCTCAAAAAAATGTCACAAGGAATTTTCTTCATGCTACAGTCGCGAACGACGCAATACATTGGCCATTTTGACTACCATATTTTGACACAATTTTTGAAGTGAAAACTTCTTTAGCGGCTTAGCACTTTTTTTAGATGGGTAAAAAATGTTAAACTCGCGTCAGATTCGTAGCCTGGTCGAAAAAGCGTAAGCGTCCCTAACCATTACAAAATATTAAAAAATGCACAAAGTTGATGTTTAAGTTTTCATTTCTGCCGGCACTCCCGGAGTGCAACCCATCCTTTTATTTAATTAACTACCACCTTTTTGACAATATGTATTCGCCGTTGTTCCTTTAGGCTGAATCAAGACGAAGAAAGATATCTTTTCTTCAGAGAAGGCGATTTTGAAATCGACACGATAATGCACTTTTAATATTTCTTGAGGCCGTACCACGATCTTTTATAATTATTCTTAAACGATTGTGTAAACGAGACGTGGCCTTACATCATGTATTGCGCTGTCTCCCTTACTCAGTCGTTCTTGTTTTGTTTTAAGCGGACATGGTAGGGGTCATAAATTCCAATGTCAAAGTCAAGAATAATTATGTAGGCCCTCGCGGGTATAGACACGCGATTTGCAACAAAACTGTGCACTTCATCCAAATAAATTGAATTGTTCGCTTCACATTACACTATCAATACTATGAATCAAACTTTGAAACACAATAAAATTAAATTTCTAATCACGAGACAAGTGGACGCTGTCGTTGTTGGCGCCAAAATCCCCAATAAGCCTCATTTATTTGTAAATTCGTTAGTCTGTCAAAATGGCCACTTTAAAATGTAGCGACTGTAGTCTTAATATATGCGGCTCCTACTTAGAATATAATGTAATATATACAAATAATATAAAATTTATATTGTAAAGAAAATACATATCTAATAGTTGTGCAAGTCAATGTGAATATATGACTCTAATAAATGAATATTTGTATATAGTTTAATGTAACAATAATTACTTATTATTATTCGTTCAAAAATGTTATGAGATTGAGTTATTTCACGTCACGTTCGTATAAGAAACAAAATGGTCTATTAATTGTCTTACTAACTTACACAAAAAACTTTAAAATACTTTTAAGTAAACCCTGTTTCTTTTAACGGTACATGTTGTAGATTATATCAGGAAGAAGTCCAACTTCGCCTTAAGGGTCGAACGGTTGGAAGCCACCACAAAGTGAATTTCAATTCTTATGTAGTGAGAGTTCCGACCCACCATCTAGCGACCTTTATGAAGGAGGATTTCTGGCCGCAGGGCGTCGTGTTTCGAAGAATGCGCGTTACATGTCGCCGACATCACATGTGAAATAGTTCTAGTGTTTATATTATTGTATATATGTTAGTCTGTAAGGTATAATATGATGGCCAATAATTAGTTAAAATTTTATTTGTTGTCTGAAATAAATGACCATTATTATTAACTTGACCAATGTAGTAAACAATCTTAGCACGTATTTTTAACGAAAATAGGCAATTAAAATTATCATTCACACCCAAATAATAATATAGTTAGAAATGGCATTTAACACAACACTCTTATTATTCTGGCGTTTTATCGATTTTACACATAGATAATTGAATGAAAAGACACGCTAAGATCGTTTACAACATTGGTCAAGTCAAAAGAAACAGGGTTTATGTATATCTTTCAAAAGAGGTTATTTGTTGAGTTTCTTGCGGCACTTCTCAACAGGCATTCACGACGAAGTGCTGGTATGATAAAAGAAATTGACGTGCGAAAGTATTTCCTTTAAATCTACTTGCAAAATAAATGATTTTATTTATTTTTTATCATACAAGAACTTAAACTAACTAACATATAATTAACAAATGTTGGTAAGACAACAAATAGCCATCTGCTCAGCATGAACCGTGGGGTCTTTCCCATAGTTAAGGTGGTTGCTCCCGCACGGCTCGCGAAAACTTACATTTGTCACAAATACAAAGTGAAGCGCTACTATTTATAATTTACTAGCTGACCCGGCGAACTTGGTTCCGCCTTAGAGGCACTACCCTACCCTACCCTACCCCCCCGCGCTGGCCCTCACATCGTAGGGGAGCGTCCCCAAGGTGGTGGATAGGGGAATGGTCGGTAGTACAGCCTAGCTACACTAACCGGCTAAGTCCGATGGACTCGCTGACCAACGACGGGTGTGGTCCTCCAGCATTTCGGGGGTTGTGCGGCGGGTTGACACCTCGCCCACGTAAAACATATGTTGCTGGTGAAGCGTATCCCGTTAGCGCTTCACTAGCTCGCACAACATTGTCAACAAAAAAACCCCCTACCCTACCCTACCCCTACCCTGCCCTAACGGGATAAAAAGTGTCCCATGTCCTGCTCCTGGTTCTATACCTCTCCACCAATTTTCAGCCAAATCGCTTAAGCCGTTCTTCGAGTTATAAATGGTGTAACTAACATGACTTTCTCTTATATACATATATGTAGATATGATGATTCGCTTATTTATGCATAAGACTGAGCTGAGATTTGTTAAAAATAAGAAAAAATATCGCGGGCTGTGCGGCCGCAATCACTTTAAACTAATTAGCCTACACTCTCCTAAAAGGCTGGCAACGTATATGCATTTCCTCCGGTGTTGCCCTCTACCATAAAAAGTTGGCAACCCTAGCGACGATTAACCGCTCTCGTTATGACTATAGCATGTAAGATATACCAAATTATATTAATTTTTAATATATTAAAAGTAATAATAAAAATCTACACTAATAATTATAAAGAGGTAAAGTTTGTGAGTTTGGAGGGTGTAATCTCTGGATGTACTGAAGCTACTTTGAAAATTCTTTTACCAATAGAACGGCACGTTATTTTATTTGTGAGTGTCATAGACACACCTAGATCAGAACTCGGATCAAAGGCCCAAAAAAGGTGAAACGCAACTGCAACAAAATCCTTTTGAAATTGTGATTCAAATTCAAAATATTTTTATTCAAATAGGCCTAATATAAGCTCTTTCGAATCGTCACATTTCTTTTCCTACCACCAGTTCAGACGGCAGATTTGTGCTAAGAAGGAACTGGCAAGAAACTTAGCACTTGCTCATTTAAAACGGTATTAATAAGATACAAATTACAATGACAGAAAATATTAAATTAACACCAAATATCTGCAATTTCGGATGACGAAAAAAAAATTAAACAAATGATTAAAGATTAATAACACTATAAATGAAGAGAGAGAAAAAAGCGTATTAATATTATAAATACTGGTATACATGTGTGTCAATTGTTTTACATTTCCTGCATGCCAATTTCAATAAAACTAGTTTCTCTCTCAAACCGATTTCAAAGGTCGTATGGAAGAGTCATGTTTTGGGCCAAAGTCGTAAAATGGAATGGAATCATAGAAAACCTTCTTTTCTTCATTAGAAACTACATTTTTTGAACTGTCTGAAACTCAAAATAACTACTGATTAAAGTAGTTTTGAAGAAAATAAGGTTACCCTTTCACGATTTTGAGTCATCCAAATTTGGTTCTAGGTGTGCGATATATTCATCCGGAAAAGCCCACACGGGCAAAGCCGCGGGCAACAGCTAGTCACAAATAAAGGGATAATATTTTGACTATTATAAAATAAGTTAAAAATAAGCTATCATTCTGTCGTATTTCATGTTAACAATCCATATTTAAACACAGTATAAAAATATTTCATCTTATGATAAATAAATTCACTATGTCACATGTGGAAAAGGCATTTTATAAACTTCAATCTTAAGAGTGTAAAACCAATCGGAGATACCAAAGTGTCAAATGTCAAACGGCATTTACTCTATACTATATATGTCCTGCCGTTATCACATTAGAGTGTAGTCATCTCCGATTAGTTAAATTGAAGAAATGTATTTTTATTATTCACCAGTATTTAAGAATCCATGTTTTGGAAATGTAAAAAGAAATCATAACATTAATAAAAAGAGATTATTTTTCGATTTTTAAATTAAATTATACAATCTTGTATTTCCATACAGATGAATTTGTGCAGCTAGTTGGAGAAACTATTCTGAATTCTTTTAATGCTGGCTCTAAACTTTGGCGATTTAGTCACCCGAATAAAATAAAATAAAAAAAGTAAATATTCTTGGACGAATCACACAACGCCATCTAGTCCCAAACTAAGCAACTGAGCTTGTACTATGGGTACTAGATTGCTGATAAATATACATAAATACTTTTTTTTGTAAATAAATACATATTATACATAGAAAACACGCAAACCAAGAATTAATTTAATTAATTTTAATGAAAAAGTGCAATGCATTTTTTCGCGCCATAAACCTTTCTCTTGAATCACTCTATCTATTAAAAAAAAACGCATCAAAATCCGTTGCGTAATTTTAAACATACATAGGGACACACAGACAGCAAAAGCGACTTCATTTTATACTATTTAAAGATAGTTTACAACATAAAGAGTGGTGCTAATTCTGGTACATTTAACCAAATACTATAGACGAGTAATACGCACAGCTTCGGAAGAATTCGGGTAAGACGCGACACTAGCGCCCCTACGGCATGAGGGCGGCATGAGGTGAACGATTTCAAAACTTTTGTATGCAAAATGTTATAGCGCCCCTAGCGGCATGAGGTGAACGGAGGTTGCCAAGTCATTGTATGAGAAACGTCAAGAGCTGTGGGTATTAGTCTTCTTTATTATTTGATTTAACTAAAGTAATTTTGACAGAACTAGAAGTGTTGCTATCCCTGTCAGTAATTGTAAACCAAGGAAGGACAACAATACCTTTGGTCCAAAATTAGTTTAGTTAAATGCTCAACAGAATTAGCACCAGTATTCTATTTAAATATTGCAGGTGACTAAATCGCCATCATATTTTACACTAAAAGCACAGCTATTAAGTTTTCGATCCGACATTATGTGAATCCATACATGACATCAATAGGCTTGTTGCCGTAAAAAATGTAATTAGTCCGTCTTTTAGATTATTCAAAAATAAGGGCAACTCATTTTTTCATATGTAAATGAGACCAAAAATGACAGTTATAGCCCATTAAAGTTACGTGTGACGTAACGCCGTGTGGCATTTTTTCGCACTCCTATATTTTGATGCCTTGTATCTTTGTTATTTTTTGTTTAATCGAAAAAAGAAAAAATACGTGTCGAATATTTTTTTATAATCTAAAATACGGACTAAATATAATGTAATTATTTTGACCCTGGAAACAACCCTATTGTCCATTTTTATAATACCGTTTTACAAGACTGTGATCTTTTTATTGTAAATTCTGTAGTTGCTGTAAGTATGCTAACGTTACTGTCGTTTTAAATATAAACCTTTATGTTATTAACATTGTTTTAATTCATAATGGTGCTCCCCCATTTATAACGTTACTAGCTGTGCCCGCGACTTCGTTCGCGTGGTTCTCGAAAACACTATTGCGATATGAATAATTTTCCCCGGTTTTGCAACATTTTTCACTGATGCTTCGCTCCTATTGGTCGCAGCGTAATGTTATATAGCTTAAAGCTTTAAGACCAATGCTATGTGGCTACGATCTTCTGTAAGGTGGAGGTCCTTCCCCAGACGGGCTGCTCCGACTTGAGCGGATTATCCGCGATCCCCTGTCTCTCTTAAATAAAACCATATAAACCTTCCTGCCGAAGACTGCATTAAAATCCGTTTGTGACATGACAACAATGTTCTAAAGACAATGTACCAAAGTGACAATATGAAGCTAGACGCTAGAACCAAAATGATTTTGTACTGCGCGATTTCAGAGGAGTTTCCTCCCGCAAACGCTGAAGCTGTGGAATGAGATCCAAGATCTTTTCTTTAGACTATAATATGGGGTTCTTCAAAAGTGGCATTAAAAGATTTTTTCAGGGTCGGCAACGCGCGAGTGATACTCCTGCAACTGTTGCAAGCCGCGGTGAGCTGCTGACCGCTTAACATCACGCGGGCCTTAAGCTTGCCACCTTATCGATATAAAAAAACTGACAGTACGTACATACGTACCTAGTGCATACCAAATTCAAACTCCCATCTGCACTTGAGCAGCAAATCAGCCATTTTTCTACAATTTGCCTACAATCATAATGTTATCGATTAGATAAAAATATAATTAATTTACACGATGAGTGCGCAAAAGTAAAATGATTCATAGAATTTGACGTACCTATATTTAAAAAAAATCTGTAGGTATGCGTCAGACAAATAGTCGTGATAGGCGCGCAATCGCAACAGTAACTTTTATAACGTTTCAATAACGTTATTAATAACGGTTATAGGTGCTATTATAAAAAGTATTTTATTTATTTAATCATCATCATATTAGCTACAAGAAGTCCTCTGCTGGTTATAGGCCTCTCCCAAACGTCTCCAGCATGATCGGTTGTCAGCGGCCTGCTTCCAGCGGCTTCCTGCGTAAAGAAAGTTCTTTAAGTCATCCGACCACCTTGGTAGTCCGTCCTACGCCGCGCTTTCCGGTATGCGATGCAGTCATCTCCAGGACCATCTTGCCCCAGCTGGCCAACGGTTCTGCGCGCTACGTGTCCTGCCCACTGCCACTTCAGCTTGCTTATCCGATGAGCTATGTCTATTACTTTCATTCTGGTACGGATCTCCTCATTTCTGAGAAATACTGATCATAGCCGTTATTTATGGAATTAATGTTATCAAAACGCCAATCGTTTTAGTTACATTTATCACACAATAACCGTTTTCATCAGTGGTGTTGAGAGTTTTTCTGAGTAATAGAGCCTAGCTACTACCAAAGTCATATTTCTCTACTTTGCTACTAAGTAGTATGAACTGGTAGAGGACTAGGGGTTCGTAAATAATCTGGCTTGACCGAGGCAGCGCCACCCTCTCACAGAATATCGACGTGAATTTGTGGAGAGCGTACTTACTCGTTCTCAAACTGTTATAACCGTCTAACGCAGGCAAATATAAGTCATTACAAATAAAGTTATATCAAGGTTATAACAAATAATTTATCTTTTCGTTGAAAGTCAGTTAGTTATCTATCACACACACCTACACAGACACTTCTAAACATTGGTTGAGGAAACTTGTCTTATTTTTAAACTTGTTTTTGATTATAATTTACTAAAATGGCAGTACAAGTATCTAATAATGATTTGATACAACTATTTGGAGGTAGAATGCCACCGGAATATATTTATGAAGATGATCAGGTAAATAAATAAGATTTTTTTTTAATGTCTGTTTTTGTGTTGTGTTTACGTGATTGCATTAAAGTGTTGTGATCACAATTTCATAGAATCGTAGTTCTTGGAATTGATATGCTTACCATCAGGCGCAGGCGGGCCGTATGCTTGTTTGTCACTAATGGTATAAAAAAAGCCCGTTTCTAAAACGCATTTTAATTAAATCTCGTCTATCTAGTTTTTCCTTTTTTCGTTTGACAGTGACAGCAATAATTTAATGTGTTATCTTTAAAAATACGTTTTTGAAACAAGGTGTTATCCTAACAAACTTGAAAAATGATTTCGTCAGATTATTATACGTATTAGTCATGAGGAAAATTTGTTATTCGTGTGTTTATTATGGGCCTTAGGGTCCGGACAAGCCCACACATTCCCAACACTGTGTCTCCGTATAGCCAGGATCAACAACGGCGACCTCGATTGTCAAACGCATTGAAACTTAATTCCCGGGGGACGTCCCGGGGGAGAAACTACAGCTGCCTTGGAACTCACAACGAATTTCATCAGAAAGAAATCAGAAGGACTAGGAAGTATTGAAAAGGACCACTATTTCCTCTTGTTTAGTAGGTACGCGCCAAAATTTGAGCTCACCGTTTCACCGTTTATAAACGGTTCACAGTTTTATAAAACAATTGAAAATCGATTGTCGTTGTAACAAGTTTCGAATTTCGTTTTACGTCTGAGCGAGCCAGCCGTGTTGGCGACTAGTACCTATAGTTCATCAAAGCTCTAATCACATTATTACATTATTTTTCAGTGTTTAGTATTCGAAGCTGAAGACAAACAGGCACCCGTCCATTTCCTAGTGGTGCCAAAGAAACGGATACCAAGAATGTTTGAGGCCACGGAAGACGACGAAAGACTTTTGGGTAAACAGTTTATTTTGTAACTACGAAGCTCACCTAAAGCTTAGTTTCTGAAACGCATTTTTAAAGTTAATGCCACATTAAATTATAACTGTCTGTCAAACTAAAGAACAAAATTTGAAACTAAGGGACCATCTCCACGAGCAAGAGAATCGCGACGAATGAAGATCGACGCGATGTCGCCGTGTGGGGACACGTTCTAAGACATAATAGAATTAGGTGCCACGACGATTTTATCGTCGCGGTTCTCTCGCTTGTGGAGACCTTTTGCATTCAGTGCGACGGGGATGACTTACGCGGATGTCCGAACGCTCATATGTATTAAATCCGCGACTCGGGCACTCAGATAACGCATTTTAATATGCTTTTATACATTTGACTGTCCGTCGCGGACATCAGCGTCGCACTGAATCGCGCCTTACTATGGAATCAATATTAAAATGTGTTTATGAAACAGCTTTGTTGGCTTCGAAGTCTAAAGCCGCCATAATCCCGCGCCTGACCTGACCTGTAACTTGATCCCTCATACATTTTATCAACACAGGTCACCTACTCCTAGTAAGTCGACGAGTGGCGAAATCACAAAATCTAAAAAAAGGTTTCAGAGTGGTAATAAATGATGGCCATAATGCTAAACAAAAATACAATCAACTACATGTACAAGTGCTCGGTGGACGGCAGATGTTCTGGCCATTTACGTAGATTAAAAGTTTATTTTTACATTCTAGTTTTATTTTCATCATATCAACCCATAATCATCCCACGGGGTACGGGTCTCCCTTTAATCTAAGGAGAGCTATGCTTTTCCAATGCGGATTGGTAGAGGCCAGCCGCCTTAAGGGCATGTCATCGTCAATCGCCGGAATTCACGGCTTAACGTGCCCTCCAAAAGATAGAAAAGCTCGAGATAAAGAAAACCAATTCAAATACTGGTTAAGGTAGACGTTTTTTAACTTGCGTGTTCGTTTTAGAGTGCGGCACAGCTACACAATCGAGCTCCTCTTATTTTAAATTTATTAGTTTTATTTTAATTTTCTAATTTTTTAACGGGATCCAAATATAGGTCAGAACCTCATAATAACGAAAGCTAAAGAAGTCCAGGCAGTCCACTAGGTTCTTCAAAAGATGGCGTTGATGGTCTAATTTTCTTCCAATCTATCTATCTATCTACCTACATTTTAAAAAAAACGTATTTTTGGTTACAGGTCACCTGCTGCTGGTGGCAAAAGAAGTGGCAACACAGAGAGGGATTGCTACTGAGGGTTACCATATGTTAGTAGATGAAAACCATCGAACGAATAGATTGATGGCTATTCATATATTTGGAAGATCTTTACTGCATATGATCTGGCCTATGGGACCGGGGGCTCGTCTATAGTTATTAAATTAGCATTAAGAATTTTATGTTTATAGTACGTATTTTCAGATTTTACTGGTAAAAACAAAAGATAGAAATTTTAATGAAGACAACAAGAATAAAATAAGTTTTAATGTACTCTAGGTAATAAGGCATTGTAAGTTTTGATTGTTGTAAATAGGTAATGAAACAAATTTATTTCTTGTTAAAGAATTTGTTTAATTCAAACACAGGATTTTCCTAGCTCAGGCACATAATGTTATACTTTTACCTTGTTTTTATACTTTAATTAATGTTACATACTCTAGCTGTAAGTTTTATGAATAAAGATTTTATTTTATTATTGCATATATTCTTATTATTATTTAGAGAAAATTACATTTAATTTTCTTTGCTGTACAAGTTTTTCTTATTTTCTAATAAACAAAAAAAAATTGGTAGGTATATGAAAATATCTTGGCAACACTGGATTCAAAATTGTCACTTTGATGAGCTTTTGTTTGACAAGCAAAATATAATCAAGAAACGTCAAAATTTCAAAAAAAGAAAATTATAAGCAATGGCGGACGAAGTTGCTTTAGCAAAATCCGCAGCTCCTGGTGGTGATACTATCTTCGGAAAGATATTGCGAAAAGAAATTCCAGCGGAATTCGTCTATGAAGATGAACAGGTAAAAATCTTAATACTCTGCTTACCACCTAGGTACAACTTAAATCAATAAGCCAAATTATTACCGGCGGAAGACATCTTTACTGATCAGCTGTTGAGCTAATAACAAGGATTATAATCATTGGCGGGGATTGATCATCAAACATTATAAGCTTAAGTTTTATTTAGGGAGTAATGAGGTAAATTCCTTTGAAATATGGTAGCGTAGGTATCTACGTACCTATGAATACAATACAAAATGAAATTAATTTCAAGGTTATTAAATATTTTTAATTTCCATATTTTTTCATTTTTGGCAACCAACGTCTTCAAATTTAGTGCTGCCATCAATTATTTTTTTTTAATAACTTTTCTCTTACAGTGTGTCGCCTTTCACGATGTGAATCCCCAAGCCAGTACACACGTCTTGGTGATTCCTAGAAAACCAATTCCTCAGTTGTCTAAGGCTGAAGAGGAAGATGAACAGCTGTTAGGTAAAATAGAAGTATTTAAAATAAGCCAGAGGCTGGTTTCACCACTTGCTAAAGAAGTTTGATTATTTTTTTAAGAAATGTCAATTTCATACAAGAACTGTCAATTTACTTGATGAATATGTAAGGAGTAGTAGGAATAATACTGTATGAATATGTTAAATCCAAATTTAATAACATGTTATACATATATATTCAGGTCACCTACTTCTGGTTGCCAAGAAGGTAGCCGCCAAAGCTGGCCTGGACAAGTCTGGTTTCCGTCTGGTAATCAATGATGGAAGGGATGGAGCGCAGTCCGTGTACCACCTGCACGTGCACGTCATCGGGGGACGTCAAATGAAATGGCCGCCTGGTTAAATGTTTATGGAAAATAAAAATATTATGTTACTTTATTTCCTTTTTTTTTTGTTTTTTTTACTACCATAGTTTACGAGCGATTGAGCGCTGTTCTGCTGTTGAGCAACAATATGAGTTTAGGAAACTGATTCTGATAGCCAAATATTTACACAGTTGCTCAATTTGCGCGAATCAATGAATAATTAATTAAATAAACTAATAGTTTTGTCTTCAGAAAACTTAAGGTAAAAGTAAAAAAAAAATGTAACTAAAATGTTGCCTAGTAAAAAAATAAGAAGACGCCATCCATAGTGTTTGTACCAAAGATATTGTATGCAAGGAATTTGTATACAAATTCCTTGATTGTATGTACCTACCAGGTACATACAATATCTTTGGTTTGTACGGCAATGCATGGATATAGTAATCAAACAGGATTGAGTTCTCTGAAAATAGCTCAATGCAATAATAAAACTTCTTGCGAGCCCTTATGCCCATAAGGTTCATTTTAGGCTGCCGGAATCATAGGGAGGAAAACGGGCCGACAGAGATAGTCCGGACAGAGGTGCTTTTTAAAAAAAAAAAAAAAACAATCAAATCAACAAAACTATTTCAAAAAAGTTTTACTGTAAGTAGAAGTATTCTATTTTAGAGAACTGGCAACATAGAACAATTATTTGGCGTCTACTTGAAGCATAAAGAAAGGATGAATAGAGTTGTCATTTGGCGTATACCCGTAAGGGAGAGAAACAAAGTACATTGATTACGCAGTGTTACCAGAAAAGAGAATATTACCCCATGATTTACCCCATGTTTTTTTATATTTTTATATACGATAAAATAATACGACTATTGATGATTTGCGATGTATTTTTTCATATTATAATCATCAATATATTGGGATCGATTTATACTTGTATAAATAAATCGAAGTCGCTGTCCGCACCTGTTTGTCTGTAGGTATCTCCGCTAAGTCCTATTGTCTCCTATTAGTATGGGAAGGTTGGTGTGACTACAGATCTCTCTCAGCTTGTATTAAATAGATATTATTTTTAATTTAGGTTGTCACTTTTTTACCTTAATTGTGGGTAATATTGCATGGGTAAATTCAAGTAAATTGCTGGTATCCCCAATACGCGTAGTACCCGACTAAATTCAGGAGACACAGGAAAGTGGCCGCCTGGCTTAATTTTACTTACCTACTTAATTTAGGTGCATAATACTACAAAATACGATTATTTTCTTGACCATTTACGTTTTATTTCTTTATTTCTGTACATTGAAGCCGTCATTTGAGTCTTAATAAATATAATCTGTATTCATTTTTATCAATTATGGCCAAAATAAAGTCTAAATAGTGTACTTACGAATGAAAGGTTATGTTGTCGATTTTACGTTCACTGCGGCTATTGCAGCCTAAAACACTACAATGCACTATAGTCTATGAACGCAAAAACACATCAACTCAACCACAGAACACAGTTTTCGCCTTGTTTTCACCCTGAAAGTTCAGATTTTGAGAATTATAGAAAACTGCTTTCGTTTGCTGGGCACAGCTAGCGACTGTGCCCAGCAAAAAAATAGTATACGTCGATAAGGACAAAAAATGTTTCTCTAGCTCTTTTTGGCCTTGGGAATATTGTATTTACTCATCTCGCTCACTCCTACCGTGTCGCCTCTATTCATCCTTTCTCTAAGACTTGAAGCAAATACTATAGAAGACTAATGGCGGAAACACACTACCGTGTCGGGGCGTGTCGTGTCGCGCTCTGTCGTGACGGTGGGTGTGCACACTTACGTGTCGTGACGGGGCGCGATTCTGTTCAGAAATGAACGAAATAAACGCCCGACGTTTATTTCTTTCATTTCTGAACAGAAGCTCGCAGTGTTTGCCCTTGTCTGGGTGTTTTCTATAATGTATAATGGTATTTATTTACAAAAAAATGTATTTAAGTATATTTATCAGGAATCTACTACCTAGTAACTCATTATCACGCTGCAAAAACAAATTTAAAAAAAAAGCGTCCACTTGTTCGCGACACGAGCCGCGCGCGGGTATAGAAACACATTTGCAGGGCGTGTCGTGTCGCGTCATAATCATAATTAGAGCACTCGGCCGGTTATCGAGGGGTCGTGGGTTCGAATCCCACCTGGGGGGAGGAGGTGAAATTTTTCTTTTAAAAAATCAATTTCAAAATATGAATGGCTAGTTGCCTAACAACTATAAATAAAAATCATAAAATTATTAATTAACATCATAAAAAATAAATAAAGTATTCCATCACCAAACAGAAATTTCAAAATTAAAGCATTTTGTCTTTAAAGAAAACATCCCAAACACAACGAATGTTTGGAGCAAAACAGACGTTTCACAAAAACAACTTCTTCACATGTATATTTCTGCGAAATTTGCAGTATTTTCCGTAAAATATCGGTTTAAAATTTAAATTACAATATTCGCGCTAAAAACGTATTTTTTCTGTAATGGCGGACGCCGTGACGTCACAGGCAAGTAAACTTGTACCAAAGTGTACAGTATTCAGCGTGTTTAGAATATTTTTTTTGTTATTTTACTGGAAAAAATGGTTTATAAATGGTGTAATTGTGCCACAATGTACAAATACTTCTATAAAAACTCCACAAAAACTGTTTGTTTCTGTGTTAGCTCGAAGAGACCCAAACAGCATTTTATCTCATACAAATGTTTTTATGTGTGAAGATCACTTTGATGTAAGTATGCCAGTAATATTTGATTCGAATAGTAATAGATAAAATGATAAAATCACACAAAATGTCGTAACATTGAACAATGTTGACTTGTGTGTGACGTCACGCGAGGCATAGCCAATCACAGAGCGTTCTTGTGGCTGAAGAAATTTAAAAAATAATTTGGATTTATTTTGAAAAATCTATAAATATTTATATTATTATTATTTTTGGATATAACAGAGATAAATATGTTTTTTTATGTTATTACCTAATAGGATGACCACATTTCGTTGCATATTTTTAATAGTGTCAAATAGCCTATTCAAAATATGGCACTTTTGTATTAAAAATAATTGTGTACTTACATTTTTTTATGTGCGAAATAAACGCAATCCGAAATGTGGCCCTGATGCTTATAAAATTTACTCACGATACAGTTAATATTTCGCGATGTGGCCCTGTAGCACAAAACAGACGTGTGCTAGCGCCAATTTTTGGGTTTGTGGTTGCAACTGAAAATATGGCCGCTTTGCTCTGAACTTAGCCACCAATGTCCCAAAACGCCAAACGGACGTTTGCGTAAATATGCGATTTATAAACCGATTTCGACGAGTGTCTTCGTGAAACATAAAAACTATGGTGATTTTGACCACATTTTTGAAATAAAAGTCATTTTCGATATTTTTGTTTTGTGGCACTTTAGTTTAAAAGCAGCGATATGTAATAAGGGTGGCCAAAAATTAGGTTTAATAATTTTATATTTACGACTATTGTTTTAGTATTCCAAAAAATGAAGAACGACGAATTAGTCTTGCGACGGCGGCGACCTAATTAAGATTAATAATTTAGGATGAAAACATTTATTTTTATTTTAACAATGATTTTTATTTATTTATCCCAAGTTGTATCATCGCTATTATACATAGACGTAGTATATACTTACGCTAGTATGTACTAAGTCTAAAGTCTACGCTATTATATAACCTGTACCTATTTTTTGTAAAAGAAAGCCTTTGTTGTTGTTGAGACACACGAAGATGTGTAACACTTTGACTCAACAAAAATCAAGTTATCGATGTGGAAGAGTATTACACATTGCACATACATACGACGGTAGCTGGTTTCGTACAATACAATGGTTGGTAGGGCAATATCGTACGAATGGTTGTTTAATCGACTATGTATGTACTTATTATAATATCCCATGAATTTTTAGTTGTATAGACACCCTGTGGGAAAAGGACAAACACCTCTGTTCTCGTTGTCCTGTTTTTTGATTCCGAGTACTCAATCCTGTTTGATTACTACATCCAATATTCCAATCCATGCGACAATGTCTTTTTTTTTCTCTCTGCCTCCTGTTGTTTGATTTTTGTTTTCTTTCATAAACTTTTGACGAACAAAACTATTTAAAATCGTTAAAAATGAGTGCAAATTACATCTTGGAACTATTTAGCAAATTCCAAAGCGGCATAGAAGCTGAACAAGAACTGCGCGAGGTGATAATCTTGAAAAAACTAATGAGATATTCTGCCTACTATACCTATTATACAAATTATATAGTGACTGTATTTACTCCATGAAAAATATCATTAGCATAAAACTAAAGTATACTTTTATGAATTTAACATGTATTTAGTGCTATAGATATTGTAATATTCGATATTTATAATGTTTTTTTGTTAATAGGTTATACGCACTTGTTGTAAAGAAACCGATCAAATATCTCGTGAAGTGATATCTGTACTGCAAATAATACATCACGACAGCAGCAGCAGTAAGTATTTAAACAAACAGAAACGGATATATTTACATTTTATTATTTTATAATATTATATTATTGTTACTCGTAGTTACCCACTCTGATGACTCAGAAAATTGCCATTTGGGCAAAAAAAAAATAATACAAACTTGATCAGAGAGCCCCCGGAGACGGTCAAACGGTTTGTTTCAAACACGTAGATTTTGGTTTGAGTCAAACCAATTTTATCGTTTACCTGTTGGTATGACAGGTTTGATCAAACTTTTTATATATAAAAAAAACGTAACATGTTTGAAGCTTGTTTGATGGAAATTTATATTTTGGTTTTGTTTGAAGCGCGTTTGATCGTGTTCACAACGTGTTTGATCAAACCTCAGCAATCTTGTGCTGAATTTCGAAGCGATATGTTCTGTGTGGTTTCCAAAATGACAGACGAAGACGAAATAGACATTGAAAACATTAATGCAATAA
The DNA here is from genome assembly GCA_905163395.2 of Endotricha flammealis. Classification (NCBI taxonomy): domain Eukaryota; kingdom Metazoa; phylum Arthropoda; class Insecta; order Lepidoptera; family Pyralidae; genus Endotricha; species Endotricha flammealis. Next base: position 5,729,848 of record LR990883.1, read on the forward strand.
ACGCGAGAAAGTCTTTATCCATGTCGACAACATTTTTTGAAATCACTAGGACTTTCTTGTTTGAACTTTGATGCTATAATGCGTGCTTCTGTTTGATGCGAATTCAAAGCTATATCAAACGGTTTAGTCAAACATGTGAGTTTTGAATCAAACCGTTTGACCGTCTCCGGAGCCCTTTAAGGGCAGGGAGGAGTTGTAGTATAGGCATAGGGGCACTATGAAACACCATGAAAAAATAAAACAATTCAAGACAAAACAAAGTTTTTTAAAAACTGAATTGTTTTTTTATATTTTATTACATTTTGGCTATGATCCAACTCCTCTTATCTGTTTGCCTTTTTTCATGCAACTTTGTGACCAAAAATTATAATATTCTCTATAACCTGTGTTTTCAGCTGGCAAGGCATGTTTGAAGGCGCGCGAACTCTTTGAGAAGGCTCGAGTAAAGTACCAGACCTTAAAAGTGACAGTGCCCTCTACTGACTATTACAAGTGAGTAATTCAGATATTCCATTTTGTGAAGTCCATTTGCCTAGAATGTTGCAACTAGAGAAGTAAAAGTTCGTATTGTATGTGTGTTAGAATATTTAAGAAATTGCCAGCCTCATTAAAATGTTAAACTAAGTTATATAATTTTCTAATTTCAAATTGTTTTTATTCCATTGGTGATTTTATGAATTTAAAATTCTGATTCATTTTTTTTCTATATTGTGTGTTTAATGCATGCTGATTATTTATTACCTATTAAATATTCATGAAAATCAGAGAAACCAGGATAACTATTAAACGGAAACTATTTTATACTTGCATACTTCCTGTACCAACTTATGGATGTCAAACGTGGGCACTTACAAAAACCCACTATAAGAAGCTCGAAACATACCAGAACTCCATGGAAAGAAGTAGCTAGGGATAAGGCTGTCTGACAGAATCAGAATTGACAACATTAGGAAACAAACACGAACCAAGAATGTCTCAAGAACCATAAAAAAGCTAAAGTGGAAATTGGCAGGCCATACAGTCAGAGGAAGCGAAAAATGGTCAAAAGTGATAATGAATTGGTTCACTAATGGCATGAAGAGGAAACGGGGTAGACCCTTTAGACGGTGGGTTGACGACATCAATGCCGTAGCAGAAGGCACATGGACGAGAACTGCAAGGGATAGGACGAGAACTGCAAGGGATAGGACGAGAACTGCAAGGGATAGAGAGGAATGGAAGAGGTTGGAAGAGGCTTATGTCAATAAGTGGCATACAGACTGTTTTAAATGTTAAAAACTAAAATATTGTAAATGATTTATGTACTGTCTGATATAAAATCTTTATTATTATATGCGAGGATTTCTATTAAATATTCACAATGGCGGAATATGTGGACATAGGAATAATTATAAGATCTCTTTGTAAAAACCATATTCTCTGTGAATAAATTACATTTCATTTCATGCACATTCTACAGTCAAATGTACGGGCAAATGTTTTTTCTTAAATTAAATTTTTTCGTCGAATTCCAATGTTTTATATCAATAAGTGTTCAAACAAAAATTGTATAGAATAGAATAGGACTGATTTCATCAGGAAGAAACCTCAACAGGAAAGAAATTGCCAAACTAAACCGAGAGATTAGACATAACCTCCAAAAAGACCGAAGACAAAGGAGACAATATGTTATCAAAACCTACGTCCAAAAAACTGGGGGAATAAAAAGAGCTTGGAAGGATCTCACGGAAAGCAAAGAATGGATTCCTAAGTTAAAAAACAACTATGGTCAAATACAGTCTAAAAGACTTGAACTTCTAAAAATTGCTACAGACTTCTACATCGACCTGTACTCGAGTACACTACAAATAAAATCAACTAACTTGGAAGGGAACGACAAGGTGCCAGAGATTCTTCATAGCGAAATAAAGAGAGCAATTGATACTCTTAAAACAGATAAAGCGCCAGGTCCAGACAAAATATCAAACGAGCTACTTATAAACACGAAAGAGGTGCTGATACCAACGCTAACAAGCGTGTTCAATGACATTCTGCAATCTGAGGAAATACCATCACAATGGACAATCTCGAACATCATCTTACTGTACAAAAAAGGAGACAAGCTAAATATTAATAACTATAGGCCGATAAGTCTCATGTCGAACATATACAAACTCTTCGCAAAAGTCCTACTAAATAGAATAACAGTACTGCTGGATGAAAACCAACCAATTGAACAGGCGGGGTTCCGGAAAGACTACTCTGTTATAGATCATATCCATACAGTGAATCAAATATTCGAGAAACATAATGAATACAATGTACCAATATATTGCTCCTTTGTAGACTATAGCAAAGCCTTCGACTCTCTGGAACACGAAAAGATCTGGGAAGCACTAAAACTTCAAGGAATAGAACATAAGTATATAAGACTTATAAAAAATGTATATGTAAACAGCACTGCCGAGATACAGCTTGAAAAGAAAGGAACTGCGATAAGGATACAGAGAGGCGTACGGCAAGGTGATCCCCTGTCTCCAAGCTTGTTCTCAGCCGTTCTGGAACAAATATTCAGGAACTTGAGCTGGGAAGAAAACAAAAACTATGGCATTAAAGTTGACGGAAGACTCCTGACTCACTTAAGATTTGCAGACGGTCTTGTACTCTTCTCGAGAACACCAGAAGAACTCCAAAACATGCTTCTAGAATTGAACGCAGAAAGTAGGGCAGTTGGATTAAGTATGAATACAGAAAAAACTAAAATCATGACCAACAACAAAAAAGAAACAATTAAAATAGATAATAACACCATACAATATGTTGAGGACTACACCTATCTGGGCCAGACGGTATCCACCGAAAAGTCTATGGAAAAGGAAATTAACATAAGAATATCCAGCGCCTGGAAAAGATTCTGGTCGCTGAAGGAGGCCATGAAGTCCAAAGACCTAAAAACCACCATAAAAGGAAAACTTTTCAACACCTGCATTCTACCAGTCCTAACTTATGGGTGCCAAACATGGGCTCTCAACAAAGATCAATCTAACAAACTTGAGGTGTGTCAGAGAGCGATGGAGAGAAGCATGATCGGCATTAACCGTCTAGACAAAATAAGGAACACAGCTATAAGGGAAGCTACTAAAGTACAAGATGTCACCATAAAAATCAGAAAGCTTAAATGGAGATGGGCAGGTCATCTGATACGAGGAAGTGATAAGTGGAGCAAACTGACAACTATATGGTACCCAAGAGACAAGAAGAGAAACAGAGGCAGACAAAAAAGACGATGGGAAGACGAGATAATCCAAACTGCAGGCAAAACTTGGACTAGACTGGCGAAAAAAAGAAAAGAGTGGAAGGGGTTAGAGGAGGCCTTTGCCATTGGGCATCCAAACTGTCCAACAACATTATAAAAAATAATTGTTTTTCTGTAATAGTAATTTAAGTATCACAGTTTGAAATAAAGGCTAATAATAAATATCAATAAGTGTTCAAACAAAAATTGTATAGTTTCCCTTGCAATTAAGGTTTTGTATTTGTTAATATGTTTGCGTTCTGTAATGAGAGATTAATATTTTAATTCCACATTATGTCTCAAGCCGTCTCTTTTTTTCTTCTTTATTTAGACAGTGACAGCTAGAATTATCTTCAGGATATAGAACAGTATAATTCCAATCAAAAACACTTTATCCTGTAGGCCCTCGCGGGGACTTAGACACGTCATTTACATATTGTCCTTCTGTGTTAAATATCATTCTATGTACATGGCTAAATAAATAACTTCTATTTCAATATAAAATAAATATGCTATTCTATAAAACTACCAACATTTCGGAAACAAAGCAAATTGACCAGCAACGGGATAAAAAGTTTGTATGTTTGTTGTACAGTCAAGAGCAGGTCGACCTTTACATATCGCACTTTGTACCATTCTTAAGTTCTATGTCATAAGAGCCAAAATTGTACTGCAAGTGTGACGCTCAACGTGCTCCTGACGTGGTACACCACGAACGGGATGCCCTAATGCAAGCAACCATGTCACTAAATGCAACCATTATGATAAAAAAGTCCGTTACCGGTTTTCTTTCGCCATTTCTTTTACCGGTGGCCATTTTGCTTGTATCCGAAATGGTGGTAGTTTATAACTAAGTTATTTTTTTATATATACAAGTTGTAAATGACAAGAAAAAGTGCATGTGAAGGTCTAATTTCTGAAATAAACGATTTCATTTCATTAAATATTTGCAGGTATCATGAGCACTGGCGGGCTTTAACACAAAGGTACTGTTACCTAATCTCCTTGACCATCTGGCTCGAGGTTGGCATCTTGGCGGCTCACGAGACCGTGGCAGATATACTCGGCAGTAAGTTCTTTTTATCCGACACCATAATAATCATCTAAAATTCTAAATAAGAATTAACGACCTCCGTGGCGTAATGGTTACTACGCCAGACCGCCACCCAGGAGGTCCCGGGTTCGAATCCCGGTCGGGTCATGATCGAAAAAGAACTTTTTCTGATTGGCTTCGGGTCTTGGATGTTTATCTATATACGTATTTGTTATAAAAATATGGTACTGTTGAGTTAGTATCCCATAACACATTCGAACTTACTTTGGGGCTAGCTCAATCTGTGTGAATTGTCCCTATATATTTATTTATTTAATTAAGCTTTATTTGACCGACAAACGAAATACAATGGGCAGGGCTGGCAAGACACAATATTACATATAATTACATATAACTATAAATAATACACAGGTTCAAGTCATACTTCATGCCAGCCCAACAGCTACAGCCCTACATATATCAGGGTACTGAAATATTTTATATCTATACTAATATTATAAAGAGGAAAGATTTGATTGTTTGTTTGCATTGAATAGGCTACGAAACTACTGGGCCGATTTCAAAAATTCTTTCACCAGTAGAAAGCTACATTATCAGGGTGTGACATAGGCTATAGCGTTTCCCGAAATTCAATGTGGTTCCCACGGGGAAAAAAAAGTATAACATTATTTTTTAAGGCTACTTTGGGGAATGAGATGTTTTTCCGGGATAAAAAGCCTATGTCACTCTCCAGACATTTAACTATCCCCAAAAATAAGAAAATCATATCAATTCATTCATTACTTTCGACGTGAAGGAAGGACAAACAAACAATTTCACATTTGTAATACATATTAGTATGCATATAATATTGCTATAAACATCTACCCCCTTACTAATAAACGTTGTTTAATGCGTGTATAGTTATACAATGTTTTGTCACTTTCACACTTCATTTAATTCTCATCAAGAAAGACAGTGTCACAACAGTGAAGCGTAAGTGCGTTTCGACCTTAAGGGGGCTAGTTTTCAAGCAGATCTGTTAAACCGTTTTTGAGGAAACAAATAAGAATATTCACATAATGTAACATTGTCTATAACGTCACAAACATTACGTACAAGGTTGTACCTTCTCCTTTCTGTGAGTGTTCTACCGCAAATACCAGAGTAGAACAAACAGCTCATCACGTTCTGTGGGAGTGTGATCTTTGGCATGACGAACGCGTAATCATGTTGAATTCTTTACATGTCACTTCGGGCGTAGTTTATTATTCTGATCTCGTAGCAAGCAGAGAGAATTATCAGGCATTTAGAAGGTTTTGCAATACATATTATTGGAATCAAAATAGTAAACAACAGCTCATAGCATTAGGTCCCAATAGTAATGTAACAATAGACCGTGGTGCTCGGCAATCGAGCCTCACTTGATTTGCCATCTCTCTAGGGTATAATGCCTTTGGCTTCAAATTGCTGTTTCTCACGTAGTTGTTAAGGAGGGAAGTCCTTTCAATACTTCCTACTCCGACTATCTTCTTTCTGATTAAATTCGTTGTGAGTTCCAAGACAGCTGTAGTTTATTCCCCGGGTCGTCAATAAGCTTCATTGCTTATTGTCTATCTGAGGTCGCCGTTGTTGATCCTGGCTACACAGGAGACACAGTGGTGGGAATGTGTGGTGGGCTTGTCCCGAAACATTACATTAGTTCCAAATGTTATGCGCAGGTGTGTAGTGCTGTAATCCGTTCCTTTGTTAGTCAGCGCCATCGAGCATAAGGAGGGCTTCCACTTGGACGTCGAGGACTACTTGGTGGGACTCCTCAATTTGTGCTCAGAACTGGTGAGTATACTTCCTTTAGATCCCACGACGCTACCCAAATGAAGCGACTCGACTGCGACGCACCGCGTTGCGTCGAGTGCGAAGATAGGCGAATTTGTATTAATTGTGTCGTGGGTGATCTTATTATGAGATCTCACAGTAATACTCTCTAGTTAGTTCGAGCATCGAACTAACTAGAGAGTATTTCTGTAAGATTTTTTTATCGTAGTACAAATCTGCCGTCTGAACTGGTGGTAGGAAAAAACCATGACCATTCGAAAGAGCTTGTATTAGGCCTATTTGAATAAAAAAATGACTTTTTAATTTTTTCGACTGAAAATGAAACATTTTGTTTTTATGATTCTTATTTATAGTTGCTAGGCAATTAGCCGTTCATATTTTAAAATTGATTTTTGAAACAAACATTTAAAATTTTTGTTTTACTTAATTTTTTTTCAAATTTGAAAGAAAAATTTCACTTTCCCAATTCCCAATTTTACTTGCGAATCCCAATACGAATCCAACCTGGTGGGGAGGTGAATTTTTTTTTCAAAAATCAAATTCAAAGTTTTGTTTTTAAACTTAAACTGTAAATATTATGGAAATAAATATATAATATTTTTATTTTTTATTATTTTCAGTCGCGTTTGGCGGTCAACGCAGTGACGCAAGGCGACTATAGCCGCCCGCTGCAGATATCGAGGTTCGTCATGGAGCTCAATGCTGGGTTCAGGTATGGTAAAAAAAAAAACATTTATTTAGCAAAACCCGCGCAACTTTGCGTAAATTTCGTATATATCCCTCTTTCCCATGGGAATTTCGTATTATCCTAATAAACCTTCCTCTTAACTCTTTCTATAAAAAACCCGCATCCAAATCCGTTGCGTAGTTTTAAAAATCTAAGCATACATATCACAATAATCACTAAATATATAGGGATAATTCATACAGATTGAGCTAACCCCAAAGTAAGTTCGAAACTTGTGTTATGGGATACTAACGCAACGATATTATATTTTATAACAAATACATATATAGATAAACATCCAAGACCCGAGGCCAATCAGAAAAAGATCGTTTTTCATCATGACCCGACCGGGGATCGAACCCGGGACCTCCTGGGTGGCGGTCTGGCGTGGTAACCATTACGCCACGGAGGTCGTCAACAGACAGGGAAGCGACTCCATTTTATACTCTGTCACAGCCCGGACCACTCCATACAACGCGCGTGAAATAATTACCTATTTCTACTACATAGGCCAATGTCGTCTGTACACGCACACGTATACACATTCGTTCACTAAGCGCACACCTTTGCGACTGCACCCGCCTCGATACCCGCCTGGGGTAAGGTAGCGCGAGAGGCGCGGGGCGGAGAGTGGCCATTCTACCGAGGGTTATTCTATGACTATGTAAAGATTACACACAGCCCTGTGGTGCGTTGATGATCCCAATTTTTTTTATTTTTAAATAGATAGTGATTCAAAGGGAAGGTTTATGTGCATAATACATTCCGAAATTCCCATGGGAAAGTGGGATACACGCAATCAAAGTTGCGCGAGTTTCGCTAAACATTTAATAAAATAAATAAATATATAGGAAAATATTTATAATCTTTAATTTTTTGTTGTAATTGATTCTATTCTAATTTATTCAAAAATTTAATTGTAATTTATTTATTTATTAGTTGTAATGGAAATTTTATTTTATTATTTTAAATATTAATCTTATGAATAATTGTGATGTAATTAATCTATGGAACCTGTTTTCTGATAATAAATGAATAATAATAATAATAATAGGGACAAATCACACAGATTGAGCTAGCCCCAAAGTAAGTTCGAAACTTGTGTTATGGGATACTAACTCAACGATATTATATTTTATAACAAATACGTTTATAGATGAACATCCAAGACCCGAGGCCAATCAGGAAAAGAAGTAATAAGTAGAAATTTGTTGCAGATTATTAAACCTCAAAAACGATCATCTACGCAAACGTTTCGATGCGTTAAAATATGATGTTAAGAAGATCGAGGAGGTGGTATACGATTTGAGTATAAGAGGTCTGCTTCCCAAGACGGAGGGAGAAACGCCGGATGATTAGAATAGTATAGTTTTTATCCCGATTTGAACCTAGGGGCCGTTGAAGTATTACGTAAGCAGATTTATTACAATTATTTACAACCCCCCCCCCCCCCCCTCCCCCCCGTACCCCTTGTCAGCCAAAAGTAAGCAAAGCTCTTACCGCCTCCCCCCATGCCTACGTAAACATTTTTCGATTAATGTTTTTTTTATATTATAAAGCGAGTGCGTTATGCATTATTTGCGGGAATCCCCGAAAATGCGTTTCGTTTTCAAGCAAAGATAATGTGAGGGTTGCTATTCGTGTAAAAAAGTAAATAACTACCGATGACGTGATCATCATCTAAACTCCCCTACCCCCCATGTCATCTAAAATAAGCAAAGCAAAGACCGCCCCCCCCTCCATAGTACTTACGTAATACTTGAACGGGCGGCTATACAAAGTCAAAATAAGGGCCACTTGGTAATTTTGTACTATGAACAACCATAACTGTACAGGGTGACTATTAATGGAGAGATTGAAAAGCGGAAGGTTTGAAGAAAATTATATTACAGAAAAATATGGTTCGATGGCGAAAAGGTGAAAGTGAAGTGACAGTAAAATATAAAATAGACGTAGGTATAAAACACTGTTACAAACCGAACTCTTTTTATAAACATTATATTTTTATAATTCATAGACAATATGAATTATAAAAATATAATGTTTATAAAAAGAGTTCGGTTTGTAACAGTGACTTTTCAAAGAGTTGCCATTTTTTGAGAGAGTTTTTTTGCACAAATCTGCCGTCTGAATTGGTGGTAGGAAAAAATGTGACGATTCGAAAGTGCTTGTAATATGCCTATTTGAATAAAAATTATTTGATTTGGACTAAGATACTCTATAATATACTCTTGGCATAAAAATATCCTTTAAAATCTGGAATACATAATTTTGCGCCGGAGCCAGGGTTTCTTTTGGATCACCTCTTTTGTGGCCCTTATTTTGTTTTTGAGTACTGTACGACCGCTACGAACAAATTTTTTTTTTGTTATGCTAGGTCTATTAGTGGCCGAAATTTCGCGTCGCTTTGGCGCCGAACTATTTCCTTTGCAATGTACAAGGTAGTTTCTGAAACGTAATTTCACATTAAGTCTCAAGTTATTTCTTATTCCATTTATTAGGGAACAAAGCATTACAATAAAAAAACACTGTCAAAGTGAACAAAAAAGAGATGGCCTTTTTTTAGTTTGTCATTTAATGTGTCATTAAGTTTAAAAATGCTTTTCAGAAACTGTCTGTTAGTGTTAAGTGAGGTTATTTATCTCAATTTCGTTTCTATTATTAGGATTTTAGGAGACTGTGGGGCAATTCACGTAACAAGGACCGATTCTATTTCGATTCAACGACACTCGCTGTCCCGTTCAATTCCTATTTTGTGTGAGTGAGACAGCGAGTGTCGTTGAATCGAAATAGAATCGGTTCTTGTTACGTGAATTGTCCCACTGTTCTTTAGGTATAAATGCTGTTATAAATATTTTTTTGTTAACTGGATGGTGTTGAAGTCAAGTGAATATAGACTACATAAACTTTAAAAACACAGACATAGGCGTGTATATCCGTCTGCGGCGCTAACAAAATTTCGGCTTATTCTTCTACGATTCAACGATCCAACTAAACGTCGAATTTCAATCTAATCCTATATGTAACATAAGACACATAATGGTGACATTAGTTGTTTTCCCCTGATTTTGATGGACATAAGTGATGTTTTCCTGATTATTCTATGTCATAATTTTGTAATGCAAAGTAAAAATAAATAAAATATAAAAAGACATTCACAAGAAATTTTCATCAAAAAAGACTTTTCTCATTTACTTGGCCTTAAATAACCCTATTTTGATATGATCTTAACTTTTATTTAGTAATATCTCAGTTTGTTCATTAGAAGTAAAACGTTGTTTTTCCCCTGACCCCTTCAAATGTAAACAAAAGTAATACCCGCTATAAAAAACGAACGGATTATCAGCTGTGCTACGTAGTACTAATATAATAGCCACAGAATAAATAATTATTTATTCTGTGGCTGTGCCCTATCTCTATAAATGTACGGATATATACGTCTCCGGCTGTTAAAGGGTTATATGGCCGTAGTCTCCGCCAGATGGATCACTTGACTTTAAAATATAAAAGTACATTAGTTAAATTGTTGCAATGTTGCCTATATAAAACAGTTTTTACTCAACGCCAAAGCTTCTGGCTCAGTTTATAGTACAAATTTAGATTATGGTTGTGCACTGTGTATTCGGACTTCGTTTTATGACACACGCCAGGATATTTGGCGTTCAGTATTGCCTATTAACTTACTCAGTACTTGTAAACATAATATTATTACTAAGTGAACTCTAATACTAGTTCTACACTGTCGGGAAGTTGAGTAAAGTGTAGAGATATTTGGCACGAAGTTAGAAAAGTAAAGCCAAATTACACTTGTTTTTGCACAACTTCATGGTAGTGTGGAGTTTGCATAAACTTTATTTTTTGTATTGCAATATTTTAAGAATAAAAAAATTATATTAGATTTTGGCGTCAATTATTTTCTAGAATAATGTTTTAATTGTTCCCCTAGACCATCTCCACGAGCGAGAGAACCGCGACGAGTCCGAATGAAAATCGCCGTGTAGAGACATGTTCTAAGACAGAATTAGGTAGAGAGGTCTTAGCACAAATCTGCCGTCTGAACTGGTGGTAGGGGAAAAAAAAGTGACGATTCGAAAGTGCTTGTAATATGCCTATTTGAATAAAAATATTTTGATTTGATTTGATTTGATGAGGTGGCATCGAGATTATCGTCGGGATTCTCTCGCTCATAGAGATATATAGATTAGAGCCCACTCTACGTGCCTGTGAAGCCCTACATCGGAAACAAACAATTTCTTGTTCCACGCACATTTCAACGACTATACGATTCCTTACTTAGTTGACTTAACGAATGAATTATATGTACGCGCCAAAATTTGGACTCCATTGTCGTTATGCACCGAGTAATAAGTATGCGTTTCGAACTTCGTTTTACGTCTGCGCGACTCTGCCGTGTTGACAACTAGTGTAATACCAGTTTCCGAACTAAAATATGATGGATAATTACCGCAGGACTCGGGATAGTGTGAAATAAAACAAAATTTTGGAAAATAATAAGGTTTACTTAAATCATTTAAGGGTTGATATCGAAAAAATCACATTTTGATCACAAACTCTTACAAATAAAATTACCAGTAAGTTTCTAATACAAATAAGCTAATGGTGGGTACAGACTTCTGTAACGTAATACGTAACATGTAATTTAACACACAATGAAATAATTTTCCGTACAATGCTCTGTTCGTGCGCGTAGTGAACACAAAGCGTCCACACAGTAAACAACAGCTCATGGCATTAGGGCCTAATGGTCTCAATAGTAACGTAACAGTAGTGCTCGGCAATCGAACCTCAATTGATTTGGCCCTAGAGACATGGCAAATCAGCGAGGCATAAGGCATTACACCCTAAAGTCTAGGGTATATAATGCCTTATGCTTCTCTCACGTAGTTGTAAAGGAGGGAAGTCCTTTCAGTACTCCTACTCCGACTATCTTCTTTCTGATTAAATTCTTTGTGAGTTCTAAGACAGCTGTAGTTTCTTCAGATTGACAATAAGCTTCATCGCTTATTGTCAATCTGAGGTTGCCGTTGTGGATCAGGAGACACAGGTCGGAATGTGTGGTGGGCTTGACCCGGTAAAAAAGGCGTCCACACTATTGGAATTTTTTTACATTTGTTACATTGCATGTTACGATAATGCAGTCTGTACGCACCATAATAAAAAAAACTGCTTCCTCGCAAAATGAACCCTTTGATAACACTAGGGTACACTCCCGCGAGCCACTCATGAGAAAGAGAAGTATGTACCTAGGAAAACACAACTTGCTTCCAGAGTAGATACAAATCACTGCCCAGCACATCTGGAAGTTAAAAGCAACTGTCTGGACAGAGAAATCTATAAAGGCACTACAAAAGGTGCCTTCTCAGTTCAGTTCTATTCTATTCAGTTCAGTTCAGTTCTATTCTATTCAGTTCAGTTCAGTTCTATTGATCTGTTCGATCCTTGAAGTAGTGGGAAATTTTCTCATTTGTTCTACCGTTGAATTTATTTTAAGCGCGTATTACACTACACTACACGATGTTCAGGGCCTAACAAAAGAGATGGTGCAATACAAATAAGCGAGAAGCACTTACAACTTCTCACTTGTTAGTATTGCACCATCTCTTTTGTTAGGCCCTGAATATCGTGTAGTGACGCGCTTTATTAAGAGTGCACCAGTCGAAGACTCGAACTCGTTGGTGGGCGTGGCTAATTTGCATGCTATTTCGCTGAGAAAGGGATAGACTCGGTTATGAGCAGTGCGAAACTATTTACACCGATTTACACACAAATATTGTTGAAATAAATAAATAAATATTATATGCAAACACAAATATTGTTAAAACGGGCGTCTAAAAATTTACGAGTAGGCTTTTGAGAGAAGTGTTCTTGTGATAAAACAGCTGAATGTTTTAATTAAAAATAAAGTTATTTAAATTTCTGAATAACCAAACTATGCTTGTATTAATTTTGTTTTAGAGAATTCATACTCCTTCCCGTATTTAATTGTGCACAAAGTTGCGTTACAATTACGTGTTGAAACGGAATGTTTTGAGGCTCATAACTTTTAAATTACTGATCATTTTACAATTCTGTTTTAATACAAGCATGGATAACGACAAGACAAATCGATATTAACAACTTTAAACGAACGATGTCAAACAACGGAGTAATCCCAACGGAATAACCCCACAGCATTTGTATGGAGAAAAACTCGACTAGCGCAACCTTGACGAACTGCGCCAAGACAGAATGTGTGACAGTAGGTTCGTTAGGTTATATAATATTAATGGTGTGTGTTGTATGTGTGAAAATCAGTTACAAATTATTGTAGCATCTTTTACTTATACTAATATAATATCACATTTGCATATTATTTGCAAAATCACTCGTTTTTTCACAAGTCCAGTAGGGACTTCATTAGTCCATCGTACCAATTTAACCCCCCCCCGCCCCATCTTATTTTTAATTTCAAAAATATGACAGAATAATACTTAATTAGTCCATCATCGTCTCAATGTAATTCACCCCCCCCCCCCCCCCCACCCCCATGGTCATAATCACGTACTACTATTACATGAACAGAAGAACGTCTGCACACACTGCGCGCATGTGTGTGCGTGCAACGCGTGACCACCGTGCCTTTCAAGTACCCCACTCGTGGGCGAATGCCGCGGGAGGGGAGGGGTCGCCCGTTTTGGTGCGGGGCGGGGAGTGGCCATTCTGTACGTTAGTACTATTATGAATTCTATGGTTACAAGTAGATGTAAGTTGTGTCTAATGAATGTATCATTTGACATTTTTTTGTGGATCCTTTTAATTCAAATACACACTAGTTTTTTTATACACTTATTTGTCACAATGTTTTATTTTGACTAGTAACGTGTCGTAACGTAATGTGTACGAAAAATGAAGTCAGTACGACGGATTAAAGTTAATAGCTTAAACTTAATAAAGAATATCAAAAAAACTTACATAATCTAAGGGTGCTTGAATAATAAAGCGTCAGGTTTTTGGCATGCCTATCAATAGCTATTCATGGACACACTTGCTCATTAATAGCTTGCTTTCATGCTATTACAGAGCAGGTAAATTAAATTTTGTAGCTTTGACCTAGCACCGATCGGAGCCGGAAACCTGCCGCTTTATGTAAGCACCATAAAAATAATCAAAATCAACGTTGTATAAAAACTTCTACATTATATTAATAAAAATCGCCTACGCACTTTGACTGCGCCATATAAATAAATAAATAAATAAATAATAATAAACCGCATTACAACCTTAATTCCACATTAAAGTCTCAAACTTTTTCTTTTTTTCTTTATTTTGATAATTTCTGTATTATTTTTATGAGCAAATTTTCAATACAACATTGTACTGTTAACGAAATAATATATATTATATTTTTCTGTGTTAATTAACTTTCAAAATGCTCCATAAACTGGCGGTTAGTCAACGACGAAATTCGCTACGTCTACACCAGCGAATAGTGAGAAATTATAACCAGATATATACTTAAAGGAGTCATTATCAACTACTACTGATATAAGAATATAATCATTATATTTCTGTACGTCTGTAGCGCACCAATAAAAAGTATTTAGACCTTTATTATACAATTCTAGCATCTGAAACCATTTTTGTACGTTTTCTAGCAAACTATTAATTCTAACGCTTAATTTAACAAATTCGTTTATGGTAACACAGTCTACTATATTATAATGACTATCAACAAAACACTTTTTTAGAAATAATAAACTTTTTTCGTCATGGCAAGTATAGACTAGTCCGCCATCTTTGACGCCATGACAGTTGAGCAAAGGCAATTCCGTTCCGTTGTCTATGGCCTTTGAAATTATCGTTTGTATTTTCAAAACGGATTCTTTATTTAAATATTCTTCTTCATCTATTGATACAATTGAAATTGTTGTTACATTCCTGAAATGTAAAAAAATTACAGGGGGTTAAGCATTGAAATGAAACGATAACGTTTATTTCCGAAATTAAGCCTCCACAGGCACCTTTTCTTGTCATTTACAACTTCGTCATATATAAACTAAGCATTTCGGACACAAGCAAAATGGCCACCGGTAAAAGAAATGGCGAAAGAAAACAGGTTACGGCGTTTTTTGTCATTGACCAATTTTTTCTTCCACTCGTTAGTTACAATGTATAAAGTTACATTTACAAGAAGAATACGCGGAATGTTATGCACAATGGTGTGGAAGGAACAAGTCTTAAATCTAAAAAAGTCAGTACTGACAAAAGTGAGCAGACCAATCCCCCAAGCAGCACCCGTTCAAAAGTTGACGCAAGAGTCACCCATATTCTAAAGAACTTTTTCGGGGAGTAAATTTAATCATCCCACAGCAGGGGGTACTGGTCGGGTCTCCCTTCAATCGAAGGGGATTAGAGCATACTCTACCACGCTGCTACAATGCGGATTGGCAGAGGCCTGTTTTCAAGCCGCCTGAAGGCCGGTGACTTGATATAACAACTCATCATATAACAACTCATCTATCAACAACAACCAGGACCGGCGGCTTAACGTGCCCTCTGAAGCACGGAGAAGCTCGAGATAAAGAAACCAACCCAAACACTGGTTAGGTTCGACGTCGCTTAACGATGCTATCGAGCACCTCTATAATATATTGTGAAATAAATCTTACCTGTAATGAATTTCTTTAGAAATATCTTCGTTTACCCTAGACCGTTTTCTGGGTGGTCTATCAAAATCTGTTTCTTCGCTATCAAACACAATATTATCTAGATCATTCTCAATATCGTGTTTTTCAGACGTATCTGTTTTTTCTATTTTAAAATCTATATTATTTGCATTTTCAAGGATTAATTGGTTATTTTTAGTATTATAATCAGCTTTTTTCTCTTTTTCATCAAAAACATCACTTTCTTCAACATGTAAGTTTAGTAAAGTCTCGTTTGCAAAATATTCACTACTATTTATATCAAAAACATAATTTTCGATAGCATTTTCATCAAGTTTTCGCTCTTTAGAAACTAAGTATTCAATAGAAATTATTTTTATATTATTATTTGCCTTTGCTTCTACATTTGAAGCTTTTTCTAAGCTTAAAGTTTCTGTTCCAGCTTTATCTACGTTAATATCAGTATTTAGTTTCCTTTCCATAGATATTTTTGTATTTTCAGATGGTTTAACTACTTCTATAGAAGTTTCATTGACTATATTATTAACATTTTCTATATTACCATTGTTTGCAAATACATTTTCTATAGAATTAGGTTTAGCAATATTAACAATACCTGAATTAAGATTTTCTATAGAATTTCTAATATTTTCTGGTATTTTATGTACTTGGGTATCAAGATTAACATTTTCTATAGAAATTTCTTTATTTCCTATTTTATCATTACGATCTTGTAAAGTTCGTGATATAAAATCTACATTATCTGCATTTGATTGTTGTTCTATAGAGTTTATAGTACTTTCTGATGTTACTACATCTATAGTATTTACATTTTCTATAGGAACAGTAACTTTTTCTATTTCGACTTTACGTTTTGCTACCTTCAAAGGATTATGTTCTGCAGAATTTTCTAATTGTACTGCTTTTGTAGGTTTTACGTCTACAAAAGGTGTTATTAAAGTTCTGTAGTTCTTAGAGTAGCGTTCTGTAGTGTAGTTTTCTGTTCTGTTAGGTTCTGTAGGTGTTAGTACAGTAACTTTGTCTATTTCAACTTTACTATTTACTGTCTTTAAAGTACTATCTTCTACTTCCAACTTTATTGCTTCTGTAGGTGTTACTCCGACACCTAGAACACTTTCTACTTCTCTTCCTACTTTATGATTTTCATTTCCATCATTTCTCGAATCATCATCATCATCAGATATAAGTATAATATCATTTACTTCTTCTATTAACATTACATCACTGTCATGGCTCATCAAAAGATAATCTTCATCATCAAGTATATTTTTATTATCTATACTATTATTTTTTATGTTATTATTAATAATAACATTTTGTTTATTACTATTGTTAATAACAATAGTATCTTTACAATCTAATTCTTTTATATTATTTAGATTGATAAAATTGTGCTTCTCTTTTTTGCCGGGTGGTATTATATAATCACTGTAGTTTTTATTTACTGGTGTTTTCTTAAGCAAATATATTAGACTGAAAGGAAAGAATATGATTAGGTAATCTCACTCATATTGTATGACACCGAACTTGGTGTTTGGACTAAATTGGGGGTGTAGTAAAACTACACCTTGATCTGTTGAGCTGGTTGAACTATAAACTTTATCCTTACTAATGTTATAAATGAGAAAGTGAGTTTGTTTGTTTGTTATTCCTTCACGGCTTGACTAAGCAGCCGATCATTATGAAAATTTGCATACATATTGTTAGGGGTACAGAGCCCAACATAGGCTACTTTTTATCCCGTGAAAGTATGTCATTCCAATGGGAAAATAATTTTTCTACTATAGAGGGCGCTGTATCGGCCAACAACTGAGACAAGTGGCGTTATGGGTTGTTCTGTTGTCAAACGAGATCTATGTCAAAATTAACCGCGAGCGAAGCCGCGGAGAAAAGTTAGTTTGTCATAATTTTAAAATAAGTTATAAAATTCCCAAAAACGAAACTATAGCGCGATACAGGAATGGAAAAATCCTGAACCGCGCCATCTTTTAACTTAAAACAATACTAAACATTATGTACAATAAAAACATAACATTATTAAAGCGCTTTTGTCTTAAACACATATCAATCTTTAATCATCCCACAGCAGGGATACGGCTCTCTTCATTCGAAGGGGATAAGATGACTTGGTGACTGACTGACAATCAACGCACAGCCTGAACCGCTCATCGTAAAAATCTGAGACATGGAGGCGTCCGACAAGAAATGATTTTTCGAAATTTCCACGGGAAAGCGGGATACACGCAAACGAAGTTCCGGGGGTTTCTAGCGTATTATAAAACATTAGATCTGTTGTATGGTACCCATAATACAAGCTGGTTAAGTCTAGCTTAGTTTGGGACCAGTTAGCGCTGTGTAAATTGTATAAAAATTATTTAAGAAGTCTTACCATTTCTTAGGTTTTCCAGTTAAAGTATAACGCATAACAAAACCAGTCTCAAACACAACAGATAAAACCTCTTCCAACATGAATTGTTCAATTTGTGTTTTGCTCTGATACAAATAAGATCTAAAATTTATTGTGGTCACCAAATCATCTATATATCGTTCACTATCCATCAACTTTCCAATATTAAGCTGTCTGTAAGCTCTGTTAGCCTTCAAAAATTCAAGTATATCACTTAATATTAGTACACGTAAAGCTTTTTGTCCTTTTATTGATTTTTTGAGCTTACAATTGTGCAATCTCTCTGCTGTTATGTCTATTACATCATAGTGTGGAAGTCTGAGAAACTTTTTCGTTGCGTTCACGAGATGGATTTTTCTGGAACAAATACAAGAAATAAATTTAATAATTAAGAAATCGCGTGCTAAGTTATAAAAAATACGCTATGTGTTAATCCAAGGTATCGGCTATCTACGTATCAAATATAAAAATTTAAGTAGGATTCAGATAATTTAATTCATATTTATGGCCCTGCTCATCGCTTCCATTGGCCGACTCCACATTAGCCTCAGTTTATATAAATGGTTCATTTTATTTTTGGGACACGGCAAGTGACGCCAGCGCCTGCCAAATGGGCCGCAGGTCACTGGGGTCCAGGAATAGGAGCGACGAGACATCCTTTATGGTGTCTCGTCGCTTCTAAGTATGCCGGCCTGAAAGGTGCCTCTTTAGGGACCGCTTGAAGGACCCCATGTCATACATGTGCGGTGCAGGGAACACATCGTCAGGTGTTTCCAATTCTATGGTTCGACACAAGAATGATTGACCTAATCTTTTTGTGCGAGGTTTAGATAGTCCACTGTATGTAAATGTGCTTGCTTAGGACGGTAGTTCCTGTGCTTGAACGGGGAAGGAGAAATAAGTTCTATAACTCAACCGAACACTCGCCATGGTATAGCCGATAAAACGACTTCCCTATATAAATAGTACTTACGTGAAACAATTAGAAATACTCCCAGCGATATCCACCTCCATATACTTCGGACATTTGCTCTCGAACTCCTTCAACAACTCCTCTTCAACGGAATTAAATTCAATGGTATATAATGTAGCACAATGTAAATTATGTAATAAAATGTTAAAAAAGTACACATCTTTATCATTTAATGTGTATTTAAATGTAATTGTCTTTTCGTCCGTTGTTATGAGGTCCGATAACGTTCTTAACACTTCCATTCTGAATTCTGCTGATTGGTCAACTATTTTTGGTACTTCTTTTGCTATTTGTGAGTATGATTGTTTCTTAACTTTTTTCTTTTTCTTTTTTGGTTTCGTTTTCGGCTGTAAATAAAGAGATCGTATTATTATAGGATGGGACGCCTGCGGGGCACAGGCGGGTGTTCAAATCGCTAGTTGGACTCATTACACCCAATTCCCGTGTGGATGACCTCCCCCCAGAAAACCTTAAACTCCTTCTGCAGAACTCCACTATGCAACCAGTGTTCTGGTAGCACAGTTTTCCTTCTTCGATCCTATCGGCTTCAAGAAATCGTGACTTCAGTGTCAAATTAAAAGTGGCAACATGTTCATCAGGAGCTCGATGGCGTCGCTGTGTGTGCAAGATAATTAACGTCAACCCTTGCCAGTGTTTGGATGGGTTTCGTTATAATTATATTGGGACAACCAATTCACACAGATTGAGCAAGCCCCAAAGTAAGTTCGAAACTCGTGTTATGGGATACTGACTCAACGATACTATATTTTATAACACAATAAGATAAACATCCAAGACCCGAGGCCAATCAGAAAAAGTTAGTTTTTCATCATGACCCGACCGGGATTCGAACCCTCCTGGATGGCGGTCTGGCGTGGTAACCATTACGCCATTGAGGTCGTCAAATCGTCGTATCCCTGCAGTGGGATGATTATGGGTTAAGGGGCTCCATATAGCCGATGACCTTGAAGATTTGACCTCTAAGTAACGTTACTTCACCCCTTCACCCCGCTTTAATATTACGTAAAATGCCAAAAACTTGACATTTATTGAGCCTTTTGTAGTACTAAGTTTTGATAAAAACCTTGCCTTTTTCACCACTAGAGGGCTGGCAATGACGCGCGGCGCGGTAATATTAACGACATCTAGTTGAGAAACCAATTATTAAAATATTTGAACACTTTCCATAGACCTCTAGAACTAAACAATATCAGTTGACACTTTTAAAATGATATATGAATTATGATAGAACTAAATATATATTATTAAAAACAAATCTTAACATTGCAAATGAAATTTTGCAGGCGATGTATGTTATGTCGTATTTGGTTGGTTACACAAAATTATTTACAAAACCCGTTTTTTTGCTCTAGTTGTACCATACTATCTCAGGAACTATAGGCCCTATCAAAATATGGATTAGACAGAAAAATTGGGTATTTTTCTCTGATTCACATTCAATGAAAAAGGTCATTTTGCTACAACTCGTGTTGTACCGGTTTTCACAGATTTTTTTGAAATATTGATCGGCTGGATTTTACTATCGATACAGTACCAAAATAGTCATTTTCAACAAAAAAACTGTACGTCTGCGTATTATACCGTATCACGCAAAAACCACTGAATTTAAAGAATGAATTTTGATGAAATTTTACACGGAGATCTCGAGTCAACATTTAGAGTTGTGCTTTTTATCCCAGAAATGCGTAAAACTAAAAAAACCAAACTCCACGCAGGCGAAGCCGCAGGCACCCACTAGTATGGTATGAAAGGCACTACTAGTCAAATAAATGACGTAATCTATATCATAATTTTATTTGCGACATACAATACATAGTTATATTTCGCCACTTCTCTTATTGTTTACTATGGCTTTGTGGTAAATAATGTCTAGTGTCCAAGTTCAATCCTTAGTTGGTGCTCATGTTTTTTATTTGATTTTTACACTTCTTTTTAGCAATATAATTTTATGTTTTACTTTTTACCTACCTAACAATAAGTTACGTACGAGCAGTAAAAAAATATTATAATTAAATGTCCTCAAAATTTTGAATTGGTATCTGATATTGTCTATTTTTATACACATTAGTAAATAATATTTTTCGTTTTATCTCTTTTTTTTCTCGTCTAAAAAGAGATAAAAAGAAAAATATAATTTTAATGTGTATAAAAATACTTCGAAAATTTCAGATTCCTATTTAAAAAAAATTATGCATTTTATTACATATTTTTATTATAGTTTTTTACTGCTTGCAATTGTAGGTAGGTAAAAAGTAAAACATAAAATTATATTGTAAAAAAAGTTTAAAAATCAAAAAGCATGAACACCAACCTAAGGATCGAACCAGGAGACACTGGACTAAAACTAGCGATTTGTTGAATCTACCAAAACACCATGTAACCAATAGGAGCAGTGTCGAAATTTAAGTATTGTATGTGGCGCCGTAATGAGCCACAATCATTATGGTGGATAAAAATAATATACGTCATAATATATAATTCAACGTATTTGGTTTGACGACCTCCGTGGCGTAATGGTTACCACGCCAGACCGCCACCCAGGAGGTCCCGGGTTCGAATCCCGGTCGGGTCATGATGAAAAACGAACTTATTCTGATTGGCCTCGGGTCGTTGGATGTTTATCTATATATGTATTTGTTATAAAACATAATATCGTTGAGTTAGTATCCCATAACACAAGTTTCGAACTTACTTTGGGGCTAGCTCAATCTGTATGAATCTGTATGACGAAAATATGCAAATATAAAAAATATCAACAAAAAAAAATACAATAAATGCATGAAAGTTATTTATCTTTTAAAAAATAAAATAAAATATTTATTTTATAAAGATAAATAACTTTCATGCATTTAATGTATTTTTTTAGTTGATATTTTTTATATTTGGATATTTTCGAAAACACAATAAATATTTTCGAAACAAAAAAAAAATACAATAAATGCATGAAAGTTATTTATCTTTAAAAAATAAAATAAAATATTTATTTTATAAAGATAAATAACTTTCATGCATTTATTGTATTTTTTTAGTTGATATTTTTTATATTTGGATATTTTCGTCATAATAATAAAAAATCGAGAGCATGCATGGTGCAGCGAAAATTTGGCACACGTCCATCCATCCGAAAGCGTGGGAGCGCACTGATTACCTTGTGTCCAGTCACCCGCTATCCAGAAATCACGTAATTGACGGAAAATTGCTTGTGACTTGGTAGAAATACACTCAAATTCAAAAACCAAACAACAAATAAGTAGATAATATTATTGCCTATAAATTAATGTAAATTTTACACGAATCGATGCATAAATACCCAAGTTGAATCGCATTCTTTCTTTGATTACTAGGTTCCTTAAATATTTTATTACTCCATAAATATTCAGTAATTTCAAATTTCGAACAACATAAATGTAGTACAATGATTATAGTACAACATATATTTATACATATATTTTTTTGGTGGTTTTTCGTTATGGTAGCTAGGAGTAGAGACCACTTGAAAAACAGCTAAGTTTTAGCGAAATTTGTTGGTACGACCTTAATATGATGATGACTGGAAGCACACAAAGTACTCACGACTGGTGCAAGCGTAGTTGGTTCCTTTGGTACTGGGTTTATCTGAACTGTTTGTGAATATCCAAGTCCGGCTCCATTTACCTATAAAACAGAGAATTATGTTATTTTTAGTTATGACTTCTATAATTTAGCCTTTGTCAACTAAAAAGTAACTAAATGTTCACATCGCTTAGTACATTTTTAGTTGACTTACTAGCTTTTTCCCGCGGCTTCGCTCGCATTAATTTTATGACATAGATCTCGTTTGACAACAAAACAACCCATAGCGTGACTTGTGACGCGACTGTTGGCCGATACAGCGCCCTCTATAGTAGAAAAAAAAAACCATTGGAACGACATACTTTCACAGGATAAAAAAGAGCCTATGTTGTGGGCTCTGTACCCCTAACAATATGTTTGCAATTCAAAATGATCGGCTGCTTAGTCAAGCCGTGAAGGAATAACAAACAACATGACTTTCTCATTTATAATACATAAGGATATAATTTAGCCATTGTCAAGTAAAAAGTAACTAAATGTTCATGTCGACTCAGTACACAAGAATCTAATGGCAATCCCAAGAGCTATCTTGGACAACCTACTAATATTATAAAGGCGAAAGTTTTGTGTACGTTTGTTACTTCTTCACGTTCAAATGGCTGGGCCAATATTTATGATATTTGGTACATAGGTAGTTAATACCTTGGATTAAACACACAAGAGTACTTTTTTTAAAAACATGAGCATAGATACTTACAAGATTTAAGGAAGGCATTATTGGTTCCGTAATCCCTTCGCCTCTGACACCGAGCGGGCCACCCTCGTAGCCCATAATCTTCATCATTCTGGGAAAGAAATATAAATTATATATTTTTAAAGAAAAATTTCACCTCCCAGGTGGGGTCTTTTTTAAAATTAATCTGTAGGCCCTAGTCACTTAGACATTTACAACATATTGGTGCTAATTCTGTTGTACATTTAACTAGACTAAACTAATTTTGACAGGACCAAAGGTGTTTGTCCTTCCTTGGTTTACAATTTGAATACAATTGAGAAAATAAAGAAGCATTTCAAATTAAATACCTGGCGGACTTCTCAATATGTACTGGAACGGAGAGCGCTTCAATAAGTTTAGCTTTCCTCGTATCAATGACGCCGCTTCTAGGTTTACATTTACTCTTCGACAGAGACCTTGACGTTTGTAATTTTTCCACCATTTTATCTATTTTGGACCTAAAAATATAATTTAGAATTTACCGAACCCATGTAGTCGTTAGTCTGTATCTCAGAGACTGCGCCGGGATGGTAAGGGACTGACAATTTGTAGCGCGTATGGCGTATAAGATCTATATTACGATCCAAGTTTCCCAAACCAGACTAGTCTGTTTTTGGGAAACCAAGAATGGTCAAAAAATGCGTTCTTAAAAATTATACTCACATTCGTTCAGAATTGTCCATAGATTGATCCAATTTTGGTTCACTCATACATTTCATATCATTCGATAGAAAACTATTCTCATTTTGATACCACGTTCTTGACCGCTGTCTGTCATCAATATTTTCCTCACTCTTATACGTAAATAAGGACCTTGGATCTTTAGTTTTAAGGTACAAATTCCTATATAAATCATTAGATCCATTTGAAGGAAAATTCTGTACATTGGAATTTAAATTCAAATCAGATTGAACACTAACTGTAATTTTCAATTGATCTGTATTCATTCTGTCCAAACCCGACATAGACACACAACGGTTATCGTAGTTTTCATCGAATTTCGGTAATGTATTAATAAGCAACGGTGTTATGTTTCTTAGTTGATCATTGTAAGTTTGAGTTTTGTAATCTGTCAACTTCATACGGAGGTCTGGCCAACTATAATACAAAAAAATTTAACATTATTTCCTAAACGCATCTTAATACTACAGAGGCTGATTCACTTTACACCGCGCCGTGCCCGGACGCGACACGGTGTAACGTGGATCACCCTAAACAATACCTACCAACATTTCGACGCCGTGCCCCGGCCGGGCCCCGGCGGCACACGGCCGGGACACGGTCAAGCATTCATACAAAAAGTATACTATAGATATTGGACCGTGCCCTGGACGGGGCGCGAATTTAGAAAACCTATACCATTAGAGAGAAAGTGTAAACTGAACTTGCCTTAGCTTTTGTTTGCCAAAAACTTGACGAAACCCTAATCTATTACACTACAGAAATTGACTGAAATAGCGTAGACGGTGTAACGTGAATCAGCCTTAATTTTTAAGCTATCTTTGTTTTTTCTTTACTTTGGCAGTTACATCTATAGTTTAATGTGTCATTAACTTTAAAAATGCGTTTTAGAAACTGACATTTATGACGTATTTATATTGTAGGTATTGATGTGCATTCTGAATAGTAAGATTAAGCGAAACCCGCGCAACAGTTTGCGGTTCCGCTTTCCCGTGGGAATTTCGAAAAGTTCTCAAATGAGACGTTTTATTTAGCACATATATGTACAGATTCGTCAAATGTTAAGACCAGAGAATCCACGCCCATTTTACCTATCAATTGGTTTCTTTTATCTGTACTGCATAAATTGGGCAGGGTTACTAATCGCTCACAGTTATGTTACCTCTGACAGATGGTTTAAAACACTCAAAATGAGTGTAACAGGAATCAGGTAACATGTAACAGGAAAAGTTCTGTAGCAGAAATATTGTGTGAGCCGACATTGATGGACTGCAGTTAGCCATTGATCAAAATAAAAAATATAGGGACAATTCATACAGATTGAGCTAGCCCCAAAGTAAGTTTGAAACTTGTGTTTTGGGATACTAACTCAACGATATTATATTTTATAACAAATACATATAAAGATAAACAGCCAAGACCCGATGCCAATCAGAAAAGGTTCGTTTTTCATCATGACCCGACCGGGGATCGAACCCGGGACCCCCTGGGTGGCGGTCTGGCGTGGTAACCATTACGCCACGGAGGTCGTCAAATAATAATAACGGACCGCTCTTATTTTTAGTGTTTTAAAACATGTTTTTACATCTGTCAGATGTAAAATAACAGTGAATGAGCTGTAGCGAGATAAAGAAAAGTTTACTATGGAATTTGACTCTTGTTTGTGATGCCTCCTCTTCACAATGGGCCATGATGGCTCATCAAATGATCGTCCATCATCGCCGCCATGATCGGGTGAACTCTCTACACAATCGTGAATTCAGAGAAAAAAAAACAGCGCCCTCTGGTGGCGGATATCAGAAACTACGTTATTGTCTATAATAATCCGTGCATGCAATCATGGGCCATCATTCCTTTGATGTACCGACACAACGCCGATTCCGCTCGATCATACGCGATGATGGCCGAACACAGACATTTATGCCCTCGACACTATCGTGTCTTTAGTCGCCCATCATGGCCCATTGTGAAGAGGAGCCTTCAAGTACTTTAGTGTGTCTCATTCACACCGACAGAATAATACCAACCTTTTGCTTTTAGACAGCCTGCATTCTCTTTCTGTATTTTGACATGAATTATATGTTTTGACAGACTTATCAATCACAATTGGATTCAAATGTAAGGTTTCCATGTTGGCAAAACAACTGTCAACATCTTTTTCAAATTTAGAATTTTTTTCAACACTTCTTTTCATATAAGTTTTAGACTTAAAAGCTTTCCAATTTTCACAATTAGAATTAAACACTGGCAACTTTACGGACTTGTCAATGCTAATTTGACCCGAATTTTTGGGACTGGCAACATTATCTTCAGATGTTTTGGCGCTAGCAACACATTCGATGTCGTTTACAAACTTCCTATAATTTCTAGATGTACTAGGAAGAGGCCTAACGACTGAATCCTTTTTATTTTTGGATTTTGGAGACTTTGTAGACTTTTCTGGTTGTCCAATACTGAAAGAAGAAACTTAGTTTTGAGAATGCATTGTGCAAGAAAGTGCCATTCAGTAACGTGCAAAAAAGCTTGGGAATGCATTATGCAAGAAAGTACTATTCAATATCGTGCAAAAAAGCGAGTCCGCAGGATATCAAGCATGTGCAAGATTAACAAAACCAAAGCGAACAAGCAAACACCAAACCTCTCTTTTCCTCCTCTCATATTTCAATAAAGAATTATTCAATATAAATACAGAACATTTATGTGAATAAAATGCCTATTTATACGAATGTTTTGTTAATAATGTTTTTGAAATGAAAAATAAAATGTATACCGCACCCACAAATGAATGATCGGTGCTCGTAGTACAACTGTTTAGTCTTAGACTAGATGGGGTTGTATTGATGAAATAATGGTTAAATGAGAAAATATGATAGTAATCCAGTTGAATTAAACGTATATGTATTAACCCAGGTCAAAATTAATTATTTATAAAATTAAAAAAAATATGTCAGCTATAAATTTGTATGTCAGCTAATGCTGACATCCTCTGCGTCGCCGCCGCCATGTTTTTTTGCTACGGGAGGTGTAGCCAAAAGCTTAGCTTCCAATAGAACCAACACAAAAATAACCCATACTTAAGAAAAATTCAAGAATTTGTAAAATGACATAACATAGAATAATGATAACATGCTTAAGCAAAGCCTCTTTATTATAAAAAGAACTTACGCTTCCGTAGGCTTACAGTCAAATTTTGGGATTTTTGTAAATGTTACATTTCTGAAATATAATAATAGTATAATAATGTATTTTTAGATAGGTTTTAGAAATTGGAATCGGGCACCGTCCTAATAGAACGCGAATCCGCGATCATCGCGCGAGTAAGCGATGCGACCATCGCGTGTTCATAAGCGTGCGCCCAAGCGTCGCGCAATTGTGAGTCAGGACACCTATTCGAGTTCAATATGTTTGATCGCGAGTTCGTACGAGTAAAATTCGCGCGAACCAACGATTATCGCGCAATCGCGTTCTATTAGGACGATGCCTTAGGGATATCGTAAAAAGCATATTTTGTAATGTAGGTGGCAATCGCCAAATCCTAGAATTTCATACGTCGTCCAACAGATGGCGGAATAAGTGGCGCTACGATTCGCTCGTTAAGTCGCGGGAAAAAGCTGAACTTAAATAGCCTATGTTGCTCAGGGATAATGTAGCATTCTAATGGTGAACATTTGAATTCGGACCAGCAGTATTCGAGTTAATACGTTACAAACATACAAATACTATATCTTTATAATATTAGATATAAAAAAATCATAAGCAAACATGCATTTTTCATAATATTACTAGTGAAACCCGCGCAACTTCGTTTGCGTGTATTTATTTATGCAGCAGCGCCATCTATATTAGACTTTTGATGATCCTACGGGAATCGCGTACTTTTCGGGATATAAAGTACCCTATGTGTTAATCCAAGGTAACAGCTACCAACATACCAAATATCATAAATATTGGCACAGCCATTTGAGCGTCAAGAAGTAACAAACATACACACAACTTTCGCCATTATAATATTAGTAGGAAGTAGGATTTCTCTCTCAAAATATGTATTACAAATGTGATAGCAGTGGTATTAGAGTCTGCATAGTATCCTTTCTTGTGAGAGACTGGTGCCTGACGAAAGGTTCAAGCATGGTAAACAAGGTATTTCTTTCCTGTGACAGCTAGGTCACGCGATTGGCCCAAGATTACGTCATCAGCTATGGTGCGTCACAATGATCGTGACGTTGTCTTGGGCCATCGATGGAAGAGAATACCAGGCGCATATTGTACCATGGGTTCAAGAGAATCTGAATTATAAAAATCATACCTCAATCTTTCTTTCTTATTGACGATTTTCCCAACGTCAACTTTTAGATAAAACTTCTGCGATGGCTCAGCCATTCTTATTATAGATAATATTTTCATGTGATCATCAAATAAAGGCCTTGAAGCAGTTAGGGCGCATTGAAGGAACAAAGACTCCAACGGTTTTACGTTATTAATCTCGAATGTAGCTCTTTCATTGTCATACAGAAATTCCAAAAGAACTTTCAACGTTTGTACCATATATAAATGTGATAGTTGGTCTATGTCTTTTGGGTTTTCTTCGGTTAAATCTTGTACCGATTGTGAAAATGTTGGATTACATCTAAAATTTTAAATTAATTTGTAGTGTTAGACCTGAATTTTAATATAAATTGAAGTCTTACAATCCACGGACGCGCCATTTAACGAATACATGCAAGCTACAAATGACAACAAGATTTTGCATATTTGTTATGTCGGCTCGGCTTATTCTCACTAGTTCAGATTCATGCGACCGTCGAACTAGTGAGATTTTTTTTTCTCATTTGTTCAATTTATTTTATTAATACGAACAGCGCCAAGACGGAATGTGTGACAGTAGATTCGTTAGGTTCACTTTGTGACACCCAGAAAGTAAATAGTATAATACCTTATATTAATATATTATCGATATGTCCTGCTGATGATTATGTCTTGCTGGCCCTGCCCACTCCATGTAGAAATTCGCTACCCTAAGGTTGCCTTGAAAAGATTGCTCTCAGCAATAAGGCCGCCTTGTTGCATATACACAATGTGTAACTGTTACTGTTGTCTGTATACCTTGTTTGTGTATTGCAAATAAAGCGTATTCTAATCTAATCTAATCTAAATGTTTCTTGATAAAAATATATCCGACAGTCGAACAAA
Organism: Endotricha flammealis; assembly: GCA_905163395.2. Classification (NCBI taxonomy): domain Eukaryota; kingdom Metazoa; phylum Arthropoda; class Insecta; order Lepidoptera; family Pyralidae; genus Endotricha; species Endotricha flammealis. Next base: position 5,759,004 of record LR990883.1, read on the forward strand.
TTATAAAAAAATATCACTAGTTCGACGGTCGAATTGATGAATCGAACTAGTGAGAATAATGGCCGAAATACAACCGCGTTGCGGCACTGCACCACCAGAATCGGCAGTGGCGGCACTGCCGACTGGCGGTGCGGCGTGAATTTTCCTTTGACGTTTATTAAAAACAGATTAATGTCTTCTTAACACCGACCACACAGCCCAATAGACACCTAATGTTTGAAATTCCATATTGAATGCATTCTGGCGACTAAATTCAAGGCCACAGTGAAAGATCGACACGTCGATTGGTCGACACTGGTTGAGTATTTTCGAGCGGACGCGTCGATTGGTCGACAGACGTTTATATCTGAATTATAAGTCAGATGTGTTGCCAGGAGCTATTCGCCTGTTATTAGGCGTCTATTGGGCTGTGTAAACAATAAGTTTATTACAATCCATGGCAGAGAGAAGTCTATCCACACTCAAAAATCTCGAGGAATTGGTTTAGCGTACGACAATAAAACACACTTTTTGCCGACGCCGCAACGCAAACCGCCGATTTTAGCGTTCCGTCATCGTAACGCGGTTATGTGTTTCATCCCTAAAGGGCTGGCACCGTTGACGCGACGTTGCCGCTCCGTGAGCACAGTTTTAGTTGTGTCTAGACAAGCAGTCGTGTTGCAATCGTCAATTGACAAAAGCGGTTTGCGTGGACCGGCGCGGTGAATAGGCCTAAGGGCGTTTTTCCACTACTCCGGCATCCGATTTTTATCGGTCCGGTAATTGCCGGTCCGATGTAGAAATTCATACTGAGTGTTAAAAATTAAGATTTTTCAAACTTTTCGCTTCAAAAAGTAATAATTTCGAATCAATTTAGAATGAAAAGTATGGCGTAAAATAGAATTAATTAATTGAATTATTTAGAAGTATTGTAATAACATAAAAACTAATAAATAAATAATAATAAAGAAAACAAGCAAAATAGCCACCGGTAATAGAAATGACGTAGAAAACAAATATGGATGACACAAAAATATTGACAGAAAAGAAAATGGCAAATACGACACAAAGTGTACTCACTTATAGCACAAAATAATATGACACATCGAATAAATTTTAAATATGACAGACCAACAAAAATATGACATAACAACAAATAAACTGTGACAAAAAAATGACACATCAAATAAATAATGACAGAAAACAATATGACAACAAGTAGATTATGACAGAAAACAAATTGACAAAAATAATTATGACAAAATGACAAAAAGCAACAATTGTGGCAGTCGTTGCCAGTGGTGATAAAATCCATTCCAAAATACCTGGCACAAGATTTCCAGTGAAATTCAATGATGCTGTTTGAACTAGATAGCATCATCATGCATCAAGGCGCTGTCCCACTGCTGCACACGAAGAGGCTACGCACGTGTGTTAAGCTTTGCTTTGCAAGAGGATGTACGTGATTGTTTCCACTGCAACCCACGAACACGTTAACCATCAAGTGACGTCATTGATACACGCGTGGCTTGCTCAACGCTGTCAACGCCATGCACGCAGTGAATGCGGTACACAGCTTTTTCCACAAAGCGTGCACATCGCTGCGCACGCTGTGGAAACGTAGACCCACGTAGTCATCCACGCAGCTGTAATGTGCCACGTGGCCCACGTGTTCGTGCGCAGCGTGCGCAGCAGTGGGACCGCGTCTTTACTGTGGTAATGTGATATGAGTTTTATATATGTAAAGAAATACTTCTTCTAGGTTTTACTTTATGTTTTAAGAAGATGACGTATGACGTTTTTATTTTGAAAAGTGATTGTCTATTTGTGTTTTTTTATAATATGTGAAAATTAATTTATATTAAACTTAAATTGATGTTTCTCAAATAAAATAATAGAGCAACTCAAAAGTTTGATTATTTAAAAACAAATACATCTACTTATATATATAAAAGGATTTGTGACTGATACGTTTTTTTTGTTAACGCTAAGGTGGCAAACAAGCATACGGCCGCCTGATGGTAAGCAGTCACAGCAGCCTATGGACGCTTGCAATACCAGGAGCATCACTAACGCGTTGCCGACCCTGTATGAACCTCTTCACACCCTTTTTGAAGCACCCCATGCTGTAATCGACATTATTTCATAATGATTTATATTTTAAATCAGAAGATTGTTTCTGGCTTTTGTACCCAGTATAATGAAACGATGCGATCGAACTACAACCCGTCTGCCTCAAGTTTGCCGTTACCTCCCGCCCCTCGCACCCCACCGCACCGCAGATCCGCAGTTGCTCAGTACCGGGATCTGCCTTGAGGTGCGGTGGGGTGTGGCGCGGGAGGTAACGGCAAACTTGAGGCGAACGGGTGTATGTTGCCGGAGATGTATATGAGTCTCGTCGAGCTGCAGTCAAATAGACGCGTGAAGTTATAAGTAGATGTTATACTGTACTTACTGTCTATGAGCGCCATCATCAGTCTTCCTATTAGATTTCGGTACTTTCTTAAGCAACAAACTGTAAAAAAAGTATTTAATTTTTTTATGGTGGTTGGCAAACATACAAGTGATCACGACTATCTATGGAGCGCATAGACAACAAAGTCGATGCTAACAATTATCAGGAAGAAAGGAGTTACATTAAGTGTTATTTGGTTTAGTTAATCTTTTTTATATCGACACGCCCATGGGCGTTCTCAGCATATTACTTAAAGCGCTTCACCCGCCTTTGGGCGGATTCACAGGAACATAGACATGTTTCAATTCGGAAACAAAAGATAAAATGACGACTGGGAAAAGAAATGGCGAACGAAAAGTATTAGTAATATACATATCAGGCTTTAACTTACTACTTGTCATGTTGACCACCAGTGAAACTAAGCTGGAAATCATACTTCAAACCAAATATCTTGAACGCTTCATGTAATGCTGAATATTGACATGTTGGGTCTGTCTAAAAAACAATATTTTTATTAATAATAGGAATATCAGAATTACTTTATTTTCCTTAAAAAAAACATACTGTTATGTGAATAAATGTTGTGTACATACAACAAATTTACATTATTTAATTTATAATTGATTGATTGGCTTTGCACGGGTTTACGTAAAGATCACATTTTTTTTTAAATTATAGCATTTCAACCAGGGCCACAGAATGGATAATAGTACTACGTACAGAAGATTCACTCCGCAAAATCAATTAAAGAAATAGGGATTTTCGCTACGATACAATAAGGTGCAATTCAGCTCGCACAGCGCACACAACCTACAGATATATTCACCTAGAAGTTGCCTCTCTTTCTATCGCGTATTTCTTACCTCTTCTGACGACGTTAGGGTTGTCTTCTTTTAAAGAAGAATTTAATCTGAATATTACATTACCAGTTAGGTATGTGCCTATTTCTTTAATTTAAGAAGATAACTAAATATCTTATTTAGATATTCCCTTGGAAAGCGCTAAATTGAAATCGGTTTCGATGCAAGAGCATGTTCTCACTCGCCGATATAAATTGTACCTACTTATTTAATAAATCTATATATATAAAAATGAAACCCGTTTTCCGTTGTCACGACATAACATGAAAACGGCTTGACCGATTTGGCTGATTTTTTTTTTAGAATATTCCTTGAAGTACGAGGATGGTTCTTACGGAGAGAAAAATTTAAAAATTCCCACGGGAAAGCGGGATACACGCAAACGAAGTTGCGCGGGTTTCGCTAGTAATAGATAAAAATAACATGTGTATCACTTAATTCAATAAATAGTAATATGTAGGTACTAAACTGCTGTATTACTAAAGGTAGGTAAGTATTTAAGTATAAGTAAACAATGATAGTAGCATTTCCTTAAAGATTATCGGTACGTGTTGTGTACGGTACGAGCCAAAAAACACATCGACGTTTCATCACGAGACGGCCCGAACGAGCGAGCGGCCGACACGGAGCTGCGGCCGAGTCCGCGCGATGCGTCTAGCTAGCGGCACGAGCGAGAGCTGAGTGGTGGTAGCCTTTATATTAACCCGGCGCGGGCGGGTTTGAAGGCCAATCGTACCTAAACTGCGGAGTGGGACCCCCCTGCCGGGGCTAGGTTGCCTCCCAACAGTGAAAGAATTTCAAATAAATACAGTAGTTTTGGAGCTTATTCAATGCAAACAATCAAAATTAAATATTAAAATTTTGTACATTGTGGACTAGTCTATAAAGTTCTATTTGCTATGAATGAAAATAAGTTTGTGGAAATTATTGCATCTTCTAAAGCCGGGTCTCCAGCGAAAGTTTTTTGAAAACATTCAACAAAAACTCATACACAAAACTTTGTTTTTTAAACATGTTTCTCTACACACGCTGTCCATAGCGGCTCGCGGTCGCGTAGCTCGTGTATTGTGTAGCGAGGCGAGAGAGTTGTCAAAATCACGACAAAAATGACGGATGATATGACAGTACCTTACCCCTCGACCCACGCGGGGGTATTTTGTGTACGTGTTTTCCATCGGGTATATGGAAAACAAAAACATTGTTGATGTACACAAAAATGTGTATTGAAACAAAGTTTTGTGTAGACAATTTTGTTGAATGTTGACATGTTTTTGTTGATTGTGTAGGGCAAAACACGCGCTGTGGACCCGACTTAAGCTATGCTTAAAAACTTACCACATTTCTTTCAGTATCCGGCCGTAGTAAAGTGTATATAAATTCCGCTTGAGCGTTCGATATCTTTGGATATTTGAAAGTTAAACGGCTATCGTTCTTGACAAATTCCAGTGTAGCCTTAAACCAATGTTGTTTGAAACGTGCCGATACTTTTTTATTCTTCTGAGATCCCTTTGGCATACTGTAAGTAAAATATTTCAATTTCTTTATTTACCAAAAACAGTACACATATAAACCCTGTTTCTTTTAACTTGACCAATGTAGTAAACAATCTTAGCGTGTCTTATTATTCAAATATCCATGTGTAAAATCGATAAATCGCCAGAATAATAAGAGTGTTCTGTTAAATTCCATTTCTAACTATATTATTATTATTTGGGTGTGAATGATAATTTTAATTGTCTATTTTCGTTAAAAAGACATGCTAAGATTGTTTACTTCATTGGTCAAGTTAAAAGAAACGGGGTTTACAACAAATCACAGATTTAGCTAGCCTCAAAGTAAGTCCGAAACTTGTGTTATGGGATACTAACTCAACTTCAACGATACTATATTTTATAACAAACTAGCGAAACCCGCGCAACTTCGTTTGCGTGTATCCCGCTTTCCCGTGGGAATTTTGGAATGTATGATACTTTAAAACCTTCCCCTTGAATCACTCTATCAATTAAAAAAAAACGCATCAAAATCCGTTGCGTAGTTTTAAAGATTTAAGCATACAAAGGGACATAGGGACAGAAAAAGCGACTTTGTTTTATACTATGTAGTGATACATATACATATATATAGATAAACATCCAAGACCTGAGGCCAATCAGAAAAAATTAGTTTTTCATGACTGGCTTTTTTATTTTTATTTTTTTGATATGTTCAGGTTTGGGTGTACTAACACCCTCTTCTGATATACCGGACAGTTGCGGGAACGTAGGGCTCTCACCGCTAGGCAGTCTGGCGTGGTAACCATTACGCCATGAAGGTCGTCATAATATAGGTTTAAAATAACTGAAGTTGCAGAGTCCTCCCTTTAGCTTCTTCCATCTGTCATTTTCCCCTGCAGTTGACTGCAAGTGGATTCGACATTTTGCTAGTTCAAGCAGTACTTATTCAAGACCTTACTTCAAAATAAAACTTACAAATGAAATAATCTGGTAAGAATTACGTCATCTAGTTTTTAAGTAAGCAAAGCTTGTAGTGGGTAGAAAAATTGCTGTTGAATTTAAGAGATATGCTCTTTGAATTTTTTTACATTTAACCACTTCCCATCAGGTGGTCTTTGCCTGCTGTATGAAAGATATAAAAAATTACTTACACTACACAGTTATCCATGGTAACTATACCTGTTCACCCATCAACCTGAAATAAATAAAATAACAATATTTTATCAGGAGCGGAAGCACTTATTATTAGCTTTTCCACGCGGCTTCGCTTGCAGTTAATTTTATGAACGACATCTCATTTGACAACCCATAGCGCAACTTGTGGCGCCATCTGTTGGCCGATACCCCATCCCATACAGCGCCCTCTATAGTAGAAAAAATATTTTCCCATTGGAATGACATACAATGATTCTTCGACACACTAGCAGCTAACAAAGCTGATGAGTCTTGATGCTTGGAGATTTTGTCGAGACGATTTTTAGTTACTAATGGTGCATTGACAACACTTTTCGGAAGTTGGTTCCATTCCGTGATCACACGATTAGTCAGAAAATAATGAAGTGGATTTCATGTGGAATTTATTTAAACCCATTCAAACATTCAATCAATGTTGCTCAATAGGTAAAATCACCATCAAAATCGGTCCAATAAATTCGGAGAAACAAAAAACAGGCAAAGACAAGTATGTTTTAAGAAATAGAATAAGAGTGATATGTTACAAAGGACTTGTAGGAGTATAGTAACGCATATAAACAAAACCATTCCCTACATAAGAAACCCTAACACCCCATCCACACCCGCCCAATTTTTGGGTCAATTTGACCAATTGTCCTATTCTTGGTGATATCTAAAGAAAAGAACAGGTATACAAATTGGCCAATTAGATTGGGCCGTGTGGAAGGGGTGTTATGCGACTCTCTGGCCAAAAGATATTTTTACTTATTTTTATTTTACTCACCAACGGAATTTATAATTTTGGCTATTTTGCTTGTCCGAAATGATGGTAGTTTATAACGTAGTTTATTTTCTATATAAATAAGTTGTAAATGACAAGAACAAGGCCCTGTAAAGGTTTTTCTGAAATACACAATTTCATTTCGGAATTTTTACTCTCTGACCAAGTTATAATAAATCTTGTGGTCAGAGAGTCGCGAGTTGTAAATGTTATGTATAGCTTTTCTATTTTTCTAATAAATTATTTCTCTCACCATAAAATATTAACTTTGAAAAAATACACATGCACCATGCACAGCAATAAACTTTTACAGTTCAAATTTACGTGTTATGTTGCAATGAAACTTACACGCAAATGTGTGTAAGACCATGGTTTTCTTAGAAAGCAATTATCTATGTATTTAGTTGATAACGATAGCAAATTATAATCAAAATAATTATTTCATACCTGTGATGTGCGAACAAAGTCGGCGGAAAAACGTAAGAAAGGAAGAAATTCAAACAATACTGTCAAATGTCAATGTCACAGTTAAGTACCGACCAAGAAGCTTAAATATTGTGGTAGTAATATTTAGGCTTCTTGGTACCGACCATTGCCAGTATTGCCACCCCAATTCTACTACTCACGATCTTTAATATTTCCACATTATTTTACTTACGTGTAATAAGGTGGATGATACCTATCATATTTTAATGGAATGTGAACGGAACCAGGCCCGTCGAAACATCTTGTTCAATCTGTTGAAACGTAATCTTGAAGTTGAGTGCGTTGACGTAGGTGTTTGTTTGTATGTGCTGTCTAACCCGACAAGTGATGCTTGTCGGGAACTACTCCGATTTACAATGGACAGTCTGAAGGACAGTCCATTGTAAAGCGGACATTATATAGATTTAAGATAACTATGTATCCTTGTTTTGCGATTTCGATGGGGTTGTCATGTCCTTGTGGACCCATACCCCTTAAAAAATAAAGAGAAAAAAAAAAAAAAAAAATATTTTTTTTCGGTTCGGTACTAAAAGTACTAATGTACCTTATGTACCATAGACGTTCTTTAGCGCGTAACTGAATAATTTATCTAACTATTTTTCTATGAGTTTATTATTTAATTTATTCAAGACAAAGTTTTAAATAGTAAAATGTCTGAGTTTTTTTTTTAGAACAGTAGAAATAGCGTTTATTACAACATTTGCCTTAAATGTCAAACCTCAGAATGCCATATTGCCCTAATATTGCCATATAATATAATGCCATGAACTGTCAAAAATTTTATTTGTTGTCTGTTGTGTTGTGTTGTGTTGGTTATTTATTTACTTTTATGACAAAATAAATCATTAATTATAATCAACAAATAATAAAAAAATAGTTTTTATCACAAAAATGTCATTCGACGTAAATTGGGATATAGATAAATACAAAGAAGACCATGAATGCGACGAGCATTGGACTATAAGGCGAATGTTTATGGAGAAGTGGAAAAATGACTTTAGTGAAGAAAGATTGGTTTGTTTGGCGCGAGTTTTTGCCAATATGGAGTTTATGGGCTGCAGATATCCTACAGACGTTATGCAGGAAGTTGCGAGGCTTTCTCACGAGGTAAATTTATATAACCTACTAGCCGATGCCCGCGCTTTTTTTTATCACACAAATTGAGCTAGCCCCAACCAAAGTAAGTTCGAAACTTGTGTTATTGGATAGATACTACATTTTATAACAAACACCTATATAAATAAACTTCAAGACCCAGGCCAATCAGAAAAAGTGCGTTTCTCATCATGACCCGACCGGGATTCGAACCGTCCGACCTCCTGTGGCGGTCTGGCGTGGTACCCATTACGACACGGAGGTCGTCAACGTTTTACCCACGAAATCTCGTTTCTCCCGTTCCTGGACATATCCGGGATAAAAGCTGTCCTATGTGTTAATCCAGGTTATAAACTACCCGTGTATAAAATTTCAAGCAAATCTATCAAGCTGTTTTTGCGTAAAAGAGTAACAAACAACCATACAAACTTTCGCATTTATAATGAACTAGTGAAACCCGTGCAACTTCGTTTGCGTGAATTTATTTTTACACAGCAGTCCTATTATTCCCGTTCCCGTGATAATTGCGGGATAATAAATAATAATAAATAAATAAATATATAGGGACAATTCATACAGACTGAGCTAGCCCCAAAGTAAGTTCGAATCTTGTGTTATGGGATACTAACTCAACGATATTATATTTTATAACAAATACATATATAGATAAACGTCCAAGACCCGAGGCCAATCAGAAAAAGTTCGTTTTTCTTCATGACCCTACCGGGGATCGAACCCGGGACCTCCTGGGTGGCGGTCTGGCGTGGTAACCATTACGCCACGGAGGTCGTCAAAATAAGACGGGATAAAAAGTACCCTATGTGTTATTCCAGGTTATAGTCTACCCGTGTACCAAATTTAATTAAAATCCGTTAAGTAGTTTTTGCGTGAAAGAGCAACAAACATCGATACTCCCAAACTTTCGCCTTTATAATATTAATAGGATTAGTCGCTGTTTGTGCGTCATCAGTTTTTGGTAAACACGTTTGATTGAATTTGTCGCTGTTCGTGAGTCGACTACGTACTGTTAACGCACGTACAGCGACTAATTCTTTATAATAATAGTAAGGATATTGTTGTAAAGGATATCCACAATTACCAAATATTGTTATAACTGTTTGCAGCCTTAATTGAATGTATTTTTTTTAGATTGCGCAAAATTACAGAAACTCTCGGAAAAACAAATTAAAAAGGACTTTTGTGTCAGCGTCCGACGCAGCGGAGGACAGAGCGAGAGGTGTCAAAAGAGAAGGAGGGGTTGTTATTGAGGGACCAACTAAATCTGCGAAAATTTCTTTTGTACCACAAGGTAATAAACATTATAATTTGACTAGCGAGACCTGCGCAACTTCGTTTGCGTGTATCCCGCTTTCCCGTGGGAATTTTTAATTTTTTCTCTCCATAAGAACCGTCCTCGTACTTCAAGGAATATTCTAAAAAAAGAATTTGCGAAATCGATAGCTGTTCTCGAGATTTGCACTTAGCAACACAATTACGGATTATTATAATAATATGTTGCAGTTTTTTTTTTGTTTTTGATTGAATGTTTTCTTTTATATATTGTAACTAGCTTCAGCCCGCAGCTTCGCCCGTGTTAGATAATTCCCTAATATGTCAGGTTATTAAGATCATTAGAAGGAAATAAGTATCAAGAAAGTAAATTAAACAAAGTAGGTCATTAGTAAATTATATATTTTCAATTAAAACCAAAACTTGGGCAGATAATCAAAATGTTTATTAAATCATTTAACTACTTTACAAGCTACCACCATTTCGGAAATAAACCAAAATGACCACCGGTAAAAGAAATGGCGAAAGAAAACCGGTTATGGCCTTTTTTATCGATCAGGCATTTTAACACATCTTTTTCATACAAATACAAAATTACAATAATAAAACAATTGGAACTTATCTTTAATGTCCGGCGGCCTTACAATAACTCCCGCCTAACGTTCTACCATGTCCTTAAATAACCTCGCTCCCTGCCAATCGCTACCTCCCCGCCAATCGTTACAACAAGTCAAAATAGCAATTCATTTTACTTCTAATTTTAAAATAAATTAAATAAATTTATAATAAACGTAAAACAATTTTAACATAAATTTAACAAGGATTTAAAACAAATAAATAAATCGTTAACCAAGTTATTTTCAGAACGGAAGTACGACTTGTAACATTTAACAAGTCGAACCGGAAGTGCCGAGTATCATTTAATAATTTTATTACATCTATAACAATAACAATATGATTCAAGATGTAATAAAATTAATTACTTAATAATTATAAAATTATCATTTGTTCTAATCCACCTGTGAATCGAAAGTGTCAAGTGGCATCTAGTCAACACAATAGCATGGACAATATTACCATCCCAATACCCGCGTGGCCTACTTACAATTAGCATAGTTTTCTTCAGAAACAAATTCTGGTCCGGTCCAAGGTCCAAAAGCTTGTAATATGCCTATTTCAATAAAAATATTAGACTTTGATATTATTTCAGGACAGGAAATACCTCAAGACATAGATGATGAAGAAGAAAAGCCCAAACGTGGTGATGACGAAGAACGAAAAGTCGAGACGAATACATCAAGAATTACCGATGCAAATGAAATACTTAAGGAGATGAGAGGTTTGAGCTGCTTAGATGTGAGATTATTTGACGAGACCATGTTTTATACGGAATTTGGACGAATGGTACTGCTGATACGGCCTTGGGGTAACAAGATGTGGAATATAAAGAGTGAGTATTCGTATATTTGTTTTGCATTTGTATCTTTACATCATAGATTTAGTATATACTAGCGTACCTATTGATCGGCTTTGTTTGATTGAGGCGAGACCAAAAACAAAATACACTAGTGTGCGTGTAATGTACATGTGTGCAAGCAAGATATAATTTTGTGGATTTTCCTTTTAGTTTGAGTAACATCCAGGCACTGCACAGGTAACCATATTTAATCACGTCGAATTAACACCAAAATTACACTTAAAAATCATGAATTTTGTAAAAATAAGTGGGATTTGTTTTAACATGACTGACGTTAGGCCGATACAAGCCCATAGCGTCTATAGGAAAAATGGTCTCGTCTATCTATCTCGCTCTAACAAACGCGTATGCTATGATCTATCTCATTTGCATTGCCAATCTTATTACGCTAGTAAGTTAAAATAAATCTATAGTATAACATGACGTTGTGTCTGTTCCTATGTATTCTTAGATTTTTTTTTTTTCTTTATTGGTTCACTAAACTGGACGTTTCACTACAGGTATGACATGAAACACAAACATAGGCGTAACGTTATAAGTGTTCGTCCTTCTAGAAGTGAACACAGCATGCAAAAAGAAATATACATTTCAATCTGGTACACAAATTTGACGCAATAAAAAAAAATTTATAACAAAAAACAAAATTAGTGTAAATCTTTAAAACTACGCAACGCATGTGGATGCAGTTTTTTATTAATAGACTAGCCTGACCTGGCAAACTTTGTTCCGCTTTCGCCTAAATAATGTTACTGGGATTATATATTTCTTTTCATATTTTTACAATTATTGTTTCAGCCAGTTGTCAATCCTGTCGTTTGGATTTGCAGACCAATTTTGAGAATAACTGCTTCTCGATAACGATCAATGGAAAATTACTGGCAGAAGCCACTGGCGCTTCGAAGCCAGAAGCGAAGAGTATTGTGGAAATGATGGCTTGGAATGTAAGTATATTGTTACGTTGCCGGGGAGGCCGAACAACGCAAGCAAGATAGGGTAGAGTAAGAGATAAGAGAAAGAACAAGAATCAAATAGAATATTTATTTAGTCTCACTGTGCGTGGTAGAGAGTCACTTGCAAGTTCCTTGGGACACTTAGCTCTGCTTCTAAGGGCGTGCAGACGACGGGCGCAGGTTCTGGGAGTGTAGGGCTTCCAGCAGTAGATCGGCTCAGCAACCGGTAGCAGCCGTCGGGGTAGAGAAGAAGAAGCGCAGGGCGTAGCGAAGCTGAAGTGGCTGTGTTGCTCAGGGGTAGCGTAGCTCAGGGATAGCGTGCTGTACCCGTAGGGAAATTCAGCGGCAGTGCAGAAGTAGATATAGCGTAGCCGTAGCGTAGCCGTAGGTAGGTAACCCGTAGGTGGTTAAACCGTAGCGTAGAAGTCCTGGAATGTTATGGTAGGACGGTTTTAGTTCTCGTCTTCCAGGCACTCTGCGAGCCACCCCCAACAATCCTGACGCTGGCTGGACGCGAAAAAGCTAAGCGTCCAAGCCACCAATTGTTATAGGGGGTCCACAGAGATACACAGAAGGTAAGCTCGGTTACGTACATTTGAAGAACGTACGGAACCTCAACACAAAGAAACAGATTTTTAAATTAGAAATAAACAAGAAATAAGGAAACTACCAAAACACAGATTATAGCAATTTAGAGCAATTTAGAAGACTTATTGGAAATTTCTTAATGCACTCACCTGATTCGGACACTGATTTTACTCACGAATAAATGTTATATATTAACGTTAGGCAAATACGTCTCGAAAGCTTAGATAGAACACAATTAGTAGAATTGACTTTACGGACTGGAGTTCGGATGTCGAATGGCAATAGGAGTTTGCCGATGTAACTTATTGACTCCTATGAGCCGTTGCAGCTGTTAACGGAATTTTAGAAATTACTAGAAACTTCCAATCCTTTGTTTCGAATGACATGAGCGCATACGACGGCGCTCCGCCAATGACTGAAGTTTAGCACAACATATGGCCACACCCAATCAATGCACGATAATCTATCAAACGAATATGGGCTTTAATACTTAGAAATAAGGTCCACCCACTAGCCGGCCATATAAGGCATTGTCGCTTATTCAGCTATCTGACCATATATGGTATTTTTAAAATGAATGACTCCTATTGGATTATATTCTCAGTTAGAAAAATTAATATTTAAATGTTTTAATTATAAAATTACGTGTGAATGAAGTTCACAACGTAACAATATATGTAATTTTAATTGGCTCTTGAACAAATCTTAATAATATCACAGAATAATAAATAGTTAATCATACTAATATTATAAATGAGAAAGTGAGTTTGTTTGTTTATTATTCCTTCACGGCTTTACTAATCAGCCAATCGTTATGAAAATTTGTATATGTATATTGTGGCGTCATGGGCCACTATATTGGGAATATTCAGTTAAACCAGTATTTCGTTTTACATGATTTACTATAACGATCTGACAATTATTAACAACTTACAATAGTATTTATAGAACTAAATAACAAGGCATGTCTTATCTGATAAATACCTGAACGTGCTATGCTGACTAGGCAAAATAAATTCCGTCAACCTAGCACGTCTGCCAGTAAAGGTAGTTACACACTATGATTATAATAAGACCAGGGGTACAGAGCCCAACATAGGCTTTTTATCCCGTGAAAGCATGTAATTCCAATGGGAAAATATTTTTTCTACTATAGAGGGGGCTGTCGGCCAACAGATGGCGCTACAAGTCGCGTCATGGGTTTTGTTGTCAAACGAGATCTATGTCATAAAATTAATATTGAATATTTGAATGACAAATTTATGAATGGTTAAATAATTAAATCCTATGCATAAAAATAATAAATTTATACTATGTAAAGATAATATATCCGTTGTCTGGTAGCTTACTTTGGGACGAGTTGACGCTGTGTAAATTGTGTAGATTTATTTATTTACAAGTGAAACCCGCACAACTTCGTTTGCGTGTATTTATTTATGCACAGTAGCGCCATCTATATTAGACTTTTGATGATCCTACGGGAATCGCGTACGTTTCGTTATAAAAAGTACCCTATGCGTTAATCCAAGGTATCAGCTATCTACATACCAAATATCATAAATATTGGCTCAGCCATTTGAGCGTGAAGAAGTAACAAACGTACACATAACTTTCGCCTTTATAATATTCGTAGGATAGATATAGATTTTACCTGGTGCCCGATTCTACTAAACAAATGCACCAATGGACTCTCAATGGTGTCTCAATCGTGTCTCAATAGAATGCCGATAGTGTATCAGTGGAATAGTTTTTGACATTTGTTATGGGCTTAAACAATAACACAATTAACTTATTGTTTAAGTCCATAACAAATGTCAAAAACTATTCCACAGATACACTATCGACATTCTATTGAGACACCATTGGGAGTCCATTGGTGCATTTGTTTAGTAGAATCGGGCCCCCGTAATTAGCATGAAAACCATACTGCCATACGAAGGGGTCGCACACGTAGATACAGAGGGCGTGGGCCAGAAACAGACCTTAGAAAATATTAGCAGGATAGAGGGACTACTCAACCAGCAAGTCAATATTTTATTACAGAGATTACGTGAAGAAGTTGTAAGCATAGTTGTAAAAGAACAGTGGATTGCACATGGGAACGAGCGGATATCGGTGCAGTCTGTGGCGGGACGCGGCGCGGACCAGTTCGGGGCTCCAGTGGAGAACAGTGTTGCCAGCAAGTAAGTTATTTTGAAAATATGGGTGTCATTCTGAATTTCGATAATTCATATTCCGACAGAGTCTAAATTTCGAAACTAAGTATCATACTTATTGTTTAAACTCTTTAGCTTAAAACTACTTTTGTTTATGTTTTATTTTATAAGTAAAACTAATTGTCAATTTGTCAATATCTCTCTTTTGATTTTGGGTCTGAAACATACATATGTTTATTATAAAAAACTTGGTTTTTATATGTACGAGGAAACACTCCATACACTTATTAACATTATAAATGAGAAAGTGAGTTTGTTTGTTAGTTTGTTATTCCTTCACGGCTAATGAGCCGTGACAATATGTATACATACAAAGGGGTACAGAGCCCACCATAGGCTACTTTTTATCCCGTGAAAGTATGTAATTCCAATAAGAAAATATTTTTCTACTATAGATGGCGCTGCAATTGCGATGTCGACCAACAGATGGCGCCACAATTCGCGCTATGGGTTGTTTTGTTGTGAAACGAGATCTGTGTCATAAAATTAACGCGGGAAAAAGCTATTATAACGTAAAACTACAGATGTACAAACATCTTTATGAACGTGAGTGACGTTTGTAGGAGGGCGTTACTGTGGCATATTTTCATACATTTTGTCAAAGGCGAACTGTCAAAAAGTGACATACAATATGAACGGGAGTTGTAGTTCCAATTTCGGCCACGTTCATATATACCATTGTAGCACTATAGCGGTATATATTACAGATTACAAAATGAACGTGTTAAAATCAACCTTTAAGTTTTTGTTCTAATATTTCAGAATGATGAAACTCATGGGATGGAAGGGTGGAGGACTTGGCGCTGACGCTCAGGGTATAGCGGAGCCGATCAAACCTAATCTTCAAATGGTAAGTGTTGGGTCTTAACCACCACCTTGACTGGTCATGACGTCGGTAGTGATCCTTCACAAAATTCAAAATTTTATTCAGCGAGTAGGTCTCACAGACACTCTCTCTCGTCAATGATTACATAACAGTATTAAATTATTTATGTAATTAATCTACTCTATAAACTACTACCATTTCGGAAAGAAAAGCAAAATGACCACTGGTAAAAGAAATGGCGAAAGAAAACCATTTACAGCCCTTTTTGTCTTTATAAATGAGAAAGTGAGTTTGTTTGTTATTCCTTCATGGCTTGACTAAGTAGCCGATCATTATGAAAATTTGTGTACATATTGTCAGGGGTACAGAGCGCAATATAGGCTAATTTTTACGCGAGCGAAACCGCGGGTAACAGCTAGTATAACAATGCATTTTTAAAAAATGAGATCAAATCAAAAACCATTTATTATTCCCACACAATACATGAATAATAGGCATAACACAGTGGTTTAACTACATCTATTGTGAGGGATCGGAACCTGTATTAATATACCCTGTGTTACAGTATTCCGGCCCCCCTTACAGTCTCGAACTTTGGAGCTCAATCTGTGTGATTTGTCCCTATTTATTTATTCATTGCAATAAATACGGTTTCCACCATTTACATTCACACATTTTCACATATAGGTACAATAAAAATGACACATTTACAATTAAAATAACGAAAATTAATTCATTTAAAATTATATTATTATTTATTTATATTAAATTTTGAACAGGTAAACCGCGCCGGCCTCGGCAGCATAGGCACGGACATCCGCCGACTTCGTCAAGCGGCGACGGGGCTCATGCGGCGGTACCTCGCCTCCGACACTATAGATGTCGACCTGGTCTTCAGTAGGTACGATATTGTTGTTTTTTTTATACCTCAAAGGTGGCAAACAAGCATACAGCCCCGCCTGATGGTAAGCATCACTATAGCCTATAGACGCTTGCAATACCAGGGGTTTCACTCACGCGTTGCCAACCCTCCCAACCCCCCAAGTGGAGCTCTGGAGACCTTAATCACCGTAGGAACACAACATGGCCGAGACCAATGCTATTTGGCTACGATCTTCTGTAAGGTCGGAGGTCCTTCCCCAGACGGGCTGCTCCGATTTGAGCGGATAATCCGCTGTGCCCTACCTCTCTTTAAAATTTATTGTTTATGATTTAAATGTCAATTGAGAACGCAGTGGTGTTAAAATCTTAAAATATTCCTATTATCAAAGCATCGAAAGATACAAAGTCCGATATGTAAAGGTCGACCTGCTCTTGACTGTACCATTCTCAAGTTCTATGTCATAAGAGTTAAAATTGTACGACAAGTGTAAAACTCGACGTGCACCTGACTGTTCAACATAGACTAATTTTTTTTTTCTTTTACTACAGCGATTTCTCCAAAGAAGAACGGGCCCAACTCCATCAGATTGCGCAAAGAGCCGGTCTGGCGTCGAGGAGTTACGGAGTTGAAGAGGACAGGTATGCAAAATAGTTTTTTTTTAATATCTAGGGACAATTCACACAGATTGAGCTAGCCCCAAAGTAAGTTCGAAACTTGTGTTATGGGATACTAACTCAACGATATTATATTTTATAACAAATACATATATAGATAAACATCCAAGACCCGAGGCCAATCAGAAAAAAATGGTGGTGGTTATTCAATTTATTCAATAAAGACACATAGTTCAAGAAAATTAATAAAATCAGCGTAAATAATTCGTGTAGCTTTTTGCAAACAAGCATACGGCCCGCCTGATGGTAAGCAGTCACTCGCGCGTTGCCGACCAGGTAGAAAATGAAGCTCTGGAGACCTTACTCACCGTAGGAACACAACATGACCGAGACCAATGCTATTTGGCTACGATCTTCTGTAAAAAAAAAACTAGACCGTTTTTTTTTTTCAAATTAAATATAGTTTTTTTTAAAGTTTGTTTTTTATTTATTTTTTCAGATTCCTAGTAGTAAAGAAAAAGTTGGATCCATTCTCGTTAGTTCTAGCGGTCATAGAAAAAGGAGGGGATACGCCGAAATACCAAGTTTTTATACCTAAAGCACTAAGCAAGAATGGATCTTAACGAATGAACATTATACGGAATACAGTTTTGATAGCTAAATCTATTTTTGTTACTGACCATAAGGTTATTGGTACATTTTGTCGAGTAGGTATGGATATTTTCTATGGAACAGCAGATTTTTGATTAGTGATTTCGAAATTGGTCCCATAGTAAATATTGTTCGTTTTCATGTATCTAAGCTGCCTTTATGAGGTTTTGTGTTAGTTACCAATAACCCTGTATATTGATCATAATTCATAAATACTTTTCATATAAATACTTTGTTACTGACTATGTGTACTAAGATTGATTATAATTCATATTTTTATATATATAAATAAATACATGTTTTTCTTGCGCGGGATTCGAACCCGCGGTCCTTGGGATAAGCAATTGTTAGCCACTCGATAATTAGTGGTAAGAAAGCAATAATAAGCAATAATAAAATGTTCAAATATGTGAAGGTGTGTGTCACTGGAACCCACTAAACCTATATTCTGTAATCTGTTCCAAAATACTTGGCACAAAATTTCCAGTTTTTAATGATGGCGTTTGAACTATACACACCGGCAAAGGCGGAACAAAAATTAATGTTAAAAACGATTAAAAAACACTATCTCGATATGAATAATTTTTCACTGTTGCTTCGCTTCCTATTGGTCGCAGCGTAATGTTATATAGCTTAAAATAATTTTTCAATTCGAACCAGTAGTTCCTGAGATTAGCGCGTTCAAACAAACAAACTCTTCAGCTTTATAATAGTAAAAGATTGATAGATAGATAATAGAATTCGAATAAATAACAATCTATACTAATTTTCAAATATAATTTTTTTGATTAGTATACATTCTAAAATATCGACGTAATTTTAGTCTGGCTCTAAAGACACATCGTCTTATAAATAAACTAGCTTTTTTGCCCGCGACTTCGTCCGCGTGAAGGTCCGGACCCGTTCCTGTGGGAACCACATTGAATTTCGGGAAAAGCTATAGCCTATGTCACTCCCTGATAATGTAGCTTTCTGCTGGTGAAAGAATTTTTTAAATCGGTCCAGTAGTTTCGGAGCCTATTCAATGCAAACAAACAAACAAACAAACCAACAAACAAACAAACAATCAATCAAATCTTTCCTCTTTATAATATTAGTATAGATAGAGATTTAATTACATAATATTCAATGAAATATTATTTCTAGTTGACTTCTCAAAATCGCGAGCTAAACGGGGAGCTAAGAAAGTATTTATTTAGTCACATCTAATATTAGTTAGAGACGTAACGAAATAATTACTATTTTTCTTAAGCGCTTACCACACGCACAAGCTTCACCACAGTTTGGCCTGCGCAAACTTCTCGCACGAAAAAACTGAACACTCCGTGTCTTACCACACGGTACAGTTAAGTACGCGCAAGCCCCGCGCAAGCCACATTCTTGTCGAAATCCTTGGCGTCGCAACAATGTTTCCCAATGAAGAAACATTTATAATGCTATTATTTTTCAAGTGTTTGCTATTAAAAAAAAAGACAATGCAAAAGTCAAAAAGTAAGCGATCAAAGTGGACAAAAAAATGGCTGTTGAACAGAAAAATTCATACACATATAAATCTACTGAAGGATTTAAGAGATGATCCAAACGATTTTCGCAAAAAATACTCTACCACTTATACCCAAATCAGCCATTTTTGAGTGACGAACGACTTCAGCGAACTGCGAGCGAGCCTCGACTGTGGCTTGAACACTGAACGCCCAACCACACGCACAGACAAGTACGCGCAGGCCGGGCATGCGCAGGCAAAATTTCAAGCAAGTCGAAAAGTCGCGAGCCGCGCTGTGGGGTTTGCGCGTGATACAGTTTTACCAACCTCACGCTCCGTGTTCCGTGTACAAACCGGCCTGCGCAGGCAAAACTGTGGTGAAGCTTGTGCGTGTGGTAGGCCCATTATATGTGTAACAGATGCTAAGCTATAGCTTGTTAAAAATGCACCTTAGGTACAAATTGTTCAATATTTCGCTAATTTTGCCGGTTGGCTCGTTATACCTTATTGTGGTTATCATAATGTTGTGTGCCTTAACATAACTAAAATAATTTGTGTTCAAGCCAGATTTATTTCAAATCGACTTATATTTTAAATCTGACGGTTGTTCGGAACTATTGTGCCAATTATAGTGAAACTGAATATATTTAAATTCTATGTAATAATCGTTAATAGACAAATATATGTTGTAAAACTTAATAATTATGGAAAATAAAGTTTTGATCTTTAATGCTGCTATTTGACTTTTAATGCTGACTGATTCCTGCAAAATCCTGTTTTTTTATGACAGGGGGGGGGGGGGGGGGGGGGTAAACGAGCGGAGTCTCCAGTGGGGCAATTCACGTAACAAGATCCGATTCTATTTCGATTGGACATCCACTACTACAAGATTTTGGATGGGTTGCCCACCTATGAAGGAATGAAAAAGAATAGGCGGCGGAATAAAAGTGAAGAAGGCAATAGGAGGGGTATTGGCTCTCTCATCGTACGAAACACAGCGGCAATGTCACTGCTATTTCACTTCGATATTCTGTGAAGGGTGGTACCTACTGCCCGGTCAAGCCAGCCCATATTTCGAGGCACTCTTTTTCATAGTATTCTACGGCTCTAAAAAAACTCTTATTTGTCTTCGGTGAAAGTCCATGCATCGAGCGCGTATGCTAGGTCTATGATGCATCCCTGATGGAAACCCAACCCATCCACTGTATCATGGTGTTGAATGGCCATAAAGATGACTATCAAATTACCCACATTAACAGATTAAAATCATAAAATGTAATTACTATTCTAAATTCTAAGCCATATCTTATCAATCATCAAATGCGGGAAAGATCGAAATTACCACCTATAAAATACGCAACATTTCCAAAATAGTACCATTCGTTATTCGTTTCCTAACCATAGACAACTCCCGCCAAAAAATCAAAATGGCCGCCAAGTTAGCATACGCTTTAGCTGCGTTCTGTATTTTGTATTCGATATATGAAACTAACTGTTCATTTATAAAAGCTAATAATATACCGAGGGTGGGCAGGAGTAATGAAGCAGATGGGCCTTACGACGAAAACTTGGAAGGATATGTTATAAAAACCAATAAAAACATTCCTAGAATGGGAAGAAGGAACTATGATTCGGTAAGTGCCTACCTATTATAAAGCACGAGTCACATTGGGAGGAAATTAGCGATTGATGTAAACGTATTTTGTGGTAGACTATTTATGACAGTGATCTGTTATTTACTATAGATTCGTAATGTTTGACACATACCCGCTGCCACGTCGACTGAGGCCACAGCCTTAGTTGAATTTCTTCCGACTTATGGCGGAAACACACTACCGTGTCGGGGCGTGTCGTGTCGCGCCAGAAGCATATCGCGTTCATACATTTTATATGGTTAGGAGCACA
Source organism: Endotricha flammealis (assembly GCA_905163395.2). Lineage (NCBI taxonomy): Eukaryota > Metazoa > Arthropoda > Insecta > Lepidoptera > Pyralidae > Endotricha > Endotricha flammealis. The sequence continues at coordinate 5,780,209 of LR990883.1, forward strand.
TTTGTAGGGCGTGTCGTGTCGTGACTCGCTCTGTCGTGGCGCGGACTGCTAGCCGCCGATTGCGCCACGGCGGTGGGGGGGGTTATGACGCGACACGACACGCCCTGCAAATGTGTTTCTATACCCGCGCGCGGTTCGTGTCGCGAACAAGTGGACGCTTTTTTTTATATTTGTTTTTGCAGCGTGATAATGAGTTACTAGGTAGTAGATTCCTGATAAATATACTTAAATACATTTTTTTGTAAATAAATACCATTATACATTATAGAAAACACCCAGACAAAGGCAAACACTGCTAGCTTCTGTTCAGAAATGAAAGAAATAAACGTCTGGCGTTTATTTCGTTCATTTCTGAACAGAATCGCGCCCCGACACGACACGTAAGTGTGCACACCCACCGTCACGACAGAGCGCGACACGACAGGCCCCGACACGGTAGTGTGTTTCCGCCATTAGTCGTAGTTTGACGTTCAGTGAATGCGTATCTCACAATAATATCACAAAAATGGTTAAATGCACTGTTAAAACATGTATGTCGTGATCCCAAACTAATAACAAAGCAAGTGGTATCACTTTTCACAAATAAGAATGCTTAATTATGTTAAAATTATACCAAAATAGTATTAAAATCGAAATTAATATATTACGCATTGTTTTTGCCAACAGTGTTGCCAGTAAAAACGATTTTAAGTTTCCCAAATGTTAGGAGTTTAGTCAATGACGAACTCATACGCCTTTATGTATCATTATTAGTAACACAGTAGAAGTAAACCTACAACCAGGCTCAAACTAGAATTAATTATTTACTTAGAATTGATTGATACTAAAATCAATCGCTAGTGCTACGCACGTCAAGACAAGAAAAAACAAATCATTTTCCTCTTTTTGATATGGCTTTTAACTGACATTTGACATAATGATATTATTACTATGACAGTGAAGTAACAATTTCATCTTTTTCATTGTGGTAACGGTGTTTAATTTAAATTGTTTCTGCAATTATCAAATGTTCGATTGAGTACAATAGTTTTTTTTGTTTTATGTTGTATTTTATTCAAATTATTTAAATTTATTATTTTATTTTATTTAAATTTCATTTTCATTTCTTAACAATAAAAAAAATCTACTGAAGACTTGGCTGTATGGGCATAGTTCCCTTTGCCTACCCAGAATGGGTGAAGAAAACAAAAAAAAATCTCTGCTAAAAGTTAGTAGTAGCACAGAATAGATAATAGTAGTAGGTCTGCATCGGTTAGATTCATCAATGACTAAAAAATGGAAACTTCTCCATTCCGCCATGATTCATTCTTGAAATATAATATGTATGTACCAATATTTACGCATCTATATATTTATTTCTTCCTATCTTTAATTCTTCTGTCACCTAAGAAACAATAATATGGTATAAAAACTTTTTTTTTAAAAAAAAGACTCATAACATTCATTCAATGGGAAAATTATTCATGAGCTGGCAACTCTGACCATTTTTCTGGGAGTAATGCTTTTGTCTCATTTTGACATAATTAGTTTGACTCTAGAAAAAAAGAGACAAACATATTTTACTTTGGCATATGCTCGGAATATGTATCGGTTTCAAAGCTACGTCTTTAACACTCTAAAGTGGTTGCGGCTTTTTACGAATGCTTTGTATGACGTTACTTCTCTTGTCATTAAATATATAAAATCTCATTGATTTATGAGCTAGCTCTATCGGAAAAGAACAGAATATCGGCTTGCAGCTGCAATGCGTTTCATTCGGTGAGCGAGTTACTGAATGCCCGACTTTTATCCTTTTTTCTGCGAGTGTCTGTGTCATAATATTTACGTTCGCTCCCGATGTGGCCTGCGTTTAAAACATTGCTGGATAAAACTGGAATCCACGAGCAATTTAGGAAATTAAATACCATCCTTTCACATTTTTTCAGGAATCACGTTACGACATCCCAAAATTGTATCAACTACCAGCCGAAAATTTTGGACAAGGTGAGTATCATTTTGTTTGCAAAGTACCATATTAACACTGAGATCTGCGGAGTATAGCAATGCTTGGCTTCTTTTCGTAAGTTAAATAAAAATCAAATCAAATATTCTTTATTGTAGTCTAGTGTTCTTTATTGTGTAAGTCGCCAACAAACAAGCTCTTATAATACAAAAACATAGTACGAAGCTAAAAAGACGAGCTTATTTTGGAACTCTTCGTGTGGCCTGTGCCTAAATCATGTTTGTGTTTAATTTTTCAGATGAACAAGAACAACCATATTTTAATAATTTAATGAGAAACATGAAGAAATGACTAACATAGAAACAAAATAACTAAAACTAAAATAACTTTAAAGCATTCTGGACCATTTGTGCATATCTAGTCATATTGATTTCGAAATAAACAAATATTCACATATTTTATTTTGTTTTATTTTTAAGAACTTTTTTAATGATCAAAATACCGATTAAAGATTACGTAGTACGGAACGGGTTTATACGTCAAATTGTGTGTCAATGTCAACTATATTAACCGACTAAATCTAAAAGTAATGCATCTTTCTCTTTTACATCTACCAGACTGTATATTGCTATCTCATCATTTTAACATATTTATAGCACTTTTGTTTATTCGTTTTACATTCTAAAATCTCTTCCACATCTGTTGTGGTCGAATAAAACACTTTTTTTGGATTATTTAATAACTAAATTCTTTGTGAAATTAATATAAATCAAAATGGTGCTTACCATGGAGGTACATTTGCCGGAGGATGCGGAATTGACCGTTCCGGAGGTGAATTTATCAGGTTCAACTTTGATCGCTGGATCATTTCATTTAGGAAAATATTGCGAACAAGCAAATAATGTAAGTGATTAAATATTTTTAATTAATTTTTAATTATCTACAAGTTAAATGTAATTAACATTATTGTTTAATATATTTTAAAAAGTTTGATTGCATAATCAAAGAGGTTATGTTTTTGTTAAAATATAAAGTACTAGCTTTTCCCTGCGGCTTCGCTCGCGTTAATTTTATAACATTGATCTCGTTTGACAACAAAACAACCCATAGCGCGACTTATGGCGCCATCTGTTGGCCGATAGCCCATCCCATACAGCGCCCTATATAGTAGAAAAATTATTGTCTCATTGGAATGACATACTTTTACGGGATAAAAAGTAGCCTATGTTGGGCTCTGTACCCCTGATAATATGTGTACAAATTTTCATAATGATCGGCTGCTTAGTCAAGCCGTGAAGGAATAACAAACAAACAAACTCACTTTCTCGTTTATAATATTAAGTATGATAATCAGGATGAATGTCTAGTTTGGTGCAGTTAATGTAGTCGGTTTACTGTGTCTATTGGTAACAAGTTTGATGCCCGGGCAGTGTAAATTATTGCTATAAACTATTTGGCATCTATACAAAATTTAAAGAGGTTTTGTTTGTTTGCATTGAATAGGCTCCGAAACTACTGGACCGTTTTGAAGAATTCTTTCACTATTGGGAAATTATACTATCGCTAGGTGACAATTTTTTTAAATTGGGATCTTTCCTAATACCTGTGTGAAGAATTAAAATATTAGATTTTTTGCCCGCGACTTCGTCCGCGTGTAGTTCCGGACCTGTTCCCGTGGGAACCACATTGAATTTCGGGAAAAGCTATAGCCTATGTCACTCCCTGATAATGTAGCTTTCTACTGGTGAAAGAATTTTTGAAATCGATCCTGTAGTTTCGGAGTCTATTCAATGCAAACAAACAATCAAATCTTTCCTCTTTATAATATATATATTAGTATATTAGAGTATAAATATAGATAATCCTAACTAATATAATAAATGAGAAAGTGAGTTTGTTTGTTTGTCTGTTATTCCTTCACGGCTTGACTAATCATCTGATCATTATGAAAATTTGTACACATATTGTCAGGGGTACAGAGCCCAACATAGGCTACTTTTTATTCCGTGAAAGTATGTCATTCTAATGGAAAAATATTTATTCTACTATAGAGGGCGCTGGCTCGGCCAACAGATGGCGCCACAAGTCGCGCGAATGGGTTGTTTTGTTGTCAAACGAGATCTATATCATAAAATTAACGCGAGCGAAGCCGCGGGCAAAAGCTAGTATATACATATATTTATATATAGGCGCTAGTTTTATTATACATTACTTATGTGGCATTTTTTCAACTGAAAAATACAAGAAATGACAAACCTATTAAAAGCAAGCTTCCATTTTAACAACTTTATTATTAGTTTTAATATATTCTTCCAACACACTAGCAACTTACAAAGCTGATGTCTCGTTCCTTCTTGGAGAATTTCCGCCAGTTTCTGAAATTCATTTTTAAAGACGCATTAAAATATAGCTTCTGTCACTGTCAATCTTAAGAAAAAAAAGGAGAGATAGCTTGAGTCAATTTTTTTATTTTTTTAGCTTGAGACTTAATGTCAAATTGAAATGCTTTTCATGAAATGAAATGAAATGAAATGAAATCGTTTATTTCAGAAATTAGACCTTCACAGGCACTTTTTCTTGTCATTTACAACTTGTTTAAATAAAAAAAAATAAACTACGTTAAATACTACCACCATTTCGGACACAAGCAAGAGCTACCACCATTTCAGAAACTGTTATGTGATTAATGTTATTAATTTTTTTTTCTCAACAGGAGTACATGCTGTGTCGCATAGAAGAGAATGATCCTCGCAAATGCATTAATGAGGGTAAAGCCGTAACTGCCTGTACAATGGAGTTCTTCCGTAAGGTTAAGAACTCGTGCTTGAGCGAGTTCAACCAATACGCCAATTGTGTTGACAAGAGTTCCGGCGATTTCGCACTTAATGTGTACGTAAATATTTTCTTTTACTTCCTAGTATTATTCGCTACGATTGACGACCTCCGTGGCATAATGGTTACCACGCCAGTCCGCCACCCAGGAGGTCCCGATTTGATCCCCGGTCGGGTCATGATGAAAAACGAACTTTTCCTGATTGGCCTCGGGTCTTGGATGTTTATCTATATATGTATTTGTTATAAAATATAATATCGTTGAGTTAGTATCCCATAACACAAGTTTCGAACTTACTTTGGGGCTAGCTCAATCTGTATGAATTGTCCCTATATATTTATTTATTTATTCACTTGTCAAATCACATTAGTATTGGCAATCAAGGGTGCGATTGTGCAAGACAGCTGTAGACATCAATAACATTCTTTGCTTATTGTCAATCTGAGGTCGCCGTTATTGATCCGGGGTACACAGGAGACTCATCGGTGCGAATGTGGGCTGGGCTTGTCCCGAAGGGTGCGATCAGGATACAATATGCCAAACAAACTTTATTAAAGAATTGTAATTAAAACATCTAAAAAATATGATGAATGTGGTATTGTCGAGGACATGACGCATTTTCAGGGGACAGGTTTGACAAAGTCCACTACGAGGTATTTGCGATGATTAGGCGACATTCTGACCGATTTTTATGTCTATCTTCGTTGTCAGAACAAAGACTCTTTTGGGAAATCATTTTGTTCCACAGTGTCATTTCAGCCAGTACATGGATTCTGATGATATTAGGGTGTGGCGATAGTCTGGAACCAGAGAAGGACATAGGATAGTTATCTGAGTACATTGTGAATAGGAAATGGGACTATGTAGAACTTTTTATTTTTATTTGAGCTATTTAAACAATGGTTAACATGAATCTATGGGACTTACGTTACATATAAAAAGAAATTAAAATGTTTATTCAATCTCTTACAAAAGGTAACAACATTGTGGCTGGAGCTTCCATTCAAGTACGTAATGTACTTGTGTATTTTGATAAATAATCTTTTTTTTTATTCTTTCAGTTGCCGTAAAACTCAGGGCGTATACGATAAGTGTATGCTGGACAAGCTTAACATAGACCGACCAGGCTTCGGATACTTCACTGAGGCCCGTGTGCATGATACTAAGAGGTACGTAGTTTAGGGATGTAATATTAGGGTGCATAGAGCAGTAGGTTTCAAGCGC